>CM060351.1:76253675-78888608 GCA_030545235.1 Helianthus tuberosus | reverse complement strand
TTAGGTTTTTGGGTGTGGGGGGGAGAGGGGTTTAGGTTTTTTGGGGGGTGGGGGGGTTTAGGTTTTTTTTCGGGTTTATGTTTAGGGTTTAGTTTTAGGTTTTCGGTAGGGTGGGGGGTTTAGGTTTTTGGGGGGTGGGGGTGGGGGTGGGGGGGTTAGGCTTTTGGTGGGAGGGTGAATTTAGGTTTTTGGGGGGTGGGGGTGGGGGGGTTTAGGTTTTTGGGGGGGTGTCGGTGGGGGGTGGGTTAAGTGGTTTAAGCTTTATGTATTTAGTGCACATGTGCAGTACAACCAAAACAAATTTTTTTTTTTTTTTGAAATTTTTTTTCCATACATAAAAAGTAGCGATTTTTCTAAAAAAAGTTGTAAAAAAAAATTTTTGGTATGTTTTTAGGTTTTTTTTAGGCTTTTTTGGTTAGTTTTTTGGTTTTCTCATTTAAACTAGTTTTCTCATGATCCATCCCCTATATATATAGGGCAATGCTACACAAGAAACCCTTGATTTTTAGAAAACTTTGCAAACTCAACATGTGGCCTAGATTGCTCCACATCAACATATGCTTTTAGAGCTTTGAAGGGTAGGATTGTCTTTTTACACTACCCAACTCAAAAAGATATCTTGACTTTTGTGTACTATGATTTGACAACATTTATTTCTCATTTATCTTCCCAAACCTCTCTCTCTCTCTTCTTTTAATCTAATTAGTTTCTTCCTCTCCCTTCATCAAATCTCTCTCTCATCATACACCTCTCTCTCTCTTCCACCACACCACCAACACCACCGCACCACCACCATCATCACCACCATCTGTATTGTACCTCCGGCACTACCGTAAACACCTCCAACCCTGTTGCACAACCCCCACCACCGTTGCACCTTTACCACCGTCGGCCGACCGCCGCTGCACATGTCACGGCCCCCGACCCAGTTTGACCCGTTTCAGGAGCCGCGTGACAGAAATCCCGTGGTATTTATTTAATTGAGTTTAACAGCGGAAGTTTATCATCAGGATCTTTTTAAAACTGAACTATTTCCCGATTATTTTATTTCACAACTCGGGATAAAACCCGATAATTTACAATCTTGAGATTTCATGAAGAAAACTTTTATTTTACAAAACATGTTTCTTTATTTTATACTGAGCCACTTTCTTAAGCTTGTAGTGCTTCTCGGCACTTTTCCTGGATCACAACAGATCACCTGAAACATGTTTGAAAAAGGTTTTGTCAGCGGGAAATACTGAGTGAATCATTCATTTTACTAAAATGACCTGTTTGTTATAATTTACAGTATTAAGAGCGATTACAATGTTTCTATCTTTTGAATTAACTGACCCAGTTGTCACTTGACCGGACTTGTGACTGTGGACATATCACTTGCTGGGTCCGTTCACCCACAAGGGATAAATAATTAGTAGCTATGTGCACATCCCCCCACATACTGGCAGTAATTTCAGATAACAAGACTTAATCCCTGTAATTATAACTTTGAAATAAATATGCTTTTGAAAGTAATTTGATAAAAAGAGAATGACTCACATTGCAGGTTTAATTGAGCAGAGCCTAGCCTACTGATTAGCCTTTTAACCTAAATTTAATAACAGGCACACAATTCGGTTAGTAACTTAATACAGCATTTACGATAACTCACGAGATTAAAACCTTCACAACGAATGACAAAGTGCGATACTTAAACATCCATCGAATTAACGACGAATGACAAAGCATAAACCCTAATGTGGGCAGCACTTAAACATCCATTGGATAGTTTAATCAATCGGACATTGAATCGTAGCAGCGATCGAGTTATTACCCTGTATTGCGGCGGTGATTAGTGATCCGTGTGTGTTAATTGTGGTAAACAGAACGTATCTCAGTGCATGTAGCGAAGTTTTACGTCGTTTAAATTCCAAAATTCGATTGCCAATGTCTGCTATTTATAGTTAAAATTTGGTCAGGCTTGCGCACCGTAAGCATCAACCCTTGCGGTGCGCAAGGGACACTTTTTCACCCTAGGTCAGCCACGTCTGGGACTAGCCTATCTGAGTTGGTTTTACGTGAAATTTCAATTTTGACAGCAAACTATCGAGATAATACTAACTAGGGTTTACCCCCCCTGAGTTTTAGGGGCCCTGCTCCGGATTCTGATTGTTCTGAAAATGTTAGGGTTTGTACAGAATCACTTGGGTGTCTCAATTAGGGTTTCCTATTGGACAAATTAATTTAATAAATATGACTTTTGATGAGAGTTGTTACATTCTCCCCACCTTAATAAAATCTCGTCCTCGAGATTTACTGGAATAAATAGGGATACTTTTTCTTCATCTCAGATTCCAGCTCCCAAGTGTATTCAGCTCCTCTCCTTGAATCCCATTTTACTTTAACTAGCACTAGTCGTTTGTGCTTGAGAAACTTCACTTTTCTATCTTCTATTTGAAGAGGTTTCTCAACAAATTTTAATTTTTCGTTTACCTCTATATCTTGGAGAGGTACTACCAGAGATTCGTCTGATAGACATTTCTTGAGATTGGATACATGAAATACATCATGTACTCCAGCCAACTCTTCTGGGAGTTGTAAACGATAAGCCACTGGTCCTATACGTTGGATCACTGGAAATGGTCCTACGTATCTTGGACTTAACTTTCCTTTCTTACCGAATCGAACAACTCCTTTCCAAGGAGAAACTTTCAACATTACTCTGTCTCCGACTTGAAATTCTAGTGGTTTGCATCGATTATCGGCATAACTCTTTTGACGATCTCTAGCCGTCTTCAGTATTTCCTTGATTTGTGTGATCTTATCAGTTGTCTCTTGCACAATCTCCGGACCTGATAATTGACTTTCTCCTATTTCTGCCCAACAAACTGGAGTTCTGCACTTTCTTCCATAAAGTGCCTCGAATGGGGCAGTTTCAATACTTGAATGATAACTATTGTTATAGGAGAATTCAATTAATGGTAAATGGTCGTCCCAATTTCCACCAAAATCTATCACACATGCTCGGAGCATATCTTCTAGAGTTTGAATCATCCTTTCACTTTGTCCGTCTGTTTGAGGATGATATGCAGTGCTTAAATTTAGTCGAGTTCCCATAGCTTCTTGGAAACTTTTCTAGAAATGAGAAGTGAAACGACTATCCCTATCTGATACAATGGAGAGTGGAACTCCATGTAAAGATACAACTTCATCTACTTACAACTTTGCCAATCTTTCCATGCTAACGGTTTCTTTCATAGGCAGAAAGTGAGCTGATTTGGTTAATCGATCCACAATTACCCAAATCGCATCATTACCTTTTCTGGTTTTGGGTAACTTAGTAACAAAATCCATTGTTATGAGTTCCCATTTCCATACAGGCATTTCTAGTTGTTGTAATAGACCTGAAGGTTTTTGATGTTCTGCCTTAACTTGTGAACAAGTAAGACACTTAGAAACATATCTAGCTATATCCTTCTTCATGCCTATCCACCAGAAATTTTTTCTTAAATCTTGGTACATTTTATTGTTTCCAGGGTGTATGGTATACCTAGATTTATGAGCTTCTTCTAAAATCTTATTTCTTAATTCTCCCTGCTTAGGTACCCAAATTCTGCTTTTGTGGAATCTCCAAATTCCATTTGCTCCTTGTTCTAATTCTTTTATTCGTCCCTTCATTCCTTCAGTATCATCCTTGATTGCTGTTTCCTGAACATTCTTTATTTGTTCCATTAAATCTAATTGTAGATTTAACCTGAGAGCACGAACTCGTCGTTGTTTCTCATGGTACTTACGAATTAAGGCGTCTGCAACTACATTTGCCTTTCCTTCGTGATATTGAATATCACAATCGTAATCACTTAAGATTTCCATCCATCTTCTTTGCCTCATATTTAACTCTTTTTGCCCAAATATATATCTTAAACTTTTATGATCTGTATAGACAGTAAATTTACTTCCGTAAAGATAATGTCTCCAAATCTTAAGGGCAAAAATTACGGCTCCTAACTCTAAATCATGATTCGTATAATTTTATTCGTGCTTTTTCAATTGTCTTGAAGCATACGCAATTATCTTCTTGCGTTGCATAAGCACACATCCTAATCCTAGTTTTGAAGCATCACAATATACTTCAAAATCTTCAGTTCCTTCTGGTAATGCTAAGATTGGAGCATTGGTTAACTTCTGTTTCAAGATCCTAAAAGCTTCTTCTTGCTTAGGTCCCCATTCAAACTTAACGGCTTTACAGGTTAGCTTAGTTAATGGTACAACTATCTTGGAAAAATCCTTAATAAACCGTCTATAATATCCAGCTAAACCTATAAAACTTCTAATTTCCATTGCGGTTTGCGGAACCTTCCAATTGGTAATTGCCTCTATCTTAGCAGGATCTACATGAATACCTGCATGATTCACCATGTGTCCTAAAAATTGCACTTCCTTTAGCCAAAATTCACACTTCGAGAATTTGGCATAAAGCTTTTCTTTTCTTAACAAAGTTAAGAGTGTATGTAAGTGCTCACAATGTTCGTCCTGACTTTTTGAATAAATAAGTATATCGTCTATGAAGACAATTACAAATTTATCCAAGTACGGTTTACAGATTCTATTCATCATGTCCATGAATGCTGCAGGTGCATTCGTTAACCCGAAGGGCATGACTGTAAACTCGTAATGACCATACCTAGTTCTGAAAGCAGTCTTAGGTATGTCTTCTTCTTGTACTTTTAATTGATGATATCCGAAACGTAAGTCGATCTTAGAAAAATATCTAGCTCCTTGAAGTTGATCGAATAGATCATCAATCCTAGGTAATGGGTATCGATTCTTAATTGTAACCTTATTCAATTCTCTATAATCAATACACATTCTCATTGAACCATCCTTTTTCTTTACAAACAACACGGGTGCTCCCCACGGGGATGAACTTGGTTGTATGAAACCTTTACTTAGTAATTCATCTAATTGCTTTTTCAGTTCTAAAAGCCCCGCTTGCGGTATGCTCATATAATGTATATGTGTGTGTGCCATCGGGGGGCAAAAGTGAAAGTGCACTAATTTTAACGTTATTTTACTAATTTCGTGAAAATAACGTTAAAAGTTGAGGACGGTTAATCATGCATCATGTGGTGGCGTTGATAGCTGAAAGACAAAAGGGTACATGCACTAATCGGTCTTTGTCCCGATTGCTGAGTGTTATGTGCCTTATGTCCAAGGCTTGATGCAAAACTACTATCGAGCCGGGGGTCTCACTGGAAGCAGCCTCTCTATTTTACGGGGTAGAGGTAAGGCTGTCTACATCTTACCCTCCTCAGACCCTACCTTTGCTTTGCTATTGGTGGGATATACTGAGTATGATGATGATGATGATGATGATGATGCTTTTTCAGTTCTAACATTTCGGTAGGAGCTAACCGATAAGGTGCCTTGGCTATCGGTATAGTTCCTGGAATTAGATGAATCCTAAATTCTACCTCCCTATCTGGTGGTAATCCTGGTAATTCTTCTGGGAATACATCTGGGTATTCTGAGACTACATGAATTTCCTTAAGTTCTTTGCCCTTAGTACTAATGATTACTGAAATCATATATACTATTCCTTGCTTTCGTTCATAACTAGCAACTTTCATTACTGATATGAACTTCATGGGTTTACGTGGCTTATCTCCTGTAATCGTGATTATTCCTCCAGTAGGTACTTGAATTTCTACAGATTTTTTATCACAAAGGATTCGAGCATGGTTGGCTATTAACCAATCCATTCCTAACACAACATCAAATTCAGCTAATTTCATAGGTAACAGATTTGCAGAAAATTTATGACCTGAAAGTTCTATTTCTACTTTTTGCAAAACCCGATCTATTTTAACTGAATTCCCATCTGCGGTTTCGACTGTAAAAATCTGCCTAATGTTGGTTAAAGGTAACTTAAGAGCTTGACAGAATAAAGTATTTATAAAACTTTGGTTTGCACCAGAGTCAAATAATACTTTGGCGTAAATTTTGTGAACTAAGAACGTACCAGCTATCACATCTGGAATGAGTTCTGCTTCTTGAGTAGTTAGCTGAAATGCTCTGACATTTTTCTTAGTAGCTCCATCGGCTGTCTTGGCTTTGTTGTCTGCTGGGTTGACCAATTTAGAACATTCTGTTTTAAAATGCCCTTTTTCTCCACAGTTATAGCAGACTATGGTTTTCTTCCTGCAGTTTTCTTCACGATGTCCTACAGTTTTGCAAAAATTGCAATATACCTTGCATCTTCCAAAATGTTTCTTTTTGCAATTTTGACAGAACGGCAAAGTTGAAGATTGCCCTGTTCCTCTTTTCTTGAAGCTGTTATTATTACCCGTACGAAATCATTGGGTAATTTTCTGAGCCAGTTCCTTTTTCCTGTTATCATCTCTTGTGCGCACCAGTTCGTCGGTTAAGGTATTAGCTAATTCCACAGCATCGTCAATAGTGCGAGGTCTCGCAGCTTTAACGATATTGCGGATTTCACCAATTAATCCCCAAATATAGCGAGAAATGAGTACCGGTTCTGGCGAAGCCAGTGTTGGTACCACTCTAGCATATTCAAAGAATGTCGAAGTATAACCGCGACAATCTACACCTATCATTCGATGGATTAAGAACTTATTTGCCATTTGATCTTTTTCATATTCGGGACAAAATTTTCTTTCTACAAGATTCTTAAATTCTTCCCAATTCATGGCGTAGGCCCTATTTCTTCCTTTAGCCTGTAGCATCGTGTTCCACCATTCTAGCGCCCCTTCTTTGAAAAGATTTGACGCGTACATGACCTGATCATTCTTGTCACATTTACTTATGGAAATTACTGCCTCGGTTTTCTCTAACCAACGCAGTGCCGCAGTTGCTCCTTCATTGCCTGCAAACTCAGTGGGTTTACAAGCAAGAAATTCTTTATAAGTGCAACCAGGTGTTGCAGCTTTCATTTTCTTAGGGGGAGGAGCTTGCCGTGGTTCATCATCATGATTAATATGATTATTGCCTCCGTTTACGCTATTACTGAAGTTATCTTCAGAAATACGTTTGCTTAGAATGATTTGTTGAGGTTCGATTGGATTTTTAACAGCAGCAACGATTGCTGGAATAGCATTAGCTATTCCTTGAGCAACAATATTTTCTATATCCTGTCTAGTCATATATTGATCCCCCGGTTGTTGCTCAGATTGATTAACCTCATTAACTGGTTCGTTATTAGCGTTTTCCATCTGATAATTAATTTATAGATAAATAATTAGTATAAAAGAAATAATCCAATGTCACAATTAATGGCACATAATCATGTAAACAAATATACAAACAAAATTGTAAATTTTCTAAAATTTCATTTGTTTTATAGATTATATCATACTTCTATATACAACCGCTTTATTATTTATTTTACACATACTGATTTTATTATTACTATTACACAACAACAGTTCATAAACCTACTATCTTTCGTCATTTGTTTTCCTAAAAACGAAGCTCCCTTTCATCATACTTCCATGCAATTTGTCCCCCTATCTCTCGGATTCTATTTCCCGCATCCATTAACTCTTCGCCAAAATGGCGAAGTTCTGCTAAATTCTCGTTACTCATGGGTGGATTTGGTAATGGTTCCGGGTCGAACTAAGGAAGGAAGGAATTAGGACTATAGAGTAGGTTTTGGAATTGCCAGTCATTTGTCCACCATTCGTCCATTCCTAAAGGTTGGGTATGGACTATAGATTCTGGGATTGCTGGTTCTAAGTTTATTGTTAATTGAGATTCAAGAGGCTGAGTAAAAACATTTCTATTGACAGGCTGAATAGTATCACAGCTTGCCAATATAAAATCCAGCTCTTCTTGCAATGTCATTTCTTGATTTTGCTTAGAGCTTTCTCCCATTTCTATCTGGGTTTGATTAAATCCTCCTCCAGTCTCTATTTCTATTTGCTTTGAATATTCATCAAACTGTATCTCCATTTGCCAAGACTCTTCCCCGGCTTCAATTTCCTTCCCTTTATCTAAAGGATTTTCAATTTTGGGAATCTTTCTAGGGACAGGTTTCCTCCTACGCACACGTCTCCATCCTACAAATCTCCTCCTTTTCTTGGGCTTGGTTTTCTCTGGAGGTGGTGAAGCATTAAATTCAATAGGTTCTTCTATGTCTGGTATATACCTATTGAAATCTCTGGAAACCTCTATTTTTACTGGATAGAGATTTAAGTTCTGAAGAGCGTCAGACAAGTCGTTCATGCTGTTTTACACAAATACTAAGTTAAAAATTTATACCAAATTTCATAGAAAACTTTTAAATATTATTTCATACTGGGTAACTACAAAATAACTGAAAAGTTAAAACACACTAGGTTTTGTTATTTATTTACTGAAATAAGGTTTCTAGACTGAAATTGATAAAGGTGCTAAAACTTGGGCCAAAATTATTAAAGATTTGCATTTACTGCTACTGTAGCTAGCATATACAGATCTGCCCATTTCTCATCTAACTTGTCCTCCCAAGGTGTTTTATTGGTTAATTCCTGGGTTTCCTGTTTAACTTTCTTTTCTCGGAGTTTCTTTATTTTCTCCTGGCTTTTCTTAATAATCAGATTTCTTTTACTAGGAGATAGTGGTTCCTCATAATGTGCCTTTCGCACAAATATTCCTTCTTCAGGAATTACAGACTGATTTGAGGATTTGGTTTGAGATGAACTTCCCTTCTCGTTGGATGACCTATCTAATTTAAGATAGATGTTTGACAGCTTTTGTTTACCCATACTGTACACAAATTTTCAATTAATAAAACACATAATCACAAAATGGCAATCAGTAAAAATTAAGTATTTTCTAAATACTTAATAGGCTTAAATCAGTGGCTCTGATACCACCTTTTTCTGTCACGGCCCCCGACCCGGTTTAACCCGTTTCAGGAGCCGCGGGACAGAAATCCCGTGGTATTTATTTAATTGAGTTTAACAGCGGAAGTTTATCATCAGGATCTTTTTAAAACTGAACTATTTCCCGATTATTTTATTTCACAACTCGGGATAAAACCCGATAATTTACAATCTTGAGATTTCATGAAGAAATCTTTTATTTTACAAAACATGTTTCTTTATTTTATACTGAGCCACTTCCTTAAGCTTGTAGTGCTTCTCGGCACTTTTCCTGGATCACAACAGATTACCTGAAACATGTTTGAAAAAGGTTTTGTCAGCGGGAAATACTGAGTGAATCATTCATTTTACTAAAATGACCTGTTTGTTATAATTTACAGTATTAAGAGCGATTACAATGTTTCTATCTTTTGAATTAACTGACCCAGTTGTCACTTGACCGGACTTGTGACTGTGGACATATCACTTGCTGGGTCCGTTCACCCACAAGGGATAAATAATTAGTAGCTATGTGCACATCCCCCCACATACTGGCAGTAATTTCAGATAACAAGACTTAATCCCTGTAATTATAACTTTGAAATAAATATGCTTTTGAAAGTAATTTGATAAAAAGAGAATGACTCACATTGCAGGTTTAATTGAGCAGAGCCTAGCCTACTGATTAGCCTTTTAACCTAAATTTAATAACAGGCACACAATTCGTTTAGTAACTTAATACAGCATTTACGATAACTCACGAGATTAAAACCTTCACAACGAATGACAAAGTGCGATACTTAAACATCCATCGAATTAACGACGAATGACAAAGCATAAACCCTAATGTGGGCAGCACTTAAACATCCATTGGATAGTTTAATCAATCGGACATTGAATCGTAGCAGCGATCGAGTTATTACCCTGTATTGCGGCGGTGATTAGTGATCCGTGTGTGTTAATTGTGGTAAACAGAACGTATCTCAGTGCATGTAGCGAAGTTTTACGTCGTTTAAATTCCAAAATTCGATTTCCAATGTCTGCTATTTATAGTTAAAATTTGGTCAGGCTTGCGCACCGTAAGCATCAACCCTTGCGGTGTGCAAGGGACACGTTTTCACCCTAGGTCAGCCACGTATGGGACTAGCCTATCTGATTTGGTTTTACGTGAAATTTCAATTTTGACAGCAAACTATCGAGATAATACTAACTAGGGTTTACCCCCCCTGAGTTTTAGGGGCCCTGCTCCGGATTCTGATTGTTCTGAAAATTTTAGGGTTTGTACAGAATCACTTGGGTGTCTCAATTAGGATTTCCTATTGGACAAATTAATTTAATAAATATGACTTTTGATGAGAGTTGTTACAGCACACCCCCCACCACTACCACCACTGCCCCTCCACCACCGCCATCCCCCAACCCCAACCCATATATTCAGTTCCTATATTCAGATGTGGAACTGAATATATTTAACTCAAAATGGCACTAGATCTGAGTGTTGCCATCATCAACTACTGCTCAAGGGTCACTGATGTCGAAGGAAGCTCCACCATTTTCTTAGTGCTACCAACAGGGGTGTGAATAAAGTTTCTTCCTTTTTTATTTTTTGATTCGATTTGGGTCCGATATTTGTGGTGATTTTTGCGATGAGGTAATCTTTATTTAGTTTCTTGATTTGATTATTGCATTGTGGGTTTTTGTTTGTTGTTTGGATAAGATGATTTAGGGGGATCTCGTTAATGTGAAACACGAACAACAAGTCTATTAATGCTCACGTTTTTATCTTGCCTGTTTGCTTCAGTAGTTTTTTTCTTTTCAGCCGATTATAGAATATGGGTTTTGAAACACGAACACCAAGTATAATAGTTAATGTTCGTAATTAGACCGTTAATGTGTCTTATAGATTACAAATTACAGTTTGTATAATTCCAACCGTTATTGTGAAACACGAACAACCGTTAATGTTCGTATAGATTACAAATTATAGACCGTTAATGTTTCGTATTTAACGTGTAATCTTGTTGTTTTTAGTTATGTGTACTTTGTTTAGTTGCTGAATTTTAGACGTCTAATAATCGGCACATCTGTTTTTAGAAACGAAAAGCCAAGTTTGTCTTACAGCACAACCAACGTAACACGTGTTATAGTCTGAACTCCTGTTTCACAGCTAAGCCAAGTTTTCTTACAGCACAACCAACGTAACACGTGTTATAGTCTGAACTCCTGTTTCACAGCTAAACCATAGTAACATGTTATAGAGACATGTATTAGGGTATGACGATGTATTAGAGACATGTATTAGAGTATGACGAATTAATTGCAGGTTTTTAGTTCTGTGTACTTTGTTAGTTGTTGTTTCAGTTGTGTAAGATTAATTTGCAGGTTTTTATTTTTGTGTTAAAAAGCTGTGCTTGGTTTGGTTGCTTGTTTGGGCTTTTGATCTGAATAGTAACTGTTTTTTGTTGGTTTGGTTGCTTTGTTTGGGGCTTTTGATCTGAATAGTAACTGTTTTTGTGATGTTATCTGAGAAAAAAAATTCTGGCTATGAATGTGTTAATATTTATGTCTGGTTAACGACTTAACGGTTATCTTATCTTTTTGTTATTAGGACGGTGATGGATTCAAGGGAAATAAGATCCAATTCTCGGGACCGTTGGTTTCGTCAAACGTGGATCAGATGCTCAAGGATCATGACCATGTTTATGTTACATCACAACACAACTAACACGTGTTATAGGTTGAACTTCTCGGACATCCATGTGTTACATGTGACATGAAACCCATGTACAACGTAACACGTGTAACATGTGACGTGAAAACACTTTTTTATAACTTCCCTGGCATACGCACACCCACATGTTTACAAACCGTTTCAAGACCGACCCAAACAATAAAGAAATGGTAGCCGCTGAAAAGCTAAGGCAGCAAATGTCACGGCCCACGACCCGGTTTGACCCGTTTCAGGAGCCGCGGCAGAAAATACTGCGGTATTGATTTAATTGAGTTTAACAGCGGAAACAGGATCGCTTAAAGCTAAAATTTTTCCCCGATTATTTATTTCACAATTCGGGATAAAACCCCGATAATTTACAATATTATATTTTTACTATAAAAGTGTGATATTACAAAATCATTTATTTATTTTATATTGAGCCACTATCTTAAGCTTGAAATGCTCCCCAGCACTTTTCCTGAATTACAACAGATCACCTGAAACATGTTTGAAAAAGGTTTTGTCAGCGGGAAATACTGAGTGAATCATTCTATTTTGCATAATGATGCATAGTTATCAATTACAGCATAAGAGCGATTACAATGGCTTCTATCTTATGTTTATCTGGCATTCTGTCACAATGGTGACATGTCACAATGGTGACGATGGTCATACCACTATTTAGATCAATGAACCTAAATAGTGACGATTATCCCTGTAGGTCAATGAACCCAACAGTGATTATCCCGAGTAGGTCAATGAACCTAACTGGGTGAGAATTAGTAATGTGCACAATACCCCACTAACCAATAATTCAAGATATCCACGACTTAGTCCCTGTAATTATAACCTTGAAAATAATTTGAGGTATTGTAAAATATTTGATAAAATAACTCACAAACTGTGAGAAAAGAAGAATGACTCACATTGCAGATTTATATGGGCAGAGCCTGGCTTACTGATTAGCCTTTTATCCTAATTTCAATAACAAGCACACAATTTTGGAATTAGTAATCAATCCAGCATTTACGATAACTCACGAGATCAAATCCTCACAATGAATGTCAAAATGAAATACTTTGTCCATCGAATTAACGATGATCCATTGAATTAACAATGAACGACAAGGTATAATACTTTACCCATCGAATTAACGATGATCCGTTGAATTAACAACGAACGATAAAGTATAATACTTTACCTATCGAATTTAACGACAATCCGTCAAATTAATGACGAACGATAAAGTATAACCCTAATGTGGGCGGCACTTAAACATTCATTGGATATTTAGATCAATCGGACAATGAATCGTAGCAGCGATTGTGCTAATACCCTGATTGCAGCTTCAATTTAGTGCATGTGTGTGTTAATTGAAGTATACAGCAGAAAACTCGGTGTATAATTGAGAATTCTTTCGTCGTAAATTGTCCAGATTTCGAATGCCAATGTTCTGTATTTATAGTTGTAATTTGGACATGCTAGCCTACCTGCTTGACATGCTAGCCTACCTGCTTGACATGCTAGCCTACCTGCTTGACATGCTAGCCTACCTGCTTGACATGCTAGCCTACCTGCTTGACATGCTATGGACCGTAAGCAGTATCCCTTATGGTCCGTAAGGGACACCTAATCACTATAGACTTGCCACGTGTGGGACTAGCTCTGATAACTTGACACCTTCTGAAAATTCGAAGTGGCCAGCACGTAATTGTAGATAATTATCAACTAGGGTTTACCCCCCCCCCCCCTGAGTTTTAGGGGCCCTGATCCTGATTCTGATGTATACAAGTGGGGTTACAACAAGATTACGATATTAACTAAGCTCACCATTAAACTCATCGCCCCCGTCGACTGTTTTCACCCTTGTCACATGTTAAGCAATTACATGTTCCGAACAGACAAATTGTAACACATGTTAGATCAATATATACACATCATGGTGTTTTGTAAACCCCTAGCTTATACATGAATATATGTCAGGTTACAAAAAGATTATAACAGAGGCTTAACACATGTTATACATTCCAAAATGTGCAAAAACAAACACATGTTATAAACGAACGAAGAGTTCTTTCCCACGTTATATATCATTCTAACAGGGGCTTAACACATGTTATACATGAACACATGTCAGGTTACATCATGGTGTTCTGTTACAGCTTGAACCACCAACACATGTTATAAATGAACGAAGTTAATAGTGTTTTAGAAACCACTAGCTTATACAAGTTAATAGTGTTTTAGAAACCACTAGCTTATACATGACACAATGTTGGGTTAAACCAAGATTATAACAGAGGCTTAACACATGTTATCCCAGGTATACGGTGTTACAATATTAACTTGTATGTTCCATATTAACTTGTACACGTGTTACGATCAGTATATGCACATCATGGTGTTTTGCAAACCACTTTTGATATACATGAATACAAGTCGAGTTATAATGGATGCTTACATGTTATCATATGTATACAAGTGGGGTTACAACAAGATTACGATATTAACTAAGCTCACCATTAAACTCATCGCCCCCGTCGACTGTTTTCACCCTTGTCACATGTTAATCAATTACATGTTCCGAACAGACAAATTGTAACACATGTTAGATCAGTATATACACATCATGGTGTTTTGTAAACCACTAGCTTATACATGAATACATGTCAGGTTACAAAAAGATTATAATAGAGGCTTAACACATGTTATACATTCCAAAATGTGCAAAACATGTTATAAACGAACGAAAACTTGTTACAGCATGAAAACTTCTTTATGGATCTGTTACAGCATGAACCACTAACACATGTTATAAACGAACGAAAACTTATTTCCCAAAAGATTTGACTTATTCAATATCCCCGTATTAACGTCGCCTACATCCATCCAGCTTGTCAATTGAATATCTTTATGGATCTGTTTCTGTAAATCAACACACGTTATATATTATTCTAACAGGTGCTTAACAAATGTTATGGGTCTGTTTCTGTAAATCAAACAACCCAACAAAAAAAAACACTTACTGTTCAGATCAAAAGCCTAAACCAGCAACCAAACCAACAAAAAAAACAATTATTGTTAAGATCAAAATCCCCAAACAAGCAACCAAACCAACAAAAAATCCCGTTCAAAAATCTCATCCTAAAGTTTTCGATTTATTTAAAATACATGAACATTAACCATTACTAGATCTTGATTGAAGACAGAGGAGAGGAGAGAGAGAGAGAACATTAACCATTACTAGATCTTGACTCCGACGACGTTTCGAACTCCGGCGCCACCAACCACCCACCCTCCACCACCTTCTACAACCACCCACTGTCGCCGCTATCAACTACCAACAACCCAGAATGAACCAGCCACCACCTTCCACCAACCACCATCGTGCCTCACTCATCGTGCATCTACCGCCTCCCCTGCCCCAACCATAACGGTCAACAACACCACCGCCACAACGCTGCTGCTGCCGTGGGTGGCTGGAAACCCACCAGTTTTCTCTCTCTCTTTCGATTTCTCTGGACCTCTCTTTCTCTTTCGATTTCTATGGTACTCTCTCTCACGGCTCTCACTCTCTCTTTAGGCTTGCAGGTTGTAAGTGTTGTGTAGAGAGAAGGGAAAGTCATGGGAAAGAGGGAATTGAGAGAGCTGAGATTGTGATTTTGAATTGGATATGAAGAGAGAGAAAGAGAGGTGCATTAAAGATGATAGGACTAGACAGTGGAAAGAGAAGGAATATACTACCAAAAATGCCCTTCTAGTTGACTAATGTGTATTATTACATTTCTTTTAAATCTAATTGTTACCAAAATTATGAGAGCCATTGATCAAGTGTGATGAAACATAATCAATGGATGGTATTGGGTTTGCATAGTTTTTTAAAAAAAGATGGGGTTTTCCACTAAGCCCTCCCCTATATATATATATAGGGGAATGCTAAAATGAGAACCACCTCGAGTTGTAAGAACCGTGAGAACTACACCGTGGGGCCGCGGTGGACCAAATTTTTTTTCATAAACGTAGATGCATGTATTATAACAACATTTGTAAAAAAATTAAAAAAAAATGTCGTGTGTGTAGTTTTGAGCACCACAAGTTTGTGTTTACAGGTACCGTAAATTTAACCAGAAAATTTACGGTACCTGTAAACACAAACTCGTGGTGCTCAAAACTACACACACGACATTTTTAATTTTTTTTTTTTACAAATGTTGTTATAATACATGCATCTACGTTTATGAAAAAAAAATTGGTCCACCTCGCCCCTGATCAAGTAGTTCTCACGGTTCTTACAACTCGAGGTGGTTCTCATTTTAGCGGACACTTATATATATATAATAAGTGAAAGTAAGTATGAGACTATTGTCATATTTTTAGAGCTCTAGATTTGGTTTTTGGCGGGAAAATAATGGGGCATTATTTAAGGCTCAACCTATTCACACACCCTATCGCCTATTAAGACACCCTTTGCCTCGTATAGGCCTATACGAGGCGTATAGGGTTACATCAAAGTCAGTGTCTGACTCATGTTACTTCTGGTTTGACTGCTTCAATATGCCTCGTATAGGCCTATACTGGGCGTATAGGGCCCCTCGTATAGGTCTCATATATGACCATTTGCCCCTTATATGCCTCGTATAGGCCTATACTGGGCGTATATAAGGGGTTTTTTTTTAACAAACATTTTATACAATATTAATCGTTTTAGCAAACTTTTATACAAAAACATGTTTTTTATTTTAAATAATTAATATTAGGACCCCTCATTGGTGTTTTTTTTAGTTGAAAAATGGATGTTTTGGTAGGGTAATTTGATTGTTTTTTGAGGGTGATGTTTTTTTGAGTAAAAAAATGGGTGTTTTGGTGGGGTAATTTGAGTTGTTTTTTAAGAAAAGTTTTATTTTTTTATAAAAATATTTTACCGTTTTCAAGATCGGCCTTTAAAAATATTCGATCGTAGAAATATTACATTGTTTTTAACATATAGTGTAGTATAGGTCTCGTATAGGTCATTTATAGGTCTTGTATAGGCCTATCGACGTATACGGGTGTTGTATCATATCCTATAGTTTCGTATCGTATCGTATAGTGTATCATATCCTATTAATATGAGTTTTTTTATAGTTAATATTAGTGTTATTGATATTTAAAAAGAGAAAAAAAAATAGACGCCCAGTATAGGGCTATACTGGGCGTCTATGTGGACCAAAAGACCATTATACCCCTGAATTAGGCCTATACTGGGGGCCAAACATGGCTATAATGGTATTTTTGACCCCTCGTATAGCCCCAGTATAGCCCTATACTAGGCGTCTATTTTTTTTTTCTCTTTTTAATATTTAAAAAGAGAAAACAAAAAAAAATAAAAATAGACGCCCAGTATAGGGCTATACTGGGGCTATACGAGGGGTCCAAAATACCATTATACCCCATTTTGCCCCAGTATAGACCTAATTCAGGGGTATAATGGTCTTTTGGTCCACATAGACGCCCATTATAGCCCTATACTGGGCGTCTACTTTTTTTTTTCTCTGTTTAAATATCAATAACACTAATATTAACTATAAAAACTCATATTAATATCAATAACACTAATATTAATTATAAAAAACTCATATTAATTATAATAACACTAATATTAATTATACGAGACCTATACGAGACTTATACTATACTATACGATACGATACAACACGATAGGCCTATACAAGACCTATATGAGACTTATATTACACTATACTATACGATACGATACAATACGATACGAGACTATATGATAAGATACAACACTCGTATAGGCATGTAGGTGTAATATAGGTCTCGTATAGGACTATAGGTGTGGTTTAGGTCCCGTATAGGCCTATAGGCGTATACAAGACCTATATGGGACCTATACGAGACTTATACTATACACTGTACGATACAATACGATACCATACTATACGATACAATACAATACGATACAATACGAAACTATCGTATCATATAGTGTAGTATCGGTCCCTTATAGGTCTTGTATAGGACTATCGACGTATACGGGTGTTGTATCTTATGATATAGTCTCGTATCGTATTGTATCGTATCGTATCGTATAGTATAGTGTAGTATAAGTCTCGTATAGGCATTGTATGGGCCTATGGATGTAGTATCGTATCCTATAGTATCATGTTGTATCGCATCGTATCGTATAGTGTAGTATAAGTCTCGTATAGGTCTTGTATAGGCCTATTGTGTTGTATCGTATCGTATAGTATAGTATAAGTCTCGTATAGGTCTCGTATAGGCATCGTATAATTAATATTAGTGTTATTATAATTAATATTAGTGTTATTGATATTAATATGAGTTTTTATAGTTAATATTAGTGTTATTGATATTTAAAAAGAGAAAACAAAAAAAATAAAAATAGACGCCCAGTATAGGGCTATACTAGGCGTCTATGTGGACCAAAAGACCATTATACCCCTGAATTAGGCCTATACTGGGGGCAAAACAGGGTTATAATGGTCTTTTGGACCCCTCGTATAGGCCCAGTATAGCCCTATACTGGTGTCCAAAAGACCATTATAGCCCTGTTTTGCCCCCAGTATAGGCCTAACTCAGGGGTAAAATGGTAATTTGAATTATATACATACGCCTCATATAGGCCTATACTAGGCATATATGAGAGGCAAAAAAGACCAATTTACCCCCAGTATAGGCCTAAATCAGGGGTTAAATGGTCTTTTTTCGCCTAGACGCCCAGTATAGGCCTATACGAGGCATATACGAGGCAAATAAGACAAAATATGACATAATCAGAGATTCTCTTGGAAATTGAAAAAGGTAATACGCCTCGTATAGGTCTATACGAGGCGTCTTGAAGGGTGTGGAAATAGGGAGTTGGGTGTGTGAATATGTAGACCCTTATTTAAAGAAAGTAATTGCATACTGAATTTTTTCAAATTTAAAAGTCGCTAATTTTTATAACAATTTCTTTTTTAATTTTCGTTTACAATTACAATAATTTCTTTTTTAATTCCATTTACAACTTTTCCCTATATGAGTTTTTATGGTGTAATTCATTTATATCTTTGAAATTTAGATTGAGACCGAATTTTTTTAATCAATTTCACAATTATACCTCCTTTATTCCTATATAATTGATTACACACTAATTAAGCAATATGTCTATATAACATATTCAAAAGAAAAACCAAAATTGCTAATCAAAATATGTAGTTTCCTTGTAGATGTAGTTGGAAGAATAATATGGGGGCGAAAGAGTAGATGAAAAACATTTAGTTAGATTATTTCTACAGGATTTTACGTAAGTTAACATTTATTTAACATAACAACAATTGTTTCCGCATAATTTTTTAATACATTTCGATCGTATTAAACTATTACGTATAACATCACTTAAACTTTACTTTGTAGTGGACATGTGATAGAAATGGAGTTATATGACATGAAAAATATGGCTACATATCTACTCGCTTGAATATTAAAAAGAAGCATGTTATATATGCGGTACGTGTAAAGTTGGTTAATTGTAACTCAAGTAAGCTGTTGTTAGCACAATGGTTTACCTAAATTATGCATTATTTTTCTAACAATTATACCTTGTATCTTACATAATTAAACTTTTATGTTATGTAGGAAACATTTATGGTATCACTCAGGTTCCTATTTACTTGAAAAGTATGTTTAGAAACAGTCAACTAAAAAAGTTGGTGAGTTTCATAAGTTTTGTTTATCTCTATGAGTAAGTACACTAATAACGATTTGCACATGCAATGTAATTATACTAGGTTCACAAGTGAAGCCTCGACGTGTATCCAAATCACTGTGGCTAACACCAACCACAACAAACAAACAATAACATCACAGTACCCCACGTAGCTATGCCTAACACCACATAGCTTGTTTTAGTGTATGAATATGTGCAACCGCGTTTTTGCGCGCGACATCCTGTCATGGCAAACATGTTGTGTGGTTTAGGTTCGTCGGGCCAAATAGCACTATGCACACTATTCACCGGTAAATAGTTAATCACTTGTACTCGTGGGGATTTTCCGTGTGTTAGATGTTCAATTCAGGTAATTAACATCAAAACAATGTTCATGTGCGTATGTGTACGAAACATGCCTTTCCCCCAAAGTGTTTAATAAAACATGTATAAAAGAGGGGCCATGAAATTCACCTTATAAAGTACGCTCATAGTATGCACTAGCAGTATAGTAGTATAATCGTAGTGCTAGTCAAGTCCTAGTATTAGTATTGTACGTTTAATCACCAAATATAGCTTTAGATCTTTATTTGCTATATACTAAGTTCGGATGTGAATATTCATCCGGAAATTGGCTAATGGCCTCAAAGTATGGTGTTGGATAATGTCTTAGTTTCAAAATTAGGTTTGGCTTTCGTTCACGGTTTTCCGTACTCGTCATGGTTGATCGTTTTAAGGTTTAGGATTATGGCATGATCACATACAATGTAAAAACTTGTTAACTAGTATGAAATGATTTGTTTTGCAAAGAATGTTTGGATGTTAAAATAATCAAACATGCCCAAATGACAGTTTTAGGTCTTGTAGTTTAGAATTCACCAAACAAGAGTGTAACTTATCCAAATTACCCTCGTTACCCAAGAAAGTTCGGATTCACTCCAGACTTTCCAACTATCGCCAATTAGTCATTAAAATATTTAAAAGTCCTACCAGGTTCGTTAATTGATTGTTTCCCTGATGTATGTTAAAATTAGTGTTTATAACGTGTTATTATCATAACTACACATTTGAATTTTATTAGATTCTATTTTTTTTTTTTTGTAAATGATCCTAATAATATATGAGTTTTCGGAAAGTTATGTTTAGAAAATATTAAATTTATTTGCAAAGACCCTTATTTTACTATATGTGATCACGCTGTAAATCTCCGTGAGCTAACAATACCCAAGCCACAGTTTATGCTCAAACAAAGTCTAGTGTGCTTATATTCGGTTTTCGGGTGCTACACCTTCCGTTTCTCACGTGTTTGTGCAATTTCTACGCTTCCAGATGTTGTGTAAAGCTAGATACCACACCTACAGACCATATTCAACACAAACATGTATATAACATCATATATCAAGCCTTCTAAATTATCTTTTTTGGTTAGGGTTTTAAACTCGTGTTTCTTGTCGAATCTTTGTGGTTTTTATCCATAACCCAGAATTTTTCACCATCAAACATCATGAACCATCTTTTTAAACATAATAAGAGTTTAAACAACCATTATGCTAAAGGATTAGGTTTCATGAATCAACAACACCTTTCTTTAAAAAAAAAACTTTTTCACACTAAAAGACATAAAAATTCACTTGAAAAGGCTTTGATACCTTGGTTTCTTGATGGGGGAAATGGTTGAAATGATTTAGGGCAGAAGTGAAATGGTTAAGGAGGTGTCATGAGTTATAAAAAGAAACAAAGTCTGGTGTGTGTGTGTGTGTAGTATGACCGATCAGACATGGAAGGGGGAAAATGTCCCTTTTTGACTTTGACCATCACAAAATTCAACCATTTGTAATAATTTTTGAAAGATATTTAGGCTGTGGATAAAACCGAGCTTAAATGTTCCACCGGTTCGGTAAAGGGTCGTGAAACGAGCGGTTTTTGTATTGTTTTTGCGTTTTAAAAAACAACTAACTATCGGTTACGAAAATCCGAACGCTTTCATGTTTTTTCTTAAAACATCTTAAATAAATATTTTATAAGTCTTTTTTATACTTGATGGATGATGCAATGCATGTTTGGATGATACATTGTGTGTTTAAATCGAAGGCATTCTGTTAACCGGAACCTACTTCGTTTAATGTGTACGCTACGAGTTAAGGCCTCAGTGTCCCTTTGTTATTAGCTAAAGATCATGTTTACGCGAATTCGTACCCCCGGAATCGTTTATGGCATATACGGTTTGTTTCGTTAGTCGTGTAAATGCAACGTTTCGATTTAAGGTTTACTTAGATTTTCACGAATGTCATAGTTGTATGTTTGATTTCGACATTGTGGATGGTCGCCATGCTGCTTCTTTCCAATATTGTTGAGATGTAATGATTCCCACAAATGGGGCGCTAGTACTTTATGTTATTAACATACAAATCTTTTACTTTCTTCAAAGAACGACTTTAGGTGGCTTTTTGCAGAAAACTCGGAACAACTTTCCGAAGAAGCGTGCCGTTTGGTAATCTTAAGTGGAGCCATTTTTATTTTCGTATACTAATCTTTTGAAGTCCATAATTGACTAAGTTAACAGTAACATCAGGGGGGGGGGGGGGGGGGTTAAACCCAAATGACTCTTTCTTACAACTTTTTTCCAAAACCAACTATTTTTTATTTATTTATTTTATGTCTTTTTATTTAAAACTACAAAAACAACAAAACATCTCTTTTTATGGATTTAACTAGACGTTGAAGACATTTCGATACTAAAAGTTTTTGTATCCTTGGACGATCTTGTCAGGGACGTAACTTTTAAGGGGCAAAGGGATGCAGCCACCTGTAACATTTGCAAAATTTTAAACCATTGTACATTTTCGATCGTTTTTGAATTTAATAAAATTATATATTTTATTTTTGAAATACGTAATCATACGATCGAGCGAAACGATATTCACGACATTTTCAAAACAAGATCCGAGTTTCATATGCCTTTATACCCTTCGTATAGCTTAACTTACAAGTTAGAAGAGTTAAAAATGGAAAACAAGTGGTAATACAAGTCCAGGGGCCAAAACTATCAAAATACAAAACTTTTGTTCTTTAGTAGGCTTACGGACCGTAAGACCTAATCACATATGGTCCGTAAGGACCTCCCAGATCAGCAGTTTGCAGGTGGCAGTAGCCTGTTCTTTCCTTGGCCTCTAAGCTCGCGAATTTGCCACCAATTCACCTCCTTTGGACATGTGTGATGACACTCATCAGTCCATAACACCTCATTGGACACTTGGCATGATTTAGTGATCCTTTGATCACTATAAAAGCTATGTTCATCCTCATTTCAACTTGCTCATTTCCAAATTTCTTTCTCTCTATCTTGGAGCTTGTATCTAGTTGATTGGAAGCATCCTAACTGAGTTCTGAAAGTGTTCTTCAACACAAGTAAGTACTCTCCCTAGTTCTTTCATTATTTTGGCTATTTATGAGCCAAAAGTCAAACAGTTTGACTTTATGTTTGACTTTCAATTCTGACTATTTTGGTCAAGTCAAAGTTCAAATTGAACTTTGAAACGTGATCGTAATCACAAAGGTTTTAATCCCTTGCGATTACACCTTTTGATTACCACGTTTAGTAGGCGAAACGACGAGTCAAAGTTTTACGAATTAAAAGTAAAAAAATGCACAAAAGTGCATTTTACGACAAAAATGTTTTCAATTATTAAAGCTTAAAGTTTTGACACAAAATCAGTTTTATAACATTGTTAGACATGTCCCAACATGTCTAACTCGTCATTTCTAGTTTAGTGCTTATTTTTTAGTCGTAAGTCGAGTGGTTTGACTATTGCTTTGATTTTCGAATCTGACCCGTTTGGTCAATCTTAGGATTCGACCAAGCACATTTTTATGACCATAGTAATATAGGGAATAACCCTCTGAGGTTATATCTTATGGTCATGTCATTTGGTTAGTTATATGACGAGTCGATTATATGTTCTTTTAAATTGCCGAAAATGCCCTTTTGGCGCATAAAATAGTTTTATACATATAAGACCATTGTTTTGACATCTAAACTGGTATTACAACATAATTAAACTTGTTTTAACATATTAGACTCGTCATTGGACTTATTTAACCATCCGAACCCATAGTTACGCTTATGACCCGTTAAAGCGACGTAAACCACTTTAACAAGTCGTAACGGGTAAAGCACTTAGGATCTCCTTCTAATCAGAATGTAAGGTCTATTAAACCATGTTATACGAGACCAAACACTCGTTTGGTTTATAACCCTCTATCTATCTGATTCTTCCGTTTAAAGTCTCAATATACACTAACACATAGATATCTGACATACTAGGAAACTCTTGAACCTTTGAGCTTTATTTAATGATTGAGCAAGACATATACGCAATCCAAGTGAGTACATAGTCCTATCTTTTACGTTTTCTAAATATTCTAGGGTGATTCATATGTGCCTATCACTAATTTCATGATTTCAAAACTATATGATTCTATATACATAGTACTTTATCCATTAATGATTTGAAACTGTTATCTATGGCTTAAAGAGAATGATTTTCAAAATTTGTATGAGACTTGTTGGTGCTTAATTGTATTCATGTCTAAAATACATTCATTAACTCTGATCAAGCCAATTGGTAGTATGATATAGCGCTATAAGACTTGACACCCCATTCCCGCTTCCTAGGTTTGTTTGGAAGTTTGATTAGGGAATGTCAGAAATGGAGTTACGCCAAATGGATTTACCTTCGTGGTAAATCTATAAACGTCAGCGAATAAGGTTTGAATGTATTACCAAACGACCACATTTGTTTATACAAAGTTTTCCAATTAAGCCATGCAAATTATCTTTTATTGTATACTACAAGTTTTATTATTCATAAAGCAAAGTATACTTTCTGTATACTACGAATTCTATTATTCATAAATTAAAGTATACTTTTTGTATACTACGAATTCTATTATTCAAAAACCAAAGTATATTTTGCATATACTACAAATTCTTTTATAAAAAAACAAAGTATTTTAAATATTAATTTTTTGCCAGATTCGTGGCTACAAAAACCTATCTTACTCACCGGCTTTCCATGCTGATGTTATTTTCGCATATGTTTCAGGTGCTAATGTGTGATGATTGTTAAAGCATGCTACAGATAGGACGGACTCGGGCCTTAGTTTATCTTAAAACATAAAGACAATTGTTGTGTTTATTCGTTTTTATTCCAAGACAATGTAATCTATTAATTCAATAAAATAAAACCTTACGTAGCATGTGTTGTGAAACAATTCCTGTAACGTGACTCCCTGACGTTTCTTTCGTGGTTTGTTGTATTACGCGGCCGGGGTGTTACACCACCCCTGCCAATGTTTCGGTTATCGGTTTTTAGTAGTATGACGTTTACGATTTTTCATCTGAAATTTTTAAAATTATATAGGTCCGCCACGCCAATTATTTTGCATAAACTTTCCGTACCCCTACCAAGCTTATTGTTCAAAAAATTTATACATATTTTAGTATTGAGTTAAAATAAGTGACGAACAGAGCTATTAGTATTTTTTATATTTGTTTTTAAACTTGAAGTGAGTTTAAATAAAGTTTGTAAATAGTTTTTATATAAATAAAACTTGAGTGTTGATTTTTGTCCTAATTGAAAGATGTTTAAAAAAAGAACATTACGTGAGGAGAGAGGCGCCCCACATGTGTTGTTCGACTTTAACAGAAGAAAAAAGGGTTATGTATTCTCCAGATCTTCAAACATTTATCCTTAATCAATTCGACGAAAACATGGAAGAAATCAAGCTGGATAGAGGCGTTTAATCATGAATTTAAACAAGGTAATCATTTATTTTAGTTTCTCATTCACTATTGTTTAGTTCTTGAAAGGTAGATTGTGAACTATGGTTAATATTGAATCAAAATTTTGGGCATTACTAGTGCTTTAGATATTTATTGTATCATTTAATATGAGATTAACCTATGCATTGCATCTATTGTCATTCTTGTTCAATGATTCCAAAATTAGGGTTTATGATGGTGGAATGGGGGATTTGGAGAAGATGATCAATTAACCATGACTTTCCGTCCCCGCAAAACTTTTGGTCAAGCTTCGCCACTGATCTTGTTATCTTACCATCACCATGTATGCCTACAATAAGTGCACTTACCTTAACGTGTTGTTTTGAATGATATGTTCACATCGAGTTTACTAATGTAAGACTTTATTTCGTGTAAAAACTGGCTAAATTTGAGTAACATTTATATACACTCAACCACACGACATTTACCTTTTCATAAAAAACATGAATACGTAGATATGTTTAGTTTTTTTACCTCAACTTTTCTGAAATGGAGTTGTATTCAAAGTAGAGGTTTTTTTTTTTTTTTTTTTTTTGTATCGTAAACTATGAAGATTGTCAGTAACGTGACGCACCGAATCAATATCGACATCAGTACCGAATTTCAACTTGTATTTTTCTCGCAGGATGAATACTAATGTACAAGTCTTCGATACCAAGCCTTACAAAGGTTTCACTTGTTTACAATTATTTTTGTGGTTTTGTTTGCTCTTACAATCGTTAAAATTAAGCTTTACAAATTTAAACAGACGCAAGTAGCAAGTTTTGTCCCGGTATATTAACTTTTGAAACCAATTCTCAACGTACAATGAATGAACCTTGTAAACACTTGTCACGGATTCAGGGGATTTGCAATTATTGGGGGAAATAACTTTAATTAAATGATACGTTTTTGAGGTGGTTGAAACTACATATGACTATAATTATGACATTTGACTATTTTCACCGTTGGAAATTTGCAATTCAAAAACATATATTTTTTTATTACTTTTAAACAAGTGACGGAGAAAGTCTTCCATGATACAAAATCCATGTTTGACTGATCGGGATGAACCGGTACGAGTTTTTTAGTTGGACCAATTTCATTATTTTGTTATTTTGCATATTTTAAAAAACAAGAAAGAGGGGCTTTGAATATGATTATATAATAGATATTGATATAAAATAAAGTTTTTCTATAAAGTCTTATAAGTCTAGGATTATACAAAGTTAGATTACTGTATATTGAAATTTTATTTAAACAGAAATTTTATATAAAGTTTAAGAGAAAAAAGCCAACCATACATGTACATACATGAATTTTAGGAGGGTTTTGCATAGATTTAACTACACATAGTTTTGATATTGGTGGGCTTCTATGTACAACACCACATATAACAATGTTGCTACTTGCTATTGATATGATCTTGAAACTTGTTGTGGTTCCTCGTTTATTGCCCTTATCCCGAAGGTTAAGGATCCGTTCAGCTTGAAGGATTATAGGCCTATTAGTCTGGTGGGTATCATAAACAAGGTTATCTCTAAAATTTTGGCCAATAGGCTTAAAAAGGTGTTGAATTCGGTTATCATTTTGTTGCCATTTTAGTCCAAAATCCAAAAAGGTTAAATAAAAGAGTAAACTGCCATTTTGGTCCCTGTGGTTTGGCCAATTTTGACTTTAGTCCAAATCTCAAACTTATTACATCTGGGTCCCTGTGGTTTGCATTTTGTTGCCATTTTAGTCCAAAATCCAAAAACCCTATATATTTTTACTGTTGCCTGTTTTGTCTTTTAGTTCAGGGGCATTTTGGTCATTTTGCTTTTCATTTAACCTTTTCTTAATTAACATTTTCTTCCCCAAATAAATGATCATCATCCCCAAATAAAATAATACTGACTCTCTCTCTTCTCTCTCTAAATCGATTGTTGCAACCCAGATCCATGGATAACATATTTTTTACTGTTGCAACCCAGATCCATGGATAACATATTTTCAACACCTCTCTCTCCTAACAAACATAAAACCCAGATCTTTCTGTTCAACATTTATCAGACTAACAAACATAAAACCCAGATCTTTCTGTTCATCTTTCTATTCAACATTTATCAGAAGTAGATGAATCCATATCTGAAGTAGATGAATCCATATCTGAAGGTGAAGAGTGATCTGAAGTAGATGAATCATAACCCAGATATGAAGTAGATGAATCCATATCTGAAGATGAAGAGTGATCTGAAGTAGATGAATCAAATAAATCGATGGATCTATATCTTCATCTGAAACAGACGACTGTGATTTCGTTACCGCCCCCTCTCTCTCTCTCTCTCTCGCACCCCCTGCCACCACCCTCTCGCACCCCCTGCAACCACCGCCCTCTCTCTCTCTCTCTTACATCACAACACCTCCGCCGGTTCTCTCTCTCTCTCTCCTCCCCTGATTTCGTTACCGCCCCCATCTACCACCACCGCCCCCAGAAACCATCATCATCAACCATCAAACACCACCCCACTCCACTGACCACCATCCGGTAACCTGCAACATCTCCGGCGACCACCACTTCCATCTTCCTGCTCCGCCGGTTCTGTCTCTCTCTCCTCCCCTGTTTTTCGGCTGAAGTTAATTTTAGGGTTTTGATGTAATTGGGATATGGGGTATTTATATTATGTGGGTTTTGTAATAAATAAATTGCTTTAATAAAAATTAAATGACCAAATTACCACTGCAGATAAAGACAAAAAAGGGGCCTTAAAACAGTCAAAAATCAGAGATTTTGAGATTTGGACTAAAATGGCAACAAAATGCAAACCACAGGGACCCAGATGTAATAAGTTTGAGATTTGGACTAAAGTGGCAAAACTGGCCAAACCACAGGGACCAAAATGGCAGTTTACTCAAAATAAAAAGAAGGCGTTTTTTTCTTAAGATTGACTTCGACAAAGCGTATGATAATATTAATTGGAATTTTGTCACTAATATTCTGTCTCAAATGGGCTTCTCTAGTAGGTGGTGCAGGTGGATAAATGGGGTTATCTCGTCTGCTAGGGCGTCGATTTTGGTCAATGGTTCTCCCACCTTCGAATTTAAATGCAATAAAGGTATGTGCCAAGGTGACCCTATTTCCCCTTTTCTGTTCGTCGTTGTCATGGAAGCTCTTTCTTGTATGATCAGAAAGGCTATTGATTTGGGAATTATGAAAGGTGTGATACTTCCTAATGATGGCCCCTTGGTGTCTCACCTTTTTTACGCTGACGATGCTACTATTATAGGGGAATGGTGTAGGGACAACATTATTAACGTGGTTAGAATCCTTAAGTGTTTTCATATTTGCTCGGGCCTCCAAATCAGTCTTAGTAAATCAAACCTCTATGGTGTTGGGATGAGTTTCGGGGAGGTTGAAGAGATGGTTGGGCTTGTCGGTTGCAGTACGGATAGTTTTCCGTTTAAGTATCTTGGTCTTTTTGTTGGAGCCAATATGAATAGAATTAAAAACTGGAGACCGGTGTATGATATTTTTGAGAAACGTCTTTCTTTATGGAAAGCTACTTTTCTGTCCATTGGTGGTAGACTCAGGCTGATCCGATCCGTTCTTGAATGTCTTCCCACTTACTATTTCCCCATGTATCGGGCTCCTTCCAAAGTGATTGAAGATCTGGAAGGTATTATGAGAAGATTCTTATGGGCTGGCTCTTCGGTTGATAAAAAAATCCATTGAGTTGCGTGGGATAGAGTGACTTCTCCGATTAAGTCGGGAGGTCTGGGTCTTCATAAACTTAAAGATATTAATATCGCTTTATTGGCTAAATAGGGTTGGAGATTTAAGACGGAAAAGAATAATCTTTGGGCGGGAGTGATTAATGCCTTGCATTCGGGAGGGTACGATTGGGATGTGCTTCCTGTAAAGAAGACTCTCGGTGGTGTTTGGAGAAATATTGTGATGATCCTGAAGCGTCCGTTGTTAGATGGTTTCTCTATTTGTAATCTTTTTAAAGGTATAGTTGGAAAAGGTGACAACATTTTGTTTTGGAGGGACCCATGGCTTTTTGACATTCCGTTAAAATAGAAGTATCCTTCTCTTTATCATCTTGAGGTGGTTAAGTCTTGCAGTGTTCGTGATAGATTAGAAGGTGAAGGGTTATGGCTTTGGAAACATGACCCTTCAACTGCGTCTGAAAGGCTTGAATGGGATTCCTTATTCGCGGCTCTCAGGGCGGTGAATTTGTCTCATGGGTCTGATAAATGGGTATGGACTGGTAGCGGTCCAAAATCTTTTCCGTCGCTGCAGTGAAGGGTTCTATCGATGCTAAGAGAGATTATAGTAGCCGTTATGTGATGGATTGGTGTAAGTGGGTTCCGCTCAAATGCAACATTTTGGTTTGGCGTGAGGAATTGGATAGGATTCCAACTGTGGAAGCTCTGTCGAGAAGAGGGGTGTCGATTGCGGTCGAGGAGTGCAGTTTCTGTGGTTCCGGCTCGGATTCGGTTTCTCATATTTTTACGGCGTGCCCGTTGGCTTTGGGGTTGTGGGAAAAAATTACCTTATGGTGTCGGGTCAGGAAGTTTTTCATTTTCTCGGTCCGGGACTTGTTAGAAATACACGAGCATGGCGCTAAAGGGGTGTTAGAGAAAGAGGTGCTGAAAGGTATTGTTATCGCTTCTTGTTGGTTCTTGTGGAAAGCCATGAATGATCTCAGATTTAATGGAATTAGAAGAGGAGTGGAAGAGGTCTTTAGTGAAGTTAGATCGGCTAGTTTCTTTTGGTATAAGCATATGGCTAAGAAGGGTTTGTTTGCTTGGGATGATTGGTGTAAATTTGTTAATATGTAAGTTTGGTTGTTTGTTTTTTGGCGGCTCGGTCTTCGGGTTCGGTTTGTGTGAATGAAGTTCTCTTTAAAAAAAAATGACCAAACAATTTTATGAACATGTGTTTAAATACAATTTGAACGTAGAATCTTTACCAAGAATATTGGGATTATTATTTCTAGAAATAACAAATATGAATAATGCTAATTCCAAATATCGAGTATTATTATGTAGTGAAATATACTGATATATGACGTTTTATTTAAATTAGTATACGTCTACACAATTAACACACACATATTGGTATCCTCCCCTCGTGGCCCAGTGGGTATTCCCATTTGGGTTAAGTCGGCCGGCCCTCCTTGGAGGTCACCGGTTCAACTCCCACTTGTGGTCTTAGGGGGGGGGGGGGGGGGGGGGGGGGGGCGTTCCAATGATAGATCGTATCCAACCGAGGCATGGTGCGGTTTTGAGGGCAACCCGGTTTTACCTAGCTGTTACCCCAGCGAGTCTCTCGTGTGGGGGCAGTATGGTTTCCAGGCGGAAGTCAGCTTACGCACCGGCCGAGGCCAGATCGAACATCGCGTCCGAGAGCGCGGGGCTGACGTGGGATTGTCTTCGACATGAACCCGGTGACCACTGGTCTCCGGTACATAGAAAGTCACCTTCAAAAAAAAAAAACACACACATATTGGTGCTGATGATTTTACACTTGTTTGATATTATTGTAGGGTGCCTTTCAGGTAAGAACCACAAAGTTAACAAAAATTGAGGGAACAACTATTAATTATTCAAACTTTTTTGTTTTTTTTTATTTTGAAATTCAATTTAAAAAATAATTATTCAAACTTTTTTTTTTAATTTTGAAATTCAATTTAAAAATAAATAAATATATCTAGTTTGCGAGCTACATATATGTAGCAGGTGAAAGTATATATATGTAGCTCGCAAGCTACATATACGTTTTTATATTTTATTTTGTTACATACAATGTAATCGAAGAATTTACATTGAGATAATTGGTAAACGGGTAACAAGTTGCGCCGCTACCCCTTTTTGAATAGCAAAACTAAGCCTTTTAAAAACTACGTTCATAGATCTCGGGGTCATAACATTACTATGCATGACCCTTTGAACTCGACTAAGTAGGTCCACAGCCTCTGGCGCCAGAAAACCAAAAGTATCAAAAGCAAATGGGATAAACACGTGCTGGTTGTCAAGGCACGCTTTCTCATGCTTGATCACTTTACCCGAAGCAGCCTTTAAAGCAGCCTGGCCCACTGTGAAAGCACTACTCCCTAAGCCCACAAGCGGGGAAACCCCTGTTAAATCCACACAGGCGTGTTTTCCCCCTACCCATCCAAAGACCAGAATGTCGGCTGGTCGAAGGGTAGATCTCCCTTCCAACGGGTCTGTTAAGAAATTAACGGGAGCCTCTTTCTTAGCAGAAATACCAGCGCACCTGAATATGTCAAAAAGAACATCCCTAACCAAATCATGTCGGTATTTGAACCCCGGGAGCTCTCTACAATGAACAGCATGCTCACCAAAAGAATCCAAACACGCCTTATGACAAACTGGGCAAACCTCATCAACTGGGAATAAAGGAATCATGAGGCGATACTTAAGGATAGTACGGTACTCCACCGGCGACATATGCTGGCCTAACCCATCTATAGGTATAGCAAGAAGAAAATCTTGTGCATGTGGTGCTCGCAGACACTCGAAAACGGCTTTTTGTCTAACGGTCAAGTCAAACTGCACTTCGATTTCGTGAACAATTTTACTAAAAAGAGCACTCGCCAATGCATGTTGGGCTTTAGGGGGGGCGGTGTCCTTATTAGTGAAACCGCTGAAGTCAAAGCTTGGAATCGTATCACGAAGACAAGCCAAAGCACAAACATAATCAGAATCCATACCGCATATGCCACTGTCTCTTAAGATATGGTCCTGTAGCACCCACGATTGGGCCCTCGAGGCCACAAAAGCGTAGGATGAAGCCTCTACAGCCGAATACAACCCCAAACCTCCAAACCTAATAGGTAGAGAAGCAAGTCGCCACTGGAGGTCTCCAAAGAAAGGACCTCCACAAACCACCAATTCCTCAATCGCCTCACGCAAACCTTTGTCAAAGAACAACGCTGCATCCTCCATGTGTACAGGTTGGCATGTCCTCAAGCCAAAGAAAAGTTTGGCAATGCCCATACAGGATCGAAGCAAGAGTAGTTCACTCTGCGGGTCACCTAATTTCGGTAGAAGACGCATCAAATCTACTGCCTTAGCAGCTCTTTTCATTGCCAACCCACTAATAAAGCTTGCGTCTCTACTAACAGCCCCCCCAAGAAGCTTCACCCCCACTGACGGCCTCCCGATATCCTTAGGAAATAACCCTTCACGAAACTTGCTACCATCACAAGAAGGCCAAAATAACTCAGTTTTCTTAATATTAAGTTCAAGACCCAATGTTGGACCCGACACCCTGATGATGTCCAACACTCTAGCCACCTCTTCTGAACCTCCAATGACAGTCCCATCATCAAGATACCAAGCATGAAGGAGAAGCTTGCATTTATCTCTAATCTGATGCACAAGGGGGTGCAAAACAAGAGCGAAAAGAAGTGGTCCCAATGGGTCCCCTTGCTGAACTCCCGTGGTAGACCAAATGTGCCCATCTCCAAGATACAATCTTGCTGGCTGCCCATATAGAAATTCCACCCACAAAGAAATAGAAGGGCACCTCATCCTGACCTCACGAAGTAAGGCTGATCTATCCACCTGGTTAAAAGCATTAGAAAAATCTACCATAAGCATTGCAAGAGACCCATCAGTGTGGCGTTCACTTAGAACTCTATTGACGCTGTGTAAAATGGCCTCAGCGCCACCCGACACGCCAACCCCAAACTGAAAATCATTAAGGTACTTAGTCATTTCTTTACCAACACCCTTCATAGCAACCTTAGAAACCAAACGCCTCCATATAGTACCCACTGCAATAGGTCTAATTCCATTGTCGGGTTTTAAAAGCGGGGTAAGGGGAGCAGAAGCGACAAACTCTGCCAAACACGATGGGCATTTCCCCCTAGCCATAAGTTGACTACCGCAGTGATAGCGCATAAGAGATCAGTGGCAATAGCAGACCCCTCTCCACATAAAGCATCCAAAATGTGTTGTGCCCTCAAGCCATCCCTCCCACATGAGGTTCCTTTAGGAAACGATTTAATGCAGCAAAGAACACTATCCACCTCTGCGACAAGGGGAGGCTCAGAATATATAGTACCTGGCAAAGATGGAGGTTCTCTGTACGGGTGTTTAGCCTCTAAAGCCTGTACGGTATTATCATTGCACGGAGCAACACCGGATGAACATAACACCTTCACTGCAGCTGTAAAGTGGCCATCAGCAACCTTTCGAAGACACTGCCTAACATTGGAATTACTAACAGTACTCTCCTCAGGATTATCAACATCTCCTTGACCTAGAGACCCCACCGTAGGACTCTCGAATATATTTTTAACTAACATAAAAATACCATCTTCTTTCCCCCATGTGGCTAAAGAATTCAGAATTGATCTTTGTTGCAATGCCTTCCTATTCCCAGACCTTCTTTCTTGCCTATTTTTTGGCCTAACCACTTGCAAAGTGCAGCGAGGAAGAAGGAACAACCTAACCCACGCTTCAATGGATCTAGGTTGGGCAACCACTTTGTAGAGAGCGGTTTTCAACGCCTGAGAGAAAGCCAACCGACAGCTATGAGGGATGCTCTTCACGGTGACAATGGGTGCTTTAAAGACACGATCTAGTAGAACGGTATCCAACATGAACGACTCGTGAGCATTGGTCACGTGCGCCTTGGGAGAGGGCCTCGAAATCCCTATAATGTAGCTATCTATGTCATTACCACGATTGGTAAAATGGACAAGCCCATCGGGGTGATGGCATGCACGACTCAATGCATGTATACCCAAACACTTCCCACACATCCATTGGCCAAAAAACTTCAAAGTACCTTCTACGTCCATGAACAACCCATGGTCCGTAGAAATAGCCTCACGCAACGCACTCCTACGTTCATCACTAGAAAGGTGCAACCTCTTGAGATGAGAGATCAACCGAGAAATCCCCTTATTTCCCACTTCACCATCCGGGCAACAATGAAACATACGAAAAGGACATGGCCAGGAGCCACTCAAAGGCGTAGACGGGGTTGTCATTAAGGCTAAATAAACCACGATTCAAGTTGAGACACGAAATTTGGATGTAAAAACCAAAATTTAAGCAAAGGCATTTCATCAAACACTTGGAGTGCATCCATAAAAAACGAATTAGTGATTTGTAAAGAGGTTCAATTTTGACAAGATGAAAAAGGTTTCCAAAAGCAATGTTGCTGAATGAATGGAAAGTAATTCAGAAGTTGAAAAACAAAATTTGAATGAGCGGAACCTAAATATGAATGAGTGGAACGAAAAAAGGTTTAACAGTTTGAAAAACAAACTGATCGTGATCATATATTGATGGTGAAATTTGTTTAAAATTCAAGAAAAAAAGGAAGAGAAGATGTTAATTTGAATGATGAAATGGGTTTACCGATGACGAAGAGGACGATTACGGAAAGCAAGCGATTGTTTTGAAAATCAAATAATTGATTTGTTACATACTAATGTTTTGATTAAAAAATATAAATAAAAAAAAATTGATTAGTTAACATAATCTTGGTTCTTAAATAGTTAGTTTTCACATGATCCCTTCTCTATTATTGTATGTGTCATGTGTTATATTGACATTGATGGTGTATGTCTACATCGTTAGATGTTATTGTATCTTTATATATGGCAGTGATGAAGTATGTATAGATGTTGATACTGTATGTTTGTATTAGCAATCTTAGATTAGATTCAATGATAGCTCTGAAGTTGGCTTTTAGTACTCGACGGCTATAGAATTTCATTTTTTTGAACGGTGAGAATCTATAACTTGTTTGTTGTGAGAGAGATCTCAAACCCTCCTAAACAGAGGGCCCTAACCTCACTCTGGCCAGACTATGCTATCTTAATCGTATTAGAGAGGTAAAAGGTTAGACACATAACCTAAACACATAACATCAATTTTCGTCCTCTCTCTCTCAACCGAAACTAACCCTAATTTCGGTTTCATCACCATCATAACTTTACACCCTAAGGAGGAACCGGATCACCCTGACAAAGATGTCGAACACTATGGCTGGATCTCTGACTGGATTCTCTACTGATGCAACCAAAGGTATGTTGTTACATGTTTTCCATTATGATTAAATCAGAACTGATCAACATGTGGTATCAGAGCATATGTTGATAAATCAGTTCTGGTTTTGTATCCATTATTCTGGGATCAAAAATATGGAAAACGAATTTTTTAAAGCCTTAAAAAAGTCTCGGCTGTTTTCGAGTTTCATGAGCCGAAATCCCTGTTTTCGGATAATATGTTTTGATAAATTGACTCGAAATCATAAAGGATTAAACTTGTTGTCACGAAATCCATTACAAAACCATTAAAATTCAGGTTTCGGATTTCCAGAATTATGTTTTTATTTATTAGGGTTCATCATAATGTTCTAAGAAAACTCGAAAATTCCCTATGATTTGGAATATAATTTGGATTAGTGGATGTTTTCCAATGTTTGATCTAAATTTTATCTATTATAATTTTCGAAAACTGTTAAAGTAATAATCAGTTATTATTTTCGAAATCATTTGATAAGATTAGATCAGAAATAAAATAGGAAATAATATCCCAAATCCCTTAAATTTCGAGTTTTAGTTATTATCATAATAAGCAGCCTTAAAGAGTGTATTCGAAATCATCATCATGTCGCATAAGTTTCCCCAGTCGCACAAGATCAGATCATATCTGATCTGATCGCACAAGACTGTACAAACAAGGGAAATCGCACAAGTATGCATAATCGCACAAGAACTTATGGATCGCACAAGACTAGTGCTGATCGCACAAGACTTGGGCTTTACGTACATCGCACAAGTTTTGGGCTTTACATACATCGCACAAGTTTTGGGCCTCACTGTTAGACCCTAAATCGTACATGACAAAAGTCGCAGCGGAAAACACGAACCATAAAATTTCTTTCTTTATAAATACCTCAACTTATTTAAACTTTAGCTTTAACATAGCTCTTTATCATAAATCCGTCATCCTCTTTTTTTACTAATTAAAAACATAGCTTATGATTGCTACATTATACATTCAACGTCCCCGTACAATCTCTCTAGTGACTCGGTCTTCGATCCTTAATCTTCGTGATAATCGCTCATTATCCGTACAACCTGCATTACCACATACATTCAACACATTAGTATACAAGACATAAACAAGAATACAATACATGTACGCTTTCCATTCAGCTTCTCTCTCATTTTTAAGCATATCATTCGCGTATTCATTCTCTTGTGAGCCTTCAATAATATACCTGCGTAACACTTCGTTTTACAGGCACACGATTAATACCATTAACACTTAACGTATCCAGAATTATACTCGTATGTACTCGTGCATACATCCGTACCTCAATACATGCATGCATACACTCATACGTGTCTTCATATGTACATAAATACACACCTGCATACGTACATACATCCCTATGCCTTCACATATATACATACTATCATACGCATCTTCATATATACATAAGTACGCTTCGTAAGTATCTACATTCATACATCTCTACATACATGCATACATTCATATATATCTTTATATAAATACGTACCTATCTTTCCTACAACTTACGTGCGTGCATACACTCGTACTTGCTTTATACAATCCTGCATACATACTTACATACATACGTACATACATACACATTTGCATAGGTGTATACCTTTCCTACATCTTTACGTACATACATGCCATCATACGTATTTTCATATATACATAAATACGCATCTACATACACGTAACACATCTTGCATACCTCTCACATACTCATACGATATTTACATGGGACTTAAACTTTGATTTAAAGCCCATAAATATCTAAGGATTGATGCGTGGTTAAAAACCGGTGCTCGTAATCATATAACTTTACGATTTCATATGAGTCTTAGATCTTGAACGACCTACTTTTAATTAGATTTGCGTTTATGCAGGTTTGACAAAGTTAAGGAGCTTTTCGGGAGCTTTACATGCTACCGGGTCGAAAACCGGAGCACCAGGACACGTTACGGGTCAACCGGAAACACCAGACGCGAAAAATAAAAGCTTACAAACAAGTGCCCGTCGCCGACGGGCTCCAAGCCGTCGGCGACGGGTTGTAGATATGCCCGTCGGGCCATTTAACCCGTCGGCAGTGTGTTAACCCGTCAGCAAAAAAAGTGGTTTTCCCTTGCCCGTCGGCGACGGGTTCCCTACCCGTCGGCGACGGCCTCTAGTTTTTTGCAGTTTTCTGCAGATACGTTTCGTCGTCCGTACGCACTAAAACGCACGTAACTTTTGAACCGTTTACCCGTTTAACCTCTCGTTTCTTCCTACATGCTTGTAAATTCATATTCTATCATATGAACTTAAAATCCCTCATCCGGATTAAGGAAATTCCTAACTTATGCATTTACGCCTATATTTTCATTTTCGGACAATTTTACCCATTCTTGTTTTCATCACACAACTCATTTGTTTTAGCTCAAAACTTGCATGAACATTACTACCATGATACTTTTACATTGTCCGGAGTTTCGTACTTGGGGTTTCCACACCCGATCCCCGTTATGCGTTATTTCATTCATTTATTCGATTATGCTAAAACCAACCATGTCAAACAAAGTTTTATTCATGAAATTGCTTACCCATCAGTCATAACTTACAACTAAGTCCCTTGACTACTTATCCGTACCTCCGTTTACTAACTAGCGCACTTATGTGCAAATCATACACGTTACCCGGTTATCCTACCGTAACCCTTTACTACCCTTCATTCCGATATAACAACAATCCCATCTTTGATTTGTTATATTTACTTAACGAAAATCATCGATTCATAACCTCCATCCTTATAAATCCTCAATTATCATACTTTAGTTAACTAACACATATCTTTACATAAACAACTAAGAAGTGATTACGGAAATCACTTACCTCATGTATCTGTGTCCACATCCGTTTCCACGCCTCTTCTTGACCCGTTAGCCTTTCGCGCTTGAGTCCGTCTCCACATGATTCCTATACTTTCATGTCATAGAAATCACGCTATCATTAGCATACTCATTTGTACATGATAACAATCGTATCAATCCCATATTTCACACTTAACTTTCATCAATCATTTCTAACAAACATAACTCATATAATCATGTTCGCATACGTTTAACTCATGTAACTCATCATGTCATTACATTTAACACGGATTGACATTACATGTACCATACGACTTCTCATTAACCTATATTTACCACCACGAGTCAACTCATGTTGCTTATACTTAGTTGACTTTCAAAAGTCAACTATTAACCATACATATCTATCGACTTATCAACATATTCCCGTAACGTCATAATCGACTATACGGACGACATCATATACATTTATCATTCACTTGATATACGTACTACCTTTTAAGCATAACGTACAACTTAATCATACAAAATCTCCTAAATTCATACATAGTTCATCAAATGCTTCTACAATCCAACATGGGGTACTTAAATTAAACATCAAACATGTAATCATCAAATTACATTACATCATCAAAAACCCACTTCATAACTACTTGTTAATCACTTACAAGTGATCTAATCTTAAGTTCTTCATAACTCATCATACTTTTGATATATGTACTACCTTGTAAGCATAGTGTACAACTAGTTCATGCATATCATTCTAATCTCATACACAATTCATCAATTTCTTCTTCCTAATCAACATGATTCATACATGCATAACATCAAACATACTAGTATCACATTTCTTTCAATTCTTCTAACAAGAATACATCATACAACTCAAAATACATCAATATTAAGCAAGAACTTAAACATAGATGATTTACCCATGTCATCTTCTTCACCATAACAAATGGGTTTCACCCTTAAACATCAAATTAACCTAATTTATGCATAATCCATGTTCCAAATGATGAATCTAACACATACTCATGCTCAATTTCATACAATTTCGTGATTTACAACATAACCCATTTCGTGCACCATCACCAATCTAGAATCTAAGACATACCTTACGATCCCCTTGTGAAGGTGATCATTAATCTATGCTCGGTTATGAATTTGAGCTTCGTTTGACTCCTCAATTTGATGATTATGTTAGAACTAGGGTTTGGTTCATGGGGGTGTTCCCCTGATCGTTGTAGAACACACACGATGTGTGTGTTGTGTGTGTGTGTTTGTTTTGTTATTAAAACATAACTTTTCCCTTTTTCAACTTTGGCCCCTCATGTTTATTACTTACTCATAATATTGGCAAAACTCTTGTCTTTTCATACTTCTAAACACACACTTAACTAGGTTAAAGAGCCTAGTCATTTATTTCTTGAGATGCCATATCATAGTATTTTAACGAATATGAATATTCGGGTTTTGGGGTGTTACACTCACTGATCACACAAAATTTTGGGCCTAACTGATCGCACAAGACTTGGGCTATATTTACATCGCACAAGTTTTGGGCCTAATGATCACACAAGGCATTAGCAATCGCACAACGCATAACTGATCGCACAAGACTCGCACAAGTTCGATCCGCGCTAACAGGTGGTTTGCTATTAAATACTTGGTTTTGTTTATACTTAATTAATTAATAAGGATTAAATATTGTTTTACAAAACCAAACTAGCTTAACTTGAATGAGCTTCTGATGTATCATTTCTGGCCAAAGCTGATTTAATACATCTATTTATTGTTCAAGTATTATAAAAAGCTATGTTGAGCATGCATTACACACGTGAAATGTCTTAATTCTGGCCAAAGCTGATTTAATTCATTTATGTTTAGCATGCTTGACAAGTGCATAACTAAAGTGATTGTCTCATTTCTGGCCAAAGCTGATTTGTCACGATTATTTTGCACACATACTTAAATGATTACACTTCTGGCCAAAGCTGATTTGTCTTTGTTTAAGTAGAATTTTACTAAGTCTATTATTTTTGATGTTAGTAATAGACATATCACAATCTCTTCACATAATGATCCTTATATTAATGATCCTTAATTAATTTTATGATCATTTCGTCTGTCTTATTCTTAGTACCCATAATTTTACTCACTATAATTTACTTCTACATATATCTCATCCACTCTAATTCCTAAACCTAAAATGTTTGCTTTATTTAAAGTTTCTTTTAGAATTAGCTCTTAAATTGAATCCTTGATTATTTCTTAAGACACGATAATCCTATTGCTCTCTTCTGATAAAGATTATAAAGAAGAAAATTAGGGCATGATGATTAGGACAAATCGAACATGATGTCTCTTATGATAATCAAGAACTCTCTAACATAATGCTATCACTAAAGTTATTTCAGATTAAGTCTTTCCTAAGGCTAATCTCTTATATATGGAATAATCACTAGAACTCCTATGATGCATGCATTCTTTTCAAATTCTAAACTATAAAGTTAAGTGGTATATGTGAATACATTATAATGTACAAAACCATGACCCATAAAGTTAAGGGCTTACACATGGAAATAAGTACATTTTCCAGTGCATTACATATTAAGATTTTCACTTGTACAATTTGATGCCTTATAAATCAACTATAACACTCAAAAATACCAAAGTATAATGAGTGTGTTGATAAGCAACATATGTACAAAGAAATAAATGTTTGAAACTGGAAAATAAGATGTTTTTCACCTTTCAACCACTAAGACTTTAAAAGAGGATTGTTCTAAGGTCCATAGACAAAATGCAAGTACAAAATCCCCAACTTTAAGGTTCTTCAAGGGAAAATCTCACTGCATCATTATGTCATTAGACTAGTGCATTACATAAATGTTTCCTTACCAGAAATCAACAAATAATTAACATAAGAGTTAGTGACAAAATTAAATGTTAAGGCTATAAAAACCATAATAAGCAGTCTTCTAACAACGTCTTTTGATACCGTATATACTCTGAAGATTAATCAGAATATAGTATCATAATTAAGCAATGTTATGAAGGTTGTGAGGTTTGCATAGTCAACATAAAGTCACACTTACCTTAAACTCTCATTTTATTTGTTCTAAATATCTGGATTGAAACATTATTAAGATAAAACTAGATGATACCTTACACTTTCACAACTTTTGTCATCATGCAAATGAAAAATTTGACAAAAGGAAAATGAGACTTACAAATTTCATCCATTATAACCAAAAATTCATGAGAAATCATGACATGGTTAATGAGGATGATTTCTTATCTAATCTCATTCTAAGTGATTTTAAATTATGTTGTTAAAGCCCTAAATATGATTTGGCTTAAGGCATAAGTATGGGTCCATCATAAGTCATTCATTGACATTCGTGGAACTTATTCCAAATGGAATATTTAGACATAATTCATTTATCATTTAAAGACTATTTACTTGTATCTAAATTTTGTCGTATATGGCCCATGGTCTTATAAGAAATCTACTCATATATGTGCTTAACATGATTTCTATTAAATATGTCCCTAAGTTTTTGTGACATCTGGACATTAAGGAAATCAAGTAAAGTCTAACATATATATATGATAGGTTCCCACGTCACATACCTAATTGAAACTTCTCTAGTAGCATTCTAGAGATATTAAAAGATCAGTGGGAGCATTAAGTGTCTTAATAATAACTTGCAATAGTTGCAAGAGGTGGAGAGTGAAAACTTTATATTACTTCAATTTACACCTCTTGTACAAGACACTGCTCCATCTTGACACTGTTCTATCATAACTTGTCTCCTTAAAATCTACAGCTACTCTTACAAAAGTTTCATTGTTGCTTAATTGTGGACACACTTAGATTTCTTACCTAAACTAACATAATCCTCAACAAGAGAAACTACAACGACTAACGTCATTAATTTGTTTTCTCTATTAGAATTTTGTTGGTCATTAAGTATTGACCCTAAGCATGCTGAGTTCCTAAAGATTTCTAAGGTCAGTGGGAGCAGTCAACATCCTTATTATGACTTGCAAGGAATACAAGAGGCGGGGGGAAGAATGTCATTAAATTTCTTTCACTCCAAATTTAACTCCGATTACACCTCTTGTACACCATACTGCTCCAACTCTTACAAACTTAGAATCATGAAAATGATAGCAACCTAATCAAGAGCTAATCCATAAAACCGAAACTTCTAATGAACCCAATAATCAACTCAGGAGGTCATCTAGGTTTAAAAACCTACTAACTTTGATGATTACATAACCTCCCTAACTGAAGTTGAAATGGATTTTGGAAAAGTTTACTGATCCTATCTCTTCTAATTAAGCCATTAGTATCAATCAATCTTCTAAATAGAATAAAACTGTTTTCTAGTAAAACTGATTTTATGTGTTCGCATAACGTTTGGGATTTGATTGAATAACCTAAGAGTGTTCATAACTAAACCAAATCCTGATATAAAAGTTAAGACACAAAGAAGCATGATTGATTGTCAAAGGTTGTACTCAGGAAGAGATAAATTATTAAAGAATCTTTCTTACATATCTAATAAAAGATTTCTTTTAGGATCATCACTGTTCTAGTAGCTTATAAAAGTTTTGAGCTACATTAGATGAACATTGAAACAATTTTTCCCTAACAACTGGCTGACATATTTACATGTTCATAAAACAACCTGAAAGTTCTAACTTAAGGTTAAAGAACAGTTTGTCTATAAGCCAATAAAATCTATGTATGGTTTAATGCAAACATCATAATGTGATGAAATCTTAACGCAATTGTTTTCATCAAGAACCAAGTGGATTAATGTACCTACCTCAAAATGAGTGGGAGCAACTAAGATAAACTTGTCTATATAGATGATATTCTTTTGACAAGTAGATGTTACATAAGTCAAAGCATTGTTAACACAAACTTTGATATAATAGATCTCAGAGATATCTCTTACATAATAGATATCATAACATGTTGAGATAGACCAAATGGAACATTACTTCCGTTCCATAAGTTTAACCTTAAATTGGTCCTTACATATGTAACAAACAATACTGCTCTCCTTTAGAGGATAATAGGATAAATGAGATTATTTCTTACACTTCATTAATTAGAAGCCTTATGTAAGTTTAAGTCTATACTCGTTTAGATATTACTCACATTGCAACACACTAGATATGTCTAGATTAATGTGAAGCATTTAATAGAGTATTACAATATCTTTAAAAGAAATGAGAGGCTATAATTTAAAGGAGAAGTGAGAACTCAAACCGGTTTATTACTCTAACTTTGTAATATTCAAAGATGACAAAAATGTAATTTCGGGTATATCTTTATGTCAACAGACAAAACCTATCTCATGGAGGAGTCATAATAGACTGATATCAACAACCTAAGTTATAACGACATAATATAGTCACTAAAAGTTGTTGGAAATTTATCAGTGGACTCATGAGTTTATTAACTCCATATAATTAATATATTGAAGACTTGTTGTGATAAAGTCAGCTACCATGTCTCCTTGAACAGTAACAGTTCGAGAGGTGCTGCATTAAATTTCGATACGCAATCAATTATTCGTTTATGAACGAATTGAGGAAACTAAATCTTTGTATCGAATGCATTCGTGATATGCTTAAGGATCCTATAATTGAAGGTCTATTACCCATAAGTCTTATTAAGAGTGCACATAAAAGAGACGAGTTTTAATTGATGACCATGTACAACTGCATATCGTACTATGAATGACTGACTATTAATTAATTTTCCTCATCAGTTTGATTTTGTATGTCTCTTACATATGTTCTGCCGGTGTAATGACATATAGACAACTATAAATACAAATCAAACGTTAAAGGGCTTACATATTTTGATCATAACTGTTAGGTTTTAAATTAAGGCTATAGTATGACTAATGGGGGTCCTGAGTCGCATAATGATTCAACGGCTGTATTTCTCTGCTATAGTACTTGTTTAAGACTAAAATGAGTATTAACTTCTGATCAGACTAATCTAATACTCATGATAAATGATTATTCGGCTAAGTGGGAGAATGTAAGATTAAATATTTATTTATTTATATTTAATCTAATAGCCATCATTATCATTTATATAATATAGATCAAAATATATTAATAACCTATTAATAATTAGTTGGTAATTGTTGATGGACCATATTACCCTTATTAACTAATTGGGTTTCCTCTTGGGTGTATATATAAGGAGATTATTAGAGAGGTAAAAGGTTAGACACATAACCTAAACACATAACATCAATTTTCGTCCTCTCTCTCTCAACCGAAACTAACCCTAATTTCGGTTTCATCACCATCATAACTTTACACCCTAAGGAGGAACCGGATCACCCTGACAAAGATGTCGAACACTATGGCTGGATCTCTGACTGGATTCTCTACTGATGCAACCAAAGGTATGTTGTTACATGTTTTCCATTATGATTAAATCAGAACTGATCAACAAATCGGGCCCACACTGGCGTCAGAATTTGGCTAACGGTGTTCGTCAAGAAACCATACCACCCACTGCTAGTCGCAGGGGCTTGCACCACCACAAGAGAGAATCTCTCTAGCGTAACGCACGGTGGACCAAAACTGAGGTGGCTCGGGCTCGAACTCTTGACACAGGGTCTGGGAGAACTATTCTTCATTGCCTTTATCCATCAAATGTGACACTAGTAAGGATTGAACTTGGATCTCCAAAGAGAACTCAAGTATTTCTAACCACCAAACACAAGTGATGGATGACTATAGATGGGGGTGGAAGGGAAGTTAGAGAGAGATACCGAGAAAAGTATACTCTTTTCTAAACATAATTAATGTATTTATTATTTTTTATGATTATTTATTTTAACATTTAAGGTAAAATGACTAAAGTAATCCTATGTGGGGTTCAATTGGTCAGACTTAACTAGGAAAATTAATTGAGTTAGGGTCAAAGGACATAACGTGCGGTGCAAGGGTTTGTAAACATAAAGTATCTATGTTGTACTTATTAAATAGAAAGGACACAGTTTTGCAATAAGCAGCATACATAAAAGAGGATTTTTGTAATTTACTCACCTCTTATTGTTGAGGTATATGGTAAGTCATGACAGGAAATTAACGAAATCTAAAATTTAGAAAAATTTTCGACCTTCCAAAGGGTAATTTTCAATCGGTGAATCTTAATTTGTTAATAACATTTAGGCGAAGTTTTTGAATTGCCAACAATAGTAATTCATTTATATTTATATATACCACAAAGTCCATGTCAGGGAATAGTGTGAGCCAGCATGCTAGAGAATAGTGCTAGACTGCTGTCTAACACTTTCCTATTGGCCTGGAAAAATTACGAATTTAGCCTAGTTCAAAGTTACATTATTATCATCGTTTTAGCTTTGACAAATTACGATTTTACCCTCATTTCAAAACTACAATTTTACTCTGAGTTTAAACTTACAGCCTTGTCATCTATTTAGTTTTTTTAGCAAAACTATGGAAGTGTTTTGATTTAATTGATTGACTTGAGGTAATTTTTATTTGTCAGACAGCTGCCTAGTACTCGCTCATTGGTCCTGACAAATTACAGTCTTGCATAGTACTAGCAAAACTATGGTAGTGTTTTTTTTAACTGGTTGAGAAATATTCGGTCTGACGCTCCGCAACGTGGGCGGGACATAAAACTAAGTAGATATATATAAGAACATTGGGTCATTGACGTTTGGATGATAATTGGGGACAAACGGGTATTGGACTAGTATATGTTATGGAACATTGAAGGAGGATTTAGTTACGCATTTTTTTATTTGAAAGATTGAATTGTTCTATTTGAATTTTAAAACTTTGAATTGTTATAAATTGTTTTGAATTGGTTATCATTTGATTTTGATAGAACTGAGTTGTATACATTTTTCTTTCCATTATGCTTTCTACGTGCCCAAACTTCAATCCAAAGTGTGTACAAATATGCAATTATATTAAGTCAACATTCCAATTCAATCCAAAGTGTGTACAAATATGCAATTATATTAAGTCAACATTCCAAAATTTCAATATAAAGATAACTAGGTTTATCACCTTAGCCGTGTTGCGGCAAACTTCTTTGGTTATTTAGTCTGTGTTTACATGTGTTTTAAAATCACTACGAGCGCGTTGCACACGAAACCCCTAACAAGTATAAAAGAAAATGTAAAAAACTGTAAAAAATAATTGAAAGAAAATCAGACAAAAAAGTTGTATGTTAATGATGTTGTTCGTATGAAACCCGTGGTCAGAGATGAGCAAATAATATTGGGTACCGGTACCGAATTTCCCGAACAGAAGGATCCTAAGTACCAATTCGGTACCAACTTTTGGCGTTTCTAGTACCGGTTCGCTACCGATTTTTACCTTCATATACCGGTACCGTAACCGGTATTTTCAGCATCGGTTGCCACGGAGCTCTGATCAGGGATGAGCAAATGGTACCGTGTAGCAGTACCGAATTTCCCGAACTAAAAGATTTTCAAACTCAATCCAGTACCGAATTTTGGCGTTTTCTGTATCAGGCTCATAGTTGGTTCTTTAAAAACATTTAAATTGTAATCTTAAAAAATATATAATTGATCGCTACTGGGCCAAAGGCCCATTCCATTTCGTCCAGAAGTGTTTTGTCCAAGGGAGGGTGTTTCGGGTAGGTATTTTGGGTGGGTAGGGGTGGGTATTTCGGGTGGGTATTTGCGGTATTTGAGGGTAAAAACCGGTGAATACCGGTGTAACACCCGAAAATTTTAAAACAAAAATATAAACAACCCTTATGATTTATAGTCCAATAGGAAACCCTAATTAAGACACCCAAGTAATTCTGTACAAACCCTAAAGATTTTCAGAATTTTCAGAATCAGGATTAGGGCCCCTAAAACTCAGGGGGGGTATTCCCTACATGACGATTATCCTAATAACTTGTTGCGGAAGTTGAATTTATTAGTTTTGTCGACTCAGCAGGCCTAGTTCCACGCGTGGCAAGTCTATAGTGAATTGCTGTCCCTTACGGACCGTAACATTAAGAAGCTTACGGTCCGTAAGCACCCTTACGGACCGCAACCTTAGGAAGCTTACGGTCCGTAAGCTAGTCAAAATTCGGGTATAAATAGAGGACATTGGCACTTGCTTCTGGGCGTTCATTCGACGGAGAAATTCGTCTCAGGCACCGAATTATCGTCTGTTTACCACAATCAACACACACGAAACACTAATTAAGAGTAGCGGGGTGCTGCAGAACAGGGTATTAACTCAATCGCTGATACGATTCATTGTCCGATTGATTCAAATATCTAATGAATGTTTAAGTGCCGCCCACATTAGGGTTATACTTTATCGTTCGTCATTAATTTGACGGATTGTCGTTAATTCGATAGGTAAAGTATTATACTTTATCGTTCGTTGTTAATTCAACGAATCATCGTTAATTCGATGGGTAAAGTATTATACCTTGTCGTTCGTTGTTAATTCAACGGATCATCGTTAATTCGATGGGCAAAGTATTGCATTTTGTCATTCATTGTGAGAATTTGATCTCGTGAGTTATCGTAAATGCTGTATTAAGTTAAATACCTAGTTTGTGAGCAAATTAGGTTAAGAGAATAATCAGTAGGCTAAACTCTGCCCGTATAAATCTACAATTGAAAACAAGGTAGCATCACTTGGAAAATTTAAGGTACGGATAGCCTCCTTTCTTTCGATTTACGTCATATCATTCTTGATTTTAAATTCCGTATTAAGATTTAGTTAAGAAATAAGTTATAAGTTCCGTACGTATAGAATCCTTTCAATTTATGTCCGTTGGGTACGGATAGACTCTTGTCTTTTGATTTGTGTCATTTAATATCAGTATAAGTTCAGTACGGATAGCCTCCTTTCTTTCGATTTACGTCATATCATTCTTGATTTTAAATTCCGTATTAAGATTTAGTTAAGAAATAAGTTATAAGTTCCGTACGTATAGAATCCTTTCAATTTATGTCCGTTGGGTACGGATAGACTCTTGTCTTTTGATTTGTGTCATTTAATATCAGTATAAGTTCAGTACGGATAGACTCCTTTCTTTCGATTTGCGTCATATCATTCTGATTTTAAAGTCCGTATTAAGATCTAAGTTATAAGTTATAAGTTCAGTACGGATAGGTTCCTTCCTTTCGATTTATGTTGTTTTTATAAAAGATTCCTTATTTCGATTTATGTCAATTCCGTATTAAGATTAAGTCATGATTTTAAGTTCTGTATTAGGATTAAGTTATGAATTCCTTACGAATAGGTTCCTTTCTTTCAATTTACTTCATTTGATACAAGTATATCATTTCTGATTTTAAAGTCCGTATTAAGATCTAAGTATAAGTTATAAATTCCGTACGGATAGATTCCTTTCTTTCGATTTCTGTCAATTCTGATATATAGTACGGGTTCCTTTCTTTCGATTTCTGTCAATTCTGATATGTCATACGGGTAGATTCCTTTCATTCGATTTCTGCCAATTCTGAATTCCGTATTAAGATTTAGTAAGTTATACATTCCTTACTCATAGAATCCTTTCTTTTGATTTATGTCAGTTAGGTACATATAGAATCCTTTCGATTTATGTCCGTTGGATAGAATCCTTTAGTTCGGTTTATGTCGTTTTGATCCAAGTATATTATTCCTGATTTTAGATTTCCGTATTAAGATTAAGTTCTGAAATAAGTTATAAGTTTCATACGAATAGATCCGTATTAAGATTAAGTTTCGTACAAATAGATTCCGTATTAAGATTAAGTTATGAAATAAGTTATAAGTTCTGTACAGATAGATTCCTTTCTTTAGATTTATGTCCGTTGAGTACGGATAAAATCCTTTCTTTTGATTTATGTCAATTGAATACAAATTCCGTATTAAGATTAAGTTAGGAAATAAGTTCCAAACATTCTGAAAAGGTTTTGTTTTACTTTATACGAGTTTCATTTTCAACTCTAGTGGTTCCTTATTAACGAGTCAAGGTTTTATCTTGTTCGTTTAATAAACCACATTTTGGGGACGAAATTGTCAAGATAGGATTGATAACCATACCTTGATGACTGGTTCCACTCTTATATTTTCAATCTCGCCAAAGATTCGTATTTTACAAAGTTACAAGTTAAATATCTTAAGACTTATAAGTTATAAGTAAATAAGTTACAAGTTTAATATGATATATAAGTATTATGTTACTCAAGTCAAATTGTTTTAAATTACTATGTCTTGTTTTTAAAACTCCTCACGTCTTTGATTATTGATTCATTTGACAGTCCGTTGAATTCCTTGATTTTAGTTTTCATGTCATGCGATAGTTTTTCTGTTAAGTTGTACTCATTATCGCATGTTCCAATATATGTTCCGTTCTGTTCTGAATATAAGTTTATAAGTTCTGTTTTGTTATGAAAATAAGTTCTGTTCTGTTCTGAAAATAAGTTTTATAAGTTATGTGAATAAGACCATTTGTACTCTGTTACCCTGAGTATCGCTTCTCGTGGAGTGTCCCACGAGCATGTTGTTGCGGCATCAACAGCATGTGCTCCATCTGTGACGGAGAGATTAGTTCACAGCGTCCCTAGGTACAAGTGTGGTACAAAGCTACTAGGAGGCGTATGGATCGATCCTAGGATTTTAAGTTATAAGGAAATGGATAGAGGGTATGCCAACTCACCATTTCGTGTGATAAGTATGCAGGAGTAGCTACCTGTGTATTGTCACGTTTTCAGTTTGCTCATGGGTATATCCGTAAGATATGATTATGATTATGTTTATGCATCGTAACGTTTTCACAAAAAAAAAAAAAAAATAGTTAACTCCGGATATTAAATAAAATAAGCTTTTATCTTCCTCTATCCGCACACTGGGCAAAACTTTATCAAAATTTTGCTCAGACGTACGTTTTTCTTTGTTGTGTTTTCTTCTTTACGTCAGGTTATCAGGACAAATCTGGGACAGGGGATATGGAAGAGTGCCTGAGTGTTTGGAGAAGACGGTAGAAATAATTGTAATGGATTAGATATCCTTTATTAAATTGTAAAGCCTTGTAATACATTTAAGTATAAATGGAATTATGTTTTTGATCTGACCACCGTTATTGTGACACTTCGGCCCGTTCCGGGACGGGGTGTTACAGCTATGGTATCAGAGCAAAGGCTCTTTCCTGTAGAAAACTTAAACATAAGATAAGACCTGTGAGGTAATGGGTAGACATTGGGTTAGGATTTCGACTTTTCTTTTCACTTCATGATAGTCTCGAACATAAGTATTTCGTCATCTTCATTGTTTTTACTCTAGCTTTATTTCAAGTATGACTATTGATCATAGTGGGTCGCGCTCAAGTATGATTATTAATATATATAGGTATGCAATAATTTCGAGGACGAAATTTTTTTTTAAGAGGGGTAGATTTGTAACACCCGAAAATTTTAAAACAAAAATATAAACAACCCTTATGATTTATAGTCCAATAGGAAACCCTAATTAAGACACCCAAGTAATTCTGTACAAACCCTAAAGATTTTCAGAATTTTCAGAATCAGGATTAGGGCCCCTAAAACTCAGGGGGGGTATTCCCTACATGACGATTATCCTAATAACTTGTTGCGGAAGTTGAATTTATTAGTTTTGTCGACTCAGCAGGCCTAGTTCCACGCGTGGCAAGTCTATAGTGAATTGCTGTCCCTTACGGACCGTAACATTAAGAAGCTTACGGTCCGTAAGCACCCTTACGGACCGCAACCTTAGGAAGCTTACGGTCCGTAAGCTAGTCAAAATTCTGGTATAAATAGAGGACATTGGCACTTGCTTCTGGGCGTTCATTCGACGGAGAAATTCGTCTCAGGCACCGAATTATCGTCTGTTTACCACAATCAACACACACGAAACACTAATTAAGAGTAGCGGGGTGCTGCAGAACAGGGTATTAACTCAATCGCTGATACGATTCATTGTCCGATTGATTCAAATATCTAATGAATGTTTAAGTGCCGCCCACATTAGGGTTATACTTTATCGTTCGTCATTAATTTGACGGATTGTCGTTAATTCGATAGGTAAAGTATTATACTTTATCGTTCGTTGTTAATTCAACGAATCATCGTTAATTCGATGGGTAAAGTATTATACCTTGTCGTTCGTTGTTAATTCAACGGATCATCGTTAATTCGATGGGCAAAGTATTGCATTTTGTCATTCATTGTGAGAATTTGATCTCGTGAGTTATCGTAAATGCTGTATTAAGTTAAATACCTAGTTTGTGAGCAAATTAGGTTAAGAGAATAATCAGTAGGCTAAACTCTGCCCGTATAAATCTACAATTGAAAACAAGGTAGCATCACTTGGAAAATTTAAGGTACGGATAGCCTCCTTTCTTTCGATTTACGTCATATCATTCTTGATTTTAAATTCCGTATTAAGATTTAGTTAAGAAATAAGTTATAAGTTCCGTACGTATAGAATCCTTTCAATTTATGTCCGTTGGGTACGGATAGACTCTTGTCTTTTGATTTGTGTCATTTAATATCAGTATAAGTTCAGTACGGATAGCCTCCTTTCTTTCGATTTACGTCATATCATTCTTGATTTTAAATTCCGTATTAAGATTTAGTTAAGAAATAAGTTATAAGTTCCGTACGTATAGAATCCTTTCAATTTATGTCCGTTGGGTACGGATAGACTCTTGTCTTTTGATTTGTGTCATTTAATATCAGTATAAGTTCAGTACGGATAGACTCCTTTCTTTCGATTTGCGTCATATCATTCTGATTTTAAAGTCCGTATTAAGATCTAAGTTATAAGTTATAAGTTCAGTACGGATAGGTTCCTTCCTTTCGATTTATGTTGTTTTTATAAAAGATTCCTTATTTCGATTTATGTCAATTCCGTATTAAGATTAAGTCATGATTTTAAGTTCCGTATTAGGATTAAGTTATGAATTCCTTACGAATAGGTTCCTTTCTTTCAATTTACTTCATTTGATACAAGTATATCATTTCTGATTTTAAAGTCCGTATTAAGATCTAAGTATAAGTTATAAATTCCGTACGGATAGATTCCTTTCTTTCGATTTCTGTCAATTCTGATATATAGTACGGGTTCCTTTCTTTCGATTTCTGTCAATTCTGATATGTCATACGGGTAGATTCCTTTCATTCGATTTCTGCCAATTCTGAATTCCGTATTAAGATTTAGTAAGTTATACATTCCTTACTCATAGAATCCTTTCTTTTGATTTATGTCAGTTAGGTACATATAGAATCCTTTCGATTTATGTCCGTTGGATAGAATCCTTTAGTTCGGTTTATGTCGTTTTGATCCAAGTATATTATTCCTGATTTTAGATTTCCGTATTAAGATTAAGTTCTGAAATAAGTTATAAGTTTCATACGAATAGATCCGTATTAAGATTAAGTTTCGTACAAATAGATTCCGTATTAAGATTAAGTTATGAAATAAGTTATAAGTTCTGTACAGATAGATTCCTTTCTTTAGATTTATGTCCGTTGAGTACGGATAAAATCCTTTCTTTTGATTTATGTCAATTGAATACAAATTCCGTATTAAGATTAAGTTAGGAAATAAGTTCCAAACATTCTGAAAAGGTTTTGTTTTACTTTATACGAGTTTCATTTTCAACTCTAGTGGTTCCTTATTAACGAGTCAAGGTTTTATCTTGTTCGTTTAATAAACCACATTTTGGGGACGAAATTGTCAAGATAGGATTGATAACCATACCTTGATGACTGGTTCCACTCTTATATTTTCAATCTCGCCAAAGATTCGTATTTTACAAAGTTACAAGTTAAATATCTTAAGACTTATAAGTTATAAGTAAATAAGTTACAAGTTTAATATGATATATAAGTATTATGTTACTCAAGTCAAATTGTTTTAAATTACTATGTCTTGTTTTTAAAACTCCTCACGTCTTTGATTATTGATTCATTTGACAGTCCGTTGAATTCCTTGATTTTAGTTTTCATGTCATGCGATAGTTTTTCTGTTAAGTTGTACTCATTATCGCATGTTCCAATATATGTTCCGTTCTGTTCTGAATATAAGTTTATAAGTTCTGTTTTGTTATGAAAATAAGTTCTGTTCTGTTCTGAAAATAAGTTTTATAAGTTATGTGAATAAGACCATTTGTACTCTGTTACCCTGAGTATCGCTTCTCGTGGAGTGTCCCACGAGCATGTTGTTGCGGCATCAACAGCATGTGCTCCATCTGTGACGGAGAGATTAGTTCACAGCGTCCCTAGGTACAAGTGTGGTACAAAGCTACTAGGAGGCGTATGGATCGATCCTAGGATTTTAAGTTATAAGGAAATGGATAGAGGGTATGCCAACTCACCATTTCGTGTGATAAGTATGCAGGAGTAGCTACCTGTGTATTGTCACGTTTTCAGTTTGCTCATGGGTATATCCGTAAGATATGATTATGATTATGTTTATGCATCGTAACGTTTTCACAAAAAAAAAAAAAAAAAAGTTAACTCCGGATATTAAATAAAATAAGCTTTTATCTTCCTCTATCCGCACACTGGGCAAAACTTTATCAAAATTTTGCTCAGACGTACGTTTTTCTTTGTTGTGTTTTCTTCTTTACGTCAGGTTATCAGGACAAATCTGGGACAGGGGATATGGAAGAGTGCCCGAGTGTTTGGACAAGACGGTAGAAATAATTGTAATGGATTAGATATCCTTTATTAAATTGTAAAGCCTTGTAATACATTTAAGTATAAATGGAATTATGTTTTTGATCTGACCACCGTTATTGTGACACTTCGGCCCGTTCCGGGACGGGGTGTTACAACCGGTGCCGAACCGGTAACGAAAATACACCCGGTTTGATAAATTTGATACCGGTACCCGGTACCATTTGCTCATCACTTAGTGACGTTACTGTTCATTAAATTACATAGAGTAATCTCATTAAAAAAAAAAAGGAAAAAAAGTCAACAATCTCGTCCAAAGGGAGGGTGTTTCGGGTGAAGGAGAAAAAAGGGAGGGTGTTTCGGGTGAAGGGGAAAAAAGTCAACAATTTCGTCTAAGGGGTGGGTATTTCGGGTGGGTAGGGGTGTTTGTTATCCTATTCATTAACTTGTCACGTGTCTATATATGTGTCAAGGTTTGAATGGTGAGGTTACTATTTTACTATTCATAAGGTTGGTTTATTAATATATAGAATAATTCTAAGCCCAACATACGAGTTCATGCATTGCCAGCCCAAAGGCACCACATGCCTAACTGTTGAGTTCATGCACTACCAGCCCAAAAGCACCATTGGCCCAATGAAATTGAGTAGCCCAAAATGATTTCGGTCCTACTTGAGATTGATTTGCCATTCTGAATCGACCAACCCAAAAAAAAATTGCAGACCAACCCACACTCTACAATCGTCCGGGCTTCGGGTTTGATTTTGACACTTCGGGTATGAAGTTAATGCATAGTTTCTATTTTCTAAAATAATTAACACAAGAGTAAAATGCCAAAATGGTCTTTGAGTTTAGGACACTTTTGGCACTTCAGTTTAAAAATGAAACTTTTTGTATCTGGAAACCTAATGTTTCATTTTTGTTGTCGTTTTCATCTAATTGACAAACTGGGTTAGAATTTTCTGTTAATTTTTCCCGTTTTTGTCGTTTTCCTCATTTAAATGAAGGGTGTAATCATCATTTTACGTCATAATATATTTAATTTATTGAGGAAAATGACAAAAAAGGGAGAAGTTAACAGAAAATTCTAACCCAGTTTACCAATTGGATGAAAATGACAACAAAATTGAAACCTAAGGGACCCAGATACAAAAAGTTTCATTTTTAGACTGAAGTGACAAAAGTTGCCTAAACTCAGGGACCATTTTGATATTTTACTATTAACAAAAAAAAAGTTGAATCTATTATGTCAAACCGATAACTGAAATTAAAGATGGGCATAATAACAGGTTCCAAACCCGACCTGGTAGACCCGACCTGGAACCGGTTCCAGTTCCTACCCGCTTTATTGAAGTATCGGTTCAGAGTTAAAAAAACCCGTAGGTTCTTAACCGGTTCCACTTTTTATAAAAAGATTGGTCCGTACCCGGTTTCTACCCGGAACCGGTTCCTCCATAACCAATTCCTACCCGCTGGATTACATGATATTCAACCAAGCTTTTCATATAACAACACTAAGTTTTTTTATTAAAACCGTATACATTACATGATAACACTAAACATTTATTTAACATAAAACACACTAAATCCTACAAGTCCTACATTACATAACACACTAAACATTCAAAGAACCGGTTCCGGATGCTTCACCGGCTTCATGTTTCGTCGCCTTTGTAACCGAACAATGACGATCGGTGTGTTTTTTTAACGTCGAGTTGGTTGTAGCCTTCATGAACTTGCCGCAAGCTTTGCGCCGTGCCATCTCGTGGCTATCGCTCATTAAGCACAAATCAAAGTGCTTCCAAACTTGGGGGTTTCTCTTGGTTTCCAAAACCATGATAACCTCATCGTTGCATGCCATAACGAGCTTTGAAGATATAGATTAGAAGGTATAAGTTAAGTATTTTTGGAGTAGGTGTAAGTTATGTTTGAAGTTGTAAGTTATATATATAGTTGAATCCGGTTTTAATGGCAATAAATCGATTTCTAACGACATTATAGCCGTTTGAATCGATTCCAACATGTGTTGTATCTTTTTCAAAGAATTACCCGAAGGAACCGGTTCTTCCGAGGAACCGGTTACAACTCTACCCGGAATCGGTTCCTATCAGTTCCAGTATTCATGGTCTAAAACCGGGTAGGAACTGGAACCGGTTCCGATAGGATCGGTTCTATTCAAACTCATTCAAGCACCGGGTACGGTTAGAAACCGGTTTCGGGTATAAAAAACCCGATATGCCCAAGCCTAACTGAAATTAAAGATGCTCTTTGCATTGTGAATCTATGATTATTTGGGAGTTAGCCCAATTGCTAACAGTAACATCATTAATGGGCCAACCTGCAGTCCAGTTCAAACGCCGATCAACATGAATGGATCTGTGACCTCTAATTTCCCATCCCTTTTCGATGTTACTCATTCCCTTTCTTCATGTCTCTATAACATCTAGGAGCGTTATCAAACCCTTCCATGCCCCTATTGCAGTCCAGTTCAAACGCCGATCAACATGAATGGATGGATCTGTGACCTCTAATTTCCCATCCCTTTTCGATGTTACTCATTCCCTTTCTTCATGTCTCTATAACATCTAGGAGCGTTATCAAACCCTTCCATGCCCCTATAATGCCTGTTACGAATGGCCTTTGATTATATTTTTACAATAATTTGCTTTCTAAGGGGGTAGGGGTGGTTTGTTAGTGATAGATTCCAGTGATGGAAGCAACCAATCAAATGATGCCATGTGGCACCCAATATTCTAGTGATAGTGATAGAAATGTAGGAGGGGTGGTATCACTAGTGATAGGGATTCCAATGTACAAATATTAATGTACAATGTACAAGATACATGTTCCTTTTTTTATCTACAACGCGTTACCCACTCAACGCGTTATACTATCACGAGTGATAGAAACTAGTGGCGGCGGTGTTGAGTGATAGTTCCACGAGTGATAGAAACTATCACGCTACCACCCCGGGTGGCCTAAGGGTGTAAGGGGCACTCACCTAAGAGGTGAGTCCCATCTCTTACGCCCAACCAATCCTCTTGTGCCACGTCAACTCCCCTCTTAAATTCCCCTCTCACCCTAATTTGATGGCGGCACTCCCCTCTTAGGGCACTCACCTAGTTTTTTTATTAAAAAAAAAAAAAAGTTTTCATTGGTTGATTGAATAGGGCCCACCTTCTCTCTCCTCCCCTTTCATCGGTGCCTATCCCACGAATTTAGTCCCCGATTTTGGTCCCCGAGTGATTGGCGCCACCTCCCCTATCGGCACATTCGGTCCCCGCAAGGGTTTTCGGTGGGTGCCCCGCCCACCCTAATATCTAAACAAAAATTTAATGGTTTCCGTACATAGCCTTTCAGTTACGATCAAACGCTAATAAATATAATCATCATGTCCCCATTTATTATCCATCTTATCTTATATCCAACACTATATGGAGTGACGGGCATAAAAGAGTGGCGTTATTCGATATGTGTCTGCCACGTAAGCACGCGTCACAAAATGGTGTGGTGCAAAAAAAGGAGTGTGATGGGGCGTGAAAGAGTAACATTATTCGACATGTGGCACACACTTATTATTATTATTTTATATATAATAAATGATGAGTTTTTATGAAGAATTTGATGAAAGTGGAGTAGACATAAACCTTGTTAACGGTGTGATGATCAAAGGCGTGATTGGGGTGTGTGCTGGTGTAAAATCAGTTGGTTCAGACCAGACACGAATGTATGAAGAAGAAGAAGAAGAAGGGGGTGGGGGCTACCCTATTTATAGCAGACGTAGCTTGCTAACCATGGTTAGACTTTATGTAAATTAAGAAAATCAGCTGGTTCAAACGGTTGTTTCTAATCCAGTTAGGCATTTGGATGAAAATGACAAAAAGTTACAAACGTGGGGGGCTATTTGGTACAAAAAAAGTCATTTTGGACGAAAATGGCAAACATGCCAAAACCTCAGGGACGATTTTGGAAATTAACTCTAGAGTAAATTACGTTTTTGGCCCCTGTGGTTATATAACTTTTACTATATTAGCCCAAAATAAGAATTTTTAACATATCTGCCCCCATAGTCTTTATAACTAACCATTTTGGCCCCTAAGTCTAGAGATCATGGGGGCCAAAATGGTTAGTTATAGAGACCATGGGGGCCAAAATGGTTAGACTTAGGGGCCAAAATGGTTAGTTATAGAGACCACGGGGGCAGATATGTTAAAAATTCTTATTTTGGGCTAATATAGTAAAAGTGATATAACCACAGGGGCCAAAAACGTAATTTACTCTTAACTCTAAAATTTATTTTTGTATTTCAGACGTTTGCTGTATGGTTCTTCAGAGTGCTGTACACTTCTGCAAAATTGCTGAATTTGTCTACGAACAAGACAATTTAGTGTTTATATAATTTTTCCGGAACATATTAATTATAAGTTATTCCCAACTTATGTTTTTATGTAATATTCGTGGCGGACATATTTCCAAGTCTTGTTTTTGTCGTGTCAGGCTATACCGCGACTAGTCCTGGCATGAATAGTGTATTCGCATTTCTACTACTTTGTCTAGGACATAGTTTATATTGTTTCACAATGCAGCTAACTCGATATCTTTTCACGATATTATTTTGTATAATCCTAGAATTTTAAGACTTAATTAAATAAAACTAAGTCAAGTATGCAAAAAATAATAATGTAATAATTATTGTTAATTATACGGAATTACCGGTATTTTGCCGAGCGTCACACCACAACGGTGTGAGGAGGGTGTTGGAGGTCAGGTAATAACTGCCTCCTTAGCTTTAGGTCCATCATGACCCCTTCTATACTATTACCCATAATCTCCACAACTGGTGCACGGGGAGATCTTATGCTCATCGTTTTTCTATAGATGTATGTTTCTATATAATGTAATTATATTTTATCTTTACATACCGCTAATCATTTGTTTAATGTTTGTAGATTACTACCAAATGAGGACAGATGACAATAATGCGGATGATTAGCTGACAACGAAGAGAAGAGCCAAAGGTTGAGGCGACGTTACACACAATGTTTGTTAGAGGATGAACAAAGGCTTTACCTAGACCATGTTAGAGGTTAAACAAAAGCTTTATAAAAACCGGTTGAATGAGCAACTTATGGACTTTATGAGCTATAGCACATGCAATGATCAACTAACAAAAAACCCTAAATGAGAAACAAACAATAAATCTTATAAATTAGGAAATAAAAATGCTATACAGAAACAAGATTCCACACCACATACACACCCACAATGTATACAAATCGATAATCTTTATTAAAAAGCAGAGTTGGAACCCTAATAAAAACCACGATACCAGACAAACGAAGACCCATAAGCGCAAACCTTGTAAACTAGTTTAATACCCGTCCGGTGGACGGGTTACGTTGATGTATTATATACTAACAACATGGATGAACCAATCAACACAAAGAAATAAAATAAAGAGTCATAAAATATACCCGTCCGGTGGCCGGGTAGTTTAATGTCATAATGTCAAAACAATTTTTGAAGCTTATGTTAAGAATCCCTTGTATAGTCATGTATGTATGGCCTACACATGAATACGCGTCCACCTGCTCAAAATTTTTCTTGCACCTGTAACACCTCGGAAATTCACGTCAAATAAAATAAAGACACGTGTCATGTTGTGCAAACGTGTTGTAAATACAAAGCCAGATAAAGATGTACGGTAGGATTTAAATGTCGACATGTTAATTTATACCTCTGAGCGACCTATTAATAAATCCCTAACCCGGATATATGTTATCCACATCTGTTTTATATTTAAAAATCTGGTCATCCTAACAAATAAATGGTTACAACCTTGGATTTGGATCCAATGCAAGTCCTTAGGGATTTCCGTCAAATTAAACCTTCCACATGGTGCCAAGAAGTGTAAGAACATGCCATGCCATGCAATGGCTGGTAACCTGGTCCCATTACTGAATAAAGTTCATGGAATTCGGAGATTGAAAGTATTGCATGGTCAAAGCTTGGAAGAAAGCAAAATCTTGTCGTCAGATGTAACAACTCTCATCAAAAGTACTATTTAATATATTAATTAGTCCAAAAGGAAACCCTAATTGAGAGACCCAAGTAATTCTGAACAAACCCTGAAATTTTCATAATTTTCAGAATCAGGATTAGGGCCCCTAAAACTCAAGGGGGGTAAACCCTAGTTGATAATTATCTTCAAAATTCGTTGTCAAGTTACTGAATTTCGAAAATTTTAACTCAGCAAAGCTAGTTTCAGTCGTGGCTACCCTATAGTCTATTTTGATTCCATACGGACCGCAACAGTCCCAACCTTACGGTCCGTAAGCAGTCATACGGACCGCAACGTTGACAAGCTTACGGTCCGTAAGCTAGTGAAATTTTACCTATAAATAGCAGACATTGGCATTCGTTTTCTGAACTAATTACGTCGAAATAATTCTCACAAATACACTGAGTTCGAACTGTTATTCCGAAATTATACCCCCGGGTATTGAAATTCTGCTACAAAACAGGGTATTAGCACAATCGCTGCTACGATTCAATTATTCGAAGATCAAGATATCAAATGCATGTTTAAATGCCGCCCACATTAGGGTTATACTTTATCGTTCGTCATTAATTTGACGGATTGTCGTTAATTCGATAGGTAAAGTATTATACTTTATCGTTCGTTGTTAATTCAACGGATCATCGTTAATTCGATGGGTAAAGTATTATACATTGTCATTCATTGTTAATTCAATGGATCATCGTTAATTCGATGGACAAAGTATTGCATTTTGACATTCATTGTGATAATTTGATCTCGTGAATTATCGTAATTGCTGGATTGATTACTAACCCAGTTTTGTGTGCATTATTTATATTAGGTTAACAAGGCTAAATCATAGATTAGACTCTGACCATATTAAATCAGCAATGTGAGTCATTCTCTCTTTTTATCAAATCTATTTACAAAATCATGTTTTATTCAAAGTTATAATTACGGGGATTAAGTCTTTGTAATCACCAAGTTACAGCCGGTATGTGGGGTTTTGTATACATTACTTGATAATCGTCACCATTGGGGCAGCCAGTGGGGGATATGACCATAGTCACAGACACCATTGGACGAATGGGCCAATGGGTCGAGTGGCAAGTATCGTGGGTAGTTGGCTTGATATCAGAAACATTGTAATCGCTCTTAATACTGTATATTATAACAAATGTGTCATTTTAGTAAATAGAATGATTCACTCAGTATTTCCCGCTGACAAAACCTTTTTCAAACATGTTTCAGGTGATCTGTTGTAATTCAGGAAAAGTGCTGGGGAGCATTTCAAGCTTAAGATAGTGGCTCAATATAAAATAAATAAATGCTTTTGTAATATCACGCTTTATAGTAAAAACATAATATTGTAAATTATCGGGGTTTTATCCCGAATTGTGAAATAAAATAATCGGGGAAAATTTTTAGCTTTAAGCGATCCTGTTTCCGCTGTTAAACTTAATTAAATCCAATACCGCAGTATTTTCTGCCGCGGCTCCTGAAACGGGTCGGGGGCCGTGACAGAAAAAGGTGGTATCAGAGCCACTGGGTTAAGCTGATTAAGTATTTAGAAATACTCAATTTTTCCTGATTACAGCCACTGGGTTAAGCTGATTAAGTATTTAGAAATACTCAATTTTTCCTGATTACAGCCACTGGGTTAAGCTGATTAAGTATTTAGAAATACTCAATTTTTCCTGATTACAGCCACTGGGTTAAGCTGATTAAGTATTTAGAAATACTCAATTTTTCCTGATTACAGCCACTGGGTTAAGCTAATTAAGTATGTAGAAATACTTAATTTTTCCTGATTACTGTTATGTGATTATTTGTATTATTAACTGATTATTTGATTATTTGTTAGTTACAGTATGGGTAAGAAAAAGCTGTCAAGCATCTATCTTAAATTAGAGAAATCATCTAATGAAAAAGGAAATTCATCCCAAACCAAATCCTCGAGTCAGTCGGAAATTCCTGAAGAAGGAATATTCGTGCGAAAGGCACAATACGAGGAATCACTTTCTCCTCAAAGGAGGGAAATGATTATTAAGAAAAGTAAAGAGAAAATCCGAGAAAAGAGGATTAAACGGGAAACTCAAGAATTAATTGATAAATCACCTTGGGAAGATAAACTAGAGGAGAAATGGGCAAATTTATATATGCTAGCTACAGTAGCAGAAAATATAAATCTTTAAAGTTTAGCACCCTACTCTCATAAATCTAGAAACCTTGTGTGATAAATAAAACTGGAAACCGGAGTGTGTTTATCAGTTATCTTTGTAAATCAACTAGTACACAGTATTAAATAAATTACAAAAGTTTATTTGTAAATTTTAACTTAGTATTTTATGCATTTTGCATATATGCTACATCAGCATGAGTGAGATAACCGAAGATTTCCAGAATCTTAATCTTTATCCCGTAACTGTCGAAGCTTCCAAAGAATATACTAGCTACTATCCCGATATTGAACAACCAGTAGAATTCAAGGTTCCACCCCTGAGCAAGCCAAAACAGAAGAAAAGAACTTATGTAGGATGGAGGAAAATCCGTAAGAAGAAGCCAGTTAAGAAACTGCCCAAAATAAATAATCCTTTGAAAAAGGGAAAAGAAGTCATAACCGGAGAGAATTCCAAACCATAAGAAACTGGAGACAAAAAGAAGAATAAGGAGATAGAAATACAAATGGAGGAGATTACTAAAGAAGTAATAATGGAAGTTGGGCAAGGGTCTATACCAGCTCAGAGAGAAATCGGGGAGAGTTCCAATCCAACCCAGGAAAGAACTTTTCAAGATGAGATAGATTTTCTGTTGGAAAATTTTGAGACAATTCAGCCTGTCCAGACAAATCTTTTTACCTATCCTATTGAAAACCAATTTCCTATAAATTGGGAATCAGCAGCAATTCCAGATCCCATAGTTCACTCCCAACCCATAGGAATGGACGAATGGTGGACGAACGATTGGCAATTTCAAAATATTGTCAACGATCCATACTCTTTTCTTCCACAATTCGATCCAGAACCATTACCTAATCCACCCATGAGCAATGAAAACATGGCTGAACTTCGCCACTTTGGCGAAGAGTTATTTGATATGGGGAATAGAATGAGGGAGATAGGTGGACAGATTGCTTGGAAATACGACGAGAGGGAAATGCGTTTTTAACAACAAGTGACGAAAGATGGTAACAATGATAAAATGGTAGTTGTATAATAGTACTAATCAAGTTAGTCTGTAAATAATCAATAAAACTCTGTATGATATCTGTGAGTAATGATGCATGTTATGATAGATATATAAATAAAATCGAAAGATCGATTGTTTTGACTATATTTATTTGTTTGTATATAATTATTATTTGTCAGTTACTAATAAAATTTATATATATACATTATCAGATGGCAAACAGTGGTAATGAACCTATTAATGAAGTTAATCATTCTGAACAACATTCAAGAGATCAATATATGACTCGGCAAGATATCGAAACCATTGTTGCTCAAGGGATAGCCAATGCTATTCCAGCATTCGTTGCTGCTATCAAGAATCCACCCGAACCACAACAAATTGTTCCTAGTAAACAGATTACTGAAGATAATTTCAGTAATAGTGTAAATGGAGGCAATAATCATGTTAACCAGAATAAGGAACCACATCAAGCTCCATTAACCAAGAAAATGAAAACTGCAACGCCTGGTTGCACTTTCAAAGAATTCCTTGCTTGTAAACCCACTGAATTTGCAGGCAATGAAGGAGCAACCGCATCACTGCGTTGGTTAGAGAAAACCGAAGCAGTCATTGCAATAAGTAAATGTGGTAAAGATGATCAGGTCATGTATTCATCCAATCTGTTCAAAGAAGGAGCACTCGAGTGGTGGAATACTGTTTTACAATCAAAAGGAAGAGCAATAGCTTATGCTATGACTTGGGAAGAATTTAAAGGTTTGGTGGAAAGAAAATTCTGTCCTGAGTATGAGAAGGAACAGATGGCGAATAAGTTTCTAAATCATCGGATGATGAGTGTGGATTGTCGCGGTTATACCTCGACATTCTTCGAATATGCAAGAGTAGTACCAACATTGGCTTCGCCAGAACCGGTACTTATTTCTCGCTATATTTGGGGGCTAATTAGCGAAATCCGCAATATTGTTAAAGCTACGAGACCTCGCACTATTGATGATGCGGTAGAATTAGCCAACACTCTGACCGATGAATTGGTACGCACAAGAGATGAAGATAGGAAGAAGGCACTAGCTCAGAAAATTACCCAAGGATTTCGTGTGGGTAATAATAACAGCTTCAAGAGAAAAGGAACAGGGCAATCTCCAGGTCCGTCATTTTGCAAGAAATGCAAAAAGAAGCATTTTGGAAGGTGCGATATTACTTGCAATTTTTGCAAAGCTGTAGGACATCGTGAAGAGAACTGTAAAAAGAAAACAGTAATCTGTTTTAATTGTGGTGAAGCGGGGCATTATAAAACAGAATGTCCTAAATTGGTCAAACCAGTAGATAACAAACCCAAGACGACCGAAGGAACTACTAAGAAGAATGTTAGGGCATTTCAGCTGACCACCCAAGAAGCAGAACTCATTCCAGATGTGATAGCGGGTACGTTCCTAGTTCACAACGTGTATGCAAAAGTATTATTTGACTCTGGTACAAACCAAAGTTTTATAAATACTTCATTCTGTCAAGCTCTTAGTTTACCTTTAACCAATACTAGGCAGATTTTTACTGTTGAAACCGCAGACGGAAATTCAGTTAAAATAGACAAAGTGTTGCAAGAAGGAAACATAGAACTTTTAGGACACAAATTCTCTGCAAGACTATTGCCGATGAATTTAGCTGAATTTGATGTTGTATTAGGAATGGATTGGTTAGTAGCCAACCATGCTAGAATCCTCTGTGATCAGAATTCCATAGAAATTCAATCACCTACCGGAGAAATAATTAGGATTACAGGAGATAAACCACGGAAACCCATGAAGTTCATATCAGTAATGAAAGTTGCTAATTATGAACGAAAACAAGGAATAGTGTATATGATTTCAGTAATCATTAGCACTAAGGGAAAAGATCTAAAGGAAATACCAGTAGTATCGGAATACTCTGATATATTTCCAGAAGATTTACCAGGATTACCTCCAGATAGGGAAGTAGAATTTAGGATTCATTTAATTCCAGGAACTACACCGATAGCCAAATCACCTTATCGGTTAGCACCCACAGAAATGTTAGAATTGAAAAAGCAATTAGATGAATTACTAAGTAAAGGATTCATACAACCTAGCTCATCCCCTTGGGGAGCGCCAGTGTTGTTTGTAAAGAAAAAGGATGGTTCAATGAGAATGTGTATCGATTATAGGGAATTGAATAAGGTTACAATTAAGAATCGATATCCATTACCTAGGATTGATGATCTTTTTGATCAACTTCAGGGGGCTAGATATTTTTCTAAGATAGATTTACGCTCTGGATATCATCAATTGAAGGTACAAGAAGAGGACATACCTAAAACTGCTTTCAGAACTAGGTATGGTCATTACGAGTTTACAGTCATGCCTTTCGGGTTAACAAATGCACCTGCAGCATTCATGGATATGATGAATAGGATCTGTAAACCGTATTTGGATAAATTTGTAATTGTTTTCATAGACGATATGCTTATTTATTCCAAAAGTCAGACAGAGCATTGTGAACATCTTCATGCACTCTTAACTTTGTTAAGAAAAGAAAAGTTGTACGCCAAATTCTCGAAGTGCGAATTTTGGCTAAAGGAAGTGCAATTTTTAGGACACATGGTGAATCATGAAGCTATTCATGTAGATCCTGCTAAGATAGAGGCAATTACCAAATGGAAGGTTCCACAAACAGCAATGGAAATTAGAAGTTTTATAGGTTTAGCTGGGTATTATAGACGGTTTATTAAGGATTTTTCTAAGATAGCCGTACCATTAACTAAGTTAACCTGTAAAGCCACTAAGTTTGAATGGGGATCTAAACAGGAAGAAGCCTTTAGGATTTTGAAACAGAAACTAACCCATGCACCAATTTTAGCCTTACCAGAAGGAACTGAAGATTTTGAAGTATATTGTGATGCTTCAAAATTAGGATATGGATGTGTGCTTATGCAACGCAAGAAGGTAATTGCGTACGCATCAAGGCAGTTGAAAAAGCACGAAGAGAATTATACAACTCATGATTTAGAGTTAGGAGCTGTAATTTTTGCCCTTAAGATTTGGAGACACTATCTTTACGGAAGTAAATTTACTGTCTACACTGACCACAAAAGTTTAAAATACATATTTGGGCAAAAAGAGTTAAACATGAGGCAAAGGAGATGGATGGAAATCTTAAGTGACTACGACTGTGATATTCAGTATCACGAAGGAAAGGCAAATGTAGTTGCAGATGCCTTAAGTCGTAAGTATTATGAGAAACAACGAAGGGTTCGTGCTCTCAGATTAAATCTACAAATAGATTTAATGGAACAATTGAAGAATGTTCAAATTACAGCAATCAAAGATGATGCTGAAGGAATGAAGGGACGAATCAAGGAATTAGAACAAGGAGCAGATGGAATTTGGAGATTCCATAAAAGTAGAATTTGGGTACCTAAGCAAGGAGACTTAAGACCTAAAATTTTAGAAGAAGCTCATAAATCTAGGTACACTATGCACCCAGGAAACAATAAGATGTACCAAGATTTAAGAAAGAATTTCTGGTGGATAGGAATGAAAAGAGACATAGCCAGCTATGTTTCTAGATGTCTTACTTGTTCACAAGTTAAGGCAGAACATCAGAAACCTTTAGGACTACTACAACAATTAGAGATGCCAGTATGGAAATGGGAACTTATAACAATGGACTTTGTTACTAAGTTACCCAAAACCAGAAAAGGTAATGATGCAATTTGGGTAATTGTGGATCGATTAACCAAATCAGCTCACTTTCTACCTATGAAAGAAACCTTTAGAATGGAAAGACTGGCTAAATTGTATGTAGATGAAGTTGTATCCTTACATGGAGTTCCACTCTCCATTGTTTCGGATAGAGATAGTCGTTTTACTTCCCATTTCTGGAGAAGTTTCCAGCAAGCAATGGGAACTCGACTAAACCTGAGCACTGCATATCATCCACAAACAGACGGACAAAGTGAAAGGACGATCCAAACTCTAGAAGACATGCTCCGAGCATGTGTAATAGACTTTGGTGGAAGTTGGGATGATCACTTACCATTAATTGAATTCTCCTATAACAATAGTTATCACTCAAGCATTGAAACTGCTCCATTCGAGGCACTTTATGGAAGAAAGTGCAGAACTCCCGTTTGTTGGGCAGAAATAGGAGAAAGTCAATTATCAGGACCTGAAATAGTGCAAGAAACAACTGATAAGATTACTCAAATCAAGGAAAGGTTGAAAACTGCTCGAGATCGTCAGAAGAGTTATGCAGACAATAGAAGCAAGCCATTAGAATTCAAAGTTGGAGACCGAGTACTATTGAAAGTTTCTCCTTGGAAAGGAGAAGTCAGATTTGGAAAGAAAGGAAAGCTAAGTCCAAGGTACGTAGGACCATTTTCAGTGATCCAACGTATAGGACCAGTAGCTTATCGTTTACAATTACCAGAAGAATTATCTGGAGTACATAATGTATTTCATGTATCCAATCTCAAGAAATGCTTATCAGATGAATCTCTGGTAGTACCTCTTCGAGATATAGAAGTAAACGAAAAATTGAAATTTGTTGAGAAACCTCTTCAAATTGAGGATCGAAAGATCAAATTTCTCAAGCACAAACGACTAGTTTTAGTCAAAGTAAAGTGGGATTCAAAGAGGGGAGCTGAATACACTTGGGAACTGGAATCAGAAATGAAGAAAAAGTATCCTCACTTATTCCAGTAAATCTCGAGGACGAGATTTTTCTTAAGGTGGGTAGAATGTAACAACTCTCATCAAAAGTACTATTTAATATATTAATTAGTCCAAAAGGAAACCCTAATTGAGAGACCCAAGTAATTCTGAACAAACCCTGAAATTTTCATAATTTTCAGAATCAGGATTAGGGCCCCTAAAACTCAAGGGGGGTAAACCCTAGTTGATAATTATCTTCAAAATTCGTTGTCAAGTTACTGAATTTCGAAAATTTTAACTCAGCAAAGCTAGTTTCAGTCGTGGCTACCCTATAGTCTATTTTGATTCCATACGGACCGCAACAGTCCCAACCTTACGGTCCGTAAGCAGTCATACGGACCGCAACGTTGACAAGCTTACGGTCCGTAAGCTAGTGAAATTTTACCTATAAATAGCAGACATTGGCATTCGTTTTCTGAACTAATTACGTTGAAATAATTCTCACAAATACACTGAGTTCGAACTGTTATTCCGAAATTATACCCCCGGGTATTGAAATTCTGCTACAAAACAGGGTATTAGCACAATCGCTGCTACGATTCAATTATTCGAAGATCAAGATATCAAATGCATGTTTAAATGCCGCCCACATTAGGGTTATACTTTATCGTTCGTCATTAATTTGACGGATTGTCGTTAATTCGATAGGTAAAGTATTATACTTTATCGTTCGTTGTTAATTCAACGGATCATCGTTAATTCGATGGGTAAAGTATTATACATTGTCATTCATTGTTAATTCAATGGATCATCGTTAATTCGATGGACAAAGTATTGCATTTTGACATTCATTGTGATAATTTGATCTCGTGAATTATCGTAATTGCTGGATTGATTACTAACCCAGTTTTGTGTGCATTATTTATATTAGGTTAACAAGGCTAAATCATAGATTAGACTCTGACCATATTAAATCAGCAATGTGAGTCATTCTCTCTTTTTATCAAATCTATTTACAAAATCATGTTTTATTCAAAGTTATAATTACGGGGATTAAGTCTTTGTAATCACCAAGTTACAGCCGGTATGTGGGGTTTTGTATACATTACTTGATAATCGTCACCATTGGGGCAGCCAGTGGGGGATATGACCATAGTCACAGACACCATTGGACGAATGGGCCAATGGGTCGAGTGGCAAGTATCGTGGGTAGTTGGCTTGATATCAGAAACATTGTAATCGCTCTTAATACTGTATATTATAACAAATGTGTCATTTTAGTAAATAGAATGATTCACTCAGTATTTCCCGCTGACAAAACCTTTTTCAAACATGTTTCAGGTGATCTGTTGTAATTCAGGAAAAGTGCTGGGGAGCATTTCAAGCTTAAGATAGTGGCTCAATATAAAATAAATAAATGCTTTTGTAATATCACGCTTTATAGTAAAAACATAATATTGTAAATTATCGGGGTTTTATCCCGAATTGTGAAACAAAATAATCGGGGAAATTTTTTAGCTTTAAGCGATCCTGTTTCCGCTGTTAAACTTAATTAAATCCAATACCGCAGTATTTTCTGTCGCGGCTCCTGAAACGGGTCGGGGGCCGTGACATCAGACGGAGGCTAGCGCACCGCTACATCAGTAGCGTAACGGTGCGCTACGTGCGCATCAAACTTTTGCAACGGAAAGGGGCTAGCGCACCGCTACATCAGCAGCATAACGGTGCGCTAGGATCGTATCTGGGCGCTGTTAACCTACAGCTGCCTGTTGCAGCCTTTAAACCGACTCAAATACAGCTGTGATCGATTATAGGATTCACCAATCAGCTTACATGCAATTTGGGGACCTTTATTCGCCTCATATAACCCCTGTAATAGCCATAATTCAGATCAAACTTGTTTCAAAGAGCACCATTGTTGCAAAACCAAAAACACTTGAAACTTCAAGAATTCCCAAGACCTTCTCTGGAGCTCTCTGAACGTGAAGGCCACTTCCTAGTGCTCTCTAATCTTACTTAGGACCTTTGTAAGTGTTTATAACATCCTCTATTTCTTTCTAGCTTAGTGTTTTTACTAAAAGTCAAACATATCGTAAATATAGTTTGACTTTACGATTAAACGAAATGTGCTCAGTCATACCTCGAATTGAAGGTACCAATATGTTGGTATTTATGAGTATAACAAACCCCTAAAAGGGTATGTTCAGATTCACACTCTAAGCATGCTAATTGTCGAGTCAAAGTTCTTCATAAAAAGTCAACAGAATATGTTTTTGCAAATTTAAGCATAATCAGTAATGTAGGCTACATGCAACCTGTTTGATCATCAAAATAACTTTATAAATAGTGTAAGAACATGTTTCAACTTGATCAACTCGACAATTTTCTGTATTACACCCGAATCGGAACCGAAAGTCTCATAAATGGACTTTTTCTTTGACTATCGGTTCTGATCCGTACATGCATGTTAAGATCTGCATTTGAGCATATTTTAGACAAACTTTCATATATGTTAAACTCTCTGGAATTTTACATCTTGGTTCCATGTTTAACCGATTCATATGCATGTTACCGGTTTATGCTTAAAGTTGACTATTTTGCCCTTTTTAATATAAAACGTGATTTTTGAAAAAGTGAAAGAATAAAATCCTTTGTTACTGATTTATAAACATGCACCGAAAATTTCATATCAGTTTGTGGCCTAGTTTAAGAGATATGCTCAATATCGTAAATCACAAGCTTTATGTTAAGTAAATAGCGCATTTAGCGCAAAGCCTATTTTAACCCACTTTTTGGTGTCAAACTTTTATACACTGATGTTATATATTATTTTGAGATTTTTAAAGATTTTTATTTAATTTTTGGCTGATCGTATCATAGGTCTCTAAGCTTAATTCGGTAAATACCGATTTTGCCCTTTTGGCCATAAAACGAGTTTTATAAATCCGATTGACCCCAAACCACTTCCTACTGATTTTATTTATTAAATAAAGTATGTTGAACCTTCTGGAAGTATAAAAATCTCAGCTTTCCTTTACAAACCCGGAAACGGCTCTAAACCGCCTTTTTAGGCATTTTTAACGCATAGTATATACTATAACCATATCAAGCATATAAGAATTATACCTACTGATGTAATGAGCATATTTTCATATAAAAACAGTAAGTACAAATTTTATAAACTCAGATTTCCAGTTTTGGCATTTTAGCCCTTGTGAAATTACCAAAATGCCCCTAGGGAGTATAGTTTGGTTTTAAATAGTAAGTTTTATATTTGAGTCATACCCTACTGATATAACATAATAAGTTAAGTATATTTTCTGTATAAATCAGACCCATAACTCAGAATTACAAATAAACTCTTTTATAACCTTTTAAATGACCAAAATGCCCTTACGAGGCGTAAATTGAGTTTAAATACATTCGGGGCATAATAGAAGATATCTTGCTGATATTTTAACATATTTAAAGCATATCAACTCAGGAAACTTGCATATGACTCTCATGGTCGCCCGTAACGCACTTTTCGCGTTCGGTTCGGTTTATGTAACTAGTTTGCATAAATTGGCCGAAACGGGTCAAACATTATCCTTTTTGTCTCAAAATCCAGAATGTGTTTAGTAAACCCATATTATACAAGTCTTCAAACTTGTCGGGTCAAATTCACATTCCATCCGGTCTTCGCTTAATCGTGCGTGAACCGTATCGTCATTTAAAACTAACCGGTCTAGGCTTAGGCTTAAATAAAGACCTGTTAGAAATCTAATAGGTTATTATAAACCTTTGTTCCAGATTAGGAGCACCAGTAAAAGATACTTGCATTTTTCTTAATTGTGATTGATACTTATTCAGGTAAATACTCTTTGGCTTATTTTCCCTATACGGGCTTGGGTTACGGTATATAGAATACCGCTTGATCGGGCATTAAATCCTCCACCTTAGCGTGGGTAGTTGGAATAATTTAATTGGCTCGTTTAAACAGTCTTGTTCACTTAAGGCCTTTGGGGGGTTAATTGACCATGTCCCGGATATCCTTGGCATCATCCTACGAGATGGCCACGACCTGAGTACGGGGTGTAGGCATACACCTGTCAGTATATAACTCTTTATTGTGGTGGGTCCATTGATCTTTAGCCCGGACTAGATCCGGGCCACTGAACGCAAGTAACATGTAATTCGTTCACATGATTATTATATTAAATAATTGACCCAAGTTAATAAAAATGTTTCGTGCCTTGTGCATTTAAATCAATTTTCAACCTTTTCAAAATGAGTCAGTCGAATTGTATTTACCAGTGTAAACTGACGTATTTTTCCCAAAAGATTAAGTGCAGGTACTATACGAAATAGGCTGGCAGGCTTCTAGAGCGTCCACAATAAGTCACGCAGCTTGGGCGACATTAAACTGTTGAACAATTATCCTATTTTATTTTCGATCCGCCTGTGGATCCGTTTCGACTACTTGTGATAATTAATATTACATTTTATTTAAAGTTGAAACGAATCTATCTTTTGCTTCCGCTGTGCATTATTATATTGTGTTGTTCGTCTATGATGATACCAACGACGTCACGATACCCCCACCGGGCCCACCGGTGACACGTGGAAATTAGGGGTGTGACAGGTTGGTATCAGAGCCAACGCTGAGTGAATTAAACACTAGCCTTTTGTGTTTAATCTCAGTTACACAATTGCACAATTCTCGAATTCTCGAGTCTAGACAAAGAACTTAGGAAAGTTCCAAATTTTTGTTTACATTTTCTAATTTTGTCTTATAAATATTTTGTTGTATCACTTGTTTGTTTTTGACAGATAGCTAAACATGCCGCCAAGAATGAGAGGACGAGGAAAAGGACGAGGAGGATACGCAGCTCCAAATGATCACGAAGCCGGGCCTTCGCACCGGCGAACACCATCGGGCTCTCATAACACAGATGCCCAAAATCTATGGAGGTCCTTCACTGAACCAGACTCCACACCATCCATTCCCCATTCATTTGGGCCTCATTCAGAGAATGAGCCCCATCACTCGCAGCAGTCCTACATTCCTTTAGGACCCCCATCACCTTTTGACAACACATCACCCACCTTTCAGGGGCTGTACGACCCTGACGATTACCTGCAAGAACCAGTGGGTTTTAACCCACTTGGACCCGAGGACCACTTCTCGGGTGGCAATGAGATGGAGGTCGATGAGGATACCGATCCATCCATGCCACCATCCGGCACACCAAACCACCCCATCGAGATATCTGATGGGTCACCATTTTTGGGATCACCTTACAATGGTCCCGATAGTTTCATGGAGAACTTCAGGCAGCACAACTGGGTGTACAATCCCAGTTACCACAACTCTCCTCTCCACCCGTCCTACCACAGCTCTCCCCTGCACCACCAGCAGCAGCCAGAGCAGCAGCAGAATCCATCTACGGATTCTCGATTTGTGGCGGTTACTCCACCGCCACCACCACCTCCGACTCATCCTCCCTCGCCCCCGAGGCGAAGGAGAGGAACGAACGCGAGGATGTCCTCGCGAGGAGGAGTGCGTATCCGCACCCCTCCACAGTCAAGCAGCAGCCGGTACTCGCCGGTCCATGAAGAATCGGAGACGGGAGAGTCGTCGCATCCCATCTCTGAAGTAGCAACGGTGCCAGTTGCGCCACAGCCACAGCCTCAGCCACCATTGGGATTTGGAGAACAAATCCCCGCTTACACTAGTGCTGCAGCATTTAACCCCTTTGAGCAGCAGTTTCACACGGGGTACAACTATATGGAGGATCCATACTGGATAGCGGCAAACTCTAACACCTTCTACCAAGAGGCTCCCTTCGGAGGTCCCTGGGCTACGGGCCCCTCGACCTATGGGTATCCACCATATGGGTACCAACAGTCGCAGCCTCTTCAACCTCCACTGTATCAGCAGCCGCAACCGCCCCAACCTCCAATTTACCAGCCTCCTCAGCCGTCATACTACCAGCAACCACCTCAGGCGCCGACAATGTCGCCACCCCAAGTTCAGGAGATCATACAGGAGATTCAAGGGGTGCGTCAAGAATTTCGGCAGGAGTTGGAAAATAATCAGAGGCGTAACCGGGGAATGATTCAGAAGGTGGTGGACTTGCTCAAGGGTAAGAGCAAGAAGGATTTCTAAATCCTTTATTTATTTTAGTGATAGTCATGTCCCTGCGTGGACATATCTTTATGTACTCTACCCCTACGTGGGTAATTTTTCTTCTGTTTCGCCCCTGCGTGGGCATAGCTTTTATTTCGACCCCTGCGAGGGTTTGTTATTTGTTTAGCCCCTGCGTGGGCATGGTGTTTATGAAAAGTCCCGTTTAGGGCAATTTTGTACTCGTTAATTTTAAATTAGAATGGTAATTTCAGCTTTTCATTTTTAAATTATATGCATAAATATAATAAAAGAATAAATGGAAAATAACATTTATTATTTGTAATTCACCATTTTAATAATAAGAATCTTAAAAGGGGTAAAGCCTAGCTGTTATGTTATCATAAATTTAGCCCAGATGGTACAACCTGTTTAAAAAGATTCCAATCTCTGTTAACATCTGTAAATATGTTAACATTCTTGACTAATGTGGTTCGCAAAATCACACATGTCACCCTTTTTAATAAATTATCCAAGATTATATTTTTATATAATTGAAAGTGACATAAAGCCTATGGGTTATAATAAATGTCATATAAAATAAAAGGCAGCAGTAGCTTATAGACTCCCTGCCGAAGGAAGGATTGATTCGTTTTGATTATTCAAACCTTAATCCTATAAAAATCTAAATTTATAATTTAGAAACTGTCTATGTGACTAGGCCTATTGTGCCAATATATGTAATTCATTTTTAGGATAAAATTTTTGATAAAAAGTCCTAAATGAAACTACTTAACAAATTAACTAATATGGTTTTTAATTACCATGGTTAATAAATCGTCAAGAACGATAATAATAGTTAGATTTCTAAATAGACTTTGTCCTTGTTTTATGTAGCATTTAAGACTACATGACTAAGTCGGAAGAAATGAATAGTCGTCCAGCAAACGACCCTGATAACACGAAGATACTAGTAACTGGTGCCGAATTGAAAGCATTAGTAAATGAAGCTGTTGTCGAAGCAATGAACAGACAGTATAGTGAATCCAATGAGACCCATAGTAGGACTCGATCTGCATCTCATCCCAAGTCGAAACCCAGGGTTCAGTCAGAGGCTCATAGTAAGCCGCCCTCTATGAAGGTTATACCTAACAAAGAGGAACCCAAGAAAGACAATGACAGACACTCCTCCAACCAGAACAGTGTCCCCTCTAAGAAGATTGCGAGAAAGGATGCGCCTCCTGCTAGAGGATGCACGTACAAGTACTTTGTTTCGTGTAAGCCCCGAGACTTTACTGGGGAAAAAGGGGCTGTCGACTGCATAACCTGGTTGGACGAGATTGATACAGTGGTAGACATAAGTGGATGTGCTGAAAGGGACATTGTGAAGTTCGTATCCCAGTCCTTTAAGGGTGAAGCCCTAGCATGGTGGAGATCACTGATCCAGGCCACCGGAAAGGTGCAATTGTATAGCATGACCTGGGAGCAGTTCGTTGCTCTCATCAAGGAAAATTTCTGCCCGCAGCATGAGGTGGAGAAAATAGAGTCCGATTTTGTATCATTGGTGATGACAAACCTGGACTGCCAAGCCTACTTAACGAGCTTCAACACGATGTCTCGATTGGTTCCATATCTTGTAACCCCTGAACCAAGGAGAATCGCTCGTTTTATCGGGGGGTTAGAACCCGCAATAAAGGCAAGTGTGAAGGCCTCTCGGCCAACGACTTTCAGGTCAGTAACTGACCTCTCCTTGTCCCTCACAATGGACGCGGTCCGACTAAGATCGCTGAGGAACAAAGAGGCCGAGAACAAAAGAAAGCGTGAGGATGATACCTCACGAAGGTCAGAGAAGAGACACAGAGGGAATGACGACCACAGGAAAGGGTCGGGATCGAAGAAGAATGGGCAACGATCGGAGGAAAAGCCCAAGTGTAAAACTTGTAGGAGGTACCATTTTGGGAAATGTCGACTTGAGTCGAAATCCCAGTCTCTCGTGAGACCCTGTGGAATCTGTAAGTCCACAGAACACAAGACCTTGGAGTGTAGGAAGTTGAAGGATGCAACCTGTTATGGTTGCAACGAGAAGGGGCACATTAAGTCAAATTGCCCAAAGAATGGCAAGAAAGCTGAAGACGGGAAGAAGACTAATGCAAGGGTCTTCAGGATGGACGCTAAAGAGGCTATCCAGGACGACAACGTGATTACTGGTACGTTTCTTGTAAATGATATTTTTGCTAGAGTCCTGTTTGATTCTGGAGCAGATAAATCATTTGTAGATAATAAGTTTTGTGACTTGTTAAAATTGCCCGTAAAACCTTTAAGTGTGAAGTATGAAGTGGAGTTAGCTGATGGAACCGTAGAAACCGCTTCAACTATTTTAGATGGATGTGTTATATCCATTAGGAATCACTCGTTTCCATTATCCTTACTTCCCTTTAAACTAGCTGGTTTTGACATAGTGATAGGCATGGATTGGTTATCACACAACCAAGCTCAGATTGTGTGCAATAGAAAACAAGTGGTAGTTAGAACTCCGTCTGGTGAGTCACTAACTATCCAAGGAGATACCCAGCATGGATTGCCTGAGCAAGTGTCCATGCTCAAGGCATCCAGATGTATGCAGAAGGGTTGTGTCATTTATATGGCGCAAGTTACTGTTGATGAGCCTAAGCCGAAAATTGAAGACATCCCTGTCATTTCGGAATACCCCGAAGTTTTCCCAGAAGAACTACCTGGTTTACCACCAGATAGGCAAGTGGAATTCCGAATCGATATCATTCCGGGTGCAGCACCAGTGGCAAGAGCACCATATAGGTTGGCTCCAACGGAGATGAAGGAGTTAAGAACGCAGTTAGACAATCTGTTAGCAAAAGGCTTCATTAGACCTAGCTCGTCTCCCTGGGGAGCGCCTATCTTGTTTGTTAAGAAGAAGGATGGATCGATGCGTCTGTGCATCGATTATCGTGAGCTCAATAAGGTCACCATCAAGAATAGGTATCCTTTGCCCAGGATCGACGATCTGTTCGACCAGTTACAAGGGGCAAGCTACTTTTCAAAGATTGACTTGAGGTCAGGCTATCATCAGTTGAAGGTCAAGGATGAAGATGTACACAAGACAGCGTTTAGGACTCGTTATGGACATTACGAGTTCTTGGTAATGCCTTTCGGGCTCACCAACGCACCAGCCGCGTTCATGGATCTCATGAACCGCGTCTGCAAGCCTTATCTAGATAAATTCGTCATAGTCTTTATTGACGACATCCTTATCTACTCAAAGAGCAAGGCTGACCACGAGAAACACCTTCGTTGTATTCTCAAGCTTTTACACCAAGAGAAACTCTACGCCAAATTCTCGAAGTGCGAATTTTGGCTTCGAGAAGTCCAATTCCTTGGACATGTAGTAAGCGAAAGTGGTATCCAAGTGGATCCCGCCAAAGTAGAAGCAGTGATGAATTGGCAAGAGCCAAAGACGCCTACTGAAATTCGTAGCTTTCTGGGTTTAGCAGGATACTATAGGCGATTCATTGAAAACTTTTCAAGGATTGCTGCGCCCCTTACTTCGTTGACACGTAAGAAGGTTAAGTTTGATTGGGGCCCTAAGCAGCAGGAATCCTTCGATATTCTGAAGAACAAGTTGAGCAATGCACCAGTACTAACACTGCCTGATGGTATAGATGAATTTGTGGTGTATTGTGATGCGTCGCACACTGGTATGGGCTGTGTACTCATGCAGAAAGGAAAAGTCATTGCCAACGCTTCACGACAGCTGAAGATTCACGAGAAGAACTACACCACCCACGACTTGGAGTTGGGTGCCGTTGTATTTGCATTAAAACTCTGGAGACATTACTTATATGGTACCAAGTGTGTGATTTATTCCGATCATAAGAGCCTTCAACATTTGTTTAATCAGAAGGACCTAAACATGAGGCAAAGACGCTGGATGGAGACTCTAAATGATTATGATTGTGAAATAAAGTACCATCCAGGCAAGGCAAATGTAGTTGCTGACGCCTTGAGTAGGAAGGAAAGAGTTAAACCAATAAGAATCAATGCCAAGCGCATTGAAATCAGGAATGATTTGAACCAAAGGATATTAGCTGCACAAAAGGAAGCTGTGCTGGAAGCGAATTATCCTGAAGAAAAACTGGGAGTAACTGAGGAGCAGTTATCCCATGACAAAGACGGAATGCTTAGACTAAATGGAAGAATATGGGTTCCAATTTTTGGAGGACTCCGGGATGTTATCCTCCAGGAAGCCCACAGTTCCAAATATTCTGTTCATCCTGGAGCTGACAAGATGTATCAGGATTTAAAAGCAAATTACTGGTGGATTGGTTTGAAAAAGTCTGTAGCTGCTTATGTAGCTAAGTGTTTGACTTGTGCGCAAGTCAAAGCTGAGCATCAGAAACCGTCAGGTTTGCTACAACAACCTGAAATTCCCGTGTGGAAGTGGGAAATGGTAACTATGGATTTTATTACCAAGTTACCCAAGACGAGGAAAGGAAATGATACGATATGGGTTATAGTTGACCGACTGACTAAGTCAGCTCATTTCTTACCCATCAAGGAGACTTATAGCTCCGATATGTTAGCCCAATTATACGTGGATAAGATTGTAGCTTTGCACGGCATACCTGTAGCTATTATCTCTGATAGAGATACTAGGTACACATCACATTTTTTGAAGAGTTTCCAACAATCTTTGGGCACACGTTTGAATTTTAGTACGGCTTATCATCCACAGACTGACGGTCAGAGCGAGCGTACTATTCAAACGCTGGAAGACATGCTACGCGCATGTGCAATCGACTTAGGTGGTAGTTGGGACAAGAACCTACCACTAATTGAATTCTCCTACAACAATAGCTACCACACCAGCATAAAAGCTGCGCCTTTTGAGGCTTTATACGGTAGAAAGTGTAGATCACCCATTTGTTGGGCGGAAGTTGGAGATGTCCAACTATCAGGACCATAAATTGTTTTTGAGACGACGGACAAGATTGTCCAAATCCGCGATCGATTGAGAGCTGCCAGGGAAAGGCAGAAAAGTTATGTGTTAGACCCTAAATCGTACATGACAAAAGTCGCAGCGGAAAACACGAACCATAAAATTTCTTTCTTTATAAATACCTCAACTTATTTAAACTTTAGCTTTAACATAGCTCTTTATCATAAATCCGTCATCCTCTTTTTTTACTAATTAAAAACATAGCTTATGATTGCTACATTATACATTCAACGTCCCCGTACAATCTCTCTAGTGACTCGGTCTTCGATCCTTAATCTTCGTGATAATCGCTCATTATCCGTACAACCTGCATTACCACATACATTCAACACATTAGTATACAAGACATAAACAAGAATACAATACATGTACGCTTTCCATTCAGCTTCTCTCTCATTTTTAAGCATATCATTCGCGTATTCATTCTCTTGTGAGCCTTCAATAATATACCTGCGTAACACTTCGTTTTACAGGCACACGATTAATACCATTAACACTTAACGTATCCAGAATTATACTCGTATGTACTCGTGCATACATCCGTACCTCAATACATGCATGCATACACTCATACGTGTCTTCATATGTACATAAATACACACCTGCATACGTACATACATCCCTATGCCTTCACATATATACATACTATCATACGCATCTTCATATATACATAAGTACGCTTCGTAAGTATCTACATTCATACATCTCTACATACATGCATACATTCATATATATCTTTATATAAATACGTACCTATCTTTCCTACAACTTACGTGCGTGCATACACTCGTACATGCTTTATACAATCCTGCATACATACTTACATACATACATACGTACATACATACACATTTGCATAGGTGTATACCTTTCCTACATCTTTACGTACATACATGCCATCATACGTATTTTCATATATACATAAATACGCATCTACATACACGTAACACATCTTGCATACCTCTCACATACTCATACGATATTTACATGGGACTTAAACTTTGATTTAAAGCCCATAAATATCTAAGGATTGATGCGTGGTTAAAAACCGGTGCTCGTAATCATATAACTTTATGATTTCATATGAGTCTTAGATCTTGAACGACCTACTTTTAATTAGATTTGCGTTTATGCAGGTTTGACAAAGTTAAGGAGCTTTTCGGGAGCTTTACATGCTACCGGGTCGAAAACCGGAGCACCAGGACACGTTACGGGTCAACCGGAAACACCAGACGCGAAAAATAAAAGCTTACAAACAAGTGCCCGTCGGGCCATTTAACCCGTCGGCAGTGTGTTAACCCGTCAGCAAAAAAAGTGGTTTTCCCTTGCCCGTCGGCGACGGGTTCCCTACCCGTCGGCGACGGCCTCTAGTTTTTGCAGTTTTCTGCAGATACGTTTCGTCGTCCGTACGCACTAAAACGCACGTAACTTTTGAACCGTTTACCCGTTTAACCTCCCGTTTCTTCCTACATGCTTGTAAATTCATATTCTATCATATGAACTTAAAATCCCTCATCCGGATTAAGGAAATTCCTAACTTATGCATTTACGCCTATATTTTCATTTTCGGACAATTTTACCCATTCTTGTTTTCATCACACAACTCATTTGTTTTAGCTCAAAACTTGCATGAACATTACTACCATGATACTTTTACATTGTCCGGAGTTTCGTACTTGGGGTTTCCACACCCGATCCCCGTTATGCGTTATTTCATTCATTTATTCGATTATGCTAAAACCAACCATGTCAAACAAAGTTTTATTCATGAAATTGCTTACCCATCAGTCATAACTTACAACTAAGTCCCTTGACTACTTATCCGTACCTCCGTTTACTAACTAGCGCACTTATGTGCAAATCATACACGTTACCCGGTTATCCTACCGTAACCCTTTACTACCCTTCATTCCGATATAACAACAATCCCATCTTTGATTTGTTATATTTACTTAACGAAAATCATCGATTCATAACCTCCATCCTTATAAATCCTCAATTATCATACTTTAGTTAACTAACACATATCTTTACATAAACAACTAAGAAGTGATTACGGAAATCACTTACCTCATGTATCCGTGTCCACATCCGTTTCCACGCCTCTTCTTGACCCGTTAGCCTTTCGCGCTTGAGTCCGTCTCCACATGATTCCTATACTTTCATGTCATAGAAATCACGCTATCATTAGCATACTCATTTGTACATGATAACAATCGTATCAATCCCATATTTCACACTTAACTTTCATCAATCATTTCTAACAAACATAACTCATATAATCATGTTCGCATACGTTTAACTCATGTAACTCATCATGTCATTACATTTAACACGGATTGACATTACATGTACCATACGACTTCTCATTAACCTATATTTACCACCACGAGTCAACTCATGTTGCTTATACTTAGTTGACTTTCAAAAGTCAACTATTAACCATACATATCTATCGACTTATCAACATATTCCCGTAACGTCATAATCGACTATACGGACGACATCATATACATTTATCATTCACTTGATATACGTACTACCTTTTAAGCATAACGTACAACTTAATCATACAAAATCTCCTAAATTCATACATAGTTCATCAAATGCTTCTACAATCCAACATGGGGTACTTAAATTAAACATCAAACATGTAATCATCAAATTACATTACATCATCAAAAACCCACTTCATAACTACTTGTTAATCACTTACAAGTGATCTAATCTTAAGTTCTTCATAACTCATCATACTTTTGATATATGTACTACCTTGTAAGCATAGTGTACAACTAGTTCATGCATATCATTCTAATCTCATACACAATTCATCAATTTCTTCTTCCTAATCAACATGATTCATACATGCATAACATCAAACATACTAGTATCACATTTCTTTCAATTCTTCTAACAAGAATACATCATACAACTCAAAATACATCAATATTAAGCAAGAACTTAAACATAGATGATTTACCCATGTCATCTTCTTCACCATAACAAATGGGTTTCACCCTTAAACATCAAATTAACCTAATTTATGCATAATCCATGTTCCAAATGATGAATCTAACACATACTCATGCTCAATTTCATACAATTTCGTGATTTACAACATAACCCATTTCGTGCACCATCACCAATCTAGAATCTAAGACATACCTTACGATCCCCTTGTGAAGGTGATCATTAATCTATGCTCGGTTATGAATTTGAGCTTCGTTTGACTCCTCAATTTGATGATTATGTTAGAACTAGGGTTTGGTTCATGGGGGTGTTCCCCTGATCGTTGTAGAACACACACGATGTGTGTGTTGTGTGTGTGTGTTTGTTTTGTTATTAAAACATAACTTTTCCCTTTTTCAACTTTGGCCCCTCATGTTTATTACTTACTCATAATATTGGCAAAACTCTTGTCTTTTCATACTTCTAAACACACACTTAACTAGGTTAAAGAGCCTAGTCATTTATTTCTTGAGATGCCATATCATAGTATTTTAACGAATATGAATATTCGGGTTTTGGGGTGTTACAAGTCTACCCCCCTTAATTAAGGTTTCATCCCCGAAACCTTTCTCATTTCCTCTACACACACACACATTGATGTTTGACTTAACACCCTCATCACATTCTTAAGTAATCATCCTAACTTATTTCATAATCATTCATGCAATTGGCTTCCTCTTCTAAACAAGGCTGTACTTTCCCTGGCATACTTTCATATAACATTCTTATTTTCTTTGACCCATTAATAACAGGTTAATATACACACTTATTCAAACTTATAATAATGCTTACCTTCATATGATCATTTTATAACAGATTAAATACCTTCATCTCATCCCTTAAGATTCCATTCTATAGACGCATTGCATAACATTTAACCCTTGTTTTGTTATCACAACAAAACTACCTTTTTATAGTCACACCTACGTGCTTACCTTCATAGTTAACATCGTTCCACATTTCTTTAGTTATTTGTACCATACATATCCCTTCGTTACTTACGCATTCGGATATTTTCATTCTCATCATTCTTTTGTTCATTTGCTTTACATTTACTTATGTGACTTATTTGACGCACACATGGTCAAGCTATCAACTTCTTCTTATATAGACTAGTTCCGTCCTTTATATCTTAAATCTGTTTCGCGGATTCGAACACATCATTCATACCTTTCGTACCTCCTATGTTTGAATCCATCTAACGGTTTCAGACATTTCATTTATACTTTAACTTCTTTCATGTTTCGAATCCGTCCCGCGGATTCTAGCATAGCATATCATATTCCGAATCCGTCTCGCGGATTCTGGCGTAGCATATCATACTTCGAATCCGTCTCGCGGATTCTAGCATAGCATATCATACTTCGAATCCGTCTCGCGGATTCTAGTATAGCATATCATATTTCGAATCCGTCTCGCGGATTCTAGCATAGCATATCATACTTCGAATCCGTCTCGCGGATTCTAGCATAGCATATCTTACTTCGAATCCGTCTCGCGGATTCTAGTATAGCATATCATATTTCGAATCCGTCTCGCGGATTCTAGCATAGCATATCATACTTCGAATCCGTCTCGCGGATTCTAGCATAGCATATCATACTTCGAATCCGTCTCGCGGATTCTAGTATAGCATATCATACTCTCATTCTTGAGAGTCTTACATTCCTCTTCACCCTCACGTCCACCTACTACTTAATTCTAACGGACATACCTGTATCAATTATCACGGTCCCACGAACGTCATATGCTTCACGTGTACTGGCCAGGTACACAATCCACATACTAGTTTCGTGTCTTCGTGTAATTGTCACCTTATGTCCGTAGAATTTGGTTTCGGCACGTGTATCATTTTTCAAAACATGTTTACTATGCCATCATGGTCCTTCATTTAGCATTTTTCTTCCCTTAATGCATTTTACCATTTCATATACCGACATATTAAATTTACGTACCTGGGTTCAACTTTATCTTATTTCATGCCTTGGTGTCGGTACTTGACCGCACTCGCGGATCATCCTCTTCAAACGCTTATACTTACCTTGCATATACAAAACCATCAGTTTCTTTATGCATATACATAAGTACATACTTACATTCTCTTTTACCTTTGGGTCTTGACCGAGTCTTGGATTGTACGGGTTTCTTATCACAAGAGCACACAGGTTTGAGTTCAAGCACTTACCTTCTTACACTTGATTCTCTCAAACCAGGGCTCTGATACCAACTTGTTAGACCCTAAATCGTACATGACAAAAGTCGCAGCGGAAAACACGAACCATAAAATTTCTTTCTTTATAAATACCTCAACTTATTTAAACTTTAGCTTTAACATAGCTCTTTATCATAAATCCGTCATCCTCTTTTTTTACTAATTAAAAACATAGCTTATGATTGCTACATTATACATTCAACGTCCCCGTACAATCTCTCTAGTGACTCGGTCTTCGATCCTTAATCTTCGTGATAATCGCTCATTATCCGTACAACCTGCATTACCACATACATTCAACACATTAGTATACAAGACATAAACAAGAATACAATACATGTACGCTTTCCATTCAGCTTCTCTCTCATTTTTAAGCATATCATTCGCGTATTCATTCTCTTGTGAGCCTTCAATAATATACCTGCGTAACACTCAATACATGCATGCATACACTCATACGTGTCTTCATATGTACAGAAATACACACCTGTATACGTACATACATCCCTATGCCTTCACATATATACATACTATCATACGCATCTTCATATATACATAAGTACGCTTCGTAAGTATCTACATTCATACATCTCTACATACATGCATACATTCATATATATCTTTATATAAATACGTACCTATCTTTCCTACAACTTACGTGCGTGCATACACTCGTACATGCTTTATACAATCCTGCATACATACTTACATACATACGTACATACATACACATTTGCATAGGTGTATACCTTTCCTACATCTTTACGTACATACATGCCATCATACGTATTTTCATATATACATAAATACGCATCTACATACACGTAACACATCTTGCATACCTCTCACATACTCATACGATATTTACATGGGACTTAAACTTTGATTTAAAGCCCATAAATATCTAAGGATTGATGCGTGGTTAAAAACCGGTGCTCGTAATCATATAACTTTATGATTTCATATGAGTCTTAGATCTTGAACGACCTACTTTTAATTAGATTTGCGTTTATGCAGGTTTGACAAAGTTAAGGAGCTTTTCGGGAGCTTTACATGCTACCGGGTCGAAAACCGGAGCACCAGGACACGTTACGGGTCAACCGGAAACACCAGACGCGAAAAATAAAAGCTTACAAACAAGTGCCCGTCGCCGACGGGCTCCAAGCCGTCGGCGACGGGTTGTAGATATGCCCGTCGGGCCATTTAACCCGTCGGCAGTGTGTTAACCCGTCAGCAAAAAAAGTGGTTTTCCCTTGCCCGTCGGCGACGGGTTCCCTACCCGTCGGCGACGGCCTCTAGTTTTTGCAGTTTTCTGCAGATACGTTTCGTCGTCCGTACGCACTAAAACGCACGTAACTTTTGAACCGTTTACCCGTTTAACCTCCCGTTTCTTCCTACATGCTTGTAAATTCATATTCTATCATATGAACTTAAAATCCCTCATCCGGATTAAGGAAATTCCTAACTTATGCATTTACGCCTATATTTTCATTTTCGGACAATTTTACCCATTCTTGTTTTCATCACACAACTCATTTGTTTTAGCTCAAAACTTGCATGAACATTACTACCATGATACTTTTACATTGTCCGGAGTTTCGTACTTGGGGTTTCCACACCCGATCCCCGTTATGCGTTATTTCATTCATTTATTCGATTATGCTAAAACCAACCATGTCAAACAAAGTTTTATTCATGAAATTGCTTACCCATCAGTCATAACTTACAACTAAGTCCCTTGACTACTTATCCGTACCTCCGTTTACTAACTAGCGCACTTATGTGCAAATCATACACGTTACCCGGTTATCCTACCGTAACCCTTTACTACCCTTCATTCCGATATAACAACAATCCCATCTTTGATTTGTTATATTTACTTAACGAAAATCATCGATTCATAACCTCCATCCTTATAAATCCTCAATTATCATACTTTAGTTAACTAACACATATCTTTACATAAACAACTAAGAAGTGATTACGGAAATCACTTACCTCATGTATCCGTGTCCACATCCGTTTCCACGCCTCTTCTTGACCCGTTAGCCTTTCGCGCTTGAGTCCGTCTCCACATGATTCCTATACTTTCATGTCATAGAAATCACGCTATCATTAGCATACTCATTTGTACATGATAACAATCGTATCAATCCCATATTTCACACTTAACTTTCATCAATCATTTCTAACAAACATAACTCATATAATCATGTTCGCATACGTTTAACTCATGTAACTCATCATGTCATTACATTTAACACGGATTGACATTACATGTACCATACGACTTCTCATTAACCTATATTTACCACCACGAGTCAACTCATGTTGCTTATACTTAGTTGACTTTCAAAAGTCAACTATTAACCATACATATCTATCGACTTATCAACATATTCCCGTAACGTCATAATCGACTATACGGACGACATCATATACATTTATCATTCACTTGATATACGTACTACCTTTTAAGCATAACGTACAACTTAATCATACAAAATCTCCTAAATTCATACATAGTTCATCAAATGCTTCTACAATCCAACATGGGGTACTTAAATTAAACATCAAACATGTAATCATCAAATTACATTACATCATCAAAAACCCACTTCATAACTACTTGTTAATCACTTACAAGTGATCTAATCTTAAGTTCTTCATAACTCATCATACTTTTGATATATGTACTACCTTGTAAGCATAGTGTACAACTAGTTCATGCATATCATTCTAATCTCATACACAATTCATCAATTTCTTCTTCCTAATCAACATGATTCATACATGCATAACATCAAACATACTAGTATCACATTTCTTTCAATTCTTCTAACAAGAATACATCATACAACTCAAAATACATCAATATTAAGCAAGAACTTAAACATAGATGATTTACCCATGTCATCTTCTTCACCATAACAAATGGGTTTCACCCTTAAACATCAAATTAACCTAATTTATGCATAATCCATGTTCCAAATGATGAATCTAACACATACTCATGCTCAATTTCATACAATTTCGTGATTTACAACATAACCCATTTCGTGCACCATCACCAATCTAGAATCTAAGACATACCTTACGATCCCCTTGTGAAGGTGATCATTAATCTATGCTCGGTTATGAATTTGAGCTTCGTTTGACTCCTCAATTTGATGATTATGTTAGAACTAGGGTTTGGTTCATGGGGGTGTTCCCCTGATCGTTGTAGAACACACACGATGTGTGTGTTGTGTGTGTGTGTTTGTTTTGTTATTAAAACATAACTTTTCCCTTTTTCAACTTTGGCCCCTCATGTTTATTACTTACTCATAATATTGGCAAAACTCTTGTCTTTTCATACTTCTAAACACACACTTAACTAGGTTAAAGAGCCTAGTCATTTATTTCTTGAGATGCCATATCATAGTATTTTAACGAATATGAATATTCGGGTTTTGGGGTGTTACATTATGCGGATCCACAGCGCAAAGATTTTCACTTCGAAGTAGGTGAAAAAGTATTACTTAAGGTATCACCCTAGAAGGGGGTGATGCGATTTGGTAAGAAAGGCAAGCTAAGCCCGAGGTACATAGGACCTTTCGAGATTATCGAACGTGTCAGGTCAGTTGCTTATAAGTTAAACTTGCCTGAAGAACTTAGCGCTATCCATAATGTGTTCCACATCTGTAATTTGAAGAAGTGTTCCGCTGACGGACCACCGGTTATACCGTATACGGATGTACATATAGATGAAAGCTTGAAATTTGTGGAAAAGCCGTTGTCGATTGAAGACCGAAAGGTAAAGAAGCTTCGAAGGAAGCACATACCTATTGTTAAGGTCAAATGGGATGGCCGTAGAGGTCCCGAATACACATGGGAGGTAGAATCCACGATGAAAGAAAAATACCCTCATTTGTTTCAATAAATCTCGAGGTCGAGATTTCTTTTAAGGGGGTGAGGATGTAACACCTCGGAAATTCACGTCAAATAAAATAAAGACACGTGTCATGTTGTGCAAACGTGTTGTAAATACAAAGCCAGATAAAGATGTACGGTAGGATTTAAATGTCGACATGTTAATTTATACCTCTGAGCGACCTATTAATAAATCCCTAACCCGGATATATGTTATCCACATCTGTTTTATATTTAAAAATCTGGTCATCCTAACAAATAAATGGTTACAACCTTGGATTTGGATCCAATGCAAGTCCTTAGGGATTTCCGTCAAATTAAACCTTCCACATGGTGCCAAGAAGTGTAAGAACATGCCATGCCATGCAATGGCTGGTAACCTGGTCCCATTACTGAATAAAGTTCATGGAATTCGGAGATTGAAAGTATTGCATGGTCAAAGCTTGGAAGAAAGCAAAATCTTGTCGTCAGACGGAGGCTAGCGCACCGCTACATCAGTAGCGTAACGGTGCGCTAGGTGCGCATCAAACTTTTGCAACGGAAAGGGGCTAGCGCACCGCTACATCAGCATCATAACGGTGCGCTAGGATCGTATCTGGGCGCTGTTAACCTACAGCTGCCTGTTGCAGCCTTTAAACCGACTCAAATACAGCTGTGATCGATTATAGGATTCACCAATCAGCTTACATGCAATTTGGGGACCTTTATTCGCTTCATATAACCCCTGTAATAGCCATAATTCAGATCAAACTTGTTTCAAAGAGCACCATTGTTGCAAAACCAAAAACACTTGAAACTTCAAGAATTCCCAAGACCTTCTCTGGAGCTCTCTGAACGTGAAGGCCACTTCCTAGTGCTCTCTAATCTTACTTAGGACCTTTGTAAGTGTTTATAACATCCTCTATTTCTTTCTAGCTTAGTGTTTTTACTAAAAGTCAAACATATCGTAAATATAGTTTGACTTTACGATTAAACGAAATGTGCTCAGTCATACCTCGAATTGAAGGTACCAATATGTTGGTATTTATGAGTATAACAAACCCCTAAAAGGGTATGTTCAGATTCACACTCTAAGCATGCTAATTGTCGAGTCAAAGTTCTTCATAAAAAGTCAACAGAATATGTTTTTGCAAATTTAAGCATAATCAGTAATGTAGGCTACATGCAACCTGTTTGATCATCAAAATAACTTTATAAATAGTGTAAGAACATGTTTCAACTTGATCAACTCGACAATTTTCTGTATTACACCCGAATCGGAACCGAAAGTCTCATAAATGGACTTTTTCTTTGACTATCGGTTCTGATCCGTACATGCATGTTAAGATCTGCATTTGAGCATATTTTAGACCAACTTTCATATATGTTAAACTCTCTGGAATTTTACATCTTGGTTCCATGTTTAACCGATTCATATGCATGTTATCGGTTTATGCTTAAAGTTGACTATTTTGCCCTTTTTAATATAAAACGTGATTTTTGAAAAAGTGAAAGAATAAAATCCTTTGTTACTGATTTATAAACATGCACCGAAAATTTCATATCAGTTTGTGGCCTAGTTTAAGAGATATGCTCAATATCGTAAATCACAAGCTTTATGTTAAGTAAATAGCGCATTTAGCGCAAAGCCTATTTTAACCCACTTTTTGGTGTCAAACTTTTATACACTGATGTTATATATTATTTTGAGATTTTTAAAGATTTTTATTTAATTTTTGGCTGATCGTATCATAGGTCTCTAAGCTTAATTCGGTAAATACCGATTTTGCCCTTTTGGCCATAAAACGAGTTTTATAAATCCGATTGACCCCAAACCACTTCCTACTGATTTTATTTATTAAATAAAGTATGTTGAACCTTCTGGAAGTATAAAAATCTCAGCTTTCCTTTACAAACCCGGAAACGGCTCTAAACCGCCTTTTTAGGCATTTTTAACGCATAGTATATACTATAACCATATCAAGCATATAAGAATTATACCTACTGATGTAATGAGCATATTTTCATATAAAAACAGTAAGTACAAATTTTATAAACTCAGATTTCCAGTTTTGGCATTTTAGCCCTTGTGAAATTACCAAAATGCCCCTAGGGAGTATAGTTTGGTTTTAAATAGTAAGTTTTATATTTGAGTCATACCCTACTGATATAACATAATAAGTTAAGTATATTTTCTGTATAAATCAGACCCATAACTCAGAATTACAAATAAACTCTTTTATAACCTTTTAAATGACCAAAATGCCCTTACGAGGCGTAAATTGAGTTTAAATACATTCGGGGCATAATAGAAGATATCTTGCTGATATTTTAACATATTTAAAGCATATCAACTCAGGAAACTTGCATATGACTCTCATGGTCGCCCGTAACGCACTTTTCGCGTTCGGTTCGGTTTATGTAACTAGTTTGCATAAATTGGCCGAAACGGGTCAAACATTATCCTTTTTGTCTCAAAATCCAGAATGTGTTTAGTAAACCCATATTATACAAGTCTTCAAACTTGTCGGGTCAAATTCACATTCCATCCGGTCTTCGCTTAATCGTGCGTGAACCGTATCGTCATTTAAAACTAACCGGTCTAGGCTTAGGCTTAAATAAAGACCCGTTAGAAATCTAATAGGTTATTATAAACCTTTGTTCCAGATTAGGAGCACCAGTAAAAGATACTTGCATTTTTCTTAATTGTGATTGATACTTATTCAGGTAAATACTCTTTGGCTTATTTTCCCTATACGGGCTTGGGTTACGGTATATAGAATACCGCTTGATCGGGCATTAAATCCTCCACCTTAGCGTGGGTAGTTGGAATAATTTAATTGGCTCGTTTAAACAGTCTTGTTCACTTAAGGCCTTTGGGGGGTTAATTGACCATGTCCCGGATATCCTTGGCATCATCCTACGAAATGGCCACGACCTGAGTACGGGGTGTAGGCATACACCTGTCAGTATATAACTCTTTATTGTGGTGGGTCCATTGATCTTTAGCCCGGACTAGATCCGGGCCACTGAACGCAAGTAACATGTAATTCGTTCACATGATTATTATATTAAATAATTGACCCAAGTTAATAAAAATGTTTCGTGCCTTGTGCATTTAAATCAATTTTCAACCTTTTCAAAATGAGTCAGTCGAATTGTATTTACCAGTGTAAACTGACGTATTTTTCCCAAAAGATTAAGTGCAGGTACTATACGAAATAGGCTGGCAGGCTTCTAGAGCGTCCACAATAAGTCACGCAGCTTGGGCGACATTAAACTGTTGAACAATTATCCTATTTTATTTTCGATCCGCCTGTGGATCCGTTTCGACTACTTGTGATAATTAATATTACATTTTATTTAAAGTTGAAACGAATCTATCTTTTGCTTCCGCTGTGCATTATTATATTGTGTTGTTCGTCTATGATGATACCAACGACGTCACGATACCCCCACCGGGCCCACCGGTGACACGTGGAAATTAGGGGTGTGACAGCACCTCAAGTCATAATTCCTCCTCATAATTCCTTTCTTCTCATATTCCTGTTTACATAAAAAGTGAAAAGATAGTTGGAATGTAGATGACAGCCATCTGCAGCTTTCTATTGTGCTAAAAGAAGCAAAAAAAGACCAATTAGCGTTAGGTTGGTTAAAACCTAGAAGATGTTTTACCATTTAAAAAAATACAAAACACGTTAAAATTAGGTGGGAAAACAAAAAAATCTACTTCTCTCTTTTATAAAAAGGTTTTGGAAAACATGAATTTATTGTTGGAATGTCTGTGTGCTTGTGTTTTGTATTACATGTTCCGCTATTTATATATTAACTTGCTTACTTTTTAGAGGAAATAAAAGAAAAGATAATCTGGATGATTGACCCGTAGTGTTGTCAGCCAGTTGCAACAAATCGCTCACCAACTGTGGTTCATTGTGTGCCCACAGTAGCGGGTTTTGCTTGTATGAAGCAAGACCAATTAGGATAGCTTACAATATGTGGATGATCACATTAGTTTCCTACAACATATAATAATGCAACTCATAAATTTATAGTAAAAGGTTATTAATACACAACTTTCAGATGATTTATTGGGTAGAATATATGAGTGACCTACCATGGGCGTATGTAGAGAATGAAATGTCAGAAAGCAAGCATCCAGATTTCATGGTGGATGAGTGTATCCCATGGGAATCCTGTATATTGGATGCCTAATAATCGCACCACAAAGCTCCATCAAGTCACAGACAAGTACTGAGATTAGAACAAAATTTAAAATCTTCATGATCATACCAACCTACTGATAACCACCTGGATGGTAGCAAGTCGCAACTTCTTAGACTTTTTAACTCAGGGAAACATCACGCAAGATCAAGTGTCTGTTAGAGCAAAAAATAAAATTAAATAGAAGGAAATAAACAAAATAACCTACTGTTTAGTTACTGCATACACTGAAACAAACGCAGGTTAAAAAAGAGTTTTTGAACATGGGTCAAACGGGTTGATCCGGTTTGGATCAATCCATCAACACTTTATCCACTTTCTTGACATTTTATAGATAACTAATGTAGTTATAAAATGAGTATAACGATACAACTGAAATCAATATAGTCTTTAGTCTCTTGACTGTTTCAAAAGTAAAGATGATAAAGGAATAAAAAAGAAGTCAGTTTCATTACTATATTTTTTAGATTATTGAAGGTAGGTCACCAAACACAGGTTTAGAAATTTTTAGAATTTTTTAGAATTTTCTAAAGACATATTGATTTCAGTAGACTCTAAACTAATAAGAATGAATTGACTTCTTAACTAAAGATTACCAGCAACAAATTATGAACAAACAAACCAAGATTGTCGATAACGCCTTAGCAGCCGCTTGTTTCTCCTCAACTGATTTCCCTTCCAACATCGCTATCAACGGCGGAACGCACGTATTCCCCCAATTCTTTTCTTGCTTTCGCGTTACAACCGAGCCTGCAAATCGCCTTAGCAGACTGAATCCTCACCCCTAACACACCACAACTTAACACATTAACAATCCTTAATAAAAACTCATACGAAATAAGCGCTTCCACCAAACGCTCGTCCTACGCTAAGTTTTTAAAACTCAACCGCGACTTCAAAGCTCCAAATCGCAGAGTCCCAAAAATTTCTTAAACAATCGATTGCGCCTTTACGTGCAATCAACAGTTTTAAATTATCATCATCTCTAGCTAAATTACTCAAACACGCGATCGAATAATCTTGTGCTAGCACAGATAGGGTTAGCAGTACCGAAATCGCATCTTCTTCGATGAAATTGTTTCTAGTATCTGTGAAACTCGCTAGATTTCGCAGCACACCGGCTGCCATAGCTTGCGAATTAGGTGTTCCAGCTTCACAAATCTCCAACAACGATGAAATTGCACCTCGTGATTCAATTGTTCTCGCGTTTTCCTTCATGAACGATAACGAATGAAGCACAACACACGCTTTTTCCTTAGCGAATCCGGATCCAGATTCAAGTACACGAAGAAGATGATGGAGGAGCAACTGGCCTTCAGCGATTAACACGTGTTTGCTTGAATCGAGAGTTGAAACCCTAGCAATGGCGGTTACAGTTTTCTCTTTGATTTCAGATGTGGAGGTGGAATCCAGTAGAAATAAAATAAAACATAATAAAACGCATTAAATCAATAAAGCTCAGGGTAATATGAATATATGATATGATGTTGACAATACTCACTACATCATCAACACATCCAGTCTGATCATTACTGCTTGAATCTCCTCATCACCAAGTATTGAAGTAACCTTTTGCAGATGCTGAAACTTTTCATTTGCACCTATATATGCATATGAGCATGTTAATAACAGGTTAAACTTGTTGAACATTATACTGGTCACTTACGTTGTGTGAAGGCCTTCATCTGGATTGGGTCATCACCTACAACATCAAAGTCCTTGCTCCTCGATCTCTTCCTCATCTTGTTTTTGTACTTACCCTGGTGATACATGGGTGAGAATAAGATGGCCAGAAAGTGGATAAATAAAACAACAGAAACAAAATCTAAAAAATTGAATCGTAATCGGAATGGAAAGAGGCGAAACCTAAAGAGGACAAGGAGGTTTGAGGAAACGATTTCCATGCCTTGCCTTGGCTTTGGAAATAGCCATTTTGGTTTCTTCTGCTCCAGACGGTTTCAAATTTCTCTGGTCAAACCTGCACATGCCACAAAAACCCCAAATTCAAACCCTAACGAAACTAAAAAATCACTGATTTCATTTACAGTTATTAAAGATTACCAGCAACAAATTATGAACAAACAAACCACAATTAAATACATAGTTTGAAAAGGATTATTAATCAATAATGCTAATTATTATCATTGAAGTAAAATTAAAACCTTAGAGATGCAAATCAACACAAAATTGATCAATAAACCTCGTTGATTCAGGGTAAATCCCATAACTACGATGAATATACAAGAGAATCGTATCAATTGATAAAAAAACCTTTGATAATCAAGCAGGACTTACCGGTGCCGTGGTCACCGGCGACATCCGAACGCCGGTTTTGGAGCTCGGTTTTGCAGCAGAACCACCCAGCTATTGTAAATTATGGTTTTTTAAGCTTACCTTTTTGTTGAGCAGTGGAGTTCTCTCACCTCTTAAACCATTCATACCACCACCATAGAATCTACCCATCACTGTGAGAAATTAGATTCTATGTTTCAGTCATCGTGATGATAAACCAAATAAAAATTGACAAAGCCATAAATATAATCGGAAAAATTGAAGAGAGGGTTCGACTGTTACCTGGTCATGTGAAACAGAACAAATCGAATTGTTGGAGTCGTCAAAGCGAGGGCAATGGTTGTTCGATTAGGGTTCGATTGTTGCGGTGCAACTATCAGAATTGCATTGATCTTTTTTTTGGAAGTGAGAAGAGAGAGAGAGAAGAAGGGTTCCAGGGTTTGTAAGTCTGTGCGTAACTGGCCCTTCTTTTTGCGGTTATTTGTAACAAAGGTGGAATCTGGGGAGCGAGGTTGTTACTTGTTTCAGGCGAAGTAGTAGGGGAGTGGGGAGGGATGTAAGACGTGGGTTGAAGGTAGAAGAAACTGCTATGAACTGCCACAATAGCAGTTAAAAAATAGAGTTTAAAGGGTTGAGATTTAATCTTAGCAAGATCTAATGGTCTACATTCATTTAAAAGTTGGTTAGACTTAATGGGTTCCATATATATATATAATATTATTCTAAAAAAGTAGATCAAAACCCTAAATATTCAATATTTGGCATATCAGCAAGTAGATCAAAACCCAATGTTGTCTCAACATAGATTGACCGCCTAATATGGAAATCCATACTTACCTTGTAGAAGATTTCTTCATTTTGTTTCATCCTCTTTTAGAGAAAAAATCTCCGTCGATGTCCTCATTCGTCTTTAATAGTATCTTTACTTCTACCCGAATATACAACAAACTAGAGAAGAATAAACGTGATCGATTCCCAAATCTATGTATTACTAAATTTCAAACATTTTTATATCTAGATTACATAAACTTTGTAGGCTATGATGGCTAGTTTGATGTAATCACTTTTCTTATATATGCAACTCCTATTTTCAAGACATTTTGATCCAACCCCATATCTCATTTTACCCATTTTTTACCATCTTCACTTAAAATAATAAGAATCAAAAAGCAAAATGTTACTTTCAATCTGATCCATCTATTTATCAAGATCAACGGCTGCTAGAAGGTTTAATGGGTTTAGCCAACTTTTATGTAATCAATTTACTTTAATTATTGCATATTTAGTTTTTATACTCTAACAACGATTGGGAGTATGTGTAGGGGTTTTATTGTTGGGACACAACCCCAAGCGTGAGGTGTAACATACATGGTGTCTTAGCATGCGATATCGGTATGGAGACCGGATCAAACACACAAATGGCCTATGAAAAGGGCCTTTAGATTTTTTTTTTTTTTTTTTGAAAGAAGAACTTCATTAAACCAAAACACACGGACTTATCTCCAAGATAGAGATAAGCCGCAAAACAAGGTTATATCACATCAAAACAAAAATTACACCAACCCTTCCAATCTACCGAACCTTCTTTATACCTACTTCTATACCAAAGATATCCCAAAGATTTAACATCAGCGATAATCTTGTACACATTCGCATCCGTACTAGAGAACAACTTCTCGTTTCTCGCTTTCCATATATGTGTAGGTGTTTTATGGTACATTGGATCCTTAAAGATATTTTGGGACCAAATTATTGTCAATGTGCGTTTAATCCTTATGGAACCTGATATATATTGTATCTTTATTTTTATACTATCTTATTTTACCTTGCTGAATGTTAATCATAGCATTAATTGTGTGGGTTGCCACTCTTAGAGGGTGTTTGAGATTACATTTTGACGTGATTATTTGATTATTGCGTTTGTAAAACATAAATAATCTAAAAAAGTGTTTGGATGAAAAAGTGATTATCTGCCTCCAAAACGCAGTTTTGGAGAAGCATGTACCTACATGCTTTTACAAAACGCAGTTTTGAAAACGCAAAATCTATTTTGAAAACGCACAACCTATTTTGAAAACGCAACACCAAACACTCTCTTAGACACATGCTAGGATACTTGTATAACACATGTAATCAGAATGTTCAATCTATAGCCATTATGTTGTCGAAATTTTTATAAACCAACTCATTTTTCTTTTATAAATCGTAGGAGAGGTGCTCTCTACTGTATGCGGAAAACTATCTATTGACACCAAGCTCATCGCAAGTTATGTTGACGATCCACAACGGTGTGAGTAGAGTGTTGGAGGTCAGCTTTGGGTCCATCATGATCCCCACAATTGAAGCACGAGGAGATCTTATGCTCATCGTTTTTCTATAGATGTATATTTCTATATAATGTAAGTATATTTTATTTTAACAAATTGCTAATCATTTGTCTAATGTTTGTAGATTACTATCTAACAAAGACAAATGACAAAGATGCGGAGTTTCAGCAGACCACGGAGAGAAGAAGCAAAAGCATTTCGAAGAAATGTTTTACCAAAGGTTGAGGCGACGATACACACAATGTTGAGGATAAATGAAAGCTTTACCAAGACCATGTTAGAGGTTAAACGAAAGATGTATCAAGACCATTTGAATAAGTAACTTAAGGAGTTTATGAGCGATACCACATGCTATGATCAACACCACCCCCCGACTGTCATGTCGCGATACTTAGTTAGATAGTTATTTAATTAACACATTTACTAGTGAACAATTAGTGACATGGATGGGAGGTAGTCGAATAATCTGGCGATTGTCAATGACAATGACTGAAAGAGTCATAATCCAGTGGTGCTGAACGGTAATTTTCTCGGTGTCAATAACATATAAGGTAAGACTCCAAAACATCCATAGAAGCTAGACTTATACTCTTTATATGCATTCTTTATATGCATTGACACATTTGGTTCAGCCATGTCCATTAGGCCCGATGAGGAGTCGAAGTCTGAAGTCATTTTCGTTTCTACGCAACCAAACATCCCAAAATCATGTTTCAAGTCAAAACATCCGCCCTAAATGCAGAACGCATCATCCTGAAATAAGTTGAAGAAAAAACAGAATTTGAAATACAATCACTTCAACTATGTATCAATGCCACAGCCCCAATAACCAAGAGTCAGACATCACAACCATCTGTGCACAACGCCGCAATAACGTACCAAATGCAAGTAGAAGCGATGAACATCTAGAAACAAACAGAGATTTTATACCAATAGAGTATATCATATACCAATCTCATCATCTAAAGACCACATCAGTTTACATTTCTAAGCATACTGATTATTCGATTATAACTACTACAACATCATCACCTTCATCGTCGTCTCCTCCTCCTCCTCCTAGAGCCAGATACAGCCCGATCAACCTCCTCAACATCACCATCTGCTGCTAAACCACTCAACCGCAAACCAGTACTACCAGCAGCATTCATATGTGCCTCTGATGCATGAACAACAATTGAACTTGCATCCGAATTCGCCCGAGCACTTCTAATCCTCCTAACCGCTTCCACCACTGAACTAATAAACGAACTTTCCTCTGCAAAACTCTCCACTCTGCGCGCCTGCGGCCTCGGAGGAATCCTCACTCCTGAACCCATCTCCATCCCCCCCGAATCCTTCCCGTTCCCACTCCCATAAACAGGAGTAACGTTCGAATCAATCACTTCCCCACTGCAAACAGGGCACTCTTTCGAAACCGAATCCACATACGGAACCTGATAAAAACAACCCCAACAAAACAAGTGACCACAACATGTCAAGATCGGATCTTTAGCCATCTTTAAACACATATTACAATCAAACAATACCCCATCATGAGTCTTGTTGCCATCAACATCCATCCCTAATGCTTTTGCCACATGGGTTATATCCCTTTTGTGATTCTTCAATCGGTCACCACTGTTCACCCCAACAACTGGTTCATTAACACTAGTTTGAGGTTGTCTAGCACTGACCCTAATAGCAAACCTGAACCGATCCTCAATTGAGCGACGTGGGGTTTCATGATTGGCTAAAAAGAGCCCAAACCCAGGTGGGATTGTCGCCGGAGTTAACGGTGGTGATGGGTCAGCAACAGGTGTCTGGTTCGGATCAGGATTCATGAACAAATCACCCATCAGGGTAATACACCATGAAATTTGCGAGACTAATTTAGATTAAGGGGGAGAACATTTAGTGTGTAAAGAAAGAGTTGTGAGATTTGAGGATGATGAGAATTCGTCTGGTATTTAAACTGCATTGCATTGAATTGAAAAGCGAAAACCCTAACAAGATTATAGAACCCCAAATTGTAATAATATCCCCAAAAGTCACGACTCTTGTTTGTTTTCATTGCCTTGGGTGCATTTACTTCTGGGATCTTTAATGCGTTTATATTAATAGCACGGAATTTGATATAATATGATTTTAAAACGTGATGCAATATACTCTATTTTCTATTTACATTTATTACATTTTAATTAGTTTTGACCAATAATAACCAACAAAATTCATTTTCTCTTTCTTATTAACTACAACTAAACCATCATCACCGCATCACTAGTGTTCTAGTGGTGGACACGGACATTTAAGTTCCACCTATGGTGGGTCCGGGTGAATTTTCCCCTTCAGGTCTTAAGTTCGAGTCTGGGTGATAGGAGTTTCTCATTGAGCGGTTTAAATTGGGGATCTATTGTGCGAGTGGGCTCTATAGCACAGACCTGATTAAGATAACGTATGTTAAACCTCCAAACATTCGCGAATAATTCACACCTTAAAAAAAACTACAACTAAATTTAGTAATTCTCTCTTTAAACAATAAAGACTCTTTAAACGACCAAAAAAACATTTTTCTAACGGCAAATGTTACTCCTTCACAGTAATAATCCTAAATTATGTGCCTCTATCAAGTGAGCTATCTTAGATTGGCTACTATCATTTATTATTTATTTTTGATGGGGATATTAATTTTCTTTTTAAAAGAAAAAAACTTCTATATAACATAACATATAGAAATCAAGCAGACAAGGAGTTGAAAAATCCAAACAAAGTTAAAAGATTACATAACGTAAATTGAAATCACACCACCTCTTCCAATTTAATACATTAAACTTAGAACGACCCCAAACCATAGAACGTGTTTCCTTTGATCTCTTCCAAAACTTTTGATATCGGCGTATTCCTTTTCTCAAACTCCTTTGCATTCCTCGTTTTCTAAATTTACCAAAATGTGGTCATAAAGATGCCACCAAAACGAATGAGCTACCATACATGACGCAAGAGCGGATACACAAACTCGTTAGCCATCCCGCACCAATCGCAGATCAAGCTTTAAAAAATAAATAGAGTTTAATGTTTCAACACATACATGTTGTGCATTGTATCAATAAACTATAAAAAGTATATGCTTTAATAAAATATCATTATATATTTATGCCGTGCATCTCCGCATATTGGATCTGTCACAGAATGTGCAGTTGGTTGGAAAAAATGTGTATATGCAACGTAGAGAATTTTATAAATAATTCAACCCTAATAAACGTGATAAAAATTTACCTATATATTTAATTTCAAAGTGAATGAACAGTAACGGAATGAATAAATAGTCTCGGGTACCGGTATTGGTATCCGCTTTTACCAAATCGGGTGTCTTTTCGGTACCGGTTCGGCACCGGTATTCACCGATTTTTACCCTCAAATACCGGTTTCGTACCAGTACCGACTGGTACCGAACCATACCGTACCAAGTATATTCGGTACCGGTACACACTTTTGGGGATTTCGGTAACCAATTTCAAAGTGAATGAACAGTAACGGAATGAATAAATAGTCTCGGGTACCGGTATCGGTATCCGCTTTTACCAAATCGGGTGTCTTTTCGGTACCGGTTCGGCACCGGTATTCACCGATTTTTACCCTCAAATACCGGTTCCGTACCAGTACCGACTGGTACCGAACCGTACCGTACCAGGTATATTCGGTACCGGTACACACTTTTGGGGATTTCGGTAACCGTATTTTTGGTAACGGTATTTTCGGTACCGGTTGGTACCGAGCTCATCAAATCCTGTAGCAATGCAAATAATTGCACCGTTTAGATTACTTTTCATACACACAGTAAGTAAACTGTATTTCGTTTGAATGATGTTTTATATACACAACAACTTATTTTGCTTTCTTTTTTTTCTTTTTTCTGTAAGGAATGAATTGTAGCATGTAAAATTAACTTGGATAGATTATTGATGAGCAAATCGTATCAAATCCTGTAATCAAGCATGTATCATATCGGTACCAAATTTACTATACCAAATCATTTTCGGTACCAATTTGGTACCCACCTTTTGGCGTTTTCAGAATCGTTACTTTCGGTTCGACACCGGTCTAGCACCATACCTGTATTTATTGATTTTTACCTTCAAATACCATACCGTATTGTACCGAACATTTTCGGTGCCGGTACCTAATTTTGATGATTTTCCGGATCGGTACTTTCGGTGCCGTAACCGGTACCGAGCTCATCCATATTTTAACGTGTTAGCACCGTAATAACTAAATTGAAAACAACCGAATTTCCAACGTGTAGGACGTGTGGGTCCTATTATGATATATTAGGTTGTTTAAAATCGTTTTTTTAGGACGTAGTGACCATCCTTACCACGTCATTTTTATTTATGTTTTGATATTCGGTATCTGCTGCTAACACGCGTTTTGCAGACATTGGGTCCCCGCCGCAACGCGCGGGCGGAAATCAACTAGTTTTATACATATTGGAAATTAGTTGTAAATTTTATGTCCTAATTTTGTTTATGCTGTCAACGTTATTTATATAAAAGTTATTCTTTTGTATTAATGTTTTGTATATATACCCTTTTAACTTAGTGGGTTTATGTGTGTGTATAGAGGGGTGGAATTTTGGGAGAATAGTCAAAATTGTGAAAACGGTAAGAACGATTTTAGTATTGACATATCGTACTGGTCCTAACTTACACAAATGACAATATTGTCAAAAAGTCAATCCACATACCAAAGACCATGCACATGCACCTTTCACAATCTTTTTAAAACTCTAGTAACTTTTTTTATACGTGGTTATTTAAAAAAACACAATAAAATCGAGTGTTTTAACATATTTCCAACGAGTATACTATTGTCATTGTTTTGAAATTAAAAAAATGACATGAACTAGATGTTCGTGATAGTGGGTATTTTTATGGAGTTTTCGGAAAACGCCATGAAATACGTCCAAAATAAAAGCGCTATAAAACACACAAAACAATGTCTCCAATTTAAAAATGCCACGTAAAACCCAATTTATAAAAAACACCATAAAATATCCGGTTGAAAACGCCATAAAAACCCCGTTAAGAAAAACACCATAAGATGTTTAGTTGAAAACCGCCATAAAAACACCAATTTAAGAAAAACGCTATTAAAAACCCAGTTGAAAACACCATAAAAACACCTAGTTTAGAAAAACACCATGAGGAAACCAGTTGAAAATGTCATAAAACACACAGTTCAGAAAAAACGCCATAAAAAACTGAGTTGAAAACCCCATAAAAACAAAGTTGAAAATGTCATAAAAACCCAGCTCTTTTTTTTAAAGTGTAGCAGTAGTATACTCGTTGGAAAGACAAAAATTGCTTAATTCATGGTGTAATTTTTTTAAATAATCAAGTATAAAAAACTTATGGACGTTTAAATATGACGGTGGAAATGACATGTGATTAGCATGTGCACCTTTTTTTTTTGATCTTCCCATATCACCCCTCCTTGTAGCTTTAAGATTCTCAATATTTACAAAAATGTCACCGTATCAATCTTAGCCACAAATCACAAAGATTTTGTGGCTTAGAATAGTTCTCACCATTTTCACACTTTTGACTATTTTCCCTAGAACCTGACACTATATATATATATATATATATATATATATATATATATATATATATATATATATATATATAGGGAGAGGATCATGAGAAAACTACATATAAATAAGAAAACTAGAAAACTAACTAAAAAAAGCTAAAAAACATACCAATTTTTTTTTTTACAATTTTTTAACAAAAAATCGCTAGTTTTTATACATAAAAAAATTTCAACATTTTTTTGTTGTATTGCACATGTGCAATATATGTGATTATATGTGTACTACACATGCACTACACATGTGCACTATATCCGTAATAGTGCACATGTGCAATATAACAAAAAAAAATTTATTTTTTTTTTGAAAATTTTTTTTAGGTATAAAAACCTGCGATTTTTTTATAGAAATTAAAAAAAAATTTGGTATGTTTTTTGGGCTTTTTTAGTTAGTTTTTTTGTTTTCTCATTTAAACTAGTTTTCTCATGATCCATCCCCTATATATATATATATATATATATATAGGGCAAAGATCCGTTAGAAACCACCCCTTATTGCGAGAACTGCGAGAACCAATGTGAACACGTGGCAAACTTGTAATTAGTGATATTTAATTAAAAACACGCGCTCCTTATATCTTGTTCACTGCCGTGGTTTTCAAAGCAGGGTATATCTTCATTGTTGTCTTTTTCAAACTAGGGTTTCGTTGGAGATTTTGCATAATCGACGATGGCGGCGACTGATTTCTACAGATTCACGGCGGCGACTGATGTTCTACGTTTTCACGGCGGCGTGGATGATGGTGATGGAGGATCTAAAGCGGCAGCAGCTGCTGCATCGGTTTCATGCTCGATTCGCCTCGATGTTGTGGCGGATGGCGGCGATCGGTCCATGGCAAAGCTCCAATGTGGGCATCAGTTTCATTTAGGTTAGTAGCTTGTTTTAGTTTTTTGTTTAGGTAGATTGTGAATTTAAGTTGTTTTGTTTGATGTGAATTGAATAATTCTGATTGATTGATTCTGATTTGTGTTATAAAGATGGTTGCTTTGTAGTTGAATGGTTGTTGGGAGGTAGTATGATGATATGATTTGGTCATCTGAAAGGATATTTGGTGTTAGTTTTGATTTTTGTTACGTTATAAATATGTTGTTATTAAACGTTTAAACCTTTATGATGTGTGTCAATGATTCAATGTATGAAAGTTTACAACTTTTGATGGATGATGGTATGTAACTCATAGAATGTCTAGAAGTTGAAACTTGAAAGTAGGTTGAAAAGTGGGTCGGTAACTTCTTTCGATTTTGGGAATTGTGGGTAATGGTTTTTATTTGTTATGCACATGTGCAGGTGTCGCTCAATATACCTGAACAAACAGTAAGCTGTACGGCAATCTTACATCGGTGACTGATATCCAAAGAATAGCATAATCTTCAATTGAGTTTTCCTGTTTCTATCTTTCGCCAATCCTCACACAGTTCTTCAATCGGTTTTGGATTTATATGATACCATTCAAACGCAGTAATACCTATTTTTCATCCGATTTTGGATTCTGCTTCGATTATCTTCATTATTCACTGATTTGTTCGATTTTCTTCATAATCTGAAGGTTTTAGTTTTCGAATCCAATTCAGATGTTTATGCTATGATTTCAATTTATGATTTGCCATTGATTCGAATCTCGTTTTGAAAGATTATTTGGTTGTTCTGGAATCGAAACAAGTTGCAATGACAGGACGATGGCTGCTGTAAGTAATTCAATTTTACATATAGCATACTCCAGCAGGTATTATGTTGAATGTAAACGATGTTTATACTTTTGTAAATGATATTGTATTAAATGATGTGCACATGTGCATTATATTGATTGTAAATGATGTTGTATTAAATTATATGCACATGTGCATCATGTTGATTGTAAATGATATTGTATTAACTTATATGCACATGTGCATTATGTTGAAAATTATACCATGTCGTTGATGTATGGATTCTGTTTATGTATGGATTCTGAACAGGTGCCTTATGGATGACTATCCAATTATGTACAAAATGGCATTAAACAAAGGGTCTTGGGTGGCGGACAACTACAAAAAAAAAAAAAAAATGGAAGAACAAGCCGACAACCGGGGAGGCATGGTGGATTTTATGCATCTTATGGCGTGCTGAGAAACACCAGAGTGAAGACGGGTCAAGATGGGTGGGGTTGGCACTGATGTTGATGCTGAATTCCCTACTCTAAATAGAACGTTTAATCACTAGGAGGACATTGTGATGATGTACAACACTTATGATACAACAACTGGATTTTCCACACGCAACTACTTATATATTGATTATCACTTGTTTTTTGTTTACATTATTGTTTATACTTATTGTTTACCAATATGTCCATTGTTTCAACACATGCACATGTGCATTACCCAACGCGTGCATTTTCAACATTTAAACCGTAGCATCTAAACTTGTCGATTCACTGTTTCTAATGTCATTATGTTTTAAGTGCATGTACTCCATTTTCAATCCTCCTATTATACATTGCAACATATACATTATGCACATGTGCATTGCTACCATGTACTATGTCAAGCAACATTAAACATTACTACCTTTACGTTATGCACATGTGCATTGCCAACATAATTTATGCCACAAATTATATCACATCAATATGTGTCTGGGCATTTCCAACATATATTATACCATACACCATACAACATTGTAAACTACATATCCTATACCAAACACCATCATGAAAATTAAATATAAGCGAAAGAAAGCCGATAAGCGAAAGAAGGCCGCACGTTTATGCAACAAATGTAACAAATATGTTTTCGGCCATGATTCACGCAACTGCGAAAAAAATCAAGGCTGCCAAACTTGCTGCACGAGCAGATAAACGTGTTGTTGCTATTACTGTTGTACTACCTGCTCCGTCTGAATCCGGTTCTGTGAATCCGGTTCTGATGATGTTGATCTTAATGGCACCGATGAGTATTCTGATGAGAATTCTTCTTCTTCTGATGATAACCCTGAAGTCCCTACATATGTGCAAGAACCCGAGCAAACTCTTAGACGTTCGAACAGACGTCGTAAATCAACCAACCCGACTTGTGATTCTTGATTTATCTATTACCTATTACAACTTATGATTATCGAACTTAACTACTTATGAATATCAATATTTGTTTTGATTATGTTTCTTAATGGACTATTTATGCGTTTTTTAATATATTCATCGTTGGCATCATCCTAATTTGTTATCAATTATGTATTACACGTAACTATTTGTGATTTTATTATTACCCACTTAACATAATGTAATTTTATTACTACCCATTTAACTTACAATATTAATATTAATGCCTAACTTACAATATGCACATGTGCATACATATCGACCAGTTGTATCTAACAGTTGAATCATCTTGTTTATTTATATACCATTGTTTATTATTATACCTGTTACTAATATTAATATAAAACCGTTTGTTATGCCTTACATATAACTATACCCATTTGTAATACATTACATACTACACTGTACGTTATATAACTTTATGCACATGTGCATACCCATCATTTAATTTATTAACCAACATAATATAACATATTTTAACAATCGTGTACATCTATGACACATTATATATTACTAACACACATTTAATCATTACTAACATTCATTACCAACCATCTTGTTAGTTTAACCATTTTAATGCACATGTGCATAAACAGCAACAACCAATACGAACTCCAAACATCGATTACTATATCAGCTACTATACCATCTGTTGTCAACCAAAAGTATTAGTGTCATAATAGACCACTTCCAACCACATTTAACCAAAACTATAAACGACATCATAACAAAATACCATCTGACGTGTTAAAACAAACAAAACAAAACAAAGTACTAGTTTCATTAACATAAATCACAAACAAAACAGAAATACTATATGTTCCTACAGTTAATAACCTGCTGTGTTAACTCGTACCCTCAAACTTATCCTCATTCTTCCATTTGTCAAGCATATTCCAACATTTTTCTTGTTTCATCGCCTCTTTGTCTAACGTTTTCTGCATTTTTTCATCTTTCAAACCACGTGTTTTCTCTTTTGCAAGTTCCATAACAGTTTCCTTGTACATGTTTGCCTCTGATAATAACAGTTTTGTTGATATCTTCATCCTCAAGTTTTTCAGTTGCATGTCTTGAATATCTTTCCGCGTACTAAAACCGCTTTCAAACTTGACATCGCTCCATTTGTACATCTCCATGTGTCGCATAGCGAACACACCGCAATCGTTGAAATTATCACTCGTTGCCCATTCCAATTTTTTATGTTTAACCTATGTGCAAACACATTAATACATGTATGAAATGTTTGTACACACTAATGCACATGTGCATTTTGAATATTGATTAAAAATTCTAAATAACACATACCATCAACAACATTGTCATCTTTATCACCAACTTTAGATGTTGATAACCTTCTGTTCTTTACCATGCGTACCTCACCAACACCTTTGTTTGGTGTTTCCACCCGTTTCCGTTTATTATTCCTCACCTTCATGTCCTTTTTTACAACTTTTTTCACATATGCATTCATAAACTCAATATGTTTATACAAATTATATTAATAAAAAAAACATTAATGTAATGATGCACATGTGCATGAAATAACTTTTAATTAATGAACATCCAAAATATTAATTATAAATAATCAAATATTCTAACCTTTTTGTTTACCATGCATATACTTTTCCGTTGTGACTGCGTCTTACAATTATGACCCTTCGTCCCTCGACTTTAATACCAATATAACTTTTTTTCATTAGCTTTTCAAACTTTCTTTCCATTGCAATTCTGCAATGAACATGTGCATATACGTTAAATACCTTAATAACCTAGTATGACAAATTATGCGCATGCGCATAGTAACATATTTTGTCAGTTTATGCACATGTGCACATATGTATATATCACACCACAATATCCTGTTACCACATTCTAACATAAAATACATTTGTGCATAACTATTCACATGTTATTACAAAATATGCACACGTGCATATTAAATTAATATGACAATCTTTGCACATGTTCATAACTATATATCACACAAACTTACCTTAATAACATATTCTATTAAACATCTGATGTAAACATATGCACATGTGCATGACAATATTTCTCATAATACACACCAAAGTTTGAATTAACAAATTATATGTAATATAAAGAAGTACGAACGAATTGTGTAAACTTGCAAACTGTCGCGCGAACTATGCACATGTGCATATTGAACTATTATGAACATATGCACATGTGCATAACTTATATCACACAAACTTACCTTAATAACATATTCTATTAAACCTAGTTAAATCTATGATGTAAACATATGCACATGTGCATAACAAAATATATCACAGTGCAGAATGAAGTTTGAATCGCCAAATTATATATCATATAATGAAGTACGAACGAATTGTATAAACTTGCAAAGTAACTTGAGTTATATGACAGAGTTCTATTACAATATCTATGTTACATTGCACAATATCTATGTTAAACCGTTGCCCTAATTACGAACGAAATAGAGATCCACAATGTTTTTAATCATGTTGCCGTAATTACAAATTGATGAATAATATACGATCGATGATTATGTTCCTAATATAAATTATACGACTCATTATGGATGAATTTTAGGAACTAACCTCAATTATATGACGAAATCTGAAATATATGCTTGTAAAATATCAAATCTCTGAGAAAAATGTCACTCCAAATGCTTCAAAACGGTGAACTGATGATCGTGAATGTGATCATGTATTTGAGTCGATGATGTAATTGTTTGTAACAGAAGAACTGATTCAATATGATGGTGAAATGTTGAGATAATCGTGAAAGAGAATTAGATTCAAATTGGGGAGATAGATTGGGGATTTTTGTTGGACGTGAATGATATTATTGAATATAGTTAATTTTCTAATTGAAGTCCGATCATATGCGCGTGTTTTAAAAGTTGATTGGGTATTTACAAAATTGCCCCCTGTTCACATTGGTTCTCGCGGTTCTCGCAATAAAGGTGGTTCTCGCATGAACCCTACCCTATATATATATATATATGGTTCAGGAGAAAACGATTTGAAGTGTGAAAACGGTGAGAATGATTTTCAGCCACAAGATCATTGTGATTTGTGGCTAAAATGATGTGGTGACTTTTTTGTAAATAATGAGAACCTTAGAACTACCAGGACTGGAAAAATTGGAAGATCCAAACAAGGGTGCGCATGCTAATCACATGTCATTTTCCCCATCATATTTAAACACCAATAACTTTTTTATACATGATTATTTTTCTAAAAAAAATACACCATAAAACTCAGCGTTTTGTATCTTTCCAACGAGTATACTATTGATATAATTTTCGAAAAAAATGAACTGAGTTTTTTTATGGCGTTTTCAACTTTGTGTTTTTATGGTGTTTTCACCTAGTTACTAGGTGTTTTTATGGCGTTTTGCTGAACTGGGTGTTTTTATGGCTTTTTTAACTATGGTTTTTATGGCGTTTTTTTAAACTGGGTGTTTTTATGGCGTTTTCAACTAAGTTTTTCATGGTATTTTTCTGAATTTGGTGTTTTTATAGCGTTTTCAATTGAATTTTTTATGTGTTTTTCTAAACTGGGTGTTTATGGCATTTTCAACTGGGTATTTTTCATGACGTTTTTCTAAACTTGGTGTTTTTATGGCGTTTTTATTGAACACCCAGTTCATGTCATTTAGTATACTCGTTGGAAAGATAATAAAACACTCGATTTTATGGTGTAATTTTTTTTAAATAATCATGTATAGAAAAGTTACGAGAGTTTAAAAAAGATGGTGGAATATACATGTGACTTGCATGTGCATGGTCTTTGGCATGTGGATGAGTCTTTTGACAATATTACCCTTAGTGTAAGTTAGCATCATCGCCATATGTCAACACCAAAATCATTCTCACCGTTTTCACACTTTTAGGCGTTTTCTCTATATCCTGCCCCTATATAAGAGCGGATCTAATTGTATTAGTATCTGGTGCTTATGAGAGGTTTAAAAAAACATGTACCAATTACTAAAAATTCTTTTTTATTAGGTACACTTTCTCTTTGTGGTATTCCACCTCTTGCTTGTTTTTTGTCCAAATATTCCATATTGAAGAAGCTGTGTTCGGGGGGAGTTATTGTCTACCGTTGGCCTCTATGGACCATATTCTTCTCCAATTTGAGTTTTACTCACATCTATATATATATATATAGGAGAATGATCCGTTAGGAACCACCCTTTATTGCGAGAATCGCGAGAACCAATGTGAACACAACCAAAAATACCTAAAAATAGCTAAAAACACAAAAACAAATTATAATATTTTTTATAAATAAATCGCTATATTTCGTTACCAAAATTTTTTTTGGCTACTAAAAGTAGCGATTTTAATGTAAAAAAATATTATAAAATAAATTTGTGTGTTTTTTTGATTTTTTAAGGTTTTTTGAGGGTTTAGTTTTTAGCATTTTAGCTTGGGTAGGGGTGGGGGTTCAGGTTTTTGGGGGGTGGGGGGGGGGGGTTAGGTTTTTTTAGGTTTTTTGAAGGGGTTTAGTTTTTAGCATTTACCTTGGGGGAGGGTTAGTTTTTTTTAGGTTTTTTTTTGTCACACCCTGACTTTTGCGAAAGCGTATTATGTGTGACTTGCTTAATATCATTGCATTCAATTATAACAAATAACTATATGATTATAACCATGATGTTTATCCATTAATATGCTCCAAAATAATACAAACCAAATTGTTTAGTACCAACCAACGACTTCAAGTTTAACTTATAAACCATCAAAACAAGTTCCATGAAGGACTTTTTAACAAAAGACATATAAAAACCAAGGCTTTGACTCGTATGTCTTATATGAGATAAAACATCCAAGTCAAACCCTTCAGAAGTTCGGATGACATCATTTCTTGTAAACACTTCTTGAAACCTTTCAGACTTCGCCAGATCCATCAATTTCCTGAAATACATGTAGTTTGAAAACATCAACAAAAGTTGAGCGAGTTCATGTGTTTTTGTATGTGTGCACGGATAACCTTGTAAGCATTTGTAAGTATGTCTTTGTAAACTGGTATGAAAGCATCTATGAACAGATCAATTAATGATTTGCAAGGTCATTAATATATATGCAATGGTGTAGGAAGGCTCAAACCTAGCGGATTTTGTACTGGTCCACCCGGCCGAAACGACATAGTCACCACCTTCGGCCACTCCCGGCCCCGGGTTGGGGCTGGCAACACCCAGATAGATCTACCACTCATGCCTCGCTATCCTTATACAAGGAATAATGGTCTTAAGTGTGCGCCTACCCATTCACATTATCTAACAGTTCATTCCTTAGTTAACCATACCATTTGTAATCATTTGAAATATTTGTAACATGTATTTCACCCCCGAAGTTATAAAACTGAAAACCGTTAAAAGAAAAGGGGGACATGAACTCAGAGTTTTGCGTTCTTCTAACAAGTAACTCAAAGATCCTTTCTTCTGGTCGTACGACTACCTACACACGTACTATGTTTTATTAGACGGCTAGGTCGTGTAACGACTCCTAGTCTTAAGCATTATGACTTATTTTGGAATTATGGTATACGTTGAGTTATGTCTTGAATGTACATTATACTATTCCAAAGTATATAATTATTGGCTAAAATAATAATATTTTAACTTAAATTATATTTATCAATTATTTGGAATATTTGTTAAGATAATATATTTGGACTTATTTCATTTTGTAATTCTTCATGAATATTTCCCAAGTATGGGTATAATTATACTTGTGTATTTTTAGACTTGTGTATTTTTATACTTGCGTATTTTTATACTTGTGTATTTTGCCAAGTATTGGTGGCGTATTCCGGTGCGTATTTGTACGTATGAGAATACGTATTTTCTTGTATTTATTAAGTATTTCATACTTAATCTTGTATTTAATTTTCCGGAATATTATTTTTAGACAACTAAAAATCACCAAACTTATATTCTCAAAATATAGATATTTTAAAAGAATTTTTAGAGGAAAATAACTATAGCTTTACTTGGCAAAAATAATATATTTTCATTTGAACCTCAAAAATAATATATATTTTTAAGATTAACTTTAGAAAATGTATATTTCCATTTTTCACCCAAAATAATATATTTTTAACTTGTTTAAGAAAATATATATATTTTCTCCTTTCAAAATAATATATCTTCAAATTGTTTAATAAAATATATATATTTTTCTCCACTCAAAATAATATATTTTCTATTTAACAAAATATGATATATTTTGTAATACTTGTAAAAATCATATTTTCCGTTTCCTTGGTTTCCAAAATACCGTTTATCATACTTGTCGAAATATATGAATTTATTTCCGGAATCTATATTTTTATAGTCCATAGTCCTTGTTCGTTTTGTCCAATATTCGGGTATAAATTATATATTTATTTTCTTGGAATCTTGGTAATATTTTGTATTACAATTTTGGTATTTTGGTGTGTTATATTATTTTTAAGTTCCTAAAATAATATGACTAATACACATAATATACAAGTAACACACAAATTGTGACATCTAAATATATACTTAGTCACTTTTATTATCAAAAATCAACCTCCAATGTTTGTAATTTTTGTAACAAAATTTTATGGCAAATTTTTATATGAAAACCTTGATCAAAATTTACTTGTGTAAACACTTGTTAAAAACATTTTTCTAAGTGTTTAATTTCTACAAAAATTTTGCCATAGTTTCCCCTTAAAAATGGAGGTTTCCATGCTTTAAAAAGCATATCATTTTCTTTTAAAATTCATCACCAATCATCAACAATTCAATCAAGACTTACCATGAGCCAAAAATATGAAATTTACACTATGTCATGAACTTGAAAGTTTGTAAAAATTTGTAGTAACTTCATATGTTATTTAGTATGTTTAGTTACCTCTAAAAACGTGGTTTTTAGTTTATAAAACTCTTTCTTGTAGATTTTAGTTCTTTACAACTTACATGATGATTTTCTAAAAATAATTCTTTTTGTATTTTTCTTGTTACCAACACTTTTCTAGTCTTGTTTTAACACTAAAAACATGTTTAACTTCTTTAAAACCATGATCATGTAAATCTTGTAAATAACTTTGGTTTCTTGAGAAGATTATTTTTGAAATCATCCATTTCCAAGACTTACAACATGTATCAATGATCATCATACACAAAAAAAGCTTATATTCAAGTTCATGTTTAACATAAAGGATGATCATTACTAGTTTCACAAGATTCATCCTCATACTTGCTAGATCATGTGTTTAATCATCATCTAGCAAGCTTCTTATGATGATTAACATCATAAACACAAGAAATCAACAATCAAGTATCATACATACACTAAAACAACTTAGATTTTTATGTTAGTGATCATCTTCATGTTTCTTTGAGTTTCATAAGATTAACATATTACATAATCTTTTAACCACTAAAATGAGAAGTAAAATCAAGTTGTGAGGAGCTTACTACTAGCTCTAATGGCTAGGGAAGAAACATGATGAAGATGATGATGTAGGAGGTGGATAAAAGCTCTTGGTGAAGGTCCTTCAAGCTCCAAAGCCTTCAAGCTCCTTAACTATGCTGCTTGCACCTCTAGATCACCTTAGATTGCTTGAGAGTTGGTTGAAAATGGAGGTTGTGTGGTGGTGTGTGGTGGCCGTAGGTAATGGAGGGAGGAGAGGAGAGTATGCAAGTTTTGAAGGTGATGAAGATTATGTGTTAGGAACTTGTGGTTTATACTTAAAATCTTCCAACAAACAATGGTCTAATGGGTAATATGTTTCAAAAGTAAATAACAAATCAAATAAACTAATGAAAGAAAATCATGGGGTGGGTCCCCATGTGGGAACCGTCAAATGAGGGGGGGGGGGGTGTATGGTTAAGTTTCGAACTTAGTTAGAAAGTTAGGTTAGAATGTAATGGGAGTTAGTTAGTGTTATTATGTGTTTATAGGATATGTTATGATGTTCGATGACCATAACTAGCTTCGTAACACTAAAACAGTGCTTCTAGTGAAAATTTGGTGTTTCGGGTAGTGTCCGGTTGTTCGGTTGGTTACCAGTTCGTTAAGGTGCTAAATTACGCAGTTTAGTGTGCTTTATGTTTCCTTTTATGACAGTTTTGATTCCCGACACTTAGGAAAGCATTCTGGTCCATTAAACCAAAATTCTGCATTATATATTGTTGTTAAAATGTTGGTTTTTGCTGAAATATGCAGAATTCTGCAGTTTCTGTGAGTTTTAGGCAGTTTCCGGCACTTAAACTATCACTCGGAAGGCAGTTTTATGATCCCTACTTTCCTACACACTATACTAGTGTAACTCTTGGTTTCGGGCTCATTCTGTGTCTTAACATCATGTCTGTCTGAGTACTGAACTCCCGTCAGCACTTCTAGTTTGTCTGATAACTGTGCTAACTTTGTTTCGTGCACTAAGTGAACCATATTGTGTTGCATGAAATAATGATAAGAAATCATGCAACATGTAATGCACTTGTATGTATATGACAGCAATCAGAAAATCATTCATGTCATTAATCCAAATCAGGCACATTCATTAAGATACAAAGTACTGTTTAATTATTGTACGGATACACTGAAAATTGACAGTTGTCACATTTTTTGTGTGTTCACATTGGTTCTCATGGTTCTAACAATAAAGGTGGTTCTCAAATGAACCTTACCCTAATATATATATATATATATATATATGGGAGGGTTTAAATGAGAACACTAAATATCGCAAGAACCGTGAGAACAAATGAAAAAACCACGAGAACTTAGTCAAAGACAATTCAAATTCAAAATTTCTTTTTACACTTATCATTGTTGTTCGAGTACAATGTTAAAAATTAAATTTACATGTTTAAATCTATGTGAATTCGTAAATAAAGAAAATTTACACATGTGTAAGTTTGTCATTTACACATGTGTAAATTTGTTGTATTTACACATGCGTAAAAAATTTAGTAAGAGTGATTTTGAGAGGAGAAATGAATTATTTGATGTTGTAAATTCTATTTTGATGTTGTATTTTAATTACAATGAGGTTTGTATTAAAAATAAATCGGTTTTGATTGGTTTATTCATTCGTTCTCACGGTTCTCGCAATATTTAGCGTTCTCCAGATAACCCTCCCCTATATATGTATATATATATATAGGGTGAGAGTTGGCTACAAAGTCCATTTTTCTTACAAAGTGTAAAAAGTTATAAAATACCATAGTGTCAATCATAAAAGACACTCAAAACCGACAAATAACAAAGTGTAGATTACTTAAACGCCATATATGTGGGTTTTGTGTTGTGTTTTGGATGATAAAACTTTGATTATCGAATGATTAACATTAGTGTGTTTTATGTTAGTTATCATGTTGTGTTTTATATGCATAGTTCTACGATTGTGTGTTTGAAGTTTTTATGGATTGTTAGGGTTTGGATATTGTGTTTTAGTGATCTTCACTATCTTATTTGTAGGTTTTGAGTGTGTTTTATGGCTGAAACTGTGGTATTTTATAACTTTGTATACTATGTAGGAAAAAATGACTTCGTAGCCGAACTTCACCATATATATATAGGATTAGGTTCAAGAGTGAACACTAGTGTAGCTTGCGAACTGAGTGAACTAATCCTGGCCATACACGTGTGTAGATCAATGGTCAGAATTTGATGTTGAAATACACTAGTGTATTTTATGATTTGATGATGAGATCCTGGCCATACACATGTATAGATCAATGGCCAGGATTTGTTCAGTCAGTTCGCAAATACACTAGTGTTCACTCTAGAACCCCATATATATATATATATATATATATATATATATATATATATATATATATATATATATATAATTATAATGAGAAAACTCATTCCAGTTAAGAAAACCCAGGAAACTGTTATATATGGCTAGGATTGATCCACGTTACATGTTAGTTTGAGAGGAGACAAGGGCATTTTCGACATTTTCCTTAAACCTTTTGACTGATGAATGTGTAAGTGTGTAAGAGACTTGATGCCGCAGACTTTTCTTCCTCTTTCATCGGTTTCATTTAATACATCTGTACTTGTTGTAAGTGTGTATCTCTCACATCTCTCACATATCTTTTCTTCTCTTTTGTTTTATGTACATCCAACAACCTCACATATCTCACATCTCATTTTCTCCCAACCAGAAAGTGGAGTGAAAGAAAAAAACCAGACTCACCATTGATGAGTTTTGCATTTAACATGGCTGAGTTGAACAGCCAACAACCCCGGACTGTTGCCGGTGGTACGGCGACATTCAATGATCATCCGGGTTCACCCTTAAATGTTGTCCCACATAATCTTTTACCTGATTTTGCATTTAATGAAGATGAAGATGCATTGGGTGAGAGTAGAGTTGTTGAAGATCCTGAACCTATTTCTTCAGAGTTCCTAGGTGAGTCATACATTTTTTTCAGTTTTATTAAATGTACAGCTTTAAAGGCATACGAGTAGTTGTGTAAATTAAGGTTTTCTTGTTTAGATTTTGATTGGATTCTTCTTGATTTTTATTTTTTGGTTTTTGGTATTTTTTTATGTGTAGCCTTAGATCTGCATCAAAATGGCACAAATGATGACGAGGATGGTGTTGAGAATTGTACATTTACACAACTGCTATCCACAGGTCATTTTTTATGTGAAAGCATGAATTTTTTTCTTTAGGGTTATTGTAACACCCCTAGTTTTAATGTTTGTAGTTTGTTATTATTAATTTTTTTTGTTGGTAGAGGAGGAAAAAAAACAGATGATGTGGTGGTTAGTTTGGTTGAAAATGTGGTAAACTTTTATTAACAATACCATTTTTATTTTTTATGAAACAAGCTTTTATATTTTCTAGAAGGTAAAAACATGTATGGTTACACTTGAATTAAGTTTTTATATTTTTTGAAAGGGAAAAACATTCGAGATTACACTTTTGGATCACATAAAAAAATGCACCAGCATCTACACTTTTTGGTGACATCATAAAATTGTACCACCATGTTTTGTTTTCATTGTAGCAAAACGTGTTAAATTTGTATTGACAATACAGTAAAATGCATTAGTTTGTTAGGTTTCATGTTACAAGTAATTTTTTTTAACTCACATGTGTTAAAATTTATTAACAGTACAATGTTTTCTAAAAGACTTGTGACCTTTTTAAAATTTCATGCTTATGATATACATATGCAAGCCCAGCGTCGTTATAACTATTTTTTTTGTAGGTATTAATACGGACGAGGAATTTTATGTTCACCACACACCCAATGGCACTAGAATGTGGTGTCCTAATGTTCCTATTGTTTTAAAGCCTGTTGTTGGTTGTGTATATGAAACGTGGAAGGACGTGTTCAGTATGTACAAGGACTATGCAGTGTATTCTGGGTTTTCTATTCGTAAGGGGCAAACCAAGAGATGGAAGGGGTTTGTCACTCACCAGTACATAAGGTGTACTAAATATTCAAAACCACAAACTAAGCGTAAAATTGATACCCTGGAGCAATCAACCTTGACTATCAGGCAAAGTAATTTCACAGTGACAGATTGCAAGGCTAGTATACTGGTTAAGTTTTGTGAGGGCAGCTCTATGTGCACAGTGGTAGGGTTCCATGAGCATCATAATCATCCGTTTGATGAGCGTTTTAATCGTGACCTAAGTAGGATTTCAAGGAAACTACCCTTTACATCCAAACAGTTTATCCATAACATGAGTTTGAAAAGAATTGGTCCAATTGTTTCTCACAGAGTTTTAGTGTCTCTGATGGGTGGACATCACAACGTACGTGGCACGCCAACTGATTTTAAGAATTGGAGCCAGTCGGTTAGGCTTTATATTGGTGACCGTGATGCGCAACTTGTTATAGATCATTTGAAAGAAAGATCGGAGAGCTTACCAGACTTTTACTATTAGTTTGTGGTTGAGAAAGGGCAATTGAGGTCAATTTTTTGGGCAGACGAAATTTCTAAGATAAACTATGAGGTGTTTGGTGATGTGTTAGCTTTTGATGCGACTTATCACACTAACAAGTAAGGTTTTGCAAACTGACACTCTTTTTTTTCCCTTTAACATATTATTAACTTTTGTTTATTTTCTTCGTCGCGCAGGTACAACATGATTTTTGTTCCTTTCACTGGGGTTGATAATCATAAACAATGTGTGACATTCGGTGCTGGCTTGCTATTCAATGAAACCACTGAGTCTTACAAGTGGTTACTTGAATCATTTCTGAAGGCACACAAGAAGAAACCAAAGTTAGTTCTGACAGACCAGGACCCTTCAATGAAAGCTGCCATTTCAGAGGTTTTCACAGACTCTCGGTACCGCCTTTGCATGTGGCATATTATGAAGAAACTTCCCACCAAGGTTTTATTAATTTATGAATCTCGCTTGAGAAGGTTTTTTTTGTTACATTTTCTTAACAGTTTTGGGTCCTGTTATGTATAGATTGTTGGAGACCTATTACAAAACTCTTAGCTAAGGGCATTGATGCATCATTTGGTGTGGAATATTCACATGAAGCCATCTACATTTGAGACGCGTTGGCAACTTTTGATGGAGGAATATGGGTTACAAGATCACGACTGGTTGAATGATATGTACTCAATTAGGGACCAATGGGTACCTGCCTACTTCCGTGATATCCCAATGTGTTGTCTGATGAAGACTACACCAAGATGTGAAAGCTCTAACTAAAGCTTCAAGGTCAACTCTTCTAGCGCTAACACACTAGTTCAGTTCATGCTATGTTATGAAACTAGGATAGACAATCAGCGTTATAGGCAACATGTTGCAGAGTTTAAAACTTCATCTAGTGTATTCATGGATACTACTGACTTAGCTATCGAGAAGCATGCTTTTGAGTTGTACACACATGCAATTTTCACAGAAGTAAGAAAAGAGATATACAAGGGGAAGCTATTTTGTTACATTGTAAACACGGAGGATTGTGATGATGTTTGTGTTTACTATGTGAATCAGTTGGACAAACGAAACAATGCAACCAACACATTCACGGTAACTTGCTGTATCCTTATAGTGGCATCTTTTGTTTAAGCTTTCATTATGCTTTTTTTTCAGAGAAGCTTAATAATGTGTTTTGGTGTTTTTGTAGGTTAAGCTTGAGTCGAGAGATCAGTCGGTCTCTTGTTCATGCAACAACTTTATCCGTATTGGATATCTGTGTAGGCACATTTTTTGTGTTTACCGGGTAAACAATATTGAAAAAATCCCGGCCTAGTTTGTTGTTAAGCATTGGACTACAGACGTGCTTCCTAAAAGTTTATTTTCTGTTGAGAGTCGATACGGCATTGACACCCGTCCACAAGCTGCCGCGAGAAGTCAGATTCTTGAGATTATAACCGAATGTGTAGACGCATTAAGAAGTGATGTTGGAGGACTTTCTTCTTTCGCTGAACAGATAAAGGAACTGAAATGTAAGTTACTAAATGGAGGACCAGTTGATGATGAAGCCAACAATGATAACTATGCTGCTGTTGAAGAATTGCTTGGTGTTTCTTTAGATGGGGATGTAACTCTCAACAATCCAGAAGGGATCAGGAACAAAGGATGCGGCAAACGTCGGCGATTGTCTAGAGCAGCTCAGGATGCAACGAGCAACTCTGCCGTCAAACCTCCCAAAACACCCAGGCTTTGCCGAACATGTATGAAGTACGTGACTGGGCATGATTCAAGAAATTGCAAGAAAAAGAAAAAGAAGAATAAATCGGGTAATGAGGATGAGGACTCAAGCTCTGCGAGTCAGGAGTCCACTTGATTTGGTATTTATATTGATGTGTGTGCTGTGCGTGTTTTGAAAACTTTTATGACGCCAGCTTTTTGGTCTCCATTTTAGTGGAGCGCAACTAAACTTTGATCATCCCTTTTGTATTTTTTGGGCTGCCTTTTGTACATGCACATGTTTGCATGTGTAGATTATCTGAAAATATGCACATGCATATGTTTGCATGTTAGGATGTATGTGGGTTTGGTATGTAGTATGGTTTTCAATTTAATGACTATGGTTTAATTAATCAGTGGCATTATGAAATGATATCCACAATGTTTGTGTGAAAAGTAAACGTTGTTATCTGTATTTATTTTGGACGTTACATCCTATGTATATAATTAGTGAGAAAATGACCCATTTCGTTACAAAAACCAGTAACCAAAAAAAATGTAACCACATATAGTAGTTTGTAGTTTTTTTTTTTGTATTTTTTTAAAAAACACAAGCCGTTTTTTTCTTAAAGAGATAATATATCTGGATGAATATTACTTGTTATTGTAACAAATTTTATATATTATACATAAAGTAACAACTTTTTATATGGTCAAGTTGTACATACATTTTTATAGAATACATATAACAAGATGTATCTTTTTTGTTACTTTCTCCTTTTTATCTGGTGATGCATTTAATTTGTCATATATTTTCATATCTAATCACCACCATCCACCCCCAAAGTTTATTTTTTCTTTATAAATAGTTTCAGCATACATAATATGTACATCCACAAACCATTGTTAACTACTAATCACACACAAAGCATAACAATGCACAAGAGGCCATCCGCGATTTCCAAAGTTTCGGATGTTGAGGTGATCGATCTCACACCTTGAAAAAATGAGTTTATTAATGTCTGGAAGAGACTTTGAAAGTATGCATCAACTCCACCGAGGGTTGGTGATATGCATGAAACAAGCCCTTAAGCCCCTATGCCCATCCATATGCTTAGGAAGATTTTACCAGTGATGGGCACCCTCGCGGAAAGAGAAGTAGCTTTTGTTTGATCCCAAAGGTGGAACCCGATGTGAAGCCTATGGCGCGAGCAATACCGAAAAACGAGCCTAGTGTTAACCCTACAGTCAAGACGGAGCCAAATGTAGTGCCTAAGGGTGAACCTTTTGGGTTTGATACATACACTACCGGTAACGTAATGTCTAACGACGAGCCTACAATATACCCAACAAAGAGACATGTTGATGATCCCAAAATCAGCGATTGGGTTGATGATGTCTCGTGGATAACTGAAATTGAGTGGGATTCATATTTCCCAATAAGCATATCAGTTTCCCTCGTGCCACCAAACCCATGCAAGTGTAAAAAGTGGTTCACATGAAGAAGGTCAAGTAGAAATCTGGTGTTGTTGTTGTTGTGTTTTTATAATTATGTTGTTTTTGAAGATGTATGTATGTTTTTAGGTTAATTAGAAATTAGGTGTAGTATCAGGTTATCAACATTAACTAAGGAGCAATGTATGTATCTAATGATTTTGTAATTTTTAGTGGTGTAATATGTAATGAAAAAAAAAAAAAAACTATCTAGTTTGTGTGTTGTTACTTCTTTTTTTGGGTGTATTTTTTTGTGTTTTTGGTTATACAAGTAGAAATGTGGAAGTAAAACAGTTTCTAGGGGTAGGCCCCATGTTAATAAAAGAAAAAAGTAATAAAAAGTAAAAAAAGAAATAAGTGTATGGACGTGGGTAATGACAAAAGAATTTGTTATTATACTGGGACCCACAAATCCTTGGTAAAGATATTTGTTGTAGATCCATCATGAGGGCTCCGTCATGATCCATCATTCCAACTATAGGCTTTCAACCATCTCCATCTATATTCAAATATATGATTTTCTTTTCTCTCTTTTTTCTTTACAATTCATCTACCTCTCAAAAAAGAAGAAAAGGTGTTCATGTGGGAGGATTGCTACCATTCGGACATCATGGACAGATGACAACCCAGGAAGAAGGTTCTATTCATGTCCGTTTAAGGTAAAATTTTCGAACCCTCTTTTAATAAGTAAATGTATGTTCTAATAGTGTTTTATCCCCATTATTTTAATGTAGCCCAGCAACTGCCCTTTCATTGTTGGGTCGACCCACCGATGTGCCTACGGTCAACTAGGATCATACCAGGTCTTTTGAGGAACATCAACAACCTGTAAGCTGAACTGTATGCCCGTGAGCAAGAATTTCGGAAGAAGAAGAAGAAGAGGGTTATATGGTTACTGATATTAGCGTTAGTGATTGGCAGCTGATGTGTGTAGTGCGTGATATGTTTTTATGTATATTTTTAGCCCTTTTTACACTTTAGTCAAGTTTTAAATTTATAAAACACGATATTCTACTAACACTAAACACACATATGGGCAAGTGCACCATCGTGAGCGTAGTATAGTGTTGGTAAGATACCGAGGTCGTCCAAGGACACAAGAGCTTTTAGTACCGGTTTATCCTCAACGTCTAATCAAATCAAAATTTTGGAAAAAAAGGTTTTAAACATAAAAATAAAAACTAAAATGCTAAAAATAAAAATAAAAATAAAAACAGATTCAAGATGAATCACTTGGATCCGACTCGCCTTTAGTGTAACCTTTTATGTTTTCCGCACTTTTGCACTTTTTAAGAGATTATCTTAGTTATAGTAGTAGGCCCCTCTTTTGAAGGTGACGTTACCCTCAACCCAGGAGTTTGAGTCAGCAAAGATACAATCCTAAAGGGTTGGATTATTGAAAGATAATTAATCAAGTTATTAATGCGTAATGTGGTAGGGCCCTCTTTTGAAGGTGACGTTACCCTCGGCTAAGTGGTTTGAGTCAGCAGGGATACAATCCCAAGTAGCCGGGTTAATGTATTAATAGTAGTTTACATATGAGGGGATCAAGCCATTTGCACCCCCGCCATCCAATACCAGTGGGTATTGAAGGAGGTCCTAGTAAGCTTGACCCAGGTCATTGCAGGATCTATACACTGAACAAGGCAAGAACCTTACCAAACCATCCCCTTAACCCCCGACCAGGTAGCCAACAAATCTCTATATAGACCGTAGAGATATGAATGGTGTAAATCTTTTATTTTATATAGACAGTAAAATAACGCCAAGACACCACAGACAAACGATAAGGAAGTTTCACCTTCAACATAAGAAATTAGTTATTAAAGTCATTAATACAAAACCAAATAAAAAGTGCGAAAAGATAAAAAAACAAAAGTATTACACTAAATGCTTTTCTTCACCAAGTGATGTAAGAGACTTAGGCAAACATGGCCTTTGATTGTCAAGAACTCATACTATCAATCTTGGATCCCGAGACTACTACACACACTCTATGATGGATGATGGTGGTGGATGTGGGTGTTGTGATGGTGGTGGAGTGTGGGTGAAGTGTGAGAGAGGTGGTTTGCCAAGGGATGCCTTTGAAGTGAACCAAGCACCTCTATTTATAGCCTGCACAGAAGGCCGGACACGGCCCGTGTCCATTAGGCACGCCCCTGTGTCCACCCACTTTCTCTTTCTTCATTAAATGCAGTTTGTCTGGCTTAGTTGACCACGCCCCCGTGTCCGCTGGGCACGGCCCCGTGTGTAGAAGCGTATCTGTACTATCAAGATTTGCTTGGATTCTACGAATCTTAGCGTTGACCACGACCGTGTTGAGCTGGGCACGCCCCCGAGTTGGGAAATAGAAGCTTCTATAACTTTGTCTTTTCTGCAGACACTTGGGCACGCCCTCGTGTCCGCTGGGCACGGGGCGTGTTCAGTCTTCTGATCTTTTGTTTTTGCTTGGGAAGATGCTGTCGAGGGGTCGGGCATGCCACGTTTATTCCTCTTCTTGTATTTATGTTAGATTTAGATGTATTTTTGCTTATTTTGTTCATTTGCGCTCATTTAATCCTGAAAATACAAAAGGAAGACAAAAGCACACTTTTCCAACATTGGTACTAAAAAAAGGGTTAGTTTTATGCCTCATTTGATGTAATTTATATGTTGCATTTTATACACATCAAATACCCCCACACTTGAATCTTTGCTTGTCCTCAAGCAAAACTCTTTTTAATGTGGCTTACACACCCAAATGGAATGGGTAGAAGAGAAGTTTTGGGCTTGTCTTGAGTATCGGGATTCCAAGATCTTTATTAGGTTTTATTTTTATGTTATTTACAATCCTATTCGTTATAATTTATTTAGAACGTTTCATAAGAGAAATTACTTATTTGGGCATAACATGCCTCTTCAAAATTCCATTTATATACAAGTTCACATACCTCACGGGAGATCACTCAACACTCGGCCGAAAATGTATTTTGTGAAACACTCGAGACCGGCATGGAACTTACTTCTACCATATGCTTGCCAAGCAATCAATCCTCTTCCTTTTTAACTAAAAACCTTTGTAAATATCAAGAGGACTTGGGGAAGGGTTTGGCTTGGTTAAAGGTAGGTGGTTTTGGGTTAGTGGTTAGTAAAAAGGGCGAAAGGCGTAAAAAGCGTCGGTTTTCGTAAAACTTTTTGTTTTTTGTGACTTTTTATTCAAACGAATCATTTTTCAAACAAAGTTTCTTTTTGAGGAACTTGTTTGTTTAGTGCTAGGCTTCAATTTTTTTTTTGATAAGGAATGTCACATGAAGACCGAGCTTTTTACTAAAATAAAAGGGTTTAAAATGAAACAGGGTTTTTGGTGTGAAAAGGGTATTTGTTTTGTGGGTTTAGAAACAAAAAGGTTTAGGCTCAAAGGGGTTAACTAGGGGGATTTTGGGTAGGTGGTAAAAAAATTGAAAAATAATGGTGTTGAAATGAAAAAGGTTAGTCCTAATGCCTCCATCATTTACATACTTGGGTTTAAGTTCATAAGCACCGGGAATGTATCGTCATGACAAGTTCTAGAGTTGTAAGAAACCAAGCGGCTATTCACACAAAAAACGAAAGATGAGCATTTAGTTTAAAGATGTGTATTTATATGCTCAGTTAAAGGCTCAAAACTCACTTTTTGTGGGAATGGGTTTTTAATGTGATCAAGTATATATAATCAAATTTTAACTAGATTTGTCATGCCGTTTCATAATTTTCTTATATTGGTTCTTTTTATAACGACGCTATCGGTTGTAAATTTGTAAAAATATAACCTTTTTAGAACTTGTTATTCCCAATTTAAACCAAGACAAGTAAAAAAATGAAAAGTTTTTGGAAAAATTTGGGGTGTTTAGCGGTTTCAATAGAGTTTTGTGTAAGGCTTGTAATCAGGACTTGCAAAATTCATGGTTTTAGCATCCCCCCCCCACACACTTAAATTACACATTGCCTCAATATGTCCCAAAAATAAGTTTTTAGGTTGATTGAATGTGTAAAAGGTGTCTTAAAAACAAAAACTTATGTTACTGGGCATCTGGACACGGGCCCGTGTTGGATGAGCACGGCCCCGTGGTCAGATTGCCAGTAACGAGAACTTACAGAAGGTGGACACGGGGGCGTGTCTGGTGAACACGACCCCGTCCCCGTGTTGGGCAAAAATCTGCATAAATTAGACAAACAGCAGGTCTGGGCGGTGGGCACGGGGGCATGTCGGCGGGGCACGGCCCCGTGTGGACAATCTACAAACATTTAAAACAGGTTTCTGCTTTCGGTTCTGCTGTCCCGGCTTTAGTAGCACTAATGTTTAGTGCTTTAAGCCTCGTAGGTACCTGTTTTACTAATAAATACCACACCAAACAATAACAAACATCCTAATTTACCAAAGTTTCATCATCCACACAACAAAATAAAAAGAAAAGAAATGCAGAATATTAAAAAGTGTTAAGAGAAGTAAATTGTTCAACAAGTGGCACGCAAGCCACGAAATTGTTTTTGAGATAAAGGGGTTAACCTGTTGTTAGGGATGGAATTTTATAGTCTATGGATCACGGATCCTTAAGTGCAGCCAGGATCACGGATGCAGCCAGGATCACGGATCCTCAGTTCAGTCTGAATTAAGGATCCTCAGAAGATGTTGCAGGACTAAGGATCCAGGATCCTCATTATTATCCTAATACTAACAATTGTTTCCATTATATTTGAACTTGTTTTGCAGGAGTATTCGAGTGGGACTTGGTCTTGCCGAGATTCCAGGGGAATATGCCTTCTAATTCTGCACGTGCATGGCCTTCGTGACCGTTGTGGATGTCACACCCTGTCTTTTGCGGAAGCGTATGATGTGTGACTGGTTTAATATCATTGCATTCAATCGTAATAAACAACTACATGATCAAAACGATGTTCATCCATTCATAAAAATTTGAGTATTACAACTCTTGTTATTTAAGTTTTAAAAACACAACCTTCGTCTAGGTTACAATTCAACAAAAGTGGATGACATCTAAACTTGAAGTCTACTTTTAGTTACGATGCTTGCGCCCAAGATCCATCCTGTCACCTGAAATACATGTAAACTTGAAGTATTCTTGTGTATTCTTGTAAAATAAAGTATTCTTGTGATACAAATCTTGTACCAATAACGTATTCTTGTGGTACAAATCTTGTACCAATAAAGTATTCTTGTGAATCTTTGAGAGACTTTAAGGCATGTGAGGCCATGGGGAGTACTTGTTATGACTCCTTGGGAGCATTCATAATGGCTCATACCCTTGTCGATTTTCCTCGACTGTGTCGATTAACCTCGACTGTGTCGATTTCCCTTGACTGTGTCGATTACCCTCGACTGTGTCGATTTCCCTCGACTGCGTCGATTAACCTCGACTGCGTCGATTAACCTCGACTGGGACTCCGAAGCACTACTAGGTACTAGTTATGACCATGAGTGGGGCTCGGCCGTACCCGTTATATCTAACCCTCGTCCCTAATTAATGAATGTTTTTAATGGCTTGGTACTAGTTTTCACCAAGATTTTATGGCATTTTTAGTATTTAGTCTATGCTCACATGATCTAGTATTTCATAGGCATTTCTTAAAACGCATCATACTTGGTACTCGTTCTCACCAAGATTGCTTCTTGTATTTTTGTATTCTCAAATCGCATCATACTTGGTACTCGTTCTCACCAAGAGTGCTTCTTGTTATCATACCATTTATAAACATTGTATTATTTGTAACATGTATTTCACCCCCGAGAGTTATAAAACCAAAAACAGTTAAAGAAAAGGGGGAGCATGAACTCACAACTTTGCGTTCCTGCGTCGTAAAGTTCACTGGATTTGCTTATCTAGCGTCGTGACCTAAACGTGTTTATTAACGTTAGTCACTAGACTTGTTTCGCACAAGTACAAGTCACTATCTTTTGTATATGTGTTCTTGTGTTAAAAATAATTTATATTTTTAACTATGTGTCTTACTTATATTATTTCTCAAAAATAAATATAAGTATCTTGTATTTGTCTAAGTACGTTGTATGTGTATTTTTTGTATCTTCACTCCTTAGGAGTATTTAGTGTATTTTCAAGTCCTAATACACTATCAAGTATAATACATACTACATACACTTAGCACAAAATTCGGTGATCAATAAATATATATATTTTTCTCAAAAATATACATACTTAGTATCAATTTTATTCTTGAAGAAATCATCATTTCTTAATACAAAAATTAGGGAAACCTTGGTAAATGTTTTTAGTCACATTTTTAGGGGACAAGTTTCTCAAAAACTTATATTTTTCTAAGTGTCAAAATTTATAAAAATTTTGACAGAGTTTCCCCTGAAAATGGAGGTTTCCCATGTTTTCAAAACATGTGTTTATTTTCTTTTAAATCATCATCCATCAATTTCAACAACAATCATCAACAATATACATCAATTTCTCTATTTCATGAACTTGATAATTTATAAAAATGCGTAGTAACTTACTAGTGTGTTTAGTAAGTCTTGTTACCCTTTAAAGTGTGGTTGCTTCTTTAAAAACTCCATTTTTAATGAATATGATTCTTTACAACTTATGTTCATGTTTTCTAAAAATACTTCTTCATGTATTTTTCTTGTTACACATGTGTTTCTTTACTTTGTTAACCACTAAAAATGATGTTTATTTATGTAAGAACCAAGGTTTAGTGAAACTTGTATTTTTAACTTGGTTCCTTGGATAATCATACTTGAAATATTTAGATCTATGTGATTCACAACACACTTTAATCATTATTTTTCAAGAAACATTATATTCATTCAAGTTCATAGTTTATGTGTGGATGGTTTCATCATCCTACACATTTCTATTTTCTCATCCTGCTAGATCATGTTTTTTAATCATGATCTAGCAAGTCCATATGATGATCCATATCATTTCTACTAGCAAACAATAATCAACAAGCGCGTATCGTAGTCATACAGTCTGCATCGTTCAATAGCTCAGTTCATATTCAAGTTCTTACTATCATCGGTGTGCTGCAACCCTTGTGATCAGTAAAGATCGTGCAGCGTTTTCTTGCAAGTAATGTTGTCAAATTTTGCGGCGCACAATTACTGTATCTAGCTCAAGGTTTCTTCTTAAGATTCCTTAATCAGTATGTCGCGTATGCAATGTTGTGGTCTCGTTACATCGATGTACAATCGAGACTTTGTCGAGAAACATCACATAATTGTAACTCTAGCTCCTTAGCTCTTGGTTGCATGGTTGGCATGATTTTCGTTCCTATTCACCATGTATCTTAAAGTTCTCATTTCTCGAATTCGAAATCCGCTTTTCGTTATCATAGCACGTAACTATTCTTTTCTCTAAGAGTTGCAAGGTAAATTCCAGCTGTTTCTCATGACCTCCCTTAGTCGTTGGCCATATAAGAATGTAGTCACTAAATGTAATCATGATCTATCCAGGTATGGCTTACACGTTCGATTCATGAGGTCCATGAATATTGTCGATGCATGTGTTAGGCCAAATGGTACGACAAGGAATTCGCAATGCTCGAAGCGAGTCCTAAAGGTCGTTTTAGGGATATTTCCTTCTTGTATTCACAGTGGAGGACATCTTATCCTCAAGTTGTTATCAGTCCTTGGCAAATGATACCAATCCTTGATATCCAGTTCTATGGATTATATGCAAAATGGAAATGTCAACTTTCTCCTCGTGTCCTTACTAAGGATGTCATGTCCTTAATTCCTTCTGTCTAGCAGCTCTAGCAGTTGTATCGGAAGCTCATGCTTCGCGGACGAAGTTAGTCGGTAAGGCGTCATTCGGTACTGGTGCCACTCCTGGCACGAGATTTATTCTAGACTCCTCTTGACGCTGTGGAGGGGCGTTCGTGGCAAGTTTTCAGAAAGGTTACTGGGACTTCTTCCATAACAGGGATGTTCTCAGGCTCTATACCAGGGTATCCAATCCATGCTGACTATCGTATTATGATTTCACAAGTCAATGGTAACAGAAGGTTCCGGACTTCTAAGTTCCTAGAATATAATTCCTTACTTGCTTCATCTACTTAAACTAGCCTTCTGTATGCCCATTCCTAAAGAATGCGGGATGTCTATTTTACTCGTAACTAAACCAAGCAGTTTCTTAAGTTCGTAAGCATACAAAGTTAAAGTTAATGCCAACATTAATCAAAATTGGATGCATAAGGTTGGTTAATAGGGAACGTACCCGTAACCGCATCTGGACCCTGGCGTGCTTCACGAGTTTTGATCGTGAAAACCCTTCCTTGCTTGTTTCTTCCCAGGACAATCTTTCCTAAAGTGCCCTGCTCCACCACATCTGTAGCAACCTGGTATTTTCTTATTTCTTCCATCTGGGTTCTTCGCCCAACAGGCGTCCTTGCTTTGCCCTTCTTTTCCACACTTCCCGCACTTAGGCCTCAGACATTGACCTTCATGGTGAAAATTGCATTCTTCGCACCTCGGCTTAGTCCCCGAGTAAACTTTACCACCGGCCTTATTAGCGGCTTCGTCAGTTTTTCTGCCATGCAGCGGATTCACTTTCTTTCTTTCGTTTGCTTTAGAGCTTCCATAGCTGACTTGTGTGCCCACCTTTAAGTTCGAAGACTTCCTTTTCTTATTGCCTGATGACTCCACATGAGTCTCTTTCTTGTTATCCTCAGATTCCGAAAATTTTCCCGCACGTAGAGCTTCCTCAGTAAGCGTAATGCTTAAATCGATAGCCTCTGCGATGGTTGGAGGCCTTGAGGTAGTAACCAAGCTCCTAATTTGAGGTGTAAGTCCCAAAATGAATCGTTCAATCCTTTTGAATTCCGGTTTGACTAAGTAGGGGACGACTCTAGACAAGTCGTGAAATCGCTGGACGTATTCAGGAATCTTCAGTCCGTCCATTTTCAAGTTCCAGAACTCCACCTCGAGCTTCTGGATTTCAGCCCTAGAACAATATTTCTTTTCCATCATTTCCTTGAGCTCATCCCAGCTCAGTGCATAAGCAGCATCTGCACCAAGGGTCTGAACCTGAAGGTTCCACCTGGAGAGTGCGCCATCCAAAAACAACCCTGAGATAAAGGTGACTCTCTGTTGGGGTGAACAGTTACTCATTCTTAGCACGGAGTCAGTCTTTTCTGCCCAACGAACAAATGCAACGGCACCTCCTGTGCCATGAAAATTCAATGGCTTGCAGTACAGGAATTGTTTATAAGTGCAGCCAGTTGAAGGGTTATTTTCGGTAGTGCCACCGTTGTGTTGAGAGCGGGGGGCTTCATGTCGAGCAATCGCCTGTGAGATTCGCTCTTGAAGCTCGGCTTCTGTCCTTGGTAACGTACTGGTGTGTTTGTGTCACGTCTGGGCGGCATTCTTTTCTGTCAAAATGGTATGAAGTAGGTTAGACAATATTCCCCAATTGTCTATGAGGTACATAGTACCATAAGCCATCATGTAATCACCCAATTTCACATGTATATATAATCAATGTATGAGCGAGGAAACAATTACTGAGCCTTTACATAGGCTTGCCAACTTGGCTTATTGTTTGTAATAAAATGAACTCGAGGTTACATCGCCTCGGTCATTTAGGTTTCAGTTACTTCCTGCTATATTAGCTCTATTGATGTGTATATTTTCCCAGAGATGGGGTTGTTCGTGTAGGGGTGATAGAGAGTGTAACGTCACTAAATCTTTCCGAATATCATCCGTCTACACTTGTTTAAATATCGTTTCTCAAACGTCTTGTACATGAAGTAGGCAAAGTCAGGCACGAAGTAGGCAAGACAGCTTTCCTACTTTATAAAGTGCTAAAGCACTGGTCTAGGTTTTATTCTACCACCTGAAGGTGTGAACACCTATAGATAAATTTTGGAGGGATGGTGATCTTTAACTTGACCCGCAGAGTCCACCAGGATTTCTGTGCACTACAAGTCGTTATTACGTGGGCCCCCGTAATAATAAATTGTCTTGCACAGTTACCCCAATTTTCTCTCATCCAAGCAGATGATCAATCAAGGAGGGGACACTACTGTCCTTATACCTCTATCATGGAAAGGACCTTTGCGATGGTCCACGCGCTAACACTCGTTATCGTTACGCGCGTATAGGCACGATGATTAGATGGAATATGAATAGAGAGAATTCCTAGTAGTTGGAGGGGCACCTTCAAGATGAATACTTCATCTTCCTTTTCTGGTCAAGTATGTCGTCAATCTCGCTTCACAAAGGCCGCAGGGATCTCGTGCTGCTGATTAAGAATTCATTCAAGGTTGCCGCCTCTGCCTCATCATCATCACCGTAGTCAGGCACCTTCACGATCGAGAGGGAAAAGCAGCCATCTCCTACGGAAGCAAGCTCAGAATCTTGTCTGGTAATCACTCTAGCTATGAGCTTTGCAATGAACGCGAGGTCGATAGCTTCATCGTGCGAGTTACGTACAGTAATAGGAGTCAGAGTCGAAAGTATCTTATTCACGTCAATAATCATTCCGTACACTTATTTGTATGTATTCACGTCAATATTTATTCCGTACACTTATTCGTATATATGTATATCAATAACAAATATGCTACTTAGCATAAACAAGCAATTTGATGCATTATATCACGTATAACTCTCGTTTTGGGGGGGGGGTCCTTTTTTTTTTCTAGTTGTCGATTTACGACAAAAACACTACTTGGTACTAGTGGTCACCAAGAGTGTATTTCATTTTTGGCAAGTCTAACTTGTGTAGACTATGCCTTAATTGGCACCTTATCTTGAGGGTATTCCCTACTAATGTCCTTGCCTTGTCTCTTTTTTTGAAAAGTGTTTGACTCGTGGATCTTGGCGCTTACGTGAATGCAATGAAAACCTTTTTTGTAAAAATGTTTTTGTGAGAGAACTCTAGTGATTGTAGTCTAGACTCGAGAAGGAATCCTAGTTCACTACAATCGAAGCTCTGATACCAAACTGTCACACCCTGTCTTTTGCGGAAGCGTATGATGTGTGACTGGTTTAATATCATTGCATTCAATCGTAATAAACAACTACATGATCAAAATGATGTTCATCCATTCATAAAAATTTGAGTATTACAACTCTTGTTATTTAAGTTTTAAAAACACAACCTTCGTCTAGGTTACAATTCAACAAAAGTGGATGACATCTAAACTTGAAGTCTACTTTTAGTTACGACGCCCGCGCCCAAGATCCATCCTGTCACCTGAAATACATGTAATTTTGGAAAACATCAACAAAAAGTTGAGCGAGTTCATGCGTTTTGCATACCTTGTATGAAACATGGTATGTATCTTGTATAAATAAAGTATTCTTGTGTATTCTTGTAAAATAAAGTTTTCTTGTGATACAAATATTGTACCAATAACGTATTCTTGTGGTACAAATCTTGTACCAATAAAGTATTCTTGTGAATCTTTGAGAGACTTTAAGGCATGTGAGGACATGGGGAGTACTTGTTATGACTCCTTGGGAGCATTCGTAATGGCTCATACCCTTGGCGATTTTCCTCGACTGTGTCGATTAACCTCGACTGTGTCAATTTCCCTTGACTGTGTCGATTACCCTCGACTGTGTCGATTTCCCTCGACTGCGTCGATTAACCTCGACTGGGACTCCGAAGCACTACTAGGTACTAGTTATGACCATGAGTGGGGCTCGGCCGTACCCGTTAGATCTAACCCTCGTCCCTAAATAATGAAGGTTTTTAATGGCTTGGTACTAGTTTTCACCAAGATTTTATGGCATTTTTAGTATTTAGTCTATGCTCACATGATCTAGTATTTCTTAGGCATTTCTTAAAACGCATCATACTTGGTACTCGTTCTCACCAAGATTGCTTCTTGTATTTTTGTATTCTCAAATCGCATCATACTTGGTACTCGTTCTCACCAAGAGTGCTTCTTGTTATCATACCATTTATAAACATTGTATTATTTGTAACATGTATTTCACCCCCGAGAGTTATAAAACCAAAAACAGTTAAAGAAAAGGGGGAGCATGAACTCACAACTTTGCGTTCCTGCGTCGTAAAGTTCACTGGATTTGCTTATCTAGCGTCGTGACCTAAACGTGTTTATTAACGTTAGTCACTAGACTTGTTTCGCACAAGTACAAGTCACTATCTTTTGTATATGTGTTCTTGTGTTAAAAATAATTTATATTTTTAACTATGTGTCTTACTTATATTATTTCTCAAAAATAAATATAAGTATCTTGTATTTGTCTAAGTACGTTGTATGTGTATTTTTTGTATCTTCACTCCTTAGGAGTATTTAGTGTATTTTCAAGTCCTAATACACTATCAAGTATAATACATACTACATACACTTAGCACAAAATTCGGTGATCAATAAATATATATATTTTTCTCAAAAATATACATACTTAGTATCAATTTTATTCTTGAAGAAATCATCATTTCTTAATACAAAAATTAGGGAAACCTTGGTAAATGTTTTTAGTCACATTTTTAGGGGACAAGTTTTCTCAAAAACTTATATTTTTCTAAGTGTCAAAATTTATAAAAATTTTGACAGAGTTTCCCCTGAAAATGGAGGTTTCCCATGTTTTCAAAACATGTGTTTATTTTCTTTTAAATCATCATCCATCAATTTCAACAACAATCATCAACAATATACATCAATTTCTCTATTTCATGAACTTGATAATTTATAAAAATGCGTAGTAACTTACTAGTGTGTTTAGTAAGTCTTGTTACCCTTTAAAGTGTGGTTGCTTCTTTAAAAACTCCATTTTTAATGAATATGATTCTTTACAACTTATGTTCATGTTTTCTAAAAATACTTCTTCATGTATTTTTCTTGTTACACATGTGTTTCTTTACTTTGTTAACCACTAAAAATGATGTTTATTTATGTAAGAACCAAGGTTTAGTGAAACTTGTATTTTTAACTTGGTTCCTTGGATAATCATACTTGAAATATTTAGATCTATGTGATTCACAACACACTTTAATCATTATTTTTCAAGAAACATTATATTCATTCAAGTTCATAGTTTATGTGTGGATGGTTTCATCATCCTACACATTTCTATTTTCTCATCTTGCTAGATCATGTTTTTAATCATGATCTAGCAAGTCCATATGATGATCCATATCATTTATACTAGCAAACAATAATCAACAAGCATCACAACATAGGAATATCATGATTTCTTCATCATTTTAACCATACTTTATCACTATGTTAGTTTATGTTCAAGACTTTGTTTATGTTTTTAGTGTTTCTTGAGATTTCATCATTCTTTAACTATTAACCATAAAAAACATGAAGAAGATGAAGATCTAAGAGACTTACCACTAGCACAAGGCTAGGAGAGTTCAAGTGTAGAAAAGTGGTGGTTAAAAGAAGATGAGAGAGGTCCTTCAAGATCCGTTACTTGCAACCTTCCTAATTAGGCCCGAGACACCTTAGAATTACCATAGATTGCATGGAAAGGAGTTGAAAAGTGAAGGGTGAAAGAGGGGTGTTTGGGCCGTAGCCATGGAGAGGAGAAGAGGGTGTTGGAGGTTGATGAAGAATGAAGGATTATGAACTAGTGGATGGTTCTTATAACTCCCAACATGTGATGGACCAAAGGGTCTTGTGTTTAATTAGTACATGACATATCCTATAAAACAAATCAATAAAATCTCCCTATTTGCACATGTGGGCCGATTTAATCATGGCGGGAGGGGGTCTATATGTAAAGATTAACCATGTAGTTGGATGATAGTTCATTTCCAAACATATAGTTAGTCATGATAGTTACAATATATTTTAGTGGGTGTTAATGTGTTTGGTGACCATAACTAGCCATGAAATAAATAAGCAATGCTTCTAGTAATATTTCGATGTTCCGGGTAATGTCCGGTTGTTCGGTTAAATACCGGTTCGTTAAAGTGCTAAATTGCACCGTTTAGCGTCCTTCAAGTATCTTTTTGTAACCCTTTCAATTATCAACACTTGGGGAAGTATTCTGGATAATGATATGTAAATTCTGCATGATATTTATATGTTTAAAAGCTGATTTGAGCTGAATTTAATAAAATTCTGCACTTAAAGTGCGTTTCGGGTGCTTTTTAGTGCGTATTTTAGCTTTCGCAGCGTCTATATGTTAACCCTTGTATGTACTCTTGCGTTCTAATGCATTCTTGTCGTTGGACCTACACCTAGGCCTCAATTCTAATGTCTGACTGCTTTCTGCAGTTCTGTTGACATACTGTGTCTTATCGGTGAGTTTACTAGTATTTCTGACGCAACGCTCTCGTTAATGCATAAAGCAATATTTTGTAGTATAAAACGTGCATGAATTCACTTGCATGGAATTCAGAAGTTCATTTGTCTGGTAAACTAGATCATGCACAGTCATTAAAGCACAAATTACTGTTCATTTAGTGTACGGAATGTACGGAAAAGTGACGGTTGTCACAATGGAGATCGTGGGAAGCTAGCACCTTTTTCGGATTGTTAGTTTGTTAGCATATTTCTATTTTTAAATGGGGATAACAAGCTAGATTAGATTATTATTAGCAACACACACTACTCTCGAGAACTCTCTACAACTTATTGGCGATTATACATTTTTTGCATACTAGTGATCCTTGTACCAAGCTTGTTATCATCCCGATTTGTAAACATTGTTTGTTTAATATAGTTGGTGATCGGTAGTTTCCATCACCCGAGGTTTTTTATGCTGGTGATCATTCATTGATCAAGGGCTTTTTCATCGTATAAATCCTTGTGTCCAACATTCATTTCATTCATACATTGTTCATACACTTGTTCATTAATTCAAGCATCACACCTCACAAAATCGGATTTGGTTGCATTATCCTTGTGTGATTTTTGACCAAAACAGTTTGGCACCCACCGTGGGGCAATTGGTGCTTCATTTCTGAGAAATTTTGTTCATTTCATTCATTTCTCTTCATTGTCTTCAACCACATGGCTTCCCAGGAAAAAAAAAAACACTTCAAGCTCCATGCCGGCGATCACCTCTTCACAGGGCATTCCACCTTTGCCTCATGCACCTTCTGGATCCCAGAAGAATGCTGAGAATGCTCCGAAGAAACCAACCCCCGTTTTCCCAAAACCAACTTCTCCTGCTTCTTCTAGCCCTACTAACAATGATCTTTATTCTTTGATTTTGCAAATGAAGGATCACATGCAGCAGCAGGACAGAACTAATGACAGGATCCTTCGAGAGATTGATGACATCAAGAATTTGAAGAGATCAGCGGAGGATCACTCTCCATTGATGCCCAGATCACTGAATTTTGATTCTTCAGCCATAACAGCCCAACACTCCACAGCATCAGGCACTCAATACCAGGGTGGATTGCCGAGTATACGCTATGGATCGTTGGCAATGACTCAGGCTCAAGGATCCCACTTTCAGCCTTCAGGATCGTCTCTTCAGCCTCAAGGATCCTCCTCCCAGCATCAAGGATCCTTTTTCAGTTCTGGAGGATATATGGGAACGCAGACGGTTCAAGGATCCTCATTCCAGGGTCAAGGATCCTCTTCTCAGGTTCAGGGATCCTCTTCCTAGGTTCAGGGATCGTCTCAGGTTCAAGGATCCTTCTCTCAGGTTCAGGGATCCTCATCTCAGGTTTACGGATCCATGGATTATCCTCCAAGACCCCCAGTCTCGGTGTATCAAGGGTCTAACGTCTTTCCAGATCAAGGATCCATAAGGAGTGTACAACCCGGAAGTTCAGAGGTTCATTTGGGAGACCTCATCTCTATGCAGACTATTGCTTCGTCTGGTCCCTCGATCATGCCAGAATCACATCAATATGGATTCACATAAGGAATTCCACCCTTGAATCCATCAGGAGGTAACACTTTAAATACTACTTATAATACTAACCATGGCTTTGTGCAGGATACAGGAATCAACCAAGCTATGGCTAGAGAGTTACAAAAGCTCAAGGATATGATATCCAGTGTTCCAGGAGTGGTCAAACCCATTCTAGAAATTCCAGATGGGAGTCACATGATATCTCAATTTGCACCACCTATTTGTGATGCATAAATGCCAAAGAGGTTTCAAACACCAAACATGAAGTTGTATGATGGCTCAACTGACCCTGAAGAGCATGTAGCTCAATACAAAGAAAGGATGGAGATCAATCCCATCCCTGAGAGGTTAAAAGAAGCATGTCTATGCAAGGGTTTCAGATCTACACTGACAGGATCAGCTCTTAAATGTCTGCTAAGTCTTCCCCCTTACTCTATTACTTCATTTGCTAACTTAGTTAATTTGTTTAATAGCCAATTCTCATGTAGTAGGAGATTTGAACGATTAACTAGTGATCTATATAGGGTAACACAAGGTCAAAATGAATCACTTAGAGATTATATCACTAAATTCAGTAGAGAATCCTTAGAAATTCCTAATTTGGATATTGCTACGGCTGTAGAAGCTTTCAAAATGGGTTTACTTAAGGATTCACAGTTCTATGATGATCTCGTCATGACCCCTTGCAGGAATCTTGATGAAGTAAGAACCAGGGACCTTAGATTCATCCGTCTAGAGGATGATAAAAGGATCCAAGAAAGGCTGGCAGGATCCTCAAAGCAGGAAAAGCAAGGATCCTACTTCAGGAACAACAAGTCCAAATCATACAACAAATCTGATAACCAGAACGTGGATGCAGCGGAGCAAGAAGAGGATGATGAGGATTATCCTCCCATTTCTGAATATTGCTTTTTTGTTGATAATAATGAACTAATCCTTGCAATGCAGAATCTAGGTGAGAAGGCAAGATGGCCCAGAAAGAGTGATAAACCGGCCGCAACAAAAGACAATTCCAAATGGTGTGCAAATCATGAAGATTTTGGCCATCTCACTGACGAATTCATAGCACTCAGGAAAGAGATTGGTTATTTGTTAAGCAAAGGGCATTTGAAGGAGCTGTTTGGAAGGAAAAAGTCAAGGATCCAGGATCCTGAAAAGATCCCAGAAAGAGCTTCAGCTCCTCCTGCTGATGCACAGATTATCAACTTCATATCTGGAAGATCAGACATATGTGGAACTTCCTTTTCAGCAGCCAAGAGGCATGCCAAAGAAACAAAGATGGATAATGGGGACAGACCAATTAGAACCTTGATCCTTACACAGGAGAAAGTTATATCCTTTGATGAGGATGATCGTGTGGATATTCAGGATCCTCACCATGATGGTCTTGTTATTACTTTATTTATATCTAACCATTTTGTTCGCAAGATTCTCATAGATGGAGGAAGCTCAGTGAACATCATTCAACTTGATGTCCTCAAAAAGATGAATATCACTGAATCAGAAATTATCCCAAGATCATCAGTTCTTGTGGGATTCAGTGGGGAAACCAAGAACACATTGGGGGACATTAAACTTCCCATTTACATAGAGGGAGTTAATTATTTTCAAAAGTTTTGTGTGATAGATTGCTTATCCTGTTGCAATGTTATCCTTGGCAGGCCATGGATACACGATATGAAAGCGGTTCCATCTACATACCGTCAATGTGTGAAACTCCCTACTCCATGGGGTGTGGTGAAGATTGAAATTGACCAACAAGAAGCCAAGAATGGCTATACTTCATCGATGAAGCCAGCCTCATGACCTAGGGAGTAATAGCAATTAAAGCATCCTCCAAGAGATGTCCTGGAGGCAAGAGAAAAAGATGTGAAAGATATCCTGATGGATCCTCAGGATCCTGAATCCAAAGTCTTTATAAGATCTGGGATCCTCAACGACATTGAACAGGATCTAGTATCCTTCCTCAAGAAGAGAAAAACTACCTTTGCCTAGAAGCATGAGGACATGACAGGTATTTCCAAAGATATTATTACTCATAAGCTTGGCATTGATAAGTCGTTCAAACCTATACATCAAAAGAGGAGAAAGTTTGCACCTGGGAGGAATGCCATCATCTAGGAGGAGGTAGATAAACTGCTCAGAGCAGGTATGATTAGAGAAGTTAAGTATCCAAGGTGGTTAGCCAATGTGGTTGTTGTTCAAAAGAAAAACGGAAAGTGGAGGGTATGTGTTGATTTTACTGATTTAAACAAGGCATGTCCCAAGGATCCTTTCCAATTACCCCACATTGACTCCATGGTGGATGCTACCGCGGGCCATGAGTTGTTGACTTTCATGGATGCTTCATCTGGATTTCAACAAATTCAGATGGAACCATCTGATCAAGAGGATACCGCCTTTATGACTCCAACTGGTATCTATTGTTATATTGCTATGCCATTTGGGCTAAGAAATGCAGGTGCTACCTACTAAAGGCTAGTCAATATGATGTTTAAAGAACAAATTGGACACACGATGGAAGTCTATATAGATGACATGGTGGTTAAGTTCAAGAAAGCTGAGGATCACCTTAGAGATTTGGCGGAAGCATTTGATATCCTTGATAAATTCAATATGAAATTGAATCCTTCCAAGTGCCACTTTGGTGTGAAAGCTAGCAAGTTTCTAGGGTACATGGTGACAAAAAGAGGCATAGAGGCAAGTCCAGAGCAAATCAAGGCGATTGTGAACATCAAGTCTCTTGCCAACGCCAAGGATGTGCAAAGATTGACAGGAAGGATCGCAGCCTTGAACAGGTTCATCTCAAAGTCATCAGAGAAATGCAAGGAATTCTATGACATTCTGAGAAAGAACAAGAAATTTGAGTGGACTGAAAAGCATGAGAATGATCTCAAGGCCCTTAAGGATTACCTATCCTTAGCCCCAGCATTAATGAAACCGGAAAAAGGGGATACATTATTCTTATATTTGGCAGTCTCTTCTAAGGCAATAAGTGCAGTCCTTGTTAAGGATCATGAAGGTACACAACATCCTATATATTATGTAAGTAAAAGTTTGCTTGATGCTGAATCCAGGTATTCTCATTTAGAAAAACTTATCCTTGTGTTAGGATCAGAGGCTCACATGATTGTGCTAGTTTGTATAAATTTTATAATCAAATAGATATGAACAGTTTTAAGTGCAGCGGAAATGAATAACAAACTTTGTAAACACAATCAAAGGAGAATATAGTTTGATAAACAATTGCTTTTCATAGAGTCGAAAGATTACATCAAAAGCAAAAGGTTACAATGCAAGCTTACAGACTAAACTCCCCCTCAGCCTGATACTTCAGAGTTGGTTGCACAAGATGAAAGGATTGAATTGAGGAGAAGAACTCTCTCAAAACGAATCAAATATAACAGTACAGAGTGCTGTCATATTTATAGGCAAACCAAACTACTGATGTACCTTAGCTGACGTCACCATGATAGTGACATCTAACAGCCTAACAAACTATAAACACTGGTCCATACAAACTACTGATGTCTAACAACTGATTGATAATAAAATACAAAACAAGTCTAACACTGTTCACGTTCCACTGTTGTGGCCTAAGCACTGATTACTTAATCATCAGTGCTTTCTTCAAAAGGTGATCAGTCTTTGAATGAGCAGTGTTTGGGTCTTCAGCAGTACTTAAGAGACAGCAGTAGATAGAGCTCAGTGTTTGCCTTTTAGCAATCTTTAGCTGTTTCATCAGTGTTTGGTTTATCAGTTGTTCTTCAGAGCAGTACTTAGAGTGTATCAGCAGATAAATAACCACTGTCAAGGGGAGAGCTTAGTGTAAACGTCTGCTTATTGTGAATCCACTGTTGTGACCTGGTTTTGGCTTTACATTATCTGTTCCTCTGGTAGGGTTCAATCCCAACAATCTCCCCCTGGAACAGATAATGCCAAAACCATTCATTATTCTGGATCTTTATTCCTCATCAAAAGTTCCTTTGCTTCTCTTTTAAAATCTGCTTCAAAGTCTCTGGAACTTATATCATCTTCATCCCGGCACAGTGTAAGTTCAAGGAGATCCTGCAAATCTTGAACACTAAGGCCTAGTGCTTCTTTCCTTGATACATACTTCACCTCTCCATTGGATCTGACCAGAGTCAATACGTGGGTCTTTTGATCAGAGAGCCACTTTAGTACTTTTAAACCCAATGGATTTCTTGGGAGAGATTTATTTGAAGATGAGCTTTGAGATTTATTTGAAGATGAGCTTTGAGATATTGGCCTTGAGAAAACTTGCAGACTTTCAGACATTCTTTTGAAAGCCATTTCAATGACATCATTTGCTGCAGCTATATCTTCTGCAGTTTCTCTTTCAATCAGCTCCTGCCTTTCAATGTCTGTCATGTCTGTTGAAGTGTTTGGTGATGCAGGTTTGGTTAACATCCCTTTAAAAAGGTTTTGAAGTTTTTCTGAGCTTTCTTCTTTTAGACCCATTTTCATGATGGATTCCGTGAAGTACTCAACCTCCTTTTCTTTCACCTCTTCACTGGTCAACTGTTCCTTTTCTTCTTGGTTTGTGACAAAAGTAGACCGGAACAGTGTTTTGAGGTTTTCTATCTGCTGTTCAAGCTTCATTCTTTGTTCATGCTTCTTTGAGGTGCTTGAAACAGTTATCTTTCTTTTCTTTAGCCTTTCATAGGCTTCATCAGTCTGCTATTTTGACCATTTTGATATGGCTTCAGCAGTATCCATTTTTGCATCCACCAGCTCCTTTTTCTTTGTCTTATACTCAGCAGTTAGGCCAGTAATGAGCTTTTTGTATTTGCACCAGTTTGGAGCATTCTTCTTCTGTATAGAATTGCCTCATCTCATTTTTGATAGCTTCAAGTTCCAGTGGATGTTGTGCAGCATTAGGATCATGTATACCCTCATCGGTAGGGATTGGCTTTCTTTTTCTGTTGAAGAGCTTTGGTTGTGATGTAGGAAAGGTGAGAGCAGTGGTGGATGACTGACTAACAGCTGCTGAAACAACTTGTCACACCCCCAAAATCCACACGCGGAGTACCACCGCTTGGAGGCGTGACATGACCAGGATCAAGCCACCAATCATATTGAACATATAAAAAAGTAAAAGTAAAAGTAAATGTAATCCATCACAATACAAATTGGTGCTAAATCAAAAGCATCGTATAGGTAGCGGAAGCATAGTTATGAACATTCAACACAAGTGTTTAGTTTAAAGAGTCATCGAGTTTTTAACAAAACATCCACAATCCGTGCCCACAACGACCGCGCCTCCCGTGCAAGCTCCAAAAGTACCTATGGTCCTGCAAGGCATGTAACAGAGAGTCAACAACTAGTTGAGCGAGTTCACAGTAAGAAAGTTCGTAATAGTAAGTTCTCTTCATAAAATGTGGCTCTACTAGGCCGATAGTGTGTTCTATTAGTGGGGGCTTCCCATATTTGTATAAACACTAGACCATTTGTAACCATAAGTGTTCTTCTTAGCCCGAGAACAGTAGTACGTATAAGCTTTACGTAGGTTTTACGTAAGTGCCCTTCTTTACCCGAGGACAGTGGTACGTGTGGGGTTTACGTAGGTTTTACGTAAGTGTCCTTCCTGACTCCGGAAGACAGTAGCATGTGCGAGTTTACGTAGGTTTTACGTAAGTGTCCCTCGAAACCTGAGGACAGTGGTAAGTACTTGTTTACGTAGGTTTTACGTAAGTGTCCTGCTTAACCCGAGGACGATGGTAGATAGTCTAGTAGCCGCGTAAGTACGAGAAATTGTTAAATTCCATCATTCAACCCATTCCCAACCCCGGGAACCCCATGCCTTGGTAAGAGTGTGAACTCACCTTAGTTTGCTCGGTATGCTAAGTTAAGTGCTCACAAGGAATCAATCACGTCCTATAGTGCACGTATACTAAATCAGTTCATGTTCGTAATGTTTCACATGTAACAAGTATCATAGGATATCACAGAGTGTGCTTGGCAGTTAGTATCTTGTATCATGTAAACAGTTAATCAATTTCATGCAACTCATGTTTCACATACCTGTCATTCACAGTTCATTATGCCAAGATTATCCATTAACAGACTAACAGAGGTAATAGACCTAACAGAGTTTCCAACTTAGCAAGGTTAACTAGTTTATTAAGGTTAGCCTATCTAACCAAGTTAATAAACTAAACAGTCATAACATACTTAACCTGGTTAATATAACATGCTTAACAGTATCATGTTAAATAGAATTTACAACTACACAGTTAGTAAACTAATATTGTTTTCATATGGTTAGCCAATTAAAAGTAACAATAAACTAAACAAAGTTAATCAATTATTTGAGTTAACTAAACTAACAGAGGTTAAATAACTAACAGAGTTATTGTTTAACAAGTTTAACAAACTGAGTAAATAACTAACAGGGGTGCACACTTAACAAAATTTACCAAACAAGTTAACTGTGCAAAATGCTAGACAAAAACCCATAGTGGCGAAATCACTAGTGCCACTAGTGCCGAAATCCCCTTTGGGCCGAAATCCCCCTTTGGGCCGAGAACTCTATGGTCGAAATCACACAATGGGCCGAAAACACCTTATGGGCCGAAATCCCCCTTTGTGATTTCGTCCAGTTAGTTTACAAATGTGGTGGGTGTTTTCGTCAGTCATCATCATCAACGAACAGCAACCTTAAACAACACTACAGTTACGATTTCAACCAGCAATCGTTCAATCGGAAAAATCAACATCATCACAACAGATTTTCAACAATCAATATGCATAATCATCACCATTATTATACCAATCGCATATATATATAATAACCAGATATATATTCATATACGCAGACATGAAACAATCAATCGAAAGTTATACACAATAGACCACGGTGCAAACTAACCGAGATGTAAAACTGATGGATTGACAGAAAACAAAGGCTCCGTAGGCTTGCAGTCGCCGTCACAGTTAGAGAGGTGCTCTAGGGTTTCTGTCGATTACTGATTTGGGTGAAGATAAGGGACAACATTATAATTAATCAGTACTGGGCCTAAAGCCTATTTGCTGATTTCGGCTATTAACAGTGGACGAAAACACTTTGGTGTTTTCACCACAGGGTGTTTTCAGGTGGTTTAGGATATTGGCCAAGGTTCTATTGTTTTGTTTAAAAATCATAAATTAACACCACCATATTTTAAACACACACAAATGTTGCACGTCAAATATAAATATAAAGCACAATCAACACCCATCATGTGTAACATACCAACTACAATACGATCTAACATATTACAACGTGTCCGGTTGTGAAACAAACAAGTCGTGTATCGGACAAACTAAACAATTAACGTGCAATAGTGCGACACTGGAATCTTGGAAACTCGAGTTGTCACATTATCCCCAACTTGAAAGAAATTTCGTCCCGAAATTTAGCATGCGGTTACTGAGGAAGCTAGTTGTGTCGTTTACTGGTTTTCCTGGGGTGTCACATCATCCCCCCGTTGATTTGGAATTTCAACCCGAAATTCTGTAGTAGCTTCAGCCTCAGTAGTAGTTGCATTGTTTTCGAACAACTGGGGATATTTGAGTTCCATTTGGTCTTCTCGTTCCCAGGTAAACTCTGGGCCACGACGTGAGTTCCAACGAACTCGAACAAGAGGTATTCTGGTGTGCTTGAGGACCTTAACATCCCGGTCCGTGATTTCAACTGGTTCCTCGACGAAATGCAACCGTTCGTCGATAGTGAGCTCCTTCAAAGGAACTATGAAGGTCTCATCTGACAGACACTTCTTCAGATTCGACACGTGAAAGACGTTGTGAACTGCACTGAGTTCAGCTGGTAAGTTCAGTCTGTAGGCCACTTTGCCTATTTTCTCAATGACTTCAAATGGTCCAACGTATCGTGGATTGAGTTTGCCCCTTCTGCCAAAACGAACAACACCCTTCCAGGGTGACACTTTGAGTAGCGCTCGATCCCCAACCTGGAACTCGAGTAGTTTCCTGTCTTTATCGGCGTATGCTTTCTGACGGTCACGAGCTGCCGCCATGCGTTGTCGTATTTGAGCAATCTTTTCAGTAGTATCAACTACCATTTCTGGACCTGTGATCTGACTGTCACCCACCTCTGCCCAACAAAGAGGTGATCGGCATTTACGCCCGTATAATGTCTCAAATGGAGCAGCTTTAATGCTGGTGTGGTAACTGTTATTGTATGAAAATTCCACAAGTGGCAGATGTTTTTCCCAGCCATTGCCAAAGTCAATTACGCATGCCCGAAGCATGTCTTCTAAAGTTTGAATAGTGCGCTCAGACTGCCCATCCGTCTGAGGATGATAAGCTGTGCTCATGTCTAAACGAGAGCCAAAAGATTTATGCATTGCTTGCCACAGTTCTGAAGTAAAACGTGCATCACGATCAGAGATAATAGAGGTGGGCACCCCGTGCCTTGAGACAACTTCCTTAAGGTATACGTCTGCTAGAGTGGAGAACTTATCCGTTTCCTTGATAGCCAAGAAGTGAGCAGACTTTGTGAGTCGATCCACGATCACCCAAATGGTATCATTCCCACGTTGAGATCTAGGTAGGCCAGTAACAAAATCCATGGAAATTTGCTCCCATTTCCATTGTGGTATCTCAGGTTGCTGGAGTGGGCCTGAAGGTTTCTGATATTCCGCTTTGACTCTCGCACAAGTCAAACACTTGCTAACGTAAGTTGCTATGTGGGCCTTCATGCTAGGCCACCAATATGTAGTTCTGAGGTCGTGGTACATCTTATCCGAACCAGGATGTACTGAGTAGCGAGACTTATGAGCTTCTTCCATTACAAGCTCGCGTAGGTTGCCATAGTGTGGGACCCAAATGCGTCCTGTTACATAGTAGGCGCCGTCTGCCTTTTGTTCTAACCGTTGCCTTGAACCGCGTAGGGCTTCAGCCCTGACGTTTTCTGGTTTCAATGCTTCTACTTGAGCATCTCGTATCTGAGAAGGAAGACTAGACTGAATAGTGAGTTGTAACGCTCGTACACGCCTAGGTGTAGTATCCTTTCGACTGAGGGCGTCGGCCACCACATTGGCTTTGCCCGGATGGTACTTTATGGCACACTCGTAATCGTTCAGTAGCTCGACCCATCTACGTTGTCGCATGTTCAATTCTTTCTGCTTGAAAATATACTCGAGACTCCTGTGATCGGTGTAGATGGTGCACTTGGTGCCATACAGGTAATGTCGCCATATCTTGAGCGCAAAAACAACAGCTCCCAGCTCTAAATCGTGTGTAGTGTAATTCCGTTCGTGAATCTTAAGTTGGCGCGAAGCATAAGCAATAACTTTATCCCGTTGCATCAACACACATCCAAGACCTTGGATAGATGCGTCACAGTACACTACAAAATCGTTCGTGCCTTCAGGCAATGAGAGGATAGGTGCGCTACAAAGTCTATCCTTTAAGTGCTGAAACGCTGTTTCCTGTGTATCACTCCAACGGTAAGCAACACCTTTCTGTGTCAGTAATGTAAGCGGCTGTGCAATTTTTGAGAAGTCTTTGATGAACCGTCTGTAATAACCCGCCAAACCCAAGAATTGGCGTATTTCGGTTGGTGTGCGAGGTGCAGGCCAGTTCTTGATCGAATCTACCTTGATTGGATCGACATGAATCCCATCCTTGTTTACCACGTGGCCTAGAAAGTGGACTTCACGAAGCCAGAAGTCGCATTTTGAAAACTTAGCGTATAGCTGTTCCGTTCGTAAGAGTTCCAAAATAAGTCGTAAGTGCTGCTCGTGTTCCTCCCGATTCTTCGAATAAATCAGGATGTCGTCAATGAAAACAATAAAAAACATGTCAAGATAGGGTTTGCACACCCTGTTCATAAGATCCATGAAAACCGCAGGCGCGTTCGTTAACCCGAATGGCATGACCAAAAACTCGTAATGGCCGTAGCGAGTTCTGAATGCTGTTTTGGAGATGTCCCCATCCCGGACTCTCAATTGATGATAGCCTGACCTCAGGTCAATCTTCGAGTAATAGCTCGACCCTTGCAACTGGTCGAATAAGTCGTCGATGCGTGGAAGAGGATAGCGATTCTTTACGGTCACCTTGTTTAGTTCGCGGTAATCTATGCACATGCGAAAAGTACCGCCTTTCTTCTTCACAAATAATACTGGAGCTCCCCAGGGCGAAGAGCTAGGACGTATGAAACCCTTTTCTAAGAGTTCTTGCAATTGCTTAGACAGTTCTTCCAGCTCAGTCGAAGCTAAGCGATAAGGTGCTCGAGCTATGGGTGCTGCTCCTGGAGCTAGCTCGATCTGAAATTCGACCTGGCGATGGGGCGGTAGCCCAGGTAACTCTTCAGGAAACACTTGAGGAAAATCACGTACAACTGGGATATCCTCTAACTTCTTCTCTGTCGTCGATGTATCAGTAACGAGGGCTAAAATAGCTGTGTGGCCCTTTCGCAAACACTTCTGTGCCTTCAAGAAGGAGATGATGCCACTCACGACACCATTCTTGTCGCCTTGAACTTCAAGAGGTTCTTTGCCAGTACGGGGAATACGAATGATCTTCTCCTTGCATAGGATCTCTGCTTGTTGTTGGGATAACCAATCCATACCAATGACGATGTCAAAACTACTCAGAGTTATAGGAATGAGATCGATAGAGAAATTCTGACCAGCGAGGATAAGATTACAACCCTGAACTATATGTATGGCTTCTAGACTTTTGCCGTTAGCTAGCTCTACGACATGTTTGGGGTTCAAAAGTGTTGGTGCGCGTTTAAGCATTTGACTAACTTTCAGAGACATATAACTGGTATCCGCACCCGAATCAAATAATACAGTAACATAAAAGTCGTCGAGAAGAAACTTACCCGTAACCACATTAGGATCGTTCCTCGCATCACCCCGACCAATCACAAATGCACGACCCCTAGCACCATTGTCGTTGTTGTTTCCCCCATTGTTGTTCCCGTTGCCCTGATTATTGTTGTTGTTATTCTGATTCTGGTTTAACTGGGGGCAGTTTCGCTTGAAGTGACCTTCTGCACCATAATGAAAACATCCCTTGTTACCCTGTTGTTGGTTTTGCTACGTTTGCTGTTGCTGTTGATTCTGAGTTACAGGCCGTGGGCTCCTACAATCCTTAGCCTCATGACCCATCTTGAGACACCTCAGACAACGACCCTTGTTGCACTGGCCACTGTGGTGCCTGTTACACTTGTTGCACTTTGGGAGATTTCCTTGATATCTTTTCTGCCCCTGACTACCAGACGATTGCTGGCTCGGACTCTGGTAATCACTAGTCTTGCGCTGCTGCTGTTGTGCTTGAGACTGTACGGTAGCTGAACCCCTGCTGGAATCCCCTTCCCAATTCCGCTTGTTGTCACTGGGAGTAGCAGGAGTAGCTGGGGTGGTAGCGGTAGTAGTAGCGCTGATACGTTTAGGCAGCCTGTTCTGTTCCACTGCCTGATCGGTGAGACGATGAGCTAGCTTGACGATCTGTTGAATGGTGCCAAGATTCGCTGAGGTTACGTGACTTTGAATTTCCGGCACCAGACCATTGAGATACAGTTCGATACGCTTAATGGGAGGGTCTACCATAGTAGGACACAGAATAGCCAACTCATTCGATCTTCTGGTGTATGCTTCAATTTCTGACCCCGTCATTTTCAAGTGGTAAAACTCTACCTCCAGCTTATGAATGTCATCACGGCTACAGTATTCCTCTTTGATCAATTCCTTAAAATCATTCCAGGGCGTGGCGTTAGCAACAGCCAACCCTAACATCTGAACTTGCGCATTCCACCAAGTCAGCGCAATGCCTTCTAGAGTACCAGTGGCGTACTTCACCCTGCGAGCCTCAGGGCATTCACACATTTCAAATACGGACTCGAGCTTTTCAAACCAATGGAGGAGTCCAACCGCTCCTTCCGTGCCACTAAAAGTAGTAGGACGACAGTCCATGAAAGTTTTGAAGGTGCAAACAGGTGGCTGAGCGTGCTGACCTGTTGTGTATAAGAACCAGGACAAGATTAAGCACAAGAGTTGTTTTAGGAGTGTAGGATCTAAGGATCCTAGTGTGAGTTACAACTGCAGGGTATACCTCCTTCTTGTGCGGCTGCAAGTGCCGCAGCAACTCGTTCGTTAATAAGAGCCGTCAACTGGGCTTGTGTCATGTTGATACGTCCAGACATGATCTTCATAGCAAAGATAACATAAGTGAGAGAGGTTCGCGAGTAGTGCGATGACAGAAGAGAGTAAGCACACAAGTGTTCTCATGCAATAGTGTTACGTTAATCTAAGCATACACTGAGCAAAGTTCTATGCAATTCTAGCAAGTAGGCAATAAGACATGTACCATATTACCTAGGATGTTGAGTCTTGCACGTGGAGCGAGGCGTCGTTGTGGATCGTTGAGCACTGTTTCGGTTATAGTCTGGTTTTAATAAAAACGTTTTCCCCTTATTAAAACCGAGTTCTCTATAACCAATGGCTCTGATACCAATCTGTCACACCCCCAAAATCCACACGCGGAGTACCACCGCTTGGAGGCGTGACATGACCAGGATCAAGCCACTAATCATATTGAACATATAAAAAAGTAAAAGTAAAAGTAAATGTAATCCATCACAATACAAATTGGTGCTAAATCAAAAGCATCGTATAGGTAGCGGAAGCATAGTTATGAACATTCAACACAAGTGTTTAGTTTAAAGAGTCATCGAGTTTTTAACAAAACATCCACAATCCGTGCCCACAACGACCGCGCCTCCCGTGCAAGCTCCAAAAGTACCTATGGTCCTGCAAGGCATGTAACAGAGAGTCAACAACTAGTTGAGCGAGTTCACAGTAAGAAAGTTCGTAATAGTAAGTTCTCTTCATAACATGTGGCTCTACTAGGCCGATAGTGTGTTCTATTAGTGGGGGCTTCCCATATTTGTATAAACACTAGACCATTTGTAACCATAAGTGTTCTTCTTAGCACGAGAACAGTAGTACGTACAAGCTTTACGTAGGTTTTACGTAAGTGCCCTTCTTTACCCGAGGACAGTGGTACGTGTGGGGTTTACGTAGGTTTTACGTAAGTGTCCTTCCTGACTCCGGAAGACAGTAGCATGTGCGAGTTTACGTAGGTTTTACGTAAGTGTCCCTCGAAACCTGAGGACAGTGGTAAGTACTTGTTTACGTAGGTTTTACGTAAGTGTCCTGCTTAACCCGAGGACGATGGTAGATAGTCTAGTAGCCGCGTAAGTACGAGAAATTGTTAAATTCCATCATTCAACCCATTCCCAACCCCGGGAACCCCATGCCTTGGTAAGAGTGTGAACTCACCTTAGTTTGCTCGGTATGCTAAGTTAAGTGCTCACAAGGAATCAATCACGTCCTATAGTGCACGTATACTAAATCAGTTCATGTTCGTAATGTTTCACATGTAACAAGTATCATAGGATATCACAGAGTGTGCTTGGCAGTTAGTATCTTGTATCATGTAAACAGTTAATCAATTTCATGCAACTCATGTTTCACATACCTGTCATTCACAGTTCATTATGCCAAGATTATCCATTAACAGACTAACAGAGGTAATAGACCTAACAGAGTTTCCAACTTAGCAAGGTTAACTAGTTTATTAAGGTTAGCCTATCTAACCAAGTTAATAAACTAAACAGTCATAACATACTTAACCTGGTTAATATAACATGCTTAACAGTATCATGTTAAATAGAATTTACAACTACACAGTTAGTAAACTAATATTGTTTTCATATGGTTAGCCAATTAAAAGTAACAATAAACTAAACAAAGTTAATCAATTATTTGAGTTAACTAAACTAACAGAGGTTAAATAACTAACAGAGTTATTGTTTAACAAGTTTAACAAACTGAGTAAATAACTAACAGGGGTGCACACTTAACAAAATTTACCAAACAAGTTAACTGTGCAAAATGCTAGACAAAAACCCATAGTGGCGAAATCACTAGTGCCACTAGTGCCGAAATCCCCTTTGGGCCGAAATCCCCCTTTGGGCCGAGAACTCTATGGTCGAAATCACACAATGGGCCGAAAACACCTTATGGGCCGAAATCCCCCTTTGTGATTTCGTCCAGTTAGTTTACAAATGTGGTGGGTGTTTTCGTCAGTCATCATCATCAACGAACAGCAACCTTAAACAACACTACAGTTACGATTTCAACCAGCAATCGTTCAATCGGAAAAATCAACATCATCACAACAGATTTTCAACAATCAATATGCATAATCATCACCATTATTATACCAATCGCATATATATATAATAACCAGATATATATTCATATACGCAGACATGAAACAATCAATCGAAAGTTATACACAATAGACCACGGTGCAAACTAACCGAGATGTAAAACTGATGGATTGACAGAAAACAAAGGCTCCGTAGGCTTGCAGTCGCCGTCACAGTTAGAGAGGTGCTCTAGGGTTTCTGTCGATTACTGATTTGGATGAAGATAAGGGACAACATTATAATTAATCAGTACTGGGCCTAAAGCCCATTTGCTGATTTCGGCTATTAACAGTGGACGAAAACACTTTGGTGTTTTCACCACAGGGTGTTTTCAGGTGGTTTAGGATATTGGCCAAGGTTCTATTGTTTTGTTTAAAAATCATAAATTAACACCACCATATTTTAAACACACACAAATGTTGCACGTCAAATATAAATATAAAGCACAATCAACACCCATCATGTATAACATACCAACTACAATACGATCTAACATATTACAACGTGTCCGGTTGTGAAACAAACAAGTCGTGTATCGGACAAACTAAACAATTAACGTGCAATAGTGCGACACTGGAATCTTGGAAACTCGAGTTGTCACACAACTGGTGTCTCAACATCTGTTGTCATTACAACTGCTGATATGTCAGCAGTTGTCTTCTGCTTTTGAGCAGGAGATGGAAGTGGTGAGGTAGTTTTTGATGGTGGTGATGATGGTGGTGAATCATCATCTGATATGAGATTCCTTCTCCTTTTTAATGAAGAAGGGGAAGATGATGTTTTGGATGAATCAATGGTTTGAGATTGGATAGCAGTGGTTTGTGATTGTGATTGACTGACAATGGTTGAAACAACTGGTGTTTCAATCACTGTTGTCATTACAGCAGATGTTGTAACATCTGCTGTCTTCTGCTTTATGGCAGGAGGCAGTGGTGGTGATATGATTGTAGATAATGATGATGGTGGAACAGTGGTTTGTGATTGAGTGGTGTGTGTTGAAGGTGTTTGTGTTGATGACATGGCAGCTGTTTGGCTACTGACAGCAGTTTTTGTAACTACTGGTGGTGTATCAGCTGTTTGACTAACAGGTTTTGAGACCTGCTTTTCTTTTTCTTTTTCTTTTTCAGGCTCAATACAAAGGCCATGTTTTATTCCCATCTTATTCATTTTTCCCAACAACTTGATATTCTCCCCCTTTTTGGCATTATCTAAAGGGGGGTTAACAAGAAATGATATGGAAGACGGAACTTTGCCAGAGGTGCTTTGAATGCTAGCCTTTATAGCCTTTATATCTGCTTGAGTGTCTTTAAACCGTGATTCCACCATGTTGGTCAGCATTTGTACATGAATAGCATGCTTTTTATCAGCCATCTGTTGCTGTTTTTCAAGCATGGGTTGGAAAATATTCCAAAGCTCATTTGCAGCAAATGCATGTTGTGCAGGTGCTTGAGCAGGAACAACAGTGGCTTGTGCTTTTTGAGCTTTTAAAATCTCTTGCACCATATTCTTTATTTCAGCAACTGAATCTTCAAGTTTTTCAACTCTGTCCGTCAATTCCTGATATTTTGAATCATCACCTACTTTAGTAGGATCATCTGAATCCCCACCAGCAGTGGTTATATCAATGTGTTACTTAGGAACAGAGTCCCAAAAATCACCCATTGATGCCCCTTGTTCTTGGTACTGGGGACTTCTTTCTTTAGCACTCGATAAACCTTTGATGGTACCAGTGGTTAGATACAACTCACTAGTGGTTACCGAAGTTGCCATGGAAGAAATTGCCTTCAAGGGAGTCTTACTTATGAAACAACTGTCCAACTGAAGATCTGTTCATCCACCAGTTGTAGTTGCTGCTCCACTTGAACTACCACCGAGAGTTACTTGTAACTCAGGGGGTGTAACCTCCTCAATTGTTGCTGGGATAGCAGGAGTAGTAGCATCAGACCCAGTCACCTGTGGGGGTATACTCTCAGTGACAGGTGATAGAGAGGAACTGGTTTGTGTCTGAGCTATAGCAGCTGCATGCAACAAAGGTAGCATGGATTGTGGCATTATTATTGGTGAGGGGATGGGAGTTGAAAGAGACATGTCCTTGGGATCAGGACTGAGGAAGATGGATCCGAGTGGATTCAGAGCTTCATATTGTGGTGTCCCTGTGCTTACAACCTGATCCAACTACTTACAACTGCTGTGGTGTCCCTAGAGCTTTCAAAGTCAAGGTATCTCAATTCGTGTTGGTGCATATGTATGTCGACTTCGTCTTGTATCGAGTCTTGTATCTAGATAGGATAAACCAGAGCTCGGTAGTTAAAGAAATAGGATTTTAGTGTTGGTTGACCAGTTCACACGAACTGGCAGAGCCAGTTCATGCGAAGTGGCCACTTCGCACGAAGTGGTAATGTCAGGTTTAATGTGGACTGGCCTCTCCTATAAATAGCTGGGCTTGTCATTTCATTGGTAACGTTGCTGATTCCGGAGCAGAGGTGCTGCCGAAGTGTCAAGTGGTTTGTAAAGCTTTCAAATCAATATTCAAGACAATTAAAGTGAATCCAAGTATGAATCAAGCTATAATCAAGTCCGAATCACTGAATTCCGCTTTTGGTTTGGATTAAAACTCTTCTGATCGACTCGTTTAGGTTGAATCTCGATCCTACAAGTGGTATCAGAGCTCAGGAGGAAGAGTTCTTACCATTTCAGCTTGTTTTCACCAAAATTTCTGACTTATACTCATTCTTCTACACATTTTTTCAAAATTAACGGAGTTTTCATGGTTAAAATGGACTGATTTCTTGATATAATACGTGAAACACAGTTTTAAACAATCCTTGAAAGAATTAGACCTAAAATCGACCTAAATCTTGATCAATTTTGTCAAAAACATACCCGATCGTGTGACATCAGCATCAGTTCGAATGAGATGTCCATCAGTTCGCATGAAAACAACATCAGTTCGCTTGGAAAGTTATCAGTTCATCTGAAACTGACATCAGTTCGCTTGGAAAGTCATCAGTTCGCATGAAATAGACCTCAGTTCGTTTAAAAGTTCATCAGTTCGTTAAAAAGTGACTCCAGTTCGTTCGAGATCATCATCAGTTCGCATGGTTTATAACCCAGTTCGCACGAGTTGAGATTTAGGTCAGGTCGTTTGAATTTACCTCAGTTCACATGAATTGAAAGTAGGTCAACCAGTTCGCAAGAATTGAAAGTAGGTCAACTCGTTTGAAAATCTCAGTTCGCTTGAAAGATAGTCAGTTCGTTTGTAGACTTCAGTTCATTTGAAATAGTTCATTCAGCTCACACGAAGTGAGGCAGTTCGTTTGAACCTTGTCAAGTCATTTGAATAAGATCCAGGTCATACGTTTTGAACATTTCAGTTCGTACGGATTGAATTTGAACCAATTCATTTGTAATTGTGAACCAGTTCGTACGAGTTGTCATAGATCATATCAAACTCAGTTCGTTTGTGGATTCCAATTCATTTCAAGTCTCCAGTTCGTCTGAAATTCTGATTGTGTGAAATCTTTTAACCGAAACATGGAAAACGAGTTTTACAACGCGTTTGCTACTGCTCCAGTTGCTCCAGTTACAGTTGCCAAAACTGTTGAAATCGAAAATGAAACAGGAACTTTCCAAAAGCCTCCAAAGCTTATGTACATTGAGGATTTTAAAGGATGGCAGAATCGTTTTGAAAACTGGGTGCAAGGAAATAAGTTTGATGCGTGGGTTTCGATAGAGAAAGAATATGTTAGACCAAAAGATAATCATGACAATGAAAAACCATTAAGTGAATTTTCAGCGAATGAAAAATTAAGATACACCAGTGAAAAGATGATGATTAGTCTTCTGCAACAAGCTATAAAAGAAGATATTTTCGTATTGCTTCAACATGAGGGAACTGCTAGATCAATTTGGTTAGCGTTAATTCAAAAGTTTAAGGGAAGTGATGATATGATAAAAAATAAACGTGCATTTTTAAAGAAATCATTTGATATGTTTACAGCTTTTGAAAATGAGACGACTAGGAAGACTATTGAGAGATATTGTCATCTTGTCCAGGAGATGAAAAGATTGGATATCAAGAAAAAAAGATGATGAATGGGTTGATAAGTTAGCCGATGCGTTACCACAGAATAGATGGGGAACATTTCTGTTGATTTTAAAACATATGTGAAAATCTGAAGATGTGAATTTGTGTAAGTTCATTCAGAAGCTTGAAGAACATGAATTGGATATTCAGAAAACTGCTATCATGAAGAATCCGAGTGCTCAACAAGATGTTAGTTTATACTATAGAGGAAGCAATGTTGAGACTACATCGAGTCCGAAGATTCAGACTGCTTTCAGTGCTGATGGTACTTCCGGAACAAATGTTAGCACTACAACTCAGAGTGGTGGATATTCTTCGTCTTATTCAAGTTTTGATCCAAATTTCTCAACACCAAGTTCTCAACGACAGAGTTCAACAAATTTGAAATGCAATGTTACATTGAATATTCAAAATGGTCAAAATTTCTCTCCAGACATTGCTAAGCAACACATGGCATCTCTTGTTACTGTGTTAGAGTCGTATGAAAGCTTAGTTGCTGGAAGAATCGGAAATCCGATGCTCACTAAGGAGGATTATGATCAGATTGATTATGAGGAACTTGAGTTGATGGACATCAAGTGGTGTTTAGCCAGTGTTTTGAGAGAAGAGCAGAAAAATTCAAACAAATCACCGTTAGAGATGATCTTCGTGATGCTGCTACATCTCAGCTAGGTTTTGACAAATCAAAGGTTACTTGTTTTCGTTGCTGAGAAAAGGGGCATTTTAAACGAGAGTGCATAAACAGAGAAGCAACTGGAAGACAAGATCCATTTGGAAACAACGATTATCATCGAAAAGCAATTTATCATCAGGTTGCTCAACAACCATATCAACAACAACCTTCAAGCTCAAATACTATTAAAATTGAAGATGGAAAGAAGAGAGCTTGTTATGGTCTGATAGATCAAGAAGATGAAAAGCTTCCAGAAGGATTCAGTTGGGATAAGTGGGATCCCAACAGAACTTCAGAAAAAACAGTACTTGTTGCTCGAATCCTTGAAGACTTAACCTCAGGCGAAGAATCAGTTGTAGGATCGTTCTGTGACCCAAACGAGTCGATCAGAAGAGAACTTCACCAATACAAAAGGTGGAAACAGATGTATCGATGTTATTTCAGCTGAATTGCACGAGAAATCACTTTAAACTGTCTTTAGATTGATATTAGATCGATTACAATGCTGTAGATACTTCGGCAGAGCTTCGCTACCGGAATCAGAATCATTACAAATGAATAATCACATCAGGTATTTATAGGGAGAGTGATTTCATTTGAAATGGTTCAAACGAAATCTAATTCCGCATGAAATTACACAAGCGGAATCAACAACTGATTTCAAGTGGAATTCCCATGTTAATTTCGTTTGAAATGACCCAGTGTCATTTCAAGCGGAATTACCTATAAACACACATTTCTCGTTTTTCGTGCCCTGATCTATCTAGTACAATACAAGACTCGATACAAGACGAAGTCGACAGACGAATGCACCAACAGACTCCCCCTCGGATATTGACGAAGTCTTCGATGTCGAGTCTTCGGTTGTCAAACCTTCAGCCTTTATCAGTCTGCTTGCTCTTTCCAAAAAATTCTTCATTGTAAGCATCCTCAATCAATCTCTTCCTCTTTCTTCCAGAACCTCATCCTGGCTTTATACTCCTCTTGATCAGGTCTCTTGATTCCTTAAGATCATCAGCATCAGCAACTTGCGTGATCTTCAGTATCTGAATCTGGCTCTACAATCTTCAGACTCCCTTTTTGATGTCATCAGACTCCCCCTTTCGCTAAGCTGGGATCGCAGTCTGGAATTCATTTTTCACAGGTTCTTAGATCGTAACCTGACTCAAACTCTTTCCACAGGATCAGGACCAATTCCTGGCTCTATTGATTCCTGCACAAATCTCTACCCAAAAATAAGTTTCACAAATTTAAGATTTTTGATAAACTTATATCATTTGAAGGTATTTTCCAGAATGATTTATCATTTAAAAGCTTCTGATAACCACTTGTAAGCAAACATTCTTCATTTCAAAACAATTGACCCAGACCTGTTGTTCATCATGTTTAACACTCGGAATTTTGAAACTTAGCTCTTCAACATCAGTTGTCGTAAATCTTTTTGAATATTTTCAAAAATTTATGCTAAAACACACTAAAATATTTTTGGAATTTTGAATTTAACGAAATGCAGTAAAGAAATATTTACATACAATATTTTTGTGAGTTTGTGTAAGAGGATCATATCAGTTTTTGAGACAAATCACCAACACCGTTAAGCTTTAAAACATTTTAAGGTCTAAACAATTCACTTAGATTGTCAGTATACTGATCCACTTAAATTTTCACACAAAGTTCAACTGTTTCGAGATACGAGATTAACGTTTTAAGCACTTAAACTTATTCGCGTGTCCCACCTCAGAATATACTCCTGAATTCAGATCCCAATATTCAGTCTTACAGGTGAGTATACCTAGATGATATCTGTAAAGGGTTAAATGTGAGGGCCGTGAGAGCTCAGGCTATTGCTTCCGCAAAATCAGAGAGATGACGGCTTTGACTTTTAGGTGTGTTCCCTTTAGAGAATCTTTTCTTCAAGAGCACATGATTAGCATTTTGCAATGTTTAATCATTTTTTATGCTGAGGGCGGGCTATATTTCAAGCAAGCAGAAAGTATTATACGGGGACTAGGCCATTGCTTCCGCAAAATCAGATGTCCAGGGATAATACCCCAGATATCACTGAGTATAAAGACCTAGTATCTCAGAAAGAGGGACCTTTCAAACAAGATTTTTCGGGGTTACCCATATATCCGAGAGATGTTCCCCACGAGATAAGTAAGTTTGAAATTTAGGTTTATATCTCGACACAATCTACTAAATGTGCAAAAACCTACTGGCACATCATCAGTGACCCTGTGTCATTTCAAGCGAAATTACCTAAAAACACACATTTCATGTTTTCCGTGCCCTGATCTATACAATCTAGTACAAGACTCGATACAAGACGAAGTCGACAGACGTATGCACCAACAGACTCCCCCTCGGATGTTGATGAGTCTGAAGTATCGAGTCTTCAGCATATCATCTCTTCAGTCTTGATCAGTCTTCTCAACTTCAGGAACTTCTCCTGGCTTTCCATAGTAACAGGATCAGAAACCTGGCTTCTTTGTCTTCAGACTCCCCCTTTCACTCAGCTGGAATCGCAGTCTGGAATTCTTTATCTTGTAGCATAGTAACGAAAGCCTGGAATTCAACATCAGGAATCGAAACTTTGCTTTGTTCAACATTTTCTGCACAAACTTTCTCACAAACACATAAATTTTACAATAGTTACATCAAGTTCAATTTAATGACCTTGATTAACTAATTAAACTTTCCTTCTTAAAACAAATTTCTTCATTTAAACACACACTCCCAATCCTGTTCATCATGTTCAGCACTTGAAATTTTGAAATTCAGCTCTTCAACATCAGTTGTCGAAAATCTTTTTGAATTTTCAAATAAAGACTAAACTTCTAGACAAAACAATATTGAAATGCAGTAACGAAATATTTACAGACACTATTTTTGTGAGTTTGTGTAAGAGGATCATATCAGTTTATGTGACCAATCACTAGCACCGTTAAGCTTTAAACATTTTCAGTTCTAAAAGATTCACATAGATTGATGATATTGCTGTCCACTTAAACTCAATCTAAAAACTTTCGAAATGCTTACTGATATGTTAAGGTATATAAATTTTGCACTAAATTTTTATGGACCCCTCGATCTCAGCATATCCCCTCATCATGCAATACACAGACTCAAGTAATGCCTTTAAACTTTTATCAACTGTGATATGTGCGAAAACAAAGCAGAATGTTTAAACATTACCAATCAGGTCGATACTTCTGTATACACAGAGAAAGTCCAATGTTTAAACAAAATAAGAAAAATAAAATAAGTTGAAGTTGTTTAGGGCTTTAACCACCAGTTTGATACTCCCGTATACGCAGAGGTGATCCAAAGCTTAAACGAAACACCAAAGAAAATAAAGCAGAAAGTTTAGGCACAAACATCCAGGTCAATACTCACGTATACGCAGAGGATGTCCAATGCTTAAACAAAATAAAGAAATAAAACAAGTTTAAATCTTTGCAAAAAGAAATGCACAATCACAATGACTTTTCAGCAAAGTTGTGAAAGTTCACAAACTTAACCAGTTTTATGTCTTTCAACAATCAGCGATTACTGAGTAGGTACACAGTCAAGAAGGACAAAACTAAGTACTATGCTTTCAACCATGTTTCCCACTAGAACTAGGCTTTTTCATTTAAGTTTGTATCGTTATCGCAAATCTACTAGTCTAGCTGAGCCTACCGTCACATCTTTAGTAAGACCGTTTATCACATTTTATCTCTCATTTTTTAGCATGATGTGATCGTCCACTGATGTACTATCATTTCCTCTTTTTCACAACAAAACTCATTTTTCATTTTATCATGTTTTTAGATTTTTCAAATTTTCGAAATTTCCCAAATTTTTACTCCCCCTAAAATCAAAATATGTTTCAATTTTGGTTTTCTAGGAAAATTTGAAAACAAACTATACAAGAAATTGACAACATGATGTGAATTGCTTCAAATCGCCATCCACTTGGCATAAACAATCAGAACTCCCCCTTACAACAAACTATTTTCCCATTATGATTTCAAAACACTTAAGTTTGTTTTAATCAAATGGTTTTTCCGGAAAATTAGTTTTGTTGTTTTCATAAACCACTTGTAGGTTAGGGGATAAACTCATCACATTGTTTTTCTTTTCAAATACCACTTGTAGAAATGGTCCAATCAAGTTCTGTCACACCCCCAAAATACCACATGCGGGGCGTGTGACGTACCAGGATCCAAGCCACCAATCACATTGAACTCGTAAATATAGTTAAATACAACTTTCATTCATTAACATAAAGTGTTACAAACATTACATATCATTCATGGTATACAGCGGAAGCATAATCATTTATTAAGAATTTCATAAACCACGTGTACAAAACCGTTAGAATTGTCTTGTGATTCCAAGTATCTCGACCCATGACTACTCTAGCATCCCAGATAACAAGTCCATGTCAAAAATCTAACGACCTGCAAGCATGCAGACAAGTGTGTCAGACGACGCTAGTGAGTTCAAAGTTTTGTTAACGCGTTCAGTTACCAGATGTGTGTTTAAAACAATTCAACGTTATGTTTTGATGTTGTTATTAACTCGATTACCGTATGTGGCTACAAGATGTGTTTGCCCAAACCCCAATGCCTCTACCAAAGCATTGGTTAAGTGGTCAAGGTAATTAGTTCACGCCTGTCCATTCCGGCCCGGTGTGAGGGTGCCAAACCTAATAGCTCTATCAACTAAATACCTCGTTGCCTTACCGGCAACAATCGGTAGATGTAAGGGGTCTTATATGATAGAAACTGAGTAACAACCAACATCCCATTAACCTGTATTCCTCCCTGGAACGTTACCCGATATCCCTTCCCGGGATGCATGCTTGAAAAGGAGCAGTGAACTCACCTTAGCTTGCTCGGTATGTTATGTCACGTTATTTACAGTTGGTCACCCACTTCCTAACATGGTTACCAATGATAATCAGACTCGAATATATATATATACGTACACATTCAAATCACATACTTAGCATGTTGCATATACCACAAGAGTTATTGCGTAACACATACTAGATGTTCATATCCCATACAATTCTCCTCACACGTTCAAGTCTTACAAACTTCTTTAACAGTTTACATGTCACCCACCAAGTGTGTGATTTCCTCAAGTTGTCAGCCCATACCCGAGAGTATATGTGAAATCAGTGGACACATGGCCCAAGTCTAGGCAACCCAGTTAGTGTATGTGTATTTGTATGGCCCAATTCTAAAACTCACTTTATCAAGTGTGTAATTGTAACACCCCAAAAACGGGTTTGGTAATCAAACCACGTTAATAGTAAAGACGGGTAAAATACCGTTAGTGGTAAAAATTAACCCGGTAAATATTAGGAATTTAAATAAATAAACCTAATATTAATTTGAAAGAGCATAAATACCTTGAGAAAACAAAGTATATAAAAATGCCCAAGTTAACGGGACTTAAAATAAAACGGGTTATAACTCTCGGAACCCACTAAGTTAACTAGGAATAATTAACCTAGTTAGTTATTGTTTAGTAAAACAAGAAGGAACTTGTAGTAATTGACCCATTTATAGAACCTTTAAACTAAGAGGGACTAAAATGGGCAATATGTGAAAGAAGTTTATAATTAAAAGCAAAACAAAAACCAAAACACACACACACAAGGTGTGTTGGTCGATGTCCAGGAGAAGAAAAAAAGGGGTTCTCCTCAAGAACCCTAAACACTCACAAATTCAACAAAATCAAAGAGAAATCGAGCCGGAAAATTGGGGCTTTTAATAAAATCGTGATCACCAAGCTTAGGGGATCACAAGGTATGTTGAATTTTGATGTTTAGTAATATTTCGAAATTGTGATGAACTTGCATGAACGAAATTCTTGCATGAATGTTCAATGTTATAGTGATATTAGTGTGGGTACAAGTCTAGGAACAAACCCTAGATGCAAACTTGTAAAATTGTGCCATAAACTAGTGATTAATCCAAATAACCAAGTATGAGCTAAGTGGGTTTTGTTGATTTGTTGAAATTGATGTTGTATTGGTGTTTATAAACATCATACTAACTCATATGAATGAACTACTTGAACAAATTAGGGATTTTGTTAAGAGTTCATAAGTGATTAGAAGTGGGTCTTGACATAGAGTTGAAGCCATGATTATGATGGTCAAAGTGTGTATAAGCTTGTAATAACTGAAATTACATGTTGATTTATTATTACTTGAGGTAGGAATTGGATGACATGTTAGCTAATTTGGCGTCTCAAAAGATGATGCTCACTAAGCGTTGATAATGTACCCAATTGAGTCTTGTGAACTTGATAGTGCAATCATATGTGTTAATTGGTGATTTGACTTTTAAAAAGTCAAACCGACCATTAATAAGATCTAATGATAATTTTGATAGAAAATACGTAAGATGTAATAGTCATGATTGACAATGACTAAACTAACCATCTTACGAAATATGATGATAGTTTGACGCGTAACAAGCTAGGTGAAAGCTTGGAGGAAGGAGCGGGTCAAACAAATCAAGTAAGAGACGAAAAGCGTAAACCGGATGGGAGGTAAGTTAAAACTTACACCTTTTTATTTAATATCTATTGGTTTTATAGATTTTTAATAATCAAAGGTCACATTTGACTTATGATGTTTCGACCCGACATGCGCGGTTCGGAACAAAAGACAATAATGATAAACCATGTTGAATGGTTAAAAAGAGCCAATAAGGTCATTTAGTCATGTAATGACTAATAAATAACGAGTTTTGAATGATTTACCTTATAAGGTAAATCAATACAATTAATAAGGGTAAAACGGCAATGTGGTCACTTGTTGACGATAACTGTTAGTTTTGAAGGACATTTTATGGCGTAAGATACAAAGGGGTCAAATTAATCAAGAAATAGATTTATAAGTAAATTGACCGTACGGTGTAAACCGGTACAAGTCATGTAGATGGGATGATAATAAATCCATCTCGCAAAAGTAATCGGTCATATAGACCAAACGGGTCAAAAGGTGAAAATAACACCCTTTGACAATATCGGCTAATGTTTTGTCGAGTTGCATGATTACAGGAATAAGTATCGATTGAATGTTGACATCGCTATTACTTAGCGGCAACAAAGGTAAGGTATCAAAACGGGTCAATATATTGATTCGAGCCAGGTATGTATAATTGGTCAAACCATCATTAGAACTTGAAGCTCAATGAGGGCTAAACAAGTTAAAATGGACATTGGGTTATCTTTAAGTAAACCGAATGATTTAAGTTATAGTTCTTGTGTTTTGAAAACATAATGGCTATTTAAAACAAGAGCCTCGTTTAAAAGTAGAACTTTGGTCAATTACGACACTAAAAGTCTTTCGTTATAAAGAAAGGATTTAAGATGACCGAAACACCCTCATAAGCTAAATCGAGCAAACGAATCTTAAGAGTTGTTTAAAAACAAGTTACATGATCAAGCAAATACTTTGAAAAAGTATAACAAGCGAAAAGGGTAAATCTTGGGTCAAATGGCTCTATTTGAGTCTTGCCGTAAAATAATAATCCGAGGGGTAAAACTCGGAACATATACATAACCACGTTAGATCCAACACACATATAATTGTAGTTGAAGATTACTTGATAAGAAATGTAGGAATAAGATACTAGAAATGAATGAAAGCGATTTCAAGCTTTAAAGTGCTTAAAATACCCTTAACGGGTCAAAATAAGCATATGAGCGAAAACGGGTTTAAATTGTGTAATAAACCCGCGATTTGAACCTAATATGGAAGATAACCTTAATTTGAAGAAGCGTATGTGATATAAAGATCAAAACAAATATGTTTGTTTGATAAAATGTATAAACGGGTTAAAAGTCGATAAAAAGGTAACGAGTTGAAGGCTTAGAAGTCTCAAAATTTATAATGATGGATGTTGGATTTTAACTCCATATGATGGAGAATTAAATTACGGACGCGTAGGAAAAAGAATCGGGTAAAACGGATAAAAAACGAGAGAGTTATGCTCGTTTCCGTGAAATCGGGTCATGCTGGGTATGTACAGCAACATAAAAGAAACATTCTGCCAAAAAGGGGGCTAGGTGGGGCGTCTAGCCCCTAGGCGTGACGCCTAGCCCCCCTGAACATGAAAAACGTTTAATTTTGTTTGTTTGACCCATATAACTTGTTTAAACTTGTTATTTAACTATCAAAACTAACTTTTAAGTTGGTTTTGATCATAGGTGATTGCCAAGAGTGTCCGAATGAAGATCAAGCTCGAAGAAGAACCGAACACGATAAAGTTAAAAGCTTCTGCGCGGCGTTTCGTCGTATCTTTTAAACGACGAATTTAGTTACATTAAGTTGTTCAAACTTTTAAATTGTAAAAGTTTTAGTAAACTCGTATTGACATACTTACGTGTAATCGTAAAAACATGTATTTTTACGAAACTTATATAAAATATTGTATTTATAAAGCAAGGGTGTTACAAGTTGGTAATCAGAGCTCATGGTTAAAAAGTAAAGTGTGTTCGGTTCGAGGCTTGATCGCAAATCCGGTAAGTACATGTATATCAAAGGTTTAGTATGATTAAAGTGTTGAGAACAACACATATGGTTATCGTGTAATACACGATACACCAATAAAAACGATATAGAATAGATATAGTCAACGAAATTACATGCGTTGATGCGTATAGTAGAAAAGCCTTGCATTATAATACGGGCATCCTTTAATGTTGAAATTACTAACTGTTGTATATGTTTTAGTTGAAGGACACTCACATATGAGGATAGCGAGAGTTTAACAAATTACGGATATGATAAAAGAACGGTCCAAAGAGTATGCTCATCAAGGACCTAAATCGCGTAGCGGTCGCGAACAAGGCTAATGGCAAGAGAAGCCCGTTAGGGCGAACATTACCAGGTGCACATTTTAAATTTAATTGCACAAATAGTAATATGAAACGAATATGTAGAAATTGAAAGTTGCATATGTAGATTAAAAACTTGGAAAAAAACCCGAATAGAAAATGTATTCGGGATATTGTTTCCAAGAGAAACAAATAGAAGCATTACTTACATAGGGCGTGATGTGAAAACTATAAAAGGTCATGCGTGTCATGTGTTAATCGCTTACTCTGGCCAAGTAAGTAGTGGCATATGATACCATGAACTTCTTATAGCGGACACGTTTACATCCGATGTAGTAAGGACGGGGTTAAAGGGACAAATTAAAAAGTACCCAAATGAATCAGATAAGCAAAATATTTGATCATAATGTAAACGCACAGCCGAGTGACGGAAGCGTATTATATTAGGATAATGAGCCCGAGAGAAGGGACAAAGAAACATGTAAAATGATTAAGATATGCACTAGGAGGGGTGTACTTACACTCAAACCCGGAAAATGCGAATATGTCTCTAAACGGGTCGTTTTTTTAAAACGTCAAACTCGAGGACTAAGTCGGAATATATAAAGTGAAGCGAGGTCTTAATGCATACCGGGAGGGTTGCAATAATGATGACTTCGGTAAAACACCCGGTTGATGGGTAAGAATTTAACGCATGCGTAGACCGAGAGACGGGGACTCGGATGGAAAGTTAAAAGACTCGGGTTTTGAGTCATAACTAAAAGACGACAAGATAATGTAAATAAAAATTTTGAATAAATTATGTTCAACTATTTTAAAGTTGAACGGGTCGAATATAATGTCATGCCGAACGGCATGAGTAAACGCAAGCGGGATAAAGGTAGCGTTAAAAACAAAAGAATAATGAGCCCAGTAAGGGGACATAATCAAATACGAATGTATGTAAACTGGATAATGGTGAGAATAAGATAAACCGAAGCATAAATGACATGAGAAGTCATAAAGTCGGAAAATTTGTCCGAAAGAAAACAATTGTAGCCACGAAACTACAATTAAGGTTAACGGAACCTAAGCTCGAAACCAAATGATTCTTCGAACAAAAATAGGGTGCCTTGACACCAAACAAGTATTTTAAGAATGACATGAGTAAGGAGTGATCTACGGGATCAACATAACCTTTAGGGTTATAAACAAATGAAAGGTCTACGAGACTAAAACGACCCACGGGTCATGATTAGAAAGAAGTTATAAGGACTTCGCCCTAAAGAGGTGAAAGTCTAATCGAAATAGCCTATGAGGCTAAGTAATAGAAACTACGGGCCAATAGCGTAAAGCGAGGGGAACTGGTTACGATTCCCTGTGTAAAACGAGAACGGACAAAGAATAGATTATGGGTTGTCAATTTCCTTGACATGAGTAATTGACATAGTTAAAGGGAAAAACGTTAAACTAGAATCTAGTTTTGGTAAGAAATAACGTTTTAACAAATATGAGTAATTTGAGATGAATTCGGAAAAATGATTAATATCAAAGAATAAAGATCTTGACACCGACGGGTGCAAGGCGAAACATTCGAGAGAAAGATTTACGGTAATGAAAAGTGGACATAAACGTAAACAAGACGTGATGTGATCACAGTCAAAAAGGGGGTGATACATAATATAACCACGTCGTAACGTGAGTTACGAGATAGGAAATAAAAAAAACACGCAAAAAGGGGCGAGTTGGCAAGAGAATACCCGGGTGACGGGGTATGAAGTGACGGCGACTAACAAGTCTAACCGCCAAAATAGATAATTAATAAAGATAACAAACACGAGCTGAAAGTAACGGCCCATGAGGCCTTACACATGAAAGACGTGCGCGTCAATATAATGAGAACTTTGACCAAAAGAAACGGGGGCCTTGAAAACGAAACTAGGTTCGTTTGATTAAACCAATGAACTACGTAAATAAGGTTTCGAGGACGAAACCTCTTTAAGGGGGGTAGACTTGTAACACCCCAAAAACGGGTTTGGTAATCAAACCACGTTAATAGTAAAGACGGGTAAAATACCGTTAGTGGTAAAAATTAACCCGGTAAATATTAGGAATTTAAATAAATAAACCTAATATTAATTTGAAAGAGCATAAATACCTTGAGAAAACAAAGTATATAAAAATGCCCAAGTTAACTGGACTTAAAATAAAACGGGTTATAACTCCCGGAACCCACTAAGTTAACTAGGAATAATTAACCTAGTTAGTTATTGTTTAGTAAAACAAGAAGGAACTTGTAGTAATTGACCCATTTATAGAACCTTTAAACTAAGAGGGACTAAAATGGGCAATATGTGAAAGAAGTTTATAATTAAAAGCAAAACAAAAACCAAAACACACACACACAAGGTGTGTTGGTCGATGTCCAGGAGACGAAAAAAAGGGGTTCTCCTCAAGAACCCTAAACACTCACAAATTCAACAAAATCAAAGAGAAATCGAGTGTAACACCCTAGTTACTAATTAACGATTTTGTATGTAATTACCAACGATTAGATGTGTAGTTAAGACTACACATGCTATAAAAATACGGGTTTATTAAAACTTTTACAAATCATGAGTTATTCTACATCACGTGATCATATGTTTAATCCTTATGTATCAAAGTCAAAACTAATGTTTTAATGGTTTTGACCCCAGGTGATTTACAACATGGCAAAGTGCGGAAGCGTGTATCTATATCGTGTTCGGTTCTTCGTTGAGCTTGATCGTCTTCCGGCATCCAAGGTGTACCTACATTTCATAAACATGAAATGCTTTAGTCATACAGGACTTAAAACGTGTCTAAACGAGTCCGAGAAACAATTGATAACAAAAACAAAAATTTCAACCTGACCTCCACCGTAAATTACGGTGGCACCGTAATTTACGGTGGCCACTGGTTTTACATGCCCCTACCGTAAACCAGTAGGGGGCCACCGTAAGGCTTTTCATCTCCACCGTAAATTACGGTGGCACCGTAATTTACGGTGGACCCTGCATCCAGTTTTCCATTTTTGCCGTAATTTGACACGAAATCTTCCGTATCTTTCAAACCGCTTGTCCGTTTGGCCTACCGTTTCTTCCTACGTGTTTGTAATTTGATTCTCCATCATTTGGAGTTAAAATCCGACATTCGGCTTAACAAAATTTAAGACTTCTAAGTCTTCGGCTTATTACCCTTTATACCAAATTTTGACCCGGTTATGCATTTTATCAAACAAACGTATTTATTTGATTCCTATATTTCATACACTTCATCAAATAATTGTGATATACCATAGTAGGTTCTAATCATAGGTTTATTACACAAATTAAACCCGTTTTCACTAGTATGCTTATTTTGACCCGTTAAGGATATTTTAAGCACTTTTAAGCTCAATTTCGCTTTCATTCTAATCTAGCGTTGTGACCTATATCTCTTATCTAGTACTCTTCCATCACAACTAAATGTGTGTTGGATTTAAAGTAGATATCTATGTGTTCCGAATTTATACCTCTTGAAATATCATTTTACGGCAAAGACTCATATGGAGTCTTTTGGCCCAAGAATTACATCTTTCACTACCCGTACTCGTTCTAAACTTTTGTTTAATCATAAGACTCCTTTCCAAACAACCTCTAAGAGTTGTTTGTTCAATTTAGCCTACAAGGGCGTTTTGGTCGATTTTGGTCCTTCTTTTACAATGAAGGGCTATCACCAATTATTCGACCAAATTAGCACTTTTACATACATCATAAATAAGCGTACCTGGCTCGGATCAACAAATAGACCCGATTTTAATACCTTGCTTTATATTCGCTAATTAAGAACGATGCGAATATTCATTGGATATCTATTCCTGTAAGCATATGACTCGACAAAAGAATCATTAGTCTATATAGTCAAAAGGTGTTGTCTACACCTTTTGACCCGTTTGGCCGAATTGACCATTTATCTTTGCGAAATGATATTTATTATCATCTCCTCTACATGACTCTTCCCGTTTAACACCGTACGGTAATTTTAAATATAAACCGTGTATTTCTTTCGACATAATATGACCAATTTATCGATTTACTTCTTTTTAACCATTATTATGGTTTCTATCATCTTTTGATTTTCTTGTTCCGTTCGACTACACGACGGAACATCATATTTCAATTGTTTAGATATCTAATTCATAATTTATATGATAAGAAAACATTCCACAATTTAAGACTAGTGTAAGCTATACTTACCTTGCATCCGAATTATGCTTTTCCGCCATTCTTGCTTCGTTTGACCCGCTTCCTTTCTAAGCCTCCACCTAGCTTGTCAAGCGTCAAACTATCATCATAATTCGTAAGACGGTTATATTAGTCATCATTAATTATGACTATTCCATCTTACATATTTTCTATCACAATTACCATTCGATCTTATTAATGGTCGGTTTGACTATTTAAAAGTCAAATCACCAATTAACACATATGATTGCACTATCAAGTTCACAAGACTCAATTAGGCACATTATCAACACTTAGTTCTCATTTAGGCATTTTAACAAACACCTAATGTGCATGATTTTACATATTTACTAACTAGTTCCTAACTAGTTATTTTTACCAAGATTAACATCAAAAATCACCACTATCACTTATGATCAATTACTCAAACTTGCAAATTGTTCAAGTATCTTGTTCCTACTAGCAACTATGATGTTTTTAAACATGTGTACATCATCATCTTTACTACATAATCAAAACCCACTTGACACATGAGTGTATGATCATGGATTCACAACCATGAACATCAATTCAACAAGTACATGACTGGGGTTTACTCCTAGACATAGTTTCATCACTAATTTCATCCAATCAACAAACATGCAAGTTCAGATTCGAGTTCTCTAGGTTTGCTCAGAATTTCAACTAGAGATTTCTCAAGAAATTTACATACCTCATGACTCCTTTTTCAATGGAGATCACTAATTCATACTCGGATTTTGATTTGGACTTGATTTGCCCCTTCAATTTGATGAAATTGTGTTGATTAGGGTTTGACCCTTCTTGGTCGCCCCTGAGCTCGATCCAGAACACACACTGTGTGTGTGTGTTTGTGTTTGTTTTTAATAAATAACTTTTCTAGTTATCCCGCTTTAACCCCTCATGTTTGGTTCGTTATTAAGTAGGCCACAACCTACTTATTTCTTTTAACAATTTTCCCACTTATTAACTAGGTTAAATATTCCTAGTTAACTTAGCGGCTTCGGGAATATTTATGACTAAGTTTATTTTAGGTCCCGTTAACTCGGGCCTTCTAAGCTTTTATTTCTTAAAAGCTTTTATTCACTTTTTATTTATTATTAGGATTAATTATTTAAATCCTAATATTTACCGGGTAAATTTTTACCACTAAAGGTATTTTACCCGTCTTTACTATTAACGTGGTTTGATTACCAAAGCCGTTTTCGGGGTGTTATAAGTCTACCCCCCTTAAAGAGGTTTCGTCCTCGAAACCTTTTCTTACTTAATTTATCGAGTTCAACTCCATGTATTTGCTCTCGATAATCAATTAAGCATTTCTCATATCTTAACCGATTGTTAGTATTACCAGAAAAGTATGGTAATATTCTTTTGGTTATTAATCATCTACGTATCTTACATGACATAATGCGACTGGAAATAACGTAATCTCGTTATTTCCACTAGTTTAATTAACTTAGCGATATTCCTCGCTTTCATATACTATCGAATTCTTTATGAATCCATTACTTTGACCCGTTTAAAGGTTTCTAGTGAAATCTTTCACTTCTAGCAACAATTCCTTTTATTTTCAAATTTACTTATTCGGTTTAGTTATACCGAATTTACCGTTTACAAGCGAACCAAATTTCTTAACTTAAATTGCTGACTTTAACTGGTTTCATTAACTAGACTTATTTGTCCAGTTCCTTTTTACCGCTTGCTTGGTTATATTGTGATTCTACTTCACATTACATTTCTTGACCGTGATTGTGTTACATCATGTTTAATTTATATCAACCTTTCATTTTTGAGAATATCACTTTTTGAATATATCATCTTGCGCCTATCAGTGTCAAGACTTGTATCTTTCATGCTTACTATTTAAATTCCTATCAGAATTTATGTTTGTAAAAACATTACTTCTTACTAAAACCGAAGTTTTAGTTTTAGGATCTTTTCTTTAACTTGTGTCAATCATCCATACTGGGATATTGACAGTCCGTAATTTAATCCTTTACAGTCTTAGTTTTTATGCGGGGATTCTTAACTGATTTCCTCGCTTTATTCCATCTAACCCGTAGGTTTTATCACTTAGCCTTACGGGCTATTTTTGATTAGACATTCACCTCTTTCAGGCGAAGTCCTTATAACTTCTTTCTAATCATGACCCGTGGGTCGTTTTAGTCCGTATATCTCTCATTTGTTTATAACCCTAAAGGTTATGTTGATCCCGTAGATCACTCTTTTACTCGTGTCTTATTAAAATATATATTTGGTGTCAAAGCACTCTTTTTACGTTTGAAATTCATTTGTCTCAAGCTTACCGTTATCCGTCTTGCGCTTACTTACGCCTTCAAGCATTATACTTTATTCAACCCGTTCAATCTCAAAATAGTTGAATATAATTATCAGAATTTCTGTTTACGAAATTTTTATGGTCTTTTAGTCATAACTCATAATCCGAGTCTTTTGACTTTAAATTCATGTTCTCGTTTCTCGGTTTACGCATGTGTTTAATTCTTACCCATCAACCGGGTGTTTTACCAAAGTCGTTATTATTGCAATCCTCCCGGTATGCATTAAGACCTCGCTTCATTTTTATATTCTGACTTTGTCTTTAAGTTCGACGTTTTACAAAAAATGACCCGTTAAGGGACATATTTTCATTTTCCGGGTTCGAGTGCAAGTACACTCCCTCCCATTGCTTGTCTAAATCATTTTTCATGTTTGCGTTTTTTGGGTTCGAGTGTAAGCACACTCCCTCCCATTGCTTGTCTAAATCATTTTACTTGCTTGCGTTTTATGGGTTCGAGTGTAAGTACACTCCCTCCCAATACTTGTCTAAATCATTTTACCTGCTTGCGTTTTATGGGTTCGAGTGTAAGTACACTCCCTCCCAATACTTGTCTAAATCATTTTACATGCTTGCGTTTTATGGGTTCGAGTGTAAGTACACTCCTTCCCAATACTTGTCTAAATCATTTTACATGCTTGCGTTTTATGGGTTCGAGTGTAAGTACACTCCTTCCCAATACTTGTCTAAATAATTTTACATGCTTCTTTGTCCCTTCGCTTGGGCTCATTATCCTGATGTAATACGCTTCAGTCACTCGGTTGTGCGTTTACATTATTATCAAATATTTTGCTTATCTGATTCATTTGGGTACTTTTTAATTAGTCCCATTTACTCCGCCCTTACTACATCGGATGTAAATGTGTCCGCTATAAGAAACTCGTGGTATCATATGCCACTACTTACTTGGCCAGAGTAAGCGATTTAACACATGACGTACACGACCTTTTTATAGTTTTCACATCACGCCCTATGTAAGTAACGCCTCTATTCAGTTTTCTTGGAAATTATATCCTGGATATGTATTTCTGTTCAGGCTTTCCAAGTTTCTAATTTACCCATGCAACGATCATTCTCTACGTGTTTGTTGCATATTGCTAATTGTGCGATTATTTAAAATGTGCACCTTGTAATGTTTGCCCCTACGGGCGTTCCTTGCTATTAACCTAGTTCGCGACCGTTACGCGATTTTGGTCCTTGATGAGTATGCTCTTCCTGTCATACCTCGTACCGTTCCATCATCATATCCATAATTCGTTCAACTCCCGTCATCTTCAGACGCGAGTGTCCTTCAATTAAAACATTCACAAGAGTTAGTAATGTCAACTTCAATAATCGCCCGTATTATAATACAAGGCTTTTTCTACTATACGCGTCAACGTGCGTATTTTCGTCAACCATATCAATCATTTAAACTGGGGTAACATATACCACACGATAGCTCTATGTGTTGTTTACAACACTTTAGCATACTAACTATTAACGTAGTTGTACATACCGGATTTGCGATCAAGCCTCGAACCGAACACTATTCTTTGTCAAGAGCATAAGGTTTAAGTCCAAGCATGGTTCCTCCCCACCATACTCGGATCTCTTAAACCAAGGCTCTGATACCAACTTGTAACACCCTAGTTACTAATTAACGATTTTATATGTAATTACCAACGATTAGATGTGTAGTTAAGACTACACATGCTATAAAAATACGGGTTTATTAAAACTTTTACAAATCATGAGTTATTCTACATCACATGATCATATGTTTAATCCTTATGTATCAAAGTCAAAACTAATGTTTTAATGGTTTTGACCCCAGGTGATTTACAACATGGCAAAGTGCGGAAGCGTGTATCTATATCGTGTTCGGTTCTTCGTTGAGCTTGATCGTCTTCCGGCATCCAAGGTGTACCTACATTTCATAAACATGAAATGCTTTAGTCATACAGGACTTAAAACGTGTCTAAACGAGTCCGAGAAACAATTGATAACAAAAACAAAAATTTCAACCTGACCTCCACCGTAAATTACGGTGGCACCGTAATTTACGGTGGCCACTGGTTTTACATGCCCCTACCGTAAACCAGTAGGGGGCCACCGTAAGGCTTTTCATCTCCACCGTAAATTACGGTGGCACCGTAATTTACGGTGGACCCTGCATCCAGTTTTCCATTTTTGCCGTAATTTGACACGAAATCTTCCGTATCTTTCAAACCGCTTGTCCGTTTGGCCTACCGTTTCTTCCTACGTGTTTGTAATTTGATTCTCCATCATTTGGAGTTAAAATCCGACATTCGGCTTAACAAAATTTAAGACTTCTAAGTCTTCGGCTTATTACCCTTTATACCAAATTTTGACCCGGTTATGCATTTTATCAAACAAACGTATTTATTTGATTCCTATATTTCATACACTTCATCAAATAATTGTGATATACCATAGTAGGTTCTAATCATAGGTTTATTACACAAATTAAACCCGTTTTCACTAGTATGCTTATTTTGACCCGTTAAGGATATTTTAAGCACTTTTAAGCTCAATTTCGCTTTCATTCTAATCTAGCGTTGTGACCTATATCTCTTATCTAGTACTCTTCCATCACAACTAAATGTGTGTTGGATTTAAAGTAGATATCTATGTGTTCCGAATTTATACCTCTTGAAATATCATTTTACGGCAAAGACTCATATGGAGTCTTTTGGCCCAAGAATTACATCTTTCACTACCCGTACTCGTTCTAAACTTTTGTTTAATCATAAGACTCCTTTCCAAACAACCTCTAAGAGTTGTTTGTTCAATTTAGCCTACAAGGGCGTTTTGGTCGATTTTGGTCCTTCTTTTACAATGAAGGGCTATCACCAATTATTCGACCAAATTAGCACTTTTACATACATCATAAATAAGCGTACCTGGCTCGGATCAACAAATAGACCCGATTTTAATACCTTGCTTTATATTCGCTAATTAAGAACGATGCGAATATCCATTGGATATCTATTCCTGTAAGCATATGACTCGACAAAAGAATCATTAGTCTATATAGTCAAAAGGTGTTGTCTACACCTTTTGACCCGTTTGGCCGAATTGACCATTTATCTTTGCGAAATGATATTTATTATCATCTCCTCTACATGACTCTTCCCGTTTAACACCGTACGGTAATTTTAAATATAAACCGTGTATTTCTTTCAACATAATATGACCAATTTATCGATTTACTTCTTTTTAACCATTATTATGGTTTCTATCATCTTTTGATTTTCTTGTTCCGTTCGACTACACGACGGAACATCATATTTCAATTGTTTAGATATCTAATTCATAATTTATATGATAAGAAAACATTCCACAATTTAAGACTAGTGTAAGCTATACTTACCTTGCATCCGAATTATGCTTTTCCGCCATTCTTGCTTCGTTTGACCCGCTTCCTTTCCAAGCCTCCACCTAGCTTGTCAAGCGTCAAACTATCATCATAATTCGTAAGACGGTTATATTAGTCATCATTAATTATGACTATTCCATCTTACATATTTTCTATCACAATTACCATTCGATCTTATTAATGGTCGGTTTGACTATTTAAAAGTCAAATCACCAATTAACACATATGATTGCACTATCAAGTTCACAAGACTCAATTAGGCACATTATCAACACTTAGTTCTCATTTAGGCATTTTAACAAACACCTAATGTGCATGATTTTACATATTTACTAACTAGTTCCTAACTAGTTATTTTTACCAAGATTAACATCAAAAATCACCACTATCACTTATGATCAATTACTCAAACTTGCAAATTGTTCAAGTATCTTGTTCCTACTAGCAACTATGATGTTTTTAAACATGTGTACATCATCATCTTTACTACATAATCAAAACCCACTTGACACATGAGTGTATGATCATGGATTCACAACCATGAACATCAATTCAACAAGTACATGACTGGGGTTTACTCCTAGACATAGTTTCATCACTAATTTCATCCAATCAACAAACATGCAAGTTCAGATTCGAGTTCTCTAGGTTTGCTCAGAATTTCAACTAGAGATTTCTCAAGAAATTTACATACCTCATGACTCCTTTTTCAATGGAGATCACTAATTCATACTCGGATTTTGATTTGGACTTGATTTGCCCCTTCAATTTGATGAAATTGTGTTGATTAGGGTTTGACCCTTCTTGGTCGCCCCTGAGCTCGATCCAGAACACACACTGTGTGTGTGTGTTTGTGTTTGTTTTTAATAAATAACTTTTCTAGTTATCCCGCTTTAACCCCTCATGTTTGGTTCGTTATTAAGTAGGCCACAACCTACTTATTTCTTTTAACAATTTTCCCACTTATTAACTAGGTTAAATATTCCTAGTTAACTTAGCGGCTTCGGGAATATTTATGACTAAGTTTATTTTAGGTCCCGTTAACTCGGGCCTTCTAAGCTTTTATTTCTTAAAAGCTTTTATTCACTTTTTATTTATTATTAGGATTAATTATTTAAATCCTAATATTTACCGGGTAAATTTTTACCACTAAAGGTATTTTACCCGTCTTTACTATTAACGTGGTTTGATTACCAAAGCCGTTTTCGGGGTGTTACATCGAGCCGGAAAATTGGGGCTTTTAATAAAATCGTGATCACCAAGCTTAGGGGATCACAAGGTATGTTGAATTTTGATTTTTAGTAATATTTTGAAATTGTGATGAACTTGCATGAACGAAATTCTTGCATGAATGTTCAATGTTATAGTGATATTAGTGTGGGTACAAGTCTAGGAACAAACCCTAGATGCAAACTTGTAAAATTGTGCCATAAACTAGTGATTAATCCAAATAACCAAGTATGAGCTAAGTGGGTTTTGTTGATTTGATGAAATTGATGTTGTATTGGTGTTTATCAACATCATACTAACTCATATGAATGAACTACTTGAACAAATTAGGGATTTTGTTAAGAGTTCATAAGTGATTAGAAGTGGGTCTTGACATAGAGTTAAAGCCATGATTATGATGGTCAAAGTGTGTATAAGCTTGTAATAACTGAAATTACATGTTGATTTATTATTACTTGAGGTAGGAATTGGATGACATGTTAGCTAATTTGGCGTCTCAAAAGATGATGCTCACTAAGCGTTGATAATGTTCCCAATTGAGTCTTGTGAACTTGATAGTGCAATCATATGTGTTAATTGGTGATTTGACTTTTAAAAAGTCAAACCAACCATTAATAAGATCTATTGATAATTTTGATAGAAAATACGTAAGATGTAATAGTCATGATTGACAATGACTAAACTAACCATCTTACGAAATATGATGATAGTTTGACGCGTAACAAGCTAGGTGAAAGCTTGGAGGAAGGAGCGGGTCAAACAAATCTAGTAAGAGACGAAAAGCGTAAACCAGATGAGAGGTAAGTTAAAACTTACACCTTTTTTATTTAATATCTATTGGTTTTTATAGATTTTGAATAATCAAAGGTCACATTTGACTTATGATGTTTCGACCCGACATGCGCGGTTCGGAACAAAAGACAATAATGATAAACTATGTTGAATGGTTAAAAAGAGCCAATAAGGTCATTTAGTCGTGTAATGACTAATAAATAACGAGTTTTGAATGATTTACCTTATAAGGTAAATCAATACAATTAATAAGGGTAAAACGGCAATGTGGTCACTTGTTGACGATAACTGTTAGTTTTGAAGGACATTTTATGGCGTAAGATACAAAGGGGTCAAATTAATCAAGAAATAGATTTATAAGTAAATTGACCGTACGGTGTAAACCGGTACAAGTCATATAGATGGGATGATAATAAATCCATCTCGCAAAAGTAATCGGTCATATAGACCAAACGGGTCAAAAGGTGAAAATAACACCCTTTGACAATATCGGCTAATGTTTTGTCGAGTTGCATGATTACAGGAATAAGTATTGATTGAATGTTGACATCGCTATTACTTAGCGGCAACTAAGGTAAGGTATCAAAACGGGCCAATATATTGATTCGAGCCAGGTAGGTATAATTAGTCAAACCATCATTAGAACATGAAGCTCAATGAGGGCTAAACAAGTTAAAATGGACATTGGGTTATCTTTAAGTAAACCGAATGATTTAAGTTATAGTTCTTGTGTTTTGAAAACATAATGGCTATTTAAAACAAGAGCCTAGTTTAAAAGTAGAATTTTGGTCAATTACGACACTAAAAGTCTTTTGTTATAAAGAAAGGATTTAAGATGACCGAAACGCCCTCATAAGCTAAATCGAGCAAACGAATCTTAAGAGTTGTTTAAAAACAAGTTACATGATCAAGCAAATACTTTGGATAAGTATAACAAGCGAAAAGGGTAAATCTAGGGTCAAATGGCTCTATTTGAGTCTTGCCGTAAAATAATAATCCGAGGGGTAAAACTCGGAACATATAGATAATGTGAGAAAATCAGTATGATCTTCAAGCGGAATTAACTTTCACACGAAATAACCCTTTGGAGCGGAATCACCTTCAAACGAAATATCTAATTTCGTGTGAAATCAACTGATGCTCACTTTCAAGCGGAATCACCTTTGAAGCGGAATTACTAATTTCGTGTGAAATAGTGCAATGTTCAAGCGGAATTACACTTTCGGACAATTTTTTCAAAAATTGATCATGTTTTACTTCGAATTAGAGTCTGATTCTTTCTAGGGTTTGTTAAAACACTGTTACGCAGATAATGTGAGAAAATCAAGCCATTTTAACCGTGAAAAGTTGTTAATTTTTTAAAAGAAGGTGTAGAAATCAGATTTTGCAGCTGAAATAGTAAGAACTCTTCCTCCTGAGCTCTGATACCACTTGTAGGATCGTTCTGTGACCCAAACGAGTCGATCAGAAGAGAACTTCACCAATACAAAAGGCGGAAACAAATGTATCGATGTTATTTCAGCTGAATTGCACGAGAAATCACTTTAAACTGTCTTTAGATTGATATTAGATCGATTACAATGCTGTAGACACTTCGGCAGAGCTTCGCTATCGGAATCAGAATCGTTACAAATGAATAATCACATCAGGTATTTATAGGGAGAGTGATTTCGTTTGAAATCTAATTCCGCACGAAATTACACAAGCGGAATCAACAACTGATTTCAAGCGGAATTCCCATGTTAATTTCGTTTGAAATGACCCTGTGTAATTTCAAGCGGAATTACTTATAAACGCACATTTCTCGTTTTTCGTGCCCTGATCTATCTAGTACAATACAAGACTCGATACAAGACGAAGTCGACAGACGGATGCACCAACATCAGTCAAATCTAAGAATCATCCTAAAAGAATACCGATTTTTAAATCTTCAGGAAGTGATGAAGATACTGATGATGAGGAAGAGTTTATTAATACAGCCAGAAAAAAATTAGATTCTTACAGTTTTAATTTGTTTTTTGCAGATAAAATCGAGATGTTGAAAGAGAAAAGGGCTGCTAGACTGAAGAGAGAATTGGAAGCAAGAAGGATTGTTGAAGAGGAAATTGAAGCAAGAAGGATTGCTGAAGAAAAGGCAAAAGCTGAAGAAGAACCGACACAAAAGGTCAAGATTGATGAGAGTGAAGTGATGATAAAAGTTGAGACAGAACCGAATGTGATTGAGAAGGTGGTGGAAAAAAATTGTTGAAGTGGAGAAAATAATCATAGTTGAAAAAATAATTGAAGTCAAGAAAATAGTCGAAGTTGAAAGGATTGTAGAGGTTGAAAAATCTTGTCTGAAATGTTTGGAATCATGCAAACATTGTGAAGAGAAAGATAAGAAGTATATGGAGCTAGACAAGATGAAAAAAAAATTGTTGTTTGATGTTAAGTACGTGAAAGAATCTTATGATGTGCTGAACAAAACAATTAACCAATTGGAAAAGACAAACTTAGAAGTAGAAGATGCTTTGACAATGTCGAATTCAACGGTGATGACTAAACAGAAAGCTATCAATCACTATATTGAAGAGTGTGCAAAGTTGAAGCAGGAACTGCAGACTGAAAAGATTGAGAATGAAAGAATCAGAAGACTGCTGCAGAGTTATTCCAGTTCTGATTACTTGATTGATAGAATTTATCCAACTGTTGCAGGTTTTGAAGCCTTTCAAGATAAGAAGACGGAAGATACGGATACTGGTAAGAAGCAAAGTGCAAATTATAAAAGGTGTCCGCCTCCGATCTGGGAAGGTTATTCTCCCAGAAAGTCTATTACAGATGAAGTCAAAAGGCAGTCAATATAAAGTTAAAGTCTGAAACAACTGATGAGTTACCAGACAACATTGACGTTACATTCACATCGTCTGACACTGATCATGAGTCCGAGATAATTAAGAAAGTGGTCGATCAGGTGTTGGATAAAGATGAAGAGTCAAAGTCTGAGTCTAATTCTGAAAAGTCGAGTTCGTCAGAGAAAAGCTCGAAATCACCGGTCAAAAGGGTTTACAATAAAGATTTTCTGATGTTGAAAAATAATTTGAATGACGAAACATTCAAAGTAGCATATACTTTGAATGATTCCGACAAATTATTTTCTGATGAGGAATTTCCAATAAGAAGTGTTAAAACTGAAATGATTAAAAAGGTTTTCAAATTAACAGAAATTAATATTTCTAAAATAAAAGAAGTAAATCTTACTGAAAAACCTAAAAAGTACACTTCAAGAGTTTAACAAAGATTGAACAAGAAAAAAGGTTACAGTTCAGGTTCTGGTTATCGAAAGAAACCAAACCATAACAATAATTTCAAAAAGAAAGGTTTATGTTTTATTCCTTCAGAAAATCATAAAAATGAGAAAAATCATAAACCAAAAACTAAATTTGTTTCAGGAGGAAGTTCGGAAGAAGAGAATGAGAAACCATTCTGGAGACAGTCAAACAAAAAGTTTCTCGCTGAAAGGAAAAAGAATATGTTGAAAGAATCTGAACGAAGAACTTGTTTCAAATGTCAAGAGGTTGGACACATTGCTTGGAATTGTTCAAAGCCAACCAACACAAAACAGGGAGTTGCTTCTAACTCTAAACTGAAAGAGAAATGTGTTGATGAAAAGAAACAACCAACAGAAAAATTCAAAGTGTTCAAAAATTCGATGTTCGAAGCTGGTGAAAGATCGTAACGTTTTTACAAAAGAAGAACAATTTTAAACAAACAAAAATGGGTTGTTAAAAGTTCAGAAAGTTTTGGCGATGAATCTGACTCGTCAAAGTCAGAGGAGCCACAAGTTGATCTAAAAGGAGAAAATCCAGTTCCGCCAATGGATGATGTAAACTTTCCACCATTGCGGACTGCAAATTTTAAACAAAAAGTTGAAAAGGTTGAGATTTCAAATGAATTCTATTCTGAAAAGAAAGAATTTGATGTCGAAAAGGCGTTTAATGGTAAAGAGAAAAATATCTTTGGCAGGATGGTTGACGGGAAGGAAAAAGGGGTAAAAGATTTTTATGAATCAAAGAGGTGGAGTTACCCACCGAGTGAAAATAACTCAGATGCACCCAAGGCTGGTCAGGCTTGGGTGACAGCGTTCTCTGCTTAAAATCCTGATTTGCCGGAGCTCCCAAGTTGGTAATCGTGGCACAGGAATCGACATCATTCTTGAAAAATGATTTTGTGAAAAGCCTAAAAATGTTAGATTTTACAAGTGGATAAAGAAAAAAAAGGGGTTTCATTTACAAGAGGTTAATCAATGTCATTAAGTTGAACTTGATTTAACTTTCATACAAAGTGGTTGCAAGAACAAAAGGATGAGTTAATCCCCAAGTTTGTGAAATGACAAACAAATCTAATTTTCCGGAAAAACCATTTTGATTAACATAAACTTAAGTGTTTTAAAATCAAAATGGGAAAATAGTTTGTTGTCAGGGGGAGTTCTGATTGTTTACGCCAAGTGAATGGAGAATTGAAGCAATTCAAATCAGTTTGTCATTTTATTTGTACAGTTTATTGCTTTCATTTTCAAATTTTCCCAGAAAATCAAAAATTGAAACATATTTTTGATTTTAGGGGGAGTAAAAAACTAAAAATTTTGAAAATTTGAAAAATCCAAAAACATAATAAAATCTAAAAATTCAAAAACATCAAAAAATTAAAAAGAGTTTTGTCGTGAAAAAGAGGAAATGATAGTACATCAGTGGACAATCACAGTACGCTAAAGAAATGTAAATAAAAATGTGATAAACGGTCTCACTGATGATATGCCAGTAGGTTTTTACACGCTTAGTAGATTGTGTTCGAGATATAAACCTAAATATCATTACTTACTTATCTCGTAGGGAACATCTCTCGGATATATAGGTAACCCCTGAAATCTTGTTTGAAGGGTTTTCTATTTCTGACATACTAGGTCTTTGTGCGTGATGATATCTGGGGTATTAAACCAGGACTTCTGATTTTGTGGGAGCAATAGCCTAGTCCTCGTATAATACTTTGCATTGCTTTAATCTTAAAGCTCACCCTCAGCATAAAAATGATGAAACATTGAAAAATGCTAATCATGTGCTGTTGAAGAAAAGATTCTCTAAAGGGAACACACCTAAAGTCGAACCATCATCTCTCTGATTTTGCGGAAGCAATAGCCTGAGCTCTCATGGTCTCGCATTTACCCTTTACAGATATCATTAGTGTACATTCACCTGTAAGACTGAATATAGGAGTCTGGATACGGGAGTATATTCTGAGGTGGGACACGCGAATAAGGTTAAGTGCTTAAAACACTAATCTCGTATCTCGAAACAATTGAACTTTGTGTGAAAATTTAAGTGGATCAGTATACTGACAATCTAAGTGAATCGTTTAGAACTTAAAGTGTTTAAAGCTCAACGGTGCTAGTGATTTGTCAAAAACTGATATGATCCTCTTACACAAACTCACAAAAATATTATCTGTAAATATATATTTACTGGTTTTCATTAGTGTGTTTCAGCTTAAAATTTTGAAAAATAAAAAAGATTTTATTTCATCTTATTTTTTGACAACAGATGTTGAAAAGCTGATTTTCAAAATTCCAAGTGCTAAACATGATGAACAAACAGTGGGCTGGGAGAGTGTGTTTAAAGAAGAAAATGATGTTTTGAGAATGATTTTACTGATTAGTTAATCAAGGTCATTAATTTGAACTTGATATAACTATTGTTAATGGTGAATGATATATACAAGTGGTTTCTAAATTTTTTAAATCTTAACAATTGTGAAATTTATTGTTGGGTAGAGATTTGTGCAGATCCCCGTGTATGATCCTGTTGCTACAAAGAGCCAGGAATCATTCCTAAACCTATGAAAGTGCTATGTCAGATTGCGATCCCGGAACAACTTAAGGGGGAGTCTGTTAGCAAAGGGGAGTCTGAAGACGTAAGAGCCGGTTTCTGATCCTGGAACAAAGCTCGAGATAGAAACTGCCGATGCTGATAAACAAGAAGAAGAGAAGATAGAGATTGAAGGATGCTTACAGTGTCAGATACTTTGGAAAGAGCGTGAAGACTGATCAAGACTGAATACTTGTCGTACTGAAGACTCGTACCGAAGACTTCGTCAACATCCAAGGGGAGTCTGTTGGTGTATATGTCTGTCGACTTCGTCTTGTATCGAGTCTTGTATCTAGATAGGATAAACCAGAGCTCGGTAGTCAAAGAAATAGGATTTTAGTGTTGGTTGACCAGTTCACACGAACTGGCAGAGCCAGTTCATGCGAAGTGGCCTCTTCGCACGAAGTGGTAATGTCAGGTTCATGGGGACTGGCCTCTCCTATAAATAGCTGAGCTTGTCATTTCATTTGTAACGTTACTGATTCCAGAGCAGAGGTGCTGCCGAAGTGTCAAGTGGTCTGTAAAGCTTTCAAATCAATATACAAGACAATTAAAGTGAATCCTAGTGTGAATCAAGCTGTAATCAAGTCCGAATCACTGAATTCCGCCTTTGGTTTGGATTAGAACTCTTCTGATCGACTCATTTAGGTCGAATCTCGATCCTACAATTCACAATATTAAACAACATGTTATATAAACGATCTCTTGCAGGTCCATATCTAAGGTGCATTGAGGATCTTGAAATTCAAGAAGTCCTAAAGGATTTTCATGAAGGAGATTGTGGAAACCACACTGGGGGCAGAGCACTGTTCTCAAGGATCCTTAGGACAGGATATTATTGGCCTACGATGAAGAAGGATGCCATGGATTATGCCAAGAAATGTGATGCTTGTCAAAGACATAGCAATATCCTTCATCAACCAGCAGAGCTCCTGCATCCTATATCCTCTTCTTGGCCATTCATCAGATGGGGAATGGATATAGTTGGTAAACTTCCGAAGGCACCAGGAGGAAAAGTGTTTATGCTTTCCATGACTGATTACTTTTCCAAATGGATAGAAGCTGAAGCATTTGCACAAGTCAGAGAAAAAGAAGTGATATCCTTTATTAAAAGAAACATTATTACTAGATTTGGTATCCCTTCTGAAATTGTTTGTGATAATGGATCCCAATTTATTAGGAATAGAACTACTAACTTTTGTGACAGTTGGGGGATTAAGATGATAACATCAACACCAGTCCACCCACAAGCTAATGGTCAAGCATAATCATCTAAAAAGATCATCATCAACAACTTGTAGAAGAAGCTTGGATCCAAGAAAGGAAAATGGGCAGAAGAGCTACCTTATGTGTTATGGGCTGATAGAACAACTCCCAAGAATGCTACTGGCCAGACTCCATTTTCTTTAGTGTTTGGAGCAGAATCGGTGATCCCTAGAGAGATGGTAGTCCCTACTGCAAGAATAAGCATCCGTGATCCTGAAGGAAATGCTAAAAACTTGGTTCAAGACTTGGATACCATAGAAGAACTCAGGGATTTGGAAAGGATAAGATTGGCTAGTTATCAACAAAGGATGGCTAGAGCTTATAACAAGAATGTCAGGATCAGAAAGTTTCAAGTTGGTGACATGGTGTTAAGGAAAGCATTCCAAAATACCACAAATCCTGCTGATGGCAAGTTAGCACCAAAGTAGGAAGGCCCCTATCTTATTGAAGCTGAGGTAGGAAAGGGGACATACCGATTATTAACAATGGAAGGTGATTTGCTACCAAGAGCTTGGAATGCTATCCATTTGACGAGATACTTCATGTAAGAAGGATCTAGGATCCTCGGCCATCTTCATATTGGGTATACATTAAGGATCCTTAGAGGATATATGATCCTCATTCTGGTAATGATCTGATTCTAATCCTTTAATTTATTTTATTACAAGGAGAATGATTCAGGATCCTTTATCCTTTTCACTAAGTTTTAAGTTTTGCTGAAGTAGGTGCATATTTGACAAAGGATCGAGTATCCACAAAAGTCTCCTAAGTTTTATGGGCTTGTCCCAAGTTTCATGGGTTTATCCCCAGTTTTTGGGCTCGTCCCCAGTTTAAGGTATCTACTACCTTCGCCAGTAGCGCACGATTATCCTGGTGTAGTTAAAGGCAATGGGACCAGTACCAGCTTTAGGGGCTGACAATTTCATTGTACTGGCTGTATTCAGGATCCTAAGTATAATGGTAGACGTACCATACATCCGTTCCTGTAGGTCCCTATCCCTTAGATCTTTACAAAACTGACAATCTACCAAGGGTGCGGAATCTCCTTGATAAACCTATCAAACAGAAACAAGAACACAAGACGGTTTACAACCTGATCTTCTATGATTATCCAACGAAAACGTTTACAATCACTAAAGATCTCCACGAACTCACAGCCAATGTTCTGTGTATTCGAACTCTCTCTCAATTGCCTAAAAGTCTAACCCTAAAACTCTAGGTAAAGGTTGTTTATATAGCACAACCTACACAATTCGAATTAGACTCAGCCCATACGAATTCTGTTTACAATTCGGGCTAAACTAGATGGACTTTAACTTGAACTTGAACTTGGACGATTTGCGCTTTAACAAACTCGAATTCCATTCTGTCTTCATAAGTCTTCGTGGCCCAAGCTCGTTTAATATCCAAAGACTAATCCAATGCTGTTGTCACATAAAATGCACCAACAAACTCCCCCTTGACAATAGCTTGCAAAGGAAACTTTAGTCTTCAGAATATCACAGTCTTTGGTCTTTGGATAGCGTCAGCTTCAACATGATAGCGTCAGTTTCAACATGAATTCTGTCAGCAGCAGACTCCCCCTAAGCTGATGTATCCAATCACCAAATCTTCCAAGTTTTGATTCAGCATTCCAAGTAAGTCTTCACAGCATCCATTCTGTATAGTAGAAGGAGGATTCTACCAAGCAGCAACAAACTCCTCATCTCTTCAAAATAACTTCTCATCAACACACTGCTTCAATCTGTATACTATAAAACAAACATCTCGAGAAACCATAAGCATTTTTCAACATAAGTTAAACAAATTATTATTATTCAAGAGATTAGTTAAACTATATAACAGATTAAGCACTTTTCAATCCAACACCAACACGCACAAATTTTAAACAAACACCTTATAACCTGCATGAATTAAAATTTTGAACCCACTTTCTAACATCGTCTCCCCCTATTGGTAACAACTCCTCCAAGAATAACAATTTTCCGTACGTTAAGAATTTTAAACAGAAAAAGACACTATTTTTGTATTTTTTGTATTTTTCTGAAAGCAAATGAATACGAAAAGCAATAAACACTCTATTTTTGTGAGAATCACCGGTAAGAAGATCATATCAACACAATCAAACTGTTTCACACAATTAGATAATTCTTTATTTTAAATTTTCGTGAAAAGCAGTTCAAGACGATTACCAGTATGTTTGTCCACCTAAACAAAAGGCATGAACATTTCTAGTACCATTACCATATGATACGTTAAGATAATATTATTACTGATATACTAGTGTGTCCCACTTCAGGATATACCCCCGCGATCAAGGTATGCACAAAGATTCATCGTAGTAGGTGAGTATACTGAATTCATCCATTTTGTTTTTCAACGTTTAGATAATTGGTGAACAGGTCAGTACTTCCGTACAGCAGAGAGACCAAAATATCTAACGAGGGCTAAGACAAATACCATTTTTGGTACGATTTATGCATTTTGCACTTTTTGAATGACTCTCTATGAGAGCTTCTTCATTTATGGGATTTGGCATTTTTAGCTCTTTTAAGATATCCTGGGTGTGTCTAGGTCAGCATATATCTGGATGCAGCAGAAGGACACCTCTGATATCCCTAGATGAAATAACAGTATAAAGACCCAAAACTTCAGATTTTGGCAATCTATCAACGCAAGATTTAAGGTCATTAAACCAGACACCACTGATGTGTTCCCCACTCATACTCAGTTTATTTAGGTTTATATCACATCGGTAAGTTGATTATTTCATGCTTTTTGCCTACTGGTACATCATATGATGAAGCTGCTATCACACTTAAGCAATTTAATTTCATTTTCAGTGTGACAGTCTAACTCGCTGATGTACTATCATTTCTTCTTTTTCACACAGTAATAACTCATTTTTGTTTTTCTATTTTTTTTATGTTTTTGATTTTTTTCAATGTTTTTATATTTTTGATTTTTAAGAAAAGCAGTAAACTATTTACAAAAATTCTTATGAAAAACCAGTTATTCAGGATTCCTCATCCCGTTGAGTTCGACTAAGTGTTCAAAGCGAGCTCGATCAAAAGCTTTTGTGTAAAGATCAGCAAGGTTATCTAGTGTGTCGACTCGGTGTAATTCAATGAGTCTCTTTTCAGCACAATCCCGTATAAAGTGATGACGTATGTCAATATGTTTAGTTCTACTGTGCTTTAAGGGATTGTTTGTGATTGATATAGTGGCATTATTATCTATCATAATAGGAGTACGAGTGAAATCCAAACCATAATTGCGCATCTGCTGTTGAATCCAGAGAACCAGAGAGCAACAGCTACCCGCAACAATATATTCAGCTTCACACGTAGATGTAGACACACAGGATTGCTTCTTACATTGCCAAGACACGATCCTGCCTCCTAAGAACTGACAACCACCTGTTGTTGACTTTCTGTTTGATTTGCATCCTCCAAAGTCTGAATCAGTGCAAGCAACGAACCTCAAATCACTATCAGCTGGATACCACAACCCAAGTTTAGGTTTCCCCTTCAAGTAACGAAGAATACGCTTCACTGCTTTCATGTGTGACTCTTTCGGATTCGCCTGATATCTGGCACACAAGCATACGGCAAACATGATGTCAGGTCTTGAAGCAGTCAAGTACATTAGAGAACCAATCATCGCCCAGTATTGAGTAGGATCAACATCTTCATTGCTTTCATGATCTGGGCCGAGATTGTGATTTTCGCAAATGGGTGTGTTGAAAGTAGAGCAATCATTCATTTTGAACCGATCCAAAATGTCATACACATACTTCGTTTGATGAATAAACATCCCATCCTCCTTTTGATCAACCTGTAATCCCAGAAAGTAAGACATCTCACCCATAGCGCTCATTTCAAACTTGCTCTTCATCACTTGTTCAAACTCTTTACACATGTTTTCGTCTGATGACCCAAAGATGATGTCATCCACGTACACTTGTACCAGCAGAAAATCTTCCTTCTTTCTCTTTATGAACAGTGTACTGTCAATCTGACCTCTTTCAAAACCATTTTTGAGCAGATGTGTAGACAGTGTCTCGTACCACGCCCTGGGAGCCTGATGTAACCCATACAAAGCCTTATCAAGTTTGTAAACTCGATCTGGATAATCTGGATCAACGAACCCATCTGGTTGTGAGACATACACCACTTCTTGGACTTTCCCGTAAAGAAATGCACTCTTCACGTCTAGTTGGAAAACTTTGAAGCCCTTGAATGAAGCAAAAGCCAGAAACAAACGAATTGCCTCCAACCTTGCCACTGGTGCAAACACCTCATTGTAATCTATTCCTTCTTGCTGATTGAACCCTTTGACCACTAACCGAGCCTTGTTGCGCGTGACAATACCTCTTTCATCCTTCTTGCACCTAAATACCCATTTAGTACCAATCTCTCTTTCACCTTTAGGAAGTCAACTAACTCCCAAACCTTCAACTTCGCGAATTGCGCCAATTCCTCTTGCATTGCTTCAACCCATGAATTGTCTTTAAGAGCCATATGAATATTCTTCGGCTCCTCTTGGGAAATAAAGCAACTATACAAGCACTCATTCACAATCCCAGTCTTCTCAATCGAAACAAATAACCCAGAATTTGCTGCTATGCTTCTTCTCGTCTGAACACCTGTAGTAGGATCTCCAAGTATCATGTCAACCGGATGATCTCTATTTGCTCATGTAGTAGCAACAGCATCAACTTCTAGATTATCACCCAGGTTTGATCCAATCTCCCCCTGAATATTCTGATTTGCAAACGGATTAATGAAATCCTCCCCCTGATTGGGTTCAGGTTCACTATCGCTTGAATCAGGATCAACAGCACCTTGGGAAGTCTCCGCAGCATCTGACATATCAACATTCGATCTAGGCATGAACTCGCCTTCATCGTCTTCACATACCACTGTTTGAATCAGTTGAGAATCATCTGCATCAGAAACCTCAGGAATATTAAATGATTTAAAAACACTTTCATAATCATATAATATAGCAGGACCACTCGTTGATTGTTGAGGTTTGTAGGAAGTAATTTCCACATTAAAAACAACCTCAATTTTACCAGTTTTTGAGATTAAAAACCCTTTTATTCGGTGTGCCAGGCACGTAACCTAGAAAGTAGCCTTCGTCAGCCACCTCACCGAATTTTTGTTTATCTTTGTTTCGCACAATGGTGCAGGGTAATCCAAATGGTTCAAAGCCGGTTAAGTTTGGTTTTTCGTTAAACATTAGTTCATGACATGTTTTGTTAAAGCGTTTAACGGTTAAAACTTTGTTTAGGACATAGCAAGCTGTATTCACAGCTTCTCCCCAGAAAAGAACTGGTAGCTTTGAATCTGAAAGCATAGTCCTAGCGGCTTCAATCAACGTCCTGTTTTTCCTCTCAGTGACTCCATTCTGTTGAGGAGTATAAGGAGCAGAATATTGATGTTCTATTCCCTTTCGAAGACAATAGAGATCCAGAATCCGATTCTTGAACTCCGTGCCATTATCACTCCTTATCCTCTTAATCCTTACATCATGGACATTTTCCAATTTTGTAAAAAGATCTATCAACATCTCTGCTGTCTCATCTTTTGTACCTAAAAAGAAAACCCATGAATAACGTGAGTAATCATCAGTGACAACAAGACAGTAGTACTTTCCACCTATGCTCCTCACATTCACTGGACCGAATAAATCCATGTGAAGTAATTCATAAGGGGCATCTATGGAATTTACTGTTTTAGACTTATGAGGTTTCTTGTGTTGTTTTCCCTTTTGACATGGAAGACATTTATCTTCCACTTGAAACCTCAACAATGGAACCCCTTTCACTAGCTCATTCTTAATGATATAATTCATTTTGCGGTAGTGAATGTGGGCCATGTGTCTGTGCCACAACATAGATTCAACTTCAGATGCTTTTGACAGTAAACACGCCACCGCAACAGTTGGATCCTTGGCACCCATGTCCATGACATAAGTATCATTTTTCTTTGGTGCACGCATTACTATCCATTTGTCCGGAATGACCAAACCGGGTTTCAATACCAATGCCTCCGACTGTGTAAAATGGACCGAGTGACCCTTGTCGTAGACTTATGACACGCTCATCAGATTGTGTTTAAGCTGCTCAACATAGTTCACTTTGTCCAAAGTTATCTTCCCATTCGTCACTTTTCCTCGTCCAGTAATCCTACCACCTTTAGCACCAGCAAAATTTACATGCCCACCATCATATTCTTCAAATTCAGAAAACAACCTCGCATCCCCCGTCATGTGCCTGGAGCAGCCACTATCAACATACCATAAGTTGATAATCCTCCTTAGCAGCTCCTACACACACCAACCAAAAGATTAGTTAGATTGGGGGACCCAAGCCTTAATGGTCTTGGGTCGTCCAAATTCACCAACTACAGGAACATCCATCCAATATCCATCACTCCTAACTGGAGTCTTGGATCTTGGACCTGTTGATGGAAATGGGGCTTGATTTCCATAAGGTCTCTGGTCCTGAGGGTACCTATTTGTGTTTGGACTATGTGACCTTTGAAAATTTTGATTTTGATTCCAAGAACCTTGATTGTTGTAATTTCTAAAGCCATTGTTATAAAAAGTTCGACCACCGTTATTTTGGTATCGATTTTGATATTGACCTTGACTTCTGAAATTATTTGAATTTTGGTTGTTCATTCTTGGTGAGCTACTTCTAGGTCTCTCATATCTGCCTGATGTAGATTTAGGCTGAAATCTTGGTTGATTTCTTTGAAAACGAGGAACTTGTGGAGTTCCTTTTTTAGCCTTATCTACACCACCTGCAACACCCTGTTGTTGCTTTGGAGCAGATTTCTTTGGAGAATTTGAGACTTTCTCCTCATTATCACCGTTCTTCTCTGGTGATTTTCCTATTTGTTTCTCACTAACTTGTGCTTCAATCGTTTTGTTAGGACAACAGCTAGCTACATGTCCCTTTGTGTGACACTTGAAGCACGATCTCTTTTTCGAAGACTTCTCAACTGAAGCCTTTGAACTAGATTCTGGTTTTGATGATGATGCCTTAGAAGGATTTAGTTCAGTTTGCTTAGTTTCAAGATTTTCTATGTTTTTGTTTTTAGCAAACTCTACATTTGATTCATTTTCTATAACAGTTGTTTCGTTTTTCATATTACTTCCTTGAACAAAATTAACCTTTTTAACAAAAGTTTGATTTTTGTTTTTAGAAGGTGTATTATTCTTTTTCAAAACAGGTTTGCTGTTACTTTCCTTCTTAGCATCATTATTCTCAAACACATCACCTTGACTGGATGTTGAACTACTTGGTGATGTTGACAGAAAGTCTGTGAACTCATCTTCATCAGGTAAGAAAGAATAGTCATGACTAAGAGGAGGTGGGACTTCATTAAATCCCTTGAATCCCACACTGGTCTTGTCATTACTCTTCTTTAACCCACCCATCATGTGTTTCATAACAAAAGTAGAATCTCTGAATTGACCTAATTTCTTTTCAAGTTCAACAATTTTGAGTTGTGCATCTGACAACTCTTTGCATTTTTCAGAAATCTCTTTTGTTTTCTCAGCCATCATGTCATGTGCTAAGTCTATGACTTGAATTTTTTCATTTAATTTGTTGGTTAAAACTTCAATTTCAGCTTCATAGCCTTTTATCTTTTTCAAATATGATGACTCATTTCTTTTAGCAAAGAAATTTGATTCTTTTACGTTAGATATCTCGCTCACCAGACTTTTGTTTTGAGTTGACAACCTGTCAACTTCACCCTGTAATTCATGACACGTTAAACAAACAGAAGTAGTAGAGTTACTTACCTCTCCTGTCGATTTGTCTAAGTTAGCCATAAGAGCAGGAAGTTGAGCTTCCATTCTTTTGATGATTTCATCTTTTGCTTCATATTCCATTTCTTTCTCAGCTTCAACTTCAGTAGTCTGATCAGCCTTATCTGCCTTAGCTTCACTTTCTTTCTCAACTTCAGCATTCACGTTAGCTTCAGCTTCATCAACGGGAACAATCTCTGCCATGATTGCTTGAGTGACATTATCATCATTTTCCAAGTGAATACTCCAGTCATATGAACCCTCTCTTGCAGTAGAGATCAACGCCCTTGAGTTAGAGTTGTTTGATGAATTTCTATTGTTTGAACTCTGACTCGAAGTCTCATGTTTTTGTTTCTGACATTCCCTACCGAAATGACCATAACTCTGACAATTAAAGCACCTGACTTTGGCCTTGTCAAAACCAACGCTCTTTCCTACAAACTTCCTTCCAGTTCTGTTCATGAACCTCTTCACACATCTCGAAATCATGGCCATCTGCCATTGTAAATCCATCTCTTCTAGATCATTAGGGTCAATCTGATCATAATCTTCATCTAAAGTAGCAGGATCAAATATCTTCCCCTGAATGTAGTTCTCATACGAAGCAACAAACGACGCAAGTAGAGCAAGATGTTCTTCAGCAGACTTTACACTCATAGGCATCGACTTTGCACTACTACTTTGTTTTGAAGCTGATGTTCTCTTAGCTCCTGTTGATCCCCCTGAAGCAGCTACAAAACACACATCACCATCCTCATTCACCGTAACCTGCTCATTTTCACATGAAAGAAAAGCAGTGGCAGAGTCGCTAGAAGCATCGTGAGATGAAGAAGATGTAAGCCCATTGTAAATCCCTGGATCTTGAACCTGGTCATATCCAGTGTCTTTCTTCTTCATGCTGAGCTCATAAGCTCTTAGCTTGTTCTAGCTCCTTTGTGTCATAATTTGCTTCCCCCTTAATCATGAGAGTGTAGATATCCCATTTAGCAGGTAGAGCATCAAGCAGCTTGTCATTTTTCTCTATGTCAGTATAGCAATCTACATCATAATTATCCAATTCTGACATCAGATGATAGTATCGAGTGATGATGTCCTCAAGTGACTCATTTTTCATATACTTAAACACAGCAAACTGCTTCTTCAGTAGATCAACTTTGTTCTTCTTGACATCAGGATTTCCTTCATATCTCTTCTCTAGTGCATCCCACATTTCCTTTGAAGTAGTGTACTTCTTAAAGGTATGTTTGATGCTGTCAGGTAGGGACATCTTGATAGCAGCCAAGGCTCTCTTTTCAGCCTCATACATCTTCTTATCATTCTCTTGCATGTTCACATAGGTGGTGACACGAGGTCTGCCTTCAAAGTCATGTGTAGGGTTTGTGTACCCATCAACAATACAGATCCACATGCGAGTGTCCTGATATTTAATGAAGGATTGAAATCTATCCTTCCATGTCAAGTAGTTCTCCACCTTCATCATCTTAGGTGGTTTGTTGGTTGTGCCAACCTCATGTTCCATCCTTAAGAGTTCGTTCAATTTAGTCATGTTCGACATTTTAACTTAAGCAGACTGGTGAAACCGTACAATTTTATTCCGAAACTTGTTTTTACTAACTTATACCGTTAGATTCGTCTCAAGATTACGATTCCAATGATATATAATGTCTAAAACCGTTTTCGGGATTTTCCGGAGTTTTTTTTTCCTAAAAATCCAAGGAGTCCAAAGGTGCAAACGGTTTGTCCAGATGAGTTACGGATAATTCTCTAAACACGAAACAGCGAAATTTTTCCTACGATTGCCTAGAAAAATTCCACCACTTTGAAACTTGCAACTACTCAGTCTAGTCGAGACCACTCAGTCTAGTCGAGATCACACAGTCTAGTCGAGACTACTGTTTCGAGTCAAGACCTCCGTTTCGAGTCAAATATGCACAACTCGAGACCACTGTTTCGAGTCGAGACCTCCGTTTCGAGTCGAGACTAATGTTCCAAGTTGAGACCTCTGTTTCGAGTCAAATATGCACAACTCGAGACCACTGTTTCGAGTCGAGACCTCTGTTTTGAGTGAACAGTACCCAGTCGAGACCACTTGTTTCGAGTGAAGAAAGGACTAGTCGAGACCTCCAGTCGAGACCACTAATTCCAGTCGAGACCAGCAATCTTCCAATTATAAATCCCGAAAAATCAGCACTTTTTACACCACAGAATCTTCTGATTGATAACTTTCCAACTGAAACTCTAAAAAAACAAGCAAACAAGTCAGATCAATAACCAAAACGAATCAAACACTCAAAATATTGACTGCTCTTCGATGTTCTTCACTGTTCTTCACACAAAATCCGAAAATCTTCATACGAATAAAATCCTTGAATCTGTAATATCAGTTTTGAACCGTACACAAGAGCAAGCGCTCTGATACCAATTGTAGGTCCCTATCCCTTGGATCTTTACAAAACCGACAATCTACCAAGGGTGCGGAATCCCCTTGATAAACCTATTAAACAGAAACAAGAACACAAGACGGTTTACCAACTGATCTTCTATGATTATCCAGCGAAAACGTTTACAATCACTAAAGATCTCCACGAACTCACAGCCAATGTTCTGTGTATTCAAACTCTCTCTCAATTGCCTAAAAGTCTAACCCTAAAACTCTAGGTAAATGTTGTTTATATAGCACAACCTACACAATTCGAATTGGGCTCAGCCCATACGAATTATGTTTACAATTCGGGCTAAACTAGATGGACTTTAACTTTAACTTGAACTTGGACGATTTGCGCTTTAACAAACTCGAATTCCATTCTGTCTTCATAAGTCTTCGCGGCCCAAGCTCGTTTAATATCCAAAGACCAATCCAACGCCGTTGTAACATAAAATGCACCAACAGTTCCTAAGGTTTCTAACATTTTCACGTTAGCTAAGATTTTGGCATTTTCATGTCACTAAGTTTGGATAGTCGCCAGTAAGGGCCATACTCCAGTTTACACAAGATCCTTTGGGCTTGTCCCCAGTTTTTTGGGCTTGTTCCCAGTTTATTGGGCTTGTCCCCAATTGTTGGGCTTGTCCCCAGATACTAACTCTTCCTTTTGCAGTTGGCTTAGTCCCAAGTTATGTCTTATTTCAGGTTTCTAAAGCTAAACAGTTAAGGATCCTGGATCCTAACTTCATACAAGGGTTTTTTTTAGTTATCATGATTGTAAGTATTAAGGATTTAGGATCCTAACTTGGATTCTCTGGTATGATCATTATTTACTCTAATTTTATCCTTGATTTGTCTATGTTGCCCTTGGTCTTTGACAACAGGATATGTGATCCTAAAATTATCTCACTTTTTAAACTTTTCAATTATAGGATATTTGATCCTTGATCATATCCTAAACTTTTGACATAAACTAATTTTTATACTTTCATTATTAACTTGAAAGTTCAAAGGAATATGCAATAATAATTGAAAGGTAAATAGACACAGAATGAACAACACAAGATAGCCAAAAGTTAAAGGTTTTATTTATTCATCCATAGTTAAACCCTTCAAAGGTTGTCAAAATTACCTACCCCAAGCATCTATCAGCAATACGTGGCCCGTCCGCTGGGGTAGGTAAAGGGTGTCCATATTAACGAGTCTAAAGTGCAGGAAAGTAAAGATGGCAGGATAATAGTGGCTTCATCCCCCAAACAGAGGATCCCTTCACCAGCTATCATCCTACCTATTGTCCCAAGGATCCGTGATCCTTAAACCTAAATACTACTGTTTAGTTACAAACCACCATTGTTCAACATCAAAACACCATTAAACCAAAACCATAAAAAATGGGCTCCGGCCGCGTCTAGATAAATCAATCATCGCCGATTGCTGCAGCCTAAACCTTTGCTGCATCATCACCACCAGCTACTTCTTCCACTGGATCCTTCACCCCGCTGCTCCCAGCTTCATCAGCTGCTACCTCCTCAGCATCATCCTCGTCGTCCAGCTCAGCTAACCTTTGCCTCCAAGCCTCCTGGTCCCAGGCAGACCTGTCGAAAGCAGGATCCTCAGCCTTTTTGGCCATTTGCAGCTTGATCTTGAGCATGGCAATCGTAGCAGAAAGCTTTACCCCTTCCATCACCTCTGCTTTCTCCTTCTGAGCGCGATCTGGGTCAGGACCAGCTCCTTTTGCACCAAGTTGAGATCCTTCTCGAGGGAGGATATTTTCTTATCTTTGGCCAGGAACATTTGTCGGAAGTCCAAGTTCTTCTGTTCAGCCTCTGCTAGATTGTGATCAAGGAGCATTTGGATCTCAGCAAATTTCTGCATAAAAGAAGCATTAGATCAGGATCCGTTATCCTCAGAAAGTAAAGATCAGACTTAAGGATCCAGGATCCTTACCTCAGAGACATATTCTTCAAACTGGTGTTGGATGAGAGGGAGGCCTTCAGTGGGCTTAGAGGTCTTTCTTTTCTTGGCACCCTTGCCCCGCGTGCTCATGCCTTTAGGGTTCGGGATGCTGGGACTGGTAGCTAGTTCTTTCTTGATGGACTTTGAGGAAGCAAATGCATCAAGATCACTGACGCTGAACCTGGAAGCTGATTTTGAGGATTTTCCAGCGCCTACAAATGCAAAACACAGATAAATATTCATATTTTACATTCATTTAAATATTTATTCATACATAGATTTGGATACTTACTTGACATTGTGTAGGAACTGGAGGATGCTTCTTGTGAATCCTTTGTTTTGACTTGAAATGTCCTTACAGCAAGATCAAGCTTCCAAAAAGCAGCAATCCTATCTTTTGTTGCAGGTGTTTCTTGAATGTGAGAAAGCGAAATAACTGCACAACAAAAAACAGAAAGAAGGATCAGTTACCCTTAAAAGAAAAAGAGTCCTACAATGATCCTTGTCCAAGGATCCCATATCCTACCCTGTGTGATCCATCTTTTGGGAAGGTCTTTCCCATCTGGAATTGAGTCCCTCCTTACAAAGAAGAACTGGTTCCTCCAGTGGGTATCATTTTTGGTGGTTTTGAGGATTGGATGAGGCTGACCAGGTTTGTGTTTAAATAGAAAGCGATGAGAACCGTGGCTAACAAGGTTGTACATTTGACTCAACTCAGACACCCCTATTTCAACACCCTCCTGCTCGATGATGTTTTCAAGGGTATAAAGAACTCTCCACATCATTGGCATGGCTTGTATGTAGCACATGCCAGTGAGTGTGAAGAAGGATTGTGTAAAAGCAGGGAAAGGATAGTTGAACCCTATCACAAAAGGGGTTGCTGGAAAAGTGATCCAGGCATCGGAGATACAATCGCTCTTCATCAAAGAGTCGAAGGATCTGAAGACGGCTTCCGCCGGGAAGTAATGATGTATCCGATCAATTTCAGGATCGGTGAAACGGCAGAGTTCCAGCAGGGTTTTTGGTTACACCCTGGCTCTTCAGGGGGCTGTCCTTCTTAGGATCCTTGGCAGGTGAGGATCGGAGGGTCATCTTTGCCATGGATACTCGGAGAATAGAGGATCAGAAAAAGAAAATTTAGAGAGAAAGGAAAGAGAGAATACCTATTTGGATCTTCGGATGAGGATTTAAAAGGGGGAAATCTCGAATTTTAATGCAATTTAGTCCTTATCTCTAATCCTATATATAATGATTGTTGTTGCAGGTGATGACTGTTGATGACATCAGCCTCGCAACGGCTATATCTTTTACTAACGACTAGTCCGATTAATGTTGAAACATGACTATCCAATTCGATATCAACTAGTCATGTTTGGGGGCAATTGTTAGGGATGGAATTTTATAGTCTATGGATCACGGATCCTCAAGTGTAGCCAGGATCACGGATCCTCAGTTCAGTCTGAATTAAGGATCCTCAGAAGATGTTGCAGGACTAAGGATCCAGGATCCTCATTATTATCCTAATACTAACAATTGTTTCCATTATATTTGAACTTTTTTTGTAGGAGTATTCGAGTGGGACTTGGTCTTGCCGAGATTCCAGGGGAATATGCCTTCTAATTCTGCACGTGCATGGCCTTCGTGACCGTTGTGGAGATCGTGGGAAGCTAGCACCTTTTTTGGATTGTTAGTTTGTTAGCTTATTTCTATTTTTAAATGGGGATAACATCCTAGATTAGATTATTATTAGCAACACACACTACTCTCGAGAACTCTCTACAAGTTATTGGCGATTATACACTTTTTGCACACTAGTGATCCTTGTACCAAGCTTGTTATCATCCCGATTTGTAAACATTGTTTGTTTAATATAGTTGGTGATCGGTAGTTTCCATCACCTGAGGTTTTTTATGCCGAAGATCATTAATTGATCAAGGGCTTTTTCCTCGTATAAATCCTTGCGTCCAACATTCATTTCATTCATACATTGTTCATACACTTGTTCATTAATTCAAGCATCACACCTCATAAAATCGGATTTGGTTGCATTATCCTTATGTGATTTTTGACCAAAACACCTGTGACACCTTCAACCGTGTGATGTTACCTCCAACTCCTCCCGCTCAATCCATGTCCTCGTCTTCATCATCATCATCCCCTCTGTGGCCAGCCATATACTCCCGGATGTTCCCAATATCATCCTGCATGTCAGAGATGTTTCTTTCTATCACTCCGACTAGGGCGTATGTGTTGCTGGCCATGTTGTAGGTGTTCCTGGTGCACATAAGATTTTCCTGCAATAAATCATGTAAGCTCTGAAAGTTAGGAAAACCACCTCCTTGAGAGGAGGATTGACCCGGGTCACCATGGGGCTGGTAATGGTACTGGGGAGGAGGACTTATTTGTGGAGCGTGTAGGACGAGAGCTTCTTGAGGGTTCCATGCATGCCCTTGAACTGTTTGAAATCTGACCGTCCCGTCATCCGCTTCATTGATTAAGTTCATGGAGCGGCAAATGACCATGTCCACTTTTCCTGACCACGGTCCCTTTTGAAAGGACCTCGGCATCCTTGGCACAAAGTGTTTGAAAAGGCGGTAAATCCAGCCTCCAAACAGGATAGGAGTCGGGGGAGTAGCAAATTGGTTCAAGTGCATGTTACGGAGTAGCAGGTATGGAACATCGAGGTTGACACGGTTGTGAATGCAATGGAGGACTAGAAGATCACTCAACCCTACAACACCCCCACTGTCGTGTCTCTGGCAGAGAGAGTAGCCGAGGACCCTGTGGATGTAGCGGTAGAGAGGATCCCTCAACATTGTGCTCTTAATTGCTAGTCCCCACCTCACCGACCGACTAGCGACTAGCGATTTCTAAAACCATGTTTATAGCCTGCACAGAAGCCCGGACACGTCCCCGTGTCCATTAGGCACGGTCCCGTGTCCATCCACTTTCTCTTTCTTCATTAAATGCAGTTTGTCTGCATTAGTTGACCACGCCCTCGTGTCAGCTGGGCACTGCCCCGTGTGCACAAGCGTATTTGTACTATCAAGATTTGCTTGGATTCTGCGAATCTTAGCGTTGACCACGGCCGTGTTGAGCTGGGCAAGCCCCCGTGTTGGGAAATAGAAGCTTCTATAACTTTGTCTTTTCTGCAGACACTTGGGCACGCCCCCGTGTCCGCTGGGCACGGGGCGTGTTCAGCCTTCTGATCTCTTGTTTTTGTTTGGGAAGATGCTGTCGAGGGCTCGGGCATGCCACATTTATTCCTCTTCTTGTTTTTATGTTAGATTTAGCTGTATTTTTGCTTCTTTTGTTCATTTGCGCTCATTTAATCCTGAAAAAACAAAAGGAAGACAAAAGCACATTTTTTCCAACATTAATACTAAAAAAGGGTTAGTTTTATGCCTCATTTGATGTAATTTATATGTTGCATTTTATACACATCGGCAGCTTACTTGTTAGCATTGTTTGTTGAGGTTTTTGCCATTGTTTGTTGAGATTAAGAAATAGGTGGTACTTAGTTGCATTATCCTTGTTAGTATGCTAATGACATTTTTGGTAGTATGTACTTGTTGATGTTTGGTTGAATCTGAGAATTTTCAATGTTATGGATTTTTTTGGTTTTGTTTTTACCATGTTACATTTTTTTCCCTGAGAATTTTCTATGTTATGGATTTTTTTGGTTTTGTTTTTACCATGTTACATTTTTTTCCCTGAGATTTTTGTACATTTTTTCTGTATATGTGTTTGATCATGTGCTTACGTACCGTGTTAAAATTTTGTTTTCCCTGAGATTTTTGTACATTTTTGCTGTATGTGTGTTTGATCATGTGCTTTTGTTGATGGTTGCTTGAATCTCCTTTTTTTTCGTGAGAATGTTGTACATTTTTTTAGATTTGTTGTATTTGTGTTTGATCATGTGACTCTTTTTTTTTCTAAAGCGTGTAACTTATGTAAGCTTCTTTTAAGATATCAACTATTTTTTTAGTTTTTCGTTATGTTAGAAGTCAGTATTTGTTGAAAACATATAATAACGACACGATTTTTTGAATAACATAGATTGGAAAATCATAGGTTTAACACAATAGTTGAGTACATAATAACGTTCACACTAGATATGGTAAACAATATAAGATAAGGAAAGTAGCCCCTATATTTCATGAGAGAGGGAAGATGGGGGCACATTCTTTTTTCAACCACATAGTAGTAACTTCACATAAACACCACTTTTTAGTCAAGAAACGATCTTGGAGTGCCATACTCAATTTCACTGCTTAGTGGTTCTGGGCTAAGCTCACTCTCCCACGGGTTGTGGTTGGCCCACGAGACAAGAGTGTTTGGAGAGTAACAAGAGTAATCATCATCTATAGGATCATCTTCAGGATCATCGGTAGTGTTTGGATCAACTGCCGGGGGGGGGTCTCCTGGGTGGCGTTGACTGGTTTAGCTTGGTCAGTGAGCACCATAGATGAAGAGTGTTTGACAGGGGTAACTTGTGTAGTGGAGTAAAAAGATCCCCGGTCAACATAAAAAAGTGCCTCATCTAACGACATCTCATCATGTGTTGCTTCAGGTTTAGTGTTAGTAAGGAGGTCACTTATAAGCTTAGCATCCATAGCAAGATTTTCTTCAACAGTTTTCGGCGTTGACGTAAGAGAAGGGGCATATGTGATTTGAGAACACTCTGGGTTGCCATCCGATTTTGGAGTTTGGAGTTCGAATGAAAGAGTTCTCCGCAATATTTTGGTAACCCGTTTTGAGTCAGATGGTGATGTTGGACTAGACATAATAAGGTTGTTTTTTTTTTCGCTTTTTTATGGTGAACAAGTGATGAAACAAATGTTTACATTTCACCTTAATTTATAGACAAACAAATGATGTTAGGTAGATAAATTAATTAGATTGTTTACATCAGTTTACATCAACATTAAATGTAATACACTAACCACCATAAAAGTTAAGTATTTTTTTTGCTGTTTCTTTTTGTTTGAAAGCAACTAACATAATTATATTATATATTTCCAAGTAACATAATTATATTGTGAAATATAACATAATTATATTATATATATGAATGAAATTACATAAATTTCCAGGTATGGACAAATGTAAATCATTTTATGGCCTTCATTTTTACTTCATTTATAAATGTAACTTATATAATTAGTGTTCATTCCTTTTTGTATTTTCCCGCCAAAAAACCCCATATATGAGATTGCATGTATTTCAACCAGTAGATATTTTTTTAAAGCTGTCATTTCTTAGCAAGCATTTACATTTGATGTAACAAGTTTATTTAAAGTTGCTGTCATTTCATATTAAAGTTTTGAACTTTTGATTCTTCCCTCCTTTTGTTTACCCAAACATGATACATGTATATATATATATATATATATATATATTATTATTACATCACAAAGAGACAATTGGGATTCATTAAATGCTTGTACTATAGTTATCAAATCATGAGAGCTACACTAACAGTGCATATACATACCTTTCTTTTTTAAATGTGTAAGATAAGACAAAAAGACAATGGGGATTAAATAGAAGTACACATTTTTTATTTATTTATGATTTTTCCTTCTTTAGTGTAAACATCAATGATATGCTTCCTTTTTGTCCAATTTACATTCCCCATACTGGGGCATTTATATGAGATTGTACTTTATTTTTGTTTATATATATATATATATATATATATATATATTATTATAATTAATGAGTACTATGGATATATTTCTTGGATATGGTGTTGGTATACGTGTGTACTTTTTGTGCAGATTAGACACTTTCGGCAGCATTAATTTGTAAGACTGTATTTTTTTTCTTTATATAAATATTATAACAAGGAGTAGTTAGCTTTACCTAAGAGATGACCCAATTTAATATATGCTGTTACATTTTTTTGTACTGATTTTTGTAACGAAACAGGTATTTTTTGTATTGATTTTTTTTGTAACAAAGTAGCTTGTAATGATAATTACGTCTGTTTGACTAACGCTAATTATTACAGCAAAGAACACACATATTAGACGTAATATTGTATTACATTTTATTCATTGTCAAAGTGATTAAAAAAGTTATCAAATGAAAACATTGCATTGTTACACCTTTTTTACTACATCTTATTGTATGCTTTTCAAATGAAAATATTTATCTTAGTTAAACTTTCCATTAGTGTACTTATGGTTCACCAAAATGTAACATTAAACGTACACATAAAGACATGTGTTCCAGATCAACGACATACATAAATAGTGAAATACATAGACATGCAACTGACAAAGTACGAGTTAAATTGTTTAAGTTGTCCACAAAAAAACATAACATTAGCATATGGAGCAGCAGCTTACACTGATAATGCAACACCGCGAACCTTTGCCTTCATTAAATTCACATCAGAGCGTAGTATGCGTGTAGCGAATTTTTTTTGGAGGGCAAGAATCTGTTTTTGCTTTTTCTTCCAGTGGCCGCTAAAGCCACATTCAAAAGGTTCATTGATGCAGTTAAAATCCTGCATGTGCTGCATAAGGAATATTGCACTATCCATTGGATGCGCAGGGGTCGCCCAATGGATATCACACCTCTTAATCTTGGCTGCTGCAATTTGATCCTTTGCCGGATGTTTGGAACGCTCCAAATAAGCGTCCAGCATATGCATCTGTTAAAAAACAATAAACTAATCAGTTTTGGTATGAGTTATTGTTTTTCATCCTAATGTTTACAAGAAAAGAGAATGACTAACCACTTTGTCTGGTGTATCTTTATTGTAGTAATCTTGATGATCCCTAATGCCAACTAAGGGTGTGCGATCAGGCTTCTGGTCTATGACGGTTATTGCGCCGTTTTGCAGATCGAAAACAATCAAGTAATATTGATCATTCTCTAGGATTGGAAAAAAAATCATTTTGATCCCAATGAGTTCAAATGCGCCGACTTCCATCATCCTTACGCGGAACGTTTTCATACGTTCATCATCATCACAAGTAGAATCTGTCAATAACCAGCTGTCCTGTTTTTTTTTCAAATAAGATGTGTCAATAAGCTGGTGCAAGACCCGAATTCCAATAATTAAAAAAAGGCCTTAAAATTGGCAAACTTACAACGTTCCAAAAGACTTAATAAATCCAAAATCATAGACAAAGATGAAACAATATAGTATGAATACTTACTATGACAGTTGTTCTAAAATAAATACGTATCTCGCAGCCGGCGGTTCTATCAACTTCTTCATAATTCATTACATCTACCCAAGCATCAACCACATCAGAGTACACCTTCACTTCCTCCCTCAATGTGCGCATCAGCGTCTTTGTGATTTCGATGTCGTACATACTCTTGAAGATAATATCTCTACGTAAGACAATTTTAGATTTATAAATTAGATTCTGGATATCAAAAATCTAGGACTATTATGTCTTACGTATATTTTATATAACTGAACTTACTCAGCAGATTGACCGAATTTTTTTGTTACCCCGCTAGACAAAGAGATGACCATTTTCGGTGGCCTGTATGTTGTTTTGTGAAAAAACGTATGTTGTTATACATTTAAAAGAAAATAGAGTAGTCGAAAAAAACATACTATTTGGAGCAAAACATTCGCTAATCTATCAGGAGCAAAGCTTTGCATAATGTAACAACTAGTATTTTATAATTTAAACGGAAACTTACATTGAGTATTTGATATTGAACAGAAAATCCCATATACGTTGTTCTTCCAATGTAATATCGATTTCCATTTTGTCATCATGGTCATCACATGACCGGTTGAACCTACCAAATGGTTTTCTTCGTCTTGATTCAAGTTCGTTTACCCAAGGCTTACGTGTGATATCATTTTCAGCCGTTCCCTTGCCTGCTTAATTTTATTTTTTGTTCGTTAGTATTAATAAAAAAATTCCAAGTTTATTATCATTTTTTAATGAAGTTAAAAACATGTAGAACTTACCATTGATTTTATTTTTGGTCTCTTCTTCTTTTGAATGCTTATCTTCTTGATTCATGGCATCACTTTTTTGCAGATCAGTTGGTACGGAAGTTTCCGTATTATCTGTTTCATCGACATCAGTACCTGCATTTTTTTGGTTTTTATAAGTCTGATTATCTGTTGTGTACAGAAATAACACATGTTCATGTTTTTTTTATTTTTTTTGGGAATCATGACTTACCTGGTTCGGCGTCTTGTGTGAGTAGCTGAAAGGTAGGCCCATCAAGCAATCCTTGCATGTTTTGTGTTTCGTTGCTCCTGTCCAATTCTATTCATTTACATGTACACATACATGTATGTGTTAGTTTGTTTGTGTATGATCGGTTCTTCTTGATTATTGTACACATGTAACAGGTTATACGTGAGTTTATATAATTGTTGAATGAAAAAAAAAACACATAGAACTTACTTGTCAGTGTAGCTTTCTTCTCTTGATGTTTGCCTCATTTTCTTCGTCGGGTATGTCTCCACATGCGCCACTTTTTTGTGTAGTAGCTACCGAACCTGGTGTGGTATCTCTGCCACCTTCTTCATCATGTATGATCTCTTGTGTTTTGTCACCATCACCCCCATCTAGTTAGTTAAATGCGGTCACATACACATATGTTACGTTTAGTTTGCATTTTAGCACATACATAAGGTGGTTAACTTCACTTTTAGCGCATTACTTAGTATGACTTTTTACGTTATTGTTAATTAAAACATGTTACATTTTTTTATTTGTAGAGAAATGTAACATTGATGTCACTATGATTTTTTTTTATTATTTTTGCATCTACAATTATTGCACGTCTATGTTGTCGTGTATGTTTCTATTTCAAATCAAGAAATTAGGATTAGCTTTTGCACACATAAGGTTTTTGTTAGGTTTGCGATCACTAAAGTTACCTTTTGCAGACACAACTTTCTTCCTTCGCTTGGCATCACCATCACCTCGATTACTGCCAGATGCTACATAAGTTATCAGTCGCAGCACTGCGTTTTTTAGCTAGCACATTCCCATGATCGTCAATATTTGAATATGTCAATTATCATTATTTTGTGTTATAAATGATTGGTATTTAAAGAGTCAGTTCATGATCATGATCCATTTAATGCACACCAAGGTTTTGAACTATCACTAAAGTTACCTTTTGCAGACACAACTTTCTTCCTTCGCATGGCATCACCATCACCTGATCACCGCCAGATGCTACATACGTTTAAAAAAATAGTATTAAAAACAGTTAAATGTGCAATCAACCCAATGAGTTTTTATACAGCTTATTATCACATGTGCTTGTACGATCGTCTATATTCGAATCTGTCAATTATCATTATTTTGTGTTATAAATGATTGAGAGCCAAATGATTGATATTTAAAGAGTCAGTACATGATCATGATCCATTAAATGCACACTAAGGTTTTGAACCATTATACATAGGGCTTTTTAATGGTAGTGTTATATGTGGGAATGTTATCAAAATGGACCTTGTTAATCTAGCTTTTAACTTAAATTTTAACTTGTAAGAGTAAATTGATTGAATCTCAAGAACGGAAAAACAATTTTGGCTCAACGTGTCACAACCTGTCTTTTGCGGAAGCGTATGATGTGTGACTAGCTTGTTATCATTGCATTCAATCGTAATAAACAACTACATGATCAAAACGATGTTCATCCATTCATGAAAATTTGAGTATTACAAACACTTGTTATTTAAGTTTTCAAAACATGACCTTTGACAGGGTTACTATTCAACAAAAGTGGATGACAGCTAAACTTGTAGTCTACTTCTAGTTACGACACTTGCGCCCAAGATCCATCCTGTCACCTGAAATACATGTAATTTTGGAAAACATCAACATAAAGTTGAGCGAGTTCATGCGTATGAAAACATAGTATGTGTCATGTATAATTCAAGTCTTTCTTGAGTACCCCATGTACTCAAGTGTAATTCCCGTTTTCTTGAGTACCCCACGTACTCAAGTATCATTCAAGTTTTCTTGTGTACCCCACGTTTTAAATGATTGTTTATACAAGAACATTAAGGCACGTGAGGACATAAGGAGCATTAGTATATTCTCCTTCAAGGCATGTGAGGACATAGGGAGCATTAGTATTTTCTCCCTCAAGGCATGTGAGGCCATAGGAAGCATTAGTATATTCTTCCTCTAACTATGTCGATTTCCCTCGACTGTGTCGATTAACCTCGACTGTGTCGATTACCCTCGACTGTGTCGATTACCCTCGACTGCGTCGATTTCCCTCGACTGGGACACCGAAGCACTCAAGAGGTCACATAAGGACCATGAGTGGGGCTCGGCCGTACCCGTTAGATCTAACCCTCGTCCCTAATTAAGTATTAATGGCATCTCAATATCTAGTTTAAGCTCACATGATCTAGTATTTTCTAGGCTTTTCTTAAAGCTCATCATATTGCACTCACCACGAGTGCTTCTCGTATTCTTTTGTATTCTCAAATCATATTGCACTCGGTACTCGTTCTCACCAAGAGTGCTTCTCGTATTTTTACCATTTGTAAAAATTATAATATTTGTAACATGTATTTCACCCCCGAGAGTTATAAAACCAAAAACAGTTAAAGAAAAGGGGGAGCATGAACTCACAACTTTGCGTTCCTGCGTCGTAAACTTCACCGGATTTGCTTATCTAACGTCGTGACCTATACGTGTTTTCTTAACGTTAGTCACTAGACTTGTATCGCACAAGTACAGTCACTATCTCTTGTGTACGTATTCTTGCGTTAAAAATATTCTATATTTTTAACTACGTATCTTACTTATATTATCTTCTCTAAAATTAATATAAGTATCTCGTGTTTTGCACTTTGCACCCGAATTATGTATCTGGTATGTTGCATGTGTATTTTTATGTTTATACTCCTCATGAGTGTTTAGTGTATTTTTAAGTCCTAATACACTAGCAAGTATAACACATACTATATACACTTAGCACAAAAGTTGGTGATAAAATAATATATATTTTTCTCTCAAAAATATACATACTTATATCCATTTTTATTCTTGAAGAAATCCTCATTTCTTATCACCAAAAATTAGGGAAACCTTGGTAATACTTTTAAATACATTTTTAGGGAATAAGTTTCTCAAAAACTTATATTTTTCAAAGTGTCAAAATTTATAAAAATTTTGATAGAGTTTCCCCTAAAAATGGAGGTTTCCCATGTTTTCAAAACATGTGTTTATTTTCTTTTAAATTGTCAACAATCATCAACAACAATTATCAACAATAATCATCAACAATAATCACTAATTTCTCCATTTCATGAATTTGAATATTTACAAAAATGTGTAGTAACTTACTAGCACATTTAGTAAGTCTTGTTATCTTTAAAAATAAGTTTAGTTTCTTAAAAACTTTATTTTTAAAGAATATGAAGTTTCACAACTTCTAGTCGGTTTTTACGAAAATTATTTCTTTGTTAAAACTTTTGTTACACAAGTGTCCACACACTTGTTTGTTCATAAAAACACCTCTACTTCATGAAAGATCCGGTTTTAAAACAAGACTAATATTTTTGCTTGGTTCTTCCGAAAAACTACTTGTAGATCTTTAGATCTACATGTTTAGAGTCTTATTTTACAAGAAAAATTACTTTTACTCAAGTTCATGTTTAGTGTGTAGTAGAGTTTCATCATTTAACCCTTTTCATTCTTAACATATTCTATGTCATGTTTCATGAACATGACTAATCCGGGTTAGATGATGATCCGAGCTACCACAACATAGATCGGCACTAAATAATCACCACAAAACAAGTCTTACAAGTTTTACACAACTCTTATGCTTTTAACCAACATGTTCATCATTTATGTAGACTTTTAGTTGGTGATTTAGTATGTTCATGATTTTCAACCGACAAATCTCTTATTAACCACTCTAGACAAGATCAAGGAGGTGTTTTAGAGCACTTACTACTAGCACAAGGCTAGGGAAGTTCAAGAGGGCAAATGAGGTGGATAAAAGCAAATGGTGAAGGTCCTTCAAGATCCGCTTGCACCGAGCTTCGTTAGTGACCTTCTTACACCTTAATATCACTTTGGAATGGATGGATATGGATCGAAAATGGTGGTAGCTTGAGGGACCCTTGTGGCCGTGAGCTAGAGGGGGTAAGATGAGAGAGTTTTTGTTGGTGTTGAATGATGGAGGTGATAAGAAGAATGAAGGACTAGTGGGTTATATAAGCTTTCATCCAACAAATGTTTACCCATTAGATTTCTTGTCTTCTAAGTACAAGACACCATCTAATAATCAATCCAAATAAAATCATGGTGGATCTTTTATGTTGGTAACCGTAAAGGGGGGGGGGTGTCTAGTTCCATTCCAAGAATTAGTTACAAGCATAGTTGGAAAGTAGTGGTGCTTAGTTAGGATACTTGTGTGTGTAGTGTAATATAAAGGGTGTTAGGGTATTCGGGGACCCTAACTAGCTTAGAAAAATAAAAACAATGCTTCTAGCATTATTTTGGTGTTCCGGGTATTATCCGGTTGTTCGGTTAGACACTGGTTCGTTAAAGTGCTAAATTACACTTTTTAGTGTCTTTTAAGTACCCTTCTTGTACTCTTTCAATTCCCAATGCTTAGGGAAATATTCTGGATGATAAAACGAAATTTCTGCATAATATTCATATGTTTAAATGCTGAATTGAGCTGAATTATACAAAATTATGCACTTAAAGTGCGTTTCGGGTGCTTTTTAGTGCTTATTTTTGCTTTCGCAATGTCTATAAATTAAACCCTTACATGTACTCTTGGGTTTTAATGTACTTTTGTCGTCGGACCTACACCTAGGCCTCAATTCTAATGTCTGACTGCTTTCTGCAGTTCTGTTGACACGATGTGTCTTACCGGTGAGTTTACTAATATTTCTGACGCAACACTCTCGTTTATGCATAAAGCTATATTTTGTAGCACAAAATGTGCATGAATTCACTTGCATGGAATTCAGAATTTTATTTGTCTGGTAAACCAGATCATGCACAGTTATTTAAGCACAAATTACTGTTTATTTCGTGTACGGAATGTACGGGAAAGTGACGGTTGTCACAGTCTCCCCCCGTTAAAAGAATTTCGTCCCGAAATTCAAGCGATGCCATCGGTCGCAGGGGAGTTGTGAAACCAATATGGTCACTTAGATACATGATTTGTCTTCATGTTCCCATGAAATCTCTGGGTCATGTCATGAATTCTATCATACTCAAGTGGATCAATCATGACTTTTCTGTGTCTTGTGGACTCTTGGTCTCTAACCTCAACAGGTTCCTATCGTATCACGGACTCTTGGTCCAAAACCTCAACAGGTTTCTATATTATCACGGACTCTTGGTCCAAAACCTCAACAGGTTTCTATATTATCACGGACTCTTGGTCCAAAACCTTAACAGGTTTCTATATTATCACGGACTCTTGGTCCAAAACCTCAACAGGTTTCTATATTATCACGGACTCTTGGTCCAAAACCTTAACAGGTTTCTATATTATAACTCTTGTCGTTTGTCATTGACGTGAATCTTATTTGTGGGAACAACGACTGTTCCTTAAGTCAGACTCCTCTACAGACTAGACACATGAATGTGTCGCGATCACTACTGATCTTTTTCTGGGAGCTTCATCTTGTGAGCAATGGTTCTGATCCCTACACCGGGGATTCTACCTTTTCGTTTTCCAAATCACCCTACACCTTCTCTAGGCGAGGCTCTCATCAAAGCCATACTCCTTGTCTCAAATTCTTTCGACTTATGCCGCTCGTCGGCATAATCTTTCTGTATTCTACGGGCTGTCCTGATATGATTACATATCTGAGGGATCTGGCCTCTAGTTTTCCTGGGCCATCTCGGGCCAGTTGATTGTTTATTTCTCGTCTTCGTTCAACATGACGGGAATTTACTCAATATGTTCCGTCTAAAGCTTTACACGAAGCGGTTTAGACGACGGTGTGATAGATACCGTTTTAGGAAAACTCCACTAAGGGCAAGTGAGTGTTCCGGCTTTTCATCAAAGTTTATCACACAAGAACGTATTGTGTTCATACAGTCTGCATTGTTCAGTAGCTCAGTTCATATTCGAGTTTTTACGATCATCGGTGTGTTGCAACCCTTGTGATCAATAAAGATCGTGCAACGTTTTCTTTCAGGTAGTGACGTCTAGTTTGCGGCGCGCAATTATTATATCTATCTCAAGATCTCTTCTCATGATTCCTTAATCAATGTGCCGCGTATGAAATGTCGTGGTCTCGTTGCATCGACGTACAATCAAGACTTGTCGAGAGACGTCACATAATTGCAACTCTAGCTCCTTAGCTCTTGGTTGCAGGGTTGGCGTGAATTTCGTTCTTATCCACCATGTATCTTAAAGTTCTCCCTTCGCGAACTCGAAATCCGCTTTTCGTCATCATTGCACATAACTGTGCTTTCTCTAAGAGTTGCAAGGTAAACTGCAGCTGTTGCTTACGACCTTCCTTGGTCGTTGGCCATATAAGAATGTAGCCAATAAGTATGATCGTAATCCATCCGGGCATGGCTTACACGTTCGATTCATGAGGTCCATGAATATTGTCGATGCATGTGTTAAGCCAAATGATACGACAAGGATCTCGTAATGCTCGAGCAAGTCCTAAAGGTCGTTTTAGGGATATTTCCTCTAGTATTCACAGTGGAGGACCTCTTGTCCTCAAGTTGATCCTTGGCAAAGGATTCTGATTCTCAATTTTCTGAAGTTTATGTAAAGTGGAGACTACCAACTTTCTCCTTGTCTCCTTAACTAAGGATGTTATGTCCTTAATTTCCTCTGTCTAGCAGCTCTTGCAGTTATATCAGAGGTTCATGCTTCGCTGGTGAAGCTAGTCGGAATGGCGTCATTCGTCACTGGTGCTGCTCCTGGCACGCGATTTATCCTGAACTCTTCTCGTCGCTACGGAGAGGCGTTCCTGGCAAGTCTTCCGAAAAGCTACTGGGACTTCCTCCGTCACGGGGATGTTCTCAGGCTCTGCAGTCTATTCGGAGGCGTTTCTATACCTCTTCGACCAATGAGGGATGTCGTAGATCTGCCGCCTTGTGGGGTCTGGCATCCTTGCACCTATTGCAGGAAAGTTGGGTTTCATCATCCGCATGAGGGATGCGTCTAATTTTCTCATATCGAACAACTTCAGCTGTATACTTGGATTTCTGATCCATGCTGACTATCATATTATGACATCGTGAGTCAATGGTAACAGAAGGTTCCGGCCTTCTGAGTCCCTAAATGCAATCCTTAATTGCTTCGACTGTTTAAACTAGCCTTCTTTATGTCCATTTCTAAGGAATACAGGACGTCTATCTCACTAGGCCAAGCGGTTTCTTAAGTTATAAGCATGCAAGGTTGAAGTTGTTGCCAGTATTAATTAAAAGTAGATGCATTAGGTTGGTTAATAGGGAACTTACCCGTAACCGCATCTGGATCCTGGCGTGCTTCACGAGTTTCGATCGTGAAAACCCTTCCTTGCTTGTTTCTTCCTAGGGCAATCTTTCCTAAAGTGCCCTGCTTCACCACATTTGTAGCAGCCTGGTATTCTCTTATTTCTTCCATCTGGGTCCTTCGCCCAACAGGCATCCTTGTTGTGTCCTTCTTTTCCACACTTTCCGCACGTAGGCCTTAGGCATCGACCTTCATGGTGAAAAGTGCATTCCCCGCATCTCGGCTTAGTCCCCGAGTATATTTTACCACCAGCCTTATTAGTGGCTTCATCAGTTTTCCTTCCAGGCGGCGGGTTCACTTTCTTTCTTTTGCCTGTTTTAGAGCTTCCACAGTTGACTTGGGTGCTCATCTTTAGATTCGAAGACTTCCTCTTCTTATTGCCTGATGACTCCACATGAGTCTCTTTCTTGTTATCCTCAGATTCTGAAAATTTTCCCGCACGTGGAGCTTCTTCAGTAAGGGTGACACTCATATCGATAGCCTCTGCAATGGTTGAGGGCTTTGAGGTAGTAACCATGCTCCTGATCTGAGGTGCAAGTCCCCAAATGAATCGTTCAACCCTTTTGAATTCCGGTTTGACTAAGTAGGGGACGACCCTAGACAGGTCGTGAAATCGTTGGACGTATTTAGGAATCTTCGGTCCATCCATTTTTAAGTTCCAGAACTCCACCTCAATCTTCTGGATTTCAGCCCTAGAACAGTATTTCTTTTCCATCATTTCCTTGAGCTCGTCCCAGCTTAGTGCATAAGAAGCATCCGCACCAAGGGTTTGAACCTGAAGGTTCCACCAGGAGAGTGCGCCATCTACAAATAACCCTGAGATATAAGTAACACTCTGTCGGGGCGAACAGTTACTCATTCTTAGAATGGAGTTAGTCTTTTCTGCCCAACGTACAAATGCAACGGCACCTCCTGTGCCATCAAAATTCAGTGGCTTGCAGTCCAGGAATTGTTTATAGGTGCAGCCAGTCGGAGGGTTATTTCCAGTAGTGCCATCGTTGTGCTTAGAGCGGAGGGCTTCATGTCGAGCAATCGCCTGTGAGATGCATTCTTGCAGCTCGGCTTCTGTTCTTGGCAGCGTACTGGTGTTTGTGTCTCGCCTGGGCGGCATTCTCTTCTGCCAAAATGGTATGAAGTAGGTTAGACAACATTCCAATTGTCTATGAGATACATAGCACCATAAGCCATCATGTAATCACCCAATTTCACATGTATATATAATCAATGTATGAGCGAGGAAACAGTTACTGAGCCCTCACATAGGCTTGCCAACTTGGCTTATTGTTTGAAATGAACTCAAGGCTACATCGCCTTGGTCATTCAAGTTTCAGTTATTTCCTGCTTCATTGATTTTCTTAGGTATTTAGCTTTACTGGTGCGTATATTTCCCCTTTGATGGGGTTGCTTGGGTGGAGGTGATAGGAAGTGTATCGTCGCTGATTCTTTCCTGAATGTCATTCCACTTCTCTTGCTTAAATATCGTCTTCTCAAACGTCTCGTATGCAGGTAGAAGCGTCAGTCACGAAGTAGGCTAAGACAGGCTTCCTACTTTCTAACGTGCTAAAGCACTGATCTATGTGCTATTCTACCAGATGAAGGTGAGGACACCTATAGATTAATTTGTATGGTTTTCATTAGCTCGGCCCGCAGAGTCCACCAGGATTCCTGTGCACTACAAGTCGTTATTACGTGGGCCCCCGTAATAATAAATTGTCTTGCACAGTTACCCCAATTTTCTTTCGTCCAAGCAGATGATCAATCAAGGAGGGGACACTACTGTCCTTGTACCTCTTGTCATGGAAAGTACCATTGCAGTGGTCCACGCGCTAACACTCGTTGTTGTTACGCGCGAATAGGCACGATGATTAGGTGGAATAGAGAGAATTCCTAGTATTTGGAGGGGCACCTTCATGATGAATACTTCATCTTCCTTTTCTGGTCAAGTGCGTCGTCAATCTTGCTTCACATAAGCCGCAGGGATCTCGTCCCGTTGATTGAGAATTCGATCAAGGTTGCCGCCTCTGCCTCGTCATCATCACCGTAGTTAGGCACCTTCACGATCGAGAGGGAAGAGCAGCCAACTCCTACGGAAGCAAGCTCAGCATCTTGTTTGGTAATCACTCCCAGCCATGAGCTTTGCAAAGGATGCGAGGTCGGTAGCTTCATCGTGCGAGTCACGTAGTAATAGGAGTCGGAGTCGAAAGTATTTTATTCACGTCAATAATCATTCCGTACACTTATTTGTATGTATGTATATCAATAACATATATGCTACTTAGCATAATCAAGCATTTTAATGCATTATATCACGTATAACTCTCGTTTTTGGGGTCATTTTGTTTTTGGCAAGTCTAACTCGTGTAGACTATGCTTTGGTTGGCACCTTATTTTAAAGGTATTCCTCACTAATGTCCTTGCCTTGTCACTTTTTGAAAAGTGTCTGACTTGTGGATCTTGGCGCTTTCGTGAATGCAATGAAAACCTTTTGTAAAATGTTTTAGTGAGAGAACTCTAGTGATTGTAGTCTAGACTCGAGAAGGAATCCTAGTTCACTACAATCGAAGCTCTGATACCAAACTGTCACACCCTGTCTTTTGCGGAAGCGTATGATGTGTGACTAGCTTGTTATCATTGCATTCAATCGTAATAAACAACTACATGATCAAAACGATGTTCATCCATTCATGAAAATTTGAGTATTACAAACACTTGTTATTTAAGTTTTCAAAACACGACCTTTGACAAGGTTACTATTCAACAAAAGTGGATGACATCTAAACTTGTAGTCTACTTCTAGTTACGACACTTGCGCCCAAGATCCATCCTGTCACCTGAAATACATGTAATTTTGGAAAACATCAACATAAAGTTGAGCGAGTTCATGCGTTTTTGTACATTTTTATACTTTGTATGAAAACATAGTATGTGTCATGTATAATTCAAGTCTTTCTTGAGTACCCCATGTACTCAAGTGTAATTCTCGTTTTCTTGAGTACCCCACGTACTCAAGTATCATTCAAGTTTTCTTGTGTACCCCACGTTTTAAATGATTGTTTATACAAGAACATTAAGGCACGTGAGGACATAAGGAGCATTAGTATATTCTCCTTCAAGGCATGTGAGGACATAGGGAGAATTAGTATTTTCTCCCCAAGGCATGTGAGGCCATAGGAAGCATTAGTATATTCTTCCTCTAACTATGTCGATTTCCCTCGACTGTGTCGATTAACCTCGACTGTGTCAATTTCCCTTGACTGTGTCCATTACCCTCGACTGTGTCGATTACCCTCGATTGCGTCGATTTCCCTCGACTGGGACACCGAAGCACTCAAGAGGTCACATAAGGACCATGAGTGGGGCTCGGCCGTACCCGTTAGATCTAACCCTCGTCCCTAATTAAGTATTAATGGCATCTCAATATCTAGTTTAAGCTCACATGATCTAGTATTTTCTAGGCTTTTCTTAAAGCTCATCATATTGCACTCACCACGAGTGCTTCTCGTATTCTTTTGTATTCTCAAATCATATTGCACTCGGTACTCGTTCTCACCAAGAGTGCTTCTCGTATTTTTACCATTTGTAAAAATTATAATATTTGTAACATGTATTTCACCCCCGAGAGTTATAAAACCAAAAACAGTTAAAGAAAAGGGGGAGCATGAACTCACAACTTTGCGTTCCTGCGTCGTAAACTTCACCGGATTTGCTTATCTAACGTCGTGACCTATACGTGTTTTCTTAACGTTAGTCACTAGACTTGTATCGCACAAGTACAGTCACTATCTCTTGTGTACGTATTCTTGCGTTAAAAATATTCTATATTTTTAACTACGTATCTTACTTATATTATCTTCTCTAAAATTAATATAAGTATCTCGTGTTTTGCACTTTGCACCCGAATTATGTATCTGGTATGTTGCATGTGTATTTTTATGTTTATACTCCTCATGAGTGTTTAGTGTATTTTTAAGTCCTAATACACTAGCACGTATAACACATACTATATACACTTAGCACAAAAGTTGGTGATAAAATAATATATATTTTTCTCTCAAAAATATACATACTTATATCCATTTTTATTCTTGAAGAAATCCTCATTTCTTATCACCAAAAATTAGGGAAACCTTGGTAATACTTTTAAATACATTTTTAGGGAATAAGTTTCTCAAAAACTTATATTTTTCTAAGTGTCAAAATTTATAAAAATTTTGACAGAGTTTCCCATAAAAATGGAGGTTTCCCATGTTTTCAAAACATGTGTTTATTTTCTTTTAAATTGTCAACAATCATCAACAACAATTATCAACAATAATCATCAACAATAATCACTAATTTCTCTATTTCATGAACTTGAATATTTACAAAAATGTGTAGTAACTTACTAGCACATTTAGTAAGTCTTGTTATCTTTAAAAATAAGTTTAGTTTCTTAAAAACTTTATTTTTAAAGAATATGAAGTTTCACAACTTCTAGTCGGTTTTTACGAAAATTATTTCTTTGTTAAAACTTTTGTTACACAAGTGTCCACACACTTGTTTGTTCATAAAAACACCTCTACTTCATGAAAGATCCGGTTTTAAAACAAGACTAATATTTTTGCTTGGTTCTTCCGAAAAACCACTTGTAGATCTTTAGATCTACATGTTTAGAGTCTTATTTTACAAGAAAATTTACTTTTACTCAAGTTCATGTTTAGTGTGTAGTAGAGTTTCATCATTTAACCCTTTTCATTCTTAACATATTCTATGTCATGTTTCATGAACATGACTAATCCGGGTTAGATGATGATCCGAACTACCACAACATAGATCGGCACTAAATAATCACCACAAAACAAGTCTTACAAGTTTTACACAACTCTTATGCTTTTAACCAACATGTTCATCATTTATGTAGACTTTTAGTTGGTGATTTAGTATGTTCATGATTTTCAACCGACAAATCTCTTATTAACCACTCTAGACAAGATCAAGGAGGTGTTTTAGAGCACTTACTACTAGCACAAGGCTAGGGAAGTTCAAGAGGGCAAATGAGGTGGATAAAAGCAAATGGTGAAGGTCCTTCAAGATCCGCTTGCACCGAGCTTCGTTAGTGACCTTCTTACACCTTAATATCACTTTGGAATGGATGGATATGGATCGAAAATGGTGGTAGCTTGAGGGACCCTTGTGGCCGTGAGCTAGAGGGGGTAAGATGAGAGAGTTTTTGTTGGTGTTGAATGATGGAGGTGATAAGAAGAATGAAGGACTAGTGGGTTATATAAGCTTTCATCCAACAAATGTTTACCCATTAGATTTCTTGTCTTCTAAGTACAAGACACCATCTAATAATCAATCCAAATAAAATCATGGTGGATCTTTTATGTTGGTAACCGTAAAGGGGGGGGGGTGTCTAGTTCCATTCCAAGAATTAGTTACAAGCTTAGTTGGAAAGTAGTGGTGCTTAGTTAGGATACTTGTGTGTGTAGTGTAATATAAAGGGTGTTAGGGTATTCGGGGACCCTAACTAGCTTAGAAAAATAAAAACAATGCTTCTAGCATTATTTTGGTGTTCCGGGTATTATCCGGTTGTTCGGTTAGACACTGGTTCGTTAAAGTGCTAAATTACACTTTTTAGTGTCTTTTAAGTACCCTTCTTGTACTCTTTCAATTCCCAATGCTTAGGGAAATATTCTGGATGATAAAACGAAATTTCTGCATAATATTCATATGTTTAAATGCTGAATTGAGCTGAATTATACAAAATTATGCACTTAAAGTGCGTTTCGGGTGCTTTTTAGTGCTTATTTTTGCTTTCGCAATGTCTATAAATTAAACCCTTACATGTACTCTTGGGTTTTAATGTACTTTTGTCGTCGGACCTACACCTAGGCCTCAATTCTAATGTCTGACTGCTTTCTGCAGTTCTGTTGACACGATGTGTCTTACCGGTGAGTTTACTAATATTTCTGACGCAACGCTCTCGTTTATGCATAAAGCTATATTTTGTAGCACAAAATGTGCATGAATTCACTTGCATGGAATTCAGAAATTTATTTGTCTGGTAAACCAGATCATGCACAGTTATTTAAGCACAAATTACTGTTTATTTCGTGTACGGAATGTACGGGAAAGTGATGGTTGTCACACAACGAATCTGAACGAACTTGCGATAAGTACATTCCTATTCACAAATTCATTCACAATTTCATTGTTTCAGTAAGTATTACACAAAAAGTTATCTCGCATAGTATATTGAGCTACAAATACTTACAAATACTTTTTTCGTGTAAACGATTATTGGAATGCAAAAAAGCTAAGTAGGTACGTAAAAAAGTTCATACCATCGATGTTTGCCACTTCAGCTGCAGTTGCGGCATCATCTTCATCGTCTGCGTTTGTCCAAAAAAAAAACAAATTACTTACAGTTTGTAGAAAAAGTTAATACATCTTCAGGGTAGTGATTTATCCGTTATCCGTATTACCTTCTGTGTAATCATTTTCGGGGTTTTGCACTGTGTTGTTGAGAGACATGAGGACCCCGTAATTTTTTTCCGTGGGGTATCAGGCGCCAGCCATACCCTTTTTTTCTAGAGTGTACAATTTTTTCAAACCGTTCTATCAATTTCTTAACATGCCCGTTGTGTGGATGAGAATTAAACACTGTAGGTCCCCTAATCGTATGGATCTTCACAGAATTGTCAATCCGATCAAGAGTGCAGAATCCTCTTGATCAGAATGTCACAGAAACAAGTAGAAGAACAGAAACAACAATTCACTTTCAAAGCGGGTTTCTATTGATTATCCAAACAAACGTTTTACAATCAATCAAACCCTAACCAACTATCAAATTCGTCCAAGCCCTAGATGCTATCACGAAATTCTCACACAAACTGTTTTTGCTGATTAACCTAAACCCTAAAGCCTAACCTTGTTTATATAACACAAGGTTTGCTACTTGGGCCAAGGTTAAACATCATGGACTGCGAATTGGACAGGCCCAATTCGCCCTCCATCCCCATAAGTATGGGTATGGTTAGCCCAAACATTACAACTAACTATTACAAAGCTAAACCCGCTAACTGTTTATCGTTTAACTAATTACAAGATATCCAAAGACCAAATCTAAGCTGTTGTCACAAACATGCACCAACAAACTCCCCCTTGACAATAGCTTCATAAAATAACTTTGTCTTCAGTCTTCTTGCAATCTTCATGTAATCTTGCACTGTCTTTGGTCTTTGGATAGCTTCAGCTTCAATAGCTTCTGTCAGCAACAGACTCCCCCTAAGCTGATGCATCCAATCACCAAATCTTCAAAAAAATTAGCGTTTGAGTAAACTCCAGTTCAGCATATGTATAGCAATCTTCAAACTCTTCAACTTTGTCTGCAATATAGAAAGGAGGTTGTACCATGCATCCAATCAAACTCTCATCTTCACAGCAACTCATCACTTCAACTTCTCAGCAACGCAGCAACTTCTCAGCAACATACTGCTTCAATCTGTATACTATAAAACAAATATCTCGAGAAACCATAAGAATTTTTCAACAAAGTTAAATAAATTATTATTTTTCAAGAGATAGTTAAACTGTATCACAGATTAAGCATTTTCAACTTCATCACCAACACGCAAAACTTTTTAATCACACCCTATAACCCGCATGATTTAAAATTTTGAACTCACTTTCCAACACCGTCTCCCCCTATCAGTAACAATTCCTCCAAGAATAACAGTTTTCCGTACGTTAAGAATTTTAAACAGAAAAAGACACTATTTTTGGATTTTTATATTTTCTGAAAGCAAGTAAATAACAAAAGCAATAAACACTCTATTTTTGTGAGAATCACTGGTAAGAAGATCATATCAACAAAATCAAACTGTTTCACACTATTAGATAATTCTTTATTTAATTTTTCGTGAAAAGCAGTTCAAGACGATTACCAGTATGTTTGTCCACTTAAACAAAATGCATGAACATTTCAAGTACCATTACCGTATGATACGTTAAGGTAATATTAATTACTGATATACTAGTGTGTCCCACTTCAGGATATACCCCCGTGATCAAGGTATGCACAAAGATTCATCGTAGTAGGTGAGTATACTGATGTCATCCTTTAAGATATCCTGACAATGTCTAGGTCTGCATATAATCTGTTTTATCATGTTTTGATTGCTTAACAATGAACACCCAAATAAATACTAATCAAATCCTGGAAATATAAACAACACACTCTATCATGCAAGTATCTTCCCTACCACATATTTCACAAGTCCAATCCAGATTTCTGAAATCTTAACTAGGAATGGGTTGAGAAGAGAACATAATAGATCTTTAGGAGAGATGGTATAATATACAGATCAAATGAGTTTTCTCAGTTTGATATAGGTTTATTGGGTTTCTTTTGGGCACTTGAGGGCCTCTTTCCGGTGTATTAGATCTATAGCGCGACAACGTACAGCTAGGTCAGCATGTATCTGGATGCAACAGAAGCTGTCGTTGCCTAGCACCTCCAGGTCAGCATATATCTGGATGCAGCAAAGGAGGTACACGACTTTTTTCAGAGAAGATTTCAGAATCAGATCAAAATTGTGTGTATCGGGACAATATACAGACATTCAAATAGAAATGTGCTAATTCCAAGTGACTTTCTTTCCTAGGGTCATGTACAATTTTAGTTTTGAACATAAAGACAGTCAAGATATCCCCAGATGAAATAACAGTATAAAGACCCAAAACTTCAGATTTTGGCAATCTATCAACGCAAGATTTAAGGTCATTAAACCATACACCACTGATGTGTTCCCCACTCATACACAGTCTATTTAGGTTTATATCACATTGGTAAGTTGATTATTTCATGCTTTTTGCCTACTGGTACATCATATGATGAAGCTGCTATCACACTTAACCAATTTTAATTTCATTTTCAGTGTGACAGTCTAACTTGCCAATGTACTATCATTTCTTCTTTTTCACACAGTGATCTCATTTTTGATATTCTAATTTTTTTTATGTTTTTTTTATTTTTCAATTTTTTTTTTAATTATTTAAGAAAAGCAATAAACTATTTACAAAAATTCTTATGAAAAACCAGTTATTCAGGATTCCTCATCCCGTTGAGTTCGACTAAATGTTCAAAGCGAGCCCTGTCAAAAGCTTTAGTATAAAGATCTGCCAAGTTATCTTCGGTGTCGACTCGATGTAATTCAATTAGTCGTTTTTCAGCACAATCCCGTATAAAATGATGACGTATGTCAATATGTTTTGTGCGACTGTGTTTCACGGGATTATTAGTTATTGAAATTGTGGCATTATTGTCTATCATAATAGGAGTACGAGTGAAATCCAAACCGTAATCGCGCATCTGCTGTTGTATCCAGAGTACCTGAGAGCAGCAGCTACCCGCATCAATATATTCAGCTTCACACGTAGATGTAGACACACAGGATTGCTTCTTGCATTGCCAAGACACGATCCTGCCTCCTAAGAACTGACAACCACCTGTTGTAGACTTCCTGTTTGACTTGCATCCTCCAAAGTCTGAGTCAGTGTAAGCGACAAAATTCAAATCACTATCAGCTGGATACCACAACCCAAGTTTAGGTTTCCCCTTCAAGTAACGAATAATACACTTCACCGCCTTCATGTGTGACTCCTTTGGATTAGCCTGATATCTGGCACACAAGCATACTGCAAACATAATGTCAGGTCTTGAAGCAGTCAAGTACATTAGAGAACCAATCATTGCCCTGTATTGAGTAGGATCAACGTCTTCAGTACTTTCATGATCTGGGCCAAGATTGTGATTTTCACCTACGGGTGTGTTGAAAGTAGAGCAGTCATTCATTTTGAACCGATCCAAAATGTCATACACATACTTCGTTTGATGAATAAACATCCCATCCTCCTTCTGTTCAACTTGTAATCCCAGAAAGTAAGACAGCTCACCCATAGCGCTCATTTCAAACTTGCTCTTCATCACCTGCTCAAACTCTTTACACATGCTCTCATCTGATGACCCAAAGATGATGTCATCCACGTACACCTGTACCAGCAGAAAATCTTCCTTCTTCCTCTTGATGAACACTGTACTGTCAATCTGACCTCTTTCGAAATCATTCTTGATCAGATGTGTAGACAGTGTCTCGTACCACGCCCTGGGAGCTTGATGTAACCCATACAAAGCCTTATCAAGTTTGTACACTCGATCTGGATAGTCTGGATCAACGAACCCATCTGGTTGTGAGACATACACCACTTCTTGGACTTTCCCGTAAAGAAACGCACTCTTCACGTCTAGTTGGTAAACTTTGAAGCCCTTGAATGTTGCGAAAGCTAGAAACAAACGAATTGCCTCCAACCTTGCCACTGGTGCAAACACTTCATTGTAATCAATCCCTTCCTGCTGATTGAAACCTTTTACCACCAATCGAGCCTTGTTTCGCGTCACTATCCCTCTGTCATCCTTCTTGCACTTAAACACCCATTTAATGCCTATCTCTCTTTCACCTTTAGGAAGTTCAACCAACTCCCAAACCTTCAACTTCGCAAACTGGGCCAATTCCTCTTGCATAGCTTCAACCCATGAATTGTCTTTAAGAGCCATATGAATGTTCTTCGGCTCCTCTTGGGAAATAAAGCAACTATACAAGCATTCGTTCACAATCCCAGTCTTCTCAATCGAAACAAATAAACCAGAATTCGCTGCTATGCTTCTTCTCGTCTAAACACCTGCATTAGGATCTCCAAGTATCATGACAACTGGATGATCTCTATTTGCTCGTGTAGTAGCAACAGTATCAACTTCAAGATTATCACCCAGGTTTGATCCAACCTCCCCCTGAATGTTCTGATCTGCAAATGGATTAATGAAATCCTCCCCCTCAATGGGTTCAGAGTCACTATCGCTTGAATCAGGATCAGCAGCACCATGGGAAGTTTCCGCAGCATCTGTCATATCAACATTCGATCTAGGCATGAACTCGCCTTCATCGTCTCCACCAATCATTGTTTGAATCAACTGAGAATCATCTGCATTTGGAAACTCAGGAATATTAAATGACTTAAAAGTGCTTTCATAATCATATAATATAGCAGGACCACTCGTTGATTGTTGAGGTTTGTATGAAGTAATTTCAACATTAAAGACAACCTCAATTTTACCAGTTTTTAGATTAAAAACCCTTTTATTCGGTGCGCCAGGTACGTAACCTAGAAAGTAGCCATCGTCAGCCACCTCACCGAATTTTTGTTTATCTTTATTTCGCACAATGGTGCAGGGTAATCCAAATGGTTCAAAGCCTTCCAAGTTTGGCTTTTTGTTAAACATTAATTCATGACATGTTTTGTTAAAACGTTTAACAGTCAAAACTTTGTTCAGGACGTAGCAAGCTGTATTCACAGCTTCTCCCCAGAAAAGAACTGGTAGCTTTGAATCTGAAAGCATTGTCCTAGCGGCTTCAATCAACGTCCTGTTTTTCCTCTCAGCAACTCCATTTTGTTGAGGTGTATAAGGAGCGGAATATTGATGTTCAATTCCCTTGCGAAGACAATAGAGATCCAGAATGCGATTCTTGAACTCCGTGCCATTATCACTCCTTATCCTCTTGATCCTTGCATCATGGACGTTTTCCGATTTCGTAAAAAGATCTATCAGCATCTCCGCCGTCTCATCTTTTGTACCTAAAAAGAAAACCCATGAATAACGTGAGTAATCATCAGTGACAACTAAACAATAGTACTTTCCACCTATGCTCCTTACGTTCACTGAACCGAATAAATCCATGTGAAGTAATTCATAAGGGGCATCTATGGAATTTACTGTTTTAGACTTATGAGGTTTCTTATGTTGTTTTCCCTTTTGACATGGAAGACATTTATCTTCCACGTGAAACCTCTGCATTGGAACCCCTTTCACTAGCTCATTTTTAACAAGGTAATTCATTTTTCGATAGTGAATATGGGCCATGCGTCTATGCCACAACATCGATTCAGCTTCAGATGCTTTTGATAGTAAACACGCCACCACAGCAGTTGGATCCTTAGCACCCATGTCCATGACATAAGTGTCATTTCTCCTTGGCGCTCGCATCACTATCCAATCGTCCGGAATCTTCAAACCTGGTTTCAACACTAATGCTTCATTCTTGGTAAAATGGACCGAGTGACCTTTGTCGCAGACTTGTGACACGCTCATCAGATTGTGTTTAAGCTGCTCCACATAGTTCACTTTGTCTAGTGTGATCTTCCCATTGGTCACCTTTCCTCGTCCTGTAATTCTACCACCTTTAGCACCCGCAAAATTCACCTTTCCACCATCATAATCTTCAAATTCAGTCAACAATCTCGCATCCCCCGTCATGTGCCTGGAGCAGCCACTATCAACATACCATAAGTTGATAATCCTCCTTAGCAGCTCCTGCACACACCAACCAAGAAATTAGTTAGATTGGGGGACCCAAGCCTTAATGGTCTTGGGTCGTCCAAATTCACCAACCACTGGAACATCCATCCAATATCCATTACTCCTAACTGGAGTCTTGGATCTCAGACCTGTTGATGGAATTTGATTTTGATTTCCACTAGGTCTTTGGTCCTGAGGGTTCCTATACGTGTTTGGACTATTTGACCTTTGGAAATTTTGATTTGGGTATCTTGAATTTTGATTCCAAGAAGCATTATTGTTGTAATTTCTAAAGCCATTGTTATAAAAAGGTCGACCACCATTATTTTGGTATCGATTTTGATATTGACCTTGACTTCTGAAATTATTAGAATTACCATTAAAATTGTTCATTCTAGGTGAACTGCTTCTAGGTCTCTCGTATCTGCCTGGTGGAGATCTAGGCTGAAATCTTGGTTGATTTCTTTGAAAACGAGGAACTTGTGGAGTTCCTTTTTCAGCCTTATCTACACCAACAGCAACATTTTCTAGTTGCTTAGGAGCAGATTTCTTTGGAGAATTTGAAACTTTCTCCTGTTTATCACCACTATTCTCTGGTGACTTCTCTCTCTTCTCCTCACTCACTTGTGCTTCACTCTTTTTGTTAGGACAGCAGCTAGCTACATGTCCCTTGGTGTGACATTTGAAGCACGATTTCTTTTTCGAAGACTTCTTTTCTGAAGCCTTTGAACTAGATTCGGGTTTTTCTTCAGATGATGCCTTAGAAGGATTTGGTTCAGTTTGCTTAGTTTCAGAATTTTCTATGTTCTTGTTTTTAGCAAACTCTATATTTGATTCATTTTCAATAACAGCTGTTTCCTCTTTCATGTCACTTCCTTGAACAAAATTAACACTTTTAACAAAAGTTGGATTTTTATTCTTAGGATGTGATGTATTCTTTTTCAAAACTGGTTTGCTGTTATTATCCTTCTTAGCATCAGCATTCTCAAAAACATTTCCTTGACGTGAAGTGGAACTACTTGGTGATGTTGACCCAAAGTTCATGAGATCATCTTCATCAGGCAAGAAAGAATAGTCATGACTAACAGGAGGTGGAACTTCATTGAAACCATGAAATCCCACACTGGTTTTGTCATTACTTTTCTTCAAGCCACCCATCATATGTTTCATAACAAAAGTAGAGTCTCTGAATTGACCTAATTTCTTTTCAAGTTCAACAATTTTGAGTTGTGCATCTGACAACTCTTTGCATTTATCAGAAATCTCTTTTGTTTTCTCAGCCATCATTTCATGAGCTAAGTCTATGACTTGAAGTTTTTCATTTAATTTGCAGGTTACCGCTTCAATTTTACTTTCATAACCTTTTATCTTCTTCAAGTATGATGATTCATTTCTTTTAGCAAAAAAGTTTGCTTCTTTTATGGTAGACATCTCGCCCACCAGACTTTGGTTTTGTGTGGATAACCTGTCAACTTTACCCTGTAATTCACGACATTTTAAACACACAGAATTTGACTTTACCTCTCCTGTTTGTTTATCAAGGTTGGCCATGAGGGCCGCAAGCTGAGCTATCACTCTGTTGTATTCAGCTTCCTTCTCTTCAGCTTCCTTTTCATGGTCAGACTTTTGCTTTTCTTCTTCAGCAACTGTTGTCTGATCAACCTTCTTTTCTTCAGCTTTATTCTCTATCTTCACCTCGGCCTCAGCATCGACGTTTGCTTCAGCATCTCCCACAGCAGCTTTATCATCATCAATAGGCGTTATCTCTGCCATGAATGCCTGAGTGGCATTCTCATTATCCTCTAGATGAATACTCCAATCATAAGAACCTTCTCTAGCAGTAGAGATCAGCGCTCTCGAGTTAGAATTGTTTGATGTATTCCTGTTGTTTGAACTCTGACTCGAAGTCTCCTGCTTTTGTTTCTGACATTCCCTAGCAAAATGCCCATAACTTTGACAGTTGAAGCATCTCACTTTGGTCTTGTCGAAACCAACCGTCTTTCCTATAAACTTCCTGCCTGTTCGGTTCATAAATCTCTTCACTCTTCTAGTAATCATGGCCATTTGCCACTGCAAATCCATATCTTCAAGATCATCAGGGTCAATCTGATCATAATCTTCATCCAAAGTGGCAGGATCAGATATCTTTCCCTGAATGTAGTTCTCATAAGAAGCAACAAATGACGCAAGTAAAGCCAGATGCTCTTCAGCAGACTTCACACTCATTGGCATTGACTTAACACCACTACTCTGCTTAGAAGCTGATGTTTTCTTGGCTCCTGTTGATCCTCCTGAAGCAGCTACAAAACACACATCACCATCTTCATTCACTGTGACCTGCTCATTCTCACAAGAAAGAAAAGCAGTAGCAGAGTCGCTAGAAGCGTTGTGTGATGAAGAAGAAGCAAGCCCATTGTAAATCGTTGGATCTTGAACCTGATCATATCCAGTATCTTTCTTCTTCATACTAAGCTCATAAGCTCTCAGCTTGCCAACTACTTCTTCCAGCTCCTTTGTCTCATAATCTGCCTCTCCCTTAATCATGAGAGTGTAGATATCCCACTTAGTAGGTAAAGCATCGAGCAGCTTGTCATTCTTCTCTACATCAGTATAGCAATCAATCTTATAGTTTTCCATTTCTGACATCAGATGATAGTAACGTGTGATGATGTCCTCAAGTGACTCATGCTTCATGTGCTTGAAAATAGCAAACTGCTTCTTCAGTAGATCAATCTTGTTTTTCTTAACATCTGCATTTCCTGCATATCGTTTTTCTAATGCTTCCCACATATCTTTTGAATTTGTGTACTTTGTGAATGTATGCTTGATGCTATCAGGTAACGACATTTTAATAGCAGCCAATGCTCTCTTTTCAGCCTCATACATCTTTTTATCATTCTCTTCCATGTTCACATAGGCTGTTCTACGTGGTCTGCCCTCAAAGTCGTGAGTAGGGTTTGTGTACCCATCTTCAATACATATCCACATGCGCATGTCTTGATATTCAATGAAGGATTGGAAACGATCCTTCCATGTCAAATAATTCTCCACCTTCATCATCTTAGGTGGTTTGTTGGTAGTGCCAACCTCATGCTCCATTCTCAACAGCTCATTCAAACTAGACATGTTTGACATTTTTAACGTAACAGACTGATAAAACCGTACAAAATTTTTCCGAAAACAGTGGTTACCAAATTACACCTTTAGAATCGTCTCGAAAAGACGAATCCAATGATATCTAATGTCGAAATCCAACGACATTTTTTTTTACCCTAAAAATCCAAGGAATTCAACGGTCCAAACAGTTCTGTCTAACGAGCTACGGATCAATTTATATTTGCAAAACACTGAAATTTTATCGACGCTTGCCAATCAAAATCCCACCACTTAATTCCTCTCTTAAAATCGCTGGTTAATCACTTAATTTCGCTGGTCTGTTATGCTTAATCAATTTCGCTGGTCAGTTATCTGCTAAATTCGCTGGTCAGTTACTTGTTCAAATTCGCTGGTCAAAGTTCGCGATTACGACGACCTGTAACGTCGCCGAAAACCGTAATAATTTCGCTGTGGAAGATTATACGGTTACCAAAGTCGCCTTTGGATTTTAGGTTCGCCGGATCAAACAATTTCGCTAATTTCGCTGATCAGTCAATTTCGCCAGCTCAGTCTATTTCGCCAGTTCAATCAATTTCGCCAACCAGTAACTATGGAAATTCAATCTTTTCGAAAATTTTGATGATTTTCCAGATCTCCTAACACCTTCTGCAGAATCGAAACAGCAAAATCAGCAACCTTTTCACCCAAATTCGATGAACTTGATGAAGAAACCAAGAACAATCTTCGAATTTCAGCCAAACTTGCAAATCAGCAAACCTGCAAACCTGCAAATCAGCAAACAAACAAAACAAAATATCAAAACAGCCAATAAATCTCGAAAATTTTTATCAAAACAGCCAAGAATTTCGAAAATTTTTATCAAACAAACAGAAAATTTTCGAAAATTTCAAAACCCTAGTTTTCAAAAATTCGAAAAACTCCCTGTTTTTGCAGCAACCAGTTCTGAACCTAGCCTTCAAGAGCCTAATGCTCTGATAACAATTGTAGGTCCCCTAATCGTATGGATCTTCACAGAATTGTCAATCCGATCAAGAGTGCAGAATCCTCTTGATCAGAATGTCACAGAAACAAGTAGAAGAACAGAAACAACAATTCACTTTCAAAGCGGGTTTCTATTGATTATCCAAACAAACGTTTTACAATCAATCAAACCCTAACCAACTATCAAATTCGTCCAAGCCCTAGATGCTATCACGAAATTCTCACACAAACTGTTTTTGCTTATTAACCTAAACCCTAAAGCCTAACCTTGTTTATATAACACAAGGTTTGCTACTTGGGCCAAGGTTAAACATCATGGACTGCGAATTGGACAGGCCCAATTCGCCCTCCATCCCCATAAGTATGGGTTTGGTTAGCCCAAACATTACAACTAACTATTACAAAGCTAAACCCGCTAACTGTTTATCGTTTAACTAATTACAAGATATCCAAAGACCAAATCTAAGCTGTTGTCACAAACATGCACCAACAAACACCACATCCAATTTTGTTTGCACCGTCACATTTTTTGCTTCCATGACATCCAAATGTTTTTGAATAGATACAATCTCATTCTACAAAGAAAGTTTTAAAATATGGTTTGTAAGTAATGTTGTAAGAAGATAATTGTTTTCTAACTGTTTATGATTAGTAATCTTACATTGAGAACTTCATCATTAATTCGTAACTCAGTTTTACTTGAATCCCGTTGAACCACAGCGACTTCATGAAACTCGCCTCTACCAAAGCCACCTCTTTTTATCTCCAATCTTTCTCTATTTTTCAGTTCGTTTTTATTCCAGAATACGATTGGGTTTATTGACCGGTCAACTTCAAATCCGGTCATTTAACTCGGTCGACGTATAGTAGCTGTGTAATGACACAAAAAAAAACAATGCCAAGTGGTAAGATAACTAAACAAATCTTGTATACCTATATTTTTAGTAAGTTTTCTTACAAAAAACACTTACAGCCAAAAGTGTGAGTGGCCCGGAAAATGGAGAATCAGGATCACACCTCTTCCATCCATCTTTACACGATTTAATTTGCTGACTCACATAGGCACACCAATTTATTTTACTGAAATATGTATCTCTAGTAAAAGTTTTCAAAATCCATTCTTTCATCCGCCCATTTCTATTACACTCAACCATGACGGTTAAGAATAACATTAGAAAGTCTAGTCGGAAATTAAAACTATTGGCTTCATCACTTGTGATTATAGATTGTGCCAGATTCGTCGGTGCCACAAATTGTGCACGGTATCGTTTTCTCCATGCCATAACAGCAACATCAAGCTTTTCATATGCTCTTACATTTTTCATGTCTATCCCTTTGTTAGGAATTCCTATAAGGTCATGGACAGACTCAACATCAACATTTATTGACCCACATGACATTTCAATAGCCATTTCTTCTGTGTTGGAGTGGTCCACAACATAGTGTGCAAGTTTTGCAGGTATCCCACTGACGTTGAATGATAGCATTTTACCAAACCCCATCCTCTTCACGTCCTCTTGTTGGTTACTGGTTAGAGACTTGATGTGTAAGGACCTGCAAAAATGTCCCAAAACGACCTCTAAGTACAAACCCGGACCCCTGAAACCCTAACGTGCATGAAAAACCAAGAAATCAAGAAAATTAGGTTTCAGGTTGGCCGCGTAAACCAAAAGAGGAGTTTACGCGGGCCGCGTCAACTCAACTTTGACCGGATAAGCGTTCCAGGCCACGTGTCGCACACGTGGCAGACCTAGGTGTGGCACGCTAGCCCTAGTCTACGAATAGGTGGCCCTCGCGGGCCACATAAACTCTTATTAAGTTTTAGGCGGGTCGCGTAAAACTCAATTTTCAGCTATAAGTAGCCTGTGCGTGGGGCTTTCACCTGTGCTCGAAAACTTTTCTCAAAAATGAAGTATACTGCCTAAATTCGAAGTTTTAAGGTATCAAGGCGCTGCTACGATACAGGGTATTACCTCGATCACTGCTACGATTCAATGTCCGATCGATTGAAACCAATCCGATGGATGTTTAAGTGCTGCCCAAATTAGGGCTATACTTTGTCATTCGTCGTAAATTCGATGGATGTTTAAGTGTTGCACTTTGTCATTCGTCGTGAGGGTTTCTATCTCGTGAGTTATCGTAAATGTTGTATTAAGTTACTGACCTAGTTCGTGTGCATGGTCATTTAATTCAGGTTACAAGGTTTATTAGTAGGCTAAAACTCTACCCGTTAAACCTGCAATGTGAGTCATTCTCTTTTTATTAAAAATGTTTTACAATACTCCAATCATTTTCAAAAGTTATAATTACAGGGATTAAGTCGTGGTTATCTTGAATCACTGGCTAGTGGGGTATTGTGCACATTACTAATTTCTCACGGTTAGGTTCATTAACCTAACAGTGATAATCATCACTACTTGGGTGAAAGGACCCAATAGTGGTATGACCATCGTCACCAGGAGGTGACACGACGCCAGATAAAAATAAGATAGTAGCCATTGTAATCGCTCTTATGCTGTAATTTATAACCATGTGTCATTTTATCAAATTTGAGTGACTCGCCAGTATTTCCCCGCTGATAAATTATTTTTAAAACATGTTTCAGGTGACCTACTGTGAATCAAGGAAAAGTGCTACGGAGCACTAATAAAGCTTGAAGTGGTGGCTCAGTAAATAAATAAACATGTTTTGTAAACCATGGAATTTCCTTGTGAAATTCCTCTATTGTAAATTACGGGGTTTATCCCGAATTATGAAATAAAATAATCAGGCATTTTCAAGTTTCAAAGATCCTGTAAAACTTCCGCTATCAACTCAAATAATAAATACCACGGGTTTCTGTCCCGCGGCTCCTGTACCGGGTAAAACCGGGACGGGGGCCGTGACAGAAAAATGTGGTACCAGAGCCACTGATTTAAGCCAATTAAGTATTTAGAAATACTTAATTTTTTTATTGGCATTCTGTGATTCTGTGAAAATTTAATTTACAAAATTTTGACTTAGAATTTTGTGTGTTTCTTCATGTATGCTAAACAGCATGAATGAACTATCCGAAGCACTTCAAAACTTTTCTATCCATAGTTCAGATATGGATACCACCAGTACCTTCACTGGCTACCAGGCTGACACTGAAGAGCCAATGGTATTCCAAGCCCAACCTCAGGAAAAACCTAAACTGAAGAAAAGAAGAAGACTTGTAGGCTGGAGACGTGTGCGTAGGAAGAGGCCAGCAACACAAAAAGTTATAAAGACTGAGGATCCCAAAGATAAAGGCAAAGGAATAGAGATCGGAGAAAGTTCAAGGCAAGCCCAAGAGATGCCACCCTGGGAGGAGCTGGATCGCCAACTTGCGAATAGCGACCTCATCGGACCTGCCGATGAGAATCTCTTCAATTACCCAGTTGAAGCCTAACTTCTAGTCAATCTGGAACCTGCTATTCCAGATCCCCTTGTTAACTCCTGACCTCTAGGAGATTTGGAAGAATGGTGGACCACTGACTGGCAGTTTCAGAATCTCCTGAATAACCCTAATACCTTTTCCCCTAATTTGATCTTAAGCCTCCACTACACCCACCTATGAGCTCCGAGAACTTGGTTGAACTCCGCCACTATGGCGAGGAGTTGGTGGACGCAGGAAACAGAATCCGGGAAGTAGGGGAAAGGATATCTTGGAAATACGACGAGAGGGAACGTCGTTTCTGAAGTGCCAGCTGATGGGATCGTTTGTGGTTGTGGGAATGCGTGTTTAATAAAAATAATATAATAATAAAAATATAATCGTGTAAAATAACTAAAAATAAAACTTTTGTAAGATAACTGGGGTGTACGGACGCATATTAAAATATATAAAATATGGAAGTCGAAAAAATCGACAATTTTGGCTATATGTGTTGATGTGATTATGTGCGATTGTTTTATTATGTTTGGTTGTTATTTATTTTGTGCTAATCACTTATATATATATTAACTACCAGATGGAACATGCTGGTAATGAACCCGTTAATGAAGTTAACCAATCTGAGAAAAACCATGAAGATCAATTTCTGAATAGGCAAGATATAGAGAATATCGTTGCCCAAGGAATAGCCAATGCTATTCCAGCAATCCTTGCTGCTGCCTGAAATCCAGTTGAACCTCAACTAATTATTCCCAGTAAATGTACTCACGGCGACAATTTCAGTAATAGTGTAAATGGAGGTGGCAACATTAATAATAACGATAATGATGGGATGCAAGCCCCATTCCTTAAGAAAATGAAAGCTGCAACGCCTGGTTGCACTTATAAGGAATTTCTTGCCTGTAAACCAGTTGAACTTGCAGGCAACGAGGGGGCGACTGCTGCACTGCTTGGTTAGAGAAAACTGAAGCAGTAATTAAAATAAGAAAATGTTCCGAGGAAGACAAGGTCATGTACGCGTCACATCTTTTTAAAGAAGGGGCCCTAGAATGGTGGAATACTGTACTTCAAGCTAAGGGAAGCGATGTGGCCTATGCCATGAATTGGGAAGTGTGACACCCGTGTCACTGCGACCATCAAACAAATGCCAAACCAATGAAATATTGTATTTCATACTTGGGATTTGTAAAAATATGTGTATCGATTGCACATATCGACTCTTGTTTCGATTTCAAGCTCTAAATCGCTTTCTGGAAGGTTATACACGCACTGATGCGTAAATATAACCAGTAAAATGCAACGAACACTCCGGAATAGTGAAATAGGCTTAACATACCTTAAATAACCTTTACATAACTTATATATAAGTTTTGGAAGGTTTGGTGTGGTGAAATCAAGTTTAATCGCTTACAGGGACTAAAGTTGACAAACTGCGAAAGTATGCCAATTTGAACTGTAACAGACATTCCGGAACATGACCATAAGTTAAACACACCATAAATATCCTTTACATAGCTTAGAAATAGGCTTTAATGGGTTCGGTGTGCTAAAATAAACTTTTGGGTCATTCAGGGACTAAAAGTGTCAAAAAGTGCACAAGTTTGCATTTTCGCGCATAACTTACGTTCTGAATACATCCGGACATCCAAAAATTTATGTAAGCACTAAAATATTTTATTTTAGTGTTCGCCATAAGAAAACATGCAGAAACTCAGTTTTTCGCATTCGGGACCAGATTCGATGTATTAGCCGTTGTTTAATTCACAACCACACATTCTAAACATGCTTAGTCAGCGGATAAGGATGGAATTTTGGCACCATAACTTTGCAACACATGTATGGATGGAATTTAAACACCTAAACACCATAACTTTGCAACACATGTATGGATGGAATTTAAACACCTAAACACCATAACTTTGCAACACATGTATGGATGGAATTTAAACACCTAAACACCATAACTTTGCAACACATGTACGGATGGGATTAAGGCACGTTTTCCATGAAACGATCTTAACGGTTCGGGTATTCCTATAAATACCCCATACCCCCCATTGCTAAAATCACTAGAATTCTGATTTGAGAACCTCTAAGTTGAAACCATTGTTTCATACCTGAGATTCTTGAATCGGGATTAGCATTCGGGGACCCTTCGTAAGTATTCTTTCGTTCTTTTCCTTATTTTACTGCTTTTCGAGTCAGAAAGTCAAACTTTGTTTGACTTTCAGCGTTGACCAGTAATGGTCAATGCGAAGTTCTTTTGAACTTCGCAACGTGAGTGTAATCACGTTGGTCATAGTCCCTTGGGACTATGCCCACTGATTACCACGTTGTCTAGGGTCGTAGGGTAAGCGATCTAATGAATCGCTTATACCTCGAACCCGACCCAGTTTGGTCGATCATTAGGATCCGACCAAACACATTAGGTGACCATAGTAGGTAGGGAATAACCTTCCGAGGTTATACCCTATGGTCACATCGTTTAAGTAGTTGTATGATAGGTAGTTTATATGCCTTAGGTAAATTACCAGAATACCCTTTTCATGTATAATTGGTAATTAAGCATATGTAACCTAAACCTTTGTCACATAACTGATTATGTAATATGTTTAGGCATATAACACTTGTCATAGGGCTAGTTAGGCGGTCCGAACGCGTTTCACGCGAACGACGCGTTAAAGTAGCATAAGCTACCTAAACGGGTCGTAATGGGTCGAAATCACTCAGGTTAAGTTTCATTTAGTATGTAGGCTTTGTTAAACCAAATGACACGAGTCTCTACACTCGTTTGGTTTACAAACCCTAATGCTACCCGATCTTCCGATTTAGGTCCGGTTTATTAATGTAGCAACCTATACTAGGTGCCCTTTGATATCCGCGATCTCTAGCATTGTTTAGTTGTTACTCAAGGACTACTGAGCAATCTCAGGTGAGTACATAGACCCCTCTTTTACTGTTTTCCAAACTGTTTTGGGGTGGAACACATGTGCCTACTTGTTACTTTCATGCTTTCCTGTTTTAACATCATATACTGCTATGTTCGTTAGTACATTATAGTACATGATTTTATGACATTTCATGCTAGGTGTGCCCAATTGTGTGCATTACTTAGTACATCGTTTTACATGACATTTTGACATAGACATTTGACATAGACATTTCAGCATAGACATTTTAACATGATTGACATTTGATCATGCTTTTCCCACAAAACATAACTTTGATTTAAACCAAGATTTACTTCAATACTTTGTTTTTGTGCATATGGTTTAGTTGAGACATTTCACTTGCCATACATGACATCTTGACATAGACGTTTGACATGGATATTTGACATAGACATTTGACATGGATATTTGACATAGACATTTTGATATGATTTACATCTTGACATGAACACTTTGACATATTACCCATTACATTTGACAATTGATTTAAACATAGACTTCTTACATTGGTTGGTTTGGTTTGATTAAGTGATTAAGTAACGATGCGTGTGTAATATGATACAAGCATGGTGGATACGCCGCTGGTACTTCCTATATATAAGTGTTTGTATGGTATTACATGTCGTAACGTTATTTGAATCATTTCAGGTTGAGACATAGAACATTTCATACAAATAACATACTTTTCACAAGACATTGATTTATAAACAACTTATCTTATGCAAACATATTTTACTTGGTTATTCATTTAACCTTACATTTATTTATACTTATCATCTGATCTTATCGATTTTCAAATGATTTACAAAGCAAAGCTAATAACAAGGTTCATGACTAAACATTTTCTCAAACATAAGTCATGAAACCTATTTTCACAAAACCTATGTATCTCACAGGCATTTTTATGCTGACGTACCTATTTTCACATGTGTTTTTCAGGAACTGTTGCATAAGATAATCAAGATACACATAGGCAGACTTGGGCTTTAGTGACAATAAAAGATGCAAGACTAGTCGATTATGTTGTATTTTCTTGTTTGTTAGGACATTGTAACACTTTTAATCAATAAAACGAAACTTCAATTGCCATGGATTTGAAACAATTAATTCTGTTACAACACTCCCCGACGTTTCCGCCACGTTTTGTATGTTCTGCGTGGTCGGGGTGTGACAGAAAAGATGGTATCAGAGCCAATGGTTATAGGGAATTAGGTTATTAGTAATGCTTTGACCTAGTCTATAACCTTCTTAGGACCCTAACGCGAGTTTACTTGCGTTTATTCATAAAACAATACCGTCACCTATCCTTAGGCGACTACCACAACAAGAACATAAATTTCAAAACCGCTTTGAAAACTAATCATCTGTTCTAGGATGATTAATTACTAGGTTTTGAACCCTCTATTATAAGGTTTTGAACCCTTTGAGTTTTCAAAATCTCGTCAAGGTTTTGGGTTTTTAAATAATGTGAACACGTGCAAACTGGAAGGGTGAATGCCTTTATTCTGAGTTTTCTGTCTAGGCAAGCACTTCGTATACATCTTAACCAGACGCGAGACTAGTTTTGCTTACCTGGGAATTCTTGGGATGAGTGTTCACTTATAGGCGAGCATGTCTTCGCGATACATTATTTTTGACCTATTTACTTTGATTAGTCACCGTCTCATTTGTTTGCCTTAAGTAACAAACAAATGATCGCAATTTTATGCATTGTTATTCTGTTTTCATTTCCCTTGTTCCCTCCCATATCTCCTATGTTCTTCATGGTGTCTCTTCATCGCAACAAGACTCGAGTGTCCGGACCAGGTGCTACAACTGCCCAACAAATAGGCGTAGTACTCCAGAAGACCGTTGATTTAGCTATCACCATGAGTCAGCTCAGGAATGAAGCCGTGCAAGGGAACCGCTCCTTGGAGAAGTCAGTGAAACCGTCATCATCTAAATCAAATACCATGTTACAAATGTACCCCCGGTGGACGATGGAGATATTTGGATAACATGTGTCGCTTTGCTGTTTAAAGCAAAGCAGTTGCAAACCCTGTTGCTACTTAACCTTCAAGTTCTGCTTCATATGTCGCCTTGGCATATCTAGCACCTCAACCTCATGAACTTTCTACTTTGTGTATCGACTTAAGCACGCCTAGTGCAAGGTGTCGAAGCACCTCTCGTTACACAAATTTCAAAATCCATAAAGGATCTTTCTATCCTCATAATCAGATCCTTGTGGATGAATATCACTCAAATCGGAGCCCTTAATTGAATTATTCGTATGCCTTAATACGTACATTACCATTCAATAAGGACAAAGCCGAATTCTTATTTAGATCTTCCTATCTTCATAGTTAGATTCTAATGATTTAAGTGCCGCATGGAATCCACGGATTGGATTCCTGGTGCACTTTGAGTATCCGCGTCCAAAGATAACAAATTAATAACCAAGTTAAACAATTATGTGATTATGTGCTTATGTGTTCCCTTTTATGTTTTTGTGTGATCCAAATTCTTGTCATCCAAATCCTCGTAGAATCTTCCATATCTTTGGGTGCTATATTAAATCCTCAACGGGCTTGTACGTAATAGTAAAGACCCTTGGATTATATTGTACCATTCCATAATTAGACCCTGAGAGGTCTAGGTAAACAGATTGATCCAAAACTCTGGTTAGGAATATCATGTGATGATATAGCTGAAAGGACTCCTTGGTGGCCTAATTTAAAAGGATCCTTTGTCGATCTAATTAAAAGGACCCTATGGTAGTTTAGTCACACTCATCATCAGGTTTGATTTTTCCTCCCCTTCACATTTCAGACAAATTGTGCGGACTATGCAAGGAATTGCGTAATTATGGATGCATACATAATTATGAAATTCAGTGCACGGAAACCACAGCAAATTTTGTCATGTGTCTAGAGACTATTCCGTTCATTTTTGTTTCTGAAGATGTAAAATGACTATTCCGTTCATTTTTGTTTCTGAAGATGTAAAATGACTATTCCGTTCATTTTTGTTTCTGAAGATGTAAAATGACTATTCCGTTCATTTTTGTTTCTGAAAATGTAAAATGACTATTCTGTTCATTTTTGTTTCTGAAGATGTAAAATGACTGTTCTGTTCATTTTTGTTTCTGAAGATGTAAAATGACTATTCTGTTCATTTTTGTTTCTGAAGATGTTATGGAAAATGACTATACTGTTCATTTTTGTTTCTAAAGAATGCCTGTTGAGAATAACTCTGTTCATTTTTCATTTCTGAAAAATGTTCGTTAAAGAGGAATTACAGGATTACGTCTTGTTCATCTTTGATGGTTATTTAACACAAAGTCACAAATAGACTCCTACGAATTAATTTCGGGACGAAATTTCCTAAAGTAGGGGAGACTGTGACACCCGTGTCACTGCGACCATCAAACAAATGCCAAACCAATGAAATATTGTATTTCATACTTGGGATTTGTAAAAATATGTGTATCGATTGCACATATCGACTCTTGTTTCGATTTCAAGCTCTAAATCGCTTTCTGGAAGGTTATACACGCACTGATGCGTAAATATAACCAGTAAAATGCAACGAACACTCCGGAATAGTGAAATAGGCTTAACATACCTTAAATAACCTTTACATAACTTATATATAAGTTTTGGAAGGTTTGGTGTGGTGAAATCAAGTTTAATCGCTTACAGGGACTAAAGTTGACAAACTGCGAAAGTATGCCAATTTGAACTGTAACAGACATTCCGGAACATGACCATAAGTTAAACACACCATAAATATCCTTTACATAGCTTAGAAATAGGCTTTAATGGGTTCGGTGTGCTAAAATAAACTTTTGGGTCATTCAGGGACTAAAAGTGTCAAAAAGTGCACAAGTTTGCATTTTCGCGCATAACTTACGTTCTGAATACATCCGGACATCCAAAAATTTATGTAAGCACTAAAATATTTTATTTTAGTGTTCGCCATAAGAAAACATGTAGAAACTCAGTTTTTCGCATTCGGGACCAGATTCGATGTATTAGCCGTTGTTTAATTCACAACCACACATTCTAAACATGCTTAGTCAGCGGATAAGGATGGAATTTTGGCACCATAACTTTGCAACACATGTATGGATGGAATTTAAACACCTAAACACCATAACTTTGCAACACATGTATGGCTGGAATTTAAACACCTAAACACCATAACTTTGTAACACATGTACGGATGGGATTAAGGCACGTTTTCCATGAAACGATCTTAACGGTTCGGGTATTCCTATAAATACCCCATACCCCCCATTGCTAAAATCACTAGAATTCTGATTTGAGAACCTCTAAGTTGAAACCATTGTTTCATACCTGAGATTCTTGAATCGGGATTAGCATTCGGGGACCCTTCGTAAGTATTCTTTCGTTCTTTTCCTTATTTTACTGCTTTTCGAGTCAGAAAGTCAAACTTTGTTTGACTTTCAGCGTTGACCAGTAATGGTCAATGCGAAGTTCTTTTGAACTTCGCAACGTGAGTGTAATCACGTTGGTCATAGTCCCTTGGGACTATGCCCACTGATTACCACGTTGTCTAGGGTCGTAGGGTAAGCGATCTAATGAATCGCTTATACCTCGAACCCGACCCAGTTTGGTCGATCATTAGGATCCGACCAAACACATTAGGTGACCATAGTAGGTAGGGAATAACCTTCCGAGGTTATACCCTATGGTCACATCGTTTAAGTAGTTGTATGATAGGTAGTTTATATGCCTTAGGTAAATTACCAGAATACCCTTTTCATGTATAATTGGTAATTAAGCATATGTAACCTAAACCTTTGTCACATAACTGATTATGTAATATGTTTAGGCATATAACACTTGTCATAGGGCTAGTTAGGCGGTCCGAACGCGTTTCACGCGAACGACGCGTTAAAGTAGCATAAGCTACCTAAACGGGTCGTAATGGGTCGAAATCACTCAGGTTAAGTTTCATTTAGTATGTAGGCTTTGTTAAACCAAATGACACGAGTCTCTACACTCGTTTGGTTTACAAACCCTAATGCTACCCGATCTTCCGATTTAGGTCCGGTTTATTAATGTAGCAACCTATACTAGGTGCCCTTTGATATCCGCGATCTCTAGCATTGTTTAGTTGTTACTCAAGGACTACTGAGCAATCTCAGGTGAGTACATAGACCCCTCTTTTACTGTTTTCCAAACTGTTTTGGGGTGGAACACATGTGCCTACTTGTTACTTTCATGCTTTCCTGTTTTAACATCATATACTGCTATGTTCGTTAGTACATTATAGTACATGATTTTATGACATTTCATGCTAGGTGTGCCCAATTGTGTGCATTACTTAGTACATCGTTTTACATGACATTTTGACATAGACATTTGACATAGACATTTCAGCATAGACATTTTAACATGATTGACATTTGATCATGCTTTTCCCACAAAACATAACTTTGATTTAAACCAAGATTTACTTCAATACTTTGTTTTTGTGCATATGGTTTAGTTGAGACATTTCACTTGCCATACATGACATCTTGACATAGACGTTTGACATGGATATTTGACATAGACATTTGACATGGATATTTGACATAGACATTTTGATATGATTTACATCTTGACATGAACACTTTGACATATTACCCAATACATTTGACAATTGATTTAAACATAGACTTCTTACATTGGTTGGTTTGGTTTGATTAAGTGATTAAGTAACGATGCGTGTGTAATATGATACAAGCATGGTGGATACGCCGCTGGTACTTCCTATATATAAGTGTTTGTATGGTATTACATGTCGTAACGTTATTTGAATCATTTCAGGTTGAGACATAGAACATTTCATACAAATAACATACTTTTCACAAGACATTGATTTATAAACAACTTATCTTATGCAAACATATTTTACTTGGTTATTCATTTAACCTTACATTTATTTATACTTATCATCTGATCTTATCGATTTTCAAATGATTTACAAAGCAAAGCTAATAACAAGGTTCATGACTAAACATTTTCTCAAACATAAGTCATGAAACCTATTTTCACAAAACCTATGTATCTCACAGGCATTTTTATGCTGACGTACCTATTTTCACATGTGTTTTTCAGGAACTGTTGCATAAGATAATCAAGATACACATAGGCAGACTTGGGCTTTAGTGACAATAAAAGATGCAAGACTAGTCGATTATGTTGTATTTTCTTGTTTGTTAGGACATTGTAACACTTTTAATCAATAAAACGAAACTTCAATTGCCATGGATTTGAAACAATTAATTCTGTTACAACACTCCCCGACGTTTCCGCCACGTTTTGTATGTTCTACGTGGTCGGGGTGTGACAGGAAGAATTTAAGCGGCTGATAGAAAGAAAACTTTTGTCCCGAATATGAGAAAGAGCAAATGGCGAATAAATTCTTGAACCACCGGATGGTGGATGTAGACTGTCGAGGGTATACTTCAACATTCTTTAAGTATGCTAGAGTGGTACCAACCATGGCTTCGCCAGAACCGGTACTTATTTCCCGCTATATTTGGGGATTAATTGGCGAAATCCGTGATATCGTTAAAGCTGCGAGACCTCGCACTATCGACGATGCTGTGCAATTAGCTAACACCCTAACTGGCGGGCTGGTACGCACAAGAGAAGAAAACCGGAAAAAGGAAGTGGCCCAAAAGATTAGCCAAGGATTCCGTGTGGGTAATAGTAGTAATTTCAAGAAAAAGGGAACTGGGCAATCTTTCACTGCTCCATTCTGCGGTACCTGTAAAAGAAAGCATTTTGGAAAATGCAAAGGGTATTGCAATTTCTGCAAAATTTCGGGGCATCAAGAGGAAGATTGCAGGAGGAAGAAATCAACAATCTGCTACAACTGTGGAGAAGCTGGGCATTTTAGGCCAGACTGCCCAAAACTGGTCAAACCAGCTGACAACAAATCCAAACCTGCAGAAGGAACTACCAAGAAAAATGCAAGAGCCTTCCAACTAACTACCCAGGAAGCCGAGCTAATCCCTGATGTGATAGCTGGTACGTTCCTAGTTCATGATGTTTATGCAAAAGTATTATTTGACTCTGGTGCAAACCAAAGTTTTATAAATACTTCATTCTGCCAAGCTTTTAACCTACCCTTAACCAAACTTAGGCAAATTTTTACAGTCGAAACGGCAGATGGGAATTCTGTTAACATAGATAAGGTTTTGCGAGAAGGTAAGATAGAACTCTTAGGTCACAAATTTTCTGCAAACCTGTTACCTATGAATTTAGCCGGATTCGATATTGTGTTAGGAACGGATTGGTTAATAGCCAACCATGCTTGAATTCTCTGTGATAAAAAATCCATAGAAATTCATACACCCACAGGAGAATTAGTGGTGATTACAGGAGATAAGCCACTAAAATTCATTTCAGTAATGAAAGTGGCCAGTTATTCAAGAAAACAAGAAATAGTGTATATGATTTCGGTAATCATTAACACTAAAGATAAGGAACTTAAAGAAATTCCAGTAGTATCAGAATACCCAGATGTATTCCTAGAAGAACTACCTGGATTACCACCTGATAGAGAAGTAGAATTTAGAATTCATCTAATTCCTGGAACTACACCGATAGCCAAGGCACCTTTTCGGTTAGCACCCACCGAAATGCTAGAATTGAAAAAGCAGTTAGATGAATTATTAAGCAAAGGATTTATACAACCTAGTTCATCCCCGTGGGGAGTTCCCGTATTGTTTGTGAAAAAGAAAGATGGCTCGATGAGAATGTGTATCGATTATAGGGAATTGAATAAGGTTACAATTAAAAATCGATACCCATTACCTAGGATTGATGATCTCTTCGATCAACTTCAGGGAGCTAGATACTTTTCTAAGATAGATTTACGCTTCGGATACCATCAGTTAAAAGTACAAGAAGAAGACATACCTAAAACCGCTTTCAGAACTAGGTATGGTCATTACGAGTTTACAGTCATGCCCTTTGGACTAACAAATGCTCCTGCAGCATTCATGGACATGATGAATAGAATCTGTAAACCGTATTTGGATAAATTTGTAATTGTCTTCATCGACGATATACTCATTTATTCCAAAAGTCAGGACGAGCATTGTGAACACTTGCATGCACTCTTAACCTTGTTAAGAAAGGAGAAGCTTTACGCCAAAATCTCGAAGTGTGAATTTTGGCTACAAGAGGTACAATTTTTAGGACACATGGTGAATCACGAAGGTATTAGCGTAGATCCCTCCAAAATAGAAGCGATCACCAAATGGAAGGTCCCGCAATCAGCTATGGAAATTAGAAGTTTTCTAGGGTTAGCTGGTTACTATAGACGATTTATTAAGGATTTTTCCAAAATAGCTGTGCCATTAACTAAGCTAACCTGTAAAGCAGTTAAGTTTGAATGGGGACCTAGGCAAGAGGAAGCTTTTAAGATTTTAAAGCAAAGATTAACGAATGCTCCAATTCTTGCCTTACCAGAAGGGACAGAAGATTTTGAAGTTTACTGTGATGCTTCTAAGCTAGGATTAGGATGTGTGCTAATGCAACGCAAGAAGGTAATTGCATATGCCTCAAGGCAATTGAAAACGCATGAAGAAAACTATATGACTCATGACCTAGAATTAGGAGCCATAATTTTTGCCCTTAAGATTTGGAGACATTACCTGTACGGAAGTAAGTTTACTGTCTATACAGACCATAAAAGCTTAAGATACATATTTGGGCAAAAAGAATTGAACATGAGACAAAGGAGATGGATGGAAATCCTAAGTGACTACGACTGTGATATTCAATATCATGAAGGAAAAGCAAACGTAGTTGCTGACGCCTTAAGTCGTAAGTATCATGAGAAACAATGACGAGTTCGTGCTCTGAGATTAAGCTTGCAATTAGACTTAATGGAACAATTGAAGAATATTCAGGAAACAGCAATCAAGGATGATGCTGAAGGAATGAAAGGAATAATAAAAGACTTGGAGCAAGGGGCTGATGGAATCTGGAAATTCCACAAGAAAAGGATTTGGGTACCTAAACAAGGAGAGTTAAGAAATAAGATTTTAGAGGAAGCCCATAAATCTAGGTATACCATGCATCCTGGTAACAATAAAATGTACCAAGATTTAAGGAATAACTTCTGGTGGATAGGAATGAAAAAGGACATAGCTAGATATGTTTCTAAGTGTCTTACTTGTTCACAATTTAAAGCAGAACATTAGAAACCTTCAGGCTGTGACAACTGGCACCCAACCGGTAATTTCCGTACACTTTAATTATTATTTAATGACTGCAATTATGTTCTTAAATGTCAACATTGTCTGATTACATACTATACAAGTGAATTCATGCACATTTTATACTACAAGAATTACTTTATGCATTAATGAACAGCGTTGCGTCAGAAATATTAGTAAACTCACCAGTAAGACACATTGTGTCAATAAATCTGTAGAAAGCAGTCAGACAAAAGAATTGGGGCCTAGGCGTAGGTCCAATGACAAGAATACATTAAAACCCAAGAGTACATACAAGGGTTAACATATACACTTTCAGGAAAGCACCCGAAACACACTTTAAATGCTGAATTTTACAATTTTCAGCAAAATTCAGCATTGTAACAAGATTGTAGCATGTAAAAATATGACAAATTGATCCAGAATACTTTCCTAAGTGTCGGGAATTGAAAGTATCACAAAAGGGGACATAAAGAACACTAAACGGTGCATTTTAGCACTTTAACGAACTGGTATTTAACCGAACAACCGGACTTTACCCGGAACACTAAAATATTGCTAGAAGCATTGTTTACTTATTTCTGAGCTAGTTATGGTCCCTGAACACCATAACACCTCTTATAACATAATAACACATCAAGTCCCTAAAAATTACACTTGAAAGCTTAACTTATTTATACAATTAAAGATTGGAAATTTAATTTACCCCCCCCCCCCTAAGAGTGGACGGTCACAAGGGAGGTGACCCCACCAAAATCTTGTTAAAATCTACATGATCTTCTTTGGATTCATATGGATAGTGTAAGATCTCTAAAAGATTGTAATCTAAGATTTGCTTTGTACTTTGAGGAACACATAACCCAATGGTTATTAGCATTTTGATTATAAATAAACATATCAAGATCATTAGTTGATCTTCACCTTCACACCTCTCCTTCTCCCTCTTACTTTTGGCCGACCCCAACCCACCATACATCCACCATTTTCATTCAAGCTTCAAGCATTCCAAGTGTATCTCAAGGTGATACAAGGTGATTTAGGAGGCTCGGTGCTCATGGAACTTGAAGGACCTCTCTTATGTGCTATTATCCACTCAATCTTCTTCATTGTTCTTCCCTAGCTTCAAGCTAGTAGTAAGAATCTTATTAACCTTGTTTACTTCCATTTTTGCTTGGTTAAAAGATATATTATGTTGAAATCATAAGAACACTAAAAGACTTGAATCTTGAAACATAAAACTAGCATAAGATGAAATCTTGTTGAAATGATGTTGTTTAGTACATGAATGATGTTTGCTTGTTGATTACTAGAAATATTGATGTTAATCACTACATGGAGCTTGCTAGATTGTGATTGAACACTTGATCTAGCAAGTTAGAGGATGATTATGTGTTGATGTGCACAAAATGCAACATATAAATTACATCAATTGTGGCGTAAAAACAACCCTTTTTAGTACTAATGTTGGAAAAAGTGTGCTTTTGTCTTCCTTTTGTATTTTCAGGATTAAATGAGCTCAAATTAACAAAAGAAGCAAAAAGGCAGCTAAATCTAACATAGATACAAGAAAAGGAACAAACATGGCATGCCCGACCTCCTCGACAGCATCTTCCCAAGCAAAACAAGAAAACAGAAGGCTGAACACGCCCCGTGCTCAGTGAACACGGGGGAGTGCCCAAGTGCCAACATAAAAAACAAAGCTATAGAAGCTTCTATCGCCCACCACGGGGCCGTGCTCAGCGGACACGGGGTTGTGGTCGACTATAAGATTCGCAGAATCTAGGCAAATCTTGATAGTACAGATATGCTTCTGCACACGGGGGCGTGGTCAACTAATGCAGACAAACTGCAATTAATGAAGACAGAGAAGAGGATGGACACGGGGCCGTGCCCGAGCTATTGTTCAGGCTATAATGTAGGATCGTTTTCACGACCAAATGAGTCGTTCAGAAGAGTTTTTACTCAATACGAGAGGCGGAAACAAACGTATGAAGTTGATTCAGCTTGCAATTCACTTTAAACTGTCTTTTGATTGATATAACAACGTTTTACATCGAGTAGACACTTCGGCAGCAGTTCGACTCTGAAACCGGAAAGTTACAAATGAAATGAACAAGGCAAGTATTTCAAGGGCAACCTATTTCGCACGAAACAGTTGACATGAAATCAGTTTCACACGAAATAGTCTTTTCGTGCGAAATGAACAACTGATTTCGTACGAAATAGCTGTTTCTTATTTCATGCGAAATACCCCTAAAACCTAATTTCACGTACTTCATGCCCTGATCTTTCTAATCTAGTACAAGACTCGATACAAGACGAAGTCGACAGACATATGCACCAACAGACTCCCCCTTGGATGTTGACGAAGTCTTCAGTGTCGAGTCTTCAATCTTCAGTCTTTATCAGTCTTCTTTTGTTCTCTCCGAAGTATCTAACAATGTAAAGCATCCTCAATCCTCTCTCTTTTCTCTATCAGCTAATCTCCCCCTTGGATGTTGAACTATCATCTTCACAATCTTTGAATCTGAATCTGAATCTTGAGCTTTCTAATTCTCTTGATCAGATCCCTTGATTCCTTAAATTCATCAGCATCAGCGATCTAGCTCTTCTTACTTCAGACTCCCATTTTTCTAACAGACTCCCCCTTAAGTTGTGCTTGGGATCGTAGTCTGGCTTTCTTAGGACCAGGATTGTAATCTGGCTCTCTATGACACCAGAATCAGGAACCTGGCTATCCTGCACAAACTCTACCACACAATAAATTTCACAAATTTAAAATTTGACAAATTTATATACCACTTGCAGGTATTAATCAATCAATAAATGATTTTACAATGTTAATCTCTGATGAATCACTTGTAGAAATAACATTTTTCTTTTTCAAAGAATTTTTCATCTCAAACAAACTCTCCCAACCCAGTTATCGTCATGTTTAGCACTTGGAATTTTGAAAATCAGCTTTTCAACATCAGTTGTCGAAAATAAGATGAAATAAAATCTTTTTGGATTTTTCAAAATTTTATGCTAAAACACACTTAAAATCTTTTTAGATTTTGAAAATCAGTAAAGAAATATTTACAGACAATATTTATGTGAGTTTGTGTAAGAGGATCATATCAGTATTTAGACAAATCACTAACACCGTTAAGCTTTAAACATTTTAAGTTCTAAATGATTCACTTAGATTGTCAGTATACTGATCCACTTAAATTTTCACACAAATTTCAACTGTTTCGAGATACGAGATTAATGTTTTAGAGACTTAAACTTATTCGCGCCGTATCCAGATCCCAATATTCAGTCTTACAGGTGAGTATTCCTAGATGATATCTGTAAAGGGTTAAATGCGAGGGCCATGAGAGCTCAGGCTATTGCTTCCGCAAAATCAGAGAGATGATGGCTTCGACTTTTGGTGTGTTCCCTTTAGAGAATCTTTTCTTCAACAGCACATGATTAGCATTTTTCAATGTTTCATCATTTTTTATGCTGACAGGGGTGCTATATTTCAAGCAAGCGAAAGGTATTATACGGGGACTAGGCCATTGCTTCCGCAAAATCAGAAGTCCCGGAATAATACCCCAGATATCACTAAGCATAAAGACCAAGTATCTCAGAAAGAGGGACCTTTCAAACAAGATTTCGGAGGTTACCCATATATCCGAGAGATGTTCCCCATGAGATAAGTAAGTTTGATATTTAGGTTTATATCTCGACACAATCTACTAAATGTGCAAAAACCTACTGACACATCATCTGTGAGACGATTTATCACTTTTGACTTTCCAATTCTTTAGCATGATGTGATAGTCCACTGATGTACTATCATTTCCTCTTTTTCACAACAAAACTCATTTTTCATTTTATCATGTTTTTGGCTTTTTTAAATTTTCAAATGTTTTTGAATTTTCTGAAATTTCTTACTCCCCCTAAAATGCAAAAGCATTTAAAAGAAATTTGAAAATAAATTGTACAAATAAAGTGACAACTGTTGTGAATTGCTTCAAATCGCTATCCACTTGGCATAAACAATCAGAACTCCCCCTGACAACAAACTATTTTCCCATTATGATTTTAAAACACTTAAGTTTGTTTTAATCAAAATGGTTTTTCCGGAAAATTAGTTTTGTTGGATTTCACAGACCATTTGTAGGTTAGGGTTAAACTCATCACATTGTTTTACTTCACAACCACTTGTAAGAAAGATAAATCAAGTACAATTTAATGTCCCTGATTCACCACTTGTAGGAACAAACCAATAACCACTTGTAGATTCATTCAAACAAACATAATTCGAGAATGATGCCGATTCCTGCTCCACGATTACCAACTTGGAAGCTCTGGCAAGTCAGTTTTTTTTTAGTTAAAGAGGTTCTCCCAAGTCTGACAGACCTTGGGAGATTCTGAGTTATCAACAGTCGGTTTCTTTCCTTTCATCTTCTTCTCATAAAATTCCTTTACCCCTTTGACTTTCCCATCAATCATTTTTCCAAAAATATGTTGCACTTTGGGGTTAAAGGCTTTCTCAACATCAAATTCTTTCTTTTCAGAAAAAAATTGATTCGAAATCTCAACTTTACCAACTTTTTGTTTAAATTTTTCAGCCCTTAATGGTGGAAAATTTGCATCATCCATTGGCGGTACTGATTTTTCAACTTTTGGTTCAACTTGTGGCTCCTCTGACTTTGTGGAATCAGATTTATCACCAGAAAATAGCTCCTCTGATTTTGACGAATCAGAATCATTGCTAGAACTATCATCAGATTTCTTAACGACCCACTTCTGGTTGTCAAGATTTGCTTTTCTTTTGTAAAAACCTTTTGAACATTCACCAACCTCAAATTTCGAGTTTTTGAAAAATATAAAAGGTTTGGTTGGTGGTTCATTCTCAACCATCTTTTCTTACAGTTTAAGAGAAACTCCCTGTTTTGTTTGAATTGCTTTTGGACAATTCCTGGCAATATGACAAACTATTTTGCATTGAAAACAGGTTCTCATTTCCTTTTTCTGAGCAACTTCCTTCTTCATTTCTTCTTGCTTTTTAGCAAGGAATTCTTTATTTGTTTGCTTTCTGAACAATTGCTCTTTTTCTTCTTCAGATGATGTTCCTGAAACAAAAACAGTTTTTGTTTTATAAGTTTTCTCATTTTTATGATTTTTCGGTGGAATAAATCCAAGACCTTTCCTTTTGAAATTACCGTTATGATTTGGTTTCTTTCGATAACCTGAACCAGAACTGTAACCCTTTTTCTTGTTTAGCCTCTGTTGATCTCTTGAAGTGTACTTTTTAGGTTTTACAGAAAGATTTACATCTTTTATTTCAGAAATATTAATTTCTGTTAGTTTGAAAACCTTTTTGATCATTTCAGTTTTAACACCTCTTATTGGAAATTCTTCATCAGAATATAATTTGTCAGAATCATTCAAAGTATAAGCTACTTTGAATGTTTCATCATTCAAATTGGATTTTGATAACAAAAACTCTTTAATGTAAACCCGTTTGTCCTTTTTAACTGTTAGACTTGACGTTTCAGACTTTGACTCTGAATTTGACTCCGACTTTGACTCCTCGGTTTCATCTTTATCCAACACCTGATCGACCACTTTCTTTATTAACTCTGACTCATGATCAGTATCAGACGAAGTGAAAGTAACATCAATGTTGTCTGGCAAATTATCTGAAGACTCAGATTCCCACTGTAAATAGGTTGCCTTTTCGACTCTTTCTGAATTTGGATTTCGTGAAGAATATCCATTTTCAAGCGCGGATGGACACTTGTTGTAACTAAAACCTGTTTTCTTACCAGAATCATTCACTTCAGTCTTCTTTTTCTTTTCTTCAGATACTTCTTCATCAAATGCATTCATGCCTTCCACTGTTGGATAAATCATGTCAATAACATAAGAAGTACAAGAGTAATTTTTTAACAACCTATTTACTCTTTCTGTTTCTATTCTCTGAGTTTCCAGTTTTTGTTCAAGCACAACACACTTCTCAATGTAATTGTTGACGATTTTCTGCTTTGTCATGAAAGCTCCTTGAAGTGTCTTCATTGTTGTTGCTTGTTCACTGCTTGATTGATTGTATTGATTCATAGCTTTGTTTAGAACATCATAAGATTCTTTCAATCTGTTCATGTTGTGAATCAATGTACTGGTTTGCTTCTTCACTGCTTCACAGTTTTCACATTTCACAGGAATCTTTTGTGCATCAGCTTTTGCTTCAACTGTGAAAGCTGGAACTTCTTTTACCTTTTTCTTTATCACAGGAACTTCTTCATCGTCACTGCTAATTTGTTTTTTAACTTTCTTCTTTTTCTTTCGAACTTTTCCATCTTCACTGTCACTCTCCTCTAACATTCTTAAATGCTCTTTCATTCTGTTTACATAATAATCATTATCATTATCACTGTCTTCATCAACTCTAGAAGCAAAATCTTTAGCCAAGAATTCTTTATCTGGACAGTAATTGTCCCAGCTAAAACCTTCTGGCAATCTTTCATCATCTTGATTGATTAATTTGCTCATCAAATATGCTTTCTTTGATTCTTCAATCTCCTTCTTAGCATGAGCAGTTTGTGGTTGGTGTTGATGTGGTTGTTGAGTAACTTGATGATATATCGCTTTCCAATAGTAATCATTGTTGTTGAACAGATTTTGAGCTCCACTTGCTTCGCGGTTTGTGCACTCACGCTTGAAATGCCCTTTTTCCCTGCAACCAAAACAAGTAACTTTAGATTTATCAAAACCTAAAGTAAAAACATTTGCATCATGGAAATCATATCTTCCTGTGATCTGTTTGAATTTCTCAGCTCTTCTCAACACACTTGCCATACACCACTTTATATCCATTAATTCCATTTCTTTAGCATCAATCTGATCGTAATCCTCTTTTGTCAACATTGGATTTCCGATCCTTCCTGCTACTAAACTCCCATATGATTCTAACACAGTCACCAACAAAGACATGTGACTTTTTGCAAATTCTTCTGAGTAATTCTGATCATTTTTAAGATTTAATGCAATATTGCATTGTAGAACTTTGCCATTCTTTGTCATTGAAAAATTTGGATCAAATTATGGATATGAAGAAAATCCCGTTTTGCTGTTTGATCCTTGAGAAGACCCTCCAGAAGAACTTTTAGCATTGAATGCAGTTTCGATCTTTGGTGACATGTTGGTCTTATCATTGATACATCCTTTGTAATAAAGCCCAATATCTTGTTCACCATCAAAATCCTTTATTCTTGAGATCTTCCTTTGTTCCATCTCTTGACCTTCAAGTTTTTCAATGAACTTTCCCAGTGTTAGATTCCAAAAATCTTTCTTATTTCTCAACATCATAAGATACGTGCCCCGAGTTTCATGTGGCAACGCATCAGCCAGTTTTTCAATCAATTCTTCATTATCTTTTGTAATGCTCACCCTCTTCATGTTGACTAACAGATTGCAATATCTTTCTATGATCTGCTTAGTACTTTCAGTTCTCAAACCACGAAATAGATCAAACTCTTTTTTCAAAAGTGATTTTTTTGTTCTTGATCATTTCTTTACTTCCAACAAACTTCGATTTTAATGCTTTCCAAATTGAATATGCACTCCCATTGTGTTGCAATAAAACCAAGATATCTTCCTTAACAGCTTGATGCAAAAGACTCGTCATCATCTTTTCATCTTTGTATTTCTTTTTCTCCTCAGCACTTAGATCTTTAATTGCAATAACCTCTTCATCATCATTCACCGGTCTAACATATTTTGTTTCAACACATTCCCAAGCATCCAAATAATTTGCTTGCACCCAATTTTCGAAACGCTCTTCCCATCCCTTATATTCCTCGATATTCATGAGCTTTGGTGGTTTTTGCATGGTGCCCGTTTCATTTTCTAACATTGTGTTCTGTGCAATGGTAATCGGAGTAGCAAACGCGTTGTAAAATTCTTCTTCCATGATTCGGTTTCAAAATCTCACAAACTTAATCTTTCAAACGAAATAGCACAATTCAAACGAAAAGAACTTTTATGCGAAATAGCTATCTTTAAATGAAATACTGATTTCGTGCGAAACGTTCAAACGAAATAACTTTTCAAGCGAAATGCCTTTTGAAGCGAAATGACTGATTTCGTGCGAAATAGATGATTTCGTACGAAATAGCTGAACTTCCAAGCGAAATGAAGTGATTTCGTATGAAATAGGTGATTTCGTACGAAATGAAGTACTTTTTCAAACGAAATGACAATATAGGGTGATTTCGTGCGAAATGAGAATGGTATTTCGTGCGAAATAGATGAAACCAAGACTATTCCGTGCGAAATGATGCTGATGTCATCAATTCGGCCATGTTTTTGTCAAATTGAACAGGTTTTAGTCCGATTTTAGATCTAATTCTTTCAAGGCTTTGTTAAAACACAATTTCACTTATAATGTGAGAAAATCAATCCATTTTATCCGTGAAAACTTGTTTAATTTTGAAAAGAAGGTGTAGAAATCAGAATTTTGAGCTGAATCGGTAAGAACTCTTCCTCCTGAGCTCTGATACCACTTGTAGGATCGTTTTCACGACCAAACGAGTCGTTCAGAAGAGTTTTACTCAATACGAGAGGCGGAAACAAACGTATCAAGTTGATTTAGCTTGCAATTCACTTTAAACTATCTTTTGATTGATATAACAACGTTTTACATCGAGTAGACACTTCGGCAGCAGTTCGACTCTGAAACCGGAAAGTTACAAATGAAATGAACAAGGCAAGTATTTATAGGGCAGCCTATTTCGCACGAAACACTTGACACGAAATCAGTTTCACACGAAATAGTCATTTCGTGCGAAATGAACAACTGATTTCGTACGAAATAGCTGTTTCCATGGTTGTAAAACAAGGTCTCCAAGGCCGAGTACTCCCTGAGTAGTCACTACAAGGTAGGATATCGAGCCGACTTTCTTCAACTCCGACTAATTACTCGGAATCGATCAAATGCGGTCAACATTGGCCAAAATCGGATCTAGTAGGTCAACTCGGGCCGAGTTTGACTTAAAATAAAATAAAATCTAATTTCTATGCTTATCATATTAAAAAATGAATATCAATGTCACGTATTTGGTTATAAATATTAGTAAATTTATGTTATTTGACATATATTTAACCAATATTTATAACCAAATACGTGACATTGATATTCATTTTTTAATATGATAAGCATAGAAATTAGATTTTATTTTATTTTAAGTCAAACTCGGCCCGAGTTGACCTACTAGATCCGATTTTGGCCAATGTTGACCGCATTTGATCGATTCCGAGTAATTAGTCGGAGTTGAATAAAGTCGGCTCGATATCCTACCTTGTAGTGACTACTCGGGGAGTACTCGGCCTTGGAGACCTTGTTTTACAACCATGGAAACAGCTATTTCGTACGAAATCAGTTGTTCATTTCGCACGAAATGACTATTTCGTGTGAAACTGATTTCGTGTCAAGTGTTTCGTGCGAAATAGGCTGCCCTATAAATACTTGCCTTGTTCATTTCATTTGTAACTTTCCGGTTTCAGAGTCGAACTGCTGCCGAAGTGTCTACTCGATGTAAAACGTTGTTATATCAATCAAAAGATAGTTTAAAGTGAATTGCAAGCTGAATCAACTTGATACGTTTGTTTCCGCCTCTCGTATTGAGTAAAACTCTTCTGAATGACTCGTTTGGTCGTGAAAACGATCCTACAAGTGGTATCAGAGCTCAGGAGGAAGAGTTCTTACCGATTCAGCTCAAAATTCTGATTTCTACACCTTCTTTTCAAAATTAAACAAGTTTTCACAGATAAAATGGATTGATTTTCTCACATTATAAGTGAAATTGTGTTTTAACAAAGCCTTGAAAGAATTAGATCTAAAATCGGACTAAAACCTGTTCAATTTGACAAAAACATGGCCGAATTGATGACATCAGCATCATTTCGCACGGAATAGTCTTGGTTTCATCTATTTCGCACGAAATACCATTCTCATTTCGCACGAAATCACCCTATATTGTCATTTCGTTTGAAAAAGTACTTCATTTCGTACGAAATCACCTATTTCATACGAAATCACTTCATTTCGCTTGGAAGTTCAGCTATTTCGTACGAAATCATCTATTTCGCACGAAATCAGTCATTTCGCTTCAAAAGGCATTTCGCTTGAAAAGTTATTTCGTTTGAACGTTTCGCACGAAATCAGTATTTCATTTAAAGATAGCTATTTCGCATAAAAGTTCTTTTCGTTTGAATTGTGCTATTTCGTTTGAAAGATTAAGTTTGTGAGATTTTGAAACCGAATCATGGAAGAAGAATTTTACAACGCGTTTGCTACTCCGATTACCATTGCACAGAACACAATGTTAGAAAATGAAACGGGCACCATGCAAAAACCACCAAAGCTCATGAATATCGAGGAATATAAGGGATGGGAAGAGCGTTTCGAAAATTGGGTGCAAGCAAATTATTTGGATGCTTGGGAATGTGTTGAAACAAAATATGTTAGACCGGTGAATGATGATGAAGAGGTTATTGCAATTAAAGATCTAAGTGCTGAGGAGAAAAAGAAATACAAAGATGAAAAGATGATGACGAGTCTTTTGCATCAAGCTGTTAAGGAAGATATCTTGGCTTTATTGCAACACAATGGGAGTGCATATTCAATTTAAAACTTGACTAACGTGTAAAAAGGGCTTAAAATATACATTAAAAACTAATAACACTCACGCACATCAAGTTTTTGGCGCCGTTGCCAGGGACACAAGGATTTTTAGAAAGTTAGGAATCAACGGCCTAATCGTTTTTTTCTAATTTTTCTGTTTGTTTTAGGATTTTCTTAGTTTTTCAGTTTCTGCAGAGCTCAGCATGGGTCGTGCCTGGTCGGACACAGGCCGTGCCCAGCATTGTTACTGGCAGTTTTTATTTTCCGAGTTACAGAGAGCTGAGCACAGGGCCGTGTCGGTGCAACACGGGGCCGTGTCCAACTCCCCAGTAACAGGGATCCGGAAAACAATCACTGTATCTCCGACCACGGGACATGTTCACCTGAGCACGGGGCCGTGGTGAACCTTCTGACCAACGTTCTTTTCTGTTTTCATTGCAGGACTAGGAACCCATGAGCCACATCTGAACTTTCTACGTAGTGTATGAGCTCCAGTTCTAGTAGAGACATAAAAGAACTTCTAGAAGAACCCGAACGCTTTCTCAGAAAAATACTTAAAGCTAAAAACCATGAGAAAGCAAAATCTTGACCCAAGTAGCTCAGGTATGAAGCAAAGGCTTCAACTTAGAGCATCTTAGATCAAATTTTGAGTGAGGATGAAATGAAGTGGATGTTGCTATTTATAGAGAATCAAGAACCGTTAAGATTATTCATCGTAAAACGTGCTTTGATCTGGACCGTACACATGTGGCCCATGGTTTTGGGATACTAGGGGTGCCCCAAAACCATCAAACGGTTTTGAAAATGTTACAAAATAGCCCCTAAACTTCAAGAGAAGTGCTGAAAATGGACCTTGTGTTGCAAAAATGGAGTTTCTGCCCAGATCACTCACTAGCGTAGCGCCATGGGGATAGGCATTTGGTGCTCGTGCGGCGCTGGCATGTGCCAGATATAGCAAAGTTTCAAAAATGACAGTTTTGGTCCCTGCACGTGTTTAAGGCCTTTTTCGATGCGTTTGAACCCCGTTAACCTCATTTCAAGGCTCTAAAATGAAGTTAAAGTATAGGGAACTCAAAACATGCTCAAAAAAATCTCGCATGTCGGCTCGTTTGGTCGTACGGTTGCGTTGTTCGGTTAATTACGACGGAAGTCGTAACGAACGCAAAAACGATCCAAATTACGCGACGAATGGAATTTTATCAAGCCAATCACTAAAATAAAATATTTTAATGATTACATAAATTTTTGGATGTCCGGATGTATTTAAAATGTAAGTTATGCGCGAAAATGCAAACTTATGCACTTTTTGACGCTTTTAGTCCCTGAATGCGCATAAAGTTTATTTTAGCACACCGAACCTCTCAAAGCCTATTTCTAAGCTATGTAAAGGATATTTAGGGTTTTTTTAACTTATGATCATGTTCCGGAATGTTCGTTACAGTTCAAATTGGCATACTTTCGCAGTTTGTCAAATTTAGTCCCTGTAAGCGAATAAATTTGATTTCGGCATATCAAACCTTCCAAAACTTATTTCTAAGTTATGTAAAGGTTATTTAAGGTATGTTAAGCCTATGTCACTATTCCGGAGTGTTTGTTCCATTAAATTGGTTATATTTACGCATCAGTGCGCGTATAACCTTCCAGAAAGTGATTTAGAGCCCGAAATCGAACATGAATTGATATGTGAAAATGATACACATATTTATACAAATCCCAAGTATGAAATACAATATTTCATTGGTTTGGTATTTTTTTGATTGTTGAAGTGACACAGGTGTCACAGTCTCCCCTATTTCAGGAAATTTCGTCCCGGAATTTATTTAGAGGAAACTTGTGAGAGTTTGAAACATGAAGTTGAAAAGACCAAACAATACTGATTAGATTCCTGAACTTTTAGTAACTTTAAATAATCATCATGCTTGCAATGTGAGAGGGACACTTATATACAAGTATATAAAGTGTTATTGGTGCGTCCACCGTACCTATATTACATTGTTCACATTTCATTATGGTTGCCACTATCGGTTCTTACACATAATAGGTCTTACCGTGGTTTCCGTGCACTGAACTTCGCAATTATGTATGCATCCATAATTACGTAATTTCTTGCATAGTCACGTAGTGCATCTTATAATGTGTAGGGGAAGAAAAATAATGAACGAACTTGTGATGATTGTGACTAGACCACCATAGCGTCCTTTTTAATTAAATCAATAAATGATTCAAATGGACTACCAAGGAGTCTGTTCAGCTACATCACCACATGTCATTCTTAACCAGATTCTGAATCAATCTTTTGACTTAGACCACTTAAGGGGTCTCTTATGAATCATGGAGTGGTACTATATAATCCAAGGGTCTTAACTATCATGTAGAAGCCCAATAAGGATTTAAGCTAGTACCTTTTTGAATATCCTACTACGAATCCCTCATATGAAGATATGAAAGATTCTACAAGGATTTGGATAACGAATATCCAGAGTATACAAAAACATAAAATGCATAAAAGAAAACGCAAAATGCATAAACACATAGTCACACAATCATAAAATTGTTTATCTAGATCTTTAATTTGTTAATTTGTTTTGTTAATTGCGTACATGTATTTAAAGCACACTAGGAATCCATTCCGTGGATTTCATTTGGTACTTTAAACATTAGCAAGAATCTAACTATGAAGATAGAAAGATCTTTTAAAGAGAAATTCGATTTCGATTATAAGGAATCGAAATGTTCGAATTAAGGTACACATGGAATCCAATTAAGGACTCTGATTTGAATGATAATCATCCACAAGGGTCTAATTGTGAAGACAAAAAGATCCCATATGGACTTTTAGAAGTTGAAGATGTTTTGAAACCTTGCACTGGATGTGTTTAAGTCAAAACATGAAGTAAAAATGCTTATGACGTTGAGATGCTAGATATGTCAAGGCGACATATGAAGCAGAACTTGAAGGTTAAGTTAATGTATGAAGAAAATTATTTTTGAAAACTATGCATTGGGTTTCTTTTAAAAATGTGTTTAATGTTTTTGAAACCTTATATATATAATATTTTTGAAATCATAAAGTAGGTGTATTAGGTAAGTATATTTAAAAAAAATGTTTTAAAATCATGCGAGATGGATTTTGAAATTATGTATAAGGTTTTTGAAAACATGAATGATGCTTTTGAAATCATGCACTTGATATAAGTAATTATATTGTATTAATAACATTTTGAAATCATGAAGGTTGTTTTTAAAAACATAGACAATGCTTTTGAAATCATGCATTATATGTTAAGTAAATACACTATATTAAAAACGTTTTCGAACTATATAAAAATGTTTTTGAAATCATGAAGGTTGTTTTGAAAACTTATGTTATGCATGTTGAAAAATCAGAACGTAATGGGTACGATATTTGAAAATACCCTTAGTTATCTAACCAAGGATTCAAAGGCATAGATGTGCAAAAGCACGATTACTCATAATTTCACTTTATTTCTTGTACTTCGTCTCCTAGAATGAAACGACTACTTAAAATTTTTCGAGAAAATCATGAGCGATCATTTGAAAGGGAGAATCACAAGAGTAGTTTGTAAGGGACATAGTTCCTTAATGTAGGTATTATAGGGAAATGCCATACACATATGTAGCTACACTTGTATATCAGAATTTGCGAACAACAATTTATTTATAAACTGAACACATTGTTTCCGAGTTCAACAAAAGAAACAAAAGCAATAGATACAAATTATTTGAAGCAGCAGCTTCTTCTAATCAGCCAAATGCTCATCCAAGGGTTGGATTTGCATTGACAATCTTTGATTACTTGTTCCTGAAATAGCTCATCTCACCGTAGTTGTACCAAGTACCAGACGGTAAACGAGCTTGAGCAGGGTTGACTTGGGGTTGGTTTGGACCACCTTGGATTGGGTTGAATTGACAAGCATTTTCCAGGTGACCGAGTTGTCCACATGATGCACACAGACGACACTGCAGGTAAGCTAAGTGAGGTGCATTACACTTGTTGCACATTAGTGCAGTACCGGCATAAGGTTTCCTGCCAGGAGGTTGAGTAGCAGCAAGGTTTATAGCAGCTTTGTTTTGGATAGCAAAGCGGCATGTGTTAACCAAATGTCCCCACCGTCCACAGTAGGTACATTTGAAGCAGGGTATGAGGTTTGAATGATGACGGTTGCATCGTTTGCACCATGGAGCAGCTCCTAAGTACGACTTCCTAGCTGGTGGCCTTGCCACTTTGCTAGTTCCCGCTTGATTAGGTGTAACTGCTGCGGGTTTCCTTGAAGCCTTATGCTTCCTTGATTTTAGTGCAGGCTTGACTTCTGCTTCCTTCGGTGACTTTTGTGTGGCTTCATTGTTGAGACGAGACATGGCAATGCCTAAATCCACAGACTTCAGAATCACTTCACCTATTTACTGGGAAAATTTGGCTGTTTGCTCGGACATTTGACCGTTGCTGAGAGGAAGAGACATTCTAGAAGAAAATGAAAGACATAGGAAGAAACAAGTGAAAGGTTATCGGATAATCAAAACAGAATGGCAACGCATAAAAATTGCGATCATTTGTTTGTTACCTAAGGCAAACAAATGAGACGGTGACAAATCAAAGCAAGCGGGTCATAATAATGTATCGCTGAAGACATGCTTGCCTATAAGTGAACACTCACCCCAAGAGTTCCCAGGTAAGAGTGACTGGTCCGATACTGCGGATTTGTACGAACACTCTAGCCTTAGACAGAAAACTCAGAGTACAGGCATTCACCCTTCCAGTTTGCACGTGTTCACATCAAAAGACACGAACTTTGACGAGATTTGAAAACTTAGAGGGTTCAAAACCTAGTAATTAATCATCCTGGAACAGATGATTGGTTTTCAAGGCGGTTTTGAAATTTATGTTCTTGTTGCGGTTGTCGCCTAAGGATAGGTGACGGTATTGTTTTATGACTAAATGCAAGTAAACTCGTGTTAGGGTCCTAGGAAGGTTATAGACTAGGTTAAAGCATTACTAATAACCTAATTCCCTATAACCATGAGCTCTGATACCAACTTTTATGTCACACCCCGACCACGTAAAACAACAAATCGTGGCGGAATCGTCGGGGAGTGTTGTAACATAATCATTGTTTCATAACAGATGGAAATTGAAGTTTTGTTTTATTGAATCAAAAGAAGTTACAATGTCTTAACAACAAAGAAACATAACTTAATTAACTAGTCTTGCATCTTTTATTGTCACTAAGGCCCGAGTCCGCCTAAGTGTATCTTGATCAATCCTATGCATCATTTCCTGAAACACATGTGAAAATAGGTACGTCAGCATAAAAATGCATGTGAGATACATAGGTTTTATTGATTTAGGTTTCATGACTTATAAGTTTAGAAAAAGTTGTTTAACAAAAGTCAGTCATGATCCTTGTAAAATGTTTTGTTTTATAAATCATTTGAAAAGCGATGATAAAGTAGATGATATGTAAAAGAGTAATGTAAGGTTAAATGAATAACCAAGTAAAATGAGTTTGTGTAAAATAAGTTATTTTGTAAAACAATTGTTTAGTGAAAATATGTCATTTGTGTAAAATGTAATATGTCAAATATTGAAATGGTTTAAATAACGCTACGATATGTAATACTATAAAAGCACTTATATGTAGGAAGTACCAGCGGCGTATCCACCATGCTTTTATCTTATTACACACGCCTCGTTATTTAAATCACTTACCCAAAAAAAGCAAACCACCAATGTAAAAATGTTTATGTATAGTCAAATGTCAAATGTTTGTGTGAAAACCATCAAATGCAAATCATGTAATGTGTAAACAAAAGTTATGTATGGTAAGTAAAATGAGACTACTTAAACCACAAGTAAAAATGTACAAAACAAAGTATTTGAATAAATCAAAAGTTATGCTTTGTAGAATAATGCATGCTTTACTGATACAACATTTATACGGTAATGTTAAACGCCTACATTCAAGCCTTGAGACAGCAGGATAACCTTAGAGTAAAAGTTATCAAAAAGAAATGTTTTCGGATTCGGTCATTCCATCTATCCAAACAAACCTAGGATTTTAGGAACGGGATTTGTCAAGTCCTATGGTACCACTACCTACTACCGAGCGGCATGATCGGTGTTAATGAATGTAATTTAGTCCCGTTAAACAAACCAAATGATATACCAAATGTAAGCATATTTTATGAAAATAATGTACCTAGTATGCTAAGTGAACATACAAGGTAGAGATATAAAACAATGTGTCCATATGCTATGTGAACATATGCAACAGAGATGCAATGTAAAACAATGTACTAAGTATGATACAAAGCAGAAAAGTCATGTAAAACAATGTGCTAGCATGTTAAGTAAACATGCATAGCAAAAGAAATGTAATGTAAAACGATGTGCTAGCATGATAAGTAAACATAGATAGCAAAACATAATGAAATCATGTACTAATAGTGTACTAATGAACATAGTAAGTATATGATATGAAAATATGGAAAGCATGAAAGTAACAAGTAGGCACATGTGTTTCACCCCAAAATGTTTGGAAAACAGTAAAGGAGGGGTCTATGTACTCACTTGAGGGTGCTTAGAAGTCTTGAACAACAACCAAGCAAAGCTAGCGGGATCACGGATTCAAACGGCACCCTATAGAGATAACTACATAAATAACCGGAACTAAATCGGGAGATTAGATAGTATGAGGTTTCGTAAACCAAATGAGTATTGGAACTCATATGATATGGCTTAACAAAGCCTATATACTGAAATGAAACCTAACCTAAGTGCTTACGACCCATTATGACCCATTTAGGTAGCTTATGCTACTTTAACGCGTCGTTCGCGTAAAACGCGTTCAGACCGCTTAAATAGTCCTATGACAAGTAAAATATGCCTTAACATGTCTAATATAGTTACCTAATCAGTTTAGATGTCGAAATTTTGGTTACATATGCTTAAAATGAATTTATGCGTAAAAAGGGTATTTTGGTAATTTTCCTAAGGCATATAAACTACTTATCATACAACTACTTAAACGACGTGACCAAAAGGTATAACCTCGGAAGGTTATTCCCTATACAACTATGGTCACCTAATGTGTTTGGTCGGATCCTAAAGATCGACCAAATGGGTCGGGTTCGAAAGTATAAGCGATTGATTAAATCGCTTACCTTTACGACCATAGACAAGCACAAATCTAAAAGTGACGAGCTAAACATGTCAAAACATGTTTAACGGGGTTTAAAAACAGGTTTGGTATCAAGAAAAAGGGTCTTGATACCCAATAGTAGTTTGGTTACAAAATACGCAAAAATACGCATTTTGGCCGAAACTACGACTCGTCACTAAGCCTAGATAACGTGGTAATCAGTAGGTATAGTCACTAGGGACTATAACCATCGTGATTACGCTCACGTTATGAAGTTCAAATGAACTTCACATTGATCATAAACTGGTCAATGCAGAAAGTCAAACACAGTTTGACTTTTAAGCTAAAACGAATGAAAAGAATGGAGGAATACTTACAAAAGGTCCCCGCAAGCAAAATCTTGACCCAAGTAGCTCAGGTATGAAGCAAAGGCTTCAACTTAGAGCATCTTAGATCAAATTTTGAGTGAGGATGAAATGAAGTGGGTGTTGCTATTTATAGAGAATCAAGAACCGTTAAGATCGTTCATCGTAAAACGTGCTTTGATCTGGACCGTACACATGTGGCCCATGGTTTTGGGATACTAGGGGGCCCCAAAACCAGCAAACGGTTTTGAAAATGTTACAAAATAGCCCCTAAACTTCAAGAGAAGTGCTGAAAATGGACCTTGTGTTGCAAAAATGGAGTTTCTGCCCAGATCACTCACTCGCGTAGCGCCACGGGGATAGGCATTTGGTGCTCGTGCGGCGCTAGCATGTGCTAGATACAGCAAAGTTTCAAAAATGACAGTTTTGGTCCCTGTACGTGTTTAAGGCCTTTTTCGATGCGTTTGAACCCCGTTAACCTCATTTCAAGGCTCTAAAATGAAGTTAAAGTATAGGGAACTCAAAACATGCTCAAAAACATCTTGGATGTCGGCTCGTTTGGTCGTACAGTTGCGTTGTTCGGTTAATTACGACGGAAGTCGTAACGAACGCAAAAACGATCCAAATTACGCGACGAATGGAATTTTAACAAGCCAATCACTAAAATAAAATATTTTAATGATTACATAAATTTTTGGATGTCCGGATGTATTCAGAACATAAGTTATGCGTGAAAATGCAAACATATGCACTTTTTGATGCTTTTCGTCCCTGAATGAGCATAAAGTTTATTTTAGCACACCGAACCTCTCAAAGCCTATTTCTAAGCTATGTAAAGGATATTTAGGGTGTGTTTAACTTATGATCATGTTCCAGAATGTTCGTTACAGTTCAAATTGGCATACTTTCGCAGTTTGTCAAATTTAGTCCCTGTAAGCGAATAAACTTGATTTCGGCATATCAAACCTTCCAAAACTTATTTCTAAGTTATGTAAAGGTTATTTAAGGTATGTTAAGCCTATGTCACTATTCCAGAGTGTTTGTTGCATTAAACTGGTTATATTTACGCATCAGTGCGCGTATAACCTTCCAGAAAATGATTTAGAGCCCGAAATCGAACAAGAATTGATATGTGCAAATGATACACATATTTATACAAATCCCAAGTATGAAATACAATATTTCATTGGTTTGGTATTTGTTTGATGGCTGAAGTGACACAGGTGTCACAATTTTTAGAAGATCATGGTTTTTACTAAACTTACACTATTTTTTGTGATGAAATAAGTAGAGAAACAAGAAGATGTTACAAATAAATATTTTTGTGAAATGTGATTACAAGTTGTAAATGACTAAATCTTTTAATAAAGTGATTTACAAACAAATACCCATGTTTTTAAGGGTAACTAGACCTACTAAATAACATGGTAAGTCACTACAAGTTTTTACAAAAGCTTCAAGTTCATGATGTAGTGTAGCTTACTTGATGTTGACACTCGGAAAGTGTCGAATAAATTGATGATTGATGTGATGATTTTAAAAGAAAATAAACACATGTTTTGAAAACATGTGAAACCTCCATTTTTAGAGGAAACTATGTCAAAAATTTTATAAATTTTGACACTTAGAAAAATATAAGTTTGGTGAAACTTATTCCCTAAAAATATTTACCAAGGTTTCCCTAATTTTTGTGTAAACTTCAAGTAAAGAAATGATGATTTCTTCAAGATAATAACTGATATTAAGTATGTATATTTTTGAGAAAAATATATATATTTGTTGATCACCAAATTTTGTGCTAAGTGTATGTAGTATGTATTATACGAGACAGTGTATTAGGACTTGAAAATACACTAAGTACTCCTAAGGAGTAGAAATACAAAATACACATACAACATACTTAGACAAATACAAGAGAATATATTTATGAAAATATATTTTTTCATAGAATAAATAACTTGGACAAGTTGTGAACATGAAATGAAGTTTTTGGACAAGATACATAATTCGGGTGAAAAATACAAGATACTTATATTTATTGTTGAGAAAATAATATAAGTAAGACACATAGTTAAAAATATAAATTATTTTTAACACAAGAACAAATACACAAAAGATAGTGACTTGTACTTGTGCGATACAAGTCTAGTGACTAACGTTAATAAAACACGTTAAGGTCACGACGCTAAATAAGCAAATCCGGTGAAGTTTACGGCGTAAGGAACGCAAAGTTGTGAGTTCATGCTCCCCTTTTTCTTTTAACTGTTTTCAGTTTTATAACTTCGGGGGTGAAATACATGTTACAAATGTTACAATGTTTACAAATGGTATGATGAATACAAAAACAAGAAGCACTCTTGGTGATAACTAGTACCAAGTATGATGCGTTTTAAGGAATGATACGAGAAATCGTGTCACGAATAGGGTACCATAAGCACCATTAATCGTGTACATACTAAGACCGCAGAACAAAAGGTTAGATCTAATGGGTTTTCGGGCAGCAACACTCTTGGTGAAAACTAGTATCGAGCAGTGCTTTTGTGTCTCCGTCGTGAATCGACAACTAGAAAAATGCCTATGGTTTGGTTGCTTCCTATGTCGTGTCACATGTTAATGGCCTTGCAACCCATTAACAACTTGATACATACAGAAATACTTGACTTATACAAGAATACTTGATTTATACAAGAATACTTGATTCATACAAGAATACTTGATTTATACAAGAATAATTGATTTATACAAGAATACTTGATTTATACAAGATACATACCATGTTTTTCATACAAAGTATACAAACGTTCAATACAAGAACTGCATGAATTCACACCAACATTATGTTGACGTTTTTCCAAAACTCACATGTATTTCAGGTAACTAAAGTGGATGTGCGCGCGGTCTTACTCATGCTCCTGGATGTTGTTTACGTTTATCCTTAAATAAAATTGTAAACTTTCAGACAATATGTTGTCTCGTGATGTAAACACTCAATCTATGTTTTTCAGTAACGTAATGTTATGAGTATTTGAAGTTATTTTTACGAGCATGTAGTATGTTTACCTTTCGTATGCAATGAGAACCTTTCATGATCACACCTCGTGCTTCCACCTAAGAAAGGGGTGTGACACAGGCTTACTACAACAATTAGAAATGCCTGTATGGAAATGGGAACTTATAACCATGGACTTTGTTACTAAGTTACCCAAAACCAGAAAAGGTAATGACGCAATTTGGGTAATTGTGGATCGATTAACCAAATCAGCTCATTTCCTACCCATAAAAGAAACCTTTAGCATGGAAAGGTTAGCCAAATTATACGTAGACGAGGTAGTATCCTACATGGAGTCCCACTCTCCACAGTATCGGATAGAGATAGTCGTTTCACTTCCCACTTCTGGACAAGTTTCCAGGAAGCAATGGGGACCCGACTAAATTTAAGCACTGCATACCATCCCCAAACAGACAGACAAAGTGAAAGGACGATCAAAACCCTGGAGGACATGCTTAGAGCATGTGTGATAGAGTTTGGTGGAAACTGGGATGACCACCTACCCTTAATCGAATTCTCCTATAATAATAGTTACCATGCAAGCATCGAAGCTGCCCCATTTGAAGCACTATATGGACGAAAATGTAGAACTCCAGTTTGCTGGGCAGAAATAGGAGAAAGCCAGTTATCAGGTCCTGAAATCGTACAAGAAACCACAGACAAGATCACGCAAATCAAGGAAAGACTAAAAACGGCTCGAGATCGCCAGAAGAGTTATGCAGACAATCGACGCAAGCCACTATAATTTCAAATAGGAGACAAAGTACTCATGAAAGTTTCTCCTTGGAAAGGAGTAGTTCGGTTCGGTAAGAGAGGAAAGTTGAGTCCAAGGTACATAGGACCCTTTCCAGTAATCCAACGCATAGGACCAGTTGCATATCGCTTACAACTACCAGAAGAGTTAGCAGGAGTACATGATGTATTTCATGTATCTAACCTCAAGAAATGTCTATCAGATGAATCACTAGTAGTCCCTCTTCAAGACATACAGGTGAATGAAAAATTTAAATTCGTGGAGAAACCGCTTCAAATAGAAGATAGAACGGTCAAGTTTCTCAAACACAAAAGACTAGTATTGGTCAAGGTCAAGTGGGATTTAAAAAAGGACCCGAATAAACTTGGGAGCTGGAATCGGAAATGAAACGAAAGTATCCTCACTTATTCCAGTAAATTTCGAGGACGAGATTCTAAATAAGGTGGGGAGGATGTAAGGACCTGCAAAAATGTCCCAAAACGACCTGTAAGTACAAACCCGGACCCCTGAAACCCTAACATGCATGAAAAACCAAGAAATCAAGAAAATTAGGTTTCAGGCGGGCCGCGTAAACCATAAGAGGAGTTTACGCGGGCCGTGTCAACTCAACTTTGACCGGATAAGCGTTCCAGGCCACGTGTCGCACACGTGGCAGACCTAGGTGTGACACGCTAGCCCTAGTCTACGAATAGGTGGCCCTCGCGGGCTGCGTAAACTCTTATTAAGTTTTACACGGGCCGCGTAAAACTCAATTTTCAGCTATAAGTAGCCTGTGCATGGGGCTTTCACCTGCGCTCAAAAACTTTTCTCAAAAACGAAGTATACTGCCTAAATTCGAAGTTTTAAGGTATCAAGGCGCTGCTACGATATAGGGTATTAACTCGATCACTGCTACGATTCAATGTCCGATCGATTGAAACCAATCCGATGGATGTTTAAGTGCTGCCCAAATTAGGGCTATACTTTGTCATTCGTCGTAAATTCGATGGATGTTTAAGTGTTGCACTTTGTCATTCATCGTGAGGGTTTCGATCTCGTGAGTTATCGTAAATGTTGTATTAAGTTACTGACCTAGTTTGTGTGCATTGTCATTTAATTCAGGTTACAAGGCTTATCAGTAGGCTAAAACTCTACCTGTTAAACCTGCAATGTGAGTCATTCTTTTTTTATTAAAAATGTTTTACAATACTCCAATCATTTTCAAAAGTTATAATCACAGGGATTAAGTCGTGGTTATCTTGAATCACTGGCTAGTGGGGTATTGTGCACATTACTAATTTCTCACGGTTAGGTTCATTAACCTAATAGTGATAATCATCACTACTTGGGTGAAAGGACCCAATAGTGGTATGACCATTGTCACCAGGAGGTGACACGGCGCCAGATAAAAATAAGATAGTAGCCATTGTAATCGCTCTTATGCTGTAATTTATAACTATGTGTCATTTTATCAAATTTGAGTGACTCGCCAGTATTTCCCCGCTGATAAATTATTTTTAAAACATGTTTCAGGTGACCTACTGTGAATCAAGGAAAAGTGCTACGGAGCACTAATAAAGCTTGAAGTGGTGGCTCAGTAAATAAATAAACATGTTTTGTAAACCAGGGAATTTCCTTGTGAAATTCCTCTATTGTAAATTACGGGGTTTATCCCGAATTATGAAATAAAATAATTGGGCATTTTCAAGTTTCAAAGATCCTGTAAAACTTCCGTTGTCAACTCAAATAATAAATACCACGGGTTTCTGTCCCGCGGCTCCTGAACCGGGTAAAACCGGGACGGGGGCCGTGGCATGATGCATTTGTACAAATGCATAGGCGCTGAACGTATTTTTATTTTAGACGACTTATGTGTGGTTTTTGGTTGTTTCCCACTTCGCCTTTTCACCCATTCATGTTTTCCTTTTTTTGTTTTCCTCACAACAACTGCATCCTTTTTGGCAGAACCGCATGGCCATTGTGACCCAAGGTGTTGTTATTTAACAAATCTCCAGTCATCTCTGAGTCGCTGTCCACTGAAACTAAGACACCAACTTTCAGTTACGGTTTACATATTTTATAAAGAACGAAACAAGTTGTGTGTACGGACCTATTAGTTTCCTTTTGACATTTTTCTTTGCTTTGCTATCCGCCCATGATTGCTGACATGTAAATATACATTTTTTTTTAACAATTAGCATTAAAGTATTGAAACATATATTTAGATTCCTAAAGATCACGTCTAAAACAATTCTGTACCTCCTCTAGTACGTGTTGCTGGCCCGCCCGCATCGCCGTCAGCTTAGAATGTTTTACAAAGTCCATGTACATAAATATTAGATTTAAAAAAAATGTAACGAAGAAACGTCTATACATAAAAAAGCATACCTTTTTTTATTTTCTCCATGTTTTCCCCGGGGGTGTCCAAATCACTGTCTGGTGAAACTGAAACACCAACTTTGTTTTATTATTTATTTAAAACATAATTATAAGACAAGCGAAAGAAAAAAATGCTTGTACGTACTTATTAGCTTTCTTTTTTGCAACTTCTTTTCACGGTGCGCTTGCTTACCTACATTTGTAGAAGTTTTATATAAATCACAAACTATTAACAACCTTTACAAAATATATGTCTTAACAATAAAAAAAAGACTAATTTTAAGCCATTTTTACCTCCTCTTATTTGCGTTGCTAGACCGCCCGTGTTAGCATCCGGTGTCACTATTTAGAAAGGTTATGTACATTAGACATAGACATGACAACAAACATGTAAGGAATTCAAAGTAGTTACGTACATATTAGTTGCATGTTTATGCGCTTATCGACAACCGGGGTACGGCGAGCCTTTTTAGCTGCATTTTTTAATTGTAAACAACATTCATAAAATAACATGTAATTTAACGCGTAAGCATAATTTATCACAGGTTTTGTAATTATAAACACCTGGGCTCATTTTTTCCTTGGATCTGTTTTTGTTATCCTTAGTTGTAACAGCGGATGACTGCAAAGTATCACGTAATCCAACAAAGCATCAGATTAAGAGGTAGTCAATTTATGCTCCAGGTCACTTTTATAACCCAGACAAATGACCAGTAGGTAACAAATACAGGACCACAATCACCAGTAGATCACTTTTATAACCCAGACAAATGACCAGTTAATTTTTTTCTCAGACGAACATTCTTCCCACATTTTTTATGCTTATAGTTTTTATTATCCCCAAAATTCTCAATATTTTTTAACATTTCTGATTATGTATTGATAAACCCTGAATAGCCGTTTTTTTCTAATTACAGACTATTAGTGTAATTTATTTTCTCAATCAAAATTAACACACAAATTAGAGACCTCCCACCCCAATTGATCATGTATTCATCCAAAAAAAACATTGTATCCAAGCGTTTAACAAGTGAGATTATTCAAAAGAAAGAGAAAGCCTACTACTACCCTGTCATTAACAAAAAGCCAGATGGGTATGAAGGAACCGAGCACTTTCAAAACTGTTTAAAACCGTATAGTCTCTATTTTCACACATCCCAAATCTGTATAGCTAAAAGAAAATTCATAATTTTAGTCAACAAAGAACCGTATTCATCCATATTAAGACACAACTTAGAGCCCCCCACCCCAATTGATCACGCATTCATCCAAAGCTGTTAACAAAGAAAATTCATAATTTTAGTCAACAAAGAAACGTATCCAAGCTTTTAACAAGTGAGATTATTCAAAAGAAACAAAAACCCTAACAGTACCTGTCATTAAGAAAACCCAAATGGGTATAAAGGAATCGAGAAATTTGAAAAGTCTTTAAAACCCTATAATCTCTATTTAACACAACCTAAATCTCTGGTGATTTTAGTCAACAAAGAACCGACGCACCTGAAATTCCCTCGTTTTTAGGCTGAATATCACCGACGGGGATCGTTGAAATTCTCCGGTGATTGTTGAATATCTCCAGCGATCATTGATTTTCTCCACCGATTTTGAATATCTCAAGCGATTTTTCTCCGGTGATTTTGGGTATAGATGAACATCTCCGGTGATTTTGGGTATAGATGAAGAGGGATTGATGAAGATTTTTGAAGAGAGAGAATGAATTTGGGTTTTGAAGTTTTGAATTAATGAAGACCATGTGAGTGTAATGATGCCGCCGATGTGAGGGTTCTTACACCATGCAGAGTTTTATCTGTTTGTAAGAGATTGTATTAATCTTTCCCATATTACCCTTAACGTACATCAAATGCATTAAAAAATAGAGAAAAAGGGAAACAAAAGCAACTCATGGCCCAAAGTCAATCTCAACCATGCATTAAGTTTGATCAATGGTTATTAATGGGTTTTCAGGGTTTCTTCAACTCAAGTGGGTTTTCAATTTATCCTTGCCCTATATATATATATATATAGAGAGAGAGAGAGAGAGCAGTTAACGTACAATACGGCTCAACGTACATCACGTATGACAGATAATTACGCACGTTCATTTGAAAATCACGCACGTTATAAACTAAAAAACCCAAATCACGCATGTTATACACATAATCACGCACGTTGTCGTACGTGATGTACGTTAAGCCGTATTGTATTTTACACTTTCCCTATATATATATATAGGGGAGGGTTATCTTGAGAACCCTAAATATTGCAAGAACCGTGAGAACGAATGAAAAAACCAATCAAAATCAATTTTTTTTAATACAAACCTCATTGTAATTAAGATACAACATCAAAAAAAAAGAATTTACAACATCAAATAATTCATTTCTCCTTTCAAAATCACTCTTTTTAAATTTTTTTACACGTGTAAATATAACAGATTTACACATGTGTAAATTTTCTTTATTTACGAATTCACGTAAATTTAAACGTGTAAATTAAATTTCTAACATTGTATTCGAATAATAATGATAAGTTTAGAAAAAAAATTCTGAATTTGAATTGTTTTTTACCAAGTTCTCGCGGTTTTTTCATTTGTTCTCACGGTTCTCACAATATTTATCGTTCTCATTTAAACCTTCCCATATATATATATATGTAGGGTAAGGATAGTGTAAAAAGGGCATAAAGTGTGAGAAGTGTATTATAACACTATATATAATACTATATAACACCATATAAACACCGTATAACAATATGTAACTCCATATAATACCATATAACACTATGTAACACTATATATCATTATATAACAAATATAACACTATACATCTATCATAGACATGCTATCAGACAACCTATAGTGTTATATTTGTTATATAATGATATATAGTGTTACAAAGTGTTATATGGTGTTACATATTGTTATAGGGTGTTTATATGGTGTTATCTTTCTATACTAATAAATGAAAATCTTTTATGGACACATGTCATTTTTTGGTGCTTTCTCATCTTATTTTCATATTTATCTCTTATATTAAATACTAATATATCTTATATTAAATAATAATAATAATAATAATAATAATTTTAAACATAAATATTTTACAGTTTGAAAATACTATTGAACGATATGTGATCACAAGTTTGAAATATTTTTGGAGAAAAATGATTAATTAACTCAATATATAAAAAGTAATAAATGAATAAAAAATCTAAACTGGTCATAAATGAATTTTTTTTTTCTGGACACGTGTCACTTTCTGGTACTTTATCATCTTATTTTCCTATTTATCTCTTATATTAAACAATAATAATAATCTTAAACAAAATTAGATAAGAAAAAATATTTATTTTTCTATAAATAACTTTAAACAAATATTTAGATAAGAATAAATGTTTGTTTTTTATATAATTATATCCCGAGTATTTTTTTAAACGGCTAACAGAATCAATCCCGAGTATTCTTGGGGCACCCACTGGACCAAACGGAGTACTCCAAGAGTTACCCGAGTCCACAATATACTTTGGACTTCGGTGATTGAAATTATGGCAAATTAGGAATCAAAGGTTACCATTTGAAACTTAAATGTTACAATAAGTGAATAGTACACCAAAGTTCATTTTTAAAAGATAAATTTTGACAATTGTAAGTGTTAACATATGACATTATATTTTATTCAACACGTGCAATAAATGAGTTTTTTTAAAGATATATCATTTTTATTATTTATTATATAAAATTACATTGACGCAGCCCATGTAATACACAGGGTTAAAACCTTGTATTAGATAAAATAAAATACTATTAAAAATATAGTGTTCTTATTTAGACGATATTCCATTACATCTTAATCTACAACCACTTTTCAATTAATGCAACTGTTATTACCTAGGTATTAATTAACTAAACTCTTTTATTTATTCTTTAATATTAATTAATCAACCATTAAATGATCTATAGATCAAGTGATGGAAGGCTTACATTTCTCTTGAGAGTTGCAAGTTCAACTCCTATTTGGGGCAAAGCTTTGGTGGGCAATGATAGGAGACCCAGGGAAACCTGGATTCGATCCTTGAGCCAAACGAGTTTTACCGGTAATTTCACCGTCGTGCCTATGGGCGGGTGGGTTACCGGGTTTTCCCCGAAATTGTTGGTGGACTCGGGTTACTCTTGGAGTACTCCGTTTGATCCAGTGAGTGCCTCAAAAGTGCTCGAAATTGATTCTGTTGGCCTTTAAAAAAATTAATAAACCATTAGTTTTTAATTTTTTTTTTATAATGCAGGTAAGTTCATATATTTTGTTATACTTTTTATTAATGTTATAGTTTTAGAATTTTATAGATACAAACACACACACATATATACATATACATACATAGTTAGAGGATCCTGTAAAAAGTGCTCAAAGTGTGAGAAGTGTATTTTCGATCATAACAAACAACTACATGCATTAAATTAAGCGATGTTCATCCATACACAAGTTTAAAGCATTACAAACACAAGTTGTTTAAGTTTCCAACCAACACAAGTATCAAGTTAAGTTACAACCCAAAATAAGTTTTAAAGTTCCATCAAAGGACTTGTTTTTAACAAAAGATAAGTTTCCTAAGGCTTTGCATTCTATATCTCATCTAGAATGAGATATATAAAACAAACCCTCCAAAATGCGGATGACATCGAGACTTGAAACCCAAAAACTTGTAGACAACGCTGAACCAAGATCCATTTATCTTCCTGAAATACATGTAAGTTGAAAAATCAACAAAAGTTAAGCGAGTTCATGTGTTTTATGTATATGCGTATCAAATGAATCTCAAAAACATTTGAAAGTTTAGTTGTAAGTAGGTATGTAAAGCGTCTATGAACATGCTGATCATTAATGTTTTGCAAGGACATTAATATATGTGATGACATAGGAGGTACTCAACCCGAGTAGACAATTTTTAGTGTCGATTCACCTCGACTGGGACACAACAGCACTCTAAGTGGTCACCCATGGACCGTGAGTGGGGCTCGCCCGTACCCATTAGATCTAACCTTTGTTCCTTGGTCCTTAAAAGGATTAATGGCACCTCAGTTACAGCCTATGCTCACGTGATCTAATAGTTCATTCCATAACTTATCATACCCATTGTTGACATGTATTTCACCCCGAAAGTTATAAACCGAAAACGTTAAAAGAAGAGGGGGACATGAACTCACAGGTTTGCGTCCGTAGTCGTGTGCACTCAAAGTTGATATCCGCGAGTCGTGTCACTACCTACAAACGTGCTATGTTTTATTAGCCACTTTGGTCGTGTAACGACTCTTAGTCTTAATTCTTGTTTTGGATTTTTTTTGTATACATTGAGTTACACTTTCGGTGTATGATGTATATATAGAGTTTATAATTATATATAATTCCAAATTTAATATATTAGATAAAATAATTATATTTTAACTTACATTATTGACATGCATTTATTCTGGGGTTTTGTTAAAAATAATATATTTTTAACTCATTTTGTCATTTGGTTCTTACATACGCATGATTGTAGATTCCATGTCCAACATACCATTTATTATGTATTATACATATATATATATATATATATATATATATATATATATATTCCCAAGTATAGGTATACTTGTATTATGAACATGTTAAGTATGTCACTTTGTATTCTCATGCTTGTGTATAACGCTTGTTTGAGGGTATTTTACCAAGTGTTGGTAGTGTATGTTGGTATGTAATTGTAAGTATAGGAATACGTATTTTCTTGTATTTATTAAGTATTTCATACTTAATATATATTTAATTTTTACGGAATATTATTTCCACTAAAAGTCAATATTCTTGTATGCTTAATATATATATATATATATATATATAGGAACAGGATCAGGATCAGGAGAGAACGATTTGAAGTGTGAGAACAGTGAGAACGATTTTCAGCCATAGGATCTTTGTGATTTGTGGCTAAGATGATGCGGTGGCATTTTTGTAAATAATGGGAACCTTATAACTACCAGGAGGGGTAAATTTGGAAGATCCAAACAAGGGTGGACATGCTAATCACATGCCATTTTCCCCCGTCATCTTTAAACGCCAATAACTTTTTTATACGTGATTATTTTTCTAAAAAAATACACCATAAAACTCAGTGTTTTTTATCTTTCAAACAAGTATACTATTGATATACTTTTCGAAAAAAAATGAAATGGGTTTTATGGCGTTTTTCTGAACTGGGTGTTTTATGGGGTTTTAGACTAGTTATTTTTATGGCCTTTTTCTGAACTATGTGTTTTTATGGTGTTTTAACTAGGTATTTTCATAGCGTTTTTCTGAACTGAGTGTTTTATGGCATTTTAAACTGAGTTTTTCATGGCGTTTTTCTGAACTAAGTGTTTTTATGGCGTTTTAATTGGGTATTTTCATGGCATTTTTTTTTTCTGAATTTGGTGTTTTTATGTCGTTTTATTTAAACACCCAGTTCATGTGTGTGAGTTTTTGACAATATTACCCCTTAGTGTAATTTAGCATCAATGCCACATGTCAACTCCAAAATCGTTCTCACCGTTCTCACACTTTTCACCGTTCTCTCTAAATCCTGACCCTATATATATATATATTCTCATGTATCTTAAAAATATTTTATTTTTAAGATTAGTTAGAAAAATATATATTTTTAGTTTCTACTAAAATAATATATTTTTAAAGTGTTTATAAAAATATATATTTCCTCATACTCAAAATAATATATTTTCAAGTTGACAAATATGATATATTTTCATGATACTTGTAAAAATACATATTTTGTTGTTTATTCGGTTTTGAACATAACGTTTACCAAGTTTGTCATAATACGTATTAAAATCCCGGAATATTTATATAATTTGTGCAACGTGTCCATTGTCCGAATGTCCGATATTTGTGTACAAGTTATATATTTATTTTCTTGTAATTTTTGTAATTCTTCAAATTACAATTTTTGGTATTTTGTGTGGTATATTATTTTCAAGTTTCTAATTTTAGTATAACTACAAATAATATACACATAGCGCATATTTTGTGTGATTTCTAAATATATATTTTCCTTAATATATACTTAGTTATTTTTATTTTTAAAAACCAACCTCCATTACTTATAATTTTTGTACAAAAAATAATGGCAATTTTTACACATAAAACCATGGTTCTAGTTCACTTGTAAACACTTGTTAAAACACATTTTTCTAAGTGTTTAATTTTTACAAAAAATTTTCCATAGTTTCCTTTGAAAAACGGAGGTTACCATGCTTTAAGCATATCATTTTCTTTTTCAAAAATCCTCAACAATCATCAACAACAATTCTACAACTTACCATATGCCATGAAATACATTTCTTCATGAAGTCATGAACTTGAAGTTTTATAAAAACTTGTAGTATTTTAACATGGTGATTAACATGATCCATTAACACTAAAAACATGATTTTTACTTCTGAAAAACCATTCTTGTAGAAATTCATCTTCACAACTTGTAAACCACTTTTGTAAAAAATTATCTTCTTGAATTTTTCATGTTTTAAACACTTCAAGTGTTTCATTTTCATCCATAAAACAAGTTCACTTTCTTTCAAAAACCAAATGATGTTCATCATATGTAAACTTTTGTTTCTTGAAACTTTGATATTTCAAATCCTTCACTTTTAAGATCTACAACTTGTAGGAACCATTTTCATCTTTTCCTCAAGGCTAGGGTAGAACAAAGAGATGAAAATGAGGAAAAGATGGTGGATAAAAGCTCCTATGAGAGGTCCTTCAAGATCCAAAGCTTGAAACCTTCTTGAATCACCTTAATGCACCTTAGATTAAGCTTGGTTTAACTTGAAATTGATTGAAAGAAAAGGATGGGGGTGGGGGTGTTCTCGGCCGAACATGGAGAAGAGAGGGAGGAGAGTGTTTGATTTTTTTGTGTTATGTTAGAATGAAGGTGAGGGTGATATTTGAGATGATGATAAGGTTTATTACCCTTTGGATCATAATTTCCCTCCATAACATTAACCAAAGATCATCAAAGGGGATCTTTGACTAACTAAGTAATTAGTCAACACCATTTAGGTGTGTGGGGTCCCATGGGGACGGTTTGAAGATTAGGGGGGTGCTAATTGTTTGAAACTTGGTTAAGTGTAATATGTATGTTATGAGTGTTAATAAGTTAGAAGGTTTATGTGTTTAATGGTTCTGGATATAAATCATAGTGTTTTAGACCATAACTAGCTTCATTGTCATAAAAATATTCTGTTAGCCGTTTAAAAAAAAATACTCGGGATATAATTATATAAAAAACAAACATTTATTCTTATCTAAATATTTGTTTAAAGTTATTTATAGAAAAATAAATATTTTTTCTTATCTAATTTTGTTTAAGATTATTATTATTGTTTAATATAAGAGATAAATAGGAAAATAAGATGATAAAGTACCAGAAAGTGACACGTGTCCAGAAAAAAAAATTCATTTATGACCAGTTTAGATTTTTTATTCATTTATTACTTTTTATATATTGAGTTAATTAATCATTTTTCTCCAAAAATATTTCAAACTTGTGATCACATATCGTTCAATAGTATTTTCAAACTGTACAATATTTATGTTTAAAATTATTATTATTTAATATAAGATATATTAGTATTTAATATAAGAGATAAATATGAAAATAAGATGAGAAAGCACCAAAAAATGACATGTGTCCATAAAAGATTTTCATTTATTAGTATAGAAAAATAATCTCCTGTTAAAATTGGTATCCCTAAAGATTGACTCTCCCATTGCGTCTACAACGATCATGTCCTCTTTCTTCCACGTGTCATTTGTTGAGCAAAAAAAAAAAAACCTCGATTGCATATGATCTAAGACTATGGGGTATGGGGTGGGGGTTGGGACGTGGGTTGGGTACAAATGTCCAAGTCACCATCCCGAGTGGGCTTGGGTTTCGGCGTGGCCCCTTGGGCGGGGGTTTCAGCCCGGGCGTTGGGCGGGCCTAGTGGTCTTCCGTGGCCGGCTCTCATTGGCTGGGTTGGCTAGGCTATAAGTGGCTAGGATTTAAATTTAAAAAACAACCGTTTGGCCAAGCCAAACCCATAACTTTAGGCTTTTTTTTTTAATTTTGTGTGTATTTTTATAATAATTGAAAAAAAATTATAACACGTGGCCAACCCACACACGCTAGCCACGCCCCGCCATACCGACCCAACATGCAACTGACCAGCGGTGCCCCTCGAAGTCCACGTGTCAACCCATGCCCCAAACCCCCGCCCCACCATACCCCACGGTCTAAGAGCATTCACATCCACATCATCATATTTTCACCCTAAATTACACTAAAAACACTACATTTTCTCTCTCATTTTCAATTAAATAATATTTTTTATACCTTTATCATTACCTGTTCTCTTTCTTCCACTCACAACCACTTTCAAAATGTATTAAAAAATTATAGAGGGAGAACAATGTCCCCCCAAATATACAGATGAACAGTAACATTTTCTCTCTCCTCTACTCACAACCATTTTTTATACTCTTTATATTATAAAAACTCTACACATATAATTTGATGGCATGGATGTGAATGCTCTAAGGTTGTGCAAGCATCCTTACTAAAAAAGGATAGATTCTAATTAAGGCCGACCTTGGGGGTGGTGAGCCGCACGCCCGGCCAGTGCCCAATTTTTTTAAGGGTTAAAAAAGATTGTGTGTGTATATAGGGTAGGGTTCATGTGAGAACCACCTTTATTGCGAGAACCGCTGATGTGAGGGTGTTTAGTCATGTTTTAAAGTGTTTAATTATGAGGCTTTACATGATTATGTGTATGGAAACGAGTTACTTTGAGTTGGTTTTGATTTGCATGTGCTCGGAGCATAACAGATGGCTTTTGGAGCTTGACAGAAGGTTTTCGGGAGGCATTACGGAGTATTGGAAGCATACACACAAGTTGGAAGATCAAAATGTGAAAACGGGAAGTTTGGTTGCAATTGGCGCCACTAGGCGCTGATTTCAGCGCACTACAGAAGGAAACTATAGTTTGGCGCACTAGGCGCTGTTTTTGGCGCACTAGGCACTCAATCCCAGATCTGACTTGCGAATTTCTTGTTTTTCCACCATATTTAAGCACAAACATTCCCCAAATGAAATTATCATTAACCCTAGCCGTTTTTCACTTCCAAGAATGAATTTTGGAGTTCCCAACCTCAATCCAATCATCAATCATGCAATTCCACATCAAGATTGAAGATCAAATCAAGAACATGAGCGGCTAAACCACTCGTGATCATCTCAGGGACTAGGGTTTGTGTTAGGAACCGGGTTGACTTAGTTTTACAAACTTGTGGATTGAGATTTGACTAATCATTCGGTTAGTTTATCTTTATTGTTTATTTGTTTTTTATTAAACATTGTTGGATTGTCATTTGCATACTTGTTCATCAGTTATTTGGTTTTGTCATCAACAATTGGGATTAAATTCTAAGTTGTCATTGTTCTTTAACATTTAACCATTGAACTTTTTTATGTTTATAAAATCTAGGATTGGTAATTAATTACGTTACTATTCAGTTGCATCAATCTTTCGGTTTCGATCGTGGATCATTGCAATCAAATATATTATCTGTTAATTATTTATCAAAACAAGTAGTTAGCAAATCATGTCTATGTGATTTCCAATTGGTAGTAATTAGGTTACCCGTGTTTCTAAACAACCTGAAAACCCGGAGATTGGTCCTTTTTCTCATAATGGTTTACAAACACATTAATTACATTTGTTTTGCTAATAACTCTCTTAAACAGCAAAAAGCAATTAGTTTAGAATTAGATAATCATTAAAAACAACGAGCTTTCATACTTTCCACTGATTCCCCGTGGATTCGACACCCTACTTGCCCTTTATTAGTAAAGGTGATTAGGACACTTTTTAAACATATTTTTGACTGACGTTACGTCATCGATCAAAATGGCGCCGTTGCCGGGGAATCGGTGCGCTTAGTGTTTAGTAAGTTGTCTTTCTTAAAAAATATAAGAAAAAAAAATAGAAAAAATCCAAAATCCAAAATTTTTTCTTTTAGTTTTTAGTTTTTTTATATGTTGTTTTTCTACGCAGGTATTTTAGTTTGTTTGTGCAGGAAGTGAAATCTTTGGATCATGGATAGGGCTCATCAGTCATGCCCTTGTTGTGGGAAAATTCACATACATGAAGATTGCCTAGTGTTTTGGACAGACCCAGTGTTTTAGAAAGAAAAATTGATGTCTGGGTACAGGGCACCTTCATATCAGGGACACTATCAGACAAATGTCAACTACAAATATGAGCAAAAGTTGGATTATGTTGATTATGAATCCGAGGTGGTGCCCTTCTCAAGTTACCTAGAAGATTATAATGGTCGTCACCATGATTACTATGAGTTTAATACAATGATTTTAATATGCGTAATCAATGGTGTAATCATGGTAATTACCAAGGGAGTTCAGATCAGCGACCCCAAAGTCAAAATGATTGTCAAGGTAAACACCAAAATTCTAAACTTGATGAAATCATGGATATTATGCTGGAGATGGCACAAGAGAGTAGGTTGAGAACTGAGGCTATGGTCCAACGATCGAATATAATAGACGAACAAATTGCAACATTGAAGGTTGTGAAGGATAATATCACATCCATTCCTGCATTTGTTGAAGAAACACAAGAAATACCAGTTTTGGTTGTTGAAGATGCATAAGAGGTTGAAAGTCTTCCTGAACTTGAAGTTATATGTTTAAACCTATATGAAGACTTAGCACCTACTAAAGAGCTAGAGACTAATGTAATTCAAGTTTACCGCAACATATTTTTATTACTCCAACTAACAAAGCTGGGGATGAGGGCTCGAGCGGGAATAAGAGAAAGGTGAGTAGAGAAGACCTTGGACAAGGTGTATTGAAGTGGCTAAGCAATGATCCAACAGATGTATTCATGATAGGAAAAAAGGTGAAGACTCGACATGTCAATTATCGAACACACCTTGGAAATTCAGTAGGCAAATGTGGATTTCACTTGGTCCGATTTGATTCGACAAATATTGCTAGCACAAGAGAGCAGATAGGAATTTGGAATGTCAATCACCGAGCATATGCAGGAACCTCGGTGGGTAAATGTTCACTTCGACCCCCATGAACGAACGTCAGGTACGGTCTAGCTGAAGACCCATAAACTTAGCGCTCTCGGGAGTCAACCCGAGTTGTGTGTCAGTGTCCGTTTTGTTCTTCACCATAGCAGCAGACAAGTGTGGGGAAGTTTCGTTTTATCAGGTGCATGTAATCTTTCCTTTATCTTTGTTTGTTGCCCGGTGGTCATGTTCTTTTAGTTGTGTTTTTGTTTTTGGTGGTGTTAAACTTTATGTGCTAGGGTATGTGTTTTAATTAATTGTGTAAGGAAATTGTCGCTCATGAGGTTTGGTAGTTGGTATTCCCGGGGTTTTTTTTAAAGCACTATACATTGGGGACAATGTCGCCCAAGTGTGGGGATATGGAAACCCGGGAAAGGAAGGTTTGGGACAAGAGTTTGAAAGAGGTTGAAAGTGATTGAAAGCAATGAAAAGCGAAAAAATTGAAAACTTTGAAAATTATAAAGAATTTCATCGCCTTAAGTGAACTAAATGGATACGAAAACCGAATGTTTCAATCATTAATGGGTTCCTTGCCGGTAGTAAACTAACATAGTCCCTTATCATGGTTGTTCCTTTAAGTTTCATGAGAATAGGTCTGACAAGTGTTTTTAGAAAAGAATTGAAAAGAGATGCCTATTTAGGGGTAATATGCTTTAGATTGCATATGCTACGTGTCGGCATCATTTTTACCCTTTCTTAGTGAGAATTTGAGCCTGTAGAATGATAGAATGATTTACATAATGACTTCATTTGTTGAGAGCATGCCGCGTGTTATTTTGTGTTAGAACTTGTATGATTTGATACATGATGAGATTGTGGTTTGACATGTGCACGTAAGTGATAAAGGCATTAGGATATCCCTTACACCCGTTGTGTTCGTTTTATGCTTACCTAGTTATCACCCTTAGTAGCCCTGTTGAGCCTATTTACCTTTTGGTTTGTCCACCCACTGTGACTTGTTTGATACCGACCGTGAATGACAAATTATGAAGAATTAAAAAAGAAAAAAAGGGGGGAAATTATAAAAAGAAAAAGAACAAAAAAAGAAAGTGTTGTGAATATAGTTTTTTGTTCTTGGGTAGAAACCAACCCAAAAGTATGTTATGTTTGCAAATAAGTTGTCACGGTTTGGTCGTTTATTGTTCGCCACGTAAAAAATATATAGATAAAAACCAAATTCTTCCTACCATTGGCCTACGCCGAAAACCGAAATTCCTTTTGATGCGTGTCGTGTTATATGATAAAGTGGAGGTATGATTGTTATACAAGCCTATGATTACATGATTTCATGTTTGGTTTTGAGTGTATAAATACTAGCACGTTACACACTAGTTCAGTTTTTAAACCGAGAGGAGAGTTTATTGTGAGGGGTGTGTAGCATGTGAATAATCCTAAGCATGTTAGTTCTGAATAAACAAGTCTTAAGTTTTAGAAATTGCACCACTTGCTTGTCGGACTATCAATCTTGATTGTGTTAGTCTATGGAACGGGTATGACTTGGGACTTAAATAGTTTAATTGGTTTAGGGGTTTAGAGGTGTTGTTACTATGGTGAATAATTCCGTATCGGTTTGCTTGGGGGCAAGCAAAGGGTGAGTGTGTGACAACTGTCAAATTTCAAGTATCCGTACAACTATTAAACCATGATTAGTGCTTAATGACTGTGCTGAATTACAATTAACTGCTTACTGATTATTGTCATATACATACATGTGCATCATATATTGCTTAATGTCATATCATTATTGCAGGAAAGCTTATTTGACTCAAATGATGCACGAAACACAGTTAGCACAGTTATCAGATAAATCAGGAAAATGCTGACAGAACTCAGAACATAGACAGACAGTATGTTGAGACACAGAATGAGCCAAAAACCAAGTCTTACACTAGTATAGTGTGTAGGAAAGTAAGGATCACAAAACTGCCTTTTTAGAGATAGTTTAAGTGCCAGAAAGTGCCTAAAACTCACATAAAGTGCTGAAATCAGCAAAAATCAGCATTTAAACAATCTAATATTATGCAGAAATATGGTTAAACGGCCCTGTATGCTTTCCTAATTGTCGGGAATCAAAAGTTTCACAAAAAGTAACATAAAGCACACTAAACTGCATAGTTTAGCACCTTAACGAACCGGTAACCAACCGGACACTACCTGAAACACCAAATTTACACTAGAAGCACTGTTTTAACATTACCAAGCTAGTTATGGTCCCCGAACATCATAACACATCATAAATATCTAGTAACTAATGTAACTAACTAATACTTACAATTTTACCATGATCTAACCAACTTAGTTACAAACCTAATCTACTACCCCCCCCATATATATACGGCCCCAACAAGGGTCCCACACCATGATTTGTTTTAATTTTATAATGGATCATGTTTATACTTTATGTGACATAATATACAAGAGATAAACTCTAGACTTGGATTATAAGAATGCACCTAAGTATTTACCATTCATTCTACAGATACCAAAACACACACAAACTTTCTCTTCTCTTCTCCTTGCTTGTTCTCGGCCGACCTCAACCCCAAATACCACCACCATTGTTGGTCCCTTGTACAGGATCTGTTCGTCAGGAACTTAGATGAATCGACTTTGACTAATGTGCGGAATCCATATAATCAAATCACAGATGTACGACAGAGTATTCAACGATTAAACGCAGTCTAATCTTTCAATTCAACTGTTATGAAAGTACAAAATCGCCTGTAGAAGTCAGACAGTGACAGAGTTCTCCCCAGAGTCAAAAGTTCTAAATGAGATACTCGGACGGGGTATTTATAGGCAACTCAGGAACATGGTTAGTGTTTACCGCAAGGATAACATACTGTCCGAACAGATGACATCCTGTCCGAACGGATGACATGTTGTCTGACCGGATGAGTGCTGTCCGATCAGATGGCCCATCCGATCGGGTGACACTGGTCAACAAAGTCAACACTTTACAAAACATCCCTGTTTCCTGAGTTGTCATTCTATCTAACACACATACATTACACAATAGATTACAAAGGACACAAATATACAAAATATGACTAAATGCTGACGGAAGCTATAGACGTATACACTAACAGACTCCCCTCGGATGTAGCTGCAGTTCCTTCCAGCATAGTCTTCAATTCTTCCTGTTGTGCCTTCGTTCTCGCGCTCTCTGTCTTCTCAATTCAGCCTTTTCATCTAACATTCTTTTCCTTATATGCCTTCCTTCCTCGATCCACCATTTCCTGTAGACAGGATCACCATCACGCTTCCGATCCCATTTGGGAATCTTGTTCTCTTCTTTATCGATCGGCGTTTGATCTGTTGGTGGCACGATACCCATCTTGCTCTTTCCCAGCTCAGCTGCTCTTTCAGCAATAGCTTTTGATCTTTGTTCTCGTTTATACTTTTTCAGGAACTCATCAATCTCAAGATCTCTCCATCTCGTCTTCCAATATCTTCCTGAGTTGATGTCTTGGGCAAAGCACACATCCACGACCGTTTGATATTGCATTGCTTGTACTTTGTCTCTTTTTTCATAAACAATCTTGTTGAGGAATAGGCAGTCAATATCTTTCTTTGAGCAATTTACTAGCCACATCGGGTCTAGTATGCAGATTCTCCTCGACTATCCCTTTGACTTGCCATACAACGAAATTACCGCTTCAGCTGTTGATTCATTGTAGAACCAGCCTTCAAACAAATCATGAAAATCCTGCTCCATTGCCCTAAGAGGCATGTTCTTCAAACATCTTGGAGGCTTGACATCTAACGTTATGTCTTTCTTTCCGTTCTCCAATATTGTGACAATTTGCTTTGGTCTTTGAGGCTCCCAGTCAGGATATCCAGCCTTGGCCGCTGTTTTATGTAATCCCACAAATGTTGGTCATGTACTTTCACATCCAGACCATAATAAAATTGTTTTATATTCTTTGTCTTCACCAGCTCATCTACATCCCACCACGGAAGGGTTTTGATATCTGCCAAAAACTCGAAGTATTATACACCCTCTTCTCGTCTATTGGCGTAGACCGGCAAATCTTCCAGATAACCCCATGATAAGATATCACCCCATGAGAGGTCTTTGTTATGAGTGAAGTACTGAAGTTCCCTAAGTGTCTTTCGCTCTTTAGGCATAACTTTAAACCATTTTTTTCTTTCTTCAGCTAATTTCTCTCTTGGGATGGTTTCTGGAAAACCTTCACTTGAGACTTTTTTCACAATCTTTCTCCTGATTTCATCTTCATTACGATCTTTGAACATTTCCGCAAAAGAAGAAAATGTCTCATCAACTCCAGAATAGTGAAAATCAGTTTCTTCATCCGATGAATCTGAAGCATCTTCAACAATTACATCATTGTAGTGATCAGCTTCATGAGCATACCTAGGCTCAAATACATCTTCAGATGACTGAGGTATCTCATCTTCAATATCAAACTTGAATTTTCCATCATTCAAACCCAATTCCTCCAACATCTCTTCTCTTGACCTCCTAACCTCAATCTCCTCCTCATGTCTAGCATGTAAGTAAATAACAGTTGGATTTGTTAGGAATACCTGGTCAACGTGCTGTTTTCCAGATGTAGAAGTTTCTTGCTGATCATCATCTTTGTTGGTGCATACGTCTGTCGACTTCGTCTTGTATCGAGTCTTGTATTGTATTAGATAGATAAGGGCACGCAAAACGAGAAAAGTGTGTTTGTGGGTAATTTCACACGAAATTAGATTTCGTGTGAAAGTGATTTTGCTTGAGCTATTCTGTGCGAAATCACCTTGCCTATAAATACTAGGTGTGCCAAGTCATTTGTAATCTTTTCCGGTTTCAGTATCGAACTGCTGCCGAAGTGTCTACTTGCTGTAAAGTTTGTCAAATCAATCAAAAGACAGTTTAAAGTGTATATCTAGCTGAATTGGACTTGATACGTTTGTTTCCACCTCTCGTATTGAGCAAAAACTCTTCTGATCGACTCATTCGGGTCAGAAAACGATCCTACAAGTGGTATCAGAGCTCAGGAGGAAGAGTTCATACCAATTCAGCTGCAAAATATGATTTCTACACTTTCTTTTCAAAATTTAACTTGTTTTCACGGTTAAAATGACTTGAATTTTTCACATAATACGCGTAATAGTGTTTTAACAAACCCTTGAAAGTTTCATACTTAAAATCAGCTTAAAAGCTGATCAATTTTGGCAAAAACAGCTTGAGATGATGACATCAGCAGTATTTCGCACGAAATAAGGCTTATTTCGCTTGAGAGTTCCACACAAAATCATTTATTTCGCACCAGATTGTAATTTCGTTTGAAAGTTTCACACGAAATTAGGTATTTCGCACCAAGTTGGTATTTCGTTTGAGTATTTCACACGAAATCACCTATTTCGTTTGAAAGGGTGTTATTTCGCACAAAATTAGTGATTTCGCACAGGATTGGTTTTTTGTTTGAACAGGGTAATTTCGCTTCAAAGGGTATTTCGTTTGAAAGAGTAATTTCTTTTGAAAGTGTCTGATTTTGTGAAACTTGTTACCGAAACATGGAAGAGGAATTTTATAACGCATTTGCTACTACCCCGACTACTTCGACATCTGTTACTCAAAACTTGAACATGGAAAATGAAACGGGCACTATGCAAAAACCGCCAAAGCTTATGAATATTGAGGAATATAAAGGATGGGAAGAGCGTTTCAAAAACTGGGTTCAAGCAAATTATTTGGATGCTTGGGAATGTGTTGAAACGAAATATATTAGACCATTGAATGATGATGAAGAGGAGATTGCTATTAAAGATCTAAGTGTTGATGATAGAAAGAAATACAAAAAATGAAAAGATGATGATTAGTTTGTTGCATTAAGCAGTTAAGGAAGATATCTTGGTCTTACTACAACACAATAGAAGTGCATATTCAATCTGGAAAGCTTTAAAATCAAATTTTGTCGGTAGTAAAGAGATGATTAAGAATAAAAAATCACTTTTGAAGAAGGAATTTGATCTATTTCGTGGTTTGAGAACTGAGAGCACTAAACAGATCATCGAAAGATACTGCAATTTGTTAGTCAACATGAAGAGAGTGAGTATCACAAAGGATAATGAAGAGTTGATTGAAAAGCTAGCTGATGCATTGCCACATAAAACTTGGGGCACATATCTCATGATGTTGAGAAATAAGAAAGATTTTAGCAATTTGACACTGAGTAAGTTCATTGAAAAAATTGAAGCTCAAGAGATGGAACAAAGGAAGATATCAAGAATGAAAGATTTTGATGGTGAACAAGATATCGGTCTTTATTACAAAGGAGGTATCAGTGATAAGACCAGCATGTCACCAAAGGTTGAAACTGCATTCAATGCTAAGAGTTCGTCTGGAGGTTCATCTAAAGGATCAAACATCAAAACAAGTTTTTCATCATATCCATCATTTGATCCAAACTTGTCAACAACAAAGAATGGCAAGATGCTTCAATGCAACATTGTATTAAACCTTGAAAATGATCAAAATTTTTCGGAAGAGGTTGCAAAAAGTCACATGTCTTTGTTGGGGACTGTGCTGGAATCATATGGGAGCTTAGTCGCAGGATGGATCGGGAATCCATTGTTGACAAAAGAGGATTATGATCAGATTGATGCTGAGGAGATGGAATTGATGGATATAAAGTGGTGTTTGGCGAGTGTTTTGAGAAGAGCCGAAAAGTTTAAACAAATTACGGGAAGAGATGATTTCCGTGATGCAAATGTTTCTACTTTAGGTTTTGATAAATCTAAAGTTACTTGTTTTCGTTGCAGGGAAAAAAGACACTTTAAGAGAGAGTGCACAAATCGCGAAGCAAGTGGAGCTCAAAATCCGTTCAACAACAATGACTACTATCGGAAAGCAATTTATCATCAAGTTGCTCAACAACAACAAGAACCACAAACTGCACATGCCAGGAAGACAATCGAGGAATCATCAAAGAGAGCTTGTATGGTGATTCAAGATGATAAAAATTCAACAAAAGGATTCAGTTGGGATAAATATGTTTCAGCTGACAGCAAAGCATGTCTGATAAATCAAGATGATGAAAGACTACCAGAAGGTTTTAGCTGGAAAAATTTCAGTTGGGATGACTATGATCCTAACAAAACTCCAAATCACAAAGCTTTTGTTGCTCGAGTTGCAGAAGACAGTGATAATGATGATGATTATAATGCAAGAAGAATGGAAGAGCACTTAAAATTGATGGAAGAGAGTGACATTGATGATGGAAAAGTTAAAAAGAAAAAGAAGAAAGTTAAAAAACCAGTCAGCAGTGACGATGAAGAAGTTCCTGTGATCAAAAGAAAAGTAAAAGAAGTTCCAGCTTTTAAATTTGATATAAAAGTTGATGCACAAAAGATTCAGGTGAAATGTGAAAACTGTGAAGCAATGAAGAAGCAAAACAGTACATTGATTCACAACATGAACAGATTGAAAGAATCTTATGATGTTCTGAATAAAGCCATGAATCAATACAATCAATCAAGCAGTGAACAAGCAACAGCAATGAAGACACTTCAAGGAGCTTTCATGACAAAGCAGAAAGTTGTCAACAATTACATTGAGAAATGTGTTGTGCTTGAACAAAAACTGGAAACTCAGAGGATTGAAACAGAAAGAGTAAATAGATTGTTAAAAAGTTACTCATGTACTTCTTATGTTATTGACATGATTTATCCAACAGTGGAAGGCATGAAGGCATTTGATGAAGAGGAAGTATCTGAAGACAAGAGTTCTGAAAAGAAGAAGGATACTAAAATGAAGATTTCTGGTAAGAAACAAGGTGCTAGTTACAACAAGTGTCCACCTCCGCTTGAAAATGGATATTCTCCACGAAATCCAAATTCAGAAAGAGTCAAAAAGGCAACCAATTTACAGTGGGAGTCTGAGTCTTCAGAAAATTTGCCAGACAACATTGATGTGATTTTTACATCGTCTGACACTGATCATGAGTCTGAATTAATAAAGAAAGTGGTCGATCAGGTGTTGGATAACGATGAAACCGAGGAGTCAAAGTCAGAGTCAAACTCAGAGTCAAAGTCTGACAAGTCAAAGTCAACAATCAAAAAGGACAAACTGGTTTACAATAAAGAGTTTTTGTTATCAAAAACTAATTTGAATGATAAAAAATTCAAAGTAGCTTATACTTTGAATGATTCTGACACATTATATTCTGATGAAGAATTTCCAATAAGAGGTGTTAAACCAGAAATGATAAAAAAAAAGGTTTTCAAACGAACAGAAATTAATATTTCTGAAATAAAAGATGTAAATCTTTCTATAAAACCTACAAAATACACCTCAAGAGTTCAACAAAGAGAAAACAAGAAAAAGGGTTACAGTTCTGATTCTGGTTTTCAAAAGAAACCAAACCATAACGGTAATTTCAAAAGGAAAGGTCTGGGTTTTATTCCTCCGAAAAATCATAAAAATGAGAAAACTTATAAACCAAAAACTGTGTTTGTTACAGGAAAATCATCTGAAGAAGAAAAGGAGCATTTGTTCAGAAAGCAAACAAATAAATAATTCCTTGCTAAATAGCAAGAGGAAATGAAGAAGGAAGTTGCTCAGAAGAAAGAGACAGGAATCTATTTTCAATGCAAAACAGTTGGTCATATTGCCAGAAACTGTCATAAGGCAATACAAACAAAACAGGGAGTCTCTGAAAAACTGAAAGGAAAGATTGTTGAGAATGAACCACCAACCAAACAATTCAAAGTTTTCAAAAATTCAAAGTTTGAGGTTGGTGAATATTCAAAAAGATTTTACAAGAGAAAAGCAAATCTTGACAACCACAAGTGGGTTGTTAAGAAATCTGAGGATAGGTCTAGTAATGATTCTGATTCGTCAAAATCAGAGGAGCTATTTTCTGGCAATGAATCTGATTCCATAAAGTCAGAGGAGCCACAGGTTGAGGTTCCGCCAATGGATGATGCAAATTTTCCACCATTGCGAGCTGAAAATTTTAAACAAAAAGTTGGCAAAGATGAGATTTCAAATCAATTTTTCTCTGAAAAGAAAGAATTTGATATTGAAAAAGCTTTTAACCCCACAGTTCAAAATATTTTTGGAAAAATGATTGATGGGAAGGTCAAAGGGGTAAAGGAATTTTATGAGAAGAAAACGAAGAAACCAGGTAAAAGTGGGTCATCCCAAGTTTGTGACTAGGATGGAACCTATTATGATTAAACTCTGGACTTGCCGGAGTTCCCAGGTTGGTAAGAGTGGAGCAGGAATCGGCATCTTTCTTGAGAAATTCACTCTGGTGATATTTCGAATTACAAGTGGTAAATCAGGGACATTAAGTTGTACTTGATTTTCTACAAGTGATATTTGATGTTTGAACTTAAAACTGTTATATTTTTCAAGTAGTTGAGAAAACAAAGTGATGAATTGATCCCCTAACCTACAAGTGGTTTTATGAAATCAACAAAACTTATTTTCCGGAAAAACCATTTGATTAAAACAAACTTAAGTGTTTTGAAATCACAATGGGAAAATAGTTTGTTGTAAGGGGGATTTCTGATTGTTTATGTCAAGTGGATGGCGATTTGAAGCAATTCACAATAGTTGTCACTTTATTTGTACAGTTTGTTTTCAAATTTTTTAAATGCTTTTGCATTTTAGGGGGAGTAAGTATTTCAGAAAATCCAAAAACATTTGAAAATTTGAAAAAGCCAAAAATATGATAAAATCAAAAATTGAGTTTTGTTGAAAAAAGAGTAAATGATAGTACATCAGTGGCCTATCACAGCATGCTAAAGAATTGGAAGATAAAATGTGATAAACGGTCTCACTGATGATGTGCCAGTAGGTTTTTGCACATTTAGTAGATTGTGACGAGATATAAACCTAAATTTCAAACTTACTTATATCGTGGGGAACATCTCTCGAATATATGGGTAACCCCCGAAATCTTGTTAGAAAGGTCCCTCTTTCTGAGATACTAGGTCTTTATACTCAGTGATATCTGGGGTATTATCCCGGGACTTCTGATTTTGCAGAAGCAATGGCCTAGTCCCCGTATAATACTTTTCGCTTGCTTGAAATATAGCACCCCCCCAGCATAAAAAATGATGAAACATTGCAAAATGCTAATCATGTGCTGTTGAAGAAAAGATTCTCTAAAGGGAACACACCTAAAGTCGAAGCCGTCATCTCTCTGATTTTGCGGAAGCAATAGCCTGAGCTCTCACGGCCCTCGCATTTAACCCTTTACAGATATCATCTAGGTATACTCACCTGTAAGACTGGATATTGGGATCTGGATACGGGAGTATATTCTGAGGTGGGACACGCGAATAAGTTTAAGTATCTAAAACACTAATCTCGTATATCGAAACAGTTGAACTTTGTGTGAGAATTTAAGTGGATCAGTATACTGACAATCTAAGTGAATCGTTTAGAACTTAAAATGTATAAAGCTTAACGGTGTTGGTGATTTGTCTCAAAAACTGATATGATCCTCTTACACAAACTCACAAAAATATTGTCTGTAAATATTTCTTTGCTGTATTTTCTTTTAAATTTAAAAATCCAAAAAGAGTTTAATTGTGTTTTAGCATAATTTTTTGAAAATTCAAAAAGATTTTCGACAACTGATGTTGGAGAGCTGATTTTCAAAATTCCAAGTGCTAAACATGATGAACAGGTTTGGAAGAGTCTGTGGATATTGTGAAAACGTTTTGAAAGTTTTGTATACAAGTGGTTATCAGAAGATTTTAAATGTTAAAATCATTCTATTTTTCAAGTGGTTCATTAGAGTTTAAAAATGTTAAATCATTTTGTACGATACTTGCAAATGATGTTGTGTTTGTGGCTACAAGTGGTAAGCAGAGAATAAATTTGTAAAATTTTAAATTTGTGAAATTTATTTCTGGGTTAAGAATGTGCAGGTTAGCCAGGTTTCTGATCCTGAGAAGGATGTGAGCCAGGTCACAATCTTGAACCTGTGGAAGCCAGACTGCGATCCTGTTGGTGTATACGTCTGTCGACTTCGTCTTGTATCGAGTCTTGTATTGTATTAGATAGATAAGGGCACGCAAAACAAGAAAAGTGTGTTTGTGGGTAATTTCGTACGAAATTAGATGGTAATTTCGCACGAAATTAGATTTCGTGTGTAAGTGATTTCGCTTGAGCTATTCCGTGCGAAATCACCTTGCCTATAAATACTAGGTGTGCCAAGTCATTTGTAATCTTTTCCGGTTTCAGTACCGAACTGCTGCCGAAGTGTCTACTCGCTGTAAAGTTTGTCAACTCAATCAAAAGACAGTTTAAAGTGTATATCTAGCTGAATTGGACTTGATACATTTGTTTCCGCCTCTCGTATTGAGCAAAAACTCTTCTGATCGACTCATTCGGGTCAGAAAACGATCCTACAGATCCCAAGCACAACTTAAGGGGGAGTCTGAAGTTAGTAGAGCCAGATTCAGATCCTGAAGGTCACGCAAATTGCTGATGCTGATGAACTTAAGGAATCAAGAGATCTGATTAAGAGAATGAGATAGGAGCAAGGTGGAGATCCTGGAGATGAAAAGAAGACATAGATTGAGGATGCTTTACATTGTTAGATATTTTGGGAGAAGTCGAGAAGACTGATAAAGACTGATAAAGACTGAAGATTGAAGACTCGACACCGAAGACTTCGTCAACATCCGAGGGGGAGTCTGTTGGTGCATACGTCTGTCGACTTCGTCTTGTATCGAGTCTTGTATTGTATTAGACAGATAAGGGCACGCAAAACGAGAAAAGTGTGTTTGTGGGTAATTTCGCACGAAATTAGATTTCGTGTAAAAGTGATTTCGCTTGAGCTATTCCGTGCGAAATCACCTTGCCTATAAATACTAGGTGTGCCAAGTCATTTGTAATCTTTTCCGGTTTCAGTACCGAACTGCTGCCGAAGTGTCTACTCGCTGTAAAGTTTGTCAAATCACTCAAAAGACAGTTTAAAGTGTATATCTAGCTGAATTGGACTTGATACGTTTGTTTCTGCCTCTCGTATTGAGCAAAAACTTTTCTGATCGACTCATTCGGGTCAGAAAACGATCCTACAATCTTCTTGTTCGTTGATCTGATCATTCAGAAACTTCTTCAATTTTCTGTTCAACATTAGGATTCTCAACCAGCAATCCCGATGTACCTTGATCATCATCATTATCATTTTTCTTATCATCATCATCATCATCATCATCTTTCTTATCATCTTTCTGATCAGACTTGTCATTATCATCATTTTCATCTTCGTCTTCTTCATCATTACCAAGAATCTCCTGATCAGAATCATATCAACAACTTCTCCACGAGCACTCTTTGCCTCCTTTCGCCTTTCTTCAATTTTAACTTGGCGAACAATCTCTTTTAAGCTGTAAGGCACTGTGGATGGTCTTCCAACAAGAACAAACTGTTGTGTCTTCTATTCCAACAACAACATTTCTTTTGCCTTTCTTTTCTTTTGGATAGCAGCAACTCGACGAATAACTTCATCAAGATCAAAGGATAGAGAAGACTCACCAACCAGCATGAAGTCTTGATCTTGTTCATTGTTAACATCTTCAGCATTTTGTTCATGAACATCCTCAACATCTTGTTCTTGAGCATTTTCACCATCTTGTTCTTGAACATTTTCAACATCAATCATTTCAACGTCAACTTGGCTTGATGACCCACCGGCTTCTTGAATTTCTTCAATAACACTTTTGGTCTTTTGAGTAGCTTCTTCAGCCAGTCGTCTTTCTCGTTCAATTCTTCTTTCCTCAGCTCTTTTTACTTCAATCTCATTGAAAGCAGCATGAACATCCATCTTCAGGTGACTTTCTGTGACAACCCGCACTAAACCAGGTATCCGTACAACTTAATTAATGATTAATTACTACTTGATTACTGTGCTTGTTTGAACTAGCTGATAAACTGCTACCTGCATACTGATACATGCACTTACTTGCATCATACTTTAATTGCTGTCACTACATTAATTACATACTGAACCCTAGTGACAAACATGATGCACAAAAAGCACAGTAGCACTAAACGGATACACGGCGAACATGCTGATATGACCAGCATCAGGCAGACACTGCCTCTAAGGCCTGTTAAGAGCCTTAAATATTTTGGCTACACTGGTAGTGAGTGTAGGGATATAAGGGTTGTGGTACCGCGTCTCTAGGAATAAGATACACTGATTCGGATGTGCCAAAAACGTACTTTAAGTACCAAACACAGCACTTTAATAATTAATCCAGCTTCTAGCTGACTAGCAAAGTGCCAGAACATGAGAAAATAACACTAGACACTTTCTAAAGTGTCGGGAAAACAAATTGTGTCACGAAAAATGTTAATAACGACACTTTAAAGCTTTTGTAACGCATTAACGGATTACTATCCAACCGAACAACCGGACTTTACCCGGAACATGAAAATATTACTATTTTCACTAAATATATTTTTCTGAGCCAGTTAGGGTCCCTGATTACCCTAACACCCGCCATAACGTGAAACATACAACTAACAAGGTTAAACACTTGGTTAACTTAATTAACAAAACAAACCTCCTAACTATTTACTTAAAATCGAACCAAGGGACCCCCCCCCCATGGCCGATTCGGTCCCTTTGTAACTAGGAGGGGACAAGACTTGTACAACCAAGATTATCTTAATCTAGGTTGTCTAATATCACCTAGACATATTGACCATTGGGTAATACACTCTAAATTGTCTATAAATAAGAACTAACCTACACACTAATCATCCATCACAAAATTCAACTTTCACATACTCTCTCCCTCCCTATCCACTCTCGGCCGAACACCCCTCTCCCCACCATCATATTTTCGACTTTCATCCTCATCATTCCAAGATCATACAAGCTCTAAGGGTCTCATATTAGGAGCTTTGGTGCACTCGGAACACGAAGGACCTCTACCGTTAGCTTTTATCCACGCGTTTTCATCAAAGATCTTCCCTAGCCTTGAGCTAGAGGTATAATGTTTAAAACTTGTTCTTGAACATATCTAAAGTGGTTAAAAGGAATATTGTCGGTTAAACATCGTAAATATACATTTTGATGCATAAAAGTCTAGTAAAAACTATAAAAGTGGTGGTTAATAGCTTACAACTTGTGTAAAAGTTGTAGTAATTGGGATTTGTGTTTATCTAGACCCGATCTATGATGTGGTAGCTCGGATCTCCGTTTAACCCGACTTTGTAAGATCATGTATCTTCACATAAGCTCGTTTTTGGTTACCGCAAGGGTTAAAAGGCGAAACTCTACCACACAAGATGCATGAACTTGTGTAGAAATATTTTACTTGTGTAAAAGCAATTTAACTTGTACAACGGAGTTTAAAACTAGCAGATCTACGTATCTGCAAGTGGTATTTTTGAAGGACCACACATTTAAGAAATCATGTATTTTAAAGAAAGGATCTTACACCAACAAACATGATTTTATAAACCACAAGTGTGTAGACACTTGTGAAATGAAAAGATCCGACAAATAACTATTTTTGGGAAAAATGACTAGAAGTTGTAAAGACGGATTTCTCTAGTCACAAGGTTTTTACGAGATCAAAGTTACTTTATATAAAGATCTACATATATAAAGGGGATTTACACTATAGATTCGGAAAAACTGCAAGTTCATGCGATTATGCGATTTACATACTTGTCGACTAGTTTGATGTGTCGGAAATTGTTTGATTGAATAAAGAAGTTGTTGAATTGATTTGTTAAAAGAAAATGATACGCTTGAAAGCGTGGCCACCTCCAGTTACAGAGGAAACTCTGGCGAAATTTTCTAAAAACCTAACACTTAGGCTTATTTACACAACAAGTGTTAGAACTACTTTTGGACATATTTTCAAAACATAAATTTCGCCGGCACTATATTTTACTAAATATTCGGAGGTGGGGTTTTCACAAAGATTAACGTGATAAATATATTTGTCACAACACTGTTTATGATTATTTTGTGAAATACATAAATATTATTTTAGAGTGAAAATAATATTTACAAGCGTTAATGATTCCAAAACTTTACGAACGCTTCCACAAACATATAAGTTACACCGGTAATTACATTACCACACGATTGATAAAACGTAACTTACGCACATGTATTGTATCCCCCATCCTTGGGAAGAAGAATAACTACCAAGTGTATACGGAACATAAACACGAAATAGTTGTCTAACTATTTCCCAAAGACATAAACTATAAAGCTAAAGCACGGCCGTCCGTCTAATAGAATTAGCACTTGTAGGTCGTTGCACAGCTTACTGTATTGGAGACACTTGGTAGAGACGCGCATTCACTGTGAGTTCATGTCCCCCTTTTCTCTAACTGTTTTCAGTTTACTTAACTGCGGGGGTGAAATACATGTTACTATGATTTACGAGTACTTTACAACGGTATGTTTAACGTAAGGAGGTGTTATACGATCATGTGAGTGGATAGGAACAACATGGGGCCATTAGTCCTCATGGAGGGACCGAGGGACAGGAGCGGTAGATCTATCTGGGTGTAGCGAGCCCAGCCCCCGGCCAAACTAGAAACGGACCGTGGGGTGACTTTGTCCACATACTTTGCCGTGGCGAAATCTGCTAGGTTTGAGTCTCCCTATTTGCACTTCACATATGTCAGTGGCCTTGCAAACCATTGGTGATCACAAGTCCTCTTACACTGCTACATACCACAACTATTTTTATACTCACAAGTGTTTTACTTACTCACTTACGCATGAACTCGCTCAACATTATTGTTGATTTTTCAACTCACATGTATTTCAGGAAATTAAAACGGATCTGGCACGGTATGGAACGTTTTCCGCTGCACTTGTCATGAAGTCATCAGGGTTTAGGGGATGTGTCTCTTTCCTGGACAAGACACAGTCCTTAAACCACGTTTATGTTATGTTATAAGTTGTAATGTCTACTGAACAAGGTTATGGTTGTATGTTAAAACAATGGTAATGTGTTTGATTTTCAAAACTTAATGGATGACTTGCATGGTTTTTAAATTCATATAGCTTGTTATGGTTAAGCTATGGTATTAAGAAGTCACACCAAAATTAACCACGCTTCCGCAAAGCCAGGGTGTGACACTTTCCATGACAGAGTATAACATGTGTAGTTGTTCATCCTTTACCACTTTGTCAGCTTTCATGGCTTCCATTCTAACTTCATCACCTTCATTTCATTCGTTGAAGCTTCACTCATTTCACTGAGAAGCTGATTAAGTATCTAATTCACATCTTGAAGATTCTTTATCTTCACATTCAATGTGGCAATCTCAGTTGTCAAGAGTTCGAACACTTTAGAGTTATTATGAACATCCTCCTTCATTTTCTTTATCGTCTCCTCTTGATCTATCAAAACCGTTCTGGCTTGATCATGAGCTTTCATCAGCATTTCACGTTCTGCTTCAACTTTAGCTTTAGCTTTTTCAAGATCAGCAACTTTCTTTAGCAATTCTTTTACTGCTTCATTGTTGAACATGTCGTAATCATCTTCTGGAATATCTTCGGTAAATACTCCAGTTGCAGGTGGAAGACTTCCAAACAGATTATCAAAGGCTTCATTCTTGGTTTGAGAGGACCCAGGTTGATCTTGTGGAGGTGGTGGTGGAGGTGTAGCAGCTCTAAACCCTGTGATTTCAACGTAATCATCATCACCTTTCTTCTTTTGAACCACAACTTCAGGTTCTTTAACACTCTGCACCTCTGGTTCCTGAACCTTTGATATTTCAATGTGCTTTTCTTTCTTTCCATCTTTGTCTTTTGGTAATTCAGCACCAGATTTCTTTGCTCGAACTCTCCTCGGAATTACCCCAGCTTGAATAGCTTTACGCTTTGCCCTTTGTTTCTTTGGCTCATCAGGTTTATAGGTAGAGTCTTCTTCATCCGATGCTTTCTGTTTCTTTGTAGGCCTTTTCTTCAGTTGTGTTTTACCTCTACCAAGTGTTGTTGGATCAAGCTCTGACTCAGACTCAGTAGCCCCAGAATCATCTTCACTTGAATCATCTTGTGCAACACCCTCAGGCTCTGTAACTTTGGTACCTTCAGCTTGAATACTTGAGCTTTAATCTTTCTATGCAGCAACTTCCTCATTCCTTTTGAGATAGCTTTCAAGAGAATGTTTCAATAATCCAGCTCCTTGTTGAATAATTTCTGATGGTTCCAGGATTGTTTCATCTGTTAACCTCTGTTGTGGTTCTGCAGATGTTTCTGCAAAACAGACATTGAAGTTATTATTAGAATAATATAACAGATTAACATTCTAACTTTTCTTATGACTCCCCCTCTCACTGTACCCTTTATCACAATCTTAGGAACTGGTTCCTTTGGAATAGAAACTGCAGGGGATCTCTTGGGAGTTCTCTTCCTTTTCCCATCTCTTACGAACCACCATCTGGTTTTCTTCTCAACCATCTCACTCATCTTCTCGTCTTCATTGTCAGAATCACTATTTTGGTGTCTCCAAGCATCGTTCTCTGGAGCAATATATGTTGGGTTGTTAATCCTGCATATCTTTCCTTTTGCTCCTGGATTAGGACCCTTAATAAGTCTGCTTATGGTATCTGGTGTCATGTGCCTCAGACCTAAAATATCATCATTACTCTTCTCAAGGTCCTTGAACTTATCATCAATCAACATTTGTACAAAGCGAGGATACATGATGTACTTCTTGTTTCCAGCTTTTGCATTTTCAGCCATGTAGTCAAATATTACTTGAGAAACATTATATGGCCTGTTCAAAACAAGGCAAGTGATAATGTTCATGATGTAATCCGATGTTTCATCATATGCACCCTTCCTGTGCGATAATGCATGAACAACACAATGTACCAAAAACTTGTAAGCATGACTGAAACTTGTTTTTAAGATTTTTCCATTTATGTGCCCTGTGAATCCCATTCTGCACCATAATCCTTTTGCTAGACGTTCGGGAATAATAGTTGGATCATTTTCAGAATCGCCCAAATTTAACACACATCTCACATCTTCAACATTTATCTTAATCTCTAAATCAACATTCTCATCTCTCTTCGTTACTGCATAGTAGATCGTCTTATCTTTCTCTTCGTATCTTGCAGAGTTCCAAAAACATCTAACATGCGATTCATAAACTCTAGTTTTATCAGGTAGCGCCTTAGCAATCCTGCTTTCCCTCAAGAATTTTGCAATATCTTCAATTACAGTTTTTTTTGTATATTCCTTTTCTAACAGACAGTAGATGTTATGCGTTTTCTCCCAGTCCTGCAGAAAAAGAATTGACCGATAAGGAAAATCTTGAAATTTCTCAAAAATTTTCTTACTCTGAAGATCTCTCTATACATAGAACAGTGACTCGGATGGCTATCCGACCAGATTGTCATCCGACCGGATTGCCTTTTGAAATGATTAGACCACACAAGTCAATAGTCTGATGGCTATCCGACCGGATTGCCATGTCATGAATGCTCAAATTTCAGAATATTGAATGTGAATGACTTGTTGTCCGGTCGGATTGCCATCCGACCGGATTGTCATCCGAGTCATGTGAATGAATTAGTTGTCCAGTCGGATTGCCATCTGAGTCATATGAATGAATTGGTTGTCCGGTCGGATTGCCATCCGACCGGATTGTCATCCGAGTAATGACAAGAGATGAACAGTTGAAGGAGTGTTTTAAAACGAGTTGCCACTCGGTCGGATTGCCATCCGACCGGATTGTCAATCATTCCAAGCCACTAAGTAAAGGCATATATCCCTAGGCAGATTCTTATGAAAAGCTATGAAACGGATTGCCACCTGGTCGGATTGCCATCCGACCGGATTGCCAAACTATTCAAAGCATTTTGACAACTAAAAGGCACAGTTTTCAAGGATATGCTATGGGTCGTATGGTCACTCGGTCGGATTGCTATCCGACTGGATTACCACACACATGAATAACAGTTAAGAACATTTATGAACATCAAAATTTTCTAAGGCAAAACATCAAATTGAACATAGATCTACATAGAGAATCTTATTGCGATCAAAACCCTATGTTCAAAGTGTTCTAATCCTTCCTAATCTGGGTTTAATTTGTGAAAAACCCTACCGAAAGCCGTATCGTTCAAGCCTTAGATCTATACATTTAAGTATGTTATTTCACAAATTGATCCGGTGAATCTATAGATCTGAACATTGCGAACAAAACCCTATGCTTGAATCTCATCAAAACTGACTAAAACTTCCTAGATCTAACCTAGAAACTCCGACAGTGACGTCCTCAGTCAAGAACAATCAACAATCATCAATTTTATTAGATTTGAGCAAGGAAAACATACCTTTGCCATTGTAAAAGTTGTGCTAACCAACGATCCAATGATTTGTGCAAAGAAATATGAAGAAAACAAGATCAGAAAATCAAAAGTGTGAGAGGGTAGGATGGTTGTCCGAGTGAGTAACCTTTTGACTTAACCATTGACCCTCTACATATAGTGACACATGAGAAGGATGGCTGTCCGACCGAATTGCCATCCGGTCGGATTGCTATCCGAGCGAGGCATACAATTGACTTTCAAGTCTTTGACATTTTAACCTTTAGACATTTTCTCAGATTTTATCAGTTTTTAGAAATCCACTTAAGTATCTAGGTCCAAGTTAATGACCCTAGGCACTTAATTTGCCCGACCAAGTCCAACTTAATGACCTTGGTTGACCCGAAACAAAGCACACTGACGTTTTGTTAATTTTTTTTAAAACATTTTTCTGAAAATTACAAGTGTCAACTTAATGAACTTGTTTTGACTTTTCATTTTCACAGGTTTAATATGATAAGCTTCCAACTCAACTGTCCAGCTCAGAAACCTCCTGCATCTACCTCAAACTGTGAGTCTGAAGATCAGCTTTTCGCTTTGGATTGTCGATAAAACAAAACAGAAAAGTAAAATCTTTTTGGATTTAAGAAAGTCTCTAGACTAGAAAGCTATGAAATCTTTTTTGAATGTTAAACTGAAATGAAATGCAGTAAATGTAAACTATTTACAAACATATTTTTGGTGAGCGTGTTAGGGAATCATATCAGCTACCGAAAAGCTACAAGTACCGTTAAGCTTTGATTTCATACTCAGAATTAAACAATTCGCTTAGATTTCCGATATACTGATCCACTTAAGTTCTCGCACAAATTTCAATTTGTTCAGGATACGAATTTAATGTTTTAAGATCTTAACTTTTACGAGTGTACCACCTCAGAATATACTCCCGTATCCAGACCACTATATTCAGTCTTACATGTGAGTGCACACTAGTGATATCTGTAAGGGGTTAAGTGTTGAGGCCATGAGAGCTCAGGCTATTGCTTCCGCAAAATCAGAGAGATGATGGCTCAACTTTAAGTGGGTCCCCTTTGGGGATCTTCTTTTACAACAGCACATGATTAGCATTTTTCAATGTTTCATCATTTTTTATGCTGAGGGGGGCTTTATGAATAAAGCGGTGCAGAGTATTATACGAGGACTAGGCTATTGCTCCCGCAAAATCAGAAGTCCAGGTATAATACCCCAGATATCACCACGTACAAAGACCTAGTATGTCAGAAATAGAGCCTTTTAAACAGAATTTCAGGGGTTACCTATATATCCGAGAGATGTTCCTCACGTAAAAGCAAATTGTGATTTAGGTTTATATCCCGAACAAACTTACTAAATGTGTAAAAACCTACCGGTATATCATCAGCGAGACTGCTTAACACTTTTAAACTATACAATTCTTTAGTATACTGCAATTGTCTAGCTGATGTACTATCATTTTCCCTTTTTACACAAGCTCTTTTTCAGTTTTCTATTGTTTTTGGATTTTGAAATATCTCATGTTTTTGGGTTTTTGAAATTTTTTTATTGTTTTTGTATTTTCTGAAAAATATTACCTATCTCCCCCTAAATACCAAAACAAGTAAAAAATCGACAAACCATTGCAGATTGCTTTTCAACATCATCTACAGTGGTACCTTCATCTACGCCAATGATTCCCTCCGCAACCGATAGTAACTTCATACCATTAAGTTTCAAAAGATATTGAAAACGAGTTTTGTCAAATGCTTTGGTATGCAAGTCAGCTTTTTGTTCACCGGTGTGGATTTTTTTCTATTCGTATCAACTTCTTCTCGAAACAGTCTCGGATGAAGTGATGAAGAATTTAAATGTGTTTCGTTTTAGCGTGATGAACAGGATTTTTTGTTATGTTTATAGCTGCCTCGTTATCAACAAAGATAGGGGAGTTGAGAAATTGCAAACCGTAGTCTCGCATTTGTTGCTGGATCCACAAGATCTGAGAGCAGCAGCTGCTAGCAGATACATATTCGGCTTCACATGTGGATAAAGCGATAGAGGTCTGCTTCTTACATTGCCAGGTGACCAACCGTGGTCCGAAAAACTAGCACCCCGCTGTTGTTGACTTAGCGTTAACTTTGCAGCATCCGAAATCGGAATCAGAATATCCTTCAAGCGTGAAATCTCCTTCTTTTGGATACCACAACCCCAGTGATGGAGTTCCTTTCAGGTAGTGTAATATCCTTTTCACAATTACCATATGCGAGGCTCTGGGGCTTGACTGAAACCGTGCTGCGAGGCATGTTGGATACATAATATCCGGTCTTGATGCAACGTTTCATCCACCTTCTCTCCGGTGAGATCAGGGTTTATCCCATGGTTTGTCGCTAACGGGGTGGACATTGGTGACATTCCTGACATCCCGAATTTCTCTAGAACATGATGAACATACTTTGTTTGATGTATGAACGTTCCCTCTGGTAGTTGATCAACCTGAAGCCCCAAGAAGAACTTCATCTCACCCATTGATGACATTTCAAACTTCTGCTTCATAACGTTTTCAAAATCTTTGCAGAGTTGTTCATTTGTTGACCCGAAAATTATGTCATCCACATAAATTTGGACTATCAGAAGATGGCCGTCGACTTCTTTTATGAACAGAGTGGCGTCTACATTTCCTCGGATGAAGTTGTTGGCTAACAAATGTTGAGACAGGGTCTCATACCAGGCTCTCGGGGTCTGATGTAAGCTGTATAACGCCTTATCCAAGAGAGAAACTTTATCTTTGTGGATTGGGTTGGTGAAGCCCGGTGGCTGTCCGACATATAGCTCCTCTTTCACCTTGCCATAGAGAAATGCCGACTTCACATCTAGCTGAAAAACTTTAAATCCTTTCCAAGATGCAAATGCTAGGAAGATTCTGATTGCTTCAAGTCTAGCAACTGGAGCATACACTTCAGTGAAATCTATCCCCTCCTGCTGACTGAAACCTTGGACAACGAGTCGAGATTTATTGCGAATAATAACCCCTCGATCATCCCTCTTACACTTGAACACCCACTTGGTGTTTATCTTCCTATGACCATCAGGTAAATCCACCAGTTTCCAGACACCCAACTTCTCAAACTGACTTAGCTCCTCTTGCATGGCGTTAACCCAGGAATCTTCAGTTGGAGCTTCCTTGTACGTTCGCGGCTCAATCTGCGAAATGAAACAACTAAGTGAAAACTCTGTTTGTAAAGGATCAACTGTAGAATAAAAACAAGTAAGGCCTTGGTCAATTTGTCGTCTGGGGCGGACGCCTGATTGCAACTCTCCAATGATTAACTCTTCTGGATGGTATGAAAGAGTTCTTGGCATCACCTCGCCTGGAACATCTACCTCACTTTCTAAATTCGTAATGTTCTGGTTTGCGACTTGTTCACTAACTGGAATAGTTTGATCTTGAGACTGGATTTGCTCCCCCTCAGACTCTGAATCACCACGATCGAATGTTGGCCTTTCATCAGAATCTGAATTATCATTGATTCCCGTCTGATTGATAGGAGCTTGTTCACGTTCTGAAGATATCGGAGATTGCATAACATCATCATTCTCTCCAGCATTGCTTGGACCAGCTTCATCATTGTTTGAAGCTTGTCACTGACGACTATAAGGTTCTACTGGGAATATTTCTTGTGATTCTTCATAATCTCTCAGAATATCCAACTGGTCATAGAAATCTGGTTCTTCTTCTATATCGAATGAATCCCACAGAGTATCGTAATTGAAACGCCATGAGTCACCGGGAATCTGAGGTGGCATTGTATAACCGTGACACTCAACATTTTGTGCTTCGATGATCCGCTTCATGCTTGGAACAAAGACTCGTTTCAATGGGCTTGCATATCCCACAAATATACCTTCAATGCACTTTGGACCAAATTTACCAAAAGGTTCTAGAACTGTGCAGGGAGACCCGAACGGTTCCAAATACTTCAGGTTAGGTTTGCGGAGATTAATGAGCTCGAAACATGTCTTGTTGAACTTTTTCACTGTAATAACCCGGTTGAGCGTATAGCAAGCGGCTGACACGGCTTCTGCCCAGAAATTGACAGGTAGTTTTGAATCAGCAAGCGTCGTCCTGGCCGTTTCAATCAGCGTTCTATTCTTTGTTTCTGCTACTCCATTTTGTTGTGGAGTGTATGGCGCGCTGAATTCATGCAGTATACCTCTTTCATTACAATATACTTCCATTCTATTGTTCTTAAACTCTGTACCGTTATCACTTCTTATTCTTCTGATACGAGTTTGGTACAGGTTTTCAAGTTTTCTGAACATTGTCATCAAACTCAAAACTGTTTCATCTTTTGTCTTCATAAATGTTACCCACGAAAATCTCGAATAGTCGTCTGTGACAACTAGGCAGTAGAGATCACCAATTATGCTTTTGACATTCACTGGACCAAAGAGATCCATATGAAGTCTCTCTAACGTCCTCGAGACTGAATTCATCTTCTTTCCAGGGTGAGATTTCTTTCGCTGTTTACCTTTGATGCAACTAATACACTCCCCCTCAAGATGAAAACCTTTCAGATGAACTCCATCTACTAATTCGTTGTGTACCAGGTAGTTCATTTTTCGCAGATGAATATGGCCCATTTTTCAATGCCATGATTGTGACTCCTTCTCAGTGGCTCTTGACATGAAGCAGTGAGCCTGACCCGTGGTAGTAGTTGCTACACTCATATCTAATACGTACAGATCGTCGACTCTTGGTGCTCTCATGATAACCCACTCTTCAGGGACAACAAACCCTGGCTTCAATATCAAACATTCTTTGTCTGTGAAGTGCGTCGAATACATACGATCACAAATCTGGGAGATGCTTAGAAGATTGTTTTCCAGCTCGGCGATATAATTCACTCTTTCAAACATGACAATTCCATTCGATAAAGTACCCTCACCAACTATACGACCACCTTAATTGTCTGCAAATCCCACATATCCTCCATTAAACCCTCGAACATCATACAGTAGGGTTTTCATTCCCATCATCTACCGAGAAGCTCCACTATCCATTATCCAACGTGAGATGGATCTCGGAAGCTCCTGCACATTTCAAAAACATTTAGTGAGATTTTGAAGCAACCAAGCCTCTTTCGACTCAGGTAGCTTGACGTTTAGAATTGTGGTTTTGGTGTATAATGGCGGAAAATTTTTGTCATTCATCTTTAAACTTTCTTCAGTCCCAACCTCAACCTCTTTGTGTAAGAAAGGTTCGTCTTTTTGAGGTTGACCAGATGGTTGGTCTTTCTTCAGAACATACTTCTTCCCTGGGGAGGTAGAAGTTTGTTTCACCAGTTTCTCATAGTGATCCAAAGGAACATTCATCTTTACCGGTGTGGTAGAGGATGATTGTTTTGCAGACTCTGAAACCTTTGGTTTTGGCTTCCATGCTTGTTGAGATGATGCAACCCGCTTGTAAAATTTGTCATTTTTAGTTACCAACTTCTTTACGGGTTTGGTTTTCTTAACCGACTCTATTTCAGATTTAGTTTCAACTTTGGCATTTTCCTTCTTTAAAAACTTTTTCTCAACAAACATTGGAGCTTTTCCCTTCACATCGTCTTTTCCTTTCGGATTCTCGACAACCAAAGACTTAGGCATCGATTTGGTGCACTTTCGTGCAATATGTCCAACTTGATTGCATTTGAAGCATGTTCGGGTGTCAACTACCCGACTTGTGCCTTCGGTCTGAGGTTGCGAGGCTTTCTTCTCAAAGAATTCTTCATTGGTTTTCGAAAAAATCTCTGATTCTTGCTCGGAGTGTGAACTCGAGCTTTTCACAAACACCTTTTTCTCAACAAATTTCTTGTTTTGAAAGTTCTTTCTTTGATTTTTCTTACCACCCTGATAACCACCCGACCATTTGTTTTGGTTGTTGTTAGAAAAACGTGGCGGTACAACATGTTTTTTGTAGTAAGATTTATCTTTTTCAAAGTTCAATTGCCTTTCAGAACATTTCAAACCTTTGATTTCACAAACATCAATCTCAACCAATTTAAAAACATTTTTCAATTTGTCGACTTTCACATTCTCTAATGGAAACTCAAGATCCGAATACAACTTATCCGAACCCGACATCTTGTACATCACAAGAGTAGGTTTTTCATTTAAGTTGTTTTTGGAAGTTTATTTTGGAATGTAATTGTTAAAAAACATTCCTCGTCTTCAGTTGAATCACTGTCAGATTTCAAAACATTTTCAACTACATTTTTAACAACTTCAGACTGAACGCTGTCTTCATCAGATGATGAAGTGAATGTGATGTCAATTGTTTCTGGAAGTTTGATTTCATTTGTTTCATCATTGTTAACCAACCCAGATTTCTTCTTTGAAAAATTATTCAACACAGGTGGTGGAACTTGATGATACCCAACCCCTGTTCCATCAGCATATACATCTTCGCCAGCTTTGTTCTTCCCAATGTGTTTGGGAACTATGTGTTGAAGAACAAAACTTGCGGAGTTGTAACTGTTTAGTTTCAGATTGATGCGTTCATTTTCTATCTTAGCTTCCTAAAACTGAAGCTTCAGATTAGCAATCTTATCCAACTGTTGGTTGATTTGCTTTTCTTTCGACTGAAGGACTCCTGACAATTGAAAGTTTTCTTTACTTGTTTTACTATTTCTCTCATCAGAATCTTTAATCGTTCTTTTTAACTTCTCATGATTTTCAAAAAGTTGACGGTTTTCATGAATTAACTTTTCGTTTTCTCTCCTGATTCGTTCTACGTCAATTTTATCATTTTCAATTTTCTCAATTAATTCTTTGATTCGATCATTTGAAGCTTTTACCAATTTGTCACGACTTAAGATTTGATTTTCAATTTCTTTGACTCTTTCAGTCAGTTCTTCAGTCTTTTTGGTACTGAGATAAGCATGTGTACTACAAATCTTGCAGTCTTTCATGCAATTTTTGCAGTCACTGTCAATCTTGGCTTTATCAGTCTTACCTAACCCATTTGTTGAATCATTAGAACTGACCTTGCTCTTTAACTCAGTTCCGGATTTAGAATCTACCACTAATTCCTTCGCTGCAAGAACTTTATGAGCCATTTTCTTCAAGTTGTCTGCAGTGAACTCTTTGGTCGTGTCGATTATCCCATCATCGACCTTCTTTGACCGTAGCTTTTTCTCCTCAGCTTCTCTTTCTTCAGCTTCTCTTGCCCACATTCTCTGTCTTGCTTCCTCTTCTTCTTCTGTTATTTGTTCTATTAGGGTTTCAACACTGATTGATGAAGGTTCAACAACTATGTTTCCTTTAGGATCCAAATAGCATTCCCGAGTTGCATCCCATCTTTTTGCACTCTTTGCCTCTTTCCATGTTCGATAAATTTTATCTTTCATGTTTTGGCCTAACATCTTCCTGTTGACATATTTTTCTTCTTCAGTTCTGGTATCCTTGAATGGAACAATCTTTTCCATGAATGCAAAACCCACATCATCTTCTTCTGGTAGCACATCACTCCAGTCATAGCCCTCATCATCATGCATAACGGCTAGTGCTCTTGACTTATCTTTGGGAGCATCTTCTAACTGCTTCATTCTTGGAGATTCTACTTTGTTTTAATGATAGATGGCCCTTTTATGGCCGTCCTCACGGAATGGATTGGCCGTCCTCATGGAATGGATTGGCCATTTCATCTGCAGGTGCATTTCGACATTCTCGTTTAAAGTGCCCCTTTTGCTTGCACTTAAAACATGTAACTTTTGATTTGTCAAACCCTAATTTGGTTGATGGTCCACCAATGGAGTGTCTGCCTGTTATCTCCATGAACCTCTGAGCCCTTCTAACCGCACTCGCCATGCACCATCTAATGTCAATCAACTCCATTTCCTCGGGGTCAATTTGATCATAGTCCTCCTTGGTGAGGTTTGTGTTTCCGATTTTTCCAACAACATGGCTCTCATATGATTCCAAGACGGATGCCAAAAACACCATTTGTTGCTTGGCTGCTTCTTCGCTGAAGTTTTGTGCATTTTTGAGGTCTACAGCAATATTGCACTGGAACATGTTTTTCGGAACAGATTGTTGCTGTTGACTTGGAGTCGATGAAGATGATCCTCCATGATATCCGCTGCTTGGAGCATGACTGCTGTTTTGATTCTCTTGATTTGGCACACTTGGATTTTCTGCTGAGAACGCAGTCTTTGGTGATACCGTTTTTGGAATCATACTTCCTCGATAATACAAATCAACGTTCTGTTGATACTGAGTAGTGTTGACTTTGTTTGTTTTTCTGATTTCCAACTCGTGACTTTCAAGCCCCTCGATCAGAAAATCAACTGTCAGATCCTTCTTCTCCACAGTGTTTTTCAGCAACAGAGCAAAGTACATCCAATCTTTTTCATCAGGTAGTGAATCCATCAACTTGTCAACCAATCATTCCTCTGTGAATGTAAACCCATGTCTAGTCAGCTCGATCTTCAAATGACAAAACCTTTCTATCATCTTTGAAACCGATTCATTTTTCATACATCCAAATAAATCAAATTCTTTTTTCAACAATTTTTTCTTGTTTCTAACAATTTCTGCTCCACCCACGCACTTTTTCTCTAATTTTGCCCATAAATCTTTGGAATCTTTGTAATCGATTAGAGATATGATATCATCCCTTACTGACTGATGTAGCAATGTGATACATTTTTGCTCAGCGATAAAACTTTCTTGTTCATTTTCAACTAAGTTCTCATAGTCACTTCTACCAATGTTAAACCCGCTCTTCAAGCATTTCCAACTCTGGTATGCGAAAGCCTTCAACCAGTCTTCAAACCTCCCTGCCCACCTACTGTATTCCACGATAGCCATTAGCTTGTGCGGTTTGTTGTATGTGCCATATGTGTTATCCACGCTCAATGAGTCGATAATGGCTTTCTTTGGATTCGGGTTAGGAGTAGTGGTGTTTGTGCTGCTTGATGTAGTGTCTCCTGTGTTGCTGGTATAAGCAAAGATGTCACTGAAAGGATTGAGAAAATCATCTCCCATTTTTAGAGTACCAAAAACAATTTTCAAACAATTAGACAATTTTTACAAGTTTAAAAAATTTCAAACAAAAGCACCTGGATCGGATGGTGATCCGGTCGAGTCACAATCTGAATGAGTGACACAAGTAAACAACTGTACTGTTTGAGAAAATGGCTATCCGACCGGATGGTGATCCGCTCGGATGATCGTTCGTTCGAGTGACAAACTTAAACTTGAAAAGTTTGACTTTCAACCTTTCACCGCTCGGATAGTAATCCGACCGGATGACAGGTTAAAATTTTTGTAATTGAAAACAAGAACTTCCAAATCCTATCCGATCGGATTGCTGTCCGACCGGGTGGGATGATGACGTAGGCAAATAAACTTGAACAAACAAAATCACACCACTCGGATGGTTATCCGAGCGAGTAGCACTGATGATGTCAGCAAGCAACTAACAAGTACTGTCTAGTCCAATCCGTTCGGATAGTTGTCCGAGCGAGTGGATGACGTCAGCAAACATGAACAGTTCTACATGGTTTTTGATGAATTTGATCTACTTTTTGATTGAATTTGATTATGAAACTTGGTAGGATTATACTTTGAATGATTGCGAATCGATTGATATCAGTTTTATCAAATTTTAACCGTAGATTCACGTCCAATTTTTTGTTTTTCTGATTTTATGGTGACAAACTGAAAAACAATGTAAGAAATTAGTAGAAAGTGAGAGAAAATGTCATATTTCCGGTGAAATTTGACTCTGATCAGCAAGAAAAGCTCGAATTACGGTGAATTTGTTGTTGTAGATCTCGATTCAGCTCCCTGGATGCTCTGATACCACTTGTTGGTCCCTTGTACATGATCTGTTCGTCAGGAACTTAGATGAATCGACTTTGACTAATGTGCGGAATCCATATAATCAAATCACAGATGTACGGCAGAGTATTCAACGATTAAACGTAGTCTGATCTTTCTATTCAACTGTTATGAAAGTACAAAAATGCCTGTAGAAGTTAGACAGTGACAGAGTTCTCCCCAGAGTCAAAAGTTCTAAATGAGATACCCGTACGGGGTATTTATAGGCAACTCGGGAACATGGTTAGTGTTGACCGCACGGATAACATACTGTCCGAACGGATGACATCCTGTCCGAACGGATGACATGTTGTCCGACCGGATGAGTGTTGTCCAATCGGATGGCCCATCCGATCGGGTGACACTGGTCAACAAAGTCAACACTTTACAAAACATCCCCGTTTCCTGAGTTGTCGTTCTATCTAACACACATACATTACACAATAGATTACAAAGGACACAAATATACAAAATATGACTAAATGCTGACGGAAGCTACAGACGTATACACTAACAACCATCATTCATCCATTCTCATACAATCCAAGCATATACAAGTGTGTTAAAGGTCACAAAGAGGATCTAGGAGCTTTCAGAAGTTCAAGGACCTTGTTCATTTGCTTTTACCCACTTGTTTTCTTCACTTGATCATCCCTAGCCTTGTGCTAGTGGTAAGAACCTTGATCTTGCTATTTTACTTCCATTTTAAGTGGTTAAAAGAAGATTCATATTGTTAATCATGAAGAACACTAAGAATCACAAGAAGTAAACTTGAACATAAGCTTGATTAATAAAGAAACTAAGTTGTTTATGTGTTGATATACTTGTTGATCATTGTTTGTTTGTGAAAATGATGTTGATCGTCATATGATCTTGCTAGATCATGATTAAAAACATAATCTAGCAAGATGAGAGGATGAACAAGATATAGGTAAATGGACCATCCTCATAAGAAGCATGAACTTGAAAGAATATGTGGTTTTCTTGGAAAATAATGATCAAAGTAAGTTGTTAATCATGTAGATCTAAAATTTCATGGATAATTTCTCAAGAGACCAAGTTATAAATATAAGTTTTATTAAATCTTGGTTCTTATATAAATAAACCCTATTTTTAAGGGTTAAACAAGTGTAGAAGTATATGTGTAACAAGAAAAATCCATGAAGAAACATTTTTAGAAAATATGATCATAAGTTGTAAAGATCCATATTCTTTAAAAATGAAGTTTTTAAAGAATCAATCACACTTTAGAATGTAACAAGGCTTACTAAGAACACTAGTAAGTTACTACAAATTTTTACAAATAATCAAGTTCATGAAGTATTGGATTATGCTTATTTTTGGCAAGATTGGTAAGTAAAGGTTGATTGTTATTGATTTGTGAATTGATTGTGTTGATCTTTACAAAAGAAAATGATATGCTTGAAAGCATGGAAACCTCCATTTTTAGGGGAAACTATGACAAAAATTTTCTAAAAATTAAACACTTAGAAAAAATATTTCCAAATAAATACTTACAAGTGTATTTTAAACCATGAATTTTACACATAAAGTTTGCCATAATTTTTGTTACAAAAATATAAATATTGGAGGTTGGCTTTCATAAATAAAAGTGACTAAATATGTATTTAGGAAAATATATATTTAGAAGTCACCATGTGTGTGATTATTTGTATATTATGTGTATTAGTTATATTATTTTAGGACTTGAAATAATATAACTCACTAAAACACAAAAAATTACAATCCAAAATATTACCAAAATTCCAAGGAATAAATATACACATTTACACAAAAATATTGGTGAAACCGAACCAAGTAATATAACTTACAAAATACTACGGAAATAATATTCACAAGTATATTTTGGTAAATAATATTTTGGACACCAAGGAAACGAAAATATGATTTTTACAATTACTAAAAGAATATATCATATTTTTTACAAGGTAAAAATATATTATTTTTGGCAAGCATAAATATATATTTTTCTTGAAATTCTTAGAAGATATATTATCTTTGAAAGAAATATATATTTTTTCAACAAACATGAAATACAATATTTTTGGGGTGAAAGATATATTTTCTCAAATAAATATAAAATATATCATTTTTGGAGAAAAATAAGTTTATGTATATTTTCTAAGTTAGACTTAAAAATATATTATCTTTGGAACTTATGAGAAAATAAAAATATTTTTGCCAAAGAAAAATTATAAATAATTTTTCTAAATAATATTTATTACAATATATATTTTGGAAATATATATTGGTGAACTTGTATTAAGGATAATATTCCGGAAAAATTAATACGAGATTAAGTATAAGAATACTCAATGAATACAATAAAAATACGTATTCTCGTACGTATAAATACACACTGGAATACGACCCCAATACATGGCAAAAATATACAAATACAAGAATACGAATGCACCCATCCTTGGGAAGGATATACACGTATAAACACTTGAAAAGTATTAAGTTAAAATATATTGTTTTAACAATTATTCCAAAATTTAGTAAATATAATTTAGGTTAGAATATTTATTATTTTAACAAATACTTATATATCATGGAATAATATCGAAGATACAAAGAACGTAACTCAAAGACACTAACTAATACTAAATCAAGGCACGGTCTGTTCGTCTAATAGACATTAGTACGTTGTAGGTGGTCGTATACGCCAGGCGGAGCTTTGAGTTACGGTGTTACGAAGAACGCAAAACCGTGAGTTCATGTCCCCTTTTCTTTAACTGTTTTGTTTTATAACTTCGGGGGGTGAAGTACATGTTACAAAATGATTACAAACAATTACAATTGGTATGGTTAGCTATGGAAAGTACAGTAGATCATGTGAATGGGTATGCGCACTCCTAAGACCATTAATCCTCGTGTTAGGACCGAGGGGCATGAGTGATAGATCTATTTGGGTGTAGCGAGCCCACACCCATGTGGACCGGGGTTTGGCCCATGAGGTGACTATGTCTTACAGCCGGAGGCCCGGTACAAAATCTGCTAGGTTTGAGCCTTCCTACGCCGTTGCACACATGTTAATGGCCTTGTAAACCATTAATTGATCTGTATCCTTGTTTTTGCTTTCATACCTGGTTTACAAACATACATACATATTTACAATGATATCAAAGGTTTATTAGCGCACACAAACACATAAACTCGTTCAACTTTTGTTGATGTTTTCAAAATACATATATTTCAGGGAATTAAAAGTGGATATGGCGGGCGTTTGGATGTTTCAAGTTGCGTTAAGAATAAAGGATGTCATCCGTTGTCTTAGGGTTTGGTTAGTGTGTCTTATTCCTGGACGAGACACATCTTCCAAAGCCTGATTTTATTTAGAGTCTTTTGATGAGTCCTTAGGGAACTCTAAACAATTCGTATGGTTTGTAAAATTTGAATTTGAATTCTATGTCTAAACAATGATGTTGGTGATGTTTTTAAACTTATTTAATGGATGACCATCTATGGTTTTATCATATAGTTGTTGTTATGATTGAATACAATGATATTAAGCAAGTCACACATAATCACGCTTCCGCAAAAGACAGGGTGTGACAGTTTGGTATTAGAGCTTCGATTGTAGCGAACTAGGATTCCTTCTCGAGTCTAGACTAAAATCATTAGGGCTCTCACGAAAATATTTTTACAACATGTTTTCATTGCATACGCGAAACGCCCAGATCCAGGGAAACAAACATTTTTACAAATAAAAAGACGAAAAACACAATGCACAGTTACCTTGTTGGTTCAGTTTGGGAGACTGGGTGGTTTAGTCTGAGAGACTAGGTAGCTCAGTCTGGAAGATTGGGAGGGTTAGTCTCAGAGACTAGGAAGGATACATGGTTACATGATTACATGTTAAATGTTGATAGGTAATATATGTGTACATGCTGTGATTGTTATGTTACAGACACCATGTCATCATCTGAGAGTGGATTGTCTGATACTAATGACCCCATGGCTATTATTTCTGATGATGAGATCGTCCCTGAGCCAGAGATCTTTACTTCCGATACAGAGAGCGACCCAGAGATGATGTCAGACGATGACGACTACTTCCAGCCGTTTGCGCTGTCTAGTTTTGGAGATGATTTACCTATTGCTGATGGTATCCCAGACGAGGATCCTTTTGTTATTCCCATTCCAGTTCACGATCATCTTATCATCGGTCACCCCGATGGTGAGCATGTCGTGGCACCGATCCTCGCTCCCGTTCCTCTTATGGTCATTCCTCCTGAGGATTGGCCCTTTGATGATCTTTTTGATGACGATTTTGATCTGTTTGTTGATGGTCCTCCCGATGATGCTCATGGCGATGGAGAGCTCGATGAGGACGTTGTAGATGTTCCACTTCTGGGGATTCTCGTTATTGAGATTTCTTCTGATTCTAGCTTACATTCTATTCCAGATTCCTTTGAGTCTGTGACTTCTTCCGCTTTACATGCAGTTGGACTGCGACGTTATGCCACTGATTCTGACGATGATACAGCTATGTCAGCTACACTATTTCCTCCACATGACTTTAAGCCTGGACTTGAGCCTGATTTTATTCATGTTGATCAGCCCAATGCTGCACCTGCTGATCCTGAGCCGATACCTGCTCCTGAGCCTTTGCCTGATCATGACCCTGTTCCATTTGGCATACCTGACATTGCACCTCTCATACCTGATCCAGTTCCTGCACCCGCTGACCCTCCTGTTATTGAGCCAGTCACTCCCCCACTTGCACCCGCACCTGCTGATATTGCTCATTTTCACCCAGGAGAGTCTGATGTTCACCGCGTTGATCTCCCTATTATTTTCTTGCAGGATATATCCGCACCCCGTCCAGGGGAAGGCACTTCTAGCCAGCAGCCTAGCCATGACCCTCATGTTTCAGCAGCATTTCCCCACGTACCTCAGTCTGCACCTTATGCTCATTTTACTTCTTCATCACTTGATGAGCCACTTAGATGGTTCCCACCTTACACCATGCCAATTTCTGATCCCTACCATCCCTCGCACTTTACTGGTTATACACGGGATGAGTTACTTCTATCACTGCAGCTTCAATATGAGATCATGAGTCGCAGGATTTTAGAGCTTGAGATGACACCGCGACCTTTACCATGTCTGTGTCAGCCTACTTTTGTTCCCCCTCGTTCATCACCGTCCCCATTTTCACATCGTCCTGCACCGCTTACTCCGTTTCCTGAGTTTGATACTCGATTTCTCACCGTTGAGCAGCAGATCAGTTGTCTGTTGCGTCATGTTTATCAGCTTGAGGAGGAGCTTGCGCATATGCGCAGCTTGCTTTTTGTTCCTCCACCTCCTCCCCCACCACCATCAGCATAGCCGGTTTTTGGTTTTATGTAGGTAGCTTGCTTTTGATGAGAGCACCGCTATTGAGCTGAGCTAGTGAAGCCTTTTGGAGATCACCTTTTTGATTGTATGACTGTTATAGACTAATAGACTTTTTGGACAAGGGTAGTGTGACCCTGTGTTTCCTTTGATTCGATACTTTTGTAAAACATGTAAGAATATTGGTGGTCGATGATTAATGAAAGCTCAATCGTAATGTTCTCATTAAATATGTTGATAATTTACTTGTTTATGCTATGATTGTGATGATTACATGCTTACTTGTTATGGTAAACACTATTATATACGTACTATATATTTATTATACAAATAAGACCTAACCTATCCAATCTTCTTTATAGAAGATGCCTCCTCGAAGGAATAATCAGTTGCCCACAACAGAGGCAGAACTGCAAGAACGGATTTCACAGGCAATCACACAACATGAGGCCTTGCGCTCTGAACACAGCGGAGGTACCTCAGGAAATAACCCGCCTCACGGTAATGTTTAAGTCACCTAAGACACATTACGATACGTTAGGACATTCCATGTGCGCTTGCTAATGCTTTCTGTGAATGATGTTGCTTATACAGGCTGTAGTTATAAGCAGTTCCTTGACTGCAAGCCTCTGAACTTTGACGGCACTGTAGGTGTTGTAGCTTTCGTAAGATGGGCTGAGAAAACAGATTATGTGCTGCGAATGAGCAAGTGTGCGCCAGAGCACCAGGTCACTTACATTTCTGGACTATTTCTAGACGGAGCTCTGTTGTGGTGGAACCTCCAGGTTCAGACTCTAGGTGAGGAAGCAGCGTATGGTATGACTTGGGATGAGATGATAGAATTGATGCGCAAGAAGTACTATTCAAGAGCTGAGATTCAAAAGTTGGAAACCGAGTTCTGGAATCTGAAAATGGATGGACCTAAGATTGCTGAGTATGTGCAGAGATTCCATGACCTGTCTCGTGTTGTCCCCTACATGGTAGAACCGGAGTTCAAGCGAGTTAAGCGTTTCATTTGGGGATTGGCACCCCAAATTATGAGCATGGTGACTACTTCAAAGCCCCCAACGATCACTGAAGCCATTGACTTGACCGTGGCACTGACAGAGGAAGCAATTAGATTGAACAAGTTTTCAATCTCTGAAGGAAAGAAGAAGGAGACTCATGTTGAGTCATCAGGAGAGAACAAAAGGAAGTTTTCAAACTTAAAGAAGGGTACTCGTGCGAGCAACAATGCCAGCAAGCGTAGAGACGCTAACCCACCAGTTGAGGCACAAGCTGCTGCTACTGGTGCTGAGATTAGAGGAAAGGGGTATATGGGCACCCTGCCCAAATGTGATGTATGTCAGTTTCATCACACTGGACAATGCAGAGCTGGAAAGTGTGAAAGGTGGAAAAGTTGGCCATGCCAAAGAGACATACTGGTATGGAGCCGGTCGTGGAAATGGTGGTCAAAGAGGAAATGGTAATGGCAATGGAAACCATGGTGGAAACAGTTATGGGAACAGAAACCAAGGTGTAAACAATAATCAGGGAGGTAATGGAAATCGTGGTGGTTTTGGGAATCAAGTTGGTAGCGGAAACCGTGGAGGAAACAACAATCAAGAAAGACGCAGCCAAAACAACCATCAGGGTGGTACTGGGAACGGTCAAGTATGTTTCAGCTGTGGAGATGTTGGGTATTTCAAGAGAGATTGCCCAAAGAACAATCAAGCCCAAGGAAGAGTTTTCAACATTGGAGCTAGGGAAGCTCGCCAGGATCCGAACGTGGTTACGGGTACGTTCCCTATCAACCAACATTTTGCATCTGTGCTATTTGATACTGGTTCCGACTATATTTTCGTATCTCTAGAGTTTAAGAATATACTTGGGTTAGTCGCAAGTAAGTTAGATATCTCGTATTCAATAGAACTAGCTAATGGAAAGCTAGTAGAAATAAACGAAGTGATTAGAGGCTGTGTAATAGAGCTTGGAGAGCATGAGTTTACGCTTGATCTTCTGCCAGTCGAGCAACCGAGCTGAGATCGTATGTCATGAGAAGATCATCTGAATCCTGATGGTGAATGGAGAGACGATTGTAGTGCACGGAGAAAAGCATGATACGCCTCTAAGGATTATCAGTTGTTTGAAGGCCCGAAAGTTTTTGCAGAAGGGATATGTTGCCTTCTTAGCTCACGTTGTTGATAAGGAAGCCGAAGAGCCAAAACTAGAAGATATCCCTTTGGTAAGGGAATATCCTGAAGTCTTCCCTGAAGACTCGCCAGGATTGCCGCCTCAACGACAAGTCGAATTCCATATTGACTTGGTTCCAGGCGCCGCGCCTGTAGCCAAGGCACCTTATCGACTTGCGCCTTCCTAGATGCAAGAGTTGTCGACGCAGCTTCAGGAGCTATTAGACATGAGATTTATTAGACCAAGCTTCTTGCCTTGGGGAGCTCCAGTACTTTTTGTCAAGAAGAAGGACGGTAGTTTTCGTATGTGCATTGACTACCGCGAGCTAAACAAGTTGACCATCAAGAATCGGTATCCCTTGCCGAGGATTGTTGATTTATTCGATCAACTTCAAGGTTTAAGTTACTACTCCAAGATCGATCTTCGATCAGGTTATCACCAGCTGAGGATTCAAGAAGAGAGTATACCAAAGACTGCCTTTAGAACTCGTTATGGACATTACAAGTTTCTAGTGATGCCGTTTGGGTTGACGAATGCACCGCCAGTGCTTATGGATTTGATGAACCGAGTTTGCAAGCCGTATCTCAATAAATTCGTGATTGTATTTATCGATGATATTTTGATCTATTCACGGACGAAGGAAGAGCATGAGCAACACCTTAGAGCCATTTTAGAGCTACTCAAGAAGGAGAAACTGTATGCTAAGTTCTCGAAGTGCGAATTTAGTTGCGTGAGGTACAGTTCCTTGGTCATGTAGTGAATGAAGATGGAATCAATGTGGATCCCACCAAGATCGAGGCGATTAAGAATTGGGAAAATCCGAAGACACCAACCGAGATCCGACAGTTTTTGGGTTTAGCTGGGTATTATCACCGATTCATTGAGGAGTTTTCTAAAATCGCTCAACCGCTGACCTCTTTTACTCAAGAGGACAAGAAGTATGAGTGGGGAGATAAACAAGAAGAAGCATTTCAGTTGCTTAAGAATAAGCTTTGCGATGCACCTATTTTATCCCTACCCAAAGGCACTGATGACTTTGTGGTATACTGTGACGCCTCGCTTCAAGGATTCGGTTGCGTGCTGATGCAGCAACAAAAGGTTATTCGTTACGCTTCGCGCCAGTTGAAGGTTCATGAGAAAAACTACACCACACATGATTTGGAATTAGGCGCAGTGGTGTTTGCTTTAAAGATTTGGCGACATTATTTGTATGGCACCCGATGCACGATCTGTACCGATCACAAGAGCCTTCAGCACATATTTGACCAAAAAGAATTAAATATGCGTCAGCGACGGTGGGTTGAGTTGCTAATCGATTATGATTGCGAAATCAAATATCATCCAGGAAAGGCGAATGTGGTGGTAGACGCCTTGAGTCGAAAAGAGAGGATTAAGCCCATAAGGGTTAGGGCTTTGGAAATGATTATTCAGACAGACCTCTCGTTGTGCATTCGTGCTGCGCAAAGAGAAGCTCTTAAGAAAGAGAACTTAAAGGCTGAATATCTACGTGGGATGGAGAAAAAGCTAGTAACCAATGAGGAAGGAACTTTGTGTTTTATGGGACGAATTTGGGTTCCCCTCTTTGGTGGTCTTAGAGATGTGATTTTCGATGAAGCTTATAAATCGAGGTACTCGATCCACCCAGGATCGGACAAGATGTACCAAGATTTGAAGGATTATTACTGGTGGCCAAGACTTAAGGGTGATGTGGCTACCTATGTTGGAAAGTGTTTGACCTGCGCCAAAGTGAAGGCCGAGTATCAGAAGCCTTCAGGTCTTCTGCAGCAACTTGAGATACCCATGTGGAAGTGGGAGCAGATCTCAATGGATTTTGTAACAAAGTTGCCCAAGACACCCAGAGGTCATGATACGATTTAGGTAATCGTGGACCGTCTGACAAAGTCTGAGCACTTCCTGCCAATCAGAGAAAAGGATAACACTGGTAAGCAAGCTGAGCTATACCTAAGGGAGATAGTTGCACGTCATGGAGTGCCTATCTCAATTATATCTGACAGAGACGTAAGATTCGTGTCAAGGATTTGGTAATCTTTCCAAGAAGCGTTTGGTTCTCAGTTGAATCTGAGCACAACATTTCATCCACAGACGGACGGTCAAAGTGAGAGAACGATTCAGACGCTTGAAGATATGTTATGAGCCTGCGTAATGGACTTGGGTGGCAGTTGGGACACTCACCTGCCTTTGGTTGAGTTCTCCTATAACAACAGCTACCATGCAAGCATTCAAGCTGCACCGTTCGAGGCTCTCTACGGACGAAAGTGTCGATCACCATTATACTAGGCAGATGCAGGTGATAGACAGCTGGTTGTTCCCGAATTGGTCCAAGAGACGACAGATAAGATTATACAGATCTGAGAGCGCATCAAGGTGGCTCGTGATCGAGAAAAGAGCTATGCGGACCAAAGAAGGAAACCTTTGGAATTCGAAGTGGGTGATATGGTTCTGTTAAAAGTATCACCTTGGAAAGGTGTGGCGCGCTTTGGGAAGCGTGGAAAGTTAAACCCACTATTTATCGGGCCGTTCAAAATCCTAGAAAGAATTGGTTCTGTAGCGTACAAGTTGGAGCTCCCAGAAGAACTAAATGGTGTTCATGATACATTCCATGTATCTAATCTGAAGAAAAGTCCAACACAAGAAACAGTTATCATTCCTACTGACGAAGTTCACATTGACGACACACTCCACTTTACAGAAGAACCCGTTGAGGTTACTGATTGGAAAGTTAACAAGACCCGGAGGAGTAGTGTTAAACTCGTCAAGGTTCGATGGAACGCGTGTCACGGCCCAGAGTTCACTTGGGAGCGTGAAGACCAGATGAAAGCAAAATACCCGCATTTGTTCCCCAACTCCCCTGCAGCTAGTAGTAAAGCTTAAAATTTCGGGACAATTTTCTTAACAGGGGGAGAATGTGACAACTGTCAAAATTTCAGGTATCCGTACAACTATTAAACCATGATTAGTGCTTAATGACTGTGCTGAATTACTATTAACTGCTTATTGATTATTGCCATATACATACATGTGCATCATATATTGCTTAATGTCATATCATTATTGCATGAAAGCTTATTTGACTCAAATGATGCACGAAACACATTTAGCACAGTTATCAGATAAATCAGGAAAATGCTGCCAGAACTCAGAACATAGACAGACAGTATGTTGAGACACAGAATGAGCCAGAAACCAAGTCTTACACTAGTATAGTGTGTAGGAAAGTAAGGATCACAAAACTGCCTTTTTAGAGATAGTTTAAGTGCCAGAAAGTGCCTAAAACTCACATAAAGTGCTGAAATCAGCATAAATCAGCATTTAAACAGTCTAATATTATGCAGAAATATGGTTAAATGGTCCTGTATGCTTTCGGGAATCAAAGGTGTCACAAAAAGTAACATAAAGCACACTAAACTGCATAGTTTAGCACCTTAATGAACCGGTAACCAACCGAACAACCGGACACTACCCGAAACACCAAATTTACACTAGAAGCACTTTTTTAACATTACCAAGCTAGTTATGGTCCCTGAACATCATAACACATCATAAATATCTAGTAACTAATGTAACTAACTAATACTTACAACTTCACCATGATCTAACCAACTTAGTTACAAACCTAATCTACTACCCCCCCCCCCACCTATCTACAGCCCCAACAAGGGTCCCACACCATGATTTGTTTTAATTTTATAATGGATCATGTTTATACTTTATGTGACATAATATACAAGAGATAAACTCTAGACTTGGATTATAAGAATGCACCTAAGTATCTAACATTCTTTCTACACATACCAAAACACACACAAACTCTCTCTTCTCTTCTCCTTGCTTGTTCTCGGCCGACATCAACCCCACATACCACCACCATCATTCATCCATTCTCATACAATCTAAGCATATACAAGTGTGTTGAAGGTCACATAAAGGAGCTAGAAGCTTTTGGAAGTTCAAGGACCTTGTTCATTTGCTTTTACCCACTTGTTTTCTTCACTTGATCATCCCTAGCCTTGTGCTAGTGTTAAGAACCTTGATCTTGCTATTTTACTTCCATTTTAAGTGGTTAAAAGAAGATTCATAATGTTAATTGTCACACCCCGACCACGTAAAACATCAAATCATGGCGGAAACATCGGGGAGTGTTGTAACAGAATTATTGTTCCACAACCATGGTAATTAAAGTTACATTTTATTTATCAAACAAGAGTGTTACATTGTCTCAAAACAGGAAATAAAGAGTTCAGAACATAATTAAACTAGTTCTATCTTTATTTTATGTCTCTAAGGCACAGGTCCGCCCTAGTGTCACGATCATCATCCTATGCAACAGCTCCTGAAAACACATGTGAAAATAGGTACGTCAGCATAAAAATGCATGTGAGATACATAGGTTTTGTGAAAATAGGACTCATGACTTAAGTTTAGAAAAAGTTGTTTTAGCAAAAGTCAGTCATGAACCTTGTAAGTTGTTTTTGTTTTGTAAATCATTTAAAAAGCGATAAGATCAAATGATATGTATAAATAAAAGAATAATGTATGGTTAAATGTATAACCAAGTAAAATGAGTTGTATAAAGTGAATTGTTTGTAAAACAAAGTCTTGTGAAAATCGTGTTACTTGTGTAAAATGTATAAGTCCAAATTGAATGATTTAAATAACGCTATGATAGGCAATATAATACAAACACTTATATATAGGAAGTACCAGCGGCATATCCACCATGCTTGTATCATATTTCTCACATCTCGTTACTTAAGTTACTTAAACAAACCACCAATGTATAACGTCTATGTTTAAACCAATTGTCAAAAGTCCTTGTATAAATCATATCAAATGTTAATAGTCCAAATGTAGTCAAGTAATGTGTAGCAAATGTATGTTTGATAAGTAATGTGTTGTTACATAAACCAAATGTAAGAATGTACAAAACAAAGTATTTTGAATATATCAAAAAGTTATGTTTTGCAAAGTAATGCATGTTACATTGATACAAACATTTATGTGGTAAGTTAACGCATACATTCAAGCCTTGAGACAGTCGGATAACCCTTTTAGTCAAGGTTATCAAAAGAAATGTTTTCGGATTCAGTCATTCCTTACATCCAAACAAACCCAGGATGTCAGTAATGGGATTTGTCAAGTCCTATGGTACCAGTACTTACTACCGAGTGGCGTAGCTAATGTTAATGAACGTATATAAGTCCCGTTTGTGCAAACCAAATGTCATAGCAAATGTGAACATGTTATATGAAAACAATGTACTAAGTATGCTAAGTTAACATAAGAAACAGAAAAGTCATGTAAATCAATGTGCTAGCATGCTCAGTCAACATACATAGCAGAAATGTAAAGTAAAACAATGTACTAAGTATGCTAAGTAAACATACATAGCAAAACAATGTAATGTAAATCATGTACTATAAATGTACTAATGAACATAGCAAGTATATGATGTGAAAACAGGAAAGCACGAAAGTAACGAGTAGGCACATGTGTTTCACCCCAAAACAGTTTGAAAACAGTAAAAGAGGGGTCTATGTACTCACTTGAGATTGCTCAGTAGTCCTTGAGTAACAACCAAACAATGCTAGAGATCACGGAAATCAAACGGCACCTAATATAGGTAACTATGTTAATATACCGGACCTAAATCGGAGGATTGGATAGAATGAGGCTCGTAAACCAAATGAGTAGGGGAACTCATGTAATATGGTTTAACAAGGCCTACATACCAAAATGAACCTAACCTAAGTGCTTACGACCCATTATGACCCGTTTAGGTAGCTTATGCTACTTTAACGCGTCGTTCGCGTGAAACGCGTTCGGACCGCCTAACTAGTCCTATGACAAGTAATATATGCCTTAACATGTCTAATATTGTTGCCAAATCAGTTTAGATACCAAAAGTTATGTTACATATGCTTAAAATGAATTTTGGCGTAAAAAGGGTATTTTGGTAATTTATCTAAGGCATATATACTACCTATCATACAACTAACTAAATGTCGTGACCATAAGGTATAACCTCGGAAGGTTATTCCCTATATACTATGGTCACCTAATGTGTTTGGTCGGATCCTAATGATCGACCAAACGGGTCGGGTTCGAAAGTATAAGCGATTGTTTAGATCGCTTACCTTACGACCCTATATAAGCACTAAACTAAAAGTGACGAGCTAAGCATGTTAAAACATGCTTAACTAAGTTTAGAAAACAGGTTTGGTATCAAAACAAACGGTTTTGATACCTAAGAGTAGTTTGGTTACAAAACACGCAAGAATGCGCATTCTGGCCGAAACTACGACTCGTCACTGAGCCTAGATAACGTGGTAATCAGTAGGTATAGTCACTAGGGACTATAACCATCGTGATTACGCTCACGTTATGAAGTTCAAACGAACTTCGCATTGACCATAAACTGGTCAACGCAGAAAGTCAAACAAAGTTTGACTTTTAACGCTAAACGAATAAAGAGAACGAAGAAACACTTACAAAGGGTCCCCGCTAGTAAATCTTGATTGAATAGCTCAGGTATGAAGCAATGGCTTCAACTAAGAGCTTTTAGATCAGATTTGTGGGGTTTTTCAAATGAAAGGGTTGGGTATTTATAGGAAATGGACCACCGTTAGGATCGTTCCTTGAATACCGTGCTTTGATCTTGTCCCTACACTTGTTGCAACACCTTGGTACCCAAGTTTGGCCCCCCATGATCAGGTAATGACAAGTGGCATTGGCCTTTGGGGTGTTTAGCAGCTGTTACAACTTATTAAACAACTTTTGCTGATCTGAAAGGGCCTCGCGTGACGCCAAGGGGGCTAGGTGTCACGCCAAGGTCCTTCTGATCAGCAACAGTTTCCAAAGTTTCCATTTCAGTCCCCGTTGTGTATTAAGGCCATTTCTGACATGTTTAAGGCTCTTTAAGCCAAAGTTAAGGCCCTAAAATGATTCCTAAACATTGTGGACATGAAACATGTTCAAAAATATGCCGGATGTTGGTTCGTTTGGTCGTACGATCGCGATGTTCGCCTAATTACGACAGAATGCGCATACGCGCGAAAAACGATCCAAATTGCGTGACGAATGGATTTTTCTTATGCCAAACACTAAAATAAAATATTTTGGTTCTTACATAAATTTTTGGATGTCCGGATGTATTCAGAACGTAAGTTATGCGCGAAAGTGCAAACTTATGCACTTTTTGACACTTTTAGTCCCTGAATGAGCCAAAAGTTTATTTTAGCACACCGAACCCCTCAAAGCCTATTTCTAAGATATTTAAAGGATATTTATGGTATGTTTAACTTATGGTCATGTTACGGAATGTCTGTTCTAGTACGAATCATCATACTTTCGCAGTTTGTCAAATTTAGTCCCTGTAGGCGAATTAACTTGTTTTTGCCATACCAAAGCCTTCAAAACTTATTTCTAAGTTATGTAAAGGTTATTTAAGGTATGTTAAGTATATGTTGATGTTCCGAAGTATTTGTCGCATTAAACTTATTACGTTTACGCACTAGTTTGCGTATAACTCTCCAGAAAGCGATATAGAGTTTGAAATTGAATAAAAGTCAAAACATGAAAAATGTAAAACATAACCAAACAAACATTGGGATCAAATAACTTTGTTTTTTTTATAACTGAATTGTTTACAATGATTTCAGACACAGATGTTACATTAATCATGAAGAACACTAAGAATCACAAGAAGTAAACTTGAACATAAGCATGATTAATAAAGAAACTAAGTTGTTTATGTGTTGATATACTTGTTGATCATTGTTTGTTTGTGAAAATGATGTTGATCATCATATGATCTTGCTAGATCTTGATTAAAAATATAATCTAGCAAGATGAGAGGATGAACATGATAGAAGTAAATGGATCATCCTCATAAGAAGCATGAACTTGAAAGAATATGTGGTTTTCTTGGAAAATAATGATCAAAGTAAGTTGTTAATCATGTAGATCTAAAATTTCATGGATAATTTCTCAAGAAACCAAGTTAAAAATATAAGTTTTATTAAATATTGGTTCTTACATAAATAAACCCTATTTTTAAAGGTTAAACAAGTGTAGAAGTATATGTGTAACAAGAAAAATCCATGAAGAAACATTTTTAGAAAATATGATCATAAATTGTAAAGATCCATATTCTTTAAAAATGAAGTTTTTAAAGAATCAATCACACTTTAGAAGGTAACAAGGCTTACTAAGAACACTAGTAAGTTACTACAAATTTTTACAAATATTCAAGTTCATGAAGTATTGGATTATGCTTGTTTTTGGCAAGATTGGTAAGTAAAGGTTGATTGTTATTGATTTGTGAATTGTTGGGATTGAACCCTGCCAGAGGAACAGATAATGAAAGCCAAAACCGGATCATGACAGTGGATTTACAATAAGCAGCAGTTTACACTAAGTCTTCTCCCTTGAAAGTAATTATAACATCTGATGGTCTTGCATCCACTGCCCGGATACAACTGCTGCTGTTCTTCTAACTACTGATGAAGCCAGAAGACTGCTGAGAACTAAGCACTGCTGGTACAATCTACTGATGACAAAGCACTGCCCAATCAAGGACTGATCAACCTAGAGGAAAGCACTAACATAAAGAGAGAGCAGTAGTTTCGTATATCATCTGTTTAATGTATAGTCAGTAGTTAAGGTTTAGCAGTGTTTGTATAAGACCAGTAGATACAGGTTGTTAGACTGTTAGACGTCGCTTTCATGGTGACGTCAGCTGAGATGCCTCAGCAGTTTGGATTGTCTATAAATGGAACAGTACTCTGTACTGTTACATTTGATCGTTTTGAGTGAGTTCTTCTCCTCAATTCAATCCTTTCATCTTGTGCAACCAACCACTGGAGTATCAGGCTGAGGGGGAGCTGAGTTTGTAAGCATGCTTGTAATCTTTTGAATTACTTTGTAATCTTTTGACTGATGAAAAGCAATTGTTTATCTAAACTATTTTCTTCATTGATTGTGTTTATAAAGTTTGTAATTATTTCCGCTGCTCTTAAACTCTATTAAATTCTATTTGATCTGTTCTAATTATACAAACAAACACAATCATGAGAGCCTCCGATCCTAACAATTGGTATCAGAGCCTGGACAGTCAAATTCGATCTAACTATCAATTTGACATAACAGTTCGGCTCATAATTCATTGATACAAAGGTTGGGTGCATTTAGTTGAAAAACAGAGTATCGAGTAAACCATGTTCAAAGTGGTTATTCAAAAACTCTGTAAATCAACCAAGATGTCATATGACACACAAATCTCACACAATAAGTGATTTCATGCACAAGACACTCATGGTTTTAGATCTGAAAACATATCTGTTAAAACTACGGGATTATTTCTTATTTTCAAAATTGATTTCAACTGTTGCTATGAAATCTGTGATGTCTCTGTATTAGATGACAAAGTTGAACCTCAGATTAACAAAAGCCTATGTTCATAAAAACATTAGTGTTTTTGCTAACGTATAAAGAGGAAAATTAAATCTTTAGTCATTAGATCTTATGTGTTGAAAACAGGTTGAGATCCTCAAAATGAACAAATCAACTCTGTTAAAACACATTAAGGAGTCAAGATAGTCCGTATCTTATGTAATGTGAGATTGGTCAAAATTTTGTAAAAATATGGCTAAACCTCTTAAAACATTACTGCAAAATGATTCTGGATTAAGTATTCCTTCAATAAACACCTCCCAGTAAGTATTTCATTACTTATGAATGGGAAGGGTAAAAAAAAAATCACAAAAACTCAGAAGTGTGTTTTATCTCAAAACTTTTTAAGTCAGAAGAAAAGAGTATAAACATAAAACACTTTAGAGTCAAAAGTTGGGGTAAAAATGGTCTGCAAAGCAACTGTGTGCAGTCATTGGTTCAGGAAAAGGTTCAGGTAACCTTGGTATTTCCAGTGAATAAGCTTTCAAAAGAGGACTAGACAAACTTTTCCAAATAATCACATAGTAACAAAGTCTATAACATGATTTTGAAAAACTCATGTGAACATGTGTCCTCATTTCTGTTTATCAATCAATCAACAAGAAAATGGTACCAAACAGTGGACAAAATGCAGTTAAAATTCATACCACTGTCTTCAACCACTGACCATTCTCATAAACTTGAGCATGAGATGATTATGTGCTTTATTGTTTTTTTACCAGGTTCTTTTGGTGCTGTTTTTAGAAAATCCTTTAATTTTTTTTTCCTAAAAAGGATTTTCTCGAATAAAGCAGGATATATTATTCTCTATTTTTTTGAATGATATATTTTGAACTTTTACTGGTTTCTGATAGTAAAAGTTTCAATCTCCTGTCAGGATAGATAACCTTTATTTTTGTTGGTTAAATTATCCTCAAGCAGATCAAAAGAAAATGGTATAGTTGTCAAGGTCATGACAAAATCAAGTTTGTTCTTACTTTATAAAAAGGATTGATTGTCAACAGATCTTAAAATACTTGGGCACTCATGTTTTAATTCAAATATTATAACAAGGATGAGTTGCCTTGGTAAAAAGTCTACATCATCTGGGGTACTAAACCACTGTCAGAAATTTGAAAAAGCTTCAAAATGTGCAAATGACTTGTGGTAAAACCTTGAATGAAAATTCCAGTAAAAGTTGCTGATATAATGTGTTTTCAAATCATCACCATTATTTTATCTCTAACCACTGTCTTGTTCAAACATCTTTTTACTAAATACTTTCCACTGTTGAAAGTTAGCCACTGATCCTTCATTTTTCTTGGCAAGCACAGATGCTCAAAATCAGTGTCTTATCCACTGATATACTATCTACTGATAGTAAAAATCATCCACTGATGTCACATTATTACCGTTGTAACTACTGATGCTTGGTACATCAGTGTCTCTCAAAACAACTGTTCTCCATTTTTCATCCATATCATCAGAGGTTGACACGTGGTCAGTTTTTAGCCATTAGATCCTAATAACCGTTGCCACATCAGCGATCATTTTTCCCCCCTAAATAAAACCCTGATCAAAACCCCAAACAGAGTTTTACACTGTCGAATTGAATTCTGAAAATTCTCTTCTCAAAGCAGTTTCCAAACCCTCCATCTCAAATCATTCTCTGTTCTTCTTCTTCCTTTTTCAAAATGACGAAATCAAAGTCAAAATCAAAATCAAAACCAAAATCACCATCATCTTCCAAAGAGGTCGATCAAACGGTCGCTGAATCCATTGAGATACCATACAAATCCCCTCACAACTATTTGGGTCTACTTACAAAACCCTCAAACAACCACACCTTCGATTCCGTCATCGACACACTATCTGAATCAAAGTACAAAACTTTGTTGTTAGCAGATGCTCCCATTTACTTGCAAACCCAGAGAGAGTTCTGGAAAAATGCTACGCTTGAGAAACAAGATGATAAAGTAGTAGCCATAAACTCCTCGATACAGGGTAAAGCGATTCAAATTACTCCGCTATCAATCTCAGAAGTCTTCAAACTCGATGATCAGAAAGCTGATTTTCTGAAAAGGGGATATGCAGAACAATCAAAGGTAGATACCTTACAAAAAGGTTACTTCCCTTCTGCACCAAGGTTTTTATTCCACACACTTTTTTCGTGTGTTTCAAATAAAACAACAGCGTTTAACGAAATACCATTAAAGATTCAATGCCTGGGCTATGCTATTTTAAATAATAAAGATTACAACTACTCCCAGGAGATCTTTAATGACTTGGTAAAAAACGTTGATAGCAAAGCATTTTTACTTTTTCCAAGGTTTCTAAGCTACTATTTTAAACAAAAATTTGAAAAAGAAAATGAAAATTTGCTCAAACAAGGTGTTTATTTTCAAATAAAAAGTTTAACACCTGAAACATTCACTAGAATGTTGGCACCAATAAAAACAAAAGCAGAGGTGTCTGAGCAGAATTTAGCAGTTACCACTGCTCCTCAGACATCTGCTGCTGAGCCCACTACTCCAGGTGATCATAGCAGCACTACCACTGCTTTGAAACCCACACCTGCCACTACCAAAAAGACCAAAAAGAAAACATCCAGAAAACCCACCAAACCCAAAAAAAAGGCAACTCTGGAAGATGAGATCCCAGAGCAACTGCCAGTGACAAAACAAATGTCACCACAAACCAATGCTGCTACTTCCTCACAGCAGTTGGTAGAAAGATCTCCACCATTGCCTAAAACTCCTCCTGCATCCTCACAAAAGGATCAGGTTGTAAACACAGGGACCCCACAATATGAAGCTCTGGACCCAATCGGATCCATCTTCCTCAGTCCTGATCCCAAGGACATGTCTCTTTCAACTCCCATACCCTCACCAATAATATTACCACAATCCATGCTACCTTTGTTGCATGCAGTCGTTATAGCTCAGACACAAACCAGTTCCTCTCAATCACTCATCAAAGAGAGTACACTCCAACAAGTGACTGGGTCTGATGCTTATACCTCTGCTATCCCAGCAACAACTGGGGAGGTTACACCCCCCCGAGTTACAAGTAACTCTAGGTGGTAGTTCAAGTGGAGCAGCAACTACAACTGATGGATCAACAGATCTTCAGTTGGACAGTTGTTTCATTAGTAAGACTTCCTTGAAGGCAATTTCTTCCATAGCACCATCGGTAACCACCAGTGAGTTGGTTCTAACCACTGGTACCATCAAAGGTTTATCAAGTGCTGAAGAAAGAAGTCCCCAGTACCAAGAACAAGGGGCATCAATGGGTAATTTTTGGGACTCAGTTCCTAAGTCGCACATTGGTACAACCACTGTTGGTGGGGATTCAGATGATCCCATTAAAATGGGTGATGATTCAAAATATCAGGAATTGACGGGCAGAGTTGAAAAACTCGAAACATCAGTTGCTAAGATAAAGGATATGGTGCAGCAACTGCTAAAAGCTCAAAAAGCACAATTCACTGCTGCTCTAGCTCAAGCATCTGCACAACCTGCACTTGCTCCAAATGAGCTGTTGAATATTTTCCAGCCCTTACTTGAAAAACAAAAACAGATGGCTGATCAGCAGCATGAGATACATGTGAAAATGTTGACAAACATGGTGGAGTCGAGATTTAAAGATACTCAAGCAGACATCAAAGTTATCAAGGCTCATCTCCAAAGCACTTCTGGAAAAGTTCCCTCTACTATCCTTTTTAAGGATAACCCCCTTGCAGATAATGCCAAAAAGGGGGAGAATGTCAAACAGTTGAAGAAAAGGGAATTGAAGATGGTCTGTATGTTGAACCAGAACAAGGAAAACAGCCATCTAAAATCTCAAAAGATTCAAAATCTCAAACTTCCATCCAAACAGCTGATACAGCAGTAGTTACAAAAACTACTGTCAGTAGCCAAACAGCTGTCATCTCATCAACACACACAACTTCACCACACACCACCAAAACCACTGCCATACCACCATTTCCTGCCAAAAAGCAGAAGACAACAGATGTTACAACATCTGTTGTAATGACAACAGTGGTTGAAGCACCAGTTGTTTCAACAACTGTTAGTCAAACACAAACCACTACCATTCAATCTCAAACCACTGAGCCACCCAAGACATTATCAGCCTCTCCTACAATAAAAAGGAGAAGGATTCTCATACCTGATGATTCACCACCACCATCACCACCATCAAAAACTACCTCCCCACGTTCAACCCCTGCTCAAAAGCAGAAGACATCTACTGACACATCAGTAGTTGTAATGACAACAGAGGTTGAAACACCAGTTGTTTCAATAGCTGTTAGTCAACCATCCACCACTGCTCTCATCATTCCTACATCACAATCAAAATCCTCTTCATCCGCAAAGCTCTACACCAGAAAAAGAAAACTTACTCAGCCAAATGAGGACAAATATGATCCCACTGCTGCAAAATATCCGTTGGAACTAGAAGCTATAAAAAATGAGATGAGGCAATTCTACATTGATGATGATCCTTCAAACAGAAGATTTCCTTCACTCGTTGGCTTCATAGTTCCAGAAGACATGGATGAATATCTTGAGCTCAAAGCAAGACAGGCTAAGATAAGAGCCAAGGTTGAATGTGAAGGTCAAGGTGATGAAGCCATTGCTGAAAGATTGGAACTTCTGCTCACAAAAGTAAAACAAATAAAAGAGTTTGCACAAGAGCTGAGCAAAGAAATGGCAGATCAACGAAAAGAGATGAGAAGAAAACTTCTTGCATACATCATGCAAGAAAAAATTTATCCTGCTGAAGAAAACCAATTTGAAGAATGGCCAATAGTGGCTTTAAAGCATGAGGCTGATAGGATTGATAGAATCAAGAACGATCCTAGAAAGAAGAAAAATGCTCCAAATTGGAGCAAATACAAAAAGCTCATCGCTGACCTAACAACTGAGTACAAAAGAAAGAAACAAGAGTTGATAGATGCAAAAGTGGACACTGCCAATACCATATCAAAATGGTCAAAGCAGCATACTGATGAAGCCTATGAAAGGCTGAAGAAAAGGAAGATAACTGTTTCAGGCACTTCAAAGAAACATGAACAAATGATGAAGCTTGAACAACAGATTGAAAACCTCAAACATTGTTCAAGTCAACAGAAAATCCTATTCTTGTGTCAAAACGAGAAGAATGAGAACAGCTGACTAGTGAAGAGGTAAAGGAAAAGGAAGCTGAGTACTTCACAGAAACCATCATGAAAATGGGTCTAAAAGAAGAAAGCTCACAAAAACTTCAAAACCTTTTTAAGAAGGTGCTAACTAATCTTGCATCACCAAATACTTCAGAAGTTTCAGACATTGAGCCAGATCAACAAAAGAGACAGGAGCAGATAGAAAAGGAGATTGCAGAAGACATAGCTACAGCAAACAATGTCATTGAAATGGCCTTCAAACGAATGTCTGAAAGTCTGCAAGTTTTCACAAGGCCAACATCTCCCAACTCATCTTCAAATAAATCTCTCCCAAGAAACCCATTTGGTTTAAAAATACTAAAGTGGCTCTCTGATCAAAAGACCCATGTATTGACTCTGGTCAGAATCAATGGTGAAGTGAAGCATATATCAAGGAATCAAGCACTAGGCCTGGGTGTTGAAGATCTACAAGATCTCCTTGAGCTTACACTGTGCCGGGATGAAGATGATACAAGTTCCCAGGATTTTGAGCTGAAATTTAAAGAACAAGTCAAAGAACTTCTGATGAGGAATAAAGATCCAGAATAATGAAGGGTTTTGGCATTATCTGTTCCAGGGGTTGATTGTTGGGATTGAACCCTGCCAGAGGAACAGATAATGAAAGCCAAAACCGGATCACGACAGTGGATTCACAATAAGCAGCAGTTTACACTAAGTCTTCTCCCTTGAAAGTAATTATAACATTTAATGGTCTTGCATCCACTGCCCGGATACAACTGCTGCTGTTCTTCTAACTACTGATGAAGCCAGAAGACTGCTGAGAACTAAGCACTGCTGGTACAATCTACTGATGACAAAGCACTGCCCAATCAAGGACTGATCAACCTAGAGGAAAGCACTGACATAAAGAGAGAGCAGTAGTTTAGTATATCATCTATTTAATGTATAGTCAGTAGTTAAGGTTTAGCAGTGTTTGTATAAGACCAGTAGATACAGGTTGTTAGACTGTTAGACGTCGCTTTCATGGTGACGTCAGCTGAGATGCCTCAGCGGTTTGGGTTGTCTATAAATGGAACAGTACTCTGTACTGTTACATTTAATCGTTTTGAGTGAGTTCTTCTCCTCAATTCAATCCTTTCATCTTGTGCAACCAACCACTGGAGTATCAGGCTGAGGGGGAGCTGAGTTTGTAAGCATGCTTGTAATCTTTTGAATTACTTTGTAATCTTTTGACTGATGAAAAGCAATTGTTTATCTAAACTATTTTCTTCATTGATTGTGTTTATAAAGTTTGTAATTATTTCCGCTGCACTTAAACTCTATTAAATTCTATTTGATCTGTTCTAATTATACAAACAAACATAAACATGAGAGCCTCCGATCCTAACATGAATTGATTGTGTTGATCTTTACAAAAGAAAATGATATGCTTGAAAGCATGGAAACCTCCATTTTTAGGGGAAACTATGGAAAAAAATTTCTAAAAATTAAACACTTAGAAAAACTATTTCCAAATAAATACTTACAAGTGTATTTTAAACCATGAATTTTACACATAAAGTTTGCCATAATTTTTGTTACAAAAATATAAATATTGGAGGTTGGCTTTCATAAATAAAAGTGACTAAATATGTATTTAGGAAAATATATATTTAGAAGTCACCATGTGTGTGATTATTTGTATATTATGTGTATTAGTTATATTATTTTAGGACTTGAAATAATATAACTCACTGAAACACCAAAAATTACAATCCAAAATATTACCAAAATTCCAAGGAATAAATATACACATTTACACAAAAATATTGGTGAAACCGAACCAAGTAATATAACTTACAAAATACTCCGGAAATAATATTCACAAGTATATTTTGATAAATAATATTTTGGACACCAAGGAAACGAAAATATGATTTTTACAATTACTACAAGAATACATCATATTTTTTACAAGGGAAAAATATATTATTTTTGGCAAGCATAAATATATATTTTTCTTGAAATTCTTAGAAGATATATTATTTTTGAAAGAAACATATATTTTCTCAACAAACATGAAATAAAATATTTTTAGGGTGAAAGATATATTTTTCTCAAATAAATATAAAATATATCATTTTTTGGAGAAAAATAAGTTTATGTATATTTTCTAAGTTAGACTTGAAAATATATTATTTTTGAAACTTGTGAGAAAATACAAATATTTTTGCCAAAGAAAAATTATAAATAATTTTTCTAAATAATATTTATTACAATATATATTTTGGAAATATATATTGGTGAACTTTTATTAAGGATAATATTCCCGAAAAATTAATACGAGATTAAGTATAAGAATACTCAATGAATACAATAAAAATACGTATTCTCGTACGTATAAATACACACCGGAATACGACCCCAATACATGGAAAAAATATACAAATACAAGAATACGAATGCACCCATCCTTGGGAAGGATATACACGTATAAACACTTGAAAAGTATTAAGTTAAAATATATTGTTTTAACAATTATTCCAAAATTTAGTAAATATAATTTGGGTTAAAATATTTATTATTTTAACAAATAATTATATAACATGGAATAATATCGAAGATACAAAGAACGTAACTCAAAGACACTAACTAATATTAAATCAAGGCACGACCCGTTCGTCTAATAGACATTAGTACGTTGTAGGTAGTCGTATACGCCAGGCGGAGCTTTGAGTTACGGTGTTACGAAGAACGCAAAACCGTGAGTTCATGTCCCCCTTTTCTTTAACTGTTTTGTTTTATAACTTCGGGGGTGAAGTACATGTTACAAAATGATTACAAACAATTACAATTGGTATGGTTAGCTATGGAAAGTACAGAAGATCATGTGAATGGGTAGGTGCACTCCTAAGACCAATAATCCTCGTGTTAGGACCGAGGGGCATGAGTGATAGATCTATTTGGGTGTAGCGAGCCCACACCCATGTGGACCGGGGTTTGGCCCATGAGGGGACTATGTCTTACAGTTGGAGGCCCGGTACAAAATCTGCTAGGTTTGAGCCTTCCTACGCCGTTGCACACATGTTAATGGCCTTGCAAACCATTAATTGATCCGTATCCTTGTTTTTGCTTTCATACCTTGTTTACAAACATACATACATATTTACAATGATATCAAAGGTTTATTCGCGCACACAAACAAACACATGAACTCGCTCAACTTTTGTTGATGTTTTCAAAATACATGTATTTCGGGGAATTAAAAGTGATCTGGCGGGCGTTTGGATGTTTCAAGTTGCGTTAAGAATAAAGGATGTCATCCGTTGTCTTAGGGTTTGGTTAGTGTGTCTTATTCCTGGACAAGACACATCTTCCTAAGCCTGATTTTATTTAGAGTCTTTTGATGAGTCCTTAGGGAACTCTAAACAATTCGTATGGTTTGTAAAATTTGAATTTGAAGTCTATGTCTAAACAATGATGTTGGTGATGTTTTTAAACTTATTTAATGGATGACCATCTATGGTTTTATCATATAGTTGTTGTTATGATTGAATGCAATGATATGAAGCAAGTCACACATAATCACGCTTCCACAAAAGACAGGGTGTGACAGAGTGTGGGGATGTGATGTGTGGGTGTTTAATTATGAGGCTTTACATGATTATGTGTATGGAAACGAGTTACTTTGAGTTGGTTTTGATTTGCAAGTACTCGAAGCATAACAAATGGCTTTTGGAGCTTGACGGAAGGTTTTCGGGAGGCATTACGGAGTATTGGAAGCATACATACAAGTTGGAAGGTCAAAATGTGAAAAACTGGAAGTTTGGTAACGATTGGCTCCACTAGGCGCTGATTTCAGCGCACCACAGAAGGAAACTATAGTTTGGCGCACTAGGTGCTGTTTTTGGCGCACTGGGCACTGAATCCCAGATTTGACTTGCGAATTTCTTGTTTTTCCACCATATTTAAGCACAAACATTCCCCAAACGAAATTATCATTAACCCTAGCCGTTTTCCACTTCCCAAGAATGAATTTTGGAGTTCCCAACCTCAATCCAATCATCAATCATGCAATTCCTCAGGGGCTAGGGTTTGTGTTAGGAACCGGGGTTGACTTAGTTTTACATACTTATGGATTGAGATTTGACTAATCATTCGGTTAGTTTATCTTTATTGTTTATTTGTTTTTGATTAAACATTGTTGGATTATCATTTGCATACTTGTTCATCGGTTATTTGGTTTTGTCATCAACAATTGGGATTAAATTCTAAGTTGTCATTGTTCTTCAACCTTTAACCATTGACCTTGTTTATGTTTATGAAATCTAGGATTGGTAATTAATTATGTTACTATTCAGTTGCATCAATCTTTCGGTTTCGATTGTGGATCATTGCAATGAAATATATATTCTGTTGATTATTTATCAAAACAAGTAGTTAGCAAATCATGTCTATGTGATTTCCAATTGGTAGTAATTAGGTTACCCGTGTTTCTACACAACCTGAAAACCCGGAGATTGGTCTTTTTTCTCATAATTGTTTACAACCACATTAATTACATTTGTTTTTCTAATAACTCTCTTAAACAGCAAAAAGCAATTAGTTTAGAATTAGATAATCATTAAAAACAACGAGCTTTCATACTTTCCACTGATTCCCCGTGGATTCGACACCCTACTTGCCCTTTATTAGTAAAGGTGATTAGGAACTTTTTAAACATATTTTTGACCGACCATACGACATCGATCAACCGCGAGAACCTATGTGAACACAACAAAATAAACCCACTACACCACCAAAAACCTAAAACAACTAACCCCCCCCCCCCCTAATCCAAAAACCTACCCCCCCCCCCTCAAGCTAAATGCTAAAAACTAAACCATAAAGCTAAACCCCCAATAAACCTAAAAAAATCTAAAAACACACAAAAAATAATAATATTTTTTCAGAAAAATCGCTAATTTTAGTATCAAAAATAATTATTAACGAAAAGTAGCGGTTTTTATAAAATAATATTAAAAAAATTGTGTGTTTTTAGGTATTTTTTGTTATGTTCACACTGGTTCTCGCGGTTCTCGCAGTAAAGGGTGGTTCCTAACGGATTCATCCCATATATATATATATATATATATATATATATATATATAAGGTGGGGTTCTAGACTAAACACTAGTGTATTTGCGAACTGAGTGAACAAATCTTGCCCATTGATTTACACAATTGTATGGCTAAGATTTCATCATAAAATCGTAAAATACACTAGTGTATTTCATCATCAAATCCTGCCCATTGATTTACACATGTGTATGGCCAGGATTTGTTCGCTCAGTTCACAAATACACTAGTGTTCATTCTTGAACCTAATCCTATATATAATGTGAAACTAAAAATTTATTAGACTCCATCTATAAAAATTGTCTAACAAATTATTGGGCCCAAAAAGTTTTGTTTTTATCCATATCTAAAAATACCCAATCTAATCTAATAATAAAATTTAATCGAGTGATCCATACCATTATTGGTGTAATAGAGTAGAAGTAAGTATTGCCATTAAAAAAACTAATAATAAAAAGTAAAATAATTAAAATCTAAACACAATCAAAGAAAGTCACGTTGCTGCTACGTTGTTCAATAGCCTTCATGCTAACCCACTACCAGTACATCGTCAGTGACCACCGCAGCTTAGCCGGCGACCACCGGAACACCATAGCCCAATCAAAGTATGTTTTTTTTGTTGCACTTTCCCTAATCTATAATTGTTAATTTTGCCTCAATCAGATGTTTTATTGAATGATAAGTCCTAAATTAGGTGTGTTGTTGAATGTTATGAATTCATCGATAAGATTTGAGAATATATACTAGACATTGAAGAGAAGAAAGCTTTGAGGATAAAGAAAGAGAGCAAAAAAATAATGGTGAAGAATATTGAGGTTAAAGAATCGGTCATGTCTACAAATAAGGCTTCAATTTCTGAACCAATATGTTCAAAATATGACAAATTTAGATCAGACAATGTCAAACTCTTAAATAATTTGGAGAGTTTGACATTGGAAAACAAAATTTTAAAACAAAATGAAAATGAGTTTAAAAATAAAAAAAAATTTAGAAAACGAAAAATTAGTTTTGAATAAAAATGATTTTTAAAATCAAATTGCAATTTGTCATATGGAAAAAAGATATTGAGAGTGCTAATAATGAAGTTGAGATTTTGAAAAATAAATTGAAAACTGTTTTTACCGCATCTTTAATGTTAGATCATATGGTTCCAATACCGATAAAGAAAAATGAAGAAACTGGGGAGGATGAATATGAACATGGTAATCGTGGAATTTGGTATAAGCCGTTGGGAAAAGGTAATCATGTTAAATCGACAACGGTTGTACCTGATAACACTAAAAATAAAAATAAAAATAAAACTCCCTCAATTGAAATTCCAATAAGTGATGATGTCACAAATTATGACGATGTCATAATTGAAGAATGTGGTTATGATACTGATAATGATAAAAATGATTAAAAAAAAGAAATATATTTGAAACTAAAAGAAATTTTCAAGATATTATTCCGCCATTTGCTGAAAAGGTGAATATTCGACACAAAAGCCTTCTAAGCAAAATGGGGATCAAAAACAAAAATGAAATCAAAATGTTTTAAATTCTAAAAATTATCAAAATAAAAATAAAAGATCATCAGATCAATCATACAATCACTATCAAAAATCACAAAAATTTGAGAATAAGTGGTGTAGGTTTGACCACAGTGCTTCAAAGATAAATCATTATAATCAAAGAAGAAGGAACGATGATTACTACACGTCAAATCAGTGTTATGATCTTGGAGTATGGATTGATAGAGAATAATGGTGTGATAACTGTCACACCCTGGCTTTGCGGAAGCGTGGGTTTGTTTTAGGTGTGACTTCTTAATACCATAGCATAATCACAACAATGCTATATGAAATAAAACCATGATGTTCATCCATTTAACATGTTCCAAAAGTTAACACGACAACATTGTTTTTAAAAGTCGACACTTACAACCATGACGTGAAGCGTAAGCTATAACTTTCTGGCGTTGCATCAACACGCAACCCAATCCTTGACGCGAGGCGTCATAGTATACCACGAAATCATCAGTTCCTTCTGGTAGCGCTAAGATCGGCGCATCGCAAAGCTTGTCTTTCAATAACTGGAATGCTTCTTCCTGTTCGATTCCCCAATCAAACTTTTTATCCTTCTGTGTGAGGAAGGTCAATGGTTGAGCGATCTTTGAAAAATCCTCAATAAATCTTCGATAGTAGCCAGCCAAACCTAAGAATTGTCGAATCTCGGTTGGCGTCTTTGGGGCCTCCCAATTCTTGATCGCTTCAATCTTTGTGGGGTCCACATGAATCCCATCTCTATTCACCACATGTCCAAGGAATTGGACTTCGCGTAGCCAAAACTCGCACTTCGAGAATTTGGCATACAACTTTTCCTTTTTCAGCAACTCCAAAATAGCTCTTAGATGCTATTCGTGTTCATTCTTCGTCTTTGAATAAATCAAGATATCGTCTATGAACACAATCACAAACTTTTCGAGGTACGGTTTACAAACTCTATTCATCAAATCCATAAAAACAGCTGGCGCGTTTGTCAACCCAAACGGCATCACCAGAAACTCGTAGTGTCCATAGCGAGTTCTGAAAGCGGTTCTAGGAATACTTTCCTCTTGTATTCTCAGTTGATGGTAACCAGATCGCAAATCGATCTTCGAGTAGTAGCTTGAACCTTGCAGTTGGTCGAATAAGTCATCAATCCTTGGCAGAGGATATCTATTCTTGATCGTCAACTTGTTCAACTCCCGGTAGTCAATGCACATACGGAAACTACCGTCTTTTTTCTTAACGAACAGTACTGGAGCTCCCCAAGGTGAGAAGCTTGGTCTGATGAATCCTTTATCCAATAGCTCCTGGAGTTGTGTCGACAACTCCTGCATCTTTGACGGCGCAAGGGTGCCTTGGCTACAGGCGCGGCACCTGGAACCAAGTCAATGTGGAACTCAACTTGCCTTTGAGGCGGTAATCCTGGCAAGTCTTCTGGAAAGACTTCCGGATATTCCTTGACGACTGGAATGTCTTCAATCTTTGGTTCAGCAACTTCTTTATCCACGATGTGTGCTAAGAATGCAACACATCCCTTCTTCAATCACTTTCTAGCTTTCAGGCAGCTAATAATTCTTAGTGGTGTATTATGCTTCTCTCCGTGAACTATGATCGTTTCTTCATCCGTCAGTGGGATGTGGATGGTCTTCTCGTGGTAAACGATCTTGGCTTTGTTACTGGACAACCAATCCATTCCCACTGCCACATCAAAGCTTCCCAACTCGACAGGTAGTAAGTCTAGTGTAAACTCGTGCCCTCCTAGTTCAATCACACGTCCTCGGACAACTTCACTGGTCTCAACTAGTTTCCCATTTGCTAATTCAATGGAGTACGGAACGTCTAACTTACTAGGCGTCAACCCAAGTATTTTCTTAAATTCTAATGACACGAAACTATAATCCGCACCAGTATCAAACAAAACGGATGCAAAGCGTTGGTTTATAGGGAACGTACCAGTAACAACGTTGGGGTCCTGGCGCGCTTCCCTCGCCTCAATATTAAACACTCTTCCGCGGGCTTGATTCAATCCTGGGCAGTCCCTCTTAAAGTGCCCAATGTCACCACAGTTAAAACAACCCAATTTTTGACCATTACCTCCTTCGTTCCCCGCTTGATTGTTGTTTTGATTTCGATTCACATTACCCGCTTGATTCACGTTGTTGCCTCGGTTTCCATTTCCTTCATTATTTCCTTTTACACGATTACCATTGCCACCACGATTATTGTTCCTACTACCAAAACCTCCTTGGCCTCCCCGGCCAGCACTGGCCCAGCAAGAATACTTCAAGTGGCCAACCTTTCCACAAGCTTCACATACTTTTGACCCACATCGGCCAGAATGATGACGCTGGCACGTGTTACACTTGGGATGAGTACCCATATATCCTTTTCCTTTCTTCCCAGCACCGGTTGCAGCTTGGACCGGTGTGCTTGATTCTCCTTTCTTGCCAACACTGCTAGTTCCCTGCTTGAAGTTCGAGAATTTCCTCTTATTCTCACCAGATGACTCTACGTGAGTCTCTTTCTTCTTTGGCTCAACATTCAAAAACTTGTTCAGGCGGTTGGCTTCCTCAGTAAGAGCCACGCTCAGATCGATGGCCTCTGTGATTGTTGCAGGCTTGGAAGTAGTGACCATACTCATGATCTGTGGAGCTAAACCCCAGATAAAGCGCTCGATTCGCTTGAATTCCGGTGTGACCATGTATGGCACAACGTGGGATAAATCATGAAATCTTTGGATGTACTCTGCGATCTTGGGACCGTCCATCCTTAAATGCCAGAACTCAGTCTCCAACCTTTGTATCTCAGCACGAGAACAATACTTCCTTCGCATCAACTCTTTTAACTCAGCCCATGTCAATGCGTAAGCAGCAGCTTCTCCCAAATTCTGCACTTGTAAGTTCCACCATGATAGGGCTCCATCCAAAAATAGCCCAGAAATGTAAGTCACTTGTTGATCTGGAGCACATTTGCTCATTCTTAAGACTGAGTCTGTTTTCTCAGCCCACCTCACGAATGCTACAGCACCTCCGGTGCCGTCGAAGTTAACGGGCTTGCAATCGAGGAACTGTTTGTAAGTGCACCCTGCACATACATTTGAATATACAAATGGTATTAGCAGACATGCTACAATGTCCAATTGTGTCGTAAAATGTCTCAACGACTTAACATTACCATGTGGTGGATTGTTATTGCCGTTATTGTTTGAATTGCTCCCGCTGGTTCCTCCCTGCGAGGCTGCATACTGCGTTATGGCGGCAGCAATGATTCCTAGAAGTTCTGCCTCGTTGGCAGGCATACGCGTCTGGCGTCTTGGAGGCATCTTCTAAAAGATATTTCACGTAGGTCAGGTCATAGTAAGTAAAGTGTACGTATGTATTCAACAATATCAACACATAACATCTCATGTTATAAATAAATCAACCACATAACATCTCATGTTATAGAACATAAACAATCAACCAACATCACATATAATGAGAATACTGCGATTGCGCTGTCATAAATCAAGACCACAATGTAAGGTTTACAAGCTCATAACTGTATCATACATCATCAGTGACTAAGGGCCACATCGCCCTAGTCCAAACTATCTAGTCAGAGACAACAGCAACAAATATACAAAACATCAAAAGTCATAATCGTCCAAAATGCGGTCTCCAAAAAGCTGTGTAGTCTGCACAATCGCGGTCCTCTCATCAAAAGTCAACCCGTGTCGTACAAAAAGGCCTATGCTGATGGCGGCGGAGGAGGGGGAAAACGAGAAAAGAGTAGACGTCGCATGTGCAACCAGTCCTCCTCCATAGCGCGATGAGCGCGCAACAGGTATGCTATCTGCTGCTCAGGAGTCCAAAAACGAGCGTCAGAATCAGGTGAAAGTGGTCAAGGAGGGTGTGATACGGCAGTTGGGTCTGGCACTGGCACGGGAGTCGCTGAGCTCTCTCTAGCTCCTGTACTCGACGGGTCAGCACCTCCTGCTGTATCATAAAAGATGTGAGAACATCCTCCGTAGAATACCCCACGTGGTATGGGTGATACGGATCCGTCGGTGGCATAATGGGGGGCGTAGTCCAGAGGAATGGCTCACTAGATGGAGCGAAAAATGGTGCAACAGTGGGATGAACAATCTAAGGCACAAACTGGCCTCCTCCTGACACAAAAGGTGTATGACCAAACGGATGACATGACGAACCCTCCCCAGGACGTGGTAGAGGAATGTCCTGGGGATAAGTGATCGGGAGATCTGTGCAGTGAGTATCTGTGGTGTGTGGGGGAATCAAAGGAACATCAATGGGAGCTGAAACAGGGGCTGAAACGGGGGCTACAGGTGGTGTAACTGGTATCACGAAATGTGGGTAATCATCGTCATCATCTATCCACCCATTGTGGGTGTGAGCGTATCGTGGATCAATGTGGGTCGCAAAAGGTGCGCGGTCGAACATCACCGGCATAGGATCTGGAAGTGGGGCGACAACAGGATCCTCTAACAACAGTGGAGCATCAATATGAACATCAACAGCATGATCATCCACCAACTGTGGAATAGCAACAGGATGATCATCAACAGGTATATCATCAACCAAATGAGAAACAGCAGGTGCATCGGCATGAACAGGGTCATGCTCCAATGCGGGGTCAGGAGCAACGCCTGGCTCAGGGGCCACAGCCGGCTCCGGATCAACAAACTCCATCTCAAAATCAGCTGGATCAACAAACATAGGGTCGACAGGGGCTACAGGATCCTCCAAGTGATGGTCTAAGTGTACGAACTCAATGTCCTGGTCTGGATCAAAGCCAGGTGGAAAAATAGGTTCTGAATCATCATCAACATCATGATCGAACTCAAAGCTATGCGCAGGAGCAGGTGCAGCGGATGACGCCATGTCCGGGCCAGCGTCGTGTGAGTGGTGCTGCACTCCCTGTGTGTGCGAAGGTACGGATGCCACAGACTCAAAGGAGTCTGGAATAGGTGAATGAACAGGAGCCTCCTCTGCAGGAGCATCAGCAAGAAGTAGGATATCACCGGCAGCAATATGGGCCTCGCCTTCAAGTGGGTCCTCCTCAAATAGATCGACATCGTCGTCAGAGACAACGTCGAGGGGCATATCAACAACGGGATAAGCGGCAAGGGGCACAGGAGCAGGGATCACCACGAGTGGTAAATCCCCAGCGAGATGGCCATCAGCAGGCTATGCTACGACATCGGGCAGCGCAAAGGGCTGGAAGTCGTCATAGTCTGTGCTGGTAGTATCGGAAGTGTACACCTCGTGCTCCGATGAAACTATGTCGTCTGATACTATGGCCATGGGATCTGTAGTGTCCGACTCCCCAGTACCTGATGAAGGCATGACGTTTGTAACACAAACACACACATGCACAAATAATCAATCATGTAATCAAATAAACATGTTAGTCACCAATAAGCAATCAAGTAATTCTCCTAGTCCCACTAGTCTATCCTCCCAGCCTCTCAGACTGAACTTCCTAGTCCCACTAGACTATCCTCCCAGCCTCTCAGACTGAATCTCCTAGTCTCTCAGACTACCTTCCCAGCCTCTCAGACTGACTCCCTGGTCCCCCGACGAGAACCTCCCCAGCCACCCGGCTGAATCCCTGGTCTCCCGACCAACCAAAAATTTAAAAAAAAAATATGCTCAACTTTTGTTTGTAAAAATGTTTTGCACTCTGGATCTGGACGTAGCGTATGCAATGTAAAAATGTTTTCGTGAGAGCCCTAGTGATCATAGTCTAGACTCGAGAAGGAATCCTAGTTCGCTATGATCAAAGCTCTAATACCAAGCTGTCACACCCTGGCTTTGCGGAAGCGTGGGTTTGTTTTAGGTGTGACTTCTTAATACCATAGCATAATCACAACAATGCTATATGAAATAAAACCATGATGTTCATCCATTTAACATGTTCCAAAAGTTAACACGACAACATTGTTTTTAAAAGTCGACACTTACAACCATGACATAAGTAAAACTTGTTCGCAAAACACATCCAACGGACATGAAATAACACAGTTTAAGACTTGTGACTCGTCCAGGCAAAAGTCACAATCCCTAAACTTGGATGACATCACCCTTCTTACGCAGCTTGAAAACATAGCATACCTTGCCAGATCCCTAATTTCCTGAAATACATGTAAGTTGAAAAATCAACAAAAATGTTGAGCGAGTTCATGTATAGTGAGTATGTAAAATCTTTGTAAGTATAAAATCCCTGATATGTAGCAAATAAGGAAATAAAGAGATCACCAATGGTTTGCAAGGCCATTGATATGTGTGAAGTGCAGTAGGAAGACTCAAACCTAGCAGATTTTTGCGTCGGGCTCAAAGTCACCCCGAGGTCCATTCTGTTGGGCTTGGAGTTGGGCTCGCTACACCCAGATAGATCTACCGCTAATGACCCTCGGTCCTACAATGAGGATTAATGGCCTCCAGTTCCCGCCTACCCACTCACATGATCTAAGTAGTAACCCTCCTTACGCTAACCATACCATGTAAAAAGTATTCGTAATCATAGTAACATGTATTTCACCCCCGAAGTATAAAAACTGAAAACAGTTAAGAGAAAGGGGGGACATGAACTCACTGAAGTGCGTCTCGAAATGGTGAAACCCAAATCAACCTGCTGCGTGACGACCTACACGTACTAACTTCTATTAGACGGACGGTCGTGCCTTGGCTTAAGGTTTAACGTTTTTGGGAAATAGTTAGACAACTATTTCGTGTTTACACTTCTTAATTATTCTATAAATATATTCTTCCCAAGGATTGGGGGGGGGGGGGGTTTCTATACATGTTTGCTTTATAAAACCAAAAATATATTTTTAAGTCTCACTTGAAAAATATATTTTAATTTACTTGTCTAAAATATTTTTAACTCTCAAAATATACATATTTTTCCCAAAAATATTATATTTTATCTCATACCATTTTCGAAATAATACTTTATTAAAATACACATTTAAGAGTATTTTCCGAAAATACGTAAGTTACGTTTCAAAATTCGTGTTTTAATAACAATACCGGCGTAACTTAAATATTTAATGGTGGTAGCGTTGGTATTATTTTGGAGTCGTGATTTCATAGTATTTCCAAGTTATATTATTTTTACCCTAAAAATAATATATCTAGTTCACGAAATAATCACATAATCACACAAGCGTTTTATTAAGAAATATATATTCTAAGTATATATTTGACAAGTTTTATTTACGAAAATCCACCTCCGACACTTGGTAATTTTTGAAATAAAAATCATGGCGAAGTTTATTTTGAAAACCAAGTTAAAAACATATTTATAAACATTTGTTACAAAAATATTTCTAAGTGTTATGTTTCTGGAAAAAAATTTGCCAGAGTTTCCTCTGTAACTGGAGGTGTCCACGCTTACAAGCGTATCCTTTTCTTTTCAAAAAAAAAACTACTCAACAAACAATCCTCTAACAACTTTGCATCACCAAGAGCAAAAATATACTTGTTACATTCTAGTCATGAACTTGATATTTCCCGAAGGTGTGTAGTAACTTAGTGAAGCCTTTAGTGGGTTTAGTTACCCTCCGAAATGTATCTGTTTCGTTAAAAATCACCTTCTTGACCAAGTTATGTTTTCACAACTTGTAAATAATATTTGCAAAAATTAACTTTCTTGAACTCTCCTTGTAAATAAATGTCTTTACATTTATTTTATTCCTTAAAGAAAAGTAAGTGTATGTAAAGTCTTGGTTTTTCCCAAAAACCGATTCTTTTACTTGGTTTATTTAGAAAAGTCTCTTGTAAGACTTGAATCAACATGTTCACAACTTTACTAGTTCATTTGTATTTTTTTTTTAAATCTATTTTTATACAAGTTCATGACTAATCTAGGAGGTGGTTATGTATGTATTACATAATCACTTCCCATCTTGTTAAATCATAATCTCTAAATTCATTTAACAAGACTTTCATGGTGATTAACAACACACATTCAAGATTCATAAGAAAATAACAACATACTCATAACAATATCAAACTAGTCCTATTTCATCTTCAAGTAAACTTTTATGTTCATGATTTTTGGTTCACATCTTCTAGTATTTTTGTTCTTATGATTTAAGTAAATAAACATCATACTTCACATTTTAACCAAGCATAAGATGGAACAAGGTGTAGAGACTTACTACTAGCTTCTAGCTAGGGAAGAATCTAGTGAAGAAATGTTGAGAAAATGATGGTGGAAAAGCTAGAAACAAGCTCCTTTGAAAGCCTTTCAAGAAGCAACCTCCATGGATTCAACCTTGAAGCTTTGAATGGCACTTGTAATGAAGAAGATGAAGAATGTTGGAAGGTGGTGGTGGGTTCGGTTATGTGTAACCGTGAGAGGGAGAGAGAGTGATATGGAGTGTGGTTTTTTTTTTTTTTTTTGAAGAAATGATGAATATCTAAGTGCCATGCTCTTTATAATCATACTTCAAATAATATGGAAGATCATGCAAGTAATCTATCTAATTTAATATTCAATAAATCAAAGAGGTATGGTGAAGATCATATGGGGGGTCCACATGGACCGAAAATCGGTTAGGGGGGGGGGTATATTTGCAAAAAATTCAACTAAAGTGTAACAAGTAGTTAGGTTGTGAGTAGAGACTTGTATGTGTAGAGAAATAATTTTTAATGGGTGTTATGGCAAACGGGGATCATGACTAGCCAGAAATAATAAAACTATGTTATTGACAAAAATTTAGTGTCCCTGGTAATGTCCGGTTATCCGATTAGGTAACGTTCCGTTAAAGTGTTTAATTAGTCTAAAAGGACCATTTATGTATATTTTTGTAACACAAATTATTCCCGGCACTTAGGAAAGTATGCAGGACCATTCTGCCATGTTTTTGCACTTTACTAGTAATTTAAAATGCTGAATTTTATGAAAGAATGCAGAATTCTGCATTTAAAGTGGGTTTTTGGCACTTCCCGGCACTATAACTATCACCTAGTGACGTAGTTTTATGGTCCTCACTTCCCTACACTCCATACTAGTGTAGTAATTCATTCCCGGCTCATACTGGCCTCAGAGACAATATCTGTCTAGTGCTGGCAATGCCAGCACGTTTATTGGGTTATCCGTTTAGTGTGCTAACTGTGCTTTTGTGCATCAAGTTTGTCACTATAGTTCTGTGTAAATAATGGAGTGACAACAATAAAATATGATGCATGAATATGTATGTATCAGAAATCAAGAAACAGTTTAACCACAATTGTAAGTAAGCACAGTAATTAAGCATTAATTAAATATTAATTAATTGTACGGATACCTGGTTTTGTGAGGGTTGTCACAATAACAGAATGTGTTATAAATGTGGAATAATCGGACACATTACTGTGAATTGCATGAACAGAGAATGATATGAGAAGATGCTTTCAATGTCAAATCAAAGGTCATATTGTCATAAATTGCCCGATGAGATCGAAGAAAGAATCATCAGATGAACCTCGAGAGAAGTTTAAGAAAAATAAAAAGAGAAGAAGAAAGCAGAGAAGAAAACTGAAAAAGTAGAAGAAAAGTCAAAAGATCAAAAAGTCAAATTATCGAAAGGACAGAAAGATAAATTGAGAAAGAAGAAAAAGAAAGTCGGAGAGTATCTCGAAAGTATTTTGTCCTTGGATACAACCGTGGATTCAGATAATAGTTCTGAAGAAGCGTTTTACTCTACGATAAGTGATCAGTCAAGTAAAACGAATTCTTCAGATACAAATATGAGGACATAAGAGAAAACAGTGGAAAAGAAAGTCGTTCATCAGACAAATTGAAATATCAAAGGAAGTTAAATGTTCAGATGAAATTTCTACCCCCATGAAAATTTCAAAATTGTTTGATGATAAACGAGATTGTGAATGGATTGCCATTTCTTATGTTGATGAATTTGGTCAACCTAAATCTAATATGGATTGTGTTCTAATTCAAAACTAATTAAAGTTCATTTACGTGTGCAGGATAACCAAGCTTCAAGAAAACGTATTTTTAGAAGCAGTGGTTGTTCGTGCAGAGGGTAAAGTTATGAATAGTGGAAATGAGATGAAAGGTTTGGTGTTCCACACAAACAAAATGGTAGTCTCGCGTTCACATTTGTAAAAAAATCATTCAACGATTAAAATGGAATATTCTTATTTTTTATTTTGAAAAGATGTTTTGGATTTTAAAGGGAGAAAATTTCTAAAAATTTTCAAAATCCTAAATTTCTGTAAAATTCAAGAACATCATTTCAAAATCATTTTAGATAGATAAAATTTTTCAAAAAGCTAAAAACAATATAAAATCTCAAAAATGTCAAAAACATTGAAAAATGTATAATGAAATTATTTGTGCAAAAGAGGAAATGATAGTACATTATTAGACTGTCACAACATGATAAGGAAATGTAAACTTTAAAAAGTTGTTAAACGGTCTCACTGATGATGCGCTAGTAGGCTTCTCACATCTAGTGAGTTGTTTTCGAGATATAAAGATAACAAAACTTCTTAATATGTGGTCAACATCTCTCGGATATATGGTCTTGGTACCGTAATTTCGTTTGAGAGATTGCCGGATTCTGAGATACTAGGTCTTCATAACTAGTTGATATCTGGGGTAATATACTTGTTCTTTTGATTTTGCGTAAGCAATGGCCTAGAACTTATATAATGTTTTTGCATTAAACCCTAAAACTACATTATAATTGAGAATATTGAAAGATATGACAATTGCAGTCAAAAGATTCCAAATATGGAACATCACTTTCTAAGTCGAGCCTTCGTCTCTTTGTCTGTACGGTGGTACTAACCTGAGCTCTCAAGGTATTGCATTAACCCAGATACATATATCAATTAGGTATATTCACCTGTAAGATGAAATCTATGAAATATTGATACGGGAGTATATTCTGAGGTGGGGAACAAAGTTAAGTCAAGTTCTAAAAACACTTAATAACCATATATTGAAACAATTGAAACATGTGTAGAGGTTTAAGTGGACAAACAATATTGACAATCTAGGTGAACTTGTTTAGGGCTTAAAGTTAATCAGAACAATGGTGTATGTGACAAGTCTCAAAAACTGATATGATCATCTGGCACGTTTTCTCACAAAAATATAATTTGTAAATATTACATTTAGTATGTTTAATGCATTCAATATTAAAAAAAATCCAAAAAGATTTTCTTTCAAAATCTTCCATTGTAACTTGATAGTGTTGAATATGAGCCGAACAAACGAGACTGTTGAGAAACTGTTTGTGTGTGAATACGTGTGCGGGTTATAAAGAGTCAAATCTTAAAGAATTGAAGAATTGTTCAAGACTTGAGGATTTTTCCAGAAAAATCAAAACTTTGCATTACAGATTTCTAAGCTATGTCCAAGGGGGAGTCTGTGAGTGCATATGTCCATAGCTAGAAATCTCGACAGCAAGTTCTGAAAACGTTGGAAGATTGATCAAGACTGCGGCAACATCCAAGGGGGAGACTGTTAGTGCATATGTTTGTTGCCTACGTCTTGATGTAATAGAATTGAATTGTTAGAACTATTTTGTATGTAAAACAAGCTCGTTCGTACGGATGAGGTCATTCGCACGGATGAAGCTCATCCGCACGAATGAGTTGGTCCGCTTGAAAGTGTTCATCTGTGCTAACGCACCCGCATGTCTATAAATAGGAGTGTTGGGATGTGAGTCTGTAACGATTTTGCGGACATTGAGGCGAAGCGCTGTCAAAATTGTACTGTGACTATGAAGTTTATAGAAAACGTAGAAAATTGTGAAATCTTGTGTTTCTGCCTAATTATGATGGATTCCGCACATCTGACTTGGGATTAGATATCTCCGAAAACTTAACGTCGATCCTAAAACAGACCTACAAAAAATATTCCAAGGTATCGCGTGTGCTTTTCTCCGCCATCTTCAAATATTCGTCGTTGATGTTGTACGTGTTTCTGTAGGCAAGTACACATAACGCGGATGTTACCTTTTGAATTGAGCTGAATCCTAGACATCATCTAGCATCAGTTTTTTTTCTTAAAGTAGTCATACTTACCTTCCAAATCATCGTTAATGCGCAAAAATAACCTTTTGCTCATTCAAAATCGGTGCCTAAAAACATCGTGACCGGGAACTGGTGTAGGATCGAAGTAGTCCTTCATTAAACGTTGTGCGGCTTCAAGGTCACGCACAACATATTCCCACCTCAAGATCAGTCGCAAAGGAGAACGTTTAACATGTTGCATGGCTTTAATCACGAGGACACACACACTCGTTACTGCTTCCTCCTCCTTGGTTTCGTCATAGGAAAAAAGTTCTTTGGTAGAGATCGATGAACGAATCTTCCGATGAAAGTGAAGACGTTGCAAAAGAGTATTTTTGTGAGATTGTAGGATGTAGGATGGATTTTATGTATGGTATGTTTGTTTAAATTGAGGAGTATGTATGTGTATATATATATAGGGGAGGGTTCATTGGGGAACACTAAAAAAGTGGGGAACAGGGGAACACTTTTAAAAATTATACTTAACATGTTAAAAAAAATATTTTTCTAATTTTTTTTCGGCGCTTTTTCTTATAAATACAAGTAGAAACATTTTTGATAAAAAAAATAAAAAACTAAAAATATAAAAAAAATGTTTAAAAAACAGTTATATCTCCTTATAGAATTAACTTAACATGTTAAAAATAATTTTTTTTAAAAATTTTTCCAGCGCTTTTCTTTATAAAAAGGAGGAGAATCTAGTCGAGTAAAAAAATATTTTTTCTAAAAAAAAATTTGTTAGCCTTTTTAAAATTTTTTTTTTTAATATTTTTAGTTTTTGATTTTTTTTATTAAAAATGCTTCTACAAGTATATATAAGGAGAAACGCCGAAAAAGATGTTTAAAAAAATAATTTTTAACATGTTAAGTTAAATTTTTAAGAGTGTTCCCCGGTTCCCCACTTTTTTAGTGTTCCCCAATGAACCACACACTATATATATATATATATATATATAAATATATACTAGTGGGAATGCACGCGCGTTGCCGCCGGTGTTTTTTTGTCACATGTAGCGTAGCTGGTTTCACGTATTTTATTTGAAAAAATAATTTGTTGAAGAGGGAGGCTGTATTTTGTTTTCATGATACCCAAAATTCGAACAAAGGAGGGCCTAATAATTGATACTTTTCAAAACCAGTTGCTTTGACCCCTACTCTTTTTGCCAAGCTTAGTCAAGCAGCAAGCAATAAAAAAGCTTCCTCAAAATTGATTGATAAGGCTTCTTTGTACCCTTGTGTTAGTCTATCAAAAACCAATGTTGGTGTAAAATTTTCTCATGGTGTTTTAGTCGCTTCAAGTAATATTTAGACAAGTTTTTGGCTAATTTGGCATTAAAATAAACTGAATACATACTTTGATGGCCCATAAAGTATATACTTTATGGACAAGAATGTGTTCGTGGGTCAACGCAACCTGTTTTTATCGGCACATAAAACATGTTTTGACACGAAACCATTTTGGCATGTTTTCCGACCTGTTACGCGAGTGGCAGGACACATACGGCGTTTTAGTAAAACGATTGATTAGAGATAACTTTTCAACAGTAGGATAGTCAACTAATAAAGAAATTATAAGATTTACAATTATGTACATATAGGTGTTTGGGATTCCTTATTTTCACCCACTTTTAACTTATTAACTTATTGAATAGTGAAAAAGGACTTTTTAAGGTGTTTGGGGATTGCATGTATGTGAGTGTAGAAGTCAATAAGTTAGAAATTCTAACTTATTAACTTATTGAAAAGTGAAAAAGGAGTTTTGAGAAGGAATCCCAAACACCCTCTGATAACAAATGCAACTAACAAAATTGGAGCACGTTTACATGATTTATATGCATGTTCATATGCTAGAATCCTTGGTAGATCTAGTAAACTTTGTAGTACAAATCGAGAAGATGGGTTATACCATTTGTAAGACAAATACATAAAGAAAGCGGGTAACTACCTAGCACTTTGACCAATATTGACTTTATTTGTTCAGTCCAGGAGTATAACTGAGTTGGCTGAGAATGCTATGTGCTAGGGGTGTTCATGGTCCGGTTTGGAAGGTTTTTATGTCAAACCGTAAGCTAAACCATTAGTAACAATTTTTATTATTGAAAACTGAAGCGAACCGTTGAAACTTAAAACCGAACCGAACCAAACCAAACCGTTGCTAATGGTTTGGTTTCACGGTTTGGGCTTAACTGAACCATTATATAAAATGTGTAATATAAAAAGATAAATCTACCAAAATAGAATACACGTGTTGTCCAAATACAAATGTGCACCAAGATACAAGTTTAAAACAAAGTATCAAAATGCATAAAAATTGTTTGGTGTCCAAAACAACCTGCAGAATACAAACTTAAACCAAATACATAAAATAATTATAAAAGAAGTGAAGTGTCTAAAACAAAAACATTAACATAAGAGTCATTGTGATTCAAATATAACAAACAATCTAACAAATAAGATAAAAACCTTTTTTTTCCCTACATAACAAAAATATATATAAACTCTTAATAGAAAATACCTATATATAATATGAGATACATAAGCAATAAATATATATTATTGAATCTTACCAATATTTGAAATATAGGTTATCTCGGTGGGATATCGGTAATTTTAATATAATGCAGAATTTACATATATAGCAATTTAACACCAATAATTCAGTGATATATTGGTTATATCGGTCAAATATAGGTGATATATAGGTTATATCGGTCAAATATCGGTGATATATCGGTTATATCGGTCAATATCGCCGATAATATCGGTACCGATATTTTGACCGATATTTGACACCGATATTTTACTAAGGGACCGATATATCACCGATATTAACTGCATAGCAGAGGGTTATAATTTTAAAGAAAGAAGAGTCGTTTACATATGCAGAACTATCTTTCGTTTCTCCAATTAAACCAATGATTCTTAGAAGCAATTATGTTCTATTTGACCTTTCAAGAACCATTCACCTGGGAACACAATCTAAAGTGTTGAATAAAACAAATTATGTTTAATGAAAGTTTGCTTCATACAACTCACCTCAATTCATTAACAATTTAAACAATAAATTTGATTTCAACTTTGATTCATTTTGAAATTGCACTGACTTTATATTCGTAATTCGTTAACCTTAAAATAATTTTCAAATATTTGGTGTCTATTTGTACCAAAGCGGTGAGATACCAAAAAACCGGTACCGATCCGATAGATTCGGCGCGGTAATCGGTATCCATTTCTCCTTAAGGTCATAAGATTCTTCGATATCAATATTTTCGGTAGTGCTACTGATCTCATCCCTAGTTAAGTGATACCTCGGTACCAGCTTCATACTGTAACGTCTCGGAATACAATAGTACAATGTCTACATACAATTATACAAATGCCCCTAACACAATATTAAGAAAATAAAAAGTTGTAGGTGATACTTGTTATTGTTACCTTTAACATGGGACTTCTGCTTGGTTGGAACACATTTTCATCAAGAATTGTAAAGACATTGTCGTCGAAATTCCTTTTCGCCATAACTCGTGTTTTTATATCTCTGCGGCAAATCTTATTTCATCTTGATTGGATCCGGCCTTCTTTCCCCTACGGATGTGGCTTTCCTTGCAAAATTTGCAATCATTTACATCATTCCATATTCATAAGTCACAAAAACTTTAAGTTTGTATCAACAACAGACTATAAACTACCATGACAATCAACAAACCCTAATGATTAAACCAATTATGCTATCACATATAATAAAAAAATAATATGGTACATATCAAAATTCACCTAAACTGAGAAACCAAACTTTTATTCCGGAGGATATAGTGTTCAAGATTTGACTACATTCACAAATAAACCCTCTATAGTCAAGTATTAAAAGCAACAAATCAGTACAATGTTAGAACAAAGGACAATACATATATGTTCTTACCACAGGTGCACTGACTAAACTCGCTAGAAACATCTGGCAGTTAATAGAAATCAGATCTATATGGAAGAGTTTTATGCAACCTTAAGTCATACCTGAGATCGTCGTCGAGCATCACCGGAACCCTAGTTCTTTTCCCGCCGTAATTTTCATCGAACCACTTTATTCAGGGTCTGTCGGACACCTGGATCTGAACACTCTGTTCGCCGCCGCCCTTGAGGCTTATGGAACCGCCGCCACCACCACTGTGAAGGTTTGAGGCGAAACCTTAATCGCGCCACCGTTGTCGCCTACAGCCGGAGTTATCGATCAACTCAATCATCTTCTCACCGTATATGCTAAAGACCTATGGATTTTGAAAATGGACGAAGAAAAATCGATGGAACAGGGGGTTTAAGAATTGGTCGGTGTAATTGTAGATTCGATTTTAAGAAATGGTCGTCAATCATGAATCCTGAAATAATGTTTGATATAAAGGGTTTACAAATGGCAATTCAGTAAGACTGAAGGGAGTGGGGCGACTCCCCCACCCGAGTCGTCTGGAACGCCGCCCCCTTGGCGTCTTGGGTGGCGTCCCCCTCCAGCCCGTCTCCAGCAGATCGCCCCAACTTTTTCATTTCCCATGCATATATCCGTTGGAAACGGATAGTTTGGCCCAAGTTTTTTTTTTTTTTAAATACATCCCACCTTTATAAATAATACCACATATCAAACACATTTTTACCACAATCTTCTCTCAACTTATCAAAATTTATACCAATCTTCTATCAACTCATCAAAATGTATCCCCACAACATCCCTCCTTTCAACCAAAATACACAATCTTCCAATCCACAACATCCCTCCTTTCAATCAAAATTGATGTATTTTTTTTTTAGTTGATGTATTTTTAATTTTATTGAAGTAATTTTTTTTATTGAAGTATTAGTTTTTATTTACTTTGATCAATACTTTTATAAAAAAAAATAGGACTTTTTTTATATCTTTTACATAAAAAAAGACAAAATAAATCAATCCATGTGTCGCAAGACGCCCCACCCAGCAAGGTTGCCCCACTCCCCCTTTTTTGGTCAAAATCCTCTAATATGACGTGGCGCCACGTGGCGCCACGTGTCGCAAGACGCCCCATCAAAAGGATGCTCCACTCCCCTTAGTCTAAGTAACAGATTTGCTTATGAATAAAAGCATAGAAAAAAAATGAGGGTGAGAGGGGCAGTCCCCTCTCTTATGCACACCCAATCAGGTTATGCCACGTCAACTCCCCTCTTAAACTCCCCTCACACCCTCAATTTGATGACGGCTCTCCCCTCTTAGGGGATTTGCTTTTTTTATTCAAAAAGAAAAAAAATGTTTTGATTGGTTGAAAAGAGGGTGGCCCACCATCTCCCTCCCTCCTTCATGCGGTGACTCCTCCCCGATCCCCCTCCCTGATTTGCCTCACCGCAGGGATGGCGGCGGTGTTCCCGCTAGGGGAATTGGGTCACCGATCCCCCTCCCCGCTGGTGCCCCGTATGCCCTGATGAAGAGGTGGCTTCAAGCATAGGTGAGTAGGTGGCAAAAAGGATGCCACCTGTATAGCTGGTACTATTCATGGTCCATGGAAAACCATATATAGTTAATTAATTAATAGTAAGGAACTTATACTCGCTCCCAATTTCAGGTTACAAGCTATAACTCGGTAAGGCTGAATAGTGTAGTGGTTATGGTTGAGATATGATTCGTCACATATGAACATAAATGAAAGGCTACAGCACCCCCTTGTCTAATCCATCATGGTTCGCATAGATTAAACCATGGCAACCATGGTCCTCTTTTCCATTTTCTAAGATTTCATTTCTTTTTTTTTAGACAAAACTAAATTAAAATAAATAAAAGGATAGTTGTTTGAGTCATAACCACACCGTTAGGGTAGTGATTTTGAACGGTGGATTAAAGATGGGTGACATAGCGCTGACGTGAAGGATCATGAGAGTCATGACCACTCATTGGATAGCATGGTAATTATGTCCAAGAGACATGCCAATGGGTCAGATACAAATGGCTGATTCTATACGCACCCCCCCTCCTCCTGATTACACCCCCCCCCCCCCCCCTTGTGAGAGGAAAACTACCGGTCCTACGCAGGCCCCACCTATAAGTATGTGAGAGGAGGGGAGTGTAAAAAGTAATTAGGGGGTGTAGAAAGTAACACCCATACAAATAAAAAGGCAAGTCAATATAATTGAATGGTGCTCATGATACTGTATAAATTTAAAGTTATATTTATAAGTTATGCATAATAAAGTAAAATATATATGGTCAGATATATTTATAAGGGCAACGTTTCAAAATAATGAGGTAATGAAATTGCGTTATTTTTTTCTAAAATTTACACTATTGTCGGAATGTCAAGGGATAGCGAGGGCTATCCCTATTATAAAGCTAGGTCCACCCCTCATTATGCTTTATCTTTTCTTTAGATAGAAAATAAGAGAAGATGTTTAACTAGATTGGGAGTTTTAAAGCTGATTGTATTTTTTAGTGTTTTAGCTTTTATTTCCCGTATATACGCTGCTGTGTGCTATTCTCTTCATATTTTGTATAATTTGTTTTACTGTTTCAAGAAAAATGTGAATAGTCAACATTTGACTTTACCAAATATGGCCACTAAATTCGAACCCCTAGGAGGACGGAACAGCCACAAACCATGAAGATCCCTTATTGCTAAAAAAAATAAAGAAAATCTAAGCTTATCAAAAAAAGGTAGTTTTATTGTTGAATTAAATAAGTAGTTGAAAAAATAAGAAATAGGAAGTTTAGTTTTAGTAGAAATGATAGAAAACAATAAAAGAAGAACATGTGGCAAAGATTAAAAAAAACATAAAAAGGGGCATTTTAGTCAATTTGAGTTTCTTTTGTAAATTGTGTTATTTTTTTATTTTCATTGCGTTTTAGGTTATCAAACCTTAATTGCGTTTTTCACCTCATTATGCTTTAGTTAGAGTTCTTTCAGTTTTTTTCGTCTGGATATTAAAGCAGAGGCATGACCATGATAAAATAAAAGCACGATCATGTTGGAACAAAGGCATAACCACGTTAAAACCCATTACGTTTTAGAACCTGCAGTGTAAAGAACATGATCATGCTAAGACAGTGGCATGATCGTATTGTAACTAAGGAATACTAATGTTAAAACTACATTGCTTTTTAGAAACTGTGTTAAAACTTCATTGCTTCTTAGAACCTGCAGTGCAAAATATTGATTTTGGATTTCATTGCATCTTACAACCTAGAGTGTAAAGAACATGATCATGTTAAAATAGAAGCATAGTTATGTTGGATGACCTCATGATCAATATTGACACCAAACAGATTACACTTGGTTAAATTAATTTAAAGACGATAAATCATATGAAAACATCTAATTAGTGGGGCCAGCTTCCTAGTATTTATGATGGATCGTATTATTGGCACACTGTAACGCCCAGCGTCCCTAAACTTTAGACACTTGGCAAGATCAGCCCCTGAACTCCTATTAATTGTCAGTTTTAGTCCTTGTGGTTATGTGATGTTGATACTTTGGAAATTTTGGTGTGGATCTTATTGATACTTGAGCTTAACGCTATGATACTTGATTCTTCAATCTAGATGCTTGATTTTCGAAACATAAACTATGAGACTTGATACCGATACTAGACTCTTGATGCTTGACTCTTGATGCTTAATCTAGATACTTGACTCTTGATGCTTGAGAAACTATGATTCGTGACTCTTGAAACTTATTTGGTGCTTGACTCCTTAGACTCGTAAAACTTGATTCTTGGTTAAACGAGAGACAGGAGCCTTGTCACTGGCGGAATCTATGAAACCTGGGAACTTTTGGTTTGAAATGTAATCTAGATACTTTATCCAAACTATACGCAACGCAACGCTTACTCGGACCCGCTAAACGAACCTAAGTCCGGAACGTGGAAATAGAGGATTGGCTAGAGTGGCGGTCCGATCGGACAACCGTTCGATCGAACGACCACCCGACCGAGCGACTACTCGATCGACCGGCACCCACCTTGCACCACCTTTTTCCTCTTCTCTCCTCTTTCCCACTATAAATAGACCTGTCACATCACCTTTTCAGTGATGTGACAGCTCTGCTCGACCAAGACACGCGCACACTCCTTTTCTTAATTCTCCCACTGATTCCGGTATATTTTCGGCTAGATTCTTGTACTTTCTTGATCTACACTTCATTTTCTACGTGATTCTCACTTGAAATCACACTTTTCACCGTGAAATCTCTCGGATCTGAGTTGTTGAGGGTGATGTCATCATGAGGGTTTGTACAAACTATCATGTGATGTCATTCTGAGCAAGATCTAGCTCAGATCCAAGGTATTTCATGTGTTTTTACATTAAATCTACGCTAAATCTATGCTTTTCAAATACAAACTTGGGTTATCCATCAAACTTTCGACTTACTTCGGTGATAAACGGGACTGAACGAGCTGTAGACTTGATCGGTGGTCTAGAGTTGGTTTAGGAACGGATTGATCACTGATTAAGATGATCACGGGATAGACTCCGGCTTGAACCCGTCGCTAACAGACAAACGGGTCGGACTGGGGTGATCCCCGACCGATTAGAAAGGCTGTAAAACGATAAGCTACTGCTGTCTCCGTCTGTACCGTGACGTCGCATTCAATTTTCAAACTTAGAGATCTTAAAAAACATTAAACAAGAACAAGGGTCGCCGAACGAGTGGCAACCCTGTCCGATCGGACAACCACCCTATCAGGTGACACTTTCCATAATCTTGAAACTTACAAACACTTGGTAAACAATCAAAATTTGGAAGCCTGATCGAATGGCAACCCGATCGGACAGCCGCCCGATCGATCAGCCATCCGATTGGGAGAACCAGGATACTTGCACTTGGATCAAGTGGCAACCCGATCGAACTACTGTCCGAACGAGCAGCCACCCTATCCCTTCCACCTGCAAACTTCAACAACAAGTGGCAACCCGATCGGATGACCATCCGATCGGGCAGTCATTACCTTTCACACTCATAAGTCAACCGACCGACTGACCGTCCGATCGGACAGCCATCCGATCGGACAGTCATCCGATCAAGTGACTGGTTTGGCACTTTATTCAACCTCGTTATTCTGCCCGACTCTTACCCTAACGTAATCTAATCAGGCTAATCCTAAAAGAGCTCCTTTGATCCAATAGCAGTTGTACTGTTAAGCAATCACTGTGAGTATACTCGATCCCCTTTTACTTTAAACTTTTGGGGTGTAACATGTATTCTATGAAACTTAAACTTGAATCTTTGAAACTTATACTCTATCCTATGTGAAACTTGTGATTCTTGATTCTTGACTATTTGTGCTATGTGACGTTTAATCCAGGGTGTGTAGTTCCGCCTTAACAATAGTAGCGCTATAGGAGTAATGCACCTCCCCGTTAGTATTTGGGGTATTGTTAGGAGGAGATATATAACCTCCTGTTAAACTTTGGGAAAGGCATTTAACGCATTGGAAACTTGGGTTGTCACTGCGTGGGCTGCGACACTAGCACGGCTGAAACTATTTTATTGATTGCACTACGGATAGGAGTTATTTTAATCTATTATTCTATTATCAAACTTGTATACTCGCCAATACTTTTGTATTGATATTTTAATACATGTTGCAGGCTGATAGGATGCTTGGAATGCATGGAATACAGCTAGGAGTTGCCTAGAAACGTTGCCTAGCTAATAATAGTCTTTTGAACAATTTGAACAATTTATGATTTGGTTTGTAATATGATACTGTGATGACGTTGATAGACAATTGCATGAAATCAATTAATCTTTATTGAAATAATAGTGTTATGGAATTCTCATGAGCAATCTTAACGCTTAGTGCTCGCACCCTGATGTTTCCACCATCGGTTGGGGTGTGACAGATTGGTATCAGAGCCATAACTATAGGGAATTAGGATAAGTAGGAATACATACCCTAGTCTATAGTTCTAGGAACTTGATTCTTGCGTGTTATTTAAACTTATGCATTCTACCGTATCTGCTCCCTAGCAGCACATGTTCCTATTTAAAACTTACATGCCTTTCCTAAGGCTGATACAATGTACACTTTATGCTTTGAAAACGCTGTCAACCAGTATTTGTATTTCGCACAAGGTTTGCCCACAGGATAGGAGTGACATCCGAACCTTGGTGGGAAATCTCCATATTGTTCTAGTAGGTCTTATCTGCGGAAAAGTACCAACGCTATTTAAGGGTACGATGTTGTCAAGATAGAGGTGAAACTCAGACCTTGATAACTGGTCCCACTCTTTGATGATTTTTACGTCTCGCCAAAGTCTTGTAACTTCCGATCAAATGGGTACGTGAAATTACCAAAAGGACGAATATCGTAGGCCTAACATCGATGACGTATTTGTCCAAGTAAGTCAAGACACGTTACCTCAATTCGAAAGGGGTTCAAATCACTTTGGTTAAGTCGTCGTTCCTCTACCCAGAATAATCCTATGTTTTATAAGCCTATCTTGCTTTTATGTTATCTCGATTTCTTGAATGTGGTTGTATTTATGTGGTTTTAAACTTGATTCTTCGTTTATTTTGAAATGCGTTTACACAAATTTGCACGTGGTCCGCAACCTAAAACGTTAATTCTAATCTCAAATCGAACTAAATTTATGAAGCCTTATTTTATGTGTAATCTACGTGGTAATCTTGATCGACTATTATAATCTGAGGTGTTGATTGTGGGTATGAAACACTAAGATGACATGGAAGTACGACACAGAAGTGGCATGTCCGAAGCATGGTGGATACGCCGCTGGTACTTCCTATATATAAGTGCTTCCGACATGTTACCAACTTTCGTACCAAGTGCCATACGAGATTAGTGTTTGCAGACCAATGAGGAAAGTCTATGTGATCTATGGAAACTTTGCTCATGGAATCTATGGAGAATCTATGCAAACTATGTTGACTCTAAAGCTATGCATGTAAACCTATGAGGAACCTACGTATATTCTAGCATGATCTGTGATAATCTACGGTGTTAATCTACTGAGTAAATCTATGTTAATCTATTGAGTAATCTATGCTAATCTATGGGATTATTCTATGAGTTAATCAAGTAAACCGTGAATGAACTATGTGGATCTATTCGAGTGATCTATTTAAGTAGTCTATGTGAAACTATTTGAGCAATCTATGATGATGATGATGATGAGTAAGTTGTTACGTGTGACAATTATGACACGTAGCATGACACCGAGTACGAGGCAAGGCGATGTGTCCGAAGCGTGGTGGATATGCCGCCGGTACTTCCTATATATAAGCGTTTTTGGCATGATTAACCAAACTTCGTACAATGTGCCATGTGAAGATCGCGAGTTTTGTGTGGAAATTCAATCTAGATTCTTTAATCTATCGTGTGTGTAATCTATATTGTGAGATCTCGTGAATCTAGACTCATACGATCCTCTTATTGGATCTTTAGGATGTCTTCTCGAAGGCTATCCGACTCTCTCAGGAAATCCAGGGAGAAGTCTCAGAAAAAGATGATGTCATTCATGGCCGACCAGATCGCTCGAGTCATGCCAAAGATCGTCACTAAGCTTCAAGGATCAAACACGCCTCCATCCTCTATGGACTCCAAGGCTGAGGAGAAAAATCCTACTAAGTTCAACTATAAGCGTTTCATCTCTTGCAACCCCAAGTCTTTCACGGGCAGTGATGGGGTGACTGCTATGCTCGAGTGGTTCGACAGCATCGAGGTTACCTTCATTAACAGCGAGTGCCCAGACCACTTAAAGACTAGGAGTGCAACTGGAATGTTTCAAGGCAGAGCGTTGGAGTGGTGGTCGAATGAGAGAAACATCCGTTCAAATGAAGAAGCCTATGCTCTTCCATGGGCTGAGGTGCGAGAACTAATGATGCTTGAGTTCTGCCCTCCTCATGAGCAGTTAAAGCTTGAAGAAGAATTTTGGCATCTGAAGCAAGTTGGTGATGACAACCTGGTGTATACTACTCATTTTAAGCAGCTGAGTCTCATCGTTCCTCACTTGGTTTCGACTCCTAAGCGGATGATAACCGTACATCAACGGTCTACCGTCTGCAATGCGTGATTCTATCGAAGCAGCTCAGTTGGAAACTATCGAAGAAGTCTATCATTTGGCAGCAAGTTTGAACAACAATCGTGTGCGTGATAAGCAGTTTGCTACCCCTGCACCTTCAAAGTCTGCTAACCAAGTGACCCAGCAGTCTAGTGGCAGCAAGAACAAGAAAAGGAAGTCTCAGGGTTCGGGATGCAATGCTATTATCCCTGTTGCTAACCCTGCTGCTAACCCTGCTCCTACTCCTGCTGCTGCTAACCCTGAAGAAAAGAAGCAATACACTAGATCTCACCCGAAGTGTACCACTTGCAACTATCACCATCCGGCAAACTCTGCATGTCGTTTGTGCACAAACTGCAACCGCTATGGTCACACGACTCCGTATTGCCGTCAAGCTAACCCTGCTCCAATTCAGCAAGTCCCAGTTCAAGCAGCTCAAGCAGCACTTCCAGCTCCTCCGCAGAATCCAGGACCAGCCAATGCCATTCGTGCATGCTTTCAGTGTGGGGATACTACTCATATTCATAATAGTTGCCCTCAACTGAACCAAGATCAACAGCCAGCCGCTCGTGGACGAACGTTTAATCTCAATGCTAACCAGGCTCACAACAATAATGACGTGGTGAATGGTATGTTTCTCGTTAATAATTTCTATGCTTCGATTCTATTTGATACTGGTGCCGACAAGAGTTTTGTGTCCGTGGAATTTGAGTCTTTGATAAATTGTGCACGCTCTAAGTTACCTGAGTCGTTCTCTGTTGAGGTCGCCAATGGTAAGTCGATTCTTGTTAATTCTATTGTGCGTGATTGTTCCTTGATTCTTAACGATCACGTATTCTCTATTGATCTCATACCCATGCGGTTGGGTAGTTTTGATGTTTTCATCGGCATGGATTGGTTGCGTAGGAACCATGCCGAAATTGTGTGTCACGAGAAGCTTGTTCGTCTTCCTCTTCCGTCCGGTGATCTTTTACATGTCTATGGAGACCGACCTTCGAAGGGACTAAGGCTGATGTCATGCACGCAAGCGAGCAGAAGTTTACGTAAACAGAACCCTGCCTTCTTGGCCCACGTGGTGGAACAAAAAGGCAAGGGGAAGAACATAAACGACGTTCCAGTTGTGTGTGACTTTCCTGATGTCTTCCCTCAGGATCTACCCGGGCTTCCTCCTCCCAGATCCGTTGACTTTCGTATTGATCTCGTACCTGGTGCGACTCCTGTCGCCAGGGCTCCTTACCGCCTAGCACCTTCTGAGATGCAAGAGTTATCTAGTCAGCTACATGAATTACTCGATAAGGGTTTTATTCGTCCAAGTACCTCTCCGTGGGGTGCTCCCATTTTATTCGTCATGAAGAAGGATGGTTCCTTCCGTATGTGTATCGACTACCGTGAACTAAATAAGCTTACCGTGAAGAATCATTATCCGCTTCCTCGTATCGATGACCTATTTGATCAACTACAAGGCGCGTCATGTTTCTCGAAGATTGACTTACGTTCTGGATATCATCAACTACGTATCCTCGAAGATGATATTCCTAAAATGGCGTTTCACACTCGATATGGGCACTACGAGTTCGTAGTCATGCCTTTTGGCCTAACCAACGCACCTGCAGTGTTCATGGACCTTATGAACCGTGTTTGTAAACCCTATTTGGACCGTTTTGTCAAAGTCTTTATTGATGATATCCTTATTTATTCTAAATCTAAAGTTGATCATGCTCGCCATCTGCGTCTTATGCTTGAACTTTTACGTGGTGAACGTCTATATGCCAAGTTTTCTAAATGTGAATTCTGGATTGATGAGGTGCAGTTTCTAGGTCATATTGTTAGTAGTCAGGGTATTCATGTTGACCCTTCGAAAATCGAGGCAGTAAAGGATTGGTGTACGCCTAAATCCGTGTCTGAGATTCGTTCCTTTTTAGGATTGGCGGGTTATTACCGCCGGTTCATCGCGGATTTTTCTAAAATCGCTGTTCCTCTTACTACTCTAACCCAAACGGAGAAACCTTTTGTTTGGGATCCTGAACAGGAGGAATCCTTTCTGACTCTTAAGAACCTTTTGTGCAATGCTCCTGTCTTAACCTTGCCTGATGGAAATGACGATTTCGTGGTGTATTGCGATGCCTTGAACCGTAGATTGGGTTGTGTGCTCATGCAGCGGGACAAGATCATTGCTTACGCTTCTCGTCAATTCAAGGTGCATGAGAAAAACTACACTACTCACTATCTAGAGCTTGGTGCGGTTATTTTTGCGTTAAAAATCTGGCGACACTACCTGTATGGTACAAAGTGTGTGGTCTTCACCGACCATAGGAGCCTTCAACATATTTTTGACCAAAAAGAACTGAACATGCGACAAAGACGTTGGGTGGAATTGCTTAACGACTATGATTGCGAAATTCGCTATCATCCTGGCAAGGCGAATGTAGTAGCCGACGCCCTTAGTCGTAAAACTCATTTCAAGGCTATTCGTTTATCTAGTGATCTGCATGCTAATATTCATGAAGCTCAGTTTTCGTCAGCAAATGAAGGAAGTCTAACTGTTGAGGTTCATGGCGCTAATGTGAATCAGCTCGAAACTAAATCTGATGGTGTACTATCTAAATCGCGTCTGGGTGCCAGATCGCGATAATCTCCGTGGGCTCATTATGACCGAGGCTCACAAATCCCGTTACTCTATACATCCAGGTGCTGATAAGATGTACCAAGATCTGCGTACGACTTATTGGTGGCCTGGTATGAAGAGAGACTTTGCTATATATGTGTCTAAGTGCCTTACCTGCTCGAAGGTAAAGGCTGAACATCAGCGTCCTTCTGGACTCTTGGAGCAACCTAAAATCCCTGTCTGGAAGTGGGATAGCATTTCTATGGACTTTATTACCAAACTACCCCGTACCTCTAAAGGTCACGATAGTATCTGGGTGATTATAGATCGGCTGACCAAATCCACTCACTTTCTTCCTATTCGTGAGGATTACAAAGTGGAGAAACTTGCTCGAGTCTATACCGATGAGATTATAAGCCGTCATGGCGTACCTATAGACATAATCTCTGACCGTGATGGTCATTTTACTTCACGTCTTTTGCAAACATTTCAGTCCGCTATGGGTTCGCACTTGAATCTTAGCACGACCTTTCATCCTCAGACGAATGGACAGACCGAGCGCACTATTCAAACCCTAGAGGACCTGCTCCGTTCTTGTGTCATCGACTTTGGTGGTAACTGGGATGTACATTTACCATTGATAGAATTCTCGTACAACAATAGCTACCATTCCAGTATTCAGATGGCTCCTTTCGAAGCTTTATATGGGCGAAAATGCCGATCTCCTCTCAGCTGGCATGAGGTTGGGGAAAAGCAGTTCACTGGCCCTGAAATTGTTCAAGAAACGACGCATAAGATTCTTCAGATCCGTGATAACTTGATCAAGGCTAGGAGCAGACAAAAGAGCTATGCTGATAATAGGCGGAAGCCTTTGGAATTTGCTGTTGGTGACCGAGTTCTTCTCAAGGTATCTCCCTGGAAGGGAGTAGTTCATTTTGGGAAGAAGGGAAAGCTTGCCCCTCACTTTGTGGGTCCTTTCGTGGTACTTGAAAGGATTGGAAAGGTAGCATACAAACTCGACACAGGAACTAAATAACGTGCATCCAGTGTTCCACATATCCAATTTACGTAAATGCCTAGCCGACGAGGGACTGCAGGTTCCCCTTGAAGACTTACAAATAAACGAAGCTGTTCAGTTCGTGGAGAAACCGGTCGAAATCATGGATCAAGCCGTCAAGCGTCTGAGGCTATCTTCACTGGCTTCATGTTCAACCCGGTCTAACCTCTGTAAAATCTCCTGAGTTTGTTCCTGTTGATGAGGAGGAGCTTGTTGGTAGGGTGGGTATTGGTATCCCTGTACCGGATATCCAGTTGGGTAAACTGGAGGGTAAGAAGAAGGATAAAGGGCATTGTACTAAGCAGCTGTAAGGTATGGGTCATGGTTTCCATAATCAGATGGGTATCCAGACGGATTGTACCCAGATGATCCTGGGTATGTCGGGATCGGGTTGTCAAAACCCAACGGCGGCTGCAGTGGTGCATGTGAAACTGGCGGAAGGTTGACTTCCGGCAAGGTGTGTAAGGGTCCAACCAACTGAGGGTCCTCTGAAATAGGAGGGTAAGAACTTGAGCCATGAGGAGATGCAAACTGTGGTCCCCCACGTACAGACATTCTTGCATTTCTCCTTCACCTTGGTGGCTCAGGAGGCTGTTGAGGTGGTTCCTCAACTGGTAAAGGTGGTGGGGTAACAGCTTGAAGCTGTGGTTCAGCCAAAGGAGGTTCGACTGGGGAGTTGTGGTATGAAGGGGTAAAGAACCAATCATACTGAGCCATTTTCTCAGCATACGAATCAGGACCTCGGTATGGTGATCCTTGATATGGTGACCCGTTCGATATGTTAATAGGATGGCCCGGTGTTCCAGTTTGTAATTCAGGGTCCGGGTCGTCGTCCATTTCCATTTCCTGAGAGAAATGATCCTCATGTCCAAGAGGATTGAAGCCCAAAAAGTCATTGACGTAAGCATTGGGATTAAACTGAGTTGGAGAGTAGGTAGAATCTGAGTGATGAAAAGGATGAGAATGAAAGGAGTGGTGTGATTGGTTCGAGTGATGTGATCCCTGCGAATGATGGGAATGCTAGCAGTATAATCCTAAAGCTTTTTGATGGCACCTTCTACCGGAAGCTATTTAATCTGTATAGAAGGTTTATTATCTATTAGGATGCTAACGGGTCTTAATTTAGTCAAGGACTTAGACCGGCTAGCTAGAAGGAAACCTTACGGTTCTAAACGATAGATTAAGCGGAGACCGGAATAGAATGTGGTTTAGACCCGACAAGCTTGGATACTTGTATAATATGGGTAGACTAAACACATTCTGGAAATTGAGAATTTAATAATAAGGTTAAGCCGTTTCGGCTATTTTACGTTAACTAGTCACGTAAACCGATCCGAACGCATAAACGCGTAACGGGTAACCAAATAAATTATATACAGGTCTTAATCATTATTATGCTCAGAATATGTTAATACATCAGTAATATGTTAACATATATGCCCAAAAAGTAATTTAAACCAAATTAAGTCCCATAAGGGCATTTTGGTAATTTTAATGCTCATAAAAGAGTTTATTATTAAACTGAGTTCCAGGTTTGATCTAATCAGTAAAAATATATATTTTTATAAGTTATAACAGTAGGGTATTTTATATATGTGAAATTTATCTTATATAACCAAGCTATGCCCGTAGGGGCACTTTGGTAATTTCACATAAGCTTTAAAGGTCAAAATAGACTTCTGAGTTTAAAATATTTCGCTTACTGTTTAATTATGTAAATTAACCCAAAACATCAGTAGATAATAAGTTTTATATACCAATTATAGTTTTAACTCATACTATACGCTAAAAACGCTAAAAAGTCGGTTTTAAGGGATATTCGGGTTAAAATAGGAAATCTGAGTTTTTGATCAATTTATAAAGCTCAAAATATTTTCTTTATTATATAAAATCAGTAGCAAAAAGTTTGACATCAAAATGTTATGTAAAATTCATTTTATGTATGAAAAAGGTAAAACCGACAATTACCGAAATCAAGCTATAATCCTATGTTATGCTCAGCCTAAAAATAAATAAAAATCTTTAAAAATCCAAAAATATTATTTTACATCAGTAGGTAAAAAGTTTAGTATCAAAAATTGAGTTTAGATAGGATTTATGCTAATTACGCCATTTAATTAATAAAAAGCTTTCTAATTATGCTATTGAGCATAACTCCTAATCTAGACCTCAAACTGATGTCAAATTTTCGAGACAAGTCTAAATATCAGTAGCAAAGGTGTTTGTCCATTCACATTGCTAAAAATCTCAGTTGTGTGTCGAAAGGGCGTTTATGGCATTTTTAAGCATATTAACGATCACGTGCATATAATTCAAACCACTAGGCACCATGCAATATAACTCCAGAGGTTTACACTACTAAGTAATGTGGTCCTAATGGAAGCTTAAAACATGGGAGAATTAAGCTTGAACGGGTCAGAACTGAAAGTCAAAGCAAAAGTCAAGCTTTTGCGACTTTCGGTTATAAACTGACCTTAGACTATTAATTGCCGGGTTAGGACTGATAAAACATGTTCTAATATTAATTACTAAGTCATTAGAATGTTAAAATATAACTTAGAACTTCTGTTTTATTAATTTTAATCATTTTCAAACATTCTGTCCAATTTGACTTTTTGTCAAACTACTTTGACCCGAGAATCAACTAGTCAAACGAGATAATTAGGAGGTGCTCTTTTAAGGGTTAATCACCTACCTTAATATGGTTCTATAACCACTTTGGTTTTGATCAGTGTTTAGACCATATGTGATTAAACTGGAAGTCAAACCTAATTTACGACAAGTTTGACTTTTCGCTAATTAAGCTAGTTAAATCGACTAAGAAAGCAATTAAGCCCTTACTAATGGTCCTTGTTGTCTTTTCTACACTTGGTAATCTTCTCCTAGTCCTTGCAAGCTCCAGAATTGAGTTGTTTTGAAAATTGTTGCAATGTGAGCTTCATGAAGTAAGAACTAGTTCCTTTATATAGTGATCTCCAAGTGTTTAGATCACTTCCAGCTGTTATGGAACATCCTAAGATCACCCCAGGTGTCTAGTGGATTTGTAAAAACCGTATAACAGCCCCTAGTATCGATTCATAAGAGTTTAAGTCGGTTATGCAGCTGAAACATACATCTGTCCATAACTTCTGCCCAGCGACGAGCTTACGGACCGTAAGCTTAAACCATTGCGGTCCGTATCCACTTCTTACGGGCTGTAAGTACAAATGGATGCGGTTCGTAACCGAACCTAAATTTCATCGCCCAGCTAAAACCTTGCGGACTGTAAGCCTTGGGCCTTCGGTCCGTAACCGTTGATCAGGAGACAAAAATTTTAGGACTTTCATATACTTAATCATGCAACTTTTTAAACTCGAATCTTCAGACATTTCCAATAGTAATAGTCCAAATGATCAAGTTTGCATTTCTCACATTACCATGCCATGCACTAGTGTTCCCTTGGTTTCTTTAGAAATGGCCATTGCATGAAGATTTGTCATTTCTTGCACATGTGATTTTATTTCTTGAAAATTGAACAATTCTTCACAAATTCAACCGAGTGTTTTATGAATTCTTATTCCGTATATTCACAAGGGTGTATTTATTTTGGAAAGCTTTAGGAATATTAAAAGGTCACTCAGAGGTAGAATTAACATGTTGACACGTTTAATTCCTGTAGCTTTATAATCTCCTGATTATATTTACAAACGGCTTGTTATATTCAATCAATCACTTGATTGAGAATATATTCTCCGTGTACTGTCATTCAGAGGCTCAAGTTTGGCATGTTGACAGTTTTAGTCCCTTCAACTCAATCTTTCACGTATTTAGAGTTTAGGACACGTGTCTATACACAATTGGACACGTTTTTACGTGGTGTTACATCCTCACCCCCTTAAAAGAAATCTCGACCCCGAGATTTACTGGAATAAGTGAGGGTATTTCTGTCGCATAGTGGACTCGACTTCCCACGTATATTCGGGACCTCTACGGGCATCCCATTTGACCTTTACTATAGGCACATGCTTTCTTCGAAGCTTTTTAACCTGAAGATCCTCGATCGATATAGGTCTTTCAACAAACCTTAGGCTTTCATCAATCTGTACGTCTTTATGAGACATGGCTAGCGATTCATCAGCTAGACACTTCTTGATATTACAGATGTGGAACACATCATGGATTCCACTCAGTTCCTCAGGCAAGTTTAGCTTATAAGCTACACTGCCGATACATTTGATAATCTCGAATGGTCCTATATATCTGGGGCTTAGCTTGCCCTTCTTACCAAAATGCATCACACCCTTCCAGGGTGATACTTTTAGTAAGACTTTGTCACCAACCTCAAACTTTAGAGGTTTTCGCCTTTTGTCAGCATAACTTTTCTGCCTATCCCTGGCAGCTTTCAAGCGATCACGAATCTGGACAATCTTGTCCGTCGTTTCAAGGACTATATCAGGTCCTGATAACTGTGCTTCTCCTACCTCTGCCCAACAGACAGGCGTTCTGCGTTTCCTACCATATAATGCCTCAAAAGGCGCAGCCTAAATGCTTGTATGGTAGCTATTGTTATAGGAGAACTTGATCAAAGGTAGGTGGTCATCCCAGCTACCTCCTAAATCAATAACACATGCACGAAGCATGTCTTCCAATGTTTGGATTGTACGCTCACTTTATCCATCAGTCTGAGGGTGGTAAGCAGTACTAAAATTCAAACGTGTGCCCAAAGATTGTTGGAAACTTTTCCAAAAATGTGAGGTGTATCTAGTATCTCTATCAGAGATAATAGACACTGGCATGCCATGAAGAGATACAATCTTATCCACATACAACTGGGCTAACTTGTCGGAGCTATGAGTCTCCTTGATGGGCAGGAAATGTGCTGACTTTGTCAGTCTATCAACTATAACCCATATGGTGTCATTTCCGTGCCTTGTTTTAGTTAACTTAGTTATAAAATCCATAGTTACCATTTCCCACTTCCATGTGGGAAGTTCTAGCTGTTGTAACAGGCCTGATGGCTTTTGATGTTCAGCTTTAATCTGAGCACATGTCAGGCACTTAGCTACATGTCTGGCAATAGATTTCTTCAAACCTATCCACCAATAATTAGGCTTCAAATCTTGATACATTTTGTCACCTCCAGGGTGAACTGAGTATTTGGAGTTGTGGGCTTCCTGGAGGATTACATCTCGAAGTCCTCCTTGAATAGGAACCTAAATCCTTCCGTTCATTCTGAGGATTCCATCCTTCCCATGTGCTAACTATTCAGCAATTACACCTAATTTTTCATTTGGAAAGTTAACTTCCAAAACAGCATCCTTCTGTGCAGCTAATAGTCTTTCATTCAGACTATTCTTCAACTTAATGCTCTTGGTATTGATCCTAATTGGTTTGACTCTTTCCTTTTGGCTTAGAGCATCAGCGACCACGTTCGCTTTACCTGGATGGTAGCGAATTTCGCAATCGTAGTCATTTAAGGTTTCCATCCAACGGCGCTGTCTCATATTGAGCTCTTTTTGATTGAACAAGTGTTGGAGACTTTTGTGATCAGAAAAGATCACACATTTAGTTCCATACAAATAATGTCTCCATAATTTTAGTGCGAATACAACAGCACCTAACTTCAAATCGTGGGTGGTGTAATTCTTCTCATGCACTTTTAATTGTCGTGATGCATAGGCAATCACCTTGCCTCGCTGCATAAGCACACAACCCATACTGGTGTGTGAAGCATCACAGTATACGACAAATTCTTCAATTCCATTAGGTAAGGTTAGCACCGAAGCATTGCTTAATTTCTGCTTGAGGATCTCAAAGGATTCTTGTTGTTTCGGACCCCAATCAAACTTAACATTCTTACGGGTCAAAGAAGTTAATGGTGCAGCTATTCTTGAGAAGTTCTCAATGAATCTTCTATAATATCCAGCTAGACCCAGAAAGCTATGAATTTCGGTTGGAGTCTTGGGTGCTTCCCAATTCATTACAGCTTCTACCTTAGCGGGATCTACTTGAATACCTCGCTCACTGACAACATGTCCACGGAATTGGACTTCACGAAGCCAGAATTCACATTTAGAAAACTTAGCGTACAGTTTCTCTTGTTGAAGTAATCCTAAAATGCGTCGAAGGTGCTTCTCATGATCATTTTGATTACGAGAGTAGATAAGTATGTCATCTATGAAGACGATGACAAACTTATCTAAGTATGGTTTGCAGACTCTATTCATGAGATCCATGAATGATGCTGGTGCATTAGTGAGCCCAAAAGGCATCACTAAAAATTCGTAATGTCCATATCTCATTCTGAATGCCGTCTTAGGTACATCTTCAGTCCTAACTTTGAGTTGATGATACCCAGATCTCAAATCTATCTTTGAGAAAAAGCTCGCTCCTTGGAGCTGGTCAAATAAGTCATCGATCCTAGGTGAAGGATAACGATTCTTGATTGTTACTTTATTTAGCTCACGATAATCAATGCATAAGCGCATTGATCCATCCTTCTTTTTCAAAAATAGTATTGGAGCTCCCCAAGGCGAAGAGCTAGGTTGTATAAAACCCTTTTCCAGTAAGTCATCTAATTGCGTCCTGAGCTCCTTCATTTCAGTAGGTGCTAGACGGTAAGGAGCTCGCGCAATAGGTGCAACTCCTGGTATAATGTCTATCCTTAACTCTACTTGCCTCTCTGGAGGTAGTCCAAGTAACTCATCAGGAAAGACATCAGGATACTCAGAGATGATTGGGATGTCATCAATCTTAGGCTTCGGATCATTCACAGTCACTTGTGCCATGTATATGGCACATCCACTCTTTAAATGCTACGATACCTTGAGAATAGACACATTGCTGGGCAACCCGTATTGTATATCTCCTTGAATGGTAACGGATTCACCAGAAGGGGTTTTGATAATAACTAGCTTTTTATCACATGCAATTTGGGCTTGGTTATTGGACAACCAATCCATGCCCAAAACTATATCAAACCCAACCAACTTCATTGGTAAGAGGGATAGCGGGATAGAATGATTCTTGATGGATATAAAACATCCATCAAGCAGAGTTGAAGTTGTTTCTAAGGTACCATCGGCAAGTTCTACCTCATATTTTATGTCTAGAGTCTTAATAGGTAAATTCAGTGACTTACAAAACTTATGGTCTACAAAAGACTTATCAGCACCTGAATCAAAAAAGACTCTAGCATAATTATTATTAATGAGGAAGGTACCTGTTATGACGTTCTCGTCGTTCACCGCTTCCCTAGCATTCATTTGGAAAACCCTTGCATTGGTTTTCTTCGCCTCCTCGGGCTTCTTAGCATTCTTGGGGCAATTGGTTTTGATGTGCCCCTTTTCATTGCAACCGTAGCAGGTTGCATCCTTAATGTTCCGGCACTCTACAGATTTGTGACCTTTCTTTTTGCAGATCCCACATGGTTTGGCTTGTGGGTCCTGGTTGCACTTTCCAAAGTGCCTTTTGTTGCAAATCTTACACCTGGGCTTGTCATTTGACTGCCCCTTCTTAAAACCAAAGTTCCCTTTGTTCTTTTTGTTTGATTGAGGAGACTTGTCTTCCTCTCTCTTCCTCTTCCCATCATCAGTGGTTTTCTTTGCCCTACTCCTCAGAACATCAAGAGTGAGGGAAAAAGATAGATCCATGGCAGATCTATAAGTGGCTAGCTTAGAAGCCTTAACATTCCCTTTTACTTCTGGGGCCAAGCCACCGATGAAACGCGCAATGCGTTTGGGTTCAGGAGTGACTAGGTATGGCACAAGCCTTGACATTGAATTGAAGCTAGTCACGTAGGATCTACAATCCAGATCTTTCATCACTAAGTTGAGGAAATCAGTCTCTATTCGCTCGACTTCGTGCTGAGGACAATAGGTGTCCTTTACCAAATCAACAAACTTGTTCCATGAAAGATTGTACAAAGGAACCTTCCCAGTGGCTTGCACTAATGCTTTCCACCAAGTGAGGGCATCGCCCTTAAAGGATTGTGATACAAACTTCACTATATCCTCTTTAGCACATCCGCTGATGTCTATCACAGTCTCCATTTCGTCCAACCATTTCATGCAATCGATTGCTCCCTTTTCTCCTGTAAAATCCCTCGGTTTACAGGAGACAAAGTACTTATAGGTACAACCCTTGGTGTACCTGGGAGTCGGCTCGAGAACAATCTGCCTCTTTGGCTCACTACCCTGATTAGATGAGTGCTAAGACTCACTTTTCTTATGAGTATGAGGTTGAGAATGGGATCTTGAATGAGTTTGAGACCAAACAATACTTGGCTCTTTAAATTTAGCATCCACAGCCTGAGCGACTGCTGCGGTTATCATTGCTTGCAGTTCGGCACCAGTGATATTAATCCTGGTATTGTTTCCTTCTGTGGGATGACTGTTTGCTTCATCCGAGCCAGCCATTTTCGAATATTGATCAAACAATAATGATATATTTAAATTATGCAATAAATCATCATATTGATGATTAGATGGTCATGATATTATTAAACCATATAGACCACTTTAAGAAAATAATAATAATCAAAGAGGTATAATTCTTTATATTTTTATTAGACAGGGGAATATAAATCACACTGTCAATGTCATGAAGACATATTCATATTACACAAAGCTCGTCTCGAAGGACATTTAGATGGCACAAAGCCTTGTCACTAGGACGATTATAATCAGTGATTTCTTTAAGGGTCGAACAAAGTTCATCGCCTTTTTGACAAGAAGTCTATAAATTTAAACTTTCATTGTCATTATTACACCTTTGCTTATAAGCATACATCTCTAATGGATGTTGTGGTGTATACATCATATTGATGTTTATTAGTCATGATTTACATTGATCATATGGGCTATATATGAGTGACTTGGAGGACCCAAGTACATTTGGAAGCTTGTGTGGTTTCTCGTACCGCATAGATAGGAATGTTAACATGTTTTCAGATGTTAACATGGAGTTATTATCTTAAAAAGGTTGTACCATCATAGCCATTTAGTATTTTGGCTAGGTTATACCTCTAAGAATTTCTTTAGCAGATCAATAAAATTGAAATAACATAATTTGATGATGTAATAAAATACATAATTAAAAATCGAAAATAACTTTATTAAACCACGAAACGAGTACAACATTGCCCTAAACGGGACTTAAAACACACAAACTGCCCACGCAGGGGCTACTGAAACAGAAAGTAAGTCCACGCAGGGACTTGGTACTTGAAAATAAAATAAACGTCCTCGCAGGGACTTTATTACATGACAAAACAAAACAAAACAAAACAAACCAACAGCATCCTACTTCTTCTTGCCCTTGATTAGGTTTGCGAGACCTTTGAGAAAGCCATTATGTTTCTTCCTATTTTCACTGGCTTCATGTTCAACCCGGTCTAACCTCTGTAAAATCTCCAGAGTTTGTTCCTGTTGATGAGGAGGAGGTTGTTGGTAAGGTGGGTATTGGTATCCCTGTACCGGATATCCAGTTGGGTAAACTGGAGGGTAAGAAGAAGGATAAAGGGCATTGTACTGAGCAGCTATAAGGTATGGGTCATGGTTTCCATAATCAGATGGGTATCCAGACGGATTGTACCCAGATGATCCTGGGTATGTCGGGATCGGGTTGTCAAAACCCAACGACGACTACAGTGGTGCATGTGAAACTGGTGGAAGGTTGACTTTCGGCACCGTGTGTGAGGGTCCACCCAACTGAGGGTCCTCTGGAATAGGAGGGTAAGAACTTGAGCCATGAGGAGATGCAAACCGTGGTCCCCCACGTACAGACATTCTAGCATTTCTCCTTCGCCTTGGTGGCTCAGGAGGCTGTTGAGGTGGTTCCTCAACTGGTAAAGGTGGTGGGGTAACAACTTGAAGCTGTGGTTCGGCCAAAGGAGGTTGGACAGGGGAGTTGTGGTATGAAGGGGTAAAGAACCAATCATACTGAGCCATTTTCTCAGCATACGAATCAGGACCTTGGTATGGTGATCCTTGATATGGTGACCCGCTCGATATGCTAATAGGATGGCCCGGTGTTCCAGTTTGCAATTCAGGGTCCGGGTCGTCGTCCATTTCCATTTCCTGAGAGAAATGATCCTCAGGTCCAAGAGGATTGAAGCCCAAAAAGTCGTTGACGTAAGCATTGGGATTAAACTGAGTTGGAGAGTAGGTAGAATCTGAGTGATGAAAAGGATGAGACTGAAAGGAGTGGTGTGATTGGTTCGAGTGATGTGATCCCTGTGAATGATGGGAATGTTGGGGTTCAATAGGAATGGGCAGCCCAAAGTAAGGAGGGTCAAATGGTGAGGATCCAAGCGAGACAGAATGTCTTGCTGGTTCGAAGCTATGGCTCCAATTGTCCCTTGAGTCGCAGCCAGAGAGTGAATCGGATGGTGTACGTCGGTGGGAGGGTCCCGCGTGGCCAGACGGTCCTCCACGCATTGGTCCTTTGCCTTTGCCCCTCACTCGTGGTGGCATTTTCCAAGTAGTAACCTGTCAAAACAAGTAAATATAATATAAACAATAAAAGGAAAGTTAAAGGTAAAATCCTAGGTCATTTGCCTAGACTCGAGAGTCTAAGGAATGTGCTTATTGTGTCATTGAGATTAAGCACAAAAGGTTAGTGTTTAATTCACTCAATGTTGGCTCTGATACCAACCTGTCACACCCCGATATTTCCACATATTACCGGTGGGCCCGATGGGGAGTATCGTGACGTAGTTGATATCATCATAGTCAATATACACAATATAATAGCACAGCGGAAGGCTTGGTGAATAAACTATTACAAACCATAATGTCTGAGTGTCCGAGTGAAAGAATATACAGACTGGAATGTAATAAGATCCACAGGCGGATCATAAATAAATACAAAGAAACAAAATAGCAGACTTCAGTTATCTATGGATTTGCAAGATCCTCTTATGACACCTAATAGCTCCAGCCTATTAAGAGAAGTACCTGTCAAATCAGCCTTTAAGAAAATACGTCAGTTTACACTGGTAAATACAATTAACTGACTCTTTTTGAAAAGTATTTATAAAATTGGTTTAATGCACATGGCACAAATCTTTTATAACTTGGGACAATTATTTAAATATAATCTTGTATACAGATTTACATGTTTGTCTTACAATTTGGGCCGGTTGGAAGCCGGTCGTGATTAACCGACTCACCACGTATAGAACCCACAAAGGAGTTATTCCCATACATGTGGGTTTATATTTTAGCATTTGCATCTGTTAGGTGTATGCCTACACCCCGTGCATAGGTCGTGGCCATTTTCAAATGAAATGAGCCGAGGATATCCAGGACACGGTCGTATTAACCCCCAATGCTTATGTTATCAAACAAGACAGATTAAACGGGTTATGTAAATTTATTAATCATAATCCGATTAAATTATTTCATACCCGACCGAGTGGTATTATTATAATACCATATCCCAAGCCCGTATAAGGGAAAATAAGTTAAAAGTACTTACCTGATGCTAGCAGTATAATCCGAAAGCTTTTTTATGGCACCTTATACCGGAAGCTATTTAATCTGTATAGAAGGTTTATTATCTATTAGGATGCTAACGGGTCTTAATTTAGTCAAGGACTTAGACCGGCTAGCTAGAAGGAAACCTTACGGTTCTAAACGATAGATTAAGCGGAGACCGGAATAGAATGTGGTTTAGGCCCGACAAGCTTGGATACTTGTATAATATGGGTAAACTAAACACATTATGGAAATTGAGAATTTAATGATAAGGTTAAGCCCGTTTCGGCTATTTTACGTAAACTAGTCACGTAAACCGATCCGAACGCATAAACGCGTAACGGCTAACCAAATAAATTATATACAGGTCTTAATCATTATTATGCTCAAAATATGTTAATACATCAGAAAGATGTTAACATATATGCCCAAAAAGTAATTTAAACCAAATTAAGTCCCATAAGGGCATTTTGGTAATTTTAATGCTCATAAAAGAGTTTAATATTAAACTGAGTTCCAGGTTTGATCTAATCAGTAAAAATATATATTTTATAGGTTATAACAGTAGGGTATTTTATATATGTGAAATTTATCTTATATAACCAAGCTATGCCCGTAGGGGCACTTTGGTAATTTCACATAAGCTTTAAAGGTCAAAATAGACTTCTGAGTTTAGAAAGTTTGGCTTACTGTTTAATTATGTAAATTAACCCAAAACATCAGTAGATATTAAGTTTTATATACCAATTATAGTTTTAACTCATACTATACGCTAAAAACGCTAAAAAGTCGGTTTTAAGGGATATTCGGGTTAAAATAGGAAATCTGAGTTTTTGATCAATTTATAAAGCTCAAAATATTTTATTTATCATATAAAATCAGTAGCAAAAAGTTTGACATCAAAATGTTATGTAAAACTCATTTTATGTATGAAAAAGGTAAAACCGACAATTACCGAAATCAAGCTATAATCCTATGTTATGCTCAGCCTAAAAATAAATAAAAATCTTCAAAAATCCCAAAATATTATTTTACATCAGTAGGTAAAAAGTTTGGTATCAAAAATTGGGTTTAGATGGGATTTATCCTAATTACGCCATTTAATTAATAAAAAGCCTTCTAATTACGCTATTGAGCATAACTCCTAATCTAGACCTCAAACTGATGTCAAATTTTCGGGACAAGTCTAAATATCAGTAGCAAAGGTGTTTGTCCATTCACATTGCTAAAAATCTCAGTTTTGTGTCGAAAGGGCGTTTATGGCATTTTTAAGCATATTAACGATCACGTGCATATAATTCAAACCACTAGGCACCATGCAATATAACTCTAGAGGGTTATACTACTAAGTAATGTGGTCCTAATGGAAGCTTAAAACATGGTAGAATTAAGCTTGAACGTGTCAGAACTGAAAGTCAAAGTAAAAGTCAAGCTTTTGCGACTTTCGGTTATAAACTGACCTTAGACTATTAATTGCCGGGTTAGGACTGATAGAACATGTTCTAATATTAATTACTAAGTCATTAGAATGTTAAAATATAATTTAGAACTTCTGTTTTATAAATTTTAATCATTTTCAAACATTCTGTCCAGTTTGACTTTTTGTCAAACTACTTTGACCCGACAATCAACTAGTCAAACGAGATAATTAGGTGGTGCCCTTTTAAGGGTTAATCGCCTACCTTAATATGGTTCTATAACCACTTTGGTTTTGATCAGTGTTTAGACCATATGTGATTAAACTGGAAGTCAAACCTAATTTACGATAAGTTTGACTTTTCGGTAATTAAGCTAGTTAAATCGACTAAGCAAGCAATTAAGCCCTTACTAATGGTCCTTGCTGTCTTTTCTACACTTGGTAATCTTCTCCTAGTCCTTGCAAGCTACAGAATTGAGTTGTTAAGAAAGTTGTTGCAATGTGAGCTTCATGAAGTAAGAACTATTTCCTTTATATAGTGATCTCCAAGTGTTTAGATCACTTCCAGCTGTTATGGAACATCCTAAGATTACCCCAGGTGTCTAGTGGATTTGTAAAAACCGTATAACAACCCGTAGTATCGATTCATAAGAGTTTAAGTCTGTTATGCAGCTGAAACATACATCTGCCCATAACTTCTGCCCAGCGACGAGCTTACGGACCGTAAGCTTAAACCCTTGCGGTTCGTATCCACTTCTTACGGACCGTAAGTACAAACGGATGCGGTCCGTAACCGAACCTGAATTTCATCGCCTAGCTAAAACCTTGCGGACCGTAAGCCTTGGGCCTTACGGTCCGTAACCGTTGATCAGGAGACAAAAATTTTAGGACTTTCATATACTTAATCATGCAACTTTTTAAACTCGAATCTTCAGACATTTCCAGTTGTAATAGTCCAAATGATCAAGTCTGCATTTCTCACATTACCATGCCATGCACTAGTGTTCCCTTGGATTCTTTAGAAATGGCCATTGCATGAAGATTTGTCATTTCTTGCACATGTGATTTTATTTCTCGAAAATTGAACAATTCATCACAAATTCAACCGAGTGTTTTATGAATTCTTATTCCGTATATTCACAAGAGTGTATTTATTTTTCAAAGCTTTGGGAATTTTAAAAGGTCAATCAGATGTAGAATTAACATGTTGACACGTTTAATTCCTGAAGCTTTTTAATCTCCCGATTATATTTACAAACGGCTTGTTATATTCAATCAATCACTCGATTGAGAATATATTCTCCGTGTACCATCATTCAAAGGCTCAAGTTTGGCATGTTGACAGTTTTAGTCCCTTCAACTCAATCTTTCATGTATTTAGAGTTTAGGACACGTGTCTATACACAATTGGACACGTTTTTACATGGTGTTACAAGACTGTAACGCCCAGCGTCCCTAAACTTTAGACACTTGGCAAAATCAGCCCCTGAACTCCTATTAATTGTCAGTTTTAGTCCTTGTGGTTATGTGATGTTGATACTTTGGAAATTTTGGTGTGAATCTTATTGATACTTGATGCTTAACGCTATGATACTTAATTCTTCAATCTAGATGCTTGATTTTCAAAACATAAACTATGAGACTTGATGCCGATACTAGACTCTTGATGCTTGACTCTTGATGCTTAATCTAGATACTTGACTCTTGATGCTTGAGAAACTATGATTCGTGACTCTTGAAACTTATTTGGTGCTTGACTCCTTAGACTCATAAAACTTGATTCTTGGTTAAACGAGAGACTGGAGCCTTGTCACTGGCGGAATCTATGAAACCTGGGAAGTTTTGGTTTGAAATGTAATCTAGATACTTTATCCAAACTATACGCAACGCAACCCTTAATCGGACACGCTAAACGAACCTAAGTCCGGAATGTGGAAAGAAAGGATTGGCTAGAGTAGCCGTCCGATCGGATAGCCGTTCGATCGAACGACCAGCCGGTCGAACGACCACCCGACCGAGTGACTACTCGATCGACCGACGCCCACCTTGCACCACCGTTTTCCTCTTCTCTCCTATTTCCCACTATAAATAGACCTGTCACATCACCTTTTCAGTGATGTGACACCTCTGCTCGACCAAGACATGCGCACACTCCTTTTCTTAATTCTCCTACTGATTCCGGTATGTTTTCGGCTAGATTCTTGTACTTTCTTGATCTACACTTCATTTTCTACGTGATTCTCACTTGAAATCACACTTTTCGCCGTGAAATCTCTCGGATCTGAGTTCTTGAGGGTGATGTCATCATGAGGGTTAGTACAAACTATCATGTGATGTCATTCTGAGCAAGATCTAGCTCAGATCCAAGGTATTTCATGTGTTTTTACATTAAATCTACGCTAAATCTATGCTTTTCATATACAAACTTGGGTTATCCATCAAACTTTCGATTTACTTCGGTGATAAGTGGGACTGAACGCTGTAGACTTGATCGGTGGTCTAGAGTTGGTTTAGGAACGGATTGATCACTGATTAAGATGATCACGGGATAGACTCCGGCTTGAACCCGTCGTTAACAGACAAACGGGTCGGACTAGGGTGATCCCCGACCGATCAGAAAGGCTGTAAAACGCTAAGCTACTGCTGTCTCCGTCTGTACCGTGACGTCGCATTCAATTTTCAAAGTTAGAGATCTTACAAAATGTTAAACAAGAACAAGGGTCGCCGGACGAGTGGCAACCCGATCGGACAACCACCCTATCAAGTGACACTTGCCATAATCTTGAAACTTACAAACACTTGGTAAACAATCAAAATTTGGAAGCCAGATCGAATGGCAACCCGATCGGACAACCGCCCGATCGATCAGCCATCCGATTGGGAGAACCAGGATACTTGCACTTGGATCAAGTGGCAACCCGATCGAACAACTGTCCGAACGAGCAGCCACCCTATCCCTTCCACCAGCAAACTTCAACAACAAGTGGCAACCCGATCGGATTACCATCCGATCGGTCAGTCGTTACCTTTCACACTCATAAGTCAACCGACCGACTGACCGTCCGATCGAACAGCCATCCGATCGGACAGTCATCCGATCAAGTGACTGGTTTGGCACTTTATTCAGCCTCGTTATTCTGCCCAACTCTTACCTTAACGTAATCTAATCAGGCTAATCCTAAAAGAGCTCCCTTTGATCCAATATCAGTTGTACTGTTAAGCAATCACTGTGAGTATACTCGATCCCCTTTTACTTTAAACTTTTGGGGTGTAACATGTATTCTATGAAACTTAAACTTGAATCTTTGAAACTTATACTCTATCCTATGCGAAACTTGTGATTCTTGATTCTTGACTCTTTGTGCTATGTGACGTTTAATCCAGAGTGTGTAGTTCTGCCTTAACAATAGTAGCGCTATAGGAGTAATGCACATCCCTGTTAGTCTTTGGGGTATTGTTAGGAGGAGCCATATAACCTCCCGTTAAACTTTGGGAAAGGCACTTAACGCATTGGAAACTTGGGCTGTCACTGCGTGGGCTGTGACACTAGCACGGCTGAAACTATTTTATTGATTGCACTACGGATAGGAGTTGTTTTAATCTATTATTCTATTATCAAACTTGTATACTCGCCAATACTTTTGTATTGATATTTTAATACATGTTGCAGGCTGATAGGATGCTTGGAATGCATGGAATACAGCTAGGAGTTGCCTAGAAACGTCGCCTAGCTAATAATAGTCTTTTGAACAATTTGAACAATTTATGATTTGGTTTGTAATATGATACTGTGATGACGTTGATAGACAATTGCATGAAATCAATTAATCTTTATTGAAATAATAGTGTTATGGAATTCTCAAGAGCAATCTGAACGCTTAGTGCTCGCACCCCGGTGTTTCCGCCATCGGTTGGGGTGTGACACACACCTGAACCCTTAAATCGACACCTTCAATACGGGTCTTATTGCTTTTTCAATTTCCAATAAAGACTGATGTGTCAGATTTTGTCTATTTGACTGGACCTATACGGGTCGTATAGACCCCCTGAATTCTCAAAAAAAAAAAAAAAAAAAACAAGTAGTTAATTGATAAATAAGGGGGTCAATACGGGTCGTATAGGTATAGACCCCTTGATTTATCAATTAACCCCCCCCCCCCCCCCCTTAGAATTCAGGGGTCTACGTGATAAAGTCTTAAAATTGTTTTTGTTTAAAAAATAAAAGAATTCTTTTATTAAACTTTGTTAAAACTATGATTAAATGTATACAAAAATTTGAAAAAAAAAAACAAAGTTTAATTAACCCCCTGATTTATCAATTAAACTTTGGTATTTTTACAAATTTTTGTAAAAAATTAATCATAGTTTTAACAAAGTTTAATAAAAGAATGCGTTTATTAATTAAAGTTTGGTTTTTTTTTTTACAAATTTTTGTATACATTTAATCATAGTTTTAATAAAGTTTAATAAAATATTTTTTTTTTTTTTTTTTTTACATTTTTTTTAAACTTTATCATGTAGACCTCTGAATTCTAAAAAAAGGTTAATTGATAAATTAGGGGTTGATACGACCCGTATTGACCCCTTGATTTATCAATTAACCCCTTGTTTTTTTGAGAATTCAGGGGGTCTATATTACCCGTATAGGTTTAATTAAATAGACAAAATCTGACACATCAGGCTTTATTGGAAATTGAAAAAGCAATACAACTCGTATAGGCCTATACGACCCGTATTGAAAAAACAAAGTATACGGATAAATTGACTGGTGTACCAATAGAATTCCCATTTTTGATTTGCCATTTACCCAACAAAAGTAAATCATCTACAAAGGAAGGGTTTGATAGGACCGACCCATTATTTGGTGTTTCTAGACCATGGAAAACCCTCAAGATTCACCACCTACTACTGCAACATACAAGAAAGGGACTCCCATAGCTATAACAAAAATAAATGGTGATAAATGGTCTCCTTGTCGGGCACTCCGTTTCTATAACAAAAAAAATATTACAGCATGAGGCCGAGTTTTTTAGAATCTTCATTTTACTAAGCTTTAAATTTCGTTTAACTTGAGTTTGTAAAAGTTTAACTTCTATCTACTTGTTAAATGCGTATAAGTTCTTTAGAATATACAAATATCTTATATTCTACGACACGTGATAATAGTAAAGACAGATAAACATATACACGTAATCAAACTATCTTATCAACACAAAGTGACTAATTCAACCTAAGAAAAAAAATCCAAGGACCTTTTCCGTGATTTTATAGCATCCACTTGACATGTCAACCGTTAAGATGTAATGGACTCCACCTACGTCAGCAACCAATAGTATAAAAAAAAAAATATTTTAGGGTCATTCTATACGCACCCCCCTAATTACTAATTACTAATTACTAATTACACCCCCCTATAAAAACATCACATCCATCAATCATTTGCTTTTTTGTTTTTAGTCTTTTTAGTCTTTTTGTTATTATTATTATTTACTATTAGTAATGAATTATTATTATTATTATAACTAATTATTATAACTAATTATTTATCCAATTACATTTATAGTAGTAATAGAAACTATAAAAAAAAATAAGTGCATTCTTACAAAATTATATTATTAAACATTTTACATACCGAGCTTTAATCTACAACATAATATGTAGCAGGTTGTGCTATCCAAAAATTATACATATTTTGACGTGATTCAAATATATTCCCCCAGCCAACTGCATCATTTTTGCTCATTAATTTCCATAGGTTGTTTGTGCTGGCAATTGGATACTCTCCTTGCAATTCTACCATTATAAAATGGTTACCATTCACGTGTGCAATTGTAATTATTTTTTTTTCTGGGAACTCGTGAGGGCCTCTCCAAAGCGAAAAACAAGTAGAACTGTTTCTTTTTTCTTGAGATAAAAAATAAACGATCACATTAAACTTGTTCGCAATCAAGAATCCTGCCTCTGGCATAATCATCCAGTGTTTTTCAGGTGCAACCCCCGATCCTGACCAAGCCAAGGACGTGAACACATCTTTGAATGAGCCTAAGAAAGCCTTAGTGTACTTATTTCTAAACTCGAGTAGCTCTTCCATCAGTGATCTCCGGATAAATAACCATTCATCTTCACCGTACCCGAGAGCAGAAGCTGTCGCCCGAAACCCACAATTTCCATCACCTAACACGTTATGTATGCGTGTAACATACGCATGGAAGATTTTTGGAATTAGATGAATATAGTTGTGTATCACCTATGATGCTTGATCTTGGTTCAACCCCATGAAGTCATAGTCTGGCGCACTTGTAGAGTTGGCGAAAGAACTTTTTCCGACAATATCTTGGTTCAACCCCATGAAATCATATCCCGGTGTGTTTAAAAGGTTGTTAAAAAAACCTTGTCCGTCTGTATCTTGTGTCATGAACGGACTTGGTTCACCAGGATCGTCCTTGAATGGTTTTTTTCCGTAAATATCTTGATTTATGAACGGACTTGTTTCACCAGGCACTTGATAGTTAACGTCTGGACTGACGTAACCAACATAATCATGATCTTGGGAGTTCACAAATGAACTGTGCCTTGCAGGTTCTTGAGTGTAATCCTGCTCTTGATAGTTCGTAAATGAACTGTGCCTTGTAAATGAACTATGCCTTGCAGGTTCTTGAGTGTAATCCTGCTCTTGATAGTTCGTAAATGAACTGTGCCTTGCAGGCTCTTGAGTGTAATCATGATCTTGGGAGTTCCCAAACGAACTGTGCCTTGGAGGCTTCTGAGAGTAGCTTCGTTGAAGGGGCGGTTTAGCAATTGCAGGGTTCGGTATTGTTTGTTGTTTGGATTTTGTAGTTGGTCGTCCACGAGTATTTTTTTTAACATCAGGTTCTTCAACAAAAGGTATACTTGGATTGGTTAATGCTTTTAACTTTTGTAGTAAACTTTTCTTTCCAGGCTTGGATCGATTATCGAAGGCTTGTTTAAAACTTTCCAACTCGACGTCACAAGTAATATCCTCACAATATACTGGTAAGTCGAGTTTCCTCCAAAATTCATCGACCGAATCTAAAGGAATAGATTGACCTGCATTAAAGCATAAGTTGTCAGCTTTTAAATATTACCAAGCACATCGACCGAATCTTAGTTTAAATACACTGACCTGCTTTCTTATACTTTGAGATTTCACAAGCACATGGTAATCCATAACACTTACGAACTTGACAACGACAATGTGAACGCTTTAAATGACGCTCTGCTATTATTATATCAAGTGCTTCATGAGAAACAGAGCCATGTAATAGCTTCAACATTGGTAGGCTGTGTTTATGCATTAGAACAGTTCTACTTTTTTCAAAGCTATCTTTAACTATTGTATATTGCGAGTTCACTACTTCATCAATGTGACGAACAATCTTATCTAAGGTACAATTTGCTGAATTCAAGAATTTTTTTAGCTTGGCATGTTGGCTTTCAGCTCTGTTAGTTGTCTGATTTCCGAAATGTAAGCATTCGTTAGTCCATACGGACACAAACATTTCTTTATACTTGTTTAACCAAATGTAAGCTCTGTTAGTTGAAGATTTTCCAATCATGATCCATGGTGAAAAATGATTTGCAGTTTCTAAATATACTTTGAGAAACGTGCCACCTACAAAGTAATCGGGTAGCATTCGGAAAAACTTTCTCGCATGCATTCATCAGAGCTAACTCCCTGTCCGTAACTATAACACGTGGTTGTTGCATGCTCTCCTCTAGAGTTGATTTTAAACAGTTTAATGCCCAAAGATATTTCTCCTCTGTTTCTTTACGCATAACTGCAAAAGCTATGGAGATTGTCTTGTTGGTAGAAGTTACACCAACAATTTCAAGAAAAGGCAATTTATACTTGTTCGTAACATCCATAAGCAACACATGTGGAAAATCAAGGAAGTACTTGTATGATATTTTAGGAACAAAGAATAAGTCTTCCAACTTGTTTGAAACTCTATTGGTGGAAATTTCAAAAGTATACCCTTTATCATTTAAATGAGATATTAGCACCTCCATCAAAGATTTCCCTTTATGATCCGTTGCTCGAATTTTATCACGTGCGTTATATATGTTTTTAATTGTAGAGACATTATTTTCATCGCGCTCCTTCATAACACCTAAAATATCTTTTGGGAACACACCCTTCCCCGTCAACTCTGCCACCAATTGGTGTTCATTAGGTGTCAATCGTTTGAGGATTGAGTGTCCCTCCATATATTCTCCGGGTGGATGATTATGTTCACCAGCTTTTACTTTTAACGTCCAAGAACCATTCTTTTTTGAAAATTTCCCTACCATTTCAAACGGGCAATTTATCTTTCTAGTGCCGGTCTCTCTACTTGAATCTTTAACTGATTTATACACACCACCACGATCACACATAAGTACAACTTTAGACACGTAGCCATTTTTAGCTTTCGATCTTTTAGTCACAATAGCGTAACCAAGACTACGTCCGGTGTTTCTAACCCATTCCATCAACTCTTCACGAGACTTGAACACCTAAAAGTGAACTAATATTAGTTACAAAATATTAGATGAACAAGCTTGAGTAGTTACAAAATATATATTATCCAAACAAACTCATTTAAACTAAAACAAGACCCTTAACCTAGCTAGATTATATAACTAAGTTGAAACTTGAAACATGGGAATTAAAAACTATACCTGATCTGTTGAAAATCCAGACATCTCTTTAACTTTTCTGAATGCTATGATGAAGCATAAATAGATTACTCTTTGAACAAGTAAATTTATGCAGCTCTTTGAATAGCTTTCTCAAGTATATGAAGCGAATGCACTGAAGTGAAAACAATAATATCACCGATAGTATGAGAATATGATCATCTTCATTATTATAGTTGAGCACCGATAGTATGATAGTATGATGAAACATAGCACCAATAATATGATCATCTTCATTATTATAATTGTAGCACCAATAATTTGAGTCATTTTATATGATTACACTCAAGAAAATATTTTGTGTTCGTACTAGTGAATAACCAAGTGACCAGGTGACCAAACATTATAAAATATTATTAAGCCTAGCACCAATAATATGATCATTTTACACGTTTTTTTTCAATTTTAATAATAATAATAATAATAATTCATTACTAATAGTAAATAATAATAATAACAAAAAGAAACTAAAATATAATAAAAAGACAACAAAAAGACAAAAAGACTAAAAACAAAAAAACAAATGATTGATGGATGTGATGTTTTTATAGGGGGGTGTAATTAGTAATTAGGGGGGGTGCGTATAGTATCACCCGTAAAATACTACATAGACGGAGTTGAAAGATATTTTTACACTATGAAAACAGAGTCGAGGGGTGGCCCGGGCAACCCATTCTTATACAATGGCTCCGCCCCTGCCTACGTGACAATACCATTAATAAAATCCTTCATTTTGAGATTTTGATATCATATATAAACATGTTATATTTTTTGGGAAAAAATGATATGTTGCCCTCATTGAATCTCTCTCTCTCTTAACGACTTTCTTGTATTAGGCTACCGTACTTATTAAATTGGAGAGCCCAGTTACCTCAATTCGACCAGATTATGTTGTCGTAACCGGGCTCATGCTGACTTCAGAGTTTTGCTTGAGCGTTCCCTAGGGAAACCATACCGCCGGCTGCCACTTGACAGTCGTTGTGTCACCACAAGAGCAGAACTCTCTAGCATAACACACACGAAAACTCGGGTGGGCTCAAATAGAGCCTGACACCTCTACAAGGAGGCTAGCTATGCTCTATCTATCATTTCCTAATCCTCCAAAATGACACAAGTGAGAAGTGAACTTAAGTCTCCATTGAAAAACTCAAACCTCTCTACACAAATCTCATATTTACCCTATAACAAACTCTTTTTTTTTCGACTATCTTTCTTAAATTCTTTTACTTTTGCTAGACCCATAATATGAATTATTTGTAGTTATATGTAAGATACAAAATATCTTACATTCAACCATACGTGATAAAAACACATACGCATTGTCAAACTATTCTGTCAACTTCTTATGAATGAACTTAAAGTAACCAAGTCAACATAAGGAAAAATATCCAAGTTTGTTTGTGGTGGTTTTATAGCCCCCACTGGACACGTCAAATTGTCAATCCTTAATATGTAATGGACTCCACCTAGTTGATGTTGAAAATATTTCAATCAAACGGTAAATTAATATAAACTGTATTAATTACTGAGTTATAAGCCAAACTAGTTTGTTTCAACTTGAGCAAACTGATTAAAGAAAGGTAGAAGGAGACTGTCCCGTTATCGGACGAATTTAAAGAACACGCAAAAATTAAAACCAACCTGACGATCGAGAAAGAAGATCCTTGAACTGCACGGATGACTCTTGTCCTTAAAGGATTTTATGCGCTCGTATTACTGTGAGCTGCAACGTAAACTCCCGGGATTTAATGCAGAACTGATCCGGTATTCTAACAGCAATGGAAACCAGAAAAACGCAGAAGCTGGAGAAGAAACTGAAGCAAAGAAAGGTGGGATGAGGCTGCGAAAATTAGGTGTATTGAATGGGTAGCAGAAGGCTTTTATTTACCAGGGTTGTGATCACACCAAAGAATGAGAAAAACGGGGAGTGGGATAACCATCCAGAACCAAATTCGGTTACTGGAGATATCCCACACGAATTAGAATTACTAGAGATAATGGGATAACCCCCACTGTTTTGATTTCACCTCTATCTCCTTATCTCATTCGATCCACAGATCAGACACACCTGAACCAGACCCTAGCTAAAAATAAAAGCTCCTCGCGACGATGCGTACGTGCGAAGTGCAAAGTGCGCCTCAAACGCGCCCATTCACGCCTCAAACGTGACCATTCGAGAGCTCGCGGCTCGGCTCGGCTCGACGCGCGTGTGGGCTTTATCTACTTCTAAACCCATTTAACACTTTGGAAGCCCATAAGGAGTAATCCCTTATAAACCACTCAAACTTCATTCACTCCACCAATGTGGGATGAAGGAAACATACCAACTTGTATGTTATCCTTTAAAATTTCCAACAATCCCCCACCAAGTTGGAATGTTTCCTTTCACTTAGACTGATGATGTCACTAGGTGTCACGAAGATTAAACCCAGTTTATGTTGACAAACAAGAAGAGATAGATTTGATGGTGTCCTATGGAATTAAACCATTAACCTGATAGCCCCCTTCGGCTTACCCCCACACATCACCAGCTGACTTTGCGTTCTCACTGAGCACGAATATGGCTATAAATCCTTTTCATAACCCTTTAGAAGATAAACCACTAATCTTCACTTGAGGCGGCACCACCCCTAGATCATATAGGCGAAGTTTTACATCATCCACGTTGCTTGGATGCCTTCAAAACTTTGTTAAGAGCATAAGCTCACCCTTGTTCTCGGCAACGACGTACTATCATACCTCACATGGATCTATCAAATTTGATAGTACCTTCTATCGTTAAGTGACTTCGTTTTTACCCATTAAACTTGAGAAATAGGAGCACTAAGTTCAAGTCGGGTTTCCATCACTAACGATTCTATTGTGGTTTTAGACCCATGTCTCTCGCGGTATTCACAACCAAATCTCTCGTCAGAGGTTTAGTAAACGGATCTGCCAAGTTCTTACTCGTCTTGACATAGACAACCTTGATGGTACCACTTTCAAGCAGTTGTCTCACATAATTGTGCCAAAGACCTATGTGTCTTGACCTCCCATTATACACTGCGTTGTATACTTTAGATAGTGTGGCCTCACTATCACAATACATGGGAATGGACGGCATTGGAACATCCCACAGACGGATGTCAGTAAGTAGATCTCAAATCCACTCCGTTTCCTTACTAGCCGCAACTAGTGCTATGAACTCAGCTTCCATAGTTGAGTGGGCAATACACGTCTGTTTCTTGCTCGCCCAAGAAATTGCTGCTCCTGCTAGAGTGTAAATCCACCCACTTGTAGATTTTGAATCACCGGTGTGATCAATCCAGCTTGCATCAGAATAACCTTCGAGTATTCTAGAAGAAGACGTGTATGTCAGTTCTAAGTTACTGGTCCTTTTCAGGTATCCAAGTACTCTACCCACTGCCTTCCAGTGTTCTGTCACTGGATTGACAGTATACTGGCTCAGTTTGCTTACAGCAAAAGCAATGTCAGGACGAGTGCAACGCGTTGCATACATCATACTTCCAATAGCACTCGCATATTCCAGTTGAGCCACTGCTCTTCCAGAGTTCACTTTAAGTTTCACACTTGGATCAAACAGGGTATTAAACTCTTTAATATTTAAGTGTTGAAACTTAGTCAGAATTTTCTCTATGTAATGTGATTGACTTAGAGAAATCTGACTTCCAGTACTTTTCACCTTGATCCCAAGAATGGTATCAACTTCTCCTAGATCTTTCATCTTAAAGTTCGAGGACAAATACTTCTTTGTTTTAGAAATACCTTCAAGGTGAGTACCAATGATCAACATATCATCAACATAGAGACAAATCACGACTGTATAACCAGGTTCACATTTAGTGTAAATACATCTGTCAGCACTATTGTATTGAAACCCGAAAGCAGTCACAGTGGTATCAAATCTCCCATGCCACTGTTTAGGAGCTTGCTTCAAACCATATAGAGATTTAATAAGTCTACACACTTTGTTCTCTGGTCTGGGCATCACAAACCCTTCTGGTTGCTCCAAATAAATCTCTTCATTTAGATACCCATTTATAAATGCAGTCTTTACATCCATTTGATGGATGTACAACCCTTTCAAAGCAGACACCGCTATTAGAGTTCTAATAGAACTAATTCTAGCCACAGGTGCATAGGTATCAAAATAGTCGATCATTTCTCTCTGCCTATACCCTTTAGTAACTAATCTTGCTTTATAGGCAGAGATGGATCCATCTGGATGATACTTCCTTTTGAAAATCCATTTGGACCCAATAGGTTTCTTTCCCTTGGGTAGATCAGCTAACTCCCAAGTTCCATTTCCCATAATGGAATCCATTTCATCATTGACTGCTTCCTTCCACAAAGGAGCATCTCTTGATGACATTGCTTGGCTGAAAGTTTTAGGATCATCATCCAAATTTACAGCGAAAATGACCTCTCTCGTCACTTTCTTTTGAGTTCCTTCAACTAGGTAAGAAAAGAAATCATCTCCATAACTTTTCACTTTTCTAACTCTAGTACTTTTTCTCGGTTCTTCAACTATCGGTGAGGGTTGGACTCTTTTTTCAGAAGTACTAGAAGCTGTGGTGCAATTTGAGTTTTCATCATCTCCAGAAAACTTGTTCTCAAAGAATTCCACATCTCTGGATTCTACAACTATACCTGATTCATCATCCAACAATCGATAAGACTTACTATGCGAAGCATATCCAATGAATACATTCTTGAAAGCTCGTTCTCCCAGTTTGAGTGTCTTTGGATTAGGTACGCGATAGTAGGCAAGACAACCCCAAACCCTCAAATGCTCTAGGTTTGGTTTTCTTCCTTTCCACAACTCATATGGGCTCGTAGGTATCACACGACTAGTGATCCTATTGTGAACATAACATGCGGCCAACAAAGCTTCCCCCACATATTACGAGGTAGACCCGATTGATTTAACATACAGTTAACCATCTCTACCAAGGTTCGGTTCTTTCTCTCAGCCAAACCATTTTGTTGGGGAGTATACGGTGCAGTTCTCTCAAGTATGATGCCTTCCTCTTCGCAGAATGCATCAAACTTTCGGTTAAAGTATTCTCCGCTTCTGTCCGAGCGAATAATTTTATTGCATTTCTCTCATTGTTTTTCAACCTCAGCCTTACATATTTTAAATGCCTCAAAAGCTTCGTCTTTTGAATGCAATAAATAAACATATAAGTATCGGCTCGAGTCATCGCAGAAAGTGATAAAGTATCTCTTACCCCCACGAGTAAGAACTCCATTCAGTTCACAAATATCTAAATGAATTAGTTCTAGTAGTGATTTATTGCGTTTTTGGACACTTGGAAAAAGGTTTCTTTGTGGATTTTAATTTCACACAAGTTTCGCATTTTTCAAAGTCTTTATCTTTTAATTTTAATAAACCTTTAGTTTGCATTTTTTCAATGTTTTTAATATTTGTATGAGCTAAACGTTTATGTCATAAAGAAATTGAACAAGCGATATAATCAGAGGACATAATTTCATTCAATTCAAAACCAATTGCATTACATTCACCAAAACTAGTACTATTACTACCACTATCACTATCACTATCACTTTCATTCCCAAACCCATCAATCACAGAAACGCCCCCTTCATCCGAGTCTGCTTCTTCATCAATCCCATCTTCAGCTAAGTCAAGACGATACATTCCACCCGTGTTCTTTGCTTGACCCACATAGATGTCATTTAGAGAAAACTTCACACAGAGATTCTTAAGAACCAGCTTGTAACCATTCCGATCGAACTTATCGGCAGAAACAAGACCCTTGGTGATACTAGGAACATGCAACACGTCCTGAAGGGTAACCACTTGACCATCTTTAAAGTTTAGACGCACCGTGCCTTTACCACGAACTTCTACACGATGTCCATCAGCACATACCACCATTGTTCCTTGAGGAACAGGACCATAAGTAAGAAACGAGCCACGATTCCCACAAACATGAACAATGGCTCTAGAATCCGAAAACCATCCTCTACATGCCACAATGCGTGTATATTGAGAAAGCATATTAACCTCTCCAAGACCCACATTGGCCACTAGATTGGTGACTTTCTCAACCTCAATTGCACTTGTAGAACCAACCTTAGATCCAGAATTCCTTTGAGAGCACTCTCATGCATAATGCCCGGTTTCTCCACAAACATAACATTTACCAGACCTCTTTGGTTGATGGTTGTTAGTGTGTTGTGACTTCTTGAATTCCTTTTTCTTTGGTGCTGTAAACTTCTTATTCTTTGATGCCCCTTTTCCCTTTTGACCAGATCCTCCAGCAACATGATTAACACTCGATCTGACTTTACTTCTTTTGCCCCTGTTGCGCGTTTCCTCCTCAATTTGGAGGTGCTTCAACAGTTCGTCCAAAGAGTAGTCCTCAGACTTGTGCATCATCCTCTTTGAGAAATCTTTCCAATTAGGAGGCAGTTTTGCAATAATGACCCCTACTTGAAATATTTCTTGCAGCGGAATTGAAAGTGCGGTCAATTTGTTAACAAGAACTTGGAGTTCATGCACTTGCTCCAGGATTGACTTGTCATCGACCATTTGAAAGTCTAAGTACTTGGAAATAAGGTATTTGTTAGTACCTTCTTCATGAGCCTTGTACTTATCTTCCAAAGCTTTCCACAATTCTCTAGCACTTTTTACCGGCGCGTACAAGTCATAGAGACGATCCGAAAGAGAATTTTTAATGTGGCCCAGGCAAAGATCTTCAGCTTCCTTATGGATAAGTCTTTGCTTTGCCAAATCTTGATTCGGGACCTCTCCCTCCTCAAGAGGAGGGCCTTCAGGGATTTCAGGCAAATCTGGATCAAGGATATAGTAGAGTTTCAGCACAACTAGCATGAACTTAACCTTGTCCGCCCAACGGGTATAGTTCTGACCATCGAATCTGTCCAACTTGACAAACTCTTGATTCATGAATCTCAGATTGGCTGTTGGTAGTTCAGAGTCCATTAGTACTGTTGATTAAACACAAAAAATAAAATCCTTGAAGATTGTTGAAAATATTTCAATCAAACATGAAATTAATATAAACTTTATTAATTACCGAGTTATCAGCCAAACCAGTTTGTTCCAACTTGAGCAAACTGATTAAAGAAAGGTAGAAGGAGACTGTCCTGTTATCGGACGAATTTAAAGAACATGCAAAAATTAAAACTAACCTGGCGATCAAGAAAGAAGATCCTTGAACTGCACGGATGACTCATGTCCTTAAAGGATTTTACGCGCTCGTATTGCTGTGAGCTGCAGGGTAAACTCCCAGGATTTAATGCAGAACTGATCCGGTATTCCAACAACAATGGAAACCAGAAAAACGCAGAAGCTGGAGAACTGAAGCATAGAAAGGTGGGAGGAGGCTGCGAAAATTAGGTGTATTGAATGGGTAACAGGAGGCTTTTATTTATAGGTTGTGATCACACCAAAGAATGAGAAAAACGGGGAGTAGGATAACCATCCAGGACCAAATTCGGTTGCTAGAGATATCCCACACGAATTCGAATTACTAGAGATAATGGGATAACCCCCACTGTTTCGAATTCTCCTCTATCTCCTTATCTCACTCGATCCACAGATCTGACACACCTGAACCGGACCCTAGCTAAAAATAAAAGCTCCTCAGCTCCTTGCGAAGTGCAAAGTGCACCTCAAACGCGTCCATTCTCGCCTTAAACGCGACCATTCGAGAGCTCGCGGCTCGGCTCGGCGCACATGTGGGCTTTATCCACTTCTCAACCCATTTAACACTTTGGAGGCCCACAAGGAGTAATTGATGTGCTAAAAGTAGTTTAATAAAAACAACTAAAATTAACCTAAATCTTGACTCAAAGTAATACTCTAGACTCTCTAAACTCGACTAAACTACTAACCGACAAGCGAACCGATCGACTTTAGTAAAGCTAAGTAAGTCCGGATATCGAACCCATGAGACTCAATTTAATTACGCTAAGACTCTATCTAGACTAAGACTGACACAACTTACTAAATTTGTTTATTTGATGGGGGGGGGGGGGGTTCTAAAAATCTTAAATATAAAATAAAATATTAAACTAGAATATTAATAAAATAACTAAACACGAACGTGGACGGAGACTTAAACCAGTGGCGATGAAGACTACCTAGGCTAGACGCAAGTTTAACTTGGAATGGATTTATATTCGAAGGTAATGTGGTATGGAACCGGGATCTTTGGATACTAAACCTATTAAGACACCAACTAATCCCCTCAACCCTTCTCGATGCGATTCTTGTGGCACTACCTAGGCTGTTACGATTACCGGTTGTTAGATTTCCTTACAGTCCTCTAACTTCTTGAAAGTGCCCTAATGTGACAATCTACCTTACAGCGCGAAAGTCTAAGGCAACTATGGGTTCAACTTGGTTTAATAGACAAGAGAATGGTTAGGGAACTAGACCGATTCCTTACAAAACCTAAACCTAGCTATATACCAAACCAAGACCTATTAACAATCTTGAGCCTTACAGCGACAAGATTAGTAGAACACTTGATTTTATAAGATTACCGAATATTACTTCTAAGGTTACTTACTAGATTTTCGCCTTAAAGGATTAAAGATTTATTAACGTGATATAGACACTCACCTAAATCTAGAACCCTAGCACAACCCTATTATGTGATATAGACCGTCACCAAGGATTATACGAAGCAATAAACAGCGATCAAACAATATCAAGCATGGATATACACCAAGTTAAAATTCCATAGTCGTTTACAATTCAAGAAAACCCATAAACCACATTTTTAACGAATAAAAACCCAAACTTCATTAAACCATTGTCATGCCTAGGTAGTTATAAAAGATTTAGCCGGAAAACATAATCAGAAACATAATCATAATCAATATAAGTTCTGAATTCATCAAGTTACAAATTAAAACGAACAAAAACGAAAGAATAGGATGATTAAACCCGTAATCTTCACTCCCGAACGCTCCAAAGTATACCCGAATGAATCTCAGCTTCCGAGCACTCCAATGATCTTCATTCAGCCTCTGAAAGTCTCAAAGAACTCCAAATTCGTAAGTGTAATCCGGCTGTGAACGATCATCATGATTATATAAGTGTTCAAACCCTACTAGCCGTTGCAGAAACAAGGCAGTGCACGAATTCCACTTTTTTCGCGGCCCGCGTAACATATAAACATAAGTTTACGCGGCCGGTATGAATGCCATCATCAGAAACATATTTTTAAGTTGAGGCGGGGCGCGTAAGAGGTTATGTTTGTTTACGCGGCCCGCCTGGAAGCTTCAGGATTGATTTTCCGACTTGTTTTAGCTTCCGAGCTTTCGATTTCCGATCCAGCACTTTGCTTTTCCAGAATTTGACCAGTTTCTTCTTCTTTTGGCTACAAAGACGTGGAGAACACAAATAATCAAAAGTATGTACATTCTACGCTAAAACGGAATAAAAACAATTATTTAACGACTAAACGGACGCGAATAAAGATGTATTTTACAATACATCAGTAATCCCTTATAAACCACTCAAACTTCATTCCCTCCACCAATGTGGGATGAAGGAAACATACCAACTTGTATGTTATCCTTTAAAATTTCCAACAATTGACAATACCATCTATATTATTCTTCATTTGACAACCAATTGAAACTTTTTATATGTTTGGAAAAACTTAAAAGTCATGTAAACCTTTATACAAAAAATAGCAAGTTAAGAAAAACCTAGATTAGAAAAACCTAGGAAATCTTATGTAACATTTTTATTTTTTCTTAAAAATACAGGGAATGTAAAATAAATATATTTGAACATTTTTAGGTAACATACAGATGTAAAAAGCGTCGACTAGTTTTTTTTAAAGGAAAAATTACAAGTTTTGTCCTTTATCTATATACCTCTTTTCAGGCGGTGTCCTTTTCAACTAATTTTGGCAGGTTTTGCCCTTTATAGGGAATTTTGTTGCAAGTTACGTCCTTTGAGCCTAACCCAATTAAATTTTTCTGTTAAATCTTATTACACATGAGTAATTTAGTCTTTTTACTTATTTAAAGGACAAAACTCGTAATTTGTTCTTTAAAAAATATTTCAATACATATATATATATATAAGTGTGTATGTGTGTGTGTGTATAACAACCTGTTCACCACCTCCTCAATTCATCCCCAATTCATCCTCAATAACCTAACATCATCTTCTTCCCCAATAGATCTTGCATCTTTCTTACACTTTCTTCGATCAACTGATAGATTTCTTCAAGGAAAAATTACACCGAAAAATTACAACCCCTAAACGCCCACCACCACTGGAGCACTATAATTTTGATGTTTAATTAGGTTTTGTTATAATTATAAATTATGATGTCGTTGTATCTTCTTCCCCATGCCAGCTCCCACCCGAAGCCTAGCCTCCTTTGTTCTACAAATTCATACAGTACAATCAAGATTACTCAAAATCGACATAGGGCTTTTGATTCCTTGATAAAAGTGAACTGAATGGTGTGTGAAACACTTACCGATTGCACCAAATTTGTGACAACCAGAGATTTCAAGGTCTTCCCTCTACGCACCACTTGTTTCACAATCTTATTTTCATAGTTCATTTTACGTTGTATCAATGTGTAAGATATTTGATTAACTGTATTATTGTTACGTTTGGGCGTTACATGAAGACTTAAGTATTTTGTAATGTTTAGTCATAGCATATTTATGTTTAACTCTGATTGAGAACCACAGTTGACGAAGAACCACACTTGACGAAGAGCTACACTCCACGAAGAACTAGAGTTCTTCGTCATATGCCGCCCTTCGACGAAGGGAGATTCTTCGTCACACTCACAACATGGTGAAGAATGTTCTTCGCCAAGGGATACTTCACCGAAAAGGGCCTTCCGCCAAAGTTATTCGAGGCCCAGAATCATATGCGTATAACATTTCATAACCTGTAACCGCAAACACAAAAACCCTCCCCCTCTCGAAACTGACGGCATCCCTTGTTGAAGCTCTTTCTCTCGTTTGTCCTAGCATATCATCGTGTACTCACAATCCGTCGGTTAGTATGTTTACCCTTGCTATGATACGTGATTCCTGATTTCCTTCGGTTTTGATTAACTTGTTGATTAATGATTGTTGTGTACAAACTGAATTCATAATGGACATGTGTGGGTATGTGCACTGATATGAATGATGATTTTGGATTAGTGTTATTTTATGATTGTGCATGATAAAAGGTTTTCGATGTTAGCGTAAGGTATGAGGTTCACCGATTGTTGATGATGTTTTGATTATGAACTGGGAGTCATACACCCGAGAGGAATTGTTGAGTGATATGTTATTCACTTGATCGAATGGTTCTTGGTAATGTAATCCATGAGTAGGATTATTAAACTGTTAAATGATGATTAGGGCATGTGTTTCGATGCTATCTTTGTGGTGTTGTTAGTTTTGATGATGAACAACAATTAGGGTTGTTTTAACTTGAAAGATAACTGTTGTTTAATCCACTAATCATACCAAAAATGTGTTAATTATTGCTACGAAATCAAATGAGTTGTAACTGTCTGATGAGGGGGCGACGAAGACCTTCCCCACGAAGAATCTAGTTCGACGAAGAATTAGGTCCTTCGTCGACTGATTCTTGACGAACCTCCATGGTTCTTCGCCGTACTCACCCACGACGAAGATTAGTCCTTCGTCGACTAGTGTTTGACGAACCACTTGGACTCTTGGTCGTATTCATTCTCGGCAAAGAATAGACCTTCGCCTTAAGGATTCTTCGTCGTAAAGGCAAATGGTCAGAACAATGGAACAGTTGTGATGAAGATGATATTAGGTAGTTGGATTATAAATACTATTTGTTGCATGGTAACAATGCTGATTAAGAATGAGAAATCTGATTGGAATGGTGTGAGTAGAAACTCCTCTGTTATATGTTGTTATGTGTCATTCACATGGGATGTGGACTTGTATGAGAAATGGGGTATGTGCTACATGTGTACAGTGATCTTTGTGATAAATGCAATCTGTGATAAATACGTGTTTTATTTGATGATAAAACTAATGTTATTGGTAACCACGGTAGGGTTTGGTTGACCAACTTGGAATTGGTAACTTAACATACCGAGCAAAACAAGGTGAGTTCACTTCTCTTGAGCATGTGTCCCAGTGGGTGGGACAATCAAACGGGTATTCATGAGAGGAATAAGTCTTTTCTGGGTAAAAACTGGGATGTTGGATAATACACTCATTTCCTATCACCTTAAGTCCCATCTTCTACCGAATAGTTACCTGAGAGGTAACGGGGTATTAGTTGATAGCGCTATTAGTCTTGGCAACCTCACACCATACCTGAGAGGACGGGTGTGAACTAATGACCTTAATCATGACCAATGCTTAGATAGGGGGCATTGGGGACGGGCAAAACAACCTGGAAGCCATCTTGTACGGTACTCGAGTTATTATCAACATTATTAACAATGAACTGAACTAAACACTTGGCAATTAACGTTTTTGTAAAACTATGAACTCACCAGCGTTGTCTGATACACTTGTTGCATGCTCGCAGGTCGTTAGGTGCTATGGATGAGGAACTTGCTGTCTGGGATTGCTGGAGTGATCATGGGTCGAGTCTTTTGAGAGCACATAACAATACATTTGATTTTCATCTATTTGGTTTTTGAAACATTAAACGATGACTTATCTTATGCTTCCGCTGAACATGTTAAACTTGGATTATGTTTATGAATGTTTTATCATTATAAATGGAAACTTTGTTTAATATTTGGATATTAGTTCAATGTGATTGGTGGCTAGATCCTGGTATGTCACACGCCTAGCGGGGTCTCCGCATGTGATATTTTGGGGGTGTGACAGTTTGGTATCAGAGCCACTGGTTATAGTGAACTAAGTTTTAAAACGTTTTAATAAAACCAGACTATAACCGAACAGTTCAGAAAATCGACCATGACACTCAGCTCCAGATTGCAAGGTTCGTCTCTCGTTTACTTATTGCACATTATATTTAGTGAACACTTGAGTATGACATTGCATGTGAATGCACACCTAGCACTATAGTATGAGTTCTTGTGTTACTAGCCTACGTTATGTGATTGATAGTGTGAGGCTTCCCTAAACCTTCCTGATCTATGTTGTGGTGTTTTTGTCTTGCTACTCGAATTTGAGGAACCTTTTAGCATAAGTTGGGAGGAGCTGAGATAAACATGCAAATCGCGTTGCTATTATGGGTGCACACGTAATAATAATGTGGGGTGCATGTGAGTCCCAGTGAGGCTTAACGAGTGTGAAAGGGGTTCCACTATGTTGTCTGACGTAATGATAGAACTCGGTAATCGGTAGAGGTCATAGTGATGTTTGACTCCCATCCAATCCCAACTTTTAACTTTTTCCACTTTTTATATAGAATCATGAACGGACGAAATGGTGGACGTGGTGGAGGCCGCGGCGATGGACCTGGCAACATTACTCTGTCCCAGGCTGAATTGACCGATTTGATCAATACTCATGTGGCTGAAGCCTTGGCGGCTCAGCAGGCTAGTACAATATGTGCCAAACACTCTTTATCCTTGTGTCGCGTACTCGAATCTTACCCGTGTGTCGTATTTTCTTTTGTCTTTAGGTCAACATGTGAATCAGAACAATCCTCCTGTTTGCACATTTAAGACGTTCATGGATTGAAAGCCACAGACATTTAATGGGACTAAAGGTGCTGTGGAACTACTTCGTTGGTTTGAGAAAGCAGAGTCATTTTTTGCTATGTGTAACTGTCCTGTGGGGGACAGAGTAAAGTATGCTACAGGCACGCTGGAGGACGGTGCCTTGACTTGGTGGAATGCCCAAGTCCAAATGCTGGGTATCGAAATGGCGAATGCGACTACTTGGGACGACTTCAAGGAGTTAATGCGAGAGGGGTACTGTCCTCGTGATGAGATTCAGAAACTCGAGAACGAGTACTATAATTTGAAGATGGCAGGGTCTGAGATCGAAGCGTACACGAAACGGTCACACGAGCTCGCGAACATGTGTCCTAACTTATCACGACCACCCCACCGTAGGATTGAGTTGTACATCAACGGTTTAGCACCACAGGTCAAGGGTCTAGTCACTGCAGCAAATCTTGACAACTTGCCTCGAATCATACGTCTAGCTCACAAGATTACCGATCAGGAGGTGGAGCGTGGCTCGCTACCACCACGTGTTTCCTCTACTGCTGCTACTACTGCTACAGGTACTACTCCTGCTGTTGACAACAAACGAAAATGGAATGATGTGGACAAGGTGTCCAACTCAAATCAGTCAATGAAAAAGCCAGACAACAGCAGCAACCGTAGATTTAGCCAGTCATCCTCAGTTAATCAGAATCAGAGCGACAACTCGAATCAGGGTTCTTACGCAGGGAAGCAACCAAAGTGTAACAAGTGCAACTTCCACCATCGAGGGCCGTGCACCCGGGTCTATCACAGGTGCAACAAGGTGGGCCATATAGCTAGAGATTGCAGGGCCCCACTCCCAAGACAGCAGTAGTAACCCCCACAGCAACAGTAGCCACAGCAATCGGAGAGGCAGCAGCCTCAGCAGAATCAGGGAAATCGTAAGGGGTGTTTTCAGTGTGGAGACGAGGGTCACTTCAGGCGAGATTGCCCTCAACTGAATCAGAATGTTGGTAATAACAATAACAACATTGGAAACAACAACGGAAACAATGGTGGGAATGGTGCGCGTGGAAGAGTGTTTACCATTGGTGCTGGGGAAGCTAGGAATGATGGCAACGTTGTGACTGGTACGTTTTCCGTGAACAATCTATTTGCTTCTGTTTTTTTCGACTCTGGTGCACCTCTTGTAAACAAACATGTAGTAGAATTAGCTGATGGCAAATCGATTGAAGCTTCACATGTCCTTTTTGGGTGTAAACTCGACCTTATGGGTCAAGTGTTCGACATTGACCTACTCCCCGTTACTCTTGGAAGTTTTGATGTGGTTGTTGGTATGGATTGGTTGTCTAAGCATAAAGCGGAAATTCTCTGTAAAGAGAAAATCGTGCGTATTCATCTCCCTAGTGGAGAATCTTTGTCGGTTCAAGGTCATCGTAGTGGTGCAATGGTTGGTATCATCTCAGCTATGAAAGCCCAGAAATGTCTATGGAAGGGCTATCCTGCCATTTTAGCGCTTGTTACCGATACTCAGCATGAAGAGAGGGAAATCGAAGACTTGCCAGTTGTTCGTGAGTTTTCTGACGTTTTTCCTGAAGAAATTCCTGGTATACCTCCACACCGTCAGGTAGAATTTCAGATTGACCTTACACCAGGAGCAGCCCCGATTGACCGTGCTCCTTATCGTCTTGCACCATGAGAGTTGCAAGAGCTGTCAAATCAACTCCAAGAACTGTTGGATAGTGGTTTTATCTGACCTAGTTCTTCGCCTTGGGGAGCCCCAGTTCTGTTTGTGAAGAAGAAGGACGGGTCCTTTCATATGTGTATAGATTTCCGTGAACTCAACAAGGTGACCGTCAAGAATCGTTACCCTTTACCTCGCATTGATGACTTGTTTGACCAGCTGCAGGGGTCCAGCTTATACTAAAAAATCGACTTAAGATCGGGTTATCATCAGATGAGAGTCCGGGAGGAGGATGTTCCAAAAACAGCTTTTCAAAGGCGGTATGGCCATTATGAGTTTCTGGTTATGCCATTCGGGTTGACAAACGCACCGGCGGTTTTCATTGCCTTATGAATCGTGTGTGCAAACCGTATCTCGACGATTTCATCATTGTGTTTATCGATGACATCTTGATCTATTCTAAGAGCAAGGAGGACCACGAGCGACACTTGCGTCTTAACTTGGATCTCCTGAGGAACGAGCAACTCTACGCGAAATTCTCTAAGTGTGATTTCTGGATTCGAGAAGTACACTTCCTTGGTCACATTGTTAATGAAATGGGGATACACGTGGATCCTGCTAAGATTGATGCTATTAGAAATTGGGCGGCACCGAAGAATCCTTTGGAGGTGCGACAATTTCTTGGTCTCGCTGGGTACTATCGCAGATTTATTAAAGACTTCTCGAAGATCGCTCAACCTCTCACCGCGTTAACACAGAAAGGCGTTGTATATTCTTGGGGAACGAAGCAGGAGGATGCTTTCCAACTCTTGAAACAAAAACTCTGCAGTGCACCAATCTTGTCATTACCTGAGGGTACCGATGATTTTGTGGTGTATTGTGATGCTTCTATTCAAGGTCTCGGTTGTGTGCTAATGCAACACGAGAAGGTGATAGCATACGCTTCTCGACAGTTGAAGGTTCATGAGAAGAATTACACAACTCATGACTTAGAGTTGGGGGCCATGGTCTTTGTGTTAAAAATCTGGAGGCATTACTTGTACGGTACTAAATGCACTATTTATACCGACCACAAGAGCCTTCATCATATCTTTGATCAGAAGGAATTGAATATGCGACAGCGTCGCTGGGTAGAACCCTTAAACGACTACGATTGTGCAATCAAGTACCATCCAGGTAAACCTAACGTTGTAGCTGATGCCCTTAGTCGAAAGGAAACGAAACCCAAGCGTGTCCGCGCTCTATAGCTCACCATCGACTCAAATTTACCTGGTCAGATCCGTTCGACTCAGACTGAAGCGTTGAAGGAAGAAAACCTGGAAGCTGAGTATTTGCGGGGCATGTAAAAACGACTCGTGGAGAGATCAGACGGCATTTATTATTTTATAGAACGAATATGGGTCCCTTTGTTTGGTAATCTTAGAGAGCTCGTGATGGACGAAGCACACAAGTCTCACTACTCTGTTCACCCAGGTTCGGATAAGATGTATCAGGACCTCAAAGTCTTATATTGGTGGCCGAAGATGAAAGCTCACATCGCGACGTATGTAAGTAAGTGTTTGACTTACGTGAAAGTCAAGGTAGAGTATCAGAAACCCTTAGGCCTGCTGCAACAACCAGAAATACCCATGTGGAAATGGGAGCAAATTGCTATGGATTTCGTCACTGGTCTGCCAACAACGTGAACTCAACAAGGTGACCGTCAAGAATCGTTACCCTTTACCTCGCATTGATGACTTGTTTGACCAGCTGCAGGGGTCCAGCTTATACTAAAAAATCGACTTAAGATCGGGTTATCATCAGATGAGAGTCCGGGAGGAGGATGTTCCGAAAACAGCTTTTCAAACGCGGTATGGCCATTATGAGTTTCTGGTTATGCCATTCGGGTTGACAAATGCACCGGCGGTTTTCATTGCCTTATGAATCGTGTGTGCAAACCGTATCTTGACGATTTCGTCATTGTGTTTATCGATGACATCTTGATCTATTCTAAGAGCAAGGAGGACCACGAGCGACACTTGCGTCTTAACTTGGATCTCCTGAGGAACGAGCAACTCTACGCGAAATTCTCTAAGTGTGATTTCTGGATTCGAGAAGTACACTTCCTTGGTCACATTGTTAATGAAATGGGGATACACGTGGATCCTGCTAAGATTGATGCTATTAGAAATTGGGCGGCACCGAAGAATCCTTTGGAGGTGCGACAATTTCTTGGTCTCGCTGGGTACTATCGCAGATTTATTAAAGACTTCTCGAAGATCGCTCAACCTCTCACCGCGTTAACACAGAAAGGCGTTGTATATTCTTGGGGAACGAAGCAGGAGGATGCTTTCCAACTCTTGAAACAAAAACTCTGCAGTGCACCAATCTTGTCATTACCTGAGGGTACCGATGATTTTGTGGTGTATTGTGATGCTTCTATTCAAGGTCTCGGTTGTGTGCTAATGCAACGCGAGAAGGTGATAGCATACGCTTCTCGACAGTTGAAGGTTCATGAGAAGAATTACAAAACTCATGACTTAGAGTTGGGGGCCATGGTCTTTGTTTTAAAAATCTGGAGGCATTACTTGTACGGTACTAAATGCACTATTTATACTGACCACAAGAGCCTTCATCATATCTTTGATCAGAAGGAATTGAATATGCGACAGCGTCGCTGGGTAGAACCCTTAAACGACTACGATTGTGCAATCAAGTACCATCCAGGTAAACCTAACGTTGTAGCTGATGCCCTTAGTCGAAAGGAAACGAAACCCAAGCGTGTCCGCGCTCTATAGCTCACCATCCACTCAAATTTACCTGGTCAGATCCGTTCGGCTCAGACTGAAGTGTTGAAGGAAGAAAACCTGGAAGCTGAGTATTTGCGGGGCATGTAAAAACGACTCGTGGAGAGATCAGACGGCATTTATTATTTTATAGAACGAATATGGGTCCCTTTGTTTGGTAATCTTAGAGAGCTCGTGATGGACGAAGCACACAAGTCTCACTACTCTGTTCACCCAGGTTCGGATAAGATGTATCAGGACCTCAAAGTCTTATATTGGTGGCCGAAGATGAAAGCTCACATCACGACGTATGTAAGTAAGTGTTTGACTTACGTGAAAGTCATGGTAGAGTATCAGAAACCCTTAGGCCTGCTGCAACAACCAGAAATACCCATGTGGAAATGGGAGCAAATTGCTATGGATTTCGTCACTGGTCTGCCAAAAACTCAAAACAGAAACGATACCATCTGGGTGATCGTTGATCGTCTCACGAAGTCGGCACACTTGATAAGTTCTCACAACTTGCTGCTGTTTATCATAAGGAAGTGGTTTCTAGGCATGGGGTGCCAACCTCTATTATTTCGTATCATGACCCACGTTTCATATCGGATTTGTGGCAATCAATGCATAAATCATTCGGCTCACGTCTCGACATGAGCACTGCTTATCACCCACAGACGGATGGTCAAAGTGAACGAACCATCCAGACACTTGAAGACATGCTGCGAGCATGTGTGACCGATTTTGGTAAGGGGTGGGAGAAACACTTGCCGTTGATAGAGTTCACTTACAACAACAGCTACCATACCAGCATCCAGGCAGCTCCGTTCGAAGCATTGTACGGACGGAAATGCCATTCTCCTCTCTGTTGGGCTGAGGTGGGTGACAGCCAGATCACAGGTTCGTAACTTGTACTTGAAACTTCAGAGAAGATTGTTCAGATCAGAAATCGTATGGCGGCAGCGCGCGACCGTCAGAAAAGCTACGCTGTTAAGCGTAGGAAACCTTTTGAGTTCGCTGTAGGCGATCGCGTCATGTTGAAAGTCTCACCCTGGAAGGGTGTGGTACGCTTTGGGAAATGCGGCAAGCTTAATCCACGTTATGTTGGGCCATTCAAAATTCTGGAGCGAATTGGTAAAGTGGCTTACAAGCTCGAGTTACCTGCTGAGTTGGGTAACGTTCATGATGTCTTCCATGTTTCGCAACTAAAGAAGTGTTTGTCTGATGAAACACTTGTGGTACCACTTCAGGAGCTGAAAATTGACGACAAATTGCAGTTTGTCTAAGAACCCATCGAAATTATGGATCGGGAAGTCAAGGTCCGAAAGCATAGTCGAATTCCAATTGTAAGAGTTCGTTGGAACTCAAGACGTGTACCGGAGTTCACGTGGGAACGTGAGGATCAGATGAAGCTCAAGTATCCTCAACTATTCCCAACTGACCAATCTAGTTCTGATGCAACTGGTGAATTTCAGGGCGAAATTCCCTTTCAAGTTGGGGATGATGTGGCACCTGCGGAAAATCCACAGTCATCCTGATTTAACATCTTGCTTTTTTGGATTACTTATCGAATTTCGGGATGAAATTTCTTTCAAGTTGGGGATGATGTGACAACCTGAGATTTCAAGGTCTTTCCTCTACGCACCACTTATTTCACAATCTTGTTTTCACAGTTCATTTTACGTTGTATCAATGTGTAAGATATTTGATTAACTGTAGTATTGTTACGTTTGGGCGTTACATGAAGACTTAAGTATTGTGTAATGTTTAGTCATAGCATATTTATATTTAACTCTGATTGAGAACCACACTTGACGAAGAACCACACTTGACGAAGAGCTACACTCGACGAAGAACTAGAGTTCTTCGTCATATGCTGCCCTTCGACGAAGGGAGATTCTTCATCACACTCACAACATGGCGAAGAATGTTCTTCGCCAAGGGATACTTCGCCGAAAAGGGCCATCGGCCCAGGTTATTCGAGGCCCAGAATCATATGCGTATAACATTTCATAACCTATAACCGCAAACACAAAAACCCTCTCCCTCTCGAAACTAACGGTAGCCCTTGTTGAAGCTCTTTCTCTCGTTTGTCCTAGCATATCATCGTGTACTCACAATCATTCGGTTAGTATGTTTACCCTTGCTACGATACGTGATTCCTGATTTCCTTCGGTTTTGATTAACTTGTTGATTAATGATTGTTGTGTACAAACTGAATTGATCATGGACATGTGTGGGTATGTGCGCTGATATGAATGATGATTTCGGATTAGTGTTGTTTTATAATTGTGCATGATAAAAGGTTTTCGATGTTAGCATGAGGTATAAGGTTCACCGATTGTTGATGATGTTTTGATTACGAACTGGGAGTCATACACCCGAGAGGAATTGTTGAGTGATATGTTATTCACTTGATCGAATGGTTGTTGTTAATGTAATCCATGAGTATGATTATTAAACTGTTAAATGATGATTAGGGCATGTGTTTCGATGCTATCTTTGTGGTGTTGTTAGTTTTGACGATGAACAGCAATTAGGGTTGTTTTAACTTGAAAGATAACTGTTGTTTAATCCACTAATCGTACCAAAAATGTGTTAAGTGTTGTTACGAAATCAAATGAGTTGTAACTGTCTGATGAGGGGCAACGAAGACCTTCCCCATGAAGAATCTAGTTCGATGAAGAATTAGGTCCTTCGTCAACTGATTCTTGACGAACCTCCATGGTTCTTCGCCGTACTCATCCACGACGAAGATTAGTCCTTCGTCGACTAGTGTTTGACGGACCACTTGGACTCTTCATCATATTCATTCTCGGCGAAGAATAGACCTTCGCCATAAGGATTCTTCGCCGTAAAGGCAAATGGTCAGAACAGTGGAACAGTTGTGATGAATATGATATTGGGTAGTTGGATTATAAATACTATTTGTTGCGTGGTAACAATGCTGATTAAGAATGAGAAATCTGATTGGAATGGTGTGAGTAGAAACTCCTCTGTTCACATGGGATCTGGACTTGTATGAGAAATGGGGTATGTACTATGTGTGTACAGTGATCTTTGTGATAAATGCAATCTGTGATAAATACGTGTTTTAATTGATGATAAAACTGATGTTATTGGTAACCACGGTAGGGTTTGGTTGACCAACTTGGAACGGGTAACTTAACATACCTAGCAAAACTAAGGTGAGTTCACTTCTCTTGAGCATGTGTCCCGGTGGGTGGGACAATCAAACGGGTATTCCTGAGAGGAATAAGTCTTTTCTGGGTAAAAACTGGGATGTTGGATAATATGCTCATTTCCTATCACCTTAAGTCCCATCTTCTACCGAATAGTTATCTGAGAGGTTACGGGGTATTAGTTGATAACGCTATTAGGCTTGGCAACCTCACACCGTACCTGAGAGGACGGGCGTGAACTAATGACCTGAATCATGACCAATGCTTAGATAGGGGGCATTGGGGACGGGCAAAACAATCTGGAAGCCATCTTGTACGGTACTCGAGTTATTATCAACATTATTAACAATGAATTGAACTAAACACTTGGGAATTAACGTTTTCGTAAAACTATGAACTCACCACCGTTGTCTGATACACTTGTTGCATGCTCGCAGGTCGTTAGATGCTATGTACGAGGAACTTGCTGTCTGGGATTGCTGGAGTGATCATGGGTCGAGTCTTTTGAGAGCACATAACAATGCATTTGGTTTTCATCTATTTGGTTTTTGAAACATTAAACGATGACTTATCTTATGCTTCCGCTGAACATGTTAAACTTGGATTATGTTTATGAATGTTTTATCATTATAAATGGAAACTTTGTTTAATATTTGGATATTAGTTCAATGTGATTGGTGGCTAGATCCTGGTACGTCACACGCCTAGCGGGGTCTCCGCATGTGATATTTTGGGGGTGTGACAGAATTAACGAGTCACGAAGGAATACGATGAGAATGAATTCCGGCGAGTTGCAGGTACAAAGCATAAGCAAACCGAATGTATTTTTGCGCGATTTTGGGGTAGTAGAGTTCAGGTTGATGTTTAGGGTTTTAGTGATAATTGAGTTATCAGATGCAAAGAAGCATTTGACACAAGCCTTTTAGCCTTGACCAACCATTCAATCCCACTTTTTATTGCAATGTGGAGGCTTCAGCCTAGAAGAGGGCAACCCTTGGACGTAGGGTCAAACAACTGCGAAAATGATCTGTTTGCGGAGCTGTTAATAGACGTGATACCCTAACAAATATGTGCCTTGCTCTCTATTAATTGAATGATCTAATCTGGTATAAATTCACCTAAAATATGTATAAAATAATCTAAAGCAAATTATGTTCTTCTAAATTCATTACAGGAATGTAACACAAAAGCATAACATATAATATTAGGGTTCAAAAACCTTAAACTGATCGTGAGTGTAAATTTCACTAGCTATTAGTGGATAAATGTTATACATAAGCAGTTAAGCAAATAAACACAGTCAGAATTTCTATAGTTGAAATCCGTTTCTATGTTGATCACAAGGGTTCAATTTTTTTTAAATATTTTTTAAAGAATAAATTACAAGTTTTGTCCTTTAAATAAGTAAAAAGACTAAATTACCCATGTGTAATAAGATTTAACAGAAAAATTTAACTGGGTTAGGCTCAAAGGACGTAACTTGCAACAAAATTTCCTACAAAGGGCAAAACATGTCAAAATTCGTTGAAAATGACACCGCCTGAAAAGAGGTATATAGATAAAGGACAAAACTTGTAATTTTTCCTTTTTTAAATGTTCAAAATTTGTATGTTATATTTTTGGACATATGTATTATGTAACATGACATTTTGAACATTTAAAAAACAAGAACTACTTAGGCACCTTTTTTATACAAAAATGTTCAAAAATATTTATCTTACATCACCTGGTTTTTTAGAAAAAAAAATAAAAAGTTTACATGGGTTTTGACAAAGATTTTTTGAGTTTTTTCAACTCAATTGGGTTTTCTTCCAATATTTCTCTTATATATATATATATATATCCATACTATATTAAAATCCATGAGTGAGGGCATTTTAAAATACCCAAAAAATAAGAACTTTTCTCTCTTAATTAATAAATACAACCCTAAAATGAGGGTAAATTGGTCTTTTCGACAATAATTATATTTTAATCCCACATCTTATTACACTTAAATCCTTAAGTTTTAACATAATTATAGGTAATTAATTACCTTTTTATCCCTCCACAACAAATTTATAATTCTTTTATGTATTCTTGTCATATATTATATACTATAATGTTTTAAAAAAATCCAAAAGTACCGTAACGACCTACTCATTTTTGTCGACGTTTGGATAGTTGTCTTGGCCAATATTGACGTGTGGATTTAAAGGTGCAAGTAGATGATACCTTAGTGTACAAGTGATTAAAGCCCAGCATAATTAGTCATTATTCCAGAATGTTTGCTATAGAATGTCAAGTGATTAAATATCACCAATTTGTCTTCTCATCTAGATTATAATCTAATCCCTCATCTTTAACAAAATTATAGATAATTAGTTAGTAGTTACACTTTATCCCCTTATAAAAAAACTAACCCCCCTCCCTTGATTTTTAAACGGTCATAATTTTTTGGTACGTTAATATTTTTTTTAATTACATCATATAAACAGGTATTTTATTCTCTTTAATTTGAATATAGTATTACTAAGTTTTTCTAATTAAAAAATTGATTTGTTAAGTGATTAACAGTGTTTAAGGGTGAGTAATAATTGGATCCTTAACCGAAACTGAACCAAAATCAACCAAAAACTGATTTACCGAAACCCGAATTAACCAAAAATGATTATCATTTTTTTGTGCCCTCATTTAACCAAAATTATCTGAACAGAACAATTCAAATTTTCATATATTTCTAGCTTTTATACCTTTAGTTCATGTATCTTTCAACCTAAATTTCATGCATTTCTAATCAAAATTTTACCCCAAGTTTGGTTTTGGCAATTAACTGAAATTAAATAAATCAAACCAAAAACCGTCAATCTAACTGGATAAACCAAAGTGATGAAATGAAAACGGATTGGTTAATAAAATAGACTAATCGATGACCTCGATTTCGGTTTAGGATAATAATCTAACCAACCGAACAATGCACATCACGACAATGTCTGTGTTTCCCGTCACATCACACTCTATTATTGGTTATTCAACAAAACCAGTTATCGGTGAGCAATAACTAAATCCTTAACCTATACCAAACAAAAAACAGACGAAACCGAACTGAAATCAACCAAAAACTGAATTTACCGAAAACTGATAATGAAATTAATAAAAAAAATGTTATGACTGTATACATTATGTGGTGACTATCCACATCTATAACTCTTATCCCTTTAGTGCATCCATTATGTAGTGACAATCCACCTCTATAACTCCTATCTCTTTAGTTACTATTGTACTAATGTAAGGGCCTATATATAATGGCATTTGTATATGATGTTGAAATCAATCAATAAGAAATCCATCTCCCATTCTTCTCTATACATTGCTAGTAGGTCGTTGTTTTACAACACGTTATCAGCACGAGTCGATTTTAGAGTCGAATCGCATTATCACAATTCACAAGAACATGCAAAGGAGGTCACCACTTCGGGTACACAGCCATTAACACAACGCTGATGCCTTGTTATTCTCTTCGAGTTGATAAAGGTAACCTCAATATTATTACATGATATTTACTCTTATTTTATGCAAACTGATTCTAGTTCTTGAAATTAACTGCCTGGGGAATTATTACATGATATTTACTCTTATTTTATGCAAACTGATTCTAGTTCTTGAAATTAACTGCCTGGGGAATATATGGGAAAAGCCAGTCACTGGCGAAAGGATTATTCCTAAACCTAAAAAGGCTTTAAAATAATTATTCCTAAAACCTAAAAAAGGCTTTAAAATATTAATTTAATCGGCTGCTAAGGGGATGTCATTCCACAAACTAAAATCATTTGAATCATTTTCTTTTCCCATTATCCAATTTAAATTATTTATGTGCTCATGATAATTCTCTTATTGTCTAAATTAATTTGTCATGATCCTTTTTGGATTATATTAAATTTAATTATTGTTTTATATAATTATCAAAGCATGTGACAATAATTTTTGATTTTAGTCATTTGTGATAATGCTATTATTGTTTTTCACATGCTTGTCGATACTATTACTGTTTTGGCATGCATAGTCATTTAATATTGCATGTATGCCTTGTATTCTTTGTTACTAAGATTATATGGTGCACAAGTTATGAGTTGTAATTTCATACGGATATAATTGCACTTTAAAAAATGTTTGTGTTTAATCTTTTTACATACATCATGGCTCAGAATGTGCAATAAAATGTAATATATATATTTTATTATACAAAATCTATTTAGCTGAATATGTTATAAATACTTATAGTATAGTTCTATCCAATACTATCTATATATAAATAATTGCATATAGAATAGAAAGTATACATGTTAAATATTAAATTGGTATAACGTTTATTCATTGTGATCTTGGTAGTATATTACCTATGAAAATTATGAGTTTTATATATCTAGTTATGATAATTGAAAAAAATTAAGAAAATAATACATACCAAATTACATTGACTGTTCATGTCTCATTAAGTTATGCTTTATTGTTTTTGGTAACAAAATATCAAAATAAATTTACATTTACATAAAAAGTAGTTACGTCTTTTTAATATAGTAGATTATGGTTTTATTTAGAATGTTGTATTAAATTTCACAATCGAGACTTATTAAAAACTTAGGTCTCTCATTATCAGTATGAAAAAAAATTAACTGATGTTATTAAAACATTATTATGGGTACATGATGAAAATATGTGTTTATGTTTAAAATGAGAATGAAAACTATATGTATAAGTTATCATTGTGATTAGTTGAATCATAATATGTTGATACATAAATTATATATATTTGTTTATTTTCATGAAAAAAAATATTGTATTTCATAGAGCTTTTTATATGTGGCAACTTATAACGGCATGTACTTTATGACTTGACTTTATGTATATCTCAAATTTTTTTATGATATTATTTATTATAGGTATAACATTAAATAGAAAAACTAAACCAAAGTTGTTTATTGCTACTATCATGAAAGGGCATATATATGATTCGGTCGTATAACTGATGTTATGTGGTGAAAAGATTAGTTATACATGTGGATATAAACAAGTTTCATTGTCAAATCTCAAATATGCTCTTGAAGAAGCTAGATTGTTAAAGAATATGTAAGGTTTGAAATGACCACCATGAAAGTTTTGTGATTCTAATCCATTCATGAAGTGAATGTGATAATATAATGACCAATGTAAAGGTCGGGATCATGTATATAATAACTAAGAAAATTGTAATGATGTCACCATGATCATTGTTTGGTTATAATCCATTCCTTAAACTGAATGTGATGATTGGTGTAAAGTTTGTAATCATGGTAATTGAGAAAATTGTTATGATGCTCATGTAATGAGATCAACCATGTTAATAATGAGATGACTATACAATGATCGTTATAAAGGTCGTAAGATATAAGATTGATAAATTTTATACGACTCATCTAGTTCTCAATTGATGGTTGGCAAAGAGAACATTATTTACAAGGAAAAATCGATTAAATTCTTGTCATTTGTCACACTTGAGACATATGCTCCTAAAGTAGCAATATCATTATAAGAGTCATGAAAAAATGAAATGATTTTATACTCATGTGACCGAGTAAATAATGAAAAACTATGAAGCTTGTTTTGGTTCTACTCCATTTCCAAAAGTGAATGTGATTATATATTAATCATTGTATAAGTAATGATGGACCTAATTGAGAAACTTGTAATGATGAGAATGACTATAAGAATTGTAATGATGGTCATTTTAATAATGAGATGGACCATCAAAAGTGGCAAACTAAGGAGTGATTGCATAACATGATGGTTTTAACTTTGAAGTTATAATATATTCTCTCGTATCATACGTTTTGTATTTATATACGGGCAAGTAATACACATACGATCATAAACCAAAAGTTTATGGATCATAATTATTTAATTAGTTGGCATGACCGGTTAGACCACACCGAGTCAATGATGATGTGAAACACAATGAAGAACTAGAAGATTCTTCAAGATAATAATTAGCATGTAATGTATGTGACAACCCTCAAAATTTTAGGTACTGTACAATTAATTAATTTTAATTACGTGCTAATGACTGTGCTTGATTACAACTAACAATTTAAGCTGCCTTATGATTTTTGTATCATACATACATATGCATCACATTTCATACTGTCACTCCATTCATTACACACAAACATTAGTGACATACCTGATGCACTCAGCACAGTTAACACACTGAACGATTGATTCAGAAATAAAGCTGACAATGCCAGCACATAGACAGACAATGTTTTTATGGCCAGTATGAGCCAGGGATAGGGTACTACACTGGTTTGGAGTGTAGGGAAGTGAGGACCATAAGACTGCGTCATTAGGTGATATATATAGTGCCGGGAAGTGCCTAAAACACACTTTAAATACAGAATTCTGCATTCTTTTATAAAATTCAGCATTTTATTATACCAGTAGAATACACAAATATGGGAGAGTGGTCTTGTATACTTTCCTAAGTGCCAGGAATGATTTCGTTCCAAAAAGATGCATAAAGGACACTATACGGTTCAATCAAACATTTAAGCGGAACGGTACCTAACCGAATAACCGGACATTACCCGGGACACCAAAATATTGTCAGAAATATTATTTTATCATTCTTAATTATTTACGGTCACAAAAATCCCACGCACTATAGAAACATGGCATACACCCACTATTCTAGAAAATACCCTTAACCTTCTAATTATTTACCTACTAATTTACCTACTAATTACCAAAATGTTACAAATTACCCCCCCCCCAACCGAATTTTCAGCCATTGGGACCCACCCCATCATTACATTATATTTTGTTTAGATTTTGTTGTTATCCTCCTAAATTGTGGTTGGCCAAGAGCTAGATAATCATAACATTAGGGATTAGGATGGCTCATGAATTCCAAGAAATACTCATCATCACCTTAAGATCCACACTCCACCTCACTCTCTCTCCCTATTTTCGGCTCCTCATAACCGAACCCACCCCCCATCTCCTTCATACCTTCATCTTCTCCAACTACAAGACCCATTCCAAGCTTTGAAGTTCATCCATAGAAGTGCAAGTTGAAGGGCTCTCAAGAAAGCTTGGTTCAAGCCTTTATCACCATCTTTCTCTCTACATATTTGCACTAGATTTCTTCCCTAGCTTGAAGCTAGTGGTAAGTCTCTACACCTTGTTTCATCTTGTCATTGTTATGATTCGTAATGGGATGATAATGGTCAAATCACAAAACTAAAACACTAAAAAGGATGAACATGGAACCTTACATAAAATCATACATAAAAAGGGTTGCATGAAGATGAAATCGGGTGGATCTTGGGTTTGGTTAATGCATGCATAACGTTTGATCATTAAGTTATTAATAAAATCGTTGTTAGGACACTTGGTAATAAGTTTTTAGAAACATTAAACTATAAATAAACATGCTGATTGGAATTTCCAGCCAACTTCAACAGGTTGTAGCTGGGTAATTTTAAATCGAAAAACTGACTTTCTGGAGTCTAAATTATGTATTTTTGAACAACCGAACAAATGGCACTGGAATCGTAATTTTTCGAGGTCGTTTACTATTTTTAAAGAATTGTTTTAAGACAGCAGCTCAAGCTGAAATTTTTCTGCTAAAAATGTGTGTCGTATTCAGAGTCATAACTCGAAACCTGAGTAGAATCAGCTCATGGGATTTTTACTGTAGATGGTCACCGTTGTTGCCGTGATCCTCCAACTGGAATTTCATCGATCGTACTTACGATTAATATTTAGTGAATTTTTCCGTAAACTGCGATCAGAAAGCAACAAATCTGATTGCAGTCGGGGAAATAAATTTTTTATATAATATTGGTAATGAACTGGGCCCCGATATTTTTACACAATAAAATTTGGAACGTTTATGACATTCTGTAAAAATTTGGGAATTTTTGGAGAAGGGTAACTATTTTATTAAAATGCTCTAAAACAGTCCAGTTTTGTTTAATAAAGCTGAAATGACATAAGTAGTATATTGCATGTATGATTGTCGGGTTGGCTATGTGAGAACAATCTACGGGTTATTTGTAAAAGAAAATGATATGCTATTAAGCATGGACACCTCTATTTACAAAGGAGACTATGGCGAAATTTTCCGAAAATCCTAACACTTAGTAAACATTTTTTTTTAAACAAGTGGTTACTAGCATGTTTTAGACTATGTCTTTCAAACATAAAACTCGCCATAATCTTTATAACGAAATACGGAGTATCGGAGGTTGGTTTTATACAGGAATATGGTTAAATATGTATTCTCTAAAATGGGACTTAAAAATATAATCCCAATACGAACAGACACATGTAAAATATCCCATCCTTGGGAAGGAAATACGAATACACAAGTATAAGAAGTATTATTACTAAAATATTGAAGACACTTTAAAAACGTAACTCAAAGGCACTAATCAATACTAAGACAAGGCACGACCCATTCGTCTAATAGACGTTAGACCATTGTAGGTAGTCGTGTTTGCTGAAGAGATTTGGGTTACAAGTACCGAAGACGCAATACAGTGAGTTCATGTCCCCCTTTTCTCTTAACTATTTTCAGTTTTATACTTCGGGGGTGAAATACATGTTACAATTATTACAGATATTTACATACATTTACAGACATTTACAGACATTTATTTACATGGTATGGTTAGCTTAAGGAGGGTTTTTATTACGCGATCATGTGAGTGGTGGGCATGACACTTAAGGCCATTAATCCTCATTGTAGGACTAAGGGACATGAGTGATAGATCTATTTGGGTGTAGCGAGCCCACACCCATGAGGCCGGGGCGGCCCATAGTGGTGACTATGTCTTCATACCGGAGACAAATTTGCTAGGTTTGAGTCTTCCTGCATCATTTCACACATACCATTGGCTTTGCAACCCATTGGTGATCAGTTTTTCCTTAATTGCTACATACCAGGGACTTTTACTTATACAGACATTTTAAAGGTTTATACATACTCACTTACACATGAACTCGCTCAACTTTTGTTGATTTTTCAAACTACATGTATTTCAGGGAATGAATAGGATCTGGCAAGTGGTGCATGTTAGCTGCGTACTAATTAAGGATGTCATCCAGGGTCGTAGGGTTTGGGGAAATGCAACTTATTCCTGGGCGGGTTGCATGTCTTAAATCCTCGTTTTGTTGGTAGTTTTTCGTAAAGTCTTATGAACTCATTTTAAACAAGTCATGGTTTGTAATATGTTTCGGGATTGATGTTTTAAAACAATATGTTGCACATTTTCTAACTATTTTAATGGATGAACATCCCGTATTTTATCATATAGCATTGTTGTGATTGTTGCTATGGTATTAAGAAGTCACACCAATTAAACCCACGCTTCCGCAAAAGCCAGGGTGTGACAATGTTTACTCTCAAGGGAAATTATATATTTGCAAAATAAACGAGGGTGAGTATACCTAAATATTCTGGAAGCGATTAAAGGATATGCATATCTCAACATGATACCATTTAGTGTTTTAAATCGATGCATCGTCTAAATGGTTATCAAATCCACAACTTGAAGCTTGTGTGATTGTGGCTTAGCTAATGTGATAGCAAACATATTAATCCAAATTAGTGTATTTATTTGATAATAGTGAATTTGATTCCCAAGTTATTAACGATCATTGGAATAAGTGTTATTGTTGAGATGATCACTAAACGTCTACTATTGGTTACAAAGCCAATGATCATGAGAGGAGCAAAAGTTCATTTAGGTACATGTAATTTTATATATAGTACCATCAATTCACATCAAGCCAATAAGTTATAGTTCTCCCCATATAGTTGTTTTTTGGTCAGGAACCAAAGATGTCTCATCAAAGATTTTGGTTGTGCGACATATATTGAAACTCATCCACCACATTGCACAAAGATGGGACTTATAAAAAGTTTGAGAATATGTTGGGTATAAATAATTGTCTATGATTAAATACTTAAATCTATTAGTGAGAAAAATTCGTTAATGGCTCATTGGTTTTCACTTTAATGAATGAATGTTCCCAACATTAGGGGGAGATAACAAGTAGTTGAAAAGTGAAAAGTGAAATGAATTATCATGTCATCTTGATCATCAAACTATAAACTATGAACTAGAAGTTTAAAGTATAATTCATTTACCAATATTAAAGAACAAATTACCAGACAAGTTCACTGACCTAAATAGAGTAACTAAGTAAGTCACATAATCAACTGCTTATGCTCCAGTTATATTTGTGTCCCAAGAGGACAACCCCATATTTTTGTAATGAGTCTATTGCACGCCTAAAGCGTGGTAGACTAGTTGATTCCAATAATAAAATTCCTCGAAAATTGGAGCAAGTAATTAAGATGGTCAAGTCGAGGTTATAGTAATAAGATCTCCTGAAGAGACAATAGACATGATGGTTCAAGAAGAACCTCAGGTACCTGAAAATAAAGAGATCTCGCCAAGTTGTATCATGTCTAAGATATGTATGGAATCGAAATAAAAATCGACGTCGTTATACTTTTGTATATATTGTAGCGCTTAAAATGATTAAACGATAAGTATCAAGTTTTAAGATCTGCCTATGAATGAATATTAAGAAATGATTGGCCAAAATAGAAAGACGCAAATAAGGAAGAGTTTAGTGCTCTAATGAAATGGAAAGTTTCTGGACCAACAGTCCATACAACTGAAGTTGTAAAATATGCTGATACAAAAGTGTCTTTTACGCGAATCATGTGAAAATCAAATTAAGCGATATAAGTCAAAATTGGTGGCACAAGAATTTTCACAAAGACCTATGATTGATTATGAGAAAACGTATTCTCCAATGGTGGATGCATTGACTTTCCAATATCTTATTAGTCTGATAATATATAAAAGAGAATTGACATGCGTCTTAGGGAAGTTATGTATCACTTGATACTAAGTCATATAAAATAAGTTCTCGAGAATATTATGATTATTATATAAATTCAGATCTGAATACATATACATGTTGTATATGTTATTGAATTGAATATAATTGGAACTCCCCATGAGTATACTAAAGCATTTGAGTGCTTAAAAGGTTAATTGAAACACCTTAAGGATGTAATTATAGTGCACCAATACTCTAATAAACATACATAGAAAATATGTACCTGGTTATTATGGCATCTCAATGTACACAATGTACAAACATGGTACAATATGAATTTTGGAGCTAAAAGCAAGTGTTCTTGATATTTTTGCATATAATATGATATCTATGTGTTAAAAGGGCAAGTTTATATATAGCAAAACTTCTAAGAGTGAAAGCACATGCATATTTGGATAAGATGGAAAGAATTCCCTCATGGATTGATAATGCTAGAAGCATTAGTGATGTCAAAACATCCAGAACGTATTATATGAAGTTGACAAAATACGTATGGACTAAATAGTCGAAACGAGTGTTGTACAACTCGAGATATTCGCATAAAGAGGGATATACATTTGATTAAATTAGCCATGTTCTATGAACATTCTACTTTTAAAAGTTCACTATAATCGCAATTTACAGTAATGATGTCTAGGCATCATTGAGAGAAATTGTCGAGCTTTTAGAGGGAGAATTTTTGAATGACCTTGGCACGGTCTAATTATTACTCGAACTGCAGTTCGAGTATATATGTAATTATATTTTGCTAATCCCTCAAGTACATCTAGAAGATGATGTTTGGATATTTTAGTATGGACATAGTTGAACCTTAAAGTATGTTAAAGGTTGATAAGTCATTTGCTATAAGAAATGCCTATTATCATCTCCTACCAAAGTAGAGATTCTCATTATAGAAGTACCATCATTAAATGCATAAGTGCATTGATATGTTTTGCTAGCTATGTATGGTTATAATATCTTTCACTTGAGCTTATTGTCATGATATAACATGTGTCAAGCGAAGAGACATTGGAATGAGTTCAAAGAAGTATTTCAGGTATATTTGATATTTGATTATATTTTACTAACTCTTCAAAACAAGTTTGGTTAGTCTTGTAGATGCAGAAATGTAACAAAACACAGTCGTGGACAAATGATAATTTTTGGAAGGAGGCACCTAAAGTCTCGTTAGAAGATTATACAACATTGCTCAACATAAAGGATTGCACATTAAGGGATCAAGCAACAAATCATTCGCTATAAAGGCTTTATTCGACTTTCAAGGAAGATGGACACACGTCACTTAAAGGATACATGTTAAAATGAGGGGGAGACTTATTCAAGTTGCACTCTTTTTCCCTTGACTAAGTTTTGTCCCATTGGGTTTTCTTAGTAAAGGTTTTTAATGAGGCAGCATATATGATCCAAAAGTATCAGGGGGAGAAAATGCGCGATGCACTCTTTTTCCCTTAGCTGAGGTTTGTCCCACTGGGTTTTCCTAGCAAGGTTTTTAACGAGGCAGCATCACCAAGCGTATTAAAGAATAGTATATCATGTGGATAGTCAAGGGGGAGTGTTATGAATGTATACATTATGTGGTGACTATCCACATCTATAACTCCTATCCCTTTAGTGCATCCATTATGTAGTGACTATCCACCTCTATAACTCCTATCTCTTTAGTTACTATTGTACTAATGTAAGGGCCTATATATAATGGCATTTGTATATGATGTTGAAATCAATCAATAAGAAATCCATCTCTCATTCTCCCATTCTTCTCTATACATTGCTAGTAGGTCGTTGTTTTACAACAAAAAACTGGTTATCAATTTTTTGTACTCTCATTTAACCAAAATTAGCTTAACCAAACCGAATCATTCATATTTTCATATATTTCTAGCTTTATACCTCTGGTTCATATATTTCATACTTTATATCTCCATTTCATATATTTATACTTTCATTTCATGTATTAATACCTCAGTTTCATATATTTCTAAGCAAAAGTTTTAGCCAAAGTTTGGTTTTTGCTATTAACTGAAATTAAATGAACCAAACCAAAAACCGTCAACCAAACCAAATAAACCGAAGTGATTTACCGAAAACCGATTGGTTAATAAAACAGACTAACCGATGACTCTGGTTTCGGCTTCGGTTGAGGATAATAACTGAACTAACCGAACCATGCACAACACAATGAAATGGACTACCCGATTACTTCGCTTTTGATGTATATATTGTCACAATGATGCTACAATAAATATTAGATTAATAAGAAAACTACAAAAACGAGTATCACAATGCGATGTGTCGCTCCTACTAGTATATATATATGGGAATACTAAAAAATGGGGAACCGGGGAACCATTCATTTAACATGTTAAAAACCATTTAAAAAAAATCAAAGCTTTTGCATTTAAATACATGTAGAAGGCTTTTTAATAAAAAAAAATCTAAAACTTAAAAAGTTTAAAAATTCTTAATAAAATAGTAAAAAAGGTAAGGAGATTTATTTTTACATAAATGATTTGTTATTGACAAAATTGCATTAATCAACCTTCATGTTATATCTAAACTGCACTTCATACCTTTCACTATGAAATCGATAAAACCCAACCTTTATGTTCATGTTTTGTTACATTATACAACCTTTACAACTAACTTCGTCCAAACACTTAGTTAAGTTACCTAACAAGCTTTGCATGTGAGGGTACTATGGTCTTTTATAATAGAAAGGTTGATTGTGCAAAATGTTATTATATATATAGTAATATATATATATTTTTTGCAAAAACATTATTATTTGTTAATAATTATATATTTATATATCTAAACATACAAAAAATAGTTTTAAATTTATTTTATAAAATTCTGATTTTAATAGTTTTATACAGTAAATAATAATGAAAAGATAAATTACGTTTTAAAAAAAGTATAACTAAAACAAATATTCTTTTAAAATAAAGTTATTGTAATATCCGGAATATTTTTATAATTATATATATTATAACGGGCGTTTTAAAACTACTCAAACTAAAAGGTATTTTTTATGTATATGTAAGTATGTGTTTACAAAATCAAAATATTAGTCAAATATATATCGATAAAAGAAACTAATAAATTAATTTGATGTTTAAAAAATCTTTAATAAACTTTAGTAAACAAATTCTAAATATATAATATGTAAATAATACTAATGCAAATGCAATAAAAAATAATAGAATGTCTTAAACTGCATGTATATATTTTTAACATTGCATTTGTATTATTTACATATTATATATTTAGAATTTGTTTACTGAAGTTTATAAACGATTTTTGTTATTGATATAAATTTGTGTAATATTTTGTTGTTATAAACATATACTTACATATACATAAAAATACCTTTTAGTTTGAATAGTTTTAAAACACCGTTACAATTATAAAAAATATTCTGGATATTACAATAACTTTATTTTAAAAGAATTTGTGTTTTATTTATACTTTATATAAAAAGTAATTTATCTTGTCATTATTATTTACTTTATAAAAATATTAAAATCAATTGTTTTATACAATAAATTTAAAAATAGTTATATATATATACACACACAAATATATAATTATTAACAAATAATAATGTTTTTACAAAAAAATATTTTACTATATATATAATAACATTTTTTTTTTACAAAAATCAACCTTTATGTTATAAATAATCTTTTTGCACAAATCGACCTTTATGTAATCAAAGACCGTAGTACCCTCACATGCAAAGCATGCGTAACTTAACTGAGTTTTGGATGACGTTAGTTGTAAAGGTTATAAAACGTTACAAAACATGAACATATAGGTTGGGTTTTTTCGATTTCATAGTGAGATGTATGAAGTGCAGTTTAGGTATAACATAAAGGTTGATTTATGCAATTTAGTCTTTTTTATTGGAATAGCTTCTACACATATTTTATGCAAAAACTTTGAAAAAAATTGAAAAAAAAATAATTTGTAACATTTTAAAATGAAATTTTAAGATATATTTAACATATTAAATACACTGTTCCACGGTTCCCTGTTTCTTTAGTGTTCCACACTTATATATATATATGAACAAGATCAGGAGAGAACGTCTCAAAGTGTGAGAACGGTGAGAACGATTCTCAGCCACAAGATCTTAGTGGTTTGTGGCTGAGATTGATGCAGTGACATTTTTGTAAATAATAGGGGCATTGGAACTAACATGAGGGGTAAAATAGAAAGATCCAAACAAATGTGCGCATGCTAATCACATGCCATTTCCCCCCATCATATTTAAACGACAATAACTTTTTATACGTGATCATTTTTCGAAAAAAATTACACCAGAAAACTTAGCGTTTTTTTATCTTTCCAACGAGTATACTATTGATATACTTTTCGAAAAAAAATTAACTGGGTTTTATGGAGTTTTTCTGAACTGTGTGTTTTATGGCGTTTTAGACTATGTATTTTCATGACGTTTTTTTGAACTAGGTGTTTTTATGGCGTTTTAACTAGGTATTTTCATGGCGTTTATCTGAACTGAGTGTTTTATGGCGTTTTCAACTGAGTTTTTTCATGGCGTTTTTCTGAACTACGTGTTTTATGGCGTTTTTAACTGGGTATTTTCATGACGTTTTTCTGAATTGGGTGTTTTTATGGCGTTTTATTTGAATACCCAGTTCATGTGAGTGGGTTTTTTTTGACAATATTACCCCTTAGTGTAATTTAGAATCAATGCCACATGTCACAACCAAAATAAGGATCAAAATTGAAAAAAAAAATAATTTGTAACATTTTAAAATGAAATTTTAAGATATATTTAACATATTAAATACACTGTTCCACGGTTCCCTGTTTCTTTAGTGTTCCACACTAAATCTCACACTATATATATATAAATAGAAATGAGATCAGGAGAAAACGCTCAAAAGTGTGAGAACGCATCCTGGCCCAACACGTGTCACGCGGCATAGAGAAGGGCGGAGGGGCTTTTTTTGTCTTTTCATCTTCTGCTTTTTCAGTTCCGCTTTTCCGAATATTGTTTGAATTTTTGGGGTTTAAGATTTTTGGCGTTAACCAAGTTCAATAATTAATGGTGTTTAATGGTTTCATCGTATTAACATTTTGGCGTTTATGACGTTTATTCAAATCGTATGCCAATGGAACCCAGGAGGGTCAGGAAATCTATTTGAATGACGTTTTTCAAGGCGTTTTAAACAAGATGAACCATTGTTCTATTATTTTTTATAAACATTTTGGCGTTTGTGGTATCTTGGCGTTTTACAATTGTTAGATTATATTTCAGCCACAGTAAAAAAATACAAGCGAAGAAAATAAATTAAAAATCCTAATCAAATCTGTCTTCACAATATTCACTATCATCAGTCTCTCTGTTCTTTAATAGTACAAGAACTGTCACAAAAAATATGGCGTTTTATGTAAAACTTAACAAACCCATCGGTTTGATTATTTTGCTTGCTCGTCTGTTGAAGTGGTTTTTTTGTGGATGTTTGGGGACATAGATCTATGACGTGTGGGTGGGTTTTTTGTTTTTTATTCATGTTGATCTTCATCTTTATAATCATCCCACTCTTAAGTGTCATTGATCTCTTCTCTTCATCCAAGTCTTCTTCAAGAACAAAAAATACAAAATGCCATATGACTGGCAACAATATTTTTTTCTTGAATTTTTGTCCATCTCATGTAGCAAAATCTTACTGAGTTACTCGCCTCCGCTAACAATTCATTCAGTGAAACTTAACGAATAACAATACTGAATATCCAAGAAATGATATTAGCCATCTTTGATTTTTTTTGGCTTTTTACAGTGAGTGGTATTTAGTAGTATTGACATTTGTTTTTTTTGGTTTGATCAAATGGAAGTTGCTGAGACGTATCATTTTATAGGATCTCTTTTTGGCGCCTAAGTTATGCGATGCGTTATTATAATAAAGTATTAGTCTTTTCAGTTACTATTTGTAATTATTGTTTTTGACAAGCTTTATCTCTGAAGTTTGTAACACGTCCCATCTTTCAAGTTTGGCGTTTTAGATTCTAATATAATAAATTTTCCCTATCTTTAGTATTACTGATTTGAAGTTACTGTTTCTAGTTACATTTTCAAGTTTGTTTTTTATTTATTTTATTATTTTATTTTTGTTTTTTATAATACTTGTCCAAAGTAATTTTATGATGGTTTGATAAACGCCAAAGGTGTAAGACATTTGGCTTTTTGGCGTTTTTATTACATATGGCGTTGTTATTATATAACAATCAACTGAAAAAGAAAATTAAACAAAATAAATATTGATCTTCCAAATCTTCACTGTCACTAGTCTCTTTCTTCTTTTGAAGCATCTTCACTGGCTGTTTCGACTTTCGTATGTTTTTTTTATTTTTGCTTTTTGAAGTAGTTTTTTTGTCGCCGTTTGGAAACCAAAAGTCTGAAATCAGCCTATTTTTTCTATAATTTTTGTCCATCTCATGCAGCAAAATGTTATTGAGTTTACACCCTTTCAGCCAAAATGTTATCTTTTTTGGCGTTTTACCGAGAAAAAGAACGCCACAAAATAAACCATCTTAAAACTGTAAATTTGATCATGCTAAAATCAATAAAGTGTTGCTGTATGGTGATGGATAACATTGTTAATCCTCAGTTAAGAAAGATAACTGACAATGTTGTCCACACCATACAGCTACACTTTATTGACAATAATATATTTGATGTTTGGGTTTTCTGGCGTTTATCAGACGAATGGTATATATTAAATATGGCGTTTGGGGTTTTTGTGTGTGTTTTTTAATTGAAGGTCTGAGTTGTTGTATATATAGGATTTTTTGGGCGGCTTTTTTAGGCGGGATTTTACTATAATTAAGTTTGACGTTTTATATCTAATGGCGTTTTTAGTTAGAATGGTGTGTGATTTTTGTTTGGCGTTTTATTTTCATGAGATGACGTTTTGTTTGGAGTAGTCAAAAGACGTTTTTACCCTTAATGAAGCGTGTCCACGTAATAAAATTGATGTTATTTACGAAAACGCCACCGCGCTAATCTAGTCCATAGATTGTTTTGATCGGACGATCCATAAGCGTTCTCACCGTTCTCACACTTTCCACCGTTCTCTCTAAATCCCGACCATATATATATAGGGTCAGGATTTAGAGAGAACGGTGAAAAGTGTGAGAACGGTGAGAACGATTTTGGTGGTGACATGTGGCATTGATGCTAAATTACACTAAGGGGTAATATTGTCAAAAAAAAACTCACTCACATGAACTTGATGTTCAAATAAAACGCCATGAAAACACCCAATTCAGAAAAATGCCATGAAAATACCCAGTTAAAAACGCTATAAAACACGTAGTTCAGAAAAACGCCATGAAAAAACTCAGTTGAAAATGCCATAAAACACTCGGTTCTGAAAAACGCCATGAAAATACCTAGTTAAAATGCCATAAAAACACCTAGTTCAAAAAAACGCAATGAAAATACATAGTCTAAAACGCCATAAAACACCCAGTTTAGAAAAACTTCATAAAATCCAGTTATTTTTTTTTCCGAAAAGTATATCAATAGTATACTCGTTGGAAAGATAAAAAATCACTGAGTTTTATGGTGTAATTTTTTTCGAAAAATAATCACGTATAAAAAAGTTATTGTCGTTTAAATATGATGGGGGGAAAATGACATGTGATTAGCATGTGCACGTTTGTTTGGATCTTCCTATTTTACCCCTCATGTTAGTTCCAAGGCCACTATTATTTACAAAAATGTCAACGCATCAATCTCAGCCACAAACCACTAAGATCTTGTGGCTGAGAATCGTCTCACCGTTCTCACACTTTGAGGCGTTCTCTCCTGATCCTGTTCATATATATATATATATATATATATATATAATTTGATTTGATTGTTACTAATAACTTGCATTCGTTAACTTGAATCTAATCTAAATTCTAATAAATGATTCTACTTAAAGTCACTTGGTATTTCCTCCTTCAATCTTACATTTTTATTTATATATTTTTTTTAAATTGATACTTATTGTTATTATTATTTATCATTAAATCTATAAATTTTACTTATATTTTGTTAAAAAAAATTGATTCTTATCCATATTATTTATAAATTCTCTCCATTTTACTTGTATTTTGTTAAAGGAAATTTATTATTATTATTATTATTATTATTATTATTATTATTATTATTATTCTCTCAATTTTAAAGTTTAATATTATAAGACACCTTCACTTTAGCAAATATTCGATTTAAATACATTTTAAAGTTTAACCCGTGTAGTAAATTTTAACCACTTTAAATTTGAAAAGAATATATTAGATAATTTACTAGTAAACAATTTTACAATCATGCATGCATGTGTAGGGGTGAGCAGAAAACCGAAATAACCGAACCGTAACCGAAATAACCGAAAAATCCGGACCGAAAAAACCTAACCGAAACAAAAACCGACGGTTCGGTTTTCGGATTTTTAATAACCAAAAGTTTCGGTTCGATTTTCGGATAATCATTTTCAAAAACCGAAAATAACCGAACCGAACCGATAAGTTTTAATAGTATACCAAATCTATATATTTTTAAGTTTAAGTGTTTACCCATGCTACTAAAAATTATTAATTTTATTCTTGTTTGTTAAATATTTATAATAAGAACATTACCATGTTTATTTATCATTAAAAGCATCCATTGTTTACAAGAACTAACAAAGTTTAATATGAAAAATCAAATGGTTTTCAAAGTATTACAAAAGAAAACATCTTAACAATAACTTTGGAGAAACATTAAAATAGATTAGAAGGTTAGATTTATGTGAATAATATTAATTTAAAAGACTAAATATATTAACTTTTTAAGAAAGATTCTTAAACTTTGAATTATGCTTTTAAGTTTTGAATCTTACATAATATGTTTCAAAAACCGAAAAACCGAACCGAACCGTTACTAAAACTGAAATAACCGAAACTGAAAAAACCAAAACCGAACGGTTTTTAAAAACCAAAAACCGAACTTTCGGTTACGGTTTTGGTTTTACCCAAAAACCGAACCGAACCGAACCGTGCACACCCCTATGCATGTGTACTGTTAGAGCATTCTCATCCAAACCACCAAAATCTGTGTGGGGGGTTTTTAAAATATAAGAAGTATAAAAAGTGGTTGTGAGTGGAGGAGAGAGAAAATGTTACTGTTCATCTGTATATTTGGGGGGACACAGTTCACCCCCTATACTTTTTTAATATATATTGAAAGTAGTTGTGAGTGGAGGAGAGAGAAAATGTAATATATATTGAAAAGGAGAGAGAAAAAGTATTTGTTTTTAGTGGAAATATATTGATATAGGAGTTGTTTTTAGTGGAATGTATGTATATTTTTAGTGGATTGGATGTGAATGCTCTTATAATATAAAACATAGGGTAGGGCTAGGTAGAAAACCCTTATGTTTTTAAAAAACCCTAGAAAACCCAACCTCCCGACATTTTTTTTTGAAAAAAATAACACATGTAATATACATGTTTTTAAGAGTTTTGGGCCAAAAAAACAAAAAAAGCGCCGAAGGATTATTTAAAAAAAAAAAACAAATTTCAGCAACTTTTGTGACTAACATGTGTTAGACAAAAAATGCTGAAACTTGTTTATTTTTTTTTTTAAATTTCTTCGGCGCTTTTTTGTTTTTTTTGGCCAAAACTCTTAAAAACATGTATATTACATGTGTTATTTTTTCAACAAAAAAAAATGTCGGGAGATTGGGTTTTTTAGGGTTTTTTAAAAATATAAGGGTTTTCTATGAACCATTAGCCATAAAACATATATACAAGTTGATTATGTAGTAACATACGTTTATGTTTAACATGTTCTTTTTTTGTTTAACAATAAGAAACAAGTTTTTAAATAAACACGTTAGCATTTTAGTGCAACAGACATTCTATTTTTAACTCCGGTTTGTAATTTCGAAAAAAAACTTAACTTTGTTTAGCTATTTTTAACGCAAACTATTATCGGTCATAATTGGACAAGGTCGGATTATTATTTCCAAATAACTGAGTTAGGATTATTATCGGTAAAATTGAGAAAGTTAAGATTATTTAAATCCAACCTTTATGTTTATATTTTGCTACAGGTTCAACCTTTGACACAAACTCTATTTAATTTTTTAGTTAACTTACCTCACATGCAAACCAGGTGAGGGTATTTCAGTCTTCTAAAATCCTTATTTAATATTATACCTTTTAAATAAAACCACAAATAGTTGTTTTAGGAAACCATTTTCTCACACCAAAACGAAAAACACAGTAGTAAGAAGATTAATGGTGATGAAGGCCAGTGGCTGTTGTTGTAGTGGCCACGTTATTTGACAACCATAGCAAAGGCGGAGATGCGTTTGACGCCATGTAGTGGTCGGAGAAAATGTCTCAAACATCTCCGTCAATTACAATGTCGCAGACATCGAAGTTGGTATCATCGTCGGTGTCAAATTCTTCCAACGTTTCCTTTGCAGGAAGAACAGACGTTGGTTTGTTCACGATGTCGTTGTTTCCGGAGATAACGGTTTTGTTACGGGAGCTACCGGATAAAGAGTTTCATTGTGTGGGCACAGGCTGGGTGTGTAGCCGTTATGTACCTTTAACGTCGGTTTAGATCAAGATTCCCGAAGACGAAAGGTAAGACCAACAACGTCATGGTTCCTGATACGACGAAATGTGGTACCTCCGTCCAGATCTCATTCCTTTGTATTATTGCATATTACTTGATACGTGGTCGAATAACGGTGTTCGTTTATGTTTAAGTTTAGGTTTTTACTTAACTTTTAATCTTGAATAGTCTACTTTTAATGGGATTTGTGTTTTGCAAGTCCTAAGGAGTTTAAGGAGCTTTTCGAGGGCTTTACGAGTCACCGGGACGAAAAACGGACCACCGGAACGCGAAACGAGTCAACCGGGAGTAAGGAAATGAAAAAATGAGGAACTGATGTTGGAAGCACCGTCGCTGACGCCCAAAGGGGCCGTCGGTGACGCCCCGTAGTTTCCTCTGTCGCGCAGATTGGCCGTATACAGGAGTTCAAGCTGTCGCCCAACTTCAGCATTTACACAATGCGTCGCCGACGCCACCTTTGGCCGTCGGCGACGGCTTCCGAATTTCACCGACGCGCAATTGTTGTTTGTTTGTTACTTTGACGACTCATTGAATTCGGGAGTTACATGTTGTTTTGAGTTTGAAACCTTTCTGGGAGCCAATAGACCACACATCCATCACTTCCATCAATCTCTTACACCATTGTTCATCCGAATCAACAGTTTTCTCAATCAATTCATCATCATCATCATTCGCAACCCTAGTTCATCCATTCATCCATCCTCTCATCACCATCACTCACCAAAACCCTAACTATCATCCTTCCATCATTCTCCAAGTTCCAAGATGACAAATTTCAAGTTCTCAACATCCGGTGATCAAGCCTGTTCGATCATGCGTGGCTAATTTCTTGGAGGTTTCACCCCGGTGTAGACTCTTGTAAGATTTAGGGTTTTTATTACTTGTTTGATGTTTGGTTTGTGACAAATTGGATTGCGTTTGAATCTTTAGACAATTGTCCTACGTTTGTTTTGAATTTATGAATTGTCGAGTGAATTATTAAATTTGACTTTGTGAAACGAATATACGTATTTATGCCTTGTCTTTTGAAAGGATTTGCTAGTCCAAGGTAACGAAGTGCATCGTAGTCCGTTGTCTATGACGTTGAAAGCGATTGACACCTAAGCTTTGTGATTATTAACCCGTTAATGAACTAATTCGATTAAACCAAATTAAAACACGTAGTAACCCTAGTTCTTGCATTTGTTGAAACCGGGTGTGAACCTTGTTATTCCAACTTATTTTATCATCAAGTTTTCTTGCAATTGTTTAAGTTCTATTAGTTAATTAATCCAATCTACTTTGTTAATTTAATCCAACATCTTTTCAATCAAACAAAAATCAGAAAAAATAATTTAGCAAGCTTCATAATTGTGACACCATTTTAAATCAATCAAGTCCATTCGCAAACCACATACTCTTCATGGTTTGTTGGTGCATAGATGTCTGTTAACTTCGTCTTTATAGAGTCTTGTTTCTAGATAGGATAAACCAGTGCTCAGTAGGATAGAAATTAGGGTTTGTGTGTCAAAGGGGTATTTCACACGAAATGACAAGAGTCATTTCGTATGAAATGACATAAAGGTATTTCGCACGAAATGAGATGTTGCTATTTCGTACGAAATCACCACCCCTATATATAGCTGAGTTGCTGATTCATTTGTAACGTTCGAGATTTCAGAGCCGAGGCGCTGTCCGTTTGTTAAACGATCTGTAAAGCTTTGAAATCAGTAATAAGAAGATAATTAGGGAAAATCAAGCTATATCAAGTATATATCATTGATTCCGCCTTTGATATGGATTGTAAACTCTTTTGATTGACTCATTTGGGTCACACGTCGATCCAACAAGTGGTATCAGAGCTCAGGACGAAGAGTTCATACCAATTTAGCTTGTTTTCATCAGATTCTCTCACTTCTACTCATTCTTTTCAAAATTAAACGAGATTTTACGGTTAAAATGGATTAAATTTCACATATATCACGTAAAACATAGTTTTAACGAATCCTTGAAAGAATTGGACCTAAAATCGAACAAAAACCAGATCAATTGGACAAAATGGTGGCCGATTGAGTGACGTCAGCATCATTCCGCACGAAAACAACATCTCATTTCGCACGGAATCAACTTTGAGGAGCTTTATTTCACACGAAATCAACATCTGGAACGTCATTTCGCACGAAATCAAAATTTTGGACCTCATTTCGTACGAAATACACATTCATTTCGTACGAAATACACATTCATTTCGTACGAAAGTCGCTATTTCGCACCAAAACTGCTATTTCGCTTGAAGAGGGTGATTTCGTTTGGCTATTCCACACGAAATAGGCATTTCGTGTGAAAGCTCATTTCGCGTGAAGTCATTTCGTTTGAAGATTGTTCATTTCGCTTGAGATTCATTTCGTTTGAAATTCATTCCACGTGAACCATTTCGTTTGAGATTGTTTTAAATCCAAAAATTTTTCTAAGTGTTTGTTGATTGTCTCAGGTACATGAAGATGGATGATTTTCTGAATCCGTTCAGTGACGCTTTTGCTTTCACAGGAAGCACAGGAGATGATACATCAAATAACACAAATGAAAATGCTCCAAATCCAAGTGCAAAGAAAACCATTGCTGATTCTTTGAGTGTTGATAGTGCCTATGGTACTTACAATAAACCTCCCAAGCTAATGGCGATAGAGGAATACAATAGATGGGCTACAAGGTTTGAAGAATGGCTGAAAGCTTTTGCATATCAAAGTTGGAAGAGCATGAATAATGGTTTTGATATGGGAAGAACGGATTATGAAAACATAGAAGAGAATGAAATAGAAAGATTTTTTTCTGAACAGAAATGTGTCGCCTTACTTCATCAATCTGTGAGGGATGACATTATATCACTAATCGAATACACAAATTCGAGAGATCTATCAGAGAAACTAAAAATAAAATGTGTGGGTAGTGCCGAAATTGTTAAAAACAAAAAGAAGTTTTTAAGAAAAGAATTCGATTTGTTTGGGTGTTTGAAAAACGAATCTGTGACAAAGATGATAGAAAGATTCGGTCATTTGAAGATGGAACTTGCAAGACATGGAATTGTGTATACTCAGGAAGAATTGGTTGACAAACTGTTTGATTCACTGCCTGATGAGAAAGACTGGCAGTATTTTGCTTTGATGCTGAAGAACACAGTAAAATCGACTGATCTGACAGTTGATCTGTTAATCGAAAGTTTGGAGAGTCATGAATTGGAGATCAGGAAAACGAACAAAGTCAACAACTCCTCGTATCAGCAAAATGTTGACTTGTATTATCGAGGAAGTATGATCCCAAAAATTGTATCACCGAAAACTGGATTTTCAGCAGAAAATTCAAACATGTCAAGTCAAGAAACTTCAAACAGTGGTTATCATGGAGGGTCATCTTCAACTGCTCAAAGTCAATCAGTTCCGAAGAATATGTTTCAGTGCAACATTGCTGTGGATCTCAAGAATTCTCAGAATTTCTGTGAAGAATCAGCCAAGCAGCAAATGGTGTTTTTGGCATCTGTCTTAGAATCTTATGAAAGCCTCGTAGCGGGAAAGATCGGAAACACTAACCTCACTAAGGAAGATTATGATTAGATCGACCCAGAGGAGATGGAGTTGATTGATATTAGGTGGTGTATGGCGAGTGCGGTTAGGAGAGCGCAAAGATTCATGGAGATTACCGGTAGACATTCTATTGGTGGACCTTCAACCAAGCTAGGGTTTGATAAGTCGAAGGTCACGTGCTTTAAATGTAAACAAAAAGGTCATTTTAAATGTGAATGTCGAAATGCTTCTGCAGATGAAACGGAAAATCCTTTTCGAGAAGATTATTACAAAAGAGCGATTTATCATCAAAACAAATTTGAATCTCCCAAAATGAAGCAGATAGAAGAAGCTCCAAAGGAAAAGTCCAGAGCATTAGCTGTTATCCATGACGATGAGGGATATGATTGGAGTGAAGTGTTACCAGAAGAAGATGCAGTGGGCTATGCTTTCATGACAAAGATTGTTCCTTTCAAAGATACCAGAACAGAAGAAGTGAAATACATTAACAAAAAGGCGTCAGCTCAATTCATGAAAAGTAGAATCTACAAAACATGGATAGAAGCAAAGAAGGCAAATAGATGGGATGCTGATCGAGAATGTTATCTAGATCCCAAAGGAAACATAGCTGTTGATCCATATTATATAAGTGTTGAGACTCTTACCCAGCAAATTGCAGAACAAGAAGAAGCAAGACAAAGAATGTGGTGGGGAGGAGGAGAAGCTGATGAGAAAGAAAAAGAGAAAGAGTCGCAGCTAAAGAAAGTTGATGATGGGATAATTGACACTTCAAAAGAATTCACAGCTGAAAATTTGAAGAAAATGGCTGACAAAGTGCTCGCAGCAAAAGAGTTAGAGGTAGACTCTAAGTCCAGTTCTGAGTCTAAAAGCAAGGTTAGTTCAAATGATTTGATCAATGAGTCAGGTAAGAAAGCTAAAATTGATTACGATTGCAAAAATTGCATGAAAGACTGCAAGGTTTGTAGTACACTTGCTTACCTCAGTGGTAAAAAGACCGAAGAACTGACAGAAAGAGTCAGAGAAGTTGAAAATCAGATCTTAAGTCGTGACAAAATGTTAAAAGCTTCAAATGATAGATTAAAAGAATTGACTGAGAAAATTGAAAATGATAAAATTGACGTAGAAAGAATTAGGAAAGAAAATGAAAAATTAATTCTTGAAAACCGTCAACTTTCAGAAAATGATAAAAAGCTAAAAAGAACAATAAAAGATTCTGATGAAAGAAATGGTAAAACAAACAAAGAAAATCTCCAACTGACAGGAGTACTTCGGTTAAAAGAAGAGCAAATCAACCAACAGTTGGATGAGATTGCTAATCTGAAGCTTTAGTTTCAGGAAGCTAAGATTGAGAATGAACGCATCAATCTGAAACTCAACAGTTACAACTCCGCAAGTTTTGTTCTTCAACATATCGTTCCTAAACCAATCGGGAAGAACAAAGCTGGCGAAGATGTTTATTCGAATGGAACTGGGGTTAGGTATCATCAGGTTCCACCGCCAGTGTTAAATAAATTTTCAAAGAAAAAGTCCGGATTGGGTAATGATGAAGACATAAATGAGGTTAAACTTCCAGAATCAATCGACGTCACATTCACTTCATCATCCGATGAGGACAGTGTTCAGTCTGAAATTGTTAAAAGCATGGCTGAAAATGTTTTAAAATCTGAGAGTGATTCAACTGAGGATGAAGAATGTTTTTTGGACAAATATATTCCGAAATCAACATCCAAAAACAACTTAAGTGAAGAACCTAATCTTATGATGTACAAGATGTCGGGATCGGATAAGTTGTATTCGGATCTTGAATTTCCATTGGAAAATGTGAATGTCGACAAATTGAAAAATGTTTTTAAACTAGTTGAGATTAATGTGTCTGAAATCGAAGGTTTGAAACATTCCAAAAGGCAATTAAACTTTGAAAAAGATAAAGCTTACTATAAAAAACCTGTTGTACCACTGCGTTTTTCTAACAACAATCAAAACAAATGGTCGGGTGGTTATAAGGGTGGTAAGAATTATCAAAGAAGGAACTTTTAAAACAAGAAGTTTGTTGAGAAAAAGGTGTTTGTAAAAAGCTCGAGTTCTCATTCCGAGCAAGAATCTAAGATTTTTTCAAAATCAAATGAAGAGTTTTTTTGAAGAAAAGGCCTCACAGCCTCAGATCGAAGGCACAAGTCGGGTAACTGACACCCGTACATGCTTTAAGTGCAACAAAGTTGGACACATTGCACGAAAGTGCACCAACTTAAAGCCTAAGTCTGAAGTTGCTAAGAGTCAGAAAAGGAAAGTTGATGCAAAAGGCAAAGCTCGAATGGTTGTTGAGAAGAAAGTTTTGAAAAATGAAAACACCAAGATCAAAACTGAACCCGTAAAGAATGTGGTAACTAAAACTGATAAATTTTACAAACGGGTTGCTTCGCCTCAACAAGCATGGAAGCCAAAATCAGTTGAAAAGAAACCAAGTTCTCCAAAACCAAAGGTTTCTGAGAAGGAAAAACAATCGTCTTCTACCACTCCGGTAAAGATGAATGTTCCTATGGATTACTATGAGAACCTTGAGAAACAAAAGTCTACTACTTTTGAGAATGTACCAAAGAAAGACCAATCATCTGGTCAACCTTCTAAAAATGATTTCTTTTTATACAAAAAAGGTTGAGATTGGGTCTGAGGAGAGCTTAAAGATGAATGACAAAAATTTTCCGCCGGTTTACACTGCTAAAACTCACATTAAAGTTAAGCTACCTGAGTCAAAAGAGGCTTGGGTGGCATCCAAATCTAACTAAAAGTGTTTGTGATATGTGCAGGAGCTTCCAAGATCCGTTTCACGTTGGATTATGGATAGTGGAGCTTCTCGGCACATGACGGGGAAGAAGACCCTACTGTACGATGTTCGAGGGTTTAATGGAGGATATGTGGGATTTGCAGGAAATCAAGGTGGTCGAATAGTTGGTGAAGGAACTTTATCAAATGGTATTGTAACGTTTGAAAGAGTAAACTACATCGCCGAGCTTGAAAACAATCTTCTGAGCATTTCTCAGATCTGTGATCGTATGTATACAACGCAATTTACGGATAAGGAATGTTTGATATTGAAACCCGGATTTGTTGTTCCCGAAGAGTGGGTTATCATGAGAGCACCTATAGTCAATGATCTGTACGTGTTGGACATGAGTGTAGCAACTACTACCACAGGTCAGGCTCACTGCTTTATGTCAAGAGCAACAGAAAAAGAATCGCAATTGTGGCATCGAAAGATGGGCCACATTCACCTGCGAAAAATGAATCACCTGGTGCATAACGACTTAGTAATTGGTGTTCATGTGAAAGGTTTTCATCTTGAGGGGGAGTGCATTAGCTATATCAAAGGCAAGCAAAAGAAGAAATCTCACCCTGGAAAGAAGGTTAAATCAGTCTCGAGCCCGTTAGAGAGACTTCATATGGATCTTTTTGGTCCAGTGAACCTCAAAAGCATAACTGGTGATCTTTACTGTCTAGTAGTAACAGATGACTACTCGAGAATTTCATTGGTATCATTTCTGAAGACAAAAGATAAGACATTTGAAAGTTTGATGACGTTGTTCGGAAAAATAGAAAACCTGTACCAAACTTGAATCAGAAGAATCAGGAGTGACAACGGTACAGAGTTCAAGAACAACAAGATGGAAGAGTATTGTGATGAGAGAGGTATACTGCAAGAATTTAGTGCTCCTTACACTCCACAAAAAAATGGAGTAGCTGAAAGAAAGAACAGGACACTAATTGAAACGGCGAGGACGATGCTTGCTGATTCGAAATTACCAGTCAACTTTTGGGCAGAAGCAGTTTCAGCCGCTTGCTATACACTCAATCGGGTTCTTACAGTAAAGAAATTCAACAAGACATGTTTCGAGCTGATCAACAACCGCAAACCTAACCTGAAGTATCTGGAACCTTTTGGGTCTCCCTGTACAGTTCTAGAACCTTATGGTAAATTTGGTGCAAAGAGCATTGAGGGAATTTTTGTGGGTTACGCAAGTCCATTGAAACGAGTCTTTGTTTCCAAGCTTGTAGCGGATCATCGAAGCACATAATGTTGAGTGTCAAAGTTATACCATGCCACCTCAGAATCCCGGCGACTCATGGCGTTTTAATTATGATACTCTGTGGGGTTCATTTGATATAGAAGAAGAACCTGATTTCTATGATGAGTTGGATATTCTGAGAGAATATGAAGCATCACAAGAAAGATTCTCAGCTGAGTCATCTAAACGACAATTTCGAGCTTCCAATGACGATGAAGCCGGTCCTAGTAATGCTGGAGAACATGATGATATTGAGCAAACTCTTGACAATCAGACGGCAGTCAACGATAATCTAGAATATGATGATAGACCTATATTCGATCGTGGTGATTCAGACACTGAGGGGGAGCAGATCCAGATATCAAGTCTAACAATTCCAGTCAGTAAACAAGGTGCAAATCAGAATGTCACAAATTTGGAAGGCGAGGTAGATGTTCCAGGCGAGGTGATGCCGAGAACTCTTTCGTACCATCCAGAAGAGCTGATTATTGGAGAATTACAATCAGGCGTTCGCACAAGACGACAAATTGACCAAGGCCTTACTTGTTTCGATTCTACAGTTGCTCCGTTACAAACTGAGTTTTCACAGATTGAGCCGCGAACATATAAGGAAGCACTAACTGAAGATTCTTGGGTCAACACAATGCAAGAGGAGCTGAGTCAGTTTGAGAAGATAGGAGTGTGGAAATTGGTAGACTTTCCTGATGGTCACAGGAAGATAAACACCAAGTGGGTGTTCAAGTGTAAGAGAGACGATCGAGGGGTTATTATTCGTAACAAAGCTCGACTCGTAGTCCAGGGCTTTAGTCAGCTGGAGGGTATAGATGTTGATGCACGATATGTCTATCGCCTACGTCAATCTAAACGGTAGTGAAGATGTGGAAGAAAACGAGTCGTAAAAGTCTTATTTAGTGGAAAAAGGCAAGGTGGCATAATTGTAATTAGTGAACTTTCATTAAAGCCCCTTGACCCTATAAATAGGAGTGTTTATGATGTAATTAGGTTAGACATTAGACTAAGAGATCTTGAACATTTTGTGACTTAGGAGGTGAAGGTGTAGTGTGTGTTTCTAGAGAGAGAAACTAGAGAGAGAAAGTCTCTCCTACACGTGTTCTTGTACCATCAAGTCAATCTTTCTAGTAAAACACGTTCCGAGTACGTTATTGTGTGTTTAGATCACGTACGTTTACGGTTTCCGCACGTCAAACGTACGATACGCAATCGAACGGTGTTAAAACCGATCCTACAAGTGGTATCAGAGCTAGGAGCTCGATTGCTTGATCAAACACATCGTTTTCGTACCGGATTTGAGACGATTCAGATCCGATTTCATCTAGTTTTCTTATTCTTCACGTTTTACACATTTTTCACGGTATTTCGTCAAATTGGACGTGATTTCACGGTCCGATTTGTCCGAATTTTTGATATTGTGTGCGAAAATACGTGTTTCAAAACCCTACAAAGTTTCAAAATCAAATTCCAAGTCGTTTAGGAGTTATCGAGATTTTTCGGTCAGATTTTTCAGCTAGGTTTCGCTTTTAGGGTCACGTAGTGAGAGGTTTCGCTTTTAGGGACATTCTTACACGAGATTTCGCTCATAGAACATTAGGTTTCGCTCATAAGTCATTTTTACGTGTGATTTCGCTTATATGTACACCCTTACGTGTGATTTCGCTCATACGTACACCCTTACGTGTGATTTCGCTCATACGTACATCCTTACACCTGATTTCGCTCTTGTGGTTGGTTGAGATTCCGCTCATTTGACCACTACTAGTTTCGCTTTTATGACAGTTCTTACATGGGATTTCGCTTTTATGACTGATCTTATACGTGATTTCGCTCTAGTGTCTTAGGGGGTCGCTTATTAGTCATCGTCTTCATGTGAGTGTCTGATTATTACAGGTTGTCAACAGTTTATTAATGTTGTCGATTTTAGTTAAAAGGTCCAATCATCTAGTGAGATTCTAGTTGTAATCACGTGAAGCAGTTAATAGGTATTATAAGAGATTGTTGGAATTTGAAAATTGTCGGCTTTAAATCGTGATAAAGTAATATAGAAAACAAAAGTTTTTGATAAAATAGAATCTTTGTTAAGAGTGTTGTCGGTTGATAAGAACAATTCGTAAATTGAAAATCGGTTTTAGTAAAAATGAAAGGTCCAATCAGAAATCAGAAATCACAAAGTAAAAATCTGTTTTTTTGTTCATGTGTATTATGAGTGCACCGACCCATTATCAAAAGTTGGCCCAATGAAAAATTAGTAATCATAATTGAAACATTAAAAATGATTTGTTTGAATTAAAAAAAAATACAATGATTGTTGTCTGATCGAGAATTAAAGGTCCAATGGTTGTGATTGTAGTTTGATAGGTGAATTGAAGAGGTCACATGAATTTGTCGACTAATGGTTGAGGTTCTATAATATTCTTTTGAAAATTGTCGATAGTAAATTCAAATTGAAATTCGAATTTAATTCTGGATATTGAGTTGTTTGGCCCAATCAAAGTGTTGTCGCACAAGCGAATTCACACTTAATCAATCGTTTCTCAATCGAAATCATTTGCTTGTGTATTTCTCATCACCGAAAAATGAATTCCGAAGAATATACTGCACTGAAAAATTATGATAATTTTGCAGGTATCAAAGGAGAATCAACTGAGGAATTGATTGAAAGATATGTGAAGATCGTTAGGGAGATGGGAAGATTGAAGATAAGAAAAACGAATGAGGAGTTTATTGACAAGTTGGTAAAGGTTTTACCGGATGATGTAGGGAGAAAGTGTTTGCTAGAATTGAAGAAAATATATTTAGAAGTGGATTTGAGCTTGTTTATCGAAGAAATTAAAGAACGAGAACTTGAAGCACAAAAGACTCGAAGAATGAAATCTGAAGAAAATGATCAAGTGATAAAGAAGTTTGTTGATGAAATTTTAGCTTTGAAAGAGGAGAAGAAAGCTGATGGAGAACAGATTCTGGAGTTGCGCTTAAACTGTGAAAAATCTGAATCAGACAAGGCCAAACTATTGAAGCTTGTAGAAAGTTTGGCATTGGAAATTAAAAAATTGAATGATGAGAAGAAATCTGATGACAAACAGATTCTTGAACTTCAAGAAAATTATGAAAGATTGAAATCTGAAAATGTCAAACTGTTAAGTGATTTGGACACTTTGACATTGGAAAACAAAATTTTGAAAGAAAAAGAAAAAGATTTAGAAAATGTCACAAATTTTGACAAAGTCAAAGTCAAAATTGAAGATTGTGATGAAATATCTGATGATGAAAAAGAAGAGAATAGAAAAACATATTTGAAATTAAATGAAATGTTTAAAAATACTGTTTTACATTCTACTGAGAAAGGTGAATGCTCAACGCAAAAACCTGTAAAGAAGAATGTAGAACAGAAACAATCAGATAAGTCATCCAATGGTTTTGAAAAATTACAAAAATCTAAAAATGAAAACTCAAAAATAGTTGGTAATTCGTGGTGCAGGTTTGACCACGGTGCTAAAAGGCCAAATCAAGTTTTCAAGAGGAGTGATGATTACCACAAAGCCAAACAATGCTACGACTTGAATGTTTGGACTAAAGGTGGTACATGGTACGATAACAGAATGTGTTACAACTGTGGTTTTCAAGGACACATTGCTGTTAACTGCCAGAGACAGAGGTTTGAGACGAGAAGATGCTTTGAATGCCAAATCAAAGGTCACATTGCCAGAGATTGCCCAATGAGATCAGTGGGAAGATCGAGGGCTGTATCTCAGAAGCAGGTGAAGAAATCAGTCGAAGAAAAGCCCAAGGTAAAAGTTTCAGAACAGAAAGTCAAAGGACCTAAAGTTCAAGAAAAGAAAGTTAAACTTTCACAAGGGCAAAAAGACCGACTGCGAAAGAAGAAGAAAAAGGCGAGAGAGTATTTTGAAAGGATTTTGTCCTCGGATACAACAAGTAAAACAGAGAAGAGTTCTGATAAATTGTTTTGCTCTTCAAAGAATGACAATTCAAGCAAAATGAATTCATCAGATGCAAATCTGAGGACAGAATGGAGTGTGAAGAAGAAAATGGTCGGCGATGAATCTGGCTCTTCAAAGTCAGACAAGCCACCTTCAGGCAATGATTCTGGTATGGTAAAACCAGAAGAGCCATGTGTTGAGGTAAAAATGGAGAATTCAGGTTTAACAATGGATGATGTAAACTATCCACCATTGATAAACAAGAATTCAAAACCCAAGGACAGTCAGGCTTGGGTAAAATTGTTTAAATGAAAAACCTGACTTGCCGGAACTCCCAGGTTGGTAATTGTGGAGTAGGAATCGGCATATTTCTTGAGAAATTTCACTCTGGTGATATTTCGACTTTCAAAAGACTAATTAAGGACATTAAGTTGTACTTAATTCTTCTTTCGTACAAGTAGCAATTTGAAGAGAACAAGGTGATGAAGTAACCCCAAATTTGTGAAAAGTCACACAAACTAATATTTTCCGGAAAAACCATTTTGATTAAAACAAACTTGAGTGTTTTGAAATCACAATGGGAAAATAGTTTGTTGTGAGGGGGAGTTCTGATTGTTTACGCCAAGTGGATGGAGAATTGAAGTGATTCTCATCAAGTTGTCAAGTTTGTACAGTTTGATTTCAAATTTTCTCAGAAAATCAAAATTGAAACATATTTTGATTTTAGGGGGAGTAAAATTTTAAAAAAAAATTAGAAAATTTGAAAATGCCAAAAACATTGAAAAATTCAAAATGAGTTTTTGCTGAAACAAGAGGAAATGATAGAAAATCAGTGGACTATCACAGCATGCTAAAGAAATGAAATGTAAAATGTGATAAACGATCTCACTATAGATGTGACGATAGGCTCAGCAAGACTAGTAGATTTGCGATAACGATACAAACTTAAATGAAAAAGCCTAGTTCTAGTGGGAAACATGGTCGAAAGCATAGTACTTAGTTTTGTCCTTCTTGACTGTGTGCCTACTCAGTAATCGCTGATTGTCGAAAGACATAAAACTGGTTAAGTTTGTGAACTTTCACAACTTTGCTGAAAAGTCGCTGTGATTGTGCATTTTATTTTGCAAAGATTTAAACTTGTTTGATTTCTTTATTTTGTTTAAGCATCGGACATCCTCTGCGTATACGTGAGTATCGACCTGGATGTTGTTGCCTAAACGTTCTGCTTTATTTTCTTTGGTGTTTCGTTTAAGCTTTGGATCACCTCTGCGTATACGGGAGTATCGACCTGGTGGTTAAAGCCTAAACAACTTCAACTTGTTTTATTTTCTTATTTTGTTTAAACATTGGACTTTCTCTGCGTATACGGAAGTATCGACCTGATTGTTAATGTTTAAACATTCTGAGTTGTTTTTGCACATATCACAGTTGATAAAAGTTTAAAGGCATTACTCGAGTTAGTGTATTACATGATGAGGGGATATGCTGAGATTGTGGGGTCCATAAGAACTTAGTGCAATATTAATATACCTTAACGTATCGGTAAGCAGATTGAAAGTTTTTAGATTGAGCTTAAGAGGACAATTATATCGTCAATCAATGTGAATCGTTTAAAGCTTAAAATGAAATGAAGCTTAATGGTGCTTGTGATGTGTCTCAAAAACTGATATGATCCTCTTTCGCAAACTCACAAAAATATGCTTGTACATATTTTATTTCTGCATTTAATTTCTGTTATTGCTTTTTATTTTGAAAAGTCCAAAAAGATTTTCGACAACTGATGTTGAAGAGCTGATATTCAAAATCTCAAAGGATAAACAAGATGAACTATTGGTTTGGTTAAAATGTTGAGAAATTGGAAGAATATACACAAAACGTCTAGATGATTCATTAATTTGAATCACAATTTTGTTTGTTATTTGTTTGAAAATGATGAGTGTATTCTTTTAAAAACAAATTATTTTGTCTTACGAGAAGTTTGAGAAGTGCAGGTTTATTGATTCTTTGGCTATGGAAAGCAAGATGACGATCCCTAAAGCACGGAAGCTTAACGAAAGGGGGAGCCAGAAAACTCGAAAAGCCAGGTGTCGATCCCAAAAGCACGGAAGCTTGATGAAAGGGGGAGCCTGAAGAGACTACTGAAAGCTGAAGTCAGATCCACCGGGATCCTGCTTGAGCTAGAAGAAGTCTAAATTTGCTGAAGAAGTCAAAGATGAATCAAGAGAGAGAGAAAATCAAGTCACTACAAATTTGATTAAAGATTGACTACGGCAATATCCAAGGGGGAGTTTGTTGATGCACGATATGTCTATCGCCTACGTCAATCTAAACGGTAGTGAAGATGTGGAAGAAAACGAGTCGTAAAAGTCTTATTTAGTGGAAAAAGGCAAGGTGGCATAATTGTAATTAGTGAACTTTCATTAAAGCCCCTTGACCCTATAAATAGGAGTGTTTATGATGTAATTAGGTTAGACATTAGACTAAGAGATCTTGAACATTTTGTGACTTAGGAGGTGAAGGTGTAGTGTGTGTTTCTAGAGAGAGAAACTAGAGAGAGAAAGTCTCTCCTACACGTGTTCTTGTACCATCAAGTCAATCTTTCTAGTAAAACACGTTCCGAGTACGTTATTGTGTGTTTAGATCACGTACGTTTACGGTTTCCGCACGTCAAACGTACGATACGCAATCGAACGGTGTTAAAACCGATCCTACAATAGATTTCACTGAAGTGTATGCTCCAGTTGCTAGACTTGAAGCGATCAGAATATTCCTAGCATTTGCATCTTGGAAAGGTTTTAAAGTTTATCGGCTTGATGTTAAATCGGGTTTTCTCTACGGGAAGGTAAAAGAGGAGGTATATGTCGGACAGCCACCGGGCTTCAGCGATCCAATCCACAAAGACAAGGTCTATTTACTGGATAAAGCATTGTATGGTTTACACCAGGCCCCGAGAGCCTGGTACGAGATGTTGTCTCAACATCTTCTTGCCAACAGTTTCATCTGTGGAAAAGTGGGTGCCACTCTCTTCACCAAAGAAGTCGACGGATATCTTCAGATAGTTCAAATATACGTGGACGACATCATATTTGGGTCAACAAATGAAAATCTGTGCAAAGATTTTGAAAGAGTTATGAAGCAAAAAATTTGAAATGTCATCGATGGGTGAGATGAAATTCTTCTTGGGACTTCAAGTTGATCAACTGCTTGAGGGAATTTTCATACATTAGACGAAGTATGTTCATGATATCTTAGAGAAATTTAGGATGTCCGGGACTACTCCAGCTTCCACCCCATTAGCGACGAACCATGGGATAAACCCTGATTTCACCGAAGAGAAGGTAGATGAAACGATGTATCGCTCCATGATCGGATCGCTGATGTATTTGACAGCTTCAAGACCCGATATTATGTATCCAACCTGCCTCGCAGCGCGGTTTCAGTCATACCCCAGAGCTTCGCATATGGTGATTGTGAAACGAATATTACGCTACCTGAAAGGAACTCCATCACTGGGGTTATGGTATCCAAGAGTAGGCGATTTCACGCTTGAAGGGTATTCTGATTCTGATTCTGATTTCGGATGCTGCAAAGTTAATGCTAAATCAACAACAGCGGGGTGCCAGTTTTTCGGATCACGATTGGTCACCTGGCAATGCAAGAAGCAGACCTCTGTAGCTTTATCCACATGTGAAGCCGAGTATGTATCTGCTAGCAGCTGCTGCTCTCAGATCTTGTGGATCCAGCAACAGATGAGAGACTACGGTTTGCAATTTCTTAACACCCCTATCTTTGTTGATAATTAGGCAGCGATAAACATAACAAAAAATCATGTTCATCACGCTAAAATGAAACACATTGAATTTCGTCATCACTTCATCTGAGACTGTTTCGAGGAGAAGTTGATACGAATTGAGAAAATCCACACTGATGAACAAAAAGCTGATTTACATACCAAAGCGTTTGATAAAACTCGGTTTCAATATCTTTTAAAATTGAATGGTATGAAGCTTTTATCGGTGTCGGAGGAGATTCTTGGCGTAGATGAAGGTACCACTGTAGTTGATGTTGAGAAGCAATCTGTAATGGTTTGTCGATTTTTTACTTGTTTTGGTATTTAGGGGGAGGTAGGTTAATATTTTCAGAAAATACAAAAAACAGTAAAAAAAATTTCAAAAATAAAAAACATGAGATATTTCAAAATAAAAAACAATAGAAAACGGAAAAAGAGCTTGTGTAAAAAGGGAAAATGATAGTACATCGACTTGACAGTTACGATATGCTAAAGATATGGAAAGTTTAGAAGTCTTAAGCAGTCTCGCTGATGATATGCCGATAGGTTTTTACACATTTAGTAGGTTTTTTTCGGGATATAAACCTAAATCAATACTTGCTTATTTCGTGGGGAACACTACTTGGATATATAGGTAACCCCTGAAATCTTGTTTGAAAGATCCCTTTTTCTGAGATACTAGGTCTTTATACTCAGTGATATGTGGGGTATTATCCCGGGACTTCTTTTTTTACTTGTTTTGGTATTTAGGGGGAGGTAGGTTAATATTTTCAGAAAATACAAAAAACAGTAAAAAAAATTTCAAAAATAAAAAACATGAGATATTTCAAAATAAAAAACAATAGAAAACGGAAAAAGAGCTTGTGTAAAAAGGGAAAATGATAGTACATCGACTTGACAGTTACGATATGCTAAAGATATGGAAAGTTTAGAAGTCTTAAGCAGTCTCGCTGATGATATGCCGATAGGTTTTTACACATTTAGTAGGTTTTTTTCGGGATATAAACCTAAATCAATACTTGCTTATTTCGTGGGGAACACTACTTGGATATATAGGTAACCCCTGAAATCTTGTTTGAAAGATCCCTTTTTCTGAGATACTAGGTCTTTATACTCAGTGATATGTGGGGTATTATCCCGGGACTTCTGATTTTGCTGAAGCAATGGCCTAGTCCCCGTATAATACTTTTCGCTTGCTTGAAATAATAGCATCACCGTCAGCATAAAAAATGATGAAACATTGCAAAATGTTAATCATGCGCTGTTGAAGAAAAGATTCTCTAAAGGGAACACACCTAAAGTCGAAGCCATCATCTCTCTGATTTTGCGGAAGCAATAGCCTGAGCTCTCATGGCCCTCACATTTAACCCTTTACAGATATCATCTGTGGTATACTCACATGTAAGACTGAATATTGAGATCTGGATACGGGAGTATATTCAAGAGGTGGGACACATGAATGAGTTTAAGTTCTTAATACACCTAATTCGTATCCTGGACAGATTGAAATTTGTTTGAGAACTTAAGAGGATCAGTATATCGACAATCTAAGCGAATTTTTTAATACTTAGTATGAAATCAAAGCTTAACGGTACTTGTGAGTTCTCGATAGCTGATATGATTCCCTAACACGCTCACCAAAAATATGTTTGTAAATAGTTTACATTTACTGCATTTCATTTATGTTTAGCATTCTAGTTTAGAAACTTTATTCAAAATCCAAAAAGATTTTTCATTTCTGCTTTATTTTTTCGACAAACCAAAGTGGAAAGTTGATCTTCAGATTCGCAGTATGAAGAAGATGCAGGAAGTTTCTGAGCTGGTAGAAGAGTTAGGAGCTTATCATGTTAAACCTGTTAATGATAAGTCAAAACAAGTTCATTAAGTTAAAACTTGTAATTTTTCAGATAATGTTTTGAAAAAATGTTGAACAAAAGTTAGTTTTGTTTCGTTTAGATCAACCAAGGTCATTAAGTTGGACTTGGTAGACAAATTAAGTGCCTAGGGTCATTAACTTGGACTTAGTTACTTAAGTGAATTTCTAAAAACTGATAAAAACATCAAATGTAGTAAAAAAAGGAGAATACATTGTAATATCAAATTTTTTGAGAAACAGGAAAAAGGATCCTCACGGTAAAAATAAGTATAAAGTTTGAACCAGAATTCGAGCTCCAGCATATTGAAAGGAGGAGTCTACATTCTGGATCAACATTCAAAAGGGAGTTTGAAGATAGAGATTAAAGGATGCTTACAGTGTCAGACATTTTGGGCAGAGTGAGAAGATAGATAAAGACTAAAGACTGAAGATTTGATGCTAAAGACTTCGTCAACATCCAAGGGGGAGTCTGTTGGTGGATAGATGTCTGTTAACTTTGTCTTTATAGAGTCTTGTTTCTAGATAGGATAAACCAGTGCTCAGCAGGATAGAAATTAGGGTTTGTGTGTCAAAGGGGTATTTCGCACGAAATGACAAGATTCATTTCGTACGAAATGACACAAAGGTATTTCGCACGAAATGAGATGTTGTTATTTCGTACGAAATCACCACCCCTATATACAGCTGAGTTGCTGATTCATTTGTAACGTTCGAGATTCCAGAGCCGAGGAGTTGTCCGTTTGTCAAACGATCTGTAAAGCTTTGAAATCAGTAATAAGAAGATAATTAGGGAAAATCAAGCTGTTTCATGTCTATATCATTGATTCCGCCTTTGATATGGATTGTAAACTCTTCTGATTGACTCATTCGGGTCACACGTCGATCCAACGTGGTTCGACCCCTTACTACCACTAGCTATTTATTAAGGGTAATTTGGGTATATAAATCTTATCTTTGACCGGAGCGTGACACTCCGATCATTACTCACACTCTAAGCATACAAAGTAGGTAAAAAATTTGTCCTGGACTCTGAATGCCAAATTTTTGCATTCCCGAGACCTACAGACATGAATGTTTGATCAAAATTCTTGAACTAATGAAAGTCTTCACTAATGAAAGTCTACATTGGAAACACTGAGATAATATTCTCTCCACTTTGCTTCATTTTAAAGAAAAAAAAAATAAAAAGAAGAGATTAAGTTGTTTTATTGAATTAGAAACCACCTACCATATCTCAATCTGCTCCACAAAAGGTTAAATACATACTACAACTCCACATGTTGTACTTCTTCAACGTAAAATCATCTTCGACGGTCAGTGACTATTGTTTCGTGTATCATACATACCCCATAAGATACTATGATAGACACAAATAGTCGTGAAGTTTTCTCTAAAGGAACCATGTTTGTCATGTGCTCTCGTCTAAACAGATTATACTTCTTCAACATATTCTATTTAAACATATTATACTTCTCAATTGCCATCTCCAAACCTATCAGTGTTCCCATTTCCGTCACCGGTGACCCCACCGCTTTTGATATATGTTTTCGGTTGTTGTAGATAGAGCCGCATCGAGTGTGTTTTCTGATTGGTCGTCGGACTTCATCTCCGTCGCCATTGAAGAGGAATCAGTGAAGAAGTTGAGGATGGAGGTGACCAGTTCAGGATGTTGAAGATGGCCCACAAGAAAATTACAAAAAATACATAAATAAATATACAAATCGTATTCATAAAATGGAAAAAGAGCAAAATACCCTCACATGCAAAGCATATGAGGTAACTTAACTGAGTTTTTGGACGACGTTAGTTGTAAAGGTCATAGAATGTAACAAAACATTAACATAAAGGTTGGGTTTTGCCGATTTCATAGTGAAAGGTATGAAGTGCAGTTTAGGTATAACATAAAGGTTGATTTGTGTAATTTACCGTATATATATGTGTGTGTGTGTTTGTGTGTGAATTATATAGAGAAATCTCCAATAAAATAAACTTAAGTAATTCATTTGTGTGGACTAAAAAATGCTACGTATTACACTTTTTCACAGTTAACTTTTTTCTGAATCTTTGTACACTTTTTTGTCAGATGGGAGAATGTGTGAATGTGTTACATTTTTTTCAGCGTTATATATATTTTTTAATTTCATTTGTTAGGGTGAAGGGGGTGCACCACACATGAGATGGAGGGAAATTTTCACCCATCCAATCATGATGTGCCATGTCAATTCCCCTCTAATACACCACTCTTGCCCAAAAACACAAGGGGTGGTTTCACCCAAACCTTTTCTAAAATAAAAATAAAAATAAAAATAAAAGGCATGATTGGTTGAATACTGGTGGGCCCACCTTTATCCCCTCTCCCTCGCATTCACCGCGTGCGGCAACAATACCCCGCAAATCACCTCCCCGCGCAACAATATTGGTAATGGCGGTAGTTCTCCCGTGTGGCAAACGGGTTCCCCGCATGCACCCCGCTCCCCCTTATACATATTATGGGTTTTGATAGTAGATTTTTCAAAATTGGTGTTACAATTTTCAGCATTTTTAGAGTTTATAAATGTTTTTAGTTTTGCAGTGCAGGTAACAATATGTTACATGTTTTAGTATTTTTTTTTCGTGTAACACTTACAAACATACACACTTTTATGTCAAACTGTAACAACTCTATTAAAACACTTTTTGCAGGCTTTACACTTTCTCTGAAAAAGTAATATTTTGTACCTGATTTAATTCACACCATAGTTAAATGGATGGATGGTGGAGACAAGGTTTCCTTGGTTTTTTTAACCCACCAATGTTTTAATTTTATCCTTCCCCTATATATATTAGGCTACTCGTTGTGGGGGTCGTCCAGACCCGACCTCGCCCGAGGACGCCCCCCAACACCATTTCCATAGGGGCGGTGACGTGTTGACCGGCATGGTGGAGACGTTGAAGATGGGCCTCCTTCTTCTCACACACACATATACATGCTGTGACAACCCGCACTAAACCAGGTATCCGTACGATTTAATTAATGATTAATTACTGCTTAATTACTGTGCTTGCTTGAACTAGCTGATAAACTGCTACTTGAATACTGATACATGTACTTACTTGCATCATACTTGCTTGCTGTCACTACAATACTTACATACTGAACCATAGTGACAAACATGATGCACAAAAAGCACAGTAGCACGATAACGGATAACCTATTGAACATGCTGATAAAGCCAGCATCAGGCAGACACTGCCTCTAAGGCCTGTAAGAGCCTGAGATATTTTGCTACACCAATAGTGAGTGTAGGATACAAGGGTTGTAGAACTGCGTCTCTAGAAATAAGATACACTGATTGGATGTGCCTAAAACGTACTCTAAGTACAAAAACACAGCACTTTAATAAATAATCCAGCTTCTAGCTGACTAGTAAAGTGCCAAAACATGGGGAAAATACTACTGGACACTTTCTAAAAGTGTTGGAAACAAGATGTGTCACTAAAAATAACAATAACGACACTTTAAAGCTTTATTAAGCACTTTAACGGATTACTATCCAACCAAACAACCGGACTATACCCGGAACATGAAAATATTATTATTTGCACTATCTATATTTTTCTGAGCCAGTTAGGGTCCCTGATTACCCTAACACCCGCCATAACACATAACATACAAGTAACGGGGTTAGACACTTAACTTAACTAATTACTCCCTAACCACCTAGTTAAAATCGAACCAAGGGACCCCCCCCCCCCAACCGAATTCGGTCCCCTAGGGGACATACTTGTACCTTGCAAGATTTGTTAAATCTTAGATGCTAAATATCAAGGGGACATTGTGTCCAAGGGATAAACATGCTTAATCTTTGCCTATAAGTTCTAGTAATTACACCACATAATTATCACAACACAACACCAACTCAACCTCTTCTCTCTTGCCCTCTCTATTCTCGGCCGAACATCCCCTTGCCATCCATCATATTTTCGAGCTTCCTTCATCACATTCCAACATCACACAAGTGTCGAGGATCAAGTATTAGGAGCCTTGGTGCAAGCAGAACACGAAGGACCTCATTCTTTAGCTTTTATCCACGCGTTTTCCATCAAGAATCTTCCCTAGCCTTGAGCTAGAGGTATAACACTTAAATCTCATATTTGATCTTATCTAAAGTGGTTAAAAGGATTTTTGTCGGTTAAAACTCGGAATCTTGCAAGTTGAAGCATTAAAGTCTACTTAAAATGCTAATATTGGTGGTTAATAACATATAAGTGGTGTAAAAGTTGTAGTATTTGAAATATGTGCTTATTTAGACCCGATCTATGTTGTGGTAGCTCGGATCACCATTTAACCCGGTTTGGTAAGATCATGGATCTTAACATAAGCTTGTTCTGGTTAATACAAGGGTTAAAAGGTGAAACTCTACCACACATGAAACATGAACTTGTGTAAAAATGTTTTATTTGTGTAAAGGTGTTTTAACATGTACAATAGTGTTTAAAGCTAGTAGATCTACGTATCTACACCCGGTATTTTCAAAGGACCACATATCAAGGAAACCATGTATTTTGAAAGATGGATCCTACAATAATAAGCATGATTTTATAAACCACAAGTGTGTAAACACTTGTGAAATGAAAAGATCCGACAAAGAACTAGTTTTGTCAAGAGTTACTAGAAGTTGTAAAGATGGATTTTCTCTAAAAACGAGGTTTTTACAAAATCGGATTATTTACACAAAAGATCCAGTAAAAGTAAAGAGATTTACCACATATTTTAGACAAACCACAAGTTCGTATATTTTTGCGATTATATCTATCTTTGACTAGTTAAAATGTTGCAAAGTTGTTTGATAATGTTGAGAACATTGATTGATTGATTTGTTAAAAGAAAATGATACGCTTGAAAGCGTGGCCATCTCCAGTTACAGAGGAAACTCTGGCGAAATTTTTCTAAAAACCTAACACTTAGAATTACTCACACAACAAGTGTTAGAATTATTTTTGACATATTTTCGAAATATAAATTTCGCCACGACTTTATTTACTAAATATTCGGAGGTGGGATTTTCACAAAAATTAACGTGATAAATGTATATTTTTCACACACTGTTTATGATTATTTTGTGAAAATACATAAATATTATTTTTAGAGTAAAAATAATATTTACAAGCGTTAACGATTCCAAAATAATACGAACGCTTTCACCATGAATATATGAGTTACACCGGTAATTATATTACCACTCGATTATTAAAACGTAACTTACGCACATGTATCGTATCCCCCATCCTTGGGAAGGAAATTAACTACCAAGTATATACGAAATGCAAACACGGAATAGTTGCCTAACTATTTCCCAAGGACTTAAACTATAAAGCTAAGGCACGGCCGTCCGTCTAATAGAATTAGCACTTGTAGGTCGTCGCACAGCTTTCAGATTTGGAGACACTTGGTAGAGACGCTTCACTGTGAGTTCATGTCCCCCTTTTCTCTAACTGTTTTCAGTTTTCTTAACTGCGGGGGTGAAATACATGTTACTTTGTTTACAAGTACTATTATACACGGTATGTTAACGTAAGGAGGTTTACTACTTAGATCATGTGAATGGGTAGGCAGAACACCGAGGGACTTAAGCGGTAGATCTATCTGGGTGTAGCGAGCCCAACTCTAGGCCCAACAGAACGGACCTCTGTGAGGACCAACAGAACGGACCTTGAGTGACTTGGTTGCCCGACGCATAAATCGGCTAGGGTTGAGTCTTCCTACTTGCATTTCACACATGCTAATGGCCTTGCAAACCATTGGTGATCTCTTTTCCTTACACTGCTACATACCAGGGAACTTTCATACTTACAAGTGTTTTACTTACTCACTTGCACATGAACTCGCTCAACATTATTGTTGATTTTTCAACTTACATGTATTTCAGGAAACTAACGAGATCTGGCACGGTATGGCATGTTTTCCACTGCACTTATTTCCGAGGTCATCCGGGGTTTAGGGGATGTGTCTCTTTCCTGGACAAGACACAATCCTTAAACCATGTTTATATTATGTTTAAGTTTGTAATGTCTGTTGAACAAGGTTATGGTTGTTAGGGTATGTTCCCGTTAAAACAATGGTACTGTACTTGGTTTTCAAAACTTAATGGATGATCTTGCATGTTTTTAATTCATATAGCTTTGTTATGGTTAAGCTATGGTATTAAGAAGTCACACCAAAATTAACCACGCTTCCGCAAAGCCAGGGTGTGACAGCTTGGTATCAGAGCTCTGATCATAGCGAACTAGGATTCTTTCTCGAGTCTAGACTATGATCACTAGGGCTCTCACGAAAACATTTTTCTGCATACCACTTAAGTCCAGATCCAAACTTTTCACAAACAAATGTTGAGCACATTTTATTCTTTATTATAGGCTCGGTCTGAGAGGCCGAGGCTTGGTCTGAGAGAACGAGGTAGTTGGCTAGTGGGACTAGGAGAATTGGCTAGTGGGACTAGGAGAATTGGCTAGTGGGACTAGGAGAATTGGCTAGTGAGACTAGGAGAATTGGCTAGTGGGACTAGGAAGAGCAGTCTGAGAGGCTGGGAGGCTAGTGGGACTAGGAGAATGATTTGAATGCTTACTTGGTGACTTATGTGATTATTTGATTATATGATTGACTGTTTGTGCATGTTTGTGTATATGTTACAGACACATGGATTCTACAGACACTGGTGGTTCAGACACCACAGGCCCTAGGCCTATCGTATCAGACGACCTTGAGTCATCGGAGCACGAGGTTCACACGTCCGACGTCACGAGCACAGATGAGGACGACTTTCAGCCCTTCGCATTACCTGACGGTGCTGATGAGCTCGCAGATGGTCCTTTGGCCGGGGATCTACCACTGGCAGTGATCCCTGCTCCTATACCGCTTGCTTCGTACCCTGTTTATGATTTGCCTATCGACGACGAGGATGATGATGTCGATATGTTTGATGAGGAGCCTTTCGAGGAGGATGCTCAGGGCGAGGCCCTTCCTGCTGCTGATGGTCCCTTGTTGATCGCAGATGCTCCCGCCGCGGAGTCACCTGCTCACTCCCCAGTCCCAGACTCCTTTGAGTCTGTGGCCTCTGTACCCTCACACATCCAGAGTGCGCAGCACTTCTCTCATGGATCAGATCCTGATCAGGCATCTTCTGTTGCCCCTATCCCCAGTTTTGTTTTCGACCACGATGATGAGGGGGATTCCGATCCTATGTTTCCCCCAGGATTCGACCTAGATCGTGACTTAGAGTTTGTTCCCATGGATCAGTTTATGGAGGATCCAGTAGATCCTGCTGACGCATTTGATCCTATTGACCCAGATTTTGATTTAGAGATGGCTTTTGATGACCTCGAGCCTGCCATTGCTCCTGAGCAGGCAGCCGCTCTAGACCCCATACCTGAGCATGACCCAGTACATGCTGACATCCCTTTTGAGCCTGTTGCTGATGATCTCCCCGTGGATGTTCCTTTGATGGAGGGCGATCATGTCATTGTTGAGCCTGTTGATCCTTTACCCGTTGCCGCTATACCTGTTGACCCTCCCATTGAGCACATTGCACCTGTTCACCCTGTTGTTGCTCCCCCACTTGATCCCGTTCCACTAGAGCCCGAGCATGCACTGTTCGCAGCACGCATGGATCCACCAGATGAGCATGCACAGCACGGTTGGATACCTGCTGATGAGGATGTCCCACCTTTTCCACCTCAGATCCCTGTTTCGCGACATGTTGATTTTTCTTTTCAGATTCCACAGTTTGTACCTCCAGCAAGGCCTGGAGAGGGTTCTTCAGCCCATCCTGTGGGGCATGTACCGATGCCTATCCCTTTCATGCCCCAGATGTCATCTGTTCCACCCGCTGTTGCTCCATTTCACGTGGCACCTTTTGACCCCACTAGTGAGCCGTTTCTTTGGGCACCAGACTCTGGTATGCCACATACTGACCCCTACCATTCTTTTCATAGGGGGTACACTATCGAGGACGTTTTGATGTCCTTTGTCGCTCAGCATGAGTCGCACACACAGCGCATCCAGGAGCTTGAGAGAGCTCAGCTGCCACCTTGCCAGTGTCATGGTCGGACACACTCTCCTCTGCAGCCGTTTCGACCTTTACCTCCAGATTATGCTGCTCGTCTCTTTACACTAGAGCAGCAGGTTGCCTCTATCATTCGTACTCAGCGAGCCCAGGAGGAGGACTGGCTCCAGTTACGTCGTTTGTTTTACACCCACTTTCCCCCTCCTCCACCACCATCTGTATAGAGCTCATCAGTACTGTTTGGGTAGACGAGGATGAGAAGACGGCGATTGTTGGATTGCACAGTATTTTTGGAGACTACTTTACGATCCTGACTTTTGTTGACATGTATTTGACACTGATTTGTTATGGTTTTTGTACAGGGGTGATGTAGCCCCTAGTTGATTGATGACTGTATGACACTATGATGTACTGATACACTTACTATGTAGTCTCGATATATGGCAATCGCAGTATTCTCATCATATCTGATTCGCTTGATTGCTTATTTGCATTTTTATGACATGGGATGTGTGTGATTGGTATTTGTGATGTGTTGATAACATGAGATGTTATATACTATTACTATCGTTATATACGTACGTCTTACTATGACCTGACCAACGTAAACCATCTTTTAGAAGATGCCGCCGAGACGTGAGCCACACATGCCAACCAATGAGGCAGAACTCCAGCAGATTATTGCTGCTGCCATAGCACAGTATGCAGCTTCTCAGCCAGGAACGAGCGGAAGTATTAACCAAGGCAATAACAATCCACCCCACGGGTGCACCTACAAGCAGTTTCTAGACTGCAAACCGGTCAACTTTGATGGCACGGGGGGTGCTGTCGCCTTTGTTCGCTGGGCTGAGAAAACCGAATCTGTACTTCGCATGAGCAAGTGTGCGCTGGATCAGCAAGTCACCTATATCTCAGGGCTGTTTCTAGATGGAGCCCTATCCTGGTGGAATCTACAAGTACAAACACTAGGCGAAGCTGCTGCCTACGCGCTGACCTGGACCGAACTAAAGGAACTCATGCGCAAGAAGTACTGCTCTCGCGCAGAAATTCAAAAGTTGGAGACTGAATTTTGGCACTTAAAGATGGACGGTCCAAAGGTCGCAGAATACGTTCAAAGGTTTCACGACTTATCTCAAGTGGTTCCTTACATGGTTACACCAGAATACAAGCGAATCGAGCGCTTCATTTGGGGTTTGGCTCCCCAAATCATAAGCATGGTAACCTCCTCCAAACCAGCGACTATCACTGAAGCCATTGATTTGAGTGTGGCACTCACAGAAGAGGCCATCCGCCTGAACAAGTTTGATGAGATCAAGACGAAGAAGGCAGAGACTCACGTTGAGTCATCAGGAGGCAACAAAAGAAAGTTCTCGAACTTCAAACAAGGCATTGGCAGTGTTGGTAAGAAAGGGGAACCAAACGCACCAGCTCAGGTTACAGCTGGTAGTGGAAAGAAAGGAAGAGGATACATGGGCACCCAGCCCAAATGCAATACCTGCCAACGCCACCATTCTGGTCAATGTGGGCTAAAAGTATGCGAAGTATGTGGGAAACGTGGTCACTTGAAGGACACTTGTTGGGCCCCTGCCGGTCGGGGAGGCCAGGGAGGATATGGAAACAGAAACAATAATCGTGGTGGTAATCGCCCACAAGGAAATAATGGAGGGAACGGAGTCAACAATGCGAACCAAAACAACCAGCAAGTTGGGGATGGCGCCGGAAGTGGACGAAAACTTGGATGTTTTAACTGCGGTGATGTTGGGCATTTTAAGAAGAACTGCCCAGATTTAAACCAAGCCCGTGGAAGGGTGTTCCAACTCAAAGCTAGGGAAGCACGCCAGGATCCCAATGTTGTTACTGGTACGTTCCCTATCAATCAACGCTATGCATCCGTTTTATTTGATACTGGTGCCGATTATAGCTTCGTATCGTTAGAATTTAAGAATATGCTTGGGTTAGCCGCTAATAAGTTAGATATTCCCTACTCAATCGAATTAGCCAATGGGAAGTTAGTAGAAGCCAATGAAGTAATCAGAGGTTGTGTGATTGAATTGGGAGAACGTGAGTTCACTCTAGATCTGCTACCAGTCCAGTTGGGAAGCTTCGACGTGGTGGTAGGAATGGATTGGTTATCAGGAAACAAGGCTGAGATAGTATGTCACAAGAAAGTTGTTCGTATCCCAACCGATGATGGTGAGACCATTGTTGTTCACGGAGAGAAGCGTGAGACGCCGTTGAAGATTATCAGCTGCTTGAAAGCAAGAAAGTGTTTGCAGCAAGGATGTGTTGCTTTTCTGGCACACATTGTGGATAAGAAGGCTGCTGAGCCAAGAATCGAAGACATCCCTGTCGCAAGGGAGTATCCAGAGGTCTTCCCAGAAGTCTTGCTGGGACTGCCACCTCAGAGGCAAGTAGAGTTTCACATCGACTTAGTTCCAGGCGCCGCGCCTGTGGCTAAGGCACCTTATAGACTTGCTCCGTCTGAGATGCAGGAACTGTCGACACAACTTCAAGAGTTGTTAGACAAGGGATTTATCCGACCAAGCTTCTCGCCTTGGGGAGCTCCGGTCCTGTTTGTCAAAAAGAAGGACGGTAGTTTCCGAATGTGCATTGACTACAGAGAATTGAACAAGCTAACGATCAAGAATAGGTATCCTCTGCCAAGAATTGACGATCTGTTTGACCAACTTCAAGGTTCAAGCTTTTATTCAAAGATCGATCTTCGATCTGGATACCATCAGCTAAGAATACAAGAGGAAAGCATTCCGAAAACATCCTTCAGAACTCGTTATGGACACTACGAGTTCCTCGTTATGCCATTTGGTTTGACAAACGCACCTGCAGTCTTTATGGACTTGATGAATAGAGTTTGCAAGCCATACTTAGACAAGTTCGTGATTGTGTTTATCGACGACATCTTGATTTATTCAAGAACAAAGGCCGAGCACGAACAACATCTTAGAGCTATTTTGGAGCTGCTAAAGAAGGAACAGCTGTATGCCAAATTCTCCAAGTGCGAATTTTGGCTACGTGAAGTCCAATTCCTTGGGCACGTGGTAAATGGAGATGGAATCCACGTGGATCCAACCAAGATCGAGGCGATCAAGGATTGGGAAACGCCAAAGACGCCAACCGAGATTCGGCAATTCTTGGGTTTGGCTGGCTACTATCGAAGGTTCATTGAGGACTTTTCGAAGATCGCTCAACCATTGACGCTACTCACGCAGAAAGATAAGACGTTTGATTGGGAAATCAAACAGGATGAAGCATTTCAGGTACTGAAGGATAAACTTTGTAACGCGCCTATCTTAGCTCTACCAGAAGGTACTGATGATTTTGTGGTATACTGCGACGCATCGCGTCAAGGATTGGGTTGTGTGTTGATGCAACGCCAAAAGGTTATTGCTTACGCATCGCGACAACTAAAAGTGCACGAAAAGAACTATACCACACACGATTTGGAGCTCGGCGCAGTGGTTTTTGCTTTAAAGATCTGGAGACACTACCTTTATGGTACAAAGTGTACAATCTTTACAGATCACAAGAGCCTACAGCATATATTCAACCAGAAGGAGTTGAATATGAGGCAAAGACGTTGGGTTGAGTTGCTAAACGACTACGACTGCGAGATAAAGTATCACCCAGGGAAGGCGAATGTAGTCGCCGATGCACTAAGTCGTAAAGAGAGAATCAAGCCCATAAGGGTTAGAGCTTTGGAAATGATTATACGAACCGATCTTTCCTTGTGCATTCGTGCTGCACAAAAGGAAGCCCTTAAGGAAGGAAACCGTGAAGAAGAATATCTCCGTGGGATGGAGAAGCTACTGGTACCAAACGAGGAAGGAACGTTATGTTTTGAGAAAAGGATTTGGGTTCCTCTGTTTGGTGGACTAAGGAAAGTTATTTTCGACGAAGCGCACAAGTCACGGTACTCTATCCACCCCGGATCGGATAAAATGTACCAGGATCTCAAAGAATATTATTGGTGGCCTAGGATGAAAGGCGACGTTGCTGTTTATGTGAGCAAATGTTTGACGTGCGCTAAGGTAAAGGCGGAATACCAGAAGCCTTCAGGGCTGCTGCAACAACCTGAGATTCCCAAGTGGAAATGGGAACAAATCTCAATGGATTTTGTTACAAAATTGCCAAGAACACCAAGAGGCCATGATATGATTTGGGTGATAGTTGACCGCCTAACAAAGTCCGCACACTTTCTGCCGATCAAAGAGAAAGACAGTACTAGTAAACTCGCGAAAATTTACATGAGAGAGATCGTCGCACGTCATGGAGTGCCTCTCTCAATCATCTCTGATAGAGACGGAAGGTTTGTGTCAAGGATATGGCAATCCTTCCAAGAAGCCTTTGGCTCACAGTTGAATCTGAGCACTGCGTTCCATCCGCAAACTGACGGCCAGAGCGAGCGAACAATACAGACTTTGGAAGACATGCTGAGAGCGTGTGTTATGGATTTGGGCGGTAGCTGAGATAAACATTTACCTTTGGTTGAATTCTCATACAACAACAGCTACCACACCAGTATTGGTGTCGCGCCATTTGAAGCCCTATACGGACGCAAGTGCCGATCACCCCTCTGTTGGTCTAACGCAGGTGATAGGCAGCTTGCTGGTCCTGAGATCGTCCAAGAGACGACAGACAAGATTGCGCAAATTCTTAAACGCATCGAAGCAGCTCGCCACAGACAAAAGGCCTATGCGGATCCAAACCGAAAACATGTGGATTTCCAAGTTGGAGAAATGGTTTTACTAAAGGTATCACCCTGGAAAGGGGTGGCACGCTTTGGAAAGCGTGGGAAGTTAAATCCGCGCTACATTGGTCCTTTCAGAATTCTGGAAAGAATAGGACTAGTAGCATAAAAGTTGGACCTACCTGCTGAACTGAATGGTGTTCACGATACATTTCATGTGTCCAACCTAAAGAAAAGTCCAACTCAAGTTGACGTTGCCATTCCCATCGACGAGATTCATATTGACGACACGCTCCACTTCGTTGAAGAACCTGTCGAGGTCACAGATTGGAAAGTTAACAAGACCCGCCGGAGCAGTGTCAAGCTCGTCAAGGTTCGTTGGAATGCCAGACATGGTCCTGAGTTCACCTGGGAGCGTGAAGACCGGATGAAAGAGAAATACCCCCACCTTTTTCCTAAGAACTCTGCATCTACAAGCAGAACTTAAATTTCGGGACGAAATTTATTTAACGGGGGGAGAATGTGACAACCCGTACTAAACCAGGTATCCGTACGATTTAATTAATGATTAATTACTGCTTAATTACTGTGCTTGCTTGAACTAGCTGATAAACTGCTACTTGAATACTGATACATGTACTTACTTGCATCATACTTGCTTGCTGTCACTACAATACTTACATACTGAACCATAGTGACAAACATGATGCACAAAAAGCACAGTAGCATGATAACGGATAACCTATTGAACATGCTGATAAAGCCAGCATCAGGCAGACACTGCCTCTAAGGCCTGTAAGAGCCTGAGATATTTTGCTACACCAATAGTGAGTGTAGGATACAAGGGTTGTAGAACTGCGTCTCTAGAAATAAGATACACTGATTGGATGTGCCTAAAACGTACTCTAAGTACAAAAACACAGCACTTTAATAAATAATCCAGCTTCTAGCTGACTAGTAAAGTGCCAAAACATGGGGAAAATACTACTGGACACTTTCTAAAAGTGTTGGAAACAAGATGTGTCACTAAAAATAACAATAACGACACTTTAAAGCTTTATTAAGGACTTTAACGGATTACTATCCAACCAAACAACCGGACTATACCCGGAACATGAAAATATTATTATTTTCACTATCTATATTTTTCTGAGCCAGTTAGGGTCCCTGATTACCCTAACACCCGCCATAACACATAACATACAAGTAACGGGGTTAGACACTTAACTTAACTAATTACTCCCTAACCACCTAGTTAAAATCGAACCAAGGGACCCCCCCCCCAACCGAATTCGGTCCCCTAGGGGACATACTTGTACCTTGCAAGATTTGTTAAATCTTAGATGCTAAATATCAAGGGGACATTGTGTCCAAGGGATAAACATGCTTAATCTTTGCCTATAAGTTCTAGTAATTACACCACATAATTATCACAACACAACACCAACTCAACCTCTTCTCTCTTGCCCTCTCTATTCTCGGCCGAACATCCCCTTGCCATCCATCATATTTTCGAGCTTCCTTCATCACATTCCAACATCACACAAGTGTCGAGGATCAAGTATTAGGAGCCTTGGTGCAAGCGGAACACGAAGGACCTCATTCTTTAGCTTTTATCCACGCGTTTTCCATCAAGAATCTTCCCTAGCCTTGAGCTAGAGGTATAACACTTAAATCTCATATTTGATCTTATCTAAAGTGGTTAAAAGGATTTTTGTCGGTTAAAACTCGGAATCTTGCAAGTTGAAGCATTAAAGTCTACTTAAAATGCTAATATTGGTGGTTAATAACATATAAGTGGTGTAAAAGTTGTAGTATTTGAAATATGTGCTTATTTAGACCCGATCTATGTTGTGGTAGCTTGGATCACCATTTAACCCGGTTTGGTAAGATCATGGATCTTAACATAAGCTTGTTCTGGTTAATACAAGGGTTAAAAGGTGAAACTCTACCACACATGAAACATGAACTTGTGTAAAAATGTTTTATTTGTGTAAAGGTGTTTTAACATGTACAATAGTGTTTAAAGCTAGTAGATCTACGTATCTACACCCGGTATTTTCAAAGGACCACATATCAAGGAAACCATGTATTTTGAAAGATGGATCCTACAATAATAAGCATGATTTTATAAACCACAAGTGTGTAAACACTTGTGAAATGAAAAGATCCGACAAAGAACTAGTTTTGTCAAGAGTTACTAGAAGTTGTAAAGATGGATTTTCTCTAAAAACGAGGTTTTTACAAAATCGGATTATTTACACAAAAGATCCAGTAAAAGTAAAGAGATTTACCACATATTTTAGACAAACCACAAGTTCGTATATTTTTGCGATTATATCTATCTTTGACTAGTTAAAATGTTGCAAAGTTGTTTGATAATGTTGAGAACATTGATTGATTGATTTGTTAAAAGAAAATGATACGCTTGAAAGCGTGGCCATCTCCAGTTACAGAGGAAACTCTGGCGAAATTTTTCTAAAAACCTAACACTTAGAATTACTCACACAACAAGTGTTAGAATTATTTTTGACATATTTTCGAAATATAAATTTCGCCACGACTTTATTTACTAAATATTCGGAGGTGGGATTTTCACAAAAATTAACGTGATAAATGTATATTTTTCACACACTGTTTATGATTATTTTGTGAAAATACATAAATATTATTTTTAGAGTAAAAATAATATTTACAAGCGTTAACGATTCCAAAATAATACGAACGCTTTCACCATGAATATATGAGTTACACCGGTAATTATATTACCACTCGATTATTAAAACGTAACTTACGCACATGTATCGTATCCCCCATCCTTGGGAAGGAAATTAACTACCAAGTATATACGAAATGCAAACACGGAATAGTTGCCTAACTATTTCCCAAGGACTTAAACTATAAAGCTAAGGCACGGCCGTCCGTCTAATAGAATTAGCACTTGTAGGTCGTCGCACAGCTTTCAGATTTGGAGACACTTGGTAGAGACGCTTCACTGTGAGTTCATGTCCCCCTTTTCTCTAACTGTTTTCAGTTTTCTTAACTGCGGGGGTGAAATACATGTTACTTTGTTTACAAGTACTATTATACACGGTATGTTAACGTAAGGAGGTTTACTACTTAGATCATGTGAATGGGTAGGCAGAACACCGAGGGACTTAAGCGGTAGATCTATCTGGGTGTAGCGAGCCCAACTCTAGGCCCAACAGAACGGACCTTGAGTGACTTGGTTGCCCGACGCATAAATCGGCTAGGGTTGAGTCTTCCTACTTGCATTTCACACATGCTAATGGCCTTGCAAACCATTGGTGATCTCTTTTCCTTACACTGCTACATACCAGGGAACTTTCATACTTACAAGTGTTTTACTTACTCACTTGCACATGAACTCGCTCAACATTATTGTTGATTTTTCAACTTACATGTATTTCAGGAAACTAACGAGATCTGGCACGGTATGGCATGTTTTCCGCTGCACTTATTTCCGAGGTCATCCGGGGTTTAGGGGATGTGTCTCTTTCCTGGACAAGACACAATCCTTAAACCATGTTTATATTATGTTTAAGTTTGTAATGTCTGTTGAACAAGGTTATGGTTGTTAGGGTATGTTCCCGTTAAAACAATGGTACTGTACTTGGTTTTCAAAACTTAATGGATGATCTTGCATGTTTTTAATTCATATAGCTTTGTTATGGTTAAGCTATGGTATTAAGAAGTCACACCAAAATTAACCACGCTTCCGCAAAGCCAGGGTGTGACACATGAAACACACATACGTGTATATATATATATATACATATATATATATATATATGTATATATATATATATATAGCCTCATCCTCCATTTCCTTAGGTCCATCCTTGGAGGGGCATCCTCCTTGGATGTTGACGTGGTGCTGACGTGGAGGGGAATCCTCCAAGGACTTGTCTCCTCCCACACCAAGTAGCCTTATTGTTTTAAAGAACACAACATTCGAATGATCTTAAGATACATGATACGAGGTTTCCCATAAACCAACGTTGTTACTAATGCGTGTCGTGTGTTATAAGTTTTTATGTATATTTTTAGCCCTTTTTAACACTTTAGTCAAGTTTTAAATTTATAAAACACGATATTTTACTAACACTAAACACACATATGGGCAAGTGCACCCATCGTGAGCGTAGGATAGCGTTAGTAAGACACCGAGGTCGTCCAAGGACACAAGAGCTTTTAGTACCCGGTTTATCCTCAACGTCTAATCAAATCAAAATTTTAGAAAAAGGTTTAAACATGAAAATAAAAACTAAAAATTATGAAAATAAAAATAAAATAAAACAGATAGACAAGATGAATCAGTTGGATCCGACTCACCTTTAGTGTAACCTTTGATGTTTTCCGCACTTTTACACTTTTTAAGAGATTATCTTAGTTATAGTAGTAGGCCCCTCTTTTGAAGTTGACGTTACCCTCAACCCAGTAGTTTGAGTCAGCAAGGATACAATCCTAAAGGGTTGGATTATTGAAAGATAATTAATTAAGTTATTAATGCGTAATGTGGTAGGCCCCTCTTTTGAAGGTGACGTTACCCTCGGCTAAGTGGTTTGAGTCAGCAGGGATACAATCCCAAGTAGCCGGGTTAATGTATTAATAGTAGTTTACATATGAGGGGATCAAGCAATTTGCATCCCCGCCATCCAATACCAGTGGGTATTGAAGGAGGCCCTACTAAGCTTGACCCCCGACCAGGTAGCCAACATATCTCCATATAGACCGTGGAGATATGAATGGTGTAAATCTTTTATTTTATATAGACAGTAAAATAATGCCAAGGCACCACAGACAAATGATAAGGAAGTTTCACCTTCAACATAAGAAACTAGTTATTAAAGTCATTAATACAAAACCAAATAAAAAGTGCGAAAAGATTAAAAAACAAAAGTATTACACTAAATGCTTGTCTTCACCAAGTGATGTAAGAGACTTAGGCAAACATGGCCTTTGATTCTCAAGAACTCTTACTATCAATCTTGGATCCCGAGACTACTACACACACTCTATGATGGATGATGGTGGTGGATGTGGGTTGTGATTGTGGTGGAGGGTGGGTGAAGTGTGAGAGAGGTGGTTTGCCAAGGGATGCCTTTGAAGTGAATCAAGCACCTCTATTTATAGCCTGCACAGAAGCCAGGACATGGCCCCGTGTCCATGGGCACGGCCCCGTGTCCATGGGTACGGCCCCGTGTCCATCCACTTTCTCTTTCTTCATTAATTGCAGTTTGTCTGCATTAGTTGACCACGCCCCCGTGTCCGTTGGGCATGGCCCCGTGTGCAGAAGCGTATCTGTACTATCAAGATTTGCTTGGATTCTGCGAATCTTAGCGTTGACCACGGCCTCGTGTCCGCTGGGCACGTCCCCGTGTTGGGAAATAGAAGCTTCTACAACTTTGTCTTTTCTGCAGACACTTGGGCACGCCCTCGTGTACGATGGGCACGGGGCGTGTTCAGAGTTCTGATGTCTTGTTTTTTCTTGGGAAGATGTTGTCGAGGGGTCGGACATGCCACATTTATTCCTTTTCTTGTATTATTGTTAGATTTGGCTGCATTTTTACTTCTTTTTTCATTTAAGCTCATTTAACCCTGGAAATACAAAAGGAAGACAAAAGCACACTTTTTCCAACATTAGTACTAAAAAAGGGTTAGTTTTATGCCTCATTTGATGTCATTTATATGTTGAATTTTACACAAAAAAATACCCCCACACTTGAATCTTTGCTTGTCCTCAAGCAAAACTCTTTATAATGTGGCTTACACACCCAAATGGAATGGGTAGAAGAGAAGTTTTGGGCTTGTCTTGAGTGTCGGGATTCCAAGATCTTTGTTAGGTTTTATTTCTATGTTATTTACAATCTTATTCGTTATGATTTATTTAGAACATTACATAAGAGAAATTTCTTATTTGGGCATAACATGCCTCTTTAAAATTCCATTTATATACAAGTTCACATACCTCACGGGAGATCACTCAACACTCGGCCGAAGATGTATTTTTGTGAAACACTCGGGACCGGCATGGAACTTACTTCTACCATATGCTTGCCAAGCAATCAATCCTCCTCCTTTTTAACTATACACCTTTGTAAATATCAAGAGGACTTTGGGGAAGGGTTAGGCTTTGGTTAAAGGTAGGTGGTTTTGGGTTAGTGGTTAGTAGAAAAGAGCGAAAGGCGTAAAAAGCTTCGGTTTTTGTAAAACTTTTTATTTTTGTGACCTTTTATTCTAATAAAGCATTTTTCAAACAAAGTTCTTTTTAATGAACTTGTTTGTTTATTGCTTGAATTCATCATTTTGTTTTTGATAAGGAACGTCACATGAAAAACGAGCTTTTTACTAAAATAAAGGGTTTAAAACGAAAAAGGGTTTTGGTGGGTAAAGGGTGTTTGTTTTGTGGGTTTAGAAATGAAAAGGTTTAGGCTCAAAGGGATTAACTAGAGGGATTTTGGGTAGGTGGTAAAAAAAGAAAAATAATGGTGTTGAAAGAAAAAAGGGTTAGTGATGTGTGTAAAATGCAAGATATAAATTACATCAAATGTGGCATAAAACTAACCCTTTTTTAGTACTAATGTTGGAAAAAGTGTGCTTTTGTCTTCCTTTTGTATTTTCAGGGTTAAATGAGCTTAAATGAACAAAAGAAGCAAAAAATGCAGCCAAATCTAACAATAATACAAGAAAAGGAATAAACGTGGCAAGCCTGACCCCTCGACAACATCTTCCCAAGCAAAAACAAGACATCAGGAGGCTAAACACGCCCCGTGTTCATTGAACACGGGGGCGTGCCCAAGTGTCTGCAGAAAAGACAAAGTTGTAGAAGCTTCTATTTCCCAACACGGAGGCGTGTCCAGCGGACACGGGGCCGTGGTCAACGCTAAGATTGGCAGAATCCAAGCAAATCTTGATAGTACAGATACGCTTCTGCACACAGGGTCGTGCCCAGCAGACACGGGGGCGTGGTCAACTAATGCAGACAAACTGCATTTAATGAAGAAAGAGAAGATGGATGGACACGTGGCCATGCCCAATGGACATGGGGCCGTGTCCGGGCTTCTGTGCAGTCTATAAATAGAGGTGCTTGGTTCACTTCAAAGGCATCCCTTGGCAAACCACCTCTCCCACACTTCACCCACCCACCACCACCATCACAACCCACATCCACCACCATCATCCATCATCCATCATAGAGTGTGTGTAGTAGTCTCGGGATCCAAGATTGATAGTAAGAGTTCTTGACAATCAAAGGCCATGTTTGCCTAAGTCTCTTACATCACTTGGTGAAGAAAAGCATTTAGTGTAATACTTTTTTATTTTTAATCTTTTCGCACTTTTTATTTGGTTTTGTATTAATGACTTTAATAACTAGATTCTTATGTGTAAAGTGAAACTTTCTTATCATTTGTCCGTGGGTCTTGGCGTTATTTTACCGTCTATATAAAATAAAAGATTTACACCATTCATATCTCCACGGTCTATATGGAGATATGTTGGCTACCTGGTCGGGGGTTAAGGGAATGGTTTGGTAAGCGTCTTGCCTTGTTCAGTGTATAGTTCCTGCAAGGACCTGGGTCAAGCTTTGTAGGACCTCCTTCAATACCCACTGGTATTGGATGGCGGGGGTTCAAATTTCTTGATCCCCTCATATGTAAACTACTATTAAAACATTAACCCGGCTACTTAGGATTGTATCCTTGCTGACTCAAACTACTTAGCCGAGGGTAACGTCACCTTCAAAAGAGGCCCCTACCACATTACGCATTAATAACTTAATTAATTATCTTTCAATAATCCAACCCTTTAGGATTGTATCCTTGCTGACTCAAACTACTGGGTTGAGGGTAACGTCACCTTCAAAGGAGGGGCCTACTACTATAACTAAGATAATATATTAAAAAGTGCAAAAGTGCGGAAATAATCTTGTCTATCTGTTTTTATTTTTATTTTTATTTTCAGCATTTTTAGTTTTTATTTTCATGTTTAAACCTTTTTCTCAAATTTTTGATTTGATTAGACGTTGAGGATAAACCGGTACTAAAAGCTCTTGTGTCCTTGGACGACCTCGGTATCTTATCAACGCTATACTACGCTCACGATGGGTGCACTTGCCCATATGTGTGTTTAGTGTTAGTAAAATATCATGTATTATAAATTTAAAACTTTACTAAAATGCAAAAAGGGCTAAAAATATACATAAATATATATACACGACCGCACACATCAAGTTTTTGGCGCCGCTGCCGGGGACACAAGGATTTTAAGAAAGTTTAAAATCGACGGCCTAATCAGTTTTTCAAAACCTTTTTTAAACGCGCGCACATTTTCTGCATTTTAGTTAGTTTTTGCATTTAGAGTAGCCTGAACATGGGGCCGTGCTGCATTTTTTTTCATAAAACACCCAGATACAGAGTCTGAACACGGGGTCGTGCTCACTGAACACGCCCCCGTGCTGCACAAAACCAGTTACTTTTATTAAAACTCCCAGATACAGGACCTGAACACGGGCCGTGTCCAGCCTCTGTTTCCGTTTTTATTTTTGTTTTCTGGTCTCAAGACTCTGTTGTGGTCTGCTGAGTGATTCTTGTGGATCAATACTCAGGAGGCTACAACTACACCTATGAGGAGGATGATTATCGGGAAGACTATTACACCATTTGTGGTGACCCTCACTCGGTATAATATTGTGACTTATTTCAACCATCCACTTCATACACCTACTATGAGGAGCCCAGGTACTAGCCATCGACTTCATACACATCCTATGAAGACCCAAGGTATGAACCTTCTCCCTCATACTCATATTTTGATGAACCAAGGTATGAGCCTTCATACTCATACTTTGAGGAACCAAGATATGAGCCTCCACCTTCATATGCTTATTATGAGGAACCATGGCGTGAACAACCCACCTCATATGAGTACTATGAAGAACAAAATTATGACCCTTATCCAACATATACTTACAATGAAGAACAATGGTGTGAGCCATCTACTTCATATGAGTATTATGAGGAACAAAGGATCGAACATCCGGATTCAAGCTTTGAGGATCCTGATCCTTACTCTATCACCCACATAGCCGATAATATAATAGAACACATTAAAACTATCGAACGTTGCATAAAAGAATCTCGCGCAAGGGAAGAGGAGTCCCGCGCAAGAGAAGAATTAACTTGTAATAAAGAAGAGATAGTTGAAAATGTAAAAATGGAAGAACAAGTAAGTGAAAAACCGACACATGAGTTAAACAACGAGAAATGTGAGTCCGATAACGTTAAAATTCAAGAAGAGTCTAATTTTGAAAAAATAATCTCTTGTCACCTTCTTTCGAAAATCATTTTGTAGTACCCACTCATGCTAAGTTTTTAAGAGAGTTAAACACTAACACCAAAATTGACGAAACGGTAAGCATTAAATTAACAAATGATCAAACTTCGCTAATTAAAGAAGACCCATTTGAAATTAACATTACACCGGTCCCATGTTTTTTTTCAAAACTCCTTTATTAGTAATATCACAATTAATAAAGATCGTTGCGTTAGTATATTGCCAAACTACATTTTCGAAAAATTAAGTATTAGTGATTTTTCTCCACTTCAAATACCCATTTTTCTATCTGATCAGAAAGTAATAAAATCGATAGGGGTAGTTGAGGATGTCTTGGTCCAAACCAACCAAATGGTAATCCCAACCGACTTTGTCATCCTTGATGACGCTCCTCTAGTGTTGGGATGACCGTTTGTAAAAACCAACGAAGCTTTGAAAAATTGGAAGTACAACAATCTATCTATTCAATTAAGGGCATTTAAAAAGAGTGTCAATCTTGAGCGTTCAATGAAATATCCATTCGGCAACAATGACCCCCTAATTGAAGATGAAGATGAACCACCCGATACAAGAGAAGAAATTGACCACTTTGTTGAAGATGAGGTCGCCATAGAACAAACCTTTGCGATTCTTGACAAAAATGAGCAACCAAATAAGGAGTCTCCTAAAGACCCACCTATTGAGCTCAAAGAACTCCCAAAGGGATTGGAATATGCTTTTCTAGACAAAGATGGTAAATCACCTGTAATTATTTCGTCAAAATTAACTAGTTTAGAAAAAGAAAAATTAATTACGCTTTTAAAAAAACACAAAAATGCGATCGCTTGGAAGCTTGTAGATATCAAAGGAATAAGTCCTTCCATGTGCACGCACAAAATTTTAATGAATGATGACTATAAATCGGTAATACAACCACAACGTAGGGTAAATCCAAATGTCCAAGAAGTGGTTAAAAACGAAGTCATCAAATTACTTGATGCTGGACTTATTTACCCAATTTCTGATAGTCCTTGGGTAAGTCCCCGTCCAAGTAGTTCCAAAGAAAGGAGGTATGACGGTAATAACGAATGGAAAAAATGAACTAATACCAACGAGAACTGCCACAGGATGGAGGGTATGTATAGATTATCGTCGATTGAATGAAGCAACAAGGAAAGATCACTTTCCTTTACCTTTTATTGATCAAATGTTAGAAAGATTATCCGGTCACACATTTTATTGTTTCTTAGATGGTTTTTCAGGTTACATTCAAATCCCGATAGCACCCGAAGACCAAGAAAAGACAACATTTACATGTCCGTATGGAACTTTTGCTTATCGACGCATGCCTTTTGGTCTATGTAATGCCCCCACAACCTTTCAACGTTGCATGGCGGACGTCTTCCATGATATGATAGAAAAGACAATGGAAGTCTTCATGGACGGCTTTTCTATCTTTGGAGATTCATACGACCAATGCCTCGATAACCTTGAACGAATGCTATCCCGATGTGAGGAAACTAACCTCGCCCTTAATTGGGAAAAATGTCATTTTATGGTAACAGAGGGAATAGTACTTGGACACAAAATCTCAAGCGAAGGAATGGAGGTTGATCGAGCAAAAATAGACACTATTTCTCGGTTACCACCCCCATCCTCGGTTAGAGCTATCAGAAGTTTCCTAGGGCATTCTGGATTTTATATATGATTTATCAAGGACTTTTCTAAAATCTCAAGGCCTCTAACAAAATTACTTGAAAAAGATGCCCCTTTCATCTTTGACAAGGATTGCAATTAAGCATTTCTAATCCTAAAAGAAATGCTAGTCAATGCACCTATCATGATAGCGCCTGATTGGAAATTACCTTTCGAAATCACGTGTGATGCAAGTGACTTTGCAGTTGGAGCCGTCTTGGGACAAAGAAAAGATAAGCATTTTCACCCAATTTATTATGCTAGTAAAACACTTAACGATGCACAGGAAAATTACACAACAACAGAAAAAGAGTTACTAGCCATGGTATTTTCTTTTGATGAATTTCGTTCTTATCTTGTTCTTTCTAAAACAATAGTTGATGTGCGCAAAATGCAACATATAAATTACATCAATTGTGGCATAAAACTAACCCTTTTTAGTACTAATGTTGGAAAAAGTGTGCTTTTGTCTTCCTTTTGTATTTTCAGGATTAAATGAGCTCAAATTAACAAAAGAAGCAAAAAGGCAGCTAAATCTAACATTAATACAAGAAAAGGAACAAACGTGGCATGCCTGACCTCCCCGACATCATCTTCCCAAGCAAAACAAGAGAACAGAAGGCTGAACACGCCCCATGCTCAGTGAACACGGGGGCGTGCCCAAGTGCCAGCATAAAAGACAAAGCAATAGAAGCTTCCATCGCCCACCACGGGGCCGTGCTCAGTGGACACGGGGCCGTGGTCAACTATAAGATTCGCAGAATCCAGGCAAATCTTGATAGTACAGATATGCTTCTGCACATGGGGGCGTGCCCAGCGGACACGGGGTCGTGGTCAACTAATGCAGACAAACTGCAATTAATGAAGACAGAGAAGAGGATGGACACGGGGCCGTGCCCGAGCTACTGTTCAGGCTATAAATAGGGGTGCTTGGCTCATTTGCTAACCATCCCTTGGCACACCACCTCTCTCACACTTCACCCACCACCCTCCACCACCATAACACCATCATCCACCACCATCATCCATTGTCCATCATAGAGTGTGTGAGTCGTCTCGGGATCCAAGATTGATCGTAAGAGTTCTTGACAATCAAAGGCCATGTTTGACTAAGTCTCTTACATCACTTGGTGAAGACAAGTGTCTAGTGTAATACTTTTTATTTTTAATCTTTTCGCACTTTTTACTTGGTTATGTATTAATGACTTTAATAACTAGTTTCTTATGTTGAATGTGATTCTTCCTTATCGTTTGTCCGTGGTGTCTTGAAATTATTTTACTGTCTATATAAAATAAAAGATTTTCACCATTCATATCTCCACGGTCTATATGGAGGTATGTTGGCTACCTGGTAGGGGGTTAAGGGAACGGTTTGGTAAGAGTCTTGCCTTGTTCAGTGTATAGATCCTGCAAGGACCTGGGTCAAATTTAGTAGGACCTCCTTCAATACTTACCGGTATTGGATGGCGGGGGTCCAAACTCTTTGATCCCCTCATATGTAAGCTACTATTAATACTATAACCCGACTACTTAGGACTGTATCCCTGCTGACTCAGACTACTTAGCCGAGGGTAACGTCACCTTCAAAAGAGGGGCCTACCATAATATGCATTAATAACTTAATTAATTATCTTTCAATAATTCGACCCTTTAGGATTGTATCCTTGCTGACTCAAACTACTGGGTTGAGGGTAACGTCACCTTGAAAAGAGGGGCCTACTACAATAACTAAGATAATCTCTTAAAAAGTGCAAAAGTGCAGAAATAATCAAAGGTTACACTAAACACGAGTTGGAGCCAAGTGATTCATCTTGTCTATCTGTTTTTACTTTTATTTTATTTTCAGCATTTTAGTTAGTTTTTATTTTTCTAGTTTAAAACCTTTTTCTAACCTTTTTGATTTGATTAGACGTTGAGAATAAACCGGTACTAAAAGCTCTTGTGTCCTTGGACGACCTTGGTATCTTACCAACACTATACTACGCTCACGATGGGTGCACTTGCCCATATGTGTGTTTAGTGTTAGTAAATATCGTGTTTTATAAATTTAAAACTTGGCTAAAAAGTGTAAAAGAGCTTAAAATATACTTAAACTTATATATACACTTCACACGCATCAATAGTCTATACAGATCATGCAGCCATTCGATATCTCTTCAAGAAACCGGATTCTAAACCACGTTTGATTCGGTGGATTCTACTCCTCCAAGAATTTGACATTGAAATAAAAGACAAAAAGAGGAGCAGAAAACACTGCTGCAGATCATCTTTCGCGCTTGGAAGACCCAGCTTTGGAGGAAACCAGGGACGTGCAAACCAATGAAACGTTCTCGACAGAGTCCCTGGAAATGGTGGAATACCGAGAAGAGCCATGGTACGCCGACTATGCTAACTACCTAGCTAGCGGTATAGTCGCGAAAGGATGGCCACATCATCAAAGAAAAAAATTCTTTGCCGATGTAAAGCATTATTTTTGGGAAGATCCTTATCTTTTCAAAATGTGTGCCGATCAACTCATCCACCGATGCCTACATGGTAGTGAAGTAAGAAGAATTCTCCGCCAGTGTCATGAAGGTCCATACGGAGGACATCATGGTGCCGCAAGTACTGCACGAAAGGTATTTGATTCAGGATTTTTTTGGCCAACCATTTACAAAGACGCCCAAAGTCTTGTCAAGACATGTGACGCTTGCCAAAGATCTGGTAATATTTCTTCCAAAAACGAAATGCCACAAAATGGCATTCTTGTTTGTGAAATTTTTTATATGTGGGGACTCGACTTTATGGGACCCTTCCCACCGTCAAAAGGAATCAAATATTTACTTGTGGCAGTAGATTACTTGTCTAAATGGGCCGAGGCCGAGGCACTTCCAACAAATGATGGAAGAGTCGTGGTAAGATTTCTGAAAAGATTATTCTCTCGTTTTGGAACACCAAAAACATTAATAAGTGATAGAGGTACCCATTTTTGTAACCATCAACTTGAAAAAATCTTAACAAGGTATCGGGTCTATCACCGGGTCTCAATAGCATATCACCCTCAAACAAACGGACAAGGCGAAGTGACTAATAGAGGTTTAAAAAGAATACTTGAAAAAAACGGTAGGGTTAAATAAAAAAGAATGGGCCGATAAATTAGACGATGCTTTATGGGCTTTTCGAACTGCTTATAAAACAACAATAGGTACAACCCCATATAAGCTAGTCTACGGAAAAAGTTTTCATTTGCCAGTAGAAATTGCACACAAGGCCTACTGGGCAATTAAAAATGTAAACTTAGACTTAGAAATTGCTGGAAAAATCGATTTTGCCAATTAAACGAATTAGACGAATTAAGGAATTATGCATATTCTAACTCCGAAATTTATAAAGAAAGAATGAAAAATTTGCATGATAAACACATTAAACCTAATGAATTTCGGGTAGGAGATCAAGTTCTATTGTTTAATTCACGGCTGTTTTGGTCAAAAATTACCGAAGCAATTTAGTGATCAAATTAGTAATGTGAGGTAGTGTGCTAGAAAGTTTATAGAAAATATGCTTGTTGAGTTATTTAGAAAATCAGTATTCAGGATACGGCTCAGGATATTGAGCTGTATCTGCGATCAAACAGAGAGCAAATAATGAGCAAAAAGTAAAGGAAATGACACGATATGTACGAGGAAAGCCCTTGATCAATCTAGATCGCCGGCATAAAACCTCGGGAGCTGACAATCGCAGCTGCCTTGTTCTTCTTATTGCTTTAAACTTCAGGATACAGTGCAGGATATGGACCAGATCGCTAAGTGTTACAATGATTTTGTATGAAAGTAAGAATTGCTTGAGAGCAAGTGTTAGAGTGTAGCGAGTGTGATTGTGATGTCCTAGTTGATCTGGTATACCCACCTATTTATAGTAATGAATTACAAACAATAATCCCTACAAATATGGGCTACTCCGAATATTCCATTATGAACGTTATGGACCGAGTAATACGGCTTCAACGTCTTCATTTGAACGACTTGGACCGAGTCTTCCGCGGAATAAGTCTTGTGAACGTTGTTAGCTTCTATCCCACGTACCTGCACATAATCCATTAGTAATCCCGAGGATACCATTCAGGATGTTACCAATATCCTGAACCAGCATCCCAGATGTAAACAGATACTACATAAACAAGATATAGATCAAGATATTTTCCAGGATATGGGCTCAGAATTTCACCCATAACAGTTGTCCCCAAAAATGTTACCGTTTGATATCCTAACGGTTACATTTTTTCACGGTGGCCGAGGCAATTAAGAGATAAGACTATTGATGTGACAGCTTTCAACCACCCGGCCTATATTTACTCATCATACCCTATATCTTCTCATCCTCATCTCCTTTTTTACCCACAATCGACAAGAAAAAGGTAATATTCTCTCTCTCATCTTCATAACCATCTTTTATCTTTCTCCGGCAAGAATTCAGGCGACCAAATGCCCAGGCAGACGAGGTCCAGTTCAGGCGATTCTGCTCCCACATTCATCCAACAGAATCTTCTCCAAGAACCGGAGAATGAAACATGCACCTTTGACAGTGCCCATCTGTCGGCCTTGAAATCCTCCGGTATCTTTCCAGAATGAACTATTTTCCGACCTTTTGATAGAGAAATCCGGTCAGATATGGTTTCCAACGAGTGGATTTGTTTCAATGCCTTCCCATTTACCTTAGGGCTAAGATTCCCTTTTCCGGACTTCATCACCGAGTTCTTTAACATCACCAAAATTTCTTTCAGCCAAACCATGCCAATGCTCTGGCGCGTTTTGTCTGTTCTTGACCAAATCAAGAGAAACCATATACCTGACCTTTCCGTCCATGATCTCCCTTTAGCCTACAAGCTTAGATGCCATGGCTCATCTAGGTTTCTGTTTTATTCTAGTTCTGGTCCCCCATTGATACTTCGTGCCACCAGGAACGAGGATGGTTGGCAATCCAAGTTTTTCTTCGTGAAAAGGGATTCGATCCCTGGTGGAATGGATTATCCGATGAGATGGTTAAGAAAGGGTAGGACTTAGGGTTTAAGAATGATCCTGTCTCTTATCCTGTCTCATATTCTGGACTAACAAATTTTCATTTTTGTGCAGCTGATTTCAGGAAGATTGCACCTCCTCTTGCTAATTCTCAAGAAAGAATAGACGCCATCAGACTCCTTCCAGAGGCAGAGAGAAGTTTCAATCCATCTCCACCGACTCCAAGCCCTCTTTCCAGTGCCAACATGTCTGGTAAGGATCCTGCAAGATATCCTACACATATGTTTTTTATCTGTTATTCATAGGAGGGATTTAGAATTTACTCCCTGTGTGCAGATTCCAGCAAAGTCCCAGTCTATCTAGACCTTGATGAACTTGACAGCTATCCAACTCCAGCCACAGTCAAGAAGGAGACTCCTGCTGCTACTAGCTCCAAGCCACTCCCGGCTCCCAAGGCCAATCCAAGAACCCGTGCTTCCACAACAAAAAAGAGGAAGGGTCTTGAAGTCAGTGCTCCGGGCTCAGAAGGGTTCTCCTATGATGAACTCAGCTTCTCTGATTCCTTAGAGCCAATGACATCCTTCCTTAACAAGGTAATATCCTGACGCATATCCTCCATGTATATCCTGCATATATATCCTGCACATATATCCTAACAGGATATCCTGGTAGGATATCTTGGTCAACATACATTCTAACTTTATACCTGTAATTGATGTGCAGGGCCTCCAGCATTTGCTCCACTTGTATAATGACGCTTGTGGTACCGTGGCACTTCATGAAGCCAGGATCAAACAGCTTGAAAGCACCGTTGCTGACCAGGGTGCCATTGCTGAAGCGAAGTCCCGGCACTACGAAAGCTTGCTGAAGAAGGTCACCCAAAACGCTGAGGTCAAACTCGCCACCGTTCAAATGGATCATGATCAAGCCTTGGTCAATTTCCGGGAAGGAATCAAGGCTTCTGCTATCGTCTCCCTGTTACAAGCACGCATCAAGATGGCCTACGAGGCCAAGGACACGGGCCTTGTTTGTCCATCTTGGCCAGTTGAATCCTGGGTGGCCAAACTAAAGGAGCTTGGAGGCAAAGTCGTGCCCCTTCCTGGTGAAGCTGGTGGGTCTTCTAAGTCGGCAGAGGCGGTGGTCCAGGCTGGAGACAAGAAAGATGCTGGAGCTGATGCTGGGATGGATATTGGCGAGGATGCTGCGCAGGATGCTGGTCAGGATGCTGGTGCTGAGAAGCCTGAGAAGGTTGGAGGTGATGCCGCTGTGTGAGGGCATTTAGGTGGGCGATGACGGATATACGTGCCAAGGCCAGAGCCCACCTTTTTGAATTTGAATGTTGGTTTGTAGTCCCAAAAAACAATTTACTTTTCCGCACTTTACTTTCCTGCACCTGAACAATTTACATTTCTTGCACGCTTTTTGAACAACAGTTGAAGGTGGATGGGTCTCGGTTTGAGATGAATCCTTCAACTGTTGGGTAAATATGGTAATGAACTATAGTGCTCTTAGTGGATGGGCCTTGTTTTGAGGTGAAACTAAGAGCACACCTTTTGATATGTTAATAATATAACTACCCTTTTAGCTTTTTTCATTGTTGTCATTGATGTATAAACTTTACTTATGAAAATTGTTTGGTTTGAACATTCTTAGGAACATATATCATAAATGTATTCTGGGAGATATCCTGAAAGATATCTTAAAAAGGATATTGAAATATAATTCATAAATTGTCCAAACAAAAAGGAGAGATCATACCAGAGATTCTTAGAGAATCAATTCCAGTCCTTTATCATAAGTTTGTCCCCAGTGCATACTTATAAACTTGGATCCATCCTTTGAACAGTATAACGTATGTCCCCTGTGTTTGCCAAAAATACCCACGTATTTATATTTTGATTCAAATGAATACCGAATACCCCAGGGCAAAACCCATGATATCCTGAAATGAATCCTTAACATATTTGGGATAAACCCTTAATATCCTGGAGATAAACCCTGATATCTGGGGATAAACCCTAAATTTCATGCGCTACAGGCGAGAGTGTATAAACTCCAATTCTTAGAAAGGTGAAAACCTTTAAACCTTAGAGAGTATGAAAATACTCTTTCGTGAGAGAGGGTGATCAATCCTCATATACCTTCAGGATCCAGGATATAGCCAACAGTAACGAAATTGTCAGCCACTTTTACATGAACTGGTCCCGTTACCTTGAACTATACCTAGATAACTTGCGCTCCAGGCGAGGTGTTTAAACCCAATTCGTAAGAAAGGTGAATACCTTTAAACCTTTGAAGGGACCAGGGTCCCTTAATCGTGAGAGAGGGGGCCAATCCTCTAATCTTTCGACTTATCCTGAGCATATATCCTGGAGTTATATCCTGAACAATATCCTGCAAAACAATTGTAAACTAAGGTGGGTGTTAGCTTGGCTAACACCCCTCCGATGCTTAAGTCAGTAGTGGGTTCAAGACAATAAACAAAAATATATTTAAAAATAGAATACATACCGTTCCGAGATAGAAAATAAATTCTACTCTTACTTGAAATAGAGCTTCAAATGTATTGCATTCAAGGATCTTGGTAGCATATCCCCTTCCATATTTCTGAGTCGATATGCTCCTTTCCCTGCTTCAGACTCGACTTCATAAGGTCCTTCCCATTTAGGAGCTAGCTTGCCATCGGCAGGATTAGTGGTATTTTGAAAAGCTTTTCTTAGCACCCAATCACCAACTCGAAATCTTCTAGTCCTTATGTTCTTGTTATATGCTCTGGATATTCTTTGCTGATATGCTGCCATCCTTAGCCTTGCTGCGTCCCTTTTTTCGTCTATAGTATCCAAATCTTGACATAAGGCTTCAGGATTCTGTTCAGGATCCTGTAAGATAGATCTTGCAGTAGGTATCGCCATTTCCGTTGGAATCATCGCCTCCGCTCCGAATACTAAGGAGAATGGGGTTTGGCCGGTTGCATTTTTTATCGTTGTCCTGTCAGCCCATAAAACAAAGGGTAATTCCTCTGCCCATCTTCCTTTTTTGGCTCCAAGTCTCTTCTTTAAGTTATTCACTATTATCTTGTTTGAAGATTCAGCTTGTCCATTCGCTTGAGGATGTACCGGAGTAGATGTGATCATTTTGATTCCCCAACTCTTGCAAAAGTCGGTAGTCCTTTTGCTTATAAACTGGGACCCATTATCACAAATGATTTCCGCTGGCACTCCAAACCTAGTCAGGATATTCCTCTTTATGAATGATACTACTTCTTGGTCTCTAACTTGGACAAATGCTTCAGCCTCAACCACTTGGAGAAATAATCTGTCATAGCCAACATAAAAACTTTTCCTCCCGGAGCTTTTGGTAACTTCCCTACTATATCCATTCCCCACTTCATGAATGGCCAAGGGGAAACTACAGGATACAACGGTTCAGCTGGTTGATGTAGTATGTTACTATGTCTTTGACATGCATCACATCTTCGAGCATATTCTGCAGCATCTTTCCTCATCGTTGGCCAATAATATCTTGTCCTTAATACTTTCGAGAACAATGATCTGCCCCCGGTGTGATTACCACAATCCCCTTCATGTATATCCTGAAGTACTTCTTTGGCCTCAGGATCCTCCAAGCACCTCAAATATGGTCCTGCAAGAGATTTCTTATATACAATATTATTTATAATAGTGAATCGTGATACCTTCATCCTAAATGCCTTAGGATTTTGATTTCCGGGGACGTGTCCTTCCTTAAGATATTTTATGATTGGAGCCGTCCAGGATTCAGGATCCTCTTCAGGATATTCTGCCCCAGGATCCTTGATGCCCGCTACTTCCTTATCCTGAGGATTCGTCGCAGGATACAAGATATGTAATATTGGTATTCGGGTCCCTTCAGGTATCCTGATTGATGATCCCAAATTTGCTAAGGCATCCGCTTCAGCATTATCCTCCCTTGGTACCTGTTCAAGTGTAAAAACATCGAAATATCCTGCTAATTTTTTGAGAATATCGAGGTATTCGATTAACTTCTCTCCCTTAACTGCATAGGAGCCATTGAAATGGTTAGTAATTAACAAAGAGTCAACGTATACTTGCAAATTCTTGATATTCATACTCTTAGCCAATTCTAATCCTGCAATTAAAGCTTCATATTCTGCCTCATTATTAGTAGCAGGAAACTCACACCTAATAGCCTGGGGTAATATGTCCCCCTGTGGCGATTTTAGTAGTATTCCCAATCCTATTCCTCTTACATTAGATGCACCATCAGTATATAATGTCCAGGATCCTGAGGATTCTCCTAACTGTTGAACTTCTAGGTCTACCTCATCCTGAATGTCACTACTGAAATCAGCCACAAAGTCAGCTAGAGCCTGCGATTTTATGGCATTTCTAGGTTCATATACTAAATCATAGGCACTCAATTTTACTGACCACTTGGCCATCCTGCCTGACATTTCTGGCTTTCTAAGCACATTTTTTACAGGATAATTGGTTTTAAAATGTATCCTATGTGTCTCAAAGTAGTGTCTAAGTTTCGTTGATGCCATAACTAATGCTAGTATCAATTTTTCTAAATGGGAGTACCTAGTTTCAGCATCTAACAAACTTTTACTAACATAATAAACAAGATATTGCTGACCTTCATGGTCTTTTATGAGGACGGCACTTACAGCATTCCCTGATACAGCAAGGTACAGGGATAGTGGTTCACCATTTTCAGGTTTCATCAACAGAGGTGCGGTTGAGAGATATCGTTTCAAATCCTGTAGGGCTGCTTCATGCTTCTCTCCCCACTCGAATTTTTTGTTCTTCTTCAGGATATCATAAAAATCTTTGCATTTTTCTGAAGATCTTGAGATAAATCTATTCAATGCTGCCACTCGCCCTGTTAGTCGTTGAACATCCTTCATATTTGAGGGTGATTTAATATCCAAGATGGCTTTAATCTGCTCCGGGCTTGCTTCTATTCCTCTTTTGGTCACCATATATCCTAGGAATTTTCCTGCTCCTACTCCAAAATGGCACTTAGCAGGATTCAGCTTCATGTTATACTGATCCAGGATATCAAATGCTCCTTTGATATCCTGGAGATGATCCTGAGCTTTCTTTGATTTTACCACCATATCGTCGATGTACACCTCCATGGTGTCCCCCAGTTTGTCTTTGAACATCATGTTTACCAATCTTTGGTATGTTGCACCTGCATTTTTCAAACCGAAAGGCATAGCAGTATAACAATAAATACCTGTTGGTGTCATGAAGGCAGTATCCTCCTGGTCGGAAGGCTCCATTTGGATCTGTTGAAATCCTGAGAACGCATCCATGAAAGTCAGCATTTCATGCCCGACAGTGGCATCTACCATTGCATCAATGTGGGGAAGAGGAAATGGGTCTTTAGGACAAGCTTTGTTCAAGTCTGTGTAATCTACACAGACTCTCCATTTCCCATTTTTCTTCTGTACCACAACCACGTTTGCTAGCCACCTCGGGAACTTAACCTCTCTGATCATCCTGGACTTCAATAATCTCCCAACTTCCTCTTGAATAATCGCATTCCGCTCAGGAGCAAACTTCCTTCTTTTTTGTTGCACAGGCTTGAATGATTTATCAATTCCAAGCTTGTGAGTAATAATATCTTTGGATATGCCTGTCATATCCTCATGCTTCCATGCAAACGTTGACATCCTGCATTTTAAAAAGTTAATTAATTGCTCTTCAATATCCTGAGGGATATTGGTTCCCACGAGCACCGAAATATCGGGATTATCCTGGTCTAGGATAATTTTCTTCACATCCTGCTCCGGATCCTCCACGATATCCTGGGCCCGCGTCTTTAATTGCTATGCTGCACTAGGCTTGGTTGAGGATTTCATCGAGGATGAGTAGCATTCTTTCGCCTCCTGCTGATCACTATCAACTTTGACAACTCCCCAAGGGGTAGGTATCTTGATGCATTGGTGATATGTTGATGGCACGGCCTTCATATCGTGAATCCACGGTCTTCCCAGTATAATGTTATAGCAGGATAGAGAGTCCATTACACAGAAACGTTGTTTCGAGTTGACTCCTTCAACGTACACCGGCAACTTTATCTCTCCCACTGTGTTTCTAGCCTCTCCACTGAACCCAACAAGCACAGTAGACTTTGAAGTGATATCCATTGGAGATACATTCATTCTTTTAAGCGTCTCTAGTTGGATTATGTTGACGGAGCTGCCATTATCTACCAATATCCTGCGTACAAAATGGTTAGCCACATATAACGTTATTACCAGAGCATCATGGTGAGGATCCTGGACAGTATCCCTGTCATCGGCATCAAATGTGATCACTTTATCAGTTGTAAGTGTAGTCATCCTGACAGGTTTGTCTCCCCTTTCGGCCTTAGCTTCTTTTGCATGTCTCTTTGCTGCCGAATACGAAGTCCCACAAATCTCGGATCCTCCCGAAATGAAGTTGATTATCTTGGCATCCGCGGGAGGTGATGCTGCTCGCTCAGGATCCTTCTCAGTATCCTGACCCTTATTCTTCTTTCTCCCTAAGAGATCTTTCAAATATCCCTTGCTTAGAAGATAGCTTATTTCTTTCCTTAGAGCGATGCAATCCTCAGTCATATGTCCGAAATCTTCGTGGAAAGCACACCATTTTGATTTGTCTTTCCAATCTGCTTTTTGTTGATTCTTTCGAGGCCATCTTGCCTTGTCCCCTAGACCCTGCATGGCATACATCAATTCAGGAATGTTAACAGAAAAGCAATATTCAGATAATTCAGGATATTCTTCAGGATCCTCATCTTCGACAGCATTCACTCTCTTGTTCTCATTTCTGCCATATGGCTTAGGCCGATATGACTTGAATGGGGATTCTGACTTCCTGTTAGTTGACTCATAAGTGTACGATGAGTTCATCCTTTCTTGCATTTTTCTGTCGTCTTCCAACCGAATATATCTTAGGGCCCTGTTCCGAGCTTCATCCAAGTTCCTGCATGGGTTCATTACAAGGTCTTGATAAAATTGAGAATCTTTTTGCAGCCCCATCTTGAAAGCTTGCACAGCTGTTGCAACATCAAGATGAGGAATGTCTAGTGATTCCCGGCTGAACTTGTTCACATAATCCCTAAGGGATTCCTGAGGCCCCTGCGTTATCCTGTAGAGATCACTTGTTAATTTTTCAAAGCTTCTACTACAAGAAAACTGACTATTAAATAAATTTACTAAGTGAGCAAAAGATGCAATCGAATGTGGAGGAACATTCAAAAGCCATTTCAGGGCTGATCCTGTCAAGGTTGAACCAAAACCCTTGCACAAGCATGCTTCCTTGAGATCCGGGGGGATAGGGTTAATCTCCATTCTTTCCCTATACTGAGCAATATGCTCCTCAGGATCCGTTGTTCCGTCGTAAAGCTTCATGTTGGGGGTTTGGAACCTCTTTGGAATCTCAGCATCACAGATAGGATATGCAAAACGAGATATCTTGTGGCTGTCTTGAGACACTTCCGGGATCGGCTGGACCACCCCGGGTACACTTGATATCATGTCCTTCAACTTCTGAAGTTCCCTAGTAAGTGCTGATGTCACACCTGTATCCTGCAAGGATCCACTATTGTTAGTAGTATGAGTATTATTATTATTTGACATGTTACCCGTTGGAGGATTTTGCCCATATCCTGAAGCATATCCTGAGCTCCTTATGGTCGATATCCTGACCGAGGAGGGTATTTCAGGGGTATGATTCTGAGGAAGGCTGGACACAATATTCCCCCTGTTATCCTCAGTATACACAGCTGAACTGAAGTTCAAAGTTCTGGGTTATAATGGAGTGACAATATCCTCAGCAGATCTGCTCGAGCCAGACTTCAGGAGTTGTATTTCCCTTAAAAGCATTTGGTTTGTCTCTTGCTGCTGCCTCATTTGTTCCTGCACACTTCCAAATAAGGTTAAAATTTCGTCGTTAGAAGCTAAAACAGGGGCAGATTCCTGAACACTGCGGGTAGGGATAATATCCTGAGGTCGTGTAGAGGCTGGCATTCTTGGAGGAGGTGGTGGAAGCACCGAACCTGTTGTAGCAGAAGTCGTAGCAGACACAGTAGAGGAACTCATGTTTGATCTTGAGGCCATTGTGGACAATGTGGCAAAAAGTTTTGAAAATAGATAACCGATTAGCGATTTACCAAAAATTTTTAGTAAAGAGAGCACCACTTCCCCACGGTGGGCGCCAAATTGTTTTGGTCAAAAATTACCGAAGCAATTTAGTGATCAAATTAGTAATGTGAGGTAGTGTGCTAGAAAGTTTATAGAAAATATGCTTGTTGAGTTTTTTAGAAAATCAGTATTCAGGATACGGCTCAGGATATTGAGCTGTATCTGCGATCAAACAGTGAGCAAATAATGAGCAAAAAGTAAAGGAAATGACACGAGATGTACGAGGAAAGCCCTTGATCAATCTAGATCGCCGGCATAAAACCTCGGGAGCTGACAATCGCAGCTGCCTTGTTCTTCTTATTGCTTTAAACTTCAGGATACAGTGCAGGATATGGACCAGATCGCTAAGTGTTACAATGATTTTGTATGAAAGTAAGAATTGCTCGAGAGCAAGTGTTAGAGTGTAGCGAGTGTGATTGTGATGTCCTAGTTGATCTGGTATACCCACCTATTTATAGTAATGAATTACAAACAATAATCCCTACAAATATGGGCTACTCCGAATATTCCATTATGAACGTTATGGACCGAGTAATACGGCTTCAACGTCTTCATTTGAACGACTTGGACCGAGTCTTCCGCGGAATAAGTCTTGTGAACGTTGTTAGCTTCTATCCCACGTACCTGCACATAATCCATTAGTAATCCCGAGGATACCATTCAGGATGTTACCAATATCCTGAACCAGCATCCCGGATGTAAACAGATACTACATAAACAAGATATAGATCAAGATATTTTCCAGGATATGGGCTCAGAATTTCACCCATAACAACGGCTTCGATTGTGTCCCGGTAAATTAAAGTCTAGGTGATCAGGACATTTTTCCATCACCTATATTTTCCCACACGGTGCAGTTGAACTTAAATCTCGGAATGGAATTCCATTCAAAGTCAATGGCCAACGGCTGAAGCTCTATCAAGGATTCATTGAGGATGAGGAGTAAGAAATCTCGCTTCAAACGGTCGAAGAATGAAACAAAGGTTCAAGCATCAACATCGTACCTTGTAAGTTAAGAACATCGGGAAAACATCTAAACCGGTAAGATTTCTAAAGCCAAAGTTTTGGGAAACAGGGCACTCACATGAGTACTTATTAAAAAAATATATTTAAAATTGCCCGCCCACGGGGCCGTTCTCAGCGAGCACGGGTCCGTGTCCGCGCAACTGTCGGGATAAAACCCTCTTTTTCATTCAGTTTCTTCATTCCACACGCCCCGTTTCCCCAAGAACTCTCTGGTTTCTTCGGAAATTTCTGCAGATTTCTACGTTCGCCTGAGTTCTAACAACGTTAAGGTATGAATCTAACACGCCCCGTTTCCCCAAGTACTTTCATGTAGTTTAACATCAAAATTTGGGGAAAATCTAGGGTTCTTCAACGTGAACCGGATCCAACCTCAAATTTTTGCATAAATCTGTTAGCATTAGTATAGATACATGTTATAGGAAGTAAATCAACTTGTATTATTTGTAGATTTGCCTGATTTCTCATAAAAACCCCAAACCCTTGTTTTTGAACCGAAAAAGATAAAATTGAAGGGGTAAACGGTTTGTTTCGGAAAAACGGCACTTGGGGTTTCATTTTCGGGGAAAACCGCCCCTACTGGACCAAAAATTTTCAAGTTTTCAGGACCGGGTTGAAAAAGGGGAATTTTGGTAAACAGACGCCTGGACACGGGGTCGTGCTCAGCTAGCACGGGGGCGTCTCCAGCCAAATTTAGTCCAACATGGGGCGTGTCCGCTGAACACGGGGCCGTGTTCAGCTGACTGTTTTCAGTTTTCTTCGAAAATTTCACTGTTCCTTGCTAATCGTTTGGTGTTTTCTTTCAGATGGCCAAGAAATTTACCCGATTCAATGCAAATGAGTTGGATGCTCAAGCAAGATACGATGTGCTAAGAACTAGACCCGAGGAATACGCACGACAAGTATGCATGGAACTTTTAGGAGCAGTGAACCAGATAGACTGCTTCAACAACATTGTCACCGGCCCACTACGAGCTGCCCTTTGCACTCGGCTTCACTCCGTGCATGAATACAACATGGAACTCTACAACACGTTTGCCTTCAAGACAAGAGCTGGTCCATTTGACAATGATGGGGTAGAGTTCCGTTGTGGGGGGACTGTGTACTCGATCTCGATCGCACAGTTTGGGGCAATAGTTGGGTTGTATGCGGAAGAGGATGCCGGAGATGAAGAGAACACCAGCGGTCTATGTGAAATTCAAGAAAATCAACACCAAGCTGCTTGGGCTCAAATAGGGGAAGGCAACTATAACCCGAGCCGGACTAAGAGCACACAGTTGAGAGACCCTCTTTACCGCTACATCCACAGGGTCCTCACCTACTCTCTTAGACAGAGACACGACAATAGCGGTGTTGTAGGGTTACGGGATCTGCTTGTCCTCCATTGCATCCACAACCGTGTCAACCTTGATGTTCCATACCTGCTACTCCGCAACATGCACTGGAACCAACTTGCTACTCCCCCGACTCCTATCTTCTTTGGAGGGTGGATTTACCGCCTTTTCAAACACTTTGTTGCTAGGATGCCGAGGTCTTTTCAAAAGAGCCCATGGTCGGGAAGAGTGGACATGGTCATTTGCCGCTCCATGAACTTGATTTATGAAGCAAATGACGGGTCGATCAGATTTCAAACGGTTCAAGGGGATGCATGGAACCCTCAAGAAGCTCTAGTCCTACACGCTCCACACATCCGTCCTCCTCCTCAGTACCACTACCAGCACCAGGGTGATCCGGGTCAATCCTCTTCACAAGGAGGCAGTTTTCCTAACTTCCAAAGCTTACATGATTTATTGTAGGAAAACATTATGTGCACCAGGAACACCTACAACATGGCTAGCAACACATACGCCCGGGTCGGAGTGATAGAGAGAAACATCTACGACATGCAGGATGACATTGGAAACATCTGGGAGTATATGGCGGGCCACGGAGGAGGTGATGATGATGACGACGATGACATGGATTGAGCGGGAGGAGTTGGAAGTAGCATCCCACGGTTGGAGGTCTCACAGGTTAACCCCCTTATCTCATGAACAATTTCTGGCATGCGTGCTACTTGTTGAACAATTAACTTTCCTTAACTCTTTTTAATTTCTGCATTTCTTTTTCTTTTTAACTTGTGACGTGGATGATGAACTTTGGTAATTTAGGATGTTGGTTATTGTTTGGTGTGGTATTTATTAGTTAAACAGGTACATACGAGGCTGTAGGTCCCTCGGAGGTTGAGGATAAACCTTATCCTTGTTATGTTTAACACACTAGCAAGTGCGGAATCCAAGCTAGAATGCAAACCGGTAGTTTATATGAGAACACAAGCTACAAAGAGAAAGGGTAGACACACAAGATATCAAAGTTTTCTCTTGTATTTCAGTGGACACGGTTACAGCCCTTGACCAAACTGAAAATACGCTCTCTACAAGACTAAGTTCACTCACACAATGAAGTGAACACATTACATCCGTATATATAACCTTCACAAATAGTCTGGTCGAAGGATCAATTAGACTGATCGAAAGATCATCTATCGAGATACAGCCTATCGAAGGATCCACATATACCTCGAAGGATTGACATCCTTCGAGGTCCATCTGTATCCATCGAAGGTTATCCTTCGAGCTCATCGAAGGATATAAACAATCCTTCGATGACCATCCTTCGACACACACAAACTTACAAACTTTTTCTAACTGTTTGACCAAGTCAAACCAGGAGGATGGTTGACTGGTCAAACTTACATTAAGCACACACATAAACACATCTAAGACGTAACACGACTACAAAAGACATCGTTTTATATCATTACAAAATACAGACAAAGTACAGACACAAGTGCACCAACAAACTCCCCCTTGGCTGTAGCTTTGTCTCGATCTTTGTGTCCTCAAGTCTCTGACGTCCTTTCAACCGTTAAGTGATGCGCAGACCATGCACTTCCCGCATTCACCAGTAGGTTGAAGCAATACCGGGCCATCTTCTGAAACTTCATTGCTTGATCACGATCTCTAACCAAGTAATTGATCTCGTGATCCTTAAGAACAATAATATCCGACCTGGACATGTTAGAAATCCACATCGGATCTATCATTCGAAAGTTCTCCTGACTATCTCGGAATAAGATCACGGCTTCTCCAGTATCTGCATCGTAAACCCAGCAACAAAAGTTTCCCAGAAAGTCTGTCTTCATTTTCAACAAAGGTATCTTCTTCATCAACTTTGGAGGATCATAAACCAATCGATAACGCGCAGTATTTGTCTCTGGATCAAGTGAGAACCTGATTGGCTCGTATCGAGGAAACTGCGGCTTATAGAGAGGATCCTTCCAACCTTTTCTTCGTTCCAGTCTGATCTTCTTCGCAAACAAATCCACCATCTTGTCTTTGACTCGATTAATAACCTCCATCTGAGCCAAAACCGCCACATCATAATAAGGAAGTGAAAGAATGCTGAGAAGAGACCTGAAATACTGAAGGCCGCATTCCCGCTTCACAACCATGCAATGAAGATCCTTGATGAACATCCAGCTGATAATACGACCCCTAGCTGGATTTCTTTCCAAAACCATGTAGTTGGCCTGATCCAACGGAGGGAGCGGAGGAGGATTCCTGGCTAGGAAATCCGCTCGCCATTCATTCACAGTCTTTTCACGGTTTTCTTGAACTGATGGAGAATCTGAAGAAGGATTAGAAGATTCTGCTGTCTTTGCTTCCTCAAGATTATCATCAAGTGAATTAAGCTCCACATTGTCTTGACTAACATAAACGGGACGTTCCGGATCCGAACCGATGAAGATTTCTTCAATCGTGGAGAAATCGGTTTCGTCCGGAACCAACGGAGTGGCATCGATCGTCGTCACATCAACTTCATCCATTGCTGTCAGAGCTAACACACATTCATCAGACATCTCAGTAACATGTTCTCCCTCTTCTAATAGTTCACCCGTGATTGGATGATACTGTTGAGCAATTGAGGATTCAGGGAGATCAGTGAACGCTTCCGGCTCAAGACTAATATGTTCAAAAACTGCTGAAGCTTCCAATGTTTCAGTTTGCTCAGAAGGACCAGTAGCTGTTGGAGGAGCAGAAGGAGCATCTTGAGATGTACCAGACCCACCTGCAGCACCAGATGCAGTTGCACCGGAACCTGTGGCAGCTGATTGATCAGGATTTGCTGCATCATCATCCTTATCATCGCCACGCCTTGAAGGAGCGATGCCCAAAGCTTTGCACCATTCATTCCAAAGTGTAACAACTTTGTGATCAAATCTCTTAAAGTTCGCTTGAACAGGCTTGAAGGCTTCCATTAATCTATCATCACGATTCTTATATCGATCGGACAGCTCTTCATGCTTCTGTTTTAACGTTGTTGCCTCACGTTCTAGCACAGTACTATGCTTCTTAATTATCTCAACCTCTCTATCACGAGCATTATTAGCTTCTTTCAGTCTTTCTATCTCTTGAGCCTGTTCTCTTATCTTGACATTCTGAGCACTAACAAGTGAGACCAGCTTATTGTGTGCCTCAGCATCATGTGTTCGCTGTATACGGTATTCTTCAATCTTTCTTGTATTCCGACCGACTAAGGTACCCAGTTCACTAACTTGTTCAATCAGGAATTGAATTTTCTCAGCATCAGACAGCCCAGATAATGTTTCTGCTAGAGTAGGCCGTGAGGGCTCAGGGCCTGAGAAACCAGTCTGGCCAGATGGACCAGAAGTACCTGTTGGACCAGAAATAACAAGAGGAGGACGTGGATGTGTACCTGAGACGGGGGTTGCAGGCGGCTGTTGATCAACAGGCGCCGTGCGTGCCCCAGAAGACGTCTGTGGAGAAGAGATCAGATCCAGCATCTCTGATGTAGTGAATTGTTCACTGATAGGAGGCAGCTGTTGCTCCGGAGGCGTTGAATGCTGAATCGGATCAGGTGTAGTGACATCACCAGCCGTTTCACCTGTTGGCTTTGATCCGCCCCTTGATCTCTTAGAGGTACGAGTACCCTCTCTTCTTGCTCTCCTCTTCCTTCTAAGTAAACCAGGAGCAGCAGGAATATAATCAGCATCTTTATCAGATTCTGCGACATTCACCGGTTTCTCAATACGTTCAAAACCACGAAAATTTCCTCGCTGATCATAAGCTTTGCGCATCCCTGGAGGAGGAGGATTATCATCCTCAGAAGACGAGTCATCATTACCAGCACCTCCTTCAGCATCAGAAGACGAACTGCTTTCATCTGCCAACCTCCTTGGCTCGTCCACCTTACTTTTACCCTTGTCAGCCGCAACATCACCTGATCGACTTGCAGCACCAGCTCCACCTGCACTACCGCCTGTCTCACCAACTACAGTACCACCATCACCACCTGCACTAACATGAGCATCAGGATCGACAAACACTCCCTGAACTTCTTCTGCAGCAACATTCACATCGACTTCAACATGTGCTGCAACACTTGAACTGCCAGCAGACTTCCTGCTCGATGCTTTAATACCATGCTTAGCCCCGAGCTGCGTGTTAGCCAACTCAATTAACCTTGGCTCTTCGTCATCCGAATCACTAACATCTCTACGCCATTTGTTATTCTGCGGTGCCTCGTAGGCCGGAACATCGAGATGACCAATAAGCTTTCTAATTGGATCCGATTCCTTATAGTTGGACATGGATTTGAAAATCAGCAGTGTACGCTCATTCATCGGATTGACAGGTAGAACATCTGCTTCAGCTTTAGGAAGATCAGGAATCTGATCATCAATCATCATCTGCAGGAATCTAGGATATAGCCAAAACTTGGTAGATGTTCGTTGAGTTGCTGACGGGAGTGGTCTTCGAGCATTTTCTTTCAGATTTTCGAAAATATAACGTGATATGTTGAAAGGCTTGTTCAGAATCAACGCCGTAAACAATCCCGTTAAATCAATCGGCGACAGATCATATCCAGATCGTTTGTTGCTCAGGCAGTGAATAAGGATATGCAATAAGAGCTTGTATCGAAGCGGCATAAACTTTTTGTTGATCTGATTTGCAAGAACGTTATCGCTGTACCGAAGCCTCATCAGCAAGCCCCGCTGACATTGTAAATCAATAGAAGTAGAATCTTCTGGTTGATCTCCTAGTTGCAGACGTGCTCTGATAGTGTTTTCTGTAATCACCATGGGTTTCTCAGCGACGAATCCTCTAATCACTTCTTGATTATTCACAGTCTCAACCACAGCAGAACTCCAGAAATCCTTGATATGAGACTGATAAGCAGTGTGCTGTGTAGTGATTGCATAGTTGATACGAGTGCGATGCAGATACTCCATTATTCCCGTGAATTCCGGACTGATTTTGTCTTCCGGTTGTAAATACGCTGCCATGTTGTGTCGTGGCTCCGACATAGATTCAACTTCCGATTTTTCTTTCTTGGTTGGTTTTGCTCGTTCTTTCTTTTCTTTCGGTGCCATTTCTGTTCATGAAAACACGGACACGTAATGAGAAACAGTCAACAGTCAACAAGAATTCCACACTTAGAAAAAATTTCAATTTCTTGGAAAAAATTCTAAGTGTTCTGTCTCGAAAGATCCCATTTAGGCATCGAAGGATGACACAAGGCTCGAAGGATGACAGACTGTTCGAAAGATGTTACTTTCCTCGAAGGATGGGATTTCTAATCGAAGGATCATCTTTCGAAGAATCAAGAATTTGAAAGATATCTTGATCATTCGAAAGATCTGATCAATCGAAGGATGAATCCTTCGAGAAATTTAACATCTTTCGAGTCTCACTTCGAAAGATATTTTGCAACACATCTTTCGAGGATGAGAATCGACATCCTTCGTGTTGATTTCCGGCGACACTGTTCATCGGAATATTTTCCGGCGGTCATTTTAACTGTTTTAAGTGAGTGTTATTTAAGTGGTTTCAACTCTTTAGGAACAACAAACATCAAACCATTTAAAAACATCACTAATCAAGACACTTAAAACAGATATAACAACATCAAAACCCAACCCCGGACACAAAACCCCAACCCGGATACAACCACAAACACATGTATCAATCAAACACAAACACCTTCAAACCATTTAAGACACAAGACAATGACTCTGAAACAAAGAACATCCGTCAAAATTCAACATTTTAAACAACAAAAACCTACAACAAACATATTCACATTACAAAACAAAACACATGATTAGATGAAATGATTATGTTGTTGTTTGAAACGTGTATTAGGGTTATCCTACCGAGATTGTAGATGAAATCCTGATACACTAAGTTTTTGAGTAAATTTTGGCAGAGTTTCGGTAGGATCAGAGGATTTTTGAATAGTGAATTTGAATCAGTTATGTTGAAATGAAGAAGAAGACACCCTTTTATACCCTGACCTCGAAAGTCGAACCGTCTCGAAGGATAGAAGATCTTTCGAAAGATGAAAAGGTGTTCGAAGGATGAGATATTTGGTCGAAGGATCCAGATCTAGATCGAAAGATACCAGATATTTTTGGAACCCTCAACAACTTCGAAAGATGATCCTCGAAGGATATCTTTCGACCTGATCCATCTTCCAAAAAGGTCTGATTAGCTCGAAAGATCAAATTGGTCAAATCCTTCGTTGACCAATTCATCTTTCGACTGAGATGATTGACTTTCATTGACCTTCTGATCTTTCGAGGGCCATTGCTTCCTCGAAGGATCAGATTTCCACCAACACTTTGGATTTTTGGGAATTTTCAATTTAAGCCCTTCAAATTCTTAAAAGCTTTCAGAAATGACCGTTTTGAAAAATTGTCCGTTATGAAGTTCTGCAAAGGTCAGTTTTATGAAGTATTTCGGCTTGTCAGATATCTGATCGAGTACCAACATCGGTTAATCAAAAAATAAGATTAAATTGAAAATCTTTTTGGATTTTGATAAGATAAAAGACAATAATAAAAGACAACAATTTTAGAATCCTTTGAATGTTATCAAACGACATCACCGCTAATGTCGTGCTGATATGCACCAAACGACAAAAACTGTTTAAAAAGACAATAAAAGTTAATCACTAAAGTTAAGCAGTAAATAAATATGTACAAACACAACAATATTTTTGCGAGTTTCTGGCGAAGAGAATCATATCAGTTTGCGGTCTTTTGTCAAAACACATTTCCTTTTAATATTCTTTTACAGAAGAGGATAAGTATTCTACCACAATTACCGATATTGTTATCCACTTAAACTCAACGATCAAGTGTAATCATAATGCATTGAGATACATTAAGGTATGATTTATACTTACCGACCGGTGTTCATCCACTCACGACACATTCCCGTATCAAGGTATGCACGAGAGTTCATCTTACTGGGGAGTATACCATTTATCATCCGTTTTTAACGTATATAAAATGTGAACAAGTCACTTATTTGATTTGAAAACAAGCCCTATGTGATAGAATCACTTATTGATGAGGAACTTGATTTTCATATGCATGAGGGCACAGGAGCAAGTCCGTGAACAGGTCAGTACTTTCGTACAACAGAGAGACGAACTTGACTCCCGGATAAATGTGATATTTTATCACTTATTTGTTTGGACATGTGATTGTTTATCACTTATTGAGGTCGAATGCAATATGTACACATATGTATGGTATCATGGAAGATCTAGACTTGCGTCCCCGTTATTTTTCGGTAAAAGATACAACCATGATACCCAGATGATAAACAGCATAAACCCCAAATATCTCAGAACCTCGGCAATCTATCAAACGAAATTTCGGTACCAAGACCATATGCCAATGAGCGGTTCCCACGCGGTTTTCAGTTCGTTATGTTTATATCCCCTGCACACTTTAAAATGATCGTGAGTCTACCGGTACATCATTAGTAGAGCTACTTATTTTATTTTATTTATTTATTTTTTTTTTTTGATTTCCAGAAACATGTTTCGACCGACCTCTGATGTAATATCAATGTTTTTGAATTTTCTTTGAAGCTTTCTCCCCCTAAAATTTAAAAACAAGGAAAGTAAAAGACACAATTTTTTTTTTTTTTTTAAATATTTACAAAAACGATTTTCCGATGTCGGTTACTCTTGCTTCACCTTTATGCCGTTTACCAAAAGTAAATAATCGAATCTTGATTTATCAAATGCTTTGGTAAAAAGGTCGGCACGTTGGTGATCGGTATGAATGTGAACCACATTGATAAGTCTCTTTTCAAAGCAATCACGTATGAAGTGATATTTAATATCGATGTGCTTCGTTTTTGAGTGCTGTACAGGATTTCTAGTGATCTGTAAAGCAGCTTCATTATCAACATAAATAGGAGTAGTTAGGAATTCAAAACCGTAGTCCCGCATCTGTTGTTGGATCCATAGAACCTGGGAGCAGCAACTAGACGCAGCAATGTATTCCGCTTCACAAGTAGACGTAGCCACACATGTCTGCTTCTTGCACTGCCAAGTGACTAGGCGATTGCCTAAGAACTGACATCCTGCTGTAGTTGATTTTCCATCTTTCTTGCAGCCGCCGAAATCAGAATCACTGTAAGCTTTGAGATCGAAGTTATCATCCTTAGGGTACCATAACCCGGTGTCAGGGCAACCCTTCAGATAACGAAAAATCCTTTTGACAGCAGCATAGTGAGAGACCTTCGGATTTGCTTGGTATCTGGCGAGAAGGCACGTTGGATACATAATGTCGGGTCTTGATGCAGTGAGATACATTAAAGATCCAATCATAGCACGATAGAGTGAAGAATCCACAGCTTCCCCTTTTTCATCCGGAGTAATCCCGTGATTCTGCGGAAGAGGAGTAGAGATTGGCTTCGAATCGGACATCTGGAACCGGCTCAAGATGTCTCCGACGTACTTGGTTTGATGGATAAAAATTCCAGATTCGGACTGATTAACTTGCAAACCCAAAAAGAACGTCATTTCACCCATCGCACTCATCTCGAATCGATCTTGCATCACTTTCTCAAATTCCTTGCATAAATTATCATCGGTAGAACCAAAGATAATGTCATCGACATATACCTGTACCAACAGAAGATCTTCACCTTTTTCTTTGATGAAGAGGGTACAGTCGATCAAACCCCGTCTAAACCCGTTGTTCAGTAGGTAGGTAGACAGTGTCTCATACCAGGCTCGAGGTGCTTGATGAAGACCATATAATGCTTTGTTAAGTAGTAAAACTCTGTCAGGATGTAATGGATCTTCAAACCCCGGTGGTTGCTCGACATATACTTCCTCTTCGACTACTCCGTGTAGAAATGCACTCTTAACATCCATCTGGTACACCTTGAATTTCTTGAAGGATGCGAAGGCTAGAAAGATTCTAATAGCCTCCAGACGTGCAACAGGAGCATACACTTCATTGTAGTCAATACCTTCTATCTGACTGAAGCCTTGAACAACTAACCTTGCTTTGTTTCGGACAACAATCCCACGGTCGTCCTTCTTGCACTTAAATACCCAACGAGTTCCGATCTTCTTGTAGTTATCGGGCCTATCAACCAATTTCCATACGCCCAACTTCTCGAACTGCAGAAGTTCTTCTTGCATGGCTTCCACCCAGGAATCATCTTTCAATGCCTCCTTCCAAGATCTAGGCTCTTCTTGGCTAACATAGCAGGCGAAAGACCAATCATTTTGTTGTCCCGATTCTCGTATCTCAGCATACAAGCCAGCATTTTCGTTATTTCTGATTTGATTTCTTGTCCTAACACCACTGAGAACATCACCTATAATATTCTGCTGAGGATGAATGTTATGAATTCGGGTTTCAGGAACTAGAGGAATTTCAACATTGGTCCTCAAGTTATTGATATTTAAATTCCCGATATCATTTTGAAGCTGTTGAGTTGAAGAAGATGATGCATTTTCTTCTTGGACAATTGGCGCAGACACTGGATCCGTTGCTTCTGAAGTACCTTGAACCGGACCCCGTGCTTCACCATCATTTGCATCAACATACTCCTCATCTTCCGATGACAAATTGTAGTCGACAGCATCATTAAACACCTCATTTGAAGCGAGATTGTTGACAGAAGAAGATGCTTGTGAGTCAACAATGATTGGGCGAGCTAACTGAGAGCCAGTCGCATTCTCGCTTTCAGACAACATTTGAGCAATTGCATTGTCATCATCAAATGTCGGCAGATTGAATGAGTTGAAAAGACCATCATAATCGAACATCCATGGATCTCCAGAAGGCTTCGGAGGATTAGAATATCTTTGAACTCTAACTTCACCCCATTCTTCAATCCTCTTGGTAGTCAGGTTCCATACTCGCAGATTAGGAGTAGCATACCCAAGGAAGTAACCTTCGATAGCTTTGGCACCAAACTTCCCGTCAGGCTCAATCATGGTACATGGTGCACCAAAAGGTTCTAGATATTCTAAGTCAGGAGTGTTCTTGTGTAGAAGTTCGAAGCACGTTTTGCCATGTCTTTTCACTGTGAGAACCCTGTTTAACGTGTAGCAAGCCGAGGCAACAGCTTCAGTCCAGAATCGAACTGGAAGCTGAGACTCAACCAACATGGTTCTTGCAGTCTCAATTAAGGTTCTGTTCTTTCTTTCAGCGACTCCGTTTTGTTGTGGCGTGTACCGAGAGCTATATTCATGAAGGATTCCTTTTGCAGTGCAAAATTCATCCATAACTCTGTTTTTGAACTCGGTTCCGTTGTCGCTTCGAATTCGCCTCACCTTTAGATTATAAAGATTTTCCAACAAGGTGATCAAATTCTTTAGAATCTCTGGAGTCTCGCTCTTGTGGACCATGAAATCAACCCATGAAAATCTTGAATAGTCATCAGTGACTACCAAGAAGAAAACTTCCCCGTGCACACTCTTGTGTTTGACTGGGCCGAAAAGGTCCATATGCAGACGTTCGAGTGGCATGTTTACAGTGTTAACCTTCTTCAATGGATGTGATTTCTTGATCTGCTTCCCTTTCTGACACGGCACACAGACATCTTGAAGTTGAAAATTCTTCACATTGACACCTCTCACCAGATTGTTTTTGACAAGGTGATTCATTTTTCTGAGGTGAATATGACCCATCCGTCTGTGCCAAGAGATCGTCTCCTTTTCAGTGGCTTTTGAAATAAAGCAAGTAACTTGTTTGGACTTGGTTATTGCTTGGCTCATATCGAGGACATACAAATCATTAACTCTTGGTGCTGATAAGAGAATCCATTCTTCGGGAATCTTGAATCCTGGCTTCAGCACATAACAACCGGCATCATCAAAATGCACGGTGAATTTCTTGTCGCAGATCTGAGAAACACTTAGGAGATTGTGATCCAATTGTTGCACATAATTGATTTTGTCGAAACTCACAACTCCATTTGAGATCATTCCCTCGCCGGTGATATACCCTCCTTTGTCTCCAGCAAATGCAACATATCCTCCTCTTATACTTCGCACATCGAAAAGAAGACGGTAGTCGCCCGTCATGTGCCTGGAAGCCCCACTATCAACAATCCAATGACTATTAATAGTTCCTCCTGGAGCCGCCTGCACATACAATTAACTTATCAGTTTGAGAGGGGGACCCAAGCCTTTGTGGACTTGGGTCGTCCTTGATCATCAAGGAAAGTGATTTCAATCACTTGATGATTAGGAAAAAGAATCTTTGGTGCTCCCCCTGATTGAATTACCTGCTTTGGCTTCCAAGCTGTTTGTCCTTTACCAGTATTTGAATTTATTGTATTAGCATTTACTGGTTTTACAGTTTCAGATTTTGCTTGTACAGGTTTTTCTTCTTTGACCTCTGATTTTAAGGCCTTTTCAATTACCTTTTGATTCTTTTGCTTTAACTTCTTTTCCCTTTCTTTCAAGACACGTGGGTCTTGTTTCGGGGAAACTGATCGTATTCGGTAATCGATTTCTTGGGGAGCACTCGTTGTTGACTTCAGCTTTTGCACGTGTGGGCAATATCTTACAATATGCCCAACTGTCCCACATTCAAAACATGTTCTCCACTCTACAAACTTCGGAGAAACATGTTGATGACCAGACGGAGAACCAGACAATGAACTTTGTGATCTAGACGTGCTTGGGCCTAAATCACATCCGTTGGTGTGTTGGGTGTAATTATTCTGATCATTTCGTTTTAAAATTCTAAACTGTTGTATAAACTCAAGGTTAGATTTATCCTGAAATGTTTCAAGTTTGTCTGAACCCGTGGATCCAACAAAGTTCATTTTCGGTCCTCGCTTCTTAACAGGAGCTCTTTTGTTTTGCACTTTTTGTTGTTGAACCTTAGGTTGCTCAACCCTTGATTGTTGAATTTTAGGTTGTGCAGCCTTAGGTTGAGTAGCCTTAGACTGTTCAACTTTAGGTTGTTGAACCTTTGGTTGTTCAGTCTTAGGCTGCTGAACTTTAGGTGCTTGAACATTCTTGTTCTGAGCCTTCTTTCCCTGTACCTTACCCTTTCCGGAATTGACTTGTTGTTTTCGCTCAATTGGTAGTTTTTGGTTTCCGTATTGTTTTCTAATTTGTTCACACGGAATTGGATCACATTGAGTGACGGTAACTTTGCCACTTTTGTTCCCCAAAAACTTATCAGTGCATCCTTCAAAAATTTGCTCAATTAAATCTTGATTTACATTTTTAAGTGGAAAATCTTTGTTAGAGTAGATTTTGCTATCTCCTTTGAGCGTGTACAACAAGTTATTCTCTTCACGGCTAGAAACAAGGGACTCCATTGCTTTTGACGTTTCAGTCTTACTCGGTTTCACTGGTGGATCACACAGGATGTGATTCTCAATTGGAATATCTGTTGTAACCGAGTTAGACTGTTGTTTCACAATCTCTTCAGATTCATCATCCGAAGAATCAGCATCCTCAACAATGGGAGGACTCTGTTCCTTAACACACGATGAATCTGTCACATTCTCAGATTCTGATTGACCCGAGGATGATGTACCAGTTGTGAACCCGAGGCCTGCTGCAAAGTCATCTAGACCGAGTGGCACAGTAGGTTCAAAACGGGGCATATCCTCGTCATCAGGCAATTTGGAGTAATTGTGATTCATTGGGGGAGGACATGATTTGAATCCAATACATGGTTTATCCCCCTTTTTCTTTCTCTCTTGAACGTCAATGATGTGATCCAATACAAAGCGGGAATTGGAATAGCTTTCCAGTTTCTGCTTAATTGTTTCACATTCACATCGAGCTGTTGCCAACTCTACCATTTGCTTTTCAATTGTGTCAATAAGATTGTTGTTAGCATGTTGTTTTCGCAAAACAGCCTTTTGTAATTCTGAAACATCATGTTTTAATGACGCAATTGTTGCTTTAAATTCCTTTTCATTTCTGGTTAAAAACAAGTTAGCTTCAGTTGCTTTAGAAAGATCTACAATCAATTCTTGATTATGTTTGTATGTGATTTCAAACTGACTTTCCTTTTCAGCATATTTAACATTTAAGCTATCACAATTTTCACAGCTAACTACAGTGGGTTCATCGACACATACCTGACTTGATGAACTGTCGACATTAGCCATAAAGGCTGAATGGAAAGAAAAAGATCCATCTTCAGAGAAGAACTGAGCAAGCTTCTCGGAAGTTCCAGCAGATTTTTGGCAGAGAATAGATCTCCTCTTGCATAATGCTTCGGCTTCAGCCAAAAGCTCATCAACTTCCAAATCTAAAGCATCACTTGATAAATCACCAGCATCAAGTGATTCTCCATCCATGCTCCCACTATAACCCGAACTATCTTCATCTTCTGAAGATTCACCAGCAGACACGGGTTCTACTACCTTCTCAATCACTTTAGCATAACATGCTGTTCCACCATTTCCTCCTTCTCCAAGCTGAAGGTTCCAGTTGCAGATTTCATCAGCTTGAACAACCAATCCTCTGTGGGGATTAGTGTTTGTGGATCCAGATGCATTTCCTCCAACCGACACTATTGATCTGTCATTGTTGTTCTGTTGCTGCTGTGGCTGTCCTTGATTCCTGAAGGGATTCTGATTTCCTTGCTTAGGAGGCTTCTGACACTCCCGCTTGAAGTGACCCTTTTCACCACAATTGAAGCAAGTGACAACATTCTTATCAAAACCATACTTGGTGTTGTTGTTGCTATTCAAGTTGGTTCTCCCCGTCCTTTCCATAAACTCCTTTGCTCTTCGAATTGCACTAGCAAGAGCCCATTTGATATCCATCATTTCAAACTCGTCCCTATCCACTTGCTGATAATCTTCATTGGTTAGATTGATATTCCCAATCTGACCTGCAACCAATCCACAATAAGCACTAACCAAGGTGTTCAACATCTCCATATGCTCCTTGGCTACTTCGACACTGACTTTGGAAAAGCTGGAAGTGTCTAATCTGACTGTGTTCGGATTGGAAGTGGATTGAAAGTTTGAAGAGCTTCCATAAAACCCTTGCTGTTGCGGTTGTTGCTGCTGAGCTCTGCTTGGGTCTAAGAAAGGCGGTGGTGTGAATTGAGGAGCAGGTTGCACATCCTGTTGTAGAGAAGAAGAATCTGGTCTTGAGAACATCGTGTATGCTGAAGGATCAAACTGATTTGTTGTGGAAGACCCGGTGTTTGAGATGAAGGCTGTTTGAAGCTTCGCATGTTGAGGAACTGGTTTTTCTCCACTGATGCCTCCTGCAATCCCATAGTACATCTCTGGATTTTGAGGAGTTAGTGTTCTTTTTGCCTTAAGCTTTTCTTCTACATCCTTGTTCTCCAATTTCTGAAATAACTCATACACAGTGATTGTGTCTAGAACACCATTTTCTTTGAGAATTTCAAGATAACTGCTCCACTTTGCTGGTAAGCTATCAGCGAATCTCTTCACCATTTCTTGTGGAGTGGCAGTGACTCTAAAAGCAAACATCTCGCTCAACAAGTGATGGAACCTTGTAGATAACTCTGCCAAGGTCTCATTCTCCATACACGTGAAACCTTCAAACTCTTTCTTCAGTAAATCTTGCTTGATCTTTCTAGATTGAGCATTTCCTTCACATCGCAACGTGAGCATATCCCACAAGCTTTTAGTAGTCGTGCAGTAAACAAACTGGTGGTAAATGTCTCTGTGAAGAGCTTGTGTGAGAATCATGAATGCTTTCTTTTCTAACTCAAATTTCTTCTTATCATCTTCAGACATAGTGCTGTAAGTTTGTGGATTAGATCCTGCAACTTCCAATTCATTTTCAAATGGAGTAAAGAAGCACATCCATAGATCTTGACCTTGCCCCTGAACATAAGTTCTCAGCCTTTCTTTCCACCATCCCCAATCATTGATGTGATTCAGCTTTGGCGGTTTTGTGCTTGTACCAGTTTCACTGTCGTTCTGCATCATAGCTTGAATGCTGCTGCTTTGATTTGTGACCAATGCCCATTGATTTGCAGTTATCATTGCAGCTTGAGGCGGGGCAATAGCCTGCATCCATGCATTTTTGTTGAAATCTGACTGAGATTGCGTAGCTGATGATTGTGGAGTCAAAGTTGTTTGAGTCCACGCGGTTGGATCCCACTGACCGTTTGTTCCCATTTTATAAAGACAATTAATATATTAAGTGAAAAATATATTTAAAATTTGAAAAACAAGTTTTCCCTTTTTAAAATTTAATTTTTCACAAACTATGTTAAAATCTCGAAGGATAACAAACAGCCGAAGGATCTTTGATCGAAAGACCTGAAAAACACAAACTTGTTAAGCTTAAACAGATTAGGATCGAAAGACAGAAATTGTTCGAAGGATCAACAGTGTTCGAAAGATCACTGTTGAGTTTCGAACAATGATTTCGAAAGACTCTCCAATCGAAGGATCCTTGTCTTTCGAATAAGACCTGTAGATCGACAGATATATCCTTCGAAAAGATTCCTTGGATCGAAAGATAAGTCACAGACTTCGAAGGATGTTCGAAAGATGATTATCTATCGAACCTCCTTTGATCGAAAGATGATCTTTCGACTTCGAAGGATATCCTTCGATCTGCACTGACACAGCTGACACAGTTGACAAAAGTTGACAGGTTGGTGAAAAGGTGATTGGTTGGTAAAAACTTTCGGCAGAAGGTATGTTCAGACCATACTTTCTGCCAACCCAGATTTGACTAATAAAATATTGCCTAAAAAGAAGGTTCTTATCCAGAAACCGGTCACCGGAGTAAGCCGGAATTTGGCCGGAAATTACCAAACTTCTTAAAAACAAGTTTTTAAGTTACCCAACCCGTTCTTTAACACACCCGGTTAGTTTAGAACACGTTTTTACGTCAAGAACTGTGAGAAAAACACTAAAAACAGATGTTAACCCGTGTGAGTTTTTGTCCAAACACTCCAAAGTCTTGTATAAACTCGGTTTTTAACAAGGAAAAGAGCCACGGCTCTGATACCACTTGTAGGACCGTGTTTCGTGACCGAAACCGTGATTCGTGTGAGATCGGTTCAAGACGGGAGAGATTAGATATAAACAAACAACTTCTTTGTATTAATCCGGTAGTATAACATTACAAATCGGCCCGATTACAAGATAACCGAACTAATACCAAAGGAGTACACATCCGGGGAGAGACCAAGTGGTGATCTCTCCCGGTGAGGTCTCAAACCTCCTACACTCTCCTTATGTTGCAAATGACAAGGGTTTTCTATTTATAGTCACACCCCTTGTCTTGCAAACACACACACGGTTAACCGAATAACCCTCTCGTTTGACCACTTCAAACGAGCGGGTCTATACACGTTCGATAGACCGTTTCACTAACTATTACAAATTCAGCGTAAAATAAAACTAATCTATTCGACAAGCATCGGACACAAAATCTGCATCAACAAATTCCCCCTTGTCCGTTGCTGTCGAATGCTGAAAATGCAACTGCAATCGATCTTCAGTCAAGTATTCATCTTCTCTGTGTTAACAAATTCCCCCTTGACCGATGATCCAGGTAAGTAGTATCTTGACGCTCCTTGTAAAATATTTCCCCCTTAAAGTACGCGTATCCGTGTTGGGTGTTGTGCAATTTCCTCAATTGACCGATCTTCCGCTGATCTTCCAATACTCCAAACGGCATTTGATAAGGGTTCCAATCTTTAAGAACTGCATCAAGTCTTGATCTTGTCATAAGAACTCTGTTTCATACAAGCATACTACATTGATAGAGATTTCTGGTGAACTGTCTTCTGTAAACCGTCTTTGTGGAATCGACCAAGTAATGCACTTTAATCTTCAGCATCAACACTCAGGAAAGTCAGCTAGACCAAGTGTATCCCTTGCAAGCTCAACCAGCATGCTTAGTTGAACTACATCCAGATCTCATTGTCTCGCCTTTGTGAAGTTGACCACGTAATGCACTACGGATCTTCAGCATCAGTACTCAGGAAGTCAGCTAGACCAAGTAAATCGTTTGCAAACTCAACGAATTGAGTTACCCCCAGATCCCTGTAAAATCCCAAAGAAACATCAAACCCAAAACCGAATCCTGCAGGTCTTCAGTCTTGAACTATCAGCTTTCATAAAGATTCCCCAGGTCTTCAGTGAACAGCGCTTTTGTAACTACTGTAGACTTTAGAAACCTGTATTTTTCCGTGCAAAACCCTTCACGCTGGCTGGAGAATTAATTAAAATCCTCAAATATGTGTCTGTGCAAAACATTCCACGCCAAACCTTTAGTATCACCAGAAAATCACAAACTCTACCACCTGTGATTGCGTTTAGAAATTTACCGAAGAAATTCATCATACGTTTTATTCCCCCATTTCTTTGGTAAGATCTCTAAACCTTAACAGATTCCTTCCACTTCAAAGAAACTGTCGTCAAATGTTCACCAATTCCCTCCACTGAGCGGAACTGTCGTCAATCTTCGTTGAATGTTCCTGGTTTTTCAAAAAATCACGAAAACGAATTTCTTCTTTGCATATGCTAGTTGAATAAGAACGTCCCCTAGTACCCCGTTGGATCCGACTTGTATCCCTCCAAAGACTTTGTGAACTCGTTAGGACCGGTATTGACATTCTAGGTTCATTCATTCGTTACCAAATGCGAGAATATGACAATAAACAAAAAGATTTCTTCGTTGCATATTCTAGTTGATAAGGAAATTTCGCCTAGTACCCCGTAGGATCCGACTTGTATCCCTCCAAAGACTTTGTGAACTCGTTAGGACCGGTATTGACATTCTAGGTTCATACGTTCGTCTTCAAATGCGAGAATATGACAATAAACAAAATGCTTTCGAACATTTTCGAATAACCGATAACAATCATAAACATTGACGTGCGGAAGTGAACATACCGTTTTGTTTTTTTTGGCCCATAGTAGTCGCGTCACCATTTTTGACATTTGCATCGATAACCGTGACTACCCCACATTTTTCAAAAATCAACATCTGTTTTCATCAAGCTTCATCATCTGTTTTCATCATTCTAAAGTGATTCCGTGCACTCCCGAACCCGTACGAATTTTGACGCTGACAGTTAGAAGCGCGGTTCAAATCAACTCCGCAAATACCCGACCCCACTTTGCAACATGAATAGAGACGGGTCCACGACTCCATCTTTCGTCTAATACATTTGTTCCATAATCCCAATGCCAAACCATAAAAATAGACGGCCCAAAAATATATCATAAAATTGCCGTCCCACATTTTCAATCAGACAACATACTAATACGCTGCAAATTAATAATGTGGCCCCATGGAATAATTTGAAAATCATTATCCCATCATTTGTGACATTAGGCATGGAATTGAGAACTTCATACGAGGCCCACTAAAGTTGAACTTGTAGGTCCAACAACAAATCATTCCATTATCACGTAGAGACATTTCATCATAAACATTTTGGGCTCCACCATATTAATTACATCAGATGGAATAAACCCAAGATATGGCCCAATCAAGAATAAGTGATAAATAATCAAGTAAAACTCACGAAGAATAAGTGAGTAAACCCTATCTGCTTCACCAGCCGCTAACATCTACTATTTTTCTTCTTCGATACACAACAACTCCAGCAGCTCTTCCTCTCTCTCTTCGATATCCAGCACAAACAATCCCAAAAAAAAATCAGCAGTAGTCATCCTCCTGAATCCGACATCAACTGGTATCTTCTTTCAGCAACAAGATTTCATCTTTCAAGTCTGTCTCCCCGAAGAACAAAAACAGCAACCAGCGATACATAACAATCAAACCTTTCACTTCTTTCTTCTTCGATGCAATACCAGCTGAAACCCCTGTTTCAGTCGACGATTGATGATGCTCGAAAGATGAATTGGTCAACGAAAGATGAATAAGGTCGAATGATATCCGAAAGATATCCTTCGAGTATATCTTTCGAGGATCATCTTTCGAGTTCACAAACTTTCGAGTTTTCGATCAGATATCTTTCGAAGTGTTGAGGGTTCCCACAAATATCTGGTATCTTTCGATCCAGATCTGGATCCTTCGAGCCAAAATCTCATCTTTCGAGCACTGTTTCATCTTTCGGGAGTGGATCATCTTTCGGGTCTTCAAGCAGCCGCCAAGAACATCAAGAACACAACACTGTTCTTATGCAGATCTTTTGACGAAAACATAGTATTTTTGATTTTTGATGATGAAAACTTGATTATATAGGTGAAAAACATAAAACCGAACACTCGTTTCAGCACAGATCTGAATATTCGGGTCCAAATCTGAGTTTTTCTCATTTTTCCCATTTTTTACATCTTGAACAAAAACCACAAAAATCACAGATCTAGAGCACATGTGACTTAGTAAACGGTTAGGATTACTAAATCGGGCACCATGGCTCTGATACCAATTGTAGGTCCCTCGGAGGTTGAGGATAAACCTTATCCTTGTTATGTTTAACACACTAGCAAGTGCGGAATCCAAGCTAGAATGCAAACCGGTAGTTTATATGAGAACACAAGCTACAAAGAGAAAGGGTAGACACACAAGATATCAAAGTTTTCTCTTGTATTTCAGTGGACACGGTTACAGCCCTTGACCAAACTGAAAATACGCTCTCTACAAGACTAAGTTCACTCACACAATGAAGTGAACACATTACATCCGTATATATAACCTTCACAGCTAGTCTGGTCGAAGGATCAATTAGACTGATCGAAAGATCATCTATCGAGATACAGCCTATCGAAGGATCCACATATACCTCGAAGGATTGACATCCTTCGAGGTCCATCTGTATCCATCGAAGGTTATCCTTCGAGCTCATCGAAGGATATAAACAATCCTTCGATGACCATCCTTCGACACACACAAACTTACAAACTTTTTCTAACTGTTTGACCAAGTCAAACCAGGAGGATGGTTGACTGGTCAAACTTACATTAAGCACACACATAAACACATCTAAGACGTAACACGACTACAAAAGACATCGTTTTATATCATTACAAAATACAGACAAAGTACAGACACAAGTGCACCAACAGAGGCTTAGAGCACTAAACATTAGTGCTACTAAAGCCGGGACAGCAAAACCGAAGCTAGAAACCTGTTTTATATTTTTGCAGTTTGTCCACACGGGGTCGTGCTCAGCCGACACGCCCTCGTGCCCATCGCCCAGACCTGCTATTTGTTTAATTCTGCAGATTGCTGTTTAACTTGTGCCAACACGGGGTCGTGCTCACCAGACACGCCCCCATGTCCACCTTCTCTAAGTCCTTGTTACTGGCAATCTGACCACGGGGCCGTGTCCAGATGCCCAGTAACATTAAATTTTGTTTATAACACACCTTTTACACATTCAATCAACCTTAAAACTTATTTTTGGGACACATTAAGGACAATGTGTAATTTAAGTGTGGGGGTGATGCTAAAACGTTGAATTTTGCAAGTCCTAAATACAAGCCTTACACAAAACTCTATTGGAACCACTAAACACCCCAAATGTTTTCAAAAACTTTTCATTTTTTTACTTGTCTTGGTTTAATTTGGGAATTACAAGTTCTAAAAAGGTTATATTTTTATATATTTACGACCGATAGTGTCGTGATAAAAAGAACCAACATAAGAAAATTATGAAACGACATGACAAATCTAGTTAAAATTTGATTATATACACTTGATCACATAAAAATCCATTCCCACAAAAAGTGAGTTTTGGGCCTTTATTGAGCATACAAATACACATCTTTAAACTAAATGCTCATTTTTCGTTTCTTGTGTGAATAGCCGCTTGGTTTCTTAAGACTCTAGAACTTGCCATGACGATACATTCCCGGTCCTTATCAACTTAAACCCAAGTAAGTAAATGATGGAGGCATTAGGACTAACGTTTTTTTCTTTCAACACCATTATTTTTTTTTTACCACCTACCCAAAATCCCCCTAGTTAACCCCTTTGAGTCTAAACCTTTTCATTTCTAAACCCACAAAACAAACACCCTTTACCCACCAAAACCCTTTTTTCATTTTAAACCCTTTATTTTAGTAAAAAGTTCGGTTTTCATGTGACATTCCTTATGAAAAAAAAATGTTGAAGCCAAAAAAATAAACAAATAAGTTCATCAAAAAGGAACTTTATTTGAAGAATCGCTTCACTAGAATAAAAAGTTATAAAAATAAAAAGTCTTATGAAAACCGACGCTTTTTACGCCATTCGCCCTTTTGTACTAACCACTAACCCAAAACCACCTACCTTTAACCCAAGCCTAACCCTTCCCCAAAGTCCTCTTGATATTTACAAATGTGTATAGTTAAAAAGGAGAAGGATTGATTGCTTGGCAAGCATATGGTAGAAGTAAGTTCCATGCCGGTCCTGAGTGTTTCACAAAAATACATATTCGGCTGAGTGTTGAGTGATCTCCCGTGAGGTATGTGAACTTGTATATAAATAGAATTTTAAAGAGGCATGTTATGCCCAAATAAGTAATTTCTCTTATGTAATGTTTTAAATAAATCATAACGAATAGGATTGTAAATAAAATAAAAATAAAACCTAATAATTTTGGAATCCCATCACTCAAGACAAGCCCAAAACCTTATTTTCTACCCATTCCATTTGGGTGTGTAAGCCACAAAATAAGGAGTTTTGCTTGAGGACAAGCAAATATTCAAGAGTGGGGGTATTTGATGTGTGTAAAATGCAACATATAAATTACATCAAATGTGGCATAAAACTAACCATTTTTTAGTACTAATGTTGGAAAAAGTGTGCTTTTGTCTTCTGTTTGTATTTTCAGGGTTAAATGAGCTTAAATGAACAAAAGAAGCAAAAATGTAGCCAAATCTAACAATAATACAAGAAAAGGAATAAACGTGGCATGGCCGACCCCACGACAGCATCTTCCCAAGCAAAAACAAGACATCAGGAGGCTGAACACGACCCGTGTTCATTGAACACGGGGGCGTGCCCAAGTGTCTGCAGAAAAGACAATTTTGTAGAAGCTTCTATTTCCCAACACGGGGGCGTGCCCAGCGAACACGGGGCCGTTGTCAACGCTATGATTCGTAGAATCCAAGCAAATCTTGATAGTACAGATACGCTTCTGGACACAGGGCCGTGCCCAGCTGACATGGGGGCGTGGTCAACTAATGCAGACAAACTACATTTATTGAAGAAAGATAAGATGGATGGACATGGGGCCGTTCCCAATGGACACGGGGCCGTGTTCGGGCTTCTGTGCAGGCTATAAATAGAGGTGCTTGGTTCACTTCAAAGGCATCCATTGGCAAACCACCTCTCTCACACTTCACCCACCCACCACCACCATCACAACCCACATCCACCACCATCATCCATCATCCATCATAGAGTGTGTGTAGTAGTCTCGGGATCCAAGATTGATAGTAAGAGTTCTTAACAATCAAAGGTCATGTTTTCCTAAGTCTCTTACATCACTTGGTGAAGACAAGCATTTAGAGTAATACTTTTTATTTTTAAACTTTTTGCACTTTTTATTTGGTTTTGTATTAATGACTTTAATAACTAGTTTCTTATGTTGAAGGTGAAACTTCCTTATCATTTTTCCGTGGTGTCTTGGCGTTATTTTACAGTCTATATAAAATAAAAGATTTACACCATTCATATCTCCACGGTCTATATGGAGATATGTTGGCTACCTGGTCGGGGGTTAAGGGAATGGTTTGGTAAGCGTCTTGCCTTGTTCAGTGTATAGATCCTGCAAGGACCTGGGTCAAGCTTAGTAGGACCTCGTTCAATACCCACTGGTAATGGATGTCGGGGATTCGAATTTCTTGATCCCCTCTTATATAAACTACTATTAAAACATTAACCCGGCTACTTAGGATTGTATCCCTGCTGACTCAAACTACTTAGCCGAGGGTAACGTCACCTTCGAAAGAGGGGCCTACCACATTACGCATTAATAACTTAATTAACTATCTTTCAATAATCCAACCCTTTAGGATTGTATCCTTGCTGACTCAAACTACTGGGTTGAGGGTAACGTCACCTTCAAAAGAGGGGCCTACTACTATAACTAAGATAATCTTTTAAAAAGTGCAAAAGTGCGGAAATAATCAAATGTTACACTAAAGGCAAGTTGGATCCAAGTGATTCATCTTGTGTATCTATTTTTATTTTTATTTTTATTTTCAGCATTTTTAGTTTTTTTTTTCATGTTTAAACCTTTTTCTGAAATTTTTTACTTGATTAGACGTTGAGGATAAACCGGTACTAAAAGCTCTTGTGTCCTTGGACGACCTCGGTATCTTACCAACGCTATACTACGCTCACGATGGGTGCACTTGCCCATATGTGTGTTTAGTGTTAGTAAAATATCGTGTTTTATAAATTTAAAACTTGACTAAAGTGTAAAAATGGCTAAAAATAAACATAAATATATATATACACGACCGCACACATCAGTTAGTCCTAATGCCTCCATCATTTACTTACTTGGGTTTAAGTTGGTAAGGACTGGGAATGTATCATCATGGCAAGTTCTAGAGTCGTAAGAAACCAAGCGACTATTCACACAAGAAACGAAAGATGAGTATTTAGTTTAAAGATGTGTGCCTAATAAAGGCTCAAAACTCACTTTTTGTGGGAATGGGTTTTTAATGTGATCAAGTATATACAATCAAATTTTAACTAGATTTGTCATGCCATTTCATAATTTTCTTATGTTGGTTCTTCTTATCATGACGCTATCGGTTGTAAATTTGTGAAAATATAACCTTTTTAGAACTTGTTATTCCCAATTTAAACCAAGACAAGTAAAAAATGAAAAGTTTTTGAAATTTTTTTTGGGGTGTTTAGCGGTTCTTATAGAGTTTTGTGTAAGGCTTGTAATTAGGACTTGCAAAATTCAAGGTTTTAGCATCCCCCCCCCCCCCCACACTTAAATTACACATTGTCCTCAATGTGTCCCAAAAATAAGTTTTTAGGTTGATTGAATGTGTAAAAGGTGTGTTAAAAACAAAATTTTATGTTACTGGGCATCTGGACACGGGCCGTGGTGTCCGGGCACGGCCCCGTGTTCAGGTTTCCAGTGACAGAAAGTAACAGAAGGCTGGGCACAGGGGCGTCTTCAATGAACACGCCTCGTGTCCAGTTACCTGAACTGGGCGTTTTTCTGCAGACCCTGGAGCACGGGGTCGTGTTGGCTGGGCACGGCCCGGTTGTACTTGCTGTAATGAAGAAAAATGTTCGGAAGAAACCCTTGCCCCCCAAATGCTGGGAAAATGGGGAATACTCCCCCGATCCAACCAACAGGCCATATCGGCACATATACACATGCAGGTAATTCCCCCGTGAATGTGCCGGATTTTTCACAGATCGTATCAGCACTGCCACCAGGAGTTGATCTTCACTCCTGGTACATGCAACAATAGGCCATGCTAAACGCAACCTATGCACAAGCTTGCACAAGCACACAAGAACCTGGAGGGCCCACACCAGGCACATTCACACCAGAACCACGTACTCTACAATACGAGGAGCATCCCGCATCTAGAGATAGGCGCGGACCGCGTGGATCCTCATACGTGAGTGTCCACACGATAGACGAATGGTATTCCACTTATGGATCCCGGGCCAGAGCCTAAGCGCATGAGCGCCTTGGCCTACCTAGAGAATATAGGCGAGAATCACTTGCTCGCCGAGGGTCCGGAGTTTTAAGCCGCCTTGGGCCGCATCCCAACGACGGCACATACAACGTAACTGCCCCAGACGACTACACGTACCTCTGGGATTCCCAGCCGGCTTACAGCAAGTCTGGGGATCAAGACTACTACACCCCTGCGCAACCCCGCATAACGTATGATCACGATGCAAAGCACGATCACCGTTCGATCTACAGACCGAAGTCAGTAGCCGGCAACTCCAAATTAACCAAGGAGGTTGCCTTTGCCCCCCTTATAAGGGCCAAACTCCCGATGACCATATGGCTATTTTTACCAGCGCCGATCTCGTCGGTGGCTGGGCGCACCCTTTGTGGTGCCATTTATTTGTCCAGACCCTCACGGGAACCGCGAGGGCCTGGTTCGATTCTTTGCAAGTGGGATCACTGGCCTCATTTGACGATCTGGAAGAAAAAATTCTTGCACACTTCAGAAAGCAACGACATCACGAGCGCGACACGTTAGACGTCATGAACATCTAGCATGGAGATAACGAAGGCTTGGTAGCTTTCGTTACCTGTTATAATAAGGAATTCCTCGAAATCGGCGGGGTACCAGACGAGCTTGCTCGCAGTCATTTCATCAGAGAAATAAAAAATGATGAAATGATCATATGACCATATCAGGCAAGGACGGCTTGCCAAAGAAGTGGGACGACGTCATGACAGCAGTCAAGACGTACGCCCAAACGAAACGGTCTTTAAGACCCAATACAGGCAAAGCTCACCCTCCTCACGCGAAAAGGCAATCTTCCCGTCAGGAGCCAAAGCGCAACAACAACAACAACAAGCGCAACAGGAGCTCGTGGAACTATGACCACTTTCTCCAAACCATACGAGCCACGTGGTTCTCAGCCCGACGCTAGATCAACGATCAGAGAAGGAGCCTTGGGAGTGCAACTGGACCGAGCTCACTAAGTCACCAAGGGACGTCCTTCTTACAAAAGGAAGTAACTTGAAACCTGCGCTAGCAATGAAGTCCAAAAAAAGGGCAGGACCCCCAGTCAGTACTGTGAATACCACAAAGATAGTGGTCACACTACTAATGACTGTATCGGTCTCCGATCAGAGATTGAGCGAGCCCTCAAGGAGGAAAAGTTGCAACACTTGTTGCCAAATGCGACCAAGCAAACTAAGCGCAAAACCCCTCACGATGAGGGTACCTCTAGTGGCAAGAAAGCAATGTATATGGAAACTACCCACACGATCAGTGGGGGCTATAGACAGCCGCGTAAGGCGGCAAGGATGGGGGATAACGATTGGCACGACGAACAGGTCGTTTTCCCCAGGGTTCGAGGCGGACCGTGCGACAGGAGCGCCGTCGTAATCACCGGCTACTTGGCACACTACTGCACCGACCGTCTATTCATAGACCCGGGCAACACCTCCGACATCATATACGAACAGTGTTTTAATCAGTTCGATCAGGAGGACAAAGATCTGTTGCAGCCGGTTGACTACCCTTTTGCCGGGTTTGCAGGGGAAACGATGTTCCCCCTCAGCCAAATTACCTTTCCGGTGCGCCTAACAAATGGAAGGCACACGCGGACGGAAGAGGTCAATTTCCTGGTCCTCCCCCACAACTCTAGATATGACGTGCTTCTCGGCAGAGAAGCACAGGGCGACTTCAACATGATAACACCTACTCCCCACTCAGCGATCGACTTTCCAACCGAAACAGGGATTGCGATCATCTATACACGCCGCGAAGTCATGTCTACGGACGAGATGCATCCGTCTAAAGCGGCAAGGATGACCCCCAACACAGAACCAGAGAATTGGGTACCTAATGCAAAGTACCCTGACCAAACGGTCACCTAGGGTCACGCCTTGTTAAACAATATAAAAGCGCACCTGAAGCAGCGACTCTTCAGGAACAAAGACATATTCACGTGGACTCCTTCAGATATGACAGGAGTCCCGCGCGAGATAGCTCAGCATTGCTTGAATACCTTGCCAGGTATCAAGCCTGTGGTCCAGGTGTAAGACCCTAGTACATATTTGACAAAAGTCGCTGCGAAAATTCGTGCCGTAAAATTTCTTTCATTACACACGTCTTAACTTACTTGAAAGTTCATTTTAAAAATATCTGTTTTACAAAACAAAAGCATAACATCCGTTTTACATTAGTACATACTCAATTAATCCCGTACAATCTATCTTGTGACTCGGTCATCGATCTCTACTCCTCGTGATAATCACCCGTGATTTGCACAACCTGCACTCACCACGTACAATCATAACATTAGCACACAATACATAAACAAAATTTATTCCTGTACACTACCCCTTTCATTATCTTTCTAGCTTTAAGCATTTCATCTGCGTATCCGTATCCTGGTGAGGCTTCAATAATGTACCTGCATTACTTTTCATCCTCATGGCACACCATTAATAACATATTACTCATCGCATCTAAATCATGCGTACATACATTCTTTCATGCATACATCCACATCTACATACGTACATGCCTTACTATACCTCTACATATATGCATACACTCATATGCACCTTCATGCATACATACATACACATTTACATACGTACCTACATTTCTACATCTCTACATACATGCATATACTCCTGCGTATCTTCATATATATATAAATATACAACTACATACGTACATATATTCCTATGTCTCTACATACATGCATACACTCATACGTACCTTCATATATACATAAATACACATCTATATACGTACATACGTTCCTATGTACACGTTCAATATCTTGCATACCTCTTAGATTTATAGCCCATATACATCAAAGGAACGATAAAAATCATGTTTGGGAGGCCCACCGTAGTCCACAGATAATATAGCGAAACCTACGATGCATAAATCACATAAATAACAAAATTTCAGCTTTTAGGACATGGGGAGGGCGTCGGCGACGGCCCTAGGGGGCGTAGGCGACTGCCCTTGCATTTACACGTAGCCAAAAACCTCCTTAGGCAGCAAAATAACCCGTCAGCAAAAACTGACTTTCCAGGGGGCGTAGGCGACGGCCCATTAGGGCATAGGCTACGGCCTCTCGAAAATCAGTTTTCCTGCTGTGTTGTTTTTCGTCGTTCGTACGCACTAAAACTCGCATAACTTTTAAATCGTTTACCCGTTTAACCTCCCGTTTCTTCCTACATGATTGTAAATTAACATTCTATCATGTGAACTTTAAATCCAACATCCGGGTTAAGGGAATTCTTGACTTATTCGTTTTCGGCTTGTTATTCATTTACGAATTATTCGACCCGTCATGCATTTATCAAAACAATTTGTTGATTTGACCTCAACTTCATACGAACTCAATAATTTCAACGACGACTGTCATAAGAGATTAAATTCTCGGATGCCTTGCATCCTCCTAACCCATTTTCGCTCAAAAGCTTATTTCGACCCGTTATAGGTATTTACGCATTAAATGGTCTATGACAAATCCATACCCTTCGCTTTCATACTTGACCAAAGCATTACTCTAATCGAGTAGCTCGTTTCCAAATGACTTTTATGGTCATTTGCCTGACATACCTATCAAGGGCGTTTTTGTCAACTTTGCTCCATCCTTTGCAACAAAGGACTTCATTGCATATTTAACCAATCCTACTACTTAACTATAACTCTAATCATACATACCTTGCTCGAGTCAAAGCTATGACCCATTTTAATACCTCATCCACTAAAGTGCTAGTTAATAACAACGCAAATCCTTTCGCTATTCACCCTGTGAATTCATAGTACTTGACAATAAAATCATTAGTCGACATCGTCAAATGGTGATATCTTCAACATTTGACCGGTTTGGTCTAAAAGACCGTTTCATCCTTATGGGATAGTAATTATTCATTATCCCATCCATGTATCGTATTCTATCGTTAGCTCATAATCAAAATTACCATAATACCCTTTTTACCCCCTTTCACCCTCAACTTAGTTTCTTATCATAGACACATGTTCTGACCCATATCGAAACTTGCCGAAATATCATTCCTCATATATTTAACTTATCATACTCTTAATTTATACCATGAATAAATATTCTACAAAAAAGGGGGTGTAAGCTTTACTTACCTAGCGTCCGAATATGCTTCCCTTGCGCATTAGTCCCGTTTGACCCGCTTCCTTCTCAAGCTTCCATGACGCTTATCAATCATCAACTATCACATATCATTCTCAAGATAGTTAGCTTGTTCATCATTCATCAAATCCTTTTTATCACACGAATATCATATTAAGTTTATCATTTAACCTTAAAACATGCTAATCCATCATTTCTTATCCAATTTTCCTTTAAACATACTTACACATAATATGATTTTCAACATTATTAACATAAGAATGTCATTACTTCTTTCATATCATCAAAAACCCACTTCATAACTACTTTGTAAATCACTTACAAGTGACCTAGTCCTATGTTCTTCATAATTTCATCATACTTATGATGTATGTACTACCTACTAAGCATAGTGTACAACTAGTTCATGCATATCCTTCTAATCTCATTCATAATTCATCAAATTCCTCCTTCTAATCAACATGAATCGTTCATGCATAAACATTAAACATACTAGTATCACATTTCTTTCAATTCCTTTAACAAGAATCCATCATACAAATCAAAATCAAAAGAAAACATCAATATTTAGCAAGAATTGGACATGGGTGATCATTCAAGTTGTCATCATCACCATAATCAACGGGTTTTATCTCTAAACATCAAATTAACCTTAACCAAGTACAATCCATGAGCTATATGATGATTCTAACACATACTCATTCTTAATTTCATACAATTTCGTCAATTACAACATAACCCACTTCGTGAAAGATCACCAATCTAACTTTTAAGACATACCTTATGATCCCATTGAGAAGGTGATCATTAATCCATACTCGGTTATGGATTTAGACTTCATTTACCCTTCCAATTTGATGATCTTCATGCTTAGGGTTTTAGAGCTCTCATGGAGCTTCCTGGCTCTTCTCGAACACACATACGTGTGTGTGTTTATGTGTATTTTTCATAAATAAAATTTAACTTTCATTTTGCCCCATTTTAGCCCTTAAAGTTTCCACTAAATAATATTGGTAAAACTCTTGTCTTTTAATAATTTTAACCACACACTTAACTAGGTTAAATAGCCTAGTTATTTATTTTATGCTAAGTCATTTAGGGACATTCGAGAATTATAAACATTCGGGTTTTGGGGTGTTACAAGTCTACCCCCCTTAAACAAGGTTTCGTCCCCGAAACCTTTCTCACTTCCGTTTACACATACACATATCTATGTTTGACTTCACGGTCACATCATAATTATAAGCAATCATCCTATCTCAATTCATAAGTATTTATACAATTGACTTCTTTCTAACAAATCTATACTTTCCATACCATACTTCCACGTAACCTTCTCATTTCCTTGACCGGTTAGTAACAGTTCAACGTACATATATATTCAACCCTATAATAATGCTTACTTTCATATGATCCGTTTATAACCGGTCTAATACCTTCATCTCATCCTTTAAGATCACATTCTATACATATATTACAATATATTTAATTTTGTTTCGTTATTGCAACGAAGTTACTATTTCATAGTCATGCATTCGTGCTTAACTCCAAAGTTAACATCGTTATTCGTTCTCTATAGTTATTTGTACTATTCGTACCTTTACATTACCTTTGAATCATTTCATTCATTTCACATTACTATCGCTTTCACTCCATGCATTACTTAATTTACATAAGTAAATGTGCCGTACTAGTTCATCACACGAGAGTTTAATCAATATGCAAAACTTCCACTCAAAACCTTTGAAATTTACTTTTTAACGGCATAATTTTCTTCTTATGTTGACTATTAGAAATCAACATTCCATACTATACCATACCCATTCCGTCATTCATTTCGTAGGTTGTTTTCAATTTACCAATTCATACTTATTCGACATAAGTTAAACTTTTACTAACCTCATCTCATCAATCCACGATCCGTGATCCAGATTGATCCGCATTCTTCCCGAACACTAGCTGCACCAGGCTAGATTTCATTTATCCACATAAGGTGTCCCCACTTGTACACATCCTTCCACCAATTCGATTGGTTTCATTGCGTCAAGAGTTCTTTCATTACTTCTATGTTTTGAATCCGTCTAGCGGTTCCAAACATACCATTCATACATTTTCTTCTTTCTATGCTTTGAATCCATCTCACGGATTCAAACATATCATTCACATCTTTCATTCCTTACATGCGTTGAACCCGTCTCGCGGATTCAGACATATCATTTCTAAATTCCATTTCCTTGAATCCGTTTTACGGATTCAAACATTCCATTCATGCCTTTCATTCCTTGAATCCGTCTCGCGGATTCAAACAGGTCATTCATACTTCATTACTTTCATGCTTCGAATCCGTCTCGCGGATTCTAACATATCATTAATACTTTCATTCCTGAAAGCCTTACGTTTCTCTTCACCCTCACGTCCACCTACTACCTAATTCTAACGGACATACCTGTAACAATTATCACGGTCTCACGAACGTCATATGTCTCTTGTGCACTGGCCAGGTACACAATCCACATACTAGTTTCGTGTCTTCGTGTAATCGCCACCTTATGTCCGAAGAATTAAGTATCGGAACGTGTATCATATTTTTTTTAAACTTCATTGTCATATCACTATTATATTTCATTTAAAATTTTCTTTCACTCGCTTAATTATACCACTTCATACGCCTACACGTTAAATTTACGTACCTGGGGTCCATTTATCTTATCACTTGCCTTGATGCCGGTCCTAGACCGCATTCACGGATCGTCCTTTCCAAGTAGTTATGCTTACCTTACACATAGTATAACCGTTAGTTTCTTCATATGAATGCATACATACGCGTTTTCATTCCATTTCTACCTTTAGATCTTGATCCAATCATGGATTGTACGGGTTCCTTATCACAAGAGCACACAGATTTGAGTTCGAGTACCTATACTCTCGTACTTGATTCTCTCAAACCAGGGCTCTAATACCAACTTGTATGACCCTAGTACATATTTGACAAAAGTCGCAGTGGAAATTCGTGCCGTAAAATTTCTTTCATTACACACGTCTTGACTTACTTGAAAGTTCATTTTAAAAATATATGTTTTACAAAACAAAAGCATAACATCCATTTTACATTAGTACATACTCAATTAATCCCGTACAATCTATCTTGTGACTCGGTCATCGATCCCTACTCCTCATGATAATCGCCCATGATTTGCACAACCTGGACTCACCACGTACAATCATAACATTAGCACACAATACATAAACAAAATTGATTCCTGTACACTACCCCTTTCATTATCTTTATAGCTTTAAGCATTTCATCTGTGTATCCGTATCCTGGTGAGGCTTAAATAATGTACCTGCATTACTTTTCCTCCTCATGGCACACCATTAATAATGTATTACTCAACGCATCTAAATCATGCTTACATACATTCTTTCATGCATACATCCACATCTACATACGTACATGCCTTACTATACCTCTACATATATGCATACACTCATATGCACCTTCATGCATACATACATACACATTTACATACGTACCTACATTTCTACATCTCTACATACATGCATATACTCCTACGTATCTTCATATATATATATATAAATACACAACTACATACGTACATATATTCATATGTCTCTACATACATGCATACACTCATACGTACCTTCATATATACATAAATACACATCTACATACGTACATACGTTCCTATGTACACGTTCAATATCTTGCATACCTCTTACATACTCATACATTAATCACATGGGACTTGGACTTAGATTTATAGCCCATATACATCAAGGGAACGATAAAAATCATGTTTGGGAGGCCCACCATAGTCCACGGATAATATACCGAAGCCTACGATGCATAAATCACATAAATAACAAAATTTCAGCTTTTAGGACATGGGGAGGGCGTCGGACGGCCCTTGCATTTACACGTAGCCAAAAACCTCCGTAGGCAGCAAAATAACCCGTCACCAAAAACTAACTTTCCAGGGGGCGTAGGCTACGGCCTCTCGAAAATCAGTTTTCCTGCTGTGTTGTTTTTCGTCGTTCGTACGCACTAAAACTCGCATAACTTTTAAACCGTTTACCCGTTTAACCTCCTGTTTCTTCCTACATTATTATAAATTAACATTCTATCATGTGAACTTAAAATCCAACATCCGGGTTAAGGGAATTCTTGACTTCTACGTTTTCGGCTTATTATTCATTTACGAATTATTCCACCCGTCATGCATTTATCAAACAATCTGTTGATTTGACCTCAACTTCATATGAACTCAATAATTTCAATGACGACTGTCATAAGAGATTAAATTCTCGGATGCCTTGTATCCTCTTAACCCATTTTTGCTCAAAAGCTTATTTCGACCCGTTATGGGTATTTACGCATTAAATGGTCTATGACATACAAAACCATACCCTTCGCTTTCATACTTGACCAAAGCATTACTCTAATCGAGTAGCTCGTTTCCAAATGACTTTTAAGGTCATTTTCCCGACATACCTATCAAGGGCGTTTTTGTCAACTTTGCTCCATCCTTTGCAACAAAGGACTTCATTGCATATTTAACCAATCCTACTACTTAACTATAACTCTAATCATACATACCTTGCTCGAGTCAAAGCTATGACCCGTTTTAATACCTCATCCACTAAAGTGCTAGTTAATAACAACGCAAATCCTTTCGCTATTCACCCAGTGAATTCATAGTACTTGACAATAAAATCATTAGTCGACATCGTCAAATGGTGATATCTTCAACATTTGACCGGTTTGGTCTAAAAGACCGTTTCATCCTTATGGGATAGTAATTATTCATTATCCCATCCATGTACCGTATTCTATCGTTAGCTCGTAATCAAAATTACCATAATACCCTTTTTACCCCCTTTCACCCTCAACTTAGTTTCTTATCATAGACACATGTTCCGACCCGTATCGAAACTTGCCGAAAAATCATTCCTCATATATTTAACTTATCATACTCTTAATTTATACCATGAATAAATATCCTACAAAAAAAGGGGTGTAAGCTTTACTTACCTAGCGTCCGAATATGCTTCCCTTGCGCATTAGTGCCGTTTGACCCGCTTCCTTCTTAAGCTTCCATGACGCTTATCAATCATCAACTATCACATATCATTCTCAAAATAGTTAGCTTGTTCATCATTCATCAAATCCTTTTTATCACACGGATCTCATATAAATTTTATCATTTAACCTTAAAACATGCTAATCCATCATTTCTTATCCAATTTTCCTTTAAACATACTTACAAATAATATGATTTTCAACATTATTAACATAAGCATATCATTACTTCTTTCATATCATCAAAAACCCACTTCATAACTACTTTGTAAATCACTTACAAGTGACCTAATCCTATGTTCTTCATAATTTCATCATACTTATGATGTGTGTACTACCTACTAAGCCTAGTGTACAACTAGTTCATGCATATCCTTCTGATCTCATTCATAATTCATCAAATTCCTCCTTCTAATCAACATGAATCATTCATGCATAAACATTAAACATACTAGTATCACATTTCTTTCAATTCCTATAAAAAGAATCCATCATACAAATCACAATCAAAAGAAAACATCAATATTTAGCAAGAATTGGACATGGGTGATCATTCTAGTTGTCATCATCACCATAATCAACAGGTTTCATCTCTAAACATCAAATTAACCTAAACCAAGCACAATCCATGAGCTATATGATGATTCTAACACATACTCATTCTTAATTTCATACAATTTCGTCAATTACAACATAACCCACTTCGTGAAAGATCACCAATCTAACTTTTAAGACATACCTTATGATCCCATTGAGAAGGTGATCATTAATCCATACTCGGTTATAGATTTAGACTTCATTTACCCTTCCAATTTGATGATCTTCATGCTTAGGGTTTTAGAGCTCTCATGGAGCTTCCTGGCTCTTCTCGAACACACATACGTGTGTGTGTTTATGTGTATTTTTCATAAATAAAATTTAACTTTCATTTTGCCCCATTTTAGCCCTTAAAGTTTTCCACTAAATAATATTGGTAAAACTCTTGTCTTTTAATACTTTTAACCACACACTTAACTAGGTTAAATAGCCTAGTTATTTATTTTATGCTAAGTCATTTAGGGACGTTCGACAATTATAAACATTCGGGTTTTCGGGTGTTACACCAGGCAAGACGCAACCGGGGACCCGCAAAAAATAGCGCGATGTACGAGCAGGTCAAGGAACTGGTCACCGTAGGGATTCTGCGGGAAGTCAAATACCAAACCTGGTTGGCAAAACCGGTTATGGTAGAAAAAGCAAGTTGGGGCTGGTGCATGTGCGCCGATTACAAAGATCTCAACAAGGCATGCCCTAATGACTACTACTCACTTCCAGAGATGGATGAAAAAGTCGACAATCTCACACCATTCAGATGGAAGTTCTTCCTCGACTGCTACAAAGGGTACCATCAGGTGCAAATGGCAGTTAAGGATGAAGACAAGGCAGCTTTTCGCACACCAACGGGAAATTTTTGCTATACGAAGATGCCATTTGGGTTGCGCAATGCTGGCGCAACCTATCAAAAATTGATGAACGACACTTTTGGTGAACAAATCAGCAAAAGTGTCAAGATTTTTATGGACGACCTAGTCCTCATGAGCATGGAAGAAAACACCTTGCTCTAAGATATCGAGAGGACATTCCAAACTCTGCGAAGCATTAATATGAAGCTCCACCCGGGTAAATGCTCGTTTGGAATGGAAGAAGGAAAATTCCTTGGCTTCATCGTCACAAAAGATGGATTCAAGGTCAACCCGGAAAAAGTTCAGACGATCGAGCGTATGCCATCGCCATCTACGATAAAGGAGATGCAAACTTTAGCAGGCAGGCTGGCCGCGCTAAACAGGTTTCTTGCCAATCATGCGGCAAAATCTTATCCCTTTATCAGCACCTTGTGCAACTGCTTGAAGAAAGACCAGTTCTAATGGACTGCGGAAGCAGAACGCGCTTTCCGGGAAATGAAGGGTGTTTGATTCAGTTACCCACTCTCACCGCATCACGCGAAAAAGAACCACTCATCATGTACCTATCCGCGTCGGATAAGGCTATAGGTGTGGTACTCATAGTGGACCGAGAGGGGGTTCAAACACCAATTTACTACGTCAGCAAGATGCTCAACGACCCAGAGACAAGATACTCCATCATGGAGAAGTTGGTCGCCACACTAGTACATGCCTCCAGGTGGCTACGCCGATAGTTCACAGGGCATATCATCACTGTCTTGACCAACTACAGAATAGGGCAAATCCTCTCCAAACCCGAAATCTCTGGACGACTTGCCAAATGGGCTATCAAACTAGGTGGGCACAACCTAGTTTATACGCCAAGACCAGCAATTAAAGGGCAAGTCTTAGCTGATTTCGCCACAGAAGTGTCGGCGAACTGCATCCAAGAATGCGAGGAAGAACAGAACCCTACACCTCCGCTATCCCCAACAGACATCTAGGCACTATATACAGATGGTGCGTCCAATGAGGATGGCGCAGGCACGGGTCTGCGACTAGTACGCCTGATAGTCAAGAACTTTCTTATGCCATACACCTCGACTTCAAAAGTACAAATAACGAGGCTGAATACGAGGCCTTACTCGTGGGGTTACGGCTAGCAGTCAAAATCGGCGTGCGACATCTCGAAGCGCACGTCGATTCTTAATTGGTTGCGGGTCAGATAAGCGGCGAATACACTACAAAAGGGGACATCATGATCCTTTACCTCGAACAAGCCAATCAACTAATATCACAATTCAGCTCCTTCAAAATCGTACATTTTAATAGGAGTGAGAATAAACCAGCTGATGCACTCTCCAAATTGGCATCAACCAGCTTCCAACACCTGGCTAAGGATATATGTATTGAAGTCCTTAAAAATCAGTACCCTTGCGCCAGGTTAATGTCATCCAATATAGGACAACATATTGGATGACACCAATTATAAGATACCTACAATCGGGCATTGCCCCAGAAAACAAAGCAGAAGCACGCAAATTGCAATAAGAAGCGTGCCACTACCAAATGGGAGATGGTATCTTATACCGCAAGTCATACCTGGGGCCACTTCTACGCTCCGTCGATCCTCAAGACGCCACATACCTAATCCGCGAAATACATGAAGGAATATGTGGCATCCATGCAGGACCACGCATGGTGGTGGCCAAAATCATGAATGATGGGTACTACTGGCCCGGCATGCACCTAGATGCTATTAAAGTTTTGCGTAACTGTATAAACTGTCAACGACATGCACCAAAAACCTTGTGCCCAAAGAATAACTTGGTCCCCATCACAACCGCATGGCCTTTCCAAAAATGGGCCATAGACGTAGTAGGACCTTTTCCGGATGCACCAGGTGCGGTTAAATTTATCATAATGGCAGTGGATTACTTCACCAAATGGGTGGAAGTAAAACCCCTAGCTTCTACCACCGCTATGATAACACGAAAGTTTGTGTGGGAACACATCATCTGTCGTTTCGGTCTACCAATGTGCATCGTCACCGACAACGGCACCAACTTTGCCTCTGATGACTTCCAAAAATGGTTGAAAGAACTAAACATCGAACATATCTTCTCTTCAGTGGCGCGTCCTCAAGGGAACAACCAGGTAGAAAGCATCAACAAAAGTTTAGTCGAAGGAATAAAGGCAAGGTTGGGAACAGCAAGGAGAGGCTGGGTCGATGAACTCCCGAGCATCATATGGGCACATAGGAAAAATCCAAAGACAAGCAATGGCGAGACACCCTTCAGCCTGGTCTACGGCTCTGAAGCAGTGATCCCTACTGAAATCGGTCTCCCTTCACCAAGAATGCTGGCTGTTAACAAAATTGACAACAGCAGGGAGCGCAAGCTTGACTTAGACCTTTTGGAAGAAAGGCGTGAAAACGCGGCCATAAACGAGGCTAAATACAAGTCCAAACTCGCAAAATACTATAACGCATGCGTGCGAATCTGCACGTTCAATCCAGGAGACTATGTCCTACGTGATAACGAAGCCTCCAACGCTGAGAGCCGAGGCAAACTGGCTCCCAAGTGGGAAGGCCCCTACCTCATATATGAAGTCTTGGGCAAAGGCGCGTAAAAACTACAAACGTTGGCAGGTGACCTTGTCCCAAGGACTTGGAATGCACAGCAGCTAAGGTGCTGCTATATGTAAGATTGTAATCTATATTTTATTCTGTATTCCATGGCCCACGTGCCATCTGTTCAGTAATAAACAATAGTTTTTACAACCTCATTGTTTATACTCTTATGCTATTACAAATACATGTTTCATTTTGTGGAATATACAAAAACACATTGAATAATCTTCATTTGAAATACCCATACAAAGTGGCTTTTCACATGCAAATATTGTAATAGCTACAAATACACACGTTGCCATGCACCCACCTGGGCGAGCGCAACAACGTACTTCAGAACATCACGTTTCCTTAAGCCTTACGGGCAAAAATGGGAAAGGACTATTACTTGCAACACGACAGTGCTATACAGTATATACTTATTATTTACATGCGCCTTAGCAATAGGCCATAAATAATAAGAGTTTACTCACTCGTGCTCAAATGAAGAAAAACAGTAAAGAAAATTTGTTTACACACATGGAGCCAAAGAAGTTATATGTTCATTAAACATGCGCACCAGCTGGATACGCGACGACTTACAAAAAGAGTTTAACAAACTTTACAAGTGAAAGAAAGAAACAAGGCACACATGCCCAAACTATTCTACGTTAACACCGCTGTTGGTGCATGCGTCTGTCGACTTCGTCTTGTATCGAGTCTTGTACGTAAAATGTTAGATCAGGGCACGTATTTCGAGATATATGTAATTTCGCTTGAAGGATGTAATTCCGCTTGAAAGTGTCAAGCCCATTTCAAACGGAATTAGTAATTCCGCTTGAAATGTAACCTCGCTTGAGGCTGTTTCAAGCGGAATCAGTTGCCTATATATACCCTTCATATGAAATTAGTTGTAACTTTTTCGGTTTGAGCAACGAAGTGCTGCCGAAGTGTCGTCTTGCTGTAAATCGTCATTATATCAATCAAATCGACTGTTATAGTGCATTTCTAGCTGAATTGGCCTCGATACGTCTGTTTCCGCCTTTTGTATTGAAAAAAACTCTTCATATCGACTCGTTCGGGTCTGAAAACGATCCTACAAGTGGTATCAGAGCTCAGGAGGAGGAGTTCTTACCAATTCAGCTGCATAATCTGATTTCTACACCTTCTTTTTCAAAATCTACAACTTTTCACGGTCAAAATGCCTTGCTTTTCACACATCATACTCGGAATACTGTTTTAACTAATCCTTGAGAAAATTAGACCTTAATTCGATCTAAAATAAAATCTGTAATTCCGTTTCAAAATCAGTGCGAGAATGATGACATCAGCAGCATTTCAAACGGAATTAGTCCTTAATTCCGCTTGAAACCGGTATTCCGTTTGAATATTTGGTTGATTTCGTTTGAAATTGGCTAATTCCCCTTCAGTTGGGTAATTCCGCTTGAGTGATCCCGCTTGAATCACTAATTCCGCTTCAAGAGTGTAATTCCGTTTGAGAGTAGTGTTGATTCAAACGAAATTAGGTATTCTGTTTGAGAGGTTAATCTCGTTTGAACTGGGATTTCGCTTGAAGGTGTCTTGTAGTTAATTCCGTTTGAAAAGGGATTTCGTTTGAGACTGTAATTTCGTTTGAACAGAACTGTTGTGTGAACTTTGACAAACCGAATCATGGAAGAGAATTTTTCAACGCATTTGCTACTCCAGTTACCCCGATTACTCTTGCACAGAACACGATGTTGGAAAATGAAACGGGGACTATGCAAAAACCGCCTAAGCTCATGAACATTGAGGAGTATAAAGGTTGGGAAGGACGTTTTGAAAACCGGGTACAAGCAAATTATTTGGATGCTTGGGAATGTGTTGAGATGAAATATGTTAGGCCAATGACTGATGATGAGGAGATTATAGCAATAAAAGACCTTAGTGCTGTAGATAGAAAGAAATACAAAGATGAGAAAATGATGTTAAGTCTACTACAACAAGCTGTGAAAGAAGATATCTTGGTTTTATTGCAACATAATGGAACTTCTTATTCGATTTGGAAGGCTTTAAAATCGAAGTTTAATGGAAGCCAAGAGATGGTCAAGAATAAAAAATCGCTTTTGAAGAAAGAGTTTGATCTATTTCGTGGTTTGATAAATGAGAGCACAAAACAGATCATAGAAAGATAATGCAATCTGCTAGCAAACATGAAGAGATTGAGCATCACCAAAGATAATGAAGAGTTGATCGAAAAGTTGGCTGATGCGTTGCCACATGGGACTTGGGGCACATATCTCATGATGTTAAGGAACAAGAAAGGGTTTAGCAGTCTGACATTGAGCAAGTTCATTGAGAAACTTGAAGCTCAGGAAATGGAACAAAGGAAGATCTCGAGAATGAAAGATTTTGACGGTGTATAAGACATTGGTCTTTATTACAAAGGTGATGTCAGTGATAAAACCACCAACATGTCACCAAAGATTGAAACTGCTTTCAATGCAAAGAATTCGTCTGGAGGATCATCTAAAGGATCAAACAGCAACACAAGTTTTTCATCATATCCATCAATTGATCCGAACATTTCAGCAACAAAGAATGGCAAGAAGCTACAATGCAATATTGTATTGAATCTTGAGAATGATCAAGATTATTCTAAAGAAGTTGCAAAAAGCCATATGTCTTTGTTGGGAACCATGTTAGAGTCTTATGGAAGCTTTGTAGCAGGAAGGATCGGGAATCCAATGTTGACAAAAGAGGATTACGATCAAATAGATGCTGAAGAGATGGAGTTGATGGATATAAAATGGTGTATGGCTAGTGTGTTGAGACGAGCTGAAAAATTCAAACAAATCACAGGAAGAGATGACTTCCGTGATGCATGTGTTTCTAATTTAGGTTTTGATAAATCTAAAGTTACTTGTTTTCGTTGCAGGGAAAAAGGACACTTCAAGAGGGAGTGCACTAATCGCGAAACAAGTGGAGCTCAAAATCCATTCAACAATAATGATTCCTATCGGAAATCGATATATCATCAAGTTGCTCAACAACAAGAACCACAAGTGGCACATGGTAGGAAAGTAATCGAGGAGTCATCAAAGAGAGCATGTATGGTGAATCAAGAAGATTAGAAATCATCGAAAGGATTCAGTTGGGATACATATATTTTAGCTAATAACAAAGCATGCCTGATAAACCAATATGATGAAAAGTTACCAGAAGGGTTTAGCTGGGAAGGTTTTAGTTGGGATGATTACTGTCTGGATTAAGAAATGCTAAAAGACAAAGCTTTTGTTGCTCGAATTGAAGAAGATAGTGATGATGATACTGGGTATTATGCAAAAAGAATGGAAGCTCATTTGAAAATGATGGCAGAAAGTGATAGTGAAGATGAAAAAGCTAAAAAGAAAAAGAAAAAGGTCAAAACACCAGTTAGCAGTTGTTTTGGTCAAAAATTACCGAAGCAATTTAGTGAAGTGAGGTAGTGTGCTAAAAAGTGTGTTGGAAATATGCTGGTTATATTGTTTGAGAAAACAGTTTTAAGGATATGGCTCAGGATATTGAGCTGTATCAACGGTCAAACTATGAGCAAAAAGTAAAGGAAATGACACGAGATGTACGAGGAAAGCCCTTGATCAATCTAGATCGCCGGCATAAAACCTCGGGAGCTGACAATCGCAGCTGCCTAGTTCTTCTTATTGCTTCAAATGTCAGGATACAGTGCAGGATATTGACCAGATCGCTAAGTGTTACAATGCTTTGTGTGAAAGTATAAATTGCAAGAGAACAAGTATGAGAGTGTAGTGAGTGTAGCGGTGATGTCCTATTCGATCTGATATACCCACCTATTTATAGTAACGAAATACAAACAAAAATCCCTACAAATATGGGATGCTCTGAATATTCCATTGTGAACGTTGTAGGCCGAGTAATGCGGCTTCAACGTCTTCATTTGAACGACTTGGACCGAGTCTCCCGGAGAAAGGGTCTTCGTGAACGTTGCTCCATCTGGACGCGTACTCCTGCACACAACCGGTTAGTAATCCTGAGGATACCATTCAGGATGTTACCAATATCCTGAATGAGCATCCCGGATATGAGCAGATATCACACAATCAAGATATAACTCAAGATATTTCCCAGGATATGGGCTCAGAATTTCACCCATAACAATTGTCCCCAAAAAATGTTACCGTTTAGTATCCTGGCACTAACGGTTATATTTTTTCCGGAGACCGAGGCAATTTAAGAGATTAGACTCATGATGTGACCGTTTGCAACTACTCAGCCTATATTTACTCATCACCACCCTATAACTTCTCATTCCTATCCCATTTATCCTTGACCGAAGTGAAAAAAGGTAAAAAGCTCTCTCTCTCTTTTCCATCTTCTTCTCTCTTTCGGTTCAGCATTCCGGTGATAATATGACAAGGCAAACAAGATCAAGTTCCGGAGACTCCGCCCCCACATTCATACAACAGAATCTTATCCAGGATCCGGAAAAAGAAATATGTACCTTTGACAGCGCCGGTTTGTCGGCCCTGAAATCCTCCGGTATCTTCCCGGAAGGGACGGTATTCCGGCCGTTTGACCGGGAAATCCGGTCGGACATGGTTTCAGAGGAATGGTTGTGCTTTAGTGCCTTTCCCTTCACCTTAGGGTTACGGTTCCCCTTTCCAGACTTTATCACTGAATTTTTCAACATCACAAAAATCTCTTTTAGCCAAACAATGCCGATGCTTTGGCGTGTTTTGTCTGTTCTTGACCAAATCAAGAAAAATCATATTCCCGAGCTTTTTGTTCATGACCTCCCCCTAGCTTACTGGCTTAGATGCCACGGATCCTGTAGATTTCTGTTTTACTCCACCTCCGGCGAGCCGTTGATACTTCGTGCCACCAGGAACGAGGAGAAATGGCAATCCAAGTTTTTCTTTGTAAAAAGAGACTCAATCCCTGGTGGAACGGAATATCCGGTGAAATGGTTGAAAAAGGGTAGGACTTAGGGTTTAAGGATGATCCCGCCTCTTATCCTGTTCCATATCCTGAACTGACCAATTTTCTGTTTATTGTTTTGTATACAGCTGATTTTAGGAAGCTTGCACCCCCCTTGCTGATTCACAGAAAAGGATTGACGCTATCAGACTCCTTCCAGAGGCTGAAAGAAGTTTTAACCCGTCTCCACCATCTCCAAGCCCTCTTTCCAGTGCAAACATGTCTGGTAAGGATCCTACACATTATCCTGCATACATGTTTTTATTTGGCATATTTAGGAAGAAATTCAACTCCCTGTATGCAGACTCCAGCAAAGTCCCAATCCTCCTCAATCTTGATGAGCTTGACAGTTACCCTACTCCAGTCATGGTCAAGAAAGAGACCCCTACTGCCACCAGCTCCAAGCCACTCCCAGCTCCCAAAGCTAATCCAAGGACTCGTGCTTCCACCTCAAAGAAGAGGAAGAACCCTAAAGCTAGTGCTCTAGGCTATGAAGGATTTTCTTATGATGAGCTCAGCTTCACTGATTCCTTAGAACCGATGACATCCTTCCTTAACAAGGTAATATCCTGACCCTACATCCTGCACATATATTCTGATAGAATATCCTGACAGGATATCCATGTTAGCGAATATTGATTCATACCTAAATTGCTTACTTATAGGGCCTCCAGCATCTGCTCCACCTTTACAATGATGCCTGTGGTACCGCTGCACTCTATGATGCCAGGATTAAACAGCTTAAACTACTGTTGCCGACCAAGGTGCCATTGCTGAAGCGAAGACTCGGCATTATGAGGACAAGCTGAAGAAAGTGACCCAGGATGCTGAAATCAAGTTGGCCACTGTCCAAATGGAACATGAACAGGCCATGGTTGCTTTCCGGGAAGGAATCAAAGCTTCTGCCATTGTCTCCCTGCTACAAGCTCGTATAAAGATGGCCTATGAGGCCAAGGGAACAGGCCTTGAGTGCCCATCCTGGCCGGTTGAATCCTGGGTGGCAAAGCTGAAGGAGCTTGGAGGCAAGGCTGTGCCCCTTCCTGCTGAAGCTGGTGAATCCTCAAAGTCGGCAGAGGTGGCAAACAAGGCTGGAGACAAGAAGGATGCTGCTGGGATGGATGCTGGTAAGGATGCTGGTGAGGATGTTGCTCAGGATGCTGAAGCTGAGAAGGCAGAGAAGGTCGGAGAAGATGCCGCTGTGTGAGGGCATTCAGGTGGGCAATGATGGATATACGTGCCAAGGCCGAAGCCCACTTTTTTAAATTTGATCGTTGGTCTGTAACCCTAAAACAATTTACTTTTTCTGCACTTTACTTTCCTGCAACTAGACAATATGATGGCCAAAGGTGGGGGATCCTGAGTTTCAGATCGAAGCCCTTGGTCATCAATGTTAGTATGTTTTGCTTTTTGAACAATATAACAGTTGGAGGTGGATGGGTCTCAGTTTGGGACAAAACCTTCAACTGTTAGGTAAATATGGTAAGGAACTAATTGTGCTCTTGGTGGATGGTCCTTGGTTTGAGGTGAAACCAAGAGCACAACTTTTGGTACGTTAATAATATAACCCTTTTCTAGCTTTATTTCTGTTGTCATATTTTCACTTTATGAATTTTACTTGTAAAAATAATTCCGTCTGAATATTCTTGGGAACACATTGTAAATGTATCCTGAAAGATATCCTGATCAGGATACTGACACACAATCTATAAGTTATCCAAATAAAAAGGAGAGATTATACGAGGAATTCCCTAAGGAATCACTTCCAATTTTCCACCATAGGAATGTCCCCAGTACACACTTACAAACTTGGATCCATCCTTTAAATTGTATGATATGTGTCCCCTGTGTTTAACATAGATACAGTCATACTTTAGCTTTACTAGATAGATCCTGAATATCCAGAGGTAAACCCTCTACATCATGGGCATTAACCCTTAATATGCTGGGGGTAGACCCTTAATATGTTGGGGATAGACCCTTAATATGCTGGGGATAGACCCTTAATATGATGGGGATAAACCCTGATTTTCATGCGCTACAGGCGAGAGTGTATAAACTCCAAGTCTTAGAAAGGTGAAAACCTTTAAACCTTAGAGAGTATGAAAATACCCTTTCGTGAGAGAGGGTGATCAATCCTCATATACCTTTAGAATCCAGGATATAGCCAATAGTAACGAAATTGTCAGCCACTTTTACATGAACTGGTCCCGTTACCTTGAACTATCCCCAGATGACTTGCGCTCCAGGCGGGGTGTTCAAACCCAACACAAAAGAAAGGTGAATACCTTTAAACCTTTGAAGGGATCAGGATCCCTTAAACGTGAGAGAGGGGGCCAATCCTCTAATCTTCCGAAATATCCTGATCGTATATCCTGGAGTTATATCCTGACACATATTCTGCAAAACAACATTAAACTAAGGTGGGTGTTAGCTTGGCTAACACCCCTCCGATGCCTAAGTCAGTATTGGGTTCAAGATAATAAACGAATTCAAATATATTTAAGAGAGATAGAACACATACCATTCTGGGATAGAAATTAAATTCTATTCTTACTTGAAATAGAGCTTTAAGTGTATAGCATTCCAGGATCTTGGTAGCATTTCCCCTTCCATTCTCCTGAGTCGATATGCTCCTTTTCCTGATTCTGATTCAACCTCATATGGTCCTTCCCATTTCGGAGCTAGTTTTCCATCGGCAGGATTAGTGGTATTTTGAAAAGCCTTTCTTAACACCCAATCTCTAACTTTGAACCTTCTAGTTCTTATATTCTTGTTGTATGCTCTGGATATCCTTTGTTGATATGCGGCCATCCTTAATCCTGCTGCATCTCTTGTCTCATCTATGGTGTCCAAATCCTGGCACAAAGTCTAAGGATTCTGCTCAGGATCCTGCAGGATAGATCTTGCAGTAGGTATCACCATCTCCGTTGGGATCACTGCTTCCGCTCCGAATACCAAGGAAAATGGTGTCTGGCCAGTTGCATTCTTTACCGTTGTTCTATCGGCCCATAAAACAAAGGGTAGTTCTTCTGCCCATCTTCCTTTTTTGGCTCCTAATCTCTTCTTCAAGTTGTTAACAATTATCTTGTTTGAAGACTCAGCTTGTCCGTTTGCTTGAGGATGTACCGGGGTGGATGTGATCATCTTGATTCCCCAACTCTTGCAAAAGTCAGTAGTTCTCTTGCTTATAAACTGAGAACCATTGTCACAGATTATTTCGGCTGGTACTCCAAATCTGGTCAGGATATTCCTCTTTATGAAGGATACTACTTCTTGGTCTCTGACTTGAACAAATGCTTCAGCCTCCACCCACTTAGAGAAATAATCAGTCATTTCCAACATAAAAACTTTTCCTCCTGGAGCTTTTGGTAATTTCCCTACTATGTCCATCCCCCATTTCATGAATGGCCAAGGGGATACTATAGAATATAGTGGTTCAGCTGGTTGGTGCAGTATGTTACTGTGCCTTTGACATGCATCACATCTTCGAGCATATTCTGTAGCATCTTTCCTCATTGTTGGCCAATAGTATCCTGTTCTCAAAACCTTTGAGAATAATGACCTGCCCCAAGTATGGTTACCACAATCCCCATCATGTATATCCTGAAGTACTTCTTTAGTTTCGGGATCCTCCAAGCACCTTAGATATGGTCCTGCAAGAGATTTCTTATGCAAGATATTATTTATAATGGTGGATCGTGATACCTTCATCCTAAATGCCTTAGGATTTTCGTCTCTAGGGATGTGTCCTTCTTTGAGATATCTTACGATTGGAGCCGTCCAGGATTTAGGATCCTCCTCAGGATATTTAGCAACAGGATCCTGAATATTTACTACTTCTTTATCCTGAGGATTCGTTGCAGGATATAAGATATGCAATATTGGTATTTGGGTTCCTTCTGGTATCCTGACCGATGATCCCAGGTTTGCTAGAGCATCTGCTTCAGCATTATCTTCCCTTGGTACCTGTTCAAGTGTAAAAACATCGAAATATCCTGCTAATTTTTTGAGAATATCAAGGTATTCGATTAACTTCTCACCTTTAACTGCATAGGATCCATTGAAATGATTAGTAATTAACAAGGAGTCAACATATACTTGCAAATTCTTGATATTCATACTCTTAGCTAGTTCTAATCTTGTAATCAAAGCCTCATACTCTGCTTCATTATTAGTAGCAGGAAATTCACATCTAATAGCCTGGGGTAATATGTCCCCCTGTGGCGATTTTAGTAATATTCCCAATCCTACTCCTCTAACGTTAGATGCTCCATCAGTGTACAATGTCCAGGATCCTGAGGATTCTCCTAATTGTTGCACTTCTAGGTCTACCTCATCCTGAATGTCACTACTGAAATCAGCCACAAAGTCAGCTAGAGCTTGTGATTTTATGGCATTTCTAGGTTCGTATACTAAGTCGTAAGCAGTCAACTTTACCGACCAGTTGGCCATCCTGCCTGACATCTTAGGTTTCCTTAGCACATTCTTAACAGGATAATTTGTCTTAACATGAATTCTGTGTGTTTCAAAGTAATGTCTAAGCTTTGTTGATGCCATAACTAGTGCTAGTATCAATTTTTCTAAATGAGAATATCTAGTTTCTGCATCTAACAAGCTTTTACTAACATAATAAACAGGATATTGCTGACCTTCATGATCCTTTACAAGGACGGCACTTACAGCATTCCCTGATACTGCGAGGTATAGGGACAGTGGTTCACCATTCTCAGGCTTCATTAACAGGGGTGCAGTTGAAAGGTATTGCTTCAAATCCTGCAGAGCTGCTTCATGCTTCTCACCCCATTCAAACTTCTTGTTCTTCTTCAGGATATCATAAAACTCTTTGCATTTCTCCGAGGATCTCGAGATAAATATGTTCAATGCTGCAACTCGTCCTGTTAACCGTTGAACATCCTTCATGTTCGAGGGTGATTTGATATCCAAGATAGCTTTAATCTGCTCCGGGCTCGCCTCTATTCCTCTTTTGGTCACCATATATCCTAGGAACTTTCCTGCCCCCACTCCGAAATGGCACTTAGCAGGATTTAGCTTCATGTTATATTGATCCAGGATATCAAATGCTCCCTTAATATCCTGGAGGTGATCCTCAGCCTTTTTGGATTTTACCACCATATCGTCGATGTATACCTCCATTGTGTCCCCCAGCTTATCTTTGAACATCATGTTCACCAATCTCTGGTATGTCGCACCTGCATTTTTCAAACCGAAAGGCATAGCAGTATAACAATAAATACCTGTTGGTGTCATGAAGGAAGTATCCTCTTGGTCCGAAGGCTCCATTTGAATCTGCTGAAATCCTGAGGATGCATCCATGAAGGTTAACATCTCGTGCCCGGCGGTAGCATCTACCATTGCATCGATATGAGGAAGAGGAAATGGGTCTTTGGGACAAGCCTTGTTCAAGTCTGTGTAATCTACACAAACTCTCCATTTCCCATTCTTCTTTTGAACCACGACCACATTTGCTAGCCACTTGGGAAATTTGACTTCTCTGATCATCTTGGACTTCAATAATCTCTCAACTTCTTCTTGGATAATTGCATTTCGTTCAGGAGCAAACTTCCTTCTCTTTTGCTGTACAGGCTTGAACGACCTGTCAATTCCAAGCTTGTGAGTGATAATGTCTTTGGATATACCTGTCATATCCTCATGCTTCCATGCAAATGTTGACATCCTGCACTTTAAAAAGTCAGTTAATTGATATTCAATATCCTTTGGGATATTGGTTCCTACGAGCACCGAGGTATCTGGATTATCCTGATCCAGGATAATATTCTTCATATCCTGCTCTGAAGCCTCCACGATATCCTGGGCCCGCATCTTTAATTGCTATGCTGGACTAGGTTTGGTTGAGGATTTCATCGAGGATGAGTAACATTCTTTCGCCTCCTGCTGATCACTATCAACCTTGACGACCCCCCAAGGGGTAGGAATCTTGATGCATTGATGATAAGTTGATGGAACAGCCTTCATATCATGGATCCATGGCCTGCCCAGTATGATGTTATAGCAGGATAGGGAGTCCATCTCACAGAAACGTTGTATCGAGTTGACCCTTTCAACATATACTGGTAACTTTATTTCTCCCACTGTGTTCCTAGCTTCTCCGCTGAAACCAACGAGCACAGTGGACTTCGAAGTAATGTCCATCGGAGATACATTCATCCTCTTCAATGTTTCCAGCTGAATTATATTGACAGAGCTACCGTTGTCCACCAATATCCTGCGTACAAAATGGTTAGCAACATACAATGTTATTACGAGAGCATCATGGTGAGGATCCTGCACAGCATCCCGGTCATCACTGTCAAAAGTGACCACTTTATCAGTTGTAAGGGTGGTCATCCTGGCTGGTTTGTCTCCCCTTTCAGTCTTAGCCTCCTTTGCATGCCTCTTGGCCGCAGAATACGAAGTTCCGTAAATGTCGGATCCTCCTGAAATAAAGTTGATTATCTTGGCATCCGCAGGAGGTGATGCTGCTCGTTCAGGGTCCTTCTCAGTATCCTGACCCTTATTCTTCTTTCTTCCTAGGAGATCCTTCAGATATCCTTTGCTCAGAAGATAACTTATCTCTTTTCTTAGAGCAATGCAATCCTCAGTCACATGACCAAAATCTTCGTGGAAGACACAGCATTTGGATTTATCCTTCCAATCAGCTTTTTGTTGATTCTTTCGAGGCCACCTAGCTTTTTCTCCTAAACCCTGCATAGCATACATTAATTCAGGAATGTTAACAGAAAAGCAATATTCAGATAATTCAGGATATTCTTCAGGATCCTCATCTTCAACAGCATTCACTTTCTTGTTGTCATTTCTACCATATGGCTTAGAGCGATATGGTTTAAAGGAGGATTCTGACTTCCTATTAGTTGATTCGTAAGTAGTAGATGAGTTCATCCTTTCTTGCATCTTCTTATCATCCTCCAGTCTGATATATCTCAAGGCCCTGTTTCGAGCCTCGTCCAAATTCCTGCAGGGATTCATCACAAGATCCGGATAAAATTGGGAATCCTTTTGTAGCCCCATCTTGAATGCTTGGACCGCCGTGGCAACATCAAGGTGCGGGATATCCAAGGATTCCCTGCTGAATTTGTTCACATAATCCCTTAGGGATTCCTGAGGTCCTTGAGTTATCCTGTAGAGATCACTTGTTAGTTTTTCAAAACTCCGACTACAAGAAAATTGACTATTAAATAAATTCACTAGGTGAGCAAAAGATGTAATCGAATGTGGAGGAACATTTAAGAGCCATTTCAAGGCTGATCCTGTTAAAGTAGAACCAAAGCCTTTGCACAAGCATGCTTCCTTGAGCTCTGGAGGGATAGGATTAATCTCCATTCTTTCCCTATACTGGGCAATATGCTCTTCAGGATCCGTAGTCCCGTCGTAGAGTTTCATGTTGGGGGTTTGAAATCTTTTCGGAATTTCAGCATCACAGATAGGATATGCGAAACGAGATATCCTATGGCTATCTTGGGACACTTTTGGAATTGGCTGGACCACTCCAGGTACACTAGATATCATGTCCTTCAATTTCTGAAGCTCCCTAGTAAATGTTGACGTCATACCTGCATCCTGCAAAGACCCACTATTGTTAGTAGCAAGATTATTATTATTTGACACGTTACAAGTCTGAGGATTTTGGCCATATCCTGAAGCATATCCTGAGCTCCTCACAGTTGACATCCTGATCGAGGAGGGTATTTCAGGAATATGATTCTGGGAATGACCAGGCAAAATATTCCCCCTATTATCCTCAGTATACACAGCCGAACTTTGAAGTTCAAAGTTCTGGGTTGTAAAGGAGTAACAATATCCTCAGCGGATCTGCTTGAGCTAGCTTTTAAGTGTTGTATTTCTCTTAACAGCATTTGGTTAGTTTCCTGTTGCTGCCTCATTTGTTCCTGCACACTTCCAAATAAGGTTAGAATTTCATCATTAGAGGCTAAACCGGGAGCAGATCCCTGAATACTCCGAGTAGGGATAATATCCTGAGGTTGTGAAGAAGCTGGCATCCTTGGAGGAGGTGGTGGAAGCACCGAACCAGTAGTAGCAGAAGTTGTAGCAGACACAATGGAGGAGCTCATGTTTGATCTTGAGGCCATTGTGGACAATGTGGCAAAAAGTTTTGAAAACAGAAAACCGATTAACGATTTTACAAAGATTTTTAGTAAAGATAGCACCACTTGCCCCACGGTGGGCGCCAAATTGTTTTGGTCAAAAATTACCGAAGCAATTTAGTGATCAAATTAGTTAAGTGAGGTAGGGTGCTAAAAAGTGTGTTGGAAATATGTTGGTTATATTGTTTGTGAAAACAGTTTTCAGGATACGGCTCAGGATATTGAGTTGTATCAACGATCAAACTATGAGCAAAAAGTAAAGGAAATGACACTAGATGTACGAGGAAAGCCCTTGATCAATCTAGATCGCCGGCATAAAACCTCGGGAGCTGACAATCGCAGCTGCCTAGTTCTTCTTATTGCTTCAAATGTCAAGATACAGTGCAGGATATTGACCAGATCGCTAAGGGTGACTATGCTTTGTGTGAAAGTATAAATTGCGAGAGAACAAGTATGAGAGTGTAGTGAGTGTAGCTGTGATGTCCTATTCGATCTGATATACCCACCTATTTATAGTAACGAAATACAAACAAAAATCCCTACAAATATGGGATGCTCCGAATATTCCATTGTGAACGTTGTAGGCCGAGTAATGCGGCTTCAACGTCTTCATTTGAACGACTTGGACCGAGTCTCCCGGAGAAAGGGTCTTCGTGAACGTTGCTCCATCTGGACGCGTACTCCTGCACACAACCCGTTAGTAATCCTGAGGATACCATTCAGGATGTTACCAATATCCTGAATGAGCATCCCAGATATGAGCAGATATCACACAATCAAGATATAACTCAAGATATTTCCCATGATATGGGCTCAGAATTTCACCCATAACAGCAGTGATGATGAAGAAGCTCCAGTGATAAAGAAAAACGTCAAAACACCAGTCAGCAGTGATGATGAAGGTGTTCCTGTGATAAGGAAAAAGGTGAAGAACATTCCAGAGTTCAAAGTTGAAGCAGAAGCTAATGCATAAAAGGTTCCTGTGACATGTGAAAACTGTGAAGCAGTAAAGAAGCAGAACAACATATTGGTTCATAACATGAACAGATTGAAAGAATCATATGATGTTCTGAACAAAGCAATGAGTCAATACAATCAATCAAGTGAAGAACAAGCAATAGCCATGAAAACACTTCAAGGAGCTTTAATGATAAAGCAGAAAAGTGTTAACAGTTACATTGAAAAATGTGCTGTGCTTGAACAGAAACTGGAAACACAAAGGATTGAAACAGAAAGAGTAAACCGTTTGTTAAAAAGTTACTCATGTACTTATTATGCCATTGACAGGATTTATCCAACTGTTGAAAGGATGAAGGCATTTGAGGATGATGAAGTAACTGAAGAACAGAAGGTTTCTGATTGAAAAACTTCTAAAAAGAAGAAAGAAAAAAAGAAGGATACTAACGTGAATGATTCTGGTAAGAAACAAGGTTTCAGTTACAACAAGTGTCCACCCCCGCTTGAAAATGGATATTCTCCGAGAAATCCAAATTCAGAAAGAGTCGAAAAGGCAACAAATTTACAGTGGGAGTCGGAGTCTTCAGTTAACTTGCCAGAAAATATTGATGTTACGTTTACATCGTCTGACACTGATCAATAATCTCAATTGATGAAGAAAGTGGTGGATCATCAGAGGATAGTTCTAGCAATGATTCTGATTCATCAAAATTAGAGGAGCTACTATCTGGCGATAAATCTGATTCCACAAAGTCAGAGGAGCCACAAATTGGGGTTAATGTTGAAAATTCAGTTCCTCCAATGGATGATGTCAATTTTCCACCATTGAAGGCTGAAAATTTTAAACAACAAATTGGCAAAGTTGAAATTTCAAATCATTTTTTCTCTGAAAAGAAAGAATTTGATGTTGAAAAGGCCTTTAACTCCAAAGTGAAACACATTTTTGGCAAAATGGTTGATGGGAAGGTCAAAGGGGTTAAAGAATTTTATGAGAAAAAAACAAAGAAACCAGGTAAGAGTGTTTCATCCCAGGTTTGTGACTGGGATGGAACCTATTATGAACAGTAAAAATCTGGACTAGCCGGAGCTCCCAAGTTGGTAATCGTGGAGAATGAATCGGCATCATTCTTATATTGTTTTGAAAATTTGAAAATTTGAAAATAGGACACAAGTATGACTTTCCGGAACTCCCAGGTTGGTAACTGAGGAGTAGGAATCGGCATCCTGAGAATTCAACCTACAAATGGTATTGGTTGGTAAGCCATGTGGTTGAAAAAGAGGTTGTGATATTATAAGTAGGATAATCAAGGTTATTAGATTGAACTTGATTAGAATATTCTTACAAGTGGTATTTTGAAGAACAAGATAATGAATCTCCTAACCTACAAATGGTAAAATCAATCTACAAAACTAATTTTCCGGAAAAACCATTTGATTAAAACAAACTTAAGTGTTTTGAAATCACAATGGGAAAATAGTTTGTTGTAAGGGGGAGTTCTGATTGTTAATGCCAAGTGGATGGCGATTTGAAGTGATTCGATATCAGTTGTCACTTTGTTTGTATAGTTTGTTTTCAAATTTCCTTTAAATGTGTTTGAATTTTAGGGGGAGTAAGTTTTTCAGATAATCCAAAAACATTTGAAAATTTGAAAAAGTCAAAAATATGATAAAATGAAAAATGAGTTTTTGTGTCAAAGAAGAGGAAATGATAGTACATCAGTAGACGATCACAACACGCTAAAGAAATGGAAAGAAAAATGTGATAAACGGTCTCACTGATGATGTGTCAGTAGGTTTTTGCACATTTAGTAGATTATGACGAGATATAAACCTAAATTTCAAACTTGCTTATATCGTGGGGAAACATCTCTCGGATATATGGGTAACCCCCGAAATCTTGTTTGAAATCTCCTGCTTTCTGAGATACTAGGTCTTTATGCTCAGTGATATCTGGGGTATTATCCCGGGACTTCTGATTTTGCGGAAGCAATGGCCTAGTCCCCGGAGAATACTTTACGCTTGCTTGAAATATAGCCTACCCTCAGCATAAAAATGATAAAACATTGCAAAATGCAAATCATGTGCTGTTGTAAAAAAGATCCTCTAAAGGGGACCCACCAAAAGTCGAAGCCGTCATCTCTCTGCTGAACGGAAGTTCTGACCTGAGCTCTCACGGTCTTCGCAATATAACCCCTTATAGATATCATCTGTGGTATACTCACCTGTAAGACTGAATATTGGGATCTGGATACGGGGGTATATTCTGAGGTGGGACACGCGATTAAGTTTAAGTGCTTAAGACATTAATCTCATATCTCGAAACATTTGAACTTTGTGTGAAAATTTAAGTGGATCAGTATACTGACAATCTAAGTGAATTGTTTAGAACTTAAAATGTTTAAAGCTTAACGGTGTTGGTGATTTGTCTCAAAAACTGATATGATCCTCTTACACAAGCTCACAAAAATATTGTCTGTAAATATTTCTTTATTGCATTTGCATTTATCAAAAATCTAAAAAGATTTTAGTGTGTTTTAGCATTTTTTTTTGAAAAATGCAAAAAGATTTTCGACAACTGATGTTGGAAAGCTAATTTTCAAAATTCCAAGTACTAGACATGATGAACAAATGGTTTGGGAGAGTGTGTTTTGAAAAGAAAAATGATAATTTCTGCAAGAGGTTCATCAAAGATTAACATTGTAAAATCATTGTTTGAATATCTTATCCACAAGTGTTCATCAGAGGGTGAGAATTGTTTTTACAAGTGGTTAGAAGAGTATAAATTTTTCAAATTTTAAAATTGTGAAATTTATTTTTGGGTAGAGATTTGTGCAGGATAAGAGCCAGTCACAGATCTTGGGATAAAAGATTTAGTGCCAGGAATTGGACTTGAACCTGTGGAAAGAGTGTGAGCCAGCTCTCGATCCTAGAACAATAATTCCAGACTGCGATCCCAGCTTACTGAGAGGGGGAGTCTGAATGTCAAAGAGCCAGGTTCTGATTCTGAGAATGCTGATGCTGATGAATTTAAGGAAAGATTATTTGTTCGAGGGGAGCCTGTTAGTGATGAAAAGAGAGGAGAGAGATTTGAGGATACTTACAGTGTCAGATACTTCAAAGAGTTCGAGAGGACTGATAAAGACTGAAGATGCGAACACTCCACACTTAAGACTCGTCAACATTCGAGGGGAGTCTGTTGGTGCATGCGTCTGTCGACTTCGTCTTGTATCGAGTCTTGTACGTAAAATGTTAGATCAGGGCACGTATTTCGAGATATATGTAATTTCGCTTGAAGGATGTAATTTCGCTTGAAAGTGTCAATCCCATTTCAAACGGAATTAGTAATTCCGCTTGAAATGTAATCTCGCTTGAGGTTGTTTCAAGCGGAATCACTTGCCTATATATACCCTTCATACGAAATTAGTTGTAACTTTTCTGGTTTGAGCAACGAAGTGCTGCCGAAGTGTCGTCTCGCTGTAAATCGTCATTATATCAATCAAATCGACTGTTATAGTGCATTTCTAGCTGAATTGACCTCGATACGTCTGTTTCCGCCTTTCGTATTGAAAAAAACTCTTCTGATCGACTCGTTGGTCTGAAAACGATCCTACAACCGCTACTGCCTTCACCATCTTTCTTGGGCTCGAAAAATGTGCGTAGACAGTCAACATAATCATCTTCATATAAGCATTCTTCAATTTGCATAAGTGCAAGAACGATAAGCCCATCATACGCTTCGGTTGCGGCTCTAAAAGCGGCTTATGTATCAACACCGCGCAAAGCACACCGCTCATCGGTGAACTTCTTTGCAGACAAGGTGTTCACATGGGTAAGGAACTCATTATAGCCAGCCTTGAACTTAGCCTCGCGCGCACACTCCATCACCTTTGCAACCGCATCGGTGTTCTCTGGTGCATCAAGAATTGCGTTCGCAACCTAACCAAATTACATGAGAAATAATTATTAAGGCAAAAACGAGAAATGACAGGAGATAAGGCACTTACAATGGCAATACCGAAGTCACACATCCACGCGCGGTCAGCCACAAGCTGAGCATTCATGGTTGTCAAACCATCTCTTTCTTCCGTAACCTGCCTTGCCCGCGTCTCAGCCTCTTCCAGGCGACAGTTCACATCTCCAAGGATTATCTCGCGAGCCTCCACCTCCTTACGAGACTCTTCCTGTTTGCAAAGAATTTCAAAGTATGAAAAGGCATTCTCAACATGTATAAAAAAACAAACAACTCAAAAAGGGAATTCATACCTTGAGATCCTCTATAATTTAGGCCATCCTGGTGCGACCCACGTGAGCATCCGCAAGCTCCTTAACCATAGCCTCGCGGCGTGCCTCAGCTTCTTTCATGGTCGTCTTAGCTGCGGCCTTCTCCTTGGCAAGAGTGGCATTTGCCACCTTCAGGTTATTTATTTCCTGACGAAGACGGTAAAATTTTTCATTCTCTCTCGCATAAGCTTCCTTCCAAAGCTTGTGCTCTTCAGCAAGAAGATTAGTTGGAGAACGAACCTGTTGATGGCCCGCAACTGCGGCCCATTGCTCTGTTCGCTTATAGGCCTCGAAATCGGCCTTTTACTTTGCCAAGCGCTCCTCGGCCACTTGCACCTTCTTCATCGTAGCCACAACTTCCTCCTTCAACCGGACATATTTGTCTTCCCCGCGAGCAAGGGAGGGCGAGTCTTCGAGAATCACATTTACGACTAAGGAACCGGAAACAAGATAAAAGCAAGTTGATGGCACAAACTTTCACGTCCACCGGCATTTAGCCACGCTACCTTAGCAGGGGGTCCAAACCCCTTCAGAGCTTCCTTACAAAGGGAAGGATTGGTCATCACATCATCCCCTTGCAGTGTACTCCAAGAAGGAGTGTGGACGTTCAGACCACGCACTTCGGAGTAAGTGCGATAATAATATTCCAGCTCCGTTTCAGTTGGCTGGATCGGAGGTTGGTCTTCACCCCCTTGCCCGCAGCACCAGAGCTCGAGACATTTTCTTGATCGGGGGACTTCTGTTTTTTGTCCCCCTTAACTTCCCCACCACCCTGTGGATCGATCAGATTGCCTGATTAATCCAGAGTATCATCAACAATCGTCACAGCCGCGGGGTTCTCATACAACCCCTCTATATTCTGAGCCAGGGGGTCCCTTCACTACTCAACACCCGCACTTCAAGCTCATCTTCAGTTTTCTTCTCTTGTTTAACTGTAGCCTTCGGTGGAGAAGATGGTGGAGTAGGAATGGGGGTAGGTGGCTCGCAGCCACTGCAATACACAAACACATCAGGGAAGTTCAATAGAACTTTTTTAGGTATGAAAACAACTTACCCGCCGAAGCCACGGGAAAACGCGTGCTGAGTATCGCCGCTTTAGGACGGCGAAAAACCGGCCTCTTTGACTCACCAGCGGCGACGGCATCACATTTTCTCTTCTGCCCAGCAAGGGGCCTTGTACCAGTAGTCGCGCCACCTGCGCCGGAAGAAGAACCTGATACACCTAAGCCCTCAAGAGTGTCAGACACTATGACATAATCTTCAGATTTGCGAAATTGAGGGCGGAAGGTACCTGACACAACTTGCTTCACCGGAATGATAACATGTTTCTTTGTTTTCTTCTTCTTCATGTCTACAACAACTACCACAGGTGCGGTTTTAACACCTTTCCCATCGGGGTCTCCCAAAGCCCCAAGATTACCTGCGGTAAACACAATTATTTCTAAGATAACATATAATAAGGAGAATGATGTGCACAAGCATAAATACTTAACCTTTCCCTTGCGGCAAAGGGGCATCTAATGCGGCTTAGTTTTGAAGTCGGAAACCCCCAACAGTGGCCTCGTACCACCTTCTTCCTCCTCACTGCATTCAATCACTTCAATCTTTCCCTTAAAATCTGAAACAAAAGTTCTCCAAAATTGCACCACTACAACAAAATCACCTATACAATATTAGGCAATGATAAAACTTCATGAAAAAATGATAGAAAATAATTACCTTGGTCTTGTTCCTTCACCACAAGCTTCTTCTTAACACCCGGCTTGCTCTGCAGCATCATCCGCAGATACTGCAATTCCTTCTTCCCCAGAGCCATCAAGGGGACGACTTGCAAATGATGAGCCCAGTCATGTTTTCCCATCGCGGGGTGACTTATTTTCTCCTTAGCAATGTCTCCAGTAACATTCCTAAAATGCAGCTTGCAAGTCACCGTAGCCTTCTTCACATAGAAAATTTTGGTTTTCCATGCGGTAAAACCCTTGGGTGGCACCGGTATAATCTTGGGCGCTTATTCCGCAAGTAGAATGAATAAAACCCAAGCTGCACATGCATCTGATAGAATCGCCGGAAATCCTCCAGTAACGGCTCAAGGTTCTGGGAACGGAAACAATACTCGAAATGCCGAGCACGTACCATTCCCAACGGACTAAGCTGGGAAATATGAATCTTGTAATATTCCAGCAAGTCCACCATAAAAACCGTCAGTGGCAGTCGGTGGTTGCAGGTGCTGAAGTACTCGGCAAACATGGTAACCATACCAGCAGGAACATCAGCCACCGTATCGCCCTCCTGGGGATAGATCGCCCCATATGATTCTGGCATTTGAATGGTCGTCATTAATGTCCGGAAGTCTGTATATTTCCACTTTAAAACCGGCAAAAACTTGCTGGCCAGAACCTCATCCGCCTCTCCTTCAGCCACCGGTGACGACGGTGGGGTAGGTTGAGTAGGCGGTGGAGAAGATGGTTTTAAAGGAGTAGCCATCAGGATGAATAGATAAAAATGGGGAAGAAGAACAGGCAAGAAATTTCAAACTCTCACTAGAAAAATTAGAGATTTCGTCGGAGAAGACAAGAAAAACACTTTAATCTCGCTGGAGAAATTTTTGAAATTCGAAGAAGTGAGGGGAAACCCTAAAAGGTTTCCCCTTTTGTACTCATCGCAATTAATGCGAGCGGCGTAACCAAAGAGACGTTCGCTTTCTGCGCCAATCGCAGATAGCCACATGGCAGACGACGGAGACGGTTAGCATGCGTGTGTGGCCACCAATGCGCCTGACACAATACGACAATTGCACTCCTGCTACAGTGCAGTTAATGCATCGAGCAGTGCAATAGTCACCGTCACGTCAGCAGTCAGCCAGCTAAATCTCACCAACTTCCACCAATTCATGCGTGCGATCCACTACGTCTACAGTAAACGACAAAATGAAGAGGACTTCATACAACGCGACATGCGGTTCAACTGGTATCACTTACCAAAACCCATACCACATGTTGCTTTACGGACTCCCTACAAAAAAAGGGAAGAAAAACTTACTAAAGGGGAACACAAAGGTCGTTCTAGCTTTAGCTCCATGCATGGAATATGATGTGTGCAAAATGTAACATATAAATTAAATCAAATGAGGCATAAAACTAACCATTTTTAGTACATGTTGGAAAAAGTGTGTTTTTTGTCTTCCTTTTGAAATTACAGGACCAAATGAGCTTAAACAAACAAAAGGAACAAATATACAGCCAAAACCAACATAAATACAAAGGAAAGGAATAAACGTCACATGCCCGACCCCTCGGCAGCATCCCCAAAGCAAAATCAAGACAACAGAAGACTGACCACGGGGCAGTGCCCAGCCGAACACGGGGGCGTGGTCAGGTTCCTACAGAAAAGACAAATCTGTAGAAGCTTCTACGCCCACCACGGGGGTGTACCCAGCTCAGCACGGGGCGTGGTTAACACAAAGATATGCAGAATCTTACAAAATCTTGGTAGTCTAGATACGATCCTAACCACGGGGCCGTGTGGGACCTTCTGCTGACACTTGCATTTAATGAAGGAAGAGAAAAGGCTGGCCACAGGGGCTTGCCCGCAGGACACGGGGCCGTGGCCAGAGCTCTGTGCAGGCTATACATAGGGGTGTTTGGTTCACTTCAAAGGCATCCCTTGGCAAACCACTACTTTCCCACTTTGCCACCACTCCACCACCACCACTACAACACCAACACCCACCACCATCATCCATCATCCATCCTTAGAGTGTGTAGTTGTCTCGAGATCCAAGATTGATCGTAAGGGTTCTTGCCAATCAAAGGCCATGTTTGGTTAAGCCTCTTACATCACTTGGTGAAGACAAGACTTTTATGTATTACTTTTGATTTTTAATCTTTCGGCACTTTTAATTTTGTTTTGTATTAATGACATTAATAACTAGTTTCTTATGTTGAAGGTGAATTCTTCCTATCATTTCTCTGTGGTGTCTTGGCGTTACTTTACTGTCTATATAAAGTAAAAGATTGCATCATTCATGTTTTTACGGTTTATATAAAAGCATGTTGACTACCTGGTCGGGGGTTAGGGTAATGGTTTGGTAAGGTTCTTGCCTTGTTCGGTGTATAGATCCTGCAAGGACCTGGTTCAAGCTTACTAGGTCCTTCTTCAATACCCACTGGTATTGGATGGCAGGGGTGCGAATAGCTTGAACCCCTCATACGTAAACTACTATTAATACATTAAACCGGCTACTTGGAATTGTATCCCTGCTGACTCAAACCACTTAGCTGAGGGTAACGTCACCTTCAAAAGAGGGGCCTACCACTTTTCGCATTAATAACTTAATTAATTATCTTTCAATATTTCGACTCATTGGGATTGTATCCTTGCTGACTCAAACCATTGGGTTGAGGGTAATGTTACCTTCAAAAGAGGGGCCTGCTACTATAACTAAGATAATCTCTTAAAAAGTCCGAAAGTGCGAAAATCATCAAAGGATACATTAAAGGCGAGTCGGATCCAAATGATTCATCTCGTCTATCTGTTTTTATTTTATTTTATTTCTGCATTTTTAGCTTTTATTTTTATGTTTCAAACCTTTTCTAAAAAAAATTAGATTGATTAGACGTTAAGGATAAACCGGTACTAAAAGCTCTTGTGTCCTTGGACGACCTCGGTATCTTACCAAAGTTATACTACGCTCACGATGGGTCCACTTGCCCAAGTGTGTGTTTAGTGTAAGCAGAATATCGTGTTTTATAAATTTAAAACTTGACTAATGCGTAAAATGGGCTAAAATATCAATAAAAATATATCACACCAAACGCACACCAAGTTTTTGGCGCCGCTGCTGGGGACACAAGAATTTTAAGAAAGTTTGGAATCAATGGCCTAATTATTTTTACTTATTTTTCTTTTTTTTTAGGATTTTTTCTTAATTTTTCAGTTTCTGCAGACTTCAGCACGGGCCTTGCTCAGCCAGACACGGGGCAGTGTCCATCTTTGTTACTGGCAATCCAGTTTTAAGTCAGACAGTAGCTGACCACAGGGCCGTGCCCACCGAACACGCCCCCATGTCCAGTTTTCAGTTGCTAAAAGCATAACCGTAAGATCCCGACGGTTGGTAATTTCGGACAAAACTATGAGTGATATTGATTATTTTCACTTTCGCTCCTCTTATGGTGAGTGATGACAAATATGTGGTGGATTCCATAAAGATTTAGAATGTTACTTTCTAAATTTCACTCCCCACTATTTAGACCTAGCGTTTTCCTGTAACCTTAAGATGGGTGAAAGTAAAAGCGATCACTATCTCTCCCCCGAATGCCCTCAACCATCTCTTTCAGATGACATAACTTCCGAAGAATTATGTCAACTCGAAGAAATAATTCTCCAAAAATTAAAAGAGCTTTAGATGAAAACACGTTATTCATCACAAGACAACGATCAAGAAGAATTATTGAGGTCACATTCGGATTCTAACAACATCGACTATACCGAAAGCACCTTAAACTCTTGTGAGAACGTGAGAGATAGTCGTCCCTATTTCGATTGTGCCGTGAAGGACTCTCCATCGGTCCCCACCGATGCGCTCATAGACCTGAGCGATTCGACATACACCTTCTTTAACAAGAGCTCGGATAAGGGGAATAAAGGTCGGTCTCGCCCACCGGTAGTTAGCTTAGGTTTTACCCTTTTCAGATAACCTCTTGCATTCTTGTTTAAATCAAGAGAAATTAAGGTACCTTAGGCACTTCGGTGTTTTTCCCTCCAGTAAGGAACCGCCTGTCCAGGTCAACATGCCCCGTGCCCACCTCAAAATTGACCACGGGGCCGTGTCCAGGCCAACACGCCCCGTGCTCAGAATACGGACAAAATGTGTCAGAGTCTTGTCTGACCACGGGGCCGTGTCCAGCCGACACGAGGCCGTGGTCAGCGTGTTGTCGTTCTCTATAAAGTCAGCATGATTCCTGCACATTTGGACCCATTCCAAAGACCAAGATTTGCTGGGATCTTCACACATACCTCAAAAGGTATATTCCAAAGAAGGTTCTCAACAACCATCTTGTCTTTACCACTTTTGTCTCTTGCCTTCTTCTCCAAAACTCCTCAACCTCCATTAAAGCTTGAAACTTCCATAGCTTCAAGCTTTATTGTGATATTTGCTAAGTTTTAAACCAAGGAATCTTATTAAAAATAAGTTTTACAACACTGTTTTAAGTTATTTATGCTCAGTAATGTCTAAAAATTTAGAAAAATAATTGAAAACAATAAGATTCCTTGATTAAAAAAGCTTCAGAATGGTGACCACGGGGCCGTGCCCAGCGGATATGGTGTCACACCCCAATCGATGGTGGAAACATCAGAGTGAGACGAAATAGATTGCTCGAGACATCATAACACTAATAATTGTGACAAGTATTTAAATAATAGATTTCATTCCATTTCTAAAGAGTCAATTACAAGGATTTGAAGCAAATACAACAATGTGAATAATGAAATACAATACAATAGGAGTACAAAATTGAAAGTGTGTATCTAAGCATCCTACTAGATTCCATGCATCACCAACATCATCGTTAAACCTGCAACATGTTTTAAAAGCATAGTTCAATACAAAGGTAATGGCGAGTACACTAGTTTTAGACTCGTGACATATGTATAAAAAGTATTTTCAATCCAACATAGCAATTTGGTATACAAGGTCAAACTATTATGCAAAACTAAAAGTCAAACCCAAGTGTCCACAAGAATAATAGCATCCCTCGATATATCAATATCGAGACCATAAAAATAGCATCCCTCGATATAGCAATATCGAGACCGTAAAGAATATAACTTAACAAAACCCCGTCGGGTGGTGTGCTACTCTTATAGCGCTATAATGGTTAAGACGGGTTAACAAGTAGTATGAATTCTAGCATGAACTTAAGCATAACAAAGCATGTATAAGGATTGATTGAATAACGCATGTTTGTGAATCTTGCATTTTAACAAGTAAAACATGTTGCACCCAAAGTGTATCAAAAGGAAAATGGGTCAAGTGTACTCACAAAATTGCTAAGTCTGCTGATTATCCAAGTGTTGACGAGTGTATGAGATTGGGAGGACGAATGTATAAAGGTTAAAGTTCAAGGCATGTCCAGAGTCGAGATTCAGAATTTAAAATGAATATGGAAAGTACATACCCAAGGGTTAGAATGCTTTCATGGGTAAATTACCTATTAGAATCATAATAAGTTATTAAGTCTTAGATGATGTAACCTAATACTTTGACAAATGAACACAAATTCATCATCAAAGGTTAGATTATTTGGATAATATATAAGTATTATATAATGTTCATATAGTCATATAGGTCAAGCATGGGGTAGGAGGATGAATCCCCCATTTAGGTACCACTTTGTTTATCATAGAAGTCATGTAGGAGGTAGGAAGAACAAGTCTTCCATTTAGGTACCTCTAGGTGTTCACCACTACACTTGATGTTATGAACATTCAAGGAGGGTCATGAACATACAATAAGAAAGGAAATAAGGCAACTAATCTATGAGAAAACATCAAGCAATGTGTGGATTTTCAAGTAGGATAGCCCAAGCTAATCCTAAATCACACAATCATCAAGCTTTAGGCTTGAACATCACTTGTGGGTTAAAACCTTAAACAAAACAGAAAGTTTGTGAGGTTTACACCTCTGATTTTACATGTCTCAACCTTTTTTTTTAAGCCCAACTAACCATAAAAGTAGTTATGAGCATAAGGACATAGGTTTGAGATGAGATAACTCAAGTTTAATCAAGTTTAACAAATATTGAATCAAAAACAGAAAGATCAATCAACTTTGGACCCTTTTTGGTGACATTCCAGACCTTGGTTTTCCATGGAAAACCTGTGGAAATGTTCCTAAGGTCAATCCAAGTAAGTAGGAAAAAGAATCATGTGAAACGTTAAAGAAATGAGTGAGTTATGCTCACTTTTGTAAGAGGTGTTGAATCTGCTCAAACTCTTGATCTCAGCCGCGATATGGAGTGTTTGAGAGTGAATGGGTAGTGTTTAGAAAGTGAAAAATGCTTGGAGGAGGCTTGGGTTATAAAGGGGATGGATTAGGGTTTCATTGGGTTGGGCTTTGAGAGTGTTTAGTAGGGTTAATCATTGAAACAAGTCCATTAAACCCAGCCCAAGGCTGTTAACAGCCATAAAATACCCTTTTTTTTTCTTTGTGTGACATATAATTGATGTATTTTAGTGAGGCATAATATGTATTTATGATATACAAGTAATTAAAGGTTGGTTAGTAAAAAAAACAACTAAAACTCAACCATAAGGGCCGGTCGCAAGCTGTTATTAACAGCTTTATATGTTTTTTTTTTTGTTGTTTAAATGTAATAAAAGGTATAAATGAGATGCACTTTATATAAATAAGATGCTACATAATGTTTGGTGTATAATTCACATGTTATCAAGGTCTAAAGTGCATATTAAACATGTTTTAAAGTACCAAAATGTGTGATTAAAATACATGTATGTGACATATCAAATGTAACAAGTATGTTTGATTTATGATTAGGTATAATCAAGTGAAAACATATAACTTAATCTTACAATCTAATAACCAAGTATTTGAATGTATGGAGATTTGAGAATTACAAATACACGATCAATGTTTACGAGTTAAACTTACGTTTAAGCGATTTACGAATCATGTATCAAACGAATGCACGTATTAATGTAACTTTCCTTATTTAGGAAGCATGTCTTGTATTTCCATTTTAGGAAGCTCGTTTCCTTTGTAATCGTGTTTCATTTCAAGCTATTGTAAATCCGAGACTTCGCGATCATAATGAAACTAATCTTTCGTGTGAATTATTCATTGTTTATACATTAATACGTGCATTCGTTTGATACATGATTTGTAATTCACTTAAACGTAAGTTTAACTCGTAAACATTGATCGTGTATTTGTAATTCTCAAATCTCCATACATTCAAATACTTGGTTATTCGATTGTAAGGTTAAGTTATATGTTTTCACTTGATTATACCTAATCAAAAATCAAACATACTTGTTACATTTGATATGTCACATACATGTATTTTAATCACGCATTTTGGTACTTTAAAACATGTTTAATATGCACTTTAGACCTTGATAACATGTGAATTATACACCAAACATTATGTAACATCTTATTTATATAAAGTGCATCTCATTTATACCTTTTATTACATTTAAACAACAAAAAAATATATATAAAGTTGTTAATGACAGCTTGCGACCAGCCCTTATGGTTGAGTTTTAGTTGTCTTTTTTACTAACCAACCTTCAATTACTTGTATATCATAAATACATATTATGCTTCACTAAAATACATCAATTATATGTCACACAAAGAAAAAAAAGTTATTTTATGGTTGTTAACAGCCTTGGGCTGGGTTTAATGGACTTGTTTCAATGATTAACCCTACTAAATAGTCCCAAAGCCCAACCCAATGAAACCCTATTCCATCCCCTGTATAACCCAAGCCTCCTTCAAGCATTTTTCTCTTTCTAAACACTCTCCATTCACTCTCAAACACTCCAAATCGCGGCTGAGATCAAGAGTTCGAGCAGATTCAGCACCTCTTACAAAAGTGAGCATAACTCACTCATTTCTTAACCGTTTCACTTAATTCTTTTTCCTACTTACTTGGATTGACCTTAGGAACATTTTCATAGGTTTTCCATGGAAAACTAAGGTCTGGAGTGCCACCAAAAAGGCTCCAAAGTTGACTGATCTTTCTCTTTTTGATTCAATCTTTGTTAAACTTGATTAAACTTGAGTTATCTCATCTCAAACCTATGTCCTTACGCTCATAAGCACTTCTATGGTTAGTTAGGCTTAAAAACAAGGTTGAGACATGTAAAATCAGAGGTGTAAACCTCACAAACTTTCTGTTTTGTTTAAGGGTTTAACCCACAAGTGATGTTCAAGCCTAAAGCTTGATGATTGTGTGATTTAGGATTAGCTTGGGCTATCCTACTTGAAAATCCACACATTGCTTGATGTTTTCTCATAGATCAGTTGTCTTATTTCCTTTCTTATTGTATATTCATGACCCTCCTTGAATGTTCATAACATCAAGTGTAGTGGTGAACACCTAGAGGTACCTAAATGGAAGACTTGTTCTTCCTACCTCCTACATGACTTCTATGACAAACAAAGTGGTACCTAAATGGGGGATTCATGCTTGACCTATATGACTATATGAACATTATATAATACTTATATATTATCCAAATAATCGAACCTTTGATGATGAATTTATGTTCATTTGTCAATGTATTAGGTTACATCATCTAAGACTTAATAACTTGTTATGATTCTAATGGGTAATTTACCCATGAAAGCATTCTAACCCTTGGGGTTTCATAGTGTCAAACAAGAATTATAGGACTAGATGATTACTTTTGCATATGTAATTTCCATATTCCTTTTAAATTCCGAATCTCGACTCTAAACATACCTAGAACTTTAACCCTTATACATTCGTCCTCCCAATCTCATACACTCGTCAACACTTGGATAATCGGAAGACTTAGCAATTTTGTGAGTACACTTGACCCATTTTCCTTTTAATACACTTTGGGTGCAACATGTTTTACTTGTTAAAATGCACGATTCACAAACATGCTTTATTCAATCAATCCTTATACATGCTTTGTTATGCTTAAGTTCATGCTAGAGTTCATACTACTTGTTAACCCGCCTTAACAATTATAGCTCTATAAGGGTAACGCACCACCCGACGGGGTTTTGTTAAGTTATATTCTTTACGGTCTCGATATTGCTATATCGAGGGATGCTATCATTCTTGTGGACACTTGGGTTTGACTTTTAGTTTTGCATGATAGTTTGACCTTGTATACCCAATTGCTATGTTGGATTGAAAATACTTTTTATACATATGTCACGAGTCTAAAACTAGTATACTCGCGAATACCTTTGTATTGAACTATGCTTTTAAAACATGTTGCAGGTTTAACAATGATGTTGGTGATGCATGGAATCTAGGAGGATGCTTAGATACACACTTTAAATTTTGTACTCCTATTGTATTGTATTTCATTATTCATGTTGTTGTATTTGCTTCAAATCCTTGTAATTGACTCTTTAGAAATGGAATGAAATTGACTATTTAAATACTTGTCATAATTATTAGTGTTATGCTGTCTCAAGCAATCTATTTCGTCTCACTCTGATGTTTTCACCATCGGTTGGGGTGTGACAGATTGGTATCAGAGCCATAACTATAGGGAATTAGGAAAATTGCCAAGCTTTTAACCTAGTCTATAGTTAAGTACCAAATTCGACCATACTTGCTTCACATGCTACTTTTATGAAACATCTTTATATGCTATTCTTGAAAGGTCTTTTACGTGTTATTTTCTTGAAATGCTTTATGTGCTCATACTTGTTAATATTATTTCTAACATACGTCTTTTTATTCATCTATACTAAACTCAAAAGCATTCGTACTTCATAAACGAGACGACTTCACCAAAATAGGCGTGAAACCCACAATTTGGTGAAAGACTCTCAATCCACCTATTCTTGTTTTACACGAAGTTTGCCACAAAGTTAGGAGTGAGATCCTCACCTTGATGGAGAATTTCCATTTCCAAATTCTAGTGGACCCTCATCAAAGTGTCGAAATTAAATTTTTGACCCGACAAGTACCAACCACACTTAAGATACAAAATCATCAAGTTAGGGGTGAAACCCGCACCTTGTCGACTAGTTCCACTCCATGATTTTTCATAAATCTCGCCAAGTCTCGAATTTTCGATTGATTTGGGACATGTAGTAACCGGAAGGGTGAATACCGTTAACCGACATATCGGCGAGAGTATTCCACCTATTAGGCCAAAGCATGCTTCTCAAATTCAAAAGACTTTTTGACCACTTTGGTTAGTCAAAGTTCCGTTTAGGAACCATCCAAGTTTTACCAAACCTATATATTTCTATTATCAATCTTATGCGATGCAATCTTTCAAATTCAAATCTATTTTTGAGATTATTTCCTCACACACACATTATACTAAATCTCCTAATACATTTATACGTTATACACATGCATGATTTCAAAACAACACTCAAATTTTATTTACATTCCTTGTAACACCAAAATGCAGACATATCATCAAGATAGGAGTGATTTCTTTACCTTGACGATTAACTCCGCTCCTTTCTTTTCTTAAAACGACCTCACGAATGGGTTAGGGGTGTTTCTCTTATCTAGGTGATTGTTACCAAAATTTTCCTTAAAAAAGACTTTATTATACAAACACGATCAAGTTTATACCTAAATCGTTTATCGTTTGTCAAAATCCCTACTTATGCAAATTTCAAAATTCATTGTTTTATCAAACGTATTCCTGACGTGTTATCGTAGTCACACGCAAATTTAATCCAAATACAACTAATAGATAGCAGCAAGTGGCTATCGAACACAGGGAGTTTGTGGAAAGTATGTCGATTATGTAGTTTTGGACTTAACTAAAATAAACTAATTTGCAGAAATTAAAATTCAAGAGTTTGGATTGTTTGGTTTTAAGAACTAAATTACTAACTAATTGCAAATCAAAATTGGTTGTTAAACAGATTAAGAGAGAATGACCATCTTAGGTTCCGGTTTCCATTAACAATTGTGCCTAAATCCAACTAGAAAGAGTTACATAGTCATAACTCATGCATAAACATTTGTTGTAATAAAAGGGAACTAAGTACTCGGATTTGATAAACGCAAGGTTGTTACCCGATGATCAATTAACCAATATCCAACCCTAACCCCTCCCGTGATATCTCGATTGTCAACGACACCAAGAACGTATGGTTTAGACTAAGATCCAAACATCAATTAACAATTTACAATCAAACATTCATGCAAGATAACAAACATAGCAATCAAAGCAAGTTCATTATTCTAGAAATAAGATTAAAAACACAAAAGTCATAAAGAAACCTTCACCTAGGATGATCACCGAAAGTTTAGCCGGATATTGTTCGGTGCATCATCATACATCAAGATTGAAGTTCATACGAATCAAAAGGCAAACCGAAATGTTAGAAATTGTTCACAAACACTATCACAAGCTGAAAATCGGCCCTGGAACTCTGAGTAACATCTCCAATAATGAGATATGTGAAAAGGCACTTGAAAACGGTATTAAAAGGGGCAGTTACAAGTTTTGCGTCAGAGCCTACCGTAAATTACGGTAGGTACCGTAATTTACGGTAGCTTCCAGGTTGTTACGGTGAGAAACTACTAGATTACGCTGGCATTTGGAACATTCAGGGGCGACCGTAAATTACGGTAGCCACCGTAATTTACGGGGGACCCCTGGAATCTCTCTTTTGTTCTTCTTTCCAATCTTGTGAATCCCGTTCCAATCCATTCCCATCCAAAGCGGCTTTTTCCCTCGTTTTAAGCTCCAAACGCACCTAAAACAAAAGCAACTGTAGTTATCTAATTCAAGACAATTACGTGATTAAATGAGGGATTAACTCGTCTTTTATCACATTTAAGGGTTGTCCCATGGACCACCCGTTACATCCCCACACTTAACCGTTGCTTGCCCCCAAGCAACCCATCAAAAACCATTTTCAAGTGCACAAGCGATCAACATTAACCAAGAAAAAACATGTCATCCTTTTACTAACTGTTTTGGTCAAAAATTACCGAAGCAATTAAGTGATCAAATTAGTTAAGTGAGGTAGTGTGCTAGATATATATGCGAAAAATATATTTACCAAGTTAATTGTAAAAACAGTTTCAGGATACGGCTTAGGATATAGAACTGTATCTGTGATCAAACAATGAGCAAAAAAGTAAAGGTTGACACGTGATGTACGAGGAAAGCCCTTGATCAATCTAGATCGCCGGCATAAAACCTCGGGAGCTGACAATCGCAGCTGCCTTGTTCTTCTATTACTTCAAATATCAGGATACAGTGCAGGATGTGATGCGGATCAACTAGGTGTTACAATGTAATTTGAATACAAGTGTTTGTGTATAGTGTTTGCAGTGAGCTAGAGAACAAAAGTGTTCGAAAGTGTGTGTGAAAGTTGTGTGCCTTAATCTGATCCGCCCCCATCTATTTATAGTAAAAGAAATGCAACAAACTATCCTCAATAACCGGGATACGACGAATATTCCCCACTCGAACGTTGTAGACCTGGTCTTTCGGGTTCAACGTCTCTCACATAACAGATACGCCCGAGTCTTGAGGAGAAGAAGTCCATCTGACCGTTAGTAACCCACAGCCTCTTACCTGCACGTGGTTAATTTAGTTAACACCAGGATATCGCCCAGGATGTCAGCAATATCCTAATCCAGTATCCTGATCACAAGCAAACAACTAAAAGCAGGATATTAGTCAGGATATGTACGCTCAGAAAGTGACCCATAACAATTGTCCCCAAATATATCTGTTGGTATACCAATCCAACGGATATATTTTAAAAATTCTAACTCGTAAATCAAGGCAATTAAAATGAAACGATGGTTGAGGTGACATTGTGCCATTTTCAATGCAATATTTACTCTTTACCCCCTATATTCAGCCTATAACTAGCTGAGATATTTCTTCTTGTTATCATTACTCTTCAAGCGATTTTCAGGTAACCATCATTTCCCTCATCCTCTGTTCTTTTTCTAGAGTTTCTTTTAGTTTGCTTAATACACTTCATGGCATCTCGGACAAGATCTCGTTCGGATGAACCAATCCCAACCCTCGTGAGTCAAAACCTTATACGAGAACCGGAAAAAGAAATCTGCTGCTTCAACAATGCCGATATCGCTGCCCTCAAGAATTTCGGCGCCTTTCCCGCTGGAACAGTCATTCGCCCTTTTGATCGGGAGATCCGATCAGACGTGTCATCAGACGAGTGGGTCTGTTTTTTCGCCTACCCCTTTTCTTTGGGGCTCCGGTACCCATTTCCACCCTTTATCTCTCGTTTCTTCGACCTCACCGGCCTTAGTTATGCTCAAACTATGCCAATGGTCTGGCGAGTTTTGATGGTGCTAGATCAAATCAGATCTCGCCATTGCCCTGACCTATGTATTGAAGACCTCCCCATAGCATACCGGTTAAGGTCCCATGGCGACAGCCGTTTTCTTTTGTTTTCCACCTCCAAAAGCCCTTTAGTCCTTAAGGCCACCAAGAATGAAGACCGATGGCGGCGAAAGTTCTTTTTTGTGAAAAGAGACTCTATCGATAAGGGTTTCGATCTGCCGGTTAGATGGTTAACCAAGGGTAGGATCTAGGGTTTTAGGAATATCCCCAAGTGTATCCTTAAACTATATCCCAAACTTATATCCTGATGTTTTTAAGCAGCGAACTTCAGAGATTTAGCACCACCAAGTGCGGAATCCAAGTCCAGGATCAAAGGAATCTAGCAACTTCCTGCCAGTGGAAGAACTTTCTCCCTGTCTCTTTCAGATTCAAGCCAAAATTCAAGTTCAGAGATGTCTAGTAAGCATATTCTCAGTAATTATCTTTATTTATCAAACCTATTATTTTTCAGAGGTATTATGAGTTTTAAAAATATCTTCCCTTGTGCCGTACCAGTTGTCAACCTTGAAGGCTTCAAACTTGATGAGTTGGATAGTTACTCCAGCCTTGTACCTGTCAAACAAGAATCTAAGCCGAAGTCATCGGTTAGTACAACCTGTTTTGAATGTGGTAACGGTTGAAGGTGGACAGGTCCCGTTTTGAGATAGAACCTTCAATCGTTACATAAGTATGGTAAAGACTAATTGTGCTTTTGGTGGATGGGCCTCGGTTTGAGGTGAATCCAAAAGCACAACTTTTGACATGTTAATAATATAACTTCCTTTTGACTTATTTGTTGTTGCCTTTTAATTTCTGTCATGCATTCCTTAATGTAGATTTTAGCTTTGCAAAATTTTGTACAACTATCTTTTGAAAATATCCTGATCAATATACTCAGTGATATATTATGAAAACTTTTATTAAATAGAACTTCTAAAAATTCAATCAACTTTAGAGAAAACTTTTAAAGAATAAAAGATAGTCCACTTTCTAAAGCCTGTTTTGACAATACTTGTTTGATCAAGGTTTTAATTTCAAACTAGTATCACTTCCAAATATTTTAATCAAATATCCTGAAAAGTATTTTGAAAATACATCTTGAGAATATATCCCGAAAATTTATCCTAATCAGGATGCTTAAGCTTTTGTCAAACATATTTTCAAAAACTCAATAACGTTTACAAAGGAAAGATCATACCAGGAATAGCGTGTAACCCTATTCTCAAACTTCAATCCTTTTGCAACTTTTCCAACGAAGATGTCCCCTGTCTGAGACACTTAGTGTACTAGGTCCGAGCTTTATCCTTTGAGCTTTACACAATTGCCTCAGTAGGAATGTCCCCTGTGCATAATGTCCTCGAATACTTAGAAATTTTCTGGAAATCAGTTCCAATTGTACAGACAATTTTTTGTGTTACAGGGGTAAAACCCAAAATATACTGGAGATAAATCCTTAGTATCCCTGGGGAAATCCCAAATTTTCGTGCGCTACAGGCGGGAGTGTATAAACTCCAAGACTTAGAAAGGTGAAAACCTTTAAACCTTAGAGAGTATAAAAATACCCTTTCGTGAGAGAGGGTGATCAATCCTCATATACCTTTAGGATTCAGGATATAGCCAATAGTAACGAAATTGTCAGCCACTTTTACATGGACTGGTCCCGCCACCTTGAACTATTCCCGAATGCACCTGCAGGCTTCATGGAATCTAGCATCTTCCTGCCAGTGAAAGAACTTTCTCCCTGTCTCTTTCAGATTCAAGCCAAAAATCAAGTTCAGAGATGTCTAGTAAGCATATTCTCAGTAATTATCTTTATTTATCAAACCTATTATTTTTCAGAGGTATTATGAGTTTTAAAAATATCTTCCCTTGTGCAGTACCAGTTGTCAACCTTGAAGGCTTCCAACTTGACGAGTTGGATAGTTACTCCAGCCTTGTACCTGTCAAACAAGAATCTAAGCCGAAGTCATCTGTCACACCGAAGCCTACGACTTCAAAGACTACTACCGCTCCTAAAGCTCCTCCGGCATCCATGACCCGGGCCTCTAGCTCCCGGAAGAGGAAAGAAATGGATTCCCCAGCCGCCTCTGAGACATTCTCTCTTGAGAATCATGGATTTAATGAAGCTACTTCATTCCTCAAGCGGGTAAAAAATCCCTTCCAATATCCTGAACATGAATGTTAGTCATTATCCTGCTCATTTCACCTGTATCTTTAACTGCAGGGCTTGGAACGTCTCATGCACTTGTATGAAGACGCCTGTGGGCTTAACAAGCTGCTGGAGATTAAGCTCGAAAAAGCTGAAGCCACCATAGCTGATCAAGGAACAATCGCAGTTGTCAAGTCCCAGCACTATGAAGACAAATACAAGGCAATGACCCAGGAACACCAAGCTGCCCTCCACAAAGCCAATGAGGATGCTCAAGCCAAACTAGATGTCGCTCTTCTTCAATACCAGCAGGATATGAGTTCATATTGGGACAGTCTCAAAGCATCCGTTGGTATCTCCCTTCTCCAAGCTAGGTTAAGGATGGCTTATGAGGCCAAGAGCTTGGGCTTCGAATGCCCCTCCTGGAATGTAAAGGCTTGGGAAGCGAAACTACAGGATCTTGGAGGCCATCCCGTCGCTCATCCTGCAAAGCATGCTGGTGAAGAGCCTTCTAAGGGAAATCCCAAAATATACTGGAGATAAATCCTTCGTATCTCGGGGGAAATCCCAAATTTTCGTGCGCTACAGGTGGGAGTGTATAAACTCCAAGACTTAGAAAGGTGAAAACCATTAAACCTTAGAGAGTATGAAAATACCCTTTCGTGAGAGAGGGTATAGCCAATAGTAACGAAATTGTCAGCCACTTTTACATTGACTGGTCCCGCCACCTTGAACAATTTATATTTCCTGCACTAGAACAATACGATGACCAAAGGTGGATGGGTCCTGGGTTTCAGGATGAAGCCCTTGGTCATCGGTTAGTACAACCTGTTTTGAATGTCGTAACGGTTGAAGGTGGACAGGTCCCGTTTTGAGATAGAACCTTCAATCGTTACATAAGTATGGTAAAGACTAATTGTGCTTTTGGTGGATGGGCCTCGGTTTGAGGTGAATCCAAAAGCACAACTTTTGACATGTTAATAATATAACTTCCTTTTGACTTATTTGTTGTTGCCTTTTAATTTCTGTCATGCATTCCTTAATGTAGATTTTAGCTTTCCAAATTTTGTACAACTATCTTTTGAAAATATCCTGATCAATATACTCAGTGATATATTATGAAAACTTTTATTAAATAGAACTTCTAAAAATTCAATCAACTTTAGAGAAAACTTTTAAAGAATAAAAGATAGTCCAGTTTCTAAAGCCTGTTTTGACAATACTTGTTTGATCAAGGTTTTAATTTCAAACTAGTATCACTTCCAAATATTTTAATCAAATATCCTGAAAAGTATTTTGAAAATACATCTTTAGAATATATCCCGAAAATTTATCCTAATCAGGATGCTTAAGCTTTTATCAAACATATTCTCAAAAACTCAATAACGTTTACAAAGGAAAGATCATACCAGGAATAGAGTGTAACCCTATTCTCAAACTTCAATCCTTTTGCAACTTTTCCAACGAAGATGTCCCCTGTCTGAGACACTTAGTGTACTAGGTCCGAGCTTTATCCTTTGAGCTTTACACAATTGCCTCAGTAGGAATGTCCCCTGAATCCTAAAGGTATATGAGGATTGATCACCCTCAACAAATAAGTCAAAAGGAAGTTATCTTATTAACATGTCAAAAGTTGTGCTTTTGGATTCACCTCAAACCGAGGCCCATCCACCAAAAGCGCAATTGGTCTTTACCATACTTATGTAACGATTGAAGGTTCTATCTCAAAACGGGACCTGTCCACCTTCAACCGTTACGACATTCAAAACAGGTTGTACTAACCGATGACCAAGGGCTTCATCCTGAAACCCTGGACCCATCCACCTTTGGTCATCGTATTGTTCTAGTGCAGGAAATATAAATTGTTCAAGGTGGCGGGACCAGTCCACGTAAAAGTGGCTGACAATTTCGTTACTATTGGCTATATCCTGAATCCTAAAGGTATATGAGGATTGATCACCTTCTCTCACGAAAGGGTATTTTCATACTCTTTAAGGTTTAAAGGTTTTCACCTTTCTAAGTCTTGGAATTTATACACTCCCGCCTGTAGCGCACGAAAATTTGGGATTTCCCCCGGGATACTAAGGATTTATCTCCAGTATATTTTGGGTTTTACCCCTGTAACACAAAAAATTGTCTGTACAATTGGAACTGATTTCCAGAAAATTTCTAAGTATTCGAGAACATTATGCACAGGGGACATTCCTACTGAGGCAATTGTGTAAAGCTCAAAGGATAAAGCTCGGACCTAGTACACTAAGTGTCTCAGACAGGGGACATCTTCGTTGGAAAAGTTGCAAAAGGATTGAAGTTTGAGAATAGGGTTACACTCTATTCCTGGTATGATCTTTCCTTTGTAAACGTTATTGAGTTTTTGAAAATATGTTTGACAAAAGCTTAAGCATCCTGATTAGGATAAATTTTCGGTATATATTCTCAAGATGTATTTTCAAAATACTTTTCAGGATATTTGATTAAAATATTTGGAAGTGATACTAGTTTGAAATTAAAACCTTGATCAAACAAGTATTGTCAAAACAGGCTTTAGAAAGTGGACTATCTTTTATTCTTTAAAAGTTTTCTCTAAAGTTGATTGAATTTTTAGAAGTTCTATTTAATAAAAGTTTCATAATATATCACTGAGTATATTGCTCAGGATATTTTCAAAAGATAGTTGTAGAAAATTTTGCAAAGCTAAAATCTACATTAAGGAATGCATTACAGAAATTAAAAGGCAACAACAAATAAGTCAAAAGGAAGTTATATTATTAACATGTCAAAAGTTGTGCTTTTGGATACACCTTAAACCGAGGCCCATCCACTAAAAGCACAATTAGTCTTTACCATACTTATGTAACGATTGAAAGTTCTATCTCAAAACGGGACCTGTCCACCTTCAACCGTTACGACATTCAAGACAGGTTGTACTAACCGATGACCAAGGGCTTCATCCTGAAACCCAGGACCCATCCACCTTTGGTCATCATATTGTTCTAGTGCAGGAAATATAAATTGTTCAAGGTGGCGGGACCAGTCCATGTAAACGTGGCTGACAATTTCGTTACTATTGGCTATATCCTGAATCCTAAAGGTATATGAGGATTGATCACCCTCTCTCACGAAAGGGTATTTTCATACTCTCTAAGGTTTAAAGGTTTTCACCTTTCTAAGTCTTGGAGTTTATACACTCCCGCCTGTAGCGCACGTAAATTTTGGATTTCCCCCGGGATACGAAGGATTTATCTCCAATATATTTTGGGTTTTACCCCTGTAACACAAAAAATTGTCTGTACAATTGGAACTGATTTCCAGAAAATTTCTAAGTATTCGAGGACATTATGCACAGGGGACATTCCTACTGAGGCAATTGTGTAAAGCTCAAAGGATAAAGCTCGGACCTAGTACACTAAGTGTCTCAGACAGGGGACATCTTCGTTGGAAAAGTTGCAAAAGGATTGAAGTTTGAGAATAGGGTTACACTCTATTCCTGGTATGATCTTTCCTTTGTAAACGTTATTGAGTTTTTGAAAATATGTTTGACAAAAGCTTAAGCATCCTGATTAGGATAAATTTTCGGGATATATTCTCAAGATGTATTTTCAAAATACTTTTCAGGATATTTGATTAAAATATTTGGAAGTGATACTAGTTTGAAATTAAAACCTTGATCAAACAAGTATTGTCAAAACAGGCTTTAGAAAGTGGACAATCTTTTATTCTTTAAAAGTTTTCTCTAAAGTTGATTGAATTTTTAGAAGTTCTATTTAATAAAAGTTTCATAATATATCACTGAGTATATTGATCAGGATATTTTCAAAAGATAGTTGTACAAAATTTTGCAAAGCTAAAATCTACATTAAGGAATGCATGACAGAAATTAAAAGGCAACAACAAATAAGTCAAATGGAAGTTATATTATTAACATGTCAAAAGTTGTGCTTTTGGATTCATCTCAAACCGAGGCCCATCCACCAAAAGCACAATTAGTCTTTACCATACTTATGTAACGATTGAAGGTTCTATCTCAAAACTGGACCTGTCCACCTTCAACCGTTACGACATTTAAAACAGGTTGTAGTAACCGATGACCAAGGGCTTCATCCTGAAACCCAGGACCCATCCACCTTTGGTCATCGTATTGTTCTAGTGCAGGAAATATAAATTGTTCAAGGTGGCGGGACCAGTCCATGTAAACGTGGCTGACAATTTCGTTACTATTGGCTATATCCTGAATCCTAAAGGTATATGAGGAATGATCACCCTCTCTCACGAAAGGGTATTTTCATACTCTCTAAGGTTTAAAGGTTTTCACCTTTCTAAGTCTTGGAGTTTATACACTCCCGCCTGTAGCGCACGAAAATTTTGGATTTCCCCCGGGATACGAAGGATTTATCTCCAGTATATTTTGGGTTTTACCCCTGTAACACAAAAAAATTGTCTGTACAATTGGAACTGATTTCCAGAAAATTTCTAAGTATTCGAGGACATTATGTACAGGGGACATTCCTACTGAGGCAATTGTGTAAAGCTCAAAGGATAAAACTCGGACCTAGTACACTAAGTGTCTCAGACAGGGGACATCTTCTTTGGAAAAGTTGCAAAAGGATTGAAGTTTGAGAATAGAGTTACACTCTATTCCTAGTATGATCTTTCCTTTGTAAACGTTATTGAGTTTTTGAAAATATGTTTGACAAAAGCTTAAGCATCCTGATTAGGATAAATTTTCGGGATATATTCTCAAGATGTATTTTCAAAATACTTTTCAGGATATTTGATTAAAATATTTGGAAGTGATACTAGTTTGAAATTAAAACCTTGATCGAACAAGTATTGTCAAAACAGGCTTTAGAAAGTGGACTATCTTTTATTCTTTAAAAGTTTTCTCTAAAGTTGATTGAATTTTTAGAAGTTCTATTTAATAAAAGTTTCATAATATATCACTGAGTATATTGATCAGGATATTTTCAAAAGATAGTTGTACAAAATTTTGCAAAGCTAAAATCTACATTAAGGAATGCATGACAGAAATTAAAAGGCAGCAACAAATAAGTCAAAAGGAAGTTATTTTATTAACATGTTAAAAGTTGTGCTTTTGGATACACCTTAAACCGAGGCCCATCCACCAAAAGGACAATTAGTCTTTACCATACTTATGTAACGATTGAAAGTTCTATCTCAAAACGGGACCTGTCCACCTTCAACCGTTACGACATTCAAAACAGGTTGTACTAACCGATGACCAAGGGCTTCATCCTGAAACCCAGGACCCATCCACCTTTGGTCATCGTATTGTTCTAGTGCAGGAAATATAAATTGTTCAAGGTGGCGGGACCAGTCGATGTAAACGTGGCTGACAATTTCGTTACTATTGGCTATATCCTGAATCCTAAAGGTATATGAGGATTGATCACCCTCTCTCACGAAAGGGTATTTTCATACTCTCTAAGATTTAAAGGTTTTCACCTTTCTAAGTCTTGGAGTTTATACACTCCCGCCTGTAGCGCACGAAAATTTTGGATTTCCCCCGGGATACGAAGGATTTATCTCCAGTATATTTTGGGTTTTACCCCTGTAACACAAAAAATTGTCTGTACAATTGGAACTGATTTCCAGAAAATTTCTAAGTATTCGAGGACATTATGCACAGGGGACATTCCTACTGAGGCAATTGTGTAAAGCTCAAAGGATAAAGCTCGGACCTAGTACACTAAGTGTCTCAGACAGGGGACATCTTCGTTGGAAAAGTTGCAAAAGGATTGAAGTTTGAGAATAGCACACGCTATTCCTGGTATGATCTTTCCTTTGTAAACGTTATTGAGTTTTTGAAAATATGTTTGACAAAAGCTTAAGCATCCTGATTAGGATAAATTTTCGGGATATATTCTCAAGATGTATTTTCAAAATACTTTTCAGGATATTTGATTAAAATATTTGGAAGTGATACTAGTTTGAAATTAAAACCTTGATCAAACTAGTATTGTCAAAACAGGCTTTAGAAAGTGGACTATCTTTTATTCTTTAAAAGTTTTCTCTAAAGTTGATTGAATTTTTAGAAGTTCTATTTAATAAAAGTTTTCATAATATATCACTGAGTATATTGATCAAGATATTTTCAAAAGATACTTGTACATAATTTTGCAAAGTTAAAATCTACATTAAGGAATTCATGACAGAAATTAAAAGGCAACAACAAATAAGTCAAAAGGAAGTTATATTATTAACATGTCAAAAGTTTTGCTTTTGGATTCACCTCAAACCGAGGCCCATCCAGCAAAATCACAATTAGTCTTTACCATACTTATGTAACGATTGAAGGTTCTATCTCAAAACGGGACCTGTCCACCTTCAACCGTTATGACATTCAAAACAGGTTGTACTAACCGATGACCAAGGGCTTCATCTTGAAACCCAGGACCCATCCACCTTTGGTCATCGTATTGTTCTAGTGCAGGAAATATAAATTGTTCAAGGTGGCGGGACCAGTCCATGTAAAAGTGGCTGACAATTTCGTTACTATTGGCTATATCCTGAATCCTAAAGGTATATGAGGATTGATCACCCTCTCTCACGAAAGGGTATTTTCATACTCTCTAAGGTTTAAAGGTTTTCACCTTTCTAAGTCTTGGAGTTTATACACTCCCGCCTGTAGCGCACGAAAATTTGGGATTTCCCCCGGGATACGAAGGATTTATCTCCAGTATATTTTCGTATTGTTCAGATTCAAGCCAAAAATCAAGTTCAGAGATGTCTAGTAAGCATATTCTCAGTAATTATCTTTATTTATCAAACCTATTATTTTTCAGAGGTATTATGAGTTTTAAAAATATCTTCCCTTGTGCAGTACCAGTTGTCAACCTTGAAGGCTTGCAACTTGACGAGTTGGATAGTTACTCCTGCCTTGTACCTGTCAAACAAGGTAAGGCTTGCACACTCTTGTTCATGAGATCCATGAAGCCTGCAGGTGCATTCTTCAATCCGAAAGGCATAACCAGAAACTCGTAATGTCCATAACGAGTCCTGAATGCTGTTTTAGAGATATCCTCTCTTCGGACTCTCAGTTGATGGTAGACTGACCTCAGGTCAATCTTGGAATAGAAACTCGACCCTTGCAACTAGTCGAATAAGTCATCAATGCGTGGAACAGGATAACGGTTCTTCATGGTCACCTTGTTGAGTTCGCGGTAGTCAATACACATTCTGAAGGTACCGTCTTTCTTCTTCACGAATAAGACTGGAGCTCCCCAGGGCGAAGAGCTAGGACGTATAAAACCCTTTTCCAAGAGTTCTTGTAATTGCGTGGACAGTTCTTCAAGTTCTGATGGAGCTAGACGATAAGGTGCTCGAGCTATGGGCGCTGCTCCAGGAGCTAGCTCGATTTGAAATTCAACTTGACGATGTGGCGGAAGACCAGGTAATTCCTTAGGAAATACCTCGGGAAACTCACGTACAATAGGGATGTCTTCAATTCTCTTCTCTTCCGTTGATGTGTCAGTAACGAGTGCTAAAATGGCAGTGTGGCCCTTTCGCAAACACTTCTGGGCCTTAAGGAAAGAGATGATGCCTACGACAGCACCACTCTTGTCGCCATGAATCACGAGAGGTTCTTCACCAGAACGAGGAATGCGGACGATTTTCTCCTTGCAAACAATCTCCGCTTGATGATGAGATAGCCAATCCATCCCAATAACGACGTCAAAACTACCCAGTACGATGGGAATAAGATCGATAGAGAAGGTCTGACCAGCTAAGACGAGGTTACAACTGTTAACTATGTGCGTGGCCTCGAGACTTTTACCGTTTGCTAGTTCTACCGTGTGTTTGATGTTCAAAAGTGTTGGAGTGCGCTTAAGCATTTGGCTAGCTCTTAAGGACACATAACTAGTATCGGCACCCGAATCAAATAAAACAGTAACAAAGAAGTCGTCCAGAAGGAACTTACCCATTTTCGCATTGGGATCGTTCTTTGCATCACTCTGAAGGTTTCAAGGAGTGATCACCGAGGATCAAGAGTCGAGCCTTCCAAACTCTCTATGCTAGAGGGTGTTCATTTCAGTGTCTTTGCATGGTGGAGCGAGAACAAAATGTCACTGTGGTAAGAGAATGACGGTTTGGTCTAAGCAAATGGTAGAAATTAGACATAACATAAACCAATAATCATGTGTCGGTACAAAAGCTAGTATAAAGATTCCACGTTTTTAAGAAGACTATCATGGAATAGTACGATTTCTTGTAGTGTAAGGCGGGTCAGGTAAGCGTATAGATTATCGTGTTCGCCTGTAGATCGAGTAATCCATATTTCTGTCCTTGAGCGTCCTGAAGACTATCCCATCAGTAAGGGCATCCATTCGCTAGGTTGGGTTTTCGAGGGAGTAAATCAAGTAGAAGAAGCATTAACCACCCAATAAGGTAATGGGGGTAATCTTGTGATCGGTGGGAATAGTGGTGTGGTTGTTGGTGTTTCGTTAAATCAGTTGCCAATCAAAGAAACAGGGAATTAATGAGGTTCATGCGAAGAATCGAGCGAAAACAGGGGTCCACCAATAACAGAAGAATTCGACCAAGTAATATGTCGCTTAGAAGCAATTCTAGTAGTGAGGTGTGGCGGCATGACACAAAAAGTGAAGTTCGTTGCATTACGATCACGGAAGTATATCACTTGTCCAAAATAGAGTTTGGTTGGTAGGGTTGCGAGTTGCAAAGCGACGAACGCGCGTAACTGTGACTGCTTCGTTTCTGGTAACGACGACCAATGGAGATGATGAGGTCCGTCAACGGGGATGCGTGGGTATAGTTCTCCAAAACCCGAGTTCGTTTGAGCCAGGTCGAGTCTTCCTAAATGTTGACGTACAAGCCGAATGTACGGAGGGTCAGATGGTGACGTCATGTCGAGTTAAGCGTGTAAATAGATAGAATGCATAAACAGTTGTCGTAGAGGGGTGACGAGAAATTAGAAAATAATTTGACCACCACTTGTCAAATTTCAAGTAAACAATTGCATATAAAGAATGCAGTAGGGCTAATAGACAACATGCTACTACCCTAAATAAACACACCATAAACACCACACCGGACAAAAGTAATCTAGTAAGTAAGAAATATAAACTTAAATCATACCACCTAGTGTGTTGAGTCTTGCACGTGGAGCGAAGCGTCGTTGTGGATCGTTGAGCACTGTACAGGTTATAGTCTGGTTTTATCAAAAAGCTTTTCCCTTTTTAAAACCAAGTTCACTATAACAATGGCTCTGATACCAATCTGTCACACCCCCAAAATCCACCATGCGGGGCATCACCGCTTGGAGGCGTGACAAGACCAGGATCGAGCCACCAATCATATTGAACATCGTAATTAAGTAAATAAGACCAACCACAATACGATTGGTGACCAAAGCTAGTTAACCATGTTTAGTTTAAACAGCGGAAGCATAAAAGTAAATCCAAAAGCATAAGTCCATAGTTTATAAGTTAAAGTTCAAAACGCAAGTTTAATAAGTTCATAAGGATTTAAATAGTAAGCACGAAACATAACAGTCCGTACACCACAACGACTCCTTCCTCGTGCAAGCTCCAAGCGTTTAACGACCTGTAAGGTATGTAACAGCGAGTCAACAACAAAGTTGAGTGAGTTCACGTTTGGTTGTTTAGTTTTAAGTTGTTTCTGAAAAATGTGGTTTGACTTTCGTTGGCTTAATTGCCGTGGGGGTTACCCCGTAGTTGAAAGTATGTTTAACCAGTTCCTTTGTCATTACCCAAACCATAACCATAATCAGTGTGGGCTTTCCCCGTTTGAACTACTAGACGGTATGATATCGACTACTACGCAAATAAGTTGTGCCCTATATCAGTGTCTATCATCACTGATAGTCTGCCATAGTCCATTAGTACACGCCCGTCCGACCGGCATGGTGTGAGGTTTGTTAAACCTAATAGCGCTATTAACTAATGACCCGCTCGCCATTGGCCTCGGCGATTAAGTCGATATAATGAAGAGGGACTTATTGATAGAGTTTTGTCTAGCTAGTTTAAGATTGTTGTCCTACACCAGGAGGACGAACGTACGTATTCTGCACCAGGAGAATTCGTAGGATTAATAATGGCATCCTACCTATGGAGGATGGCCGTACATATCTTCCCAAGGGGATATGTAGATTTAGTTTTAAATTCTTTAACCCATTCCCAAACCACCGGGAATCCCATGCCTTGTAGAAAGTGTGAACTCACCTCGGTTTGCTCGGTTAGATTCTCAAATATAGCTAACAGTAAAGGTCGGTCAATCACGTCCTAATATGATTACCAGTTAGTCATTTAGTGATTTTTAAATAGAGCACAAAGTTCCTACACGTATCTATCACATAACATGCATCACTTTAACGGTTTAGGCCCATATAAGTTTCCCATCCATTCCCCACTCATAAACAAACATACGATGATGCACATAACACATATAACAAGTTATATCATTCACAGATAACCTACCCGACATTTAGACATGCAAATTACAACTTCTGTCATTTCAGCATTAATATTCAAAACTGGCTGTTTTCGGACATTTTAATAAAATAGTTAACTTATTCTAAAAATTCCCAAATTTTTACAGAATGTCTTAAAAGTTCCAAATTTTATTGTGTAAAAATATCGGGGTCCAGTTCATTACTAATATTTTATAAAAATTCATTTTCCGGACTGAACTCAGATTTATCTTTTCCTGACCACAGTCCACGGAATAATTTATTTAAAATTCATCGAGAGTCCGATTTACGAAATTCCTGTGGGGTAATTACAAATACATCAGTTGTCATCTACTGTACAAATTTCATGATCTAACTCTACACAGCACTCAAGTTATGACATAAAACAAAACGTATATTTTCAGCAGAAAAATGCAGCTCTAGCTGCTGTTACAAAATGACGCTTTAAAAATAGTAAACGAAGTCCAAAAATTATGATTCCGGTGCCATTAGAACCGTATTTCATAATAACATGTTATAGACTCAAAACATCAGTTTTTCGTTGAGTTATGACCTGTTTACAGCCAACTGAAGTTGGCTGTAAAAGCTTGGACAGGTTCTGTTTTCAGCCTTTAGCTTCCTAGTTCGTGTTCGATTGATTCCGTTAACATGTTTAGTGACCACAACAACATCAAATATTAATATTAACCAGCAAAACATCAGATAATCAACCAAGAATCATAACAACACAAGATCTACATGATTTACACACATAACTTCTCTTTATCCATCTTTCATCTTATGTTCAAGACTTGTTTAAGGTTCTTTAGAGTTTCTTATCATTTTGATCACTACACATCTTTAACCACCTAAACATGATGTAAGAAGCAAAGATCTATGTTCTTACCACTAGTTCAAGACTAGGGAAGTTCAAGAGTAGAAAAGTGGTGGTTAATAGCGAATAGAGAAGGTCCTTCCACTTCCGAGAGCACCAAGCTTCGTTGTATACCTTGTAGCACCTTTGTATACTCTTGAAATAGGTTGGATTGAATTGAAAAATGGTGGTGGTGTTGGCTCTTTGTTCAACCGAGATGAAGAAGAAAAGAAGGAGAAGGAGTGTGTGTGAAATGTAGGTGTGAGTATGAGAAGTATGAAGCTAGTGGTCCTTCTTTATATCTTTCCAACATCCTATCTTCCATTGGACAAAGTGTTCCCTAAAGTACCATACATGATCAATTAGGATCTTAAACAAATCAAGAAGATCTCATGGTAGGACTCCATATGGAACCGTGAATGGGGGGTGGGGGGGTTGGTTTAGTTGGGTAGCAATGGATGGTTAGGGATCTAGTTAGGAGAAACAAATGTTTAGTTAATGGTTATGGTGTGTTATTATTTATAAGGTGTGTTAGGGTGTTCGGGGACCCTAACTAGTTTAGAAAAATAGAAATAATGTGTTTGACAATATTTTTTGTGTTCCGGGTAAAGTCCGGTTGTTCGGTTCGGTGTTGTTCCGTTAAAGTGCTTAATTAATCCGTAAAATGTCCTATATATATATTTTTTTGTAACATTTTTAATTTTCAACACTCAGGAAGGCATACCGGACTATTTAGTAACTTTTCTGTATACTACTAGCATATTAACAAGCACATGTAAGTATAACACAGTAATCAGAGAGCAGTTAAGTAATTCCACACAGTCGTCAAGCACTTTAATTATCATTAATAAATTGTATGGAATACATGGAATTTTGAGGGTTGTCACATTATCTCAGTTGGTACTCCAAACCTAGTCAGGATATTCCTTTTTATGAAGGATACCACTTCCTGATCTCTAACTTGAACAAATGCTTCTGCTTCAACCCACTTGGAGAAATAATCCGTCATTGCCAACATGAAAACCTTTCCTCCTGGAGCCTTTGGAAGCTTTCCCACTATATCCATACCCCACTTCATAAACGGCCAAGGGGAAACAATAGGATACAGCGGTTCAGCAGGCTGATGTAATATGTTACTATGTCTTTGACATGCATCACATCTTCGAGCATATTCTGTGGCATCTTTCCTCATCGCCAGCCAATAATATCCTGTCCTTAATATTTTTTAGAATAAGGGCCTTCCCCCAGTATGGTTGCCACAATCCCCTTCATGTATATCCTAAAGTACTTCTTTGGTTTCGGGATCCTCCAAGCACCTCAGATATGGTCCTGCAAGAGATTTCTTATACAAAACATCATTTATAATAGTGAATCGTGATACCTTCATTCTAAAGGCTTTAGGATTCTCATTCTTTGGGATGTGTCTTTCCTTGAGATATCTCATGATTGGAGCCGTCCAGGACTTAGGATCCCCCTCAGGATAGTCATCATCAGGATCCTGAATACTTATTACTTCCTTATCCTGAGGATTCGTCGCAGGATATAGGATATGTAATATTGGTATCCGGGTTCCTTCTGGTATCCTTACCGATGATCCCAGATTTGCCAAGGCATCAGCTTCAGCATTATCTTCTCTTGGTACCTGTTCAAGTGTAAAAATGTCGAAATATCCTGCTAATTTTTTGAGAATTTCGAGATACTCGATTAACTTCTCTCCTTTAACTGCATAGGTTCCATTAAAATGATTAGTGATTAACAAGGAGTTAACATATACTTGCAAATTCTTGATATTCATATTTTTAGCCAACTCTAATCCTGCAATTAAAGCCTCATATTCTGCCTCATTATTAGTAGCAGGAAATTCACACCTAATAGCATGGGGTAATATGTCCCCCTGTGGCGATTTTAGTAGTATACCTAAGCCTACACCTCTTACGTTAGATGCACCATCAGTATATAATGTCCAGCATTCTATGTTTTCTCCTAGCTGCTGTACTTCTAAATCTACTTCATTTTGAATGTCACTACTGAAATCAGCCACAAAGTCAGCTAAAGCCTGAGACTTTATGGCATTTCTAGGCTCATATACTAAGTCATAAGCACTCAATTTTACTGACCACTTGGCCATCCTACCTGACATCTCTGGTTTCCTAAGCACGTTTTTAACTGGATAATTGGTTTTAACATGAATCCTATGTGTCTCAAAATAATGTCTAAGTTTTGTTGATGCCATAACTAGTGCTAATATCAATTTCTCTAGATGAGAATATCTAGTTTCAGCATCTAGTAAACTTTTACTAACATAATAGACAGGATATTGCTGACCTTCATGGTCCTTTATAAGAACGGCACTTACAGCATTCCCTGATACAGCGAGGTATAGGGATAGTGGTTCACCATTTTCTGGCTTCATCAATAGAGGTGCAGTTGAGAGATATCGCTTCAAATCCTGCAAGGCTGCTTCATGCTTTGCTCCCCATTCGAACTTTTTATTCTTCTTGATGATATCATAAAATTCCTTGCATTTTTCCGAGGATCTTGAAATAAATCTGTTCAATGCTGCTACTCGGCCTGTTAACCGTTGAACATCCTTCATATTCAAAGGTGATTTTATATCCAGGATAGCTCTAATCTGCTCCGGGCTCGCCTCTATGCCTCTTTTCATCACCATATATCCTAGAAACTTTCCTGCCCCCACTCCGAAATGGCACTTAGCAGGATTCAGTTTCATGTTATACTGATCCAGGATATCAAATGCTCCCTTGATATCCTGGAGGTGATCCTCAGCCTTTTTAGATTTCACCACCATATCGTCAATATATACCTCCATGGTGTCCCCCAGCTTATCTTTAAACATCATGTTTACCAACCTCTGGTATGTTGCACCTGCATTTTTCAAACCAAAGGGCATAGCAGTATAACAATATATACCTGTTGGTGTCATGAAGGCAGTATCCTCCTGGTCCGAAGGCTCCATTTGAATCTGTTGAAATCCTGAGGAGGCATCCATGAAGGTTAACATCTCATGCCCGGCAGTAGCATCCACCATTGCATCAATATGGGGAAGAGGAAATGGGTCTTTAGGACAAGCCTTGTTCAAGTCCGTGTAATCTACACAGACTCTCCATTTCCCATTTTTCTTCTGTACTACGACTACATTTGCTAGCCATCTTGGAAACTTGACTTCCCTAATCATTTTGGACTTCAACAATCTTTCAACTTCCTCTTGGATAATTGCATTTCGTTCAGGAGCAAACTTCCTTCTCTTTTGTTGTATAGGCTTGAACGTGTTGTCAATTCCAAGCTTGTGAGTGATGATGTCTTTGGATATACCTGTCATATCCTCATGTTTCCATGCAAATGTTGACATCCTGCACTTCAAAAAGTTAGTTAATTGTTCTTCAATATCCTGAGGGATATTGGTTCCTACGAGCACCGAGATATCAGGATTATCCTGATCCAGGATAACTTTCTTCATATCCTGCTCTGAAGCCTCCATGATATCCTGGGCCCGCATCTTTAATTGCTATGCTGGATTAGGCTTGGTTGAGGATTTCATTGAGGATGAGTAGCATTCCTTTGCCTCCTGCTGATCACTATCAACTTTGATGACCCCCCAAGGGGTAGGGATCTTGATGCACTGGTGATAAGTCGATGGCACAGCCTTCATGTCATGGATCCATGGCCTGCCTAGTATGATGTTATAGCAGGATAGGGAGTCCATCACACAGAAGCGTTGTATCGAGTTAACCCCTTCAACGTATACTGGTAACTTTATCTCTCCTACGGTATTCCTAGCTTCTCCACTGAAACCAACGAGCACAGTGGACTTCGAAGTAATGTCCATCGGAGATACATTCATCCTCTTCAATGTTTCCAGCTGAATTATATTGACGGAGCTACCATTATCCACCAATATCCTGCGTACAAAATGGTTAGCAACATATAATGTTATTACGAGAGCATCATGGTGAGGATCCTGGACAGTATCCCTGTCATCACTATCGAAAGTGATCACTTTATCGGTTGTAAGGGTAGTCATCCTAGCTGGTTTGTCTCCCCTTTCAGTCTTAGCTTCCTTTGCATGTCTCTTGGCCGCAGAATACGAAGTCCCACAAATGTTGGATCCTCCTGAAATAAAGTTAATTATTTTGGCATCTGCTGGGGGTGATGCTACTCGTTCAGGATCCTTCTCAGGATCCTGCCCTTTATTCTTCTTTCTTCCCAGGAAATCCTTCAGATATCCTTTGCTTAACAGGTAACTTATTTCTTTCCTCAGAGCAATGCAATCCTCGGTCACATGTCCGAAATCTTCATGGAAGGCACACCATTTGGATTTATCCTTCCAATCAGCTTTCTGCTGATTCTTTCTAGGCCACCTAGCTTTGTCTCCTAAACCCTGCATAGCATACATTAACTCAGGTATATTAACAGAAAAGCAGTATTCAGATAATTCAGGATATTCTTCAGGATCCTCGTCTTCAACAGCATTTACTTTCTTGTTATCATTTCTACCATATGGCTTGGGGCGATATGGTTTATACGAGGATTCTGATTTCCTGTTGGTTGATTCGTAGGTTGAGGTAGAATTCATCCTCTCTTGCATCTTTTTGTCATCTTCCAAGCGGATATATCTCAAAGCTCTGTTACGAGCTTCGTCGAGATTCCTGCAGGGATTCATTACAAGATCCTGATAAAACTGAGAATCCTTTTGTAACCCTATCTTAAAAGCCTGCATAGCTGTTGCAACATCAAGATGTGGGATATCCAAGGATTCTCGACTAAACTTGTTCACATAATCCCTCAAGGATTCCTGAGGTCCTTGAGTTATCCTGTAAAGATCACTGGTTAGTTTCTCAAAACTCCAACTGCAAGAAAACTGACTATTAAATAAATTAACCAAATGAGCAAACGAAGTAATTGAGTGAGGAGGAACATTTAACAGCCATTTTAAGGCTGATCCTGTCAAGGTAGAAACGAAACCCTTGCATAAGCACGCTTCCTTGAGTTCCGGAGGGAATGGGTTAATCTCCATTCTTTCTCTATGCTGGGCAATATGCTCCTCAGGATCCATAGTCCCATCATACAGTTTCATGTTTGGGGTCTGAAATCTTTTTGGGATTTCAGCATCACGGATAGGATATGCAAAGCGGGATATCCTGTGGCTGTCTTGAGATACTTCCGGAATTGGCTGGACCACTCCAGGTACACTGGATATCATGTCCTTCAATTTCTGAAGCTCCCTAGTAAATGTTGACGTCATACCTGCATCCTGCAAAGACCCATTGTTGTTACTAGCAAGAATATTATTATTTGACACATTACCGATCTGAGGATTCTGGCCATATCCTGAAGCATATCCTGAGCTCCTCACAGTTGACATCCTAACCGAGGAGGGTATCTCAGGGGTATGATTATGAGAATGGCTTGGGACAATGTTCCCCCGGTTATCCTCAGTGTAAACTACAGAACTGAAGTTCAAAGCCCTAGGCTGTATAGGGGTGACAGTTTCTTCAGCAGGTCTAGTTGGGCCGGATTTCAAGAGTTGTATTTCTCTCATCAGCATCCGATTAGTTTCCTCCTGCTGCTTCATCTGTTCCTGTACACTACCAAACAAATTCAGAATTTCATCATTAGATGCCAAGACAGGACCGGATCCCTGGGTACTGGGAGCTGGGATAACATCCCGAGCTACATGACTTTCAGCTCCGTGTGATGAAGCCTGCATTCTTGGAGGAGGAGGTGGAAGCACCGAACCAATTGTTGCAGAGGTTGTAGCAGACATGGTGGGAGAGCTCATGTTTGATCTCGAGGCCATTGAAAACAATTTAGAAAAAAGTTTTGACAATAGAAAACCGAGTAATGATTTTACTAAAGTTTTTAGCAAAAATAGCACCACTTGCCCCACGGTGGGCGCCAAATTGTTTTGGTCAAAAATTACCGAAGCAATTAAGTGATCAAATTAGTTAAGTGAGGTAGTGTGCTAGATATATATGTGAAAAATATATTTACCAAGTTAATTGTAAAAATAGTTTCAGGATATGGCTCAGGATATAGAACTGTATCTGTGATCAAACAATGAGCAAAAAAGTAAAGGTTGACACGTGATGTACGAGGAAAGCCCTTGATCAATCTAGATCGTCGGCATAAAACCTCAGGAGCTGACAATCGCAGCTGCCTTGTTCTTCTATTACTTCAAATATCAGGATACAGTGCAGGATGTGATGCAGATCAACTAGGTGTTATAATGTAATTTGAATACAAGTGTTTGTGTATAGTGTTTGCAGTGAGCTAGAGAACAAAAGTGTTCGAAAGTGTGTGTGAAAGTTGTGTGCCTTAATCTGATCCACCCCCATCTATTTATAGTAAAAGAAATGAAACAAACTATCCTAAATAACCGGGATCCGGGGAATATTCCCCACTCGAACGTTGTAGACCTGGTCTTTCGGGATCAACGTCTCTCACATAACAGATACGCCCGAGTCTTGAGGAGAAGAAGTCCATCTGACCGTTAGTAACCCACGGCCTCTTACCTGCATGTGGTTAATTTAGTTAACACCAGGATATCGCCCAGGATGTCAGCAATATCCTAATCCAGTATCCTGATCACAAGCAAACAACCAAAAGCAGGATATTAGTCAGGATATGTACGCTCAGAAAATGACCCATAACACTAACCTCTTCCTAACACCCAAGCAACACACCCCTCACTATATCTCTCCTCTCGGTGATAAGTAAACACTAGCAAAGATACGCTAGACACACAAAAGGCAAACGGGTGATTGCACAACTATATGCTTGTACCTAAATCGGTCCTCCGCCTAACAAGTGCCAAAACATGAATGCAAATCAAAGGGACTGGAAGGTTGTAACGTGGCTAGGCATACGGGTAGGAAATGGAAATATATATGTAGAGTAGCGAATGACTTAACACATTCTTTTATTACACATAAAACAAACAAAACAAAACATAAACTTCTATATGCAAGACAACTCATGCATCATTTTTTTCATTGCTTTTTCTCTTTTTTTTTCTTTTTTTTTCTTTTCTTTCTTTCTTGTCTTTTTTTAGACATAGAGAAACATCCAACATAACATAACTAAACACAACTATAACAAACTACTAATACTACAAGACCGGGTCAAATCGGGTAAATTTTTGGCGAACTAGGTATGGGTTAACAAATGATTGGCTTTAGGCACAAAATGGGCAACTAAATATTAGTTGTAATTGGATTAAATTTGCGTGTGACTACGATAACACGTCAAATTTTGGCGCCGTTGCAGGGGAGTAGTGCGCAACGTGTGTTAATTTAGTAGTTTTTGTTTGTTATTTTCAGGTTTAGGCTGGTTGTGTTTAGTGTGCAGGTACTTCAGGTGTATGCATTCTAGGGGCTCTCACAAGTCATCACCACTATCGTTTGATCCGGAAATTGAAAGAACTTTGCGGCAAAACAGAGTTTTATTATGAGAAAACAAGATCGTTGGTTCACCCACTTCACCCATCACACCAAGAAACATCTTGGAAGAAACACAAGTACCACCCACTACGGGTCAAACAACATCAACTTTCATTCCTACATCAACACAACCTTCACCAAATACCACCATTCCTAATTCCACTACCAATCCTACTCCACCACATGACGTTACACCAACCAACACTACATCACCCATTACTACCCAAGTTGAACCTACCCTTACCTATAGCCCTTCTTCAACAATTCCACCACTTTCACATTTTTTCTAGCTTCGGGTCAATCATCCTCTACCTATCCAATACCACCAAGTTCAACCGTTATTCATACTACATCTATATACCGACCACCGAACCAATCGGGGTTTCACTATTCATCTTTTCCTTTTGTTCAATCTTCGGGTATAGGAGGAGATGGATATGATGATGGACATGAAGAATACTTTAGAGGATACGAAGAAGAGGGATTTTATTATGGGGGTGATGGAGGTAATTTGGGACCTCAAGGAGGAGCGGGTCAAAAAAGTCAACCATTGCAACAAATTCAAGACACGGATAGACTACCGACGGGGGTACAACATATTCGGCCACAAGGGCCGCAGTTGCAATGGCCTACGCCTTTACATCAAGTTCGTCCACAAAATACACAACCTCAATATCAAAGGCCGATTCAACAACCACCAATGCAACAATAACAATTTCAGCCACCATTTGCACCTCAAGGGCCTATGCAAGGGCAAATGGGTCAACCAAGAGCACCATTAGGTACTCCACGAAGACATCACTGGGAGGTAGTGCTAGGAATCGAAGCTCATTTCCGACCCGTTATCACTAACAATCATTCTCCGTTAGTGATTCCTCATCACCCGGATGTAAGGACTTTTGAGGTTAGAACAACCGCACTCCAAAGTTTGCCAAAGTTTAAGGGGTTAGCAACGGAAGAACCTTACTTTCATTTGGAGACATATGACTCCATATGCAACACTATTGGAGGTCAAGGGTTTTCGTTGGACGATGTCAAGTTGGTTCTCTTCCAATTTTCTTTGGAAGATAAAGCAAAAAGATGGTTTAATACTTTGCCCTCCGCGTCAATTTATACATGGGCCGACATGCAACAAATTTTCTTAGAAGAGTTCTACACGTCCCAAAAGACCAATGATGCAAGGAGAAGCTTGAGAAGCTTCCAACAACAACTGGGGTAGATGTTTCATGAGGCTTTCGAAAGGTTCAACACGATGTTGAAAAATTGCCCTTATCACGGTATACAACTTTGGGAGTTGTTGAATGCGTTTCACGAGGGGTTGAGTTCGGAGGATGCTCGCAACTTAATGCCAATTACTAACGGTACGTTTGGTACAAATTTTGAGCATCATGATTGGCAATTTTTAGAGCAAATGGTGGTTACTTCAAAAAGTAAGGCTCAATCTTCGAGACGGGCAAGGCATGTTATTACAAGGCCACAAGTTCATGGGGTAGAGAATGTAGGTGTGCAAACCACAAATCAAGTGTATAATGTGTGCACTAATTGTAATGAGTTAGGTCACACGGCGGAAGTGTGTTTGGTAGGAGTGGTTGAAGAGCAAGTGGAGGAGGTGAATGCTATTCAAGGGGGTGGTCGAAACTTTAACATGAATTCGAACACATACCACCCCGGGTTAAGAAATCATCCTAACTTCCGTTATGGGAACCCGGCAAATCAAGCTAACCCAAATTTCCAAGGAGCTCAAGGTAATTTCGCACCCCGTCAACAATACAATCAAGGTAATTACCGGGGTGGAAACAATTTTGGCTACCAAGGGCAATTTCAACAATCGGGTGGTCAAGGTGGTTCTTCGGGTCAAACTTCATCAAGTGGGAATGAAGTTATGGATATGCTTCAGGCAATGCAACAAGAAATGCAAAAGAGGTATCAACTTGATGAAGTTCGGATGCAAAAGGATGAGGTTCGTGATAAAAGCATTCAAACACTAACAACTCAAATGGGTCAAATAGCAACTGAGGTGGCGGAATTGAAGAAAAGTAAAGGCCAACTTCCTAGCGACACTAAGGTAAATCCTTCCCATAGCTCATCACGTAATGTTAATATCAATCATGTTAGGGTTTTAAGAAGTGGAAAAGAATTTAAAGCAAACTTGTCATCGGGTTTGGTTGATGGGGTGGTTGAAGATATTACGGGCAATGAAAGTGATGAGGATGAAGTTTCACCACCTAGTGTGTCAAAGGAGTCTAATGTTGAAAAAATGGGGTTGGGTGAAATTCTAAAAGATAAAAAAGATGAAGGGGAGCCGAGTCAAGTCCCATTTCCATCGGTTCTACTTGACCCGGGTAAGAAAAATTTTATTTCAACAAGGGGTCCCCAAAAAGAAGAGTTGTGGGACATTTTAAAACAAGTAAAAGTTAACCTCCCGTTACTTGATGCAATCAAGCAAGTGCCCGCTTATGCTAAATTTTTAAAATAATTATGCACACAAAAAAGGCAACAAAAGAAAAAGTTGCCTAAGCGGGTCAACTTAACCGGGCAAGTTAGTGCGGTACTTAATTGGGAGCTTCTTCCTAAGCTCCAAGATCCGGGAACGCCATTAATAAATATTCAAGTTGGTAATTTTCAAATGTCAAAGGCGTTGTTAGATCTTGGAGTCGGAGTGAGCATTTTATCGGGGGGCTTATACGACCAATATGATTTTGGTCCATTAGCAAGGGTAGAGACAATGGTTGTTTTGGCTGATTTGTCTCATAAGCTACCTCAGGGGATGGTTCAATATGTTATAGTGAAAATCGATGAGTTTTATTACGCGGTTGACTTTTTAGTCTTAGACTACTCATCCGCGGACCCGAAACAACAACAAAATGTTATTTTGGGTTGGCCATTTTTTAGCACCGCGCATGCCGTGATTGATTGTCGATTTGGTACGGTCGACATGACATTCGGAAATAGAAAAATGAGATTAAATGTTTTTACTAAAAGTTCTAATTCTGTTGATGTTGATGAGTGTTTTATGGCAGATTTAGTCGACGGATGCAACCCGCATGAGTATGAGGAAGATATTTTGGAAACTTGTATTTGTGATTTTTCTGAACAGGTACATGCTTGTGCATTACGGGTTGAAGAGGAGAAGCAAGATGCTATGGCACTAAAGGAGGGTCGACCGCCATGGACCCATCAATTTGAAAGCTTGCCGGTGGAAATCAATTCGGGTACCAAACCATCTTTGGAGGAACCACCAACATTGGTGCTAAAAGACTTGCCAAGCCATTTGAGGTATGCATTCTTAGGGGATAATGACACTTTACCGGTCATTATTGCCTCTAATTTGGAGATGGCACAAGAGCAAGCTTTGTTGGAATTGTTAAAGGCAAATAAAGGGGCCATTGGGTGGACTATTGTCGATTTGAAAGGAATTAGTCCATCAAATGTCATGCACAAAATCATCACCACCGAAAATGCAAAACCAACGAGGGAGGCACAAAGAAGATTGAACCCGAATCTACGAGAAGTGGTAAAAAAGGAGGTAATTAAGTGGTTAAATGCGGGAATTATCTATCCTATTTCGGATAGTGCTTGGGTAAGTCCTACACAAGTAGTGCCTAAGAAGGCCGACATTCAAGTTATTAAAGATGAAAATGGTGAACAAATGCCACCCGATCGATCACCGGCTGGCGGGTTTGTATTGATTACCGCAAATTGAATGCCGCCACTTCTAAAGACCATTTCCCGCTACCTTTCATTGACCAAATTATTGAGAAATTATCGGGTCAAAAATATTACTGCTTTTTGGATGGGTACTCGGGTTACAATCAAATTGCAATTCACCCGGATGACCAACACAAGACCACCTTCACTTGTCCATATGGCACTTTTGCCTTTAGGCGAATGCCATTTGGCTTGTGTAATGCACCGACAACTTTCCAACGATGTATCATGAGTATCTTCTCGGACATGTGATGTGCGCAAAATGCAACATATAAATTACATCAAATGTGGCATAAAACTAACATTTTTTTAGTACTAATGTTGGAAAAAGTGTGTTTTTGTCTTCCTTTTGTATTTTCAGAATTAAATGAGCTCAAATGAATAAAAGAAGCAAAAAAGACAGCGAAATCTAACATAAATACAAGAAAAGGAATAAAAGTGGCATGCCCGACCCCTCGACAGCATCCTCCCAAGCAAAAACAAGAGAACAGAAGGCTGAACACTCCCCGTGCTCACTGAGCACGGGGGCGTGCCCAAGTGTCTGCAGAAAAGACAGAGTTGTAGAAGCTTCTATCACCCACCACGGGGGCGTGTCCAGCATACATGGGGTCGTGGTCAACTCTAAGATTCGCAGAATCTAGGAAAATCTTGATAGTACAGATACGCTTCTGCACACGGGGTCGTGCCCAGCGGACACGGGGGCGTGGTCAACTAATGCAGACAAACTGCATTTAATGAAGAAAGAAAAGTCGGGCGGACAAAGGGCCGTGCCCAATGGACACGGGGTCGTGTCCGGGCTTCTGTGCAGGCTATAAATAGGGGTGCTTGGCTCACTTGCAAATCATCCCTTGGCAAACCACCTCTCTCCCACTTCACCCATACTCCACCACCACCACAACACCATCATCCACCACCATCATCCATCATCCATCATAGAGTGTGTGTAGTAGTCTCGGGATCCATGATTGATAGTAAAAGTTCTTGACAATCAAAGGCCATGTTTGCCTAACTCTCTTACATCACTTGGTGAAGACAAGCATTTAGTGTAATACTTTTTATTTTTAATCTTTTCGCACTTTTTATTTGGTTATGTATTAATAACTTTAATAACTAGTTTCTTATGTTGAAGGTGAAACTTCCTTATCATTTGTTCGTGGTGTCTTGGCGTTATTTTATTGTCTATATAAAATAAAAGATTTACACCATTCATATCTCCACGGTCTATATAGAGATATGTTGGCTACCTGGTCGGGGGTTAAGGGAATGGTTTGGTAAGCGTCTTGCCTTGTTCAGTGTATAGATCCTGCAAGGACCTGGGTCAAGCTTAGTAGGACCTCCTTCAATACCCACTGGTATTGGATGGCGGGGGTCCGAATTTCTTGATCCCCTCATATGTAAACTACTATTAATATATTAACCTGGCTACTTAGGACTGTATCCCTGCTGACTCAGACTACTTAGGCGAGGGTAACGTCACCTTTAAAAGAGGGGCCTACCACATTATGCATTAATAACTTAATTAATTATTTTTCAATAATCCAACCCTTTAGGATTGTATCCTTGTTGACTCAAACTACTGGGTTGAGGGTAACGTCACCTTCAAAAGAGGGGCCTACTACAATAACAAAGATAATCTCTTAAAAAGTGCAAAAGTGCGGAAATAATCAAAGGTTACTCTCAAGGCGAGTCGGATCCAAGTGATTCATCTTGTCTATCTGTTTTTATTTTTATTTTTATTTTTATTTTTATTTTTTAGCATTTTAGTTTTTATTTTCATGTTCAAACCTTTTTCTAAACTTTTGTTTTGATTAGACGTTGGGGATAAACCGGTATTAAAAGCTCTTGTGTCATTGGACGACATCGGTATCTTACCAATACTATACTACGCTCACGATGGGTGCACTTGCCCATATGTGTGTTTAGTGTTAGTAAAATATCGTGTTTTATAAATTTAAAACTTGACCAAAGTGTTAAAAAGAGCTAAAAATATACATTAAAAACTATATAACACTCACACGCATCAAGTTTTTGGCGCCGTTGCCGGGGGCACAAGAATTTTAAGTAAGCTTAAAATCAACGGCCTAATCATTTTTTCTTATTTTTCTATTTTTTTAGGATTTTTCTTAATTTTTCAGCTTCTGCAGAGCTCAGCACGGGCCGTGCCCGCTGAACACGCCTCGTGCCCAATCTTTGGTACTGGCAATCCTGTTTTAAGTCAGACAGTAGCTGAACACGGGACCGTGCCCACTCAACACGCCCCGTGCCCAAGTATCAGTTACTGAAAACAGAACCGTAAGATCCCGACGGTTGGTAATTTCTGACATAAACATGAGTGATACTGATATTTTTTACTTTCGACACTCTTATTGTACGTGGTGTCAAATATGTGGTGGCCCTCATAAAGATTTAGAATGTTATTTTTTAAATTACAAGCCCCACTATATTGACCCATTGTTTTCCTGTAGCCTTAAGAAGGGCGAAAGTAAAAATAATCCTTATCTCTCCCTCGAATGCTCTCAATCAACCCTTCTAGGAGAAATGCTTCTTGGTGAATTATTTCAAATGGAAGATTTAATTCTTAATTGGGTGAAAGAACTTGAGATGGATATCATTAATTCACCTCAAGACGAAGCCCAAGAAGAATTATTGAGATCGCATTCGGATGAAAACAACTTCGTTGTTCCCGATATCACCTATAATTCTAGCAAAGACGTGAGCGATAGTCGTCCCTGTATCGATTGTGCCGTGAAGGACTCCCCATCGACCTCGTTCGATGCATACATAGACCCGAGCAATTCGACATACACCTTCTTTAACGAGAGCCCGGGAAAGGGTTGGACTTGTCCACCTACATTTAGAATAGGAATCACCCTCACCGACAACCTCTTGTGTTCTCGTCTTAATCTAAAGCAATTAAGGTATCTCAGGCACATTGGGGTTGTTCCGTCCAGTAAGGAACCGCCCGATCCGGTTAAATTCCTTAGAAATAGATGAAACTTCATAAACAGCCTCTAGACACGGGGCCGTGTCCAGGTCAACACGCCCCCGTGTCCACCAAAAGATTCCCGTCTGACTTTCTGTCAGAATACGAACAAAATGTGTCAGGATCTTGCCTGCACACAGGGTCGTGTCCAGCCGACACGGGGCCGTGTGCAGCATGTTGTCATTTTCTATAAATGCAGCCAAGAATCCTGCACATTTGGACCATTCTAGGGACAGATATTTGGTGGGATCTTCACACATACCATCCTAGGTATTTTCTAAAAGAAGGTTCTCAACAACTATCTTGTCCTTTCCTCTCTTGCCCATTCTCTTCTTCTTCATTTTTTACCTCAACACCTCCATTAGAGCTTAAGATCACCATGGTTCCAAGCTTTATTGTCATGTTTGTTAGGTTTTTGTTCAAGCAATCTTGTTAAAAATAAGTTTTACAACAGTGTTTTAAGTTATTTCCGCTTAAAGTTGCTTTAAAAACCATAAAAATAATTTAAAACTCCAAGATTCCTTGTCCTAAAAATCTGCAGACATCTGAACATGGGGCCGTGCTCAATGAGCACGGGGCCGTGTCTGAGGTATTGTTCCATAAAAATTGAACTCTTTTCGGTCCGTTTTCTCATAATGGCGAGCAGAACTAGCGGAACATCTTCATCGCACTCCAGGAACAACCGACAAGGGAGAAGGTCATCAACGGTTGAAGATTCTCTTGTAAACTACGTTTACACTTTAAAAAAGGCCATTGATGAGATGACGGGGTGGAAGAAGCGTTGGTCGACCGTATCAATCATTTGACAGTGGGATTAGAGGGATGTCTTCGAGAGGTTAACCTTTTGCACCAAAGGTTGAACATTCTCGCTTCTCCTCCTTTGGTGCCAATCATCACCCAAAGGGCATGGAATGTGGTACCAGAAGTCATCATACCGGCCGAGTGGTACACCATACACCCGGAGCCCCCTCAAGACATACTACAAGGGGTTCCGGTTGGTGTCACTCCCCCTCCTCAAGATGTTGAGGAAAATGAGCCCGCCTTCTTCCTCCCAAGAGAGATAGAAGAATGGCTTTAACAACATCTAGGAAATACCCCTCGGTCCGGAGTTCTATGAAACTTTTAGATACCGGCAAGCTATTTCTGGAATTTTGATTCCTATTGTAAAAGTAGAACTCCTTAGGATGATTTTATGTATCACTTAACCTATCTATCTTAGGACTTTTAACTTTTATTTTTCTGCGTTGTTTTTAAATTTTTTAGGACCTTTGTAATGCGTTAGTTTTAATGAATGATGGTTCTATTAATTATTTGGTGTTTGGATGATGATGTAATGGGTAAAACACACTCGGGATGGTGAAGGATACTAAGGGAAGCTTGAACCAACACCCCATGCACAAAAACAGGGCCACCCGACAGTTTTTCTTCATTACAGCAAGTTCAGCACGGGGCCGTGTCCCACCAACACGGCCCCGTGCTCAACCATCTGCAGAAAAATGCCCAGTTCAGGTACCTGGACATGGGGAGTGCTCACTGAACACGTCCCCGAGTCCAGCCTTTTGATACTTTATTTTATTTTCTGTTACTGGCGATCTGAATACGGGGTCGTGTCCAGACGCCCAGTAACATAAATTTTTGCTTTTTCACATCTTTTTACACATTCAATCAACCTAAAAACTTATTTTTGGGACACATTGAGGACAATGTGTAATTTAAGTGTGGGGGGATGCTAAAACCTTGAATTTTGCAAGTCCTAACTACAAGCCTTACACAAAACTCTATTGGAACAGCTAAACACCCCAATTTTTTTCAAAAACTTTTCGTTTTTTTTACTTGTCTTGGTTTAAATTGTGAATAACAAGTTCAAAAAAGGTTTTATCTTTATAAATTTACAACCGATAGCGTCGTGATTAAAAGAACTAACATAAGGAAATTATGAAACGGCATAACAAATCTAGTTAAAATTTGATTATATATACTTGATCACATAAAAACTCATTCCCACAAAAAGTGAGTTTTGAGCCTTTATTGAGCATACAAATATACATCTTTAACCTAAATGTTCATTCTTCGTTTCTTGTGTGAATAGCCGCTTGGTTTCTTACGACTCTAGAACTTGCCACGACGATACATTCCCGGTCCTTACCAACTTAAAACCAAGTAAGTAAATGATGGAGGCATTAGGACTAACCCTTTTTATTTCAACACCATTATTTTTCTTTTTTTTTACCACCTACCCAAAATCCCCCTAGTTAACCCCTTCAAGCCTAAACCTTTTCATTTCTTAACCCAAAATAAACACCCTTTTACCCACCAAAACCCTTTTTCATTTTAAACCCTTTATTTTAGTAACAAAGCTCGGTTTTCTTATGACTTCTTATAAAAAAAAAAAGAATGATGATGAAGCCAAAAGAAATAAGCAAACAAGTTCATCAAAAAGAACTTTGTTTAAAGAAATGCTTCATTAGAATAAGAGTAAATTACAAGTTTTGTCCTTTATGTTTGTCCCAAATTTCAGGCGCTGTCCTTTACCTTTAAAATTGATGACTTTTGTCCTTAACGTTTCAAAATCTTGCACGTTATGTCCTTTAGGCCAAACCCAGTTAAATTTTTTTGGTTAAATTAGGATATTTTTGTAATTTTAGTAGGCAAATAAGGATATTTTTGTAATTTTATTCATTTAATTAAAAAATATGTTAATTAAAAAGGCAAAAATTAAAACATATTTAAAGTTGTTAAAACCCTCTCTCCTCTCTCTATCACTCTCAGCCAACATTCATCACAGACACCACTACCACCACCTCCGGCGACCCCCTCTCTTCAGTCTCTCTTTATTTTTCTCTCTCTATCTCTCTCAGTCAGTCATCATCCACCACAGACCGGACTTTTGGGGGTTTTTGAAAGAAAAAAAAAGGGGTTAGTGTCGTATATGTAAATTATCACCGGAGAGTTGAAACGGCGATTTATCGTCAACCGTCACCGGAATCGTAACAACCATCCGATCGATGCGCATATATTCCGGTTTCGCATTCAATTTGATCCATCAAGTACCAAAAACTCAACAGATTGATTCGCATTCGTTTTTTTTTTATCCGATCTGGTATGCTAATTACTTTAATATTATTAGTAGTTAACAGTTTTGCTGATTTGATGAGGTATTGATTAGGAATTTGGCATCTTGTTTGCAAAACTGATAAAAAAAAAAAGTTTGGAAGTTTAGGGTTAGGGTTCATGATTTTTTTTGTAAGGTTGAATTGATGTTTCCATATTCAATTTTTAGGTTTACGCTATCAATTTGATTTTCCCCTAATTTTAGCAATTTAACCCTAATTTAGTTTATTGTATTTGAAAGGCCTGTCAATCCTGTCAAGTGTTGGCTGGGAGATTTGAAGATTGAAGATTCAACAGTGCAATGGCAGAATCTGATTTAGATGTAAGCAACTTTGGGGTTCAAGTTATGCATATATAATTTTTTTGGTATTTTAGGGGTTTATTTTGTAAGTCTGCTTTGTTGTTTATGGTCACATTAATGTAGCAATATGAAGATTATGAAGATGATGTTGGTGAATATGAAGATGAGGGTGGTAAATATGAGGAAGAAGAGGAGGTTCAGGAGTGGTTGCCTACATAGGAAGAGATGGAATATCTTGAATTAGTATTTAGGTTTTTGATTTGGGGGGGGGGGGGGGGTTGATGCAAGTAGCAGTGGAGGTGGAGGTGGCGGTGGCGGTGGCGGTGAAGGGTGCTGGTGGTGGTGAAGGGTGGTGGTGATGGAGGTTATATATATAGTTAAAATAATAATAATATTTTAAATTATTTTGTTTTATTTTTTAAATACTATTAAATAAATGGGGTAAAAAGACTAAAATGCCCTTGAGTGACCAGATTTAACCAAAAATTTAACTGGGTTTGGCCTAAAGGACATAACGTGCAAGATTTCGAAACGTTAAGGACAAAAGTCATCAATTTTAAAGGTAAAGGACAACGCCTGAAATTTGAGACAAACATAAAGGACAAAACTTGTAATTTACTCTTAGAATAAAAAGTCATAAAAATAAAAGTCTTACGAAAACCGACGCTTTTTACGCCTTTCGCCCTTTTCTACTAACCACTAACCAAACCACCTACCTTTAACCCAAGCCTAACCCTTCCCCCAAAAGTCCTCTTGATATTTACAAAGGTATATAGTTAAAAAGGAGGAGGATTGATTGCTTGGAAAGCTTATGGTAGAAGTAAGTTCCATGCCGCTCTCGAGTGTTTCACAAAAATACATTTTCGACCGAGTGTTGAGTGATCCCCGTGAGGTATGTGAACTTGTATATAAATGGAATTTTAAAAAGGCATGTTATGCCCTAATAAGTAATTTATCTTATGTAATGTTTTAAATAAATCATGACGAATAGGATTGTAAATAATTAAAAATAAAACTTAATAAAGAATCTTGGAAATTCCGACACTCTATGACAAGCCCAAAAACCTTCTCTTCTACCCATTCCATTTGGGAGTGTAAGCCACATTATAAAGAGTTTTGCTTGAGGACAAGCAAAGATTCAAGTGTGGGGTTATTTGATGTGCGCAAAATGCAACATATAAATTACATCAAATGTGGCATAAAGCTAACCCTTTTTTAGTACTAATGTTGGGAAAAGTGTGTTTTTTGTCTTCCTTTTGTATTTTCAGGATTAAATGAGCTCAAATGAACAAAAGAAGCAAAAAGGAAGCTAAAGCTAACATAAATACAAGAAAAGGAATAAACGTGGCATGCCCGACCCCTTGACAGCATCTTCCCAAGCAAAAACAAGAGAACAGAAGGCTGAACACCCCCCATGCTCAATGAGCACGGGGGCGTGCCCAAGTGTCTGTAGAAAAGACTAAGTTGTAGAAGCTTCTATCACCCACCACGGGGGCGTGTCCAGCGGACCCGGGGTCGTGGTCAACTCTAAGATTCGCAGAATCTAGGAAAATCTTGATAGTACAGATACGCTTCTGCACACGGGGTCGTGCCCAGCGGACACGGGGGTGTGGTCAACTAATGCAGACAAACTGCATTTATTGAAGAAAGAGAAGACGGGCGGACACGGGGCCTTGCCCAATAGACACGGGGCCGTGTCCGGGCTTCTGTGCAGGCTATAATTAGGGGTGCTTGGCTCACTTGCAAATCATCCCTTAGCAAACCACCTCTCTCCCACTTCACCCACACTCCACCACCACCACCACCACCACCACCACAACACCATCATCCACCACCATCATCCATCATCCATCATAGAGTATGTGTAGTAGTCTCGGGATCCAAGATTGATAGTAAGAGTTCTTGACAATCAAAGGCCATGTTTGCCTAAGTCTCTTACATCACTTGGTGAAGACAAGCATTGAGTGTAATACTTTTTATTTTTAATCTTTTTGCACTTTTTATTTGGTTATGTATTAATGACTTTAATAACTAGTTTCTTATGTTGAAGGTGAAACTTCCTTATCATTTGTCCGTGGTGTCTTGACATTATTTTAGTGTCTATATAAAATAAAAGATTTACACCATTCATATCTCCACGGTCTATATGGAGATATGTTGACTACCTGGTCGGGGGTTAAGGGAATGGTTTGGTAAGTGTCTTGCCTTGTTCAGTGTATAGATCCTGCAAGGACCTGGGTCAAGCTTAGTAGGACCTCCTTCAATACCCTCTGGTGTTAGATGGCGGGGGTCTGAATTTCTTGATCCCCTCATATGTAAACTACTATTAATATATTAATCCGGCTACTTAGGACTGTATCCCTGCTGACTCAGACTACTTAGCCGAGGGTAACGTCACCTTCAAAAGAGGGGCCTACCACATTATGCATTAATAACTTAATTAATTATCTTTCAATAATCCAACCCTTTAGGATTGTATCCTTGCTGACTCAAACTACTGGGTTGAGGGTAACGTCACCTTCAAAAGAGGGGCCTACTACAATAACTAAGATAATCTGTTAAAAAGTGCAAAAGTGCGGAAATAATCAAAGGTTCACTAAAAGCGAGTCGGATCCAAGTGCTTCATCTTGTCTATCTGTGTTTATTTTTATTTTTCAGCATTTTAGTTTTTATTTTCATGTTCAAACCTTTTTCTAAACTTTTGTTTTGATTAGACGTTGAGGATAAACCGGTATTAAAAGCTCTTATGTCCTTGGACGACCTCGGTATCTTGCCAACACTATACTACGCTCACGATGGGTGCACTTTCCCATATGTGTGTTTAGTGTTAGTAGAATATCATGTTTTATAAATTTAAAACTTGACCAAAGTGTTAAAAAGGGCTAAAAATATACAATAAAAACTATATAACACTCACACGCATCAACATGGTTGGAGAGTCGCTTAAGGTTTTTATGGATGACTTTTCCATATTTGGCACTAGTTTTGAATCGTGTCTCGACGAGTTGCAAAAGGTTTTAAAAAGATGTGTCAAGAAAAATTTGGTGCTTAGTTAGGAGAAAAGTCATTTTATGGTGCAAGAGGGTATTGTGTTAGGCCATGTTATTTCGGAGAGGGATATGGAGGTGGATAAGGCAAAAATACGGGTAATATCATCTTTGCCTCACCGAACAATGTGAAAGGGGTAAGGTCATTTTTGGGGCACGCAGGTTTTTACCGACGTTTCATTAAAGGTTTTAGTGTCATTACTAAACCTTTGTGCAACTTGTTATTAAAAGATGTTCCATTTGACTTTACTAATGAATGTTTGCAAGCTTTTAATATTTTGAAGGAACATTTGGTAAAAGTTCCCATCTTGCAACCACCGGATTGGTCAAAGCCATTTGAAATCATGTGTGACGCAAGCGACACTACAATTGGTGCAGTTTTGGGTCAACGAATCGATAAAAAGCCGGTGTTGATTTACTATGCAAGCAAGACATTATCCGAGGCGCTGCTGAATTACACCACAACCGAAAAGGAGTTATTAGCGGTGGTGTAAGACTTGGACAAAGTTCCGGTCTTACATATGGGGAAGCAAAGTGATTTTGTACTCGGACCATAGCGCGGTTCGGTATTTGATGGAGAAAAAAGATGCAAAGCCCCGTTTGATCCGTTGGGTGTTGTTATTGCAAGAATTTGATGTAGAAATTCGGGATAAAAAGGAAGTGAAAACGTAGTGGCGGATCACTTATCTCAAATTTCGGTGGAAGGGGTTGATGATTTGAGTGAGATAAATGAACGGTTTCCCGATGAGCAATTGTTGGCCGTGTCTACTTTCGTTGCACTGTGGTATGCCCATTATGTTAATTACCTAGCCACGGGTGCAATTCCAAGTCATTGGACAAAGAAAAGAAGGAAACAATTCATGGTCCAAGTGAAGCAATACATTTGGGATGAGCCAGACCTTTTCAAGATTGGGCCCGATCAAGTCACTAGGAGGTGTGTGCCTGAAACAGAAGTGTTGGAGATTTTGACACATGCTCATTCATCTGCTTGTGGGGGTCATTTTAGTGGCCATAAAACGGGCTACCGGGTGCTTACATGTGGGTTTTATTGGCCCATGATTTTTAAGGATGCATGTGAGTTTGCTAGGAATTGTGTAAATTGCCAAAAGATGGGAAGTATTTCAAAGAGGGACGAGATGCCTTTGCAACCGATTTTGGTAGTTGAAATATTCGGTGTGTGGGGCATAGACTTCATGAGTCCCTTTCCGAGTTCAAATGGGTTCTTGTACATTCTAGTGGCGGTGGATTACGTCTCGAAGTGGATTGAAGCTATTCCTACAAGAACAAATGATCATTCGGTTGTTTGCAAATTCGTTCAATCCAACATCTTTGCTCGTTTCGGTATTCCAAGGGTGATTATTAGTTATGGTGGGTCGCATTTTAAGAATTTTAACTTCGGAAAACTGTTGAAGCGGTACAATGTGAACCACCGGATCGCTACACCGTACCATCCGCAAACAAGTGGACAAGTCGAAGTTTCCAACCGTCAAATTAAAGAAATTCTCATGAAGACGGTGCGAATGGATAGGAAAGATTGGTCAAGCAAACTAGAAGATGCATTGTGGGCATATCGGCCGGCCTACAAAACTCCAATTGGTACAACTCCCTACCGGACGGTGTATGGGAAGGGATGTCACTTACCAATGGAGTTAGCTCATCGGGCGCATTGGGCAATCAAAACGATGAACACAGATTACGATGAAGCGGGAAAGATGAGAAAGTTGCAATTAAGTGAGATAGAAGATATTCGAGACGAAGCTTACGAGTGTGCATCGGCATACTAGGATAAGCTTAAAAAGGTTCATGACCCGAAAATCAAGAAGCGAACCTTTGAAGTGGGCCAGAAAGTTTGGTTGTATAATTCAAGGTTGAAAGTATTCGCGGGTAAATTAAAATGCAAATAGATGGGCCCATATGTCATTAAGCGAGTCGGTAGATTTGGTGATGTTGATATCCAAGACGTTCACACCAACAAGCAACAAACGGTGAACGGACATCGGTTAAAGCCATACTTGGAAGGAAACGACATCAATAATTTGGAGCTTGACAAGGTGGGCTACATCCTACCCTGGTGGATGAGGAGCAACCATAAGAGGCCCAGGTTTGGTATTTGTACATATGTAGTTTAGTTTGTTTTGTTTTGTTTGTTTGTTTGTTTGTTTTGCATCATTACGGTATCCGCTTGAAACTTGTGTTTGAAACAAATGTGGGGACGTTCGTATGAATGGTTCTAACATAGTGTTGAGGACAACACGGGTTTTTCTAGGGGGTAGGGTAATTTCCATGTTTTTGAAAAATATAAAAAACATAAAAATTATAAAACTAAAAAAACAAAACTAAAAACTGAATTTTTGATGAAGTATAAATCCCCAGGTGCCACCGTAAATTACGGTGGCTACCGTAATTTACGGTTGCCTGGGGATAATGGTGTATTTACGCTGGAAACCTACTAGAATACGGTAGGAATTTTGTGCCAGAGCTCACCGTAAATTACGGTTACGGTAGCCTCTGGCAATTGAAGGATCGCAACAGTTACGACTTTTAACAAAAACAAAACATCACATGATTTCACCCCATCCACATGATTTCTGCATATCTTCTCCTCCACACAACATTACCAATCACTTTCATCTTCCCCACAAGATCTTCCAAAAACCCCACTTCTTCCAACCTTCAAATCTACATATCTTCTTCAATTCTTGGCCAAATCGGGTGAATTTTAGGTCTAACTTGACTAAAATTTCACGAGCTTTCTGATTTTGGGTAGAGATTTGGAAGAAAACCTTGTTTTCTTGGCTGATTTCGAAACCCTAGGTGCCGAATTTTTTGGGGTTTTTGAAGCTTTTGAGTTTTTTTGTATTCTTGCATCTACAACTCAAGGTATGTGATGTTTTTACTTTCTTTTTGATGATGCATTGTGAAGTTGAAGGTTAATGTTGTTATTTGTTTCACACACACTTGCTTGTTCTTAGTTTATGTCATGAAATAGTTAGTTTGAAAGATTGATTATGGTTGTAGATGTAGGTTGAGGTTAAATTTTTGAACTTTTGGGAACCTTTACATTGTAGAGGCATCATGCCCAAATTTTGTGAAAATATCATACGAAACTTTGTGTTCTCTAGCATCTACAACCATAGTAACAAGCAAGTGTGGGGATTTTTGGGATAAAGGGGACTGATTTTGTGTGTTTGGTTGTGTGTTGTGATTGTGATGTGTAGGAACATGGGTCGAAAAGGTAAGGAAATTGTTGGATCTTCAAGAAAACAAGTTGAAACACAACCAAAGAAGCGAAGGTATCTTGGAAGAGATGATGATAGTGATGAATAGGAAGAGATAGAGTTGGATCCGGCGGACAAGCCGAAGTAGGAAGCGGGTCCACTAGATGACCAACCTATAGAATGGCAGCCTACATTGTTCAATGACCGTATGAATCACTTAAAAGACAAGGCGGCTGCATTCATTTGTGAAAGAGAGGTTAGGGAGGCGGAGTTTGGTCTGTTCAACGTGTTTGCTAGGTTCCGTGTCGTGGGTTGGGAGGCAGCGTTAAGTTGTTATGATAAGGGTAACAAAAACTTGTTCAAGGATGAAATTCAAGAGTGGATGGCCACTCTAGCATGTAACGAGTACTGCAAGCCGTCTCAAATGAAGTTAACCAGCACTGTGAACGGTATTGAGGTGGAGATGTCGTTTGATACGTTGAGGAAGCTGGCGAGGTATGATAGTTTGCCCGCACGTGATTATATGATTCCGAGTCTCGACGATTTGCTTCTCAAGCCGGAGGCTCACCCAAGATGGAACGACATGTTGGAAGTATTGTTTTTACGGGTACCTTTCATGGCATGCTATATAGAAAAAATTTGAAGATTGAGGCGAAGTTATTGCTTATGATTTACATCTACAATGTGATCCCGCGGAGAGGGGACAAACAAGAAGTTAGGTTTCCCGAGATACCCATTCTCTACTCGTTGCTTAACGGGTCACCTCGTTTCCATTCCGATATTTGGTGATGAACAATGTGTGGATATGCCGGAATAAAGTGGGAAGAAATAGTATTCCGTATTGTCGGATAATCTGGGGTTGCTTAAATTGTTCAAGGCTATTACACCGGAGGATAAGGGGGCAGCGAAGAGGCATAAGCCTTTTGACATTCGAAGAATGGGAGTTGGGTGGAATTATGATGAATCGGATCGATATCATAAGTTAAAGTCGGAAGGTCAAAGGTGGCGTGCTTTAAAGGTTGATGCGAGAGCTCTATTACCGGGCGAGGAGGATGAGCCCGAAAGTGAGCATGAGCCACCGAGTGGGGATGAAGACTACGCCGATGAACCGCATGGTGAGCACATGAATGTGGACCAAGGGGGTCCAGGTCGGGGTCATGCACATGGTGGAGGGTTCTTTGATTACACGGAGCGCTCTTATGAGCCAAATTGGGCGTATAAAGGAACCATGCAAGAAATCATTGAAAATCAACGTCCACCATCGTCGGTATTTGATACTTGGTTGGGGTCCGAGCACACATTCTTTGATCATCAAACATGGATGGGGGTGAGTATAGAGCGGGCGTTGAAGCATAGCTTTGATCGACAGGAGTCATGGAACCGCACTCACGCTTATGCCTTTGAGCAAGAAATGAACAATAGGTATGTTGATGATCAAAACCGGCTTATGCACGCAGATTGGCATGCAGGGCGGCCAGTAGTTGTGGATCCACCTCCGGTGGATTATGCGTCACTGCCACTACATCATTCGCAATGGGTGGACCCCCGTCAAAATCAACAGCATGGAGCCTCACAACAAGGAGGAATGGAAGTGGAAGCGGCTCGTTTGCTTTTGGAGAATGGTCGGAGATGATGACTTCCATCTTCGGGCCTCCTCAGCCGCGTTACTATTAGCCAGGTGGTGCTCTTTCTTGTACATTTTTGTGAATATTTGTTTGTTTATGTTCATGGTTGGGAGGATGGGTGGTGTATCGGTTTTTGATGTTATATGTTGGGTTGTGCTAGTTTGGCGGTGTTAATGAGTTTTTAGAAAAAAATATATAAAATATATAAAATGAAAAAGACCAAAAAGAATTTTGGGGTTTGAGAGTTTAAGCTTTTATTGATGTTGAATGGTTTTAGCGATCACTTCCTTCCAAAAACATACATTGGGGTCAATGTATCCCAAGTGTGGGGATGGGGGGAAATTTTGATGTTTTTAAAATTTTTAAATCAAGCGAAACATTGTTGGAATTTGAACACTTTGTACTAACCCTGAGTGACACATTGGCAACCCTTATTTACCCTTTTCTTGGTGAGAGTTGAAGCCACAAATGTAAATAAATAATGCTTATCTTTGATGAGAGTGGTAATGGGTGGGGGTGCATTAGAACTTGTGCTTGAATACGGTTTGAGGCCTTAGTTAATCATGAATGTAGAAAGGATAAGGGCAATTAGGTAGCCTCGTCTTGGTGTGTGCAAGTGTGGGATTTGGGGGGTTGGACCTCATAAATTATATATATGAGCTTGGTAGTGAGAGGGGCGGGGGTTTGGGCATTAAGTTGCCCATTTTGTGCCTAAAGCCAATCATTTGTTAACCCATACCTAGTTCCCCAAAAATTTACCCGATTTGACCCGGTCTTGTAGTATTAGTAGTTTGTTATAGTTGTGTTTAGTTATGTTATGTTGGATGTTTCTCTATTTCTAAAAAAAAAGAGAAGAAAGAAACAAAAGAAAAAAGAAAGAGAAAAAGCAATGGAAAAAAAAATGATGCATGAGTTATCTTGTATATTGAAGTTTATGTTTTGTTTTGTTTGTTTTATGTGTAATAAAAGACCGGGTTAAGTCATTCGCTACTCTACATATATATTTTCATTTCCTACCCGTATGCCTAGCCACGTTACAACCTTCCAGTCCCTTTGATTTGCATTCATGTTTTGGCACTTGTTAGGCGGAAGACCGATTTAGGTACAAGCATATAGTTGTGCAATCACCCGTTTGCCTTTTGTGTGTCTAGCGTATCTTTGCTAGTGTTTACTTGTCACCGAGAGGAGAGATATAGTGAGGGGTGTGTTGCTTGGGTGTTAGGAAGAGGTTAGAAAAAGGATGACATGTTTTTGCCTGGTTAATGTTGATCGCTTGTGCACTTGAAAATGGTTTTTGATGGGTTGCTTGGGGGCAAGCAACGGTTAAGTGTGGGGATGTGACGGGTGGTCCATGGGATAACCCTTAAGTGTGATAAAAGATGAGTTAATCCCTCATTTAATCATGTAATTGTCTTGAATTAGATAACTACAGTTGCTTTTGTTTCAGGTGCGTTTGGAGCTTAAAACGAGGGAAAAAGCTGCTTTGGATGGGAATGGATTGGAACGGGATTCACAAGATTGGAATGAAGAACAAAAAAGAGATTTCAGGGGTCCACCGTAAATTACGGTGGCTACCGTAATTTACGGTAGCCCCTGAATGTTCCAAATGCCAGCGTAATCCAGTAGTTTCTCACCGTAACAACCTGGAAGCTACCGTAAATTACGGTACCTACCGTAATTTACGGTAGGCTCTGACGCAAAACTTGCAACTGCCCCTTTTAATACCGTTTTCAAGTGCCTTTTCACATATCTCATTATTGGAGATGTTACTCAGAGTTCCAGGGGCGATTTTCAGCTTGTGATAGTGTTTGTGAACAATTTCTAACATTTCGGTTTGTCTTTTGATTCGTATGAACTTCAATCTTGATGTTATGATGATCCACCAAACAATGTCCGGCTAAACTTTCGGTGATCATCTTAGATGAAGGTTTCTTTATGACTTTTGTGTGTTTAATCTTATTTCTAGAATAATGAACTTGGTTTGTTTGCTATGTTTGTTATGGTGCATGAATGTTTGATTGTAAATTGTTAATTGATGTTTTGATCTTAGTCTAAACCGTACGTTCTTGGTGTCGTTGACAATCGAGATATCACAAGAAGGGTTAGGGTTGGATATTGGTTAATTGATCATCGGGTAACAACCTCGCGTTTATCTTATCCGAGTACTTAGTTCCCTTTTATCACAACAAATGTTTATGCATGAGTTATGTCTATGTAACTCGTTCTAGTTGGATTTAGGCACAATTGTTAATGGAAACCAGAACCTAAGATGGTCATTCTCTCTTAATCTGTTTAACAACCAATTTTGATTTGCAATTAGTTAGTAATTTAGTTCTTAAAACCAAACAATCAAAATTCTTGAAATTTAATTTCTGCAAATTAGTTTAATTTTAGTTAAGTCCAAAACTACATAATCAACTTACTTTCCACAAACTCCCTGTGTTCGATACCCACTTGTTGCTATCTATTAGTTGTAATTGGATTAAATTTGCGTGTGACTACGATAACACGTCAGGAATACGTTTGATAAAACAATGAATTTTGAAATTTGCATAAGTAGGGATTTTGACAAACGATAAACGATTTAGGTATAAACTTGATCGTGTTTGCATAATAAAGTCTTCTTGAAGGAAAATTTTGGTAACGATCAACTAGATAAGGGAAGCACCCCTAACCCATTGGTGAGGTCGTTTTAAGAAAAAAAAAAGGAGCAGAGTTAATCGTCAAGGTAAGGAAATCACTCCTATCTTGATGATATGTCTCCATTTTGGTGTTACAAGGAGTGTAAATAAAATTTGAGTGTCATTTTGAAATCATGCATGTGTATAACGTATAAATGTATTAGGAGATTTAGTATAATGTGTGTGTGAGGAAATAATCTCGAAAATAGATTTGAAAGATTGCATCGCATAAGATTGATAATAGAAAAATATAGGTTTGGTTAAACTTGGATAGTTCCTAAACGAAACTTTGACTAACCAAAGTGGTAGAAAAGTCTTTTGAATTTGAGAAGCATGCTTTGGCCTAATAGGTGGAATACTCTCTCCGACATGTTGGTTAACGGTATTCACCCTTCTGGTTACTACATGTCCCAAATCAATCGAAAATTCGAGACTTGGCGAGATTTATGAAAAATCAAGGAGTGGAACTAGTCGACAAGGTGCGGGTTTCACCCCTAACTTGATGATTTTGTATCCTAAGTGTGGTTGGTACTAGTCGGGTCAAAAATTTAATTTCGACCCATTGACGAGGGTCCACTAGAATTTGGAAATGGAAATTCTCCATCAAGGAGAGGATCTCACTCCTAACTTTGTGGCAAATTTCGTGTAAAAAAAAAGAATAGGTGGATTGAGAGTCTTTCACTAAATTGTGGGTTTCACACCTATTTTGGTGAAGTCGTCTCGTTTATGAAGTACGAATGTTTTTGAGTTTAGTATAGATGAATAAAAAGACGTATGTTAGAAATAATATTAACAAGTATGAGCACATAAAGCATTTCAAGAAAATAACACGTAAAAGACATTTCAAGAATAGCATATAAAGTTGTTTCATAAAAGTAGCATGTGAAGCAAGTATGGTCGAATTTGGTACTTAACTATAGACTAAGTTAAAAGCATGGCAATTTTCCTAATTCCCTATAGTTATGGCTCTGATACCAATATGTCACACCCCAACCGATGGCGGAAACATCAAAGGGAGACGAAATAGATTGCTCGAGACATCATAACACTAATAATTGTGACAAGTATTTAAATAGGAAATTTCATTCCATTTCTAAAGAGTCAATTACAAGGATTTGAAGCAAATACAACAACATGAATAATGAAATACAATACAATAGGAGTACAAAATTTAAAGTGTGTATCTAAGCATCATCCTAGATTCCATGCATCACCCACATCATCGTTAAACCTGCAACACGTTTTAAAAGCATAGTTCAATACAAAGGTATTGGCGAGTACACTAGTTTTAGACTCGTGACATATGTATAAAAAGTATTTTCAATCCAACATAGCAATTTGGTATACAAGGTCAAACTATCATGCAAAACTAAAAGTCAAACCCAAGTGTCCACAAGAATGAGAGCATCCCTCGATATAGCAATATCGAGACCGTAAAGTATGAATAATAGCATCCCTCGATATAGCAATATCGAGACCGTAAAGAATATAACTTAACAAAACCCCGTCGGGTGGTGTGCTACCCCTATAGCGCTATAATTGTTAAGGCGGGTTAACAAGTAGTATGAATTCTAGCATTAACTTAAGCATAACAAAGCATGTATAAGGATTGATTGAATAAAGCATGTTTGTGAATCGTGCATTTAAACAAGTAAAACATGTTGCACCCAAAGTGTATTAAAAGGAAAATGGGTCAAGTGTACTCACAAAATTGCTAAGTCTTCCGATTATCCAAGTGTTGACGAGTGTATGAGATTGGGAGGACAAATGTATAAGGGTTAAAGTTCAAGGTATGTTTAAAGTTGAGATTCGGAATTTAAAAGGAATATGGAAATTACATAAGCAAAAGTAATCATCTAGTCATATAATTCTTGTTTGACACTATGAAACCCCAAGGGTTAGAATGCTTTCATGGGTAAATTACCCATTAGAATCATAACAAATTATTAAGTCTTAGATGATGTAACCTAATACTTTGACAAATGAAGACAAATTCATCATCAAAGGTTCGATTATTTGGATAATATATAAGTATTATATAATGTTCATATAGTCATATAGGTCAAGCATGAGGTAGGAGGATGAATCCCCCATTTAGGTACCACTTTGTTTATCATAGAAGTCATGTAGGAGGTAGGAAGAACAAGTCTTCCATTTAGGTACCTCTAGGTGTTCACCACTACACTTGATGTTATGAAAATTCAAGGAGGGTCATGAACATACAATAAGAAAGGAAATAAGACAACTGATCTATGAGAAAACATCAAGCAATGTGTGGATTTTCAAGTAGGATAGCCCAAGCTAATCCTAAATCACACAATTATCAAGCTTTAGGCTTGAACATCACTTGTGGGTTAAACCCTTAAACAAAACAGAAAGTTTGTGAGGTTTACACCTTTGATTTTGCATGTCTCAACCTTGTTTTTAAGCCCAACTAACCATAGAAGTGGTTATGAGCATAAGGACATAGGTTTGAGATGAGATAACTCAAGTTTAATCAAGTTTAACAAAGATTGAATAAAAAACAGAAAGATCAGTCAACTTTGGAGCCTTTTTGGTGACACTCCAGACGTTGGTTTTCCATGGAAAACCTGTGAAAATGTTCCTAAGGTCAATCCAAGTAAGTAGGAAAAAGAATCAAGTGAAACGGTTAAGAAATGAGTGAGTTATGCTCACTTTTGTAAGAGGTGCTGAATTTGCTCGAACTCTTGATCTCAGTCGCGATTTGGAGTGTTTGAGAGTGAATGAAGAGTGTTTAGAAAGTGAAAAATGCTTGGAGGAGGCTTGGGTTATAAAGGGGATAGATTAGGGTTTCATTGGGTTGGGCTTTGGGAGTGTTTAGTAGGGTCAACCATTGAAACAAGTCCATTAAACCCAGCCCAAGGCTGTTAACAGCCATAAAATACCAATTTTTTTTCTTTGTGTGACATATAATTGATGTATTTTAGTGAAGCATAATATGTATTTATGATATACAAGTAATTGAAGGTTGGTTAGTAAAAAAACAACTAAAACTCAACCATAAGGGCTGGTCCCAAGCTGTTATTAACAACTTTATATATTTTTTTGTTGTTTAAATGTAATAAAAAGTATAAATGAGATGCACTTTATATAAATAAGATGTTACATAATGTTTGGTGTATAATTCACATGTTATCAAGGTATAAAGTGCATATTAAACATGTTTTAAAGTACCAAAATGTGTGATAAAAATACATGTATGTGACATATCAAATGTAACAAGTATGTTTGATTTATGATTAGGTATAATCAAGTGAAAACATATAACTTAACCTTACAATCGAATAACCAAGTATTTGAATGTATGGAGATTTGAGAATTACGAATACACGATCAATGTTTACGAGTTAAACTTACGTTTAAGTGAATTACGAATCATGTATCAAACAAATGCATGTATTAATGTATAAACAATGAATAATTCACACGAAAGAATAGTTTCATTATGATCGAAGTCTCAGATTTACAATAGCTTGAAACAAAACACGATTACAAAGGAAACGAGCTTCCAAAAATGGAAATACAAGACATGCTTCCTAAATAAGGAAAGTTACAAAAAAGCAGGGCGTTACACATGGGGCCGTGGCCGGAGTTTCAGTTTTATTATTTTGAACTTTTCGACTTGTTTTCTTATAATGTCGAGCCAGAACAGCGGAACATCTTCTGCTCACTCAAGAACCAGTCGCAGGGAAAGAAGGCCATCGATAGAAGCCACTCTTGTGTGTTACGTATGTGCGCTAAGAGAAGCACTCGATGAGATGACATCCGTGGAAGAGGTTCTCATTGACCGTATCAACTATCTAACAGTGGGGCTGGAGAGTAGCTTTCAAGAGATCAACCTTTTGCACCAAAGGTTGAACATTCTTGCAATGCCACCCATGGAACCAATCTTCCCATAAGAAGATTGGAACTTGGCACAAGGAGTTGTCAATCCAACCGAATGGGATGACATTCCCCCGGAACCTCCTCTAGATGCATTTCAAGAGGTTCCGGTAGAGGTCGCACCTCCCCCACATAAGGTTGTGGACAATGAGCCTGTCTTCCTTCTCCCTCGGGAGATAGAGGAATGGCTCAATGATGTGTGAGGAGCACCCTCCGGGAAGAAGTTCTAAGAGCCTTATTCAACCGGAAAATTTATTTTTCGGGTTTTTTTTCTTATAATGAAAACATCTAGCATAGAGCTTCTTTGTGGTTTAAAATTTCTTACATTATAGGACCTACCTATCTATCTTAATTTCTAGTTTGTACTTTTTATTTTTAGAACTATGTATCTCGCACTTTTTAAATGAATGATGTTTAGATTATCAAATGGTGTTTGGATGATGTTATAATGGTTAAACTCACTCGAAAAGGTGGAGCTTACCAAGGGAACGTTAAAACCACACCCCATGCACGAAAACAGAGCCTCCCGGTAACTTTTCCAGCCTTACAGCAAGTTCAGCACGGGGCCGTGCTCAGCCCAACACGCCCCATGCCCAGGCTCTGCAGAAATTTGCCCAGTTCAGGTAACTGGCCACGGGGTCGTGCTCGCTGAACACCCCAGTGGCCAACCTTCTGTTTCATTCTGTTACTGGCGATCTGACCATGGGGCCGTGCCCGGACCAACACGAGGCCGTGGCTAGACGCCCAATAACATGAAAACTTGTTTTTCAACACCCTTTTACACATTCAATCAACCTAAACACTTATTTTTGGGACACATTGAGGACAATGTGTAATTTAAGTGTGGGGGTATGCTAAAACCTTGAATCTTGCAAGTCCTAATAACAAACCTTACACAAAACTCTATTGGAACTGCTAATCACCCCAAAAAAAATTCGAAAATTTTCATTTTTTTTACTTGTTTTGGTTTAATTTGGGAATAACAAGTTCTAAAAAGGTTATATTTTTACAAATTTACAACCGATAGCGTTATGATAAAAAGAACCAAATAAGAAAATTATGAAAAGGCATGACAAATCTAATTAAATTTGATTATATATACTTGGGGGGGGGAGATAGTGCACGGTCCTCCCAACCGCCGGAGTGATCCCACTCCGGGAGCCGCTACCCGACCAAGCTAGCTCCACGGTGAATTCCCCTTGCCGAGTTCTTACCCTGGGTGACATATGCCACTCCCAAGACTCGAACCCAGTACCTCTGGGAAGAGGTGGGTGTCGGTGGCCAACTGGGCTACCCCAGTTGGTTTTTATTATATATACTTGATCACATTATAAACCCATTCCCACAACAAGTGAGTTTTGAGCCTTTATTGAGCATACAAGCATATAACTTTAAACTAAATGCCCATTTTTTTGTTTCTTGTGTGAACGGCCGCTTGGTTCTTACGACTCTAGAACCTGTCACGACGATACATTCTCAGTCATTAGCAACTTAAACCCAAGTAAGTAAATGATAGAGGCATTAGGACTAACCCATTTTCCTTTCAACACCATTATTTTCCATTTTTTTATCACCTACCTAAAATCCTCCTAGTTAACCCCTTTGAGCCTAAACCTTTTCATTACAAAACCCACAAAACAAACACCCTTTACCCACCAAAACCTTTTTCTTTTCCAACCCCTTGTTTTAGTAAAAAGCTCGGTTATCTTGTGACGTTTCCTATCCACAAAAAAAAATGAAAGTCTTGCAATAAACAAACAAGTTCCTCAAAGAAACTTTGTTTGAATATGCTTAGTTTGAATAAAAGTCACAAAAACAAAAAGTTTTACGACAACCGACGCTTTTTACGCTTTTCGCCATTTTTACTAACCAAAACCACCTACCCTTAGCCCAAGCCTAACCTTTTCCCAAAGTCCTCTTGATATTTACGAAGGTTTATAGTTAAAAAGGAGCAGGTTTGATTGCTTGGCAAGCATATGGTAGAAGTAAGTTCCATGCCGGTCTCGAGTGTTTCACAAGAAATACATCTTCGGCCGAGTGTTGAGTGATCTCCCGTGAGGTATGTGAACTTGTATATAAATGAAATTTTAAAGAGGCATGTTATGCCCAAATAAGTAATTTTTCTTATAAATTGTTCTAAATAAATCATGTTGAATAGGATTGTAAATAAAATAAAAATAAAACCCAATAAAGATCTTGGATTCCCGACACTCAAGACAAGCCCAAAACTTCTCTTCTACCTCTTCCATTTGGGTGTGTAAAGCCACATATTAAGGAGTTTTGCTTGAGGACAAGCAAAGATTCAAGTGTGGGGGTATTTGATGTGTGCAAAATGTAACATATAAGTTACATCAAATGAGACATAAAACTAACCCTTTTTTAGTACTATGTTGGAAAAAGTGTGTTTTTGTCTTCCTTTTGAAATTACAGGACCAAATGAGCTTAAACGAACAAAAGGAACAAATATACAGCTAAAACCAACATAAATACAAAGGAAAGGAATAAACGTGACATGCCCGACCCCTCGGCAGCATCCCCAAAGCAAAGCAAAAACAAGACAACATAAGACTGACCACGGGGCCGTGCCTAGCCGAACACGGGGGCGTGGTCAGGTTCCTGCAGAAAAGACAAACCTGTAGAAGCTTCTACGCCCACCACGGGGGCGTGCCCAGCTCAGCACGGGGCGTGGTCAACGCAAAGAGACGCAGAATCTTGCAAAATCTTGATAGCACAGATACGATGCTGACCACGGGGCCGTGCCCACTAGACATGGGGCCGTGTGGGAGCCTCTGCTGACATTTGCATTTATTAAAGGAAGAGAAAAGGCTGGACACGGGGGCGTGACCGCTGGACACGGGGCCGTGGCCAGAGCTCTATGTAGGCTATAAATAGGGGTGCTTGGTTCACTTCAAAGGCATCCCTTAGCAAACAACTACTTTCCCACTTTACCACAACTCCACCACCACTACAACACCAACACCCACCACCATCATCCATCATCCATCTTTAGAGTGTGTAGTAGTCTCGGGATCCAAGATTGATCGTAAGGGTTCTTGCCAATCAAAGACCATGTTTGGCTAATCCTCTTACATCACTTGGTGAAGACAAGTCTTTTATGTATTACTTTTGATTTTTAATCTTTCGGCACTTTTTATTTGGTTTTGTGTTAATGACTTTAATAACTAGTTTCTTATGTTGAAGGTGAATTCTTCCTATCATTTTTCCGTGGTGTCTTGGCGTTACTTTATTGTCTATATAAAGTAAAAGATTGCATCATTCATGTTTTTACGGTCTATATAAAAGCATGTTGACTACCTGGTCGGGGGTTAGGGGAATGGTTTGGTAAGGTTCTTGCCTTGTTCAGTGTATAGATCCTGCAAGGACCTGGTTCAAGCTTACTAGGACCTCCTTCAGTACCCACTGGTATTGGATGGCGGGGGTGCGAATAGCTTGAACCCCTCATATGTAAACTACTATTAATACATTAAAAACTGGCTACTTGAGATTGTATCCCTGCTGACTCAAACCACTTAGCCGAGGGTAACGTCACCTTCAAAAGAGGGGCCTACCACTTTTCGCATTAATAACATAATTAATTATCTTTCAATATTCCGACCCTTTGGGATTGTATCCTTGCTGACTCAAACCACTGGGTTGAGGGTAATGATGTGTGTAAAATGCAACATATAAATTACATCAAATGAGGCATAAAACTAACCCTTTTTTAGTACTAATATTGGAAAAAGAGTGTTTTTGTCTTCCTTTTGTATTTTCAGGATTAAATGAGCTCAAAAACGCAAAAGAAGCAAAAAGACAGCTAAATCCAACATAAATACAAGAAAAGGAACATTAGTGGATTGCCCGAACCCTCAACGGCACCTTCCAAAGCAAAATAAAGAAAACAGAAGGCTGAACACGCCCCGTGCTCAGCCAGCACGGGGCCGTGCCCAAGAAGCAGCAGAAAAGACAAACCTATAGAAGCTTCTATTGCCCACCACGGGCCGTGCTCAGCGGACACGGGGGGCGTGCCGAAAGTACTGCAGGCGCATTAATTGTAATTGCGAATTACAATTAATGAAGAGAGAGAGTGTCAGACAGGCACGGGGCCGTGCCCAGCGGACACGGGGCCGTGCCCAGGCCTCTGTTCAGCCTATAAATAGGAGTGCTTGGTTTCATTGCAACTCATCCCTTGGCACACCACCTCTCTCACACTTCATCCACCACCCACCACCATCACAACACCATCATCCACCACCATCATCCATTGTCCATCATAGAGTGTGTGAGTCGTCTCGGGATCCAAGATTGATCGTAAGAGTTCTTGACAATCAAGGCCATGTTTGCCTAAGTCTCTTACATCACTTGGTGAAGACAAAGTGTCTAGTATAATACTTTTTATTTCTAATCTTTTGCACTTTTTATTTGGTTTTGTATTAATGACTTTAATAACTAGTTACTTATGTTGAAGGTGATCTTTCCTTATCGTTTGTCCGTGGTGTCTTGGCATTATTTTACTGTCTATATAAAATAAAGGATTTTCACCATTCATATCTCCACGGTCTATATGGAGGTATGTTGGCTACCTGGTAGGGGGTTAAGGGAACGGTTTGGTAAAGGTCTTGCCATTGTTCAGCGTTTAGAGGTCCTGCAATGGACCTGGGTCAAATTTAGTAGGACCTCCTTCAATACTTCACGGTATTGGATGGCGGGGGTCCAAACTCTTTGATCCCCTCATAAGTTAACTACTATTAATACTATAACCCGGCTATTTAGGACTGTATCCCTGCTGAATCAGACTACTTAGTCGAGGGTAACGTCACCGCCAAAAGCGGGGCCTACCACAATACTGCATTAATAACTTAATTCATTATCTTCCAATAATCCACCCCTTTAGGATTGTATCCCTGCTGACTCAAACTACTGGGGTGAGGGTAACGTCACCTTCAAAAGAGGGGCCTACTACAATAACTAAGATAATCTCTTAATTATGTGCAAAAGTGCGGAAATAATCAAAGGTTATACTAGATACGAGTCGGAACCAAGTGATTCATCTTGTCTATCTGTTTTTATTTTATTTTTATTTTCAGCATTTTAGTTAGTTTTTACTTTTCTTATTTTAAAACATTTTTCCAAACTTTTATTTTGGTTAGACGTTGAGGATAAACCGGTACTAAAAGCTCTTGTGTCCTTGGACGACCTCGGTATCTTACCAACGCTATACTACACTCAACGATGGGTGCACTTGCCCATATGTGTGTTTAGTGTTAGTGAAATATCGTGTTTTATAAATTTAAAACTTGGCTAAAATAAGTGTTAAAAAGGGCTTAAAATATATACCTAAAATATACAACACTTTCACGCACATCAAGTTTTTGGCGCCGTTGCCGGGGACACAAGGATTTTAAGAAACCTTAAAATCAACGGCCTAATCAGTTTTTTTTTCAAAACCTTTTTTAACGCGCGCACATTTTTCTGCATTTAGTTTAGTTTTGCATTTACAGTGACCTGTACACGGGGCCGTGTTCACTGAACACGGGGCCGTGCTGCAGATTTTTCATAAACGCCCAGTAACAGTAGCTTGAACACGGGCCGTGCTCACTGAACACGCCCCGTGCTCAAGTAGATCAGTTAATTTAATTAAAACGCCCAGATACAGATTCTGAACACGGGGCCGTGTCCACTCAACACGGGGCCGTGTCCAGCCTCTGTTTCCGTTTTTATTTTTGTTTTCTGATCTCGAGACTTGGTTGTGGTCTGCTGAGTGATTCTTATGGATCAATACTCAGGAGGTTACAACTACACCTATGATGAGGATGATTATAGGGGTAATTATTGCACAAATTGTCGTAATACACGTTCAATTCAAGATAATCACTCGTACCAACCATCCAATTCATACACTTACTATGAGGAACCCAGGTACGAACCATCAACTTCATACACTTACTATGAAGACCAAAGGTATGAACCTTCTCCCTCATACTCATATTTTGATGAACCAAGGTATGAGCCTTCTTACTCATACTTTGAGGAACCAAGGTATGAGCCACCACCTTCATATGCTTATTATGAGGAACCTTGGCATGAACAACCCACCTCATATGAGTATTATGAAGAACAAAATTACGAACCTTATCCATCATATGCTTACAATGAAGAACAATGGTGCGAACCATCAACTTCATATGGGTATTATGAGGAACAAAGGGTCGAACAACCGGATTCAAGCTTAGAAAATAATGATTCTTTTTCTATAACCGAAGTGACCGATAGGATATTAGAGCACATTAGAGTTATCGATCGATGTATAAAGAAGCTCGCGCAAGGGAAGAGGAGTCCCGCGCGAGAGAAGAATTAAAAAAGGAAGAGATAACTAAAAATGAAAAAATGGAAGAACAAATAAGTGAAAAACCGACGCATGAGTTAAACAACGAAAAAGGTGAGTTCGACAACGTTAAAATCCAAGAAGAGTCTAATTTTGAAGAAATTCATCTCTTGTCACCTTCTTTCGAAAATCATTGTTTAGTACCCACTCATGCTAAGTTTCTAAAAGAGTTAAACACTAACACTAAAATTGAAGAAACGGTAAGCGTTAAGTTAACTAATGATCAAACTTCACTAATAAAAGAAGACCCATTTGAAATTAACATCACACCGGTTCCATGTTTCTTTCAAAATTCGTTTATTAGTAATGTCACAATCGATAAAGATCTTTGTGTTAACATAATGCCTAACTACCTTTTCGAAAAATTAAGTATTAGTGATTTTTCTCCACTTCAAATACCCATTTTTCTATCCAATCGGAAAGTAATAAAATCAATCGGTATAGTTGAAGATGTCTTGGTTCAAACAAATCAAATGGTAGTTCCAACTGACTTTGTCATCCTCGATGACGCTCCTCTAGTGTTGGGGCGACCATTTGTAAAGACATACGAAGCTTTGAAAAACCGGAAGTTCAATAATCTACCTCTTCAATTAGGGGCATTTAAAAGAAGTGTCGATCTCGAACGATCAATGAAATATCCATTCGGCAATAATGACCCCCTAATTGAAGATGAAGATGAACCACCCGATACAAGTGAAGAAACTGACCACTTTGTTGAAGAAGAGGTCGCCATAGAACAAACTTTTAAAGTTCTTGATCGAAACGAGCAACCAAATAAGGAGTCTCCTAAAGACCCACCACTTGAGCTCAAAGAACTTCCAAAAGGTTTGGAATATGCTTTTCTAGACAAAGATGGTAAATTACCTGTAATTATTTCGTCTAAATTAGATAACCTAGAAAAAGAAAAACTAGTTAGTCTTTTGAAAAAACACAAAAATGCAATAGCTTGGAAACTTGTTGACATAAAAGGAATTAGTCCTTCTATGTGCACACACAAAATTTTGATGAACGATGACTACAAATCTGTCATACAACCACAACGTCGAGTAAATCCAAATGTTCAAGAAGTGGTTAAAAATGAAGTCATCAAATTACTTGACGCAGGACTTATCTATCCTATTTCCGATAGTCCTTGGGTAAGTCCCGTCCAAGTAGTTCCAAAGAAAGGAGGTATGACGGTAATTACTAACGAAAAAAATGAATTAATACCGACAAGAACCGTCACAGGATGGAGGGTATGTATAGATTATAGACGATTAAATGAAGCAACAAGAAAGGATCATTTTCCTTTACCCTTCATTGATCAGATGTTAGAAAGATTATCCGGTCATAAATTTTACTGTTTCTTGGATGGTTTTTCAGGTTACTTTCAAATCCCGATAGCACCCGAAGACCAAGAAAAGACAACATTCACATGCCCCTATGGAACTTTTGCATATCGGCGCATGCCGTTTGGTCTATGTAATGCTCCCGCAACATTCCAACGTTGCATGGTAGCCATTTTCCATGACATGATAGAAAAGACAATGGAAGTCTTCATGGACGACTTTTCTATCTTTGGGGATTCATACGACCAATGCCTCGATAACCTTGAACGAATGCTATCCCGATGTGAGGAAACTAACCTCGCCCTTAATTGGGAAAAATGCCATTTCATGGTAACGGAGGGAATAGTACTCGGTCACAAGATCTCAAGCGAAGGAATGGAGGTGGATCGAGCCAAAATAGATACCATTTCTAGGTTACCCCCTCCATCCTCCGTAAGAGCGATTAGAAGTTTCCTAGGGCATGCCGGATTTTATAGGAGGTTTATCAAAGACTTTTCAAAAATCTCAAGACCTCTAACAAAGTTACTTGAAAAAGATGCTCCTTTCATCTTTGACAAGGATTGCAATCAAGCATTTCTAACCCTGAAGGAAATGCTAGTCAATGCACCTATCATGATAGCACCTGATTGGAAATTTCCTTTTGAAATCATGTGCGATGCTAGTGACTTTGCAGTTGGAGCTGTCTTGGGACAGAGAAAAGAAAAGCATTTCCACCCAATATATTATGCTAGTAAAACACTTAACGATGCACAAGAAAATTACACAACAACTGAAAAAGAGTTACTAGCTGTGGTATTTGCTTTTGATAAATTTCGCTCTTATCTTGTTCTTTCTAAAACTATAGTCTACACAGATCATGCAGCCATTCGATATCTCTTTAAGAAGCAAGACGCAAAACCACGTTTGATTAGGTGGATTCTACTCCTCCAAGAATTCGACATTGAAATCAAAGACAAAAGAGGAGCAGAAAATACCGCAGCAGATCATCTTTCGCGCTTAGAAGACCCAGCTTTGGAGGCAACCAGGGGCGAGCAAATCAACGAAAAATTCCCAACTGACTCCCTGGAAAGGGTGGAATTTAAGGAAGAACCATGGTACGCCGACTTTGCCAACTACTTAGCTAGTGGAATAGTCGCAAAAGGATGGCCACATCATCAAAGAAAAAAATTCTTTGCCAATGTGAAACATTATTTTTGGGAAGATCCATATCTTTTCAAAATGTGTGCCGACCAACTCGTCAGACGATGCGTATATGGTAGTGAGGCCCGGAGAATTCTTCGCCATTGTCACGAAGGTCCATACGGAGGACATCATGGTGCTGCCAGTACCGCACGAAAGGTATTTGATTCAGGATTTTATTGGCCAACCATTTACAAAGATGCCCAAAATCTTGTAAAGACATGTGATGCTTGCCAAAGAACAGGTAATATTTCTTCCAAAAACGAAATGCCACAAAATGGCATTCTTGTTTGTGAAATTTTTGATGTGTGGGGACTCGACTTTATGGGACCTTTTCCACCATCGAAAGGAAACAAATACATACTTGTGGCAGTAGATTACCTGTCTAAATGGGCCGAGGCCGAAGCGCTTCCAACAAATGATGGAAGAGTAGTGGTAAGATTTCTGAAAAAATTATTCTCTCGTTTTGGCACACCCAAAGCTTTAATAAGTGATAGAGGTACCCATTTTTGTAATCATCAACTTGAAAAAATTTTAACAAGATATGGGGTCTATCACCGGGTTTCGACAGCTTATCACCCTCAAACAAACGGACAAGCCGAAGTGACCAATAGAGGGTTAAAACGAATACTTGAAAAAACCGTAGGGTTAAATAGAAAGGAATGGGCTGATAAATTAGATGATGCTTTATGGGCTTTTCGAACTGCTTATAAAACAACGATAGGTACAACCCCATATAAGCTAGTCTATGGAAAAAGTTGCCACTTGCCAGTAGAAATTGCACACAAAGCCTACTGGGCAATCAAAAATGTAAACTTAGATCTAGAATTTGCTGGTAAAAATCGATTTTGTCAAATAAATGAATTAGACGAACTTAGGAATTATGCATACTCAAACTCTGAAATTTATAAGGAAAGAATGAAAGATTGGCATGACAAACATATTAAACCTAATGAATTTCGGATAGGAGATTTAGTTCTTTTGTTTAATTCACGACTTCGATTGTTTCCTGGTAAATTAAAGTCTAGGTGGTCAGGACCTTTTTCCGTCACCCATATTTTTCCACACGGTGCAGTAGAAATTAAACCTCGAAATGGGTCACCTTTTAAAGTCAATGGCCAACGGCTGAAACTCTATCAAGGATTTATTGAGGATGAGGAAGAAGAGATCTCGCTTCAAACTGTGGAAGAATAAAAACATCATGCCTGGTAAGTTATGAACGATTGAGGCGGCAAAATAAAGCGGTAAGTTTTCTAAACCATAGCTTATAGGAGAAAGGGGCACTCACACGCGCACTAAAAAAAAAAAAAAAAAAAGGGGGGGCTCGACACGAGGCCGTGTCCGCTGGACACGGGGCCGTGTTCGCGCTGCAGACGGGATAAAACCCCTTTTTCAAAACAGTTTCTTCATTCCACACGCCCCGTTTCCCCACAAAAGCTCTGGTTCCAGGCGATTTTCCGCGAGATTCCAACGTCTCTTTTCAATCTAACAACGTCAAGGTATGATTCTGTCACTCGTAGTAGTTAGATTAGTCACTTGCATGTAGTTAATACACCACAAATTTGGGGAAAAATCTAGGGTTCTTGATGTTCATTCGGATCGAGCCTAAAATTTTTGCCTAAATCTGTTTGCATTTAGTTAGATTAGTATAAAGGGAAGTAAATACACTTGTATTGTTCATAGATTCACCCGATTTCTTGCAAAAACCCCAAAACCCTTGTTCTTGAACCGAAAAAGATAAAATTGATAGGGTAAACGGGTTATTTTGGGAAAAACGGAACTTAGGGTTTCATTTTCGGGGGAAACCGCACCTATTGGTTCAAAAATTTTCAAGTTTTCGAAACCGGGTCGAAAAATGGGATTTTTGAGTAACAGACCCCTGAACACGGGGCCGTGTCCGCTGGGCACGGGGTCGTGTCCAGCCCGCTGTTTGCAGTTTTGTCCAAAAAAAAAAATATTTCTGTTTCACGCTAACTTTTGGTGTATTCTTGCAGATGGCCAGGAAGTTTACTAGATTCAACGCCAATGAGCTAGATGCAAGAGCTCGATACGAGCTTCTCCAAACAAGGCCGGAGGAATACCCGAGGCAGGCATGCACAGAACTACTAACCTTGGTGAATCAAATTGACCGCTTCAACAACATTGTCACGGGACCACTCAGAGTCGCACTAACAACCCGACTCCGTTCTGTTCATGAATGCACCTTGGAATTCTACAGCACCTTTGCATTCAAGTCAAGGAGCGAGCCGTTCGATGAAGAAGGGGTGTCATTCAGGTGTGGCGGAACGAGGTATTCGATTTCCATGGCACAATTCGGGTCGATTATCGGGTTGTATGCGGAGGAGGATGCAGGAGACGAAGGAAATACAGGGGGGTTGAGAGAGATCGAAGACAACGAGCGCCAAGCCATGTGGGCTCAGATTGGGGAAGGGTTCTACAATCCGAGCAGCACTAAGAGTACCAAGCTGAGGGATCCGCTTTACAGATACATTCATAGGCTCCTCGGCTACTCTCTTAGCCAAAGGCATGACAGTGGTGGCGTCGTTGGGTTAAGAGACTTGCTTGTCCTCCATTGCATTCACAACCGTAGGCCGCTCGATGTTCCGTACCTTATGCTCCGAAACATGCATCACAACCGCCTTGCTAGTGCACCAACTCCTCTTTTCTTCGGGGGGTGGGTGCACCGTCTCTTCAGGCACTTCGCCCACATTCCGAGGGCATTTGAAAGAAGCCCATGGTCGGGTACGGTGGATATTCACATATGCCGCTCGATGAACCTGGTTTATGAGGCAGAAGATGGGACGGTAACCTTTCAAAGGATGCAAGGTCATGCATGGAACCCGCAAGAAGCACTTGTCCTCCCAGCACCACAACATCATCAGTACCAATACCAACCCCACGGTGATCCGGGCCAATCATCCTCCTCGGGAGGCAGTTTTCCTAATTTTCAAAGTTTGCATGATTTGTTGCAGGAAAACCTCATGTGTACTCGGAACACCTATAACATGGCGAGCAACACCTACCACCGGGTCGGAGCTATCGAGAGAAACCTATCCGAGATACAAGAAGACGTCGGATACATACGAGACCACATTGCACGCCATGGAGGGGGTGACGATGATGATGATGATGCCATGGAATAGGCGGGAGGAGCATAGGAGGAAGCGGTTGATTGGTGGCTCCCCAGGTTAACCCTTTGCAATCTTGAACAATTGATGGCCTGCGTGCCAAGTGTTAGACAATTTACTTTTCCTAACTATTTTCTGCATTTTTATTTTTTTACTTTATGCGTGGAACAATTAACTTTGGTAACGTAGGATGTTGGTATTGCTTGGTGTGGTATTAAGTGTTCAAACAGGTACAAACCAAGGCTTAAGGTGTTAAGCCTCAGCACCTATAAGGCTAGGATGGAAAAACCGGAGGACGAAACCTGTTTTTCAGGCTTCTAGACTGTCGACACGGGGACGTGTCCCGCCAACACGCCCCCGTGCTCACCTCCCTGACCTGCTGTTTGGCTTCTGTTCGGCAGAATTTTGTCAGACACGTGGCCGTGTCCAGTGGACACGGGGCCGTGTCCACCTTCTGTAAGTTCTTGTTACTGGCACCTGAACACGGGGTCGTGCCCATTCAACACGGGGCCGTGTTCAGTGCCCAGTAACACAATTTTTTGCTTTTTAAACACTATTTTACACATCTAATCAACCTAAAAATTTATTTTTGGGACACATTGAGGACAATGTGTAATTTAAGTGTGGGGGGGATGCTAAAACCTTGAATTTTGCAAGTCCTAAATACAAGCCTTACACAAAACTCTATTGGAACCGCTAATCACCCCAAATTTTTTTCAAAAATTTCATTTTTTTTACTTGTCTAGGTTTAACTCGGGAAATTCAAGCTCTCAAAAAGGTTATATTTTTACAAATTTACAACCGATAGCGTAGTGATAAAAAGAACCAACATAAGAAAATTATGAAAAGGCATGACAAACTTATTTAAAATTTGATTATATATACTTGATCACATAAAAACCCATTCCCACAAAAGTGAGTTTTGAGCCTTTATTGAGCACTCAATTTCATACCATTTGACTAAATGCTCATTTTTCGTTTCTTGTGTGAATAGCCGCTTGGTTCTTACGACTCTAGAACTTGCCATGACAATACATTCCCGGTCCTTATCAACTTAAACCCGAGTAAGTAAATGATAGAGGCATTAGGACTAACCTTTTTCATTTCCACACCATTATTTTTCTTTTTCTTTTACCACCTACCCAAAAAAATCCCCCTAGTTAGCCCCTTTGAGCCTAAACCTTTTCGTTTCATCACCCAAAACAAAAACCATTTCACCCACCAAAACCTTTTTCATTTTTACCCTTTATTTTAGTAACAAGTTCGGTTCTTCGAAAAAATATATATATATATATATATATATATATATATATATGAAGCAAAAAGAAAATAAACAAACAAAGTAATCAAAAATAACTTTGTTTGAATAAAAGCTTCATCAAAAATAAAAGGTTGCAAAAATACGAAAACCGACACTTGTTACGCTTTTTAGCCCTTTTTCTACTAACCACTAACCCAACCACCTACCTTTAACCCTAGCCAACCCTTAACCCACAAAGTCCTCTTGATATCTACAAAGGTATAAAAGTTAAAAAGGAGGAGGATTGATTTCTTGGCAAGCCTATGGTAGGAATAAGTTCCATGCCGCTCTCGAGTGATTCACTAAAAATACACCTTCGGCCGAGTGTGAGTGATTTCCCCGCGAGGTATGTGAACTTGTATATAAATAGAATTTTAAAAAGGCATGTTATGCCCAAATAAGTAATTTCTTTTATGAACAGTTCTAAATAAATCATTACGAATAGGAGTGTAAATAAATAAAAATAAAACCCTAAAAAGATCTTGGAAATCCCGACACTCTATGACAAGCCCAAAACCTTCTCTTCTACCTATTCCATTTGGGAGTGTAAGCCAAATATTAAAGAGTTTTGCTTGAGGACAAGCAAAAGTTCAAGTGTGGGGGTATTTGATGTGTGTAAAATGCAACATATAAATTACATCAAATGAGGCATAAAACTAACCCTTTTTTAGTACTAATATTGGAAAAAGAGTGTTTTTGTCTTCCTTTTGTATTTTCAGGATTAAATGAGCTCAAAAACGCAAAAGAAGCAAAAAGACAGCTAAATCCAACATAAATACAAGAAAAGGAACATTAGTGGATTGCCCGAACCCTCAACGGCACCTTCCAAAGCAAAATAAAGAAAACAGAAGGCTGAACACGCCCCGTGCTCAGCCAGCACGGGGCCGTGCCCAAGAAGCAGCAGAAAAGACAAACCTATAGAAGCTTCTATTGCCCACCACGGGCCGTGCTCAGCGGACACGGGGGGCGTGCCAAAAGTACTGCAGGCGCATTAATTGTAATTGCGAATTACAATTAATGAAGAGAGAGAGTGTCAGACAGGCACGGGGCCGTGCCCAGCGGACACGGGGCCGTGCCCAGGCCTCTGTTCAGCCTATAAATAGGAGTGCTTGGTTTCATTGCAACTCATCCCTTGGCACACCACCTCTCTCACACTTCATCCACCACCCACCACCATCACAACACCATCATCCACCACCATCATCCATTGTCCATCATAGAGTGTGTGAGTCGTCTCGGGATCCAAGATTGATCGTAAGAGTTCTTGACAATCAAGGCCATGTTTGCCTAAGTCTCTTACATCACTTGGTGAAGACAAAGTGTCTAGTATAATACTTTTTATTTCTAATCTTTTGCACTTTTTATTTGGTTTTGTATTAATGACTTTAATAACTAGTTACTTATGTTGAAGGTGATCTTTCCTTATCGTTTGTCCGTGGTGTCTTGGCATTATTTTACTGTCTATATAAAATAAAGGATTTTCACCATTCATATCTCCACGGTCTATATGGAGGTATGTTGGCTACCTGGTAGGGGGTTAAGGGAACGGTTTGGTAAAGGTCTTGCCATTGTTCAGCGTTTAGAGGTCCTGCAATGGACCTGGGTCAAATTTAGTAGGACCTCCTTCAATACTTCACGGTATTGGATGGCGGGGGTCCAAACTCTTTGATCCCCTCATAAGTTAACTACTATTAATACTATAACCCGGCTATTTAGGACTGTATCCCTGCTGACTCAGACTACTTAGTCGAGGGTAACGTCACCGCCAAAAGCGGGGCCTACCACAATACTGCATTAATAACTTAATTCATTATCTTCCAATAATCCACCCCTTTAGGATTGTATCCCTGCTGACTCAAACTACTGGGGTGAGGGTAACGTCACCTTCAAAAGAGGGGCCTACTACAATAACTAAGATAATCTCTTAATTATGTGCAAAAGTGCGGAAATAATCAAAGGTTATACTAGATACGAGTCGGAACCAAGTGATTCATCTTGTCTATCTGTTTTTATTTTATTTTTATTTTCAGCATTTTAGTTAGTTTTTACTTTTCTTATTTTAAAACATTTTTCCAAACTTTTATTTTGGTTAGACGTTGAGGATAAACCGGTACTAAAAGCTCTTGTGTCCTTGGACGACCTCGGTATCTTACCAACGCTATACTACACTCAACGATGGGTGCACTTGCCCATATGTGTGTTTAGTGTTAGTGAAATATCGTGTTTTATAAATTTAAAACTTGGCTAAAATAAGTGTTAAAAAGGGCTTAAAATATATACCTAAAATATACAACACTTTCACGCACATCAGGTAACGTCACCTTCAAAAGAGGTGCCTACTACTATAACTAAGATAATCTCTTAAAAAGGTCAAAAAGTGCGAAAATCATCAAAGGATACATTAAAGGAAAGTCGGATCCAAGTGATTCATCTTGTCTATCTGTTTTTATTTTATTTTATTTCTGCATTTTTAGTTTTTATTTTATGTTTCAAACCTTTCTCAAAAATTTAGATTGATTAGACGTTGAGGATAAACCGGTACTAAAAGCTCTTGTGTCCTTGGACGACCTCGGTATCTTACCAACTCTATACTACGCTCACGATGGGTTCTCTTGCCCAAGTGTGTGTTTAGTGTAAGTAGAATATCATGTTTTATAAATTTAAAACTTGACTAATGCGTAAAATGGGATAAAAATATCAATAAAAATATATCACACCGAGCGCACACCAGCATATGCGGCGAAATCAAACACACACGCTACTCATGCGAGTGTGTCAGATACTCAGAACCAGCGATGCTCTTTAGACTGTGTAACCCACATCTCAGCAACCTACGCCGCAGTACCTCTAAGAGATACTTAGAGTGCAAAACTCTTTTAAAGCGAGTCTTCTGTTAACAACCGCAGACACGCAACCAGGGCCATCAACGATCTTCTTACCATGGGAATGGTGGTATGGGAAACGACCGCATTCGGTACTGCGATCGATCTGTAACCATGGGAACAGTGATATGGGAAACGACCGCATTCGGTACTGCGATCGATCTGTAACCATGGGAACAGTGGTTACAGAAATATACCCCATCACCAACTTCCTTATGCGGTCTACAAACAAAGCCACACATTTGCATCGCAAAGATGGTGGACCACAACACCGCAGCAGGCCCTACCAAGCGGACCGATGCGGCGAGGGCTGCTACTTCAAGAAAAAATGGTTTCAGTGTTCCTTTTACTCTTAAATAGATCCCATTTATTTAAGCGAACACTCAAACGAACGACTAGTTCATAAACATGAGCGGCTACAGAACGAAGCCTCGAAGATGTTCATCCAGACTCTTGATAGTCATTGTGAACTTCAAGAACATGAAGCTTAACAATGGTGGTAACAAGTCTGCTTATGACTTTGTTTATCTACCCATTGGCTTCATAGAATAAACAATGGTGGCAACAGGTCTGCTTATGACCATGTTTATTTGCCCATTGTTTTCATCACAACTACTCACATTGTTCGACCAAACACGGCCTACAATGCAAGGCTTGAGCTATCGCTTAAACTGAGGATCAACGACAACAAGGTAACCGCAAAGAGTATGTGGGAACTTGAAAACAAACGACCAATTGATAAACACGAACGCCACACAAAAGAGGGATCATCGTTTCATGTCCAGTTGATGAACATAAAGCACCACCAAGGTGCCAAATACGTTTGCATCAACAGATGTAAAGGTTACAACTTGAGTTGCGAGTAATGGCGAGTTCATACTCATCTTCCGTCATTGTCTCAAAGGTTGGTCCGGCACACCAACAGGTGGCGATCATGTTTGATGATATCAGAAAAAGGTAGACCACACTACCAGCCTGCGACCATACCGTAATATACCGCGAGATGTTTCAGCATCAGCCTGAACTCGCTCACCGGTTCTATACAATCGTTACACGACTTCACTCCAACTGTTCCACAGTCAACAATCAATCGATCGATTGATTTACTTGAAGCAGGAGCAAAGGCCTCGGCCTAGTATCTTCTCCAAACCGATTTCAAGGACACCCTTTCGACCAATAATCCAGCATTCCTCCCACCAGCAACTTGCATGAGGAAGCAACACTGCACTAGGGGTTCTTGAAGGGGTATGGTCCCAAATCTCGCACCATACCTGGACGTGAGTGACCATAACCCGGTTCGTTGCCCCTACTGACAAGGATTCACCTGCGGTCGTGCGGACACGTGCGAACCCAGTATGTTGTCCCAATCGGAGAATGAGAAGACTAACGTTGTGTATGAAAATGGGTTTTCGTCACAACAAGGGATGCGGTATCCATCACAATTACCGCACATAGCAATGCGACCCAAAACCGCATCCAGTAGTTCCACAAATGGCACTGCCACTTTGACTTCAGTGACAAGCAAGCAAGTGGCATGTCCGGGCACTGACAACAGTCCGCTGCCCAGCCCACTTGCATGAACAGATGGCAGACAGACTGACAGCCACAGCAGGACGTGGCATCACCTAAGGAAGCGTCCAACGCTTCCGTGACCTGCGCTTCTAACACACCTGCAAAGCGCTACGAGTTGTCAGTCTAGCCAATCAATTACTCTCCTTCGCTCTTCATTGGTCATTCAAAAAAATTGTCTGCAGAAAAACCAAATTATACCTCCTCTCTCCTTTAGTCCCCTCTTACGATATTTTGCGGGCGACCTTGGGGAAGGAAGAATTTTTCCTCCGCTCTCCTTTAGTCCCCTCTTTACATAAGTCTAAGGGTTATACAATCTCTTTCCTTTACATAAGTCGAAGGGTTGTATATGGTAACAATGGATTGTAATTAAAAAATAATATTAAAAGCTTCAAAAAAACTAACAATCAGTTTTGACGTTTTGTAACTTGTCTAGTTGCTTTATAAAAAAAAAAAAAAAAACGATTTGACCGTCCTACCACCTTTATTAGCCGAGAGCGGTGCCATAGGCGGACCGGCTCGGCCGCTCTGATGTAGACACCTTAAAACAGTACATATCTTAATGCATATAGTACAAGTATGCAGGAATTTAGTCAACCTTTACCGTACGTCATATTTTGTCATATCCGAATGCAAACAAACAATTTTCTAGGCTTTCAATAATACAAATTTATTCTTCTTGCTCCGCGTAATAACATGCAATGCTTAATTAAATATTATTTTAATATAATATCTTCTAGTCTATAACTAATCAATAAACGTTTATAATATTATATTGGAAATTGAAATTATGCGTAATTATCCATATATAGTCAAATATGACGTTGTAACATTGTGGAAAACTGTTTTATTTAACTATAAATCCTGTATACAGCTGCAGGTGTTTAACGCTTTTATTTATTTTTTTTCTACATGATTTTGTTTTAAATTATAATATAAAGTCACCCAAATGGTTCTACAAACTTGCAAGCTGTTCATAGATTTCTATTTAATATATGGAGGATAAAGAAAAATATTTAAGACTTATCTAACAAGGGGTTCGTTATATTTTTTATGACTAATTTTGTTAAATAAATTAGAATTCTAAAATTTGGGGTTTCTTTAAAAGATATTCAAATTTTTGATACATATGGTTTGCAAGTAATTATGTCTTGTTTGTTAAAGATATTAGAAGTTGATGGTGGTGGCGGCTACGAAGAGGACGATGGGTCACCTTGGTGTCGGAGGTAGTTTTATCGGTGATGACAAATCCAATGACGCGTAGAAGTTGTAGCAGTGGTCATGTCAAGGACGTCAATGATGGTTATGGCTGGAGATGGTGGGAACGGGGTAAGCAATGGTGGCATGGGATGCTATGGTAACCAAACGTGTTACAATTTAAATCAAGATCTTAGTTCCAAAAAAAAAATTCAAATAAAACATGTAATACATAGAATATATATTCCAATTCCACTAAACTCAAACGAAATAAACTCTTTTCAAATGTTTCTAAAACCGTAACAAAAGTAGTAATATAACATTAATCCTTTTTATAAAATTATCACGCCTTTCACACTAATTCTTAAATACCATAATATTTTCTATGTACAAACTTACTAAACCATCTATACAATCATCTTACATTTTTTATTTGCCCCACTTTTAGATATATCACTACATTAGTTTCTTGATTTTGCATAAATATATTTCATAGAAACATGTGACAAATCTATAAATGTGATGTGGGTTTATAAATCTTATCATAGAATAACAAATCTATAAAACTATATTAAAAGAAAACTAGTATTAAGCCCATGCGTTGCAGCGATTGTTGTAAAACTGTGTCAAGTAGTACCAATGCTATACCAATGTCAGTGATCACCAACACCGGAAAAGCTCGTAAAAACAAATTAAATAAAAAATAATAATAACGCCGAGCGAAAAACAGACGTAAAATCTTTGAATGACGAACGCTCGTTGCAGAGAAATTAAACTGAAACGTAAAACACAGAAAAAAATAACTAAGTCAATCCAGGACCCGCGTGTTGGTCGAACTTGTTAAACAGAGAAAAATAGATGTGCTGCGACGGGCCAGTCAAACGGGAAAAAATATACGAAAAAAATGTTGAACCCCACACGCACGTTGCGGTGCATTAACTCACAAATTTAGAACGAAACGAAAAACTTAGGAAAGATGATAAGTATGGTGGACCAAAATTGAAAATAAAAAAGAGTTGGAATTAAATTGCCAAAGATGAAAAACTTTGGATTAAAAGTAAAAAACAACAAAGGGTCTAAATTGCAAAGTTGAAGTTATTTATTAATATTAAATAAAGATAAGGATACAAATAAATGATATGTATATAAAGATAAGGATACAAATAAATCATCATCATCATACTCAGTATATCCCACAAATAGCAAAGCTAAGGTAGGGTCTGAGGAGGGTGAGATGTAGACAGCCTTACCTCTACCCCGTAGGAATAGAGAGGCTGCTTCCAATGAGACCCCCGGCTCGATTGTAGTTTTGCATCAAGCCTTGGACATAAGGCACATAACACTCAGCAATTGAGACAAACGCCGATTAGTGCATGTACCCCCTTGTCTTTTGGCTATCAACGCCACCACATGATGCATGATTAACCATTCCCCTCTTTTAACATTATTTTAAAATTAGTAAAATAATGTTAAAATTAGTAAAATAAGGATACAAATAAATGATATCTATATATTAGTTATTAATATTAATATTAATATTAAAATAAATTTATTAAATAATTAAAAATAAAATTTATGAGGTTGAATGAGAGAATGCTATGTGTCATTATTTGAAGTCTATTAAATAAAGATAAGGAAACAAATAAATGATATGTATATAAAGATAAGGATACAAATAAATGATACTTATATATTAGTTATTAATATTAATATTAAATAAATTTATTAAATAATTAAAAATAAAATTTATGAGGTTGAATGAGAGAATGTAATGTGTCATTATTATAAGTTATTATTATTATATTAAAATAAATTTATTAAATAATTAAAAATAAAATTTATAAGATTGAAGGAGAGAATGATATGTGTCATTATTTGGAGTCTTTTATTATAGAGTTAAATGTCATTTTAGTTCCTGTGGTTTGGGTTATTTTGTCAGTTTAGTCCAAATGTTTCTTTTTTTGCGTGTGGGTTCAAAAAGGTTTCACCGTTGCCATTTTAGTCCACTGGGTTAACTTCATCCATTTTTTCTGTTAACGAGAAGGACAATCCAGTTATTTTATATGGTCGAATTGCTCTTATAGTTAACAAAATTACATATAAAATGACTAAATTGCCCTTCTTGTTAACAGAAAAAGGAATGAAGTTAACCCAGTGGACTAAAATGGCAACGATGAAACCTTTTTGGACTCACAGGCAAAAAATAAAACATTTGGACTAAACTGAAAAAATGGCCCAAACCACAAGGACTAAAATGACATTTAACTTTTTATTTTTTATTATAAGTTAGATTATATTAGAAGATTAGATAAAGCAAAATAGGATAAGCTTGATTCGTGTCACATTTATCTTGTGCTTTTATAGGAACAAAGGGAATCAATGGTAATTAAAACTTGTGATCCTCTGATAAAGGGTCTTGCTATTCACACACCCCCACCTACCCTTTTGTCTATCCACACACCCTCCATTGTCGAGCTATGGTCAGAGCGTGACGTTTTGGTCCGGTCAACCAGACAAAGACTAACGGGTGTCTGACGGGTCTGTTGACCGGACCAAAACGTCGAGCTTTGGCCGCGTTCTGGTCCTGTTAACCAGACGTTTTGGTCAGAACGCGGCCAAAGCTCGACGTTTTGGTCCGGTCAACAGACCCGTCAGTCTTTGTCTGGTTGACCGGACCAAAACGTCACGCTCTGACCATAGCTCGACAATGGAGGGTATGTGGATAGACAACATGGGTGTGTGAAGAGAGATGCCCCTAATAAAACTTAAAGGTACTAAAACAAAGTTTTCAAAACCAAAAGGGCATTTACAAAAACCACCAACTTCAAAAAACATATATAAACCCACCCACATTTAACTCTTCTCACAAACCCATTCAACCTTCCTTCCCCATCACCGGAATCCATGACAATCGCCGACAACATCCACGACGACATCTTCCAAACCCACATTTTGGCCAAACTCGACGGTCAAACCCTCGCCGCCGCCGCCTGCACTTCTTCCAAACTCCAATCCCTCTGCTCCGACCAACACCTATGGTCGGATATCTGCCACGCCACGTGGCCCTCTACCGCCGACCCTCTACTCACCACCACCATCTCCGCCTTCTCCTCAGGCCACCGTTCATTCTTCTCCGACGCCTTTACTTCGCCCACGCGCCGCCTCACTACCTCCACGCGCCGCCCCACAAATGAAATAATCTCAGCCGTTGATCTCCGGTACGCCGGAGAACTTATATTTTCTAAAGTTGAGTCAACGAAGACCGTACCGAGTGACTGGTTCCAAACGTCGCCGTTTCGGGTTGATCTACTTGAGCCGAAAGAGGTGGTGTTGTCCGGGGTGAAGTTTTCTGATACCGGAGATGATCACGTGATGTTATCGGAGCTTGAGAATAATATGATGTTGAGTTGGATTGTTATTGACCCGACCCGGAACCGGGCTGTTAATTTATCTAGTGGAAAACCGGTTTTGGTGCAACGGAATTGGTTGACTAACGGCATAGAGGTGACGTTTGCAGTTGTTGTGTCCGTTAAGGATGATGATTGTGTCACGTGCAATGTGCAAGTCACGTGCGGGGTTAACGAAGGGCGTGGAGAGTTAACGGTGTGTGGGGTGAATTTAACGGTGTTAGATGTGTATGGTAAGTGTTTGAGTGGGAAGGATAGTATGGTAATTTTGCAAGGTATTGTGGCGGGGGAGAGGCTGAGGAGGGGTGGAGGAGAGAGAGAGATACCGTGAGTATATGCGAATGAGGAGGGAGAGGAACGAGAGGATGGAGAGGAGAGAGAGGCGGCTTGATATGGCTTGCGTTGCAAGTGGGGTGGCAATCTTCGTGGCATTTTGGTCATTTGTTATGTGTTAATATCTCACCCATTGGAGGAGCAAGTAATCAAACGGGTCAATTGATAATAGCGAGACACGATGTTAGATACAATTCTTTTATTAATAATTTGATTATTAGAGGAGGGTGGAGTTATTGTAAAAAAGACTAAAAGTGTGAGAAAGGTAAGAAAGAATCTCAACCATTAGATCTAAATTAATTGAAAAGGGTAAGATTGTAAATGCATTAATAAATTCAAATATGGTAATCCTTGATTTAAGGATTTGGAGAGAGAAAAACCTGGATTTTAGGACTTATAACCGCCCATAAATATAACACCATTCAGAGCATGTTCATACATGGTGTTTTAAATATAACACAATTCAGAAAATATAACACCATTCAGCACAAAAATAACACCATTCAGTACAAAAATAACACCATTCAGCAGTAAATAAAAAAAAACCATTCAGTACAAAGAGTATAACACCATTCAGTACAAAAATAACACCATTCAGCAAACAAAAATAACACCATTCAGTAAACAAAATAACACCATTCAGAAAAAAATAACACCATTCAGAAAAATAAAATAAACACCATTACTGAAAAGAAAAAAAATAACACCATTCAGTACAAAAATAACACCATTCATCAGTAAATAAAAAAAAACATTATTCAGTACAAAGAATATAACACCATTCAGCACAAAAATAACACCATTCAGCAAACAAAATAACACCATTCAGTAAACAAAATAACACCATTCAGAAAAAAATAACACCATTCAGAAAATAAAATAAACACCTCTGTATTATCTTCTTCACTTCCGGCACCACCACCACTGCCACTTCCGGCACCACCACTGCGGATCCAGCACCACCACAACCGCCGCCGCTCGAACCACCACCACCACTGCCGATCCAGCACCACCACAACCGCCGCCGCTCGAACCACCACCACCGCCGCTGCCGCTCGCATCCGTCATCCGAATCAATAAACATGCAGCCGCTTCCGACACCGGCTTTGAGATTGATGTTTTCAATAAACATGCAGCCGCTCGCATCCGTCATCCGAATCAACAACAATCGTCTTCAACAACCGCTTCCGACACCGGCTTCCGATTGATGTTTAATCTTCCTATTCGTGGTGGTCTTGGAGTTGATCTTGGAGAGAGAAATTCTGAACGTATGATAGATAGAGATCTGGAGAGAGAGAGAGAGAAATTTTAGGGATTTTGATTTAGAAAATGGGGATAAAAAGACACAATTGCCCCTAGATATTTCAATTCAGTCCAAATTAATAAAAACATTTTACAATTTGGTCCCTATTATCTCAACCATTAGATCAAAGATCTAATGGCTGAGATTCTTTCTTACCTTTCTCACACTTTAGGACTTTTTTACAGGATGAGGATATATATACTTTTTAAATTAAGTTAATGAATATTTTTTGTGAGATTAGAGGATATATATATGATACAAACCAAAGAGTAATAGGGATAAACTGAATTCATCTCTTTCATTCTATTCAACAATACAATATATAGATAAATAAAACCATAAACCCTAAAGCCCATAAGTAATAAATTGGGCCTAAAATGTCTGGTTTATAACACTCTCCCTCAGACATTTAGAATTATACACAGTTTAACGATATACTTCAGGATGTTAAATAGGTACTTTTGGACCTGAATAAATAAACTGATACTACTGGATCAGCTATGCTGCCTCATTAAAAACCTTACTAAGAAAACCCAGTGGGACAAAACTTAGTTAAGGGAAAAAGAGTACAGCGTGTATAATTCTCCCCTGAATTCAACAAACATCTTTCAATCTACGAAGACCGATCTTGTGTGATAACTGCTCGAAACTGCTTATAGGTAAAGATTTTGTGAACAGGTCTGCTAGATTTTCACTTGACTTGATCTGACGAACATCGATTTCCCCTTCTTTCTGCAAGTCATATGTTGAGAAGAACTTTGGTGAGATGTGCTTTGTTCGATCACCCTTGATATAACCTTCTCTGATCTGAGCTATGCAAGCAACATTGTCTTCATAAATAATTGTCGGCTCCTTCTTGATCTGTTCTAATCCGCATGCTTCTTGTATGTGATTAATCATTTATCTCAACCACACGCATTCTCGACCAGCATCATATAATGCTATTAATTCGGCATGATTTGATGATGTTGCTGTAAGTCTTTGCTTAGTTGACTTCCAAGAAATTGTTGTGCCGCCGTATGTGAATACATAACCTGTCTGAGATTTTGCTTTGTGAGGATCTGATAGATATCCGGCATCAGCATACCCAACAAGCTGGGACTTTTGATCTTTCTGATAGAAAAGACCTAAGTCTTGTGTCCCGCAAATATACCGGAACATATGTTTTACACCATTCCAGTGTCTACGTGTTGGATTCGAACTGTATCTCGCTAGTACATGTACTGCAAATGCAATGTCAGGTCTTGTGTTATTTGCGAGATACATAAGGGCACCGATCGCGCTTAAGTACGGTACTTCTGGACCAAGTACTTCTTCGCCTTCTTCTTGAGGGCGATAAGGATCCTTGTGTGGATCTAGCGGTCGGACAACCATAGGTACGCTAAACGGATGTGCTTTGTCCATATTGAAACGTACTAACATCTTCTGGATGTAGTTTGATTGATGGACAAATGTGCCATTGCACAGATATTCAAATTGTAGTCCGATACATAATTTCGTCATACCAAGATCTTTCATTTCAAATTCCTTCCTTAGCAACTGAGCAGCTTTCTCTATCTCTTCAGGAGATCCGATGATGTTGATATCATCAACATAGACTGCTATTATAGTGAAATTTGAGAGTGATCTTTTTATAAAAACACATGGACTGATTACATCAGACTTGTATCCTTCTTTTTCGAGATATTCACTAAGTCGATTGTACCACATACGACCAGATTGTTTGAGACCATATAAAGATCTCTCGAGCTTTATAGAACACATATCTCGAGGTGTTGATTTTAATGCTTCGGGCAGTTTTAATCCTTTAGGGATTTTCATGTAGATGTCATTTTCAAGTGTCCCATATAAGTATGCGGTGACGACATCCATTAGTCTCATATGAAGTCCTTCAGACATTGTGAGGCCGATTAGGAACCTAAGGGTTATCGCATCCACTAAAGGGGAATACGTTTCCTCATAATCAACTCCTGGGATTTGGGAAAACCCTTGTGCTACAAGTCGAGCCTTATATCGTACAATCTCATTCTTTTCATTTCTCTTTATTGCAAACACCCATTTATAACCTACTGGTTTGACGTCTTTGGGCGTTCGGACAACAGGTCCGAAAACATGTCGCTTTTCGAGCGAATTTAATTCGGCATTTATGGCTTCTTGCCATCTTGGCCAATCATTTCTGTGCATGCACTCTTCTAAAGTTTTTGGTATGTAATCATTTTCATTGATTACATCCGTTGCTATAGCATATGCGAATATATCATCAACACGTGTTTTATTCCGGTTCCACATTGTACTATCTTGTACATAATTAATAGAGATCTCATTTTCGTTCGGTACCGGTGTTTCTTCAGAAACTTCATTTTCCTCTGGATTCATAGTTGTCTCTTCTGGGACATTTACCTCTACCGAGGTTTCATTTATAATCTTTTGTGAGTTTTCACCAACTGCGTTACTTTGCTCTTTTCGTTTCCGTGGGTTTTTGTCTTTGGAACCGATTGGTCTCCCACGCTTTCGTTGTATAGTAATCACTTCTGGGATTACTTCAATTCGAGCAGGTGCATTTGATGCTGGTACATGTGACTTTGTCACTCTATTCGTGTCTGTGAATGCATCTGGTAATTAATTCGCTATTCTTTGCAAATGTATGATCTTTTGGACTTCATATTCACATTGACCACTTCGGGGGTCGAGATTTGATAGCGATGATGCATTCCACGTTATTTCTTGTGTTACCAGTCTTTCTTTGTCCTTATCTGTCACACCCCAACCGATGGCGGAATCATCGGGGTGCGGCACTAGGCGAATCAGATTGCTCAAGAGAATCCATAACAACTATATTGCGATAATATTTAATACATTCGTTATCCCATACTAACAAGTAATATAATCACATAAGTTATCACAGATTTCTTGCCCTCTCGAACAATACAAATCCGACAACCTAGATTTTAGTTGAGTTTCTAGACTTCCTAGCTTGATTTGAAATAGTCTGCGACCTAACCTGCAACATACGTTAAAATATTTGTCAATACAAAAGTATTGGCGAGTATACAGGTTTGATAAGTATAGCATAATAGATTGAAAGTGCTGCGAATTTCCACATGCATAAACGTAATACACGACATATATACTCACAAAACTGATACTACCAACTAAGTCCTCGATGCTCGAATGTACGATGGCATAACTAGACCCCGTCGGGCGCAATAGTACTATACTAGTCGTGGTGGGACGTCGCGAGTATAAGCCCTAGCACATATGCAACTAGCATCACGTATATCTATGCATAACAGTTATTCGCAACTGATAATTCGATTGATTGAATAGTTCGTTTGATAAGTTCGATTTGTTAGAAACGTATGTTACACCCAAAATTCGATTAAAAAGGGGGTCAAGTATACTCACAGTGCGTATTTAGCGAGAACACAAATTGATTGAGTCGGTTGCGAGTATGCCTGTATTGATCCTTGAGGAATAGAGTAAACGATATACGGTTAAGCGAGATTAGCCTTGAAAAGTTACTCATTAGGTCGAATGGTTCTCATCCGTGCGGATTGACATGTTATCCGTCCGGATGACATGTTATCCGTGCGGATGGTGTGTCATCCGTGCGGATAAGGTGTCATCCGTGCGGATAAGGTGTCATCCGTGCGGATAAGTGGTGGTACGTGCGGACAGATGTAATGCGTGTGGACTGACATGTAATGCGTGCGGACTGACATGTCATGCGTGCGGACTGACATGTCATCCATGCGGATAAGTGCCATCCGTGCGGACTGACATGTCATGCGTGCGGACTGACATGTCATCCGTGCGGACTGACATGTCTGTTTCGCACTCTGGACTCTGTTTCCGAGTGTTTAACGGAAAGAATACGTTCGTTTTTACTAGGGTAGTGTAATTTCGCACTAACACTTGAAATTTCATCAGTCCCGGCCCGTTCTAACGGCCGGGAATCACCCCGTTCCATCAGATCTGGTAGTTCTTGATGACTTTTCATGGTTAACTCGAAATCGCACAGATTTAGGTGAGATTTGTCATTAAAACATGGGGAAATCACCCGGATCTGAGTCGTTTATAGTGAAATGAGACCCCAACTTGAAGTTCATAAGAACTCTTGGTGACATCACCTCAAAACGCCTCAAATCCGCGGATTTCACGGTTAGAATTTGAGTTTTGAAAGATAGAATGATGTAGAATCGCGTGTAGATTGTAGAAGTACAAGTTTTTGGTTGAAATCTTACCGGAATCGCGAGGAAATCGAGAGAAAAGGGTCTTGGAGCGTGTTTGGTCGAGTAGGAGCTGTCACATCACTGTTCAAGTGGTGTGACAGGGTATTTATAAGCCACAGAGGAGAAGAAGGGGGTTCTGGTGCGGATGGCACATCCATGCGGATGGCCCATCCGTGCGGATGGCCCATCCGTGCGGATTGCACATCCGTGCGGATTGCTATCCGTCCGGGTGGCTATCCGTCCGGGTGGCCATTCCAACGAGGTGGATTTCTCCGTTTTCGATCGTTTTGATGGATTTCGAAGTGCGTACTCTCCATAATTAATTTATATTATCATTATATTGTTATTATTATATATATATATATATATATAACTAGGGGTCGTATTTACGTGTCCATAATCCAAAGTTTCGATAATTAACAATCGGTTTCCGATTCGAGTATGCGATTTTTAGCGACGTTTCACGGCCATCAATGAGGGTAGTATAGGTCCTTTCTTGATGTCATCGTGAACGTTATTTCGTGTAGTGCCACAAAGACTGACGGGGTACCGTTTACTCGTATTGTCATCATCGTCATGATGACTGGAGTTACAGCGCTCACCCGAGAGTCCTTGTTAGCGTTAATTGCTTACGTTCGACACATCACGGCCACTGAGGAGGGTAGAATAGGTCCTCACTCAATGCCTCCGTGAGTGTTAGTGTGATAATAGTGTAGCATAGTGATATCGTTTTTCGAAAATATGCGATCATCCTTCGAATAGTGATATATATACGATATAGTTACATTATGATCCGAATCTCCGGTGCTAGGTGTAACGGGTATAACGAGTAGTAACAACGCACAAAAGTGCGGGTTGTTACAGTCTCCCCTACTTTAGGAAATTTCGTCCCGAAATTAATCCAATAGGTAGGCTTCTGAGAGTTGGTCTCGTATGAGTAGCGATACAGCGAGCGATTTGGTCGTAGGTTGACAGTGAGGATGTTTCGAATAAGAGAGATCGACTGCGATAGCGAGAAGGCGACGTAAAGATAAAAGTATTAATCCCACGAGTTGGCATTCCAAAGTACCTTGTGTTGCGTAGAATTCGTAAGTTCGATGCGATTGTAATTTGAAAGGTTTCTCATGACGTAGAGTCAACTGAGTCGGTCGTTAACCAACCTTACAAGAAGCGTTCATTTTAGACATTTAAAAGGAATTTAGGATGGAAATCTTTGAAAATTTTCCTTTTAACGTGAGGTCAACGGAGTCGATGTTAACCGATGTTGCAAGGAAGTTTAAGTTTTTAAACATTTTAAGGAACTCGAAGATGAAAACAAGGGTGACGAAAACTCTCGATGTCGAACCAATGTCTTAAGAAGGATTTTATTTTGACGTTGTAAAAGTTTAGGGAAAAACTGGGCTTATGAAACTTTTCTTGGACATGGAGTTAAGCTGATTCGATGTTAACTCCACGTCGTAAGAAAATTTCACTTGTCCACCGGTTTTAAATCAAAATTTTTGTAAAAAGACGTTTTAAATCAGTACAAAAGGTAGTTAATCACTGAGCCCCACTTGGCAATTTCCCACGAAAGTTTGTTAATATGTTTAAAACACTTATATATAGGAAGTACCAGCGGCGTATCCACCATGCTTTGCCCATATTACTTCTGTTCCGTGAGGCAGTGTCAGGTGTGCCGATATGACATGGATAGAATCTTGTTTACTTGGCCCAGTCGATAGTAAGTCGGACCGAGCATAAGATAGAATCGAATAGGTTAATCCGGCGAGTTGACAAGCGAGAAGCGAATAGCGCGTTTTCGATTAGATTCCACATTAAACCCACATGGCACGTTTTCACGAGAGTTTGCTAACATGGTGAAACACCATGCTTAACCAAGTTAGTTTTGCCTCGTGAAGCGGTGTCATGTGTGCGAGCGATAAGCGATTTGGTGATTAAACGAATAATACAAACACAACACTAGCAATGATGGTGATGATAATCGAACTACGATAAGCGGCAGTTGTTGCATGCAAGCGATGAAGGTATGCGGTTCGATTTTGATTGATTAATACCACAGAGTTTAACTAACCTTAGACCCCACATGGCATTTTTCCACGAAAGGTCGCTGATATGACTAAAACACCCTGCTTTAACCATATGAGCTTCATTTCGTGGAGCGAGGTCATGTGTGCTAATTTCACACGAATATCACAGATAACGGTAGGCGATCGCGATAGATTGATATGCAGCAAGCGATATAGATTCGCATAATAAGCGATAGAGATTGCGAGATACACAAGGTAAGCGATTTCAACTAGTCGGGTTTGTTTCGAATAAGCTTAACGTTACGTTGCGACGCATCACGGTTATCGAGGAGGGTAGAATAGGTCCTCACCCGATAATATCGTGAGCGTTAATGTGCTTGATGAGATTGATCGCTATAGACTTACGACCAGTCCTCCGTTGATGCAATTGTCCTGCGAGGTAGACTCCCCAGAGTCCATCGATGAGGCGATTGCACTGCGTTTGCAGACTTACGCCAAGTCTTGCGATAATACGGTTTGTTACGCCTTTCGATTGAGTGTAGTGTGTTGAAAATAATCACAATAGTATAATAGGTCTAACAACGTTCGACTCCACGCGGCACTTTCTTCACGGAACTTTGGTAGCATGATAAAGCACACCTTGCTCGACCCCTACTACTTTCATCCCGTGATTTGGTGTCACCTTTTGCCAAAACGCTATGGCACCTTAGAATTCACTACGATCTCCGTGCACTGACCCAAATAATCCCGTGTGCACCCATGGTTAATCGTTCCTTGCACGTTTATCGTACCTCGTCCTAAGAGTGTAGTGAGGGTAAAACACATTATTTCGTGATATAGTATATAGTATATAGTATATAGTATGTGTGTGAATCTAGTCTAAGTGCGACGATTTGAGAGTGAAAGAGAATACGAGGGCAACATTGAGTAATAGAGTAGGTTCAAAGCTTAGAAATAAACGTCGAAAATCGTATCATTACAACTTTATCCTACGCTCGCTAGATGTCTGATGCTGAAGGCTTTTGCTGGAGCTGTTGTTGTTGTACCCGAGTTCACGGTTCGATGCGGCAGTTGCGGGTGAAGTGACCGTAACTGTTGCAGTTATTGCAATAGCGATAGTCAGCCCCAACTGGATGATGATAGGTACACGAATAACACTGAGGATGAGCTCCAGTGTAGGCTCGTTTTGGAAACATCGGAACTGTTCGAAGAGGTTTCGGTTGCAGCAGTTCGGTTGTCGATGGGCTTAGGTTTGAAGTCTTTCGCTTGCGGATGGGTTCGTCAGCGTCTTGCGAAGAGGTACCGTCGTTGGAGGATTCGTCTGAAGACTCACTTGCAGAGTCCTTGGCTGATTTGTCGGAAGATCCGTTGGCGGATTTGTCAGGAGAATCGGCAGCAGATCCGTCCGAAGAATCGTTAGCAGATTCGTCAGAAGAATCGTTAGCTGATTCATTAGAAGAATCGCCAGCAGATTTGTCAAAAGATTCGTTAGTAGACTCATCAGAAGATTCGTTAACATGTTCGCCTGAAGGATTACTGGTGATTGCTTGATGAGCTTGCTTGACAGGATTCTTTGAGAAGAACCCTTCCATGATTCGTTTGTTGTTGAATTCTGCGGCTAAGCGGTATGTTTCTTCGATGGTAGCCGGTCTTGCAGCTTCGACGAAATCACCCACACACTCTGGCAAGCCACGAATGTACTTCGCGATGGCTTTCTCTGGAGTGTTAACTTGATTTGGGCAAATTACGCTAAGCTGCTTGAACCTTGCGGTGTAGCCAGTATTGTCACCTTTTGCTTGCTTGATTTCCCAAAACTCGTTTTCTAGCTTCCGGATTTCGTGAGGGGGGCAGTACTCTTTCTTCATGAGCTCTTTCAGCTCATTCCAAGAGAGAGCGTAGGCTGCGGAGATCCCACGTTTGTTACTTTCGGTGGTCCACCAGTCGAGTGCTCGTGATTGAAATACTCCGGTAGCGCAAGTAGTACGGAAACTATCGGGACACCCGCTTTGACGAAGGGTAACTTCGATAGAATCGAACCACTGGAGTAGTTGAGTCGCACCTCCTTCACCCGTGAACTCCCTCAGGTCACAGGCTTTGAAGTGCTTGTAGAGAAAAGTAGATTGCGGAGCTTCCGTCTTGGAGTCTTCCGAGGCTCGAGAGTTGCTGAGAGAGTGCACTTGAGCGGCAATTCGAGGAATAAGCTTACTCACTTCCTTAGTCACAAGTGATGCAATCCTCTTATTGACACTTCGTTTGGCTCTCCTCCTAGCTACTCGTCTCGAGGTAGAGTTGTTGGAAGGCATCTAGACAAAAAGAGTCTTGGAGTGAGATTCGATCATAATGATTTTGAGTTTTGCGATGCGATTGAGCGCGTTCAAAACTTGGTGCGATAGTATAGTAGTAATACGAATCACATAGGAGCCACATAGGAGACACGAAATCCCTAAGTTCTCACACATTGATTTGTTTGTTTATACGTATATATATATATATATGTCTATATAGCTGTAATTTGTAATCATACGCATACAGGTTGACTTAGAATAAGCGGGGACGCGTGGAAGTGAGAAAACGATAGTGAAGGCGATAGATTATGCATTTGTTTTGTTGCGAACATTCGGGTTCGTTTTAGATTGCGATGGCTGTGCGAATCGTGTGTTTATAAAGTAGGGAGTGAAAATCGTTAAATCGAGAAATCGACAAAGCGTAAAGTCTCAAAATGTAAATAAGTTCCAGCCAGCGTGAAATTGGTTGTTCGTACGATAGAGTGCCTTGGGTGTGTAGGCGTTGACTACCCAAAGTAACCCAACTACATCTAACAAGTTCGAGCATGCGCGTTGACCTAGAGGACTTCATGCTTCCACTGGGATGCAGCTCACGGCATTCGTCTCCCTAGTCATTGCGTGGCTCGGGTTATTGTGATAGTCGGGTCCTTGGTGAGAGCTTTTGAAAACCAATTTAGAGAGGGGAACGGCTTATCAAGGTACGGGTTTCACCCCTGACTTAACAACTTGGTTCCTAATTGTGGTTATGCTCTTCGAACGAATTCGTGAGTTCCACTAGATTTCGAAATGGAGACCTTCGTCGAGATGTGGATGTCACTCCTAACTCGATGAAAGGTTCTCGTGCTAGAAAAAAAAATTCGCTGAGTGAGCAATCCTATTGAGAGTTCTTGGTTTTCACGCCTGATCTCGACTGGATCGCTCGGTTTTGTTATGCGAGTATTTTCGAAAACATGTGTATTGTGTCGGCCTTAGGAAAGGCTAAGTAGTATTTTAGCCTTAGGAAAGGCTTCTTCGTGTGAAGTTGTAGTACGCGGTATTCACACAAAGTTGTAGCTTTTAGCAATTTCGATCGAGAGTATCAAGTAAGCCCGATACAAACCCCACCGGGTTCGTACGAGTCGGCCTGTTGGTACTTATACTATAGACTAGGTCAATTTCTAAGACGTCGACCCGGACTAGGTCGAGTCTGACCTAATTCCCTATAGTTATGGCTCTGATACCAATCTGTCACACCCCAACCGATGGCGGAATCATCGGGGCGCGGGACTAGGCGAATCAGATTGCTCAAGAGAATCCATAACAACTATATTGCGATAATATTTAATACATTCGTTATCCCATACTAACAAGTAATATAATCACATAAGTTATCACAGATTTCTTGCCCTCTCGAACAATACAAATCCGACAACCTAGATTTTAGTTGAGTTTCTAAACTTCCTAGCTTGATTTGAAATAGTCTGCGACCTAACCTGCAACATACGTTAAAATATTTGTCAATACAAAAGTATTGGCGAGTATACAGGTTTGATAAGTATAGCGTAATAGATTGAAAGTGCTGCGAATTTCCACATGCATAAACGTAATACACGACATATATACTCACAAAACTGATACTACCAACTAAGTCCTCGATGCTCGAATGTACGATGGCATAACTAGACCCCGTCGGGCGCAATAGTACTATACTAGTCGTGGTGGGACGTCGCGAGTATAAGCCCTAGCACATATGCAACTAGCATCACGTATATCTATGCATAACAGTTATTCGCAACTGATAATTCGATTGATTGAATAGTTCGTTTGATAAGTTCGATTTGTTAGAAACGTATGTTACACCCAAAATTCGATTAAAAAGGGGGTCAAGTATACTCACAGTGCGTATTTAGCGAGAACACAACTTGATTGAGTCGGTTGCGAGTATGCCTGTATTGATCCTTGAGGAATAGAGTAAACGATATACGGTTAAGCGAGATTAGCCTTGAAAAGTTACTCATTAGGTCGAATGGTTCTCATCCGTGCGGATTGACATGTTATCCGTCCGGATGACATGTTATCCGTCCGGATAACAGGTGATCCGTGCGGATGGTGTGTCATCCGTGCGGATAAGGTGTCATCCGTGCGGATAAGTGGTGGTACGTGCAGACAGATGTAATGCGTGCGGACTGACATGTAATGCGTGCGGACTGACATGTCATGCGTGCGGACTGACATGTCATGCGTGCGGACTGACATGTCATCTGTGCGGATAAGTGCCATCCGTGCGGATAAGTGCCATCCGTGCAGACTGACATGTCATGCGTGCGGACTGACATGTCATCCGTGCGGACTGACATGTCTGTTTCGCACTCTGGACTCTGTTTCCGAGTGTTTAACGGAAAGAATACGTTCGTTTTTACTAGGGTAGTGTAATTTCGCATTAACACTTGAAATTTCATCAGTCCCGACCCGTTCTAACGGCCGGGAATCACCCCGTTCCATCAGATCTGGTAGTTCTTGATGACTTTTCATGGTTACCTCGAAATCGCACAGATTTAGGTGAGATTTGTCATTAAAATATGGGGAAATCACCCGGATCTGAGTCGTTTATAGTGAAATGAGACCCCAACTTGAAGTTCATAAGAACTCTTGGTGACATCACCTCAAAACGCCTCAAATCCGCGGATTTCACGGTTAGAATTTGAGTTTTGAAAGATAGAATGATGTAGAATCGAGTGTAGATTGTAGAAGTACAAGTTTTTGGTTGAAATCTTACCGGAATCGCGAGGAAATCGAGAGAAAAGGGTCTTGGAGCGTGTTTGGTCGAGTAGGAGCTGTCACATCACTGTTCAAGTGGTGTGACAGGGTATTTATAAGCCACAGAGGAGAAGAAGGGGGGGTTCTGGTGCGGATGGCCCATCCGTGCGGATTGCTATCCGTGCGGATTGCTATCCGTCCGGATGGCTATCCGTCCGGATGGCCATTCCAACGAGGTGGATTTCTCCGTTTTCGATCGTTTTGATGGATTTCGAAGTGCGTACTCTCCATAATTAATTTATATTATCATTATATTGTTATTATTATATATATATATAACTAGGGGTCGTATTTACGTGTCCATAATCCAAAGTTTCGATAATTAACAATCGGTTTCCGATTCGAGTATGCGATTTTTAGCGACGTTTCACGGCCATCAATGAGGGTAGTATAGGTCCTTTCTTGATGTCATCGTGAACGTTATTTCGTGTAGTGCCACAAAGACTGACGAGGTACCGTTTACTCGTATTGTCATCATCGTCATGATGACTGGAGTTACAGCGCTCACCCGAGAGTCCTTGTTAGCGTTAATTGCTTACGTTCGACACATCACGGCCACTGAGGAGGGTAGAATAGGTCCTCACTCAATGCCTCCGTGAGTGTTAGTGTGATAATAGTGTAGCATAGTGATATCGTTTTTCGAAAATATGCGATCATCCTTCGAATAGTGATATATATACGATATAGTTACATTATGATCCGAATCTCCGGTGCTAGGTGTAACGGGTATAACGAGTAGTAACAACGCACAAAAGTGCGGGTTGTTACATTATCTCCCCCTAAGACTGGGAACATTGTTTCATCAAAATGACAGTCAGCATACCGTGTTGTAAACATGTCTCCCGTCTTTGGTTCTAAATATTTAATAATGGATGGGGAGTTAAAACCAATAAAGATACCCAGTCTTCTTTGGGGTCCCATTGTAGTACGTTGTGGTGGCGATATTGGTACGTATACCGCACAACCAAAAATTCTAAGGTGGGACAAACTTGGTTCTCGTCCGGAGACCAGTTGCAATGGGGAGTATTCATGATCAGCAGTTGGTCTCAATCTAATCAGTGCAGCGGCATGCAAAATAGCATGACCCCATGCAGAAGATGGTAATTTACATCTCATTAAGAGCGGTCTAGCGATTATTTGTAATTGTTTAATCAGAGATTCAGCTAAACCGTTTTGTGTGTGAACATGAGGTACTGAATGTTCAACATTGATCCCAATTAACATACAATAGTCATTAAAAGCTTGAGATGTGAACTCTCCCGCATTATCCATCCGGATGTTTTTAATTTGATTATTCGGGAAATTTGCTTTCAACTGTATGATTTGAGCTAAAAGTCGGGCAAATGCTACATTTCGAGTAGCTAAAAGGCTCACGTGTGACCACCTTGAGGATGCGTCAATTAAGACCAAGAAATAGCGGAATGGTCCACACGGAGGATGAATGGGCCCACAAATATCCCCTTGGATTCTGTCCAAAAATGATGGGGTTTCATGTATCAATTTAGTTTGTGAGGGCCGAGTTATAAGTTTGCCCAGAGAGCATGCTGCACATGATAAGTCTTGTGGTAGCAAAACTTTTATGTTTTTTAGAGGGTGCCCGGTTGCACTTTTGATTATTCGTCTCATCATTATGCTACCAGGGTGACCTAGACGGTCATGCCATATATTGAATGTGTCTTTATCTAACAGCTTTTGGTTACTCACCATGTATGATTCGATAGGATTGATATTAGTGCAATATAATCCAGAGGATAAGGCTTCTAATTGTTCAACAATTGTTTCTTTGCCATTTTTGTTTGAAGTAATTTGAAGATATTCAATATTTTGTTCAGATATTGTTTTTAGGTGGTAACCGTTTTTTCGAATATCTTTAAAGCTAAGTAAATTTCTTCTGGATTTACTTGAATATAATGCATTATCAATAGTTAGTTGGGTACCCGAAGATAATATTATGTGTGCTCTGCCGGAGCCTTCGATAAGGTTACTGACACCAGATATAGTACTAATCGGTGTCTCTACCGGAGACAACTCAGAGAAAAATTTCATATATTTGAGAATAGTGTTAGTACTACCGCTGTCTACCAGACATTCATCACCAATAATAGCTCTACTGGAGCTAGTATACATATTTCTTCAGTAAATAAAAATAAATAAAAGTTAATTCAAAGAAGTAAAATGAAATATTGCAAGAATTTATAACAAATGCGTTGATATGCCTCAATGAGGTGTTTAGGGGTGTGACATGTGCGGGACCAATGATTGACATCCCACATTTATAACAAATGTTGTTTTGGTTCCCGCTACTTTTCCCTTTTGAAGGTCGCCCCGTTTATGTCGACTCGATTAACCACCGCTATTTATTTATTTCTTTTTTTAGTGTTCTGGGACTCTCGATGCCATGTATATCCCCGTCCTCGACCTCGACCACGACCTCTGCTGGGGCCGCGGCCTCTACCTCTACCTCGTCCGCTTTGATAATTGGCCTCATTCGCTTCAGGGAATGGGCTTGCACCGGCAGGTCGCGATTGATGATTTTGTAATAGGAGCTTGTTGTTTTGCTCCGCGACCAGAAGACATGATATCAATTCAGAATACTTAGTAAATTGACGTTCCCTGTATTGCTGCGACAGGAGCATATTTGAGGCCTGGAACGTTGAGAATTTTTTTTTCAAGCATGTCTTCATCGGTAATTTTCTCACCACATAATTTAAGTTCAAAGGTAATGCGGAACATGGCAGAATTATACTCACTGACGGTCTTAAAATCCTGTAGTCGTAAATGAAGCCATTCATAGTGGGTTTTGGGGAATAAGACCAACTTCTGGTGGTCAAAATGTTCTTTGATGTTTGTCCATAATTCAAGAGGGTCCTCAACAGTTAGATATTCCCGCTTTAGATCTTCATAAAGAAGATGACGGAGGAATATCATGGCTTTCGCTTTATCATGAGGTTTACTTTGATTACCATCAATAATTGTCTCCCCCAAATTATTTGCCGTCAAATGAATTTTAGCATCAAGAGTCCATGGGAGGTAGTTGTTACCCGAGATGTCAAGTGCGGTGAATTCAAGTTTTGATAAGTTCGACATATTTTCTACACATGAAAGAATAAGCCATTTAAAAACAAGTCTTCAAAATATATTGTATGAGAACTTCGGGTTCTCTTTTGCTAGAACTGCAGGTTCTAAACTTTAAGTATGTTTATAAAATAGAGATGGAAAAACAAACTCATTTATTAATTTTGTATCCTATAATGTGAAACCACCCTTGTGATTATTTTCATATTTGATTTGCTTCAATGAGGGGAACACCCTTCTCCCTTGTTATCATTAGTTAGAAATTAAAGATCACTAAAAAAATATATTAGTGATATCTTTCCTCAATAAATGTGTGGTTGAAAAAAAAACTTTCAACGATGTATATGGTTTTAGTATGATTTTGTGTGATTTTGATATTGTGTATTCGATTCTAAAAGACGTTAATGGATTGTGATATTTTTGATTTCGATTCTGTCCTAATACACAAAACATGGCAGTCCTAAATTATTCTAAAGTTCAAAAAAAAAAAAAATTGATAGGGAAATATTGAACAGTAGAGATTATGAATATGTGTACCAGGATATAATGAACAAAAGTGTTGAATCTAACGTGCAGTAAATCCCAGTGGAGAATCAAAGTGCTGATAACGTGATAAAAATCAAAGAGTAATAGGGATAAACTGAATTCATCTCTTTCATTCTATTCAACAATACAATATATAGATAAATAAAACCATAAACCCTAAAGCCCATAAGTAATAGGTTGGGCCTAAAATGTCCGGTTTATAACAATGTATACTTTTTAAATTATGTTAATGAATATTTGTTTTGAGAGTTTCATTTTATTAATCGTGTCAATGCCATTGATACTTCTAATTAGATCTAAAATATAATAGAACATATAGCGAGTTACAAATTCAGTAAAACTAATGAACATATAACCAGTTAAATGTTTAGCAAAAGAAAACGTATTTGTTTGAAGTTTAATTTTAAAAATCCCGTGTTTATTATATCAATTTTTGAAAGATAAAAACAAGCGCAACTCCCTTTTGCCAAACACTTTCCCTATTTGCGTTCTCGATCACTTTCTACAACCCCGGGCCACCATTAACCTCCGCCCTTGTGTATAGTATTGCTTTGATCGTCTATTGTCTAATTAAAAGTAGTAATGGTCATTTTCGACAGACATCTATGTGAAGGGATGAATATGAGCTTTAATCTCGGGTAAAACCTAACCAGGGGAAGGTTTACGGATTCCATCCGGTTTCTGCTCATTAGGGGGTGCAGTCTCATTGCGGTCGAGGAGTCGACTTTGGAAATAGCTCCGAGTAGGGTGGATTAGGGATAGCAATCAAACCCCGAACCGATGGGTAAACCCGACACATTTGGGATGGGTTCGGGGTTTGTTAATCGGGTTTGAGACGAGTTTTTATTTTTTTCGTGGGTTTAGGATTTGGTGATATACTCGTTTACGTGATAAAGTTACCCGTTTACCCGATTGTATATCCATATATAGGATGAGGTTCTAGAGTGAACACTAGTGTATTTGCGAACTGAGTGAACAAATTATGGCCATTGATTTACACATGTGGATGACTAGGATTTCATCATCAAATCGTAAACTACACTATTGTATTTTATTATCAAATCATAGGCATTGATCTATACACATGTATGGCCAGGATTAGTTCGCTCAGTTCACAAACTACACTAATGACATAAGCATGATATCACCTCTTTACAGCATGATATCACATTTTTACAACATTTATGACTACTGTAAATTAGAAAAAAAAAACTACTTTTTTTTTTGAAAAGTTGATTTTTTAGGTTTTTTGATAAAAAAAGTTTTTGAAAAAAACCTTTCGTAAGGTTGAGTTCTCTAAGTATTAACAACTCGTTTGAGTTTTCATTTTACCCTAACCCTATATATACATCCATTTTTTATACATATAGGTATTTTATTATTTGTACATTATAGTTCTTTGATAATTTTTTTTATAGTTATAATAATACTAAATGTAACTAATTAGTGGTTATCCGATAGATAGTCGATGGGTTTTTAGTCGGGTATACCCAACATGTAAGTTTCTTAATTAACGGGTTTATCTAAAACCCGCAGGTAAACCTAATACCCAATGTGTATTTACCTGTTAGAAACCCAATGGGTTTCAGGACGAGTCTGAGACAAACTTATCTAACCTAGTTTGGAGTTGGGATTACCTAAACCCGTCCCAAACTTGACTCATTATCATCCCTAAAATGAATTTACACGTGAGATTTTTTGTCGTTAAAAAGGCAGTAATGGCATTGCGAAGATGAGAGGAACATCATAATCACACCAGTGACTAACAAAGTGCATGACCTTTTCACAAAATACATATATATATGCCCTGTTCTATATGCCTCTTCACATAGTGTAGTGTATTCATGAAGCTCCATGTTCCGCCCTATAGATTTCCTACAACATACACTATTCAGTTGTAGAGTTTTCCTTAAACAATTATATACTAAAAAACTATATATTATTATATTTATATTTATATACCAATAAGAAGCAATTATATTATACTATATTATATACTAATAACTAGGTTATAACCCCGTGTATTACACGGGTTGAATAAATAAATTTTATATACTAAATAATAAAACAATATATCTTTAAAAACCTCGTTTATTGCACGGGTTGAATAAATATAATTTTATATATTAAATAATAAAAAGTTATATCTATAACATATTGTATGGGTTGAATAAATGTAATTTTATATATCAAATAAAAAAATTATATCTTTAAAACCACATGTATTACATGGGTTGAAAAATGTAATATTTTTTACTAAATAATAAAATAATACATCTTTAAAAAACCTCATTATTACACGGGTTGAATAAATGTGATTTTATATACCAAATAATAAAAAATTACATCTTTAAAAATATGTGTATTACACGGTTTGAATAAATGTAATTTTCTGTACTAAATAATAAAAAAATATTTATCCTTAAAAAACCCCGTGTATTGTACGAATTGAATAAATCTAATTTTATATATCAAATAATAAAAAGCTATATCTTAAAGAACCTATATACCAAATAAAAAAAGTTATATCTTTAAAACCACGTGTATTACATGGGTTGAAAAATGTAATATTTTTTACTAAATAATAAAATAATACATTTTTAAAAAACCTCATTATTACACGGGTTGAATAAATGTGATTTTATATACCAAATAATAAAAAAATACATCTTTAAAAATATGTGTATTACACGGTTTGAATAAATGTAATTTTCTGTACTAAATAATAAAAAAATATTTATCCTTAAAAAACCCCGTGTATTGTACGAATTGAATAAATCTAATTTTATATATCAAATAATAAAAAGCTATATCTTAAAAAACCTCATGTATTACATGGGTCGAGTAAATGTAATTTTGTATTTTGAAAATAAAAATATTTAATATATTAATACAAAGTTTGGTTTTCGTGATAAAAATAGATTATTCTGTTGTTACAAAATTTGTTAACAAAGTCTCAATAAATGTAACCCTTTATTTAAAACTCCATAAATATATAAATGATAAATAATATTAGTTAATTTAATTTCAAGTTTCGTAAAATCTATTTGATACCAAACTAAACAAAATGTTCAAAGATATAGTTAAGATCAAATTAGATAACTAAGTTTGAATTTGAAGTAAATAAATAAATATAAAAGTAATAATTAATTGAGTTAATTACTGTTTACGTCCCTATGATTTGTCAAAAATCACTATTTCGGTCCATTAGTTTAAAAATTACGATTTCAGTCCCCGTGGTTTCACTTTCGTAACCATTTATGTCCCTGTGGTTTCACTTTCGTAACAATTTTAATCCATTATTCTGTTAAGTACAGGGACTGAAATGGCTACGAGGTGGACTGAAATAGTTACGAAAGTGAAACCATAGGGACTGAAATTGTAATTTTTAAACTAATTGACTGAAATAGTGATTTTTGACAAACCACAAGGGCGAAAACAGTAATTAACTCTAATTAATTCAAATAAATAATATTATAAATGAGAATGAGATTAAACTAAATAATAATTATCCATAAGTTATTAAACTAAATAATATTTAATATGAGGGTTATCTATAATTAATTAGAAGATATTAAACTAAAATAATAATTATCTATAAGAGAAGGTCTAATATGATGACAAGTGTCCTCAAAGTAGTTTCTTTTATTATATAGTATAGATAATAAGCATTATATTATATTATATTATATTATATTATATTATATTATTATTATATTATATACACAAATAGAATGAATAGTGATTTGTTGATAAGGACGGTTTACCGACATATATACACATAGTGTATGTTTTGGCATGAAGTTTTTATAAGCTTCTAACTTTAAGCTTTAAAAAAAAGCTCATACTCAATAAAATACATTGTTTGGTTGAAGAAGCTTGAAACTTTTAGGTTAGGAGCTTGAAACTTTTGGTTGAACGCTCCTACTAGTAGCATTTAGAAGGAGCTTCAAGCTTTTAGGGAAAAATAACTATTTTAACCTGTAAAGATAATGAACTTTTTAGTTATGTTCATTTTGGTCATTTTATACATTTTATTAAAAGTTGCAGCTACTCTGCCAAATACCTAAATATATCTAAAAAACTACAGCCACCAGCCACTAGCTACTTTTGCCAAATATACCCATAGAGCAGAAAACATAACACAAACTTGCACCTGGTGCAATGGCTGAGGCGCACGTCTGGTATCCGGTTCCTGTGGATTGCATTTTTTTTACTAATTGTTATTTGTTAAGCCTAATAGTTTGGTTATTAATTCATTTGTTTCACAACAAGCTTTAAACAAAACCAAAAACTAATCATTGTTATTTAACTTGATTGATCTTTTGATTTTATTGTTTTAGCTTACGTGTTAAGTGAATAAGTTATAATTCAATTTAAAATAATGAAATAAGAAACCGAACACGTGTTCATATACGGGTTAGGGGCTAATTTTTCTCCTAACGATGAGCAAATTAATTGATATTTGTTAGACTTGCACATATCTGAGGATATAAATAACAACTATAAATCAAACATGCAACTTTGTAATTTAGAACACATAAATATTACTTTTGATAAATCACATTGAGTATTAATATAATAATTACTAGGAAACAAATAGTTGATCACTAATGATTCATTTTTGGGATGTTTAGTTTTTAAGTTTAAAAGTTTGCTACAAATATTGTAATGAAAATATTATATCCGGTATAATTAATAAACTTTAGTGGATCGCGTACCATCCCTACAACAACCAATGTTTTTAAAATTGAGATGATAGTTAAACCAGCATTTTTATCGGTATATTTGTCGGACCTAATTTAAAACATGGATGAAACTAAAATTACTTTGTATATTAAAAATGTTCAAAAATAGATTTATGTAATAGTTATCTTATTGGTAGCATATATATATAATCATGCTTTACATGTGCACAAACTAGTAGTGATTATTTTCTGAACAGACATCTGTTATTGGAGCCAAAGGATTAGGACACCAGGTCCTTTGGACCAACTTTTTAGATAATAGAGAGTGTAATATGTGAGCCATGTAGCCGGCGGTGGTGAAGAAATGGAGCCTAATTAGTTGTCCCATTTGTTAGGCTTTTAATGGGCCCAAATATCTTCAAATTAGTTATTAACCCTTAGACGTGGAAGTGCATGAAACGTTTGTTTGTATATATATATACACTAGGTTTTTACCCGGGATTACTTCCCGGGCTCGGGAAAGTTATTTAGATTAATTAATTACCATTGGTTATTAATACGACCGCATTATATCAACCATCTTATACTGTTATTAATACGACCAAAAGTCAATCAGATGTTGACCAAAAGTAAAACGAAGTATATTGTTTTTAGTTCACAACTCCACATTGTTTCCGTTAGACATGGAGCTAATAATTTACATGTACATATATAGTTTTAGAATCACAACTTCAAAACTAAACAAACAAGTCTAGTATCAGTTTCGAAAAGCAAACAACTACAACCCGAAAATTTAGTTCAATGTATGCTTCTGCATTTGCCTTCTTCAAACCACAAACATTCATCCGAACATAAAAAACTTTTTACCTTTCACAAACTTTCTCATTCCTTGCAGATAATATCTTGGTTGACCTCGAGATGAACCTATAGCAGCTTGAATATTCCAAACATCACCTGCCACGTCCACAATCTTCAAACCCATCTTACGATTCAGTCCAAGATCTTCAGCCTGTTTTTTTAAAAGGTGCTATAACAAACAACGAACAATTCAATAAACAAAGAATTAACACATCTTTAAAATCTGACTAAAGTATTATATATTAGTAAACTCATCATCACAAACTTACAAAATGACCGTCCACACGGAAAGAAAGAGGTACGATCTGATCATCTTCATTCCCAACAACCATACCACTATTATTGACATCAACGACGTCCTGTACAGCTTCACTATCTGAACTCAACACAATCTCTTCTATCACCTTTTGTTTAACAACAGCACAAACCTCAGGTGGAAACACTAAATCACAGGTAGCACAATTGAAAACCGTGATATGAAAAGTCTGAAGATCTATCATCTCAAAGACAATGAGATGATCAGCAGTTAATGACAAGTCATTCTTTATCTCCTTCCATCCGGTAATTATGTAAAGTTCATTGTTGATATCTTCCACCCCTACAGACCAGTTCTTGTTTTCAGATCCTTTAATAACGACCGGATATGAAGGAATAGTGTTTAACATCTTGTGATGAACAAAAGAACGATTAATACTCTACAATCAGAATAAAACACATTATATAGTACATTAGTAAAAATATATCAGAAAATTAAGTAAAAAAATAAAACACAACAAATAAACAATTGTATCTCCAATAAAATTACATGATGAATAATATTCGAAGTTACATACCATAAAATCTTCGTTACCAGATGGTTTGTAGTAAAACTCTTCACAAGGAGAAAGAGCAATGTCTTGATAAAAATACAATATTCTGAAACTTTGTAAAGCTTCTTCATAATGAAATATCAACCATGAATCTGAAGGTATTTTCAAACTGTCTACCAATTGACACCAACCATTATAAAAATAATATCTGCCATTGCTTAGGGGATAGATCTTGACTTTAAAAACATTTCCAGCTGTGGTTCGGATATTTGTATTTCCAATTGGATAATTAAACTGTTGAATCCAATTTTGATACTGTTTTGGCAAAATCTAAGCATAAATAAAAGAAACACTTTTATTGCTAATTATCATACCAAAAAATTAAAATTAAGTGTTAAACTAAGATCGGATAAAACTACTAACCAAACATTTCCTTTTACTGCTTTGAAGGTAACACGGAATTCCATAAATCATTCTCACATAAAACTGTAACAGTATCAATCATATATAATCAAAATCAATAACATTAAGAAACAAATGAATACAATGCATTAAGGTATGCAATACATCTAAATAAAAGATGATACAACTAATATATATCAAAATAACAATAGACAACATCAAAAAGGTGAGAATACATGTAATTTCTTATCATATCGAAATATATATATATTTTTACATCAAATCATATAATTAAAACTTAAAACCTACTTTTCCGATTAAGTATCACAAATATACAAGAACGATCAACAGCTGTATAAATTGTATAGAAAAACAGGATAGTGACTTGTGTCTATTCAAAAGAAAAACTTAAAAACAGTATACCAAGTACTAATCAAAATAAATTCAACTTTTTTAAATACACATGAGAATACATCAGATGGTATATCATAAATCAGAATAAGACAAATACATGAACAAAGTGAAATCCAATAAAATCAACAATAGATAATTCAAATGGTAGATACAGGAAATGCAGATCACTTTTTTTAGAAACATATATGTCTATCATAACATGCATAATAACTACATATTAATCGGATATTCAAAAAAATTAGGACTATCAAAAAGTGTTCAAGTATAAGCCGCAACAATAAACGCAATCATAACCAACAATGGATTGAAAAAAAAAACAGGGACATACATGAATACACTACCGTCGACTACAACTTCTTCATTTAAATAGCAAGAACCATGATCGCCCAAAGAATTCATAACTAAAAGAATAAACATAAAAAATACAAAACAAATCAGATTATTTAACAATACCTTTATTATTATACAAGATGATATTGATGAAGATCGGAAGAAATCGAAGAAGATGACAGATTTTGTTGGAGAAAGTGTAGAAAGAAACGTGGAGAGAGAAATGAACCGAGATTTTCTGAGGATCTTTAAAATGTTAGAAGTTTAAAAATATCCCATGTAACCGGGTCGGATAATCCCATTTTTTCGTCAACATCTGATTGACTTTTGGTCAACCGCTGTTTGAGTTTTGGTCAACATCTCATTTAGTATTCAACAGAAATTTGGATAAGTCAATCAGTGGTTTGAAAATCTGTTTGACTTTTAGTCAACAGATGCATGGAAACCCATGTTAGATTGAACAGTGTTTTGAAAAGATATTTAAACATCTGTTTAGACCTAAACAGATGTTGGGGCTTAAACAAATGTTTGGCGTTCTATATCAGTTGTTTGGACTTAAACAGATGTTTGGATTTAAACAGATGTTTGGCCATAAACAGAATTTGCCAATAAAGATATGTTTGGCCTTAAACAAATGTTTGAAGTTAAACAGATGTTTGCTCATAAAGAGATATTTGGCCACAAACCAAACATCTGCTTGAGGTCAACATCTGTTTCACTATTCGCCAACATCTGTTCGACTTTTGGTCAACATCTGTTAAAATATAAACACTGTTAACATAAATTACAAATAATTAGCTAATAGACGGCACACAATTAGCAACTTAAATCATCAAGACCCTTAACAATTTGACCATATGATTTAATCATGTGTTTTATATTAGATGGGTCAACTGAAAAAGAAAATTCACTAAAAGGGTAACAAATTAAACAGCTCAAAAAAAAGCTCAAAGAGTATTTTTACTACAAAACAGGATTAACAAACAATGCCAATAGTGAAGTCAACCATGTTTCTTTCACCTTTGACTTTCAAAGTCAATTCAGTTACTTACCAAATTCACAAATACATAAAATTTCTTATATAACTGCAAACATTACCACACCTAGTAATCTTAACTCTGCTATAAACTGTAAAACACAAACCCAAATATCACATTTCCATTGTGAATCTTTATTGCCTCATCAAAAATTCCCTGACTTGCCCTTTGAATTGTAATTCAAAGTCCAACGAATCTATATTAGGATCTCCTGATTTGTAGCTTTTTTGGCATAGCTGGAATTACTGCTTCAGGGTAAACAGGCTTTTGGGGAACATTAGGATCTTTCTTTCTTAATTCTTCCAGCTTTTTGTAAGAGAAAAACACTTTATCCTCTTTCCACCTTGACACTTGGTTCTTTGACCCAAAATTAGCTGTTATTAACTCTTCTTTCATTCTCTTCAGCTGCAGAGACCTATCTGGTACATTTTTCTTAAACTTTGCCCAGATAGGAGGAGTCTGCTTCACCTTCTTTTTGATCATATCTTGAATTCTGGTTGTTTCACTTTCTAGCTCACTGATGGTCCATTCTTTGTACTTGTACTTTTCTCCCTTGTATCTTTTGTAAGCCATGATATAGTCAATATAATCTTTCCTCAAAGTTTCATCAGCTCTTTCTGATAAATTTTGACAGAGATCTTTTGAAAACTGCTCCAAAATTTTCACTTGGGTTAGCAAATGTTGGTAAAATGTTTGAATCTCTCTGTCAGATTTTCCTTGTGTATTTCTTTTGGAGATATCCTCTGCTTGTTGAGCCTATAACTTCAAGTATTCATTAATGTTATTAGGCCTTGGATATCCTTGAACAGATGGCAAGTTCCTTTTAGCAGGGTCATCTTCAGAGTAGAAGGATATGATCTCCTCTCTAACTGCTTCCAGTTCTAATGGATACAGGACTCCTGCAGCAAGAATGGCAGTGTTTGAATTTGAAACTTGTGCTGAAGAGAATGGGACATCATTGGGAATGGTAACAAGGGACAATGGTTGGGTGGATGTTTGCGGTGTTGAAGGATCAACATTCAGAATTATCCTTCTCCTTTTATGTTTTGGAGAGGTTGGTGGTGTTTTGGTGCGTTGAGTGGTAGTGATTTGAGTGGTAGATGGTTGACTAACAGTTGTTGAAACAATTGGTGTTTCAACCACTGTTACCATTACAACAGATGATGTGTCACCTGAAGTATTTTCCTTTTTGGCAGGTGGTGTTGGTAGTAATGAGGATGTTTTTGATGGTAATGGGATTTGTGGTAAGGCAGTGGATTGAATTTGTGTTGAAGTGGTGCAAATTGTTGGTGTAACATATGTTGAAACAACTGAAGTATCTACAGCTGTCGATACAACAGATGTTTTAACATCTGCTCGTTTTGAGGTTTGATGTGTGGAGCTTTTGGGAGGTGTGGATTTGGGTTCCTTCACTTTTCTAGTGGGCTGTTTTCTTTTAGGCTCAGGATTTTCTTCATTCTTGGCCTTAGAAACACCCTGCTCATCCTTCTCCATACAAACTCTTTTCTCCTGTTCCCACCTTGCTTTATCCTTTGCCTCCATATCCCTTTTTTACCGTTCCTTTTGCATCAGAAATGGCATTTGTGGTTACATCAACCTTTTTAGTACCATCTGGCTTAGGTATCTCTGCAAGCATAGTGGATTTGTCTGGTGCAATGTACAAACCATCTTCATATCCCTTTTTCTTTAGCTGCTTCATTTTCTCCCACTTTTTGGCATCAGCTGGTGGTGGGTTGTCCACAAAGATGATAGTAGGAGGAGCAGAACCAGTGGTTTTCAGCGAGTGGGCCTTCAATGCCTTTATGTCTGCTTGTGTATCTATAAACCTAGCTTCCATCATATTTCTGATCTTTTGAATCTGTATTTCATGTTGATGATCAGAATATGCCCTTTGTTGGTGAAGCACAGGTTGAAATAAACTCCAAAGCTCAATGGGAGTAGGAGCAGATGATGGAGCAGATGTTGTATCTGGTGCTGCAGTGGGTGTTGCCTTTTGGGCTTGTAACAACTGTTGGAGCATTGACTTAATATCTGCAACAGAAGTTTCCAATTTCTTAACCCTCTCCCTCAATTCCTTGTACATTAAACCATCACCCAAGTTAATGGGATCATCTGATTTCCCACTGGCAGTGGTTGTATCAGCAGTTGACTTAGGGAAAGTTTCCCAAAAGTCATCCACATATGCCCCTTTTTCTTGGTACTGGGGACTTCTTTCCTCAGCAATTGGGATCCTTTTAATAGAACCAGGGGTTGAAACAAAGACAGCAGCGGATATCACAGTTGCTGGAGAGGAAATTGCCTTCAAAGGAGTCTTATTGATGAAACAACTGGCCAGGTGTAGATCAGTGGATCCAACACCTGTAGTTGCTGCTCCAATTGAACTACTGACAGGAAGTACTTATATTTCCTGCAGTGTAACCTCCTCAGTTGTTGGTGGGTTAGCAATGATTGAGACACCAGACCCAATCACTTGTTGAGGTATATCCTCATTAACAGGTGTTTGAGAAGAACTGGTTTGTGTCCGGGCTAAATCAACTGCATCCAACAAAAGTTTTGTTTCTGGGGGGATTTGAGAAGTGAGGATAGGTGTAGAAAGCGAATTTGCCCCGGGCAGTGGGCTGTGGATGATGGAATCAAGTGATTCCAGAGCATCATAATTTGGTGTCCCTATTATTACAACCTGTTCTTTTTTAGAAGAAGCAGGAGGAGTTTGAGGCTCAGGTTGAGATCTTTCTTCCAACTGCTGTGAGGTAGTAGCAGCAGTGGTTATTGGTGACTTTTGTGTTGTCACTGGTAGTTGCTCTGGGATTTCATCTTCCAGAGTTACCTTTGTTTTGGGTTTGGGGGGCTTTTGTGATTTTTTCTGTTTTGGTCTTTTGGTGGTTTTAGGTGGGGGTTTAACAACAGTTGTTTTATTGCTATCATCACCTTGAGCAGTGGGCTCAACAGCAGGTGCCTGAGGAGCAGTGGTAGCTACTGAAGTCTGCTCAGGAACCTCTGCTTGTGTTTTGGAAAGTTTTGACATCCTTGTAAAGGTTTCAGTAGTGAGGCTCTTAATTGAAAAAGGATTACCCTGGATAAGCACATGGGCATTATCTTCTGAAAATTTCTTTTTAAAATAGTAACTTAAAAACCTTGGAAAGAGCAAAAACGCCTTTTTATTAACATTTCTAACAAGATAATTGAAGATTACCTGGGAATAGTTAAAATTTTCACCATGTAATATAGCATAACCTAGCTATTGAATCTTCAATGGGATTTCATTGAAAGCAGTGGTCTTGTTTGAGACACACATCAGTAGGGTATGAAACAAAAACCTTGTGGCAGGAGGAAAACTGCCTTTTTCTAAAGTGTCTTTTTTGATTTCCTCTTCATAACCCATTTGAATGAAAAACGTTTGATACTCGTCTTTAGGGAAAGATTTTTTACCTTTAAGATCATCGAGTTCAAAAACTTCCGAAATGGTTTGAGGTGTTATTGTGACTGGAACGTCCTTTATAGAAGAATTGATGGCTAAGGGCTTTTTATCCTTAGTTTCCAACTTAGCATTTTTCCAGAATTCTTGTTGGGTATCCATGTAGATCGGAGCATCACAAGTCAACAAAGTTTTGTACTTTGAAGAAGACAGAACATCAATGATGGAATTGAAGGTTTTGGTGTGACTGGGTTTTTCAAGTAGACCTAAGTAGTTATGTGTGGATTTGCGTGGGAGAGACATCGTGATTTGATTATGATTGCGAGAGGAAGAAGACGATGAAGAGGATGAGTGATTTTGAGAGAAATGGATGATAACTGCTTTGAGAAAAGAATTTAGAATTCGATTCGACAGTAAAAACACTGTTTGGGGGTTTTGATCAGGGGTTTTTTTTTTGGTGAAATAGTGAATGCTGACGTGGCATCGGTTACTAATAGATCTTACCGCTATGTACTGTCCACGTGCCAACCTCTGATGATAATGGAGGACAGTTGGTAGGAAACCACTGATGGAACAATAACAGTGGTTTGCAACAGTCACAAATGAGAACAGTGAGTAAGTTTTTGCTAGCAGTGGATAGCCATCAGTGTGTTAAAACACTGATTTTATACAACAGTTTTTTTTATTTTTTATTTTAACTTTAATTTTTATCACCAAAACAATATTCGAGGAACTCTTATCTCTTTGGAATGTAACGATTAGATAATATAGTTAACCTATCATTGTATTTCTAGTATTCAGTTAATAATATCATTCTATAATTAATTAACCACATCAACAATAAAAATGTGAGCAGTGGATGATTTTTAAAAAAACCAATGATTGTAAATTTCAGTGCATGTCAACAATAAAAGGGGAGCAGTGACTATTTTTTAACTATCCGTGGATACCCAACAAAATGTAACACAGATGTTTGGTCAGTCAGTGGTCAACAGTTGTTTATGAAGAAACAGAGGATGGCCTTCAGCAGTGGATAACATTTAACAATCACATGTTTGCGCTTAAACAAATGTTTGACATTAAAAACTGTTTGCAAGAAAAGACCAATTTGAAGAATACTATACCCAAACAATCAAAATGAGGAGCTTAATAATCATCCAAGTGTACTTCACTTTTATTCAGTGGATGTCAACCTCCAAAATGTGAGCAGTAGTTGTTTTTTATCTAACAGTGGATAGATATTGATTTAATTTGCAACAAATAGTCATCAAGAATATTTTTTATTTTGTAATTTAACTTGCCATTTTATCATTAAAACAATGTTTTAAATTAAATACTGTTAAACATCTAATCTGGACATAAACAAAATTTTGAAATTAAATAAATATTCGACCTGAAACATCTGTTTGAACATAAACAGATGTTTGAAATTAAATAAATACTGTTAACATAAACAGAGATATAATATTAATAGTTTGGATATATAAATACTGTTAACAAAAACAAAGATAGAATATCTACTGTTGATGATGAACCACTTTTGTTGTTGGGCAATGGTTAATCTTTGAGTTTGTATAGGTTTGTCTCGAGAGATAAAGTATAGAGAACCAATGTTTGTCCTAAACACTGTTACATAAGAAAAACTGATACATAAATACTAAAGTTGAATCCGCTGTAGAAGCTGTTATAACTACACCATAAGTGCTAGTCTTTAACAGGACTTTGCCTTCAACAGTGCATAGCCCTCATGAGACAATAAGCCCATCAGTCTTTATATCACTACAACAAAATGAGTCTAATGCAACCACGATAAAATGTTGCATTATGCCTTAAAAATGTTGCATTAGGATTAAGGCAACCTTTTATTGAAAGCCGCGTTAGGTGGAGTTGCATTAGACGTGATGCAACCTTTTTTGCTAGATAATGCAACATTTTAAAAAGAGTTGCATATGTTAAGAAAATGCAACCTTTTTAATTTGCAACTTTTTTTCATGCAAATGCAACTTTTATTTACTTTTAAATGCAACTTATTATATATTCTAATGCAACATTTTCTACACTCAAATGCGACTTTTATTATTATTATAGTAAATAAATGCAACACTTTTTACAAAAAAATGCAACCTTTTTTTATCACATATGCAACTTTTTATGGTATTTCATATGCAACCTTTTACACATTTTTAAAATCTAATTAATTTGTAGAATCATTGTTTACATTATGATTTAGAATTGTTATCATACACATTGAAATCTTAAATAAGGCAAAACAATAATGGCATAATAGTATTAATCTTAAAACACTTCACATAGATCCAAAAAAAAAAAAAAAAACTAAAACAACAAAGTCAAAACAAACTAATCAAATACAATCATCAAGATCAATTAAAACCTCCAACTTGTAATTGTAACTCTCGATCATTTTGGTAGTTGCTCCATAAGTTTGATTAACATTTCTTGTTGCTTAGTTATATTTATTTGCATAGCTTCCAACTCGGCTTTTTGCTTTTGTTGATCTTCTTGCATAGCTTGCAACTCGGCTTTTTTCTTTTCATGATCTTCTTCAATTGCCTTTTGCATTTCAAATAACTCGTCCTTTTTAGCTGATTCAATATGGCCACCACCATCCAAATTTTTTATCATTTTGTTGGAAACACCTCTACCATAAAGTCTACGATACCCAGCTCTCTCTTTGTTCATCACGGCTGTAAAGGGATCTAACGAATCTCCTCCATCTTCTATAGGTTTGTATTTCTTCATTTGATCCTTCAATAATAATATTTTCAAAAGAATGTAAGGTTTTTACAATTGAACACCCTTACCAAATGAGGTTAGATTGTTGTCAAAATGTTGTTAAAAACAGTGTTTAATTAATGTCAAAATGGAGTTTAGTTGCTGCTAAAACGCAGCTAAAAAATGGGTCATATTGTTGTCAAAATTGAGTCAAATTGTTGTTATATATGTGGTTACAAATGAAGTTAAACTATTGTCAAAATGCTGTGAAATGCGACTAAGAAAAGGGTCAAATTGCTGTAAAAATGGACTAAAAAGGCAGCCAAAACAGTGACATAATTGGGTTAAAATTATTGTAAAAAAGGGCTTACATGCAGCAAAAGTTGTCTTAAAATTGTGTTAAAATGTTGTCAAAACTAATGCCAACTTAAAATGTAGCCAAATGTGCATATTAGTTGCATCATATTTTGCATATCACAAGGTAAGAAACAATATCATGGTCTAAACTAACAAACTACATTAAGCTTGAGCCTATACTTTACTTATCGAGGGGTTAGCTAACTTACAATTTTTTTCGCCGTATCATCATAGTTATCAGCATATGTGCGCCCTTCGGTCCTTTTTCGTGTGCGTTCAAACAGTTTGGTTAAAGAAGGTGGTTCCTTGTTTGGGTCATCATTTTCCTGTATTTATGATAGCATAAATAAACTTAAGTGACTATGAAAAACACAAATAACGAGCAAAAAAAGACATATTACCATCTCGTTTCGAATCCTAGCAAAACTTTTAGGACCGGCTGTATGCATATTTTTTTGTGACATGCGTGCTTCCTTGGCTCGCAAACAACGCTTCTGAACACATTAATATATACCCTCAGCTAACCAAGTTCACCACGAAACAACTCTAAATTAAAAATATTAGAAATAAAGAAACAGTTTAGAAATTTACCGCCTCATCTTTGTTATTCCATAAGCTCATCAACTTTGAGAAATCCTCATCTTTAATGTTTTTAGGTTTGTTCTTCCATCGTGTCTTGTTGTCTTTATATTGATAGAAGTGCTTTTTCTTAAATCTGCATTTGTGTCCCTTATAAGCACTTCCAATGGTCATTAAAACCCAAGTTTTAGCGGCCTCAGGCACATCATATTTTTCCTTCAAAAAAAATTCATTTTTGTTAAAATTGAAATCTAACCAATAAAAGAAATGAAATTACTTAGAACCTTACCAAGACATACTGCCATATTCTATCTTTATTTGGCACCTTGTGCCATGAAGCATAGGTTAATGGTGCATAATCGTTATTCCGAGCTATTGTGCCCAAAAATCGTGAGAATTCTCCTGCTACGTCCTTCTCCGCTGTTTCAGGTCCAATGGGTTGTCCATATTTATTACATGTAATGACTTTGCGCTCATGAATACTCCGCATATGCACAGCATGCAACATTGTTGGTCCTCTACTCTTGGATTTAGAAGCTACTAAATGACCTAATCATGAATAACAAATGTATTTAATTAATAACAAGGAGTAAACTGCCAACATCGTCCCTGATGTTTGTCTAGTTTTGCTAAATTCATCCAAAAAACTTTGTTTTTCTTATCTGAACCACTGAGGTTTATAAATCATTGCCAAATCCATTCAAATTTTAAACATCATTAAAATTTAAAGTTAAATGAAGGGTAGTCTTGTCATTCTCTTAATTTATTTAATATTTCTATTTTTTGAGTCTTGTTTTATTTTCCCCCTTTTTAACACCAGAAGAACCCTAATTAGCACAAAAATCTCACCGAATGTCAGGATTATCTATTAAAACCAAGCGTGACTGTTCCTTTGATAACAATTTCATTAAGCCCCAAAAAGAAACATACACAGAATGCCAGAAGCTATCACTTATTGATCTTAAAATCAACTGAAAACTTTATGTGCTACCACAGGAACAAAACTAGAAACAAAACTGATCTTAGTGGTTGTAAGATTGACTAGCAATATTAGCAATACATGTTAGACAAAGAACATGAAAATAACATACAAAGTAATAATGTTGACAGCCGTTTAGTGCTAACTAATGTAAAATGAAGAAATTTATGTACTTACGAATGCAAAACCCACATTAGCATAGCCCAACTCATAATTATATAACCTACAGTCTGGTGCGATTTTCTTTCATCCAATTTTCACACGAAAGCATAATCCAGCCAGTTTTGTATGGTTTGAAATTTTCTATACTAACTGAATTTAAAAAAAAGAGAAAGTTCATCAAACTGAAACGATGACTAATTTAGGGGATTTTACGGTTAAACCGAACCATAAACACTATGTTAGAGTTATAAAATACACACATACATACGTTTGTTTTTTAGCTAATACCCACTTGTTTAATTAATTCATTACTTAGTTTTCAAGATCAGATAACAAAATATATATAGAAATAATAGTTGACTTAAAAGTAGATGATAAAAGGAAGAAAACAACAGTAATAAAATCCACGTACATTTAAGAAACATAAGAATATAAAAGGTTTCAAACTAATTCATGGTTCAGGTGGGAGATTTATGCTAATTAGGGTTTTTTGGGTGTTAAAAAGGGGAGAAAATAAAGCATGACTTAAAACATGGAAATATTAAATAAATTAAGAGAATGGCAACACTACCATTCATTTAACCTTGAATTTTAATGGTGTTAAAAATTTGGATGGTTTTGGCAACGATTTATAAACCTCAGTGGTTCCGGTTAGAAAAAAAACATTTTTTTTGGATGGATCTAGCAAAAGTCATCAAACCTCAAGGACGATTTTGGTAGTTCACTCTAATAACAAGACAATAATATGACCTAAGTAGTTAAAACGAACCTGATGCTTTTCCTAACTCGAAGGCCCTTGATTGTTCTTGAACATCATTGTTAATTTCCAAATCGTCATTATCATTTATTTGTATCTCATTTTGATTATTTGCATGTATCATGTCGTCCATGTCTTCACACTGATCATCTTGATCAACACCATCTGGTCATTTATAAATACAATACCATTAATAATTAATAAATAGCAATATCAAAGAAGTATAGCAATATAATCCAGTTAAATCACTAAACAAAAGTACCTTGAATCTCCAACTCATTTTCATCATCCGACACACCATCTAGATTGTTAACTTCTATAATCATAGAAAGTAAATTAATATCAAAAGGAAAATTTATTTACATATACTTTGAGATTAACAAAATAATACCTTGAATTATCTCATCATCCTCGTAATCATCCTCATCAACAAGAGCCATTCTTCTGTTTGCTCCTCCTTTATTACTCGATATTAGTTGACCCATGGTAACTGTAGCTCGTTGGTGATTCGATCTTGTTGTATTTGAACCTGATGGAACCTTCTGGGAGACATTTGGTGCATTTACTCGATGTAGCTTTGCTAAATTAGCAATCTTTTTCATTGACATTGGTGGAATATATTGTGCACGGTGTACCTATAACAAATTTTATTTTGATTAGATAACAAGTGTATATAAAAGAAAATAAATAAATTTGTGATAATCTAATTACCTTTTTGGATACTTGACCAACACTTCTAGCAACTTCTTGGTGATCTTCCTCACTATCATCACCCGTGTCATCAGGATTATAGTCAACATCTATCTCACTAGTAGACTTTTGTTTCATTGTCTTTTTCTTTATTTTTTTACTTTCTGTCAAACCTTTTAAAGACTTTGCAATATTTTTCAAACCTAAATCTCTTAGTCTTTTTTCATTTTTTTGTATGTTCAGTAGTCTGAGTTGCTCATAAGCATTCCCGTCTGTTTGTAAACTTTGAATTTTATTGATTTTGTGTGCCATTGGACCTGTTCATAGTCAAATTTAGCAATGGATAGGACTATATAATAATATATCTTCGTGATATAGAATAATAAAATTGAGGACAAGGTAACCGGTCAAAAAAAGTTTATGTAGACATAAGCAATTGAATCTTGCTTTAAAATATTGTTTATGAGGCGTGAGGCCTCTGAAGTGCTGACAAAAACACTTCACCCTACCTGAAGTGAAGCAATCCCTGAAAGCGGGTCGGACTTGGGGAATGTGGGGGTTGTTAAGTAGGTAGAAACGATATCTTTTAGTTTAAATGTATGCCAAACATTAAAATAAATGTTACTGGTTTGGTTTTTTTTTCATATGTTATGATTCTTAAAAATATGAAAGTCACTTTTATGGTTTCTTTATGTTTTTCTAGCTGTACAAGAGTTTGTTCATACCACATATATAAATAAATGGGAAAGTGTATATGGTTTTGTTAGGCATGTAACTTGGACTCAATATTTATTAAAACTATGTCGTTTTGAGTGAATGGAGTTAAAACTAATGTGATCTTTCATTCTTTCTATCAGCTATCCACATTGATTAAATAACATTTTTCATTAATCTTGAATAAGAATACAACTGCTAGTTTGATTAAATGTTGAGTACATACTAAGATTTAAGGATTTCTCAAATTGTATTCAAATAGGAGTTCTATGTTATTTAGCCTGTACAGAGTGAAAATGCTACAGTAATTTATCGAGTGAAAACACATGTGAACATGTAGGTTGCTATCATACAAGAGTTATTGATGTCAGAATGCTACCCAAATAAGTGGAATTAAAACCTACTTGATTCATCTACCATGACTTTTTTACTTGCATAATAACATCAACACCAACAGATAGAAATTGCACATAAAAAGCAAAACCCTAGAAATATTTTTCTAAATAACAACAACATCAAAAGACATCAAATTTCACATTAACTAACTGGTGCTAAAAAATCATTAATTTGCCATCAGATCACTATGCCAAAAAAACCAATTTATTGCCATATTAACTAATCATCATATCATAATTAACTGGTGCAAAAAAATCACTAATTAGACAATCACATAAGGGATTGAGAAACCGATTGATTTATTGCTATAATCGTCACTAATCTTCTTAACCAGTTTCATATTGATTATTGAATATCAGAGATAGAGGAGTCACTAACCTTTCAAACCAATTTCGGTCGTCGACCTTCCAAAGCAAATTCTGAAAGTTTATTAAATCACAGAGACAGGGGCAGGTTGGTTGTAGCGAAGCAGAGTTCTTGTGGTTTAAGGGTCAGACAGTTATTGATTAGGGTTATAAAAAATTTTCTTGAGATAACTTGCTGGGTAGTTTTAAGGACTTTTGAGGGGGAAATGAAAACATTTAGGGGGGAAATAAAAATAACTAGGGGGGAAGTTTTAATTTTTTTAGTGGAAATTAGAGGGAAGATCTAGTAAAAGAAAAAAACATTTATTATGTGTGTGTATATATATATATATATACATATATATATATAAATATAATTGTTTCCATAACAAATAAAAAATATAGAAAATATGAAGCAATACATTTAACAAATTTATTTCAAGGTTTAGTTAGGAATATGAACGAACTGAGCCGGTCGGTGAGCTCCTCAGGATTGGCTCACTAAAAGCTCGAATCGATCCGATCATAAACAAGTTTTTATATTCGTATAATTTGTATCTGATATATCTGAATTAGCGTGTGTATTAATAATTGTATATAAATTTCTAATACAAAGTAAGAAATAATATATTTTGTTATGTTATATTTAACATTTATAATGATAATAGGTATAAAAATATGTAAATGATGGTGAATTGGGTAATCAACAACAAATTTGGGTCATTGATGATCAAATTACGGTCATTGATGAGGATACACGGTTGTTGGTGGTCAATTAAGGTTGATAATCATCTATTAGGTTTGATTACGGTCGATTAGGGTAATTAACTATAAATCATGGTCATAGATGGTCTTATAGGGTTATGGATGGTCATTTTGGGTTATGGATGGTCAGGTAAGGTCGTTAACTGCCATTATGTATCACTAATAACAAGTAAGGGTAAATGATTATCAGTTAGGGTAATCAACAACAAATTTGGGTCATTGATGGTCATATTACGGTCACTGATGAGGATACATAGTTATTGATGGTCAATTAAGGTTGATAATGATCTATTAGGTTTGATCATGGTCGATTTGGGTAATTAACAGTAAATTATGGTCATAGATGGTCTTATAGGGTATGGATGGCCATTTTGGGTTATGGATGGTTAGGTAAGGTCTTAACTGCCATTGTGTATCACTAATGGCAAGTAAGGGTAAATGATGATCAATTAGGGTAATCAACAACAAATTTGGGTCATTGATGATCATATTACGGTCATTGATGACGATACACGGTTATCAATGGTCAATTAAGGTTGATAATGATCTATTAGGTTTGATAATGGTCGATTAGGGTAACTAACAGTAAATTATGGTCATAGATGGTCTCATAGGATTATGGATGGTAAGGTAAGGTCATTAACTACCACTATATATCACAAATAACAAGTAAGGGCAAATGACGATCAATTAGGGTAATCGACAACAAATTTGGGTCATTGATGGTCATATTATGGTCACTGATGAGGATACACGGTTATTGATGGTCAATTAAGGTTGATAATGATCTATTATGTTTGACAATGATCGATTAGGTTGATGGTCTTTTTAGGTTACGGATGGTCGTTTTAGGTTATGGTTGGTCAGGTACAGTCATTAACAGCCACTTTGTATCACTAATAACCCATAAGGGCAAATGATAGTCAATTGGGGTAATCAACAACAAATTTGGGCCATTGACGAGGATACACGGTCATTAATGGTCAATTAAGGTTGATAATGATCTACTAGGTTTGATAATGGTTGATTAAGATAATTAATAGGAAATTATGGTCATAGATGGTCATATAAGGTTATTATATAAGGTTATTGATGGTCGATTAGAGTGATCAACAACTATTGTGGGTAATTAATGATAAGATTGAGGTCATTTATGATCATATAGGGTTATTGATGATGTAGTTGATAAACTGCTAAACTATGGAGCCATAAGTTTCAAGTTCGAATATAAGTTCGAATATGAGGAGCCCCATCTCTTTTATACCTTCCCTCATGTTTATGTAGTCCTATTTTATAACACTCTACAAAAACATCCACAAGTGATTGACTCACAACTTAGTAAATTATGACTTTTTATGAATTTACTATATTATTTTTTAGGAAATATCATAAATATGATATATATATATATAGGACAAAGATCCGTTAGAACCACCCCTTATTGCGAGAACCAATGTGAACACAACCAAAAATGTCTAAAAATAGATAAAAATCACACAAATTTTTTTTTTATAAAAGAATCGCTACTTTTCGTAGGAAAAAAAAATGCTACTAAAAGTAGCGATTTAAACATAAAAAATATTAAAACAAATTTTTTTTTTAGATTTTTTGGGGGCTTAGTTTTTAGCATTTTAGTTTGGGGGGGGGGGGGGGTTTAGGTTTTTGGGGGTGGGGGAGGGGGGTTTAGGTTTTGGGGGGGGGGGGGTAGGTTTTTTTTTGGGGGGTGGGGGTAGGGTTAGGTTTTTTTAGCTATTTTAGGTTGTGTTCACATTGGTTCTCGCGGTTCTCGCAATAAAGGTGGTTCTCGCATGAACCTTACCCTATATATATATATATATATATATATATATATAAACTACACGTTGAAATTCTTGCAAAACGAAAAGAAAGGGGTCACGGAATTAAACGAGTCGTGTTCGTGGGTTCAACCCGACCCGAACTCAAAAATTGTATACAAACCCGAAAATCGTGTCATACATACGAACCAAAACCCGACCCGAATATTCGTGGGTTAACCCAAAAACTAGAGGTGTAAACAAGCCCAAACAAAGTTCAGTTTTTTATATATAATATAATAATGATGATGATAACATTGACGAGTCGAGCTTGATCCGAGCTTTGGCTCGTTTAAGTGATATTGAAGCGAGCTCAAGCCGAGCTTTTAGCTCGTTTGAGGTTGTTCTCAAAATAGCTCGAGACGAGCTCGAGCTCAAATAAGTAGGCTCGAAAGTCGAACCAAGCCGAACTCAAGCATCATAAAAACATGACGAGTGGAGCTCGAGCCTAGTCGGGGTCGGGGTCGGCCCGGCTCGTTTACACCCCTACCGAACACGACCCGTTCAACCCAACTTTTTTAGTTTTTCAGAAATTAATATATACAATACATTTACATTTTAATTACAAAATATTATATCAATTTCTCTTTTTAGGTTGGTGTTGTCTAAATACATTGAACAAATATGAAAGTCAAATCGGTAAAAACTGGTCTAAATCTAGTGAATCGAAATGAAACGGGTAAAAATGGTCTAAATATAATAAACTAAAATGGAGGGGTCAAAATGGGCTAAACGGGTTAAAACAAGTAAAGCCTGGTCTAAATATAGTAATTAAAAATGAAACAGGTCAAAATGGGTCAAACAGTGTAAACTGGTCTAAATATAGTGAATCAAAAAGAAATTGGTCAAAGTGTGAACCGGTATCTGCATTAAATTAAACAATACGAACTACATTAAGAAAGCAAAAGATTTGTGTAACTTCCAACTTGCAGGTTCTAATTGTATAATGTTTTGACTTTCAAAAGTCAAAGCCAGAGTTGTTTTCAAAATGTTAATTTAGTTGTTTTTATGTTTACTCTAACTTGGGGTGGAAAAAATGCATAAAATTTATGCAGCTTACAACTTGTTTTTCACAATTCCCCTTCCATTAAAATTTTCTTTTACATCTGACCCGTTTAGTTTACAATCGAGCCAAGGCCTGGCTCGACTCAAGAGCTCATAGCTGGCTTGAATTATTATTATTATACATTAATTTTATGTTTAAATGTATTATATACTGTTAACACCAATTTCATATCAAGGTTGACTTTTTTAAAGTCAACAGACCCACAAAAATCCCATGTAGCCACACAGAACGTAGTCGACAGGAAATGTATGCTTCTGGCAGCAAGCGCAACCAGAGTGGGAAGGCATGGTTGTTCAGCCCTCTAAGCCACAACACAGACTTTAAACCGAACCCAGTTGTTCCATTGAAACGTGTAATCCGGAACTGATCCAATTGCCATCTACTACCTTAAATAAACATTCTTGACTTTCAAAGTCAAGCGAACTATTGTACACCTTTTGAATCGATAAAGATCTTAACTTTATGATGAAATATCAATGAATCAATAAAGATCTTAACTTGTTGGACCATAAATCATCTTTAAATGAAAAGAAAAATAACTATTTTCCCGATTCATTTTGACCACTAAGCAAGGCTGCCTAAAAAATTACAGCAGTCCTAAAACAGCAAAAGTACTGATACAGCAGTGCAAAAACACATCCCAAACAGCATAAAATAAACTACATAAAATCTCTATCATCAACCCCTTTAAACCAATTCTCCGAAGGTACGTTCTTCCATTTAGATCTTGAGGTGATCCACCAAAAATTTATCATTCTCGCACTTTTTCCGGTACCCACCTGTCTTCAAGCTCCCTAATTAAAAATTACATGCATGTGTAAATCAATTAAAAACTAGTAGAAACAAAACAAGTGTTTTAGCTGAGTAATGCATTATTTAAAAAAAAAATTAAACGAATCTTATTTTGTTTTGGAAACAGGTCTGATGATTGGGTAGAAGTTATCTTTTTAAGTCAAAGCGTAACCGGATATACATAAAGTTTACAAATGGTCAAAACATGTGATTTTAAGTTAGAAAAGAACTAGGTAGGATTGGGCTGAACTAGAAACATTTTTTTTTACCTTAATAACTCAATTGTCATCATCTTCATCTGGGTGCATCCAATCCCATAATGTATCATCATAATGATCAGAATCATCAGCATTCTCACTATCAATAACATCCGTGGCATCTAATTTTGTACTTACGTCAACCATAAGAGGAGGGATATCTTCTCTTGACAAACGGGGCTCTTGCTCACTGGCTTGTGTGTAATAACCCAACCTATCTTCATTAGGCTCACACCAATAAGACCCATCATCAGTTTCATTACTTTCTTCATCAAAGTCATATACATCCCTTGGAACCGTATCGACAACATAATGCAACCCATTTACTATAGGATCCGGTATATAGAACACTTGTTTCACTTGTGAAGGCATGACAAAAGGATCATCTGAATAGCAAAGCTTCTTCATATTAACGCATGTTAAGCCATAGTCATCTTTCTCAACTTGGTACCACTCACAATGAAATAACACAACTCTGAACTGGGACCAGTAATCAAGTTCAATTATATCCAGAATTCTACCATAGTAGTCAACATTCCCAACGGTTGGACTTTTGTCTCGAGAACTCGCAAAGCTAGGAGTTAAAGCTGTAATTGAAACACCGCTATTTTGAGTTTGACATTTATCATCTCGTGATTTGGTAGAAAACCTATATCCGTTGGCATAATACCCCTTGTATCTCCTGGACGTAGAACTAGGTCCCTTAGCAAGCCAAAAAATATGATCTGGAACATTATTACTAATTACTTTATCTTTGAACCAACTGGAGAACTCATGACTATGGTCTTGTGCACGTGCCCATTGAGTTTTTCGGGGTTGATTGTCAATATAAGCTTCATGCTCACTGCATCATCATTTAGACAATATAACATGAATATGAAATACATGATATTAAAATAAATAATATGAAGCAAATAAAAGTTATGAATTGGTTACTTACGTGATATAATCATTAACTTGTGCACAATCAGAATTAAATAACGCATAACGATGTGCTTGTTCCTTTAAATGCCCTTTTAAAGTGAAAGTCTTGCCTTTTCTTCTTTTTTTACCCCCCAAAGGATGGCCGCCATTCAGAAATACTGGTCCACCCAATTCTTTTTCTTCATCTAGCTCATCAACGTCTTCCGCACCCTTATTCAGTCTTGGATTTTCTCTATCCATATAACGTGAGCAAAAAGTCAAACATTCTTCAATTAAATACCCTTCTGCTATGGAACCCTCTGGTTGGCTTTTGTTACGAACATATGACTTCAACTTACATAGGTACCTCTCCACGGGAAACATCCATCTATACTGAACAGGTCCTCCAAGCCGAACTTCATTTACTAAATGGATAGGTAAATGCACCATTATGTCAAAAAAACTTGGCAGGAATATTTTCTCAAATTCACACAACGTTTCTGTAATTTCTTTTTGTAATCGGTCAAGGTCCTCAGGCTTAATTACCTTGCTGCATAAACTCCGGAAAAAGACACCTAACCTAATTAGAGGGATAGCAACATGCTTTGGTAATGATTTTCTAACTGCAACTTGAAGCAAGTAATGCAAAAAGATGTGGGCATCATGACTCTTATAACCCGAAAATTTTGTTCCTGAAGAGTGGACACACCGTGCAATATTAGATGCACATCCATAAGGTAATTTTGTTTCCTTCAGAACACGGCAAAATATACCTTTCTCCTTTGAAGACATTGAAAAACATGCGCTATCCATGATAACATGCTTACCGTCATTTGAAAGTTTTGGTTGTAGCCGTTCTTTGATGCCGAGTTCTAAAAGGTCAAATCGAGCTTTTGGGTGATCCTTTGACTTCCCACTAATATCCAACAAAGTCCCTATCACGTTATCACATATATTTTTTTCAATGTGCATCACATCAAGATTATGTCGACACTTAATAAATTTCCAATAAGGCAAGTCAAAAAATATTGACCTTTTCTTCCATGGACAAGTGCTATCATTTTTCTTCTTTTGAGTCTTTCCAAAAATATTTTCAAAACTAGACAACTCACTCAAAGCTTCGTCACCTGATAGGGGTGTTGGAGAAAGCCTTTTCTCAATCTTGCCATTGAAAGCACTCTTATTGCGTCGCCATGGGTGTTGAGCGTTTAAAAATCTGCGGTGATCCATGTAGCATGTTTTCATACTATGCTTCAAGTAAAGTGAACTAGTCTCATAGTTACAACATGGGCATGCAAATTTTCCCTTTGTTTTCCACCCCGACAACATCGAATAACCTGGAAAATCACTAATGGTCCATGTTAAGGCTGCATACATTTTAAATGTTTCATCTTTAGATTTATCATATGTCTCCAATCCATCATCCCACAATTCTTTAAGCTCATCAATTAAAGGTTGTAAATAAACATCTATGTTATTACCCGGTGACTCGGGTCCAGGAATTAACAAAGACAACATAAAGTATTCTGGTTTTAGTGACATCCATGGAGGCAAATTGTAGTTAATCAATACCACAGGCCAAGTGCTATGAGAAACGCTCGCTGTTCGAAATGGGTTAAATCCATCACTTGACAACCCTAACCTCACATTTCTCGTTTCTTTAGCAAAGTGAGGATACAAAGAATCAAATTCCTTCCAGCTTTCTCCATCTGCAGGATGTCGTATATTTCCATCTTTTGGGCGCCCTTCATCATGCCATGTCATATATTTAGCTGTTTCCGAACACATGAAAAGTCTTTGTAGCCTTGGTTTTAAAGGAAAATGCCACACCACTTTAGCCGGAACCTTTGAATAATGTTCATGATTATCCTTGATGCCTTGTTTATCATTCAGTGGTTTCCACTTAGATGTGTGGCAAATGTGGCACATATCAGCATGTTCATACTCTTTCCAATATATCATACAATCATTCGGACATGCAGGAATCTTCTTATAATCAAGCCCTAAATCTCTTATAACTTTTTTAGCTTGCGTAAAACTAGCAGGAAGTTTTGCCTCTGGAATCATCTCTTGTAAAAGTAGCAGGAGATCATCAAACGCCACATTACTAAGCTTGTGAAGCGTCTTGTAGAGACAAAGCCTGATGATGGCAGATAGCTTCGAAAACTTTTTACACCCAGGGTACAACTCTTGACCTCCATCTTCAACCAACTTATAGAACTTTTTTGCCTCTTCATTTAAGCCTTCTCGTACAGTACTTGTCTTCTCTGCAGTATCTCTAAACCTATCATGCAATAATTCATCAAAATTCTCATGCATGCCAACTTCATTAGCATCGATGACGGTTTCAATTCTTCTTTGTGAAGGGCTTTCTCCATGGAAAACCCATACATAGTAGTTTTCTACAAATCCGTATCCTTTTAAATGATCGAATACTTCGTCTCGTCGATACCAATAACGGTTCATACACTTTTTACAAGGACAACAAATTTGACTACTTCCTCCTGCCTTAGCAAACGAAGAATTAAGGAATTCAACAACTCCAGCTTCAAACTCAGGTAACCGCCTAGGTTTATACATCCAATCTCTAACATTCCCCATTTCTCTCATATCCTGAAGTTAAATGCAACAATAAAAACATGGTCAAATGGGTTGGTGTCAAATCATAAATTAAAAGCATTTGTACAGGTTATGAAGTTTTGAGTCATGGCTAGTTTGACTTGGCTAGTTTGACTGAAAGAGTCAAACTGTGATGTTCAGTTCGTTGACTTTTGAATTACATCCATCAAAGGTTATTTGATGCTTCATAAAATTTGTCACAGTTATGGGCATAAGCTTAGAACCATAGTTGTTTTGACGCTAAAAATCAAATATATATTTGTCTAATAATGTCTGACTTGCAAATCAGTTTCTTTAACGGCCACAATATTGTTAAAACCAAGTGCAGGTTATGAAGTTTTCAGTCATGGCTTATCTACTATTATAACATCTACAGGACGAAAACAATACTAATAATTCATTAAACAAAATTTATATGCAATGCAATACGATATATACGAACCTTGGCAGAATGATCTTTCGCTGTTTTAGAATATGAAGCGAAATCAAACCATACTATTTAATCAAAGACGATTACCCTGTACTCATTAATAATAATAATAACCGATAATCAAAGACAAATGATGGAAGGTTACTAACTGTTTCCCCCTGATTTGGGCGCCTCATTAATGAAAAACCCATAAAAATTGGGATTATGTTAATAACTACCAATAACTACACTATAATTAATAATACTGGTTGTATAATTAATTAGTTTATGAAAACTGATACAAAAAGTGTCTAGTCAAGTTGGTAAGCGCATGCTGTTCTAATGAGTAGATTAGAGTTCGATCCCAGCTTATTCCCATGATTTTTAAATTATTTAACATAAACGTCTATGTAAAAGCAACTCGAGTGAACTTACAATAAAAGATGATTAAGTGTTCTAGTGGATTATTCCTCACTTTATCAACGATTGTACCCAGGTTCGAATCTCTATTTAATCTTTTTGCTGAACTTTTTATATTTTTTAAATTCAAGCAGCCAGCTCTGATATTAATTTTATGCATTTGAAATAATAAAAACTAGCAGATCATAACAATTCGATATCAATATAACAATTTCAGTTGCATTTGAAATAATGAAAACTAGCAGAGCATAACAATTTGATATCAATATAGCATTTTCAGTATTACGTTAAGAATTCACATTAAGTAGCATGTTCAACGTTCACATTCAGTATGCACATGTAGTGCCAATTTCAGTACAGTTCAATATAATGCTAACAATGTATCAGTAAATAGTTTTAGTATCAAGCTTAGTGCCACATAATAACGACTTTAGATATCCAACTATGAGGTAGAGAAGATCCAAATCCGTACACGTAGAATCCCCGCTGGGGTCGAATTGCTGAAAAGAGGGGTGGGAGTAGGGAACCAGACTTGTCCTCGATGTGGATACGCTGCTGAAACAGTGGAACACTTGCTAGTTAATTGTTTGGTGGTGAAAGCGATATGGTGGGCGCTAGGGGTATGGTTGGAAATTCCTAAAATAGCGTTATGTGGCTCTATAAAGGAGATGTTAAAATGGTACATAACTTGAAGACTACGTTCAGTGGCGGATCAAGGAATTTTTGCCAAGGGGTTCACTTTTTTAAGTGTTCCAATATCATATGTCGAAACATAAAAAAATACGGGTCGATTCAACCATTTGGGTCGGGTCAAGTTTATTACATAATAAAAATACGATACAATAATGAAAAAAACCTTGTCAAGATAAATTTAAAAACACGTAACATCGTGATTCAAATACCTGCAATGAATCTTGGATTTCCGATATGCTGGAAGCCCAACGCAAATTCATAGAAAATTAATTAATAAACAACAAATGAGCCAAACCCAAGCTAAGCTCGAACATGAAAAACTACTCAAGAGCCAAGCTCAAGTCCTTTTAAGTTAAATGGGCTCGAGCTTTAAAATAAGGTTGCTTAATAAATGAGGCCGAGCCTAAGCTTCACTTACCAAACCCAAGCAGGACTTTTTAAAACTGACCAATAAACTCAATTACTAAACTTAACAGTCTGGGTATTGAGATGCACCAGGTCTTGCGTGTACAAAGAAAATTATTCTTGTTATCTTACTTGTTATCAATAAAATAACCTATTGGCAGGGGCAGACCTACATTGATTGCTAGGAGTTCACGCGAACCCACAACGTTTCGAAATTTTAATAGAGATTATATATAAAAATACAGGAGATGAACCCATAAGCAAAAAGCGTTCACAGTTCAGCGGATAAGTCACTTGTGAATATGATATATGAATATGATATAATCGGTAAAACCTCGCCTCCCATCCAAGTCGAACCTACGCCACCGTATTCGCTCTTCACCTGGATGCCGCAGAAAACAATGAGGAGAGTGGGAACCGAACCTGAGTCACAAGGAACACCGATTCTTTCCCCAACCACTCCACCACTACCTCATTGGCAAAAATTGCCGATTTTAGTTAACGGGTCAAAACTTTCATTTTGGCAAACGGGTCAAAATTGACTATACTAACATACCAATTAGTAAATCTCGTTGAGGGTATTATAGGTATTTCACATCAATTCTACACTCATGAACAAAACACAAAAAAAAAATAATAATAATAATAACTTAACATTTACCAATCTACAAATATAGCATAGATGTGTTCATTTCTGCAGCCTTTTGACAGATACTTTGCTTAAATTTGGAGTATCAACTATGGCCTTGTATGATAAAAATTACTACCTTTGACCTCAAAAGTCACAACTCTATTTAGAGCTTCTTGTTATTAATCCACTTAGCTATAGAACATCAGTCCATATATGTTCTCAAAACGGTATCGTGCAAAGATTTATTATCAAATATATAAACTGAATTTTATGTGCACAGATTCAAGATCTTACTAAATTAGATACATTTCAATTTTAAGCATTGGAATTTAAGTTACTGAGTATTCACATAAATTAGTCTCAAAATCAAGTTACTGAACATTCTCATATATTATTACTAAAAAGATAACTTGACATTCTGAACAAAATTGCAAACGGGTCAAAACTGTTGTTTCATGTCAATTTACAAAATCAACTTATTTAGAAAATCAAATCTTGAAAAATCATGTTGATAATTGATGGGAATTTTATTTATGTTCATCAACAGTTGCAAAAGTTTTTAATAATACCAAAACTACCCCTCACTTGTTGCCTTCATATATTTTAATAAACGGTTAGGTATCATCATTTGAAGTGAACGAGATACCATTTTGTAAACGGGTCAAATTATCATTTTAGTAAATGTGTCCAAGTTGTCGTTTTAGTAAATGGGTCAAAATTATAACTTTGATTAATTATGTCATCATTATGACTTTAGCAAATGGGTCAAAATTTAAACCAACCCCAGGTAACCACAGACTAAAATGGGTTAAACGGCCCGGTAAAACTAAAAAAGAGAATCCCAAAAGTCCAAAACCGAGTCCAACCTTAAACCTAGATTACTAGGTCCGTATCATCAAAACTGAACCAGGGTGCTGGTTCAGGCCCTGATAATCAAATGATAATAAACGGATAAAAGAACTTGATTATTTACTGGAACTCACTACTTCATTATAAAAACAGAACATGGCTTTATAGCCTACAATAAACGTCCCAACTGAAATACACAAACGACTTCGACAAAATGTGGAGTCAAACAGAAAAAATAAAACAACTGACTTCAAACATAGGCTCTTAAACGTGGGTAAAAACATTTATTCCAGCTTGACTAAATCCAACACCACTTGACCCGTTAGCTGTTGACCCGAAAACCGACTTGACCTGTACTCGGCTCGAACCCATCAACATTATCCAACACAGGGTGTTGTCATCTAGCTCATCAACGTCTTCTGCACCCTTATTCAGTCTTGGATTTTCTCCATCCATATAGCGTGATATAATCATTAACTTGTGCACAATCAGAATTAAATAACGCGTAATTAAGTAGTTTTCCGCTCCAGATCAGTCTCTGCAGGTCCAGGGGAATACCTTCCTTATCCTGAATCTTCGATTTCACATCGTGGATGGTTTCCGAAGGTTTGACATCCAATGTAATGGTCTTTCTAGTAGCGGTCTTGATGAATATACGCATGAATCCCCTTGACAAACGCATAACTGTGAGTGTGGATTCCTTGTTGATGTGAAGCTCGGCAAGGGAATTGCTGTTTGGTAGAACCGTTTCATTGAAGATCAACTCTTGCTTGTCACACGGAATATCTACCTCATACTCGATTTTCGCTTTTATCTCTTCGATGGTCTCCGAGGGTTTGATTTCTAGCATAAAGATCTTTCGAGTGAGGGTCTTGATGTATATTGGAATAAATTGCCTTGGTTTACGCTTACGCATAAGTGTGAGGGTCGAGTTCCTGTAGATGGTGAAGTCTAAAAGAGTACTGTCATCCTCGAGAACCATGTTGTTGTAGATCAAAGCCTGCTCGTTGACGAGAATATGTTCCTTATACTGGATCTCCAATTTTACAACGCAATGGTGTCTGTGGGGTAGACTAACAAAGAGATCGTCTTTCCAGTATAGGTATTCACAAATATTTTTATCAATTCAACCGCTTACAAATGCGTATGAACATATTCTCGTCAACGATCAGTCTTTGATCTACAACAACATGGTTCTCGAGGATGACAGTACCCTTTTACACTTCAACATCTACAGGAACTCGACCCTCACGCATATGCGTAAGTGTAAACCAAGGCAATTTATTCCAATATACATCAAGACCCTCACTCGAAAGATCATTACGCTAGAAATCAAACCCTCGGAGATCATCGAAGAGATAAAAGCGAAAATCGAGTATGAGGTAGATATTCCCTGTGACAAGCAAGAGTTGATCTTCAATGAAACGGTTCTACCAAACAACGATTCCCTTGCCGAGCTTCACATCAACAAGGAATCCACACTCACAGTTATACGTTTGTCAAAGGGATTCATGCGTATATTCATCAAGACCGCTACTGGAAAGACCATTACATTGGATGTCAAACCTTCGGAAACCATCCATGATGTGAAATCGAAGATTCAGGATAAGGAAGGTATTCCCTTGGACCTACAGAGACTGATCTGGAGCGGAAAACTACTTCGTCTTGTCGATACCAATAACGGTTCATACACTTTTTACAAGGACAACAAATTTGACTACTTCCTCCTGCCTTAGCAAACGAAGAATTAAGGAATTCAACAACTCCAGCTTCAAACTCAGGTAACCGCATAGGTTTATACATCCAATCTCTAACATCCCTCATTTCTCTCGTATCCTTCCTGAAGTTAAATGCAGCATTAAAAGCATGGTCAAATAGGTTGGTGTCAAATCATGAATTAAAAGCATTTGTACATGTTATGAATTTTTGAGTCATGGCTCGTTTGACTGAAAGAGTCAAACTGTGATGTTCAGTTCGTTGACTTTTGAATTATATCCATCAAAGGTTATTTGATGCTTCATAAAATTTGTCACATTTATGGGCATAAGCTTAGAACCATAGTTGTTTTGACATTAAAAGTCAAATATATATTTGTCTAATAATGTCTTACTTGCTAATCAGTTTTCTTTAACGACCACAATATTGTTAAAACCAAGTGCAGGTTATGAAGTTTTCAGTCATGGCCTATCTACTATTATAACATCTACAGGACGAAAACAATGCTAATAATTCATTAAACAAAATTCATATGCAATGCAATACGATATATACGAACCTTGGCAGAATGATCTTCGCCGTTGTAGAAGATGAAGCGAAGACGAACTCCCTGAACTCACAGATAATCAAACCATACTATTTAATCAAAGACGATTACCCTTTACTCATTAATAATAATGACCGATAATCAAAGACAAATGATGGAAGGCTGTTGTATTCACCATACTAACTGTTTTCCCCTAATTTGGGCGTCTCATTAATGAAAAACCTATAAAAAATCGGGATTATGTTAATAACTAAACTACAATTACTAATACTTGTTGTATAATTAATAAGATCATGAAAACTGATGCAAAAAGTGTCCAGTCAAGTTGGTAAGCGCATGCTCTTCTAATGAGTATATTAGAGTTCGATTCCAACTTACTCCCATGATTTTTTAAATTATTTAACATAAACGTCTATATAAAAGCAACTCGAGTGAATATATAATAAAAGATGACTAAGTGTTCTAGTGGTTTATTCCTTACTTCATCAGGGGTTTGACCCAAGTTCGAATATCTGTTGTGTCTTTTTGATGAACTTTTTTATATTTTTAAAATTCAAGCAGCCAGCTCTGATATTAATTGAATGCATTTGAAATAATGAAAACTAGCAGATCATAATTATTCGATATCAATATAACAATTTCAGTTGCATTTGAAATAATGAAAACTAGCAGGGCATGTTAAGAATTCACATTAAGTAGCATGTTCAATGTTCACATTCAATATGCACATGTAGTGCCAATTTAAGTACAGTTCAATATAATGCTAACAATGTATCAGTAAATAGTTTTAGTATCAAGTTTAGTGCCACATAATAACGACTTTAGATATCCAACTATGAGGTAGAGAAGATCCAAATCCGTACACGTAGAATCCCCACTGGGTCGAATTGCTGAAAAGAGGGGTGGGAGTAGGGAACCAGACTTGTCCTCGATGTGGACACGCTGCTGAAATAGTGGAACACTTGCTAGTTAATTGTTTGGCAGTGAAAGCGATATGGTGGGCGCTAGGGGTATGGTTGGAAATTCCTAAAACAGAGTTATGTGGCTCAATAAAGGAGATGTTAAAATGGTATATAACTTGAAGACTTCGTTTAGTGGCAGATCCATGAATTTTTGCCAAGGGGTTCACTTTTTTCTAAAAAGGGATGGTTAGGAAGGCTAAAAACCAAAAATTGCTTTAAAGTTGTATCAAACCCGAGACCTGATACAAACAAAGAGACGAGTTTACTACTTGGATATGGCAATATTATTTATCTTTTTCACTTTAAAATAAGGGTTGCATTAAAATATTCTTAATGCAACCTTTCTAACAAAAGTTGCGAAATTAAGAAAAAATTGCAACTTTTCAAAAAAGTGTTGCAATTTTTAGTAAATTTGCAACTTTTTAACAAAAAGGTTGCAAATTCAATATTAATTTGCAACTTTTTATCGAAATGGTTGCATTAGATATTTTAATGCAACCTTTGTATTCAACAACATTGCGTTAGGGTCAAATGCAACTAATTTGAAAAAAGTTGCTTCTAAAAAGTTGCATCAGGCCAAATTTCTAGTAGTGTATGGAGCAGGAATTAATTATAACAGTCCTTAGCATGATCAGCTGTTATAACCACACCACCCTTTCAGAGTTGGACCATTAAACAAATCCTTGACACTATTAATCCTCTGTTGACTTACCAAACAGATCTTAAGACACAATTCAACATCAACATAATCTAAATATTACTGAAACAATAAATAATAAGTAAAAATAAAACACAACAAAGATTCATAAAATTATATTTAATCATTTATTCAGGACCTTAAAACTAAAAGTCCAACAATTACATGACATACTGAACAATATTCAAGTTCAAATCTAAGAATAACAGCAAGAACTAATAAACTTTAGTTTCCACTACATCTATTGCTGAACCTCTTGATGTATGTCCTTCAGCATCGCCATAAACTGCACGTCTCTATCACCACACTCCATATTACTGACAACACAAATAAGAATAAGAAACTAATCTAAAATTCAAACGTGTCTTTTTCATTTTTATTGCACATCTGAGTTTTCACGAGCTTTGGACGAATGTATACTTTCTTTAAAAGAAGAAAATCTTCCTGGAGCAAGAAAACGTGACTTTGGATTTAACGGAAATCAAAAAAAAAAATGGCACATGTAACTTTAAAGTTGCATCTCTGCCATCAAAAAAGGTAACACATGCAACTTTTCACGATGTTGCAACAATTATACTGCAGCATCGATGTTGAAAGGTTGATGTGGGATGCGAATTTACATTGAAACAACGATGTTGGAACAATGATACAAGAACGATAACATGTAAACATTATCAACAAACATTCGAACAAAGAAGTGTAATGGGAAATTAGCTGCTAAATCACAAGAAAGATGCATTTGAGAGAGAAAGATACGGTCACATATATGAGCGAGCGAGATTTGAATGTGAAACCAGATAATTGTATCTTATTTATAGAATAATAAAAATATATATGGTTTGAAATTTGAATTTCAAAATTACTAATATTAATTAGTAATTACTGATTTGATTTGAAAGCAATTGTTATGATGTTTTTTGGGAACTGAAATATGCAAAGTAGGAAAAAAAAAGAGAACGTCAATTTTAAATTACCTTTTACATATTTTTTATTTCAAAATTTCAAAATCACTGAGAGATAATAACCGTCAGTTTGAAATTCTAGTTTTGCATATTTTAAAAGTCCAAAGCTCAAGAAATTACAATTAATTATTATTGATTAGATTAGATTTGCAACAAATAGTCAAAAAGTATTTTTTTTATTTTTTAATTTAACATTAAGGATAAAAATATATATGGTTTGAATTTTGAATTTCAAAATTACTGATATTATTAGTAATTACTGATTTGATTTGACCGCAATTGTGATGATGTTTATTGGGAACTGAAAGGTAAGTAGTGTATATCTTTATATTCCTCCTAAAGTAAATAAATATTAGTAATCATATGCAAAGTAGGGAAAAAAAAAGATAGAACGTCAATTCTAAATTACCATCTTGCATAAATTTAATTTCAAAATTACTGATATTATCAGTGATCTGATTTGAAAGCAATTGTGATGTTGACTTTTCTAATATTTATTTTAACTTTAATTAAGAGATAATAACCGTCAGTTTGAAATTCATATTTTGCATATTTTAAAAGTCTAAAGCTGAAGAAATTACCATTAATTAGTGATTTGATTTGCAACAAATCCCATCAAGTATTTTTTTTATTTTTTAATTTAACATTAAATTTCATCAGGAAAACAATATTGGAGGAACTCTTATCTCATTGCAATGTAACGATTAGGTAAAATGGTAATTTCATTTTAATTGTAGTTTTTATTTGATAATTTCAATATATCACACCATGGATGGTAAATATCAATGGATGTCAAGAATAAAAAAAGTGACCAGTGGCTATTTTTTCCTATCAGTAGATACTGAACGTCAATTGTCATTATGACTTTTCTGTAATTACTGATATTATCAGTAATTACTGATGATGATTTGAAAGCAACTGTCATTGTCATGATGACTTTCCTAATTTTTAAACCGTGAGTTTGAAATTCACATTTTGCATGTTTTAAATGTCCAAAGCTCAAGAAATTAGCATTAATTACTGATTTGATTTCCAACAAATAGTTATAAAGAATTTTTTAAATTGTATGATCAAAACAATGTTGGAGGAAATCTTACCTCATTGGTATGTAAAGACTTCCTAAAATGGTAATTTCATTGTAATTTTAGTTTTTATTTGATAATTTCAATCTATCACTAATTAACACCATCAATAACAAAAAAGTGAGCAGTGGCTGTTTTTTAGGAAAACAACTTATGGTCAATATCAATAGATGCCAACAATAAAAAAAGTGAGCAGTGGCTATTTTTCCTATCAGTGGATACCCAACAGTTTTTTAAACACTGATGTTTGGTCAGTCAATGGTCAACAGATTTTGAAGAAACATATGTTTCGCCTTAAACAGAAGTTTGCCCATAAACAGAAGTTTGACCATAAACAGGTGTTTGCACATAAAGAGATGTTTATCTGGTGGTTTAAAACCACTGTTGGGTCAAACAAATTGCACAACAGGACCAATACTCAAATAGAAGTTGACCTTAAACAGATGTTTGGTTTAGAGCCGAACATCTGTTAAACCCCAAACATCTATTTAACCCTGAACAGATGTTTAAGTTAATAACATCTACTGTTTAACCTAACAGGGGTTTCCATTAACTATTGACCAAATTGCAAACATATGTTAAAACCACTGTTTGTTATTGTACTTCTTTACAAAATTACATAGAATTCAAGAAAACGAAACAAACACTTAAAGAACTATAATTTAACACATAATCTAATCGGGCAAAGCAATCTATTATCTAAGAATTCACTGATTCTTACAACATGAAACAAACTCATAATGAAATACTAAAGTTACATAAGAACCACTGATAATTAAATACTAAATTTGAATCTGTTGTAGATGCTGAACCACTGCTGATACTAAACAGTCGTTTTCCTTTGATTAATCAAACTCTAGGTACATAAAGTGCAAACAGTCGTTTTCCTGAACAGATGTTTAAGTTAATAACATCTACTGTTCAACCTAACAGGGGTTTCCATTAACTATTGACCAAATTGCAAACAGATGTTAAAACCACTGTTTGTTATTGTACTTCTTTACAAAATTACATAGAATTCAAGAAAACGAAACAATCACTTAAAGAACTATAATTTAACACATAATCTAATCCGGCAAAGCAATCTATTATCTGAGAATTCACTGATTCTTACAACATGAAACAAACTCATAATGAAATACTAAAGTTACATAAGAACCACTGATAATTAAATACTAAATTTGAATCCGTTGTAGATGCTGAACCACTGCTGATACTAAACAGTCGTTTTCCTTTGATTAATCAAACTCTAGGTACATAAAGTGCTTGTCTTTAACAGGACCTTGTCTTCAACAGTGGATAGGCCTCATCAGTCTTTGTTCACAAAGAGCTCCTTTAAAACAAACTTTATGCTTCTTTTAATACAAAAAAGGTGGGAAACACCATTACTCTAGACTCTCTAGTAACATAAAATCTTATCTTACAACAATAGCAGATCCTTTCTTGCGTTTAGTAGGAACTACTGTGGGTTCTACATCATCATCTTCTGCACAAGTCAATTATAATCATCATCATCATTTAGACATAAGCAAAAATTATTTTAACTATAAATTTAATAATCTTTCTTTGTGTTTAATTAAACTTTATGCTTCTTTGAATACAAACCTATAATAACCCGCAGCAGATTGTATGAATTTCAAACAACTGTGATTAGACTGAAATTTAAACCGAGAATTAGAGTATATCACTTCAAAATAAAAAACTCAAAATTGAAAATCAGAGTAGCAAAAAACACATACTTTAAACGATGTTGGAACAATAATACTGGAAACAACCGTGGAACAATCATCATCATTACATGAGAATACCCTTAATTTATGGAACCTGTAGAATGAAATGCTCCACTGTTGGGTTATTAACTTTCAACCTCACTTTCCCTAAATTTATCAATTCTAATTTTCAACAGGATGTAATACAATTATTACCTTAATTAAGATATCTTCAACTGCAAACAACAATAGCAAACAACATCAAACAACAATAGCAAACAACATCAGTCAATAATAGCAAACAACATCAAACAATAATAGCAAACACCTGATGTTGAATCCACTGTAGATGCTGAACCACTGCTGTTACAAACAGATAATACCAATGAAACTCTAATTTCAGAAAGAATAATGGCTGAACATACTCAAACATCAATAATCAACAGATGTTATACTCATATCTTCACCATCTAGAAAAAAACGCTAATTTCAAAACATATTCAAACATACCAACTTATGGCAGTTCTCTTATCCGCAGCTAAGCGGATTTCAACTTTGATGACAACAACCCTGGAACCATATGATTAGATTATGAGTAGAAATTAGGATTAGTGTAAATAAGAGGAAATCATGAAAGTATTTCAACTAAAAAAAAGAACAAACCTTTTGATGAAGTAATCGATGAACAAAAGAAGATTTTATGGTGGCGTCTGAAGAAGATTAAGGTTTGGATGGAAAGAATTATCTCAATAATTTGCAGGTTTGTGAAATTTGAATTTGAATCGCCTGAATATAGAGAGAGAAAGAACCCTAGGCGTTTGTAAAGAAAGATCAGAAGTGAGAAGAGAGGTTATATAAGGAAAAGGGGATGGCACTGTTGGGCGGGAAAAGAGAACTGAGGATGCCCTAATCAAGTGACACGTGGCCCAAATAACTTTCATTTATTATATATCATATATATATATATATATATATATATATAAATGAGATGGATTTGGGCCATGTGGCATGTGATTTTGGAGCTTTTTGATGATGTGGCAACCTATGGTTGAGGTGTTTTGTGAGTTTAGGAGGGAATCATTCTAAATACACAAAAAAAATTACATCCACGCGGGATCCGAATGTCTATGCGAATACCCAAACCCCTTTTCGACCTGAGTATATTAGCCACATAATAAACCCTAATTTGTGAGACTTCTCATTTTTTCCTTCCATAAAATCTCTCAGCCCTAACCAATCTCATCGCCGTTCATCCCTGTTTGAGTTCCATCAGGTAATCTTGATTTTTGTTTAGTTGTTCTTCTCGATTCGAAGAGATTTTTTATTTTGTAGGCAGCTTCATCTTCTCATCTTCTAGTATCACCCGATTAGGGTTTCTCAGATTCCGAAATTGAACAAACAAAGCAAAACTTCTAATGTTTCAATCGATTAATAGTTCTGAAATCAATATTGTGGTTTTGACCAGCTTATCCCTTCTAAACTTGGAACCCTAATTTCCAGGTTTCTTCCCCTCTGTATTCTCCATAGAATGCTTATTCAGGATTCAATTTAATAGCTTTCCTCAACAAATCCTTAATCAGGTTTGATTAGTTTTGATTTTTACTTGTATGCAATTGTTTTTATTCTAATTTTGATTCATATTCGAAAACTCTAATTACAGATTACTTTCTGCCGCCTAATTATCCACCCACTGATTTCAGATATGCGTGGAGGATTTGGTGAGTTCTGGTTGTTTTAATTCATTAAACTTCTTTCTCACACAACGATTTGATGTTAGTATTACAGTTTTATCATTTTGTTCAAATTAGGGTTTGTTTTGGTTCAAAATTGTTAAAATTAGGATAGGGTTCCATCTTGATGTATGTGACAACATGTAATTCAATTTAGATTAGGGTTTGTTTTGGTTCATATTTTTCAGATTAGGATTGGTTATTCAGATTTTAACATTACTGCTTACAAATGATGCAAAACTTTTTAGAGAAAGCATATTATGGTTCCCCTAATACTAATCAAAGATTTTTAGATCCCCTATTGCTTTGTTTTTTTTGTTCATTGATGCAGATTATTGTAGATTGTATATATAGATTTATCGTAGATCTTGAATCGATTTGTAGCGTTTAGGGGTTTCCATCAGACCTGTTACCCTAATAACCTAATGTTTGACGTTTGTTTGTTAATAAAAATCTCCAATATGAGGTGGTTTGTTTAAATCGTTAAGTATAATTTGGGGATTTTAAATAATTCTTAATTACTTTTAGTTGTAAAACATGCATTAATATTGGAGTGTGCTTTTTCATTAGGTTAAAACTCGGTTTACTTTTTTTACGCAGACAAAAACCAATTCTATAGCTTGGAATCCAATGGAGCCCATGCACTTCAACACTGCAAATGAAAATTGTAACTGTTACAGCTATGATGCAAGAAAATTGGGAGAAGCCAAGTGCGTACATAAAGATCATGTGTCGGCAGTGTAAGAAAGATAGCAAACTCCTTGATTCGGATAGGGAGGGATCATGTGAATTAATACTAATAGTAGTTCTGTATGAACTTTGCAGTATAGACCAACAGGCCGTGAATTTGTAACTGTATCTTATGACAGAACTGTAAGTTAGTTATTTTTTATCACAGCTTTACTGACGAAGCATTCTCCCGCTCAATAGTTTATTGGGCTTTTGCAGGTGAGGATCTTTCAGTATAATGGTAGACATAGTAGGGAAATCTATCACGCTAAGAGAATGCAAAGGTTTGTCTCCTTGATGTTTGTAATAATAATAATAGTAATACATAGTTTGTTAGTTTGTTTTGTAGGCCCATAGTAATACGAAGTTTGTTAGTTTGTTTTGTGGGCCCAAGCATACTCCGTATCAATGTAATACGTGGTTTGTTAGTTTGTTTTGTGGGTCCAAGCGTACTCCGTATCAATGTTTTATTCATATAGCTTGGGCATTAACCATCTTTCATTTGTGAACGCAGGGTTTTCTGTGTTAAGTTCAGTTGTGATGCAAGTTATGTTATCTCGGGTAGTGATGATACCAATCTTCGACTTTGGAAGGCTAAAGCATCCGAGCAACTGGGTGTTGTAAGTTTTATTTTGTTATTTTTTTTTCTGTTCAGTTGCTAATTTCTATAAAGCTTATTAAGCCATTGATGTGATTGAGCCTTCAAACACTTTTCTATTTAATAAAGTTGTCATGTGTTGAGGTGATAAAAATCATAAAATAGATGGGTCTGACTGTTTTAGTTATCGGTTAATAATGTAGTTTTTTATATGATTTGCCTCAAAACTGTCCCCTATATGGTTATTATATTATTTCAGTTAAGTTATAACCAGTTTTTCTTGTATGAAATGATTTTGGAGGTTCTATACATTGGGAAAACAATTTGGTTGACTCTGGACCCGTACTTGTTTGACCACTTTCTTTTTTAGCTACTCTTATAACCTATTTAACTATTTAATTTCATAAGATCTAATTGGATCGACATAGTTTTGTTGTGGTGCTAATGGTGCTGTATGCAGAATCTACCACGAGAACGTAAGAAGCATGAGTATATGGAGGCTGTGAAGAATCGTTACAAGCACCTTCCTGAGGTCAAACGTAAATTGAGGTATTAAAACAACCTAATGATTGATTTCTGCTATAGACCTAAAACAACTGGGTTGGGTAAAGGGTCAAAGTTTGACTATAACTAATTTATGTAAAATATAATTACAATATTAAAGAATCCAGTAAGTTTTAGAATCCAGTAAGTTTTAGTACAAGGTCTCTGTACAAGAATTTGAAAGATAATATTTTAAAGAATCCAGTAAGTTTTAGTTAAAAGATTTTAATTCTGCATGGTGTTATTTGAAATCTGAATATGAGTGATAAACAAGTACATAACTAATCATAGGGATTGGCCATAGAAGTTGTAGTTGCTTTTCAATTATTATTTGTTTACTTGAAATTTGGAATTTAGTTAGTTAGAAATCACTAGGAGTTGGCTGAGATTAACAAGTTACAATTAGTCTTGCAATTTGTTTCCTTATCTTCTAATGCGGGCAGGTTGGGATAAGCCTTATAGAGTTCTGGGTTGTTTTCGGTTTAAATAAGAATTATAGATTTTAATCATGTTCAAAGAAACAAGCATTATTTTGGAACAATTTGGTTCCGAAAAAATATGGTCGCGTGGAGAGCAGAGGTCGATAGGCTGCCTACGGCCATGGTTTTGGTTAAAAGGCACATCGGTATCCAAGAATACTTGTTGTCCGTTATGTGGCGATGCCAGTGAATCAGCGAAACATGTGGTTACGACCTGTCATTTCTCTCAAACTATATGGCAAGGGGTTTCGAAGTGGTCCAAGGTTCCATCTAATTATGTCTTCCACGTTAGAGCTTCACACTTGGATTATGCTTTTGTGAATTGTATTATAAATAATAATAATAATAATAATAGTCAAATTTTTAGCTGGCCTTATGACCATTCATAAGTAAAAGAATAAACAGTTCAAATTTTCAACCTTTACAAAAAGAATAAGAATGATACAAGTTGGTTGGGTTGCTATATCCTGTTTGTCTACAATGATTGTACTTTCGTCATTGTATATTTTCTTATTATTATTGTTGTTGTGAATGTTGAAACCACAGGTACATTTTTTGACTGGTGGTAAGCTTAACAATGAGTTTTATATGGATGCGCAAGGACAAGAACAAACCGCTTAGGTGGGATACATGTATGTTTTTATTCCGTGAAGGGGTGGTGAGCCTGCAAGTACAACATTACCGATATTTATTCTTATATGCAAGGCATTATATATAATGGATATATCATAAACATGAAATAGGCTTCAAACCAACATCAACAATTAGCATACACCTAATCTTTAACCTGCTTTATATTGTCATTTTACTGAATATGGTTGTGTAAACGGGCTGATTTGGGTTATCATATTGCTAATGGGTCAAATGTGTAAAATTATTTATTTAAAGGAAATGGGTCAAATTAATATCTTATATGTATGTTCTAACGTGATGCAGCGAGAGCAAAACACAATGACCAGAGACAAAAAGGCAACATCACTTATAGCTCATAGCTGACATGATTCATGTGTCTTCCCAATAGGTTTGCACCTAAATCAATACACTTTTTGTTATATATATATGTTTCATGTTGAGACTTCATGTTGATTGATGTTTGTGGTGGTGCAGCCATGCCCATGGTAGAACCATTAGTACTCATCAATTTTTGATTCTAGCAACAATTTAAAACAGAAATCAACCTGCATTTTGATTGAGGTTAGGGACCAACAAAATAATTGGTGATCTGCTATGGTTAATTACTTTGCAGAGTCATGATGTGTTGTCATGTGATTTCATGTCTTGTATGTACTTTAAATCAATCTTTACATTTAGTTTTTTGTATTGTTAATGTAATTTTGTTACCTACTTTGTAGATGAAGCTAAGAGAAAATTCATAGCTGATATGGGTCGACTTTCAGCAATTCAAGAATCGAGCACCGCGATACGAATCAAATATGAAGTTATATTACATAACAGGGAGTAAGTATGATGAAGTTGTTATTTCAACCTATTTACTCAAATGGGTCGATTTTAAATTTGTTTTTAAAGGTGTGTAGGGATGTTTACGGTTCGATTTAAAACAGTTAAACCAGTCATCGATCCAGTTTCATGGTTGGTTTTATTTTTAGTTTTCGGTCGGTCGGTTTCAAACCATATTGAATGGTTTGGTTTGCGGTTTACACCGGAAGCAGACCGTGTAAAACCCGACAGGACCATTAGATTTAGATATACTATTATTCTAAAAATATTTCATACATATGGAGATGTAATACGAAATCAAACCATATTGAGACAAAGACAGTAAAATACTAAGTGCCTAATTTTTAAATGTGTCATTTGGGTTTGTCATGGATGAGTAAAATGATTTAAAATTCTAATCGGATAAATCGATGAAAATCAAAAACACCGGCCCCTGATATTTATCAATTGTTGTATCAGTATATCCTAATCTTTCCTAAACGTTTGTTTCCCCTGTAACTGATCTTTGATTTCTTGGCTTCTAGCATGTGTATGTTTGTTGAAGACACTTAAAAGTGTTATCATATTCGTCACAAGAGATCTATCCGCTGACCCAGGAGGTGGCCAAGGATGTATTTACTCTATAAATTCTATCATTCTAACTAAAATGATGATGAATGTTAAATGTGAAACCAAACCGGTTGTATATTTATTATGGAGACTTACATTGATCCTGATTTTCGACATAAACCGTCATACTAGAGCGGAACCAAACTGTAAGTATTGGTGGTTTTCCCTTTCAATGGTTCGGTTTCGGGTTTTGTTGATAAAAAAACTATTAATAATAGTTTGGCTTGCGGTTTGACCTAAAACCATCATAACCGCACTGTGAACACCCCTAAGGGAGTGCATGGATTGGTTTTGGCCCCTTTGGGTATCTCAAAACCAACCAAAAACCGAATTCTTTATTTCGGTTTTTTAAATTGTCCGGGTGATGGGTTTTGGAGTTGTATCGAAGGGAAGGGTATGTGATTAAAGTTATTGGTTCTTAGAGTTGTATCGAAAGGTATGTGCTTAAAGTTTTGATCTTTCATAGTTTTAATGTCCAGGTGACGAGTTTTAGAGATGTATAGAAGGGCAGGTGATTAAAGTTTCGATCTTTCATTGTTATAATTTTTGGGTGATGGGTTTTTAGAGCTATATTAAAGGGTGTGTGATTAAAGTTTTGATATTTTGTACTCTTAAAATTTTTACATTACCCATTATTTTAAAGGTGAGGTTTTACATTTGTTGCTTGATAAGGACAATTTGTTCCATTGGGTTAGTGATCCTGTAATTTTAGTTTAATTTTTTACCAGTTATATGAAGTTTATTGTTTGTATTTTGATATGATTAATGGCCAAGTGTTGTATGTTAAGATTTTGTTTATCTTTTTCATTCGCATGTACAAGGGTTCTTTCACTGCCTATCAAAGCCATGTGTTTTTTTTGGCCTCTTAAGGGTCGTTTTATTTAACTATAAGTGTATTTTAACTTACCATTCGTAATGAAATTATAAATTTTTGTACAGGGGTTGACGGGAAGAGATGATTTAAGAAGGAAGACGAGGGGAACATGAAGCTTCGAGTTTGGTTCCTTCAAGGCTTGCAGGAAGTAGATTTCAACTTTTTAGTGGTAAGTTTCTGAATTCAATTAGTAAGCTTTGATATTAAATATTGGATGTGGGAATTAGAATACGGTGGTGGGTGCTTAAGATTTTAGACGGTTTTACAATTTTAAGGAGAAGTGCTTGAGAAAACTTTTTGATGAGGAGAAGCAAACCTGTTGTGGGTTTGTTTGTTTTATTGTTCCCAATTATTAGCAAACTATGAGAGCACAAGTCAATAGAAGAACATATATTTATGTTATCTAGCATTCATTAAGGAAAGTATATATTAGTTTTTTTTGTTTTAGATACAATATATTTTTTTCATTGTTGAAGACAGATTGGATTCTTAGGAAATAAATTGTTTTTACACGGGTCAAAATGACCTGTATGTTATACAGGGCAAAATAATATCAAATTTATGGAATTATTTTGTATGTAATTGTTGAGTTGTAGGAAGTCAATGGCTCAAACTAATGAATCAAGTCAACAAAGCATCCATATGCAAAATGAGTTTTTCTTAGTTTATATAGTTGTTGAATCAACATATATGTGAAATGTGTGGCGAATGTGTTCAAGTGAGTATTGGTGTTGTAGATAATAAATCTTATGTATTATGTTAAGTTGTACCAATGAGTGGGGATGCATTCTAAGGGTGAACAGGGCGCCCTCGGGGTGGCGTGCGGTGAGTGAGTTCCCCGCTCGGGAACACCGCCGCCGACCCCTCGGGGAGGCTAAGTGGGGTGTGGTCTGCGGCATTGATTCACCGCACAAGTTTTCCAACTTTTTGATTTTTGAACGTGCAATTTCTTAATTAAAAAAATAAAAAAACAAGTCCCCCAAGAGAGGAGTGCCGCCATCAAATTGAGGGTGTGGGGGGAGTTAAGTGGGGAGTTGACGTGGCGCGTGCTGATTGGCTGTGGGTAAGAGAGGTCACTCCCCACTTAGAGGAGTGCCCCTTACACCCTAACAATTGAGTTGACTACAATATATTAAAACCACTTTTGTACTTGTCTTTGTATTATGGTGTTAAGCGGTTCAATTTTACTATAGGTGAACTTTAATCATATAATGTGAATAAACTCTGTTGATGTAAATTGTTAATTTAACATTAATTGTTTAGGTATGCAATAACTTATTTATTTGTTAATTATTTCAGACATTCTCTCTTTCAATTTGTAAGTCATGGATTTGACATTATTTCTCCCTAAAATCACCGTTTTGGTTGAACAGGAACACATAATTAGTTTTATTCATGTAAAAAGAATAATTACAAGAACAATGCTTAATATGTTGGAACAAAATGAAAGTTAGTGATACAATCTTAGATAAACTCACTCCTTTATTTCTTTTTTTTAAGTTGTAGGTGGTAGGCTGAGCAATTGGAGTGCATTAAAGAGGAATTTTGATAATGGTTCAATTTGTGCATTTAGATACTAATCCAAATTTACCTATTTAATCTTCATGTAAAAATTATATTTTTAATTTACAAGAGTTAAAAAGGAATTAGCTGAGAACACATGCAATGCTATTCTTAGTAAGGTACATCATCGATTAATATCATATTCTTGGTAATAACAAGAGGTGGGATGTTACATTGGTAAAGGCAACACTTTGGGAGGGGGAGGTCTTGGGTTCAAGTCTCACAGATGACGGGAGTAAAGAAATTTTTCGTTAAAAAATACAAGAGGGCTCAAGTTCGAATCTAATCCAAACGGGTTTTGTCGTAGTGGGCTTTCGGCCGACCTTTTGATAGTGGGCTTGGGCTACTCATTTATCTATAATTTTTTATTTCCGTATATTTTTATACGTTTATGTAATGTGTTACTTTGTTTGTATTTACATTATTTATACACTTTGTGATTGTGCAGATTAAATTTCCGACCCGCGAAGTTCGCGGGTGATAACCTAGTGTTTTATATATATATAAAGGCCTCAGAACGCTAAAGGGTGAGGGAACCTGAGTTCTCTTTCTTAGGTGACAGCTATGTCAGTGATGAGGATACGTCCTGAATCGGACCGAACACCATCTACCCCCGGACCAATTACCCGACAGACCAAAGTCGGACCATTGAAACAGGGGTCTAGACGCACCAGGCGGACCCGGTCGGAATGATCAGCCAATGGGATCTTCCTCAACTAACTGGGGGCCCACAACATTAACTACTTGATAGCGACTGGTCCGACTCTAACTAACTTGCCACATCAGCACACCCAAAAGGTATAAATATCCCTCCAAGGCTTCTACAAGGGGTAATCACCACTTTCTCTCTCTAAACTCTCCCTTCTCTCTCACTGACTTTCTTGTGATCTTTCAGGTTTTAGCAAAGGACTTCTGTGGCTCGTCTCTATCCAGCTCGCACCGACTGGTAATTGAGCCTTCAGTGGCGCCATCCCCTCGAATTCACAAAATACCTACTCCTTTGATATAATGGAGTCCTCTTTCCCGTATCTGTAACACCCTAACAAGTAACATCCTAAAAATGACGCAACGGAAAACGAGCCTTAAGTTTTCTTTCTTTATTTACGACAATACTTACGTGAAGGATCAAATACAAAATGTCATACATTCGTTATAAAGGATTCACAACATTCCATTATATTAATGCTTCAAGAAATATATAAATCAAACTATGTGACCGTTCTTTCCCGTACAATCCTTGCTCTCAACTCGATGTAAGTCAGCTTCTCTTCGCTAGTGGTAGAAGAAATCCGTGTATTACCTGTGGACATCACATACAACTTAACCATTAGTCGTTAACAACATCATACGACATTATTCTCATATAATTTAATATCAAATAACATTCAAGAATATAAACTTTGATTCATTCAACTATCCTCTCGCATTTTCTCATTCCGAGTTCGACTTCTATACCTCATGAATCTGATGTTCCTTTACCTACATTACATTTCAACTTCAAGGCACACATTAGCAATCGTCAATGCCCAAACATAATGAAACCATTCCTTCATACATTTATAACATCTCGTATTCATACATGTATACTAATTCCTAGGTGCATTCACAGCAATTACATTCATATATGCATACATTTCCTAATTCTTACATGCATACACACATATACACCTGCATATATACGCCCACATATATACGAGCTCTCGCTTACCACTATTATTCACATATACCTATGCTTCTTGTCATAATCACAACTTTCTATATTATAGGTTTTATACCTATTGTCTTGCATACCTATTCGTTCACTCAGTTACTTCTAGATTTCCTTCACTAACAAGAAGAAAAATCCATAATTTCACTATCCGGGGACTCATAACATCTCTCATGTACAAAAACCGGATTTAAATTAAGTTAAGAAACATTGAAAATCATCCAAACATCGAGTCTGGATACAAAAACGAACAAGAAAACAAAAATCGCCAGCTTCTGGCTTCCTCGCGAGGCGCGACGCCTACGGCCCCCGGCTCTCGCGGGATGCGACACCTGTCGCGTTGCGCGACAACCCTATTTCGACAGAATGCTTCCTTTTTGCTGCTGCACTTTTGCTCAGCTATGATTTCAACCAAAACACTAACTTCTAAGTCCATTTGTAAATACATTCTGACCTATGTTTACCATTTACCCAGTTCTGACACATCCCTCTCTAGTCGAGCTATAAGCTCCCATTAAAAGCACAACCTTTATACATATCTGGCGCAAGTCAAATCCATTGACTCGTTATCCATATCTTGCGTTGACTATTTCCTTCCAGCTTGTGACATTGCATGACCATACATTATGCTCACCTACAATTATGTGACTTGACCATTTCAAACATTAAATACCGGGTTCAAATGGCAATCACCCTTTGACCCACATAACTCATTTGTCCTTTCAACCATTTTGCATTCAACGTATTCACTTAAATATATTTATATAGATAAAAGTTTAAAACATAACTTGGATAATATCCACTTTTAAAGAATATTTTCTTGTTTGGTCGTAATTACTTACGAATTTGAAGCTTTCATTCTTATCATTCATTCTTACTTATTTGATTCGTACCTACTTACGAATTCAAACTTTTCATTCTATTATTCATTCCCTTCTATGTTTCAAATCCGTCTCGCGGATTCTAACATATCATTCATATCCTTCATTCCTTCTATGTTTCCAATCCATTCTAACATATCATTCACATCCTTCATTCCTTCTATGTTTCGAATCCGTCTCGCGGATTCGAACATATCATTCACACTTTCCATTACTTCTATGTTTTGAATCCGTCTCGCGGATTCAAACATATCATTCATACTTCTCTTTAGTATTTGGTACTCTCAATTTCTTGAGAGTCTTACATTTCCCTTCACCCTCACGTCCACCTACTCCCTAATCCTAACGGACATAACTGTAACAATTATCACGGTCTCATGAACGTCATATGTTTCTTGTGTACTGGCCAGGTACACCATCCAAATACTAGTTTCGTGTCTTCGTGTAATCATCACCTTATGTCTAAAGAACTTGGTTTCGGCACGTGTAACATTTTCAAAACTTCATTACGATTCCATTATTATCTTTCATTTAAAATTTTCCTTCCCTTGATAGGTTTTACCATTACATGCACCCACATATTAAATTTACGTACCTGGGGTCAATTTGTCTTATTACATGCCTTGATGTCGGTCCTAGACCGCATTCGCGGATCATCCTATCCAAACAACTATGCTTACCTTACACATAACATACTGTTAGTTTTCTTCATATACATAGTTAAATTCGCTTCTACCTTTAGATCTTGATCGAGTCTTGGATTGTACGGGTTCCTTGTCACAAGAGCACACAGGTTTGAGTTCAGGTATTTACCTCCTCATACTTGATTTTCCTCAAACCAGGGCTCTGCTACCAACTTGTAAAACCCTAACAGGTAACATCTTAAAAACGACGCAGCGGAAAACGAGACTTAAGTTTTCTTTCTTTATTTACGACATTACTTACGTGAAGGATCAAATACAAAATGTCATACATTCGTTATAAAGGATTCACAACATTCCATTATATTAATGCTTCATGAAATATATAAATCAAACTATGTGACCGTTCTTTCCCGTACAATCCTTGCTCTCAACTTGATCTAAGTCCGCTTCTCTTCGCTAGTGGTAGAAGAAATATGTGTATTACCTGTGGACATCACATACAACTTAACCATCAGTCGTTAACAACATCATACGACATTATTCTCATTTAATTTAATATCAAATAACATTCAAGAATATAAACTTTGATTCATTCAACTATCCTCTCGCGTTTTCTCATTCTGAGTTCGACTTCTATACCTCATGAATCCGATGTTCCTTTACCTGCATTACATTTCAACTTCAAGGCACACATTAGCAATCGTCAATGCCCAAACATAATGAAACCATTTCTTCATACATTTATAACATCTCATAATCATACCTGTATGCTAATTCCTACGTACATTCATAGCGAATTACATTCGTATATGCATACATTTCCTAATTCTTACATGCATACAAACATATACACCTAGATATATACGCCCACATTCGTACACGCACACATATATACGAGCTCTCACTTACCACTATTATTCACATATACCTATGCTTCTTGTCATAATCACAACTTTCCATATTATAGGTTTTATACCTATTGTCTTGCATACCTATTCGTTCCTAGACTCGGTTACTTTTAGATTTCCTTCACTAACAAGAAGAAAAATCCATAATTTCACTATCCGGGGACTCATAACATCTCTCATGTACAAAAACCGGATTTAAATTAAGTTATGAAACATTGAAAATCATCCACACATTGAATCTGGATACAAAAACGAACAAGAAAACAAAAATCGCCAGCTTCTGGCTTCCTCACGGGACGCGATGCCTACGGACCCCGGCTCTCACGGGACGCGACACCTGTCGCATTGCGCGGCGGTGAATCTGAAATGCTGTCGCGTAGTGCGACAGCCCTATTTCGACAGAATGCTTCCTTTTTGCTGCTGCACTTTTGCTCAGCTATGATTTCAACCAAAACACTAACTTCTAAATTCCATAACTTTCGATCTACATATCCAAATCATATGATTCTTGTTTCTATGCGACCGTAATTTAATCACGGATCCGCTTATCACCTCAGGTCTACAGCCTTTCAAACCCATGTAATCCATCATGTCATTCCATTTAGCACATATTTATATACCATGTACCATACAATTATCTATAATCTTATAATCACAACAACAAGTCTAGCTATGTTCCTTATGCGTAGTTGACTTTCAGAGTCAATGATTTATCATTTTAACTTTTGGCTTAATCCCATATTCTCATGACATCATAATAGGCTGTTTTGGGACGTCCGTTTACTGTACTTATGAGCTTGCAAAAATTACAATCTTTTTACGTGACGTGCCCCTCGGAGAGGTTATCCTTGTGTTAAGTTTTTAGAGTCTAACTCTCTACCAAAAATTAATAAAAATTCATTTACTAAGCTGTAATCAGATTCGTCACTTCTGACTGCAGCATACGGAAAAATTCATTTAAAATTCCTCGTTTATCCGATTGACGAAACTCCAGTTGGAGATTTTTTAAATCACCTAAAGGTACCAACAGTAAAAATTTGAGATCATAACTCAATTCCTAAATTGAGTTATGACATTCTTAATGAGCTGCAAAGTCTGCCATAAAACGCAGCTTGAACATTCGATACGGAAAAATTCATAAAACGTTCATTTTTCGTCGAAAAAATGCAATTCTGGTTGGGTTTGAAAGGTTTTTCCTGGGAGTTCATCACAAACTCAAGAAACATCAGCTTTTGACAAGATTTGACCCAGTTACAGCCGATTACATTCGGCTGTAACTTTCTGGACAGATTTAATTTTCACCAAATCTTTTCTAAATATCTCTCATTCTAAATTCACCTAGACATTTCATCATACACGTTGTGTGCGTACTACCATCTAAGCCTAATGTATAAGGGTTTCAAGCATGTTCTTCCCAATTTCATCTCATGAACCATCACATTCAAGCAAAATCCCAAAATCATCAATTCCACATCAAGTTTATCTATCATAACCTATCATATAACACCTTATACATCACAAAATCACAATATAACACCTACAAGTTCATCATGATCATCTTCTTCACACTCATGCATTGGGTTTCATTCTAATTCATCCAAATAACTAAAAATTTAACCATGATTCAACTTCAACATGATAGCATTAACAAGTATTCATTCTAATTTCAACCTAATTCACGAATTAAACATAACCCATATCATCAAACATCACCAAAACATAAAATTTAACTTAATTGGTGTGAAGAAGACTTGAATGATCATAAATCTTAGTTCATGCTTCAGATTTGAGCCTAATTTCCTTGTCAATTGGAAGATTTCTTGTGAATTAGGGTTTACACCATTTTCTTCTGCCTTTGTTCGATTGCCAGACACACACACACAATGTGTGTGTTTTAATTTCTTTTTATTCTTTTATTATTATAAGTTTTTACACCTTACACTTTTGCCCCTTCAAGTTTATTCACTTAAAACTTAAACACTATCCATTTTATTTCTAGTAGTAGTAACATTTTCCATTAACTAAGTTAAATTTTTAATTAATTTAACTTAGTTTTAATAATCCGAGTTTTGGGGTGTTACAAATCTACCCCCCTTAAAAAAAATTCATCCCCGAAACCTACTTCATCAATATCGTTTTATCCATTATGTCATAACTTTAAGAACATCATTTCTAGAAATCCTTTTAACATTCTTCCAACAAATCCGCCTACCCAGATTTGTACGTATCATTCCTTTAGCAACAATCATATAGTCCATCCGATCCGTTCATAACGGGTCAAAGTTTTGACCATTATCATAGCCCGTCATGCTTGTCTTAATTGACCCATCCATAACGAGTCAATACATACCATTTTATTATTACCATAATTTCATCCCGTGCGACCCATTATAACGAGTCACTACTTATACAATTTCTTCATTATGCTTTTTACATCACATTGACCCTTTCGTAAGTCCATTTGTAAATACATTCTGACCTATGTTTACCAATTACCCAGTTCTGACACATCCCTCTCTAGTCGAGCTATAAGCTCCCATGAAAAGCATAACCTTTTTACACACCTGGCGCAAGTCAAATCCATTGACTCGTTATCCATATCTTACATTGAGTATTTCCTTCAGTTTGTGACATTGCATGACCATACATTATGCTCACCTACAATTATGTAACTTGACCATTTCAAACATTAAATACCGGGTTCAAATGGCAATCACCATTTGACCCGCATAACTCATTTATCCTTTCAACCATTTTGCATACAACGTATTAACATAAATATATTTATATAAATAAAAGTTTAAAACATAACTTGGATAATATCCACTTTTAAAGAATATTTACTTGTTTGGTCGTAATTACTTACGAATTTGAACCTTTCATTCTTATCATTCATTCTTACTTATTTGATTCGTACCTACTTACGAATTCAAACTTTTCATTCTATCATTCATTCCCTTTTATGTTTCGAATCTGTCTCGGGGATTCTAACATATCATTCATATCCTTCATTCCTTTTATGTTTCGAATCCGTCTCACGGATTCTAACATATCATTCACATCCTTCATTTCTTCTATGTTTCGAATCCGTCTCCGGATTCTAACATATCATTCACATCCTTCATTCCTTCTATGTTTTGAATCCGTCTCCGGATTCTAACATATCATTCACATCCTTCATTCCTTCTATGTTTCGAATCCGTCTCGCGGATTCGAACATATCATTCACACTTTCCATTACTTCTATGTTTTGAATCCGTCTTGCGGATTCAAACATATCATTCATACTTCTCTTTAGTATTTGCTACTCTCAATTTCTTGAGAGTCTTACATTTCCCTTCACCCTCACGTCCACTTACTCCCTAATCCTAACGGACATACTTGTAACAATTATCACGGTCTCACGAACGTCATATGTTTCTTGTGTACTGGCCAGGTACACCATCCACATAATAGTTGTTAGGAAACTTTATTTGTAAGTATTGAAGATAATCAGATTCAGCTTGATCTATGAAGAAGATAAAGTCTTGAAGATCAAATAAACAAGAAAAGATTGGATAGGACAACTGAAAAGAACAACATCTACTTCAAAGAATCAGAAGTCTATCAAGAACTCAAGAAGATTATCAGAAAAGGCTATTCTGATGGATCTGATGATATTTCTGATGAAATATCATCAGTTTCTGGCAATTCTGATCATCAGATTTTCTGATGATATGTTCACCAGAATTTATGATGAAGTGGTTATCAGAAATTCTGATAAAACCCCACTTGTCTAAAAATCAGTTCTATCCTGCCACAATAACCGAAGCAAGTTGACATTATTGGATATCATGATGACAAAGGCAACTTGATTATTGGATTCAATGAATATGTCAAGAAGCTACTTTTTGCAGGACATATACATGAATAAACAAATGTTTATTTATGTATCCGAGACCTCTATAAATAGAAGGCTCATCAAGCAAAGAACAATGAGTTAAGCCAAGCATTCAATACATACAACAAAAACTCCATTGTCCTTTCACCTCAGAATTCACAAGTATTCATTTGTAATAGATAATAATTTTATAATCACCTTGTAAACCATTTTGTTTCAAAGTGATATAAACTTGAAAATTATGTAGGTCTTGTTTCTTGAAAGTCTGATTTCTATTTCCGCACACTATTTTCACATTTGTTGAAATCGCCTGCCATATTACGTGAAAAGAAGTTTCTAAGTCTAAACTGGGACCAACAATTGATATCAGAGCAGATTGAACAAATCATTTTCAAACGATCAATCACTCATCTTCTTTTCTCTAAACATGGAAAACTTTCAAACATGGAATAATGCTTTTAACATTGGTTCAATGTCTAAATCTCCGACCCTGGTCAGAGAGGAATACCCACAATGGAAAATCAGGATGGTCAACTTCCTTAATGGACATGACTGAGCTCTGTTTCAATATATTGAAAGGGGTTCACATGTACCAATGACTAAAATACCAGCTATTACAGCAACTGATCAATCACCAGGAATCCCTGCCTCCCGGGCTCCCAAAAGTGAAACACTTTGGAGCCCAGAAGACAAGGATCTGGTGGCTGCAGATGAAAGGGCCAAATCACTTTTAATAATGGCTCTCCCTAATGACATATTCTCTCAGGTTGATGCATGTGCATCGGCCAAAGAGATATGGGATTAGTTGGAAAATCTTTGTAAAGGAGGGGAAAGGATGAAAAGAAACAAAAGAACAAACTATGTTTCCTCATATGAGAGATTCAAAAGTTTACCAAATGAAAAACTATATGAAACATATAACAGATTTGCAAAACTTTTGAATGAGCTAAAGAAATTTGGTATTATAAAATCAAATGATGAAAGGAACATAAAATTTCTGGATGCTTTGCCTAGAGAATGGAGAAGTCTAACCATGACTTTGTCCTCTACCTTAGAACTAGGCAATATGAGTCTTCATGACTTATATAGCATTCTAGTCCCCAGAGAAGAAGAGATATTTGAAGAATCAATTCAGAGAGGGGGATCTTTAGCTTTAATCTCTAACTCACAAAGAACACATGTCAATGATCCACAACCTTCAATCACTCAAAATATTGAAAATTCGAATACATCATCAGATTTTTCAGCTTTTGCTGAGGCAATTGCACTGCACACCAAAACTGTTAAGCAGAGGTTGAGGGGAGGAGGCCAAAGATACCAGAAAAGTGATAGCGGGAGGATGGAAGGTAGATCTAGGGATGAAGTTAGATCAAAGGATAAGGGAAATGCTGAAGTTGTGTGTTACAAATGTAAACAAAAGGGTCACTATGCATCAGAGAGCAAAACCAAGAAACTAAAGGATGTTGCATACTATGAGAAGAAGCTGGAAGAAGCAAAGAAGCAATAACAAGTTAGTTTGATTGCGGGGACAGATACGTGGCTGTCAGATGATTCTTCTGATGAAGAAGAAGAAGAGATGGCTAATTTCTGCCTTATGGCACTTTCTAATGAAATTTCTGAAGCATCAGAACAAAAGGTAAACATGACCTTGAACACAAATTAAACAAACTCATGTCAGATTTTCTAAGTCTGCAAGATAAAGAGAGATCAGATAGCAAAAAATATGATGAGTCGCAAAGAACCATGAATAAAGTTATACTTGAAAACCAGTTACTAATAGAAGAGAGCTTAGATCATAGAGCTAAAATTGAATTTTATGAAAAAGAAGAAAAGATATTTACAAGAAAGTTCATGATAAGGAAATAAATGTAAAAGGTTTTCAACAAGCTAAGGAATTCATTAACTTTATTGAATCCATACCAAAGAACAAAGGAGGGGGTTTAGGGTAAGTAAAAATAAGTGAAATTAAACCCACCATCTTTGTGAAAGCAACACATCATATTTCTGATAAATTTTCATCAGAATCTGATTCAGAATCATGCAGATCAACAAGTTCTAAGAACTCTTTTGAAATCTCAAAACTCAACTTAAAAGTAAAAAGGAGTGAATCCAAACAAAAAATTTTAAATATTCCAGAAGCAGTTCACTCAAAGTTTCAAAATTATCCACTCATTCCATCACAAGAAAAGAAATCAGAAAATTCTGATAAAGAATCTTGTATGTGTGTTGACATACTGAAGCTGGTCCAACACCATCTCCAAACAAAAGTTGAAACATCTGTTCATGGCTCAGCATGCAACAGATATTCTGATGAAAGACCATCAAAAGAAAACAATCTGATTAAAATCTATCAGAAAAAGTACCCAAGCAAGTCTGGGTACGAAAAACCCTCTAATTTTTCCATTTCAGGACCATCATGTGCAGCAAATCTGGTACTGTGATTCTGGAAGCTCCAAGCACATGACTGGGGACAGGAGCTTACTCAGTAACTTTGTTTCAAAACTGGGTAAATTGGTTAATTTTGGGAATGGAGTAAAAGGGAGGATTTTAGGGTATGGATGCATAAAGTATGGATGTTTGACCATAGAAAAAGTAGCCTATGTAGAAGGCTTAAAGTACAATCTGCTGAGTTGTGGTCAATTCTGTGATAAAGGTTTTCAGGTAACCTTTTTACCAGAAAAATGCTTGTTAATTGGCATGGATGATAATAAGATTTATTTAAGTGGAAAAAAATAAGACAATCAATCTACTATTTTGATTTCAAAGAGGAAAATGAACATCCAAAATTGTGTTTATTTTCAAAAATTAACAAGGGTAGTAGTTGGTTGTGGAACAAAAGGTTAGCACACTTAAATTTTAAAAATCTAAGCAAATTGGCAAGCAAAGGCCTGGTAAAAGGATTACCTTTAATATCCTATAAGAAGGATAAAATTTGTGAAGCTTGTGAAATGGGCAAATCTAAAAGAAGCTCACACAAAACAATTTGTGAATCTTCAATAACACAAAATTTGGAACTTTTGCTTATGGATCTTTGTGGACCCATAAGCACTGAAAGCTTTTCTGGAAAGAAGTATATACTTGTAATTGTAGATGATTTTTCCAGATACACATGGGTAGAGTTTTTAAGAAAGAAAAGTGAAACTCCTGATCTGATCATTAATTTTATTAGAAAAATTGAGAATCTGTTAAAATTGACAGTCAGAAGGATCAGAACAGACAATGGAACAGAATTTAAGAATTCAAAAGTTGAGAGCTTCCTTGTGAGCAAAGGAATCTCTCGTGACTTTTCTGCTCCAAGATCACCCCAACAAAATGGAGTGGTAGAAAGGACGAACAGAACCTTAGTGGAATCAGCCAGAAGAATGTTTGCTTATTCAAAGTTGCCCACTCATTTTTGGGCAGAAGCAATAGCAAATGCTTGTTTTACCCAAAACAGGTCCATAATCAACAAAAGACACAATAAAACACCTTACAACATTATAAATGGAAGAATTTCAAGTGTAAAATTTTTACACACATTTGGTTGGAGATGTTTTGTTTTCAATGATTTTGAAAGTCTTGAGAAATTTAACAGAAAAGCAGAAAAGGGTATTTTTCTTGGTTATTTAATGTCCTCAAAAGCATATAGAGTTTTTATACTAAACACAAGGACAATAAGAGAAAGTTTATATGTATCTTTTGATGATTCATCAAAAATAGAAATTTCTGATGAATATATGAAGGAAATAAACTTTTCTGATAAACAAGAAAAATATGAACAACTCTTTGAAATGATAACAGAAGATTTCCTAGAACATGATCAATCTCTTACAAACAAATCATTAGATAATTCATGTACTAACCCTGCAGAACAAATGGAAAATGTATCAGAAATCTTGAATCAGTACAATGAAAATATTTCTGACAATCAAAATTCTGATACATCCCCTACAACTAAGGCAACTGTTCAGGGGGAAACTTCAAATCCATCAGAACCAACAACTTTTCACAATAAGTTGAGATGGATAAAAGGACATGTTCATTCTGACATCATTGAAATCCAGAAGATGGTGTAAGAACAAGATCTGCAACAGCACATGAGTGTGCATTTGCTAGGTTCTTAAGCAAAATAGAACCCAAGACTGTCAAAGAAGCTCTTAATGACTCAGACTGGATTCAAGCTATGCAATAAGAGCTTGATCAGTTTAAAAAGAGTAAGGTATGGGATCTGGTGCCTAAGCCAAATGACAAATCTATCATAGGCTCAAAATGGGTATTTAGAAACAAATCAAATGAAAATGGCATAATAACCAGGAATAAGGAAAGGTTAGTGGTCAAAGGTTATTGTCAACAAGAAGGTATTGACTATGGTGAAACCTTTGCACCAGTGGCCAGATTAGAAGCAGTAAGAATCTTTCTTGCTTATGCTGCATCCAAAGACTTCAAAGTATATCAAATGGATGTAAAATCTGCATTCCTGAATGGTAAGATTGAGGAAGAAGTTTATGTGCATCAACCTGAAGGCTTTGTTGATCCTAAATTTCAAAACCATGTTTACAAATTAAACAAAGCCTTGTTTGGTTTGAAGCAAGCTCCAAGAGCATGGTATGAAACACTTTCAAACTTCTTACTCAATTATTGCTTCACAAAAGGCACTATTGATACAACACTTTTTCTTAAATCACGTAAGGGTCACACTTTGTTAGTCCAAATATATGTTGATGACATTATATTTGGATCAACAAATGAAAAGTTCTGCAAAAAGTTTCAAAAATTGATGACTAGCCATTTTGAAATGAGCATGATGGGTGAGTTAACCTTTTTCTTAGGTTTACAAGCTAAGCAAAGAAATGATGGCATATTTATAAGTCAATCTAAGTATGTAAAAACAATTTTGCACAAATACTCACTTGAAAATTGCTCAATTTCAAAACCTCTCATGGCAACAGGGAACAAACTTGATTCTGATAAAGAAGGAACATGTGTAGATATTAAAACATATAGGGGGATGATAGGATCATTGTTATACTTAACTGCAAACAGACCAGATATTATGTTTGCTACATGCTTTCTGGCCAAATATCAATGCAATCCTAAAGAATCACACCTAAAAGCAGTAAAAAGGGTTTTTAAATGTCTAAAAGGCACATCAGAACTTGGTCTCTTGTATCCTAAGGATACAAATCTTGAACTAATTGCATATACAGATGCAGATTTTGCAAGGTGCAAGATTAATAGAAAAAGCACATCTGGTGCATGTCAAATCTTGGGAGAAAAGTTGGTATGTTGGGCAAGTAAGAAACAAAAATGTGTTGCAACATCAACAGCTGAATCAGAATATGTAGCAGCAGCAAGTTGCTGTTCACAAGTACTGTGGATGCAAACTCAGCTGAAGGATTATGGAGTAAATCTGACAAAGATACCCATTCTATGTGATTCAAAGAGTGCAATCGCAATTACAGAAAATCCAGTTCATCACTCTAGAACCAAGCACATAGATGTCGGATATCACTTCATAAAGGATCATGTTGAAAAAGGTAACATAGAAATGTACTTTGTTCCAACAGAAAACCAAATTGCTGACAACTTTACAAAACCTCTTGATGAAAAGAGACACAATTTTCTAATCAGCAAACTTGGCATGGTTAACATAAAAGATGAGGATGTTTCAGAAAACAAAAAGTCACAACCTGAAAACCAAACTGATGAACATCAAAGTGGAAATTCTGATAATCAAAGAATGGTACAACAGGTTTCTGACAAAGAAATCCATCAATCTGATGGAACATCAGAAAATCTGATAAATTATCAATGAATCTGATAATTTATCAAAAAATCTGAAGAATTATCAGAAAATCTGATGAATCACTAGAAATTCTTATAAAACATCAGAAACTTTGTTAAAACAGCAGAATCATCACTGATCATAAAAAATCTTAAGAAGTTATCATCTTTATTCATATCTCATATTTGTATAAACTCATAACTGTAGATAGTCTGGTTTTGAATAATTTTTTTCTTGTTTTAAAATTAAAAAAAATCAAAAAGGGGGAAAGTAACTTGCATTAAGATAAATTCAGCAAGGAAAATCAACCGTCACAGGAAAATTTTTTGCAGAAAATTGAATCTTTCTTATACTTCCAATGCATGCAACGTCATACTTCATAAGGAAATAGAGAGACATGGGGGCATAAAAATGATTAGGGGCTATGAGAGTAGCCGCCTAGTTATTCAATGCTTACTCACAAACGGGGGCTTCAAAGACTGCCATATATCCACTGCAACAGATATCATCTTAATGAAAAGAAAGAAAAGGAAATAGAAAATCTTGGGTTGTTAATACCATTTATGGCATAACTATCACTTGCATCTATAAATATTAAAAACTCTTGAACATTTTCTTCATCAAAACAACCTTCACTTCAAAAACTTTCTCAGAAATTTCATTTTAAAAAAATGGCTTCTGCAAAAGAAATGAGATCAGATCACTTTCCTCTCCCTCTTCACAAACATCACAACCTTAGACTTAGGTCTAATCTAGAAGGTCCTGCATGGGAAGATTGCAAGTATGTGTACAACATGATTAAGCAAAGTCCTTTGGGCTATGCTGTATCTACATACGTCACTATCTACCCAGAACTTCTTCAAGAATTTTGGTGGAATGCTGAAACCGTCTTCGGTGGCACCACCATGTGGATAGAAAGCAAAGTGATGGGATTCAGTATCATTCTAAAGGAGGAAACTCTTAGGGATGTTCTCCAGCTGGCTGATCATCCAAGTAGCATCTCCTTCAGGAAGGAAATTATTGAGGAAACCCTAAGGAACATGGGTTATCAAACACCCAATGTTTCAAGGCTAACAACAAGTCTGGTTTTATACCACCATTCCAATACTTGGTAACACAACTCAGTGCCTGCTTCTCTAAGAAGATAGGGCACTTCAATGAGCTATCTTACAAGATGATGGAGGCTGTATATGCAGTTGTATAAGAGAAACCGTACAACTTTTCTAAGTTTCTCATGAGAGACTTAGAATCAAATTTGCACACCCATCAACCTTTTCTGATCTACAATCGCTTTGTGACCAAGGTGATAAACAGACAGCTGGGATTTGGAGGGGTAACAAGCTGGTACCCAAGGGCCCAGGTGGTTTTACAAGAGAACACTTATGTTCCCTCCCTTAGAACACTTATGTTCCCTCCCTTATTCCATCAAACAATCATAGTGGCCATGTAACCTACCTTTGGTTGTATGTTAAGGGCATGTACAATGAGTAGTTTTTCTTTATTTATTTAGTTGTAATTTTTTTTTTCAGTAAAGTTTTTGCTTTTTGTTTCTTTTTCTTCCTCAAAAACATCACAATAGATCTAGGGGGAATTAAAATGGCATTTCTGATAAAAACAAGAAAATCCGGTGAAGTTAAAAAGAAATCTGATGGATCTGGTGAAAAATCAGAAATTCTGATAAGACATCAGAAAATCTGATGATTCATCAGAAAATGTGATGTTAAATCAGAAAATCTGATATATCATCAGAAAATGTGTTAATACAGCATAAAAGTGTTAAGATAACCTGAATAACTGATAAATCAACTGAAAATTGAGAAGAAATATCAGGCAACATTGTGATAAAACCAGATTCAAAGAAACTTGTGACAACATGGAAAAAGATTTATGAAAAAGTTTATGTCAAAATTAAAAAAAAAATCTGGGTAATCTAACTTCAAAAAGGGTTGAAACAAAATACATTTTTCACAACAACACTCCTTGAAGATCAGAACAAAGATGTGAAGGTCAGAGATGCTATGTAAGTGAAATCTTCAAAACTCTACTTATTCCCTCTCATCTAAAAAAAAGGATGATTCAATCTCTAAATAAGAATCAAATGAATTCTGATGAAGTATGGTGAAAATCCAACTCTCGAAGGTTTTATTCAAAGATTTTCTGGTATACAACATCAAAAGGTGTTGGTGCATTTGTCTGTTGACTTCGTCTCATATCGAGTCTCAGTTTTGTTGCGGATCCGAACAAGATTGATGTCATCATCATTGATGATGACATCATAAATATGACATCATCTCTTACATCATGCAAACAAGATACACGAAATCAATGCATGAAACAGAATGATTTAATTTAGATTTCGCTCCAAATGTATATGTATTAGATTCCGCTCGAAAAGTCAAGTTAGTGATTCCGCTCGAAATGACAAGGTGTCATTTGGAGCGGAATTAGATCTCTTATAAATAGGTAGTTGATGCTTCTCATTTGTAACAGTTCCATCAGTTGTGTATCGAACTGCTGCCGAATTACGTCATGTTTATCAGATTTTGAGTGTTCTTTGTAAAAAAAAAAATTATTGTAGGATCGATTAATTGACCAAATGAGTCAATACGCACTGTTTGTGTGGCGGAAACACACAAACAGAGTTGAATTAGCAAGAACGGAGTAGAAAACAGAAGAATATCACTTTAAACTACACTTCTCATTCATATATGACTTGGAAATCCGGCAGAGTAACGTTACACTTCAGCTCGTTCCGTTACAAATGAAATACTAGACTAGCCTATTTATAGCCATCTTGATTTCGCTCCAAATGACCACTTGACAGTTCGAGCGGAATCACACAAGTACAATTCATAATAAACAAATATAAATTCCTATTTTGTTTGGAATGGTCCACTCAAAAGAAACAAGACAAACTGGAGTTTCAGAAAATGAAGAAACAAGAAGAAATAAATGCTCAAACTCTTGCTAATGTTCAATTGTTAGTAAAGAGGTTGCAGTACAATGTTGGCAGACTGGCAAATGTTGATTTACACGAACTGAAAGCTCCAATTCCACAAGATGAACCAGCAGGAGAGTCAGAAACTCCTCAGCAACAATTCAAGCAACCAGAAGTCACTCACCAAGAATCAATCAGGCAATCAGAAATTTCAGCAACACAAAGACAGAAGCAACCCATGGGTCCTCCTCCTAGTAGGCCAAAATTACTCATGGGTCCTCCAACAAATATACCAAAGCCAGACACATCAAAGGTACCAACACAAGAAGCTGTTCCAGTTGAATCATCTTCCATGACTCTCACAGGTGAAACAGAATTCAGCAAACAGCTTGATGTAAGAGAAAAGAGAAGAATGGAAGATGAAGTAACATCCTCAAAAAGACCAAGAACAGTGATTGGAGAAGATCCAGAAGGAAAACTCAAAGAATTCACAATGCTGAAAGGTGATTTACATACAATTATGTACCCTGAAGAACACTTGAAGCATTACTACTGGAACAATCAAGAAGATAAACTAGAAAGGCCACTCTATCCAGTAAGCAGAAATATTGTTCAACTCAGAAATGAAGGAAATAGGGAAATTTTGCACAAACCTGATATTAAATCCAATAGTTTCCATTGAGAGAATCATCACTATGAATACTCAAGGAGGTGTCTTGGGTACTTATAGACAGAACAAATACACCTTGATCAGAGAAGATAGAAGTGAAACAATTGTTACTGATGGAGACCTGGCTGATGATATTCACCCACTGGGCTTAGTAAAGTTGAAGCAGCTCATTGATAAAGACAAAAGCACCTCAGCTGTGATCAGAAGAGCTCTTGACAGCATCAAGAATGCAGGAGAGAAGTTATATCAAAGGGCTGCACTTACAGACTTTGACTTGTGCATCAACTTTGAGTATAGTAAAAAGGTACTAACACCTCCTCCTAACAACACCATTCCAGCTAATATTCCTCCCAACAAAGTAAGAACTGTAGCTATCTTTGACAAACCAGAAATGTGTGTGGTTTTCAAAGATGCTCATGATGAGAAAGCTCTGTTCAGAGTCAGTGAAATAAACAGGTATTCAAATCAAACTCTGAATTATATAAAGAATTGCATGAATGAGAAACAAGAGCAGCTCAAGAAGAAGTGGAAGAATAATAAACAGCTGAGGAAGGCAATTGTAGATAACATTGAAAATGGAAGGAAGCTAGAGGTTGGTACAAAGAACTTTACAAGACAACTCAAAGGACAATTGATTACAAGAAAAGGTTGTAGCCAGGAGACAAGTTCAGAGGTGGGGTGAAGATCAATTGATGAATTCATGAATTTAATTTATGTCTTTGAAAACAATATTTTATTTCTGTTTGTTTTGAACATTGGTTGGTTTGATTCTGTTTCATGTTTCTGAATTTAGTTGATTGAACTTTCTTTTTAAGGATTAGTTGAAGTTTGTTTATGTTTGATATAGATAGATGTTTTTCTTACAATACTTAGGGGGAAACTGTTAGGAAACTTTATTTGTAAGTATTGAAGAAAATCAGATTCAGTTTTATCTATGACGAAGATAAAGTCTTGAAGATCAAATAAACAGGAAGAAGATCGGATAGGACAACTGAAAAGAACAACATCTACTTCAAAGAATCAGAAGTTGATCAAGAACTCAAGAAGATTATCAGAAAAGGCTATTCTGATGGATCTGATGATATTTCTGATGAAATATCATCAGTTTCTGGCAATTCTGATCATCAAATTTTATGATGATATGTTCACCAGAATTTCTGATAAAGTGGTTATCAGAAATTCTAATAAAACCCCACTTGGCTAAAATCAGTTCTATCCTGCCATAATAACCGAAGCAAGTTGACATTATTGGATATCATGATGACAAAGGCAACTTGATTATTGGATTCATGTATCCGAGACCTATATAAATTGAAGGCTCATCAAGCAAAGAACAATGAGTTAAGCCAAGCATTCAATACATACAACAAAAACTCCATTGTCCTTTAACCTCAGAATTCACAAGTATTCATTTGTAATAGATAATAATCTTACAATCACCTTGTAAACCATTTTGTTTCAAAGTGATATAAACTTGAAAATTCTGTATGTCTTGTTTCTTGAAAGTCCGATTTCTATTTCCGCACATTATTTTCACTTTTGTTGAAATCACTTGCCATATTACGTGAAAAGAAGTTTCTAAGTCTAAACTGGGACCAACACTAGTTTCGTGTCTTCGTGTAATCATCACCTTATGTCTGAAGAACTTGGTTTCGGCACGTGTAACATTTTCAAAACTTCATTACGATTCCATTATTATCTTTCATTTAAAATTTTCCTTCCCTTTATAGGTTTTACCATTACATGCATCCACATATTAAATTTACGTACCTGGGGTCAATTTGTCTTATTACATGCCTTGATGTCGGTCCTAGACCGCATTCGCGGATCATCCTATCCAAACAACTATGCTTACCTTACACATAACATACTGTTAGTTTTCTTCATATACATACTTAAATGCATACTTACATTCGCTTATACCTTTAGATCTTGATAGAGTCTTGGATTGTACGGGTTCCTTGTCACAAGAGCACACAGGTTTGAGTTCAAGTATTTACCTCCTCATACTTGATTTCCCTCAAACTGGGGCTCTGATACCAACTTGTAACACCCTAACACGTAACATCTTAAAAACGACGCAGCGGAAAACGAGCCTTAACTTTTCTTTCTTTATTTACGACATTACTTACGTGAAGGATCAAATATAAAACGTCATACATTCGTTATAAAGGATTCACAACATTCCATAATATTAATGCTTCAAGAAATATATACATCAAACTATGTGACCATTCTTTCCCGTACAATCCTTGCTCTCAACTTGATCTAAGTCCGCTTCTCTTCGCTAGTGGTAGAAGAAATCCGTGTATTACCTGTGGACATCACATACAACTTAACCATCAGTCGTTAACAACATCATACGACATTATTCTCATATAATTTAATATCAAATAACATTCAAGAATATAAACTTTGATTCATTCAACTATCCACTCGCATTTTCTCATTCCGAGTTCGACTTCTATACCTCATGAATTCGATGTTCCTTTACCTGCATTACATTTCAACTTCAAGGCACACATTAGCAATCGTCAATGCCAAAACATAATGAAACCATTCCTTCATACATTTATAACATCTCATATTCATACATGTATGCTAATTCCTACGTGAATTCATAGCGAATTACATTCATATATGCATACATTTCCTAATTCTTACATGCATACAAACATATACACCTACATATATACGCCCACATTGGTACACACACACACATATATACGAGCTCTTACTTACCACTATTATTCACATATACCTATGCTTCTTGTCATAATCACAACTTTCCATATTATAGGTTTTATACCTATTGTCTTGCATACCTATGTCACACCCTGACTTTTGCGGAAGCGTGATTATGGTGTGACTTCTTAATACCATAGCATTCAATCATAATAATGCTATATGATAAAACCATAAGATGTTCATCCATAAATTACGTTTGAAAATAACACAACATAATTGTCTGAAATGTCGACATTGAATTCAAATTACTAACCACAATATGTTTAAATGAGTTCACGAAGACTCGACAAAAGACCTTAGATAATACCGAGTTTAGAACCATGTATCTCGTCCAGGAATAAGATACATCTCCTAAACCCTAACAACTTTGGATGACATCTTTTATTCATGACGGAGATTGAAAACATGCAAACACCTGCCAGATCCACTTAGTTCCCTGAAATACATGTAATTTGAAAACATCAACAAAAGTTGAGCGAGTTCATGTGTGTTTGTGTATATGTATGTATAAAACCTTTGTAAACCGTGTATGTATGTATGTTTGTAAATCCCGGTATGAAAGAAAACAAGGAAAAGATCACCAATGGTTAGCAAGGCCACTTATATGTGTGACGGCGTAGGAAGGCTCAAACCTAGCAAATTTGTACCGGGCTTCCGGCTGGAAGACATAGTCACCCTATGGGCCACCCTGGTCCTCATGGGTGTGGGCTCGCTACACCCAAATAGATCTATCACTCATGCCCCTCGGTCCTACAACGAGGATTAATGGTCTCAAGTATGCGCCTACCCATTCACATGATCTATGGTACTTTCCTAGGCTAACCATACCAATTGTATTTGTATGTAATCCTTTTGTAACATGTATTTCACCCCCGAAGTTAATAAACAAAACAGTTTAAAGAAAAGGGGGACATGAACTCACAGTCTTGCGTCTTCAGTACTCGTAACTCAAATCTCTTCAGCAAACACGACTACCTACAATGTACTAATGTCTATTAGACGGACGGGTCGTGCCTTGTCTTAGCATTTACGTTTCTGAGTTACGTTTCTTTTACGCTTCTGATATTATTCCTAGTTATAATTACTTGTTAAAATAATAAATATTTCAACTTAAATTATATTTTTAGGTTTTGGAATAATCGTTAAACAATATTTGTAACAATACTTCTCAAGTATTCGTGTTCGTATTTTCTTCCCAAGGATGGGGGTATCTCATACATGTATATTCGTATGCTTGTATTTGTTAAGTATACTTATACTTAATTTCTAATTGATTATTCCGGAATAAATATCCAAATTAATGTATTTTCAAGTCTAAATTTAGAAAATGCATGTAAACTTATTTTTATCCCAAAAATAATGTATTTCAAAGAAATATATATTTTTTCCCAAAAATTATATATCTTCCAAATATTCCAAGAAAATATATTTTTACTTCCCAAGAATAATATATTTCCTCCTTGTCAAAAATAAGATATAACTTGGTAATAATAAAAATCATATTTTCATTTCTTTTGTATCCAAAATAGTATTTACCAAAAACATGCTCATAAATGTATTTTCCGGAATATTTTGTAAGTTACATTCGTGTTCGGTTTTCCAATATTGTGTGTGTAACTTGTGTAATTATTCTTTGTGATTTTTGGTAATATTCTGGATTGTAATTCTTTGGTATTTTGTCAAGTTATATTATTTTAACCCTAAAATAATATAACTACTACATAAAGCATACAAATATTCACACACATCATGTCTTTAATGTAAATATATATTCTAAACACATATTTATCCATTTTTATTTATAAAAACCAACCTCCAATACTTGTATTTTTGTTACAAAAATTATGGCAAAGTTTATATTGAAAACCATAGTTAAAATACACTTGTAAATATTTGTTAGAAAATTTTGCCATGGTTTCCCCTAAAAATAGAGGTGTCCATGCTATCAAAGCATATCATTTTCTTCTTAAAATCATCACAAATAATCAACAATCAACCCTAAACAACTTACACTTACCAAGTGCCAAAACAATGCTATTTACACTACAACATGAACTTGAACTTTTATAAAAACTTGTAGGAACTTGGTAGTATGTTTAGTAGGTTTAGTTACCCTTTAAAATGTGTTCACTTCTTTAAAAGCTTCATTCTTGAAAGATTTAGGTGTTTACAACTTGTAAACATGTTTTACAAAAACATCTCTTCATGAATTCTTCTTGTTTCACAAGTGTTTCCACACTTATTTTACCACTAAAAATAGTGTAGGTTTAAGTAAAAACCAAGTCTATGTAAATCTTGTTATTTAACTTGGTTTCTTTGGAAAACTATTTTTTTTTTAAATCATCCAAGTTTATGTCTAGTAATCATGTCATATGCTTCGTTATTCATAAAATCATTTTCATACTTCAAGTTCCTGAAAACATAAAGCATGATGATCTTGGTCTTTCACAAGATCACCACCTTAACTTACTAGATCATGTGTTAAATCACAATCTAGTAGGTTTCATGTGATATCTAACATCACTAACACAAATCATCAATCATCAAGAAGCAAAATAACACTAATCAACATGTATTCTTATGTTATTTAAGCTTATGTTAAAGTTTCATGATTATGTTCTTTAGTGTTCTTGTGATTAACAACATACTACATCTTTTAACTAACTAAATATGAAGTAAAATCAAGTGATAAGAAGCTTACTACTAGCACAAGGGCTAGGGAAGAACACTAGAAGTTGAAGATGACAAAGGTGGTGGATAATAGCAAATGGGGGAGGTCCTTCAAGATCCTCAAGCTCCAAGCTTATTTAGACACCTTCTTACACCTTGTGATCACTTGAGATTGGATGAGATTGAAGTGAAGATGGTGGTGGTGTGGTGGGTTATGTTCGGCCGAGAGGGGAGAAGAAGGAGGGAGATAGATGAAGGTGAAGTGTGGGTGATGATAATGAGCTCTAGAACTTCTTATAACCATGTTTAGATTTTAACCATTGGGTATTATGTTTCATTAGTACAAGACCAAATCTCTAATCCAATCTTAGCAGATCAAGTAAGATCATGGGGTGGGGCCACATTGGTGACCGTCCACCATGGGGGGGGGGGTCTTGGTTGGTGTTGAATGGTAAGTTATGTGATTAGTTAGATGTTATGACATTAAGTGTTATATAGTGTGTTAGGGTGTTCGGGGATCATAACTAGCTCAGAAATATTAAAACAATGCTTCTAGTATAATTTTGGTGTTTCGGGTAGTGTCCGGTTGTTCGGTTAGATACCGGTTCGTTAAAGTGTCAAACTATACCGTTTAGTGTTCTTTATGTTACCTTTTGTGACACTTTTAATTCCCGACACTTAGGAAAGCATTCAGGACCATTTAGTCATATTTTTGCATGTTACTAGCTTGTTAAAAAGCTGATTTTTGCTGAATTATGCAGAATTCTGCACTTTATGTGGGTTTTAGGCACTTTCCGGCACTTTATCTATCACCTAGAAAAGCAGTTTTGTGGTCCTTACTTCCCTACACACTATACTAGTGTAGTACTTGGTTTCTGGCTCATACTGGGTCTCAAAACACTGTCTGTCTATGTACTGAACCCCGTCAGCATATTCCTATTTTATCCGTTAACTGTGCTAACAGTGCTTTGTGCATCATGTATGTCAATATGGTTTGTATGTAAATATGATGTGACATTATGCAATATGTGATGCACATGTAACTATGATGCAGTAATCAGAAGCAGTTAATTGTAATTCAGCACAGTCATTAAGCACTAATCAAGATTAATTAATTGTACGGATACCTGTATTTTTTACGGTTGTCACAACCTATTCGTTCCTAGACTCGGTTACTTTTAGATTTCCTTCACTAACAAGAAGAAAAATCCATAATTTCACTATCTGGGGACTCATAACATCTCTCATGTACAAAAACCAGATTTAAATTCAGTTATAAAACCTTGAAAATCATCCAAACATCGAGTCTGGATACAAAAACGAACAAGAAAACAAAAATCGCCAGCTTCTGGCTTCCTCGCGCGGCGCAACACCTACGACCCCCGGCTCTCTCGGGATGCGACACCTGTCGCGTTGCGCGACGGTGAATCTGAAATGCTGTTGTGTAGCGTGACAGCCCTATTTCGAAAGAATGCTTCCTTTTTGCTGCTGCACTTTTGCTCAGCTATGATTTCAACCAAAACACTAAATTCTAAATTCCATAACTTTCGATCTATATATCCAAATCACATGATTCTTGTTTCTATGCGACTGTAATTTAATTACGGATACGCTTATCACCTCGGGTCGACATCCTTTCAAACCCATATAATCCATCATGTCACTCCATTTATCACATATTTATATACCATGTACCATACGATTATCTATAATCTAATAATCACAACAACAAGTCTAGCCATGTTCCTTATTCGTAGTTGACTTTCAGAGTCAATGATTTATCAACTTTCGACTTAATCTCATATACTCATGACATCATAATAGGCTGTTTTGGGACGTCCGTTTACTATACTTACGAGCTTGCAAAAATTACAATCTTTTTATGTGACGTGCCTGATGTGCACAAAATGCAACATATAAATTACATCAATTGTGGCATAAAACTAACCCTTTTTTAGTACTAATGTTGGAAAAAGTGTGTTTTTGTCTTCCTTCTGTATTTTCAGGATTAAATGAGCTCAAATTAACAAAATAAGCAAAAAGGAAGCTAAATCTAACATAAATACAAGAAAAGGAACAAACGTGGCATGCCCGACCTCCCCGACAACATCTTCCCAAGCAAAACAAGAGAACAGAAGGCTGAACACGCCCCGTGCTCAGTGAACACGGGGGCGTGCCCAAGTGCCAGCATAAAAGACAAAGCTATAGAAGCTTCTATCGCCCACCACGGGGCCGTGCTCAGCGGACACGGGGTCGTGGTCAACTATAAGATTCGCAGAATCCAGGCAAATCTTGATAGTACAGATACGCTTCTGCACACGGGGGCGTGCCCAGCGGACACGGGGGCGTGGTCAACTAATGCAGAAAAACTGCAATTAATGAAGACAGAGAAGAGGATGGACACGGGCGATGCCCACTGGACACGGGGCCGTGCCCGAGCTACTGTTCAGGCTATAAATAGGGGTGCTTGGCTCATTTGCAAACCATCCCTTGGCACACCACCTCTCTCACACTTCACCCACCACCCACCACCATCACAACACCATCATCCACCACCATCATCCATTGTCCATCATAGAGTGTGTGAGTCGTCTCGGGATCCAAGATTAATCGTAAGAGTTCTTGACAATCAAAGGCCATGTTTGCCTAAGTCTCTTACATCACTTGGTGAAGACAAGTGTCTAGTGTAATACTTTTTATTTTTAATCTTTTAGCACTTTTTACTTGGTTATGTATTAATGACTTTAATAACTAGTTTCTTATGTTGAAGGTGATTCTTCCTTATCGTTTGTCTGTGGTGTCTTGGCATTATTTTACTGTCTATATAAAATAAAAGATTTTCACCATTCATATCCCCATGGTCTATATGGAGGTATGTTGGCTACCTGGTCGGGGGTTAAGGGAACGTTTTGGTAAGAGTCTTGCCTTGTTCAGTGTATAGATCCTGCAAGGACCTAGGTCAAATTTAGTAGGACCTCATCCAATACCCATCGGTATTGGATGGCGGGGGTCCAAACTCTTTGATCCCCTCATATGTAAGCTACTATTAATACTTTAACCCGTCTACTTAGGACTGTATCCCTGCTGACTCAGACTACTTAGCCGAGGGTAACGTCACCTTCAAAAGAGGGGCCTACCATAATATGCATTAATAACTTAATTAATTATCTTTCAATAATCCGACCCTTTAGGATTGTATCCTTGCTGACTCAAACTACTGGGTTATGGGTAACGTCACCTTCAAAAGAGGGGCCTACTACAATAACTAAGATAATCTCTTAAAAAGTGCAAAAGTGCGGAAATAATCAAAGGTTACACTAAACACGAGTCGGAGCCAAATGATTCATCCTGTCTATCTGTTTTTTTATTTTTATTTTATTTTTCAGCATTTTAGTTAGCTTTTATTTTTCTAGTTTAAAAACCTTTTTCTAAACTTTTGATTTGATTAGACGTTGAGGATAAACCGGTACTAAAAGCTCTTGTGTCCTTGGACGACCTCGGTATCTTACCAACACTATACTACGCTCATGATGGGTGCACTTGCCCATATGTGTGTTTAGTGTTAGTAAATATCGTGTTTTATAAATTTAAAACTTGACTAAAAAGTGTAAAAGGGCTTAAAATATACATTAAAAACCATACACACTTCACACGCATCAAGTTTTTGGCGCCGTTGCCGGGGACACAAGGATTTTAAGAAAGTTAGGAATCAACGGCCTAATCGTTTTTCTTATTTTCCTATTTTTTTAGGATTTTTCTTAGTTTTTCAGTTTATGCAGAGCTCAGCATGGGTCGTGCCTGGTCGGACACGGGTCGTGCCCAGCGTTGTTACTGGCAGTTTTTATTTTCCGAGTTACAGAGAGCTGAGCACGGGGCCGTGGTGAACTTTCTGACCAACGTTCTTTTCTGTTTTTATTGCAGGACTAGGAACCCAGGCGCCACATCTGAACTTTCTACGTAGTGTATGAGCTCCACTTCTAGTAGAGACATAAAAGAACCTCTAGAAGAACCCGAACGCTTTCTCAGAAAAATACTTAAAGCTAAAAACCAAGAGAAAGTTTCGGGGGACCCACTCCCAATGGCGGACCAACGTACCCTCATGGATTACCTACGACCCACTGTGGGTAACCTCGGCGCCGCTATCAATGCACCGAATGTCGAAGCCAACAACTTCGAACTTCGGCCGCATTTGATACAAATGCTTCAAAACTCCGTAACCTTTCATGGGCTTGCGGACGAGGATCCCCATCTACATATTACTAATTTTTTAGAAATATGTGATACCTTTTGGATCAATGGAGCATCAAACGATGCCATCCGCCTTCGGATGTTTCTATTTTCACTGAAAGACCGAGCTAAGGCTTGGCTCAACACCCTCCCAGTTGGCTCGGTAAACACCTGGGATGAACTAGCCCAAAAGTTTCTATATAAGTATCTCCCTCCTGCTAAAACGGCTAAACTAATGACTGAAATTAATACATATTCACAAGAGGATGGGGAATCCTTATATGAAACTTGGGAAAGGTTCAAGGAGCTACTAAGAAAGTGTCCTCATCACGGTCTTGCGGTATGGCAACAAGTATCCACTTTCTACAATGGGTTGTTGCCACACATAAGACAAACACTTGATTCTAGCTCCGGGGGACTTTTAGGTAATCCTCGCCCAAATGAAATATATAATCAAATTGAGGAAATTGCTCAAACCAATTTTCAATGGCACACTCCCCGAGGCAATAAATCTATTGCCCCGGGCGCCCATAAGGTTGATGAAAGCATTTCTTTACAAGCCCAAATCGAGGCCCTTTCTTCAAAAATCAAAAAGTTAGAAATGGCAAAAACGGCCTCGGTTATGGCTTGTGAAGGGTGTGGTGGGCCACATGAAAATTGGAGTTGTATGAAAGAATTAGATGATCAAACGGAAACGGTAAACTACATTGATAATAGACCTAGGCCGTCAGGTCCTCCAACGGGTACCTACAACCAAGGATGGCGTAACCACCCTAACCTTGGTTGGAGAGATCCCGGCAATAGTAGTAACCAACAAAATCAACGAACTAAATTTCAACAACCACAGAATTTTTCTCAACAACAAGGTGGACGAGAAAGGCTCGAAGATACTGTATCTCGCCTCATCTCCGACACCGAAAAGAAAAACTCGGATCGATTTCAGCAATTGGAATCGAATTTTAGAAATCAACAAGCTAGCATTCAAAACATTGAAAAACAATTAAATCAAATAGCTCAAAATTTCTCCGAGAGACCACAAGGCGCGTTACCAAGTAATACCGAGACCAATCCAAAGGTGCAAGTACATCTCATAACGTTGAGAAACCGTACCGTGGGTTCCGAAGAGGCTCCACTTCCACCAACTGAAAGAAGCCAATATAGCCAAAACACAACTCCACCCGCGCCCCAACAAGAGAAGGCTTCTTCACCGGTTCAAGAGCCTACTAAGACTCCTCCGGTTCCATACCCCGGTCGGTTAATTCGTCAAAAGACCGATTAGCAATTCGCAAAGTTCGAAAATTTACTAAAACAATTGCATGTTAATATTCCATTTATCGAAGTCCTAACTCAAATGCCTAAATATTCAAAATTTATGAGGGACTTCCTCACTCATAAAAGGAAAATTGAATCATTGCAATTAGTTAACTTAGGCGAAGAATGGTCCGCCTTACTACTCAACAAACTCCCGCAAAAGAAGCTTGACCCCGGAAGCTTCACAATTCCTTGCTCGATTGGGAAATCCCCCATTTGTAATGCACTAGCCGATCTCGGGGCAAGCATCAACCTCATGCCCTCATCAATGTTCAATCGACTCGGCTTAGGAAAAACAAGTCCTACAAAAATAAGCATACAACTCGCCGATAGATCCGTCAAATATCCACAAGGTGTCGCTGAAAATCTATTGGTCAAAGTCGGCGAATTTGTCTTTCTGTCCGACTTTGTCATACTAGATATGGAGGAAGATACCGAAGTACCACTCATCCTAGGGAGGCCATTCCTAGCTACGGCCCAAGCAGTGGTAGATATGAATGATGGAACACTAACATTGAGGGTTGGGGACGAGGAAGTAAAGTTTGGGGTCGGAAAAAGAGTAGAAGACGAAGACCCGGTCAACTACATGAAGGTCATTGACTCAAGTTTGGATGATGCTCTCCGACGGTGTAGCATGGGATGCAAAACATCCCACTTGGGTAACATATAACCAGGCTTTGGGTCTAGCCAAGGACCCTTATAAACGTGGCGCACCACAGAGGCATTCCGCGGAACTATCCTTAGTTTAGTTTAGATTAATTTTTATATTTTCTAGTTTAGTTTTAATTTTCAGGAATAAAACACACTCGGGATGGTGAAGGATAACAAGGGAAACTTGGACCAGCACCCCATGCACGAAAACAGGGCCATCCGACAAATTTTTCTTCATTACAGCAAGTTTAGCACGGGCCGTGCCCGCCCAACACGGCCCCGTGCTGCACAATCTGCAGAAAATGCCCAGTTCAGGTAAACTGGACACGGGTCGTGTTCACCCAACACGCCCCCATATCCAGGCTTCTGTTTCTTTTTACAACTTTTTTGTTACTGGCACCTGAACACGGGGCCGTGCCCGGACACCACGGGGCCGTGTCTAGACGACCAGTAACATAAAATTTTGCTTTTTCACACCTTTTTACACATTCAATCAACCTAAAAACTTATTTTTGGGACACATTGAGGACAATGTGTAATTTAAGTGTGGGGGGGGGATGCTAAAACTTTGAATCTTGCAAGTCCTAATTACAAGCCTTACACAAAACTCTATTGGAACCGCTAATCACCCCAAATTTAAAAAAAAATTTACTTGTCTAGGTTTAATTTGGGAATTTCAAATTCTAAAAAATGTTATATTTTTACAAATTTACAACCGATAGCGTCGTGATAAAAAGAACCAACATAAGAAAATTATGGAAAGGCATGACAAGTTTAGTTAAAATTTGATTATATATACTTGATCACATAAAAACACATTCCCACAAAAGGGAGTTTTGAGCCTTTATTGAGCATACAAATACATATCCTTAAACTAAATGCTCATTTTTCGTTTCTTGTGTGAATAGTCGCTTGGTTCTTACAACTCTAGAACTTGCCACGACGATACATTCCCGGTCCTTACCAACTTAAACCCGAGTAAGTAAATGATGGAGGCATTAGGACTAACCCTTTTTATTTCTACACCATTATTTTTCTTTTTTTTACCACCTACCCAAAATCCCCCTAGTTAACCCCTTTGAGCCTAAACCTTTTCATTTCTTAACCCAAACCAAACACCCTTTCACCCACCAAAACCTTTTTTTTATTTTTAACCCTTTGTTTTAGTAACAAGCTCGGTTTTTCGTATGACTTTTCAAAAAAAAAATGTTGATGATGAAGCAAAAGAAATAAACAAGCAAGTTCATTAAAAATAACTTTGTTTGAATAATGGCTTCGTCAAAAATAAAAATTGCAAAAATAAAAAGTCTTACGAAAACCGATGTTTTTACGCTTTTTCGCATTTTTTTTCTACTAACCACTAACCCAACCACCTACCTTTAACCCAAGCCTAACCCTTCACCCAAAAGTCCTCTTGATATTTACAAAGGTATATAGTTAAAAAGGAGGAGGATTGATTGCTTGGCAAGCCTATGGTAGGAATAAGTTTCATGCCGCTCTCGAGTGATTCACTAAAATACATCTTCGGCCGAGTGTTGAGTGATCCCCCGTGAGGTATGTGAAATTGTATATAAATAGAATTTTAAAGAGGCATGCTATGCCCTAATAAGTAATTTATCTTATGAAAAGTTTTAAATAAATCATGACGAATAGGATTGTAAATAAATAAAAATAAAAACTTAATAAAGAATCTTGGAAATCCCGACACTCTATGACAAGCCCAAAAACCTTCTCTTCTACCCATTCCATTTGGGAGTGTAAAGCCACATTATAAAGAGTTTTGCTTGAGGACAAGCAAAGATTCAAGTGTGGGGGTATTTGATGTGCACAAAATGCAACATATAAATTACATCAATTGTGGCATAAAACTAACCATTTTTTAGTACTAATGTTGGAAAAAGTGTGTTTTTGTCTTCCTTTTGTATTTTCAGGATTAAATGAGCTCAAATTAACAAAAGAAGCAAAAAGGCAGCTAAATCTAACATAAATACAAGAAAAGGAACAAACGTGGCATGCCCGACCTCCCCGACAGCATCTTCCCAAGCAAAACAAGAGAACAGAAGGCTGAACACGCCCCGTGCTCAGTGAACACGCCCCGTGCTCAGTGAACACGGGGGCGTGCCCAAGTGCCAGCATAAAAGACAAAGCTATAGAAGCTTCTATCGCCCACCACGGGGCCGTGCTCAGCGGACACGGGGTCGTGGTCAACTATAAGATTCGCAGAATCCAGGAAAATCTTGATAGTATAGATACGCTTCTGCACACGGGGGCGTGCCCAGCGGACACGGGGGCGTGCCCAGCGGACACGGGGGCGTGGTCAACTAATGCAGACAAACTGCAATTAATGAAGACAGAGAAGAGGATGGACACGGGGCCGTGCCCGAGCTACTGTTCAGGCTATAAATAGGGGTGCTTGGCTCATTTGCAAACCATCCCTTGGCACACCACCTCTCTCACACTTCACCCACCACCCACCACCATCACAACACCATCATCCACCACCATCATCCATTGTCCATCATAGAGTGTGTGAGTCATCTCGGGATCCAAGATTGATCGTAAGAGTTCTTGACAATCAAAGGCCATGTTTGCCTAAGTCTCTTACATCACTTGGTGAAGACAAGTGTCTAGTGTAATACTTTTTATTTTTAATCTTTTCGCACTTTTTACTTGGTTGTGTATTAATGACTTTAATAACTAGTTTCTTATGTTGAAGGTGATTCTTCCTTATCGTTTGTCTGTGGTGTCTTGGCATTATTTTACTGTCTATGTAAAATAAAAGATTTTCACCATTCATATCTCCACGGTCTATATGGAGGTATGTTGGCTACCTGGTCGGGGGTTAAGGGAACGGTTTGGTAAGAGTCTTGCCTTGTTCAGTGTATAGATCCTGCAAGGACCTGGGTCAAATTTAGTAGGACCTCCTTCAATACCCACCGGTATTGGATGGCGGGGGTCCAAACTCTTTGATCCCCTCATATGTAAGCTACTATTAATACTTTAACCCGGCTACTTAGGACTGTGTCCCTGCTGACACTTAGCCGAGGGTAACGTCACCTTCAAAAGAGGGGCCTACCATAATATGTATTAATAACTTAATTAATTATCTTTCAATAATCCGACCCTTTAGGATTGTATCCTTGCTGACTCAAACTACTGGGTTGAGGGTAACGTCACCTTCAAAAGAGGGGCCTACTACAATAACTAAGATAATCTCTTAAAAAGTGCAAAAGTGCGGAAATAATCAAAGGTTACACTAAACACGAGTCAGAGCCAAGTGATTCATCTTGTCTATCTGTTTTTATTTTTATTTTATTTTTCAGCATTTTAGTTAGTTTTTATTTTTCTAGTTTAAAAACCTTTTTCTAAACTTTTGATTTGATTAGACGTTGAGGATAAACCGGTACTAAAAGATCTTGTGTCCTTGGACGACCTCGGTATCTTACCAACACTATACTACGCTCACGATGGGTGCACTTGCCCATATGTGTGTTTAGTGTTAGTAAATATCGTGTTTTATAAATTTAAAACTTGACTAAAAAGTGTAAAAGGGCTTAAAATATACATTAAAAACCATACACACTTCACACGCATCAGTGCCCCTCGGAGGGATTATCCTTGTGTTCAACTTTTAGAGTCTAACTCTCTACCAAAAAATTATAGAAATTCATTTACTAAGCTGCAATCAGATTCGTCACTTCTGACCGCAACTTACGGAAAAATTAATTTAAAATTCCTCGTTTATCCGATTGACGAAATTACAGTTGGAGATTTTTGAAATCACCTGAAGCTACCAACAGTAAAAATTTGAGATCATAACTCAATTCCTAAATTGAGTTATGACATTCGTAATGAGCTGCAAATTTTGCCAGAAAACGCAGCCTGAACCTTCGATACGGAAAAATTCATAAAACGTTCATTTTTCGTCGAAAAAATGCAATTCCAGTTGGGTTTGAAAGGTTTTTCCTGGGCGTTCATCACAAACTCAATAAACATCAACTTTTGACAAGATTTGACCCAGTTACAACCGACGATTACATTCGGCTGTAACTTTCTAGACAGATTTTATTTTCACCAAATCTTTTCTAAATATCTCTCATTCTAACTTCATCTAGACATTTCATCATACACCTTGTGTGCGTACTACCATCTAAGCCTAATATACAAGGGTTTCAAGCATGTTCTTCCTAATTTCATCTCATGAACCATCAGATTCAAGCAAAATCCCAAAATCATCAATTCCACATCAAGTTTATCTATTATAACCTATCATATAACACCTTATACATCACAAAATCACAATATAACACCTACAAGTTCATCATGATCATCTTCTTCACACTCATGCATTGGGTTTCATTCTAATTCATCCAAATAACTAAAAATTTAACCATGACTCAACTTCAACATGATAGCATTAACAAGTATTCATTCTAATTTCAACCTAATTCACGGATTAAACATAACCCATTTTATCAAACATCACCAAAACATAAAATTTAACTTACTTGGTGTGAAGAACACTTGAATGATCATAAATCTTAGTTCATGCTTCAGATTTGAGCCTAATTGAAGATTTCTTGTGAATTAGGGTTTACACCCTTTGCTTCTGCCTTTGTTCGATCGCCAGACACACACACAATGTGTGTGTTTTAATTTCTTTTTATTCTTTAATTATTATTATGAGTTTTGACACTTTACACTTTTGCCCCCTTCAAGTTTGTTCACTTATTAAACTTAAACACTATCCATTTTATTTCTAGTAGTAGTAACATTTTCCATTAACTAAGTTAAATTTTTAATTAATTTAACTTAGTTTTAATAATCCAAGTTTTGGGGTGTTACAAGATATGTAACAGCTACCTCCACAGTCCCTGCTAGCTCTGCCGTCTTGCTAGGGTCAGTAACGGTACTCCAGCCTGTAAGTTCCGTAGTTACAGCTTCCGTTACTGCTCCCGTCTCCACGCCATTGCCAAATTTCGATAACGCCTTTTTACTACACAACGATGATTTACTACGCCAGCTCCAACAACAGCAGCAGCGTGAGGAGATGTTACAGAGCCTCCGAACGAATTTGTTCAATAGTACTTACCAAGGGACTAATCCCATCTCCACAGGAGTTTTCTCCTTCGGATCAATGGGATCTCTAGGTTTAAACCCTCAAGACCAGGAGCTAATCATGCCATACAAGCCAACGTCGATGACTTCTCAGTCAAAATTTACGTTGAGGATCGCTAATGCACAACTCTCGACGAAGCTAAAAATGCCCCCGACGTTGAAATTTTATGACGGAACTTCTGACCCGGATGACCATATGTTCGCTTTCGCGGGGGCAGCCAAATTCGAGCAATGGCCCATGCCGGCATGGTGTCACATGTTTGCTCAGACACTCACTGGGCTGGCGCGAGTATGGTTTGACGGACTGCCTGAAGGATCGATCAACCACTTCGAAGACTTTCGACGAGTTTTCTTGCAAAACTTTTGCCAACAAAGATGTTGTTCGAAATATATCACCAAAGTTCACCACATAAAGCGTCACGATGGTGAGTCAGTAGAAGACTTCATCGATCGGTTTAATCGAGAAAATATGCAGATCAATGGAGCAGTCGATCAACTCCGCATTTCTGGGTTCTGCCATGGAGTACGAAACAACCAGCTCGTAGAAAAGCTCCACGAAGATTTGCCAAAGACCATGGAGGTTCTCATGGAACGGGCCCGAGCCTTCGTTTGAGGAAAAAGCGCATGCGGTCAACTGAACGATGCAATGACAAAAAATTCAAAGGCTCGCGCCGCATCATGGAAACGAAACGCATCCCCACCAAAGGATAGAAGCGACAACTGGAATCGAAATCATGGTCCGTACCAGAAGTCCAACCGGAGTAGTTTTCGAACCGACCACGTACGCTTCAACACCTTCTTCGAGCTGTCAAAGTCACCGAGTGAGATTCTTAGTACGGAGACTACGTGATTTCCCGTACCACCTAAGCAGCGCCCAACATCCGATAAACACTCCAAAAAGTATTGTGAATATCACAGAGATAAACGGCACACAACCGATGAGTGTTGGGCCCTAAAGCAGGAGATTGAAAAAGCTGTTCGATCCGGTAAGCTTTCTCACCTTGTGAAGGAAGTAAAAGATGGTAAGAAATCGGCAGCTACAACCGACAACCCGAACATTGAAGCCAAAATCAACATGGTCTGATCCGCCGGAACCAGAGGAATAAAACGACCAAACCAACATATGGCAGCTTGGATGCACCAATCGACGTACTTCCCGCCGATTGATCCAGATGACGCTCGTGATGGTCCAATTACAATATTTGTTGTAATCGTCGGGCATTTGGTTCGGCAAATATATGTAGACGGAGGAAGCGCCTTTGAAATCATGTACTTACAACGCTTCCAGCAGTTGGCCCCATAAACAAGGAAGAAGCTCATTGAAGTATCCACTCCGTTGATAAGCTTCTCGGGAGAAGTTGTTCGTTCGATAGGGCAAATTTGTCACACCCCAACCGATGGCGGAATCATCGGGGCACGACACTAGGCGAATCAGATTGTTCAAGAGAATCCATAACTACTAATAGCGACAATATTTATTACATTTGTTATCCCATACTAACAAACAATACAATCACATAAGTTATCATAGATTTTCTGTTCTCTCGAACAATACGAATCCAACAACCTAGATTTTAGGTGAGTTTCTAGACTTCCTAGCTTGATTTGGTGTAGACTGCGATCTAAACCTACAGCATACGTTAAAACAACGTCAATACAAAAGTTTGGCGGGTATACAAGTTTTGATAATAGCGAAAAATAGATAAAAAGTGCTGCGAATTACCACATACATAAACGAGATACACCAAACATACATACAAGACAGATATTACCAGCTAAGTCACTTGAGCTGTGATTGCGATTGCTATTCATCCTAACTAGACCCCGTCGGGTGCTATAGTACTATACTAGTTAAGGCGGGACCTCGCGAGTAAAAGTATTAGCACATATGTAACTAGCATCACGTGTAAATATGTAATTCAGTCATTCGCTAGTAGTAAATAGTTTAAGCATTTGATTAGATTGATTTGGTTAGACGTATGTTACACCCAAAATGCGATAAAAAGGGGTTCGAGTATACTCACAGCGATGGTAATGGATTGAAAGGAGCGCTAGAGTGATTAGCCTGAACAATCAACGATAGCATAAGCGAAGAGTGGTGTGTAAAATGGTGAGAGGTGACCAGGTGTCGGATGGCAATCCGATCGGATGGCAATCCGATCGGATGGCCAGTCGATCAGATGGTCATTCGATTGGATTGACATTCGTTTGGTAAGGATGTGTTTGTGTATGATGGCTTTGAAGTTTTCGTTGTAGCATTTTGAAAATAGAGAAGTATCTCTACCCTTCAGGTCGATCGATCGAATGGTAGTTCGATCGGATGGCGATCCGATTGGTGAGGCTTCTCAGTTGAGAACAAGTTCACAGCAGGACTGTCACTCGATCGGATGGAAATCCGATCGGATAGCAATCCGTTGGAACTACTGTTCTTTGAAATTGATCAAGTACCAAAGTCCCGAACGTCACACGATCGGATGGTCGTTCGATCAGATGGCAATCCGATTGGACGGCAATCCATTCATCGTTCAGTCCTTTGAAACTTGGAAAAATGTTTAAGTGTGAAACCAAGTGCAAGCCGATCGGATGGCTGTCCGATCGGATGGCAATCCGTCCCAACGACCTGATCGTCTTGATACTTGATTTCTTTTGAAGGTTTTGCAGTTTTGATCGAGACGTTACGATAACGTGCTAAACAACAGAAACCCCATCTCGACCCAAGTGATCCGATCGAACAGGAACCTCCCCGGTCCGACCCGTTCACGGTTCGAGACGGTCGTTCATGTTTAACCCGACATTAGTTATCTCTTTAATAGAATTCAGATCTTGAACTAACCCATCACTAAGAAAGAGTAGAATGTCAGAACGAGCTCCGATTCTATCGGTTTTGAGTGCATTGAGTGTAAAAGAGTTGAAAGAAAGTTGGAAAGCCTTATTTCAATCCTTCTAATCATGAATATGTGTAGATCTATGTGAAAACATTGATTATTCATGTGGAAATCCTTCAGATCTAAGTTGTTCTTGGTGGAATGAAGCCAAACCTTGGAGTTCATAAAACTCCATGATGACATCACTCTAGAACACCTCAAATCCGGTGATTTCACGGTTAAAAGTTAAAATTCAAAGGTGAAAATGGTGAAGAAGTGCGTGTAGGTCATAGAAGTACAAGATTTGGGTTAAAAACTTACAAGAATCGCGAGGAATAGAGAGAAATAGAGCCAAAAGTGTGCTGGTCGAACGAGAGTTGTCACATCACTGTTCAAGTGATGTGACAAGTGCTATTTATAGGTGAAGAGGAGAGAAGGTGATGGAGAGCCATGGATCGGATGGCAATCCGATCGGATGGTCACCCGATCGGATGGCCATCCGAATTCGATCGGTGGTCTCCGGCGAATTGTGTTTCGACGTTTCGTTTTGTTCGTTAAGCGTTGCGATAGTTTGGTTACACATTTTCATACACACGTTTATATTTATTTGCTATAGATAGTCACAAAGGGTCGTATAAATATTCATATTTCCAAATTTGCATTGCGATAATCGAGTTCCGTTTCGAATATGCGTTGCGTTACGATGCATCACGGCTATCGAGGAGGGTAGAATAGGTCCTTACTCAACATCATCGTGAGCGTTAGTGTGTGCGATGCAATGTGTTATAGCGATAAAATATGCGAGATATGCGAAAATACTGCAATATAGCGATATAGTTACATTATGATCTGAATCTCTGGTGCTAGGCGTAACGAGTATGGCGAGTAGTAACAACGCACGAACGTGCGGGTTGTTACAAAATTACCTTCCCAACCACATTTAAAGACAATGATAAAAACATGACCATTCAGTTAACCTTTTTGGCCGTGGGTACCAACTCGTCACACAATGTAATACTCGGGCGGCCTGGGTTGAGAGTGTTGGGAGCAATCAGTTCGACGATACATGGAGCCATAAAATTCCCTACTGAGTCAGGAGTTGCCACCATCCTCTCCGAATCAAGTTCGTTCGTTTCAGAGGTCAGACATGTAGCAGAATCAAGTACCAAAAAATCTGAAGTACCCACGGAGCTCTAGGCAATCAATCCGGAAATCCCAGAGCAACAAGTGGCGATCGGAGCTCAGCTCCCGAAACGAACCAAAAAGCTCCTATGGGAACTGCTAACAAACTCCGTTGACGTTTTCGCCTGGCAACATTCTAATATGCAGGGAGTCTCCAGATCTATGGCCCAGCATCGACTGAACGTAAAAGAATCAATCAAACCAATAGCACAAAGGAAAAGGAAAAGGTACATGGAACCCGATCGAGCGAAAGCAATCGCGAAAGATGTAAAAAGCCTCCTGGATGCCGGAATCATTCGAGAAGTTCGGTATCAAACTTGGATCTCCAATCCGGTCATGGTACGGAAGAAAGACAGTTCCTTGAGAATGTGTATCGATTTCATGGATCTGAATAATGTGTGCCCGAAAGATTGTTTTCCACTACCAGAAATCGACGAGAAGATTGACTCCGTCACCACATTCAGACTAAAGTGCTTCTTAGACGCTTATAAAGGTTACCATCAGATACAAATGGCGGTCGAATACGAAGATAAGACAGCCTTCATCAACAACGAAGGGATCTACGGCTTTACGAAAATGCCTTTCGGCCTAAAAAACGCCGGCGCCATGTATCAGCGGTTAATGAACAAAGCCTTTAAAGATCAGATCGACCGAAATTTGGAAGTATATGTTGACGATATCGTAATCAATAGAGATAATGAAGAAATTATGCTAGAAGACATTCTCGAAACATTCACTAGACTCCGAAGCATTAACATGAAGCTAAACCCTAAAAAATGTACGTTCGGAGTAGAAGAGGGAAAGTTCTTAAGCATAATGGTCGGGTCGCGTGGCTTACGAGCCAACCCCGAAAAAAGTAGACGACGTTCTTACCATGAAACCTCCAACTTCGATCAAGGAGATCCAGTTAAACGAACGATTGGCCGCCCTTCATCGTTTTTTATCGAAAGCTGCAGATAGGTCACTCCCATTCATGGACGTGTTACGAAAGAGTTTTAGATCGGAATCAAATGGTCCAGCGAAGCCGCTCGTGCTTTCTAAGAACTCAAAGTTTACCTAAGCACATTGCCGACCCTCACCGTCCTAGAAAAAGACGAAGTACTAACAGTATACCTTGCTGCATCACGCGGCGCCATTAGTGCGGTCTTAGTCGCCCATCGGGTCGGGTCTCAAATCCCCATTTATTATGTCAGTCGAACACTAAAGGATTATGAAACAAGGTACCCGAATTTGGAGAAATTAGCTATGGCTTTAGTCCACGTTTCACGGAGACTCCGACGATACTTCCAAGCTCATCCAATTGAGGTCCGTACAGACCAGAGAATCCAACACGTCCTACGAAGGCCCGAAGTATCGGGTCGAATGGCAAAATGGGCAATCGAGTTAGGCGCCTTCGGCGTCACATTCCGAACCAAAGGCCCTCTAAAGGGGCAGGTGATAGCAGACTTTCTAGTAGAGATGCCGGAGGATAAAGAAATCGCAGGAACAGACCAAGCTCCAAAAAAGCCCTGGTCTTTGTACACAGACGGAGCCTCGAGCGCCGAAGTGCGGGCGCCGGGCTAATACTAACTGATCCTAATGGCATAGACATGACGTATGCCCTCCGTTTAGAAATCAAAATCTCCAATAACGAAGCCGAGTACGAAGCGTTATTGGCTGGCCTACGTTTAGCAGTCAAAGTTGGAGCGAAAAATGTCGTAGCACATGTTGATTCTCTACTCGTGGCAAACCAAGTAAACGGTGGATATGAACCGCGGGAGCCCAATATGATCGAATACCTAGAACAAGTGAAACAAGCAATGACAGTATTCGACTCATGCAAGATCGAACGCATCCCACGCAGCAAAAACAAGAAAGCCGATGCCCTAAGCAAGCTAGCGTCCGTATCGTTCAGCCACCTTGCAAAGGAGGTACGGGTGGAAGTTTTATCCGCACCATCGATTGCCGCTCCACAAGTCATGCAAGTAGAAACTCCGACCCAAACCTGGATGACTCCAATCATAAATTACTTGGTTCACGATGTCTTGCCGGTCGATAAAGCAGAGGCCCAAAAGGTGCAGATTAACTCACTTCAATACCAAATGCAAGATGGGGGATTATATCGAAAGACCTTCCTGGGCCACCTGCTAAAATGTCTCGATCCGGAGCAAGCAAGTTACATTATCAGGGAGATACACTACGGCATCTGCGGCATCCATGCCGGGCCAAAAATGATCGTAACAAAAGTAAAAAATGCAGGATATTACTGGCCCGGAATGCACGAAAGCACAGTAAAAGAACTCCAGCAATGCGACGAGTGCCAAAAGCACGCACCAGTGAGCCTCCGAGCGAACAACGAGATGATTCCCGTAACCGCCGCGTGGCCCTTTAAAAAATGGGGCGTAGACTTAGTCGGACCTTTCCCACGGTCAAGCGGAAACGCACAATACTTGTTAGTTGCAGTAGACTACTTCACCAAGTGGGTGGAAGCAAGGCCCTTCACAGTCATTTCCGGTTACAACGTGACAAGATTCTTCTGGGAACAAATCGTATGTCGTTTCGGCTTCCCGTTATATATAGTGAGCGACAATGCAAAACAGTTCGCGGAGAATCCGTTCAAACGATGGTGTAAAAGTCTAAAGATTAACCAAGTCTTCTCCTCAATTGCCCACCCCCAAGGAAACGGGCAGCTCGAACAGATAAATCGCCGAATCGTAGATGGGATCAAGAGAAGACTCGGGTATGAAGGAAAAGGATGGGCGGATGAACTGCCAAATGTCTTATGGGCCCATCGAACCTTACATAAGACGAGCAATTGAGAAACACCGTTTAGTCTTACATACGGTACCGAGGCAGTGATTCTGGCAGAGATCGGACTCCCAAACCAAAGATGCAAAAATTGGGAGGAAACTGAGCGAGAGCTCCGATCCAATCTCGATATGTTAGTGGAACGCCAGAACATAGCAGCGATTAAAGAAGCCCGGTACAAAATGAAAATAAAAAAGTACTACAACGCTCGCACCAAACTTTAAAAGTTTAAAATTGGAGATTACGTATTCCGAAGCAATGATGCAAGCCAAATCGAGCCACCAGGAAAGTTGACCCCAAAATGGGAGGGACCGTATCGGGTCAAAGAAGCTAGTGACAAAGGATCGTACGTGCTCGAGAAGATCGATGGGAGTCCCGTCCCGCGAACATGGAATGGGGTCCATCTAAAGAAATGTTTCATGTGACCGGACGACCACCATAGCACCGGAAAGATCGCTTTTATTTTATGTTATTTCCTTTTCTATGTAATATCGGGACGGTAATGCCCCGAACGTATTTCCAATTTCCCCTAAAACCGGGAGGGTCTACCCCGGAAACTATGTAATTTGCTACTTAATAAAGCAATCTACGTTTTTAATTGGTGCGAAAATAACATGTCAATCTATAAGTTCGAACAATAAAAGTGTGCACAAAACGGGCCACGACCATGCCTCGCGCCGATCGGGAAGGCTTAAATAATTCAAAACAAAAAAATCTATTAAGCAAAATGGTTCGGATCGAACCACAAACAAACCTGCGAGACTCAAGCGATTAATATTTAAAAAACTTATCGAGTCCTTGCTAAGTGTTTTGGAAAATAGTAAAGGTTTGGACGCAAACTAAGCTAGAAACCAAGCACAAACATTATTAACAAAATCATAACTTTTTAGTCAACACGTTCGGAAAAATAACGATAATATATTGTACGATTACATGCCACAGTTGTAAAAAATAATAAAAAAGAAAAAATGAAGACTACGTCCGTCAGTCTTCCTTAATAATCGGAATCCTACTTTTCTCCTTTATAACCGCCAAGGGCTCGTTCACCAACTCTGAAACTTTATCTAGAACTGAAATGTGGAAGTTATCGAAGGCTTTGATGGCAGCATCAAGAGTGTTCTTGGCACCTTCGTCATATCCGGGGATCTCGTCAACGGCCCTAGCTGAAGCTCTCGCGGCTTGAAAGACTTGTTTGATCCCATCATTCACTCCGACAGCGTTGACACTGTTGACCAAATCTGCTACCCCTTCTGTCAAAAACCATTGCTTGGTAAGTAAAAGCTCCGACGCGAGTCCATACAACTTGACCATCTCACCATCATAACGGCTCAACATATCCTTCATATCCGCAACAGCGGTCCGGTGAGACTTGACAGCCTTATCCCGGGCACTCTCGAGCTCCGCTTTATCTGAAAAGCAAGACAAAATAATAAAAAGTTAGAAACAAAATAAACGAAGAAGAAAAATGCTCTTGAACACACCATTTACAAGACGGAGGTGATCGGCCAATAGCTGATCATACGAAGACTCCATTTTCTTCTGCTCCGACTTGTTTTCTTCTTCAACCTCAGACAGTTTCTTTTCCAACGCCTCAAATTTTAACCTTAAGTTCTCTAAATCCTGAGTAGCTTTGTTAAAGGGGAGTGGTAGAAAAACCCAGAGTGAAAAGGGCTTAAAATGGGTTTTTTTTTTAAATAAAGAAAAACGAACCAATCAAATCGTCCCTAAAACTCCACAACCAACCACCAACCGCCACGTCACCACCCACATTGCCTCCACGTTGGGCAAGATTTTGCCGCCCCACCCCCACGCCATGTTCGGGTCGGTGTGACAGTGTGGTTAAGCCCTTCATGCTACTACACCGTGTGGTCTTACCATTACTTCTGGCAAGCCAAATCACTGGTACCAGACAAAAGACCATATCGCCACCATATCATATAGCACCGATACCAAAATTTTGCTAAAACCACAACCGAATATCTTAGCACATATGTTCGGTCAGTATCGCTATGGTTTGGTATCGGTGACAATCTCTAACTAGTACCTTATCGTATGGTACTGATATTAAAATTGAGCTAAATTCAAAATTAAATTACTGCACATGTTTGGTTAGTACCAGTATCAGTAGTATGAAATTTTCATCCCTGTACAAATCACTTATCCTTGTTTCACTCAATTGGAACCCATTATTTTTATGTCAACATGGCGTAGATCGAAGCTGCTGGTGGAGATCAAAGCTCGCTCGTCGTGTGGATCAAAAGTTGTCATATCTTTTGATTCAACATTTTTGGCTGATCCTGACTCTTTAACCATCAACGGGACCACATGTGTAGTTGTCCGGTTATGATAACTAGTGTTTTTCAATGACGCGCGTTGCGCGAAAGGCATTGGTGTTTTCGATCGTGAGGTATGGTGGGACGGGGGTTTGGGGCATAGGTTGACACGTGGACTTCGAGCCCACCCGCTGGTGAGTGACGTGTTGGGTCGGTATAGCGGGGCATGGCTAGCCCGCATGGGTTGGCCAGTTTTATAAAAAATAAAAAAACCAAAAATTAAAAAAATACACACATAATTAAAAAAAAAAGCCTAAAATTATTATTAAAAGTTCCTAAAAATTACAAAATTCTAAAAAAAAATATTACAAAATTAAAAAAAAAGCCTAAAGCGTTAGGTAGATTTCGAACATGGCGAGCTTGTCAAACGGCTTCCGCTCCTTGCCCAGGAACTCGATGTTGGTCACCGCCACCCGGTCTTCATGACTTATATCACCGTCTGGGACGCTATCGTAGTAGGCTTTAAAACGGTCGAGCTTCGGTCGTAGCTCGCACCACTTGTGTTGGCTCGCGTTTAAATTGTGCTGGTCGTTCCCCACGTTGTGCTGGTAGCTAGCGAAAGCTTCCGGCCAGTAACGGGTCTCACCGGGTTGGCGGCCCTTCATCCCGTTGTGCCGGTATCAAGTGTGGGTAACGGGTTCGGGTAGGTGGAGTGAAGGGTTGGGGTAGCGATGTGGACAGACAGTGGGGTTGGGGGGTTTTATAGTGACTTGGGTGAACCGTTTGGCTTGGCCAAATGGTTATTTTTTAAAATTTAAACCTAGTCGTTATGGCCTAGCCAACCCAGCCAATGAGAGCCGGCCACGGAGGACCGCTAGGCATGCCCAACACCCGGGCTGAAACTCCCGTCCAAGGGGCCACGCTGAAACCCAAGCCCACCCAAGGTGGTGACTTGGGCATTTGTACCCAACCCATGCCCCAACCCTCGCCCCATACCCCATAGTCTAATAAATGAATATAAAGTATTATATGATAAAATCAAAACACTGGCCATTTGTTCCCAACCTATGCCCCAACCCTCGCCCCGTACCCCATAGTCTAATAAATGAATATAAAGTATTATATGATAAAATCAAAACACTGTTCATTCAGTTTTGATCAAGCCAAAAGGTTATTTTTTAAAATTTAAACCTAGCCGCTATGGCCTAGCCAACCTAGCCGCTATGGCCTAGCCAACCCAGCCAATGAGAGCCGGCCACGAAGGACCGCTAGGCATGCCCAACACCCGGGCTGAAACTCCCGTCCAAGGGGAAACACCGAAACCAAAGTCCACCCAAGGTGGTGACTTGGGCATTTGTACCCAACCCATGCCCAACCCTCGCCCCATACTCCATAGTCTAATAAATGAATATAAAGTATTATATGATAAAATCAAAACACTGACCATTTGTACCCAACTCATGCCCTAAATCTCGCCCCGTACCCCATAGTCTAATAAATGAATATAAAGTATTCAGTTTTGATTTTATCATATATAGATTATGATAACATTGTTTGTATATAATTTATATTTATGGCTGATAAAACGTAAATAAAATATAATACACAAATTTCATTATTGCAAGAGTTATGCAATATGATGACATGGGTACGTCTAGATCCCTACATTCTTGTGATTGCCTATATGGGTGCTTTTGGGTGTTTATGGTGCGAATCTTTCTCCTTTGGATGTATAGGTCGAAAGTGATTGATGTATTCGAACACTATGGATCGCTACATATCAACCGACCTTAATCGTACCGGATTGTATAACTTGTCCTTATATTTATGACCCATTGGACTATGATGTTTACAAGTTAATGAGGTATGGGCCACCTCATCACTTATGATAATTCAATCACGTATTGGAGAGGACATTTAAGAATTCAGGCACTATTCGACATGAAAAAGAATTGCCCATATATAGTAATATAGGTTAACTTCATAATAAAACTATTCAAAACTTGAAAACCGAAAAAAAACTACTATATGCGTTTGTTTACTTTACTTTTCATTTCTTTTAGTTGAGCATTTACATTCCTTTCATCAAATCTACCGTATAATCACACTAAGGGGGTGTTTGGTGTTGCGTTTTCAAAATATATTATGCGTTTTCAAAATAGATTTGCGTTTGAAAAAGCATGTATGTACATGCTTCTCCAAAACTACGTTTTGGAGGCAAATAATCACTTTTTCATCCAAACACTTTTTTAGATTATTTATGTTTTACAAATACAATAATCAAATCATCACTTCAAAACGTAATCCCAAACACCCTCTAAAAACTGCATTTTCTCTCTCTTTTTAATTAAATATTTTTTATATCTTTATCATTATATTTTTTCTTTCGACCCAATCACAACCACCTTCAAAATATATTAAAAGACTATAGAGGGTGAAGAGTGTCCCCTCAAATATACAGACGACAATAACATATTCTCTCTTCTCCATTCACAACCACTTTTATAATATAAAAACTAATCTTACAAAATATGATTGAAGAGGTGTGAATGCTCTCATAGGTTAAACAATGTAAAAATAAAATAGGGTAAATTACTTTTTGAGTCCATGTGTTTTAGTGATTTTAACTACCTGAGTTCAAAATCAAAATGTTTAACGCTCTGAGTCCCTATAGCCACTTTTCTTAACCATTTGAGTCTAAATTTCTAATACCATCCACCAAGTCTGTTAAGTATGAGGGTAATTTGATCATTTACACATAAAGTACAAATCTTATATGCACATGAGTACAAGAAACAAGTCTTTAATGCATAAACATTTAATATATATATATATATATATATATATATATATATATATATATATATATATATATATAGAGGAAGGTTAACGTACATTACGGCTTAACGTACATCACGTACGATAGGTAATTACGCACGTTCATTTTAAAACCACGCACGTTATAACTCAAAAATCTAAAATCACGCATGTTGAAACACAATAAGCACGCATATTGAAAACATTAATCACGCATGTTATAGGACAAATCACGCATATTATAGGACAAATCACGCACGTTGTTGTACATGAAGTACGTTAAGCCGTAATGTACGATATACTTTTCCTATATATATATATATATATATCATGTGAGAAGTAGTAGGCTAATTGAGAAACTTGAGAAGCATTCTGGACCACACATTTTCCCTAAGCAAAAAAATGCAACAAAAAGGGGAAAAATGCAAAAAAAAATTAAAAAAATTGGAAAAATCGCAGCTTTTTCTTTAAGGATTTAATTTTTTATTTTATTTAAAAATTTTTTTGTATTTATACATATGTGTATATTGGTAATCTTTTAACTATACATATATGTATATTGTCAATTAGGGGAGGGCTATATAGAAAACCCACTTGAGTTGAGAAAACCCAAATAAACCCTATGTAACATTTTTATTTTTTTCTAAAAAAAATAGGGAATGTAATATATATATACACGGACCTATTTATGAAAAAAAATGTAAAAAACGCTTAATAGTTTTTTTTTTTTAAAATGTTGAAAATTTGTATGTTACATTTTTTTTGGACATACATATTATGTAACCTGAAATTTTCAACATTTTTTAAAAAAAAAACTACTCAGTGTTTTTTTGTGTTTCTTTTTTAAAAATGTTCAAATATATGTATATTACATTTCCTATTTTTTTTAGAAATGTATCTTGAGTTTACATGGGTTTTTTACAAGGGTTTTCAGGGTTTAGTCAACTCGAGTGGGTTTTCGATTTATCTTTCCCCTTTTCAATTATACATATATGTATATAAATGTTTAAAATTGAAAAATAAGTGTTATTTAGGGTTTAGCATTAGTATTTAGGGTTTAGCATTAGGGTTTAGCTTTATGGTTTAGGGTTTAGCTTTAGGGTTTAGCATTAGGGTTTAGCAATAGTATTTAGGGTTTAGCTTTTGGGTTTAGCATTAGGGTTTAGCTTTAACTTTTGGGTTTAGCTTTAGCTTTAGGGTGTGCATTAGGGTTTAGCATTAAGGGTTTAGCTTTAGGGTTTAGTTTTAGCTTTAGGGTTTAACATTAGGGTTTAGAATTATGGTTTAGCTTTAGGGTTTAGGGTTTAGCATTAAGGTTTAGCTTTAGTGTTTATGGTTTAAGGTTTAGGGTTTATAACACATATTTTTTCAATTTTAAACATGTATATACATATATGTATAATTGACAATATACATATATGTATAGTTAAAAGATTAACAATATACACATTTGTATAGATCCAAATTTTTTTAAATAAAAATTAAAAAATTAAATCCTTAAAGAAAAAGCTGCGATTTTTGCCAAAAAAAAAATCCACTTTTTTCACCTTTTTTTTTTTTTTTTTGCATTTTTTGCTTAGGGAAAATGTGTGATCCAGATTGCTTCTCAAGTTTCTCAAATAGGGTGGACTTATCTTAGGATCCCTACCATATATATATATATATATTACATATATATAATAAAACACACACACCTACACACTAGGGCTGTCCAAACTGCTCGACGATCGCTCGAAAAATGCTCGTTCGATTCCCGCTCAGTTGTAAATGAGCCGCTCGGCTCTGTTCGATTTGAAAACGAGCCAAGCATGAGCAAAGGTCCGCTCGCTCGGTTTCGCTCGAATTATTTTTATTAAATAATTAATATATATATATATATTATATTTATATATTGTTATATAGATAAGTAGCCCAAGAAAAATTAAAAGCTTAAAGAAGAAGCTTATAGCTTTTGAGCTAAATGACAATTTGTATTTCGCACTTTATTTTGTGCTTCTTGATATTGTTAGAACATTTTTAGAATCATGATTTTAGTTATGTATTGCTTTTGTTAGTAAGGTGTTGGACATGTTTTAATTAAGTTAGAATTTGTTTTTGTTGAATGCAGCCTTATATAGTCTTGATTTCAGTTTTTTGTTTTCCTACACATGTTTTAATTTCAGTGCTGAGAAAAACCGAGCGAAAACGATCCGCTCGATTCAAATTCAATCCGAGCATGAGCATCACTTTTGTGCTCGGTTTTGCAAATTCGATCCGATCGGATTGGATCGGATGTAATTCAATACGAGCACGAGCAGATCCTCGATCGGATCGGCTCGGCTCATGAACAGCCCTACTACACACTTTCTCTCTCTTACACACTCTTTCTATCTCTATAAACACCACCGCACCGCCACCAACCCCACCACTGCCACCACCATCGCACTACTGCCACCTCCACCACCACTACCTCTAGACATCCTACCACCACCACCCCACCACCACCGCACCATCCCACCACCACCATCCCACTGCCGCGAACAACGTGTACATATCACTATTCTTTTCTTCATTTACCTTCAAATCTCACAAAAATCATAATTTCTACCAACTAAAATCATTTCAATCATATTATTCTTTCACACAATAAATTCACTAAACTCGTTCATTTCATAATTCATACAAACAAAAATCATTAAAACCAAATATTAATGGATGGTATCTTGTTAAAAACCGGGTTCATCGTAATAACAACTCCGATCACCGGCGGCGATATTCACAAAACCCCATCTCAAATCACCACCGTCGTCAGCCGTACGCCGCCGACAGCCATCGCTATTTCATCGGAGAAACCCACAGTGTCCGGCCCCTGGGTTAATGGGTTTAGTTGGGTTAATATGATGAATCGCTAGGCTCTCCACCTTTTTTAAATTTTTTTTTTGTCGCTTGTTAATATTTTAATTAGGTTTAACTGTTTTAACTTTTATAATTGGGTTGAATGGGTTTAGATGGGTTAAATATTGAGTTTAGATGGGCTAAAACTAAAAAAGGTTTTTGAATTTTTTCTAATTGTCTTAGTTTTTTTAAAAGGTTAATGGGTTTAAAATTGTTGTTAGGTTTTAAATTTATAGTTTTTTTTAAATAATTGTATAGAAATATATTAAAAATAAAATTTCGGGACCCCGAGATAGCGGCCCTGTATGGCCACACCTCTCACGCATACCACTACGCCGCCCCTAAAATCTACCTTTTGCCAAGCTAAAACCCCCTATTTGCTCTCATTGTATTGTTTTTGGTCACAATGTGTCCCGGTGTCATAAGAAGCCCCAAGTGGTTGTTGATGTTCCTATGCGAGATTAGGAAGTCACCATTTTGAGTGGTAACCTCCCCTCTCAACTTGACTAAAGATGGTATTGTTATTGGTAGTGAAGATGATGGGTATGAAAAAGTGGTGACAAAGTCCAAAATGCCTCACAAAAAAGCCCAAGACAACACCAATCTCCAACTAGACATGGGCAAAAAAACCGGTTTTTTAACCGAAACCGGTTAATAACCGTAACCGAAACCGGTTTTTAACTGGTACCAAAATAACCGGTTTAGGTTTTTTAATAACCGGCGGTTCCTAACCGGTTTTAGTTATTCTTATCAATAACCGGTTTTTAACCGGTTAATTAAAAACCGGTTTTTTAGTGTGTTAATAACCGGTTAACCGGTCGCATTTTCTTGATCTTCAACAGCAGAAAGCACAGCAGCAGCACATAACAATTGCAGGACCTGGATGTTACCGTTTGAAATGAAAAAAACGGTAATATTACCGTTTTGGACCTGTTTTGATGTGTATAAATAAGATTTCAATGCATATGTATAATCCCACTTCAATTCTAGCTCAAAAACACACTTACAAAATACGTTTCAACTTTCAAATGGCGAGTTCGAGTGGCGATGCTTCGACCGTTGTTGGTTCATCTAGCGAGTTGTTTGTGAAGAAGATCTTGACCACGAATAGGGACCCGAAACTATGGGTGAATTTTGATTTATGCGAGATGTCGAATGGAAAAGAAAAGGCGAGGTGCAAAAATTGTGGGGCGTTTCTTGCGGCGTCATCGAACTCTACTTTGAGAGCACATTTGACGTCGCATTGCAAGCCATTAAAAAAAATCCCGCCAAAGATCAAGCGCAAATATCACGGGGTATGGGTGTTTGGAATTTCGACCCGGAGGCGGTTCGTTTAAGGATGGCTCAATTTGTTATTCAACAATCGTTGCCGTTCGATCACTTTCACAATCCGCGCTTGACTAAGTTGATTCAAGAGACGCTTCAACCACGTTATGTTCACGTAAGTCGTTCAACTCTTAGACGCGATTGTTTAAAGATGTGGTCAAAAGCTAAAAAAGTAATGATTTTAGGTTTTGAAAAATTAAACACCGGTGTTAATTTAACAACCGACGTATGGTCGGCTCCATTTGGTTTACCGGATTCTTACATTTGTGTTACCGCGCATTGGATCGATCCCAATTCGTGGAACATGATGAAACGTACAATCGCGTTCGATATATTTGGTTATCCACACACGGGGGAAAATATATTTCATGTCTTAGACGATGTTATCAAAACTTATAAATTAGAAAATAAAATAGTTTCTATTGCTTTTGATAATGCGTCGAACAACACAACCGCGGTGCAAATGTTAAAAATAAAATACAATCCGATTTGCGATGGAGAATTTTATCATAGCCGATGTGTTGCGCACATCATTAACTTGGTTGTGCAAGACGGGCTAAATGTTGAGTCCGTTAAAGAAGTTAAAGAAACTTTTAAAGATATGTTACGTGACGTTTTTCAAGGTAGTCGAAAAAGATATGCGGATTATAGAAAATGGTGTAAAGCTTTAAATAAGAAATGCTATAGCGCACATTTTGACATGGTCGTCCGTTGGAACTCTACGTGGAAAATGTTTGATAGCGCGATAATGCAAAAAGAAACCTTAAAATCTTTCCACGATAGTCTTGCAACGTCCGGGTTGGTGGAACCATTTGATGACGATGGTTGGAAGTGTATTGAAACGTTAACACAATTACTTGAAGTTTTTAGAACCGCGACAAAGATTTTATCGGGAGTTTATTATCCCACTAGTTCTTTGGTGCTTAAACAACTATTTTTGATGTGTCAAAAAGTAAACGACTTTGAATTCCAAGGTGACATTTACGAACATATGATTGTTCCAATGAGAGAAAAGTTTAAAAAATATTTTCAAGAAATGCCACCGGTTTTTACATGTGCCGCCGCCTTGAACCCGACAATAAATATCGCGGGTGTTGAGATGATGATTTCGGATATTTGTTCGGATTTGGAGTTAAATGATGCCGACCCACATTTTACAAGAAATGCACTAAAACGTTTTGACGTTTCTTTAAACAATCTTTTTGATCATTACTTTCAAAGATATGGTAACGTGTCATCGTTACACCAACAAATGGCGGAGAGCTCGAAGGCGTCGAGAAAAGATGCGGACTTAAATTTCTATAATTCGTTAAGAAATGAAAATAGTAAACGTTCTCGAGGTGATGCATCAAATAGTGAACTCAGGAGGTATAATATACCGATTTTTTAGCAACCTTGTCACCCGACGAGTTTCACAACTTTGATGTTTTGGCTTGGTGGAAAATACAAGAACCGCATTATCCCGTTTTAGCCGCCATGGCACGTGATCTACTAAGCTCCCAAGCTTCTACGGTAGCTTCGGAGTCGGTTTTTTCTCTTAGTGGAAGGGTACTATCTATTCGACGAACAAGACTTACACCGGAGGCGATGGAAATGTGCATTTGTTTGAAGGATTACTTGGATGGCGTGGAACGTATACAACATATTTCAAGTCTTGAGGGCGAGCTTGAGGTGGAAGAACAATTACATGATGTTGAAGTTTTTCAAGGACGGGCGCAACCACTTTCCGATGACGAACTCATGTACGATGAATCCGTACGCTCTACTAGCCCCCGAAGCGACTAAACGAAGAAACGAAGAAATGACGAAACAAAACTACAAGACGACAACTTCATTCTAGACTAGTTAAGAAAATTGTATTGGATATTTTCATGTTTATTAATGTAATGTTACTTGATCTACTAATATAATTATAAAAAAACGTATTTTATTTGGTTTATTTGTGTGTTTAAACATTTTTATAAATTTTGCAGCTTTTTTTTTAATTCTGCAGTTTTTTTTTAAATCTGCAGGTTTTTTTAATTCTGCAACAATTTTGCAGCTTTTTTTTTAATTCTGCAGGTTTTGTTTGTTTTTATATAATTCTGCAACAATTTCTGCTGTTTTTTTTAATTCTGCAACAATTTCTGCAGTTTTTTTATATTCTGCAGCAATTTTTTTAAAGTTTCTGCAGTTTTTTAAAAGTTGCTGCATGTTTGAACAATAACCGGAATAACCGGTTTTTTTTAACCGGTTTACATGTTAACCGGTTTATTATAACCGGTCGGTTATTAACGGTTAATGATGTTCAGCTTGAATAACCGGTTATTAACCGGTCGGTTATTAACCGTAACCGGTTTTTTTTTCTTGGCCCATTAACAGCAAAAATCGGTTAACCGGTTTCGGTTAAGAAATTAACCGAAATGTGCATGTCTATCTCCAACCCCAAGTGTCTAAGGCTGTCCGTAAGCCTATGGCCCCTCAAACAAACAAGGATTCAAATGCTGGAAACAAAGAGGCTAGGGGCGGATCCAGCCCACATTTGTGGGTTCCTAGGAACCCAATGTGTTAGAAAAAAACAGAAAAAAAATAGTGAGAACTTTGTAGAATTTAGAAAAAAAATAGTTAGAATAAAATCCTGGATCCGCCCACTAATGATGCTAAGAAACCATATAGTTTCAACTTTGCTCAAGCCTTACAAGGAGCACAACTACTGCACAAGCCCAACCGCCATCTTTGACCCCTTTGAATTCTGGCCAACCCAAAGCCCAAACCGTTCCCCCCAAAGCTATCCCTCAAAAGCCCACTAAAACCCAAAATGTTCCCACAAAAGCCAGCTCCTCTGTGGACCGTGACCAATCCATGGTGAGCACTACAAACCGTTTTTCTATTTTTGATATTTACTTGGTGACCATCCGGATCTGTGCTCGCGTGACCTGTTCAATGATGATGTTTTCACTTGCACGACAAACTTCCAAAAAGCCCGAGCTAGGCCTAAACCCGGATTTTTGTTTAGAGGATGTTGGGGAGGATGAAATTGGCACGGGCTCAATATTTCTCTCAAGTCTCAACAGCTTAAATCGGGAAAATACTTTGACCCCATGGTACACCAAAGCCCATAAAAACAAAAAATAATTTCATGTTTCCGTTGAATTTCTTTTTAAGGGCTTGGCTTTCCGTTTTTATTTCACGATGGATTGGTGTTTAATGGTCACAAGTTGTTGATGTCTGGGACATTTAACTTCCTCTTGTTCTGTAACAGAGGTATTTTTGTGGGTTTTATCTTTTACTAGTTGGGTTGATTTTGTCGAATCTAATTTAGAGATTTTCGGGTATAAGGAGTTGTATAGGTTGGCTGGCTGCTTTGTCTTCGTTACATGGATGCTGGTTTGTTACTTTGGCCCAATCTAGTCTTATTTTGGTACTTATATTTAAGCCCGATTGGGGGTGGTAAAAGCCCAACAAATGAGCCGGATACCATGTTACTTGGAGAGGTATATTTCTACCATTCTTGGGCTTTGTTTTCTGGTTGCTGTTAAGGCCCATATGGGGTTTTAATTTGGGGATGTATCCAGATGGGCTCAGCCCAATTCCGTGCCCTACTTCTTTTGGCTGATCCCAACTAGAGGTGCACAAACCCGGTTAATTTAAATAACTGCTTCGGTTAACCGGTTATACCGGTTAATTTGACTTTAACTGGTTAATGCTTAAACCGGTTATTACTTTAACTGGTTCGGTTACTAACTTTAATTTTTTTTTTTTTTTTTTTTTTGTCAAATTAAGTAGGAGATTTTATATCATATGAAACAAATTACACCAAGATAGCCGGTAAGCGGGCAACAAGCTGCGCCGCTACCCCCTTTTGAATAGCGAAACCTAACCTAGTAAAAACGAAACCCCGATATCTAGGAGACGAAATGTTGCTGTGAACAACCCGTTGGACCCGTTCAAGAAATCTGATGGCTTCTGGGGCTAGCGAGCCAAAGGTATCAAAGGCAAAAGGGATAAAGGAATGTTGATTATCCTCGCAGGCTTTTGCATGTTTGTCCATTTTCTTCGCTGCCGCCCTTGCAATGAGACCCGATTATTAACCGGTTATTAACCGTTTTTTTTTCCTTTTTTTTTCGGTTAACCGGTTAAATAACAGTTAAAAAAAACCCGATTAGTAACCGGTTCCTATAATAAATATTTATAACCGGTTACTAACCTGACAACCTGTGGTTAAAAATAACCACTAACCGGTTATTCCTAAATCAATTATTAACCGGTTAATTTGTGCACCTCTAATCCCAACTAATACTATTCCTTGGTAGTGCACTGCTGCTATTGGACTTAATCTGGATGGTTTTTGTGGAAGCTTGCTGGTCCCATTTTGAAGGCCCATGGTTTAAATCTGCTTTATTTTTTGATGGAAGGCCTTTGGTCATGGGTTTTCTATATTGATATTTATAGTAGTAATTTTAGTGTTTGGACGCGTTGATATCATTCTTACGACATTTCAGTATTTTAGTATGCGTAGTATGATTTTAGGCATGCTTTGGGTGACTTGAGTGTTAGGTTCCTTGGGGATATGCCCCTTTAAACATGTAACATCTTAATTTTATTTATAATATTTTTCGGGCTGGTCTCATTTTGTGACAATCGACAAATCCAAGCTAACATCTCTGTAGACCTGAAATTTGCACTTGTGATCTTAATCTTAAGACTTAATTTTAATTAAATAGGTCCTCATATGTCTAGAAAAGCCGTACTCTTTCATGTTCTGCATGTGGTGATTTTTAGAAATTACACGTACACACAAGTTAATTCCATGAATGTTGGTGATAAGTTTGATAACACGAAAAAAATGCATTCAACAAGTCCAAATTTTATAATTACGCATTTATTTCAAAAACTTAAAGTGATTTTCACCTAAAACCATTTATATGCTTATTATTAAGATTTTGTATTCTAAACAAACACGTCGATTTATTTTGTTTTATAATATTAAATTAAGATTTTGTATTAAACTTGCACATTGGAATCCCATCACTAGTGATGATCACCGCCACTAAAGAATGTTTGTGAGTGATAGAATAGTGGTTGCTGACATGGCGGAACATGATTGGATGTTTGTGAGTGATGAAATTTCATCACTACTAACCACCCTCACTCCCCTGAAGGGGTCGTCATGTAATGTTATTATCATTCAGTATGCAAAAAAAAAAAAAAAACATGTCGATTTATTTTGTTTTATAATATTAAGTAAGAAAAATGTGTGGGCCTTTATTTTCAAAACACTTCGGGCACCTAAAGTTTTTCAATACTAAGAAAACTATGTGGGTCTTTATTTTCGAAACCCTTCGGCAGCTAAAGTTAAGCGCATAAGTCATAAATATATATTTAAACCTAGACCCAATTTTATGACTTCCCTGACAATTTGTCATCGCCAATTTCTGATTCTTCTTCTTCATCTTATTTCATTTTTTTCTTTCTCTTTCTACAAATGTCTTCTATATCCAGTTTTTACTCGCTATCTTTCAACATGTATTTGCTATTATAAACAAAAGTCTGATTTATTGCTATCCTAGTGTAAGCAACAGGAAAAACAAACACACCATCATTTCCGGTGAGATCGCCGATCACTCTCAAATGGTATTAGGCTAAATAAATCTAATGAGCTAACTTCTAATTTCTAAAGAATTGTTTTGTAAATGGGCTTATCTTGGTGAGTTGGTGTTTGTATGGGTATACTCTTTCAAAAAAGTGAGTTAATTGCCAAAATTATCCCTGAGGTTTGGGCATGTTTGCCATTTTCGTCCAAAATAACACTTTTATACCTAATTGCCCCCAACGTTTGTAACTTTTTGCCATTTTCATCCAAACCGATAACTTAGTTTATTTTTTCTGTTAAGTTGAGGATATTTGGATGAAACTGTCAAATATAAAATCACAGGGACGATTTTGGCAATTTACTTAAACCCTTTTTAATTTCTTTTATTTAATTATTTTTGTTACATATATAATAAAAAAGAATATACATGGAGTTTTTAGAAAAAAAAAATTATAGTTTTGTCACATAATTTTTATAAATTTTCATCTCACTAACTCAATTTATTTTTTCTGTTAAGGTGGAGGATGTTTTAAATTTATAAATTAAGACAGAAATTAATTTACAGCTTTTTTATGTAAATCAATTTTATAAAGAGAAAACGTCATTGGTGTGCAACACATAACAATCGATTACAACTTTTAGTATTTATCAATTGTAAAGATAGAAAAAATTTGTAAAACGTTACAAATTTTTTAAATGTGTTGAGCACCTAGGAAATATGTTGGTAGAAATAAAATATTTATTTAATTAAGATTATAAGGGTAACTAACTAATACTTATTCTGAGTGGCTTGAGTAAAGAAACTTTTGGTTCATAGCATTATAATTACAATTTGGTGGGAAATTTTAAGGTTTGGTAACGATATGTTGTTTGATGGGGGGGGGGGGGCATCGGCTTCTGTTTTTCCTAGCGAATTTAAAAGAGTAGAGGATGAATTACAAACTTGGTACATATAATAAGATTTTTTTTATTTGACATTTTTCAATAAGGTCACCAGCATTTTAGTTTTATAAAATTTAGAGGTTTAAGTAGATTTTATTTTTATAAAACTGATCTATATTAAAAATTAGAAATTAATTTATGTCTTAGTTTATAAACATCATTCGCCTTAATAAAAAAATTAACTTAGTTAGTGGTTGGATGAAAATTTATAAACATTATGTGACAAAGCTATTATTTTTTTTCATATAAAAATTGCATGTATATTCTTTTTTTATTATATATGCAACAAAATTAATTAAATAAAAGAAATTTAAAAGAGTTTGAGTAAATTTCCAAAATCGTCCATGTGGTTTTATATTTGCCAGTTTCATCCAAATATACTCAACTAAACAGAAAAAATAAACTAAGTTAGTGGTTTAGATGAAAATGACAAAAAGTTACAAACGTTGGGGGCATTTTGATACAAAAGTGTCATTTTGGACGAAAATGGCAAACCTGCCCAAACCTCACGGACGATTTTGGCAATTAACTCAAAAAACGTATAACATATATATATATCGATTTTTTTAAATGTGCCCTTTGGAATCTCAGGCCCTGGCCGATGGTCCTCCCCACCCACCCCTAGGGGCAGCCCTTGCTTGGAGAGATGAGTTTCTTAAAAGAGAGGGAGGGGGGATGTGACTCGTATCAGTAGAGAATTGAAAGATTTGGAGCTGCTTATGGAAGATAGGGACCTCTCAGAAGAGGAAGAGTGGGTGTTGACTAAGAAAAAAAATCGCTTAAAGAGTTGGAGTTGAATAAATATAAGGATATGAAGAAAAGGTCTAGGGTGAAGTGGGCGAAAGATGGAGACGAGAACTCAAGATTTTTCCACTCCATGGTTAATCATATGAAGGCTTCCAACGTGATTCAGGGCCTGCATGTTGAGGGGTCGTGGGTTACGAAACCTTCTTTGATCAAAAAACTTATTTTTAATTTTTTCAAGGAAAAATTCAAAGAAGAGACTCCATTAAATTCGACGCTATGGTGCAACATTATAAAGAAGCTTTCAAACCCTGATGCTACTTCTCTCGTTGACCAATTCAACAAAGAGGAAATAAAAAAGGCGGTTTTCGAATGTGGCGACGATCGTGCTCTGGGGCTTGACGAATTTAATTTCAGATTTTTTAAAAAGTTTTAGAACCATATTGAAGAATATGTTGCGTTGTTTTTATGATTCAGGGATCGTAAACAGGGGATGTGTTGCCTATTTTATCGCCCACATCCGAAATATTAGGGATCTGATGTCTATGCCCGATTATGGGCCGATTAGCATCGTTGGGGTGATTAACAAGGTGATTTCTAAGATCCTTGCTAATCGTCTCAAGGGGGTCCTTGGGTTTGTGATTTCGGATTTTCAATCAGCGGTCCTTAAATTCAATACATCTTAGATGGTCCTCTCATTGTGAACGAGGTGTGCATATGTATCAAGAAACAAAAGAAGAAAGCTTTCCTTCTTAAGATTGACTTCGAAAAGGCCTACGACAATGACAAATGGAACTTTGTGGTGTCTATATTATCGCAAATGGGATTTCATGATCGGTGGTGTAGGTGGGTATATGGTATCTTGGAGTCGGCCAGGGCTTCGGTGTTAGTTAATGGTGCTATAACTTTCGACTCTCAGTGCCACAAAGGAATGAGACAAGGTGACCCTATCTCGCATTTCTTGTTTCTTATTGTCATGTAAGCGTTGTCTTGAATGCTTCATAAATCGGTGAAGGGAGGGGATATTGTTGGTATTCGTCTTTCGAACAATGGGCCATTGACCTCTTATCTTTTATACGCCGATGATGCGATCATAATAGGGGAGTGGTCAAGGGGAAATATTATCAACGTGGTTCGGCTTCTTCGATGCTTCCATGTGTGCTCGGGTTTAAAATTAATCTTTTTAAGTACAACTTATATGGGGTTGGAGTGGATGGATCAAGAGTGGAAGACTTGGCTACGGTGCTGGGTCGCAAGGCGGGTTCTCTCTCGTTTATATACCTTAGGTTGGTTGTTGGGGCTAATATGAATCGTATGAACAATTGGAAACCTGTGTTCGATGTTTTTGAAGCTAGATTATCTATGTGGAAAGCATCGGTTCTCCCAATTGGGGGTAGACTGGCCCGTGTTAAATTGGTGTTGGAGAGTCTTCCTAATTACTATCTGTATTGGTACAAAGTTCCCGTCAAGGTTGTCAAAGACTTAAAGAAATCATCTGCAAGTTTCTTTGGGGGGAGGGGGGGCTACTTCTGAGGGTAATAAAATGGATTGGGCTTCATGTAATAGGGTGGCCTCGTCTAAATGCATTGGTGGTTTGGGGCTAAGCAAGTTGTAGACTATCAATTTTGTGTTACTTGCAAAATGGGGGTTTCAAGGCTGAAAAACATAATTTATGGGTCAAAGTTATTGAAGTTATTCACTCTCATAGGAGCTGCTGGAGTTTTCTTCCTTTAAGAGGAGAGCTTGGGGATGGGACCTTATGAGATGAGAGCTTGGGGATGGGACCGACATAAAATTTTTGTTGGACCCATGGATTAAAGCTGAGTCGTTGAAGGATGTTTTCCCCTGCATCTTTTGGTTGGAGATGAATAAAAAGTGCTCGGTCAAGGAACAGGTTGTTCGCCTTTCTCTAATCCTGTAGGCACTTGGATATGGAGATCGACCTTGTGCTCAAACAACGAAATGGCGGAATGGGCTCAACTAATTTTCTTGATGCATAATGTTCAGCTTAGAGGGGTTAGAGACATGTGGAAATGGCAGGGTAATATCGCTGCAGATTTTGGTGTTGCGGTAGTCAAACATATTATTGAGTTAGACGAGGATTATCGTGACCGTTTTGTGATGGAGTGGTGTCATTGGGTCCCGTTAAAATGTAATATCTTCGCTTGGAGGGCCGAGATGGATTAAATTCCAACGATGGCTGCTCTTAAGAGGAGAAACATTCCGGTTTCAGACGAGGTGTGCAGATTGTGTAGCTTTGGTGAAGAGACGTCGGATCATATTTTTTCCAGGTGTATGGTGGCATCGGCTCTTTGGGAAAAAAGTGTGTGCTTGGTGTAAGGTTCCTAATCTCTTCGGGTTTTCCTTTCTGGACATTCTGAAAGCTTACGAGATTAGCGGATTAAGTGGAGTGAGTAAAGGGGTTTTACAGGGGATCCTCATCATTACTTGTTGGAGTTTATGGAATGCGAGAAATGGTTTGATCTTTGACGGAAGAGAAGTTAATGTCGTTGACATCTTCAGTGAAGTTCGCTCTCTTAGGTTTCTTTGGGCTAAGAACAAATCGAAGCTTAGGAATTTGACTTGGGATAAGTGGTGTAATTTTGTAATTATGTAGTTGTGTTTGTTGTAGTGTCGCCCGGTTTTCCTGCGGTTTTGTCGTCCTAATGAAGTTTTCCGGTTTTTTTTAAAGGTTAGGTTAATACAAAAGTCGAGGAAGCTGCGATGACCTTCTTAATAGCCGCTTGTAAAGTCAGATGTGTTGTGATAACTTTAGTCATTGGTACATTTATTTATAAATTCAAAATACCTAATGCATGACAAATTTGACTTCTCATATTTATTCTCGATCTCTCTTCTTTCTTTCTACTTAACAATAATTAATATCATAAAAAGGTTAACATATACCTTATAATAAATTATTATAATTAATTCTGTAAACTTAATTTTGGTACGTTAAATTTCTTAAATTTGTTGTTTCAACAAGATAAAAATTGATAAAATTCTATATCAAAATTGATAAAATTGATAAAAAAAAAATAATACTGATTATTTTTTTACGAAAACAATAAGAATTTGTATCTATGGTGGTTAAAAATTGATAAAATTCTATGTAAAAAAAAAAAAAAAAAAACATGTGAGCCATCTATGTTAAAACGATTGCGTGCTAATAAAGAACATATATCATCGCTCTCACATATAAACATACAAAACTAAGTTAGTTAAATATATATACATCAATATAGCTGAGTTAGACTGCAACTTAATTGTTTTGTAATATTATTATTAATGGTATTAACCCAATTATTATACCTAATATTATTATAAACACAAACGAAAACGAAAAAGAAAAGAAATTCTTTTCTATTTGGTACTAGATCCTTCCACAACAAAAATATATTGTTTTTCAAACCAAAAGGTAAATCAATCTCTTAATTTATTAATAAATCTTTACAAAAATATTCTTTGAGACAAAATCAAACCAATATACATATTCTACAAAACCATATCAATCACCAATTATTTATTTTTTTTATTTTTTATTTTCATTTGTTGACACATTGTTACTATTCTATATTTCTATTCCATATAATAGTAAAATACCAAGTTTGAAACTCAAACTTTTGCCGGTATATATCCCACAACACCTTTCAATTTTCTCATACATTCTTTTCACCATGGGAATCACTAGTCTTCATGAACATATCATCCAAACCCACATCTTGACCCGACTCGACGGCCGATCACTCGCCGCAGCGGGCTGCGCCTCGTCCCACCTACAATCCCTTTGCTCCGGTGAGGAACTTTGGTCAAATATTTGTTCTTCCAGTTGGCCATCCACAGAACACCCTTTGGTCAGCCAGGCCATATTAAATTTTAAGTCTGGCCACCGTTCGTTCTTCTCCGATGTCTTCCCGTCTCCCTCGGAACGCCTGTGTACCGCATCAACACTACTACCTCCAACCGCGAATATTATCTCCTCCGTTGACCTTAGATATCGCGATCAGATGGTATTTTCTAAGGTGGAATCTACTAATACCACGCCTAATGATTGGTTTCTATCGTGTCCGTTTCGAATTGATCTTCTTGAACACAAAGAACTCGTCCAATCGGAGTTGGAAATTTCCGGTGATGATCAGGTAACAGAATCCGGCTAGATTATATGTTGTTTGACTTTATACTTTGCAAAAAAAATTAAAAAAAAAAGATTTTTAGAGGCATATCCTTAATGAGGGCAGCCTTTCTAAAGGGTGTAAACAAGTTGAGCGGAGCCCGAGCTCTTTTACGATGTTTAATTTATCAGAGCTTAGGCTCGAGCTTAACTTGTTTAGAACACGATTTCAAAAGCTCAAGCTTTATTGGTGGGTGATTTTTCTAGCCTGAATTCGCATCAGGATTGGATCCTTTATTATTTATTAATTTTTAATTACTTACAAATATTTATAATTATATTTTTTGTATATGATATAATATATATTTATTTAATTAATTACTTTTGCCATAATTTATATATAATAATAATAGTTATTATTATATGGATATTTAATAAAAGTTATATAAATAAAAAGTTAGTTTAGGCCACGAGCTCGTGGCCTCTATGTATGTGAAGCTCGGCTCGCGCTTATAAGCTCGACTTGGTTTGAGTTTTTATTGAGCAACTTACGAGTCGCTTATTTACACCCCCATTATATTCTCATGACTTTGCAGAATTGCGGTAAGTGCGATTTTACTGAGTACGAATTATTTGTTATCAGGTAATACAATCAAATCTAGAGAAACACATGACGTTGAGTTGGATCGTGATCGACCCGACCCAAAACCGGGCTATAAATCTATCAAGCACAAAACCGGTTTCTGTCCACCGGAATTGGTTGACCGACGAAATAGAGTTGACTTTTTCCGTCGTGACCTCCGTTAACTCTCACGTACATGATAATGAGCACGTGAACTGCAACATAGAGGTCACGTGCGGTGTCAAAGAAGGCAGTTTGGAGTTGTATGTGAGTGGCATGAGTTTAACTATACAAGATATTAATGGCAAGTGTTTGAGCGGAAAGGACAGTATGGTAATTTTACAAGGACTTACGGTGGCAGAGCGACGGTGGCGTAACGATGATGGAGGGTGGCAGAAAGAGATGTACGATGAGTATATTCAACGGAGGAAAGAAAGAAAAGAGAAGATGGAGATGAGAGAACGAAGGCTTGACTTGGTTCGTGTTGGTTGTGTGGTGGCTTTCTTGATGGCATTTTGGTCACTTGCTCTTTTTTAATTATTTAGTTTAAATGTAATTAAGATGAATTTAATGGTGATTACCATTTAAATTTGTGACATAAAATCCCCTGTAACAAAATGTGTGTCATAAAAGTTGATGCTTGTTCGGGTATAGAATTGTAAAAAGTTGTCTTTTTTTTTTATAAGGTAAAATCTCGGTACCGAAAATAAATTATGTATTAGTAAGGGTTTGCTTTGTGCACTTTGTGTAAGAGTTTTATTTTTTGGTTTAATATTTTGTATGATTCTCCATGATTCATATTCAACAAATAACGTGATAAAGCATTTAATGTTTGGAAATCCAATACTAGTTTATGGTATGAACTCATTTTCTTATAAATAATTAAATGGTCATTAAACTTAAGTTTCGTTTTATGCTTTGAAGTATGGGTCACATCTGGTTAATAAAATGATTAAAGCTAGAATCTGTTGGTTGGTCATAGTTTTTTTTGGTTAAACATTCTTGTCTACTTATTGGTTAAAACATTATTTTCTATACAATGGTATATTTATGGAAAGTTGAGTATGGTAAGTAGGTCTTCGAAAATTTGTTTTCGTCCTATGACTTTTCAATACGCTTTTCCATGTCAATTTTCAAGATTCAAACATATCCACTATCACCAACACGGTTCTTTGAATATCCAACACCTTTATGTGACACTTAAGGATGAGGATCACCAAAGACGTGTTAGACCAGTCGGTGTGGGGGACGGCCAAGGGCCAGCAAGGCACGGCACCGCCCCGGAACACCGCCCCCTGGCCCGTCCCCGTCTTCAGCGGCTCCCTGCAGCCATTCTCGACGTCCCCCTCCATCACACACAGACCTATATATATATATATATATATATATATATATATATATATATATATATAGGGGAAGGTTAAAATGAGAACCACCTCGAGTTGCAAGAACCAGCGAGAACCACCCCCGCGGGGGGCCGTTGACCACGATTTTTTTTTACAACTAGATGTGTATATTTTAACACCCTACGTAAAGTTTGGGTTTAAACGGCGCGCCCGAGGGGGTAGTTTTTTACGCCCAAAGTTTGGGTTTTTTTATTTTTTTTTATTTTTTATTTTTTTTAACCAAACTTTGGGCGTAAAAAACTACCCACTCGGGCGCGCCGTTTAAACCCAAACTTTACGTAGGGTGTTAAAATATACACATCTAGTTGTAAAAAAAAATCGTGGTCAACGGCCCCCCGCGGGGGTGGTTCTTGCTGGTTCTTACAACTCGAGGTGGTTCTCATTTTAACTTATTCCTATATATATATATACACATATATATAGGGGCTGGTTAACGTACAAATGCGCTTATCGTACGTTACGTACGCTACAATCTCAGCCGTCAGATCATCTTCCCGCATTGAAAATCGCATGTTTTTTTTGTAACAATTTCGCATGTTGGTTTTTTAACATGCGATTTCATCAAAATTACCACATGCGAAATTGTTACAAAAACCAACATGCTATTTCATAAAAATTATCACATGCGAAATTGAACTATCACATGCGAAATTGTTACAAAAAAACAACCTGCTATTTCATCAAAATTATCACATGCGAAATTGAATTACCACATGCGAAATTGTTACAAAAAAACAACCTTCTATTTCATCAAAATTATCACATGCGAAATTGAATTACCACATGTGAAATTGTTACAAAAAAACACCTGCTATTTCATCAAAATTATCACATGCGAAATTATTACAAAAAAAAACAACATGCGATTTTCATTGCGGGAAGATGATCTGACGGCTGAGATTGTAGCGTACATAATGTACGATAAGGGAATTTGTACAGTACCCTTTACATATATATATATATATATATATATATATATATATATATATATATATAGGGGAATGATGTATAGAAAACCCACTTTAATTTAGAAAACCCGGGAAACTCAAAGCTCCCTGTTGGTGCACTACATCTGTCGACTTCGTCTTGTATCGAGTCTTATTTTAGATAGATTTAGATCAGGGCACGTAGAACGAGAGAATGAGAGAGAGTTAGCAAGATTTCGCTTGAAGGTTTGTGTATGTAAAGGATTTCGCTTGAAGCAGCTCAAGCGAAATCAACATGTTAAGATTTCGCTTGAGTCATGCTGAAGCGAAATCCCAATCTCTATATATAGGAGGACTAGGTCAAGCGAAATCATAAGTAATATTTGAGTGATTCCATACCGAAGTGCTGCCGGTGTGAGAACTGATTGTATTTGTGTTCAAATATCAATATAATCAGTGTTAAAGTGAAGATTCAGCTGTGTTTAAGTCAAATACTTGTTTTCCGCACCTGTATTTGATGGAATTCCTCTGAACCGACTCGTTTAGGTCGCGAACCCGATCCCTACAATTGGTATCAGAGCCAGTTGAGGAGTTCTGAAGGATTTCAGCTGAAATTGACATCATTCTCTTACTTCTACATCTTCTTTTAACAGTTCAGAAATTTTTACGGTTAAAATCGTTTCAATTTCTCACAGATTGTTTAAAAGTACAAGATAACAAACCCTTGAAAGTTTCACAGCCAAATTCAACCTAAAACTGATCAAAATTGATATCCGAATGGATTTCGCTTGAAGAACAAAGTTTGTGTTGGACGATTTCGCTTGAACCTTCAAGCGACACTTAACATTTCGCTTCAAACAGAGTTCGTTTTCGCTTCAAGGTTATCGCTTCAAGGATTTAGCTTCAGAAAGTTGTCACTTGAAAGTTCCGCTTGAACTATTTCGCTTCAAAGTATTTCGCTTCAAGAACTTCGCTTGAGAGTTGTTCAGTTTAATTGTTTCGCTTGAAGGGTACCGCTTGAAAGATACTATTTCGCTTGAAAGTAATTGAAAAATGGATAACGATTTCCACAACGCTTTTGCAACATCACCTAGTTCATCTTCCATTGCTCAGAACATGAATTCTGAAAATGAAATGGGGACTACTCAGAAACCCCCGAAGTTAATGGGAATTGAAGATTACTATGGATGGAAAGATAGATTCGAAAACTGGGTGCAGGCAAATCATTTGAGATCATGGGAATGTATTTTAACAAAGTATACTTCACCACAAACCGAAATGCAGACTGAAAAACAGCTTTCAGATTTTAGTAAAGAAGAACGGGAAATATACCGAGCTGAAAAGATGATGATCAGTTTACTTCAACAGGCCATAAAAGAAGACATCTTCATACTACTTCAACATGACAAAACATCACAATCAATATGGGATGCTCTAAAAATCAAGGTTGAAGGCAGTACGAGTATGATTAAAAGCAAGAAGGCATTGCTTAAAAAGGAATTTGATTTATTCACAAGTTTGCCTGGAGAAGATACGAAGAAACTCATTGAACGATATTGTCACTTAGTGAGAACAATGTCAATGATGAGCATTAGAAAGGAAAATGATGAATGGGTGGATAAACTTGCTGATGCATTACCTCAGAAAGAGTGGGGAACTTATTTGATGATACTGAAGAATACTGGAGTTTATGATAGATTGTCGATCTCTCAGTTCATTGAAAAGATTGAAAGTCAGGATTTGGAACAGCAAAAGATTGCAAGGATGAATAATCCAAGTGGTCAACAAGATGTAAAGATGTATTACAAGGGTAGTGTTCCGACTTCAGAAGCTGAGAGAAGTCCGAAAATTCAAACTGCTTATAGTGTTGGAGATTCTACAGAAAAGACTGATCAAAACTCAAACAAAAGCAACAGTGGTTTCTCATTGTATCCGAGTGTTAATCCGAAAAGCTCATCAGAAAGTTTTCAGTCTCAAAGCACAAAGATGGGAAATGGTTGTGTGATTCAATGCAACATAGCTTTAAATCTTCCAGAAGGTCAAAGTTTTTCTGAAGACATTGCAAAAGATCATATGGCTTTACTTGGTTCCGTGCTTATCTCATATGAAGGTTTAGTAGCTGGTCGAATTGGAAATCCTATGCTTACCAAAGAGGATTACGACCAAATAGATGCAGAAGAGATGGAACTAATGGATATCAAATGGTGTCTTGCAAGTGTTCTTAGACGTGCTGAAAAGTTCAAGACAATTACCGGGCGAAATGATTTTCTTGATGCTTGTGTATCTACTTTAGGTTTTGATAAATCTAAAGTTACTTGTTTCAGGTGCAGGGAAAAAGGTCATTTTAAGCGGGAGTGCAAGAACAGAGAAGTTAGTGGTGCTCAAAATCCATTTGGAAAAGATGACTACTACCGGAAAGCCATTTATCAGCAAGTTGGTCAGACACAAGAATTACAGACGGCTCATGGTAGAAAGATTGAAGATTCAAAGAAAGGATGTTTGGTAGATTTCAATTGGAGCAACTACATTTCTTCTAACAGCACAGCATGTTTAGTGGACCAAAATGATGAACAATTACCTGAAGGATTCAGCTGGGATATGTTTGTTGATGAAAAAGGGGATTTCAAAGCTTTCATTGCAAAGATTGTTAGAGAACCAGACTTGTTTGCAAACTGGATGAGTTCAATTGGTGAAAAAGTGAAAGATCAATCGATTACATCTGAAGAAAGTTTAAAAAGTGCTGATTCTGAGTCATTAACTACAGACGAGAGTGTACAAAATGATGATACTTCAGAAAAGGAAGTTGCATTTGATCAAACACCATCTGATTCTGGTATTTCAGATGCTGATTCTGAAAAATCAGTAGAGTTTGATCAAACACCAATGGAGAGTAGTAGTGATGATGAAGAAGAAAAACATATTAATATTGCTAAAAAACATCTTTCTCCTGAAAGTTTTCATTTCTATTTTGCAGATCGCATGGAGAAACTGAAGGAGAAACAAGCTGCAAAAGAACAACAACAGAATGAGGAAGTTAAAATAGTTGTTGAAGAAAAGGTGACTGAAGCTGAGAAGGTAACCGATGAAGAAAAAGTGATTGAAGTGATAAAAACAATCGAGATTGAGAAGATTGTTGAAGTTGAAAAGCCTTGTAAGAAGTGTTTGGAAGTATGTAAAAGTTGTGAAGAAAAAGATGTGATTCTGTTTGATAGAGAAAAACTGATAGAAAAGCTACTATCTGACATCAGCTATGTGAAAGAATCATATAGTGTGTTGAACAGAACTGTGACAGGTCTTCAAACAACAAATTCTGAAAGAGAAAAAGCTTTAACGATGACGAATTCTACATTGATGGCAAAGCAAAAGGCAATTAATCATTACATCGAAGAAAATGCTAATCTAAAGCAAGAGTTGGAGAAAGAAAAGATTGAGAATGAAAGAATCAGAAGGTTATTACTGAGTTATTCTTGTTCTGATTATGTTATTGATCGAGTTTATCCTACTGTTGCAGGTTTTGAAGCATTTCAGGATGAGAAGCAAAAGAATGAGACTGGTAAGAAATCGACTGTTAAATATAACAAGTGTCCGCCTCCTATCTGGGAAGGGTATTCTCCTAGAAAACCAAATGAGGAGCAAGTCGAAAAAGCAGTCAATATAAAGTTAAAATCCGAGACAACTGACGTTTTACCAGATAACATTGATATCATGTTTACCTCGTCTGATACTGATCATGAGTCTGAGTTAATCAAAAAGGTGATCGATCAGGTGTTGGATACTGAGGAGGTGTCTGAGTCAAAGTTTGAGTCTGGGAGTTCAAGTTCGTCAGTTCAAAGTTCAAAATCATCGGAAAAACGGTCTTACAGTAAAGAATTTTTGCTATCAAAGGCAAATTTGGATGATGAAACATTTGAAGTTGCATATACTTTAAATGATTCGGACAAATTATACTCTGACAAAGAGTTTCCGATTAGAAGTGTTCGTTTTGACATGATTAAAAAGGTTTTCAAAATGACTGAAATTAATTTTTCTGAAATTAAGGATCTAAAATCTATTAGAAAACCTAAAAAATACACTTCTAGAGTTCAACAAAGGTTAAACAAGAAAAAAGGAAAAAAGAATTACAATTCTGATTCTAGTTTTCAAAAGAAAACAAATCAAAATTGTAGTTACAAGAAGAAAGGTCTTGGTTTTATTCCACCTGAAAATCGTAAAAATGAAAAATATGTTAGAGATTTTAAATCAAAAATGACATATGTTGCAGGAAAAAGCTATGAAGAGGAGTCAAATAGCTTATCTTTGAAAAAATCAAATCAAGAGTTCCTTGCTGAAAGGAAAAGAACAGGAACTGGAGTTTTTCATTCAACTGGAGTTTTTCAAACCAGAGACACAAGAACTTGTTTTCAATGTCAAGTTGTTGGACACATCGCTCACAATTGTCCAAACAAAGTCAACAAAAAACAGGGAGTATCGGAAAAACTTAAAGAAAAAGTAGTTGAAAAGAATGATTCACCAACTACAAACTTCAAAATTGTTGAAAATTCAAAGAATGAAGTTGGTAAAAATTCTAAAAGATTGTACAAAAAGAGTGCAAAAGACAATCAAAAATGGATTGTTAAAAAATCAGGTGAAAACTCTGACAATGATTCTGATTCCACAAAATCAGAGGAGTCACAAGATGAAATCAAAGATTTGATGAATGATGTTGACATTAAATCACTGAGTGTGGAAGAGATTAAACAAATGGTTGATAAAGTTGAAAGCTCAGATTTTAATGTTGAAAAAACATTCAATGAAAATGTTAAGAAAATTTTCAAGAAAATGCTTGATGGGAAAGTAAAGGGGGTTAAAGATTTTTATGCTACTAAGAAGGCAACTTACAACCCTACTGCACAAGAATTGGAAGCCACCAAGTCAAATAAGACTTGGGTGGAAGTTTGCTTTCCTTAAAAGTCTTAGGACTTGCCGGAGATCCCAAGTTTATATCGTGGATCAGGAATCGGCATCTTTCTAATGTTTGAAGATTTTGATTGAAAGTTTTTGATAGTGTTTGAATGTTTTACAGGTTGTATGACTACGCCGGAGCTTCCAGGTTAGTAAGTGCGAAGCAGGAATCGGCATTTTAATTGGTAAAATGGTGATGTAGACGTAACATTCCTACATGTGGTAATTTTTACAATTGGTATAGAAAATGCTTACATGAAAAAGATTAATCAAGGTCATTAAGTTGAACTTGATTGGACCATACTTACAATTGGTATTTCGAATAGACAATGTGATGAACCACACTCCGAATCTTCAAATGATTATATCATAAAAACTTATTTTCCGGAAAAATCATTTTGATTAAAACAAACTTAAGTGTTTTGAAATCTAAATGAGAAAATAGTTTTGTGATAGGGGAAGTTCTGATTGTTTATGCCGAGTGAATGGCGATTTGATGCGATTCGATATCAGTTGTCACTTTATTGTACAGTTTATTTTCAAATTTCCTAAAATGTGTTTGCATTTTAGGGGGAGTAAAAATTTTTCAGAAAATCCAAAAACATTTGAAAATTTGAAAAATACAAAAACATGATAAAATTCAAAAATGAGTTTTTGTTGCATATAGAGGAAATGATAGTACATCAGTGGACTATCACAATATGCTAAAGAAATGTAATGTAAAAATGTGATAAACAATCTTACTGTGGATATGTCAGTAGGTTTTTGCACATTTAGTAGATTGTGACGAGATATAAATCTAAATTTCAAACTTGCTTGTTCTGTGGGTTAACACAAACTTGGATATATAGGTAACCCCTGAAATCTTGTTTGAAAGGTCCCTTATTATGAGATACTAGGTCTTTATGCTCAGTGATATCTGGGGTATTATCCCGGGACTTCTGCTGAAAGAAATTTCTGACCTAGTCCCCGGATAATACTTTCTGCAAATGCTTGAAACATAGCATCGCCCTCAGCAAGCTGATGAAACAATAAAATTGATAGTCGCTGCTGTTGTAATGCAAAAAGATCCTCTAAAGGGGACACACCAAAAGTCGAAGCCGTCATCTCTCTGCGTATCGAAAGATCGACCTGAGCTCTCACGGCCCTCGTACTATAATTTATTCCCCTGACAGATATCATCTGTGGTATACTCATCTGTAAGACTGAATATTGGGATCTGGATACGGGAGTATATTCAAGTAGTGGGACACACGGATAAGTTTAAGTCTCTTAAAACATTAACATCGTATCTCGGATCAATTGAACTTTGTGTGAAAATTTAAGAGGACAAACATACTGACAATCTAGGTAAATTGTTTAGAACTTAATATGAAATGAAGCTTAACGGTGTTGGTGATTGGTCTCAGAAACTGATATGATCCTCTTGCACAAACTCACAAAAATATTGTTTGTAAATATTTCTTTATTGCATTCCTTTACAATCAAAAATTACAAAAAGATTTTAGTGTGTTTTAGCATAAATTCTTGAAAAATTCAAAAAGATTTTCGACAACTGATATTGGATAGCTGATTGTCAAAATTTCAAGTGCTAAACATGATGACTTGGTTGTGAGGGGGAGTGAATCTTAAAATGTCAAAAAGGTTTGTTAAAATCCTACAATTGGTATTTTTAAAACCTACATTTGGTTCATTATTGGTTTGTGATATGAAAGAAAATTATCTGATTATATCAGATTGTTGGTGCATTTAAATTGTTAAATTTAGAAAATTTATTTCTGGGTTAAGATTGTTACAGGTGAGCCAGGTTAATTCATTCAAAGCTTACAAAAGTCAGAATCTGATCATGAATCTAAAGTTTGCTAGCTGCTGATGCTGATGAACTTAAGGAATCAAGAGATCTGATCAAGAGAATTAGATAAAAGCCAGGCAATGATCTTGTAAACAACATTTGAGTCAGACATCGATTCTAAAGCAGATGTTGCTGAAGAACAAATGAATACCAGCAAATCGTGAGGGGGAGTCTGATAGAGCCAGGAGATTCTGGAAAAGAAGATAGAGAGAGAAAAGCCCAGAGACTGATCAAGAATGAAGATGTGAAGACACAGCATTGGTGTGACTCGATAGTCGACTCGTCAACATCTGAGGGGGAGTCTGTTGGTGCACTACATCTGTCGACTTCGTCTTGTATCGAGTCTTATTTTAGATAGATTTAGATCAGGGCACGTAGAACGAGAGAATGAGAGAGAGTTAGCAAGATTTCGCTTGAAGGTTTGTGTATGTAAAGGATTTCGCTTGAAGCAGCTCAAGCGAAATCAACATGTTAAGATTTCGCTTGAGTCATGCTGAAGCGAAATCCCAATCTCTATATATAGGAGGACTAGGTCAAGCGAAATCATAAGTAATATTTGAGTGATTCCATACCGAAGTGCTGCCGGTGTGAGAACTGATTGTATTTGTGTTCAAATATCAATATAATCAGTGTTAAAGTGAAGATTCAGCTGTGTTTAAGTCAAATACTTGTTTTCCGCACCTGTATTTGATGGAATTCCTCTGAACCGACTCGTTTAGGTCGCGAACCCGATCCTTACACTCCCGATGTTTTTTTTTTTGAAAAAATTTATACATGTTTTTAAGGGTTTTGGGCAAAAAAAAATAAAATAAAAAAAGCGCCGAGTAGATATTTAAAAAAAAATAAACAAGTTTTGGTGTAACATATGTTACATTCAACATATTTGTAACACGTGTTACACCAAAACTTGTTTATTTTTTTTTTAAATATCTACTCGACGTTTTTTTGATTTTTTTTGCCCAAAACACTTAAAAACATGTATATAACATGTATAAATTTTTTCAAAAAAAAACATCGGGAGCTTTGAGTTTCCCGGGTTTTCTAAATTAAAGTGGGTTTTCTATAGATACTTACATTATATATATATATATATATATATATATATATATATATATAGGGAGGAGATCATGCGAGAACCACCCTTATTGTGAGAACCGCGAGAACCAATGTGAACACAACCTAAAATAGCTAAAAAAACCTAACCCCCCCCCCCCTAAAAAAAAACCTAACCCCCTAGCTAAATGCTAAAAACTAAAACCCCAAAAAAACCAAAAAAAAAAACTAACCCCCCCCCCAAAAAAAAAAAAATCTAAACCCCCCTCCCCCACTCCCCAAAAACCTAAACCCCCCAAGCTAAAATGCTAAAAACTAAACTCCCAAAAAACATAAAAAAATCAAAAAAAATATTTTTTAAAAATTTTTTATGCTCAAATCGCTACTTTTAGTGGCAAAAAAAAATTTTTTTAAAATTTTTTTTTTGGCTTCGAAAAGTAGCGATTTTTATATAAAAAATATTAAAAAAAAATTTGTGTGATTTTTAGCTATTTTTAGGCATTTTTGGTTGTGTTCACATTGGTTTTCGCAATAAGAGGTGGTTCTCGCATGATCTTCTCCCTATATATATATATATATATATATATATATATATACATATATAAATACAGTGTGAGGTTCATTTGGGAACACTAAAAAAGTGGGGAACCGACTCAAACGAACTCCGATTGGATTCATTCCAGCGGCGTTGGATCCGGCTCGTCGAACCCAACTAGGATCTCTTAACCCTAAATCATAACCCCTAAAACCTAAATATATTAGGGTTTGGCTTTTAGGGTTTAGCCTTAGGGTTTAGCCTTAGGATTTAGCGTTTAGCTTTAGGGTTTAACTTTAGGTTTAGCCTTTAGGGTTTAGCTTTTAGGGTTTATAGTTTAGATTTTATGGTTTAGCTTAGGTTTTAGCCTTATTTTTTAGCTTTAGGCTTTAGAGTTTAGGAGTTAGGATTTAGGGTTAAAAGATCCTAGTTAGGGTTCGACGAGCCGGTTCCAACGCCACCAGAATGAGTCCAATCGGAGTTCGTTTGAGTTGGTTCCCCTCTGTTCCCCACTTTTTTAGTGTTTCCCAATGAACCTTCCCATATACATACATATATATATATATATATACACACATATATATATATATATATATAGGGGGCCGCTAGAATGAGAACCACCACGAGTTATGAGAACCACGAGAACCAAGTGCCACGGAGGGGCGTTGACCACGAAATTTTTTTTACACCTAGATCCGTATATTTTAAGACCGGGTGTAAAAAAAAATTTCAAACGGCGCGCCCGAGGGGGTAGTTTTTTACACCCAAAGTTTGGTGTTTTTAATTTTTTTTCTTTTTTCTTTTTTTTTTACAAACTTTGGGTGTAAAAAACTAGCCCCTCGGGCGCGCCGTTTGAAATTTTTTTTTTACACCCGGTCTTAAAATATACGGATCTAGGTGTAAAAAAAATTTCGTGGTCAACGCCCCTCCGTGGCACTTGGTTCTCGTGGTTCTCATAACTCGTGGTGGTTCTCATTCTAGCGGCTCCCTATATATATATATATATATATATATATATATATATATATATATATATATATATATAGGGTAAGGATCATTTCAGAACAATAAATATTTACAGAACTCGCAGAACTCTTAATAAACAATCTTTTTATTTATATATTTTTATGTTTAGGATAATTTTATCATTTATTATGTGTATTTTTATGATTACCTACATGTTAAGAGTAATTTTATCATTTTTTATATGTAAATTTATAATTACACATATGTAAACTAGTGTTTTTACATATATGTAATTAGTTATTACACATATATATAATTTGGCTATTAGACATATGTAAACTACTTTTAACATGTAGGTAATCATAAAAATACATATAATAGATGATAAAAAGATCATAAATAAAAAAAAATATATATAAAATGATTGTTTATTAGGAGTTCTCATTAAAAACCACTAAAAAGGAGGGGGGAGACTTTTAATGAAGGATGGGTAAAATTGGAAAAAAAAAATATGTAACTTTTCAAACATTTCCCATTTCTCTATACGTTGTCATTTTAAAACAAAAATGGCACCATAAGATCACAAATTTTTGTATCTTTCATTCAAGTATATTCGAGCATATTTTTTATGACATAAAAAAAGATATATGGTGTCGTCTTGTTTTCAATACTATTATTATAGTAGTGCACATGTGCAATATAACATGTACTACAATTGCTTTACATGCTTAAAATTAGCTTTTTGAGTCTAGTTTAGCTTTTAGGGTTAGTTTTTTTGGAGGTTTAGGATTAGGATTAGCTTTTTGGGTGTGGGGGGGAGGGGGGTTTAGGTTTTTGGGGGGTGGGGGTGGGGGGTTTAGGTTTTTTTCGGGTTTATGTTTAGGGTTTAGTTTTAGGTTTTCGGGAGGGTGGGGGGGGGGGTTTAGGTTTTTGGGGGGTGGGGGGTTAGGCTTTTGGTGGGAGGGTGAATTTAGGTTTTTGGGGGGTGGGGGTGGGGGGTTTAGGTTTTTGGGGGGTGTCGGTGGGGGGTGGGTTAAGTGGTTTAGGCTTTCCGTATTAGTGTACTACACATGTGCAGTACAACCAAAATTTTTTTTTTTTTTTTTAATTTTTTTTCATATATAAAAACCAGCGAAATTTATAAAAAAAATTGAAAAAAAAAATTTGTATGTTTTTTAGGCTTTTTTTAGTTAGTTTTCGAGTTTTCACAATAAAAGTGGTTTTCATTTGAACCATCCCCTATATATATACATATATATATATATGTGGGGTAGGGATAGTGTACATTAATTTAGAAGTGTAAGAAGTGTATTATAACACTATATAACACCATATAAACACCGTATAACACTATGTAACACCATACAACACCATATAACACTATGTAACAATATATAACACTATACATCTATCATAGACATGCTATCAGACAAAATATAGTGTTATATGGCGTTATATGGTGTTACATCGTGTTATACGGTGTTATATACAGTGTTATAATACACTTCTCACACTTCTGGATTAATGTACAGGATCCTCTACCTATATATATATATATATATATATATATATATATATATATATATATATATATATATATATATATATATATATAGGGGATCGCTAAAATAAGAACCACCCCCAGTTATGAGAACCATGAGAACCACTTTATAGCCTTTAGATCAACTTGATGGATGGATGAGATTAAAAGTAACAAAAACTAATATTAAATAAAATTTGTCTTATTATGTCTTTTATATTTTAATCAAAAAGGGTAGATTGGTAAAATAACTCTTTTTTGTCTTTTTCACTTTATTATTTTTTAATTACGTTTTGTTTTATTATATTACTTTTTAGTTTTATTATATTACTTTTTATTTTTTTAAAAGATTTTTTTATTAAAAATATTTTTAAATTCAGATTTTTTTAACAAAAGACAATTTTTTTTGCAAGCCGGATTTTGCACGCCGTTTTTACGTCCCGTTTTTTGCCGCGCCGTTTTTAGCGTCACGTTTTTTTACAAGCCGTCCCGTTTTTTGCCGTCCCGTTTTAGCCGTCCCGTTTTTTGCCGTCCCGTTTTTTGCCGTCCCGATTTAGCCGTCCCGTTTTTGTACAAGCCGTCCCGTTTTTTGCGCCCCATTTTCTACGTCCCGTTTTTTGCGCCCCATTTTTTACGCCCCGTTTTTTGCCGCGCCGTTTTTAGCGTCACGATTTTTTACAAGCCGTCCCGTTTTAGCCGTCCCGTTTTTGTACAAGCCGTCCCGTTTTTTGCCGCGTCGTTTTTTACGTCACATTTTTTACAAGCCGTCCCGTTTTTTGCGCCCCAATTTCTACGTCCCGTTTTTACGCGCCGTTTATACGTTTTACGGGCCGTTTTTCTACGCCGCGTTTTTTCACGCCGTTTTTTTGCGACCGGGTTTTTAAGTGCGGTTTTTTATTCCCGGTTTTACACGCCGTTTTTACACTTTTTACGTTTTACGTTAACCTTTTTAGACTTTTTACATTTTAAGTTTTACGTTAAAATTTTTACATTTTACGTTAAAATTTTACGTTTTACGTTAAAACTTTTTACTTTTTACGTCTCGTTTTAGCCGTCCCGTTTTTTGCCGTCCCGTTTTAGCCGTCCCGTTTTTTTACAAGCCGTCCCGTTTTTTGCCACGCCGTTTTTTACCTCACATTTTTTACAAAGCCGTCCCGATTTTTGCGCCCCATTTTTTACGTCCCGTTTTTATGTCCCGTTTTTACGCGCCGTTTTTTCTCGCCGTTTTACGACCCGTTTTTTACGACCCGTTTTACGCCCGACTTTTTCACGCATCATTTTTCCAACGCGCCGTTTTTACGTTAACGTTTTTTTACGTTTTACGCGCCGGTTTCTTACGTTAACGTTTTTTCACGTTTTACGCGTCGGTTTTTTACGTTTTACGTTAAAAATTTTACGTTTTACGTTTGGCATAAAACTTTTTACGTTTTACGTAAAACTTTTTATGTAAAACGTTTTAAGTAAAAAAGTTTACGGTTTACTTTAAAAAAATTTTACATTTTACGTTTTGCTTTTTACGTTTTACGTAAAGCTTTTTACGTTTTACGTAAAGCTTTTTACGTTTTACGTTAAAGCTTTTTACTTTTTACGTTTTACGTAGAGCTTTTTACTTTTTACGTTTTACGTTAAAACTTTTTACGTTTTACGTTAAAACTTTTTACGTTTTACGTAAAACGTTTTAAGTTTTACGTAAAACGTTTTACGTAAAACTTTTTACGATTTACGTAAAACGTTTTACGTAAAACTTTTAACGATTTACGTTTTACGTAAAACTTTTACGTTTCCCGTTTTTACGTTTTACGTTAAAAAAGTTTACGGTTTACGCAAAAACGAACGCACCCAGAAATCGCAAACTCGGGAGGTGTCTCAGATATATTGTTATCATCATCGACGCCTCAAAAAAAATAAAAACCCAACAAACAAAAATAAAAAAAACCGAGTGGATTCTTAAAAAACCGATGTTTTGGCTCAGATTTTCCGATAATCAGAGGCTGCAAAAGTAGGGTTGCAGGTTCAAAAACCTACCCTCCACCATCCTTGCCGCGCCCTCGTAATCAAATTTTTTTTTTTTTTGCGTCATCATCGCCCCAAATCCAAAACGGATCAAATTCAAACATTCAAAAGCACCTGATGAACATCATTCAAAACACATTCAACAGATTCAAACAGATTCAAAAAGCACCATATTCAACAGAATCAAACCCCCAATCTATCGTATCAAAACCCACAGATTCAAAGAACACAAATCAAATCCAGCAACAATAACAACCATACATGCTGTTCATACCCAAAATCAAATCAAAAATTCTAGAACAACCACCAAAATCATCACAGATTCAAAATTAAAAATTCAAGAACACCCATAAAAAATTCACGCTACCGCCCCCCCACCCCCCACCCCCCCCCCCAAGATCATAACCAAAAACAACAAAAAAAAAACAGAGGAACAAGATCAGAACCAACAATCAACAACAAAATCACCTGCATCATCAAACCTACCACCAAACACAGGGCACGACCACCGGAACCCCCACCTTCACCTTCACCTTCATACTCAAACACCACCACAAACTATCTCCATCATCGGACTTCACGCGCCACCACACCCCCACCTTCATCTGCACTAACAAACCCTAAATTTACAACAAAGAACGACAGGATGATGGTTCAAATTGTGTTGAGTTTGCGGTTGAAATTGGTGGTGGTTGGTCGTCCGTTTCTGATGGTCTGCAGTAGAGTTGGGTGAGGATGATGGTTCAAATGGTGTTGAGTTTGCGGCGGTGTGTGATGGTATCAGCGATGGGGGAATCAATTGATGGATGGAGATCATGATGGCGGGGGGTTTTGGGACGATGATGCTGTTCGTCTTCAACAGAGAGGGGGAGGGGGAGGGCTCGAGTGGGATGAAGATGGTGGTGAGTATGGTTTGGGTTGAACAAAAATGTCTGGTTTTTTAAAATTGAGGAGAGAGGAGAGAGACATCAGAAATGAAAAGAGTCAAAAATAGGGGAGAGAGGTCTGATCGATTTAAATGAGGAGAGAGAGTGTGTGGGATTTGACATATGGGATAAATGACTAAAACACCCTTTAGGTTGGCATAATCTTATTGGCTGAAAGTGGTTCTCATGGTTCTCATAACTGGGAGTGGTTCTCATTCTAGCGGCTCCCTATATATATATATTTAGCCCCATCCCCCAATCCCTTAGTACATCCCTTTTAGGCCCATTCTCACACCCGCTTACGTGGCGGGTGACGTGGCGGCCCATCCTCCCCACACCATACATTCGAGTCTTGTTATGCAACTCCATTCTAAATGAAAGAAAAAAAGAGAACTAAGAAGAGAAAAGAAAGGATAAGAAAATAAATATATAGTTTAATTTTGTGTTTCATAATTTGAAAGAAGTGAAAGGAAATTAAAAGAAGAGAGAAAAGAAAGATATAATTTTATAACTACTTTCAAAGAATTAGTTTTTAACAATTTTCCTTCTCTCTCTAAATCTCTCCGATTTAAAAGAAAGAAAATAAACAATGATCTTCCAATTTTTTTCTTAATGTTTCTGTCCATGTCGTTCCATTAAAAACTTTTCTAGAACACTACATATTTGACCTACATGAGAATATTTATGGCAAAGTCGAGAACATACACATACATCCGCCTTGACAATATTAGAATTTGACAAAACGGAGTTAATCGTGAAGAATTTTGAATCATACATTTTCCTTAAGCCAATTATTTTTACTTCTAATTGCATGTTTTAAAGAGGTTTTTTATTTGCATATATACATAGAGCTAAGATCAATTTTTTTAACGGCTAACAAATCAATCCCGAACACTCTTGGGGCACCTACTGGACAAACGGGGTACTCCGAAAGCAAGCCGAGTCGTCCACCACCAATTCCGGGGAAAACCCAGTAACCCACTCGCCCGTAGGCACAACGGTAAATTACCAGTAAAACCCGTTTGGCTCAAGGATCGAACACAGGTTTCCCTGAGTCTCCTATCACTGCTCACCAATGTCTCACTAGCTCTTTGCACCAAATGGAAATTGAACTTGAGTCTTGAAAGAATAACAAGTCATCCTACCACTTGAGCTAGAGGTCATTGGCGAGGTAAGATCAAATGAAAAGTTGATTTTGCCTAAGTAGGATGTGAAGAAATTTTAACCATTCATTTTTCAAATAAATGTTTAAGATGAAATGTAGGAAAACAAAGGAGTATAAGAGTATGTTTAAAATTTTTTATTTATTTTCTATCTTCGCATGCGAGGTACATGCGTATTCCACCCCCGTTTTTTAAATTTCATAACTTTTTTATACGACATTATTTTTTATAAAAATTTCACCATAAAATGGACCGTCTTTTTATGTTTAATTAGAGTACCATATTGCTATATAAATATGATAATTAAAAAATCAACAAAAATGTGTTGTAATTTTAAGTTGTATAGCTATTTTGTGCTGAATTTTTGTACTGTATTTTTTTTTGTCTTAAAATTTTTTTGCTGAATTTTGTGCGAGATTTTTTTGTACTAGATTTTTTTGTGCTGGATTTTTTTTTGTGTTATATTTTTTTGTCTAGATTTTTTGTACTATATTTTTTTTGTACTGGATTTTTCCGTACTGGATTTTTTTTGTAGTTTTGAGGAAAAAAAGGATGTCACATGTCATCTTCACACTCCTAGTTATAAGGATCAAAATGTTTTAGTTTCAAAATGTCTTTCCTTTCTACTTATAAGGAGTGGCACATGTCATCATCACAATTCTTTTTAGGCTACTTAAGCAAAACCCACTTTTTAGTGGATCCTTCCCCTATATACATATATGTATATTGTCAATTTTGAATTACACACATATGTATATAGTCAATTTTTAAACTATACATAAGTGTATATTATGAAATATATATCCTTCACTTAAGAAGTGTAGGAAACTAGGTCAAACGAACTCCGATCGAGCTCATTCTAACGTTATTAGAACCGGCTCGTCGAACACTAACAAGAAACTCCGAACCCTAAAGCTAAACCCCAAACCGTAAGACTTATGCTAAAACCTAAAAACTAAAGCCAACACCCTAAAGCTAAACTCTAATGCTAAACCCTAATGCTAGACCCTAAATGTTAATGCAAAACACTAAAACTAAACCCTAAATACTAATGCTAAACACTAAAACTAAACAATAATGTTAAACCCTAAATACTAATGCTAAATTTTAAACCCTAAAGCTAAAACTAAACCATTCCCCTCAAACATATATGTGCAATACTTATTTTTTAATTTTAAAGATGTATATACATATATGTATAGTTAAAAAGATTGATAATATACATATGCGTATATATCCTTATATATATATATTGCATTTCTAGGGAAAATGTGTGGTCCAGAATGTTTCTCAAGTTTCTCAGTTAGCCTAGTGCTTCTCGCACGATCCTAACCCTATATATGTATACATCTTTCCTAAGCTTTACGTAATATACACATATATATACGTAATATACATCTATATCTATAATAAATGAAACCTTGGGGGAAACATGTCACCCTACGGTTGATGCCAAATAAGCAGACACATCATCATACATGTGGCATAGCTAAAAATCAAGGATTGGAGAAGCTTATTTTGTACGTTTCATAATCTCTCTCTCTCTTTCATTCGATCATTAACATCAAACGATTACCCCCAAAACCCTAAACAGCGATTCTGCTTCTCACCTCTTCAATCGATCCTGTTCGACGACCTTTATCAATCTTCATTATTCATCAGTGATAATCGACGGTAAGGATTCCGATATGCTCTTCTTTTACGATTGATTTATTGAATAATCGATGGTTTTGTTATTTATTGATTTAGTGATTGAATGTTAGTTAAATATCGATGTTAAATTGTCGGTTTGTTATTGTTTTTTGGCATAAGATTTTGTTTGGTTTGATTCTATTATTTTGGTTCCATCTTTTGATGAACACAACCCCTGTTTGTAGTTATTGTTGAAATTTAAACCTCGATTGATGTTGGTTTTGTTTACAGTTTGAAAGTTATTTTTTGGATTATTGATTGATGATGATCATAGTTAGGGTTTTAATCGACGATATTATAATCGATTATTCTATGCTTTGATTCGTTAGGGTTAAATATTGATTTAGTGGTTGAATGTTAGTTAAATATCGATGTTAGATTGCCTGTTTGTTATTGTTTTTTGGCACAAGATTTCATTTGGTTTGATTCTATTATTTGGGTTCCATCTTTTGATGAACACAACCCCTGTTTGTAGTTATTGTTGAAATTTAAACCCTGATTGATGTTGGTTTTGTTTACAGTTTGAACGTTAGGGTTTGTAATACACGATTTTGTTGTTTGACTGATACATGTTTTTGGTATTAGGGTTTTAATTTTGTGTTCATGTACTTGTATTTGTTGTTTATCATCAGCCATTTTGATGTTATTGATGTTCTATATTGGTTTTTTATATGATTTGAAACTCGAATAACTTAATCCTTTTTTGTTACTTTTTGATACCCTATTTGATTTTGTTTTGATTTATTGTTTTGAATTTCCTCTATATTTGGATGTAATCGTTCAGTATCGTCTGTTACTCATCAGCAATCAATGCGGATTTGAAGTTGTTTTGTTTCTGAATTGGTTGGTTAGTTGTTTTTTGATGTCGATATTGATCATTGTTAATCTATACATTTGTAATTTTTTATATTGAACTTTCATATCATTCTTAAGCTTTAGGTTTTTTTTTTATTGAACTTTTTTATACAATTTGTGATGTCGATATTGATCATTGTTAATCTATACATTTGTAATTTTTTATATTGAACTTTCATATCATTCTTAAGCTTTAGGTTTTTTTATTGAACTTTTTTATACAATTTGTAGTACTGAAATACATTACGTTGTTTTTTATTCCATCTCTTGATGAATACATTGATCGTCGATACTCAATATTGAAAGTGTAAATTTCATTTTATGTTGTTTATGTGTACAGTTTGTTCTTTAGTGTTTTAAATAAGTGATTATGGTGTTTGATGGATGATCTTTTGTTTTTTATGGTTATAAGTTAATGAATGTTATTTGAAAAGCGATTTTATATGGACTGTTTGTTTTGTGTTTTAGATGAACACATTGACTGTCGATACTCAATATTGAAAGTGAAACGCCGATTTTTGTTGTTTTTTTATACTTTTAGATGGAAGTCTTATTTGAACTGTTATTTTGTAAATGTTATATACGTTGGTTTATTGATCCTAAGTTAAATTCAATTTTATGCTGTCATTTACTGTACATAAGTTTAAAGGCGAGATGGTGTACGGATTCGCTGCCCGTGTGTGGAAGAACGACAAAAAATCGTTGGTTAGTATTGATATTATAAGCATTTAAAAAAAATTGTTCTTTAATATAAGACTTTGTGAGTACTGATATTATAATTGCCATTAACGATACTTGCCTTCTCCTTTTACAAAAACTTCCTGCTGGTTATGGTGACTGGATTAAGACGTTTGCTTATCCAGAGAAGAATGCAGTCATTCGGACCCTCGATGGGAGGTTCTTTGAAGTCAAAGTGATGAACCTTGCAGGCGACTACTTTCTTTACAACAGATGGTTGGATGTGGTCACGTCATTGAAGTTACCAGACAATTCGTGGGTTGTTTTCTAGTATGAAGAAGCTTTATCTTCGTTACGGCTGTTCTACTTTTATCAAGACATTTCTCTTGCGCCTTCTGACTATTTCTACTACAAACCTGGAAATGGAAAAGACCGACACAACTGCATGGTACTTGAACATATACAGTTTTAAATTATTTTATCCTTGCATTCATACATTGTTTTGTATGTCATGTATACCATCGATCCTGATATATGGTTTTGTACTATGTGTAGTATGTGAACAGATTGTTTGTTCATCACAAAATGCTGAATACCTGTCCTTCATATCCTGTTGTGGTGCGGTCGGCTGGAAATCATAAATGGTTTGTTCGGATGGATGTGTTTGACAATGAGCTTTACATTACTACAGGTTGGAGTCGAATTAAGAAGGAGATGTCTATAACAGATGATCATTTGTTGGTTTTTGAAATGGTTGATTTGAGGACGTTTGATTTGAGTGTTTTTAGCTGTAAGCCAGCCCTTCTAACTTTCCCACCTGAACTCTATGTTACCAAAAAAGAACCAACTGATGAGTTAATTGAAGTGTCTGATGATGAAGTGCCTAATCCGATTGTTGCACTTGGTATTGAACAGAGTGATGATGACGAAGTACCAGTTACTTTTGTTGTTGACAATCATTTTGTAAGTTTCTATTATTTACTTCTTCATACTATTAATGTAAAATTTCTGGTTATATTCTTACTAATTATTTGAATACCAGTGTTTAAGAAATTTTATTATAAAAAATTGTATTCTTATTTGTAGCGTCTGAAGAAGAAGTGGGCGCAAACGCATGTCTAGGATCGAAAGATGGATTTGACCATCAAGGACGGTGCATGTCGAACTTGGGACGTGGCTGTTGGTGTGGAGTTCTCGCAAGGTTGTCCGCGCTACAATGTCACCGGTATGAGAGAGTTTGTTAGAGACAAATAGTTGGTATATGTTTCCCAGTTTCAGATGATATATGTTAAAAGTCAAGGTATGTTGCTTTACAACTGAGCTGGTGAAGGTATATGGTATGTGTTGGTAGTATATTTTGAACAAACATGTTGTGGTTAGACAATGATTAGTAGTATTCTTTTGGTGCAGTCATTACGATGATCGTTATGACTTGATATATGTTGGTGATACTTTTTTTGTGGCCATTTCTATATGTGGCTATTAGCATCCGTAGACTTAGCATGCTTGTGTCCTGACTTTGATTAAGTTTTTTGCTACCTTTTGGTGTTTATATGAACTTCCGTACAACTTTATGACTTATATATTTAACAATATCATGTTAATATTCTATTTGAAAATGAAATGATTAACGATTGAAATTGTGTGTTTGTTAGATTATGGTACAATTAAAGCATCGAACATATTGAACAAAACTTTTGGATTATGTTTGGTTAAATTCAAGTGTTTAACTCAACGAATGACATTGCTAAATAATTTAATTCATGAAAATCAATCTTTTAAATCATCTTAACAGACAACTCTGATCCAAGTAAATATAATTTTTTTAAACTTTCAAATATCTCCTTTAATCAAATATTGGTTCTGTAAATTTTAATATGGTAACAATTTTTCATTTCAATATATAGATTAGTAACTGAATTTCCTTTCAATCTGTTTCTTAATTGTGAAGTTTCAGTTTTCGAATTATAAAAGGGAAGTTTTATATGAATTATAATCAAAATTCTTAATGCTGTTTTATTTACTTTTGGAAAGTAAAAACAGATTTTAAAGTTTTATATGGAAGTTTTTTAAAAACCGTAGGTTGACCTGTTATGTCTTTTAGGTAACCAATGATTTTTAAAACCATTAAAATCATGCCACATTTAATTAATCCATTAACTTTATTAAAAAAAATCAAGTTAAACCAAAATATTACATTAATATACTACCAAACCGTATCATAATTTTAAGTAAATCTTAAAATTCTTAAATTTTCATTATTAACAGATCCAACGTAATTTACACCTATTATTAAATTTAAAAAAAGTTAAAAAATAAAATTTCGAATTTACTTTAGTAATACTTAATTTGATTTATCGTATGTGTTTATTGTTTTCGGTGGTACTGCAAATATGTGTCTTTTTCATGCACGCCTGTAGAATATAGTTTTATGATTCTTTTGAATAAACGTTATGTATGTATTTCGATAGGTTTTGTATGTATATGTGAATGCTACAGTATTACATATTTTGTAATACAACTAAATATCTCCAAAATTTTTAATGATTTGTAGTTTTTTAAGAAATGTCAATCCATTTCTATAAATAAAAGTATATAATTACGGTAATTATTTATTCTATTAATAAAGTTAATTTTCAAGTTTACATAAATAAATTAACTGATTTCGTATATATATTTACTTACTAATTAGAATTTATATCATCCTTAAAGCAGTTTCATCATCAATCATCTATATTCTGTTGCTATTTCATCGAAATGGATGAAAATAATGTGACTATGTAAACAATCTTGATTGGAGATCGAAGTTGTTTACCATAAAGGTCAAGGTTTTAAGACTTTGGATGCGTGTGAATCCAAAGAGAGAAGGCGAAACCCTTGCTATTGAAATGGCGGTGATGGATGAGCAGGTTAGAGTTTGAATGTCATTTTTATTTAAAAAATCTAGTTTATATTTTTTTGTTGTTTATATTAACGACTTTCATTTTGTGTTTTTGATTAGGGGATGAAGATGCATGCTACTATCTGGAACAAGTTTATGAAAAAACATGAAATTTTGCTTAATGAAAATGAGTCTTATTACATTTATAAATCTCAACTTTCTGTGATTAAGTCAAATTTCAAACACTTTGACAAGCAACATGCTATTAGCTTAAACTTTGATACATCTGTTAAAAAGTGTGAGAACTTTGATGGAAGTGTATACGATATCCGGTTATCATCGTTTGAGTCCATTAAAGCCGGTGAAGTCGATGTCAACTATCGAGTTGGTTTGTACTTCATCATATATAACAACCACATCGGAAATTAATATAATATATAAATATAGTTTTTTTTAAATGTTTGCTTTTGTGCTGAGTATATTTGGTTTTAATCAAAAAATTTTTTACAGATTTTATTGGATATGTAGATGAAAGGTCTAAACCAAAAGCGACCAAAATGAAGATGGGAAAAAATAGCAAATACATGAACTTGCAATTGCTGGATGAAGAGTCTGTTTATTGATTTAGCTAATTTAAATTCATTGAAACTTTAGTATTATATATTTATTCTTTCATGATATCCTCTGATTTTTTTAATTTCTATTTATGTAGGAGTATCAAGTTAAACTGCAACTTATGGGACGAGTACTGTGATGAGATGTTTGGTTACATTCAGAGCCATAAAGAGGAAGTCCATGTTGTTCTTCTTGTGCAGTTTGGTAGTTTCAACAAGTATAAATGTATTCGCCTGTTTATAATATTTGTTAATTTTACATAATTTTGTATATGATTTATAAAAGTCAATATCCATTAACTGATATTAACTTTTTTACTCAGAGAAGACAACGCTCTCTAATGCTTTCCATATAACAAGACTGTTTATCAACGCTGACATAGAGGAGATTCGGTCATTCAAAACCAAGTAAATAGGGTTTTAATTAATATGAACTACTTATTGTTGTTGTTAAACTTTTCATTGCTTATTTTATTGTAAACAGGTTTGTGGAGAAGATATGTAAAACATCCTCTAATGGTCAGAAATCAATTGGTTCATCTGGAAGCATCAGTGTTGCGGATTACTTTTTAGTTAAGCATCCGTTTTCCAATTTCCGTGATATTACTCTGTTCGAACATGTATGTATCTAATTTTAAATATTTTAAATAAATACATTAAAGACACTTTTTTCATCAATTTATATTTACAATATCTATTTTCCTACATTTAATTTCAGCCATGTGAGGTCATAGTTGTTGGTACGGTCTTGGGTATTGATGATAAAGATGACTGGTATTACCTCGGATGTGAAGAGTGCAACCAAAAGGTGGAAACAACTTTGGTCATTGATGAGGCTGAAGACGGTGCTGAGGAACCCAAGTTTAAACAAGTTTTGGTTTGCTCATATCCTGAATGTCCTAAAGAGGTTGTCAGTGCGACACCAATGTAAGTTAATTATATTTGTTGTTAATTTATAATCGTTTTGCTTATATTATTCTACTTTACAAATGTTAATTTAATATATTTTGTGAAATACTTTTCGTCCATTTAGTTTTAGGATTCCGATCAGAGTACAAGATTCTACAGTTATTGCGTCATTGACTTTGTTTGACCGTGAAGCCAGAAAAATGTTGGGCATGACTGCAATTCAGTTGCTTGAGAAGTCAAAAGTGGAACAGGTAAATTATTTTACATCAGTCTTATTTTAAATTGTTATATATAGTACATATTAGTAATGTCGATATCTGATTATGAAGTTTTCAATAAATTTTAATTCACGTATTTTAGGCATCTTCGAAAGAGAAAACCATGCCCTATCAGTTTAAAATTTTGAATGATAAAAAGTATGCTTTCAAGATTCAAGTTGGTCAATTCAATATTGACAACCATACTGATGGTTATGCTCATAAGTTGGTGAATGATCCAGCCATAAATGAATCTTTGGAGAGCCGAATTCCAGCTGATCAGGTTAAGTCATACCATCCTTTTAATTAAAGACATGTTAGGAAATTTATTATTTTTGTTGTCTCTAGCCTTATTATTTTATGAATTGCAGGGTGTGGACGAGCCGGTTGCTGATGTTTCACTTAGTGATTTATCAACTCAGAATCCTTTTGCTCTAAAGGTATGAAATTTAAGTTAATTTCATAAAATACTAAACTTCGAAAACATTTTTTTTACTTTCTAATGTTGAATATATCATACAGGAGGCTGTGGATTCTATTGGGGATAACTTCACACCCGATTGCACATATAAAGATTGTTCAAAGACTTCGTCTGCGGAATTGAAGCGTAACCTTGCAGACGTGTATGAAGTTGAAGAAACCACCTCTCTATCATTAACAAAGGTTAAAAAGGCTGGTGTCGCAGATGTCGCAATTGATGGTGAGGAAACCATGATCAAAAGATTGAAAAGTAGTTCATGTTTGAAGTATGTGTCGCAAAAACAATTTATCTATTTTCCGACTTTTGATGCTTTGATTTGGTTTGGATGTTTGATTGGTTTGGATATTTTTCTTATGGTTGGTTGTTTTTAATGTTTGGTTTTTGAACAAAGTACTGTTTGTGTTTGGAATATTGCATATGAGTTATACTCCTTTAAGCTTTATATTTTGGTTAATTTATTTTTGTTTTATTGTTTTGCAAATTTGTCAAGTTTTATTATAGAGATAAAAAATGATTATGCTTGTATAAATTTTGTGTTTTACAAAGTATTATTTTAAAAAGTATTATTACTTTGGTTTTATCTTTAAATAGCAATTAAAGATTTCATATGAACTAATTTAAATATTGTATTAATTATATAATTAGTAGAACTATATTTTTAAGAATCCTCAATAATTTCAAACGTAGAATATGAAATTTTAAAAAAACCGCAAATTTTTTAATAATTTACCGACAAATAAAACTGGTAAAAATTTGTTTCCTTTTTTAACTTATATAACCGACAATCTTTAATTTTTTTACAAAAAAATCTGCGAGATTTTTATAGAGTTACCTCCAAATTATTTTGATTTAAATTGTTTCCTTTTTAAAAATTATAACTGGTTTTTATTTTAAATTTTAAAGTTTCCTTTTTTACAATACACTCTAATACTATAAGAACCTCTCTTCTTATTGCATAATACACACTCAATGTTTTAGACAAAATGTTCAACAATTCTAAAACAAAACACCCTCTCACGACATTCATGCATTTTTGAAGTTTGAGGTTTGGTCATTTCTCATACACGTAAGTGTTATCTTTCTGTATTATATTTATACATTTAAGTTATTCTAATACCTATTTTTATTTATTTGCATGTTCTATAGATACAATATTAGGATATGCCTAAACGTGCAAAGCCTCAAAAGTTACCTTCATTTCCTCTTCCTACTGGTGCTAAACCTTCTAATAGTACGTATTTTATTCTTATTTCTGTTTACAAATATAATAAAAAATCATATAATGTGTAAAGATGTTACGTACCGTTTAATTTTACTTAAATTCTTCCCGGTGGTGTTGGTAGAAGTCCTTTGTTTAACATTACGAATGGTAATGTTTCCAATTTTTTAGACATGAACTAATTTTATTTTTATAAATTGTTTTATTTTTTATATGCATTTTATTTTTCAGTTGATCCTAATCAAGTTGAGCATCAAGCCTATGTTGAACACAGAAAATTAAGGAAACTATATTTGGATAATAAAAGACGAAATGCAAATAATAAATACTTCACAAAACGTCATTCGGTCATCCAACGTTTCAGTATCCGATACAAATGATTGCCGTGTCGTAACACCAATTCGATCATCCTCTAATATCAATACCATGGATCGACGTATTTTGCCAACCACACCTTAAACAAGTCCGTACGAGGCGTATACATTAGGTTGGTCTTATTTAATTACATATATAAATTTTGTTTATTATTAATATGAGTTTGTTTTGCTTAAAATAACTAATTATATAAAACATAAACATCTTTCATACCGTAAGTTGATCTTTTTTTGTTGCAGTTGAATATAGAAGAAGTCCATTGTCTAATATTACAAATGGTAAATTCTATTATTTTTTACGCATGAATACAAATTTTCATTTATAGTTTGATATTTTATGGACATGCATCCTTTTTGTTTTCAGTTTCTCATAATCATGTTGAGCATCAAGAATCTGTTGAACGGAAAAAATTTAGGAAAGTATGTTCGGATAATAAAAGCCGTGATGCCAATAATAAATCTTCCACTTCAGAGAACGTGATCCGGTCAACCAACGTTTCAGTATCCAATACTAATGAATGTCGTGTCGTAACACCAATTCGTTCATCTTCTTATATTAACACCATGGATCGACGTGTTTTCCCAACCACACCTATAACACGTATGTCTAAGGCGTATACATCAGGTTGGTCTTATTTATTCATTATGATTATGAGTTTGTTTTGCTTAAAATAACTAATTATATAAAACGTAACATCTTTTATACCGTACGTTGATCTTTTTTTTGTTGCAGTTGAAAGTAGAAGAAGTCCATTGTCTAATATTACAAATGGTAAATTCTATTATTTTTTACACATGAATACAATTTTTCATTTATAATTTGATATTTTATGGACGTGCATCTTTTTGTTTTCAGTTTCTCATAATCATGTTGAGCATCAAGAATCTGTTGAACTGAAAAAATTTAGCAAAGTATATTCGGATAACAAAAGCCGTAATGCCAATAATAAATCTCCCACTTCAGAGAACGTGATTCGGTCAACCAACGTTGCAGTTGATTCTGGATGAATTCCTTTGTCTGACATTACAAATGGTAAACTCTTTAGTTTTTTTAGACAGGAATAAATTTTTTAATGTATGATTTGAATTTTTATGGATATCCATATTTTTTTTTCAGTTGCTCCTAATGATGTTGATCATCAACAATCAGCAACGAAGAAAATTTAGGAAATTACATTTAGATAATAAAAGACGTAATGTGAATAACAAATCTTCCACTTCCAAAAACGTTACTCGGCCATCCAATGTTTCAGCCTCCAATACTAATGAATGCTCGATCGTAACACCAATTCATTCATCGTCTTATATGAATACCATCGATCGACGTTTTTGGCCAACCACACCTTCAACAAGTCCGTATGAAGCATCTACTTCAGGTTGGTGGTATTTTTTTACGGATTTCAGTTTTGTTTATTATGATTTTGACATTTTTATTTTATTTCCTTGATATCAATGTATAGGTGTCAAAGACAATGTCAATATTTATATGAGTCCATGTTTTACATTCCAAATAAATAGAACTTCATCAACTCCACATTCAATAAATCAACCTTCGCTCTCAAGTGAAATATCAAATTTGAAGACGATACGTAAAGGTAAAAAAAGGTTGTCTAATAAAGGTCGCTGAGTATATCCTATTCCAATGGTTGACTTATCTTCCGACGGTCCTATTATTCCTCAACAATTAGCTGAAGATCCATATAAAGGAGTTTCTAATAGTAAGTAGCTTACACACTCACTACTTTAAATTTCATTTGAAGAACCTCATTATATTATTTTCATAAAAATGATCACAATTTGATATTTATACTTTTGTATAATAGATTATTTGGATCATGGAGATTATGTTGTTGTATGTGATGTATGTAACGCTAAGCTGTGGAAATTTGAAGCCAAAAAAGGAAGGGTTTACTCAGGAAGAACAAGTTACACGCTTTGTTGTGGTTATGGAAAAGTACATCTTCCAGATTTTAAAGAGACGTGTGAGGAATATCAAAATCTTTTCAAGAGTTTAGACGACAAGAGCAAGCATTTCTTACTGAATATTCGTCGTTTTAATTCTATGTTTGCGTTCACTTCAATGGGCGGTAAAGTTGATTCAAAAATCAATAGAGGAAATGCTCCGTATGTATACCGAATTAGTGGCGAGAATTATCATTCATTGGGAAGTCTTCTTTCTAAAGAAGGTGCTGAACCAAAATTTGCGCAACTTTACATTTACGACACAAATAATGAAGTATGTAATCGGAAAACCGTAGTTAGGTATCCCTTGAAACCATTGCATTATTTCTTTATTTGATTTATGATTGATTTTATGTTATATAAACACTTACTGATACTTTCTCTTTTGTCTTACAATTGCATTACAGTAACTCAAAGAAACCAGCTTCCGCAACTTCTGATTTGCTTGACACTGAACTCATACAGTATCTTAAGGTGGTTTTAGATTCAAATAATCAGCTGGTGAAAACTTATAGACGTGTACGAGATCGGTTGGTTGATAATCCTCATGTTGACCTAAAATTACGGCTTAAGGCAAATAGGTCTAAAGATGGTCGTACATACAACCTACCGACGTCGTCCGAAGTTGCTGCGCTTATAGTTGGAGACATTGAGGATGCTCTTGATAATAGTGATGTAGTTGTTGAGTCAAAGAAAGATGGTCTACAACGTATTAGCGAGCTTCATCCATCGTATCTCGCGCTTCAGTATCCATTGCTTTTCCCTTTTGGTGAAGATGGTTACCGAATTGATATTCTTCATAGAGAAGGAAGGGCATCAACGAAGAAGAAAGAGTCAAAATGTACAATGAGAGAGTATTTTGCTTACCATGTTCAAGATAGAGTCAATCATTTCTCTTTGATTCTCAATGCTCGAAGACTTTTGCAACAGTTCTTGGTAGACGTGAATACGATGATTGAAAGTGAACGATTACTATTCATGTAACACCCCGTGTCATGGAAGTCAAAGTCAAAGTCAAAGGAAGAAAAGATTTCTAATTGCGATCTGTCACTCCTTGCTTAACTACTAATTTGACTACCTTGACTTATAACCAATTCTGTATTTGAATCGCTTTAGTTGTATTATGTGGAGTACATGTTAATAAATCGCTAAATAATCGCAGTTAATTGCTACTCGACTTATCGCTAATCGCATCGCTATCACATCTGTAACACCTCGAAAATTCACGTCCTATAATATATTGACACGTGTCATACGCTTGAACGTGTGAAAGAATACTCTAGAGGGACTAAATTTGATAAACATGGAAAGTATGTGAATATAAGGGTTCAAATCATCAACAAAGGATAAATATACGTTACAGTAACCCTACATAATGCTCATACCCTTAAACGAATAAATCATGGATCATACGAAGCTAAATATGAAAGAAAGTGAGAGATTACAAACTACAGGGGTTAAATGTGTCAACATGTTTAAAGTATACCTCTGAGTGACCTTTTAGCAAACCCGAAGCTTTGTAACGATAAATTATACTCACTAGAATACATGATAAAAATTACACCAAGTTTCGTTATTGTATGAGAAAGTTATGATCAAATTCGTATACGAGGGGTTAAAAGCGTCAACGATGAAGTTTATGACTTTTCGGGTGACAATAAAGTTAACCGAGGACTTAACAAAGTGGGTATATGTCTTGAAGCCTTATAAGTCAAATTGGAGGGTTCAAAATGCAAGAAATAAAGTCGAAACAAAGTTTATATGGACCAAGGACCAAAAATGCAAAAATCTAAAGTTTGATTTGATTCAGGAGGGCGTCGCGCGACGCGAGGGTCCCTATGGGGACCTACGCGTGACGCTAAGGGTCCACTGATACCGAATTCTTTGCTAGGTGTCTGCCATTTCCATTCTAACCGACTTATCTTGCCTTTTCTCATCACCAAGGGTCGCCTAGACTTGCTTAGGGACATTAGGGACACTTGTTGATGATCAAGGATTAGTGGTAGCATGATTTGTCAATAATCTATGAGATTTTGAACACTATATAAAGGCCTCATGTTGCAACCATTGATCACACCTCACTTCTGCATTTCTGGAGCTTCCTGGAGCTTAAGAGCAGACCCTAAGCCTTCCTAATCGTGCATAGGACTTCTGTAAGTATGCTTAACCTTTCTTAGTTAAGTTTTTGCTTAGTTTAGCTTAAAAGTCAAACCGTCGTAATTACCGTTTGACTTAGCGATTAATCATTGATGGTCCAGTGATTAGTCGAATTGAAGGTAGTTATAAGTTGGTAATTATGTGGGCAATAAACCCTTAAAAGGGCACCCTCTGATTCCCACTCTAACTAGGTCAAATGTCGGGTCAAACTTGCTATTAAAAAGTCAACAGAATGCTTATTTTCCAATTTATGCATAATTAGCAATGTAGAACCCATACAACCTGTTTGATCATTAATATAACTTGGTAATTAGTGTAAGAACATGTCTAAACATGTTCAACCCGACAATTTTCAGTAGAGACCCGGTTCGGAACCGAAAGTCGCATAATTTGACTTTTGCTTTGACTTTCTGTTCTGACCCGTTTAAGCATGTATTAGAAATGACTTAGAGCTTTAATTGGACTAGGTTACATGCTAGTATAACCCTATGTGATTATACAACTTGGTTCATTAGTTATCCAATTAATATGCATGATTCCGTTAATTGCTCATATGTTGACCATTATGCCCTTTTCACCATAAAACGTGATTTTTAAAAAATGTAAAAGAGTAGAAACCTTAGTTACTGATTTATAAATGTGTACCCAAAATTTGACATCAGTTTGAGGTGTAGATTGAGAGTTATGCTCGTTAGCGTAATTTGAAAGCTTTTTAGCGATTAAACGCCATAATTAGCATATAGCCTATTTAAACCCACTTTTTGATATCAAACTTTTTACCCATTGATGTAATATATTATTTTGGGATTTTTGAAGATTTTTATTTAATTTTAGGCTGAGCATAACTTAGAGTTATAAGCTTGAGCCGGTAAATGTCGGTTTTGCCCTTTTGGGCTATAAAATGAGTTTTACATATCTTTTTGACCCCAAACCTTTTGCTACTGATTTTATATGATAAATAAATTATTTTAAACCTTCTGGAATAATAAAAATATCAGCTTTCTATATAGAACCCGGAAACGGCTCCTAATCGCCTTTTTAAGCGTTTTTAACGCATAGTATGTACTAAAACTATTTTAAACATACAAGGGTTGATACCTACTGATATTTTAGGTAAATTATAATATTTTAACAGTAAGCAAAAGTTGTTTAACTCAGACTTCAGTTTTGAGCTTTTCGGCTTATGTGAAATTACCAAAATGCCCCTACGATGCATAGTTTGGTTATAATTGATAAATTTCACATATATGCATTACCCTACTATCATAACTTATTAAATTAAGTATTTTTGCTGACTATATCAGACCTGTAACTCAGGATAATACTTAAACCCTTTTATAACCTTGTAATTGACCAAAATGCCCCAACGAGGCATAGTTTGTGTTTAAATTCGTTTCGGGCATAATAAAAGATATCTTACTGATGTCACAACATATTTGAGGCATATTAACTTAGGAAACCTGTATATGACTCTTACGGTTACCCGTTACGCTTCTTGCGCGTTCGGTTCGGTTTATGTAACTAGTTTGCATAAATTAGCCGAAACGGGTCAAACCTTATCGTTTTTATCTCAAAATCCAGAATGTGTATAGTATACCCATATAATGAAAGTCTTCAAACTTTTCGGGTTTAAATCACATTCTATTCCGGTCTTCGCTTAATCGTGCGTACGAACCGTATTTTTAAAACTAACCGGTCTAAGTTTAGGCTTAATTAAAGACCCGTTAGGATTCTAATAGGTTGTTATAAACCTTCGTTCCAGAATAGGAGGACCAGTAAAAGCTACTTGCATTTGCTGTTTGTGAATTATACTTGCAAAGGTAAATACTTTTAACTTATTTTCCCTTATACGGGCTTGGGGTACGGTATATAAAATACCGCTTGGTCGGGCCTTCGACCTTAATCGATTGGTGGTTAAGTATTATCGAGATGACCCGTTTAAATATGTTTTGTTTTCTTAACGCCTTTGGGGGGTTAATGACCATGTCCCGGATAGCCTTGGCATCATTTTACGAAATGGCCACGACCTAAGCGCGGAGTGTAGGCGTACACTCGTCAGTGCATAAATAAATTATGTGGTGTGTCTATTGATCTTTAACCTGGCATGAACCGGGCTACTGAACGCATAAGGAACATGTAATCCTTTTACAAGTATATATATTTAAATAATTATCCCAAGTTATAAAATGTTTGTGCCATGTGCATCCAAATCAATTTTTAATCATTTTTAAAATGAGTCGGTTAATTGTATTTACCAGTGTAAACTGACGTATTTTCCCAAAAAGATTAAGTGCAGGTACTACTCGTAATAGGCTGGATTTCTCCTTAGCATCAAAAGAGTATCGCCAGCTTAAGATTCCTAAAGTCTGTTGAACTACTGTTTCCTATTTTTATTTTTATCCACCTGTGGATTAATTTCAACTATTTGTGATACTGATATTATAATATTACATTCGGTTGAAATATATCTATCTTTGCTTCCGCTGTGCATATTAAATATTGTGTTGTTTGACTGTAATGTTGCCAACCACGTCACGATACTCCCCCATCGGGCCCACTGGTCAAATGTGGAAATATCGGGGGTGTGACAGGTTGGTATCAGAGCCAACATTGAGTGAATTAAACACTAGCCTTTTGTGTTTAATCTCAATGACACCATTGCACATTCCTAAATTTTCGAGTCTAGACAAAGAATATAGGAATAATCCAAAAATGTTTTTTTTTTTCTTATCATTGTCCTTTATATTTTGTTGTATCTTATGTTATATTGACAGGTCTAAATATGCCGCCACGATTTTTCAGACGAAGAGGACGAGGCAAGGGGCCAATCACCGCCCCCAATGATCACGAAGTCGGGCCTTCGAACAGGCGAGCTCCTTCCACCACTGCAAGTGCCGATCCTTGAGAGAACTGGAGGACCAATGTGGAGCCCGCCAGACGGTCTGTTTCACACAGTTCAACGCCTCCCTTTCGTAACTCCTATGGGCCACAGTCAGAAAACGAGCCCGATAACCCACAACCTTCATATATACCTCTACAGCGATCCCTATCGCACCATTCCTTTGGAGACCCCACTCCCGTCTTTCAGGGCCGGTTTAACCCGGCAAAATACATACAAGAACCTGTGGGTTTTAACCCATTGGGGCCAGAGGATCATTTCTCCGGCAATCATGCAGAGGACATGGACGAAGACACGGATCCCATCGAGCCTGCAACCGGGACCCCCAACCATCCTATCGAGGTCTCTGATGGTTCATCTTTTCATGGATCACCCTACCGTGGTCCAGACAGTTACCAGGCACGGTTTAACCAGTACGAGTGGTATTTTACACCCTCGCATCATTCGTCACCTCACCAGCTGCAGCAGGATCCCTCTGGGGATTCATGATTCGTGGCAGTCACGCCACCGCCTCCACCACCGCCAGTTCATCAAGCACCTCCAGAACCGCCAAGGCGTAGGAGGACAGGCGCACAGATGTCCGCGCGAGGAGGAGACTTTCACTTTAGCTCTCCTCGTCACTCAAGTGGCAGTCATTATCCGCCACTACAGGAAGACCCGCAAATGGGTGGACCTTCAAACCCAGTTGCACCGCAGCCACCACCGATGGGTTTTGATAACCCGATTCCTGCATACACTGGTTCAATGGCGTACAACCCGTTTGAGCAGCCGACTCACACCAACTATCATTACGCTGAAGCCGACCCATACTTGGTAGCGGCCAACTATAACGCCCTTCATCCTGAAGGATCGTATGGAGCTCCTTGGGGAGTAGGGTACCCAAGTCATGGGTACCAAATACCTGCTAGACCTATAGTTCGGCAACAATCGCAGCCGCCACGGTTTTCCCCACCCAAACGGGAAGAAATTCTTCAAAGATTGGACCAAGTCGAGCGAGACTTTCACAGAGATCGCAGGGAGCGACAAAGTTTCTTCCGGGGATTGACAAGTTTAATAAAAGGGAAGAGCAAGAAGGACCATTGAATCCTTCAATTATTGATTGTATTTTCCTTGTTTTCAGTTGAGCCCCTGCGTGGGTCTGTCTTGCTGTTTTGAGCCCCTGCGTGGGCCTATCTTTCTGTTAACCCCTACGAGGGTATGTTGTTTGTTTAAGTCCCTGCGTGGACTAGTATTTTAGTTTGACCCCTGCGTGGGTAACTTGTTCTGTTAAAAAGTCCCGTTTAGGGCGATGTGTAATCTTTTTAATAATTAATGGAATGTTAAGATTATAAGTTACATTTTTACCATTATATGCGTAAATAAATTATATGTGAAATAAATGAATCAAAATCATTCCTTTTAAAAAAAAAATAATCATCTGCCCATTTAAATATTAACTAAGAATCTTAAAGGTATAACCTAGCCTGCATGTCAGTATAAGACCTGGCCAAGATGGCAAGGCCTGTTTAAAAAGATTCAAATCCCAGTTAACATCTGAAAACATGTTAACGCTCCTGGCAGACGTGATTCGTTAAAATCACACACGTCATTCTTAATAGGATTCTTCAAAAGATTCCTAACTTAAACTAATGAGATATAAATCATGGGTTTAAATCATCAATTAAAATGATCATATGTGACCATACATTGGTGATATAGTGCCTACTGGCCCTGCTCATTTTCATATGAGACAAAAGACAGTAGTAGTCTATGACTCCCTGTCGGAAAAAGGTAAGGAACTATGTTCAAACCTTCATGCCTTGATCCTCTGGAATCATGGTTTATGATTTAAAATGTCCCTGTGACTAGGCCTTTTGTGCCACTAATAAAACTGTTATTGTTTTATAATTAGGTTAAATTTTAATAGAAATCCTAAATAAATGTGAGTAACAAATTAACCAAAAATGGTCTATGTTTACCATGGTTAATGAATTGCCCTAAAAGACAATTCCTTAATAAACTCCCAAATAAACTATTGTCAATATCTTATGTAACAGTTCAAGATAAATGGCTGACTCGGACGAGATTAACAGTCATCCTCTGGAGAATAATGACAATGCTAGGATTAACATAACCAGAGAAGAACTCCGTACACTGATTGATACAGCTGTATCTAAAGCTATGGAACGGCAGTATGATGAATATAGCGGGACTCGAAGTAGGACCCTATCTACACCGCATTCAAAGCCCAAGACTCATTCTGAGGCTCACAACAAGCCTCCCTCCAAGAAGGAAGAACCAAAGAAAGATGATGATCGACACTCCTCAAACCACAACAGTGCTCCATCTCAAAAGATTGTACTAAATCAAGAACCCCGTGATAAGGGTTGCTCCTATAAATATTTTGTTTCATGCAAACCCAGGGATTTCACTGGGGAAAAAGGAGCTATAGATTGTATGACGTGGTTGGATGAGATGGACACAGTTGTTGATATCAGTGGATGCGCTGAGAAAGATGTGGTGAAGTTTGTGTCTCAATCGTTTAAAGGTGAGGCCTTAGCTTGGTGGAGATCGTTGATTCAAGCCACTAGGAAGATCCCATTGTACAACATGACATGGGAGCAATTTGTTGCCCTCATCAGGGAGAACTACTGTCCTCAGCACGAGGTTGAAAAGATTGAGTCAGATTTTCTGTCATTGGTAATGACAAATTTAGATTGCCAAGCTTTCCTCACGAGCTTTAATACAATGGCGAGGTTGGTTCCGTATCTGGTGACCCCGGAACCCAAAAGAATAGCTCGTTTCATTGGGGGTTTAGCCCCAGAAATTAAGGCAAGCGTGAAGGCCTCTCGGCCAGCTACTTTCAGATCAGTAGCTGATATATCTTTGTCCCTCACACTGGATGCGGTCAGACATAGATCGCTGAGGAACAAGGATGCCGAGAAAAGGAAACGTGAAGATGACAATTCACGAAGGTCAAACAAAAAGCACCGAGGAAACAGTGACCACAAGAAGGGGTCTGAGTCAAAGAAGGATGGGCATCAATCTGGTGATAAGCCCAAGTGTAAGATCTGCAAGAGACAGCACTTCGGGAAGTGCAGGTATGAATCGAACTCGCAGACTCAGTCGAGAACTTTTGCATGTGGGATATGCAAGTCCAAGGAGCACAAGACCTTGGATTGCAAGAAGTTGAAGGACGCAACGTGCTACAGTAGCAACGAAAAAGGGCCTATCAAGTTCAACTGCCCAAAACTTGCAAAGAAGACTGAGGATGGGAAGAAGACCAATGCTAGGGTCTTCAGGATGGATGCAAAAGAAGCCGTCCAGGACGACAATGTGATTACAGGTACTTTCCTCATAAATGATGTCTATGCAAGAGTACTTTTTGATTCAGGCGCTGATAAGTCTTTCGTAGATAATAAGTTTTGTGAATTGTTGAAATTGCCTGTTAGAACTTTAAGTGTGAAGTATGCGGTGGAATTAGCAGGTGGCACCTTAGAAACCGCCTCAACCACATTAGATGGATGTTTCATATCCATTAAGAACCACTCTTTTCCTTTGTCCCTACTTCCTCTGAAGTTAGCCGGCTTCGACATAGTTTTGGGTATGGACTGGTTATCTCATAACCAGGCCCAGATTGTCTGCAATAAGAAGCAAGTGGTGATCAAGACTCCGTCTGGTGAACCACTTACCATTCAGGGAGATACCCGGTATGGACTGCTTGAGCAAGTGACTATGCTCAAGGCCTCTAAGTGTTTGAAGAAGAGTTGTGTCATCTACATGGCTCAAGTGACTATTGATGAACCGAAACCCAAGATTGAAGATATCCTTGTCATTTCTGAATACTCTGAAGTTTTTCCTGAAGAACTACCTGGCTTACCACCAGATAGGCAAGTGGAGTTCAGAATTGACATCATCCCTGGAGCAGCACCTGTTGCTAGAGCACCTTATAGGTTGGCACCAACAGAGATGAAGGAATTGAGAGCACAACTAGATGAATTGCTAGCTAAAGGTTTCATTAGACCTAGTTTATCTCCATGGGGAGCGCCGATCTTGTTTGTCAAGAAGAAGGATGGATCGATGCGTCTGTGCATCGATTACCGTGAGCTTAATAAGGTCACTATCAAGAATAGGTATCCTTTGCCCTGGATCGACGATCTGTTCGATCAATTGCAAGGGGCAAGCTATTTCTCTAAGATCGATTTGAGGTCAGGCTATCATCAATTGAAGGTAAAAGAGGAAGATGTACACAAGACTGCATTTAGGACTCGTTATGGTCATTACGAGTTCCCAGTGATGCCTTTTGGGCTCACTAATGCACCAGCCGCATTCATGGATCTCATGAATCGCGTCTGCAAGCCCTACTTGGACAAATTTGTCATCGTCTTCATTGACGACATCCTCATCTACTCGAAGAACCAAGCTGACCATGAGAAACACCTTCGCTGTATTCTTAAACTCCTACATTATGAGAAGCTCTATGCCAAATTCTCTAAATGTGAATTTTGGCTTCGAGAAGTCCAATTCCTTGGACATGTGGTTAGTGAGCGTGGTATCCAAGTGGATCCCGCTAAGGTGGAAGCTGTCATGAACTGGCAAGAGCCAAAGACGCCTACAGAGATTCGTAGCTTCCTAGGCTTAGCAGGATACTACAGGCGCTTCATTGAAAATTTTTCAAGGATTGCTGCACCCCTAACTTCATTGACTCATAAGAAGGTAAAGTTCGATTGGGGTCCTAAGCAACAGTAATCCTTCGATATTCTCAAGCAGAAGCTGAGCAATGCTCCTGTATTGACATTGTCTGACGGAATAGAAGAATTCGTGGTATATTGTGATGCATCACACACCGGAATGGGATGTGTGCTTATGCAGAAAGGAAAAGTTATTGCCTATGCTTCACGACAGTTAAAGGTGCATGAAAAGAATTACACCACCCATGACTTGGAGTTGGGTGCCGTTGTATTTGCACTAAAACTATGGAGGCATTATTTATACGGAATCAAGTGTGTGATCTATTCTGATCACAAGAACCTTCAACATCTGTTTAATCAGAAGGATTTAAACATGAGGCAACGCCAATGGATGGAGATGTTGAATGATTATGATTGTGAAATCAGATACCATCCAGGCAAGGCGAATGTAGTCGCTGATGCTTTGAGCAGAAAGGAAAGAGTGAAACCCATAAGGATCAATGCCAAGAGCATTGAGATAAATAATGGTTTGAATGAAAGGTTGTTAGCTGCACAGAAGGAAGCTGTGTTAGAAGCTAACTACCCTAGCGAAAAGCTAGGAGTAACGGAAGAGCAATTATCTCAGGGCAAGGACGGAATACTGAGGTTAAATGGACGAATATGGGTTCCTATTTATGGAGGACTTCGGGATGTTATCCTCCAGGAAGCCCATAGCTCTAAATATTCCGTTCATCATGGAGCTGATAAGATGTACCAGGATCTAAGGGCAAACTATTGGTGGATAGGCTTGAAGAAGTCTGTAGCTACCTATGTAGCTAAATGCTTGACGTGTGCGCAAGTAAAAGGAGAACATCAAAAGCCGTCAGGTTTGCTACAACAGCCTGAACTTCCCACTTGGAAGTGGGAAATGGTAACTATGGATTTTATCACCAAGTTACCTAAGACAAGGAAAGGAAATGATACCATATGGGTGATCGTAGACAGACTGACTAAGTCAGCATATTTCCTACCCATTAAGGAGACCTACAGCTCCGACATGTTAGCCCAACTGTACGTAGATAAGATTGTAGCTTTACATGGCATACCTGTGTCTATTATCTCTGACAGAGATACTAGATACACATCCCATTTTTGGAAAAGTTTCCAACAATCTTTGGGCACGCGCTTAAATTTTAGTACGGCTTACCATCCACAGACGGATGGGCAGAGTGAGCGTACAATCCAAACCTTGGAAGACATGCTTCGTGCATGTGTGATTGATTTAGGTGGTAGTTGGGATAACCACCTGCCATTGATCAAGTTCTCATATAACAATAGCTACCATACCAGCATCAAGGCTGCGCCTTTCGAGGCCATATACGGTAGAAAGTGTAGAACGCCCGTCTGTTGGACGGAAGTTGGAGATGTCCAACTGTCAGGACCTGAAATAGTATTTGAAACAACTGACAAGATTATCCAGATTCGTGACCGTCTGAAAGCTGCCAGGGATAGGTAGAAGAGTTACGCAGATCCAAAGCATAAACCTATGAAATTCGAAGTAGGTGACAAAGTGTTTCTTAAAGTATCACCCTGGAAGGGGGTGATGCGATTCGGTAAGAAAGGCAAGTTAAGCCCGAGATACATAGGACCATTCGAGGTCATCGAATGTGTCGGATCAGTTGCCTATAAGTTAAACTTACCTGAAGAGCTCAGTGGTATTCACAATGTATTCCACATCTGCAATCTGAAGAAGTGTTTCGCTGACGAATTACTAGTCATACAACATACAGATGTGCATATAGATGAGAGCTTGAAATTTGTGGAAAAACCATTGTCGATTGAAGATCGACAGGTTAAGAAGCTTCGGAGGAAGCATGTGCCTATTGTAAAGGTAAAATGGGATGCCCGTAGAGGTCCGGAGTATACGTGGGAGGTGGAGTCCACAATGAAAGAAAGTACCCTCATTTGTTTCAGTAAATCTCGAGGTAGAGATTTTTTTTAAGGGGGTGAGGATGTAAAACCTCGAAAATTCACGTCCTATAATATATTGACACGTGTCATACGCTTGAACGTGTGAAAGAATACTCTAGAGGGACTAAAGTTGACAAACATGGAAAGTATGTGAATATAAGGGTTCAAATCATCAACAAGGGATAAATATACTTTACAGTAACCCTACATAATGCTCATACCCTTAAACGAATAAATCATGGATCATACGTAGCTAAATATGAAAGAAAGTGAGAGATTACAAACTACAGGGGTTAAATGTGTCAACATGTTTAAAGTATACCTCTGAGTGACCTTTTAGCAACCCCGAAGCTTTGTAACGATAAATTATACTCACTAGAATACATGATAAAAATTTCACCAAGTTTCGTTATCGTATGAGAAAGTTATGATCAAATTCTTATACGAGGGGTTAAAAGCGTCAACGATGAAGTTTATGACTTTTCGGGTGACAATAAAGTTAACCGAGGACTTAACAAAGTGGGTATATGTCTTGAAGCCTTATAAGTCAAATTGGAGGGTTCAAAATGCAAGAAATAAAGTCGAAACAAAGTTTATATGGACCAAGGACCAAAAATGCAAAAATCTAAAGTTTGATTTGATTCAGGAGGGCGTCGCGCGACGCGAGGGTCCCTATGGGGACCTACGCGTGACGCTAAGGGTCCACTGATACCGAATTCTTTGCTAGGTGTCTGCCATTTCCATTCTAACCGACTTATCTTGCCGTTTCTCATCACCAAGGGTTGCCTAGACTTGCTTAGGGACATTAGGGACACTTGTTGATGATCAAGGATCAGTGGTAGCATGATTTGTCAATAATCTATGAGATTTTGAACACTATATAAAGGCCTCATGTTGCAACCATTGATCACACCTCACTTCTGCATTTCTGGAGCTTCCTGGAGATTAAGAGCAGACCCTAAGCCTTCCTAATCGTGCATAGGACTTCTGTAAGTATGCTTAACCTTTCTTAGTTAAGTTTTTGCTTAGTTTAGCTTAAAAGTCAAACCGTCGTAATTACCGTTTGACTTAGCGATTAATCATTGATGGTCCAGTGATTAGTCGAATTGAAGGTAGTTATAAGTTGGTAATTATGTGGGCAATAAACCCTTAAAAGGGCACCCTCTGATTCCCACTCTAACTAGGTCAAATGTCGGGTCAAACTTGCTATTAAAAAGTCAACAGAATGCTTATTTTCCAATTTATGCATAATTAGCAATGTAGAACCCATACAACCTGTTTGATCATTAATATAACTTGGTAATTAGTGTAAGAACATGTCTAAACATGTTCAACCCGACAATTTTCAGTAGAGACCCGGTTCGGAACCGAAAGTCGCATAATTTGACTTTTGCTTTGACTTTCTGTTCTGACCCGTTTAAGCATGTATTAGAAATGACTTAGAGCTTTAATTGGACTAGGTTACATGCTAGTATAACCCTATGTGATTATACACCTTGGTTCATTAGTTATCCAATTAATATGCATGATTCCGTTAATTGCTCATATGTTGACCATTATGCCCTTTTCACCATAAAACGTGATTTTTAAAAAATGTAAAAGAGTAGAAACCTTAGTTACTGATTTATAAACGTGTACCCAAAATTTGACACCAGTTTGAGGTGTAGATTGAGAGTTATGCTCGTTAGCGTAATTTGAAAGCTTTTTAGCGATTAAACGCCATAATTAGCATATAGCCTATTTAAACCCACTTTTTGATATCAAACTTTTTACCCACTGATGTAATATATTATTTTGGGATTTTTGAAGATTTTTATTTAATTTTAGGCTGAGCATAACTTAGAGTTATAAGCTTGAGCCGGTAAATGTCGGTTTTGCCCTTTTGGGCTATAAAATGAGTTTTACATATCTTTTTGACCCCAAACCTTTTGCTACTGATTTTATATGATAAATAAATTATTTTAAACCTTCTGGAATAATAAAAATATCAGCTTTCTATATAGAACCCGGAAACGGCTCCTAATCGCCTTTTTAAGCGTTTTTAACGCATAGTATGTACTAAAACTATTTTAAACATACAAGGGTTGATACCTACTGATATTTTAGGTAAATTATAATATTTTAACAGTAAGCAAAAGTTGTTTAACTCAGACTTCAGTTTTGAGCTTTTCGGCTTATGTGAAATTACCAAAATGCCCCTACGATGCATAGTTTGGTTATAATTGATAAATTTCACATATATGCATTACCCTACTATCATAACTTATTAAATTAAGTATTTTTGCTGACTATATCAGACCTGTAACTCAGGATAATACTTAAACCCTTTTATAACCTTGTAATTGACCAAAATGCCCCAACGAGGCATAGTTTGTGTTTAAATTCGTTTCGGGCATAATAAAAGATATCTTACTGATGTCACAACATATTTGAGGCATATTAACTTAGGAAACCTGTATATGACTCTTACGGTTACCCGTTACGCTTCTTGCGCGTTCGGTTCGGTTTATGTAACTAGTTTGCATAAATTAGCCGAAACGGGTCAAACCTTATCGTTTTTATCTCAAAATCCAGAATGTGTATAGTATACCCATATAATGCAAGTATTCAAACTTGTCGGGTCTAAATCACATCCTATTCCGGTCTTCGCTTAATCGTGCGTACGAACCGTATCTTTAAAACTAACCGGTCTAAGTTTAGGCTTAATTAAAGACCCGTTAGGATTCTAATAGGTTGTTATAAACCTTCGTTCCAGAATAGGAGGACCAGTAAAAGCTACTTGCATTTGCTGTTTGTGAATTATACTTGCAAAGGTAAATACTTTTAACTTATTTTCCCTTATACGGGCTTGGGGTACGGTATATAAAATACCGCTTGGTCGGGCATTTGACCTTAATCGATTGGTGGTTAAGTATTATCGAGATGACCCGTTTAAATATGTTTTGTTTGCTTAACGCCTTTGGGGGTTAATGACCATGTCCCGGATAGCCTTGGCATCATTTTACGAAATGGCCACGACCTAAGCGCGGAGTGTAGGCGTACACTCGTCAGTGCATAAATAAATTATGTGGTGTGTCTATTGATCTTTAACCCGGCACGAACCGGGCTACTGAACGCATAAGGAACATGTAATCCTTTTACAAGTATATATATTTAAATAATTATCCCAAGTTATAAAATGTTTGTGCCATGTGCATCCAAATCAATTTTTAATCATTTTTAAAATGAGTCGGTTAATTTTATTTACCAGTGTAAACTGACGTATTTTCCCAAAAAGATTAAGTGCACATACTACTCGTAATAGGGTGGATTTCTCCTTAGCATCAAAAGAGTCTCGCAAGCTTAAGATGCCTAAAGTCTGTTGAACTACTGTTTCCTATTTTTATTTTTATCCACCTGTGGATTAATTTCAACTATTTGTGAGCTACACGCACTTCTACTTCATTTTCACCTTTGAATCTTAACTTTTAACCGTGAAATCAATGGATTTGAGGTGTTCTAGGGTGACGTCATCATGGAGTTCTTATGAACTTCAAGATTTGGCTTCATTCCACCAAGAACAACTTAGATCTGAAGGATTTCCATATGATTTAACATTATTTTCACCTAGATCTAAACATTTTCGGAGTTAATAGGATTGAAAGACGTTTTTCTGACTTTCTTTCAACTCTTTTACACTCATTACTCTCAAAAACCGAGGGAATCAGAGCTCATTCAGGCCTTCTACTCAATTCTTAGTGAAGTGTCGGTCTGAGATCTGATTTCTATCAAAGAGACAACCGATTCCGAATTGAACTTGAACCACCGTCGAGAAGAGTTAACTGATGGGATTTGGGTGATACCTGCTCGATCGGGCGACTTGGGGCTCGACGAGGTTCCGTTGTTTAGTACGTTGTCATACTGTCTCGACCAGACCGCAAAACTTTCAAATGTTCAAGTTCAAAACGATCAGATTGTGGGACGGGTTGCCGTCCGATCGGATTGCCATCCGATCGAACCGCAATCCGAACGGATTGCACTTGGACTCCAACACTTAAACATTTTACAATTTTCAAAGATGATCAGTTTCTAGCGGATTGCCACCCGATCGGTAGACCATCCGATCGTACTTCTCTGATTTTAAAGTGCTACTACAAAAACTTCAAAGCCATTATACACAAACACATCCATCCCAAACGAGTGTCAATCCGACCGAATGGCCATCCGAACGGATTGACATCCGATCGAATGGTCATCCGTTCGGATTGCCATCCGACCGGATGACCACTCGTCACTTGCTTCACTTGCATCGTTTTACGCACCGCCCTTCGCTTACGCTATCGTTCTGATCAGGCTCATTCACTCTAGCGCTCCTTTCAATCCATTAACTACCATCGCAGTGAGTATACTCGAATCCCTTTTTGCTTTAAGCACTTTTGGGTGTTACATACGTTACTTACTCTAAATCTCATCGACACACAACGCAAACACTATTATACGCTGACCGTTATTGCATGCTACTTGTTACTTGATGAATGCTTGTATGTTATGTTAACACAGTGATTATTGCCTGACGCCTTAGCAACGATAGTACTATTTGTTTGGACTCAGCACCTGTCGTGGACAGGGGTTGTTAAGGTTACTTCTTCACGTATCACAATGGTGATATGTATTGTGCATTCTACAACTCGCAGTCTAGTCTGTGCATATTTCATTGTCGATATCCTACAAGCTTCACACTATACATGTTACATGCTGGTTATGCGTAAACGCTTTCGAACTCTATTATTACTATTAAACTTGTATACTCACCTTTACACTGTGTGTATTGACCTCTATTTTAACGTATATGACAGGTGTTTAGGATGCTTGCCTGCTTCTGTGGAATCAAGTAGGATGGAGTCTAGAAACAAACTAAATAAAATCTGAGTTGTCGGAACGGATATTTATCTTTGAGAACAATGTCTATAATAACTGTTTTTATTTTATATGTTTGTGGTATGGGACATGAACCTTTAATATATTATAACAAATAGTTGTTATGGATTCTCCTGGACAATCTGTTTCGCTTAGTGCCGCACCCCGATGTTTCCGCCATCGGTTGGGGTGTGACAATTCATACGTCTACAGCAAAATAATCTGAGATCTGAGACATATGAGAACCTTAGAAAGCTTGGACAAAATGGTAATCCAGATATGTCAAACGTTGGAACACGCGTACTACTACCGTCTTCGTTTACCGGAGGATCGCGTTATATGAGGGAGAATTATTATGATGCGATGGCCATTTGTAAATGGTTTGGTTACCCTGATTTTTTCATTACGATAACGTGTAATCCGAAATGGCCGGAGATTAAATGATTTCTGAAGGACAAGAACATTAATCCGGAGGATAGATCGGACATTTTATGCCAATTGTTCAAAATTAAGCTTGACGCAATAATGAAAGACTTGCGAGAGAAATCTTTATTCGGCAACGCATCGGCATGTAAGCATCCATTTAATTGAATTACTTTATTATAGTTTTTGTGGTCTGCTACGTTGATAACCATAACTTAAAAAATTAGTATTTTAATATTAATTATCCTATTGCAGTTGTGTATACGATAGAGTTTCAGAAACGAGGTCTACCGCATACCCATATCTGTCTGTTCTTAAATGACGAAAGCAAGCTTCCTTCGGTTGAGCATGTTGACAACTTTATTTCTGCCGAGATACCTGACAAAAACTTAGATCCAGATCTGTATACTCTTGTTAGCGACTACATGATTCACGGACCTTGTGGTGTTGCAAAACCAAATTGTCCGTGTATGGTAGATGGTAACTGTTTGAAGAAATTTCCTAAGAAGTTCTCTGAGCAGACTACTCTAGATTCGAATGGTTATCCGGTATATAGATGAGCAGATTTAGGATTTTTTGTTGAGAAATCTGGTATTCAGCTTGATAACAGAAGTGTGGTTCCGTATAGCAAAACCCTTTTGAGACGTTATCAGGCACACATTAACGTCGAATGGTGTAACCAGGCTGCGTCCATAAAGTATTTGTTTAAATACATTAACAAAGGACCAGATAGGGCAGAATTTGGTTTTGTACAAAATGCCAATGAAGGTCAGTGTGAAGATGGTAACGATGAAATCAAAGAGTATTACGATTGCAGATATCTATCGGCTTGCGAAGCTTCATGGCGCATCTTTGCATTTGATGTTCATTACCGGTATCCATCCGTAATCAGGTTTCCGTTTCATCTACCAGATAAACAAAACGTTGTATACGTCCCTGATGACGATCTTGATAGTGTTCTTCAAAAACCATCTGTTGCTTCAAAGATGTTTTTAGGGTGGATGGAAAAGAACCAACAAGATCCGTTGGTGCGCAGCCTTACTTACGTCGAGTTCCCAACTAAATTTGTTTGGAAGCTGAAGGAAAGGATATGGGATAAACGGATAATAGGCAAAACCATTGGTCGAATTCACTGTGTTAATCCTTCGATGGGCGAGACTTACTTTTTAAGAATCCTTCTTAATAAGGTAAAAGGCCTAAGTCTTTTGAAGAGATTCGTACTGTGAATGGACAAGTCTTCCCAACATTTAGAGATGCGTGCTACGCTAGAGGCCTTTTAGACGACGACAAGGAGTATATAGAAGCTATCAAAGAGGCGTACTACACAGGTTCAGGATACTATCTTCGTAATCTGTTTTCTACAATGTTGGTGTCTAATACATTATCAAGGCCTGAACATGTTTGGGAAAACACATGGGAGTACCTTGCGGATTGTATTTTATACAATCGCCAAAAGCTTTTGAGGATCGAAGGTACGCAAATTGTTATTTAATATTTTCACAGTTATGTCTTATATATTAGTGTTTATTAATTTCATTTTTTATTTATAAGAATTTTAATAATTTTTTTATATAATTGTAATAGGTTTGTCTCTTCCAGAAGAACAAATAAGGAACCTAACGTTGCTGGAAATTGAGCTTTACTTATTACGTAACAACTTAAGTTTAAGTCGGTTTCCGTCTATGCCTCAACCCGACAGTGAATCAATATATTCAGCAGACAACCGTTTAATTGCTGACGAGCTTGGGTACGATGTAAGCGCTACTGCCATTGAGTTTGATAATAATTTAAGAAGCCTAACCGATGAGCAGCGTTTATTGTTTGATGAGATAATTGCAGCAGTTAATAGTAATGCGGGTGGTCTGTTCTTCGTCTATGGCTACGGAGGGACTGGTTAGACGTTTCTGTGGAAGACATTATCTGCATCCATTAGATGTAAAGGAGATATTATATTAAACGTTGCATTAAGTGGAATCGCATCTCTTTTGTTACCTGGTGGACGTACTGCACATTCAAGGTTTCATATACCTTTGAATTTAACAGAAAGCTCGATGTGTTTTATTAAACCGGATGATGACGTTGTTGATTTATTAAGGAAAACGAAATTGATAATTTGGGATGAAGCACCGATGAATCATAAACATGCGTTTGAAGCACTTGACCGAACAATGAAAGATATCTTCAAATGTGAGATGACCTTTGGTGGTAAAGTTATGGTGTTCGGTGGTGACTTTAGACAGATACTTCCGGTTGTACCAAATGGTAGTAGGCGAGAAATCGTTAATGCTTCAATCACGTCGTCGTATATTTGGAGTACTTGCAAGGTCCTTACGTTAACGAAAAACATGAGGTTAACTGTAGGAGCCAACACATCTGATATAGAGGAGATTAAACATTTTGCGAATTCGTTGCTCAAGTTGGGGGAGGGGAAAATTGGTGGCAGTGACGATTGTGAGGTGGTTATAGATATTCCTGAAGATCTGTTAATCAATTGCTCTGTGGACCCTATGTCAGCTTTGATCGACTTTGTATACCCTTCACTTCTTCAACTGTACAAAGATAAAGATTATTTTGCTGAAAGAGCTATACTGGCACCAACAAATGAAGTTGTTCAAGAAATTAAAGAAAGATTGCTTGCTTCGTTTCTTGGTGATGAAGTGGAGTATCTATGTTCTGATAGTATTTGTCAAACTGATCAAGCAAAGAATGACGCACATGCGAGACTATATTCTCCCGATGTTCTGAATGGTCTTAAAATATCTGGTCTACCTAATCATCAATTAGTCCTTAAAGTCGGTGTACCTGTAATGTTGCTTCATAATATCGATCAACAAAATGGTTTATGCAACGGTACGAGACTACGAATTACTAAACTTTATAAACGTGTTATAGAGGCTGAGATTATATCCGGAGGAAACATAGGGACAAGAACATTTATTCCACGAATCAGTTTGACACCGTCGGATAAAAGAATTCCTATCAAGTTTCAATGACGACAATTCCCCTTAAATGTATGTTTCGCAATGACTATAAACAAAAGTCAAGGACAATCTTTATCAAGGGTTGGATTGTATTTGAAATATCCAGTTTTTTCACATGGTCAGCTTTATGTTGCGTTATCTAGAGTCAAAAGCAGAGCCGGTGTGAAGTTGCTTATACTAGACAAAGATGGGAATGTAACGAGTAAAACAACAAATGTAGTCTACAAGGAAGTTTTTTCCGGGATTTAATAATTTTCTGTTTGTTTCTTCCAATGTATGCGTTTGTACAGAATATTACATTTGAAAGTAAATAATATATGGTTTTGGTTGAACCCGCGTATTACGCGGGCATTAACCTAGTATATGTATATAGTCAATTCTAAACTATACATATGTGTATATTACGAAAAGCTTAGGGAGATGTACAGTCTATAATGCTTCTCAAATAAGGTGTATTTTTCTTTGGATCCCTACCCTATAAATGTATATATATTAAAATCTATATACTTTGTTAAACATTTAAACGCATTAACATTTTCCTTAAATCCATTAAAACTCATTTTAAAATAAGCACATTAATCTTTTACTCATCAATACTTATTAGTAAAATTTAAACCCATTTAAAATTGGCCCAAGAGTTTAAAACTAAACCCATTAAATATATAAACCCACTTAAAATTGTCCCATTTTATTTACTTTGCCTTGGATACCAAAATAGGATTACTAAGACCTGCTTTGTATTTTCTAATTACAGTGAGTGTGAGGTTTGGAAGCTAGAATTTGTTGTTTGGTTTATGCCATGAAGTGTGTGTCACATATACTTATTTAAGTGATTAAAGCTATAATTTGTTGTTTGGTCACAGTTTTTTGGTTAACCATTATTTTCTATAGAAAGTTAAATTTGGTAATTAGGTCTCGAAAATTTGTTTAATGAATCTATTAGTCCTTTGACCTTTCGACACCATTTGTCACGTCAATTCTAATGCTTCAAACACACTCACCATCACTAATGTGGAATGCGGAACCCCGTCCTCAAAGGCTTGTGAGGATGAGGTTTGGAAGGGAGAGTTTTCAAAAAATAAAATAAAATAATAATACTAAAATAGTCATCCTATGTAATTTATTTATTCTTCTTCATTTTAAGTTTTGTTTTTTTATTCTAATAAAATTTAATTTGTATTTATACAAAGTATATTTATATACAAACTTGTAAATAATTTGTAAAACTTTTGAATATGTAAACTTGTTAAAATAAAATAAAAAATAGATAAACCTATGATAATAAAATTCAAGTTGGCTAGAAAATCAAACAATAGGTTTTACATATTTCTAGAACAGCAGTAGTTATTTGACTATACAATTTGACAAAGCTTGGTCATTTGGACCATAGTGCGATAAAGTGGTTTGTTGAATTGTATCGAGATAGGACTACTGCACGTTATTCCTTGTCTGCTATTTTGGTCGGAGTCGGAGGTCCGGTTCTCTATCTAGGTGTCTCATTTTTTATGCCTTTTGAGCCTAATTTGGTTTGGGGTTGAAGGCTGATTTCATTGTCTTGTTCCCCAAATTGTTTAACCTAGTTTTTTCTCTTTACATACCTAGTCTTGTATTGTAATCTTTGGCATTCTAAGCTTAATGAAATAGCCTAGTTGCAACCCGTGGGCATAAGTTCACCGTTCGGTCCGAACAACGTAAAATTCTTTGTGCCGTGTTCATTATTTTTTGTATAGCGTTTATATCATTTGTACATGTGTGTTGGTTCCATTGCGCCCCTTGATACCTAACAAGTGGTATAGTACCAGATTCGTTGTTCACACAAGGGTTTGGTTGTGATGGTACTGACCATCGACTAAGACAACAAAAGAAGCCTTTTGAATCGTCGGTTCGTGTCCGAGTACCATTGCCATGTACGAAGCAACCATATATGTTTTTTCTTAGTCGCAAAAGTTAATGGTTATTTTCTTTGCAATTATGACTAAGCTTTATGGGGGCCGGCTTAGGCCCGGCGAGGCCCGGCGCCGGTCCCCCACACCGCCCCCCATGTTCCGTCCCGTCTTGACCGGCAACCCATAGCCGAAGTCGACGTGCCCTTGATCTCTCTCTCTCCTCTCTCTCTTTCTCTCTCTAAATAATCAAATAAATTATATATTTTAATTGTTTTTATAAATTATGTGGGGCCCCATCCTCCACCCCTCTCAAAAGTGAAGGAGACCCATCCCCCATGAGCCGGTGATGTGACGCCTACGTGACGGCCCATCCTCATGGGGATGGGCCTCACCATACCCTCTAGTCTAAGGGGTTTTGTATTTGAGGTGTGTTAGGAAAACAAAGAAAAGGTATTATTATTCTTTTGTTTTTGTTTGATCAATTGGGTACCAATTTTATATTATTAAGCTGTCGGTTTTTTTTTTTAATTCGATTGGAGCCACTAATGAGGTTTATTCAGTCATTGATCGAGTATGACTAGTGACCTAAGTAGGATTTTGTTTCTGAGTTCGGGTTAACTATGATTATTGATGTGCTAAAAGTAGTTTAATAAAAATTAACTAAATTAACTTAACTTTTACTCTAGACTCTCTAAGACTCGACTAAAGTACTAACCGGTAAGTGAACCGGTCGACTCTAGTTAAGCTATGTAAGTCCGGATATCGAACTCACGAGAATCTTTAGACTGCGTAAACTAGACTCTATAGACTTAACAGACTTAACAGACTAATTTGATTTTATGTTTTTGAGAGGCGGTTTTTCTAAAATCCTAAACTGCAATTAATTAAAGTTAACTAACGAAAATAAACTTGAACGTGACTGAAACTAGGATTGACTCAGTGATAACAAATAACTACCTAGGTTAGACTCCCTAATATTATCGTATGGCTTTCTATCGGATGCTAATGTGTTGTGGAACCGGGATCTTCAAATGCTAAACCCTAAGAGGAACCGAACATGACTCCCGACCCTTCTAGGGAAGACACCTATGGAAGTCGAAAAGGCTGTTACGAATACTGGTTAATTAGACTCCCTCACGGTTATCTAATTATCTAAGAAAAGTGTCCTAAGGTGACTAACTACCTCACAGTGGAAAGTCTAAGGCAACTATGGAACTTGATTTGGTTCTATAGACAAGAAATTGGCAATGCAACTAAAACAGGCTTCTCACAAAGACCTAATCCTAGCAATCAACCAATCTAGACCTATCAATAACATAGCACCTCACAGTGACCAGAGTTAGTAGAATATCTAGACCTAATTAAATCGTGAATATTGTTTATATGTTTTATTGCCCAATTCACCAAGAGATTTCCCGAACCCACAAGGACCTAAGAATCAACACAAACCCATTATGTGAAAGACATTCACCAAGATCTGTGTGAAACAATAAATATTCAATAAATGACGTCGGGTTAAAATGAGTTGTATATTACATAGTTCGTGACGGTTTTTAGTATATTAAACATATTAAATTGTTTGTGTTATATATTTATGGTGTATTGGTGTTTTTATACTTAACAAGTATTAAATAAGGATTAACGATAGTAAACGAGCTTGAAAACGGATTCGACAAGCTAACACGAGAATTGAAACAAAAGAAAGTCAAACTGGTTCAAGCCCGCGACACGCGAGAGCTGGCTCGCATTGTTTCACGACACGCCGGGATGGATCAAGTAAAGTCGGTTAGCATAAAACGTGTCAGTCAAGTTGTTTACCCCCGCGACACGCGGGGGGGGGGGGGGGTATTCTTGTTTACATCCGCGACGCGCGGGTGAAGATGGCTACGGGAAGAATTATTTAATCGGCCAAACTTAGGTTTTAAAGACACTTTTTGATATCTTTCGAAGTCAGCCGTCATTCACGAGACGGAGGACGAAATTTGGGTGTTATTCTTTCAACATTCAACATCTTCCAAGCTGTTTTCCATGTTCCAAGCGTTCTCGATTAAATCTGAAGATTCAATGACAACAATGAGCAAAAACATTGTAGCTCCTACCCGGATGAATGATTGTGCAGTTTTTCATTAAACTTTGTTTATGAATTTGTTAAACTGGTAAATCTTGACTACTTGTGTTGGATTTGTGCAACGTTTTATTATATTTGAATTATTTATCGTTTTATAAAGCGCATTGGCAACTTCCTTACGTTGTTAGCGGGTTGGTAATTTGGTGGATAATTGGTATAATTAAACGGATTATTAGATTGCATGGTGAATGTTAAAAACTATCTCTGATAATTAATCAAATCCATTAATCCCAAGGCCATGTCTATGTGGTGTTTTGAATTTACAAACAGGTTTTTTTGTTAAACAAACTATCAGGATTCCGGGTGGGGGTTGCTTTTTCTCATATTGATCACAACTTCCGTAATTAGTTTTCTTGCTTTAAAACCAATTAATTAAACCCCCAAGTTAGGTAATTTTAGTTTTCATTAAAATCTTCTACACTGACCACAAATTCCCCGTGGATACGATACCCTACTTACGTTATCTACGTAGTTTAATTAGGTTTTTTTTATTCACCCTAACGACAGTCATCAATAAACAAGTATAGATATGCAAACACACCAACTCAATGAACCAAAGTCATTTACTTTTCAAGAAAAATCCATAAACACAATTAATATCCGATAAAAATCAAAACTTTATCTATTTGTTCATCTCAACCTAAGTAGTATAGGCTTTTAGCCAAGAAACATTGTTGCAAATATCAAAACACAAGTTCTAAACAAATAATTCATCAAGATAAGAAAGAAAACTAAGAAAGAAGATAAACCGGGAAGACAAAACTCGTTAAATCTTCAATATTGTGACTTCCAGCTCCTACCCAATGATTCTCGAGATTTCTTGCCTTCAATTCTTTGCTAAATCAGCTCCTTAATTCGTCCTATGATGTCCAATTTCGTCTAGGGTTTCAATTGTGGTAAAATTATAGTATTTATACATTTCCATCACATAAACCCCTCAAATTAACAAATTTCGCTGCTGAATGGAGCCTCTCGCCACCCGCAAGAGGCAAAGCATAATCCGTCGTGCCCTGCGGCACTATAAATAAGTCAAACAGTCAAATTTCAAGTCTCGCTACCCGTGAGACACTTCCTTACCCCCTTCGCGGCCCGTTAGACACCATAACTGTCACACCCTGGCTTTGCGGAAGCGTGGATTTATTTTGGTGTGACTTCTGAATACCATAGCACAATCACAACAATACTATATGAAAATAAAACCATGATGTTCATCCATTCAACATGTTTTAAAAGTTACCAAGACAACATTGTTTAAAAGTCGACACATGAAACGAACTACAACCACGACATAATTAGAACTTGTTCATGAAACACAACCAACAGACATGCATAAAAACACAGTTTAAGACTTGTGACCCATCCAGGCAGAGATCACATTTCCTAAACTCGGATGACATCATTATTCCTACGCAGCTTAACCTCATTGCATACTTGGCCAGATCCATCAGTTTCCTGAAATACATGTAGTTTGAAAAATCAACAAAAGTTGAACGAGTTCATGTGTAAGTGAGTATGTAAAACATTTGTAATATGTCAGTATGTATGAAAATCCCTGGTATGTAGCAATTAAGGAAAAAGAGATCACCATTGGGTTGCAAAGCCAATGATATGTGTGAAGTGCTGTAGGAAGACTCAAACCTAGCAGATTTTTGCGTCGGGCTCATAGTCACTCCATGGTCCGTACAGTGGACTCAGGAGCTGGGCTCGCTACACCCATATAGATCTACCGCTCATGACCCTCGGTCCTACAATGATGATTAATGGCCTCAAGTTCCAGCCTACCCACTCACATGATCTAAGTAGTAAACCCTCCTTAAGCTAACCATACCATGTATATAAAAGTCTGTAATAACTGTAACATGTATTCCACCCCCGAAGTATAAAAACTGAAAACAGTTAAGAGAAAAGGGGGACATGAACTCACAGAAGTGCGTATCCAGAAACATCAATCTCCAACTCTATCTGCTGCGTGACGACCTACACGTACTAATTCCTATTAGACGGATGGGCCGTGCCTTGGCTTAGGGTTTAACGTTTTATTGGAGAAATAGTTAGGTAACTATTCCGTATTCACACTTCTTATTTATTGTATATTTCCTTCCCAAGGATGGGGGTTTGTAATACATGTATGCTTTATAATTCCAAAAATATATTTTTAAGTCTCACTTGAAAAATATATTTTAATCACTTGTCTAAAATATTCTAACTCCAAAATATATATATTTTTCCCAAAAATATTATATTTTACTTCATACAACTTCCAAAATAATACTTTATCAAAATACACACATAAGAGTATCTTCCGAAAAATACATAAGTTACATTTTAAAGTTCGTGTTGTTATAACAATACCGGCGTAACTTAAATATTTATTTGTGATAGCGTTGGTATTATTTTGGAGTCGAAACTTTGTAATATTTTCAAGTTATATTATTTTTATCCTAAAAATAATATATCTAGTTCACAAAATAATCACATAATCACACAAGCGTTTTATAATGAAATATATATTCTAAATATATATTTAACAAGTTTTATTTACGAAAATCCACCTCCGACACTTTGTAATTTTTGAAATAATATCATGGCGAAGTTTATTTTGAAAACCAAGTTAAAAACACATTTATAAACATTTGTTACAAAAATATTTCTAAGTGTTATATTTCTGGAAAAATTTCGCCAGAGTTTCCTCTGTAACTGGAGGTGTCCACGCTTACTAGCGTATCATTTTCTTTTCAAAATTCAATCAAATAATCATCAGTCAACAATATACAATCTTTAATCACTATCTTGACAAAAACAACCCTAAAATCATAAACTCATGAACTTGAAAGTGCGTAAAAATATGTAGTAACTTTCTAACATATTTAGTAGATCTTGTTATCTTTAAAAATAAAATTAGTTTCTTATAAACTTTATTTTTAAAGAACTTGAAGTTTTACAACTTCTAGTCAAGATTTTTAAAAACAGTTCTTTGTTAAATTTCTTGTTACACAAGTGTTTACACACTTGTTCATTTACTAATAATGTGCTTCTTTCACAAAATACCCGGGTTATGACAAAACTAGTGTTTTCTGCTTGGTTCTTCCGAAAAACCACTTGTAGATCTTTAGACCCACAAGTGTACAACTTCATTTTACAAGAAAAGTCATGTTTATTCAAGTTCAAGACTTATGAATGGATGGATCCATCATCCTTCATCTTTCTAACTTTTACATCCTACTAGTTCATGCTCTCAAACATGGACTAGTATGTCTAGATGATGATCCATCTCGTCTCTACTAATCAACAACATCAAATAATAACAACTATACAAGATCTACAAGATTTACACACATATCTTTCCTTTATCCACCTTATTCATCTTATGTTCAAGACTTTAATGTAAGTTCTTTAGTGTTTCATAATTTTAACCATTAAACCAACTATTAACCACCATAAACAAGATCAAGATGATGATTAGAAGCACTTACTACTAGCACAAGGTTAGGGAAGAAACAAGGTGTAAATGTGGTGGATAAAAGAAATCTAGAGAGGTTCTTGCACTTCCGAAAGCACCGGGCTTGTTTATATGACCTCTTGCTTCTATGTATGTATGAGAAATAGCTTGTATGAAAGTTGATGGTGATGGTGGGCGTGGTTGTGGTCTCGGTCGAACACAAGCAAAGAGAGAAGAAGGAGAGCAAGTTTGCTAAGTGTGTTTGATGTGAGAGAATGATTACCCCTAAGTCTCATTTATAATCCAATTTCACTAATGTCCAATGTGTATTGTGTTGTTTAGATATCCAACATCTAGGATTAAAATAATCAAAGGATGACAAGGGGTGTGTCACCCCTTGTGACCGTCATTTTGAGGGGGGGGGGGGGTATGGGTTGGATGGTGATGATATGGTTAGGATTTAGTTAGGATTAGAATGATAAAGTTAGTATATTAAGTATGTTATTTAATATAAAGGGTGTTAGGGGACCCTAACTAGCTCAGAAAAGTAAAAACAATGTCTTTGGCAATATTTTTAGGTTCCGGGTAAAGTCTGGTTGTCCGGTTGGATATTGATCCGTTAAAGTGTCAAATAAAGCTTTAAAGTGTCTTTAATCTTATTTTTAGTGACACATTAATTTACCATCACTTTGGAAAGTGTCTAGAATTATTTTACCAAGTTTTTGCACTTTACTAGCTTTGTTAAAAGCTGAATTTTGGTATACTAGTGCAGAATTCTGCACTTTAAGTATGTTTTAGGCACATCCGGGCAACATAACTATCACCTAGTGACGCAGTTTAATGATCCTCACCTCCCTACACTTTCTACCAGTGTAGTAATTCATTCCCGGCTCATACTGGTCTCAGAACAATGTTTGTTTTGGTGCTGGTAATGTCAGCATGTTTACTGGGTTATCCGTTTAGTGTGCTAACTGTGCTTTTGTGCATCAGGGTTGTCACTAATGTTTGTGTGTAAATAATAGAGTGACAGTATAAAATGTGATGCATGAGTATGTATGTATCAGAAATCAAGAAACAGTTTAACCACAATTGTAAGAAAGCACAGTAATTAAGCACTAATTAAATATTAATTAATTGTACGGATACCTGGTTTTGTGAGGGTTGTCACATTCTCCCTCCGTTAAATAATTTTTGTCCCGAAATTTTAGGCTCTGCTTCTAGTTTCAGGGGTCTTAGGAAATAAATGGGGGGTATTTCTCTTTCATACGATCCTCACGTTCCCACGTGAATTCAGGCCCATGTCTTGCATTCCATCGAACTTTGACGAGCTTGACACTACTCCAGCGTGTTTTGTTAACTTTCCAATCCGTAACCTTGACGGGTTCTTTGGTAAAGTGGAGCGTGTCGTCGATATGAACTTCATCAGCAGGAATGATCACTGTCTCCTGTGTTGTACTCTTTTTCAAATTTGATACATGAAATGTATCGTGAACACCATTGAGTTCAGCAGGTAGGTCCAATTTGTAGGCTACAAGCCCAATCCTTTGCAGGATTTTGAAAGGGCCAATGTAACGCGGATTCAACTTCCCACGCTTCCCAAAGCGTGCCACACCCGTCCAGGGTGAAACCTTCAATAAAACCATATCTCCAACTTGAAATTCCAAAGGCTTTCTCCTTGGATTTGCATAGGCTTTCTGCCTGTCGCAAGCCGCCTCGATGCGCTTTCGAATCTGTGCAATCTTGTCTGTCGTCTCTTGGACTATTTCGGGACCAACAAGCTGTCTATCACCCGCATCAGCCCAGCATAACGGTGATCGGCACTTGCGTCCATAAAGCGCTTCAAATGGCGCGGCTCCAATGCTTGTGTGGTAGCTGTTGTTGTAAGAAAATTTGACCAACGGTAAATGATTATCCCAACTACCACCTAAGTCCATTACACATGCTCTCAGCATATCCTCCAAAGTCTGGATAGTTCGTTCGCTTTGGCCATCAGTTTGCGGATGAAATGCAGTGCTCAGGTTCAACTGCGAGCCAAAAGCTTCTTGGAAGGATTGCCAAATCCTTGATATGAAGCGTCCATCTCTATCAGAGATGATCGAGAGAGGCACTCCATGACGTGCAACAATCTCTCGCATGTATATTTCCGCAAGTTTACTAGTGTTATCCTTCTCTTTGACTGGCAGGAAGTGCGCAGACTTGGTTAGACGGTCTACTATTACCCAAATTGTATCATGTCCTCTGGACGTCTTTGGCAGCTTTGTTATGAAATCCATTGAAATTTGTTCCCATTTCCATTTGGGGATTTCAGGTTGTTGTAGAAGACCTGAGGGCTTCTGGTATTCGGCCTTTACCTTTGCGCACGTTAAACACTTACTAACATATATTGCAACATCGCCTTTCATCCTAGGCCACCAGTAGAAATCCTTGAGATCTTGGTACATCTTATCCGTACCGGGATGAATCGAGTACCGAGATTTGTGAGCTTCATCAAAAATAATCTTTCTCAAACCACCAAACAGAGGAACCCAAATCCGTTTCATGAAGCATAAAGTTCCTTCCTCGTTTGGTACCAACTGTTTCTCCATCCCACGGAGATACTCATCCTCAATATTCCTTTCTTTCAAAACTTCTCTTTGTGCGGCACGAATGCGCAAAGAGAGGTCTGTCTGAACAATCATCTCCAAAGCCCTAACCCTTATAGGCTTGATCCTCTCTTTTCGACTCAGGGCATCGGCGACTACATTCGCCTTCCCTGGGTGATACTTGATCTCGCAATCATAATCATTCAGCAGTTCTACCCAGCGTCTTTGCCTCATGTTAAGCTCCTTTTGGTTGAATATGTGTTGTAAGCTCTTGTGATCCGTGAAGATTGTACATCTCGTACCATACAAATAATGTCGCCAGATTTTTAATGCAAATACCACTGCGCCTAGCTCCAAGTCATGCGTGGTATAATTCCTCTCGTGAATCTTCAACTGGCGTGACGCATATGCTATAACCTTTTGTCTCTGCATCAACACGCAACCCAAACCTTGACGCGAGGTGTCACAATATACCACGAAGTCGTCTGTTCCTTCGGGTAGTGCTAAGATCGGTGCGTCACAAAGTTTGTTTTTCAACAATTGAAACGCTTCTTCTTGTTTGTCACCCCAATCAAACTTCTTGTCTTTCTATGTGAGTGCGGTCAGGGGTTGAGCGATTTTGGAGAAATCCTCAATGAATCTTCGATAATAACCAGCCAAACCTAAGAACTGTCGAATCTCGGTTGGCGTCTTTGGAGTCTCCCAATTCTTGATCGCTTTGATCTTTGTGGGATCCACATGGATTCCATTTCCATTAACCACATGTCCAAGAAATTGGACTTCACGCAGCCAGAACTCGCACTTCGAGAACTTGGCGTATAATTTCTCCTTCTTGAGTAGCTCTAGAATAGCTCTTAAGTGTTGTTCATGCTCGTCTTTTGTCTTCGAGTAGATCAGAATGTCGTCAATAAATACGATCACAAACTTATCCACGTACGGCTTGCAGACTCGGTTCATTAGGTCCATGAAAACTGCTGGCGCGTTTGTCAGTCCAAACGGCATAACTAGGAACTCGTAATGTCCATAACGAGTCCTAAAGGCCGTCTTCGGGATACTTTCCTCTTGTATCCTAAGTTGATGGTATCCTGATCGGAGATCGATCTTTGAATAAAAACTCGAACCTTGCAACTGGTCGAACAGGCCATCAATCATTGGCAAAGGATATCTGTTCTTGATAGTCAACTTGTTAAGCTCACGGTAGTCTATACACATACGGAAACTACCATCCTTCTTCTTAACGAACAGTACTGGAGCTCCCCAGGGTGAGAAGCTTGGCCTGCTGAATCCTTTGTCCAATAGCTCATGGAGTTGTGTCGACAACTCCTACATCTCTGAAGGCGCAAGTCTGTAGGGTGCCTTGGCTACAGGCACGGCGCCTGGAACCAAGTCAATGTGGAACTCAACTTGTCTTTGAGGCGGCAACCCTGGCAAGTCCTCTGGAAAGACTTCCAGATATTCCTTGACGACTGGAATGTCTTCGATCTTCGGTTCAGCAGCTTCCTTATCCACGATGTGTGCCAAGTAGGCAACACATCCCTTCTGTAAACACTTTCTAGCTTTCAGACAGCTAATGATTCTCAGCGGCGTATCATGCTTCTCTCCATGCACTACGATTGTTTCTTCATCCGTCACAGGGATACGGATGGTCTTCTCATGGCAAACGATCTTGGCCTTGTTGCTGGACAACCAATCCATTCCCACTACCACATCAAAGCTTCCCAACTAGACAGGTAGCAGGTCTAGCGTAAATTCGTGTCCTCGTAATTATATCACGCATCCTCTTATAAATTCACCCGTTTCAACTAGTTTCCCATTCGCCAATTCAATCGAGTATGGAATGTCTAACTTACTAGTGGCCAAACCAAGTATATTCTTAAATTCTAACGACACGAAACTATAATCGGCACCAGTATAAAAAAGAACAGATGCAAAGCGTTGGTTTACAGGGAACGTACCAGTGACTACGTTTGGATCCTGGTGCGCTTCCCTGGCGCCGATGTTAAAAACTCTTCCCCGTGCTTGGTTCAGCTTCGGGCATTCCTTCTTAAAGTGCCCAACATCTCCACAATTAAAGCATCCTGGCCCTTGGCCATTTCCATTCCCAGCTTGATTCACAACGTTCCTACGGTTTCCATTTCCGCCATTATTCCCCTGTGGACGGTTCCCATTTCCTCCACGATTGTTGTTCCTATTACCAAAACCTCCTTGGCCACCCCGGCCAACACTAACCCAGCAAGTATCCTTCATGTGACCAATTTTCCCACAAGCTTCACATGTTTTTGGTCCGCATCGGCCAGAATGATGACGCTGGCATGTGTTACACTTGGGCAGAGTGCCCATATAAACCTTTCTTTTGTTCTCAACACCGGTTGCAGCTCTAGCCGGTGTGCTTGACTCGCCCTTCTTGCTCACACTTGTGGTACTTTGTTTGAAGTTTGAAAACTTCCGCTTGTTTTCGCCAGATGGCTCAACATGGGTTTCCTTTTTCTTTGGTTCAGAAATGGAGAATTTGTTCAACCTAATGGCCTCTTCAGTGAGCGCCACACTTAGGTCGATGGCTTCTGTGATCGTCGCGAGCTTGGATGTGGTAACCATACTCATTATCTGGGGTGCCAATCACCAGATAAATCTCTCAATACACTTAAACTCTGGTGTGACCATGTACGGTACTACGTGAGATAAATCATGAAATCTTTGAACGTATTCTACAATCTTGGGACCATCCACTCTCAGATGCCAAAACTCAGTCTCTAACCTCTGTATCTCAGCACGCGAGCAATACTTCTTCCTCATTAACTCTTTCAACTCAGCCCATGTTAACGCATAAGCAGCAGCTTCTCCTAAGGTCTGCACTTGTAAGTTCCACCACGATAGGGCTCCATCCAGAAACAGCCCTGAGATGTAAGTTACCTGTTGATCGGGAGCGCATTTGCTCATCCTTAAGACAGAGTCTGTTTTCTCAGCCCACCTTACAAACGCAACAGCACCTCCTGTGCCGTCAAAATTCACGGGCTTGCAGTCTAGAAACTGCTTGTAGGTGCACCCTGCACATACGTTAGAATTTACAAATGATATTAGCGGACGTTCCATAAATATCCAAATGTATTGTAATATGTCTCAAACGACTTAACATTACCATGGGGTGGATTGTTATTACCGTTATTGTTCGAATTGCTCCCACTGGTTCCTCCTTGTGAGGCTGCATACTGCGCTATGGCGGTAGCAATGATTCCTTGGAGTTCTGCCTCGCTGTTAGGCATGTGCATCTCGCGTCTTGGAGGCATCTTCTAAAAGATGATCATGTAGGTCAGGTCATAGTGAGTAAATAACATACGCGTACGTAATAACATTCATTAATCACATAACATCACATGTTATAAATTAATCAAGCACATAACATCTCATGTTATAAAATTGAAACAATCAATCCAACATCACATATAGTGAGAATACTGCGATTGCGCTATCATAAATCGAGACCACAATACAATGTTTACAAGTTTTATGACTGTATCGTACATCACAAGTGACTAAGGGCCACATCGCCCTTGTCTGAACTAGCTAGTCACATACAACAACCAAAAACTAACTATCAAAAGTCATGACGTCAAAATGCGGTCTCCAAAATGCTGTCTAGTCGGCACAATCGTAATCTTCTCACCAAAAGTCTACCTGCATAAAACCAAAAAATATGCCTATGCTGATGGTGGCGGAGGAGGAGGAAAATGAGAATAGAGTAAGCGACGCATATGTAACCAGTCCTCCTCCATAGCGCGATAGGCGCGCAACAAGTATGCTATCTACTGCTCAGGAGTCCAAAAGCGAGCGGCAGAATCGGGGGATAGTGGGCGTGGAGGGTGCGGTGCTGCAAATGGGGATCGACAATGACAAGGTGGGTGTGGAGCTGACTCCAAAACCTGAATACGACGCGTCAATGCATCCTGCTGTACCATCAAAGAAACGAGGATGTCCTCCGTAGAGTGCCCAACATGGTACGGGTGGTATGGATCAGAAAGTGGCATGATAGGGGGCGTAGTCCATTAAAATGGCTCGCTAGATGGCATGGAAGATGGTGCAGTATGTGGTGCCATAGAAGGAAACTGAGATGGTAACGGATCAGACGTCGATATAGGTGGTGCAAAGGTAGGATGAGAAATATGGGGTACAAACTGGCCTCCTCCTGACATGAAAGGTGTATGACCAAACGACTGTCGTGATGAACCCTCCCCAGGACGTGGTGGAGGGATGTCCTGAAGATAGGTGATCTGAAGATCTGTGCGGTGAGCATCTGTAGTGTGTGGGAAATCAAGGGAATATCAGTGTGTGTAGAAACAGGTGTGACGGGTACCACGTATGGTGGATAGTCGTCGTCGTCAAGCCACCCATTACGGGTGTTGGCGTAACGTGGATCTATATGAGTAGCAAAAGGTGCACGGTCAAACAGTACCGGCACAGGATCGGGAAGTGGTGCATCAACAATAGGACCATCTATCAAGGGTGGAGCAACAGCGTGAATATCAACCACGGGTACATCATCAGCAACAGGTGCAACGACAGCTGCATCTGCATGAACAGGGTCATGCTCCAATGCAAGGTCAGGAGCAACTACGGGCTCTGGGGCCACAATAGGCTCCGGGTCAACAAAATCCATATCAAAATTAGTTGGGATGTCAAGCAAAGGGTCAATAGGATCTACGGGTGCCTCCAGGGGCTGATCCAAGTGAATGAACTCAATATCGTGGTCAGGATCAAAGTCAGGTGGAAAGATCAGCTCAACAGCATCATCGGCCTCGTGATCAAACTCGAACTCGTGCGATGGACCGTGTGCAGCTGACATCGCCATGTCAGGGTCAGAAAAGTGAGGCTGCACACCATGGTCGTGTGAAGATGCCACAAACTCCAATGAGTCCGGGACAGGCGAACCAACAGGAAGCTCCTCAAAAGGGGCCTTAGCGATGGGAAGAATAACATCAGCAGCAATAGGGGCCCTGCCCTCATAGTCAGCCTCAGGCGGAACCTCCTCAAACAGATCGATGTCGTCGTCAGAAACGACATCGAGGGGCATATCAACGACTAGAAAAGTAGCAAGTGGTATAGGAGCAGGGATCACCGCAAGTGGTAAGTCCCCGTTAGGAAGGCCATCAGCAGGCTCTACTCCAACGTCAGGCAGCGCGAACGGCTGAAAATCATCATCGTCCATGCTGGTGGTGTCTGATGTGTAGACCTCCTGCTCTGACAAAATCTCGTCATCTGACACGATCGCCAAGGGGTCTAGTGTATCCGATACTCCGGTGTCTGACGATGAAACCATGTCGTCTGTAACACAATCACATATATGCACATACATCAATCATAAAGTCAAATAAACATGTTAGCCACAATAAAGCAAGCAATCCTCCTAGTCTTCCCTAGACTATCCTTCCCAGTCTCTCCGACTAAATTCCCTGGTCTCTAAGACCAAATTTTTCCCAGTCTCTAAGACTAAATCCTCCCTCAGCCTCTAAGACTGATCCTCCCTCAGTCTCTAAGACTGATCCTCCCTCAGCCACTAAGACTGATCCTCCCTCAGCCTCTAAGACTGATCCTCCCTTAGTTTCTAAGACTGAAATATAAATTTTGAAAGAAATGTATTTGTGCCTTATTGTCAGTAAAAATGTTTTTGCCCTGGATCTGGACGTTTAGTGTATGCAATGTAAAAATGTTTTCGTGAGAGCCCTAGTGATCATAGTCTAGACTCGAGAAAGAATCCTAGTTCGCTATGATCGATGCTCTGATACCAAGCTGTCACACCGTGGCTTTGCGGAAGCGTGGATTTATTTTGGTGTGACTTCTTAATACCATAGCACAATCACAACAATGCTATATGAAAATAAAACCATGATGTTCATCCATTCAACATGTTTTAAAAGTTACCAAGACAACATTGTTTAAAAGTCGACACATGAAACGAACTACAACCACGACATAATTAGAACTTGTTCATGAAACACAACCAACAGATATGCATAAAAACACAGTTTAAGACTTGTGACCCGTCCAGGCAGAGATCACATTTGCTAAACTCGGATGACATCATTATTCCTACGCAGCTTAACCTCATTGCATACTTGGCCAGATCCATCAGTTTCCTGAAATACATGTAGTTTGAAAAATCAACAAAAGTTGAGCGAGTTCATGTGTAAGTAAGTATGTAAAACCTTTGTAATATGTCAGTATGTATGAAAATCCCTGGTATGTAGCAATTAAGGAAAAAGAGATCACCATTGGGTTGCAAAGCCAATGATATGTGTGAAGTGCTGTAGGAAGACTCAAACCTAGCAGATTTTTGCGTCGGGCTCATAGTCACTCCATGGTCCGTACAGTGGACTCAGGAGCTGGGCTCGCTACACCCATATAGATCTACCGCTCATGACCCTCAGTCCTACAATGAGGATTAATGGCCTCAAGTTCCAGCGTACCCACTCACATGATCTAAGTAGTAAACCCTCCTTAAGCTAACCATACCATGTATATAAAAGTCTGTAATAACTGTAACATGTATTCCACCCCCGATGTATAAAAACTGAAAACAGTTAAGAGAAAAGGGGGACATGAACTCACAGAAGTGCGTATCCAGAAACATCAATCTCCAACTCTATCTGCTGCGTGACGACCTACACGTACTAATTCCTATTAGACGGATGGGCCGTGCCTTGGCTTAGGGTTTAACGTTTTATTAGAGAAATAGTTAGGTAACTATTCCGTATTCACACTTCTTATTTATTGTATATTTCCTTCCCAAGGATGGGGGTTTGTAATACATGTATGCTTTATAATTCCAAAAATATATTTTTAAGTCTCACTTGAAAAATATATTTTAATCACTTGTCCAAAATATTCTAACTCCAAAATATATATATTTTTCCCAAAAATATTATATTTTACTTCATACAACTTCCAAAATAATACTTTATCAAAATACACACATAAGAGTATCTTCCGAAAAATACATAAGTTACATTTTAAAGTTCGCGTTGTTATAACAATACCGGCGTAACTTAAATATTTATTTGTGATAGCGTTGGTATTATTTTGGAGTCGAAACTTTGTAATATTTTCAAGTTATATTATTTTTATCCTAAAAATAATATATCTAGTTCACAAAATAATCACATAATCACACAAGCGTTTTATAATAAAATATATATTCTAAATATATATTTAACAAGTTTTATTTACGAAAATCCAACTCCGACACTTTGTAATTTTTGAAATAATATCATGGCGAAGTTTATTTTGAAAACCAAGTTAAAAACACATTTATAAACATTTGTTACAAAAATATTTCTAAGTGTTATATTTCTGGAAAAATTTCGCCAGAGTTTCCTCTGTAACTGGAGGTGTCCACGCTTACTAGCGTATCATTTTCTTTTCAAAATTCAATCAAATAATCATCAGTTAACAATATACAATCTTTAATCACTATCTTGACAAAAACAACCCTAAAATCATAAACTCACGAACTTGAAAGTGCGTAAAAATATGTAGTAACTTTCTAACATATTTAGTAGATCTTGTTATCTTTAAAAATAAAATTAGTTTCTTATAAACTTTATTTTTAAAGAACTTGAAGTTTTACAACTTCTAGTCAAGATTTTCAAAAACACTTCTTTGTTAAATTTCTTGTTACACAAGTGTTTACACACTTGTTTATTTACTAATAATGTGCTTCTTTCACAAAATACCCGGGTTATGACAAAACTAGTGTTTTCTGCTTGGTTCTTCCGAAAAACCACTTGTAGATCTTTAGATCCACAAGTGTACAACTTCATTTTACAAGAAAAGTCATGTTTATTCAAGTTCAAGACTTATGAATGGATGGATCCATCATCCTTCATCTTTCTAACTTTTACATCCTACTAGTTCATGCTCTCAAACATGGACTAGTATGTCTAGATGATGATCCATCTCGTCTCTACTAATCAACAACATCAAATAATAACAACTATACAAGATCTACAAGATTTACACACATATCTTTCCTTTATCCACCTTATTCATCTTATGTTCAAGACTTTAATGTAAGTTCTTTAGTGTTTCATAATTTTAACCATTAAACCAACTATTAACCACCATAAACAAGATCAAGATGATGATTAGAAGCACTTACTACTAGCACAAGGCTAGGGAAGAAACAAGGTGTAAATGTGGTGGATAAAAGAAATCTAGAGAGGTTCTTGCACTTCCGAAAGCACCGGGCTTGTTTGTATGACCTCTTGCTTCTATGTATGTATGAGAAATAGCTTGTATGAAAGTTGATGGTGATAGTGGGTGTGGTTGTGGTCTCGGCCGAACACAAGCAAAGAGAGAAGAAGGAGAGCAAGTTTGCTAAGTGTGTTTGATGTGAGAGAATGATTACCCCTAAGTCTCATTTATAATCCAATTTCACTAATGTCCAATGTGTATTGTGTTGTTTAGATATCCAACATCTAGGATTAAAATAATAAAAGGAGGACAAGGGGTGGGTCTCCCCTTGTGAATGTCATTTTGAGGGGGGGGGGTATGGGTTGGATGGTGATGATATGGTTAGGATCTAGTTAGGATTAGAATGATAAAGTTAGTATATTAAGTGTGTTATTTAATATAAAGGGTGTTAGGGGACCCTAACTAGCTCAGAAAAGTAAAAACAATGTCTTTGGCAATATTTTTAGGTTCCGGGTAAAGTCCGGTTGTCCGGTTGGATATTGATCCGTTAAAGTGTCAAATAAAGCTTTAAAGTGTCTTTAATATTATTTTTAGTGACACATTAATTTACCATCACTTTGGAAAGTGTCTAGAATTATTTTACCAAGTTTTTGCACTTTACGAGCTTTGTTAAAAGCTGAATTTTGGTATACTAGTGCAGAATTCTGCACTTTAAGTATGTTTTAGGCACATCCGGGCAACATAACTATCACCTAGTGACGCAGTTTAATGATCCTCACCTCCCTACACTTTCTACCAGTGTAGTAATTCATTCCCGGCTCATACTGGCCTCAGAACAATGTCTGTTTTGGTGCTGGTAATGTCAGCATGTTTACTGGGTTATCCGTTTAGTGTGCTAACTATGCTTTTGTGCATCAAGGTTGTCACTAATGTTTGTGTGTAAATAATAGAGTGACAGTATAAAATGTGATGCATGAGTATGTATGTATCAGAAATCAAGAAACAGTTTAACCACAATTGTAAGCAAGCACATTAATTAAGCACTAATTAAATATTAATTAATTGTACAGATACCTGGTTTTGTGAGGGTTGTCACAAAAACAACATTGTTTCTTGTGTTGTTTCATCTTTCGAACTCTCGTTCTTGATCTGTAATACACAAACAGATCAAAAGTATGCACATTCTAAATAAAAATGAAACTAAATCTAACGAAAACTGTACAAACTATACAAGATAAATAGATGTATTTTATAATACATCAAACATCCCCACACTTAACATTTTTTCGTCCTTGAAAAAGAATTATGCAAACGGAATCATAGTCAGATCAAATGCCCGGGTTCAAAATTTAAATTACTTATTAAAATCAAATCTCGTGTTAACCGCGATTGTAAGTATATGTGTCCACTTAAACCCAAAAGCAGTTCCAAGCCTTTATCATGCAATTTATGTTCAAGTTTTGTCAATCTACCTAGGGTCTCACACCAAAAGCCGCAATTTCACCTAATCTCGCCTCAAGCTCATGAAACAAAAGGAATGAATCAACTAACTCTTTCCAACCGTTTTATACCAAAATTAAAAGAATTTATCATCAATTTTTTTCTCTTTTTCTTTTTCTTTTCTTTTCTTTTTGAGCACTAGACTTTGCATACCTATCCCAGAGGCTGTCTCAACCAGAGTCACCATCCCCGAGAGCGACAATATGAGCGTCGGTACTTTTGCATCTTTTTCATTTAGCTCAATTATTCAATCTAGGTCAATTATTATATATTTTTTCTTTGATAAAAAATTCTAACAATTTTAGCTTATAATGACAAAACTCCTAAAAAATTGTAATACGGAAAAGCCTTAACCACCTAACCCACCCCCCACCGACACCCCCTAAAAACCTAAACGCCCCCACCCCACCCCCCCAAAAACCTAAACCCCACCCCCCCCCAAAAAAAAAAACCTAAAACTAAAACCTGAAAAAAACCTAAACCCCTCCCCTCCCCCCCCCCCAAAAAAAAAAAAAAAACCTAAGCCCCCTCCCCCCTACCCAAAACCTAATCCTAATCCTAAACCTCCAAAAAACAAAATTCTAAAAGCTAAACTAAACTCAAAAGCTAACTTTAAGCATGTAATGGACATGTGTAGTACACATATAATGCACATGTGCAACACAAGTTCCTTTTTTTAAAATTTTTTATATATCAAAATAGCGAGTTTTAATAAAAAAATTGTAAAATTGGTATTTTTTAGGCTTTTTTAGTTAGTTTTTTGGTTTTCTCATTTATATGTAGTTTTCTCATGTACATTAATTCAAAAGCGTGAGAAGTGTGAGAAATATTGTGGAGATGACATGTGTTCTCAATCTAAATTAATTCAAAAGGGTAAACAAGTAATTTTCTTATTGATTTAATTAATTGATAACCTTCCAGAACCACCACCCTTAATTATAGGAATACGAATTAAGAATTAATTTACGAATTTGTGTCATCTCGTTCATCAATTATTAATTTTGAAGATCACAGAATGGAAACTTATAAAGTGTTACATAGTGATGGATGTAGAATGAAGGTTTTTATATAACACTACAAATCTCTATAAAACACTATGAATATCATATAACGCCATATAACCATTTTATAATTCTATATAACACTACAACATTATATATAACACTACAACCACCATTTAGAACTATATAGTGTTATATATTTTTATATAGTGTTATATAGTGTCACATAGTGTTATATGGTGTTACATGGTGTTGTATAGTGTTTTTTTAGTGTTATATGATATTATATGGTGTTATATAGTGTTATTTAGAGTTATATAGTGTTACAATGTTATATTTTTCTGATAGCATGTCTATGATAGATGTACAATGTTATATATTGTTATATAGTGTTACATGGTGTTATATGGTGTTATACGGTGTTATACGGTGTTATATGGTGTTATATGGTGTTATATAGTGTTATATAGTGTTATATGATGGATGTATAGTGTTATATATTTCTTGTAGCAATTACATATTTCTGGATTTTTTAGAATGTCCGGATTTTAGAATAAGTTTAAAACTGAATCGCTAGAATTTAGGAGTGAATCGCTAGAATTTAGGAGAGGTTACTTAATTTGAAACATATACAAAGACACTATTACCCCTACAATTTTCAAATCAGTCCAGATAATTAAAACACAATTTATAATTTGGTCCCTATTGATCTCAACCATTAGATCAAATCTAATGGTTTAAAATACTTCTTACACTTCTCACACTTTAGACACTTTGTACACTATCCCTATCCTATATATATATATATATATATATATATATATATATAGGAGAAGGATCCGTCAGGAACCACCCTTTATTGCGAGAACCAAGTGTGAACACAACTAAAAAATCAAAAAACACTCAAAAATTTTATTTTTTTACTATTTTTCATAGAAAAAAATCGCTATATTTCGTCATAAAAAAATCGAGTAACAATTATCCATGCACATGTGCGTATGTATCATTCCTTTGACAAATTCCGTAATGCATTACTAATATCAGACAATTTCACTTTCATTTACACTACCATTCATAATACACTACTTTTTACATTAACAATATTAGAAATGCACATGTGCATCTATATGTATGAACTTGTTATAACATTAACAACACTAGAAATGCACATGTGCATCTATATGTATGAACATGTTATAACGTGTTTTGGTACACCACTTTGAATATACTTTCCCTTTCATCTATCATACCATCCATAATATACTACCATTACCTCCTACCATCCGTAATACAATAGCATTGCCTCCTACCATCCATAATACAATACTATTACTAATATTTCACTTTATTACATGTACATCAACACCATTTATACCATCCAAACAACATATTACATCATAAAGTGACAAATATATTCAAACCATCAACCACTAGATATAACTAACCAAAACACATGTATATGGGCCTACTTCATCATTTAAATCACAAACTTTTTGTATCAAAACACGTTATATGATGTTTATACATAACGATGCACATGTACATTCTAAATATCATTCTAAATATCGGTAATGTAAAAAGTAGTGTATTGAAGATTGTAATGTAAATGAAACTGCACTTTTCTACTACTAGTAATATATTACGGAATTTGTCCAAGAAATGATACATATGCACATGTGCATCCATAATTGTTACTAAAAAAAAAGTTTTTTTTTTGTTGTAACGAAACATAGCAATTTTAATTAGAAAAATAAAAAAAAAATTTGTGTGTTTTTTGGATTTTTAGTTATTTTTTTGTGTTCACATTGGTTCTCGCGGTTCTCGCAATAAGGGTGGTTCTCAAATGAACCTTACTATATATATATATAGTGGAGAGTTCGAATGAGAAAAAATTAAAAATTAAGAATAAAAAGAATAAATGATACAAAGGTAATTTGAACAAATCATTTAATGAGTCTATTATTTATTTTTGCTATTCAAATTAATGAACTCTAATAATTTAATGAGTTTATCTTATAAAATAGTTGTGCACCTTACACAATAAAAACAATCATGCACATGATCTTACATTTTCAACGTTTCCTACACCATTAAAAAATATTTTGGTGTAGAATATAGAATGTGTAGGATCAAATACTTTTAAATAATTTTGCGACTCATAATAAAATATGTGTAGGACACAAAATTTTTAAATAATTTTGTCACTTCTAATAAAAATTTTGTATGGTTAGGAAGAATTTATGGTTGCATTAATAAGATTGAGTAACTCTTTAAAATATTTATTAATATTCTACATCAAAATTTCTATAGTACCCTTAGTAATTAAAACATTAATTAAGAGTGGAAAAAAATGATATCTTGATTCACAACCATTGATAAAAAAAATATAGAGTCTAGATTAATTTATTTTTTCTTTCTTTTAAGAAGACTCTTCTCAAATGAACCCCATATATATATATATATATATATATATATATATATATATATATATATATATATATATATATATATATATATATATATATATATGGGAATGTTCAAGTGAAAATTCCTTTTATCGCGAAAACTAACTTAAAAAAGACTAAAAAACATACTATTTTTTTTTTACATTTTTTTATTAAAAATCACTATTTCTTATATATAAAAAACTTTTTTTTCAAAAAAAAAAAAATTGTAATGCACATGTGTAATATGTGCACTACAATTTGTTTTTTGAAAAAAAGTTTTTTTTTATACACAAAAACTAGCGAAAATTGGAAAAAAAAATTTGGTATGTTTTTTAGTGTTTTTTAGTTAGTTTTCGGGTTTTCACTATAACTAGTGGTTTTTAATTAAACATTCCCCTATATATATATATATATAGAAACGGGTTCATGAGAAAACGCTCAAAAGTGTGAGAACGCTTCCTGGCCTAACACGTGCCCCGCGTCATAGAGAAGGGCGGAGGGGTTTTTTTGTCTTTTCATTCTTCTTTTATTTCCTAACGCGGTATAATATTTTATGGCGTCTAAGTTTTTTTTGGCGTTAATCGTATTTTTTAATCTTTTTGGCGTTGAATTAATTGTTTTTGTGTCACATATATAATTTTTTAGCGTTATAGAGTTTTCTGGTTATTTTTTTTGGCGTTATGGCGTTTTGTATAATAATTCACTACGAGTCTCTAATATTTGCATAAGATTACAATAAGACCAATTTTTTTTTGGCGTTTAGTGAATTTTTTGGCGTTTAATACCCTTTACAAGGTGTTTTGCCAGCAGCTGTTCTCCCAGTTTTCATACTTATAGCTTTTTGGTGTTTGTAGTTTTTGGCGTTTTATATAATAATGTTATTTTTTTAGAGAACTAGTTAACAAATCAACATATAACTTGATATCAAAACAATATAAAATGAAAACTAAAATAATAAAAAATTGTAATCTAATTTCTCTTCCGAATCTTCACTGTCATCAGCCTCTATCTTTTTGAATTTGTTTTGGCGTTTTGAACCTTTTTTGAATAGTTTTGCTAGTTGCCAACTTTCCTACATAAACCCCGTCTTTTTCAGAAGAAGCTGCTTAGTGGCATCCTGTTTTTTGGTGTGATATTCTTGTTTGGTGGCATGTCATTGAAGATCAACTCTTGCTTGATGCTATTTGTAATAATGGAGTCCAAAATAGCATTTTACACTTTAGTTGAACCCTTTCTTCCATGCCTATAATCATCAAGAAGAAAGCTCACATGATGGTATATCACTGTCATCAGTCTCTTTTTCTTAAGTATTTGTGCATCTCATCCAGCAAAATATTATTGAGTTAACCCTTTTAGAAAAATGATCCATTTCAGTGAAAGCTTTGACATCTGTGGCGTTTTAAAGGTAGTGGTTTCTAGAGGATATGACGTTTTTGTGTTTTTCTTGGTGTGATTAATTTCATTGTGTATAGACCCCTCTCTTATAGGAGTTTTTTGGCGCGTAGTTTAGGCGGGACTTTTTATTGTAATAAATGATAGTTATAAAGTAACTGTCTTTTCAGTTACTGTATTTTGTATTTACCGTGTTGATCAGCTTTTATCAGTTTTATAGGTTATAGACGTCCCATCTTCTAAGTTTGGCGTTTTTTTAAATGGCCTTTATGTAGACCATCATGACAAAATACAATAACGGAGTAAATAAAATAGTAAGGAGGAAAATATTTTTTGTTATTTATGGCGTTTTGTTAGGGTTAACCATTTTTAGTATTATTTTGGTGTTTTGCTAATAAAGATAGTAATATATCATTTAATTATCTTAAAAAAAGATTACATAGAAGAAAAAAAAGTGGAAAAAAAAATTAAAATCCTTCGTCAGAAGGTACTTTATCTGAATAGTATGCATCACTTGTGTCATCTTCTTCCTCCTCGGAGTCTTCATCTTGATCTTCATCCATGTCATCACATTCACCTTCATCAGCTTCTTGTTCCTGAAGATTTTGAAGCCTCCACCTGAACATGTCTTGCATTAACTCCAATTTTGAGTATATTTCTGGGTTGGTACAGGTGGCGTTATGTAATTCTTCCATGAAACCCACTCGCTGCTTTGTCATGATGTTCTCTAGCCAGTAGACTTGCTGCTCTCCGCTGTTGTATGTAATCGTCACTATGTCTGTTTCATCATCAAAATGCCATGATGTCATGACAGGGCCTGTCTTCACATTTCCTTTGATTGGTCCAAATTTGTTGGTTAATGCTTTCATAAGCATATGCGTTTCATGGCATTCGTTGTCTAGAGCGATGCCAATGGATAGGATTTTCCTCTGTATCTCTTCTTCCATCTTCAGAATAGCCCTGATCGTCTTAACATACACCCTCCTTCTGTTGTCAAAATGGATGACGTATCGCCTGATTCCCAGAGTGTATCTCCACGAAACGATTGTTGCCATTTTTGGCGTTTTGTTTAGTTTGGCGTTTTTTGGTTAAAGATGTTTTTTTTTGCAGAAAATGGATAGATTGAAGTGATTATTGAAGCTTTGTTTTTACGTTTGTTTATATAATGATGTTTTTGGCGCGTAATTTAGGAGAGAATTTCTTCTAATAAATGTTAATAACTGTAATTCAGTTATTTGTGCTGTTTCATCTTCCTGTAATATTCAACGCGTATTATTTTTAATTTTTAACGTTTTGTTTTTAATGGCGTTTTATTTTTTGTATGGCGTTTTATCATATGATGGCGTGTCCCACCTAATAATATTGATGTTATTTACGAAAACGCCATCGCGCAATCTAGTCCATTTGTAACACCTGTGCCTCCACGGCCATCAAACAAATGCCAAACCAATGAAATATTGTATTTCATACTTGGGATTTGTAAAAATATGTGTATCATTTACACATATCAACTCTTGTTCGATTTCAAACTCTAAATCGCTTTCTGGAAGGTTATACGCGCACCGATGCGTAAATATAACCAGTTTAATGCAACGAACACTCCAGAATAGTGACATAGGCTTAACATACCTTAAATAACCTTTACATAACTTAGAAATAAGTTTTGAAGGCTTTGTTATGACGAAAACAAGTTAATTCGCTTACAGGGACTAAACTTGACAAACTGCGAAAGTATGCCAATTTGAACTGTAACAGACATTCCGGAACATGACCATAAGTTAAACACACCTTAAATATCCTTTATATAGCTTAGAAATAGGCTTTGAGGGGTTCGGTGTGCTAAAACAAACTTTTGGGTCATTCAGGGACTAAAAGTGTCAAAAAGTGCATAAGTTTGCATTTTAGCGCATAACTTACGTTCTGAAAACATTCGGACATCTAAAAATTTATGTAAGCAAGACTATATTATGCTTTAGTGTTTGGCTTGCCAAAAATCCATTCGTCGCGTCATCTGGATCGTTTTTCGCGCTTATGCGCATTCCGTCGTAATTAACCGAACATCGCAACCGTACGGCTAAACGAACCGACATCCGAGATATTTTTGAGCACATTTTAAGTTCCCTATACTTTAACTTCATTTTAGAGCTTTGAAATGGGGTTAACGGGCCTTAAACGTGTCGAAAATGGGCTGAATGCATGACAGGGACCAAAAGTGTAAATCTGCCAAACTAAGGCCTAGCGCACCTCTACACTTTTAATGTAACGGTGCGCTAGCCTGGGAAAGACCAGATTCAGTGTTTTTAACAGCAGATTGCAGCTGTTTGATCCACCACCACACATTCTAAGTTGTCTAGTCAGCTGATAAGAACCCATTTTTATCCACCATAACTTTCCAACACTTATACGGATACGATTAAAGCACGGTTTCCATGAAACGATCTTAATGGTGGACCGAAAACTATAAATACCCCATGCCCCCCCATTGCTTAAATCACTAGAATTTTGATTTGAGAAACTCTAAGTTGAAACCATTGTTTCATACCTGAGATTCTTGAATCGAGATTAGCATTCGGGGACCCTTCGTAAGTATTCTTTCGTTCTTTTATTGCTTTTCGAGTCTGAAAGTCAAACTTTGTTTGACTTTCTGCATTGACCAGTTTATGGTCAATGCAAAGTTCGTTTGAACTTCGCAACGTGAGTGTAATCACGTTGGTTATAGTCCCTGGGGACTATGCCTACTGATTACCACGTTGTCTAGGGTCGTAGGGTAAGCGATCTAATAAATCGCTTATACCTCGAACCCGACCCATTTGGTCGATCATTAGGATCCGACCAAACACATTAGGTGACCATAGTAGGTAGGGAATAACCTTCCGAGGTTATACCCTATGGTCACATCGTTTGAGTAGTTGTATGATAGGTAGTTTATATGCCTTAGGTAAATTACCAGAATACCCTTTTCATGTATAATTGGTAATTAAGCATATGTAACCTAAACCTTTGTCACATAACTGATTATGTAACATGTTTAGGCATATTCTACTTGTCATAGGACTAGTTAGGCGGTCCGAACGCGTTTCACGCGCACGACGTGTTAAAGTAGCATAAGCTACCTTAATGGGTCGCGATGGGTCGAAAGCACTTAGGTTTGGTTTCATTGTAGTATGTAGGCCTTGTTAAACCATATCATATGAGTTCCAATACTCATTTGGTTTACCAAGCCTCATCCTATCCGATCTCCCGATTTAAGTCCGGTTTATATAGTTTTAGATTGCCGACTGATTCTGTGCTCCCTCAAGCTTTGTTTGGTTGTTGTTCAAGACCTCTAAGCATTCTCAGGCGAGTACATTTTCCCCTATTTTACTGCTTTCAATTGTTTTGGGGTGACTCATATGTGCTAAATGTTTTCGATGTTATAACGATGGTTTCAAAAACGATTAAGACAATTTATACAAAACTAATAACGATTTCGATAATGTGAATGAACTTGTTGGTTGGGTTACATAACAAATGACATTCATTAGCAATGATCAAGCCGACCAGTATTAGGTTATGGTACCATAGGATCTGACAAATCCCGTTATTTATTACACCCGTGGTTATGTGTGGGTGTGGTGGGTAGCGACTGAATCTGAAATTGTTAATTTATCCTTTGGTAAGGGTTTGTTAATGCGAAAACGAGAAGCGACGAGAAATGAGTCACGAAGGTTTGAATGTTATTAGCGAGACGACCATATAAGTAGTTTCACGACCTAAAACGAATTTAACGATTTGGGTAAACGAGTGGCTTCAAAGCGATATACGATTGGGTTTTGGTTAAGTGTTTACATGATTTACATTGATCATGCATTTCCACAAAACATAGTTTTGATTTAAACCAAGTTTTACTTCAATACTATGTTCTTGTGCATATGGTTTAGTTGATACATTTTCACTAGCCATACATATCATTTTGGTTACACATTACATGGTTTACATTTGACACATAAACATTTTTGACATTGGTTATACATTACATGATTTACATCTTGACATAAACATTTTTACATATTATTTCAATACATTTGGAAGTTGGTTTAAACATAGACATCTTACATTGTTGGTTTGGTTTGAGTAAGTGATTAAGTAACGAGGCGTGTGTAATATGATACAAGCATGGTGGATACGCCGCTGGTACTTCCTATATATAAGTGTTTGTATGGTATTACATATCGTAGCGTTATTTGAATCATTTCAATTTGGACATATAACATTTTATACAAATAACATACTTTTCACAATTTGCTTTACTAAAACAAATGTTTTTGGGTTACGAGTCATGGCTACGAGGTTTTATAAACTATAACCCGCTTGATTTGAGTTGGTTAATTAAGTTGCAATGTTATACTCTTTTCAAAACAAGGTTTTTATAAAGTATTGCAACATCTAAACTAGCCATGATTTCAACACTCCTACAAAACCTATGTATTCGCCAGCATTTCCTTGCTGACCTCGTTTTTACATATGTTTCAGGTATTGTTGAAAGATATCGATTGATAGGATGCATGCTCACATAGGACTGGACAAGGCCTTAGTGACTCAATAACAAAGATAGACTATGTTTAAATTGTGTAATTAGATTTCCAGATGATGTAATTATTCAATGTTTAATAAAACGAAACACTTTTTGGTATCCATGGTTATGAAACATTAATTCTGTTACAACACTCCCCGACGTTTCCGCCACGTTTGGTTGTCCTACGTGGTCGGGGTGTGACAGAAAAGATGGTATCAGAGCCAATGGTTATAGGGAATTAGGTTATTAGTAATGCTTTGACCTAGTCTATAACCTTTCTAGGACCCTAACGCGAGTTTACTTGCGTTTAGTCATAAAACAATACCGTCACCTATCCTTAGGCGACGACCACAACAAGAACATAAATTTCAAAACCGCTTTGAAAACTAATCATCTGTTCTAGGATGATTGATTACAAGGTTTTGAACCCTCTGTTATATGGTTTTGAACCCCTTTGAATTTTCAAAATCTCGGCAAAGTTTTGGGTTTTAAATAATGTGAACACGTGCAAACTGGAAGGGTGAATGCCTGTATTCTGGGTTTTCTGTCTAGGCAAGCACTTCGTATATATCTCATCAGACGCGAGACCAGTTGTGCTTACCTGGGAATTCTTGGGATGAGTGTTCACTTATAGGCGAGCATGTCTTCACGATACATTATTTTTGACCTATTTACTTTGATTAATCACCAGGGTCGTTTGTTGCTTTGTAGTAACAAACAAATGACCACTATCCTTGCTTTCATCAGATTTGTCCATCTCATTCTTTTCGTCTAATTCTCTCACTCGTTTCATTTCATGTTTCCTCTTTTAGACAATGCCTCCTCGACGCGATGCTCGAACCGATGCTCGGACTTTTACTATTGAAGAACTCGCAGCCCTGATCTCTCAGCAGGTGGCTGCGGTGCTTCCCGGGGTTGTAACCCAAGTCCACGAGATATATAACAACGGCAATAATAACAACAACAATAACGCACAGTGTAAATACAAGGATTTTAACCAGGCTAAACCACTCAAGTTTAGTGGTTCTGAAGGAGCGACTGGGCTTCTTCAATGGTTCGAGAGCATTGAGAATACTTTCCGCCACGTGCAGTGTCCTGACAATCGCAGGGTCGAGTTTTCTTCGAGTGTGTTTCAGAAGAGGGCTCTCACATGGTGGAACGGGGTTATGAGGGATCGTGGTGTAGAAGTTGCTCTAGCACAGACGTGGGCTGAACTTAGGGCCCTCATGATGAGGGAATTCTGTCCTCGTCATGAGCAGCGAGCTTTGGAGAAGGAATTTGATGATTTGAAGCAAGATAGTGGTGAGCACAGGGCGTATACTGATAGGTTTGAGGAGTTGAGTCTGCTTTGCCCGACAATGGTTACCCCACTTGACAAGGCTATCGAAAGGTACATCGACGGCCTACCTGACTCGGTACAAGACATCCTTACTGGTAGTAGCCCTACCACACTCCGTCAAGCGATCGAGTTAGCTGCGACATTGACTGAGTCGCAGATTCGGAAGAATAAGTTACATAGAAAGGGTGACAAGGGTAAGAAGCAGGGGTCTGACAAGGAGGATAGCAAGAAAGATCAAAACAAGAAGGGTAAGGAAGGTGAGACTTCGAAGAAATCAAAGAAGCGGAAAGGTGCCCAAAATTTTGCTGTTACAGCACAGACTGCTCAGAACTTGCAAAACCCACCGGCACAGCCATCTGCAAAGAAGGCATATGCTGGTACCGCACCACATTGTGCCCGTTGCAACGGTCATCACGTTGCACAACAAGATTGCAAGAAATGCACAACGTGTGGTAGACTTGGGCATTTGGCCAATATTTGTCGTCTGGGACAAAATCAGGCTGCTCAGGTTCAAACTCAGGTTCAAGGGAATGCTGCGAGATTCCCACTGGGTTCATGTTTCAATTGCGGAGATATTGGTCATTTCCGCCACAACTGCCCAAGACTGGTGAATGCAAATGCTAACGCAAACCCGAATGCGAACGTCAACGTCAATGTGAATCCAACACGTGGACGAGTGTATAACATCAATGAGGCAATCAATGATGAAGAACAAGTAGAATTTTGAAATTCCTCTGGTTGTTATCTTGTAACATTTAAAGACAATGCGGTTTTTATTTTTTTTCAACTACTGCAATTGCATGAATATTTGATCCAACCTTATGATGTCAACACAAAGACAAATTACTCGTGTGGTTCTATCATTTTTATGATCACTTGTGACCTCCCCAAGAACCTTAAACACTTGTTTCTTTTAAATCTAAAGTATCTTATCGTCTTGCACCGTTCGAGATGCAAGAATTATCAAAACAGCCTCAAGAGTTGTCTGATAAAGGATTCATCCGTCCAAACTTTTCACCTTGTAGAAACTCCTGTCCTCTTTGTGAAAAGAAAAATGAATCTTTTCGAATGTATATCGATTAACGTAAGCCTAGTAAGCTTACCATCAAGAATCGATATCCCCTACCTTAAATCAACGATTTCTCTGATCAACTACATAGCGTTTCATGCTTTTTCAAGATCGATTTGCGTTTTGGGTATCATCAACTTTGTATTCTCGAAGAAGATATTCCCAAAACGGCTTTCGGCACGAAGTATGGCCATTACGAGTTTACAGTCATGCCTTTTGGGTTGACAAATGCTCCAGCCATCTACATGGACTAAATAAATAGAGTCTGCAAGCCTTATTTGGATCAGTTCGTCATTGTTATTATTGATGACATCTTGATCTATTCATGTCCCGAGCCGATAACGATCAACACCTTCATTGACACTAGAACCCTTAAAGAAGGAACAAACTTTTTGCTAAATCCTCTAAGAGGAAATTTTGGCTTAAAGGAGTTCAGTTTTTGGGTCATGTAGTCAACAAGCAGGGTATTCATGTGGATCCATCCAAATTGATGCAATTAAGGATTTGATTCCTAGTATGCTTTAAATACCCGTGTCCAAAGATAACAAATTTAAAGGTCAATTTAAACAATAATACAAGTGTGCGATTATGCGTTTATGTGATATGCGTTTATGTGTTCTCCTCTATGTTTTTGTGTGATACGATTTTCAAATCCTCATAGAATCTTTCATATCTTCATATGAGGGATTCATAGTAGGATATTCAAAAGGTACTACCTTAAATCCTTATGGGCTCCTACGTTGTAGTTAAGACCCTTGGGTTATATAGTACCATTCCATGATTCGATGAAAGACCCTTGAGTGGTCTAGTTAAAGATTGATTCAAGATTTGGTTAAAGAATAACATCTAGTGATGTAGCTGAACAGACTCCTTGATAGTCTATTTAGATCATTTATTGATTTAATTAAAAGGACTCTATGGCGGTCTAGTCACACTCATCACAGGATTGTTCATTTGGTTTTACCCTACATATTATAAAATAGACTTTGTGAACTGTGCAAGGAATTGTCTAATTATGGACGTGTACATAATTATGAGATTCAGTGCACGGTAACCACAGTAAGATTTATTATGTGTAAGAGCCGATAGTGACAAAAATAACGAAATGAGAACGATGTAATGGAGGTACGGTGGACGCACCAATGACGCTTCATATACTTGTATATAAGTATCCCTCTTACATTGCAATCATGATGTTATTAAAGATTACTAGAAGTTCAGAACCCTAACCAATGTTGTTCGATCTTTTCAACTTCATGTTTTCAAGCTCTCACAAGTTTCCTCTAAATAAATTTCGGGATGAAATTTCCTAAAGTAGGGGAGACTGTAACACCTGTGCCTCCACGGCCATCAAACAAATGCCAAACGAATGAAATATTGTATTTCATACTTGGGATTTGTAAAAATATGTGTATCATTTACACATATCAACTCTTGTTCGATTTCAAACTCTAAATCGCTTTCTGGAAGGTTATACGCGCACCGATGCGTAAATATAACCAGTTTAACGCAACGAACACTCCGGAATAGTGACATAGGCTTAACATACCTTAAATAACCTTTACATAACTTAGAAATAAGTTTTGAAGGCTTTGTTATGACGAAAACAAGTTAATTCGCTTACAGGGACTAAACTTGACAAACTGCGAAAGTATGCCAATTTGAACTATAACAGACATTCCGGAACATGACCATAAGTTAAACACACCTTAAATATCCTTTATATAGCTTAGAAATAGGCTTTGAGGGGTTCGGTGTGGTAAAACAAACTTTTGGGTCATTCAGGGACTAAAAGTGTCAAAAAGTGCATAAGTTTGCATTTTCGCGCATAACTTACGTTCTGAATACATTCTGATTATGACAAAGGGGTTCGATAGGTAGTTTATATGCCTTAGGTAAATTACCAGAATACCCTTTTCATGTATAATTGGTAATTAAGCATATGTAACCTAAACCTTTGTCACATAACTGATTATGTAACATGTTTAGGCATATTCTACTTGTCATAGGACTAGTTAGGCGGTCCGAACGCGTTTCACGCGCACGACGTGTTAAAGTAGCATAAGCTACCTTAATGGGTCGCGATGGGTCGAAAGCACTTAGGTTTGGTTTCATTGTAGTATGTAGGCCTTGTTAAACCATATCATATGAGTTCCAATACTCATTTGGTTTACCAAGCCTCATCCTATCCGATCTCCCGATTTAAGTCCGGTTTATATAGTTTTAGATTGCCGACTGATTCCGTGCTCCCTCAAGCTTTGTTTGGTTGTTGTTCAAGACCTCTAAGCATTCTCAGGCGAGTACATTTTCCCCTATTTTACTGCTTTCAATTGTTTTGGGGTGACTCATATGTGCTAAATGTTTTCGATGTTATAACGATGGTTTCAAAAACGATTAAGACAATTTATACAAATCTAATAACGATTTCGATAATGTGAATGAACTTGTTGGTTGGGTTACATAACAAATGACATTCATTAGCAATGATCAAGCCGACCAGTATTAGGTTTTGGTACCATAGGATCTGACAAATCCCGTTATTTATTACACCCGTGGTTATGTGTGGGTGTGGTGGGTAGCGACTGAATCTGAAATTGTTAATTTATCCTTTGGTAAGGGTTTATTAATGCGAGTTGTTAAGTTACCCTTTGGTAAGGGTTTGTTAATGCGAAAACGAGAAGCGACGAGAAATGAGTCACGAAGGTTTGAATGTTATTAGCGAGACAACCATATAAGTAGTTTCACGACCTAAAACGAATTTAACGATTTGGGTAAACGAGTGGCTTCAAAGCGATATACGATTGGGTTTTGGTTAAGTGTTTACATGATTTACATTGATCATGCATTTCCACAAAACATAGTTTTGATTTAAACCAAGTTTTACTTCAATACTATGTTCTTGTGCATATGGTTTAGTTGATACATTTTCACTAGCCATACATATCATTTTGGTTACACATTACATGGTTTACATTTGACACATAAACATTTTTGACATTGGTTATACATTACATGATTTACATCTTTACATAAACATTTTTACATATTATTTCAATACATTTGGAAGTTGGTTTAAACATAGACATCTTACATTGTTGGTTTGGTTTGAGTAAGTGATTAAGTAACGAGGCGTGTGTAATATGATACAAGCATGGTGGATACGCCGCTGGTACTTCCTATATATAAGTGTTTGTATGGTATTACATATCGTAGCGTTATTTGAATCATTTCAATTTGGACATATAACATTTTATACAAATAACATACTTTTCACAATTTGCTTTACTAAAACAAATGTTTTTGGGTTACGAGTCATGGCTACGAGGTTTTATAAACTATAACCCGCTTGATTTGAGTTGGTTAATTAAGTTGCAATGTTATACTCTTTTCAAAACAAGGTTTTTATAAAGTATTGCAACATCTAAACTAGCCATGATTTCAACACTCCTACAAAACCTATGTATTCGCCAGCATTTCCTTGCTGACCTCGTTTTTACATATGTTTCAGGTATTGTTGAAAGATATCGATTGATAGGATGCATGCTCACATAGGACTGGACAAGGCCTTAGTGACTCAATAACAAAGATAGACTATGTTTAAATTGTGTAATTAGATTTCCAGACGATGTAATTATTCAATGTTTAATAAAACGAAACACTTTTTGGTATCCATGGTTATGAAACATTAATTCTGTTACAACACTCCCCGACGTTTCCGCCACGTTTGGTTGTCCTACGTGGTCGGGGTGTGACACCATTGATTGTTTTGATCGGACGATCCATAATCGTTCTCACCGTTCTCACACTTTTCACCGTTTTCTCCAAATCCCGACCCTATATATATATATATTAAGACTCAAAAACTGACTCAACTAACTAAACTAACACTACGACTCAAGCGTCCCATCCCCACACTTAAAGTTTGCATTGTCCCTAATGCAGGAATAGAAACACGACTCCAAACAAAAACAAACGAAAATAAAAGAAGAAGGAAATAAATAAATAAGTATACAAAAATACAATGGAAAATACTTAGCTGGTATTTTTGTGAGACTGTCAAAGTGCCAGTCAATTCCACAAATGCCCTCCAAATACAACCACCAAACCAAAGTATCCTAACCAACTACCATCAAGTTATAGCAGTACAGACCATGGAGAATAAAAAGAACACAAAAAGAAAAATAAAAGATATAGCTCCCAATGCCGCTGCTTCATCCCTACACTAATCTTCCTCCTTGTCATCACCAAACACCCGATACTACTGAACATCCTCCATCCACTAGGTCCCGGCTGGGCTGGATGCTGGTAATATGATGTAACACCCATGTTCAAATTCTCCATCATATACCTCATTCCATCCTCCAAACGTCTTTAGCCCGCCTCATGCCTCATCTGACTCTCATCCATCAGCTGCCTCACACTGCCATACTGCTCCATCATATACCCATGTAGCTGACCAAATCCAGTCTCCATGCTATCATAAAGTGAATCTAACTTAAGCGGATCCGACTGTCTACCAGGTAATTCAGCCCGAGTCATAGGCCTCTAGTAGCGGGTAGGAATGCCATACTGCTGCAACATCAGAACATGGTGGTGGTGGAGCCTGTGGACCAAGCTTGATTGGCTCCTAGCTAATCGGCTCAGTCAGTGTCAGAATGCCCGAGGCCTGCAACTCCTTAACTCCCGTAACACACGGGGCTGGTCCCTCTCTCATGAATCTCGCCTCATATTTATCAAATATTCCCAAGCTCTCAGCAATCTTCGTCACATACGGACCAAAGTAAATACTCGCCCCTTGACCACCTCTCCATGTCCTCTTCATCAACCAAGCTAACACACTGGCCAAATTTGTTGGTCTCTGCTCGATCATACACATCAAACAAAACAGCTCAACCCGATTCACCTTGTTTTCCCCCGACCCTCGACCTACTAAAGTAGCCGTCAAAATTTTATGCAGAAACCTGGATATTGGATCAGTGATATCCGAAGCTACTAAACTGGCCGATAATGGAGCGATGGAAATAGTACTCCAAAACCTCACTAGCTCCCCTTTCAACAAACTGTGCTGATGCTGCTTCACAAAAACACCCCTTAACCTAGTGAAAAACTCAGGTGACTGTACCTCCTCAAGGGTATATAACTGTGTAGCAACTGCGAACTGAGGTATTGTCATCTCGTAAACTTGTCTGTCCGAGGAAAATGATACTGCATCATGCTGCCCGTAGTTACCCTGACTGTACTGAAAAGTGGCAAGAAACTCCAAAGTTAGCTCTTTATACTGACGAGCATCGTAGTCCAATACGACCCTGAACTTATTTCCTAATAAAAATCTATCCTATCCCTTTGACCAATGTGATCCAACAACTCCTAGTTATCCTTCTGAACGGTAGCAGATCTACTTAAATTAAATCACTCAATCTCTGCGCCTCCTTTGTATCAAGCTCAAACTGCAGCAAGGGGCTATCCCTAAGCCTCGTGCTCCTACCATGAGGGATAACCTCGCCCGTATGATATCGAATGTTTCTTTTTCCAAAATCTGCTGTATACTGCTGTCCAGCCTGGTCCCCTTGCTGATGCGGAACAGGACCCCTTCTGTTTTTCCCAGCTCTACTTGACGATCCTGCACCTAACATACCTGCAACACAATTCAATCAAGGAAAACAAAGAGAAGTAATCCATTAGGACTCACAAACTATTTTTGGTTTTTTAATTTTTTTTGATTATTTTTAGAATTTTCTGATTTTTTTTATAAAGGGAAACAACCGCATGGCATTTCATTCGCGGTCGCTACCGAAAAATAGAATTTACAAAACACATTTGGGTAACCATTTGCAACAATACCAATTTTTAAACCGAACCTCGCACGAATGGAGATTGAGTACAGGCGAGTAGTCTTTAACCTATTAAAGCATAACATTACCGAAAGACAACCCATGACCCAAACAAGACACAAAAGACATGACATGAACTAGACCGACTCATAATGCTAGACTCAATGTACACTACCTCCTCCCGGCACTTTAATTATCCTCAATTAAAACCCAAGTTCCTAAAACTATCCAACATTGAGTCTGGAATCAACCAAAGCTCAAAAATTAATGTGTCAACATTTTAATTCGAGTTGAAAAATTCTCTCTTGGTTCAAAAGGTTTTAATCGGGTTAAAATTATGTTCAAAGCTCATGTTTTTACCATCAACAACCAAACTGAACTCCAAACTCAATGTCCAAATATGCCTAACCCGAGCCATCCTCAAAATATAACCATTACAACCCCAAACCAACCCTTCCACAACCTTCATTGAGCGTCAATAACCAACCCATCCCAACCGCAATCTCAAACTATACCCAAAAAACAACCTAAAATAAGACCTAAATGAGAACCGACACCTAAATAAGCATCCGGACTGCTACAAACTAAGTTACAAGGCCTCAATGTACAAAAATCGCAGAAAAACATACCTTGGAGTCGAGCTAAACAGTAGAAAACTAAAGAATTTCGATTGAAACTCCAAAACCCCGTAGAGGTGCTTGTTAGATAGTGAAAGATGAGAAATTTGTGGTGGTTTTGGTTGTGGGATGATATGGCAGGGTTAGGTTGGTAGTAGGAGGTGAATGGTGGTGATTTCGGGTGGAGTTTGGTGGTAGCGCCGTGTATAATAGAAAAGAGTTAGGTCACTTATGCAACGAATTTGGGGAAAAGAATATGATATTCTCGTTTTTTAAATGTCTCGTGGCCCGCGATGGAATATGTTAAGTGCGTCGCGCCCCGCGGCGCTACCAAATTTGAACCGGGTCAAGTATATGGGTCTGACGGGCCACAAATGACTTATCCATTCCTCTCGCGGGTAGCGAGAGTGCCTTATCAACAGAAATTTTCATTTTTAGTGGCTTTCATGCCTTAGAAAAATTTTAAACTTTCTCAAACCCAACCAAATGCTTTCCAACATGGGAACTTACCTGAAACTCAAATTCTTCGTAAATCTCTGCTCCATGACAGTAATGTATTCTTGCAAAAGATGCAACGTCACAAAAACACAAAAAAAGACAACGAAAAACAACCGTTAGCGACCCGAAAAATATGAAACGGAGACCAAAACTAAATATACAAACTCTACACTTGAGTTTTCACTCAAGGCTCAATGCGGTGGTGCTAGGTGGGACTTCGAGAGGAGTTTCTTCCTTCTCGATGGAATCAATCGGCCCTCCTAGATAATGTTTCAACCTATGGCCATTCACTTTCCAAGTACTTCCATCGGTTTCATTTTGTAACTCCACTGTACCATACGGAAAAACTTCCTTCACCAAATACGGACCTATCCACTTTGATTTCAACTTTTCAGCAAACAACTTCAACCTAGTATTATATAGGAGCACCTTGTCTCCTACCCCTAAAATCTTTCAAACTCTTCAACTTCCTATCATGCAACACTTTCATTTTTTCCTTAATGCTCCAAGACTGTGCATACGTCGCATCCCAAAGTTCTTCCAACTCGTGAATTTGAAAGTATCGCTTCCTAGCCACTCCAGTAAGACCTAAATTTACGGTTTTAAGAGCCTAAAGCGCACGATGCTCTAATTATGGGAAGATGAAAAACTTTGCCATATACGATCATGAAAGGAGTGGTTCCTAAAGGTGTTTTGTAGGCCGTTCGGAACACCCACAATGCATCGTCAAGCTTACCGGACCAATCCTTCCTACTCTTACCTACCGTTTACTCCAAGATCCTCTTCACCCATCAGTTTGCATTTTCGACTTGACCGCTAGTTTGAGGGTGGTACGCGGTAGACACATGATGAGTGACCCCGTAGCGTGCTAACTATCACACCCCAACCGATGGCGGAAACATTAAGGCGGGATGAGGACGAGATTGCTCGAGATTTCATAACACTATTTGCGACAATATTTAATCAAAACCGATTTCATTGGATGATTGTCAAATATAACCTTCGAAATCAAAGTACAATATTGTAATTGGAAATACAACATGTTCGATAAACAATACAACAAAATACAACAACAAATACAACAACATATTCTAGTAATCTAAGTGTGTTTCTAGTCATCCCTACTAGATTTCATCATCGTCAATGTCATCACCCTGCAACATGTTCAAAGTATAGTTCAATACACAAATGTATTGGTGAGTATACAAGTTTGATAATAGCATAAGTATATGAAATGTTTAAACGAATCCACATGTCAAATAGTTATCTAGATTAACGTAAACCTGCCATGCAACTATACGTGTCAAACCAAAGATTACCGCTAGCGTAATTCTATCGTAGCAACGATAGGACCATTCTGTTTTAACATAACCTCTAGAATATGGGTGGTGCGTTACTCCTATGGCTCTATACATGTTAAGGGGAGGCTCGTATAAAATTAATGACAAAGTATACTACATAAGAATGTTCCAGCATGTACGAATCAAGTATAACGTATAAAGCATGTATGATTGGATTGTTTGTTTGTGTGATTGCATAAAGTATGAGTGATTGTGTAAGTTGATACGTAAACAAGTTGCACCTAAAAGTGTAAAACGTAAAAAGGGTGTTCGAGTATACTCGGTTTTGCAAAGCTTCCTTAGCTAATTCCTGAGTTGATGAGTAGAGGTTGGAACACCGAGGTTACCCTGCATGGGGTAAATGAAGGTGTGAGTCATTGGAGTTGGAACGGAGGATTTGGGTTTGAAACTTAAAGTATAAAAATATAAAAGTATTATTAAACAGGAAATATATCTCGTCTAGGCACTTGTTGTGACACTAAGTTACTGTGATTTCATGGATCCTAATTTGCCCAATAGAATCAGCAATGAGGAATGCATTACCGAGATAAACTGATAACCGAATCATCACAACTCTGTTCGTGCGAACGGCAAAGTCCCTACGTATGAACAGAAGGCTCCTTCGAGCGAGTGGGAGTATCCTTTCGCGCGAGTGGGGGATTGTGCTTACGCTTAGAATTCCATTTGAACATTTTAACCACTAACCGGTTAACATTGTGAATTCGGTTATGTTATATATTATATTATATAGTTAAAGTAACAGTCCAGTAAGTCAGAGAGTTCATAGAAGTCATGCATGGAGGTATAAGACCTCGTTATAAGTTTCACCAAAGCATAAGTTTATTAACATCGTTAACAAACCGGGTGGTCAAGAATATGATAGAAAGTAAATAATACGGTAAGTAAATACCATACAGCTGAACAAGGACAACCCATGCGTGTCATTCCTAACATGGCAAGTGTTGGAGGCGAGGCGGGGTTAACTTATTCTGAGTCTAGAAAACTATTTGGGTGTTCCTTTGCAAGTTAAAGTGAGGCGGTGGAACTAGATTGAAAGCCAAAGCTTCCACGGTTCACAATATGTTAAACACAGATTTGTCCATAATGAAGATGGGAATCTGAGATAACATTCAACGCTTGAAATTTTGAAGAAATGGGAGAAACAGAAGCTCTTCGCGCGAGTGGAATGTCCAGTCTCGTGAAGAGGTCTTCCAGTCGCGCGAGTGGGTCTTCCATTCTTTCGAGTGGCTCTGTTTGGGATGAGTTGTTTCGGTTTTGTTTGAATCAGACCCATTGCTTGGCTGGAATCAACCTCAATACTAACCCACAACTATATACTTAGCTTGTGAGCTCGGTAGGTTCTTGATTCTGCCAAGTTTCAATATCAGTATGTATTTTATAAAAGTTTTGAAAAGTAGAACTTCAATCTTCGACTTGGACCTCAATGTGGTGAGCTTCATTATTCAGGCTGCCATGGCAAGTCTGTGAATGCATCCTAGAGGATAACCAAGTTGCTAGGATTTGAAGAAAAGGAGAAGAACAAGATAGAAATGTCAACTCGGTGAGCTAAGACTCACTTACAAGCTCCTGGAAGTGTTCTGCTAGGAGTGTATGATTTCAGCAAGTTTGAGAGAATTTCAGAGTGAATGGAAGGTGTGAAGTGAGGGTGAAGGGTTGTATTTATTGGCGAATGGGAAGTTTGAGTGACTGGGCTTGGGACGAGTAGGCCACTCGCACGAAGAAGAATGGCCTCTTCGCGCGAAAAGGCTTGTCCAGCCGCACAAGGAGTAAAGTTGATCGTTTTCGCGTATTTTGATCGGTTTTAGGTGTTTTAAGCATACAAGAGTGATGTGTGTGTAAAATGTACAAATAGATGCATGTATAAACTGAATTTGCATGCATATTAAGTATGAGATTCCGTATAAATATGTATAAATGTTTGCACGTATCATAAGTATGTAATGAGTATGTATCAAGTATGTAAACACAATGTATAAAATGATCGAGTTTTATTATGATCAAAGACTCGGATTAAAATGCTTGGAAAGAAAATAAGAGTACAAAGAAATTATAAGTTTCCCTAAATAGAAATACAACCAAACTTTCTAAATAAGGAAAGTTCCAAAAAGCAAAGCGTTACACCAACGTATTTTCCATCAAGGCGTTGCAAAAGTTAGTTCCACGGTCACTTATGATAGCTCTCGGTGTACCGAAACGTGTGAACAAATTTTTAAGGAATCTCACCACCACTTGGGAATCATTCGTAGGTAAATCTTGAGCCTCAAACCACTTAGAAACATAATCGATTGCCACGAGGATGTACCTATTCCCACTAGAGACAGGGAAAGGTCCCATGAAATCGATACCCCATACATCAAAGATTTCAAGAATTTGGATTGGATTTTTGGGGCATCTCATCCTTGGATGAGATATTGCCGGTACGTTGGCATGCATCACATCTGCTAACGAACTCTAGAGCATCCTTAACTACCGAAGGCCAATAGATCCCACAACCAACACCTTTTGGGCGGTGACGTGTGGACTGTGGTGACCTCCAGTTAACCCCTCATGAACATGCTTAAGGATATCTAACCCTTCTTCTCTCGTCACACATCTCCTAAGGATCCAATCTCCTCCTATCCTAATTAGGAACAGATCACCCCAAATATACCTCCTAACATCCCTAAAGAACTTCTTCCTTTGTTGTGTGACAACTGTCAAATTTGCATGCTTCCGTACAATTATTAGACAATGATTAATGCTCAATGACTGTGCTGAATTACAATTAAATACCTTGAATTGCTTTTTCATTTTTGCCATATACATACATGTGCATCACATATTGCTTAATGTTATATCGTTATTGCATAAGAACTTTATTGACTTAAATGATGCACGAAACACAGTTAGCACAGTTATCAGACAAATAAGAAAGATGCTAACAGAGTTCAGTAGATAGACAGACATTGTATTGAGACACAGAATGAGTCAGAAACCGAGTATTACACTAGTATAGTGTGTAGGAAAGTAAGGATCACAAAACTACCTTCCTAGAGATAGTGCCTAAAACTCACATAAACTGCAGAATTCTGCAGAAAATCAGCAAATTCAGCCTTTGAACACATTTATATCATGCAGAAATATGCTTAAATGGTCTTGAATACTTTCCTAAGTGTCGGGAATCGAAACTGTCACAAAAGGTAACATAAAGCACACTAAACTACATAGTTTAGCACCTTAACGAACCGGTAACCAACCGAACAACTGGACACTACCCGAAACACCAAATTTTCACTAGAAGCATTGTTTTGACATTACCAAGCTAGTTATGGTCCCCGGACATCATAACACACTATACAACATACTAATAACTAAATAACCTAACTAGACACTTGGATTTCAACCATGATCTAACCATAACATTACAACCTAGCCTAAGACCCCCCCACCTTTGATTTTATTGGCTTATAAAAATAGATCATGTCTCACTCTTTAAGAACATAAAAATCCATGAAAGATCTTGTGTTATTGGTTATAAGTAAGACCTCCAAGATTATACCTTCATTTCTCATTCCACACTTTACAAAAACTCCTCCCTTTTCCTCCTCCATACTTACGGCTCACACACACCCCCCACACATCTCCATTTTCACTTCCATTCCATCCATTCCCAAGTGATATTAAGGTGTAAGGAGCTAAGTTAGGAAGCTTGGAGCTTTCGGGAGTTCAAGGACCTTCACCGTTTGCTTTTATCCACTTGTTTTCTTCACTTGATCATCTCTAGCCTTGTGCTAGTGGTAAGAGTCTTGATCTTGCTAGTTTACTTCCATTTTAATTGGTTAAAAGAAGATTCATAATCATAATCTTGAAGAACACTAAGAATCATAAGAAGTAAACTTGAACATAAGCTTGATTAATGAAGAAACTAAGTTGTTTATGTGTTGATTTGCTTGTTGATTGTTATTTATTCATGAAGTTGATGTAGATCATCAAATGATCTTGCTAGATCATGATTAAAAACATTATCTAGCAAGATGAGAGAATGAAAGTGTTGTAGGATGATAGATCATCCACACATAAAGCATGAACTTGAAAGAACAAAATGTTTTCTTGAAAAATAATGATCAAAGTAAGTAGTAATACTTGTAGATCTAAAGATTTATGGATGATTTTAAAGAAACCAAGTTAAAAATATAAGTTTTCCTAAATCTTGGTTCTTACATAAACAAACTATATTTTTGGTGGTTAAACAAGTGTAGAAACACTTGTGTAACAAGAAGAATTCATAAAGAAACATTTTTAGAAATGATGATCACAAGTTGTAAAGATCAATCTTCTTTAAAAATGAAGTTTTTAAAGAATCACTCACACTTTAAAGGATAACAAGGCTTACTAAGAACACTAGTAAGTTCCTACAAATTTTTACAAAGATTCAAGTTCATGAAGTAGTAGATTATTACTTGTTTTTGGCAAAGTTGGTAAGTAAAAGTTGTTTATTGTTGATTGTGTTGTCTTTACAAAAGAAAATGATATGCTTGAAAGCATGGAAACCTCCATTTTTAGGGGAAACTATGACAAAATTTTCTAAAAATCTAAACACTTAGAAAAATATTTATTAACATGTATTTACAAGTGTATTTTAAACCATGGATTTTCACATAAAGTTGCCATAAAACTTGTTACAAAAATTATACTTATTGGAGGTTGGTTTTCATAAATAAAAGTGACTAAGTATGTATTTAGGGAAATATATATTTAGAAGACACCATGTGTGTGATTATTTGTATATTATGTGTATTAGTTATATTATTTTAGGACTTGAAATAATATAACTCATCATAATACCAAGAATTACAATCCAAAATATTACCAAAATTCCAAGGAATAAATATACAAGTTGGATACAAAATATTGATGAAAACCGAACTATGGAATAAGACTTACAAAATATTCCAGAAAATTTATTCACAAAGTATATTTTGATAAATAATACTTTGGACCTCAAGGAAATGAAAATATGACTTTTACAATTACTACAAGAATATCTCATATTTTTGACAAGGGAAAAATATATTATTTTTGGCATGTATGAATATATATATTTTTCTTGAAATTTTTAGAAGATATATTATTTTTAAGAAATATATATTTTCTTACACAAACACGAAATACAATATTTATGAGGTGAAAGATATACTTTCTCGAATAAATATGAAATATATCATTTTTGGAGAAAAATGAGTTTATATATATATATTTTCAAAGTTAGACATGAAAATATATTATTTTTGAAACTTATGAGAAAATACAAATATTTTTGCCAAAAGAAAAGTTATAAATAATTTTTCTAAGTAATATTTACTACAATATATATTTTGGGAATATATATTGGTGGACTTTTATTAAAGATAATATTCCGGAAAGATTAATACGAAATTAAGTACAAGAATACTTAATGAATACAATAAAAAATACGTACTCTCATACGTATAAATACACACCGGAATACGACCCTAATACGTGGCAAAAATATACGAGTATAAGAATACGAATACAAGTACGCCCATCCTTGGGAAGGAAATACATGTATAAATACTTGAAAAGTACCAAGTTAAAATATATATTGTTTTAACTATTATTCCAAAAATTTAATAAATATAATTTAAGTTAAAATATTAATTATTTTAACAAATAATTATATAACTTGGAATAATGATGAAGTCACTTGGAAACATAACTCAAAGGCACTAATTAATACTAAGTCAAGGCACGACCCGCTTGTCTAATGGACCATAGTATGCATGTAGGTAGTCGTGCGTTCTAGAGGAAGCTTTGAGTTAGATTGGATACAGGGAACGCAAAACTGTGAGTTCATGTCCCCCTTTTCTTTAAACTGTTTTGTTTTATAACTTCGGGGGTGAAGTACATGTTACAAAATGTTTACATACAATTACAATTGGTATGGTTAGCTATGGAAAGTACAGTAGATCATGTGAATGGGTAGGCGCACTCCTAAGACCATTAATCCTCGAGTTAGGAACGAGGGGCATGAGTGATAGATCTATTTGGGTGTAGAGAGCCCACACCCATGTGGACCGGGTTTTGGCCCATGAGGTGACTATGTCTTACAGCCGGAGGCCCGTTACAAATCTGCTAGGTTTGAGCCTTCCTACGCCGTTTCACACATGTTAATGTATTAGCTACACATTAATTGATATGTTCCTTATCGCTTCATACCAGTTTACAAATACATACATACATACTTACAAATGCTTTCAAGGACGATTCGTGCACACATACAATTCACATGAACTCGCTCAACTTTTTTTGATGTTTTTCAAACTACATGTATTTCAGGAAACTAAGTATGGATCTAGCGGGTGTTGAAGTTTTCAAGTGTAGTTGGGAATAAAAGATGTCATCCGGTGTCGTATGGTTTGGGAGTATGTACCCTATCTTGGATAGGATACATATTCCAAAGCCAAGTTTTCATTAGTGTCTTTTGAGAAGTCTTTATGGAACCTTAAAACAAATTGCATGGTTTGTAATTCAGATTTGAAGCCTATGTTTGGATACTAAAACAATGTTGTTCGTAATGTTTTAAACTAAATCAATGGATGAACATCTTGGTTTTATCATATTGTTGTTTGTTATGGTTGAATGCAATGATATTAAGCAAGTCACACCAAATCACGCTTTCGCAAAGTCAGGGTGTGACAGTTTGGTATCAGAGCTTTGATTGTAGCGAACTAGGATTGCTTCTTGAGTCTAGACTACAATCATTAGGGCTCTCACGGAAATACTTTTACAACATGTTTTCATTGCATACACGAAACTCCCAGATCCAGGGAAACAAACATTTTTATAAAATAAAAAGACAAGAAACACAATGCATAGTTACTTTGTTGGTTCAGTCTGAGAGACTGGGTGGTTTAGTCTGAGAGACTGGGTGGTTCAGTCTGAGAGACTAGGTAGTTCAGTTTGAGAAACTGGGTGGTTAGTCTGGGAGACTAGGTAGTTCAGTCTGGGAGACTGGGTGGTTAGTCTGGGAGACTAGGTAGTTCAGTCTGGGAGACTGGGTGGTTAGTCTGGGAGACTAGGTAGTTCAGTCTGGGAGACTGGGTGGTTTAGTCTGGGAGACTAGGTAGTTTAGTCTGGGAGACTGGGTGGTCTAGTCTGGGAGACTAGGAAGGATAGAAAGGGGTTCGTGAGGAATCACGAGGATACATGATTACATTGTCTTTGATTACATGCTTAATGCTAGTTAATATATGTGCATATGTTGTGATTTTTCTGTTACAGACACTATGTCATCGTCTAGTAGCAGATTGTCCGACGACCATGATTCCATGGCAGTAGTCTCCGACGATGAGGTTATGCCAGTGCCGGAGACCTTTACTTCAGATACAGAGAGTGTCCCGGAGATGATGTCCGACGACGACGACGACTTTCAGCCCTCTGCGTTGCCCGACCTTGGAGATAACATACCACTTACTGATGGCATCCCAGACGAGGATCCTTTTGTTGTTCCCACCCCAGTCCATGATCATCTTATCATCGATCATCCCGATGATGAGCATGTCGTGGCACCGATTCTCGCTCCCGATCCTTTGGTGGCCATTCCTCTCGAGGATTTTCCTTTTGATGATTTGATCGATGTTGACATCAATTTGTTTGTTGATGGTCGTCCTATTGATGCCTATGGTGATGGGAAGCTAGATAAGGACGTTGCTGCTATCCCACTTTTTGAGATCCCTGTTATTGAGATTTCTTTTGACTCTAGCTTACACTCTGTCCCAGATTCCTTTGAGTCTGTGTCATCTTTCGCTTTACAGGCAGTTGGACTGCGACGCTATGCCATTAATTATGATGATGATACGGCCATGTCAGCTGCACCATCCCCTCCACACGATCCCGAGCTCGATCTTGAGCTAGACTTTGTTCCTGAAAATCAGCCCGACGTTGCACCTGCTGATCCTGAGCCTTTACCTGATCATGACCCTATTCCTTTTGGCTTACCAGACATTATACCCCTCATACCTGATCCAGTTCCTGCAACCGTTGATCCTCATGTTGTTGAGACATTTGTTCCTCCACCTGCACCTGCACCCACTGATGTTGCTCCTTCTCATATTGTGGAGTCTGAAGTCCATTGTGTTGATTTACCTATCGATTTCTTGCAGGACATACCCGTACCCCGTCCTGGGGAAGACGCTTCAGGCCAGCAGACTAGTCATGATCTTCATGTTTCAGCAGCTTATCCACACATTCCCCAGTCTGCACCTTTTGCTCCTTTTACTTCTTCACCAACTGATGAGCCATTCCGAGGGTCCTCGCCATATTCCATGCCGACTTCAGACCCCTACCATCCCTCACATTTTGTTGGTTATACACAGGATGAGTTACTTTATTCGCTTCAGCTTCGATTTGAAGTTATGATTCGCAGAGCCTCGGAGCTTGAGTTGATACCGCGTCCTTTACCGTGTCCTTGTCAGCATGCTTCCGTTTCCCCTCGTTCATCACCGCCTCTTTTCGCACGTCCACCTGCTCCTCTTACTCCTTTTCCAGAGTTTGATGCTCGATTCCTCACCGTCGAGCAACAGGCCCGTTATTTGTTACGTCTCGTGCACAAGCTCGAGGAGGAGCTCGCGCATGTTCTCAGTTTGATTTTCCTCCCTCCTCCTCCTCCTCCGCCATCAGTACAGTAGGTTTTTGGTCTTATGCAGATGCATTACCTGTGACGAGAGCACCACTATTGAGCTGAGCTTTTGAAGCCTTTTGGAGATCACCTTCTGATGGTATGACCTTTGTAGATTGGTAGACTGGTTGGACAAGGGTAGTGTGACCCTGTGTTCCCTTTTGATATGATACATTTTGTAAAACATGTAACAATACTTTGAGGTCGATGATTAATGAAAGCCCAATCGTCATGTTCTCATTAAACATATTCCCAATTACTTGATTATGACATGATTGTGCTGATGTAGGATTGATTGAGATGATGACTTAATATGTGTATATATATACGACCTCTAAACAACTATATACATTCCCTGAACAAATAAGACCTGACCAATCTGAACTTCATCTTAGAAGATGTCTCATCAAGAGATCATTCGGCTGACCAAGGCAGAATGGCAAGCGCACGTTTCACGGGCCATAGCTCGGCACGAGGTTCTTCCCTACAGACGCAGCGAAAGTACCTTAGGGAAAGTACCTCCAAACAATACGTTTAGACAATTCCAAGTGTGCTTTGCTAATGCTTTCTGTGATGATGATTGCTTGGGTACAGGTTGTACCTACAAGCAGTTTTTAGACTGCAAGCCTCTGAACTTCGACGGCACTGGAGGTGCCGTAGCTTTTGTGAAATGGGCCGAGAATATGGATTTCGTTTTGCGAATGAGCGGATGTACGCCATAGCAACAAGTCCCATACGTATCTGGATTGCTTCAAGATGAGGCTCTGTTATGGTGGAACCTTCTGGTTCAGATAATGGGCGAGGCTGCTGCGTATGCTTTGACATGGGATGAGTTGAAGGAAATGATGCGTAGGGAGTATTGTTCTCAGATGGAGATCCAGAAGCTGGAAATTGAATTCCGGAACCTGACGATGGAAGGTCCAAAGGTGGTAGAGTACGTGCAGAGACTTCATGATTTGTCGCAAGTTGTTCCATATCTGGTGGAACCAGAGTTGAAAAGGATGGAGCAATTCATCTGGGGCTGGCGCCCCAGATCCTGAGCTTGATGACGGCATCAATGCCACGAACAACTATTGATACGAGTATCTTGAGTTTGGCGCTCACTAAGGAGGCACTTAGATTGGAAAAACTTTCGACCCCTGAAAAGAAGAAGGAAACTCAGGTGGAGTCATCTGAAATGAACAAGAGGAAGCTCACTGATTTCCAAGAAGGTACCGGTGCTAACAACAAGAACAAGGCCAAAAAGGGGAAAGAGTACATGGGTATCCTACCTAAATGCGACAATTGTCGACGTTATCATACCGGGCAATGTAGAAATGGAAAGTGTTATAACTGTGGCAAGGTGGGACATTGAAAGGAGACGTGTTGGCACCGGACGGGGCGTGGAAATCGAGGTCAAGACAGTAGCAGAAATCATGTAGGAAATAACAACCACAGTAACTATCAAGGCGGAAATGGCAACAACCAAGAACGTGGACAAGGGTGTTTCAACTGCGGTAACGTGGGGCACTTTAGGAAAGATTGCCCAAGGGAGATTAACCAAGACTGTGAGGGAGCGTTCAACATTGAAGCTCGTGAAACATGCCAGAATCCAGACATGCTTACTGGTACGCTCCCTATCAACCTACACTTTGCATCGGTGTTGTTTGATACTAGTGACGACTATAGCTTCATACCTCTAGGGCTTAAGAGTATACTTGGTTTAGTAGCAAATAAGTTAGATATCCTATACTCGATAAAACTAGCTAATGGGAGGCTAGTAGAAGCCAAAGAAGTTACTAGAAGCCATATGATAGAGCTTGGAAAGCGTGAGGTTTCGTTAGAACTTCTGTCAGTTGAGCTGGAAAGCTTCGACGTCGTGGCTGGAATGGATTGGCTGTCGAGTAACCGAGCTGAGATCGTATGTTACGAGAAGATTATCGTATTCCATTGGCAAATGGAGAGACGATCGTGATTCTTAGGAAAAAGCAAGATACACTTTTACGGGTTAGTAGTTGTGCATAGGCACGGAAGTTTTTTGCGTAAAGAATGTATTGCCTTCTTGGCTCATGTCATGGACAAAGAAGCCGAAGAACTTAAGCTTGAAGATATCCCTGTGGTAAGGGAATATCCCGAAGTCTTCCCCAAAGACTTGTTAGGATTACCCCCCTCAACGACAAGTCGAATTCCATATTGACCTGGTTCCAGGCGACGCACCTGTAGCCAAGGCACTTTATCGACTTGCGCCTTCTGAGAAGTGAGAGTTGTCAGCGCAGCTCCAGGATTCGTTAGACAAGGGATTCATTAAGCCCAAGCTTCTTGCTTTGGGAACTCCAGTGTTTCACGGCAAAAAGAAGGATGGTAACTTTCGAATGAGCATCGGCTACCAAGAAGCTGAACAAGTCAACCATTAAGAACCAGTATCCCCCGCTGAGGCTTAGCAATTTATTTAACTAACAACAAGGATCTAACTACTATCCCAAGATCGGTCTTCGATCAGGTTATCGCTAACCACGGATTCAAGAAGAGAGCATACCAAAGTACAGTGAGTCAACGAGTTGCTTTTAGACATCCGTTAATGTTGTGTTTTCCACACGATGTACAAAACAGTTGCACACAAATACAAAACTTTGAGAACCTAGAAAACATGTACGTAAGACCTTCTAGAACTTAGGTCAAAACTCATCTATTAACTCGAGCAAACCCCATTATTCTGACACATATGCTATTTCAGTTAGCCGAACTATTAAAGTACTCAAATTTCTTTTATTGAAATTTCCACTTTTGCTTCTAGCAAGTAAAATTTTTCATCTCTACTTTTCTTAATGGTAGTTGCATCACAACAATTTCCTTCGTTAGAGCAAACACTCCTTGTCTCGATACTTGATAATTTCTTCATAATAGCGAGTACTCATTGTTTCATTTCTTGGAAATTCATATGTTACGCATGCACCATTTGTTATGCATGTGGTTTCGTTTCGAATAAGCGTTTCGTCAAAGTTCAAATATTTGCTAAAGCTAATTATTGATTGGTGATTCGAATGACCTACATTATTGTAATTTTTGGCTCATTTGCTATCAAGCCAACACACTTTCTTGAAACTTTCCTTCTTTCAAAGTTACATACATGATTTATCTTTGCAACCATGTCGAAATTCCCTTGTCAATACATACGTTTATTGTCAGATTACGCTGAGACCAAGTTCAATTGCTTGAACTTGTCCATTTCGCATATTCAATTCAAGACACCATATGACGTATTGAGAGCATCATATTCGAATTCATTTTTGCAAGCATTTCATTTGTTCCAGGTCGCAGTAGACTTGTTTGGTCTACGGCTCCATTAAATAGTTTGGTGGTTTCGACACCATGTAGAGATGTTTTCACTAAATTGAAGCTTGTGCTAATCTCGGGTACACATCTCATACACGGATTTAAATGTTATTTATTGACTTGCTCTAAATCCGTTTTGTTTTATCATGATTAAAGCACTCTTAACACAATTGTGTGATAAGACAATGGTACATAAATTCATTCTATATCACAGTGTACCTCCTAATGGTTCTTTCATTATCAATCGAACGCCTTGCGGTATTTATTGCCTTTCATCTTCGATCGGAAACAGTAGTTATTGATGTTCCATATTCGATTGAAAACCCTATGACGTTGTTTAAATCAAATCTTCAGATTTGTTTCAATACACTTTCATTGATTTCAAACACGGTGAACTTGTTCGGTCACCACTATTATTGAATTATGTCATTACGACACCTTGTGGTGTCTATACAAACTTGTAGCTTATGCTAATCATGGTCAACCGTTTCACACGAAACTACACCTACTTTTGTTTGACTTGTCATTTCAACATCCCTAAATCAACTACGAATCAAGACAATGACAGACCAGATTAAATTGTATTTCATTTCGGTGTACTTTCACAATTCAAGAATGTCAACAAACTAATCTTAACCATATATTTACTCAAAAGTTGACAGATCATTTTCATGTTATTATCATATTCGAGTTGTTGATTTTGAGTTCATATAGCGGATGCTATTGTTTCTGAAAACTCATTCGCATATTGTGATCGATTGTCTGACATTCTATTGGTCGAAACTCCTCTTTTATTGAACCCCTGTTAACTAAGTTACAATAGAATATACATCTATACGTCTCGTATCTTTTAACAACAAATCCTGAGACACATACCTTTTAACCGTTAGGTTCCTAATGTTGTAATATGTACTTGGGTTCACCTGTTTTTGAATAAGACTTGTTTTGATTTCGTAGTTAATCACTTTGGTAATATTCATATCCATACACGCATGACGTAACCCTAAGAGTTAATGTAGTTAAATTTCGGGGATGAAATTTTCTTAGCAGGGGGAGAATGTGACAACTGTCAAATTTGCATGCTTCCGTACAATTATTAGACAATGATTAATGCTCAATGACTGTGCTGAATTACAATTAAATGCCTTGAATTGCTTTTTGATTTTTGCCATATACATACATGTGCATCACATATTGCTTAATGTTATATCGTTATTGCATAAGAACTTTATTGACTTAAATGATGCACGAAACACAGTTAGCACAGTTATCAGACAAATCAGGAAGATGCTGACAGAGTTCAGTAGATAGACATACATTGTATTGAGACACAGAATGAGCCAGAAACCGAGTATTACACTAGTATAGTGTGTAGGAAAGTAAGGATCACAAAACTGCCTTCCTAGAGATAGTTTAAGTGCCGGAAAGTGCCTAAAACTCACATAAACTGCAGAATTCTGCAGAAAATCAGCAAATTCATCCTTTAAACACATTTATATCATGCAGAAATATGCTTAAATGGTCCTAAATACTTTCCTAAGTGTCGGGAATTGAAACTGTCACAAATGGTAACATAAAGCACACTAAACTGCATAGTTTAGCACCTTAACGAACCGTGTCACACCCCCAAAATCCACCTGCGGAGTACCGTCCGCTTGAGGGCGTGACCGACCAGGATCCAGCCACCAATTATACTGAGCATTGGATAATAGTAAGGATGATCACCAACCGTAATGGTTAGTAAGCACCATAGTTTAAAGTTCAAATGTTTAGGTTCAAATAACAGTTAAGTAAGTAGCGGAAGCATAGATAAAATAGTTTTAAACATAGTTCATAGTTCAAATTATTTAGAGCCCAACATGCGGGTTTAGGCGACCACTACACTTCCCAAGCAGCAGCTCGTCAGTCACTGGTTACCTGCAAAGCATGCAGTAAGGGGTCAACAATAATGCTGAGTGAGTTCACTAGTTGTCCAGTTTTAATTACCAAAAACTTGTTTCACCAGTTAATTTATCCGTTTATACATGCCATGGGGAGCTACCCCAAAAGTTAGCAACTAAACTGTTTTTCCAATACCGAACACTAGGTGACCGTTGCGTATCCGCAAGAGAGTGCCCCGATGTCAATGTTCTATCATCATTGACGGATGCCTGAGTACATTAGTTCACGACCGATCCCATACCTTGGCACGGTGTGAGGTTGGTAAGACCTAAATAGCGCTATCAACTAATAACCCGTTCGCCTGGCCCCGGCGACTAATCGGTATTAAGTAGTAGGGACTTTAAGTGATAGAGTTTCGTTTAGTGCCGTTTGTTGCAATCCGTATAAACAGTAATTAACTAAAAAGGTTCCCAATAACAAGGGAAGAAAAGTAAGTTGTATCCCTCATAAGGGGATAGTGTTGTTTTTAGTTCCGTTTCCCAAACCACCGGGAATACATGCTTTAGGTTGTGAACTCACCTTGGGTTGCTCGGTAGTTTAATTACCCGGTCAATCACGTTGGTCACCACGTCCTAGCATGGTTACCGAATATGGGTCAAGTTGGGGTACAAGTAAACACGTATAATTTACACATAACTAACACATAGCATGCATAACATATAATTACAGCAACAGTTAACAGTTAGCACGTAGCCCATCTAAACAGTAACCAGTATGTACAGTCAACACTCTTGGGCCCAATAACTAACAGCCCAGTCGAGACCCAGTGTCGAGAACACACAGTTGCGAGTCGCAACCGGAGGTTGCGGCTTATCACGTCTTGGCTGCGAGTCGCAACCGGTGTTTAACTTGTCATGTCTCGGTCACGAGTCGCAACCGCCGTAGTCTCGACTTGTCATGTTTCTGGTTGCGAGTCGTAACCGGGCGGTCTCGAGTCGCAACCGGGCGGTCTCGAGTTGTCAAGGTTTGGTTGCGAGTCGCAACCGGGGGTTGCGAGTCGCAACCTCCGAAACGTGCACAATAATCCTTCTAGAACCTGGCAGATGTACTAACCAATACAATTGCAATTTCATGTAATCTTGTACTAACCAATTAAATTACACTAACATGTTTCTTTGTCTAATTTTCTAAACAAACAGATCAAAACAGGCATATTTGAATATTTTCATGACATTCAAAGTGTTCTTCACACATTCAATTATTTCTTATGATCATCATCGGTTAAACTCATCAAATTTATCAAGAGGGACCTAAAGCATACCGAACTAAGCTTTTGCTACTACAACAAGCACACCATGCATTTCATAAGTAATAACATGTAACATCTCATTCTTTTTATCAAGAACATTCATGTGTATATTCATAAGCAAACAAGCAAACAAGCATCTTTAACACAAAACATACATTATCATTAATCAAGCAAAACATACATTATTATCAATCAAGCACCTTAGTCCTATGTTTTTCATCTATTTGCAAGGAAACACTAACCGGTTGGTGGTCAAAAGTGTGAGGATATGGAGGATTGGTGAAGGAAGCTTCCGAGTGATGACAATGAGCTTGAACCGAGGTGATCCGAGATGATCCGAGAGCTCCTTGTTGTTGTTTCCGGTTTGATCCGAGAGAGGGAGAGGAGAGGAGGTGAGTTTGATGTTAGAACTTTTAGGGTTTTAGGGTTTTTAGAGAGAGAGAGAGGGAGAGTGTGTGAGATGAGGGAGTGTGAGGGTGATGTTTGCAAAAATGGTGAAGGTTGTGATGGTAGCCGGTTATAAACTTCAAGTGAGTAAGGGGGGTGTTTCCGGGTGGGCTAAGGTTACGGCCCAACCGGCCCATGTGTTTCTTGTTTACTCGAGACCGAGTGGTCTCGAGTCGGGTTCGGTTCGAGTCACATATATATATATATATAATACGTACACATAATTTATTACAAGGATCACATAGCACACCAAAACAATTTATAAACTTTCACTTAATAATAATATGCATATACGCTAAGTGATTACAAGGTGTTCGTTCGGGAAAAACCTAGAATGTCACATTATCCCCAAGTTTTAAGAACTTTCGTCCCGAAAGTTAAAGCAGCCACTGACAAGCTAGTAAAAGTGAGAGCGTTTCAACGGGGTGTCACATCATCCCCCCGTTAGTTTGGAATTTCGTCCCGAAATTCAGTTGTAGCTTCAGTGCTGGGGGTTTCATTTGGGAACAGGTGGGGATACTTGCGCTTCATCTGGTCTTCCCGCTCCCAGGTAAACTCTGGGCCACGGCGTGAGTTCCAACGAACTCGCACGAGAGGTATCTGGCTACGTTTGAGGGTTTTGATCTCACGATCCGTGATCTCAACCGGTTCCTCAGTAAAGTGTAGCTGTTCATCGATAGTGAGTTCCTTGTAAGGAATGACGAGTGTTTCATCTGATAGACACTTCTTCAGATTAGACACGTGGAAGACGTTGTGCACAGCACTCAGTTCCTCAGGCAGATTCAATCTGTAAGCGGCCGTGCCGATCTTCTCGGTAACTTCAAAGGGTCCGACATATCTTGGGTTAAGCTTGCCCCGTTTTCCAAAACGGACCACACCCTTCCAGGGTGAGACCTTAAGTAGAGCCCGTTCACCAACCTGGAACTCTTGCGGTTTCCTATCTTTATCAGCGTAGTACTTTTGACGGTCACGAGCTGCCGCCATGCGTTGCCTAATCTGGGCAATCTTTTCTGTGGTGTCGACTACATGTTCCGGGCCTGTGATCTGGCTGTCACCAACCTCAGCCCAGCAGAGAGGCGATCGACATTTACGGCCGTACAATGCCTCAAAGGGTGCTGCCTGAATGCTGGTGTGGTAGCTGTTGTTGTAGGAGAATTCTACCAACGGTAGGTGCTTCTCCCAATTCTTGCCAAAATCGATCACACATGCCCTAAGCATGTCTTCGAGGGTTTGGATGGTGCGTTCAGACTGCCCATCCGTTTGCGGATGATAAGCGGTGCTCATGTCTAAACGTGAGCCAAAAGATTTGTGCATGGCTTGCCACAACTCAGAAGTAAAACGCGCGTCTCGATCAGAAATAATGGAGGTAGGCACTCCGTGCTTCGAGACCACTTCTTTTAAGTATACCTCTGCTAGGGTAGAGAACTTGTCTGTTTCTTTGATAGGCAAAAAGTGTGCAGACTTAGTCAAGCGATCCACTATCACCCAAATGGTGTCATTTCCGCGCTGAGACCTAGGCAGGCTAGTAACAAAATCCATGGAAATCTGCTCCCATTTCCATTGCGGGATCTCTGGCTGTTGGAGTAGGCCTGATGGTTTCTGGTACTCAGCCTTGACTCTTGCACAAGTCAAACATTTCCTGACATAGGTAGCTATGTGGGCTTTCATGCCAGGCCACCAATAGGTAGCCCTCAAGTCGTGGTACATCTTATCTGATCCCGGATGTACCGAGTAACGGGACTTGTGGGCTTCATCCATCACCAGGTCACGTAAATCCCCATAAAGCGGAACCCATATGCGTCCGGCTACGTAGTAGGCGCCGTCTTCTTTTTGTTCCATTCGTTGTCTCGATCCTCGCAGGGACTCAGCCCTGATGTTCTCGGTCTTCAATGCTTCAACCTGAGCATTCCGAATTTGATTAGGGAGGTTCGAGTGGATAGTGAGCTGCAAGGCACGAACACGCTTGGGTTTGGTCTCCTTTCTGCTGAGGGCATCGGCTACCACATTAGCCTTGCCTGGGTGATACTTGATTGCACACTCGTAGTCATTTAGGAGTTCGACCCATCGGCGTTGCCGCATATCCAACTCCTTTTGTCCCATTATGTGCTGGAGACTCTTGTGATCAGTGTAAATCGTGCACTTGGTGCCGTACAAGTAGTGTCTCCAAAGCTTGAGCGCGAAGACCACAGCTCCAAATTCTAAGTCATGCGTCGTATAGTTCCGTTCGTGGACCTTGAGTTGTCGCGAGGCGTAAGCGATAACTTTCTCGCGTTGCATCAATACGCAGCCAAGTCCTTGAATAGAAGCGTCGCAGTAAACGACGAAGTCGTCGGTACCTTCAGGTAAGGAAAGAATAGGAGCACTACAAAGATTCCTCTTTAGTTCCTGGAAGGCAGATTCCTGAGCATTACCCCATTTGTAAGCAACACCCTTCTGAGTGAGTGTCGTGAGTGGTTGAGCGATCTTAGAGAATCCCTTGATAAATCTTCGATAGTATCCTGCCAATCCCAAGAATTGGCGAACTTCGGTCGGGGTCTTAGGCGCAGGCCAATTCTTAATGGACTCAATCTTAGCAGGGTCAACATGAATCCCTTCCTGATTGACGATGTGTCCGAGGAAATGGACTTCTCTAAGCCAGAAATCACATTTCGAGAATTTGGCGTACAGTTGCTCATTGCGAAGGAGCTCGAGAATAAGACGTAGGTGTAGTTCATGCTCCTCTTGGCTCTTCGAGTAGATTAGGATGTCGTCGATGAACACGATCACGAACTTGTCGAGGTAGGGTTTGCATACTCGGTTCATGAGATCCATGAAAATTGCAGGTGCGTTGGTCATACCGAAAGGCATAACAAGGAATTCGTAGTGACCATAGCGGGTTCTGAAAGCAGTCTTAGAGATGTCCTCGTCGCGGACTCTCAGCTGGTGATAACCCGATCGCAGATCAATCTTGGAATAATAGCTCGACCCTTGCAGCTGGTCGAACAGGTCGTCGATACGGGGAAGTGGATAGCGGTTCTTGATGGTAACCTTGTTAAGTTCGCGGTAGTCGATGCACATTCGGAATGAGCCATCTTTCTTTTTGACAAAGAGCACTGGGGCTCCCCAGGGTGATGAACTAGGACGGATAAAACCTTTGTCCAAAAGTTCTTGTAGTTGAGTAGAAAGCTCCTTGAGCTCCGCGGGGGCTAATCGATAAGGTGCACGAGCTATAGGCGCTGCTCCGGGAGCTAGCTCGATTTGAAATTCGACCTGACGGTGAGGAGGGAGTCCAGGTAGTTCCTCCGGGAATACCTCGGGATAGTCGCGTACCACTGGAAAATCTTCAATCCTATTTTCCCTTTTCTGTGTGTCGGTAATGAGTGCTAAGATAGCGGTGTGCCCTTTTCGTAGATACTTCTGGGCCTTTAAGAATGAAATGATGCCGGTGACTTCTCCGCTTTTGTCACCTTGAACTATAAGAGGTTTGCCAGGGGGACGGGGAATACGGATAGCTTTCTCCTGGCAGAGGATTTCAGCTCGATGTTTGGATAACCAATCCATACCAATAATGACGTCGAAGCTTCCAAGAACGATGGGGAAAAGATCGATACAGAAGGTCTGACCAGACAACTCTAATTTGCAGTTACGAATTATGTGTGAGGCCTCGAGGTTTCTACCATTAGCTATTTCAACGGTGTGCTTAGAGCTCAGCGGCGTAAGAGTGAGCTTAAGTTTCTTACTAATACGTAGGGATACATAACTAGCATCTGCTCCGGAATCAAATAGCATGGAAACATAACGATCATTAAGTAGGAACTTACCCGCTACAACGTTGGGGTCATTCCTTGCTTCCCCAGCTCCAATCACAAAAGCTTTTCCTCTAGCACCATTTCCAGCATTGTTGTTATTGTTCCCAGCACCCTGATTGTTGTTGTTCTGATTCAGCTCAGGGCAATCCTTTCGCATGTGCCCCATTGCTCCACACTTGAAGCACCCACGGTTGTTTCCTTGTTGCTGCTGTTGCTGTGGTTGTTGCTGATTCTGCCTAGCGGGGAACTGGCTTCGGCAGTCTTTGGCGTCATGCCCCATCTTGTTGCATCGCTGACACTGACCTTTTCCACATGGCCCACTGTGATGTCGGTTACATTTATTACACTTAGGGTGGTTTCCTCGATAGCCACCCTGTTGCTGAGGACCCTTGTTGTTTTCAGTCTTCCTTTGTTGAACTGGGGCCTGAGTGGGGTTAGCATCTTTTCCTTGACTTCCGTCCCACTTTCGCTTGTTATCGCCAGAAGTTCCAGCAGTGGCACCGATCCTTTTAGGCAGCTTGCCCTCTTCCACAGCCTGATTGGTGAGTTTGTGAGCAAGACGAACCACAGGCTGTATGGTATTGAGGTTGGCTGAGGTCACATGACTTCTGATTTCTGGGACCAAGCCTTTGATGTACAATTCGATCCTTCGGTACATAGGTTGGGACATGTTTGGGCAGAGTGCAGCATAGTCATTGGACTGCTTGGTGTAGGTCTCAATCTCTGACCCAACCATCTTGAGTGCATAGTACTCGTTCTCGAGTTTGTGGATGTCATCCCTGTGACAGTACTCCTCTTTGATCATGTCCTTGAAATCTTCCCATGCCGTAGCATTAGCAGTTTCCAGACCAAGCATCTGAATCTGTGCTTTCCACCATGAAAGCGCGTTTCCTTCAAGCGTACCAGTTGCGTACTTAACCCAGTTAGCAGGGGGACACTCGCAGACAGCGAAGACAGCTTCGGCCTTTTCAATCCAGTGCAGAAGGCCTATGGCACCCTCAGTGCCGTTGAAAGGGAGAGGCTTGCCATCCATGAAGGTTTTGAAAGTACAAACACGTGGTTGCGCAGGCGCAGGCTGACCTGTTGTGAGAAGTGAAGCGAATAGGTTTAGGGGTGAAAAGACGATGTGGGGGTAGGATCTAAACATCCTATAGCAACGAGTTTACCTCCAGGGTGAGCTGCGAAAGCTGCAGCCACCGTGTTGAGCAAGTTGGCGAATTGAGCCTGAGTCATGTTAACACTTCCTCTTCCGCGTCCACTCATTGTCTTCATAACCAGAAAAACACAGTATGAGTGTGATGTCGTAACGTAGCGAGAATAAGATAGAAGAGGGAGGTGTATCTATCTAATCAGGCACACTAGTATGTATAATAGAGCAGTTAACATAGGATAAATAAGCAAGTAAACACAAGTCCGAGCTATGAGGTCAGATAAGTCGAGTCTTGCCCTTGGAGTGTAGTGTCGTCACGAGTCACGGGTTATAGTCTGGTTTTTCTCAAAAAGATTTTTCCTTTTTAAAACCAAGTTCACTATAACCAATGGCTCTGATACCAATCTGTCACACCCCCAAAATCCACCTGCGGAGTACCGTCCGCTTGAGGGCGTGACCGACCAGGATCCAGCCACCAATTATACTGAGCATTGGATAATAGTAAGGATGATCACCAACCGTAATGGTTAGTAAGCACCATAGTTTAAAGTTCAAATGTTTAGGTTCAAATAACAGTTAAGTAAGTAGCGGAAGCATAGATAAAATAGTTTTAAACATAGTTCATAGTTCAAATTATTTAGAGCCCAACATGCGGGTTTAGGCGACCACTACACTTCCCAAGCAGCAGCTCGTCAGTCACTGGTTACCTGCAAAGCATGCAGTAAGGGGTCAACAATAATGCTGAGTGAGTTCACTAGTTGTCCAGTTTTAATTACCAAAAACTTGTTTCACCAGTTAATTTATCCGTTTATACATGCCATGGGGAGCTACCCCAAAAGTTAGCAACTAAACTGTTTTTCCAATACCGAACACTAGGTGACCGTTGCGTATCCGCAAGAGAGTGCCCCGATGTCAATGTTCTATCATCATTGACGGATGCCTGAGTACATTAGTTCACGACCGATCCCATACCTTGGCACGGTGTGAGGTTGGTAAGACCTAAATAGCGCTATCAACTAATAACCCGTTCGCCTGGCCCCGGCGACTAATCGGTATTAAGTAGTAGGGACTTTAAGTGATAGAGTTTCGTTTAGTGCCGTTTGTTGCAATCCGTATAAACAGTAATTAACTAAAAAGGTTCCCAATAACAAGGGAAGAAAAGTAAGTTGTATCCCTCATAAGGGGATAGTGTTGTTTTTAGTTCCGTTTCCCAAACCACCGGGAATACATGCTTTAGGTTGTGAACTCACCTTGGGTTGCTCGGTAGTTTAATTACCCGGTCAATCACGTTGGTCACCACGTCCTAGCATGGTTACCGAATATGGGTCAAGTTGGGGTACAAGTAAACACGTATAATTTACACATAACTAACACATAGCATGCATAACATATAATTACAGCAACAGTTAACAGTTAGCACGTAGCCCATCTAAACAGTAACCAGTATGTACAGTCAACACTCTTGGGCCCAATAACTAACAGCCCAGTCGAGACCCAGTGTCGAGAACACACAGTTGCGAGTCGCAACCGGAGGTTGCGGCTTATCACGTCTTGGCTGCGAGTCGCAACCGGTGTTTAACTTGTCATGTCTCGGTCACGAGTCGCAACCGCCGTAGTCTCGACTTGTCATGTTTCTGGTTGCGAGTCGTAACCGGGCGGTCTCGAGTCGCAACCGGGCGGTCTCGAGTTGTCAAGGTTTGGTTGCGAGTCGCAACCGGGGGTTGCGAGTCGCAACCTCCGAAACGTGCACAATAATCCTTCTAGAACCTGGCAGATGTACTAACCAATACAATTGCAATTTCATGTAATCTTGTACTAACCAATTAAATTACACTAACATGTTTCTTTGTCTAATTTTCTAAACAAACAGATCAAAACAGGCATATTTGAATATTTTCATGACATTCAAAGTGTTCTTCACACATTCAATTATTTCTTATGATCATCATCGGTTAAACTCATCAAATTTATCAAGAGGGACCTAAAGCATACCGAACTAAGCTTTTGCTACTACAACAAGCACACCATGCATTTCATAAGTAATAACATGTAACATCTCATTCTTTTTATCAAGAACATTCATGTGTATATTCATAAGCAAACAAGCAAACAAGCATCTTTAACACAAAACATACATTATCATTAATCAAGCAAAACATACATTATTATCAATCAAGCACCTTAGTCCTATGTTTTTCATCTATTTGCAAGGAAACACTAACCGGTTGGTGGTCAAAAGTGTGAGGATATGGAGGATTGGTGAAGGAAGCTTCCGAGTGATGACAATGAGCTTGAACCGAGGTGATCCGAGATGATCCGAGAGCTCCTTGTTGTTGTTTCCGGTTTGATCCGAGAGAGGGAGAGGAGAGGAGGTGAGTTTGATGTTAGAACTTTTAGGGTTTTAGGGTTTTTAGAGAGAGAGAGAGGGAGAGTGTGTGAGATGAGGGAGTGTGAGGGTGATGTTTGCAAAAATGGTGAAGGTTGTGATGGTAGCCGGTTATAAACTTCAAGTGAGTAAGGGGGGTGTTTCCGGGTGGGCTAAGGTTACGGCCCAACCGGCCCATGTGTTTCTTGTTTACTCGAGACCGAGTGGTCTCGAGTCGGGTTCGGTTCGAGTCACATATATATATATATATAATACGTACACATAATTTATTACAAGGATCACATAGCACACCAAAACAATTTATAAACTTTCACTTAATAATAATATGCATATACGCTAAGTGATTACAAGGTGTTCGTTCGGGAAAAACCTAGAATGTCACATTATCCCCAAGTTTTAAGAACTTTCGTCCCGAAAGTTAAAGCAGCCACTGACAAGCTAGTAAAAGTGAGAGCGTTTCAACGGGGTGTCACATCATCCCCCCGTTAGTTTGGAATTTCGTCCCGAAATTCAGTTGTAGCTTCAGTGCTGGGGGTTTCATTTGGGAACAGGTGGGGATACTTGCGCTTCATCTGGTCTTCCCGCTCCCAGGTAAACTCTGGGCCACGGCGTGAGTTCCAACGAACTCGCACGAGAGGTATCTGGCTACGTTTGAGGGTTTTGATCTCACGATCCGTGATCTCAACCGGTTCCTCAGTAAAGTGTAGCTGTTCATCGATAGTGAGTTCCTTGTAAGGAATGACGAGTGTTTCATCTGATAGACACTTCTTCAGATTAGACACGTGGAAGACGTTGTGCACAGCACTCAGTTCCTCAGGCAGATTCAATCTGTAAGCGGCCGTGCCGATCTTCTCGGTAACTTCAAAGGGTCCGACATATCTTGGGTTAAGCTTGCCCCGTTTTCCAAAACGGACCACACCCTTCCAGGGTGAGACCTTAAGTACTTTTGACGGTCTATGAGTGCCTTCGCGGTGCGTAAGAATGGGTGACCTAATATGATGGGAACTCTCTCGTCGGCCACCTTATCTAGAATGATAAAGTCAACGGGAAAAACAAACCTATCAACCTTAACGAGCAAATTTTCTACGATCCCACTTGGATACTTGATCGTTTAATCAGCCAAAGACAACGACAATCGAGTGGGCGTAAGCTCTCCTAAGTCTAGCTTCTCGTAGAGAGAGAATGGCATCAAGTTGATGCTAGCACCTAGATCGGCTAATACGTGAGCGGGAGTGATGGCGCTACCGAAAAGACATGGAATTGTAACACCCCAAAAATGGGTTTGTTAATTATAGTAAATTAACCAAAAATAAACGGGTAAAATATCGTTAGCGGTAAACTTAACCCGGTAAATATTAGGGGTTAAATAAATAAACCTAATATTAAATAAAAAGATTTATTAAATAAAATACCAAACACCGAAACACACACTTTAAGTGTGTGTTCTGGTCGAATTCTCCAGAGAAGCCAGGGGCTCTCAACTTCAAACCCTAGCTTACTCAAATCGATCAAATTGGAAGGCCAAATCTGTCCCAAATCGAAATCCAAGCTTATATTAGTGATCACCTAAGTGAAGGGATCACGAGGTATGTTAAATTTTGTCTTTTGATTACATCTTGAAATTTTGATGAACATTAGAAATCGAAATCTGAGCTTGATTGATTGATGCTTAGATGAAATTAGTAAGGAAAACATGTCTAGGAGTAAACCCTAGTAAAAAACTTGTTGAATTAGTGTTTAAATTATGAAGTTCATGATTATCCATTATAGGTGTTTAATGGGTTTTGTAGAAACATAATAAACACTAGAATCGTGATTATCAAACTAGTGTTATTTGAACTCTATGAAGTTAATCTTGACATTGAACCATGGATTAGATGATTATTTAGTAAAAGATATTGAAATTGGCAAGATAGGTAATCATGGAGTTTGATTGTTAATGTTATAAAAGTATGCTCATTAGGTGTTTGATATAATGCCTAAGAGAAAGCCAAATGTTGAAATTTCGAATGAAACACACATTTGAATAATGTGACTAATTACATGAAATATGGGTTAAAACGGGTTCTAATCATAATGTTGATTTAACTTAATTGTGCCTATTTTACGATTAAAGGTAATTGACTTCAAAAAGTCAAACTAACCAATGATGAAGTCGAATAGTAGTTTCGGCATAAAATCCGTAAAATGAAATAGTCATAAGCAATGATGGCTAATCTAATCGTCTTACGGATTATGATAATAGTTTGACGCTAGACAAGCTAGGTGTAGGCTTGGGAAATAAGCGGGTCAAACGGATCGAATGCGCGGAAAAAGAGCAAAATCGGATACAAGGTAAGTAAAGCTTACACCTTCTTTTGTAGAATGCCTAATTATTATAAGAACATGATAAGTAAATGATTAAATGTGATGTTCCGACGTAATTTGATATGGTTCGGAACAAGTAAAAATGACGAGAAACCATGAAGGATGGTAAAAAGGGATTTATAATGGTAAAGAAATACCATTCTACTATAAATGTGAAATAATTGGTCTTTTCGTCCAATGGGTCAAATGGTGAACTTAACACCATTTGACAACAATGACTAACAAAAGCTTGTCGAGTTTTATGTTCACATGAATGATTAGCGTAGGGAATTTTGCATTGCTATTAAGTAGAGATTTATTAAAGCAAGGTATTAAAATGGGTCAACGGTCTGACCGGAGCCAGGTACGCATAAAAAGGTTTATAGTTAAGAGTGAGTTTTTGGTCAAGTAATTAGTGAGTCCTTCATAGTAAAATGAGGGACTAAAAGATTGACCAAAAAGCCCTTAATGGGTGAACCGGATAAACGACCCTTAGAGGTTGTTTAGGAACTTGTATATTGATTTTAAAATCCTTAGATATAAAAGTTCTAGGCAAAAACCTTTGTGGGTCGAATGCCTAAAAATTGTCATTTTGCGAAAAAGGACTAGTCGAAGGGTAAAATTGGGATTTTGGGTTCCTTATGTCAAATCCACACAAAAATAGTTGTGGTCAAAGAAAAGTAGTTAAGTAGTATGGAAAGACGAAGTGCGAAAAGAAAATAGCGAGTTTGATGCTTTAATGTATAAAAGATCCTCTAAACGGGTAAAAACAAATTATGCACAAAACTTGGATAATGGTCACATAATTTACAAAAGTTGCGAATCCGAGATAAAGATTTTGTGTCAAATGCATTGGGGTGTGATTTATGATCAATTAGAAATAAGTTGTGATTTTTAAACATAAACGGGTCAAATACGCAGAAATTAAATACAAAGCCGAGGGCTTAAAATCTAGAAAATTGTTTATTCGGATGTCGGATTTTAACTCCGTGTGATGGAGAATCGAATTACGATCGCGTAGGAAACATAATCACGCGAATCGGACAGCTAGATCAAAAGTTATGCAAGTCGTAAGTTCTAACAATTGATAAGTTTTGAGCTGGGAATCTACAGCTTCAATTCAAGGCACATTCTGTCAAAAAGGGGCCATGGCGTCGCGCGACGGCCAAGGGGGAATACCGTCGCGTGCGGCGACGCCCTTAAACGTTGCAAATTTTGTTTATTTTGTTTGTTTGACCCATTTACCTTGTTGTACTTGTTATTCAACTATCAAAACTAACTTTTAAGTTGGTTTTGATCATAGGTGAATGTTGAGAGTCCCGGATGTCACACCCCGATATTTACAGCACAGCCCGGTGGGCCCGGTGGGGAGTATCGTGACGTAAGATTGGTATCGTCTTGGTCAAACATACACAGAATAGCACAGTGGAAGTCTTGGAATATAAAATATTATTACAAACCCAAATGTCTGAAAATATAAAAGTATTAAGTACAGACAAGCTTGTAATAATCCACAAGTGGGTCATTAAAATAAAGAAGTTTATCAAACTAATGGCTTACGCGAAGGAGTTGCCAGTTCCTCGTCTAACAATCCTGAGAAGCTTCCAGCCTATTTATGTATTGGTACCTGTCAGTTAGACTTTTGAAAATACGTCAGTTTTCGCCGGTAAATACAATTAACCGACACATTTGAAAATGTTTATGAAAATTGATTTTGGTGCACAAGGCACAAAAGTATTTTTTTAAAATTGATTTAAATGCACAAAGCACAATTATTCTTTTATACTTGGGACAATTATATTAATAACAATCTTGTATCAGATTTACATGTTTGTCCAACATTTAGGGCCGGTATTAAATAAACCGAACAATACTTAACAACACACCACAAATATAAACTCACGGCGGGTTACCCCAGCAAATGAGTATATCTTTTACATACGCAACTAACATGTGTATGCCTACACCCCGTGCTTAAGTCGTGGCCATTTACGCTTTTTAAATGAGCCAAGGATATCCAGGACACGGTCTATAACAACCCTCCTGAATTTTTCCGACACCCTAATATATTTTAAAATACCCCTATATATCCTAAAATACACCCCGTATGTGAAAACCGAGCCCAAAATATGAAATATCATTAAAAATAAAATAAAAACAAAATTTTAATGTCACTCGCGGGTCGCGTAGATCTCTTAAAGATCTTACGCGAGGCCCGACAGCTCCAAGGCGGGGCGACACCCGGTGCCGACACGTGTCACGATCGTGTCGAAGCTACGTGTCAAGTCAGCAAGGCTACGACCTAGTCTAGTGAGCCTCGCGGGCCGCGTAGCCTGAGGTCTCACCTTACGCGGGCCACGTGAAACCCAAAATCAGGCCCTATATAAGAGGGCATCGGGCCTTCAGTTTTCGTCGCTCAATTCTTACTTTCTCTCTCGAATTACAATATAGTAGGCACTATACTCGGGTATAATATCCCCCTAATTAACGAAGTTCTGTCCCGTTGTAAGTATTATAACCCCGGTTACGTATTAGATACGCTGCCCGATTGATCTAAGGTTCCGTAACGACTGTCGTGGTTCTGCCTGACGTAGTCGTTGGAATGCCGTCTCGGGGAGGGTATCGTCAATATAAATAAAGGGTTATTATACTAACATATGTACATTTGTGTAATTAATATAAATAAAGGGTTATTATACCAGGAAACCCTTAAACGAAGTCTAAGACAGCAATGTGAGTTTATCCTCTTTTTGTAAACCTTTTTGTAACTGTTTTTACAAAACCTTAAATGTTTTACAATGTGATTAAGCAGTGACTGAGTCTTTGTAGTTCTTCAATTACTTCCGGTATGTTAGGGTTTTGTATAAAAATGTGGAACACGTTACCATTGGACAATGAGTTAACCAATGTGTAATATGACCCACGAGTGACGTGTATCGTCAGTTGTCTGATTCACCTAGGAGTGAAGGTACTTCTTCCCATCCTACCCTCTCTGGGTATTCAGCTGATCAGGAAGAAGGGATGTTGGTCTTTAAGGCTCAGTCTGAAGAGCCATTCTCTCAGAAAAAGAGAGGATGGTTTAGTAAGGGAGCATTCGAGAGTAGGAAAATAATGCGAAAGTTGCAACAACAAAGAGTCCTAGCAGCCGCTAAGCGAGAGTTAGATGTCCATACACAGGATATGCTTAATAGGAGCTTAGCCAATTTTCATATCCTAGCAACAACTGCTGCCGACCCAAATCTGGAACAACTAGTAGCCCCACAACCTTTACCTTTATTCCCCGCTCAGCCGATGGAGATAGAAATGCATGATTTCAACCCTGAGGAGATACCTAGGATACCAACCCCTAATCCCTTAGACCCAGATTATGATCCATGGTTCGATGATCATATGGATTATGTGCCATGCTATCACCTAAACGACGAAACCATGCCGAACTTAGCAGCCTATCCAGGTCTGGACCCTCTAGATCCCTACAACGACAACGATGAATATATTAGGGAGATATTAGAGAATCCGTACCCTCAAGAGAATCCCATGCCCCAGTACCCAGACCCAGTACCAGCACCTGCACCCCCAATGAGTGCAGAAAATGTGCACGAGCTCCGAACTTTCGGAGAAGAGATCTTAGAGAGTAGTGAGAGGATGAGGCAGGTAGGAGAGCGACTCGTCTGGAAATATGACGAGCGCAATATGGATTATTGGATGAATCCAGACCAGTAATGGTGATGGTGGAGTTGGTAATAATAATAATAATAATAATAATAATAATAATAATAATAATAATAATAATAATAATAATAATAATATAATAATATATATAATATGTTTGAAAAAAATATATAATAATAATAAGAGTAAACTGCCATTTTGGTCCCTGTGGTTTAGGCACTTTTGCCATTTTAGTCCAAATCTCAAACTTTTTAAATTTGGGTCCCTGTGGTTTCACTTTTATTGCCATTTTAGTCCAAAATTAAGAGTAAACTGCCATTTTGGTCCCTGTGGTTTCACTTATATTGCCATTTTAGTCCAAATCTCAAACTTTTTGGAACAGTAAAAAAAAGGGGGATTTTGAATTTTGGACTAAAATGGCAATAAAGATGAAACCACAGGGACCCAGATTTAAAAAGTTTGAGATTTGGACTAAAATGACAAAAATGCCCAAACCACAGGGACCAAAATGGCAGTTAACTCTAATAATAATAATAATAATATATGTTGTAGTATAGACCACTTTGTGGTTAGCGATGCATAGTAGTATTCTAATTTCCAAATTTCATTATTAGTTTGTAGTAGATGCATAATAGATAAGAAAGAGTAAAGTCGCAATGCTCGACGTTTTTGATCAAGATGCGTATCATGTGATTGATCGTATTAAGATATTATCTTGTGATATTAATATGTGGTAAATGTTTAAAATTCAGATGGCCGACCAAGTGAATCAAGAGAATCCAGATAATAACTCGGAAAACCAGAATAACAATAACCAGAGTAACAATAACCCGGATAACGGAAACCCAAACAACAACAATAACGGAAACCAAGTGGACAACACTGCCATCCAACACGTAGTGGCACAAGGAATAATAGATGCAAGGCCATATATTATTCAAACGGTTAGTGAAGAAACACTAACTAAATGGTCGGAACCGAGATAGTTAGGGGTTTTGAATCCGCATAAAAGGGTTAGCTCTCTCTCGGTTGATTCAGTTGCAACGGGATTTCTTCTCCGGTGATTCTGCAAAAAAGAACACCGTTAGCCTCGCCAAGGGGAGAAGAGGGTTCTCTCCTTGACCCGACTCCGTTGTGAGAATAAGTATTGATAATGGAGAAGAAAGTATTTGAGAAGTGAGTGTGATCTGAGTTTATACCTGAACCGTTCTCTTATTTATAACCGGGAGTTTTTGGGAGGGAAAACCTGTTATTGAAAAGATGACGGAAGATGCTAACGTCGTAGCGGTTATCTTTTCTTCCGTTAAGTTCTTTGATCCGACGTCAAGTTGTCTCGATCCGATGTGAATGCACACGGATCGTGGTTTGATCTATGGCTGGGGAGTTTGCCACGTGGAAAGTGATTAAGTGGAGATTATTCTCCAATTGCATGCCTTCGTCATGATTTTAAGGGATGCCTGTGGTAATGACACGTGCCCAGACGGTTACAACCGTCTGGGTGGTACACGATTGCATTTCTTTCTAGAAGATCACTGCTGTAATCTGGTGTGATACCTTACTGTGTGGACACAGACAAATAAATCCCAAGTCTGGGTTAAATAGTATCCAAGTCTGGATATTTAGGCGAAAGTATTGAACAAAGGATTTTAATCCTTTGTTAAATGGGAGAAGGCGCAAGGATTTATGTTTTCCTTTGGGCGCGCGATTATGAATTGCTGACTTCTTTTTTTTTGCAAGACCAATGCGCGGCCGCGCAAGGTCGAACGGCTAAAAAGGTTGGTTTGTGGTATGGTCTCAAATCCTTTTTATGAGGTTTTTGGGACCTTACCCCTTCAAGTCCCCCCAGTCTAGTGTTGTACTTATGCAAATAAGTGGAGCACTGGACTTATGAGAGGGAAATGGTTTTTGGGCGCGAAAAGGTAAGAAAGCTTCTATGAGAAGATTTGAATTTGTAAAGATTTTTATGGAAAATCTTTGACTTGAAGCTAGCACAGTAAATTGATTTTGACAACCTGTCATTGTCAGTTGTTTTTTACTGTCCGTGTCTTACACGCGCGCGTGTAAACGCGTGTATGTTCTGACATCTGCTTTTCCTGTTGCTTGTTTCTTCTGTGTCCTCTTTGTTGGACCAGTGTGCGGCCGCGCAAGGTCTAAAGAGGATTAAAGATGAAGTTGTGGTTTTTCCCTTAAGTCTCTATTGGACCGGTGCGCAGCCGCGCAAGGTCTAAAGAAGGTTAGGAAATCGAGGTTGTGGTATGGTCCAAACGCTCGGAACGAGGTTTTTGGGACCTTACCCCTTCAAGTCCCCCCAGTCTAGTGTTGCTCTTAAGCAAATAAGTGGAGCACTGGACTATGGGAGAGAAATGCTTTTTGCTGCAGGGTTTTTGGCGCGAAAGTGGAGAATTTTTTATGAGAAAATACTCTTGCGCATTATCTTTTGTTTTTTCGATAAATCTTTGGGGAAAACTTGTGAGTTTTTTTTTTTTTTTTTTTTTTTCTGACTTACTTCGTCATGATCTGGCGTATCGGTTAACTGGAAAGATCAGCCTTTGCTTGAAGGAGTATCTTCCGGTTAACTGGAAAGATTTTGCTTGCGTACCGGCGACGTCAAAACAGGTGTTATTCTGATCCTTCCTTTGGGAATGAAGGGATACCAGTTGTTGATGAGGAGATTGAGCTGACTGTTGTTCCCCCTTGTTAGGGTGTTCGGGGGAGTACTGTATACCTCTGATGAGGCTTCAGTTATTTTTTTGGCGTTTATTTTGTAAAGAACGTTTTGATGTTTTGTTGCTGTAAATGCTGCTAAAGGTGCCTTGCTGCACTAGTAACTTTCCTTTGTTGATGCAATGTTATGCACTCATGTTTTGTGTTTATTACAATATGTTGCATGTGTATAATTACTTTGTTTAGGTATAGCGAATGAAAATGGTATTGTGCTCATGTGCGAACGTAAGTCTAGATTGTGCACGAGGTTGCTATTTTTTAGACCGTTCATGAGGCTTACAATGTTCACCATACTGTTTTCGCGTATACCAAAGGAATTACATGCAATTTGTAACAAACAATAACATGTAAAGATAATTTTTGCATTAATAGGGTGTGGGCCCCATAAAGTGAAAAAATACCTTGCCTGTATAAGTCTGACTTGTTGAATAGCTTGGCTAGTTGTTCCCAGTGTGAGGAATAATTGCTAGTTGTGTCCTTTTAACTTGGTGCTCGTTGATTGGTTGTACTAGCGTATTTCCATGGATTGTCAGGGATGCGCGTTTATGAAGGAGCAAGTGTATGTGTGTTCGCTCGGAGAATACGCGTATGGCGACTTAAAGGAGTATGCGCGGATAGCGACTTATGTGTTTAAATGTACGGGAGCAAGCGCGGATGGCGACTTACGTGCTCGAATGTAAAGAAGCCTGCGCGTATGGCGACTTACGTGCTTGTATGTAAAGGAGCAAGCGCGGATGGCGACTTACGTGCTCAAATGTAAAGAAGCCTGCGCGTATGGCGACTTATGTGCTTGTATGTAAGGGAGCAAGCGCGGATGGCGACTTACGTGCTCAAATGTAAAGAAGCCTGCGCGTATGGCGACTTACGTGCTTGTATGTAAGGGAGCAAGCGCGGATGGCGACTTACGTGCTCAAATGTAAAGAAGCCTGCGCGTATGGCGACTTACGTGCTTGTATTTAAGGGAGCAAGCGCGGATGGCGACTTACGTGCTCAAATGTAAAGAAGCCTGCGCGTATGGCGACTTACGTGCTTGTATGTAAGGGAGCAAGCGCGGATGGCGACTTACGTGCTCAAATGTAAAGAAGCCTGCGCGTATGGCGACTTACGTGCTTGTATGTAAAGGAGCAAGCGCGGATGGCGACTTACGTGCTCAAATGTAAAGAAGCCTGCGCGTATGGCGACTTACGTGCTTGTATGTAAGGGAGCAAGCGCGGATGGCGACTTACGTGCTCAAATGTAAAGAAGCCTGCGCGTATGGCGACTTACGTGCTTGTATGTAAGGGAGCAAGCGCGGATGGCGACTTACGTGCTCAAATGAAAAGAAGCCTGCGCGTATGGTGACTTACGTGCTTGTATGTAAGGGAGCAAGCGCGGATGGCGACTTACGTGCTCAAATGTAAAGAAGCCTGCGCGTATGGCGACTTACGTGCTTGTAAAGGAACATTCGACCCGCATGGAGACTGACGTGCTCTTATCCTTAAATAAGGAGTATAAGTTTTACCAAAATTTTTTATGTGATTTTTCAATCGATGGTATTATACCGCAACAATAGTATTTATATTGTTCCCATCATCTTGAAAAGATAACGGATTGCGTATGTCTTTTTTAATGATTTCTTTCATCCATCAAATTTTAAGTACCAGTTGTTCAGATATAGACGCTCTAATTATGCTAGTCAATATAAATGCTTGTGCATATATATCCGTTATAGCTTAAATAAGTGTCAGGTTGTAACACTTTCATGTTGAAAAGTCATGGCACTTGAATTAGCATAAGTGCCAGTGTAAATGTTTATAAGTGATAGCACAAACTGTTTAGTGTATACTAGAAGGTGTTCACGTTATGTAAAAGAATTCTGGGATTTGTTCTTTTTCCCTCATTTTGTTTAAGGAAAAATCAAAAGGATCTTTCAGAGGAATTTGTAGTACCTAGGTTTTGACGAAAACCGTATTAGTCAAGGCTTATAGCCCAAGAAGCAAAGCTCCGGAAGTTATGCGTTGTGCGACCTTAGATCTGCAGCTTCGTTGATCATAGAGCTTAAATGAAACCCCCAACTCTGGAGTGTTTGTGCAAAATTTGGTTCATGGCGATCTGGAACCTGTTGAACCAGTACTCTGGAGTTTTTCTCCATGAATAGATCTGAACGGTTATGAACTCCCTACGCTTTTGTGCAGCAGTTTGTTGTAGAACGTGCTTTTCAGGTTGTACATGTACGTAATTGGATAAATTATGCTGGAAACATATAGTCCGTCTGGTAATGTCTGAAGATACCAGTAATAATCACTGGTCGTTCTTCCTGAGGGCCCCCAGGAACAACAGGGAACACGACTTGCTGTTCTCTCCAATATTGATCATAGTTTCGTTTATTTGGTCTTCGTGACGGACCTCCTTGAACCATGTGTATTTGTTTCTGAGAACTGCTATCTCTGGATTGGCTGGATTGGATGTCCCCCCGACGTGGTGTTGGTGGGTCCAATTTTGTAGTATTGATTTCTTTTCCAGATCTGATGTTTGGGAAATCAGATCTGGCGATTTGCATTGTGTCTAAAGCAGCTTGGCATCTGTTAACCCAATGTTCTGGGGATCCTTCTATTTGGAAATTGTTTCCGACTTTTGGTCGAGGACCAGGTTGCCGGTGAGAAGACGAATTTTCTGCCATGTGTTAAAACAGAAAACGGAATGAACTGAATCGAAACGAGATAGAAACTAGAAAAACTGAGAAACGGTGGGCGCCAATGAAGAAACACTAACTAAATGGTCGGAACCGAGATAGTTAGGGGGTTTGAATCCGCATAAAAGGGTTAGCTCTCTCTCGGTTGATTCAGTTGCAACGGGATTTCTTCTCCGGTGATTCTGCAAAAAAGAACACCGTTAGCCTCGCCAAGGGGAGAAGAGGGTTCTCTCCTTGACCCGACTCCGGTGTGAGAATAAGTATTGATAATGGAGAAGAAAGTATTTGAGAAGTGAGTGTGATCTGAGTTTATACCTGAACCGTTCTCTTATTTATAACCGGGAGTTTTTGGGAGGGAAAACCTGTTATTGAAAAGATGACGGAAGATGCTAACGCCGTAGCGGTTATCTTTTCTTCCGTTAAGTTCTTTGATCCGATGTCAAGTTGTCTCGATCCGATGTGAATGCACACGGATCGTGGTTTGATCTATGGCTGGGGAGTTTGCCACGTGGAAAGTGATTAAGTGGAGATTATTCTCCAATTGCATGCCTTCGTCGTGATTTTAAGGGATGCCTGTGGTAATGACACGTGTCCAGACGGTTACAACCGTCTGGGTGGTACACGATTGCATTTCTTTCGAGAAGATCACTGCTGTAATTTGGTGTGATACCTTACTGTGTGGACACAGACAAATAAATCCCAAGTCTGGGTAAAATAGTATCCAAGTCTGGATATATAGGCGGAAGTATTGAACAAAGGATTTTAATCCTTTGTTAAATGGGAGAAGGCGCAAGGATTTATGTTTTCCTTTGGGCGCGCGATTATGAATCGCTGACTTCTTCTTCTTTGCAAGACCAATGCGCGGCCGCGCAAGGTTGAACGGCTAAAAAGGTTGGTTTGTGGTATGGTCTCAAATCCTTTTTATGAGGTTTTTGGGACCTTACCCCTTCAGTTAGGAAGCAGAAAATAAAAGTAAACATGATAGCAAGCGACCCTCTGAACCTGCAAACAGCGTAAACAATGGACTCGTACTTAAGTGCCCATTCCCAAAAGAAGAAGAACCGTGTCTTACGGTTGTTCTTACAAAGAATTATGGTCTTGTAAACCAATGGAATTCTCGGGCAATGAAGGGGCCGTTGCATCTCTATGCTAGATAGAAAAGACTGAGGCAGTCTTAAGAATAAGTAAATGTGTGGAAGAGGATAAGATAATGTTTGCTTCCAATCTGTTTAAGAATTCAGCACTAGAATGGTGGAACACTATCCTCCAGTCTAGAGGAAGTGATAGAACTTACAATATGGAATGGGAGGAGTTTAAGAACATGGTAGAAAGGAAATTCTGCTCTCCTAATGAAAAAGAACAGATAGCAAATAAGTTCTTAAATCTTAGGATGACTGGTGTGGATAGTATACACTAAGTTACTCTTTGAATATGCTATAATAGTGCCAACCCTTGCTTCACCTGAACCAGTATTAATCTTCCGTTACATCTGGGGATTAATTTGGGAAATAAGACATGTAGTCAAGATAGCTAGACCCCAAACCATAGAAGAAGCTGTAGAACTAGCCAATACCTTGACAGATGAATTAGTCCGTACACGAGAAGAGGATCAAAGAAGGAACCTAACCTAGAAGCTTACACAAGAATTCCGTTCTGGAAATTCTAACATTGGGAAAAATGTAGGCTCTACCTCTGCACCCTACTATAAGTATTGCAAAAGGAAGCATTCAGGAAGATGCTCCATATACTGTAACTTTTGCAAAATATCGGGACACAAGGAGGAAGATTGCAGGAAAAAGATTAGCAACATGATATGCTACAACTGCGGAGAACAAGGCCATATCAAGCCTAACTGTCCAAAGCTAGCTCCAGCTACGAACACCAGGAATACTAAAAATGCTAGAGCATTTGTTCTTACTGCAGAAGAAGCAAAGATGATCCCGGATGTGATCACCGGTACGTTTTTAGTTAATGATGTATTTGCTAAAGTATTATTTGACTCTGGTGCGAACCAAAGTTTTATTAATACTTCATTTTGCAAACTTCTCAATCAATCATTAATTAAACTTCCACAAGAATGTCTAGTGGAGACAGCAAATGGGGAAACCATTAAGATTTCTGAAATCTTGTAGGGAGCAAGAATATAAATTCTAAATCAGAAATTTATTGCAAACCTCTACCCAATGAATCTGGCAGGATTTGACATTGTATTAGGAATGGATTGGTTAATACCCAATAAAACCAGTATTTTGTGTGATCAAAAGTCAATCCAAGTAATTTCACCAAGGGGTGAAAAGATCACAATTAAAGGAAATAAAACCCTTAAATCCACAAAGTTCATATCTGTGATGAAAACAACAAGTTATATAAGGCAAGGATCATTAGTGTATTTGATTTCCATAATCACTAACACTAAAGGAAAAGAATTAAAGGATATTCCAGTAGTATCCCAGTTTTCAGATGTATTTCCAGAATAGCTACCAGGGTAACCTCCAGATAGAGAAGTTGAATTCAGAATCCGTTTAATACCAGGGACAACACCAATTGCCAAAGCACCTTACCGTTTGGCACCCGCAGAAATGCAGGAATTAAAGAAACAATTAGACGAATTGTTAGAAAAAGGATTCATACAGCCAAGTTCATCCCCATGGGGAGCACCGATTTTATTCGTTAAAAAGAAGGACGGATCAATGCGTGTGTGCATTGAGTACCGTGAATTGAATAAAGTCACGATTAAGAATCGGTATCCATTACCAAGAATAGATGTTCTGTTTGATCAATTGCAAGGAGCACGATTTTTCTCAAAAATAGATTTAAGGTCAGGATATCATCAATTAAAGGTACAGGAAGAGGACATTCCTAAGACTGCTTTTAGAACTCGGTATGGCCATTATGAATTTACTGTCATGCCATTTGGTTTAACCAATGCCCCAGCTGCATTCATGGACATGATGAACCGAATATGTAAGCCATATTTGGATAAATTCATAATTGTCTTTATAGATGATATTCTTATTTACTCTAAGAGTAAAGAGGAACATGCAAAGCATTTGCATGCACTTCTAAGTTTATTGAGAAAAGAAAAGCTTTATGCTAAATTTTCGAAGTGTGAGTTTTGGTTAGAACAGGTACAATTTCTTGGACATCTAGTTGATCATGAAGGAATTCATGTAGATCCCACCAAATGGAAAACCCCTGAGTCACCAACCGAGGTTAAAAGATTCTTAGGATTGGCCGGTTATTATAGAAGATTTATTCGAGATTTTTCTAGAATAGTCATTCCCTTAACTAAGTTAACCTGTAAATCCATTAAGTTTGAATGCAGATTAAAACAAGAAGAAGCCTTTAGAATTCTTAAGCAAAGATTAACCAATGCACCCATACTAGCGTTACCAGAAGGAACTGAAGATTTTGTAATCTATTGTGACGCTTCTAAATTAGGTTATAGATGTGTGTTGATGCAACGCCAAAATGTTATAGCATATGCATCTAGACAACTTAAGAATCATGAAGAGAATTATTCAACCCATGATTTAGAGTTAGGAGCCATAATTTTCGCCCTTAAGATTTGGAGACATTACCTATATGGTAGTAAGTTTACCATTTTCACAGACCATAAGAGTTTAAGGTATGTCTTCGGGCAAAAGGAATTGAATATGAGACAAAGACGCTGGATGGAGATGCTTAGTGATTATGATTGTGATATCCAGTATCATGCATGAAAAGCAAATGTAGTTGCTGATGCTTTAAGTCGAAAGTATCATGAAAAGCCAACAAGGATACGTTCTCTTAAATTAAATCTACAAGTAGATTTAAATGATCAAATTAGAAAGGCACAAGAATCAGTAATCAAGGATGATACTGAGAAGTTGGAAGGAATGATTAAGGAATTAGAACAAGGAACAAATGGAATTTGGAGATTCCACAAGAAAAGGATGTGGATACCTAAATTAGGAAACCTACGCCACCATATATTAGAAGAAGCCCATAATTCTAAATATACGATGCATCTTGGAAGTGATAAGATGTATCAGGACTTAAGAAAGAATTTTTGGTGGATAGGAATGAAAAAGGATATAGCAGCATATGTTGCAAAGTTTTTAACCTGTTCACAAGTCAAAGCTGAACATCAGAAACCTTCATGTTTGTTGCAACAGTTAGAAATGCCAATTTGGAAATGGGAATTAATAACAATGGATTTTGTTACTAAATTACCCAAAACCAGGAAAGGTAATGATACAATCTGGGTGATTGTAGACAGGCTAACCAAGTCAGCTTATTTCCTACCAATGAAGGAAACTTTTAGTATGGAAGAGTTAGCTAAATTATATGTAAATGAAGTAGTTTCTTTACATGGAATTCCTCTATCAATTGTTTCTAACAGAGATAGTCGTTTTACCTCTCATTTTTGGACAAGTTTCCAAAAAGCGATGGGAACCAAGTTAAATCTAAGCACAACTTATCATCCTCAAACGGACGGACAAAGTGAAAGGACAATTCAAACAATGGAAGACATGCTTAGAGCTTGTGTAATTGATTTCCGAGGTAATTGGGACGATCATTTACCATTGATAGAATTTTCTTATAATAATAGTTATCACACAAGTATCAATGCTGCACCATTCGAAGCACTTTATGGACGAAAGTGTCGAACGCCAGTCTGTTGGGCAGAAATTGGAGAAAAGAAACTATCTGGACCTGAGATAATACAAGAAACAACAAACAAAATCATTCAAGTCAAGGAACGACTAAAAGCAGCACGTGATCGACAAAAGAGTTATGCAGATAACAGATGAGAGCTGTTGGAATTTCAACTAGGAGATAAAGTATTATTAAAAGTCTCTCCTTGGAAAGGAGTGGTAAGATTCATCAAAAGGGGAAAGCTAAGTTCTAGGTATATTGGACCTTTTGAGATTATTATTAGAAGAATAGGACCTGTAGCCTATCAACTACAACTGCCAGAGGAAATGGCAGAAATACATGATGCATTTCATGTATCTAATCTCAAGAAGTGTTTAGCTGATGAATCACTCATGGTACCTCTGAAGGATATAGAGGTAAATGAACAGTTAAAATTTGCAGAAAGACCTCTACAAATTGAAGATAGGAAAGTCAAGAACCTCAAGCACAAGAGATTAGTTCTGGTCAAAGTGAAGTGGGACTCCAAAAGAGGACCAAAATACACATGGGAGGTTGAATTAGAAATGCAAAGGAAATATCCACACTTGTTCCAGTAGATATCGAGGACGATCTCTAAAACAAGGTGGGGAGGATATAACAACCCTCCTGAATTTTTCTGATACCCTAATATATTTTAAAATACCCCTATATGTCCTAAAATACACCCCGTATGTGAAAACCGAGCCCAAAATATGAAATATCATTAAAAATAAAATAAAAACAAATTTTTTATGTCGCTCGCGGGCCGCGTAGATCTCTTAAATATCTTACGAGGGGCGCGACAGCTCCAAGGCGGGGCGACACCCGGTGCCGACACGTGTCACGATCATGTCGAAGCTACGTGTCAAGTCAGCAAGGCTACGGCCTAGTCTAGGGAGCCTCGCGGGCAGCGTAGCCCGAGGTCTCACCTTACGCGGGCCGCATGAAACCCAAAATCAGGCCCTATATAAGAGGGCATCGGGCCTTCAGTTTTTGTCGCTCAATTCTTACTTTCTCTCTCGAATTACTATATAGTAAGCACTATTCTCGGGTATAATACCCCCTTAATTAAAGAAGTTCTGCCCCGTTGTAAGTATTATAACCCCGGTTACGTATTAGATACGTTGCCCGATTGATCTAGGGTTCCGTAACGACTGTCGTGGTTCTGTCCAACGTAGTCGTTGGAATACCGTCTCGGGGAGGGTATCGTTAATATAAATAAAGGGTTATTATACTAACATATGTACATTTGTGTAATTAATAGATTAACACCAGGAAACCCTTAAACGAAGTCTAAGACAACAATGTGAGTTTATCCTCTTTTTGTAAACCTTTTTGTAACTATTTTTACAAAACCTTAAATGTTTTACAATGTGATTAAGCAGTGATTGAGTCTTTATATTTCTTCAATTACTGCCGGTATGTTGGGGTTTTGTATAGAAAATGTGGAACACGTTACCATTGGACAATGAGTTGGCCAATGTGTAATATCACCCACCAGTCAGGATTGACAATACTGAATGAGTAATTGTGTAGAAATAAACATTGTGATCGCTCTCAATACCGTGTTAATTGATAAAACTCTCCTTGATTAAACTGAGATTCACTCACCAGTATTTCCCACTGACAAATGTTTTTAAAACGCGTTTCAGGTAACAAAATGTAAAAGCCAATTAGAAGAAAGCCAGCTGGAGAGCACTGATGGCTTGGAAAAATGTGGCTATAAAGTTACCTAAACGACGATGTTTTAAATTCAATAAAATTGGGTTTATCCCTATAAACATGTTGTAATATGAAACTTGGGTTTTTACCATGTGGTTATTAATATAAAATATGGTGGTTTTACTCTGATAAACATTTCCTAACTACGGTCCTGATGAAATTTCCGCTGCCAAAATGATAAACAAATGATACCACCGACACTGGTGTTCGCGGCCGCCCGTTCCCGGGACAGATAAGGGGGCGGGGGTTGCGACACGGTCATTAACCCCCAATGTTATTTGTTATCAAGCAAAACTGATTAAAGCGGGATTATCCAATTTAACCATATCAGATTTAAAGGTTTCTACACCCGACCAAGCGGTAATAATTTACCGTATCCCAAGCCCGTATAAGAGAAAATAAGTTAAAAGTATTTACCTGAGCAAGTTCCTGTGTTAAATAGCAAGATTTATAATAACTCAGCCGTATTCAATTAAGTAAGCGTAGGTACAATTTACCGGAAGGTTCTAGTCTGGAAAACTGGTATAAATAACCAATTAGAATGCTAACGGGTCTTAATTAAGTCATAGACTTAGACCGGCTAGTTTCTAAATATGAAAACGGTACGGTACGCTAGATTAAGTGATGACCGGAATGGAATGTAATTTAGACCCAACATGTATGAAGACTTGTATAATATGGGTAAACTAAATACATTCTGGATTTTGAAGTAAAAATGATAATGTTTGACCCGTTTCGGCTAATTTATGCAAACTAGTTACCGAATGTGTATATGCATAACGGGTAACGGATAAGTCATGTACAAGTTCCACAAGTTATTATGCTTTTAATATGTTATGATATCAGTAGGATACCAACAATTATGCCCAAATAGATTTTTAAACCAAATTAAGTCCCGTAAGGGCATTTTGGTCATTTTAAGATTTATAAAAGAGGTTTAATAGTAAACTGAGGTTCTGGCCTATAATATTCAGTAAAAATATTTTATTTATAAAGTTATAACAGTAGGATATCATACATATGTGTGGTTTACCATTTATGGCGAAACTATGCACCGTATGGGCATTTTGGTCATTTCACATATGCTTTTAGGGACAAAATTTGAAGTCTGAGTTCATGACTTATACCTACTGTAAAAGTATTAAAAATTATTTATAAATTCAGTAGGTAACAAGTCTTGGGTGCTAAATATGGTTTTAAACCATACTATGCACCTAATTAGCGTAAAAGTTTCCAATTGACGATATTTGCAATGTTTATGAAATTCTGAGATTTTGATCTGCCTTGAATGTTTAAAATATTTTATTTTTCATTTAAAATCAGTAGGAAAAGGTTTGGCATGTTAATCATATATAAATCTCATTTTATTAACAAAAAGGGCATTATCGTCAATTATCGAATTTATACAAGAACTCTAAGTTATGGTCAGTATATAATCTGACCCAACATTCCAAAAATCCCTAAAAATTATATTATAACAGTAGGTAATGAGTTTGGTGCCAAAATTTGGGTTTAAACATGATTTATGCGCAAAAGCGTAATTTAATTAATAAAAAGTTAAGTTTTACGATATCGTGCGTAACTTTAGTTTGAGACCAGAAACTGATGTCAAATTTATTTGACATACTTATATATTAGTAATAAAGCTATTTTTCCTCTCATATATTCAAAATCTTGTTTTTACATTATAAGAGCATAATAGTCAAAGTTAAGCATAATAACGGAACATGTGCAAAAACTCAGATTTCTAATATGATCATGTAATATAACCTTATAGGATTATGCTACATTAAATTACGATCATAACGGAACCTAAAATCAGTAGCAAACTAATCTAATTCGGTTCATAATCAAAAGTTAACGCAGAAGTCAAACTTTGCGACTTTCGGTTGCGAACCGACCCTAAAACTGGAATTGATGAGCTGAACATGTTTACACATGTTCTAATAATTATTACCAAGTTGTTTAAGTGATAAAACGTATTTTAGAACATTTCTAAACTCATATCATAATTATTTCGAAAACTGACCTGTTGACTTTTTAAAACAATATTAAGTTGACTCGTCAATTGACCAAGTATACATGATTCTAAGGAGGTGCCCTTTTGTGGGTTTAACACCTACCTAATTACGATCACGTAGCCATGTTCGTTGCAAACAATGGCTTGACCGTCTATGGTCTAACTAAAAGTCAAAGTGTTTGTCATAAATGCTTAACTTTTTAGCTTTAAACGCCAAATAAAATAAACTAGTCACGAAAGGACACTTACATATGGTCCTAGGGACTGAAAATAACTCAGAGGTGTGCTCCTAATGCTCAGGAGCTCCCATAGTTGAGAGAATAGAAAGAATTCAAGGAATAGTGCAAGAAGTTCAAATGGGTTTCATGGCTATTTATAGATTTTGGGAACTTGTAGATGATTGACAAGTGTTTGGAGGGATTACAAGATCATTACAGGTGTAAAACAAGGTTTTAAAACCATCTAACAACCCCTAGAATCGAATTTATCTGAGTAAAGGTGGTATGTTTGGAAAATAAGCAAAGATAAAAAAATAAAAAAAGAATCTGCAGATACGGGCTCTCGCGGCCCGCGTAATATTGGGCCATCTCATTTGCGGCCCACAAGCCGGTGTCCGGCCCAACTTCCGGTTTCGAGATTTGGCACTAAAGGTCCCTCAAAATCTAATTTCCCTTTTTAAACTTTCAAATGTTGCATTTTAAGCACAATGTTTCTATATATATTATGTTATGTTAATCATAAGGTACAAATATTATTTGTGACCAATCTTAGGCACGCCTAGCCGTGCGACCGAGTATCATAAAGTTCCCGGTTCGATTTAAACTGCCACTCGAGGTGTAGTTTCGTTTAAATGTGCGTAGTATCGTTTAACGATACCCAAGCCTTACGTAACCCATGTTAGGAATTCCTAAGAGTATGATCGAATAATACGATGCTCCAGTTCGCTTAAATGACCTCTCAAAGGTATAGTTTTAGAGGTTGACGCTTTTGGTCCCTCTAACGCGCAAACTTGCGCGTATTATCGTTTATTAGCATCCAAGCCCTGTGCAATCCATATTAAGTATTTTTGTGAGTATGATTGCACATTATAATACTTCGGGTTCGTTAAAAGGTAATTCAGAGGTATAATTAAACATGTTGATGCTTTTAACCCTTTAACTTGCTAACTTGCGCGTAATCTCACTTATTGGCGTAAAAGTCTTAAATGGCCAATATTAGGTATTCCCGAGAGTATAATCAATATATGAAGCACTCGGTTTGTTAAAAGGTCACTCAGAGGTAAGAATTAACATGTTGACGCTTTTGACCCTACGACGCGCAAACTTTCCAATAATCATGCAAACGGCTCCTCTCGACCAACGAGTGGCTTAATTATAATTATGAATACCATGTATTGTTATTCAGAGGCTTAGTTAAAGCATGTTAACATTTTTAGTCCTTTCGTATTCGAAGTTTTCTATTTTTTCGCAAAATTAGTCCTTTATAGTCAACGTTGGACTTCATTAGGGTTTAGTACACGTGTCAACACATCATTGGATGTGATTTTATGAGGTGTTACATCCTCACCCCCTTAAAAGAAATATCGACCTCAAGATTTGCTCAAAAGATGGAAGTACTTTCTTTCGCATAATGGACTTAACCCCCACAACATATTTGGGGCCTCTATAGGCGTCCTGGTTGACCTCTATAATAGGTACATATTTTCTTTTCAGAGCTTTTTAACCTGCCGACCTTTAATCAGTATGGGTTTCTCAATATACCATAAGTTCTCATTAATCTGCACATCATTATGTGGTAATGCTGTCGATTTATCAGCTAGACATATCCTGAAATCACAAATGTGGAACACATTGTGAATACCATCAAGTTCCTTAGGTAGGTTTTTAGCTTATAGGCTATTGATATTGACGTATTCGATTTTCTTGAATGGTCCTATATATTTTGAGTTTAACGTGTCTGTTGCATCAAAATGCAGTACACCTTTCTAGGGTGGTACTTTCTGTTGAATCTTGTTCCTTATTGAGAACTCAAGAGATTTACAAGTCTCATCAGCACTGATTTTTTTGCCGATTACTGGCCGCTTTCAGATGATCACAGATTTGTATAATCTTATCAATTTTCTCCAGGGTAACTTTAGATCCTAATAATTGGACTTACCAAACTTCTGTCCATCAAATGGACGTTTGACATTCCATCTATACAAGGTCTCCAAAGGAGCATCCTTGATGCTTATATACTAACTATTAGTTATAGGAGAGCTTATTTAAGGTGAGATGGTTATCCCAACTACTGCTTAAACCAATCTTAAAGAATTACTAACCTCATGGTTAGTCGAACAAATCGACGATCCTGGGCAGCTGATAGCGATTCTCAATTGTTACCTAAATAGGGTTGCGGTAATCAATGCAGAAGCATAATGAACCGTCTTTCTTAATTAATAATACCGGAGCTCTCAGAATTTTGAATTAATCTTTATGAACCTTCATCTTGAAACTCATTTAATTAGGGTTTCAATCCTTCTATTACTGTTGGTACTAACCGATATGGAGCTTTTACAATAAAGCAGCCCTAAGCAGGATGTTAGTCTTAACTCTACTTGCCTCTCAAGAGGTAATAAGATAGTTCTACGAAGAAGACAATGAAGACCATAGAGATTACAGAGATATTATAAATCTCAGGCTTCAGTTCATCTATCGTTACATGTGTCATATAAATGACACATTTACTTTACGAATGCATGGATGTCTTAATTAGTGACACTTACTTGGACATTTCTATTCTGGATATCTTCTTTGAATACCATTAGCTGACTTCAGTACAATATGACCATTGAAATATCTCAGTGGTTCCATGCATTAAACCTCCATACTGATCAGGCATGGAAGCAATCTATGGGACACACTAGGATACACCAATCTTCATATGGCACTTTTATCATACAGTCTGGCATTCGCAGTTGATAGAAATCAATGAGGTAATAAAATAAAATAACATATATTGTCGTAATCTATCTGAAGAAAGAGTACTTTAGATTTTATGAATGAAGATTTTCTAACAAGAATAGAAGAAATGGTTCCTATGATTTTCGTCGGTAAGTTTTACCTTAGACTTAGTATCTGGAGTTCTTATGGGAAAATTCTTAAAAGTTTGCTAAGCTTATGATCTATGGAAGACTTAGTAGTACCTGAATCAAAACAGAATTCTTAGCAATGATATCATTGATTCACGATAAGGGATGTACCTGGTGTCATTATTGACATGAACTGCCTCTGGCATTCATCAGGAGAGTTTAGGTGCTTCCATTCTTAGACTTTCTACACTTAGCTATACCTCCCTTGAAAATTTTAGGGCAGTTAGTTCTGATGTGGCCCTTAATGCCACAGCTGAAACAGACTGCATTCTTTATGTTTCTACAGCTTACATTCGACACTGCCCCTAGTGCTTTTTGCTGCAGGTCTTGCATACAGGCTTCTTATTGGACTTTTGTTACCAATATCCTGGTTCAGTATCCTGGCCGCAGCATCAAGCATATAATATCAGGATATGCCTTCAGGATATAAGCTCGAAATTCCACCCATAACAATCGTCCCCAAAAATATATCTGTTAGGATCCTGAAATCCAAACGGGTATATTTTTCGTTGTGTTGCTCGATGCACATAATGGGATGTAGATGTTGATGTGACTTCACGCAACTTCCAAGGTTATACTTTCTCATAACTAGGTAGTCTTCTGGCACGTTTGGTAAGGATATCTATTTTGAACATTCCTGCATATGTTTGGTTAATCAGCACATAATATGATAAGATTGAAACTACTCCCTTTTCTGTAGACTCTGCTAAGGTCCCTGTTGTCTTCGATCTTGAGGAGCTTGACAGTTACTCCAAGCCTGTCCTGGTAAAAAAAGAATCATCTGTTGCCACCTGCTCTAAGCCCTCCACTGTTGCTGCCGAAGGTTTCTCTTATGATGACCTTGGCTTCATGGAATCCATCGAGCCCATGACCTCCTTCCTTAATAAGGTAAATATCCAAATCCTGTATCCCGTACACATATACTGAACCTGTATCCTGGTTAGTTTGTCTTTAACGATACCTGTATTTTGCTTTGTAGGGTCTGAATCATCTGGTCGTCCTGTACTTAGAACAATTTTAATTTCCTGCAAGCTTTAGAACAATTTAACAGTTGGAGGTGGAGGGATCTCGTGTTTTCAGGATGAAGCCTTCAACTGTTTATGTAAATATGCTTTAAAAACTTAATTGTGTTCTTGGTGGATGGGTCTCTTTTTGAGATGAAACCAAGAATACAATTAATAATAAACTAACCTTTTAACCTTACATGTTATTTGTTATGCATTGCTTAGTCTGAATTCCAATGTTCCAAACTTAGTGCAATTATTACTTTTTATGAAAATATCTTGATCAGTATACTCGCAAATTATTAAGACTTTCGTCAAATAGGGTTTTTATAACTCAAACAATTCAAATAAAGTTTTCAGAGAAAGAGGACAGTTCATTTTTATTTTACAAAGTTGGTTTTGAGAACACTTGTTTGACTAGAACACAGTTTCAGTTTTTAATCCAAGTATCATGTCCCAAATATTCCAATCAAATATCCTGAAACATATTTTGAAAATACATTTTGAGAATATATCCCGAGAATATATCCTAATCAGGATGCTTAAGCTTTTGTCAAACATAGTTTCAAAAACTCAAATGATTTAAATAACGTTTACAAAGGAAAGATCATACCAGGAATAGAGTGTAACCATATTCTCAAACTTTAATCCTTTTGCAATTTTTCCAACGAAGATGTCCCCAGTCTGAGACACTTAGTGTACTAGGTCCGAGCTTGATCCTTTGAGCTTTACACAATTGCCTCAGTAGGAATGTCCCCTGTGCATAATGTCTTCGAATACTTAGAAATTTTTTGGACATCAGCTGCAATCGTTTGAATAATTCTTATATTACAGGGGATAAACCCTAAAATATACTGGAGATAAATCCTTAATGTACTGGGGATAAACCCATAAGTATTCTGGGGAAAATCCCGAATTTTCGTGCGCTACAGGCGGGAGTGTATAAACTCCAAGACTTAGAAAGGTGAAAACCTTTAAACCTTAGAGAGTATGAAAATACCCTTTCGCGAGAGAGGGTGATCAATCCTCATATACCTTTAGGATCCAGGGTATAGCCAACAGTAACGAAATTGTCAGCCACTTTTACATGAACTGGTCCCGCCACCTTGAACTATCCCTGGATAACTTGCGCTCCAGGCGGGGTGTTTAAACCCAATTCGTGAGAAAGGTGAATACCTTTAAACCTGTGAAGGGATCAGGATCCCTTAAACGTGAGAGAGGGGGCCAATCCTCTAATCTTTCGAAGTATCCTGAGTGTGTATCCTGGAGCTATATCCCGAAGCATATACTGCAAAACAACTGTAAACTAAGGTGGGTGTTAGCCTGGCTAACACCCCTCCGATGCTTAAGTCAGTATTGGGTTCAAAATAATAATATCAAATATATTAAAAGAGATAGGATTCACACCATCCTGAGTTAGAAATTAAATTCTAAACTCACTTGAAATAGAGCTTTAGGTGTACAACATTCCAAGATCTTGGTAGCATATCCCCTTCCATATTCTTGAGTCGGTATGCTCCTTTCCCAGATTCTAATTCAACCTCATAGGGTCCTTCCCATTTTGGAGCTAATTTTCCATCGACAGGGTTGGTTGTATTCTGGAATGCTTTCCTCAACACCCAATCTCCGACTTGGAACCTTCTAGTCCTTATATTCTTGTTATATGCTTTGGATATCCTCTGTTGATATGCCGCCATCCTTAGCTTTGCTGTATCTCTTGTCTCATCAATAGTATCCAGTTCTTGACATAAGATTTCAGGATTTGATTCAGGATCCCGTAGGCTTGATCTAGCTGTCGGTATCACCATTTCTGTCGGGATCACTGCTTCTGCCCCAAATACCAAAGAAAATGGGGTTTGCCCAGTAGCATTCTTCACAGTTGTTCTATCAGCCCATAGGACAAATGGTAGTTCCTCTGCCCATTTTCCTTTTTTGGCACCTAACCTCTTCCTTAAATTGTTGACGATTATCTTGTTCGAGGATTCTTCTTGTCCATTTGCTTGAGGATGCACTGGTGTTGACGTAATCATCTTAATTCCCCAACTCTTGCAAAAGTCAGTAGTTCTTTTGCTGATGAATTGAGAGCCATTGTCACAAACTATCTCAGCTGGTACCCCAAATCTGGCCAGGATATTCCTCTTTATGAAGGATACCACTTCCTGATCTCTGACTTGAACAAATGCTTCAGCTTCAACCCACTTAGAGAAATAATCAGTCATTGCCAGCATGAAGACTTTTCCTCCTGGAGCTTTTGGCAATTTTCCTACTATATCCATCCCCCATTTCATGAACGGCCAAGAAGATACAATAGGATATAATGGCTCTGTAGGCTGATGTAGTATGTTGCTGTGTCTTTGGCATGCATCACATTTTCGAGCATATTCTACAGCATCTTTTCTCATGGTAGGCCAATAATATTCTGTTCTTAATACTTTTGAGAACAATGACCTGCCCCCAGTGTGGTTACGACAATCCCCTTCGTGGATATCCTGAAGCACTTCTTTGGTCTCGGGATCCTCCAAGCACCACAGATATGGATCTGCAAGAGATTTCTTATATAAAACATTATTTATAATAGTAAATCGTGATACCTTCATCCTAAAAGCCTTAGGATTTTCATCCTTGGGGATGTGTCCTTCCTTAAGATATCTTGTGATTGGAGCCATCCAGGATCTAGGATCCTCTTCAGGATATTCAGCACCAGGATCCTGAACACTTACTACCTCCTTACCCTGAGGATCCGTCGTAGAATACAGGATATGTAATATTGGTATTTGGGTCCCTTCTGGTATCCTGACTGATGATCCCAGATTTGCCAAGGCATCAGCTTCAGCATTGTCCTCTCTTGGTACCTGTTCAAGTGTAAAACATCGAAATATCCTGCTAATTTTTTGACAATTTCAAGGTATTCAGCCAATTTTTCACCTTTTACTGCATAAGATCCATTAAAATGACTAGTGATTAACAAGTAATCAACAAACACTTGTAGACTCTTGATACTCATGCTCTTAGCTAATTCTAATCCTGCAATTAAAGCCTCATATTCTGCTTCGTTATTAGTAGCATGAAATTCACACCTAATAGCCTGGGGTAATATGCCCCCCTGTGGTGATTTTAGTAGTATTCCCAATCCTACTCCTCTAACATTAGATGCTCCATCAGTGTACAATGTCCAGGATCCTGAGGATTCTCCTAATTGTTGGACTTCTAGGTCTACCTCATCCTGAATGTCACTACTGAAATCAGCCACAAAGTCAGCTAGAGCCTGTGATTTTATGGCATTCCTAGGTTCATACACTAAGTCATAAGCACTCAACTTCACTGACCACTTGGCCATCCTGCCTGACATCTCGGGTTTCCTAAGTACATTTTTAACAGGATAATTGGTTTTAACATGAATCCTATGTGTCTCAAAATAATGTCTAAGCTTTGTTGATGCCATAACTAGAGCCAATATTAACTTTTCTAAATTTGAATATCTAGTTTCAGCATCTAACAAACTTTTACTAACATAATAGACAGGATATTGCTGACCTTCATGATCCTTTATAAGGACGGCACTTACAACATTCCCCGATACTGCGAGGTATAGGGACAGTGGTTCACCATTCTCAGGCTTCATCAATAGAGGTGCAGTTGAAAGATATTGCTTCAAATCCTGCAAGGCTGCTTCATGCTTCTCTCCCCATTCGAACTTCTTGTTTTTCTTCAGGATATCATAAAATTCCTTGCATTTCTCGGAGGATCTTGATATAAATCTGTTCAATGCTGCAACTCGCCCTGTTAACCGTTGAACATCCTTCATATTTGAAGGTAATTTGATATCCAGGATGGCTTAATCTGCTCCGGGCTTGCCTCTATTCCTCTTTTGGTTACCATATATCCTAGAAACTTTCCTGCCCCCACTCCGAAATGACACTTAGCAGGATTTAGTTTCATGTTATACTGATCCAGGATATCAAATGCTCCCTTAATATCCTGGAGGTGATCCTCAGCCTTTTTAGATTTTACCACCATATCATCGATGTATACCTCCATTGTGTCCCCCAGCTTATCTTTGAACATCATGTTCACCAATCTCTGGTATGTTGCACCTGCATTTTTCAAACCAAAAGGCATAGCAGTATAACAATAAATACCTATTGGTGTCATGAAGGCAGTATCCTCCTGGTCCGAAGGCTCCATTTGAATATGCTGAAATCCTGAGGATGCATCCATGAAGGTTAACATCTCATGCCCGACAGTAGCATCCACCATTGCATCAATATGAGGAAGAGGAAATGGGTCTTTAGGACAAGCCTTATTCAAGTCTGTGTAATCTACACAAACTCTCCATTTCCCATTTTTCTTCTGTACCACGACTACATTTGCCAGCCATCTTGGAAACTTGTCTTCCCTGATCGTTTTGGACTTCAACAATCTTTCAACTTCCTCTTGGATAATTGTATTTCGTTCAGGAGCAAACTTCCTTCTCTTTTGCTGAATAGGCTTGAACGACTTGTCAATTCCAATCTTGTGAGTGATAATGTCTTTGGATATACCAGTCATATCCTCATGCTTCCATGCAAATGTTGACATCCTGTACTTCAAAAAGTTAGTTAACTGTTCTTCAATATCCTGAGGGATATTGGTTCCTACGAGCACCGAGATATCAGGATTATCCTGATCTAGGATAATTTTCTTCATATCCTGCTCTAAAGCCTCCACGATATCCTGGGCCCGCATCTTTAATTGCTATGCTGTATTAGGCTTGGTTGAGGATTTCATTGAGGATAAGTAACATTCTTTCACCTCCTGGTGATCACTATCAACCTTGACAACCCTCCAAGGGGAAGGAATCTTGATGCATTGATGATAAGTTGATGGCACAGCCTTCATATCGTGGGTCCATGGCCTGCCCAGTATGATGTTATAGCAGGATAGGGAGTCCATGACACAGAAACGTTGTATCGAGTTGACCCCTTCAACATATACTGGTAACTTTATCTCTCCCACTGTGTTCCTAGCCTCTCCACTGAACCCAACAAGCACGGTGGATTTTGAAGTGATATCCATTGGAGATACATTCATCCTCTTCAACGTGTCCAGCTGAATTATGTTGACGGAGCTGCCATTGTCCACCAATATCCTGCACACAAAATGGTTAGCAATATATAAAGTTATTACGAGAGCATCATGGTGAGGATCCTGGACAATATCCCTGTTATCATTGTCGAAAGTGATCACTTTATCAGTTGTGAGGGTAGTCATCCTGGCTGGTTTATCTCCCCTTTCGGCCTTAGATTCCTTTGCATGTCTCTTGGCCGCAGAATACGAAGTCCCACAAATGTCGGATCCTCTTGAAATAAACTTAATTATCTTGGCATCTGCTGGAGGTGATGCTACTCGTTCAGGATCCTTCTCAGTATCCTGACCCTTATTCTTCTTTCTTCCTAGAAGATCTTTCAGATATCCTTTGCTTAGCAGATAGCTTATTTCCTTCCTTAGGGCTATGCAATCTTCTGTAACATGTCCAAAATCCTCATGGAAGGCACACCACTTGGATTTATCCTTCTAATCAGCTTCCTGTTGGTTCTTTCGAGGCCACCTGGCTTTGTCTCCCAAACCCTGCATAGCATACATTAGTTCAGGTATATTAACAGAAAAACAATATTCTGACAACTTAGGATACTCCTCAGGATCCTCGTCTTGGACAACGTTCACTCTTTTGTTTTCATTTTTATCATACGGCCTAGAGCGGTATGGTATATGTGAAGATTCTATTTTCCTGTTTGTTGACTCATATGTTGAGGATGCATTCATCCTCTCTTGCATTTTCTTATCATCTTCAAGCCTGATATATCGCAAAGCCCTGTTTCGAGCTTCGTCCAAGTTCATACAAGGATTCATCACAAGATCCTGATAAAACTGGGAATCCCTTTGTAGTCCCATCTTGAATGCTTGGACTACTATAGCAACATCAAGGTGCGGGATATCCAAGGATTCCCTGCTGAATTTGTTCACATAATCCCTTAGGGATTCTTGAGGTCCCTGTGTTATCCTGTAGAGGTCACTTGTTAGTTTTTCAAAGCTTCTACTGCAAGAAAACTGACTGTTAAACAAATTAACTAAATGAGCAAATGATGTAATTGAATGAGGTGGAACATTTAGAAGCCATTTCAAGGCTGATCCTGTTAAAGTGGAGCCGAAGCCCTTGCACAAGCATGCTTCTTTAAGATCCGGCGGGATAGGGTTAATTTCCATCCTCTCCCTATACTGGGCAATATGCTCCTCAGGATCCGTCGTCCCATCATACAGCTTCATGTTAGGAGTCTGGAATCTCTTTGGGATTTCTGCATCACAAATGGGGTGAGCAAAGCGGGATATGTTGTGACTATCCCGGAATACTCTCGGTATAGGCTGCACTATTCCAGGCACACTTGATATCATATCCTTTAACTTTTGAAGCTCTCTGGTTATCACTGATGTCACACCTGCATCCTGCAATGATCCAAGATTATTAGTAACAGGGATACTGGTGTTAACAGACAAGTTACCAGCTTGGTGATTCTGGCTATATCCTGGGGCGCATCCTGGAGCATATCCTGGATCCCTCACAGTCGACATCCTAGTCGAAGAGGGTATCTCAGGAATATGACTCCGGGAATGGCTAGGCACAATATTCCCCCTGTTATCCTCAGCATATACTGCAGAACTGAAGTTTAAAGCTCTTGGTTACAAGGGAGTGACAGTATCCTCAGTGGGCCTGCTTGAGTTGGATATCAAGAGTTATATCTCTCTTATCAGCATTAGGTTGGTCTCCTGCTGCTGCCTCATTTATTCATGTACACTACCAAATAAAGTTAGAATTTCTTCATTAGAGGCCAAAACAGGACCAGATCCCTGAATATTCTGAGTGGGAGTAACATCCTGAGCCACATGAATTTCGGTTCCTTGTGAAGAGGCTTGCGTTCTCGGAGGAGGTGGTGGAAGCATCGAACCAATTGTTGTAGAGGTTGTAGCAGACACGGTGGAAGAGCTCATGTTTGATCTCGAGGCCATTGAAAATAGTGTAGCAAAAAGTTTTGAAAATAGAAAACCAAGTACTGATTTTGCAAAAGCTTTTAGTAGAAATAGCACCACTCGCCCCACGGTGGGTGCCAAATTGTTTTGGTAAAAAATTACCGAAGCAATTAAGTGATCAAATTAGTTAAGTGAGGTAGTGTGCTAGAAAAGTGTGTCGAAAATATGTTATTCAAGTTATTTGCAAAAACAGTTTCAGGATACGACTCAGGATATAGAGCTGTATCTGTGATCAAACAATGAGCAAAAATGTAAAGGGTGACACATGATGTACGAGGAAAGCCCTTGATCAATCTAGATCGCCGGCACAAAACCTCGAGAGCTGACAATCGCAGTTTCCTTGTTCTTCTATTACTTCAAATATCAGGATACAATGCAGTATATGGCGCAGATCAATGCTAAGTGGTACGGCGATTACAAGTGTTGAGTGTTTGTACGTGATAGAAAGAAAAAAGAAGTGTGAGTTCGAGAGTAGAGAGTAAAGTGTGTGTTCCTATCGATCTGGCCTTCTATTTATAGTTACAAATAACAAACTAACTCTCCTATTATCCCGGGATGCCGGGAATATTCCATTCTGAACGTCGGGGGACTCTTTTAACTTGTTTTCCACATGCATATTAACTATAAACCGGGTCTTCAGCTCATATGACCGTTACAACGTCAATAGCATTGACCAGCATCTGATATTCTCGCGGAATATGCCTTTCTTCTATTCTGACCGTTACAAGACCCATTCTTCCACCATCAACGTCCATTTTTCAACCACCTTGAGCGAATCTTCAGATAGATCAAGTCCTTTAACGTTGGTACCTTGCAACCAAATAAAATCGTTAGCTGCAACCAGGATACCCCAGAGGATGTTACCAAAATCCTGGTTCAGTATCCTGGCCGCAGCATCAAGCATATAATATCAGGATATGCCTTCAGGATATAAGCTCGAAATTCCACCCATAACAGGTACAATTTACCAGAAGGCTCTAGTCTGGAAAGATGGTATAAATAACCAATTAGAATGCTAACGGGTCTTAATTAAGTCATAGACTTAGACCGGCTAGTTTCTAAATATGAAAACGGTACGGTACGCTAGATTAAGCGATGACCGGAATGGAATGTAATTTAGACCCAACAAGTATGAAGACTTGTATAATATGGGTAAACTAAATACATTCTGGATTTTGAAGTAAAAATGATAATGTTTGACCCATTTCGGCTAATTTATGCAAACTAGTTACATAAACCGTAACAAACGCGTATATGCATAACGGGTAACCGGATAAGTCATGTACAAGTTTCATAAGTTATTATGCTTCAAATATGTTATGATATAAGTAGGATACCAACAATTATGACCAAATAGATTTTTAAACCATATTAAGTCCCGTAAGGGCATTTTGGTCATTTTAAGATTTATAAAAGAGGTTTAATAGTAAACTGAGGTTCTGGTCTATAATATTCAGTAAAAATATTTATTTTATAAAGTTATAACAGTAGGATATCATACATATGTGTGGTTTTCCATTTATGGCCAAACTATGCACCGAAGGGGCATTTTGGTCATTTCACATATTCTTATAGGGACAAAATTGGAAGTCTGAGTTCATGACTTATACCTACTGTAAAAGTATTAAAAATTATTTATAAATTCAGTAGGTAACAAGTCTTGGGTGCTAAATATGGTTTTAAACCATACTATGCACCTAATTAGCGTAAAAGTCGCCAATTGCCGATATTTGCGATGTTTATGAAATTATGAGATTTTGATTAGCCTTGAATGTTTAAAATATTTTATTTTTCGTTTAAAATCAGTAGGAAAAGGTTTGGCATGTTAGTCATATGTAAATCTCATTTTATTAACAAAAAGGGCATTATTGTCAATTATCGAATTTATGCAAGAACTCTAAGTTATGGTCAGTATATAATCTGACCCAACATTCCAAAAATCCATAAAAATTATATCATAATAGTAGGTAATGAGTTTGGTGCCAAAATTTGGGGTTAAACATGATTTATGCGCAAAAGCGTAATTTAATTAATAAAAAGTTAAGTTTTATGATATCGTGCGTAACTTTAGTTTGAGACCAGACACTGATGTCAAATTTATTTGACATACTTATATATTAGTCATAAAGCTATTTGTCCTCTCATATATTCAAAATCTCGTTTTTACATTATAAGGGCATAATTGTCAAAGTTAAGCATAATAACGGAACATGTGCAAAAAACTCAGATTTCTAATATGATCGTGTAATATAACCTTATAGGGTTATGCTACATTAAATTACGATCATAACGGAACCTAAAATCAGTAGCAAATTAATCTAATTTGGTTCATAATCGAAAGTCAACGCAGAAGTCAAACTTTACGACTTTCGGTTGCGAACCGACCCTAAAACTGGAATTGATGAGCCGAACATGTTTACACATGTTCTAATAATTATTACCAAGTTGTTTAAGTGATAAAACGTATTTTAGAACATTTCTAAACTCATATCGCAATTATTTCGAAAACTGCCCCGTTGACTTTTTAAAACAATATTAAGTTGACTCGTCAATTGACCAAGCATACGTGATTCTTAGGAGGTGCCCTTTTGAGGGTTTAACACCTACCTAATTACGATCACGTAGCCATGTTCGTTGCAAACAATGGCTTGACCGTCTATGGTCAACTAAAAGTCAAAGCGTTCGTTGTAAACGCTTGACTTTTTAGCTTTAAATGCCAAATAAAATAAACTAGTCACGAAAGGACACTTACATATGGTCTTAGGGACTGAAAATAACTCCGAGGTGTGCTCCTAATGCTCAGGAGCTCCCATAGTTGAGAGAATAGAAAGAATTCAAGGAATGGTGCAAGAAGTTCAAATGGGTTTCATAGCTATTTATAGATTTTGGGAACTTGTAGATGATTGACAAGTGTTTGGAGGGATTAAAAGATCATTACAGGTGTAAAAAAAGGTTTTAAAACCATCTAACAGCTCCTAGAATCGAATTTATGTGAGTGAAGGTGGTTGTTTAGAAAACAAGCAAAGATAAAAAATAAAATAAAAAAAAGAAACTGCAGATATAGGCTCTCGTGGCCCGCCTAATATTGGGCCATCTCATTCGCGGCCCGCGAGCCGGTGTCCAGCCCAGCTTCCAGTTTCGATGTCACAACCCCCTCCCCCTTATCTGTCCTGGGAACGGGCGGCCGCGAACACTGTGTCGGTGGTATCATTTGTTTATCAGGACCTTAGTTAAGAAATGTTTATCAGAGTAAAACCACCATATTTTATATTAATAACCACATGGGTAAAAACCCAAGTTTCTTATTACAACATGTTTATAGGGATAAACCATATTTTATTGAATTTAAAACATCGTCTTTTAGGTAACTTTTACTGCCACATTTTTCCAAGCCGTCAGTGCTCGCCAGCTGGCTTTCTTCTAATTGGCTTTTACATTTTGTTACCTGAAACGCGTTTTAAAAACATTTGTCAGTGGGAAATACTGGTGAGTGAATCCCAGTTTAATCAAGAAGAGTTTTATCAATTAACACAGTATTGAGAGCGATCACAATGTTTATTTCTACACAATTACTCATTCAGTATTGTCAATCCTGACTAGTGGGTCATATTACACATTGGCTAACTCATTGTCTAATGGTAACGTGTTCCACATTTTGTATACAAAACCCCAACATACCGGCAATAATTGAAGAACTACAAAGACTCAATCACTGCTTAATCACATTGTAAAACATTTAAGGTTTTGTAAAAACAGTTACAAAAAGGTTTACAAAAAGAGGATAAACTCACATTGCTATCTTAGACTTCGTTTAAGGGTTTCCTGATGTTAATCTATTAATTACACAAATGTACATATGTTAGTATAATAACCCTTTATTTATATTAACTATACCCTCCCCGAGATGGCATTCCAACGACTACGTCAGGCAGAACCACGACAGTCGTTACGGAACCCTGGATCAACCGGGCAGCGTATTTAATACGTAACCGGGGTTATAATACTTACAACGGGGCAGAACTTTATTAATTAGGGGGATATTATACCCGAGTATAGTGCCTACTATATAGTAATTCGAGAGAGAAAGTAAGAATTAAGCGACGAAAACTGTAGGCCCGATGCCCTCTTATATAGTGCCCGATTTTGGGTTCACGCGGCCCGCGTAAGGTGAGACCTCGGGCTACGCGACCCGCGAGGCTCCCTAGACTAGGTCCTAGCCTTGCTGACTTGACATGTAGCTTCGACACGATCGTGACACGTGTCGGCACCGGGTGTCGCCCCTCCTTGGAGCTATCGCGCCCCGCGTAAGATCTTTAAGAGATCTACACGGCCCGCGAGCGACATAAAAATTTTGTTTTTATTTTATTTTTAATGATATTTCATATTTTGGGCTTGGTTTTCACATACGGGGTGTATTTTAGGACATATAGGGGTATTTTAAAATATATTAGGGTGTCAGAAAAATTCAAGAGGGTTGTTATGTCCTCCCCACCTTGTTTTAGAGATCGTCCTCGAGATCTACTGGAACAAGTGTGGATATTTCCTTTGCATTTCTGATTCAAGCTCCCATGTGTATTCTGGTCCTCTTTTGGAGTCCCACTTCACTTTGACTAGAACTAATCTCTTGTGCTTAAGGTTCTTGACTTTCCTATCTTCAATTTGTAGAGGTCTTTCTACAAATTTTAACTGTTCATTTACCTTTATATCCTTAAGAGGTACCACGAGTGATTCATCAGCTAAACACTTCTTGAGATTAGATACATGAAATACATCATGTATTTCTGCCATTTCATCTAGCAGTTGTAGCTGATAGGCTACAGGTCCTATTCTTCTAATAATCTCAAAAGGTCCAACATACCTGGGGCTTAGCTTTCCCCTTTTGATGAATCTTACCACTCCTTTCCACGGAGACACTTTTAATAATACTTTATCTCCTACTTGAAATTCCAACGGCTTTTGTTTGTTATCTGCATAACTCTTTTGTCGATCACGTGCTGCTTTCAGTCGTTCCTTGACTTGAATGATTTTGTCTGTTGTTTCTTGTACTATCTCAGGTCCAGATAGTTGCTTTTCTCCAATTTCTGCTCAACAGACAGGCGTTCGACACTTTCGTCCATAAAGTGCTTCGAATGGTGCAGCATTGATACTTGTGTGATAACTATTATTATAAGAAAATTCTATCAATGGTAAATGATCGTCCCAATTACACAAGCTCCGAAATTAATTACACAAGCTCTAAGCATGTCTTTCATTGTCTGAATTGTCCTTTCACTTTGTCCGTCCGTTTGAGGATGATAAGCTGTGCTTAGATTTAACTTGGTTCCATCGCTTTTTGGAAACTTGTCCAAAAATGAGAGGTAAAACGACTATCTCTGTCAGAAACAATTGATAGAGGAATTCTATGTAAAGAAACTACTTCATTTACATATAATTTAGCTAACTGTTCCATACTAAAAGTTTCCTTCATTGGTAGGAAATAAGCTGACTTGGTTAGCCTATCTACAATCACCCAGATTGTATCATTACCTTTCCTGGTTTTGGGTAATTTAGTAACAAAATCCATTGTTATTAATTCCCATTTCCAAATTGGCATTTCTAACTGTTGCAATTGTCACACCCCCAAAATCCACCATGCGGAGTACCACCGCTTGGAGGCGTGACATGACCAGGATCGAGCCACCAATCATATTGAACATCGTAATTAAGTAAATACGACCAACCACAATACGATTGGTGACCAAAGCTAGTTAACCATGTTTAGTTTAAACAGCGGAAGCATAAAAGTAAATCCAAAAGCATAAGTCCATAGTTTATAAATTAAAGTTCAAAACGCAAGTTTAATAAGTTCATAAGGATTTAAATAATAAGCACGGAACATAACAGTCCATACACCACAACGACTCCTTCCTCGTGCAAGCTCCAAGCGTTTAACGACCTGTAAGGCATGTAACAACGAGTCAACAACAAAGTTGAGTGAGTTCATGTTTGGTTGTTTAGTTTTAAGTTGTTTCTGAAAAACGTGGTTTGACTTTCGTTGGCTTAATTTCCGTGGGGGTTACCCCGTAGTTGAAAGTATATTTAACCAGTTCCTTTTTCATTACCCAAACCATAACCATAATCAGTGGGGGCTTTCCCCGTGTGAACTACTAGACGGTATGATATCGACTACTACGCAAATAAGTTGTGCCCTATATCAGCGTCTATCATCACTGATAGTCTGCCATAGTCCATTAGTACACGCCCGTCCGACCGGCACGGTGTGAGGTTTGTTAAACCTAATAGCGCTATTAACTAATGACCCGCTCGCCATTGGCCTCGGCGATTAAGTCGATATAATGAAGAGGGACTTATTGATAGAGTTTTGTCTAGCTAGTTTTTAAGGTTGTTGTCCTACACCGGGAGGACGAACGTACGTATTCTGCACCAGGAGAATTCGTAGGATTAATAATGGCATCCTATCTATGGAGGATGGCCGTACATATCTTCCCAAGGGGATATGTAGATTTAGTTTTAAATTCTTTAACCCATTCCCAAACCACCGGGAATCCCATGCCTTGTAGAAAGTGTGAACTCACCTCGGTTTGCTCGGTTAGATTCTCAAATATAGCTAACAGTCAAGGTCGGTCAATCACGTCGTAATACGATTACCAGTTAGTCATTTAGTGATTTTTTTTAAATAGAGCACAAAGTTCCTACACGTATCTATCACATAACATGCATTACTTTAATGGTTCATGTCCATATAAACTTCCCATCCATTCCCCACTCATAAACAAACATATGATAATGCAGCTAACACTTTTATTGACACATAATCATGTTAGATCATTCACAGATAGCATATTCGACATTTAGACACGCAAATTATAGCTTATGTCATTTCAGCATAAATATTCAAAAACCGGGCTGTTTTCGGACAATGTAAATAAATAGTTAACTTATTCCAAAAATTCCCAAATTTTTAAAGGAGGTCTTAAACGATCCAAATATTATTGTGTAAAAATATCGGGGTCCAGTTCGTTAGCAATATTTTATAAAAAAATCATTTTCCGTACTGAACTCAGATTTATCTTCTTCTGACCATAGTCCACGGAATAATTTATTTAAAAATTGTCGTAAGTCCGATTTATGAAATTCCAGTGAGATAATTACAAATACATTGGTGGTCATCTACAGTACAAGTTTCATGATCTAACTCTACACAGAACTCAAGTTATGACAGAAAACAAAAGGCATATTTTCAGCAGAAAAATGCAGCTCTAGCTGCTGTTTCAAAATGACGCTTTAAAAATAGTAAACGAAGTTCAAAAATTATGATTCCGGTGCCATTAGAACTGTATTTCATAATACATAACCCTAGACTTCAGAAAATACATTTCTTGTTAAGTTATGGTCCTGTTACAGCCAACTGAAGTTGGCTGTAATCATTAAACAACCTACTGTTTTCAGTCTTTAACACTCTAAAGCGCGTTCGATTGATTCCGTTAGCATGTTTAGTGATCACAACAACGTCAAACATCAATATTACAAGTAGATCAGTAAGTAAATCAGTAACATAATCAAGACAACTTCAGTTTATCATCACTTCATCATGTTTCATCAATATTTCATTACAAGTTAGTTTATATGCAAGACTTTGTTCATGGTTCTTTAGTGTTTATGGATTTTCATCATCAAACATCTATTAACCACTTAAATAACATAAAGAATGAATGGATCTAAGTTCTTACCACTAGCTCAAGGCTAGGGAAGTTCGAGTGAAGAAATGTGGTGGTTAATAGCGAATGGAGAAGGTCCATCCACTTCCGAACGCACCGAGCTTCGTTGTAGGACCTCTTGCACCTTTGGGTGAGTGTAGATTGCTTGAAAGATGATGTGAGGGTGGTGGTATGGTGGTGGTTGTTGGCTGCCGAAACAAAGGAAGAAGGAGAAGGGAGAGAAGTGGTGTTGAATGTGTGGATGGTGAAATGAGGCTTATGCTCACAAGACTACTCTTATAACCATTTCATGTGTTCATCCATTGTGTAAAGTGTCATAGATGGGGGAACATGATCCAATATAATAATCAAATAAAATCTATGGTGGGGCCACCATGTTGGACGGTCGTAGGTGGGGGGGGGGGGTCTAGATGTAGGTTGTAACTAGTTAGTTTAATCATAGTTGAAATCTAAGTGTATTGGTTAGGGTATTAGTTACTAGATATTCATGTAGCGTGTGTTATGATATTCGGGGACCATAACTAATTCAGAAAAATAAAAACAATGTCTCTGGTAATATTTTAGTGTTCCGGGTAATGTCCGGTTGTTCGGTTTGATATTGTTCCGTTAAAGTGCTTAATTAATCCGTAAAGTGTCGTATGTATATATTTTTGTAACGTTTTTAATTTTCAACACTCAGGAAAACACCAAGGACTATTTAATGACTTTTCTGTACACTATTAGTATGTTAACAACTACACGTAAGCATAACACAGAAATCAGAGAGCAGTAAAATGATTCAGCACATTCATCAAGTACTTTAATTAACATTAATAAATTGTACGGTTACATGAAATTTGAGGGTTGTCACATTCTCCCCCTGTTAAGAGAATTTCGTCCCCAAATTTGGCGCGTGGTTACTGAGGAAGCTAGTTAAGTTGCGTTGGTTTCCTGGTTTTCCTGGGGTGTCACATCATCCCCCCGTTGATTAGGAATTTCGTCCCGAAATTCTGCAGTAACTTCAGCCTCAGTAGTGGTTGCGTTTTTTCTTAAACAGGTGGGGATACTTGAGTTTCATTTGGTCTTCTCGTTCCCAGGTATACTCTGGGCCACGACGGGAATCCCAACGAACTCGGACAAGAGGTATTCTTGTGCGCTTGAGAATCTTAACATCTCGATCAGTAATCTCTACAGGTTCCTCGACGAATTGCAGCTGGTCTCGATAGTGAGTTCCTTGAGAGGAACTATGAGGGTCTCATCTGGCAGACACTTCTTCAAATTCGAAACATGGTATACGTCGTGAACTCCGCTGAGTTCTTCGGGTAGATTCAACCTGTAGGCGACTTTACCAATTTTCTCGATGATTTCAAACGGTCCGACATAACGCGGATTGAGCTTGCCTCATTTGCCAAAACGAACTACGCCTTTCCAAGGCGAGACTTTGAGTAGCACTCGATCCCCAACCTGGAACTCGAGTGGTTTTCTTCCTTTATCAGCATAGCTTTTCTGACGGTCACGAGCTGCCGCCATTCGCTGTCGTATCTGAGCAATTCTCTCAGTGGTATCTACCACAAGTTCTGGGCCAGTGATTTGGCTGTCACCAACTTCTGCCCAACAGAGAGGTGATCGGCATTTGCGTCCGTACAATGCCTCGAACGGAGCGGCCTGGATGCTGGTGTGGTAGCTGTTGTTATACGAAAACCCCACTAGCGGGATGTGCTTTTCCCAGCCATTACCAAAATCGATTACACATGCCCTAAGCATGTCTTCAAGGGTTTGGATGGTGCGTTCAGATTGCCCATCCGTCTATGGGTGATAAGCGGTGCTCATATCTAAACGTGAGCCAAAAGAATTGTGTATTGCTTGCCACAGTTCAGAAGTAAAACGCGCGTCACGATCAGAAATGATGGAGGTTGGCACTCCGTGCCTTGATACTACTTCCTTTAGATAGATGTCTGCTAAAGTAGAAAACTTATCCGTTTCCTTGATTGCCAGAAAATATGCAGACTTAGTCAGTCGATCCACGATCACCCAAATGGTATCATTTCCGCGTTGAGATCTAGGTAGGCCGGTAACGAAATCCATGGAAATTTGCTCCCATTTCCATTTCGGGATCTCTGGTTGTTGAAGTAGGCCTGATGGTTTCTGGTATTCGACCTTGACCCTAGCACAAGTCAAACATTTACAGACGTAGGTTGCTATACTGGCTTTCATACCGGGCCACCAGTATGTAGTCTTTAGGTCGTGGTACATCTTATCCGAACCAGGATGTACTGAATAACGAGACTTATGTGCTTCATCCATCACAAGCTCGCGTAGGTCTCCATACAGTGGAACCCAAATGCGTCCGTTAACATAGTAGGCGTCGTTTTCCTTCTGTTCTAGCCGTTGCCTCGATCCTCGTAGGGACTCAGCCCTGATGTTCTCTGCTTTCAATGCTTCAACCTGAGCATCGCAAATCTGAGCGGGAAGGTTAGATTGGATGGTAAGCTGTAAAGCATGTACACGCTTAGGTATAGTATCCTTTCGGCTGAGGGCGTCGGCCACAACATTGGCCTTACCCGGATGATACTTAATCGCACATTCGTAATCATTCAAGAGTTCGACCCATCGGCGTTGTCACATGTTTAACTCCTTTTGCTTGAAGATATGCTCGAGACTCCTGTGATCGGTGTAAATGGTGCACTTGGTACCGTACAGGTAATGTCTCCATATCTTAAGTGCGAAAACAACTGCTCCCAGCTCCAGATCGTGAGTAGTGTAATTTCTTTCATGAACTTTGAGTTGGCGTGATGCGTAGGCAATGACCTTGTCACGTTGCATCAACACGCAGCCAAGTCCTTGGATGGAAGCATCGCAGTAAACCACAAAATCATCTGTTCCTTCAGGCAATCAGAGGATAGGCGCGCTACAAAGTCTATCTTTTAAGTGTTGAAATGTGGACTCCTGTGCATCACCCGAACGATAGGTGACAGCTTTCTGAGTCAGTGAAGTGAGAGGTTGACAATCTTGGAGAAATCCTTTATAAACCTTCTGTAATATCCAGCCAAACCCAAGAATTAGCGGATTTCTGTTAGTGTACGGGGTGTAGGCCAGTTCTTGATCGATTCAACCTTAGATGGATCCACATGAATTCCATCCTTGTTTACCACATGGCCTAGAAAGTGGACTTCGCGAAGCCAGAAGTCACATTTCGAAAACTTGGCATACAACTGCTCTTTTCGAACAAGTTCCAGCATAAGTCGTAGATGCTGCTCGGGTTCTTCCTGACTCCTAGAATAGATCAGGATATCTTCGATGAACACAATAACGAACTTATCCAGGTAAGGCTTGCACACTCGGTTCATGAGATCCATGAAGACCGCTGGTGCATTCGTCAGCCCGAATGGCATAACCAGAAACTCGTAATGGCCGTAACGAGTTCTGAATGTTGTTTTGGAGACGTCCTCATCTCGGACTCTCAGCTGATGGTATCCCGATCTCAAATCAATCTTGGAGTAATAGCTCGACCCTTGTAACTGGTCGAACAAGTCGTCAATACGTGGAAGAGGATAACGATTCTTCACAGTCACCTTGTTGAGTTCGCGGTAGTCAATACACATTCTGAAAGTTCCATCTTTCTTTTTCACAAACAAGACTGGAGCTCCCCAGGGCGAAGAGCTAGGAGGTATAAAACCCTTTTCCAAGAGTTCTTGTAGTTGTGTGGACAGTTCTTCAAGTTCTGATGGAGCTAGACGATAAGGTGCTCGAGCTATGGGCGCTGCTCCAGGAGCTAGCTCGATTTAAAATTCAACTTGACGACGAGGCGGAAGACCAGGTAATTCCTCAGGGCTTAATTAATCCGTAAAGTGTCGTACGTATATATTTTTGTAACGTTTTTAATTTTCAACACTCAGGAAAACACCAAGGACTATTTAATGACTTTTCTGTACACTATTAGTATGTTAATAACTACATGTAAGCATAACACAGAAATCAGAGAGCAGTTAAATGATTCAGCACAATCATCAAGTACTTTAATTAACATTAATAAATTGTACGGTTACATGAAATTTGAGGGTTGTCACAGCAATAAACATGAAGGTTTCTGATGTTCAGCTTTGACTTGTGAACAGGTTAAACACTTTGCAACATATGCTGCTATATCCTTTTTCATTCCTATCCACCAAATATTCTTTCTTAAGTCCTGATACATCTTATCACTTCCAGGATGCATCGTATATTTAGACTTATGGGCTTCATATAATATATGGTGGCGTAGGTTTCCTAATTTAGGTATCCACGTCCTTTTCTTATGGAATCTCCAAATTCCATATGTTCCTTGTTCTAATTCCTTAATCATTCCTTTCAACTTCTCAGTATCATCCTTGATTACTGATTCTTGTGCCTTTCTAATTTGATCATTTAAATCTACTTGTAGATTTAATTTAAGAGAACGTATCCTTATTGGCTTTTCCTGATACTTTCGACTTAAAGCATCAGCAACTACATTTTCTTTTCCTGCATGATACTGGATATCACAATCATAATCACTAAGCATCTCCATCCAGCGTCTTTGTCTCATATTCAATTCCTTTTGCCCGAAGACATACCTTAAGCTCTTATGGTCTGTGAAAATGGTAAACTTACTACCATATAGGTAATGTCTCCAAATCTTAATGGCGAAAATTATGGCTCCTAACTCTAAATCATGGGTTGAATAATTCTCTTCATGATTCTTAAGTTGTCTAGATGCATATGCTATAACCTTTTGGCGTTGCATCAACACACATCCATAACCTAATTTAGAAGCGTTACAATAGATTACAAAATCTTCAGTTCCTTCTGGTAACGCTAGTATGGGTGCATTGGTTAATCTTTGCTTAAGAATTCTGAAGGCTTCTTCTTGTTTTAATCCCCATTCAAACTTAATGGATTTACAGGTTAACTTAGTTAAGGGAATGGCTATTCTAGAAAAATCTTGAATAAATCTTCTATAATAACCGACCAATCCTAAGAAACTTATAACCTCGATCTTGGTGGGATCTACATGAATTCCTTCATGATCACCTAGATGTCTAAGAAATTGTACCTGTTCTAACCAAAACTCACACTTCGAAAATTTAGCATAAAACTTTTCTTTTCTCAATAAACTTAGAAGTGCGTGCAAATGCTATGCATGTTCCTCTTTACTCTTAGAGTAAATAAGAATATCATCTATAAAGACAATTATGAATTTATCCAAATATGGCTTACATATTCGGTTCATCATGTCCATGAATGCAGCTGGGGCATTGGTTAAACCAAATGGCATGACATTAAATTCATAATGGCCATACCTCGTTTTGAAAGCGGTCTTAGGAATGTCCACTTCCTGTACCTTTAATTGATGATATCCTGACCTTAAATCGATTTTTGAGAAAAATCGTACTCCTTGCAATTGATCAAACAGATCATCTATTCTTGGTAATGGATACCGATTCTTAATCGTGACTTTATTCAATTCACGGTAGTCAATGCATATACGCATTGATCTGTCCTTCTTTTTAACGAATAAAATCGGTGCTCCCCATGGGGATGAACTTGGCTGTATGAATCCTTTTTCTAACAATTCGCCTAATTGTTTCTTTAATTCCTGCATTTCTGCGGGTGCCAAACGGTAAGGTGCTTTGGCAATTGGTGCTGTCCCTGGTATTAAATGGATTCTGAATTCAACTTCTCTATCCGGAGGTTGCCCTGGCAGCTCTTCTGGAAATACATCTGAAAACTAGATACTACTGGAATATCCTTTAATTCTTTTCCTTTAGTGTTAGTGATTATGGAAATCAAATACACTAATGATCCTTTCCTTATATAACTTGCTGTTTTCATCACAGAGATGAATTTGTGGATTTAAGGGTTTTATTTCCTTTAATTGTGATCTTTTCACCCCTTGGTGAATTTACTTGGATTGACTTTTGATCACACAAAATACTGGCTTTATTGGCTATTAACCAATCCATTCATAGGGGTGTTCATGAGCCGATCCAATCCGATCGAGGGTCTGCTCGTGCTCGGATTGAATTACAACCGATCCGATCTGACCGGATCGAATTTGCAAAACCGAGCACAAAAGTGATGCTCATGCTCAGATTTAATTTGAATCGAGTGGATCGTTTTCGCTCGGTTTTGCTTGGTTTTTTCAGCACCGAAATTAAAACATGTGTAGCAAAACAAAACAAAAAAATGAAATCAAGACTATTATAAGGTTGCGTTCAACAAAAACAAATCCCAACTTAATTAAAACATGTCTAACACCTTACTAACAAAAGCAATACATAACTAAAATCATGATTCTAAATATGTTCTTAACAATATCAAGAAGCACAAAATAAAGTGCGATATGTGATTGTGTAATAGAGAGGACTTTAGCAAGTTATACCAAGGACTTCACCTTCATCATGAGATCGAACAATCAGATTATGAGATTGTTTTAGGAATTAGGAATTTAGGGTTAGATTTTGGTGTGTGGCATCGGCGAGATATGCAGATCGAACATTCGAACAATCACTTTATGTGATTGTTTTAGGAATTAGGGATTTAGGGTTAGATTTTGGTATTAACTATTAAGTTGGGCTAGTATATTTTTTGGGCTTTTAATTTTTCTTGGGCTAGTATATTTCTTGGCTTTTAATATTTAAAATCTATAATATATATATATATATATATATATATATATATAGAGTGTAAGTATATGGAGAAAACCCATTTTATTGAGAAAACTTAGGAAACTAGAATTTGTGGACTACATTCCTCCACATCACCTCATTGAAACCAATGCTTGAAGGGTTTTTTGGTCATTTTGTATGAAGCATGTGCATGTGTGTAAGATAATCATGTGTACTTTGACTAACCCTCACACTTCCCCAAGCTCCATCGATTACACCCCAAACCCACCCCATCACCTTTTTGTACTTCACATCTTCTACATCTAATCCATTCCCTTTTCTAAGTTCTATTGTTCTTGTTCAAATTTCTCTTTGTTAAACGGGCGATCCACACGAATTCATGGAAGATCTTCCGGCATACTCTCCCACCAATGTTATCCCGAACCGCTTTATCCTTGATGAATCTTCGTCATGTTCATTAAGAACGCCAAGAACACACATACAAGTGTGTGAGAGAGAAAGAGAAAGTTGTTGTTTATGAGGGGAGAAGCTGATGTGTTTAGAGAGAGAAAGCTGTTTTCTAGAGTGAGAAACAACAATCTTCATCATGTTCATCAAGAACACCAAGAACACACATGCAAGTGTGTGTGTGAGAAAGAGAGAGAAAGTTGTTGTTTATGGTGGGAGAAGCTGATGTGTTTAGAGAGAGAAAGTTGATTTCTAGAGTGAGAAACAACAATCTCCATCATCTTCATCAAGAACACCCAGAACACATATACAAGTGTGTGTGAGAGAGAAACAAGTGTTTTAACATGTTCATCGTGTTCATCTCTTGAGTTTCTTGTCTGAATGGTTTTTTGAACTTTTTGTAGTGTTTTATTTTGAAAATCATTTCGTGCATGATTTTTTTTGTTCAGATGGTTGTTAATAAGTTTTTGTGTGTGAGAGAGAAACAAGTGTTTTAACATGTTCATCGTGATCATCTCTTGAGTTTCTTTTCAGAATGTTTTTTTTTTAACTTTTTGTAGTGTTTTATTTTGAAAATCATTTCACGCATAATTTTTTTTTGTTCAGATGGTTGTTAATAAGTTTTTGTGTGTTCGAAGTGTTCTAGTAATGGTTAAATGCTCATGTATTTTGCAGGTTTTTGATGGTAGATAATTAGTTTGAAAATTCATAATTGTTACGCTATAAGTTTCAATTTTTTTTGTTGGTTTAGTTGTTTTTTTGTATTAACTTCGCTCGGATATCACAGTTTCATTACATTCAGAAAGTCCAAAATTTAATCAGAATATCTCGTTTGCTTTACAAATAAAAAGTCATGTTTTTTTTTTCTGGCATAATTAGCTATGTATGTTACATTTATGCTAGCAACATTTATGCCAACTGCATTTTAAATGGTTTATCCTATATGTTATAACATGTGTTACCTTTAGAAACTTTGTAATTTATTCGGAATATCTTGTTGATTTTACAAATAAAAAGTAGTATTTTTTAGGTGGGATAATTAGATACATATGTAGTAACAACGTTACACATGTTACTTATAGTTACCCCAACCCTTTTTGGAAACAAAGGGGGCTGCACATATGTAACACATGTTTGTAACTTGTGTTACACTAGAGTGGTGAGTTGGTCTATAGTTGTAGGGGTATTAGTATTAATCTTTGTAGGTGTTTACTCTATTATCTTTTTGAAGTAGTGAAATGTTTTGGTAATCAAATCAAAATCTGTTTTATTCTTTGTGGTCATTTAATTTATTGAATCAAACGGAAATGAAAACGAAACAATGCTTTGAATTTTTTTCTTTTCGCAGCCTGATATATAAAATACATTACATGTAACATTTTATGTGTAATAGTCACCAATCACATGATATACGCTATGTCACACACGTTATACAACAGATGCAACAGGTTGATCGATGTTAGCCATGTGTAACATCGTTCCCAAAGCAAAGAAATAGTGGGTTTTGTGTCACCGATGTTACATTTTTGTTTTGTAACATGTGTAACATCGTTTCAAAATCAAAGAAATTGTTGGTTCTGTATCACCTTACAAGTTATATGTTTTGCTAACAAACGCCATGTCACACATGTTACACACTATCGATGTTGTAGGTTTGCTACATCATGTAACATGTATAGAGAAGTTGGATGATATTGCGTTGACATTGGATTTGAGTTAAATTTCTTGTTCAATCACAATGACTTACGTTGACTTTGGAGTTTAAGGAATACAACCTGTAACATGTGTTACACTGAAGTGTTACACAAGTGTTTCCAATTTACACATGTTACATCTTGTGTAATATATGTAACCTGATTAAGCAACAGCTAGTGAAATGTTGGTCTATACTTGTAGGGGTATTAGTATTAATCTTTGTAGGTGTTTACTCTATTATCTTTTTCAAGTAGTGAAATGTTTTGGTAATCAAATCAAAATCTGTTTTGTTCTTTGTGGTCATTTAATTTATTGTATCAAACGGAAATGAAAACGAAACAATGCTTTGAATTTTTTCTTTTCGCAGCCTGATATATAAAATACATTACATGTAACATTTTATGTGTAATAGTCACCAATCACATGATATACACTATGTCAATCACGTTATACAACAGATGCAACAGGTTGATCGATGTTAGCCATGTGTAACATCGTTCTCAAAGCAAAGAAATAGTGGGTTTTGTGTCACCGATGTTACATTTTTGTTTTGTAACATGCGTAACATCATTTCAAAATCAAAGAAATTGTTGGTTCTGTATCACCTTAGAAGTTATATGTTTTGCTGACAAATGCCATGTTACACATGTTTTGCTGACAAACGCCATGTCACACATGTTACACACTATCGATATTGTAGGTTTGCTACATCATGTAACATGTATAGAGAAGTTGGATGATATTGCGTTGACATTGGATTTGAGTTAAATTTCTTGTTCAATCACAATGACTTACGTTGACTTTGGAGTTTAAGGGATACAACCTGTAACATGTGTTACACTGAAGTGTTACACAAGTGTTCCCAATTTACACATGTTACATCTTGTGTAATATATGTAACCTGATTAAGCAACATCTAGGACCTGCTTAGTATCCTACAAACTAACTAGTTGTATATCAATAGTTGTAATGCTTAAAAAAACTAACTAGTTTTATATCAATAGCTGGTGTTAGTAAGTTTTATGTCATAATGGGTTTTTAGTATTTGCACACATTACAATCAAACTTAAACGTAACAAAAATGTTTATACAAACTTCAATATATATAAAAATGATCCAAAAAATATCATAAGGAAACAAAAATCTAGCTATGCTTCGCGTCTTGATAACCATCTTTATCTTGAACACAAACATCCATTCACCTTTGAACAAAACAAGTGCATTAGTGTGAACTCCTAAAGTTAAACTTATTAACACAAATGTAACAACAGGTATGTAACATGTGTTACGTGTTATACATGTCTAAACTTTGGTTGTAACACATGTAACAACTATATGTAACATGTGTAACGTGGCTAGACAGGTGTTACATATGTGTAGCCCATTTTTGTATCTAAGAAATGGCTGGTGTAACTATAAGTAACATGTGTAACATTGTTACAACATATGTAGCTAATTTTGCCAGCAAAAAAAAACATAACTTTTTATTTATAAGATAAACGAGATCATTCGTCTTCATCCAAAAACATGGCCTTCACAACACATTACAATAAAACTTAAACGTAAAAAAAATGTTTATATAGACTTAAATATATACAAATGATCCAAAAATGATCATACATGTGTTACCCTCTAGTGTAACATAAGTTACAAACATGTCTTACATATGTGCAGCCCCGGTTTTTGGTAACAAAGGGGTTGAACATATGTAACACATGTTTGTAACATGTGTTACACTAGAGGGTAACTTCTGTGCAACGTCAAAGGTACCCACCACCTGCCCTTCATCGACTTCTTGTTCCCATTCTTCATTGGTTTCTCCATCTACCTTCTTTCGCTTTATGGTCACCTTTTGTCGTATCCGATATTGTGGTTCTCTTTCTTCCTACCAATATCCCTTCTCGTTTGGCTGCAACTGCTATGCTCAAGTCGTAATAACACAAGTTACAGTCCAGTATTTTTAATCTACTAATTAAAAAAAATTGTAGTAACATAACTAACACAAGTTACCCTCTACCCAATTATGCCCTGAAGTTGAAGATTCCTCAAAGTTTGAGTTTTTATCTGCATCATTTCACATATAAAAAAAACTAAATAAAACCACCCAAAAAAAGATTACATATGTAAACAGTTACCATAAATACCTTTATTTTTTCTACATTTCAAACAACTACTATCCAGTTGAACCAACTCACTCGCTGCAAGCACTAAAAAAACATGTAACATATGTTAGCAGAACCTTTCGTATTTGTTTGTCGTCGTATCACATTTTTTTTACATCTATAGCTTTTGTTTTTGTTTTCTAGACTGAACAGTTGTGCTCCCCACAACAATTATTTTAGATGTGTTACCCTCCAGTGTAACACACGTTACAAACATGTGTTACATATGTGTAGCCCCCTTTGTGTCCAAGAAAGGGCTGGTTTTAACATAAGTAACACGTGTAACATTGTTACAACATATGTAGCTAATTATGCCAGCAAAAAGAACAACTTTTTATTTATAAAATAAAAGAGATCATCAACTATTAAATTATGGACTTTCTAAAGGTAATGAAAATGTGATATCCGAGTGAAGTTTATACAAGACAACTAACAACCCATCTAAAATAACATTTCAACATTTAAAAAGATATAGATTTGTAAGTTAATAACAAATGATAATATCAAAAAATAAAAATGTAGTAACATAACTAACACAAGTTACCCTCTACCCAATTATGCCCTGAAGTTGAAGATTCCTCAAATTTTGTGTTTTTATCTGCATCATTTCACACATAAAAAAAAACTAAATATAACCACCCAAAAAAAGATTACATATGTAAACAGTTACCATAAATACCTTTATTTTTTCTACATTTCAAACAACTACTATCCAGTGGAACTAACTCACTCGCTGCAAGCACTAAAAAAACATATAACATATGTTAGCAGAACCTTTCGTATTTGTTTGTCGTCGTATCACATTTTTTTTACATCTATAGCTTTTGTTTTTGTTTTCTAGACTGAACAGTTGTGCTCCCCACAACAATTGTTTTAGATGTGTTACCCTCCAGTGTAACACACGTTACAAACATGTGTTACATATGTGTAGCCCCTTTTATGTCTAAGAAAGGGCTGGTTTTAACATAAGTAACACGTGTAACATTGTTACAACATATGTAGCTAATTATGCCAGCAAAAAGAAGAACTTTTTATTTATAAAATAAAAGAGATCATCAACTATTAAATTATGGACTTTCTAAAGGTAATGAAAATGTGATATCCGAGTGAAGTTTATACAATACAACTAACAACCGATCTAAAATAACATTTCAACATTTAAAAAGATATAGATTTGTAAGTTAATAACAACTGATAATATCAAAAAATAAAAATGTAGTAACATAACTAACACAAGTTACCCTCTACCCAATTATGCCCTGAAGTTGAAGATTCCTCAAATTTTGAGTTTTTATCTGCATCATTTCACACATAAAAAAAAACTAAATAAAACCACCCAAAAAAAGATTACATATGTAAACAATTACCATAAATACCTTTATTTTTTCTACATTTCAAACAACTACTATCTAGTGGAACCAACTCACTCGCTGCAAGCACTAAAAAAACATGTAACATATGTTAGCAGAACCTTTCGTATTTGTTTGTCGTCGTATCACATTTTTTTTACATCTATAGCTTTTGTTTTTGTTTTCTAGACTGAACAGTTGTGCTCCCCACAACAATTGTTTTAGATGTGTTACCCTCCAGTGTAACACACGTTACAAACATGTGTTACATATGTGTAGCCCCTTTTGTGTCCAAGAAAGGGCTGGTTTTAACATAAGTAACACGTGTAACATTGTTACAACATATGTAGCTAATTATGCCAGCAAAAAATAGAACTTTTTATTTATAAAATAAAAGAGATCATCAACTATTAAATTATGGACTTTCTAAAGGTAATGAAAATGTGATATCCGAGTGAAGTTTATACAAGACAACTAACAACCCATCTAAAATAACATTTCAACATTTAAAAAGATATAGATTTGTAAGTTAATAACAACTGATAATATCAAAAAATAAAAATGATTTTAATATAAAAACAAAAACCTGTAAACTACATAAACATTTACCCATTACTAGACCACTTTGAGCACACAAAAACATATTAACAACAGCCTTAACAAAAAAAATCAAGGTAAATTAGGTTCAAACCTGCTTCTCTCTCACACACTTGTGCGTGTGTTCTTGGTGTTCGAGATGAACACGATGAAGATTGTTGTTTCTCTCTCTAAAATCATGGTAAATTAGGTTCAAACATGCTTCTCTCTCACACACTTGTGCGTGTGTTCTTGGTGTTCAAGATGAACACGATGAAGATTATTGTTTCTCTCTCTTAAATCTTAGTAAATTAGGTTTAAATCTGCTTCTCTCTCACACACTCGTGCGTGTGTTCTTGGTGTTCCAGATGAACTTGATGAAGATTGTTGTTTCTCTCTCTAAAAACCTTCATCCCCATTCATTCACCGATCAGAATTTCTCTTTCTACCAGATGAACACAATGAACACGATGGAGATTCTTGTTTCTCTTTCTTAACCAGCAACTTTCTCTCTCTAAAACACAAATGTTTCTATCACACATGAACACGCTGGAGATCTTTGTTCTCTTTTCTTGATGAACATGATGAGAATTCTTGATATTTTGAGTTGTGAAAGAAGAAGAAGAGAGAGAATGAGATATAAATGATGATGGTTTGATGGTGACACACTGATCATATCAAATCAACAATATTTTAAAATATTTTATGTACTTGGGTTCTCTTTTCTTTTACACAAATACCCTCCTGGCCCACTCATCAACATAAGTAATGTATTAAATTTAAATCAATAACCATCAAATTTCCCCAACCCTTAGATGATCAAGATCAATGGTCACAATTGAGTTTCCTTAGTTTTCTCACTAAAATGGTTTCCTATATATCCTTGCCCTATATATATATATATATATAGATATATATATATATATAATTCGAGCGAAACCGAGCGATCGACGAGCGGGCAGACCTTTGCTCACGCTTGGATTGAATTTGAATCGAACCGATCCGAGCGGCTCATTTACAAAATGAGCGGGAATCGAACGAGCATTTTTCGAGCGATCCTCGAGTAGTTTGGACAGCCCTATCCATTCCTAATACAATGTCAAATCCTGCCAGATTTATTAGGTAGAGGTTTGCAATAAATTTCTGATTTAGAATTTCTATTCTTGCTCCCTGCAAGATTTCAGAAATCTTAATGGTTTTCCCATTTGCTGTCTCCACTAGACATTCTTGTGGAAGTTTAATGATTGATTGAGAAGTTTGCAAAATGAAGTATTAATAAAACTTTGGTTCGCACCAGAGTCAAATAATCCTTTAGCAAAAAATCATTAACTAAAAACGTACCGGTGATCACATCCGGGATCATCTTTGCTTCTTCTGCAGTAAGAACAAATGCTCTAGCATTTTTAGTATTCTTGGTGTTCGTAGCTGGAGCTAGCTTTGGACAGTTAGTCTTGATATGGCCTTGTTCTCCGCAGTTGTAGCATATCCTGTTGCTAATCTTTTTCCTGCAATCTTCCTCCTTGTGTCCCGATATTTTGCAAAAGTTACAGTATATGGAGCATCTTCCTGAATGCTTCCTTTTGCAATACTTACATTAGGGTGCAGAGGTAGAGCCTACATTTTCCCACGGTTAGAATTTCCAGAACAAAATTCTTGTGTAAGCTTCTGGGTTAGGTTCCTTCTGTGTTCCTCTTCTCGTGTACAGACTAATTCATCTATCAAGGTATTGGCTAGTTCTACAGCTTCTTCTATGGTTTGGGGTCTAGCTGCCTTGACTACATGTCTTATCTCCCTAATTAATCCCCAGATGTAATGGGAGATTAATACTGGTTCAGGTGAAGCAAGGGTTGGCACTATTCTAGCATATTCAAAGAATAACTTAGTGTATCCCTTACTATCTGTTTTGGTAAAAAATTACTGAAGCAATTAAGTGATCAAATTAGTTAAGTGAGGTAGTGTGCTAGAAATGTGTGTTAAAAATATGCTAGTTAAGTTATTTGCAAAAACAGTTTCAGGATACAGCTCAGGATATAGAGCTGTATTTATGATCAAACAATGAACAAAAATGTAAAAAGTGACACAGGATGTACGAGGAAAGCCCTTGATCAATCTAGATCGCCGGCACAAAACCTCGGGAGCTGACAATCGCAGCTGCCTTGTTCTTTTATTACTTCAAATATCAGGATACCGTGCAGGATATGATGTTGATCGACTAGGTATTACAATGTAATTCGAGTACAAGTGTTTGAGTGTAGTGATTACTTGCAACAGGAGACTAAAAGTGTGCGTAACAGTGTGTACCTTAACCTGATCCGATCAATCTATTTTTAGTAAAAAGAAAATAACTAACTATCCTATTAAACCGGGATGCTTCGAATATTCCTCAAGTGAACGTTGTAGTCCACTTCTTTCGGGTTCAACGTCTACCAGCTAACTGATTTGCCCGAGTCTCGAGGGGAAGAAGTCCTCGTGACCGTTAGAGACTTGCTACAATAACCTGCACGTGAGCTAATTGGTCAGTACCAGGATATCGTATCAGGATGTTACCAATATCCCGATCTGGTATCCTGACCACAAATAAACAATCAAAGCCAGAATATTAGTCAGGATATATATGCAGAAAATGACCCATAACAATTGTCCCCAAATATATTTGTTGGAATTCTGAATTCAAACAAATATATTTTAAACTTTATCACCTGGATCGAGGCAATCAATACGACGAGACTCTTGAAATGACAATGTGCAACTTCCAACGCGTTATTTACTCTTTACCCCCTATCACTCAGCCTATAATTAGCCGAAATACTTTGCATTATGATCATTACTCCTCAAGCAAATCTCAGGTATTTCTCCTTTCTTCTCTGTTTTTCTTTTCTTTGAATTTCTTGTTTCTTGGTCGATACCCCTTATGGCATCTCGAACAAGATCTCGGTCAAACGAGCCAGTCGCAACCCTCACAAGTTAAAACCCTATCTGAGAACCACAAAATGAGATATGCTCTTTTAACAACGCCGATATCGCCGCTTTGAAGGATTCCGGCGCCTTTCCTGCCGGAGTGGTCATTCGCCCTTTTGATCGGGAAGTCCGATCAGATGCGTCATCAAACGAATGGGTCTGCTTTCTTTACTATCCCTTTTCTTTGGGACTCCGGTACCCATTTCCACCCTTTATCTTTCGTTTCTTTGAGCTTACCGGCCTCAGTTATGCCCAGACTATGCCCATGGTATGGCGAGTTTTAATGGTGTTAAACCAAATTAAATCTCGTCATTGCCCTGACCTATGCATCGAAGATCTTCTCATAGCATACCGACTGAGATCCCACGGCAACAACCGCTTTCTTTTGTTCTCCACTTCCAAGAACCCCTTAGTCCTTAAGGCCACCAAGAATGAAGATCAGCGGCAATGAAAGTTCTTTTTCGTAAAAAGAGACTCTATTGACAAGTGTTTTGATCTGTTAGTTAGATGGTTAACCAAGGGTAGGATTTAGGGTTTTAGGAATATCCCCAAATGTATCCTTAAACTATATCCTTGACTGATATCCTGATATTTTGTGCAGCGAATTTCAGAGATCTAGCACCCCCAAGCGCGGAATCAGAACCCAGGATCAAAGAGATCTACCGACTTCCTGCTAGTGAAAGAACCTTCTCCCTGTCTCTCACAAACTCAAGTAAAAAATCAAGCTCAGAGATGTCTGGTAAGCACACGATTATAGTGATTATAAAGTAAAAGCGTTACAAACTAAACATTTCTTCCCTCGTTCAGTGACGGTCATTAACCTCGAAGGCTTCCAGCTTGACGAATTGGACAGTTATTCCAGCCTCACACCTGCCCAGCAAGAGACCAACCCGAAGCCAGCTGCCACACCAAAGCCTACCGGTTCGAAGACCACTTCTGCTCCTAAAGCTCCTCCAGCATCCAGGACCCGGGCCTCCAGCTCCTGGAAGAGAAAGGAAGTAGAGCCTCCCGTTACACCCCATGTATTCCCATTTGAGAACCATGGGTTTACGAAATCCAACAAATTCATGACCGGATTCCTCAACCAGGTTAGTATCCTGACCCATATCCTGCAACATATGCTGGTTATTAAAGTTAATTAAGGTCAATACCTGTTTCTTTATTTTGCAGGGTCTCGAACGCCTGGTGTTCTTCTATGAAGACGCATGTGGCCTGAACACCATGTTAGAGAGCAAGCTGAAGAAGGCTGAAGCCACTATTGCGGACCATGCAGCGATCGCTACTGCTAAATCGGAGCATTACTGTAATGACTCACACAAAAATGTCCTAAAACGTTCCGTAAGTATAAACCTGGACCCCTGATGTAACAACTCTCATCAAAATTACTATTTCTTATTTTAAATTACCCAAGAGGAAACCCTAATTGAGACACTCAAGTAATCCTGCACAAACCCTAAAAATTTCAGAACAATCGTAATCAGGATCAGGACCCCTAAAACTCAGGGGGGGTATTTCCCATTTACGATTATCATCACAGTTTGCTGTCAGAAGCGAATTTTCTCGATCCGTCGACTCAGCTAACCTACAAATACACGCGGCAACCTGATGTTAAAAGTAACCCGTCGCGCCACGCGACGCGCACCCAAGGATCTTTCGCGTGGCGCGAGAGGGACAATTTCTAAGTATAAATAGAAGGCATTGGCACTTGATTTCTGGTGTTCGTTCGACACTCAAATTAGTTTCCTACACTGAGTTATACTCCAATTCATTCAAAATTACACTTTCACGTAGAGAGACGCTGCTACGAATCCAGGGTATTAACTCGATCACTGCTACAATTCTTTCCTTTCCTTTAGCTTTTATTATAGTAAATAGTAGCTTGGGATTATACCTTCTCAATCTCGAGACTCCGCCCGTTATTAGGGTAATAACTCTAATCGCTGCTACGATTCAATGTCCGATCGATTGAAACTATCCGATAGATGTTTAAGTGCTGCTCAAACTCGGGTTATACTTTGTCATTCGTCGTGAATTCGATGGATGTTTAAGTATCGCACTTTGTCATTCGTTGTGAGGGTTTTTATCTCGTGAGTTGTCGTTAAAGTTGAATTGAGTTAATACACTAATACGAGTTCCATTGTGTCTAGAAATTAGAACTCGTAATCAGGGAACTGCTAGAATAATTTATAGCTAAGTAAATTTCGTAGTTAAATAAATTTATTAAACGTACTAATTACGTACACTTAGTTGTTGAGATAACTTAGCAATTAAGAAACCTTAATAAATAAGTTAAACTTAAGTAAGACTAATTAAGCTAAGCTAGATTAATTAAGCTAAGTACGATTTATTAATCACCTAAATAAATATATATGAAAAAAATATATATATATAAGATAGATAATATCAAAGGAAGGTGCTAGGAAGGTGTAATAAGATATATATGTAAGTAGGAAGCTTCCTAGAAGATGTATAGGTAACTTCCTAGAAAAGCTATAGGAAACTTCCTAGAAATTTCCTACTTCTTACCTATAAATAGAAAGCTTAGGAATTCATTTCCTTTGTTCATTTCTTCTATTCTTTTCTCTATACGTTGGTGTTCTAACCAATAATCACCGATGCGATGTTCTGTCCGATCGATTCATGAACCAACTAACGGATGCCAAAGTATTGTATTTTGTGAGTTCGTTAAACGGATGCCAAAATACTGTCTAAACAAGACTATACTTTGTGAATTTCGTTAAGGTTCGAATCTCGTGACTACCGTTAAGGTTTGATTTGGGTTTTACACAAATACGTATTCCATTCTGTTAAACTATATGTTTAACTACCAGAATACTCCCAAAGATACAATCAAACAAGCTGTTAAATCATCAGAAGATTCAGAACAATAAAGTATACGCTTAATTATCAGAAGGAGTAGAATCAAGAAGCTTGTTAAATCAAATACTGCATGCTTATAAATTGAGTCATTCTCTTTTTATCAAATTACTTTCAAAATCATGTTTATTTTCAAAGGTTATAATTACAGTGATTAAGTTTATGTAATCACCAAATTACAGCCGGTATGTGGGGTATTGTGCACAGTATTGCAGTTTTATAACTTTAGGTGGGCGAACCTAAAATTAGTGATATTCGTCATTCATTCGGGCAGCCAATGGTGATATGACCACAGTCACCGAAAAGAGTCGAGTGACAAATACTGTGGGAAGTTGGTTTGATATCAGAAACATTGTAATCTCTCTTAATACTGTGAATTATAACAAACGAGTCGTTTTAGCAAAATGAATGATTCACTCAGTATTTCCCGCTGATAAAATTTTTTTCAAACATGTTTCAGGTAATTACAGTAGAGATGGATACGGCACTGAAAGACTTCAAGAAGTGGCTTATTTTATTAATTAAATCAAATTAAGAAATATTGTTTTATTAAAGCTACCATTGTAAAACATGGGTTTATCCCATCTATTTAATAAATAAAATCCGGTGTTTTCTAAACTCTGATATTTTTCCTAACTCACGGTCCTGATGAAATTTCCGCTGCAATATTTTTTTTCAAAATAATCACCGGTACCACTGGGCTGTTCACGGCTCCCGATTCCGTCCAGGGTGGGTCGGGGGTCGTGACAGAAGGTGGTATCAGAGCCACTGATTTAAGCCTTTAGGTGTTGTGACAATAATACCCAAGTTTGTATAAAAGAGTTAGGAGATTGATATTTACTGGTAGCACACATGATAACATTTAGACTTGAACTTAAGAAAAGATGCCTTAGTATCAGCTTCGAGATAAGCTAAGTACTGTGTAAATAAAGTATGATGGATTTTGGTATACCATAAGAATGGTAATTAGAATATTGCAAGATATGATAAATAAGCAAGAATTAATAGTAATTATTGCTTATTGATATTACTTGGTCTAGAATAAAGATATGTTATGGAAATACAAATTTCCTTGATTTTGGATAAAAGCCCTAATAAAAGAGGCACTTTTAAAAATACTATTTATGGGAAATAGAAAATTTTCTCCGGCAATACTGGGTATGGTGTAGCAGACTCTCCAGTTTGTTCGAATATACTGGGATTACCTCTCCGGCGCGAACCGGATATAACGGGGTATATAATATGTCAAACAAGTGACAAGATTTCCCTAAATAGTATCATGATTTGATATCTGACTTGTTTTTGGAAATATGAATCTGCTAAATACATTAACCTTATGAAGAGTATGTATATTACAGCATGTGAAATATATGATTATATAGATATGTATATCTATAAGAAATTCCAAAAAGTCAATTAAGAATAAAGCACAAGCATATGTGTCAATAATAAATCTAGATTTCTTTATCAGGAATCTCTTGCATATATCTATAATTCTGTTATCAAACATTATTTCGTTTGATCATCTGTCTCGTAACTCATGCGACAAAATAAACGACGGGAACCCTTTAAGTTGGGACACCATCAAAAGTAAAATTTCCAATGCATTATTATAAACTATTAACGCAAGTAAGAAGCATGTAAAGTTGTGCTAGTGCACAAGAAAACACATGAAATTTAAATTATACGTCCACAAACGTCAACATATATCACACACGACTTCCAAGGCAAGACCTTTGGAAAATATAAACGGGCATAACGACACCAATATGGATCCCGTCAGTAAAAGAACTCCTAAGCAAAAAGCAGCACATGACCACGAAATCCTACAAATAATATGAATCCCGCCAAGGGAGTATTTCGGGGTGCATTATGGGTGACAGTCTGTATCAGATTTGGAGTAACCCCTCTACAGAACGTTGGACTGCGTTATTTATCTTAAGATGTCTAGAAGTCGTGCCAGAGCTACGTGAACTGCATCGGTAAAATTCTTAAATTTCTTTTTAAAAAATTCTGACTTTCGTATATCTTAAGTAAACTTTCGCGTTTCTACTTCCCATAATGGTCATCATATCATGAGGATTTCTTTCATAGTAGTAAATATTGATCTGTTTCATTTCTTGGTAAATCCACACGTTACACATGCACTGTTTGTTGTGCATGTGGTTCATTCGATTTGTGAAGACCACTGGAGGACTTCATTCCAAATTGTTGTTTTATCCAAACTCAAATATCGTTTCGCTATACTTGATCTTTGTATTGTGAACCACATTATTGCAAAACGATGACTCTTTGATGTCGAGTCAATGAATTTCTTGAAAATCTCAATTTCCTTTGGCATACATGGTTTTTGTTGTAACCATGTCCGAACTTTCTTATTTGATACATGAACTCGTTTTATTTGAACCAAGTTTAATTGTTTAAACTTGCTCGCATTACATATTCATTTCAAGGTCCCATATGATGGATTGAAGCTATCATATTCCCAACAAGCACTTCATTTGTTTTGCTTAGTCTTCGATTTCATTGAATCGTTTCTTTGATCACCTTGTGGTGACATTTTCATCAAATTGAAGCTTGCGCTAATCTCGTTTGCACACATTATATAAGGATTTAATTTATTTATTTATTTATATTGAATCCGCTTTATTGGTTTGTTCTATAAAAGCAATCTTAACACAATCGTGTGCTAAGATAATGATACACAAATTCATTTCATATTTCAGTGTATCTCTTAATGATTCTTATATCATCCATCGAGCGTTTCGTAATCTTTATTGCTTTATCATCTTTGATCGAAAAACATTATTCAATTATTTCATTTTCAAATTCTACTAGATTATTTGAAACAAACATTCGAACTTACCTCATTTAATTGAAAACATGGTGAAACTTATTTCATTCACCCTACTATTATTTCGATTACTACGACACCTTGTGGCGTCACAATAAACTTATAGCTTGAGCTAATTTCATTTTCACACCTGATGTACGGATTTATTTACTTATTCCTGTTGTTCATTATCTTAAACAATCTTAATACAATTATGTGTTAAGATAAGAGTACACAAATTCATATTATATTCCTGTGTACCTCTAAAGATTCTTTCATTTAAAATTCTATAATTTTCATTTGATCTATTCATCATCAATTGAAAAACCTATAATTTGAAATTTTCTTCAGTAACGGTGAATTTGTTCGGTCACCGTAATTATTGAACTATTTCAATCGTTACGACACCTTGCGGTATCGGCATAAACTTGTAGCTTGCGCTAATCATAATCATACGAATTATTCAAAACCACGTATGTCTTTCGTTTGACTCATCATTAAAATAGTCTTAATGCAATTATGTATTAAGACAATGATACACTAAACTCTATTGTATTTCGGTGTATCCTTGCAATTCAATAAATATCAACACATTGATTTTTCTCATATCATAATTCTATAGTTAACAAATTATTTTTGTGTTTCTATTTTCATTTGAGCTTGTGGATTCTAAGTCATCTTCAGTTGACAATCAAAGTAAGTTTCCTTTGACAATGACTTCTATTGTTTCTAAAGTCATTTTCAACTTGTAAATATTCACATCCATTGATCATATATCTCTTTTGATTTAAATTTAGTCACCTTGAAAATTTTATCATTTCATCTCATTCATTTGACATCGATCTCTTGAATTGATTTAGTTGAGTTATTGAGTCCAATTTATTGTAAAACTCATATTCACAAAATCTGATATTTTTGTATCATCTACCTTAATACTGTTCTTACTAAGACGTAACATAATTCTAAAAGAAATATCGTAAACTAAATCTCGAGGACGAGATTTAAAACAAGGTGGGGAGAATGTAATGACTCACACAAAAATGTCCTAAAACGTTCCGTAAGTATAAACCTGGACCCCTGATGTAACAACTCTCATCAAAATTACTATTTCTTATTTTAAATTACCCAAGAGGAAACCCTAATTGAGACACTCAAGTAATCCTGCACAAACCCTAAAAATTTCAGAACAATCGTAATCAGGATCAGGACCCCTAAAACTCAGGGGGGGTATTTCCCATTTACGATTATCATCACAGTTTGCTGTCAGAAGCGAATTTTCTCGATCCGTCAACTCAGCTAACCTACAAATACACGCGGCAACCTGATGTTAAAAGTAACCCATCGCGCCACGCGACGCGCACCCAAGGATCTTTCGCGTGGCGCGAGAGGGACAATTTCTCAGTATAAATAGAAGGCATTGGCACTTGATTTCTGGTGTTCGTTCGACACTCAAATTCGTTTCCTACACTGAGTTATACTCCAATTCGTTCAAAATTACACTTTCACGTAGAGAGACGCTGCTACGAATCCAGGGTATTAACTCGATCACTGTGACAATTCTTTCCTTTCCTTTAGCGTTTATTATAGTAAATAGTAGCTTGGGATTATACCTTCTCAATCTCGAGACTCCGCCCGTTATTAGGGTAATAACTCTAATCGCTGCTACGATTCAATGTCCGATCGATTGAAACTATCCGATGGATGTTTAAGTGCTGCTCAAACTCGGGTTATACTTTGTCATTCGTCGTGAATTCGATGGATGTTTAAGTATCGCACTTTGTTATTCGTTGTGATGGTTTTTATCTCGTGAGTTGTCGTTAAAGTTGAATTGAGTTAATACACTAATACGAGTTCCATTGTGTCTAGAAATTAGAACTCGTAATCAGGGAACTGCTAGAATATTTTATAGCTAAGTAAATTTCATAGTTAAATAAATTTTTTAAACGTACTAATTACGTACACTTAGTTGTTGAGATAACTTAGCAATTAAGAAACCTTAATAAATAAGTTAAACTTAAGTAAGACTAATTAAGCTAAGCTAGATTAATTAAGCTAAGTACGATTTATTAATCACCTAAATAAATATATATGAAAAAAATATATATATATAAGATAGATAATATCAAAGGAAGGTGCTAGGAAGGTGTAATAAGATATATATGTAAGTAGGAAGCTTCCTAGAAGATGTATAGGTAACTTCCTAGAAAAGCTATAGGAAACTTCCTAGAAATTTCCTACTTCTTACCTATAAATAGAAAGCTTAGGAATTCATTTCCTTTGTTCATTTCTTCTATTCTTTTCTCTATACGTTGGTGTTCTAACCAATAATCACCGATGCGATGTTCTGTCCGATCGATTCATGAACCAACTAACGGATGCCAAAGTATTGTATTTTGTGAGTTCGTTAAACGGATGCCAAAATACTGTCTAAACAAGACTATACTTTGTGAATTTCGTTAAGGTTCGAATCTCGTGACTACCGTTAAGGTTTGATTTGGGTTTTACACAAATACGTATTCCATTCTGTTAAACTATATGTTTAACTACTAGAATACTCCCAAATATACAATCAAACAAGCTGTTAAATCATCAGAAGATTCAGAATAATAAAGTATACGCTTAATTATCAGAAGGAGTAGAATCAAGAAGCTTGTTAAATCAAATACTGCATGCTTATAAAGTGAGTCATTCTCTTTTTATCAAATTACTTTCAAAATCATGTTTATTTTCAAAGGTTATAATTACAGTGATTAAGTTTATGTAATCACCAAATTACAGCCGGTATGTGGGGTATTGTGCACAGTATTGCAGTTTTATCACTTTAGGTGGGCGAACCTAAAATTAGTGATATTCGTCATTCATTGGGGCAGCCAATGGTGATATGACCACAGTCACCGAAAAGAGTCGAGTGACAAATACTGTGGGTAGTTGGTTTGATATCAGAAACATTGTAATCTCTCTTAATACTGTGAATTATAACAAACGAGTCGTTTTAGCAAAATGAATGATTCACTCAGTATTTCCCGCTGACAAATTTTTTTTCAAACATGTTTCAGGTAATTACAGTAGAGATGGATACGGCACTGAAAGACTTCAAGAAGTGGCTTATTTTATTAATTAAATCAAATTAAGAAATATTGTTTTATTAAAGCTACCATTGTAAAACATGGGTTTATCCCATCTATTTAATAAATAAAATCCGGTGTTTTCTAAACTCTGATATTTTTCCTAACTCATGGTCCTGATGAAATTTCCGCTGCAATATTTTTTTTCAAAATAATCACCGGTACCACTGGGCTGTTCACGGCTCCCGATTCCGTCCACGGTGGGTCGGGGGTCATGACAATTACGAGGCTAAATATAAGGCAATGGTCCAAGAGCACCAGGCTGCCATCCAGAAGGTCACTCATGAAGCTCAAGCCAAGTCCGATGCAGCCCAAGTTCAACATGAGCAGGATATGGCTTCATACCGGGAAAGCCTCAAGAATTCTGTTAATATCTCCCGTCTCCAGGCCAGACTAAAGATGGCTTATGAAGCCATGGCTTTGGGTGTTGAATGCCCTTCATGGAATATCAAGGCTTGGGAGACGAAACTGAAAGATCTTGGTGGTAATCCCGTGGAGCCCCCTCAAATCCTGCTGCAGAGGAGCCCACTAAGGCAAACGAGAAGGTAGATGATATCGGTGCTTCAAAGGATGCTGGTGGCGATGCTGGAGGTGATACTAAAGGTGTTGCTGGGAAGGATGATGCTGACGAGGTTATGATGGAAGGAGGAGCTGCCCTTTAAAGGCAGCGGAGTGGGCGATGATGGATATATGTGCCAAGACCGGAGCCCACTTTTTTAAATTCAATGGTCGTGGTCTGTTTAAACAATTTACTTTTCCTGTCGTTGAACAATTTATATTTCCTACACTAGAACAATATGATGACCAAAGGTGGATGGGTCCTGGGTTTCAGGATGAAGCCCTTGGTCATCAATTAGTATTATCTGTTTTGAATGATGCAACGGTTAGAAGCGGATGGGTCTTGTTTTGAGATGAAACTTTCAACCGTTGCGTAAATATGGTAAAAACTAATTGTGCTTTTGGCGGATGAGCCTCGGTTTGAGGTGAAACCAAAAGCACAACTTTTGACATGTTAATAATATAACCACCTTTTGACTTATTTGCTGTTCTTTTTAATTTTTTTGTCATGCATTACTTAGTTTAAATTTTATCTTTGCAAAATTAGTGCGATAATTTTTTGAAAATATCCTGATCAATATACTCGGCGGTATCCTACGAAGACTTTCGTCAAATAGGACTTCTCAAAATTCAAACAATTTAAACAAAGTCTTTAAAGAATAAAAGATATTTTATTTTTCAAAATCCGTTTTGATAACACTTGTTTGATCAGATTACTCATTTTCAACCCAAGTAATATTTCCTAAATATTCTAATCAAATATCCTGAAACATATCCCGAAAACACATTTTGAGAACATATCCTAAAGATATATCCTTATCAGGATATTTGAGCCTCAAACACAGTTTCAAAAGTTTAAACAACTTATGTAAGGTTCACAAAGGAAAGACCATACCAGGAATAGAGTGTAACCCTAGTATCGAACTTCAATTCTTTTGCAACTTCTTCCACTAAGATGTCCCCAGTCCGAGATACTTAGTACTCTAGGCTTGAGTTTGACTCTTACACAATCGCCTTAGGAGGATTGTCCCCTGTACGTAAAGTCTTCGAACACTAAGAAAATTTTTAAATTCAAGTTCTAACTGTTTGGGACAGTTCTTGTGTTACTGGGGTAAAACCCAAAAACATACTGGAGATAAACCCTTAGTATCCTGGGGAAAATCCCATAAGTATCCTGGGGAAAATCCCACATTTTCATGCGCTACAGGCGGGAGTGTATAAACTCCAAGACTTAGAAAGGTGATAACCTTTAAACCTTAGAGAGTATGAAAATACCCTTTCGTGAGAGAGGGTGATCAATCCTCATATACCTTTAGGATCCAGGATATAGCCAACAATAACGAAATTATCAGCCACTTTTACATGGACTGGTCCCGCTATCTTGAACTATCCCTGGATAACTTGCGCTCCAGGCGGGGTGTTTAAACCCAATTCGAGAGAAAGGTGAATACCTTTAAACCTGTGAAGGGATCAGGATCCCTTAAACGTGAGAGAGGGGGCCAATCCTCTAATCTTTCGAAGTATCCTGAATGTGTATCCTGGAGCTATATCCCGAAGCATATACTGCAAAACAACTGTAAGCTAAGGTGGGTGTTAGCCTGGCTAACACCCCTCCGATACTTAAGTCAGTAATGGGTTCAAAACAATAAATATTAAAATTTAATAAAAGAGATAGAATCCATACCATCCTGAGTTAGAATTTAAATTCCAAACTCACTTGAAATAGAGCTTTAGATGTATAGCATTCAAGGATCTTGGTAGCATATCTCCCTCCATATTCTTGAGTCGGTATGCTCCTTTTCCTGATTCTGATTAAATCTCATAGGGTCCTTCCCATTTTGGAGCCAACTTTCGATCAGCAGGATTAGTAGTATTCTGGAAAGCCTTTCTCAATACCCAATCTCCGACCTAGAACCTTCTAGTCCTTATGTTCTTGTTATATGCTTTAGATATCCTCTGTTGATATGCTGCCATCCTCAGCCTTGCTGCGTCTCTTGTCTCATCAACAGTATCCAATTCCTCGCATAGGACTTTAGGATTCTGCTCAGGATCCCGGAGGTTGGATCTTGCTGTAGGTATTACCATTTCTGTGGGGATCACTGCTTCTGCTCCAAATACCAAGGAAAACGGGGTTTGGCCAGTTGCACTTTTCACCGTCATCCTATCAGCCCATAAAACAAAGGGTATTTCTTCTGCCCATCTTCCTTTTTTTAGCTCCTAGTCTCTTTTTCAGGTTGTTGACAATTATCTTGTTTGAGGATTCTGCTTGTCCATTTGCTTGAGGATGTACTGGTGTGTATGTAATCATCTTGATTCCCCAACTTTTACCAAAGTCAGTAGTCCTCTTACTTATAAACTGAGATCCATTGTCACAAATTATCTCAGCTGGTACTCCGAACCTAGTCAGGATATTCCTTTTTATAAAGGATACCACTTCTTGATCTCTAACTTGAACGAATGCTTCAGCTTCGACCCACTTAGAGAAATAATCGGTCATTGCCAGCATGAAGACCTTTCCTCCTGGAGCCTTTGGCAATTTTCCTACTATATCTATTCCCCACTTCATGAATGGCCAAGGGGAAGCTATAGGATAAAGTGGCTCGGCCGGCTGATGTAATATATTACTGTGTCTTTGACATGCATCACATCTTCGAGCATATTCTGCAGCATCTTTTCTCATCGTCGGCCAATAATATCTTGTTCTTAATACCTTTGAGAACAACGACCTGCCCCCAGTATGGTTACCACAATCCCCTTCATGTATATCCTGAAGCACTTCTGTTAGAGGAGGATTTTCTAACAATTAGTGATCCTTACTTGTTATCCTAATTAATGATCCTTACTTCTGTGACAGGTAGTGATCTTCAGAAGAGCTTCAGGATCAGGATCATGGATCACCTTAAGGATCCTCTTACTAACGATTGTTTGTTTGTGTTTTGTATTACTTCGCAGGAGTAACGAGCTTGACTTGGTCTTGGCAACATTACTATGGAATATTCCACGGGTATTTCGCACATGTTTGACTGGAAATGGACGTTGTGGAGAACGTGGGAGCTTGTCACGAAAGTCGGATAGTTTGTTATTTTAGCTAACTTCTATTTTTAAAGGGGTGACGAGCTAGAATTAGAACACTTAGCCATTTTTCAGCTACACACACTCTCATATAATCGCACTCTTGAAGCTCTCGACGAACACTTATTAGTTTTCACTCACTTTTACACATTTCACACTAGTGATCCTTGTACCTAGCTCGTTACTATCCGAAGTTGTAAACATTTATTGATTTATTTGAGCTTGGTGATCAGCAGTTTCCATCACCCGGGGTTTTTTGTGCCGGAGATCAACTCTTGATCAAGGGCTTTTTCCCCGTATAAATCCTTGTGTCATTTGTGCAATTTATATTGAAGTGATCCTTGTCATTGTTCTACATTTTAAGCATCATACCCTGTAACAGAGAGTTTGGTTGCATTATCCTCATCAGATTTTTTGACCAAAACAGTTTGGCGCCCACCGTGGGGCAATTGGTGCTTCACTCTTAGAAAAAATTCGTATTTCCGTGCTTATTTCAGTTCACTACAACCAAGCAAATGGCTTCCTCAGCGAAGAATGCTTCAAATTTGATGCCCTCATTCACTTCTTCACAAGGCGTTCCCCCTTTGCCTCCACCACCTTCTTGATCCCAGAAGAATGTTGAGAATGCTGCGAAGAAACCAACTCCAATTTTCTCAAAACCTCCAACTTCTTCTGCTTCTTACACTCCCACTACTAGTGACATGTTTACTTTGATTTTGTAGATGAAGGATCATATACAGCAACAGGATAAGACCAATGAAAGAATTCTCAAAGAAATCGGAGATCTCAAGAAACAAAAGAAAACGGCAGAGGATCATTCCCCACTGATGCCCAGATCTTTGAATTTTGACACTCTGGTGATTACTTCTCAGCCATCAGTGGCTCCAGATGTTCAATATGTGGGTGGACCAAAAGGAGTGCACTACGGAACAACAACAGTGACCCAGGCATTAGGTCCATACTTCCAGCCAGCAGGATCCTATCCTCAGTATATGGGATCCTTCATGAATTCAGGAGGGTACTCAGGAGCGCAGCAGATTCAAGGATCTTCCTTTGTTCCAGGATCATCCCAGGTTCAGGGATCTTCCATTGTTCCAGGATCATCCCAGGTTCAAGGATCCTCCATTGTTCCAGGATCATCCCAGGTTCAAGGATCCTCCTTTGTTCCAGGATCATCCCAGGTTCAAGGATCCTCCCTTGTTCCAGGATCCTCCCAGTTTCATGGATCCTTCCAGATTCCAGGATCCTTGAGGAGTTTGCAAATAGGAAGTTCAGATGTCCATCAGGGAGATTTTATTCCAATGCAGACCAATGCTTCTACTGGCCCTTCGATCATTCCAGAGCCCCAACAATATGGATTAACATCCATTCTTCCTAATTTGAATCCAATGGGAGGTAACACTTTTAATAATTCTTATACTACTAACCATGGTCTTATGCAGGATCCAGGTATCAATCATGCCATGGCCAGAGAATTGCAAAAGCTAAAGGATATGATATCAAGTGTTCCAGGAGTGGTCAAACCTATCCCAGAGATTGCAGATGGGAGCCACAAGATATCTCGTTTTTCACCACCAATCTGTGATGCTGAGATATCCAAGAGGTTCCATGTGCCAACAATGAAGCTGTATGATGGTTCGACGGATCCTGAAGAACACATAGCACAATACAGGGAGAGGATGGAGATCAATCCAATCCCAGAAAGGTTAAAGGAAGCATGCCTGTGCAAAGGATTCGGATCCACTCTTACTGGATCAGCTCTCAAATAGCTGCTAAGTCTTCCCCCTACTCTATTACCTCATTTGCTAATCTAGTTAACCTGTTTAATAATCAGTTTTCTTGTAGTAGAAAATTTGAACGATTAACTAGTGATCTATATAGGATAACCCAGGGTCATAATGAATCATTAAGGGATTACATTACCAAATTTAGTAAAGAATCCTTAGACATTCCCAACTTAGATATAGCCACGGCTGTTGAGGCCTTTAAAATGGGATTGCTTAGGGATTCGTCGTTCTATGATGATCTTGTTATGACACCATGCAGGAACTTAGATGAGGTAAGAACCCGAGCACTTAGGTTCATTCAGCTAGAGGATGACAAAAGGATCCAGGAGAGGTTAGCAGGATCCTCAAAGCAAGATAAGCAAGGATCCTCATTCAGGAACAACAAGTTCAGATCTTACAACAGATCTGATAACCAGAACGTGCATTCTGTTGATCAAGAAGAGGATGATGAGGATTATCCTCCAATCTCTGAATATTGTTTTTCTGTTGATAACAATGAACTAATCCTTGCGATGCAGAATCTAGGTGATAAAGCTAGATGGCCCAGAAAAAATGATAGGCCAGCTGCAACTAAGGATAAATCAAAGTGGTGTGCATACCATGAAGATTTTGGGCATCTCACAGAAGAATGCATTGCACTGAGAAAGGAAATTGGATACTTGTTGAGCAAGGGGCATCTGAAAGAATTGTTGGGAAGAAAAAAGTCAAGGACTCAGGATCCTGAAAGGATCCCTGAGAAGGCTCCAGCCCCTCCAGCAGATGCACAAGTAATAAACTTTATTTCTGGAGGATCAGACATTTGTGGCACATCCTTCTCTGCAGCGAAAAGGCATGCAAAGGAAACTAAAATGGATAATGGAGAAAGACCCGTTCGAACATCAAGTGTCTCCGAAGGAAAAGTCATAACCTTTGATGAGGATGATCGTGTTGATATCCAGGATCCTCATCATGATGGTTTAGTTATTACTCTTTTCATTTCTAACCATTTTGTCCGCAGGATCCTTATAGACGGAGGAAGCTCAGTGAACATTATCCAGCGTGATGTTCTAAAGAAGATGGGTATTCCTGAATCAGACATCATACCAAGATCCTCCGTGCTCGTGGGATTTAGTGGCGAAACTAAGAATACCCTGGGGGACATTAAACTCCCAATATACATTGAAGGCCTACACTCTTATAAAATTTTTTGCGTTATTGACTGTTTATCTTGTTGTAATGTTATCCTTGGCAGGCCCTGGATACACGATATGAAGGAAGTCCCATCTACTTACCATCAATGTGTGAAGCTCCCTAGTCCTTGGGGAATAGTCAAGATTGATAGTGATCAGCAGGAGGCTAAGAATTGCTATACTTCATCGATGAAACCAACCTCAAAGTCAAGGGAGCAATAGCAATCAAAGTATCCTCCAAGGGATGTCTTGGAGGCAAGAGAGCAGGATGTGGTAGAAATCCTCATGGATCCTGATGATCCTGAATCCAAAATCTATATCGGATCAGGTATCCTTGGCGAAATGAAAGAAGACCTTGTATCCTTCCTCAAAAGGAGAAAGACTACCTTTGCATGGAAACATGAAGACATGACTGGTATATCTAAAGATGTAATCACTCACAAACTTGGCATTGATAGGTCATTCAAACCAATCCATCAAAGGAGAAGAAAGTTTGCACCGGAAAGAAATGCCATTATCCAGGAAGAGGTAGAGAAGTTGCTCCGGGAAGGTATGATTAGAGAGGTCAAATATCCAAGATTGTTGGCCAATGTGGTTGTTGTTCAAAAGAAAAACGGAAAGTGGAGGGTATGTGTCGATTTTACCGATTTAAATAAGGCATGTCCCAAGGATCCTTTCCCATTACCCCACATTGACTCCATGGTGGATGCAACTGCGGGTCATGAACTGTTAACTTTTATGGATGCTTCATCTGGATTTCAACAAATCCAAATGGAACCATCCGATCAAGAGGATACAGCCTTCATGACTCCAACTGGTATATACTGTTATATTGCTATGCCGTTCGGACTAAGAAATGCAGGTGCAACTTATCAAAGGCTAGTGAATATGATGTTCAAGGATCAGATTGGACAAAATATGGAGGTTTACATAGACGATATGGTGGTAAAATCAATAAAGGCTGAGGATCACCTAAGAGACTTGGAGGAAGCATTCGATATCCTTGATAAATATAATATGAAGCTTAATCCTTCAAAATGTCACTTTGGTGTTAAAGCAGGTAAATTCTTAGGATATATGGTGACGAAGAGAGGCATTGAAGCTAGCCCGGAACAAATCAAAGCAATAGTGAACATCAAATCTCCGGCCAATGCTAAGGATGTTCAAAGGCTAACAGGCAGGATAGCAGCCTTGAACAGATTTATATCCAAATCCTCGGAGAAGTGCAAAGAATTCTATGATATCCTAAGGAAGAACAAAAAATTTGAGTGGATTGAGAAGCATGAAAATGCCTTAAGAGCTCTCAAAGATTACCTATCCTCAGCCCCGGCCTTGATGAAACCAGAAAAAGGCGATGTGCTATCCTTGTATCTTGCAGTATCCTCAAAAGCAGTAAGTGCGGTCCTTGTTAAGGATCATGAAGGTACACAACATCCTGTCTATTATGTAAGTAAAAGTCTACTTGATGCCGAATCCAGGTATTCACACCTTGAAAAGCTTATTCTTGCATTAATTATGGCATCTACTAAGTTGAGACATTATTTTGAAACTCATGTTATTGTTGTCAAAACTAATTTTCCAATTAAGAATGTCCTCAGGAAACCAGAGATGTCAGGAAGGATGGCTAAGTGGGCAGTGAAGCTAAGTGCATATGATATAAGATATGAGCCTAGGACAGCCATCAAATCCCAAGCATTAGCTGACTTTGTGGCTGATTTCAGTAGTGATTTACAAAGAGAAGCTGAGTTAGAAGTCCAGCAGCTAGAGGAGACCAAGGATCCTTGGATACTCTATACCGATGGATCCTCAAATGTAAAAGGCACAGGGCTTGGAATACTACTAAAATCGCCACAGGGGGACATAATACCCCACTCTATAGCCTGTGAGTTCCAAACCACTAACAATGAGGCTGAATATGAAGCCTTAATTGCTAGTTTGCAAATTGCTAAACATATGGGGATCAGGTATCTTGAGGTACATGTAGATTCATTGTTAATTACAAACCACTTTAAGGGATCCTATGCTGTTAAAGGTGAAAAGCTAACCAAATATTTAGAGATAGTCAAAAATTTGGCACTCTCTTTTGTTTCCTTTAGTTTGACACAGGTACCAAGGGAAGAAAATACAGAAGCTGATGCATTGGCTAACTTAGGATCATCCTTGAAGATCCCGGAGGATATCAAGATCCCTATTATCCATATCCTGACCCCGGCTATCGAGGATCATGTGGCTATGGAGATAGGAAAGAATTCTGCAATTATCCCTAGTGAGGATACTCAATCCCATTCAGGATCAAGATCATGGATCTCACCAATTATGAGATACTTACAACATGGAGAGATTCCTACAGGAGAAAACCCTAGGGCTTTCAAATGTAAGGTATCTCAATTCACAATTTTAAATAATATGTTGTATAGACGATCTCTTGCAGGACCATACTTGAGATGCATTGAGGATCCTGAAATCCAAGAAGTTTTAAAAGACTTCCATGAAGGAGATTGTGGAAACCACACTGGGGGCAGGGCATTATTCTCAAGGATCCCGAGGACAGGATACTACTGGCCAACCATGAAGAGAGACGCTGTGGAGTATGCTAAGAGATGTGATCCTTGTCAGAGACACAGCAATATCCTTCATCAACCAGCTGAATTATTGCATCCTATATCCTCCTCTTGGCCATTTATGAGATGGGGTATGGATATAGTTGGTAAGCTCCCTAAGGCACCTGGTGGAAAAGTATTCATGCTTGCTATGACTGATTACTTCTCCAAGTGGATAGAGGCTGAAGCCTTCGCCCAAGTCAGAGAAAAGGAGGTTATATCCTTCATTAAAAGAAATATCATAACTAGATTTGGAATTCCTTCTGAAATTATATGTGATAATGGTTCCCAATTCATTGGGGGCAGAACCACTAACTTTTGTGACAGTTGGGGGATTAAGATGATAACATCAACACCAGTCCACCCACAAGCTAATGGTCAAGCAGAATCATCCAACAAGATCATCATCAACAATTTGAAGAAGAAGCTTGGATCCAAGAAAGGGAAATGGGCAGAAGAACTACCTTATGTGCTTTGGGCTGATAGGACAACCCCTAAGAATGCTACTGGTCAAACTCCATTCTCTTTGGTATTTGGGGCAGAATCAGTGATCCCAACAGAAATGGTGGTTCCAACTGCTAGAACAAGTACTCGTGATCCTGAAGAAAATGATGAGAACTTGGCTCAAGACCTGGATACTATTGAAGAAATCAGGGATATGGCTAGGATAAGGATGACCAGTTATCAACAAAGAATGGCTGGTGCTTACAACAAAAATGTCAGGATCAGGAAGTTTCAAGTTGGAGATATGGTATTAAGGAAAGCATTTCAGAATACCACCAATCCTGCTGATGGAAAATTGGCTCCAAAATGGGAAGGCCCTTATTTGATTGAAGCTGAAGCAGGAAAGGGGGCATATAGATTGCTAACCATGGAAGGTGATTTGCTACTAAGAGCTTGGAATGTTGTCCACTTGAAAAAATATTTCATGTGAGCAGGATCCTCATGGCACAGATGATCCTTACGTTAGGAGTATCCTTGAAGGATCCTTAAAGTATCGATGATCCTTACTTTGGTAATATCCTAATCTTGAACTATTTCACTCCTTTATTTTCTCATATAAGGATAAGGATCATGTATCCTTCATCCATCTCTCACGTGATTTTAAGTTTTGAAAGTTCAGGAATCCTTAGCAAAGTATTGGTTATCTGTAGAAGCAATCCGTCCTTTGGGTTTAACCCCAGTTATTTGGGCTTGACCCCAGTCCCGCCTGTAGCGCATGATAATCCTGGTATAGTTCAAGGCAGTGGGACCAGTACTCGCTTTAGGGGCTGATAATTCCATTGTACTGGCTATGCCTAGTATCCTACGTACAATGGTAGACGTACCATACATCCGTTCCTAAGGTTTCTAACGTTTTCACGTTAGCTAAGGTTTTGGCATTTTCATGTCACTAAGTTTGGATAGTCGCCACTTAGGGCCATACTCCAGTTTACATACGATCCTTGGGCTTGTCCCCAGTTATCCTTGGGCTTGTCCCCAGTTATCCTTGGGCTTGTCCCCAGTTGCTAACTCTTTTCTTATATTGGCTTAGTCCCAAGTTATGCTCTATTTCAGGTCCTTAAAGACAGGCAACTAGGGATCCTTGATCCTTACTTCTCTCTAAGGTTTATCTTATAGTTATCCTTATTATGGTTAGGATCCTAACTTGGATCCTCAGGTATGATCCTTAACTATTTTTAATTCTATTCATTATTTATTTGAATAACCCTTAAAACTTGACAACTAGACTTGTGATCCTTAAAATATATTGCTTTTTGGGATTCTTTAACTATAGGATATTTGATCGTGGATCATGTCCTAAACATTTTCAGTCTGACTTGTTCAAAATTGTTTATTCAATAAATGTGTATCAAAACAAAGGAGAATTAAAGAAACAAAAGGATAACAACACAAGATAAGCGACAAAAGGTTAAGATTTTATTTATTAACAAAAGACTAACCCTTAAAAGGTTGTCAAAATTACCTACCCCGAGCATCTACCAGCAAAACGTGGCCCGTCCGCTGGGGTAGGTAAAGGGTGTCCATGATAATAAGTTCAAAAGTAGTGCAGGAATATAAAGGTGGCAGGATCACAATGGCTTCATCCCCCAAACAGAGGATCCCTCCACTAATTGCGATCCTACCTATTGTCCAAAGGATCATACATGATCCTTAATCCTAAAAACTATTGTTCAGTACAAACCATCAAATTGTTCGACATCACAACCACAAAAAACTACTACCAAATTTAAAAATTGGGCTCCGGCTGCGTCTAAGAATGTCCATCATCGCCCAATCATGCAGCCTAAACCTTCGCTGCATTACCACCTCCAGCTCCACTTATTTCACCACCTTCACCCTTGCCTCCAGCCTCGATCGTCAGGATCTCTTCAACCTCCTCAGCCTCTTCATCGTCCAGTTCAGCCAGCCTTGCCTTCCAGCCTTCAACATCCCAGGTGCTCTTGTCAAAAGCAGGATCCTGAGCTTCCAAGGCCATTTGCAGCTTGGTCTTGTACATTGCTATGGCGGCAGAGACTTTGGCTTCTTCGGTGATCTCACGCTTCTCATAGTCAACATTAACCAGCACCTTGGCCGTCTCCTGTTTGGCATCCCGGACTTCCTTCTGAAGATCAGCAATTGTGAGGTCCTTTAGCAATGCAACCTGCTGGAGGTCGGCGATCTTCCTATCCTGATCCTCAACGTGGCCAACATAATCCTCAATCTCAGAGAATTTCTGCAAAAGGGATAAAAGATAAGGTCAGGACTAAGTGATCCTCAAATCAGCAGGATATATCAGCAGGATATACGAGCAGAGACAGTGATCCTTACCTCATTGAAGTACTCGAGGAATTGGTGGCGGATCAGAGGCAGACCCTGCAAATCCTCAGCTTCAGAGGCCTTTCTCTTCTTGATTGCCTTTCCTTTGAGGGGTGCCTTGGGGACCGAAGCTTTCGGACTGGTAGGAGCTTTTCTCTTAGAGGATCTGACAGTGGTGAGATCAGTGACATTGAACTTTGAAGCAGACTTGGTGGATTTTCCAGCACCTACACAACCAAAACAAGATAAGTATCTTCACTTAACTTATATTTCACTATTTATTTAAATTTTAAACAAGGATACTTACTTGACATCGTGACAGAGCCTGAGGATACCTCCTGTGAATCTTGGGTTGTTGTCTTGAAAGATCTTGTTTCAGGATCAAGTTTCTTGAAAGCGAGGAGTCTGTCTTTAGCAGCAGGAGACAATCTGAGGTGTGAGACGGTGATAGCTGCATAACAAGAAAGCAAAAATATATGAGTGAGCCTTACATCAAAAGAAAGTTTCTGCTGATCCTTCTCAGGATCCTCCACCCTACCATGGGTAGCCCATTTCTTGGGTAGATCCTTTCCATCCTCAATAGAATCTCTCTTGACGAAAAAGAAACGCCGCTTCCAATTAGCATCGTTCTTGGTGGCTTTAAAGATCGGGTGTTCCTCACCAGGCTTACGTTTAAACAAATAACGATGAGAACCAAAGGTAGTAAGATCATACAGCTCTCCCAGCTCTGACATTCCTAGGTCTATCCCTTCCTGCTCGATGATCCTTTCAAGGGTGTACAAAACCCTCCAAATCATCGGCATGGCTTGGATATAAGAGATGCCAGTTAGGGAAAAGAAAGATTGGGTGAAGGCCGGGAAAGGATATGTATAGCCTATGGTGAACGGAGTGACAGGGAAAGCAACCCACTTGTCGGAGATATGATCACCCAGGGCATTGGGATCAAAAGGTCTGAACTCGGTGTTCGCCGGGAAGCAGTGGCGGATCCTATCGATCTGTGCATCATTGAAACAACAGCGTTCTTTTATGGAATCTTCAATGATTCCCTGGCTTTTCGGAGGGCTGTTCTTCGGGTGATCCTTAGCTGGGGAGTTTCGGAGCAACATCTTTGATGGAATGATGGAAAGAAATGAAAATAGAGCAAGAGAAGGAGGAAGATGAAGAGACAATACATGTTTATCTTCGGAATGCAGTTATAAAGGGAGTCTCTCTGAAATTTTAAATGCATTTGATCCTATCTCTATCTCCTATTTATAATCATGATCGTGCAGGGTTGTCACTTCTGTGACGTCATGGTTACAACGGATAGTTCAACAATAACGGCTATATTTACGATAGTTAGTTGCGGATAAGATCAAGAAAACATAACTCGCTCATTTTAACATATCACTCCTTATATTTTGGGGGCAATTGTTAGGGGAGGATTTTCTAACAATTAGTGATCCTTACTTGTTATCCTAATTAATGATCCTTACTTCTGTGACAGATAGTGATCTTCAGAAGAGCTTCAGGATCAGGATCATGGATCACCTTAAGGATCCTCATACTAACGCTTGTTTGTTTGTGTTTTGTATTACTTCGCAGGAGTAACGAGCTTGACTTGGTCTTGGCAACATTACTATGGAATATTCCACGGGTATTTCGCACACGTTTGACTGGAAATGGACGTTGTGGAGAACGTGGGAGCTTGGCATGAAAGTCGGATAGTTTGTTATTTTAGCTAACTTCTATTTTTAAAGGGGTGACGAGCTAGAATTAGAACACTTAGCCATTTTTCAGCTACACACACTCTCATATAATCGCACTCTTGAAGCTCTCGACGAACACTTATTAGTTTTCATTTCACACTAGTGATCCTTGTACCTAGCTCGTTACTATCCGAAGTTGTAAACATTTATTGATTTATTTGAGCTTGGTGATCGGTAGTTTCCATCACCCGGGGTTTTTTGTGCCGGAGATCAACTCTTGATCAAGGGCTTTTTCCCCGTATAAATCCTTGTGTCATTTGTGCAATTTACATTGAAGTGATCCTTGTCATTGTTCTACATTTTAAGCATCATACCCTGTAACAGAGAGTTTGGTTGCATTATCCTCATCAGATTTTTTGACCAAAACAACTTCCTTGGTTTCGGGATCCTCTAAGCACCTCAGATATGGTCCTGCAAGAGATTTCTTATACAAGACATTATTTATAATAGTGAATCGTGATACCTTCATTCTAAAGGCCTTAGGATTCTCATCCTTTGGGATGTGTCCTTCCTTGAGATATCTTATGATCGGAGCCATCCAAGACTTAGGATCCTTCTCAGGATACTCATCATCAGGATCCTGAACACTTACTACTTCCTTATCCTGAGGATCCGTCACAGGATATAGGATATGTAATATTGGTATTTAGGTTCCTTTCGGTATCCTGACTGATGATCCTAGATTTGCTAAGGCATCAACTTCAGCATTATCCTCTCTTGGTACATGTTCAAGTGTAAAATTGTCGAAATATCCTGCTAATTTTTTGAGAATTTCGAGATACTCGATTAACTTCTCACCTTTAACTGCATAGGTTCCATTAAAATGATTAGTAATTAACAAAGAATCAACATATACTTGCAAACTCTTGATATTCATACTTTTAGCCAATTCTAATCCTGTAATTAAAGCTTCATATTCTGCCTCATTATTGGTGGCAGGAAACTCACATCTAATAGCCTGTGGTAATATATCCCCCTGTGGCGATTTTAGTAGTATACCCAAACCTACACCTCTTACATTAGATGCACCATCAGTATATAGCGTCCAGGATTCTAAATTTTCTCCTAGCTGTTGTACTTCTAGGTCTACTTCATTTTGAATATCACTACTGAAATCAGCCACAAAGTCAGCTAAAACCTGAGACTTTATGGCATTTCTAGGTTCATATACTAGATCTAAGCACTTAATTTCACTGACCATTTAGCCATCCTACCTGACATCTCGGGTTTCCTAAGCACATTCTTAACAGTATAGTTGGTTTTAACGTGAATCCTATGTGTTTCAAAATAATGTCTAAATTTTGTTGACGCCATAACTGGGGCTAATATCAGTTTCTCTAAGTGAGAATACCTAGAATCAATGAACAATATTAAGGATCACTCATAAATGTTTTGGTCAAAAATCAAGCAAAGATAATGCAACCAAATCTTTTGTTGTGAGGTGTGATGCTTGAATCAGTGAACAATATTAAGGATCACTCAGAAATGTAATGAACAAGTGACACAATGATTTATACGAGGAAAAAGCCCTTGATCAAGAGTTGATCTCCGGCATAAAAAACATCGGGTGATGGAAACTACCGATCACCAACTCAGATTAAACAAAAAATGTATTACAACTTTGGATGATAGCGAGCTTGTTACAAGGATCACTAGAGTGTAATGTGCAAAAAGTGTGTATTCGCCGAGCAAACTGTCGAGAGCTGATAAGAACAGTTACGAGTGTGTGTGTTTAGCCAAAAATAGCCAAGTGTCTTAATCTAGCTCGCTATCCCCTTATAAATTTGGAAAATATCTAAGCTAACTAACTATCCGCATTTCGTGCAAGTCTTCCACGACCTCCATAACGTCCATATTAGTCAAGCACGTGCGGAATAAAAACGGAATATGCTCCAGGAATATCGCCAAGACCAAGTCCAAGCACGTACTCCTGCAAAACAACATCATATTCAAAGCAGACAATCGTTAGTGTAAGGATCACTATGATGATCTTGGATCCTAATCCTACAATACTCTCTGAGGATCACTAATTCAAACAGAATTGAGGATCCCTAAGCCCGACAGTAATTGAGGATCACTGATCTTTGGAAAATCCTCCCCTAACAATTGCCCCCAAAATATAAGGAGTAAAGTGTAAATAAACGAGTTATATTTTCTCGTTCTTATCCGTAACAAACCAACGGATATATAGCCATTACATCCTGACTAGCCGTTGCCAATCTGACGTCATTGAAGTGACTATCCTACAAAATCATGATTATAAATTGAAGTTAGAGATAAGGGTTAGGAAGCATTTAAATTCGTGCGTTTCATCCTTTAAATCCTCATTCGAAGATCTGATCATGTACTTCTCTTTCCTTTCTCTCTTCATATTCTCATTCTGTTCCTTCTTCTTCACCATCATCATGACCAAGATGATGCTAAGATCTTCACCGGCTAAGGATCACAAAAAGGACAGTCCTTTGAAGAGCCAAGGGATCATCGAAGACTCTGCGAAGGAACGATGCTGCTTTACGGATCCGCAGATAGACAGGATTCGCCATTGTTTTTCGGCGAACACCGTTTTTAAAGCTTTTGACCCCACCGTCCTAAGCGACTTTGTTTCTGAAACCTAGGTAGCTTTTCCGGTCACCCCATTTACTATAGGATACTCGTATCCTTTTCCTGATTTCAGCCAATCTTTCCTCTCTCTCACCGGCATCTCCTACATCCAAGCGATGCCAATGATGTGGAGGGTCTTGTATACCCTTGAAAGAATCATTGAGCATGAAGGTATTGATCTGGGAATGTTGGAGTTAGCAGAAATGTACAACCTTGTGAGCCATGGATCTCATCGATATCTATTCAAACACAAACCCGGTGAAGAACACCCTCTTGGTGCACAAAATGTCTGTTGACTACGTCTGCATCAAGTCTTAGGTCAAGATAGGTCAACATAGGATCTTAAAAGTAAAATTAGGATATTATGTTGTAGTTTCGCTTGAATGTACATAGGTTAGAAGTAATTTCGTTTATATGTACATCATAGGGTTTCGCTTATAGGAATTGCTTGTGTAACCGAACTCTGTCAAAATCAACTCAAAAATCAATTAAAGAGAAGGAATTGAATAGGAAAAGCTGTGTAACTTCATTTACGTTGATTCCGCCTTCGTATGTGAAGATGAACGTCCTTAACTGACTTTTCAGGGTCGTAAAACGGTCCAACAAGTGGTATCAGAGCTTCAGGACGAGGAGTTCATACTACTACAGCTGATTCGACAACATTCTCTCATTTCTACTCACTTTCTCTCATACTTTTTCAATTTAAACTGGTTCCTACGGTTGAAATGGTCTAAAAATTGAGTATAACATGTAAATCATACGATTAACAAACCCTAGAAAGTTTCAGGTTAAAATTCGGACTAAAACATGGTGAAAATTGACATAAACTGATTTCGCTTATTCGGTAATCGTAGGGTTTCGCTTTTACGGACATTATCATCTGTTTTCGTTCATATGGACACTTTAAGGACTTGATTTCACTGATAGGGACAACTAGTTGCCTAATTTCACTAATTAGGACATTCAAGTTGTCTATTTTCGCTGATAAGAACATAATTCATCTAATTTCGCTTATTCGGTCAAAGTACTATTTCGCTTATATGTCATGTATTGATTTCGCTTATCTGACCATCACCATATTTCGCTTATATGGACATTGTTCTATTTCGCTCATAACGACATGTACTGATTTCGCTCATAGAAACAAGTCTGATTTCGCTTATTTGTCACATTGGCTGATTTCGCTTATTTGACATTATCTGATTTCGCTTATATAGACACATACTACTGATTTCGCTTTTGTGACATCAAAACAAAATATTTTGCTTTTGTGTCACTGCTTTTCAAAAATTCGAAAAATTTTCTAAGTGATTGCTGATTTTGCAGGTACACTCAAGATGGATGACATTTTTCTTGAACCCATTTAGCGACATGTACGCATTCGCTGGAAATTCCGGAAACGATGATTCTTCGTCTAGCAATGCGGATGAGAATCTGCCAAAAGAGAGAAAAAAAGAAGCTTGGGAATCGGAAAGTGCCTTCGGAACATTCAATAAACCTCCAAAGCTAATGGCTATCGAGGAATACAGTCGGTGGTCAAGAAAGTTTGAAGATTGGTTGATGGCATTCGCATTTCCCAGTTGGAAGAGTTTGGAAAACGGTTATGAAAATGGAAACAAAAATGGTGAAACTTTAAGAGCAGCTGAGAAGATTGATTCGTTTGTAGCTGAACAAAAGTGTGTGGCATTGTTATTTCAATCAGTCCGGGGAGACATAATCTCTTTGATAGATTATTCAAATGCAAAAGATCTTTGGAAAAAGTTAGAAAAGAAATGTATAGGTAGTGAAGAAATCAAGAAAAACAAAATAAAACTACTTAGGAAAGAGTTTGATATGTTTGGGTGCTTAAAGAATGAATCAGTTTCAAAAATGATCGAGAGGTTTGGGCACCTGAAGCTGGAATTAGTTAGACATGGAATTAAGTATTCTAATGATGAGCAAGTAGACAAGTTGTTCGATTCGTTGCCAGACGAGATGGGGTGGAGATATTATGCTCTCATGCTAAAAAACACTATCTTGCCGAAAGATCTTAATCCAGATGTGCTGATTGAGAAACTTGAGAGTCACGAGTTGGAATTGAAGAAGACATACAAAGTCAATCACTCATCTTACCAACAGAATTTGGATTTGTATTATCCAAAGAGCATGATGCCAAAAGCAACTTCTCCAAAGACTGCGTTTTCTGTTGAAAATGTGTCTACAGCAAGCAAAGAAAGTCAAAGTGGTCAAAGCAGTGGAAATCACAGTGGTTATCACAGTGGATCTTCGTCATCTGCAAGTCATTCTGATGCAAAGAATCGTTTTCAATGCAACATTGCAATAGACTTGAAGAATGCTCAGAATTTTGATGAGGAGTCGGCCAAACAGCAGATGATCTTTCTAGCATCGGTGTTGGAATCGTATGAAGGGTTAGTAGCTGGGAAGATAGGCAACACCAATCTGACGAAAGAAGATTATGATCAGATTGATCCTGAAGAAATGGAGCTGATCGATATTCGTTGGGCTATGGCAAGTGCTGTTCGTCGAGCACAGCGTTTCATGGAAATTACTGGCAGAAAGACAATTGGTGGTCCATCTACCAAATTGGGGTTCGATAAGTCCAAGGTGACTTGCTTCAAGTGTAATCAGAAAGGTCACTTCACTTCAAACGAGAATGCAGAAACGCATATGCCGATGAGTCGGAGAACCCTTTCAGAGATGATTACTACAAGAAGGCAATTTATCATCAGAATAAATCCGAGCCGCCTAGATTGAAGCAGGTTGAAGACAACAAAGAGAAATCTACAGCTCTTGCGGTGATTTATGATGATGAAGGGTATGATTGGAGTCAAGAGGTTCTACCGGAGGAAGATGCAGTTGGTTACGCATTCATGGCGAAAAATGACGAACCTATTCCGTGGAAAGACGATAGAACTAAAGAGCAGAAATATAGATACAGAAAAATGCTGGTTGAAAACAGAATAATTAGAATATCTCGTATCTATCTGGAAGCGAGGAGAGCAAATAGATGGGATCCGGACAGAGAGTGTTATCTTGATGAATATGGAAATATTGCGATCGATGACAAAACGCTTGATATTGAAGCCATAATCAAGGAGTATAAGGTAGAGGATGATTATTGGCAGAATAAATGGTGGGGAACTGGAGACGAGAAAGAGAAAGAAGAAAAAGAGAAAAAGGAGAAAGAAGAGCAGGAGAAATCAAAGAAAGTTGATACTGGAGTTATTGACACAACGCAGGAGCTGACTGCAGAGAATCTGGGAAAAATGGCTGACAAAGTGCTGGCTGCTAAGGCACTTGAGGTAGACTCTAACTCCGTGTCTGAGTCAAAAAGCCAGGTCAGTTCAAACTTGTCAACAAATGCGTCAAGTAAGAAAATTGATGGAAATGCTGATTGCAAAAATTGCAACAAAGAGTGCAAATTTTGTAACACAGTCACGTATCTCAACGGAAAGAAAGTTGATGATCTGACAGAAAAGATCAGAAGCGTTGAGAATTAGATTCTTGATCGTGACAAAACAGTTAAAGCTTCAACTGAACGGATAAGAGAATTAACTAGTCAAATTGAAAATGATAAAATTGATCATGACAAAATTAAACAAGAAAATGAAAAGTTAATTCTTGAAAACCGTCAGATTTCTGAGAAGTTTGAAAAACTCAAAAGCACAATGAAAGATAATGATGATCGAAATGGTAAAACTTATAAAGAAAATGAACACCTAAAAGCAGTGCTTAGAGTAAAAGAAGAATCAATCAACCAACAACTGGATGAAATCGCTAAACTGAAACTTAAGTTTCAAGAGGCTGAAATTGAAAACGAGCGAATCCAGTTGAAGCTTAACAGTTACAGCTCCACAAGCTTTGTATTGCAACACATTATTCCCAAACCCATCGGGAAAGACAAAGCAGGCGAAGATGTGTATTCTGATGGAACTGGGGTGGGTTTTCATCAAGTTCCACCACCTGTTCTTGATAACTACACGAAAAAGCAATCAGGGTTGGTTGAAATTGAGGAAGAAAGTGAAGTTAAACTTCCGGAGAACATTGATGTCACGTTCACATATTCCAATGACGATAGTGTCCAAAATGATATTATAAAAGGTGTTGTTGAAAATGTGCTAAAAACGGATGGTGACACTACTGAGGAAGATGGGTGTTTCTTGGATAAGTACATTCAGAAACCAAAATCCAAAAACAACTTAAGTGATGAACCGGGTCTTGTAATGTACAAGATGGCTGGATCTGATAAGTTGTATTCGGATTCTGAGTTTCCGATTGAGAATGTAAATGTGAACAAATTGACAAATGTTTTCAAGTTGGTCGAAGTTGAGTTGTCAGAAGTGAACAATCTGAGTCAAACAAAGAGAAAAATGAGTTTTGAGAAAGATAAATCATACTACAAGAAATCTGTTAATCCATCACGTTTTTATAATAACAATTGAAATAACTGGTCGGGTGGTTATCAGGGTAGTAGGAATTATCAGAGAAGAAATGTTCCAAACAAGAGGTTTGCTGAAAAGAAAAAGTTTGTGAACAGTTCGAGTTCACTTGCTGATGAAGAGAAAGAGATTTTTTGAAAATCAAATGAAGAGTTCTTTGAGAAAAGAGCTTCACAGTATCAGTCTGAAGGCACAAGTCGAGTTGTTGATACTCGAACATGTTTCAGATGTAATCAAGTTGGTCACATTGCACGAAAGTGTACCAACGTGAAGCCTAAGACTGAAACTGTGAAGATTCAAAAGAAGAAAGTTGACGAGAAGGGTAAAGCACCAATTGTTGTTGAGAAAAAGAATGTGAAAAATGACAACATCAAAGTGAAAAATGAACCCATAAAGAAAGTGGTAACTAAAAATGACAAATTTTACAAGCGGGTTGCATTATCTCAACAAGTTTGGAAACCAAAAACTGAGAAGAAGGTGAAATCTTTTGAGGATTCAATTCAAATTGATTATGATGCAAATTTTCCACCTCTTAAGGCTGAAAACTTCAAAATTCAGATTACGAGAGTCAAGGTTACACCTAAGGCTGATGAGGCCTGGGTGGACTCCATGTTTGACTAAACAATTTGAATTGCCGGAGCTTCCTGGATCGCGAAGCATGAATCGGCATCTTTATTGAAGTTGGTTAAGTCATATTTTTGTCATGTGCAGGATCTTCCAAAACTTGTATCCAGATGGATCATGGATAGTGGAGCTTCAAGACATATGACAGGGAAGACTGCGTTGCTGTATGATGTGAGAAATATCAATGGTGGTTATGTAGGATTTGCTGGTCATGAAGGTGGTAGAATTATTGGTGAAGGAACGTTATCCAACGGGATTGTGACGTTTGAGAGAGTTAACTACATTACTGAGCTGGAGAACAATCTGCTGAGTATCTCGCAGATTTGTGACAATTTGTATACTACTCACTTCACTGATAAAGAATGTTTGATCTTGAAACCGGGATTTGTAATACCTGAAGAATGGATTATCATGCGGGCACCTAGAGTGAATGATTTATATGTGTTAGATATGAGTGTAGCAACTACATCTACTGGTCAAGCACATTGTTTTATGTCTAGAGCAACTGAGAAAGAATTGAGATTGTGGCACCGCAAGATGGGGCATATTCACCTAAGGAAGATGAATCACTTGGTGCACAATGATTTGGTTCTTGGAGTTCATGTCAAAGGTTTTCATCTGGAAGGGGAGTGCATTAGCTGTGTTAAAGGCAAGCAGAAGAAAAAGTCACACCCTACAAAGCAAGTCAATTCAGTTTCGAGACCTCTGGAAAGACTTCACATGGATTTGTTTGGTACTGTGAATGTCAAAAGTATTACAGGAGATTATTATTGTTTAGTCGTTACTGATGATTATTCCAGATTTTTGTGGGTTTCTTTCTTGAAGACGAAAGACGAAACATTTGACAGTTTGATGGCATTGTTTAGAAAAATTGAGAATTTGTACCAAAGGCGTATCAAAAGAATTCGTAGTGACAATGGTACTGAATTCAAGAACAGTAAGATGGAAGAATTTTGTGATGAAAGAGGTATATTGCATGAGTTTAGTGCTCCGTACACTCCGCAGCAGAATGGAGTCGCAGAACGCAAAAACCAGACACTAATCGAGACGGCTAGAACTATGCTCGCAGATTCAAAGTTACCGATAAATTTTTGGGCTGAAGCTGTTTCCGCCGCATGCTATACGCTCAACAGGGTTCTCACTGTTAAAAAGTTCAACAAAACATGTTTTGAGCTAATCAATAACCGCAAACCGAATTTGAAGTATCTAGAACCGTTCGGGTCACCCTGTACTATTATAGAGCCTCATGGAAAGTTTGGTCCGAAGTGCATTGAGGGAATATTTGTTGGTTATGCAAATCCGATGCGACGTGTTTTCGTTCCAACTGAGAAGCGGATTATTGAAGCTGCAAATGTTGAATGTCAAGGTTATACTATGCCGCCGCAGAATCCTGGAGATTCATGGCGTTATCATTATGACAAATTGTGGGATTCGTTTGACATGAGAGAAGAATCAGAGGATGATGAAGATTTCTTTGATGAGTTGGATATTTTGCGTGAATATGAGTCGCATCTAAGGTTTCCAGCTGAGTATTCGAGGCGACCACGGGAAACTTCAAATGATGATGAAGCAGGTCCGAGTAATGCTGGTGAACATGATGTTGTCCAACAGAATGAAGTTGCTCAGGATAATCAGTCGGTTCAGAATGATAATCAAAAGCTGGAAACATGCCAGTCTTTGATCATGGTGATTCAGATTCTGAGGGGGAGCAAATTCAGATTTCAAGACAAACAAACCAAGTTGGTGAACAAGATGTAGATCAGAATGTTGCTAATCTGGAGGGAAATGTAGATGTTCCAAGCGAAGTGATGCCGCGAACTTTTTCATATCATCCAGAGGAGTTGATCATAGGAGAATTGCAGACAGGCGTTCGCACTCGAAGACAGATTGATAAAGGGCTTACATGTTTTTATACAACAGTTGCTCCTTTGCAAACTGAATTCTCATTGAGTTGTTTTATCTCGCAGGTTGAACCAAGAACTTACAAAGAGGCACTTACTGAAGACTCTTGGGTCAATGCAATGCAGGAGGAACTTAGTCAATTCGAGAAATTAGGAGTGTGGAAGTTAGTGGATTTGCCAGATGGTCAGTGGAAGATTAACACCAAGTGGGTGTTTAAGTGCAAGAGAGACGACAGAGGAGTTGTTGTAAGGAACAAAGCTCGACTCGTTGTTCAGGGCTTTAGTCAACAGGAGGGAATTGATTTTACAGAAGTCTATGCTCCTGTAGCACGACTAGAGGCAATCAGAATTTTCCTAGCATTTGCATCTTGGAAAAACTTCAAAGTATATCAGTTAGATGTAAAATCGGCGTTTCTTTATGGGAAGGTCAAAGAGGAGGTTTATGTCGGTCAGCCGCCGGGCTTCACCGATCCAATCCACAAAAACAAGGTTTACTTATTGGACAAAGCGCTGTATGGTTTACACCAGGCCCCGAGAGCTTGGTACGAGACTTTGTCTCAACACCTACTAGCCAACAAGTTCATTCGTAGAAAAGTGGATGCCACTCTCTTCACTAAAGAGGTCGACGGTCATCTTCTGATAGTTCAGATTTATGTGGACGATATAATTTTTGGGTCAACGAATGAAAGTCTGTGCAAAGACTTTGAATCAGTGATGAAGCAAAAATTCGAAATGTCATCAATGGGGGAGATGAAATTCTTTCTGGGTCTACAAGTTGAACAACTACCTGAGGGAATTTTCATTCACCAGACGAAGTACGTTCATGATATTCTAGAGAAATTTGGGATGTCAAGTTCTACTCCAGCTGCTACCCCACTTGCAACAAATCATGGGATTCACCCAGATCACACCGGAGACAGGGCTGATGAAATGTTTTACCGATCCATGATAGGTTCTTTGATGTACTTAACAGCTTCACGTCCTGATATCATGTACCCAACGTGCCTCGCAGCAAGATATCAATCTAACCCGAGAGCTTCACATATGATTATTGTGAAGAGGATTTTGCGCTACCTGAAAGGAACTCCTTCATTGGGGTTGTGGTATTCTAGAAAAGGCGACTTTACGCTCGAAGGGTATTCCGATTCGGATTTCGGATGCTGCAAAGTCAATTCAAAATCAACAACTGCAGGATGCCAGTTCTTTGGAACTAGATTGGTTACCTGGCAGTGTAAGAAACAAACGTCTGTGGCGCTATCTACATGTGAAGCGAAGTATGTTTCTGCTAGCAGTTGCTGCTCTCAGATCCTGTGGATACAGCAACAGATGCGCGACTACGGTTTGCAGTTTCTTAACACACATTTTTTGTTGATAATGAGGCCGCGATAAATATAACAAAGAATCCAGTACATCACGCTAAAACTAAACACATAGAAATTCGTCATCACTTTATTCGTGATTGCTTTGAGAAAAAGTTGATACGAATTGAGAAAATCCACACTGACGAACAGAAAGCTGATTTACATACAAAAGCTTTTGATAAAACTCGGTTTAAATATTTGTTAAAACTGAATGGTATGAAGCTTCTTTCGGTGTTGGATGGCATTATTGGCGTTGATGAGAGTACTGTTGCGGATGAAGACGAGAAACAATCTGCAATGGTTTGTCGATTTTTTACTTGTTTTGGTATTTAGGGGGAGTAGATAGATGTATATAGTTTATTTTTTTTCAGAAAATACAAAAACAGTAAAAAAATGCAAAAATACAAAAACATGATAAAATCTGAAAAAGAGCTTGTGTATAAAGGGAAAATGATAGTACATCGGCTAGACAATTACAGTATGCTAAAGATTTGTAAAGTTTAAATGAGTTAAACAGTCTCACTAATGATGTGTCGATAGGTTTTCGCACATTTAGTACATTTATTCGGGATATAAACCTAAAATTTCAAACTTGTGAAATTCGTGGGGAACACTACTTGGATATATAGGTAATCCCTGAAATCTCATTTGAAAGGTCTCATAATCTGATATACTAGGTTTTTATACTCAATGATGTCTGGGGTATTATTCCGGGACTTCTGCTGAACGGTAGTTCTGACCTGGTCCTTGGATAATACTTTCTGCAAATGCTTGAAATATAGCATAAACCCTCAGCATGCCGATGAAACAATAAAATTGATAGTCGCTGCTGTTGTAGCTAAAAGATCCTCTAAAGGGGACATACCGTAAAGTCGAAGCTGATATCTCTCTGCGTATACGGAAGTATCGACCTGAGATCCCTCGGCCCTCGCATTACCTAATTTATGTACATATATCATTGTAGTATACTCACCTGTAAGACTGAATATTGGGATTCTGGATACGGGAGTATATTCAAGAGGTGGGACACATGAATGAGCTAAGTTCATAAGACATCTAATTCGTATCCTAAGTAAATTGAAATTTGTGTGAGAATTTAAGATGGATCAGTATATCAACAATCGAGGTGAATTGTTTAAGTCTGAGTATGAAATGAAGCTTAACGGTACTTGTAATTTGTCTGATAGCTGATATGATTCCCTGACACGCTCGCCAAAAATAAGTTTGTAAATAGTTTACTTTGTTTACTTTCTGCAATTTAAGTTTTCTGTATTTCATTTCTTAGTTTAGAACACTTTATTTCTGCTTTATTTTAGACAAACCAAAGTGGAGAGTTGATTGTTGGATTCTCAGATGTTTGAAGCAGAGGCAGGAGATTCTGAACTGAAGAATGAGGAGAGCTTATTTTGATAGAGTTTGATTTATTGAAAAGTCAAAAACAAGTTCATTAACTTGATACTTGTTATTTTCAGAAATTGTTTGAAAATGTTTTCAAAATCAGTTTGTTTCGTCAAATGATCAACCAAGGTCATTAAGTTGAGCTTGGTAGATTAATTGAGTAATCAGGGTCATTAACTTGGACCTGAATACTTGAGTGGATTTCTAAAACTGATTGAGTATGTGATTTATTGTTGAAAAGATAGTTTGTAATGTTTGATGTTTGAGACACAAGTTTTGGACTTCATTATTCCCACGGAAGCTAAATGTTAAAGCTTGAACCAGATCAAGACGTCAGATTCTAGCATATTGAGAGGGGGAGTCTGTGAAAGGGGGAGTCTGGATCAACAGTCAAAGGGAAGTTTGAAAATGGAGCTAGGACAAGATCCTGAACTTGTGAAGATAGAGTGCTTATGATGAAAAGACAGAGAGTTGGAGAAAAGACCAAGACTGAAGTCTCGGAGCTGAAGACTTCGTCAACATCCAAGGGGGAGTCTATTGGTGCACAGAATGTCTGTTGACTACGTCTGCATCAAGTCTTAGGTCAAGATAGGTCAACATAGGATCTTAAAAGTAAAATTAGGATATTATGTTGTAGTTTCGCTTGAATGTACATAGGTTAGAAGTAATTTCGTTTATATGTACATCATAGGGTTTCGCTTATAGGGTCTTTAGGTAGGTTCGCTTATATGTCAACATGTAGGTTCGCTTATATGGACTGTCCATATAAGCGAAACCACAGGCACTATATATAGGTATCATAAGCGAACCAGATTCATTCATGTATGTACATCTGAGCGAGACCTGGTCATTAGCTTGGTAAAGAAACTCTGTCAAAATCATTCTAGAAAGCTAATAAAGAGAAGGAATTGAAGAGAAAAGCTGTTGTTACTTTGCGTGTACTGATTCCGCCTTTATACGTGAAGATGAACATCCTTGACTGACTTTTCAGGGTCGGAACATAGTCCAACACACCCCATCCTCAAAACCACTAAGAATGACACCAACTGGAAAAGGCGATTCTTCTTTGTCAGAAGGGATTCCATCCCTGATGGGAGGGATCTGCCAAGAAAGTGGGCCATCCACGGTAGGATAGAGGACCCTTAGAAGGATCACATGATAACCTTGTCTCTGCTGAGGATCACTAACTCCTTTGTTTTTATTTTGCAGCTATTTCTGTTTCACACCTCATTACGTCACCTGCAACGAAGGAAAGGCTTAACGCTTTTCGGAGTCTTGATCCTGCTATAAGATCATTTCAAGCAAATACCCAGGATTCTCAAGAAGTATCCTCAGGCTCTGTTACGATGTCAAGTAAGTATCCCATTTTGTGCATAACTAAATGTTTAAATTAAAATGAAATAAGGATACTTATCTGTTTTGGATGTGTAGGTGCTGGAAAATCTTCAAGGTCTGCTTCCCGCTTCAGTGTCACCGATCTCACCACTGTTGGTCCCAGGTCTGGGAAAAAGAAGACGTCTGCCAGCCCAAGTGCTGCGGTTCCAAAGCCTACCACCTCCAATGGAAAGAAAAGGAAAGCCTCTGAGGCTGACAATCTTGAAGGCTTGCCTCTCATCCGGCACCAGTTCCTAGAATACTTTGCTGATGTAAGGATCACTGACTCAGCTTAATTATCCTACCCACTTAAGGATCATGTGATCCTAAACTTTTCCTTGTCTTCTTTGCAGAAATTTGCTGAGGTTGAAATGCTGCTGGATGCTTATACTGAGGAGGCTGATAAGAAGCAAAGGGACTTCCAAAAGATCTTCTTAGCCAAGGATCAAACCATCTCTCACCTTGAAAAGGACCTCGCTCTGGCAAAGCAGCAAACGGTCATGGCCCAAATAGAGGCTGATCACGAGAAGCATGACTTGCTGGAGGATGCTAAGGTCTCCGCTGCCATCACCATGTACAAGATCAAGCTTCAAATGGCCCAGGAGGCGGAGGATCCTGACTTCGACAGGACCACTTGGGACAAGGAGGCATGGAAGGCAAAGCTGGCTGAGCTGGAGGATGAAGAAGAGGCTACTGAGGTCTTGGCAATCGAGGCGAGTGGCAGTGGAAATGATCAGGCTGGCGGTGATGATGCTGGTGGTGATGCAGGAGGTGATGAAGCCAAGGTATGAGCTGCTGAAATGGGCGATGATGGATATTTCTAGACGTGGCCGGAGCCCATTTTTTTTAGGATTTGGTAGTTTTTGGTTATGATGTTTTAAACAATGTTGGGTTGTATTCGAACAATAGTTTCTAGGGTTATGGATCATGGATCCTTAGACAATAGGTAGGATAATGGGTGGTGGATGGATCCTCTGTTTGGGGGATGAAGCCACTTGTTATCCTTCCAACTTTTATTTCCTGCTCTCTTAAGACCCGTTAACAATGGACACCCTTTGCCAACCCATGTGGACGGGCCACGTTTTGCTGGTAGAAACGTGGGTTGGCAATTTTGACAACCTTAAAGGGTTTAACGTTTTGTGAATAAATAAAACCTTAACTTTTTGGCTATTTCCCGTGTTGTTATCCTCGTGAATACTTTACTTTTCAATTGTTGTGATATACATTTTGTCTGAATTTATTAAGTAAAGAAGAAAAAATTTGATAAATATCCTCAAAAAGTTTAGGATATGATCAAGGATCACATATCTTATAGTCGACAAGTTCTGAAAAGTAGTGTAGTTTAAGGATCATAAGTTCAGTTGTCAATGGATAGGGGTCACTCATGTAAATGATAAATAAAATCAAAGTAATTAAGGATCATACCTGAGAATCCAAGTTAGGATCCTAACCTTTAGCACTTATAATCAGGATAACCAAGAGACAAACCTTAGTAGAAGGTAAGGATCAAGGATCCTTGGTCGTTTAACTTCAAAAACCTGAAATAGGATACAACTTGGGACTAAGCCAATATAAAATAAAAGTTAGTAACTGGGGATAAGCCCAACAATTCTGGGGACAAGCCCAATATACTGGGACAAGCCCAAAGGATAACTGGGGACAAGCCTAAAGGATAACTGGGGACAAGGCCAAAGGATAACTGGGCACAAGCCCAAAGGATAACTGGGATAAGCCCAAAGGATAACTGGGGACAAGCCCAAAGGATCGTGTGTAAACTGGAGTATGGCCCTCACTGGCGACTATCCAAACTTAGTGACATGAAAATGCCAAAACCTTAGCTAACGTGAAAACGTTAGAAACCTTAGGAACGGATGTATGGTACGTCTACCATTATACGTAGGATCCCGGATACAGCCAGTACAATGAAATTGTCAGCCCCTAAAGCGAGTACTGGTCCCATTGCCATGAACTGCACCAGGATCATCGTGCGCTGCTGGCGATACTGGGGACAGGCCCAAAACTGGGGACTAGCCCAAATAACTGGGGTCAAGCCCAAGTAATTGGATACTTCTGCGGATACTCAATCCTTTGTTAAGGATACCTGAACCTTCAAAACTCAGAATCAAGTGAAAGGAGGATAAAGGATGCAGGATCCTTATCCCTATATAAGATAATTAAAGAATGAAATAGTTTGAGATTAGAATATTACCAAAATGAGGATCCTCTGTCCTGTAAGGATCCTTCAAGGATACTTGTCAGGTAAGAATCATGGATCCTTATTACATGAAGTATTTCTTCAAGTGGACAGCATTCCAAGCTCTTGGTAGCAAATCACCTTCCATTGTTAGTAATCGATATGCCCATTTTCCTGCCTCAGCTTCGATCAAGTAAGGGCCTTCCCACTTTGGTGCCAACTTTCCATCAACAGGATTGGTGGTATTCTGAAATGCTTTCCTTAACACCATATCACCAACTTGGAATTTCCTGATCCTGACATTTTTGTTGTAAGCTCCAGCCATCCTTTGTTGATAACTGGCCATCCTTATCCTTTCCAAATCCCTGAGTTCTTCTATAGTATCCAAATCTTGAACCAAGTTTTCAGCATTTTCTTCAGGATCACGAATGCTTGTTCTTGCAGTAGGAACCACCATCTCTGTAGGGATCATTGATTCTGCCCCAAATACCAAAGAAATGGAGTTTGGCCAGTGGCATTCTTGGGAGTTGTCCTATCAGCCCATAGTACATAAGGTAGTTCTTCTGCCCATTTTCCTTTCTTGGATCCAAGCTTTTTCTTCAAATTGTTGATGATGATCTTGTTGGATGATTCTGCCTGACCATTAGCTTGTGGGTGGACTGGTGTTGATGTAATCATCTTAATCCCCTAGCTGTCACAAAAGTTAGTAGTTCTATTCCCAATAAATTGGGATCCATTATCACAAACAATTTAAGAAAGGATACCAAATCTAGTAATAATGTTTCTCTTAATAAAGGATATCACTTCTTTTTCTCTGACTTGAGCAAAGGCTTCAGCCTCTATCCACTTGGAGAAGTAATCAGTCATACCAAGCATGAATACTTTTCTACCAGGTGCCTTAGGAAGCTTACCAACTATATCCATTCCCCATCTCATAAATGGCCAAGAAGAGGATATAGGATGCAAAAGTTCTGCTGGTTGGTGAAGGATATTACTATGTCTCTGACAAGGATCACACTTCTTGGCATATTCCACAGCATCCTTCTTCATAGTAGGCCAATAGTATCCTGTCCTCAGGATTCTTGAGAATAATGCTCTGCCCCTAGTGTGGTTTCCACAATCTCCTTCATGGAAATCCTTTAGGACTTCTTGGATTTCAGGATCCTCAATGCATCTTAGATATGGTCCTGCAAGAGATCGTTTATACAACATATTATTCAATATTGTAAATTGAGATACCTTAATTTTGAAAGCCCTGGGGTTTTCTCCTGTGGGAATCTCTCCATGTTGTATGTATCTCATGATTGGAAGGATCCATGATCCTGAATGAGATTGAGTATCATCACTAGGGATGATTGCAGAATCCTCTTCTATCTCCATGGCTACATGATCCTTGATAGCAGGGGTCAGGATGTGGATAATAGGGATCTTAATATCCTCCGGGATCTTCAAAGATGATCCTAGATTGGCTAATGCATCAGCCTCTGCATTCTCTTCCCTTGGTACCTGTGTCAAACTAAAGGAAACAAAAAAGAGTGCCAATTCTTTGACTATCTCTAAATATTTGATTAGCTTTTCACCTTTAATGGCATAGGATCCATTAAAGTGATTAGTAATTAATAACGAATCTACATGTACCTCAAGATACCTGATCCTCATATGCTTAGCAATTTGCAAACCAGCTATCAAGGCTTCTAATTCAACCTCATTATTAGTAGTTTGGAACCCACAAGCTATGGAGTGGGGTATTATGTCCCCCTGTGGCGATTTTAGTAGTATTCCAAGCCCTGTTCCTTTGACGTTAGAAGCACCATCAGTAAAGAGTATCCAAGGATCCTTAGTTTCTTCAAGTTGTTGTTTTAACTCAGCTTCCTTTTGCAAGTCACTACTAAAATCTGCCACAAAGTCAGCTAAGGCTTGGGATTTGATGGCAGTCCTTGGTTCATATCTTATATTATATGCACTAAGCTTCACTGCCCACTTAGCCATCCTTCCTGACATTTCAGGTTTCCTGAGAACATTCTTAATTGGAAAATTAGTCTTAACAATAATGGCATGAGTCTCAAAATAATGTCTTAATTTAGTAGATGCCATAATCAATGCAAGGATAAGTTTCTCTAAGTATGAATACCTGGATTCAGCATCAAGTAAACTCTTACTTACATAATAAACAGGATGTTGTGTACCTTGGTGATCCTTAACAAGGACCGCAATTACTGCTTTTGAGGATACTGCTAGGTATAAGGATAATATATCCACCTTTTCTGGTTTCATCAAGGCTGGGGCTGAGGATAGGTAATCCTTGAGAGCTTTGAGTGCACTTTCATGCTTCTCAGTCCATTCAAATTTCTTGTTCTTCCTCAGGATGTCATAGAATTCTTTGCACTTTTCTGAGGATTTGGATATGAACCTGTTCAAGGTTGCGATCCTGCCTGACAATCTTTGCACATCCTTGGCATTGGCAGGAGATTTGATATTCACAATAGCCTTAATCTGCTCTGGACTTGGTTTAATGCCCCTCTTTGTCACCATATAGCCTAGGAATTTCCCTGCTTTAACACCAAAATGACACTTGGAAGGATTTAGTTTCATATTAAATTTATCAAGGATATTGAATGCTTCCTCCAAGTCTTTAAGGTGATCCTAAGCTTTTGTGGACTTAACCACCATGTCATCTATATAGACTTCCATAGTGTGTCCTATTTATTCCTTGAACATCATAATGACTAGCCTTTGATAAGTAGCACCTGCATTCCTTAGTCCAAATGGCATAGCAATATAACAATATATACCAGTTGGGGTCATAAAGGCTGTATCCTCTTGATCGGATGGTTCCATTTGAATTTGTTGAAATCCAGATGAAGCATCCATAAAAGTCAACAACTCATGACCCGCGGTAGCATCCACCATGGAGTCAATGTGGGGTAATAGGAAAGGATCCTTGGGACATGCCTTGTTTAAATCAGTAAAATCGACACATACCCTCCACTTTCCATTTTTCTTTTGAACAACAACCACATTGGCTAGCCACCTTGGATACTTAACCTCTCTTATCATACCTGCCCGAAGTAGTTTATCTACTTCCTCTTGGATAATAGCATTCCTTTCAGGTGCAAACTTCCTTCTTTTTTGATGAATTGGCTTGAATGACCTGTCAATGCCGAGTTTATGAGTAATTATATCCTTAGATATACCTGTCATATCTTCATGCTTCCAGGCAAAGGTGGTTTTCCTCCTCTTATGGAAGGATACTAGATCCTGTTCAATGTTATTAAGGATCCCTGATCCTATGAAGACTATAGATTCAGGATCATGAGGATCCACAAGGATTTCCTTCACATCTTGCTCTCTTGCCTCCAAGACATCTCTTGGAGAATGCTTTAATTGCTATTGCTCCCTTGGTTTCGAGGCTGGTTTCATTGATGATGTGTAGCAATTCTTAGCTTCTTGCTGGTCACTTTCAATTTTCACCACCCCCCATGGACTAGGAAGCTTCACTTACTGATGATAAGTAGATGGGACTGCCTTCATGTCATGTATCCATGGCCTGCCAAGGATAACATTACAACAAGATAAGCAATCTATAACACAAAATTTTTGATAAGAATGGAGTCCTTCAATATAGATAGGGAGTTTGATGTCCCCCAATGTATTCTTGGTCTCTCCGCTGAATCCCACAAGAACTGAGGATCTTGGGACAATGTCTGATTCAGGAATGTTCATCTTCTTGAGGACATCAAGCTGAATGATGTTCACTGAGCTTCCTCCATCTATCAGGATCCTACGAACAAAGTGGTTAGAAATAAATAGAGTAATAACAAGACCATCATGATGAGGATCCTAAACATCAAGACGATCATCCTCATCAAAAGTTATAATTTTATCCTTGGTGACAGTGGAGGTCCGGATGGGTCTATCTCCATTATCCATCTTGGTTTCCTTGGTATGTCTTTTGGCTGCTGAAAAGGAAGTACCACAAATGTCTGATCCACCGGATATGAAGTTTATAACTTGTGCATCTACTGCAGGAGCCTTTTCTGGGATCCTCTCAGGATCCTGGATCCTTGACTTCTTTCTTCCCAAAAGCTCCTTCAAGTGCCCCTTGCTTAACAAGTAACCAACTTCTTTTCTAAGTGCAATACACTCTTTAGTGAGATGCCCGAAATCCTCGTGGTATGCATGTGACAACCCGCACTAAACCAGGTATCCGTACAACTTAATTAATGATTAATTACTACTTGATTACTGTGCTTGATTGAAACTAGCTGATAAACTGCTACCTGCATATTGATACATGCACTTACTCGCATCATACTTTATTTGCTGTCACTACATTAATTACATACTGAACCCTAGTGACAAACTTGATGCACAAAAAGCACAGTAGCACTAAACGGATACACAGTGAACATGCTGATATAACCAGCATCAGGCAAATACTGCCTCTAAGGCCTGTAAGAGCCTCATATATTTTGACTACACTGGTAGTGAGTGTAGGGATATAAGGGTTGTGTTACCGCGTCTCTAGGGATAAGATACACTGATTCGGATGTGCCAAAACGTACTTTAAAGTACCAGACACAGCACTTTAATAAATAAACCAGCTTCTAGCTGACTAGTAAAGTGCCAGAAAATGAGAAAATATTACTAGACACTTTCTAAAGTGTCGGGAAAACAAATTGTGTCACTAAAAACGTAATAACGACACTTTAAAGTCTTTTGTAACACTTTAACGGATTACTATCCAACCGGACACCCGGACTTTACCCGGAACATGAAAACAATACTATTTTTATTATTACTCTTTTTCGGAGCCAGTTAGGGTCCCTGGTTACCCTAACACCCGTCATAACACGTTGTATGCAACTAACGAGGTTAACACCTAACCTAACTTATTTAACCTAAACTAAACACTAACTAAACTACTTGAAATCGAACTAACCCAACCTGTAACACCTGTGCCTCCACGGCCATCAAACAAATACCAAACCAATGAAATATTGTATTTCATACTTGGGATTTGTAAAAATATGTGTATCGATTGCACATATCAACTCTTGTTTCGATTTCAAGCTCTAAATCGCTTTCTGGAAGGTTATACACGCACTGATGCGTAAATATAACCAGTTTAATGCAACGAACACTCCGGAATAGTGAAATAGGCTTAACATACCTTAAATAACCTTTACATAACTTAGAAATAAGTTTTGAAGGCTTTGGTATGGCAAAAACAAGTTAACTCGCTTACAGGGACTAAATATGACAAACTGCGAAAGTATGCCAATTTGAACTGTAACAGACATTCCGGAACATGGCCATAAGTTAAACATACCATAAATATCCTTTACATAGCTTAGAAATAGGCTTTGAGGGGTTTGGTGTGCTAAAATAAACTTTTGGGTCATTCAGGGACTAAAAGTGTCAAAAAGTGCACAAGTTTGCATTTTCGCGCATAACTTACGTTCTGAATACATCCGGACATCCAAAAATTTATGTAAGCACTAAAATATTTTATTTTAGTGTTCGCCATAAGAAAAATCCATTCGTCGCGTCATTTGGTTCGTTTTTCGCATTCGGGACCAGATTCGATGTATTAGCCGTTGTTTAATTCACAACCACACATTCTAAACTTGCTTAGTCAGCGGATAAGGATGGAATTTTGGTACCATGACATTTCAACACATGTATGGATGGAATTTAAACACCTAAACACCATGACATTTCAACACATGTATGGATGAAATTTAAACACCTAAACACCATGACATTTCAACACATGTATGGATGGAATTTAAACACCTAAACACCATGACATTTCAACACATGTATGGATGGAATTTAAACACCTAAACACCATGACATTTCAACACATGTATGGATGGAATTTAAACACCTAAACACCATGACATTTCAACACATGTACGGATGGGATTAAGGCACGTTTTCCATGAAACGATCTTAACGGTTCGGGTATTCCTATAAATACCCCATACCCCCCATTGCTAAAATCACTAGAAACTTGATTTGAGAAACTCTAAGTTGAAACATTTGTTTCATACCTGAGATTTTTGAATCGAGTTTAGCATTCGGGGACCCTTCGTAAGTATTCTTTCGTTCTTTTCCTTATTTTACTGCTTTTCGAGTCAGAAAGTCAAACAAAGTTTGACTTTCAGCGTTGACCAGTAATGGTCAATGCGAAGTTCGTTTGAACTTCGCAACGTGAGTGTAATCACGTTGGTCATAGTCCCTTGGGACTATGCCCACTGATTACCACGTTGTCTAGGGTCGTAGGGTAAGCGATCTAATGAATCGCTTATACCTCGAACCCGACCCATTTGGTCGATCATTAGGATCCGACCAAACACTTTAGGTGACCATAGTAGGTAGGGAATAACCTTCCGAGGTTGTACCCTATGGTCACATCGTTTAAGTAGTTGTATGATAGGTAGTTTATATGCCTTAGGTAAATTACCAGAATACCCTTTTCATGTATAATTGGTAATTAAGCATATGTAACCTAAACTTTTGTCACATAACTGATTATGTAACATGTTTAGGCATATAACACTTGTCATAGGACTAGTTAGACGGTCCGAACGCGTTTCACGCGCACGACGCGTTAAAGTAGCATAAGTTACCTTAATGGGTCGCGATGGGTCGATAATACTTAGGTTAAGTTTCATTTAGTATGTAGGCTTTGTTAAACCATATCATATGAGTTCCTACACTCATTTGGTTTACAAACCCTCCTGCTACCCAGTCTTCCGATTTAGGTCCGGGTTAATTATGTAGTTACCTATGTTAGGTACCGTTTGATTTCCGGGACTCCTCTAGCTTACTTGGTAGTTGTTCAAGACTCCTAAGCACTCCCAGGCGAGTACATTATTCCCCTCTTTTACTGTTTTCCAAACTGTTTTGGGGTGACTCATATGTGCTAAATGCTTTATCAATGATTTCAATAACAATTACTATGTGGTTTCAAGAACAATAACAATTATTTCAAGAACGCTAACAATGATTTCAAGAACGAATACAATGATTTCAAGAACGAATACAATGATTTCAAAAACTAATAACAATTTCAATAAGGTGAACGAACTTGTTGGTTGTAGTTACATAACCAATGACATTCATTAGCAATGATCGAGCCGACCAGTATTAGGTTATGGTACCATAGGATCTGACAAATCCCGTTATTCTCTATACTCATGGTTGTGTGTGGGTATTTTGGGTAATGACTGAATCTGTAATTATTAATTTACCCTTTGGTAAGGGTTTATTAAGAACGAGAACGAGAGCGAGTTGGAACGATGAACGCGTCAAGAAGGTTTGAATGTTATTAGAGAATCGACCATAAAGTAGTTTCACAATTAGAACAAGAAAGACTAGAACGATTTTACAAAATGGGTTAACGATTGGGTAAACATTTTAACATGATTGACATTTGATCATGCATTTCCCACAAAACATAACTTTGATTTAAACCAAGTTTTACTTCAATACTTTGTTTTTGTGCATATGGTTTAGTTGAGACATTTCACTTGCCATACATGACATTTTGACATAGACATTTGACATGGATATTTGACATAGACATTTTGACATGATTTACATCTTGACATGAACACTTTGACATATTACCCAATACATTTGACAATTGATTTAAACATAGACTTCTTACATTGGTTGGTTTGGTTTGAGTAAATGATTAAGTAACGATGCGGGTGTAATATGATACAAGCATGGTGGATACGCCGCTGGTACTTCCTATATATAAGTGTTTGTATGGTATTACATATTGTAGCGTTATTTGAATCATTTCAGTTTGAGACATAGAACATTTTATACAAGTAACATACTTTTCACAAGACATTGATTTACAAACAACTTATCTTACACAAACTCATTTTACATGGTTATTCATTTAATCATGCATTATTCTCTTATTTATACTTATCATCCGAACTTATTATTTTTCAAATGATTTACAAAGACAAAGCAAACTAAAAGGTTCATGACTAAACATTTTCTTAAAACAGAAGTCATGAATCTTATTTTCACAAAACCTATGTATCTCGCCAGCATTTCTTTGCTGACCTCGTTTTCACATATGTTTCAGGTATTGCAAGATATCGATTGATAAGATGCATGCTCACATAGGACTGGACAAGGCCTTAGTGACTCAATAACAATGATAGACTATGTTTAAATAGTGTATTTAGATTTCCAGACTATGTAATTACTCAATGTTTAATAAAACGAAACACTTTTGATATCCATGGTTATGAAACATTAATTCTGTTGCAACACGCCCCGATGTTTCCGCCGCGATTTGTTGTTTTACGCGGTCGGGGTGTGACAGAAAGATGGTATCAGAGCCAATGGTTATAGGGAATTAGGTTATTAGTAATGCTTTGACCTAGTCTATAACCTTCTTAGGACCCTAACGCGAGTTTACTTGCGTTTAGTCGTAAAACAATACCGTCACCTATCCTTAGGCGACGACCACAACAAGAACATAAATTCCAAAACCGCTTTGAAAACTAATCATCTGTTCTAGGATGATTGATTACTAGGTTTTGAACCCTCTATTGTAAGGTTTTGAACTCTCTATTTTATGGTTTTGAACCCCTTTGAGTTTTCAAAAACTTCGTCAAGATTTTGGGTTTTAAATAATGTGAACACGTGCAAACTGGAAGGGTGAATGCCTGTATTCTGGGTTTTCTGTCTAGGCAAGCACTTCGTATACATCTCACCAGACGCGAGACCAGTTGTGCTTACCTGGGAATTCTTGGGATGAGTGTTCACTTATAGGCGAGCATGTCTTCGCGATACATTATTTTTGACCCATTTACTTTGATCAGTCACCGTCTCATTTGTTTGCCTTAGGTAACAAACAAATGATCGCAATCTTCATGCGTTATCATTCTGTTTTGATTGTCCAATAATCTTTCACCTGTTTCTCCCTATGCCTTTCTTTTTCTTCAAGAATGTCTCTTCATCACGATGACGCCCAGATATCCAAGCAGACTGCCAAATTCACTCAGCGAATAGGCGAAGTAGTCCTGAGGACTGTTGAATTAGCTACTGCCATGTACCGTCTCCAGGATGAAGCCACTCAAGAGTCACCAAGACAGGCAGGACCTAGTCAGGTGATAGCACCACCAGACAAGAAACCAATCGAGGAATCAAAGACCATGGATGAACGATTCCCTAAGAAGTCAAAGAAGCGAAAGGCTTCTCAGAACTTCGCCATGGTCGCTCACAATGGTAAAGCAGTCCCCAACCAGCCAGCTCAACCCCCTGCTAGGTGTGTATGGCTTTTCCTATGATACCTACATCAATGAACTATGTACCTTACAAACTACTCTTGTGATTTCTCTCTTTCAAATGATTGCTCATGATTCCCTCAAAAAAATTTTAAGTACTCGTTTCACTCTAAGAAACAAAGTACAGAAAATTAAGTGACATTATGAGTAATCGTGCTTTTCACACATCTGTGCCTTTAAATCCTTGGTTAGATAACTAAGGGTATTTTCAAATCTCATACCCATTACGTTTTGATTTTTCAACATACACAGTACCAGTATTTCAAAACAATCTTCATGATCTCAAAACATTTCATATAGTTTGAAAACAATTTTTCAAGATGCATTGTCTATGTTATTTCAAAAACATTGGCCATGTTATCAAAACCAACCTTTCTAATTTCAAAATATTTCATATAGTCTGAAGACAATATTAACACAATACATTTTCTGATCAAGTGCATGATTTCGAAAAGCATCATTCATGTCTTTAAAAAAAAAACCTTATACATAATTTCAAAATTCATCTCGCATGATTTTAAAACATTTTTGTAAATATATCTACCTAATACACCTACTTTATGATTTCAAAAAGTATTATATATAAGGTTTCAAAAACGGTAAACACATTTTTCTTAAAAGAACCCCATGCATAGTTTTCAAAAATATTTTCCTCATACATTGACTTAACCTTCAAAATTCTGCTTCATATGTCGCCTAGACATATCAAGCATCTCAACTTCATAAGCATTTTACATCATGTTTTGACCTAAGCACATCCAGTGCAAGGTTTCAAAACATCTTCAACTTCTAAAATTCATATGGGATCTTTTTATCTTTACAATTAGATCCTTGTGGATGATTATCATTCAAATCAGAGTCCTTAATTGGATTCCTTATGTACCTTAATTCGAACACTTCGGTTCCTAATAATCGAAATCGAATTTTCTTTTTGAATCTTTCTATCTTTATAGTTGGATTCTTGGTAACGTTTAAAGTACCAAATGAAATCCACGGAATGGATTCCTAGTGTGCTTTAAATGCATGTACGCAGTTTACAAGACAAATTAACGAACAATTTTGTGGTTATATGATATGTGTTTATGTGTTCTCCTCTATGTTTTTGTGTGTTACGATTTTTCAAATCCTCATAGAATCTTTCATATCTTCATATGAGGGATTCATAGTAGGATATTCAAAAAGTACTACCTTAAATCCTTATGGGCTTCTACTTAGTAGTTAAGACCCTTGGATTATATAGTACCATTTCATGATTCGATGAGAGACCCTTGAGTGGTCTAGTCTAAAAGATTGATTCACAATTTGGTTAAAGAACGACATCTAGTGATGTAGCTGAACAGACTCCTTGATAGTCTATTTAGATCATTTATTGATTTAATTAAAAGGACTCTATGGCGGTCTAGTCACACTCATCACAGGATTGTTCATTGGTTTTCCCCTACACATTATAAAATAGACTGTGTGAACTATGCAAGGAATTGTCTGATTATGGACGCGTACATAATTATGAAATTTAGTGCACAGAAACCCAGTAAGATTTGTTATGTGTAAGAACCGATAGTGACAACAATAACGAAATGAGAACGATGTAATGGAGGTACGGTGGACGCACCAATGACGCTTCATATACTTGTATATAAGTATCCCTCTTACATTGCAATCATGATGTTATTAAAGATTACTAGAAGTTCAGAACCCTAACCAATGTTATTTGATCTTTTCAACTTTATGTTTTAAACTCTCACAAGTTTCCTCTAAATAAATTTCGGGACGAAATTTCCTAAAGTAGGGGAGACTGTAACACCTGTGCCTCCACGGCCATCAAACAAATACCAAACCAATGAAATATTGTATTTCATACTTGGGATTTGTAAAAATATGTGTATCGATTGCACATATCAACTCTTGTTTCGATTTCAAGCTCTAAATCGCTTTCTGGAAGGTTATACACGCACTGATGCGTAAATATAACCAGTTTAATGCAACGAACACTCCGGAATAGTGAAACAGGCTTAACATACCTTAAATAACCTTTACATAACTTAGAAATAAGTTTTGAAGGCTTTGGTATGGCAAAAACAAGTTAACTCGCTTACAGGGACTAAATATGACAAACTGCGAAAGTATGCCAATTTGAACTGTAACAGACATTCCGGAACATGGCCATAAGTTAAACATACCATAAATATCCTTTACATAGCTTAGAAATAGGCTTTGAGGGGTTTGGTGTGCTAAAATAAACTTTTGGGTCATTCAGGGACTAAAAGTGTCAAAAAGTGCACAAGTTTGCATTTTCGCGCATAACTTACGTTCTGAATACATCCGGACATCCAAAAATTTATGTAAGCACTAAAATATTTTATTTTAGTGTTCGCCATAAGAAAAATCCATTCGTCGCGTCATTTGGTTCGTTTTTCGCATTCGGGACCAGATTCGATGTATTAGCCGTTGTTTAATTCACAACCACACATTCTAAACTTGCTTAGTCAGCGGATAAGGATGGAATTTTGGTACCATGACATTTCAACACATGTATGGATGGAATTTAAACACCTAAACACCATGACATTTCAACACATGTATGGATGGAATTTAAACACCTAAACACCATGACATTTCAACACATGTATGGATGGAATTTAAACACCTAAACACCATGACATTTCAACACATGTATGGATGGAATTTAAACACCTAAACACCATGATATTTCAACACATGTATGGATGGAATTTAAACACCTAAACACCATGACATTTCAACACATGTACGGATGGGATTAAGGCACGTTTTCCATGAAACGATCTTAACGGTTCGGGTATTCCTATAAATACCCCATACCCCCCATTGCTAAAATCACTAGAAACTTGATTTGAGAAACTCTAAGTTGAAACATTTGTTTCATACCTGAGATTTTTGAATCGAGTTTAGCATTCGGGGACCCTTCGTAAGTATTCTTTCGTTCTTTTCCTTATTTTACTGCTTTTCGAGTCAGAAAGTCAAACAAAGTTTGACTTTCAGCGTTGACCAGTAATGGTCAATGCGAAGTTCGTTTGAACTTCGCAACGTGAGTGTAATCACGTTGGTCATAGTCCCTTGGGACTATGCCCACTGATTACCACGTTGTCTAGGGTCGTAGGGTAAGCGATCTAATGAATCGCTTATACCTCGAACCCGACCCATTTGGTCGATCATTAGGATCCGACCAAACACTTTAGGTGACCATAGTAGGTAGGGAATAACCTTCCGAGGTTGTACCCTATGGTCACATCGTTTAAGTAGTTGTATGATAGGTAGTTTATATGCCTTAGGTAAATTACCAGAATACCCTTTTCATGTATAATTGGTAATTAAGCATATGTAACCTAAACTTTTGTCACATAACTGATTATGTAACATGTTTAGGCATATAACACTTGTCATAGGACTAGTTAGACGGTCCGAACGCGTTTCACGCGCACGACGCGTTAAAGTAGCATAAGTTACCTTAATGGGTCGCGATGGGTCGATAATACTTAGGTTAAGTTTCATTTAGTATGTAGGCTTTGTTAAACCATATCATATGAGTTCCTACACTCATTTGGTTTACAAACCCTCCTGCTACCCAGTCTTCCGATTTAGGTCCGGGTTAATTATGTAGTTACCTATGTTAGGTACCGTTTGATTTCCGGGACTCCTCTAGCTTACTTGGTAGTTGTTCAAGACTCCTAAGCACTCCCAGGCGAGTACATTATTCCCCTCTTTTACTGTTTTCCAAACTGTTTTGGGGTGACTCATATGTGCTAAATGCTTTATCAATGATTTCAATAACAATTACTATGTGGTTTCAAGAACAATAACAATTATTTCAAGAACGCTAACAATGATTTCAAGAACGAATACAATGATTTCAAAAACTAATAACAATTTCAATAAGGTGAACGAACTTGTTGGTTGTAGTTACATAACCAATGACATTCATTAGCAATGATCGAGCCGACCAGTATTAGGTTATGGTACCATAGGATCTGACAAATCCCGTTATTCTCTATACTCATGGTTGTGTGTGGGTATTTTGGGTAATGACTGAATCTGTAATTATTAATTTACCCTTTGGTAAGGGTTTATTAAGAACGAGAACGAGAGCGAGTTGGAACGATGAACGCGTCAAGAAGGTTTGAATGTTATTAGAGAATCGACCATAAAGTAGTTTCACAATTAGAACAAGAACGACTAGAACGATTTTACAAAATGGGTAAACATTTTAACATGATTGACATTTGATCATGCATTTCCCACAAAACATAACTTTGATTTAAACCAAGTTTTACTTCAATACTTTGTTTTTGTGCATATGGTTTAGTTGAGACATTTCACTTGCCATACATGACATTTTGACATAGACATTTGACATGGATATTTGACATAGACATTTTGACATGATTTACATCTTGACATGAACACTTTGACATATTACCCAATACATTTGACAATTGATTTAAACATAGACTTCTTACATTGGTTGGTTTGGTTTGAGTAAATGATTAAGTAACGATGCGGGTGTAATATGATACAAGCATGGTGGATACGCCGCTGGTACTTCCTATATATAAGTGTTTGTATGGTATTACATATTGTAGCGTTATTTGAATCATTTCAGTTTGAGACATAGAACATTTTATACAAGTAACATACTTTTCACAAGACATTGATTTACAAACAACTTATCTTACACAAACTCATTTTACATGGTTATTCATTTAATCATGCATTATTCTCTTATTTATACTTATCATCCGAACTTATTATTTTTCAAATGATTTACAAAGACAAAGCAAACTAAAAGGTTCATGACTAAACATTTTCTTAAAACAGAAGTCATGAATCTTATTTTCACAAAACCTATGTATCTCGCCAGCATTTCTTTGCTGACCTCGTTTTCACATATGTTTCAGGTATTGCAAGATATCGATTGATAAGATGCATGCTCACATAGGACTGGACAAGGCCTTAGTGACTCAATAACAATGATAGACTATGTTTAAATAGTGTATTTAGATTTCCAGACTATGTAATTACTCAATGTTTAATAAAACGAAACACTTTTGATATCCATGGTTATGAAACATTAATTCTGTTGCAACACGCCCCGATGTTTCCGCCGCGATTTGTTGTTTTACGCGGTCGGGGTGTGACACAACCCCCACCCCATGACCGGCCCCATATCTAGGGGACACACCCCTTGTACTTGTGATTTAGTTAATCTCCTATGCTAAGCATCTTGGAGACACATTACCCAAAGGATAAAGGCCTAAACTTGTCTATAAATATCACCCTAAACACTTAGATAACTATCACTAAACTCAAGACAAACTCACACTCTCTCTTCTCTTCTCTTGGCTCTCGGCCGAACCCCATCCTCACCACCATCATACTTTCGGTTCTTGTCTCTTGCATTCCAACATCATACACACATCCAAGATCATGTATAAGAAGCTTTGGTGCACTCGGATCACGAAGGACCTCCACCGTTGGCTTTTATCCACGCGTTTTTCGTCACGATTCTTCCCTAGCCCCGAGCTAGAGGTATATTGTTTAAAACTTGGTTTTACACTCATCTAAAGTGGTTAAAAGGATTATTGTCGGTTGAATCTCGTTATATTGAAAGATGATGCATTAAAGTCTAGTAAAATCATAAAAATGGTGGTTAATAGCATATAACTTGTGTAAAAGTCGTAGGACTTGAAATTTGTGCTTATTGTGACCCGATCTATAATGTGGTAACTCGAATCTTCGTTTAACCCGACTTTGTAAAATCATGTATCATCACATAAGCTTGTTTTTGAAAGATACAAGGGTTAAAGATGAAACACTACCACATTTTAGAGACATGAACTTGTGTGAAAATATTTTAGTTGTGTAAAAGTGATTTAACCGGTAAAATGGTGTTTAAAACTAACGGATCTACGTATCCGCAAGTGGTATTTCTGAAAGACCACACTTTAAAGAAATCATGTTTTCCTAAAGATGGATCTTACACTAATAAATATGATTTTATAAACCACAAGTGTGTAGACACTTGTGAAATGGAAAAATCCGACAAAGAAGTGTATTTGTCACTTGTTACTAGAAGTTGTAAAGACGGATTTTGCTAAACACAAGGTTTTTATGAGATTAAAGTCACTTCATATAAAGATCTACATATATAAAGGGTGTTTACACTATAGATCCGGAAAAACTACAAGTTCATGCGATTATGTGATTTACATATTTATTGACTAGTTTGATGTGTCGGAAATTGTTTGGTTGAAATAAAGAAGTTGATTGAGTTGATTTGTTAAAAGAAAATGATACGCTTGAAAGCGTGGCCACCTCCAGTTACAGAGGAAACTCTGGCGAAATTTTCTAAAAACCTAACACTTAGACTTTTTACACAACAAGTGTTAGAACTATTTTTGGGCATACTTTTGAAACATAAATTTCGCCAGTACTACATTTTACTAAATATTTGGAGGTGGGATTTTCACAAAGATTAACGTGATAAATATATTTGTCACAACACTGTTTATGATTATTTTGTGAAACACATAAATATTACTTTAGAATGAAAATAATATTTACAAGCGTTAATGATTCCAAAACTTTACGAACGCTTCCACAAACATATAAGTTACACCGGTAATTACATTACCACAAGATTGATAAAACGTAACTTACGCACATGTATTAAATCCCCCATCCTTGGGAAGGAAGATAACTACCAAGTATATACGACATGTAACACGAAATAGTTGTCTAACTATTTCCCGCAAACATAAACTGTAAAGCTAAAGCACGGCCGTCCGACTAATAGAATTAGCACTTGTAGGTCGTTGCACAGCTTACTATATTGGAGACGCTTGATAGAGATACGCATTCACAGTGAGTTCATGTCCCCCTTTTCTCTAACTGTTTTCAGTTTTCTTAACTGCGGGGGTGAAATACATGTTACTTTGTTTACAAGTACTTTATACACGGTATGAATAACGTAAGGAGGTTTAGATCATGTGAATGGGTAGTTAGAACACCGAGGGACTCGAGCGGTAGATCTATCTGGGTGTAGCGAGCCCAGCTCTAGGCCAAACGGACCTCTCTGAGGCTAACCACAACGGACCTGGAGTGACTTGGTTGCCCAACGCAAAAATCAGCTAGGGTTGTGTCTACTTACTTGCATTTCACAACATGCTAATGGCCTTGCAAACCATTGGTGATCACAAGTCCTCTTACACTGCTACATACCAGGAAACTTTTATACTTACAAGTGTTTTACTTACTCACTTGCACATGAACTCGCTCAACATTATTGTTGATTTTTCAACTCACATGTATTTCAGGAAATTAAACGAGATCTGGCACGGTATGGAACGTTTTTCCGCTGCATTTGTCATGGAGTCATCAGGGTTTAGGGGATGTGTCTCTTTCCTGGACAAGACACAGTCCTTAAACCACGTTTATGTTATGTTGTAGTTGTTATGTCTTTTGAATAAGGTTATTGTTGTTGGAGTATGTTCTCGTCAAACAATGGTATTGTATGTTATTTTCAAACTTAATTGATGACTTGCATGGTTTTTAAACTCATATAGCTTGTTATGGTTAAGCTATGGTATTAAGAAGTCACACCAAAATTAACCACGCTTCCGCAAAGCCAGGGTGTGACAGCTTGGTATCAGAGCTCTGATCATAGCGAACTAGGATTCTGTCTCGAGTCTAGACTATGATCACTAGGGCTTTCACGAAAACATTTTCTGCATACCACTTAAGTCCAGATCCACACTTTTTACAAACAAATGTTGAGCACATTTTATTAATTATAAGTTCAGCTTGGAGGGCTGAGGATCGGTCTGGAGGATCGAAGTGATTAAGGTAGTTGAGCACGTTGGTTTGTTATAGGATCGATCTGGAGGATCGAGATGGTCAAGGTAGTTGAGCACGTTGGTTTGTTATAGGATCGATCTGGAGGATCGAGGTTTGGTTTAAGTGAAGGATAGAGCAGTCTTGTAGACTGAATGAAATTGGCTAGTAAAGCTAGGAAAAGTATGTGATACCTTACTTGATGACTTATGTGATTAACTGATTATATGATTGATTATTATACGTATATGTGTTTGTGTTACAAACGTTATGCTTTCATCAAGTACTAGAAGGATGGGCACTACGAACCCCATGACCATAGTATCAGACGGCATAGTTCAACAAAGCACGAGGTGTACATTTCTGATACTACCGGCACAGACAATGACGACTTGCAGCCCTTTGTGCACTGCCTGAAGTCGTAGCAGAGCCTACTGATGGCCATCTTGTTGGGATTTTACCACTGACGGTGATCCCTACTCCTGTGCCCCTTGCTGCCTATCCTGTTGATGATACGCCCTCCCAACGAGGCCTCTGAAGACGATAACGATCTACTGAAGGAGGACCCATTCGAGGGCAGGGCCTTATTACTGCTGGAATTAGACTACTACATGCGGACGCTCCTATAGGGGAAACTTATGACCATTCCCCTATCCCAGGCTCATTTGAGTTCTGACACCCGCATCTTCGCACATACAGGGAATGCAGCACTACTTACACGACACCGACCCTGATACGGCATCACTAGCTGCACCGGATCCCGCACACAGTTTTGAGTTTGATCGTAATTATGAGGACAATTCTGTTTTTCCGCCTGGTGTTGATCCAGACCATGACATTGAGTTCATGCACTTAGACAAGCCCTTGGGGGATCCTGTAACCCCTGTGATTGTTGATCCAGCTGATTTTGAGATGGAGTTTTTGATTCGGAGCTAGCTGTGGCCCCTGAGCCAGGCATTGCTCCTGACCCCGCATTGGAGTATGACCCTGTTCATGCCAATGCACCGGCTGTTGCTCCTTGATTGATCATTTGCTTGGATGAGAGAAAATTTGGGGTAACTGTGCAAGACAATTTATTATTACGGGGGCCCACGTAATAACGATTTGTAGTGCACAGGAATCCTGGTGGACTCTGCAGGCCAAGCTAATGATAACCTAAACACAAATGACCTAGGCGATGTAGCCTCGAGTTCATTCTATTACAAGCAACAAGCCAAATTGACGAGCCTATGTGAGGGCTCAGGAATTTATTTCCCCACTTATACAGTGAGTATAATTGCGTGTGAAATGGGTGATTACATGATGGCTTACGTTGCTATATATATACCCCATAGACAATTGAAACATTGTCCAACCCGCTTCACACTATTTCGACAAAAAGGGAATGTCACCCAGACGTGACACAAGCACCGGTACGTTACTGAGGACAGAAGACGAGCTGCAAGAACGCATCTCACAGATAAATGCACGACATGAAGCCCTCCACTCTAAGTACAACGATGGCATTACTGGAGATAACCCTCCAACTGGCTGCACCTATAAACAGTTCCTGAACTGCAAGCCTTTAAACTTTGTCGGAACCGGAGGCACCGTTGCATTTGTTCGTTGGTCCGAAAAGACCGACTCCATTTTAAGGATGAGTAACTGTTCGCCCCAACAGAGTGTTACCTACATCTCAGGGATATTTCTAGGTGGCACACTCTCTTAATGGAACCTCCAGGTTCAGACCCTTGGCACAGACGCTACTTATACACTGAGCTGGGACGAGCTCAAGGAAACGATTGAGAAGAAATGTTGTTTTAAGACTGGAATTTAGAAGCTTGAGGTGGAATTCAGGAATTCGAAAATAGACAAACCAGAAATTCCTGAACTTGTCCAGCAATCGCACGACTTATCTAGGGTCGCCCCCCTACTTAGTCAAACCGGAGTTCAAAAGGATTGAACGATTCATTAGGACACTTGCACCCCAGATCAGGGGTATGGTTACTACCTCAAGGCCCCCAACCATTGCAGGAGCTATCAATATGGGCGATTGATGTATGACATAAGATGTTATGTGATTGACTTGTTGATAACATGAAATGTTATGTGTTGGTATTGTTGAATGCATACGTACACTTCACTTGCTATGGCCTAACCTATGGGAAACATCTTTTAGAAGATGCCGCCAAGACGCGAAATGCGCATGCCCACCTCTGAGGCAGAACTTAAAGAGATAATTGCTGCAGCTATAGCACAGCACGAGGCCCTACGCTCCGAACCTATCAGAGGTACCTCAGAAAATAACGGTTGTTCCTACTGGCACTTCCTCAACTACAAGCCTCCGAAGTTCGGCGGCACTGGGGGTGCCATAACTTTTGTAAAATGGATTGAAAGTATGGAATCCATCTTTCGAATGAGTGGCTGTACGCCAGAGCAACCGGTCCCATACGTTTCTGAGTTGTTTCAAGATGGAGTTCGATTATGGTGGAATCTTCAGGTTCGAATGATGAGCCTAACTACAGCATACGCGTTAACTTGGGATGAGTTGAAAGGAATGATGCATAAGAAGTATTGCCCTCACACGGAAACCCAGAAGTGGGAAGATGAATTTCGGAGCCTAATGATGGAAGGTCCGAAGGTGTTGGAGTACGTGCAACGACTCCATGATCTGTCACAAATCGTTCCATACCTGGTGAAACCAGAACTGAAGAAATTGGAACAATTCATTTGGGAACTGGCACCTCAAGTCTTGAGCTTGATGACAGCATCTACGCCACCAACGACCATTGTTGCAAGTAAGATGGGTTTGGCACTCGTTACGGAAACAAATAGACTAGAAAAACTTGCAAGCCCTGACAAGAGAACTCAGGTGGAGTCGTCTGGAAAGAACAAAAGGAAGCTTACCGAAGATACCCAAATGAACAACAATGAACAAAGATCTATTCGAGGCTGCTTTGACTGCGGGGACAAAGGGCATTTCAAGAAAGATTGCCCTAACAACAGACAGACCAATGATAAGATTTACTTAGAAACCAAACCAAGATGTGCTGAGTGCAAGTGTCACCGGGATGGTGGATGTCAGAAGCCTTGGTACGGGAGGAAAGGACACAACAAGGAAGGTTGTGGGATGAAGAGTTTCATACAAGGAGAAAACAGTAACAACGCTCTAGGTGGAAATGGGAAAGGAGATGGCCGAATGATAGGATGCTACCATTGTAAGGAAGTTGGACATTTTAAGAGGGAATGCCTGAAGTTGAAACAAGACCGTGAGAGAAAGTCCAACATCAGAGCTTGTGAGGCATGCCAGGATCCAGGTGTGATTTCTGGTACGTTCTCTAATAACCAAAACTTTTGCACCTATTTTGTTTGATGCTGGTGCCGGTTATGTCTTCGTGTCATTAGAATTTAAGAATATACTTGGTTTAACCGCTAGTAAGTTAGATAACCCCTACTCGATCGAATTAGTTAATGGAAAGTTAGTTGAAGCCAACGAAGTAATCAGAGGCTGTGTGATAGAACTGGGAGAACGTGAGTTTACTTTGGATCTACTACCAGTCGAATTGGGAAGCTTCGACGTGGTGGTAGGAATGGATTGGTTATCCGGAAACAAGGCTGTGATAGTATGTCACGAGAAAGCTGTTCGTATTCCAACTAATGATGATGAGACAATTGTGGTTCACGGGGAGAAGCGTGACACACCGCTAAGATTTATCAGCTGCTTAAAAGCAAGGAAGTGTTTACAGAAAGGATGTGTTGCTTTTCTAGCACTCATCGTGGATGAAAAGGCTGCTGAGCCAAGAGTCGAAGACATCCCTGTCGTAAGGGAGTATCCAGAGGTCTTCCCGAAAGACTTGCCTGGACCGCCACCTCAGAGGCAAGTAGAGTTTCACGACGATTCAATTCCAGGCACGGCACCCGTAGTCGATGCATCATAGCAACTTACATTTTCGGAGATGCAAGGACTGACAGAGAAGTGTTAGCAATGGTTAGAGAAGGAAGATAACAGACCAAAATTTCCTTTTAGGGTAACCCCACCTTTTACCCATCAAAAAGAAGGACGATGATTTTCAATAAACATCAACTACCGAGAACTGAATAAGCTAACGATCGAGGATAGATATCCTCTGCCAAGAATCGACGATCTGTTCGATCAACTTCAAGGTTCAAGCTGTTACTCTAAGATCGATCTTCGATCTGGATACCATCAACTAAGGATACAGGAGGAAAGTATCCCGAAAACAGCCTTCCGAACTCGTTATGGACACTACGAGTTCCTCGTTATGCCATTTGGTTTGACGAACGCACCTGCAGTGTTTATGGACTTGATGAATAGAGTTTGCAAGCCATACTTAGACAAGTTCGTGATTGTATTCATTGACGACATCCTGATTTACTCAAAGACAAAGGCTGAACACGAACAACATCTTAGAACCATATTGGAGCTGCTAAAGAAGGAATAACTGTACGCCAAATTCTCCAAGCGCGAGTTTTGGTTACGCGAAGTCCAGTTTCTTGGACATATGGTTAATGGGGATGGAATTCACGTTGATCCCACAAAGATTGAGGCAATCGAGAATTGGGAGACGCCTACAACGCCAACCGAGATTCGACAATTCTTGGGCTTGACTGGCTACTATCGAAGGTTCATCGAGGATTTTTCAAAAATCGCTCAACCGTTGACGCTCCTGACCCAGAAGGATAAGACGTTTGATTGGGGAATCAAACAGGACGAAGCGTTTCAGATAGTGAAGGATAAGCTTTGTAACGCGCCAATCTTAGCTCTACCAGAAGGTACCGACAATTTTGTGGTATACTGCGACGCATCGCGTCAAGGATTGGGTTGCGTGTTGATGCAACGCCAAAAGGTCATTGCCTACGCATCGCGCCAACTGAAGGTACACGAAAAGAACTATACCACCCACGATTTGGAGCTTGGCGCAGTGGATTTTGCACTAAAGATCTGGAGACACTACCTGTATGATACGAAGTGCACAATCTTCACAGATCACAAAAGCCTACAGCATAAATTCAACCAGAAGGAGTTGAATATGAGGCAAAAACGATGGGTTGAGTTGCTGAACGACTACGACTGCGAGATAAAGTGTCACCCAGGGAAGGCGAATGTAGTCGCCGATGCCCTAAGTCGTAAAGAAAGAATCAAACCCATAAGGGTTAGAGCCTTGGGAAATGATTATACGAACCGATCTTTCCTCGCGCATTCGTGCTGCACAAAAGGAAGCTCTCAAAGGAGGGAAACCTTGAGGAAGAATATCTCCGTGGATTGGAGAAGCTTTTGGTACCAAACGAGGAAGGGACATTATGTTTTGAGAGAAGGATTTGGGTTCCTCTGTTTGGTGGATTAAGGGAAGTTATTTTCGATGAAGCGCACAAGTCGCGGTACTCTATCCACCCTGGATCGGATAAGATGTACCAAGATCTCAAGGATTACTATTGGTGGCCTAGGATGAAAGGCGACGTTGCTATCTACGTGAGCAAACGTTTAACGTGCGCTAAGGTCAAGGCAGAATACCAGAAGCCTTCGGGACTTCTGCAACAACCTGAGATTCCCAAGTGGAAGTGGGAACAAATCTCAATGGATTTTGTTACAAAACTGCCAAGAACGCCAAGAGGCCATGATATGATTTGGGTGATTGTTGACCGCCCAATAAAGTCCGCACACTTTCTGCCAATCAAGGAGAAAGACAGTACTAGCAAACTTGCGGAAATTTACATGAGAGAGATCGTAGCACGTCATGGAGTACCACTCTCGATCACCTCTGATGGAGACGGAAGATTTGTGTCAAGAATATGGCAATCTTTCCAAGAATCTTTTGGCTCACAATTGAATCTGAGCACTGCATTCCATCTGCAAACTGATGGCCAGAGCGAGCGAACGATACAAACTTTGGAAGACATGCTGAGGGCATGCGTTATGGATTTAGGAGGTAGCTGGGATAAACACTTACCTTTGGTCGAATTTTCATACAACAACAGCTACCACACCAGCATTGGTGTCGCGCCATTTGAGGCCCTATACGGACGCAAGTGCCGATCACCACTATGTTGGTCTGACGCAGGTGATAGGCAGCTTGCTGGTCCCGAGATCGTCCAAGAGACGACTGACAAGATTGCGCAAATACTTAAACGCATCGAAGCCGCTCGCCACAGACAAAAGGCCTACGCGGATCCAAACCGGAAGCATGTGGACTTCCAAGTCGGAGAAATGGTGTTATTGAAAGTTTCACCCTGGAAGGGGGTGGCACGTTTTGGTAAGTATGGAAAGTTAAATCCGCGCTACATTGATCCCTTCAGAATTCTGGAAAGAATTGGGACAGTAGCATACAAGTTGGACCTACCTACTGAACTGAATGGGGTTCACGATACATTTCATGTATCCAATTTAAAGAAAAGTCCAACTCAAGTTGACGTTACCATTCCTACCGACGAGATTCATATTGACGACACGCCCCACTTCGTAGAAGAACCTGTCGAGGTCACGGATTGGAAAGTTAACAAGACCCGCCGGAGCAGTGTCAAACTCGTCAAAGTTCGTTGGAATGCCAGACATGGTCCTAAATTCACATGGGAACGTGAGGACCGGATGAAAGAGAAATACCCCCACCTATTTCCTAAGAACTCTGCTTCTATAAGCAGGACTTAAATTTCGGGACGAAATTTATGTAACGGGGGGAGAATGTGACAACCCGCACTAAACCAGGTATCCGTACAACTTCATTAATGATTAATTACTACTTGATTACTGTGCTTGATTGAAACTAGCTGATAAACTGCTACCTGCATATTGATACATGCACTTACTCGCATCATACTTTATTTGCTGTCACTACATTAATTACATACTGAACCCTAGTGACAAACTTGATGCACAAAAAGCACAGTAGCACTAAACGGATACACAGTGAACATGCTGATATAACCAGCATCAGGCAAATACTGCCTCTAAGGCCTGTAAGAGCCTCATATATTTTGACTACACTGGTAGTGAGTGTAGGGATATAAGGGTTGTGTTACCGCGTCTCTAGGGATAAGATACACTGATTCGGATGTGCCAAAACGTACTTTAAAGTACCAGACACAGCACTTTAATAAATAAACCAGCTTCTAGCTGACTAGTAAAGTGCCAGAAAATGAGAAAATATTACTAGACACTTTCTAAAGTGTCGGGAAAACAAATTGTGTCACTAAAAACGTAATAACGACACTTTAAAGTCTTTTGTAACACTTTAACGGATTACTATCCAACCGGACACCCGGACTTTACCCGGAACATGAAAACAATACTATTTTTATTATTACTCTTTTTCTGAGCCAGTTAGGGTCCCTGGTTACCCTAACACCCGTCATAACACGTTGTATGCAACTAACGAGGTTAACACCTAACCTAACTTATTTAACCTAAACTAAACACTAACTAAACTACTTGAAATCGAACTAACCCAACCCCCACCCCATGACCGGCCCCATATCTAGGGGACACACCCCTTGTACTTGTGATTTAGTTAATCTCCTATGCTAAGCATCTTGGAGACACATTACCCAAAGGATAAAGGCCTAAACTTGTCTATAAATATCACCCTAAACACTTAGATAACTATCACTAAACTCAAGACAAACTCACACTCTCTCTTCTCTTCTCTTGGCTCTCGGCCGAACCCCATCCTCACCACCATCATACTTTCGGTTCTTGTCTCTTGCATTCCAACATCATACACACATCCAAGATCACGTATAAGAAGCTTTGGTGCACTCGGATCACGAAGGACCTCCACCGTTGGCTTTTATCCACGCGTTTTTCGTCACGATTCTTCCCTAGCCCCGAGCTAGAGGTATATTGTTTAAAACTTGTTTTTACACTCATCTAAAGTGGTTAAAAGGATTATTGTCGGTTGAATCTCGTTATATTGAAAGATGATGCATTAAAGTCTAGTAAAATCATAAAAATGGTGGTTAATAGCATATAACTTGTGTAAAAGTCGTAGGACTTGAAATTTGTGCTTATTGTGACCCGATCTATAATGTGGTAACTCGAATCTTCGTTTAACCCGACTTTGTAAAATCATGTATCATCACATAAGCTTGTTTTTGAAAGATACAAGGGTTAAAGATGAAACACTACCACATTTTAGAGACATGAACTTGTGTGAAAATATTTTAGTTGTGTAAAAGTGATTTAACCGGTAAAATGGTGTTTAAAACTAACGGATCTACGTATCCGCAAGTGGTATTTCTGAAAGACCACACTTTAAAGAAATCATGTTTTCCTAAAGATGGATCTTACACTAATAAATATGATTTTATAAACCACAAGTGTGTAGACACTTGTGAAATGGAAAAATCCGACAAAGAAGTGTATTTGTCACTTGTTACTAGAAGTTGTAAAGACGGATTTTGCTAAACACAAGGTTTTTATGAGATTAAAGTCACTTCATATAAAGATCTACATATATAAAGGGTGTTTACACTATAGATCCGGAAAAACTACAAGTTCATGCGATTATGTGATTTACATATTTATTGACTAGTTTGATGTGTCGGAAATTGTTTGGTTGAAATAAAGAAGTTGATTGAGTTGATTTGTTAAAAGAAAATGATACGCTTGAAAGCGTGGCCACCTCCAGTTACAGAGGAAACTCTGGCGAAATTTTCTAAAAACCTAATACTTAGACTTTTTACACAACAAGTGTTAGAACTATTTTTGGGCATACTTTTGAAACATAAATTTCGCCAGTACTACATTTTACTAAATATTTGGAGGTGGGATTTACACAAAGATTAACGTGATAAATATATTTGTCACAACACTGTTTATGATTATTTTGTGAAACACATAAATATTACTTTAGAATGAAAATAATATTTACAAGCGTTAATGATTCCAAAACTTTACGAACGCTTCCACAAACATATAAGTTACACCGGTAATTACATTACCACAAGATTGATAAAACGTAACTTACGCACATGTATTAAATCCCCCATCCTTGGGAAGGAAGATAACTACCAAGTATATACGACATGTAACACGAAATAGTTGTCTAACTATTTCCCGCAAACATAAACTGTAAAGCTAAAGCACGGCCGTCTGACTAATAGAATTAGCACTTGTAGGTCGTTGCACAGCTTACTATATTGGAGACGCTTGATAGAGATACGCATTCACAGTGAGTTCATGTCCCCCTTTTCTCTAACTGTTTTCAGTTTTCTTAACTGCGGGGGTGAAATACATGTTACTTTGTTTACAAGTACTTTATACACGGTATGAATAACGTAAGGAGGTTTAGATCATGTGAATGGGTAGTTAGAACACCGAGGGACTCGAGCGGTAGATCTATCTGGGTGTAGCGAGCCCAGCTCTAGGCCAAACGGACCTCTCTGAGGCTAACCACAACGGACCTGGAGTGACTTGGTTGCCCAACGCAAAAATCAGCTAGGGTTGTGTCTACTTACTTGCATTTCACAACATGCTAATGGCCTTGCAAACCATTGGTGATCACAAGTCCTCTTACACTGCTACATACCAGGAAACTTTTATACTTACAAGTGTTTTACTTACTCACTTGCACATGAACTCGCTCAACATTATTGTTGATTTTTCAACTCACATGTATTTCAGGAAATTAAACGAGATCTGGCACGGTATGGAACGTTTTTCCGCTGCATTTGTCATGGAGTCATCAGGGTTTAGGGGATGTGTCTCTTTCCTGGACAAGACACAGTCCTTAAACCACGTTTATGTTATGTTGTAGTTGTTATGTCTTTTGAACAAGGTTATTGTTGTTGGAGTATGTTCTCGTCAAACAATGGTATTGTATGTTATTTTCAAACTTAATTGATGACTTGCATGGTTTTTAAACTCATATAGCTTGTTATGGTTAAGCTATGGTATTAAGAAGTCACACCAAAATTAACCACGCTTCCGCAAAGCCAGGGTGTGACAATGCACACCATTTGGATTTGTCTTTTGTAGCAGCCGGTTTATCACTTTTCCTTGGCCATCTTGCTTTCTCACCTAGATTCTGCATTGCAAGAATTAGTTCATTGTTGTCAACCGAAAAACAGTATTCAGAAATTGGAGGATAATCCTCATCATCCTCTTCTTGCTCTACTGCATGCACATTCTGGTTGTCAGACTTGTTGTAGGACTTGAACTTGTTATTCTTAAAGTAGGATCCTTGCTTTTCCTGTTTTGATGATCCTGTCAATCTCTCCTGGATCCTTTTGTCATCCTCTAGACGGATGAACCTGAGGGCCCTGGTTCTTACTTCATCAAGATTCCTGCATGGGGTCATAACAAGATCATCATAGAACAATGAATCCCTAAGCAAACCCATTTTAAAGGCTTCTACAGCCGTAGCTATATCCAGGTTAGGGATATCTAAGGATTCTTTACTAAACTTAGTGATGTAATCTCTAAGTGATTCATTTTGACCTTGTGTTACCCTATATAGATCACTAGTTAATCGTTCAAATTTTCGACTACAAGAGAATTGACTATTAAACAAATTAACTAGATTAGCAAATGAAGTAATAGAGTAAGGGGGAAGACTTAGCAGCCATTTAAGAGCAGATCCAGTGAGTGTGGATCCAAAACCTTTGCATAGACATGCTTCTTTTAACCTCTCAGGGATTGGATTGATCTCCATCCTTTCCCTGTATTGAGCTACATGTTCCTCTGGATCCGTTGAACCATCATATAGCTTCATAGTTGGTATCTGGAATCTTTTGGGTATCTCAGCATCACAAATAGGTGGTGCAAAGTGAGATATCCTATTGCTACCATCTGCAATTTCAGGAATGAGTTTAACCACTCCTGGTACACTGGATATCATATCCTTAAGCTTATGTAACTCCCTAGCCATAGCCTAATTGATACCTGTATCCTGCATAGAGCCATGGTTAGTGTTATATGAATTATTAAAAGTGTTACCTCCCATGGGATTCATGTTTGGAATTGCAGATGTGAATCCATATTGAAGGGGTTCCTGTATGATTGAAGGACCAGAGGAAGCAATGGTCTGCATTGGTATGAAGTCTCCTTGATGAATTTCGAGCTTGGAGGCTGCATACTTCTTAAGAATCCTTAATCCTGAAAGATGTTGGATCCTTGATGTTGAGAGGATCCTTGAACCTGAAAGGATCCTTGGGGCTGAGAGGATCCTTGAATCTGGGAGGATCCTTGAACTTGGGAGGATCCTTGAACTTGGGAGGATCCTTGAATTTGGGAGGATCCTTGGACCTGGGAGGATCCTTGAACTGTGTGCATTCCCAAATATCTTCCTGAACTGAGAAGGATCCCTGATGCTGAAAAGAGGGTCCCGATGGCTGAAAGCAGGACCCTTGAGGCTGGAAGTGAGAGCCAAATGCTTGACCCATAGTTGCTGTTCCATAACGCCTTTCTGATGGACCACTTTGATACTGGATGCCCGGAACTGCCGATTTTAGGGTAGTTACCACTGGAGTGTCAAAATTCAATGACCTTGGTATCAGAGGAGAGTGATCCTCCACTGATTTCTTCTGTTTCTTGATATCACCAATCTCCTAGAGGATTCTTTCATTGGTTTTGTCCTGCTCTTGCATGCGATTTCTCATCTGCAAAATCAGAGTATAAAGATCATTAGTAGTAGGATTAGAGGAAACAGAAGAAGTTGGTGGTGGAGGCAAAGGTGGAGGCAAAGAAGTTTTGTCCTGCTCTTGCATGGGGGTTTGTCTCTTCGCAGCATTTTCAGCATTCTTCTGGGATCCAGAAGGTGGTGGAGGCAAAGGAGGAACGCCCTGTGAAGAACTCATTGCCGGCATGGAGCTTGATGTGTTCTTTGCTGAAGAAGCCATTTGCTTGGTTGTAATAAACCGAAATGATCACAAGAACAATAATTTCTCAAGAACGAAGCACCAATCGCCCCACGGTGGGCGCCAAACTGTTTTGGTCAAAAATCAGGCAAAGATAATGCAACCAAATCTTTTGTTGTGAGGTGTGATGCTTGAATCAATGAACAATATTAAGGATCACTCAGAAATGTAATGAATAAGTGACACAATGATTTATACGAGGAAAAAGCCCTTGATCAAGAGTTGATCTCCGGCATAAAAAACCTCGGGTGATGGAAACTACCGATCACCAACTCAGATTAAACAGAAAATGTATTACAACTTTCGATGATAGCGAGCTTGTTACAAGGATCACTAGAGTGTAATGTGCAAAAAAGTGTGTAATCGCCGAGCAAATTGTCGAGAGCTGATGAGAGTAGTTACGAGTGTGTGTGTGTGTTTAGCCAAAAATAGCCAAGAGTCTTAATCTAGCTCGCTATCCCCTTATAAATTTGGAAAATATCTAAGCTAACTAACTATCCGCATTTCGTGCAAGTCTTCCACGACCTCCATAACGTCCATATTAGTCAAGCACGTGCGGAATAAAAAGGGAATATACTCCATGAATATCGCCAAGACCAAGTCCAAGCACGTACTCCTGCAAAACAACATCATATTCAAAGCAGACAATCGTTAGTGTAAGGATCACTATGATGATCTTGGATTCTAATCCTACAATACTCTCTGAGGATCACTAATTCAAACAGAATTGAGGATCCCTAAGCCCGACAGTAATTGAGGATCACTGATCTTTGGAAAATCCTCCCCTAACAATAAACTGGATACTGCTGACCTTCATGATCTTTCCCTGATACTGCAAGATACAGGGATAATGGTTCACCATCCTCAGGCTTTATCAATAGGGGAGCAGTTGAAAGATACTGCTTCAAATCCTGCAAGGCTGCTTCATGCTTTGCTCCCCATTCAAACTTCTTATCCTTCTTCAGGATATCATAAAATTCCTTGCATTTTTCTGAGGATCTTGAAATAAATCTATTTAATGCTGCCACTCGTCCTGTCAACCGTTGAACATCCTTCATATTTAAAGGTGACTTAATATCCAGGATAGCTTTAATCTGCTCCAGGCTTGATTCTATCCCTCTTTTAGTCACCATATATCCTAGAAACTTTCATGCTCCCACTCCAAAATGGCACTTAGCAGGATTTAGCTTCATGTTATACTGATCCAGGATATCAAATGCTCCCTTGATATCCTGGAGGTGATCCTCAGCCTTTTTAGATTTTACTACCATTTCGTCGATGTACACCTCTATAGTGTCCCCCAGCTTGTCTTTGAACATCATGTTCACCAATCTTTGATATGTCGCACCTGCATTTTTCAAACCAAAGGGCATAGCAGTGTAGTAATAAATACCTGTTGGTGTCATGAAGGCAGTATCCTCCTGGTCTGAAGGTTCCATTTGGATCTGTTGAAATCCTGAAGATGCATCCATGAAGGTTAACATCTCATGGCCGGCTGTAGCATCCACCATTGAGTCAATATGAGGTAGAGGAAATGGGTCTTTGGGACAAGCTTTGTTTAGGTCTGTGTAATCTACACAAACTCTCCATTTCCCATTTTTCTTTTGCACCACAACTACATTCTCCAGCCATTTAGGAAACTTCACTTCCCTAATCATCTTGCTCCTTAGTAGTCTTTCAACTTCCTCTTGGATGATCACATTTCGCTCCGGAGCAAACTTCCTTCTCTTTTGTTGGACAGTCTTGAATGACCTGTCAATACCGAGCTTATGTGTTATTGTTGATGCATATTTTGTCTATCGCCTTCGTCAATCTGAACTGTAGTGAAGAATTGAAGAAACCGAGTCGTAAATGTCTAATATTTAGTGAAAAAGGCAAGGTGGCAAACTTGTAATTAATGAAGTTTCATTAAAGTTGCCTTGACCTATAAATAGGGAGTGTTAGTGTTATGTTTAAGACTTTTGCTCATTTGACATATTGAAGATCTAATTGTAGAGAGAGAAAGTCTAGAGAGAGAAAACTCTCTCAAGTGATTGTACAAGTGTATTTTCAATAGAATCAAGGTTCTAGTACGTTCTCGTGTGTTCGGTCACGCACGTTCACGGATTCCGCACGTCGAACGTGTTGTTACGCAATCGAACGGTGTCAAAACCGATCCTACAAGTGGTATCAGAGCTAGGAGCTCGATTGCTTGATCAAAAACATTGATTCGTACCTGATTTCAGCGAATTCAGATCTGATTTTCATCTATTTCTTCAAATTTTTCATTTTTTCACGTTTTTGACGGTTTTTCGTCAAATTGAACGGGTTTTACTGGTCCGAATCGGATGATTTTTTAGTATAGTGTGCGAAAATACATGTTTTAAAACCCTACCAAGTTTCAAATCAAAACTCCAAGCCGTTTTGGAGTAATTCGATTTTTTGTGTCCGATTTTCTGGAAATCAGCGAGATTTCGCTTGAAATTTCACCATTTGCACAGGTCTCGCTTGAATTAATCAGATTTCACTTCAAAATTCTTGATTTCGCTTGAAGATAATGAATTTTTGAAGCGAAATCTAACATTCCGCTTGAAATTAGTGAGTGTTTGAAGCGAACTAATTGATTTCGCTTGAAAAATAGAGGTTGCTTGAAGCGAAACACACGATTTCGCTTGAATTGACGAGACTGATATCACTTGAAAAGACAACTGCTTGAATGATGACTGCTTGAAAATACATCGTTTGTTGTTCACGAGAAAAGTGCTTTGTGTTTGGTGAAAACCATTAATCGAGGGTGTCATTGATATTTGAGAAAAGATTTCATGTGTTGAGTTTCAATCTGCATGTGAATACTCTTTTACGGTCAATCAATGTGATGTATTTGTCGGTTTAAGTGGATTTAGTGGTCCTATCACAAAGTGGTAATTAAAATTGTCGGTTACTGCAAGTGAACAAGAAGTGTGACCAAATCACGTGAATTACTTAAAAACTGTGGTCCAATCGAAATCTGTTGGTTTTCTTATTAAATCAAAATTGCAATCCCAAGAATCACTTGTTGTGTGTCAGTGTGCATGGTAAATTGAAATTGGTCCAATCGGAAACAGTTTGAGTGTCGACTTAATGGTTGAATAGGCACACTCGTTTATCGAATTAATTGAATTGGGAGGATAAATGAGAATATATCGGAAATAATAATTTGTCAGTCATTGATCAGAGCTAACATGTGAACTTCCGAATCAAATTGAATTAATTTTCATCGATCCATGTGAAATATTAATTTGAAGTTGTGATATCTGTGTAATGAACTAATTGCTTGTCATATTAGTTTATCGGTAATTGAAAGGAGACATGTGATATCTGATTTGTTTCATAAATGTTATCAAGGGTCTTAGATTGATTTCACAAACACACACGTTTACATATTCCGTTCATTTTAAAACTGATTGTTTGTTTGTTTGTAGGTGATCTGAGGAGATTTGACAAGTTTCGGATACACGAACGAACAAATTTTCACTCGACTCATTGTTACCGGATTGTTGTCACTAAATCGGATATCTATCTGATTCAGTGGATTGACACTGGGATTGAATTGATTTCAGTTTGTGATTCGAAAATTTATTGTTGAAAATTTTTTTAGATAACGAAACATGGATTGTGAGTCGTATCGTGTTCAGAGTCCAGCAGATATTGCAAAGAAGAAATTTGATAGTTTTACGAGTATCAAGGGAGAGTCTACAAAAGAATTGATTGAACGATATTGCCATTTAGTTTTGGAGATGGAGAGATTGAAGATAACCAAGACTAATGAGCAATGGGTTGACAAGTTGGCAAATGTTTTACCGGGTGATATGTGGGGAACGTATTTGTTAGATTTGAGAAAGATATATTTAGACGTGAATTTAAGCTTGTTCATTGAAGAGATTGAAGCTAAAGAGCTTGAACTCCAAAAGATTGGAAAAATGAAGTCTGTTGATGAAAAATTCGAATCTAAGAAAATTGTTCAAGAGGAAGAAGAGCAGGTTAAAGACATTTCAGCTATCAAAGTTGAGAAGAAAGCTGAAGCTGGAAAGATGACAAAGAAGTGCTCAAAATGCGAAAAATTTGAAGCAGACAACGTTAAACTCTTGAAGGATGTGGAGAGTTTAACAGTGGAAATCAATCGTGTGAAGGATGAGAAAAGATCTGATGATAAACAGATTCTTGAAATGACAGAAAATTTTGAGAATTTGAAATCTGAAAATGTCAAACTGTTGAGTAGCATGAACAGTTTGACATTGGAAAACAAAATTGTTGACAATAAACTGAAAAATTTTGATAATGAAAAATCAAAAATGGAAAAAGATTTTCAAAGACAAATCAAGATTTTGGAAGATGAGAGAGATATTTTTGGTAAAGATAATCTTGAAAAACAAATTGAAATCAATTCTCATCTTGCTAAAATCATTCGGCTTGAAAAAGAAGCTAAAATTGATCGGATTAAAATTGCTGAGTTAGAAAGTAAGTTGAAAGGTTTTGTGACTTCTGCACCTTATGTGTGTCCAGAACCGATCAATTCAGATTGTGATGAGAAAACTGATGATGAAAATGAAAAAAATGAGGAAAAGAAATTAAAAGAAAAATTCCAAGGAACTGTTCTGCAATCGACTGAAAAGGGTGAATGCTCTACGCAAAAACCTTTGAAGAAGAAAGTGGAACAGAAACAAAAAGTTAAAAAATCAGAAAATGTTCAAAACCAGATTAAAAACTCATCAGTTCAGTCATCCAATCGTTATAAAAAACCACAAAAAGTTGAAAATTTAAACTCACAAAAAGTTGGTGATATGTGGTGCAGGTTTGACCACAATGCTTCAAAGCCAAATCCAGCTTTCAGGAGGAGTGATGATTACCACAAAGCCAGACAATGCTATGATCTGAGTGTTTGGTGTGAAGGTGGTGAATGGTACGATAACAGAGTGTGTTACTCTTGTGGTAGTCAAGGACACATTGCTGTTAACTGCCAGAATCAGTGGTTTGAGACGAGGAGATGCTATAACTGCCAAATCAAAGGACACATTGCAAGAGATTGCCCAATGAGATCAATGGGAAGATCGAGGGCTGAATCTCAGAAAGTAGTGAAGAAGAAATCAGTCAAGGTCGAAGAAAAGTCCGAAGATCAGAAAGTGAAGCTTTCACAAGGGCAGAAAGACCGACTGAGAAAGAAAAGAAAGAAGGCCAGAGAGTATCTGGAAAGGATTTTGTCCTCGGATACAACTGGTAAAACAGATAAAAGTTCTGATAAATCGTCTTGCTCACCAAAGAACAACAAATCAAGCAAAACGCATTCATCAGATACAAATCTGAGGACGAAAGAGGAGATAAAGAAGAAGAAAATGGTCGGCAATGAATCTGACATGTCAAAGTCAGACAAGCCACCTTCAGGCGATGAATCTGGCTCATCAATGTCAGACAAGCCACGTTCAGGCAATGATTCTGGTTCATCAAAGCCAGAAGAGCCGGTAGTTGAGGTAAAAACTGAGAATTCAGGTTTAACAATGGATGATGCAAACTATCCACCATTGTTGAACAAGAATTCTAAATCACCCAAGGACCGTCAGGCTTGGGTGAATCTGTTTAAATGAAAAACCTGACTTGCCGGAACTCCCAGGTTGGTAATTGGGGAGTAGGAATCGGCATATTTCTTGAGAAATTCACTCTGGTGATATTTTGACTTACAAGTGGTTATTCAAGGACATTAAGTTGTACTTGATTTAACTTTCTTACAAGTGGTAACTGTGTTTGTGATATACCTACAAGAAGTTGAAATCAATGTGATGAAAACCCCATGTTTGTGAAATGGCAAACAAAACTAATTTTCCGGAAAAACCATTTTGATTAAAACAAACTTAAGTGTTTTGAAATCATAATGGGAAAATAGTTTGTTGTCAGGGGGAGTTCTGATTGTTTACGCCAAGTGGATGGAGAATTGAAGCAATTCTCATCAGTTTGTCACTTTACTTTGTATAGTTTATTGCATTTATTTTCAAATTTTCCGGAAAATCAAAATTGAAACATATTTTGATTTTAGGGGGAGTAAAAATTTTAAAAAAATTAGAAAATTTGAAAAGTCAAAAACATTGAAAAATTCAAAATTGAGTTTTGTTGAGAACAAGAGGAAATGATAGTAAATCAGTGGACTATCACAGCATGCTAAAGAAATGAAATGTTAAAATGTGATAAACGGTCTCACTAAAGATGTGACGATAGGCTCAGCTAGACTAGTAGATTTGCGATAACGATACAAACTTAAATGAAAAAGCCTAGGTTCTAGTGGGAAACACGGTTGAAAGCATAGTACTTAGTTTTGTCCTTCTTGATTGCGTGCCTACTCAGTAATCGCTGATTGTCGAAAGACATAAAACTGGTTAAGTTTGTGAACTTTCACAACTTTGCTAAAAAGTCGCTGTGATTGTGCATTTTATTTTGCAAAGATTTAAACTTGTTTGATTTCTTTATTTTGTTTAAGCATCGGACATCCTCTGCGTATACGTGAGTATCGACCTGGATGTTGTTGCCTAAACGTTCTGCTTTATTTTCTTTGGTGTTTCGTTTAAGCTTTGGACCTCCTCTGCGTATACGGGAGTATCGACCTGGTGGTTAAAGCCTAAACAACTTCAACTTGTTTTATTTTCTTATTTTGTTTAAACATTGGACTTTCTCTGCGTATACGGAAGTATCGACCTGATTGTTAATGTTTAAACATTCTGCGTTATTTTTGCACATATCACAGTTAATGAAAGTTTAAAGGCATTACTTGAGTTAGTGTATTGCATGATGAGGGGATATGCTGAGATCGTGGGGTCCATAAGAGTTTAGTGCTATATTAATATACCTTAACGTATCGGTAAGCATTTTGAAAGTTTTTAGATTGAGCTTAAGAGGACAATTATATCGTCAATCAACGTGAATCGTTTAGAACTTAAAACGATTAAAAGCTTAACGGTGCTTGTGATGTGTCTCAAAAACTGATATGATCCTCTTACGCAAACTCACAAAAATATGTTTGTACATATTTTATTTCTGCATTACATTTCTTTTATCAAAATCCAAAAAGATTTTAGTGTGTTTTAGCCTAATTTTTGAAAAATCCAAAAAGATTTTCGACAACTGATGTTGAAAAGTTGATATTCAAAATCTCAAAGGCTAAACAAGATGAACAGTTGGTTTGGTTAAGATGATGAGAAGTTGAAAGATAATCCTCAATTGTTTAGATGATTCATTAATTTGAATCACAATATTGTGTGTTATATGTTTGAGAATCTTAAGTAAATTCTTTTAGAATCAAAATTATTTTGTCTTACGAGAGGTTGAGACGTGTAGGTGTTTTTTGATTCTTTGGCTACGGAAAGCAAGGCGTCGATCCCAAAAGCACGGAAGCTTGACGAAAGGGGGAGCCATAAAATACGGAAAGCCAGGTGTCGATCCCAAAAGCACGGAAGCTTGACGAAAGGGGGAGCCTGAAGAGACTACCGAAAGGGGGAGCTGAAGCTGAAAACAGATCCACCGGGATTCTGTTCAAGCAAGAGGAAGTCTGTGTTTGCTGAAGTAAAGAAGAATCAATAGAGAGAGAAAGAAAAGTCACTACAAGTTTGACTAAGGATTGACTTCGGCAATATCCAAGGGGGAGATTGTTGATGCATATTTTGTCTATCGCCTTCGTCAATCTGAACTGTAGTGAAGAATTGAAGAAACCGAGTCGTAAATGTCTAATATTTAGTGAAAAAGGCAAGGTGGCAAACTTGTAATTAATGAAGTTTCATTAAAGTTGCCTTGACCTATAAATAGGGAGTGTTAGTGTTATGTTTAAGACTTTTGCTCATTTGACATATTGAAGATCTAATTGTAGAGAGAGAAAGTCTAGAGAGAGAAAACTCTCTCAAGTGATTGTACAAGTGTATTTTCAATAGAATCAAGGTTCTAGTACGTTCTCGTGTGTTCGGTCACGCACGTTCACGGATTCCGCACGTCGAACGTGTTGTTACGCAATCGAACGGTGTCAAAACCGATCCTACAGTTATAATATCCTTGGAAATACCAGTCATATCCTCGTGCTTCCATGCGAATGTTGACATCCTGCATTTCAAAAAATTAGTCAATTGATCCTCAATATCGTAAGGGATATTGGTTCCCACGAGCACCGAGATATCTGGATTATTCTGATCCAGGATCACTTTCTTTACGTCTTGCTCTGAAGCCTCCATGATATCCTGGCCTCGAATCTTTAATTGCTATGCTGCACTAGGCTTTGTTGAGGATTTCATCGAAGAAGAATAACACTCCTTTGCTTCCTGTTGATCACTTTCCACCTTGACAACTCCCCAAGGAGTAGGGATCTTGATGCATTAATGGTTGGTTGACGGAACAGCTTTCATATCATGGATCCAAGGCCTACCTAATATAATATTATAGCAGGATAAGGAATCCATGACACAAAAGCGCTGCATTAAGTTGACCCCTTGAATATACACGGGCAACTTTATCTCTCCTACGGTATTCCTAGCTTCGCCACTGAAACCAACGAGCACAGTGGACTTCGAAGTAATGTCCATCGGAGATACATTCATCCTCTTCAATGTTTCCAGCTGGATTATATTGACTGAGCTGCCATTATCCACTAATATCCTGCGTACAAAATGGTTAGCAACATATAACGTTATTACTAAGGCATCTTGATGGGGATCCTGGATAGTATCCATGTCATCATTATCGAACGTGATGACTTTGTCAGTTGTGAGGGTTGACATCCTTGTCGACTTATCTCCCCTCTCTGCTTTGGCTTCCTTCGCGTGTCTTTTCGCCGCAAAATATGATGTGCCGCAGATGTCGGATCCTCCTGAAATAAAGTTAATTATTTTTGCATCCGCAGGAGGTGATGCTGCCCATTCAGGATCCTGACCCTTATTCTTCTTTCTTCCCAAGAGGACCTTCAAATATCCCTTACTCAAGAGATAGCTTATTTCTTTTCTCAAAGCGTTGCAATCCTCAGTAACATGTCCGAAGTCCTATTGGAAAGCACACCATTTGGACTTGTCCTTCCAGTCAGCCTTTTGTTGATTCTTTCGGGGCCATCTTGCTTTGTCTCCTAAACCCTGCATAGCATACATTAGTTTAGGTATGTTAACAGAAAAACAATATTCAGACAACTCAGGATACTCCTCAGGATCCTCGTCTTCAACAGCATTCACTTTTTTGCTATCATTTCTGCCACATGGGTTTGAGCGATATGGTTTATACGAGGATTCTGATTTCCTGTTGGTTGACTCATAGGTTGTGGACGAATTCATTCTCTCTTGCATTTTTTTATCATCCTCCAGCCGAATGTATCTTAAAGCCCTGTTACGAGCTTCGTCTAGATTCCTTCAGGGATTCATTACAAGATCCTGATAAAATTGAGAATCTTTTTGCAACCCCATCTTGAAGGCTTGCACAGCCGTTGCAACGTCAAGATATGGGATATCCAAGGATTCCCGACTAAACTTGTTCACATAATCACTCAAGGATTCCTGAGGTCCTTGAGTTATCCTGTAAAGGTCACTGGTTAATTTCTCAAAACTCCGGCTGCAAGAAAATTGACTATTAAATAAATTAACTAAATGTGCAAATGAAGTAATTGAGTGAGGAGGAACGTTTAAAAGCCATTTCAAGGTTGATCCTGTTAAGGTAGAATCAAAACCCTTGCACAAGCATGCTTCTTTGAGATCTGGGGGGATAGTGTTGATTTCCATCCTTTCTCTATACTGGGCAATATGCTCCTCGGGATCCGTAGTTCCGTCATAGAGTTTCATGTTGGGGGTTTGAAATCTTTTTGGGATTTCAGCATCACAAATGGGATATGTAAACCGGGATATCCTGTGGCTGTCCTGGGATACTTCAGTAATTGGCTGAACCACCCCAGGTACACTGGATATCATGTCCTTCAGTTTTTGAAGCTCCCTGGAAAATGCTGCATCCAGGAAAGATCCAACACCATTAGTAGCAAGAGTATTATTATTATTAGATACATTACCAGCTTAGGGATTCCAGCCATATCCTGAAGCATATCCTGAGCTTCTCACAGTTGATACTCTTACTGAAGAGGGTATCTCAGGAGTATGATTCTGGGAATGGCTAGGCACAATATTCCCCCGGTTATCCTCAGTATAAACTGCAGAACTGAAATTCAAAGCCCTGGGTTGCAAGGGAGTGACAGTATCTTCAGCAGGCCTACTCGGGCCAGATTTCAAGAGTTGTATCTCTCTCATCAGCATCTGATTAGTTTCCTACTACTGCCTCATCTGTTCCTGTACACTACCAAACAAATTTAGAATTTCTTCGTTAGAAGCCAAAACATTACCAGATCCTTGGATATTGCGAGCGGGAATAACATCCCGAGCCACATGACATTCAGTTCCCTGTGAAGAGGCTTGCATTCTCGGAGGAGGTGGTGGAAGTACCGAACCAATTGTTGCAGAGGTTGTGGCAGACACGGTGGAAGAGCTCATGTTTGATCTCGAGGCCGTTGAAAATAGTGTAGCAAAAAGTTTTGAAAATAGAAAACCAAGTAATGATTTTGCAAAAGTTTTTAGTAGAAATAACACCACTTGCCCCACGGTGGGCGCCAAATTGTTTTGGTCAAAAATTACCAAAGCAATTAAGTTATCAAATTAGTTAAGTGAGGTAGTGTGCTAGAAATGTGTGTTAAAAAATATGCTAGTTAAGTTATTTGCAAAAACAGTTTCAGGATACAGCTCAGGATATAGAGTTGTATTTGTGATCAAACAATGAGCAAAAATGTAAAAGGTGACACAGGATGTACGAGGAAAGCCCTTGATCAATCTAGATCGCCGGTACAAAACCTCGGGAGCTGACAATCGCAGCTGCCTTGTTCTTCTATTACTCCAAATATTAGGATACAGTGCAGGATATGATGTGGATCGACTAGGTGTTACAATGTAATTCGAGTACAAGTGTTTGAGTGTAGTGATTGCTTGCAACAGGAGAGTAAAATTATGCGTAACAGTGTGTACCTTAACCTGATTCGATCAATCTATTTATAGTAAAAAGAAAATAACTAACTATCCTATTAAACCGGGATGCTTCGAATATTCCTCAAGTGAACGTTGTAGTCCGTTTCTTCCAGGTTCAACATCTACCAGCTAACTGATTTGCCCGAGTCTCGAGGGGAAGAAGTCCTCCTGACCGTTAGAGACTTGCTACAATAATCTGCACGTGAGCTAATTGGTCAGTACCAGGATATCGTATCAGGATGTTACCAATATCCCGATCCGGTGGCCTGACCACAAATAAACAATCCACACCAGTCATCCTAAGATTTAAGAACTTATTTGCTATCTGTTCTTTTTCATTAGGAGGGCAGAATTTCCTTTCTACCATGTTCTTAAGCTCCTCGCATTCCATATTGTAAGTTCTATCACTTCCTCTAGACTGGAGGATAGTGTTCCACCATTCTAGTGCTGAATTCTTAAATAGATTAGAAGCAAACATTATCTTATCCTCTTTCGCACATTTACTTATTCTTAAGACTGCCTCGGTCTTTTCTATCCAGCGTAGAGATGCAACGACCCCTTCATTGCCCGAGAATTACATTGGTTTACAAGACCAGAATTCTTTGTAAGAACAATCGTAAGACACGGTTCTTCTTCTTTTGGGAATGGGCACTTGAAGTACGGGTCCATTGTTTACGCTGTTTGCAGGTTCAGAGGGTCACTTGCTATCATGTTTACTTTTATTTTATGCTTCCCTAACCGTTTGAATAATATATGGCATTGCATCTATTATTCCTTGTGCCACTACGTGTTGGATGGCACTGTTGTCCACTTGGTTTCCATTATTGTTGTTATTTGGGTTTCCGTTATCCGGGTTATTGTTACTCTGGTTATCGTTATTCTGGTTTTCCGAGTTATTATCTGAATTCTCTTGATTCACTTGGTCGGCCATCTGAATTTTAAACATTTACCACATATTAATATCACAAGATAATATCTTAATACGATCAATCACATGACACGCATCTTGATCAAAAACGTCGAGCATTGCGACTTTACTCTTTCTTATCTATTATACATCTACTACAAACTAATACTGAAATTTCGAAGTTACAATACTACTATGCATCTCAAACCACAAAGTGGTCTATACTACAACATATATGTATATATATTCAAACATATTATATATATTATTATATTATTATTATTACCAACTCCACCATCACCATTACTTGTCTGGATTCATCCAGTAATCCATATTGCACTCGTCATATTTCCAGACGAGTCGCTCTCCTACCTGCCTCATCCTCTCACTACTCTCTAAGATCTCTTCTCCGAAAGTTCAGAGCTCGTGCACATTTTCTTCACTCATTGGGGGTGCAGGTGCTGGTACTGGGTCTGGGTACTGGGGCATGGGATTCTCCTGAGGGTTCGGATTCTCTAAGATCTCCCTAATATATTCATCGTTATCGTAGTAGGGATCTAGAGGGTCCAGACCTGGATAGGCTGCTAAGTTCGGCATGGTTTCGTCTTTCAGGTGATAGCGTGGCACATAATCCCTATGATCATCAAACCATGGATCATAATCTGGGTCTAAGGGATTAGGGGTTGGTATCCTAGGTATCTCCTCTGGCTTGAAATCATGCATTTTTATCTCCATCGGCTGAGTGGGGAATAAAGGTAAGGGTTGTGGGGCTACTAATTGTTCCAGATTTGGGCAGCAGTAGTTGTTGCTAGGATATGAAAATTGGCTAAGCTCCTATTAAGCATATCCTGTGTAGCTTAGCGGCTGCTAGGACTCTTTGTTGTTGCAACTTTCGCATTCTTTTCCTACGCTCGAATGCTCCCTTACTGAACCATCCTTTCTTTTTTATGAGGGAATGGATCTTCAGACTGAGCCTTAAAGACAAACATCCCTTCTTCCTGATCAGCTGAATACCCAGAGAGGGTAGGCTGGGAAGAAGTACCTTCACTCCTAGGTGAATCAGACAACTGATGATACACGTCTGAGGGTCCTTGATCACTCATACTATAAACTAACAAATAGTCAAATAACACATAACAATAACATACAGATATGCACGTATTTCCGTAATTTATTTCCTAACAGTTTAAATAATATTTTGATGTCAGCAGAACACTTCTGTGGCTGAATCGGTGGCTTAGCTCTGATACCACCTTCTGTTGCAACCCCCGTCCCCTTATCTGTCCCGGGAACGGGCGGCCGCGAACACCAGTGTCGGTGGTATCATTTGTTTATCATTTTGGCAACGGAAATTTCATCAGGACCGTAGTTAGGAAATGTTTATCAGAGTAAAACCACCATATTTTATATTAATAACCACATGGGTAAAAACCCAAGTTTCTTATTACAACATGCTTATAGGGATAAACCCTATTTTATTGAATTTAAAACGTCGTCTTTTAGGTAACTTTTATAGCCACATTTTTCTAAGCCGTCAGTGCTCTCCAGCTGGCTTTTACATTTTGTTACCTGAAACGCATTTTAAAAACATTTGTCAGTGGGAAATACTGGTGAGTGAATCCCAGTTTAATCAAGAAGAGTTTTATCAATTAACACAGTATTGAGAGCGATCACAATGTTTATTTCTACACAATTACTCATTCAGTATTGTCAATCCTGACTGGTGGGTCATATTACACATTGGCTAACTCATTGTCCAATGGTAACGTGTTTCACATTTTGTATACAAAACCCCAACGTACCGGCAGTAATTGAAGAACTACAAAGACTCAATCACTGCTTAATCACACTGTAAAACATTTAAGGTTTTGAAAAAACAGTTACAAAAAGGTTTACAAAAAGAGGATAAACTCACATTGCTATCTTAGACTTCGTTTAAGGGTTTCCTGGTGTTAATCTATTAATTACACAAATGTACATATGTTAGTATAATAACCCTTTATTTATATTAACGATACCGTCCCCGAGACGGCATTCCAACCACTACGTCGGGCAGAACCACGACAGTCATTACGGAACCCTGGATCAACCGGGCAGCGTATCTAATACGTAACCGGGGTTATAATACTTACAACGGGGCAGAACTTCGTTATTTAGGGGGATATTATACCCGAGTATAGTGCCTACTATATAGTAATTCGAGAGAGAAAGTAAGAATTGAGCGACGAAAACTGAAGGCCCGATGCCCTCTTATATAGGGCCTGATTTTGGGTTTCACGCGGCCCGCGTAAGGTGAGACCTTGGGCTACACGGCCCGCGAGGCTCCCTAGACTAGGCCGTAGCCTTGCTGACTTGACACGTAGCTTTGACACGATTGTGACACGTGTCGGCACCGGGTGTCGCCCCGCCTTGGAGCTGTCGCGCCCCGCGTAAGATCTTTAAGAGATCTACGTGGCCCGCAAACAACATAAAATTTTGTTTTTATTTTATTTTTAATGATATTTCATATTTTTGGCTCGGTTTTCACATACGGGGTGTATTTTAGGACATATAGGGGTATTTTAAAATATATTAGGGTGTCAGAAAAATTCTGGAGGGTTGTTATATTCGAGATTTGGCACTAAAGGTCCCTCAACATCTTATTTCCCTTTTTAAACTTTCAAATGTTGCATTTTAAGCACAATGTTTCTATATATATTATGCTATGTTAATTATAAGGTACAAATATTATTTGTGACCAATCTTAGGCACGCCCGGCCGTGGGACCGAGTATCATAAAGTTCCCAGTTCGATTTAAACGGCCATTCAAGGTGTAGTTTCGTACATTGTTATTTCTAGTCCTTCTAACGCACATAAATGTGCGTAGTATCGTTTAACGATACCGACGCCTGACGTAACCCATGTTAGGAATTCTCGAGAGTATGATCGAATAACACGATGCTCCAGTTCGCTTAAATGACCTCTCAAAGGTATAGTTTTAGAGGTTGACGCTTTTGGTCCCTCTCACGCGCAAACTTGCGCGTATTATCGTTTATTAGCATCAAAGCCCTGTGCAATCCATATTAAGTATTTTCGAGAGTATGATTGCACATTATAATACTTCGGGTTCGTTAAAAGGTCATTCAGAGGTATAATTAAACATGTTGACGCTTTTAACCCCTTTAACTTGGAAACTTGCGCGTAATCTCACTTATTGGCGTAAAAGTCTTAAATGGGCAATATTAGGTATTCCCGAGAGTATAATAAATATCATGAAGCTCTCGGTTTATTAAAAGGTCACTCAGAGGTAAGAATTAACATGTTGACGCTTTTGACCCTACGACGCGCAAACTTTCCAATAATCATGCAAACGGCTCCTCTCGACCAATGAGTGGCTTAATTATAATTATGAATACCGTCTATTGTTATTCAGAGGCTTAGTTAAAGCATGTTAACATTTTTAGTCCTTTCGCATTCGAAGTTTTCAATTTTTCGCAAAATTAGTCCTTTATAGTCAACGTTTGACTTCATTAGGGTTTAGTACACGTGTCAACACATCATTGGACGTGATTTTACGAGGTGTTACACCGGATGAAGATCAGCCGATGAACAAGAACCGAACACACGTTAAATGAAGCTTTCGCGTTAAATCTTGTTGTGTTTTGTTATAAGTGATTTATGTAAACGCTTAAAACTATGTTTTTGGAATATTTTTAAACATACGGAAATGTTGGTATGAAAAGTTTTTGTAAATTCGAATTTTGAGTATTAAAATGCGTATTTTAAAGTTGTAATCGTGTAAATTTCCAATGTGGGTCTTACAAGTTGGTATCAGAGCCCTGGTTTAAGAGATTCAAGTATGGTGGGGAAAACAATGCTTGGACTTAAACCTTATGCTCTTGATAAAGGTTGGTGTTCGGTTCGAAGCTTGATCGCGAGGTCCGGTAAGTTGTTATACTGATATAGTATGAATGAAAGATGTTGTAAACCACGCCTAGGACTATCGTGTAATACACAATAACCCTAAAGAAATGGTAAAGGACCGGTTGGGGTCGGGAAATTTACTTGTGATAACAAGTAGTATAGGTGCCTTGTATTAAAGTACGGGCTTTTATAAATTGCATTATACTAATTTCTAGTGAATGTCTCAGGGATATAATTTCCGTACCTGAGGATGATGGGAATTTAAAAGTTTATCAATGAGATCATGGCAAGGTCCAAAGCATGACAAGAGGAGCATGCTTGCAAAGGACTAAGGTCAAGCGGTTAGACTGAAATAAAAGGGGGCAAAGAAATGAAGGCCCATCAGGGCGAGTATTACCCAGGTGCACACTTTTCTTGTATTATAATTAATTAAGTGCAACATTCACATGGTGAATGGTAGAAATGTACAAGATAAAAGTTTGGGAGAAATCTGGACGGGATAATCATCCAGGATGATATTCCCGAAAGGAATTTGGGTGGGTAATAAGCATTATTCACAATGTGAATAACAAACATACATAAAAGGTCCAAACATAGAAACTTGGATGGCGGTTGTTATGGGTGAAATTCTGAGCTCATATCCTGGATAATATCTTAAATTATATCTTGCTTATCCGATATATGTTCATATCTGGGATGCTGATGCAGGATATTGGTAACATCCTGAATGGTATCCTTAGGATTACTAACGGATTATGTGCAGGAGTACGAGTCCAAGCTGGTAACGTTAGTGAAGACCCTTTCCCCGGAAGACTCGGTCTAAGTCGTTCAAAGGAAGACGTTGGAAGCCGCTTTACTCGGTCCATAACGTTAACTATGGAATATTCGGAAGCATCCCCGATTTATAGGAGTCTTTGTTTGTATGTTATAGCTATAAATAGATGGATAAGTCAGATCGAATAGGACATCACAACTACACTCGCTACTCTCACACACTTACTCTCTCGCAACTTTCACTTTCACAAAAAGCAGTGTAACACTTAGCGATCTGATCAATATCCTGCACTGTATCATGACGTTTAAAGCAATAAGAAGAACAAGGCAGCTGCAATTGTCAGCTCCCGAGGTTTTGTGCCGGCGATCTAGATTGATCAAGGGCTTTCCTCGTATATCTCGTGTCACCCCCTTTACTTTTTTGCTCATAGTTTGATCGTAGATACAGCTCAATATCCTGAGCCGTATCCTGAAAACTGTTTTTACAAATAACCCAATCAGTATATTTTTAACACATTTTCTTAGCACACTACCTCACATAACTAATTTGATCACTTAATTGCTTTGGTAATTTTTGACCAAAACAATTTGGCGCCCACCGTGGGGATAATGTCACTCCTTTACTGCCCAGGGCCTTGAACTTCAGCTCGGTCGTATATGTTTTGGTCAAAAATTACCGAAGCAATTTAGTGATCAAATTAGTAAAGTGAGGTAGTGTGCTAAAATGTGTGTAGAAAATATGCTGGTTAAGTTGTTTAAGAAAACAGTTTTTAGGATACGACTCAGGATATTGAGCTGTATCTACGATCAAACAATGAGCAAACAATGAGCAAAAAGTAAAGGAAATGACACGAGATGTACGAGGAAAGCCCTTGATCAATCTAGATCGCCGGCATAAAACCTCGGGAGCTGACAATCGCAGCTGCCTTGTTCTTCTTATTGCTTAAACTTCAGGATACAGTGCAGGATATAGACCAGATCGCTATGTGTTACAATGTTTTTGTGTGAGAGTGAAAACTTGCTAGAGAGCGAGTGTTAGAGTGTAACGAGTGCAAAATGTGATGTCCTATTTGATCTGGTATACCCGCTTATTTATAGTAATGAATTACAAACAATAATCCCTACAAATATGGGGTACTCCGAATATTCCATTGTGAACGTTATTGACCGAGTAATACGGCTTCAACGTCTTTATTTGAACGACTTGGACCGAGTCTTCAGCGGAATGAGTCTTATGAACGTTGCCAGCTTCTAACCCACGTACCTGCACATAATCCATTAGTAATCCTGAGGATACCATTCAGGATGTTACCAATATCCTGAACAAGCATCCCAGATGTAAACAGATACTACATAACCAAGATATAAACCAAGATATTTTCCAGGATATGGGTTCAGAATTTCACCCATAACAATTGTCCCCAAAAATGTTACCGTTTGATATCCTACACTAACGGTTACATTTTTCACGGTGGCCGAGGTAATTAAGAGATAAGACCATTGATGTGACAGCTTTCAACCACCTGGCCTATATTTACTCATCATGCCCCATATCTTCTCATCCTCATCTCCTTTTTTAATCACAATCGACAAGGAAAAAGGTAATATTCTCTCCCTCATCTTCACATTCATCTTTATCATCTTTCTCCGGCGAAAAACTCAGGCGACCAAATGCCCAGGCAAACAAGGTCCAGTTCAGGTGACTCGGCTCCCACATTCATCCAACAGAATCTTCTCCAAGAACCGGAGAATGAGACATGCACCTTTGACAGTGCCCACCTGTCAGCCTTGAAATCCTCCGGTATCTTTCCGGAAGGAACTATATTCCGACCCTTTGATAGAGAAATCCGGTCAGATATGGTTTCCAACGAGTGGATATGTTTCAATGCCTTCCCCTTTACCTTAGGGTTACGATTCCCCTTTCCGGACTTCATCACCGAGTTCTTTAATATCACCAAAATTTCTTTCAGCCAAACCATGCCAATGCTCTGGCGTGTTTTGTCTGTTCTTGACCAAATCAAGAGAAACCATATACCTGACCTTTCCGTCCATGATCTCCCTTTAGCCTACAAGCTTAGATGCCATGGCTCATCTAGATTCCTATTTTATTCTACTTCCGGTGACCCATTGATACTTCGTGCCACCAGGAACGAGGATGGTTGGCAATCCAAGTTTTTCTTTGTAAAAAGGGATTCAATCCCTGGTGGAACGGATTATCCGATGAGATGGTTGAGAAAGGGTAGGACTTAGGGTTTAAGAATGATCATGTCTCTTATTCTGTCTCATATCCTGAGCTAATGAATTTCATTTTCTCTGTTTGTGTATGCAGCTGATTTCAGGAAGATCGCACCTCCCCTTGCTGATTCTCAAAAAAGAATAGATGCCATCAGACTGCTTTCAGAAACAGAGAGAAGCTTTAATCCATCTCCACCAACTCCAAGCCCTCTTTCAAGCGCAAACATGTCTGGTAAGAACCCTGCAAGATATTCTGTACACACATGTTTTTATTTGATATTCTTAGGAGAGATTTAGAATTTTACTCCCTGTGTGCAGATTCCAGCAAAGTTCCAGTCTATCTAGACCTTGATGAACTCGACAGCTACCCAACTCCAGCCACAGTCAAGAAGGAGACTCCTGCTGCTACTAGCTCCAAGCCACTCCCGGCTCCCAAGGCCAATCCAAGAACTCGTGCTTCCACAGCAAAAAAGAGGAAAGGTCTTGAAGTCACTGCTCCAGGTTCAGAAGGGTTCTCCTATGATGAACTCAGTTTCTCTGATTCCTTAGAGCCAATGACATCCTTTCTTAACAAGGTAATATCCTGACACATATCCTGCACATATATCCTGCACGTATATCCTGATCAATATACATATTCTAACTTATACCTGTAATTGATGTGCAGGGCCTCCAGCATTTTCTCCACTTGTACAATGACGCTTGTGGTACTGTGGCACTCCATGAAGCCAGGATCAAACAGCTCGAAAGCACCGTTGCTGACCAAGGTGCCATTGCTGAAGCGAAGACCCGGCACTACGAAAGCCTGCTGAAGAAGGTCACCCAAGACGCCGAGGTCAAACTCGCCACCGTTCAAATGGATCATGATCAAGCCTTGGTCAATTTCCGGGAGGGAATCAAGGCTTCTGCTATCGTCTCCCTATTACAAGCACGCATCAAGATGGCCTACGAGGCCAAGGAGACGGGCCTTGTTTGTCCATCTTGGCCAGTTGAATCCTGGGTGGCCAAACTAAAGGAGCTTGGAGGCAAAGCTGTGCCACTTCCTGTTGAGGCTGGTGAGTCTTCTAAGTCAGCAGAGGTGGTGGTCCAGGCTGGAGACAAGAAGGATGCTGGAGCTGATACTGGGATGGATGCTGGTGAGGATGCTGCTCAGGATGCTGCTCAGGATGCTGGTGCTAGGAAATCTGAGAAGGTTGGAGAAGATGCCACTGTGTGAGGGCATTCAGGTGGGCGATGATGGATATACGTGCCAAGGCCGGAGCCCACCTTTTTGATTTCGAATGTTGGTTTGTAGTCCCAAAACAATTTACTTTTCCGCACTTTACTTTTCTTCACCTGAACAATTTACCTTTTCTGCATGCTTTTTTGAACAATACAACAGTTGGAGGTGGATGGGTCTCGGTTTGAGATGAAACCTTCAACTGTTGTGTAAATAGGGTAAGGAACTATTAGTGCTCTTAGTGGATGGGCCTTGTTTTGAGGTGAAACTAAGAGCACATCTTTTGGTATGTTAATAATATAACTACTCTTTTGACTTTATTATTATTGTCATTAACATACAAATTTTACTTGTGAAAATTGTTTGGTTTGAACATTCTTAGGAACATATATCATAAATGTATCCTGGGAGATATCCTGAAAGATATCTTGAAAAGGATATTGAAATACAACCTATAAATTGTCCAAACAAAAAGGAGAGATCATACCAGAGATTCTTAGAGAATCAATTCCAATCATAAGTTTGTCCCCAGTGCATACTTATAAACTTGGATCCATCCTTTGAACAGTATAATGTATGTCCCCTGTGTTTGATACAGAAATGCAAATATATTCATACTTCGATTTGAATAAATTCCGAACACCCAAGGGCAGAACCCCTGATATCCTGAAATGAATCCTTAGCATACTGGGGATAAACCCTGATATCTGGGGATAAACCCTAAATTTCATGCGCTACAGGCGAGAGTGTATAAACTCCAATTCTTAGAAAGGCGAAAACCTTTAAACCTTAGAGAGTATGAAAATACTCTTTCGTGAGAGAGGGTGATCAATCCTCATATACCTTCCGGATCCAGGATATAGCCAACAGTAACGAAATTGTCAGCCACTTTTACATGAACTGGTCCCGCTACCTTGAACTATACCTAGATAACTTGCGCTCCAGGCGAGGTGTTTAAACCCAATTCGAAAGAAAGGTGAATACCTTTAAACCTTTGAAGGGACTAGGGTCCCTTAAACGTGAGAGAGGGGGCCAATCCTCTAATCTTTCGACTTATCCTGAGTACATATCCTAGAGCTATATCCTGAAACATATCCTGCAAAACAATCGTAAACTAAGGTGGGTGTTAGCTTGGCTAACACCCCTCCGATGCCTAAGTCAGTATTGGGTTCAAAATAATAAACAAATATATTTAAAATAAATAGAATACATACCATTCTGAGATAGACATTAAATTCTACTCTTACTTGAAATAGAGCTTTAAATGTATTGCATTCCAGGATCTTGGTAGCATATCCCCTTCCATACTCTTGAGTCGATATGCTCCTTTCCCTGCTTCTGACTCAACTTCATATGGTCCTTCCCATTTCGGAGCTAACTTGCCATCGGCAGGATTAATGGTATTTTGAAAAGCTTTTCTTAGCACCCAATCACCAACTCGAAATCTTCTAGTCCTTATGTTCTTATTATATGCTATGGATATTCTTTATTGATATGCTGCTATCCTTAGTCTTGCTGCGTCTCTTTTTTCATCTATAGTATCTAAATCTTGGCACAAGACTTCAGGATTTTGTTCAGGATTCTGTAGCATAGATCTTGCAGTAGGTATCGTCATTTCTGTTGGAATCATTGCTTCTGCTCCAAATACCAAGGAAAACGGGGTTTGGCCAGTTGCATTCTTCACCGTTGTCCTATCAGCCCACAAAACAAAGGGTAACTCTTCTGCCCATCTTCCTTTTTTGGCTCCAAGTCTCTTCTTTAAGTTATTGACTATTACCTTGTTCGAGGATTCAGCTTGTCCATTCGCTTGAGGATGTACCGGAGTAGACGTGATCATTTTGATTCCCCAATTCTTGCAAAAGTCAGTAGTCCTTTTGCTTATAAACTGGGGCCCATTATCACAAATGATTTCAGCTGGTACTCCAAACCTAGTCAGGATATTCCTCTTTATGAAGGATACTACTTCTTGGTCTCTAACTTGAACAAATGCTTCACCCTCAACCCACTTAGAGAAATAATCCGTCATTGCTAACATAAATACTTTTCCTCCCGGAGCTTTTGGTAACTTCCCTACTATATCCATCCCCCATTTCATGAATGGCCAAGGGGAAACTACAGGATATAGTGGTTCAGCTGGTTGATGTAGTATGTTACTATGCCTTTGACATGCATCACATCTTCGAGCATATTCTGCAGCATCTTTCCTCATTGTTGGCCAAAAGTATCCTGTCCTCAATACTTTCGAGAACAATGATCTGCCCCCAGTGTGATTACCACAGTCCCTTCATGTATATCCTGAAGTACTTCTTTGGCTTCATGATCCTCCAAGCACCTTAAATATGGTCCTGCAAGAGATTTCTTGTATAAAATATTATTTATAATAGTGAATCGTGATACCTTCATCCTAAATGCCTTAGGATTTTCATTTTCGGGGATGTGTCCATCTTTGAGATGTTTCAGAATTGGAGCTGTCCAGGATTTAGGATCCTGTTCAGGATATTCCACTCCAGGATCCCGAATACCCGCTACTTCTTTATCCTGAGGATTCGTTGCAGGATATATGACATGTAATATTGGTATTTGGGTCCCTCCAGGTATCCTGATCGATGATCCCAAATTTGCTAAGGCATCCGCTTCAGCATTTTCCTCCCTTGGTACCTGTTCAAGTGTAAAAACATCGAAATATCCTGCTAATTTTTTGAGAATATCAAGATATTCAATCAATTTCTCACCCTTAACTGCATAGGATCCATTAAAATGGTTAGTAATTAACAAAGAGTCAACATATACTTGTAAATTTTTGATACTCATGTTCTTAGCCAACTCTAATCCTGCAATTAAAGCCTCATATTCCGCTTCATTATTGGTAGCAGGAAATTCACACCTAATAGCCTGGGGTAATATGTCCCCCTGTGGCGATTTTAGTAATATTCCTAATCCTACTCCTCTTATATTAGATGCACCATTAGTATATAATGTCCAGGATCCTGAGGATTCTCCTAACTGTTGAACTTCTAGGTCTACCTCATCCTGAATGTCACTACTAAAATCAGCCACAAAGTCAGCTAAAGCCTGAGACTTTATGGCATTCCTAGGTTCATATACTAAATCATAAGCACTCAACTTTACTGACCACTTAGCCATCCTGCCTGACATCTCTGGTTTCCTAAGCACATTTTTGACAGGATAATTTGTTTTAACATGAATCCTATGAGTCTCAAAATAATGTCTAAGTTTTGTTGATGCCATAACTAATGCTAGTATTAATTTTTCCAAATGAGAATATCTAGTTTCAGCATCTAACAAGCTTTTACTAACATAATAAACAGGATATTGCTGACCTTCATGGTCCTTTACAAGGACGACACTTACAGCATTCCCTGATACTGCGAGATATAGGGATAGTGGTTCACCATTCTCAGGCTTCATCAGTAGAGGTGCGGTTGAAAGATACTGCTTTAAATCCTGTAGGGCCGCTTCATGCTTCTCACCCCATTCGAATTTTCTGTTCTTCTTCAGGATATCATAAAAATCTTTACATTTTTCTGAGGATCTTGAGATAAATCTATTTAATGCTGCCACTCGCCCTGTTAATCGTTGAACATCCTTCATATTTGAGGGCGATTTAATATCCAAGATGGCTTTGATCTGCTCCGGGCTTGCTTCTATTCCTCTTTTGGTCACCATATATCCTAGGAATTTTCCTGCCCCCACTCCAAAATGGCACTTAGCAGGATTCAGCTTCATGTTATACTAATCCAGGATATCAAATGCTCCTTTAATATCCTGGAGGTGATCCTGAGCTTTCTTTGATTTTACCACCATATCGTCAATGTACACTTCCATGGTGTCCCCCAGTTTGTCTTTGAACATCATGTTTACCAATCTTTGGTATGTTGCACCTGCATTTTACAAACCAAAAGGCATAGCTGTATAACAATAAATACCTGTTGGTGTCATGAAGGCAGTGTCTTCCTTGTCAGAAGGCTCCATTTGGATTTGTTGAAATCCTGAGGATGCGTCCATGAAGGTCAGCATTTCATGCCTGGCAGTAGCATCTACCATTGCATCAATGTGGGGAAGAGGAAATGGGTCTTTAGGACAAGCTTTGTTTAAGTCTGTGTAGTCTACACAAACTCTCCATTTCCCATTTTTCTTCTGTACCACAACTACATTTGCTAGCCACCTTGGGAACTTAACCTCTCTAATCATTCTGGACTTCAATAATCTCTCAACTTCCTCTTGAATAATCGTATTCCGCTCTGGAGCAAACTTCCTTCTTTTTTGTTGAACAGGCTTGAATGATTTATCAATTCCAAGCTTGTGGGTGATGATGTCTTTGGATATGCCTGTCATATCCTCATGCTTCCATGCAAACGTTGACATCCTGCATTTCAAAAAGTTAATTAACTGTTCTTCAATATCCTGAGGGATATTGGTTCCTACGAGCACCGAAATATCGGGGTTATCCTGATCCAAGATAACTTTCTTCACATCCTGCTCCGGATCCTCCACGATATCCTGGGCCCGCGTCTTTAATTGCTATGCTGCACTAGGCTTGGTTGAGGATTTCATCGAGGATGAGTAACATTCTTTCACCTCCTGCTGATCACTATCAACTTTGATAACTCCCCAAGGGGTAGGTATCTTGATGCATTGGTGATACGTTGACGGCACAGCCTTCATATCGTGAATCCACGGTCTTCCTAGTATGATGTTATAGCAGGATAGAGAATCCATCACACAGAAACGTTGTATCGAGTTGACTCCTTCAACGTATACTGGCAAATTTATCTCTCCCACTGTGTTTCTAGCCTCTCCACTGAACCCAACAAGCACGGTAGACTTTGAAGTGATATCCATTGGAGATACATTCATTCTCTTCAGCGTCTCTAGTTGGATTATGTTGACGGAGCTGCCATTATCAACCAATATCCTGCGTACAAAATGGTTAGCCACATATAATGTTATTACCAGAGCATCATGGTGAGGATCCTGGACAGTATCCCTGTCATCAGCATCAAATGTGATCACTTTGTCAGTTGTGAGGGTAGTCATTCTGACAGGTTTGTCTCCCCTTTCGGCCTTAGCTTCTTTTGCATGTCTCTTTGCTGCCAAATATGAAGTCCCGCAAATGTCGGATCCTCCCGAAATGAAGTTGATTATCTTGGCTTCCGCGGGAGGTGATGCTGCTCGCTCAGGATCCTTCTCAGTATCCTGACCCTTATTCTTCTTTCTTCCTAAGAGATCTTTCAGATATCCCTTGCTTAGAAGATAGCTTATTTCTTTCCTTAGGGCAATGCAATCCTCAGTCACATGTCCGAAATCTTCATGGAAAGCGCACCATTTTGATTTATCTTTCCAATCAGCCTTTTGTTGACTCTTTCGAGGCCACCTAGCCTTGTCTCCCAGACCCTGGATGGCATACATCAATTCAGGAATGTTAACAGAAAAGCAATATTCAGACAACTCAGGATATTCTTCAGGATCCTCATCTTCGACAGCATTCACTCTTTTGTTTTCATTTCTTCCATATGGCTTAGGCCGATATGACTTGAATGAGGATTCTGACTTCCTGTTAGTTGACTCATAAGTGTTAGATGAGTTCATCCTCTCTTGCATCTTTCTGTCATCCTCCAATCGAATATATCTCAGGGCCCTGTTCCGAGCTTCATCCAAGTTCCTGCATGGGTTCATTACAAGGTCTTGGTAAAATTGAGAATCTTTTTGCAGCCCCATCTTGAAAGCTTGCACAGCTGTTGCAACATCAAGATGTGGGATGTCTAAGGATTCTCGGCTGAACTTGTTCACGTAATCCCTTAGGGATTCTTGATGCCCTTGTGTTATCCTGTAAAGGTCACTTGTTAATTTTTCAAAGCTTCGACTACAAGAAAACTGGCTATTAAATAAATTTACTAAGTGAGCAAAAGATGTAATCGAATGCGGAGGAACATTCAAGAGCCATTTCAAGGCTGATCCTGTTAAGGTGGAACCAAAACCCTTGCACAAGCATGCTTCCTTGAGATCCGGAGGAATAGGGTTAATCTACATTCTTTCCCTATACTGAGCAATATGCTCCTCAGGATCCGTAGTTCCATCGTAAAGCTTCATGTTGGGGGTTTGAAATCTCTTTGGGATCTCAGCATCACAAATAGGATATGCGAAGCGAGATATCTTGTGGCTGTCTTGGGACACTTCCGGAATCGGCTGGACCACTCCAGGTACACTAGATATCATGTCCTTCAACTTCTGAAGTTCCCTAGTGAGTGCTGATGTTACACCTGTATCCTGCAAAGATCCAGTATTGTTAGTAGCATGAGTATTATTATTATTTGACACGTTACCCGTTGGAGGATTTTGCCCATATCCTGAAGCATATCCTGAGCTCCTCATGGTTGACATCCTGACCGAGGAAGGTATCTCAGGAGTATGATTCTGCGGGAGGCTGGGCATAATATTCCCCCTGTTATCCTCAGTATACACAGCTGAACTAAAGTTCAAAGTCCTGGGTTGCAATGGAGAGACAATATCCTCAGCAGATCTGCTCGAGCCAGACTTCAGGAGTTGTATTTCCCTCAATAGCATTTGGTTTGTTTCCTGTTGTTGCCTCATTTGTTCCTGCACAATTCCAAATAAGGTTAGAATTTCATCATTAGAAGCCAAAACAGGAGCAGATTCCTGAACACTGCGAGTAGGGATAATATACTGAGGTCTTGATGAAGCTGTCATCCTTGGAGGAGGTGGTGGAAGCACCGAACCGGTAGTAGTAGAAGTCGTAGCAGACACTGTCACACCCCGACCGCGTAAAACAACAACTCGCGGCGGAAACATCGGGGCGTGTTGCAACAGAATTAATGTTTCATAACCATGGATATCAAAAGTGTTTCGTTTTATTAAACATTGAGTAATTACATCGTCTGGAAATCTAAATACACTAATTAACATAGTCTATCATTGTTATTGAGTCACTAAGGCCTTGTCCAGTCCTATGTGAGCATGCATCTTATCAATCGATATCATCCAACAATACCTGAAACATATGTGAAAAACGAGGTCAGCAAAGAAATGCTGGCGAGTACATAGGTTTTGTAGGAGTGTCGAAATCATGGCTAGTTTAGATGTTGCAATACTTTATTTAAAAAAAACTTGTTTTGAAAAGAGTATAATATTGCAACTTAATTAACCAACTCAAATCAAGCGGGTTATAATTTGTAAAACCTCGTAGCCATGACTCTTAACCCAAAAACATTTGTTTTAGTAAATTGTTTGAAAAACAATGATAAGTTCAAGTGATAAGTATAAATAAGAGAATAATGCATGATTAAATGAATAACCATGTAAAATGAGTTTGTATAAGATAAGTTGTTTGTAAATAAATGTCTTGTGAAAAGTATGTTACTTGTATAAAATGTTCTATGTCTCAAACTGAAATGATTCAAATAACGCTACCATATGTAATACTATACAAACACTTATATATAGGAAGTACCAGCGGCGTATCCACCATGCTTGTATCATATTACATACGCATCGTTACTTAATCACTTAATCAAACCAAACCAAACAATGTAAAATGTTCACGTCAAGATGTAAATCGTGTAATATGTATAAATGAATAATATCGTATATCGCTTTGAAACCAATCGTTTACTCAATCGTTAAAACATCGTGTGAAACCCAATCGTAAATCGTTTAATTCGTTTTAGGTCGTGAAACTACTTAAATGATCGTCTCGCTAATAACATCCAAACCTTCGTGACTCGCATTAATAAACCCTTGCCAAAGGATAAATTAACAATTCGCATTAATAAACCCTTACCAAAGAGTAAATTAACATCTCGCATTAATAAACCCTTACCAAAGAGTAAATTAACAATTTCAGATTCAGTCGCTACCACTACCCCCACACATAACCACGGGTGCAGTAAATAACGGGATTTGTCAGATCCTATGGTACCATAACCTAATACTGGTCGGCTTGATCATTGCTAATGAATGTCATTTGTTATGTAAATACAACCAACAAGTTTGTTCACTTTTTGAAATCGTTATTAGTTTTGTACAAATCGTCTTAATTGTTTTTGAAACCATCGTTATAACATCGAAAACATTTAGCACATATGAGTCACCCCAAAACAATTGAAAACAGTAAAATAGGGGAAGAATGTACTCGCCTGGGAGTGCTTAGGAGTCTTGAACAACTACCAAGTAAGCTAGAGGAGTCCCGGAATCAAACGGCTCCTAATATAGGTAACTATGTTAAATAACCGGACCTAAATCGGAAGACTGGGTAGCATTAGGGTTTGTAAACCAAACGAGTGTGGAGACTCGTGTGATATGGTTTAACAAAGCCTACATACTAAATGAAACTTAACCTAAATACTTTCGACCCATCGCGACCCATTAAGGTAACATATGCTACTTTAACGCGTCGTGCGCGTGAAACGCGTTCGGACCGCCTAACTAGCCCTATGACAAGTGTTATATGCCTAAACATGTTACATAATCAGTTATGTGACGAAAGTTTAGGTTACATATGCTTAATTACCAATTATACATGAAAAGGGTATTCTGGTAATTTACCTAAGGCATATAAATTACCTATCATACAACTACTTAAACGTCGTGACCATAAGGTATAACCTCGGAAGGTTATTCCCTACACTATGGTCACCTAATGTGTTTGGTCAGATCCTAATGATCGACCAAACTGGGTCGGGTTCGAAGGTATAGGCGATTTATTAGATCGCCTACCCTACGACCCTAGACAACGTGGTAATCAGTAGGCATAGTCCCAAGGGACTATGACCATCGTGATTACAATCACGTTGCGAAGTTCAAACGAACTTCGCATTGACCATTACTGGTCAACGCTGAAAGTCAAACAAAGTTTGACTTTCTGACTCGAAAAGCAGGAAAAATAAGGAAAAGAACGAAAGAATACTTACCCAGGGTCCCCGAATGCTAATCCCGATCTAAGAAACTCCGGTATGAAACGATAGTTCCAACTTAGAGCTCCAATGATCAGATTTGTGGGTTTTGAAGCAATGGGGGGGGGGTGGGTATTTATAGAAAAGGTAGAGCCGTTAGGATCGTTTCTTGTATGTCGTGCCACGATCCTGAGCCGTACACTTGTCACAAAGTTGTGGTGGCTAGAAACTAGTTCTTATCCGCTGACTAGACGATAAGAAACGTGTGGACACGAATCGATCAGCTGCAACTTGCAACCAGAACATTGAATCTGGCCCAGTTTAGGCAGTCGCGTAGCGCGACAGGTGAGCCTCTAGGGCTCGCGCTACGCGACACCCTCACCTGATCCAGAAAGTTTCAAAAGTTACAAGTTTGGTCCCTGCACGTGTTTCAAGGCATTTCCGACACTTCCAAGGCCCGTAAAGCCAACTTTAAGGCCCTCAAATGTTGCCTAAACATTGTGGACATGAAGCATGCTCAAAAATATGCCGGGTGATGGTTCGTTTGGTCGTACGAACGCGATGTTCGCTTAATTACGACGAAATGCGCACAAGCGCGAAAAACGATCCAAATGACGCGACGAATGGATTTTTCTTAAGGCGAACACTAAAATATAATGTAGTCATGCTTACATAAATTTTTGGATGTCCAGATGTATCCAGAACGTAAGATATGCGCGAAAATGCAAACTTGTGCACTTTTTGACACTTTTAGTCCCTGAATGACCCAAAAGTTTATTTTAGCACACCGAACACCTCAAAGCTCATTTCTAAGCTATGTAAGGGATATTTATGGTATGTTTAACTTATGGTCATGTTCCAGAATGTCTGTTACAGTTCAAATTGGCATACTTTCGTAGTTTGTCAACTTTAGTCCCTGTAAGCGATTTAACTTTGATTTCACCACACCAAACCTTCCAAAACTTATGTCTAAGTTATGTCAAGGTTATTTAAGGTATGTTAAGCCTATTTCACTATTCCGGAGTGTTCGTTGCATTAAACTGGTTATATTTACGCATCAGAGCGCGTATAACCTTCCAGAAAGTGATTTAGGGTTTGAAATTGAACAAGAGTTGATATGTGTAAACGATACACATATTTTTACAAATCCCAAGTATGAAATATAATATTTCATTGGTTTGGTATCTGTTTGATGGCCGTGAAGGCACAGGTGTTACAGTCTCCCCTACTTTAGGAAATTTCGTCCCGAAATTTATTTAGAGGAAACTTGTAAGAATTTAAAACATGAAGTTGAAAAGATCAAACAACATTGGTTAGGGTTCTTGAACTTCTAGTAACCTTAATAACATTATGTTTGAAATGTAAGAGGGACACTTATATACAAGTATATGAAGCGTTATTGGTGCGTCCACCATGCCTCCATTACATCGTTCTCATTTTGTTATTGTTGTCACTATCGGTTCCTTCACATAATAAATCTTACTGGATTTCTGTGCACTAAATTTCATAATTATGTGCGCATTCATAATTAGAGAATTCCTTGCACAGTTCACACAGTCTATTTTATAATGTGTAGGGTAAAACCAAATGAACAATCCTGTGATGAGCGTGACTTAGACCGCCATAGAGTCCTTTAGACTAAATCAATAAATGATTTAAATAGACTATCAAGGAGTCTGTCCAGCTACATCATTAGATGTCATTCTTTAACCAGATTGCGAATCAATCTTTTGACTAGACCACTAAAAAGGGTCTGGAGTGGTACTATAAAATCCAAGGGTCTTAACTACAACGTAGAAGCCCATTAAGGATTTAAAGTAGTACCTTTAGAATATCCTACTATGAATCCCTCATATAAAGATACGAAAGATTCTATGAGGATTTGAAAATTGGATCACACAAAACATAGAGGAGAACATATACCACATAAACACATAATCGCATAATTGTATAATCGTTAAATCGCAAAATCGTTTAATCGTTTAATTTGTTATCGTTGGACACGGGTATTTAAAGCATACAAGGAGTCAAATCCTTAATTGCGGTAATTTGGATTGATCCAATATGAATACCCTGCTTGTTGACTACATGACCCAAAAACTGAACTTCTTTAAGCCAAAATTTCCCCTTGGAGGATTTAGCGAAAAGTTTGTTCATTCTTTAGGGGTTCCAATGTCAACGAAGGTGTTGATCGGGATCGGCTCAGGTATGAATAGATCAAGGTGTCATTAATAACAATGACGAACTGATCCAAATAAGACTTGCAGACTCTATTTATTAAGTCCTTAAAGATGGCTGGAGTATTTGTCAACCTAAAAGGCATGACTTTAAACTCGTAATGGCCATACTTCGTGCCGAAAACCGTTTTGGGAACATTTTCTTTGAGAATACAAAGTTGATGATACCCAAAATGCAAATCGATCTTGGAAAAGCATGAACGCTATGCAGTTAATCGGAGAAATCGTTGATTTAAGGTAGGGGATATCGATTCTTGATGGTAAGCTTACTAGGCTTACGTTAATCGATATACATTCGAAAAGATCCATTTTCTTTTTACAAGGAGAACAGGAGTTTTGCCAAGGTGAAAAGTTCAGACGGATGAATCCTTTATCAGACAACTCTTGAAGCTGTTTTGATAATTCTTGCATCTCGAACGGTGCAAGACGATAAGATACTTTAGATTTAAAAGAATCAAGTGTTTGAGGTTCTTAGGGAGATCACAAGTGATCATAAAAAAAATGACAGAACCACACGAGTAGTTTTGTCTTCGTGTTAACATCATAAGGTTGAATCAAACATTCATACAATTGCATTAGTTAAAAATAAAACCACAAATTTTATTTATATAACATCCGCATTGTTTTTAAATGTTACAAGATAACAACCAGAGGAAATACAAAATGCTAATCGTTCATCGCTGCATCGTTGATAGCCAGCCTTATTGATGTTAAACACTCAACCATGTGCTGGATTCACATTAACGTTGGCGTTCGCATTTGGGTTTGCGTTAGCATTTGCATTCACCGGTCTTGGGCAGTTGTGGCGGAAGTGACCAATCTCTCCGCAGTTGAAACATGAACCCAGTGGGAATCTCACAGCATTCCCTTGAACCGGAGCTTGAACCTGAGCAGCCTGATTTTGTCCCAAACGACAAATATTGGCCAAATGCCCAAGTCTACCACACGTTGTGCATTTCTTGCAATCTTGTTGTGCAACGTGATGACCGTTGCAACGGGCACAATGAGGTGCGGTACCGGCATATGCTTTCTTTGCAGGTGGCAGAGCTGGTTGGTTCCGCGGGTTCTGAGCAGTCTGTGCTGTAACAGTAAAGTTCTGAACATCCTTTCGCTTTCTTGATTTCTTTGACGTCTCACCTTCCTTACCCTTCTTGTTTTGACCTTTCTTGTTATCCTCCATGTCAGATGTCTGTTTCTTGCTCTTGTCACCCTTCCTGTGTAACTTGTTCTTCCGAATCTGCGACTCAGTCAATGTCGCTGATAACTCGATCGCCTGACGGAGTGTGGCAGGGTTACTACCAGTAAGGATGTCTTGTACCGAGTCAGGTAGGCCGTCGATGTACCTTTCGATAGCTATGTCAAGTGGGGTAACCATTGTCGGGCAAAGCAGACTCAGCTCCTCAAACCTATCAGTATAAGCCCTGTGCTCACCACTATCCTGCTTCAAATCATCAAATTCCTTCTCTAAGGCTCGTTGCTCATGACGAGGACAGAATTCCCTCATCATAAGAGCTCTTAGTTCAGTCCATGTCTGTGCCAAGGCAATCTCAGCACCCCTATCTCTCATAACCCCATTCCACCATGTCAAAGCCCTCTTCTGAAATACGCTCGAAGCAAACTCGACCTTGCGATTGTCAAGACACTGCACGTGGCGAAAAGTATTCTCTATGCTTTCAAACCACTGAAGAAGCCCAGTCGCTCCTTCAGAACCACTAAACTTGAGTGGTTTAGCCTGGTTAAAATCCTTGTATTTGCATGGAACATTGTTGTTGTTGTAGGCTTGGATCCATTGAGCAAAGAGGTTTGGGAATTGAGCAGCCATTTGCTGCGCAATGATTTCTGCCAGCTCGGCAGTCTCTATCTGGCTTTCGCGTCGAGGAGGCATTGTCTAAAAGAGGAAACATGAAAGGAAACGAGTGAGAGAATTTAGACGAAAAGAATGAGATGAACAAATCTGATGAAAGCAAGGATAGTGGTCATTTGTTTGTTACTACAAAGCAACAACGACACACAGAACTAATCAAAGTAAATGGGTAAAAATAATGTATCGCGAAGACATGCTCGCCTATAAGTGAACACTCATCCCAAGAATTCCCAGGTAAGCACAACTGGTCTCGCGTCTGATGAGATGTATACGAAGTGCTTGCCTAGCCAGAAAACCCAGAATACAGGCATTCACCCTTCCAGTTTGCACGTGTTCACATTATTAAAAACCCAAAACCTTGACGAGATTTTGAAAACTCAAAGGGTTCAAAACCATATAATAGAGAGTTCAAAACCTTACAATAGAGGGTTCAAAACCTAGGAATCAATCATCCTAGAACAGATGATTAGTTTTCAAAGCGGTTTTGAAATTTATGTTCTTGTTGTAGTTGTCGCCTAAGGATAGGTGACGGTATTGTTTTATGACTAAACGCAAGTAAACTCGCGTTAGGGTCCTAAGAAGGTTATAGACTAGGTCAAAGCATTTCTAATTACTAATAACCTAATTCCCTATAACCATTGGCTCTGATACCACTTTTCTGTCACACCCCGACCGCGTAAAACAACAACTCGCGGCGGAAACATCGGGGCATGTTGCAACAGAATTAATGTTTCATAACCATGGATATCAAAAGTGTTTCGTTTTATTAAACATTGAGTAATTACATCGTCTGGAAATCTAAATACACTAATTAACATAGTCTATCATTGTTATTGAGTCACTAAGGCCTTGTCCAGTCCTATGTGAGCATGCATCTTATCAATCGATATCATCCAACAATACCTGAAACATATGTGAAAAACGAGGTCAGCAAAGAAATGCTGGCGAGTACATAGGTTTTGTAGGAGTGTCGAAATCATGGCTAGTTTAGATGTTGCAATACTTTATTTAAAAAAAAACTTGTTTTGAAAAGAGTATAATATTGCAACTTAATTAACCAACTCAAATCAAGCGGGTTATAATTTGTAAAACCTCGTAGCCATGACTCTTAACCCAAAAACATTTGTTTTAGTAAATTGTTTGAAAAACAATGATAAGTTCAAGTGATAAGTATAAATAAGAGAATAATGCATGATTAAATGAATAACCATGTAAAATGAGTTTGTATAAGATAAGTTGTTTGTAAATAAATGTCTTGTGAAAAGTATGTTACTTGTATAAAATGTTCTATGTCTCAAACTGAAATGATTCAAATAACGCTACCATATGTAATACTGTACAAACACTTATATATAGGAAGTACCAGCGGCGTATCCACCATGCTTGTATCATATTACATACGCATCGTTACTTAATCACTTAATCAAACCAAACCAAACAATGTAAAATGTTCACGTCAAGATGTAAATCGTGTAATATGTATAAATGAATAATATCGTATATCGCTTTGAAACCAATCGTTTACTCAATCGTTAAAACATCGTGTGAAACCCAATCGTAAATCGTTTAATTCGTTTTAGGTCGTGAAACTACTTAAATGATCGTCTCGCTAATAACATCCAAACCTTCGTGACTCGCATTAATAAACCCTTGCCAAAGGATAAATTAACAATTCGCATTAATAAACCCTTACCAAAGAGTAAATTAACATCTCGCATTAATAAACCCTTACCAAAGAGTAAATTAACAATTTCAGATTCAGTCGCTACCACTACCCCCACACATAACCACGGGTGCAGTAAATAACGGGATTTGTCAGATCCTATGGTACCATAACCTAATACTGGTCGGCTTGATCATTGCTAATGAATGTCATTTGTTATGTAAATACAACCAACAAGTTTGTTCACTTTTTGAAATCGTTATTAGTTTTGTACAAATCGTCTTAATTGTTTTTGAAACCATCGTTATAACATCGAAAACATTTAGCACATATGAGTCACCCCAAAACAATTGAAAACAGTAAAATAGGGGAAGAATGTACTCGCCTGGGAGTGCTTAGGAGTCTTGAACAACTACCAAGTAAGCTAGAGGAGTCCCGGAATCAAACGGCTCCTAATATAGGTAACTATGTTAAATAACCGGACCTAAATCGGAAGACTGGGTAGCATTAGGGTTTGTAAACCAAACGAGTGTGGAGACTCGTGTGATATGGTTTAACAAAGCCTACATACTAAATGAAACTTAACCTAAATACTTTCGACCCATCGCGACCCATTAAGGTAACATATGCTACTTTAACGCGTCGTGCGCGTGAAACGCGTTCGGACCGCCTAACTAGCCCTATGACAAGTGTTATATGCCTAAACATGTTACATAATCAGTTATGTGACGAAAGTTTAGGTTACATATGCTTAATTACCAATTATACATGAAAAGGGTATTCTGGTAATTTACCTAAGGCATATAAATTACCTATCATACAACTACTTAAACGTCGTGACCATAAGGTATAACCTCGGAAGGTTATTCCCTACACTATGGTCACCTAATGTGTTTGGTCAGATCCTAATGATCGACCAAACTGGGTCGGGTTCGAAGGTATAGGCGATTTATTAGATCGCCTACCCTACGACCCTAGACAACGTGGTAATCAGTAGGCATAGTCCCAAGGGACTATGACCATCGTGATTACAATCACGTTGCGAAGTTCAAACGAACTTCGCATTGACCATTACTGGTCAACGCTGAAAGTCAAACAAAGTTTGACTTTCTGACTCGAAAAGCAGGAAAAATAAGGAAAAGAACGAAAGAATACTTACCCAGGGTCCCCGAATGCTAATCCCGATCTAAGAAACTCCGGTATGAAACGATAGTTCCAACTTAGAGCTCCAATGATCAGATTTGTGGGTTTTGAAGCAATGGGGGGGGGGGGTGGGTATTTATAGAAAAGGTAGAGCCGTTAGGATCGTTTCTTGTATGTCGTGCCACGATCCTGAGCCGTACACTTGTCACAAAGTTGTGGTGGCTAGAAACTTGTTCTTATCCGCTGACTAGACGATAAGAAACGTGTGGACACGAATCGATCAGCTGCAACTTGCAACCAGAACATTGAATCTGGCCCAGTTTAGGCAGTCGCGTAGCGCGACAGGTGAGCCTCTAGGGCTCGCGCTACGCGACACCCTCACCTGATCCAGAAAGTTTCAAAAGTTACAAGTTTGGTCCCTGCACGTGTTTCAAGGCATTTCCGACACTTCCAAGGCCCGTAAAGCCAACTTTAAGGCCCTCAAATGTTGCCTAAACATTGTGGACATGAAGCATGCTCAAAAATATGCCGGGTGATGGTTCGTTTGGTCGTACGAACGCGATGTTCGCTTAATTACGACGAAATGCGCACAAGCGCGAAAAACGATCCAAATGACGCGACGAATGGATTTTTCTTAAGGCGAACACTAAAATATAATGTAGTCATGCTTACATAAATTTTTGGATGTCCAGATGTATCCAGAACGTAAGATATGCGCGAAAATGCAAACTTGTGCACTTTTTGACACTTTTAGTCCCTGAATGACCCAAAAGTTTATTTTAGCACACCGAACACCTCAAAGCTCATTTCTAAGCTATGTAAGGGATATTTATGGTATGTTTAACTTATGGTCATGTTCCAGAATGTCTGTTACAGTTCAAATTGGCATACTTTCGTAGTTTGTCAACTTTAGTCCCTGTAAGCGATTTAACTTTGATTTCACCACACCAAACCTTCCAAAACTTATGTCTAAGTTATGTCAAGGTTATTTAAGGTATGTTAAGCCTATTTCACTATTCCGGAGTGTTCGTTGCATTAAACTGGTTATATTTACGCATCAGAGCGCGTATAACCTTCCAGAAAGTGATTTAGGGTTTGAAATTGAACAAGAGTTGATATGTGTAAACGATACACATATTTTTACAAATCCCAAGTATGAAATATAATATTTCATTGGTTTGGTATCTGTTTGATGGCCGTGAAGGCACAGGTGTTACAGACACAGTGGAGGAACTCATGTTTGATCTTGAGGCCATTGTAAATAATATGGCAAAAAGTTTTGAAAATAGAAAACCGATTAGCGATTTCACAAAAATTTTTAGTAAAGAGAGCACCACTGGCCCCACGGTGGGCGCCAAATTGTTTTGGTCAAAAATTACCGAAGCAATTTAGTGATCAAATTAGTAAAGTGAGGTAGTGTGCTAAAATGTGTGTTGAAAATATGCTGGTTAAGTTGTTTAAGAAAACAGTTTTCAGGATACGACTCAGGATATTGAGCTGTATCTACGATCAAACAATGAGCAAACAATGAGCAAAAAGTAAAGGAAATGACACGAGATGTACGAGGAAAGCCCTTGATCAATCTAGATCGCCGGCATAAAACCTCGGGAGCTGACAATCGCAGCTGCCTTGTTCTTCTTATTGCTTAAACTTCAGGATACAGTGCAGGATATAGACCAGATCGCTATGTGTTACAATGTTTTTGTGTAAGAGTGAAAGCTTGCTAGAGAGCGAGTGTTAGAGTGTAACGAGTGCAAAATGTGATGTCCTATTTGATCTGGTATTCCCGCCTATTTATAGTAATGAATTACAAACAATAATCCCTACAAATATGGGGAACTCCGAATATTCCATTGTGAACATTATTGACCGAGTAATACGGCTTCAACGTCTTTATTTGAACGACTTGGACCGAGTCTTCCGCGGAATGAGTCTTATGAACGTTGCCAGCTTCTAACCCACGTACCTGTACATAATCCATTAGTAATCCTGAGGATACCATTCAGGATGTTACCAATATCCTGAACCAGCATCCCGGATGTAAACAGATACTACATAACCAAGATATAAACCAAGATATTTTCCAGGATATGGGTTCAGAATTTCACCCATAACAGTATATACTGAGGATAACAGGGGAAATATTATGCCTAGCCATCCTCAGAATCATACTCCTGAAATACCCTCCTAGGTCAGGATGTCAACTGTGAGGAGCTCAGGATATGCTTCAGGATATGGCCAGAATCCTCAGACTGGTAACACATCAAACAATAATATTCTTGCTACTAACAATAATGGATCTTTGCAGGATGCAGGTATGACGACAACATTTACTAGGGAGCTTCAGAAATTGAAGGACATGATATCCAGTGTACCTGGAGTGGTCCAGCCAATTCCGGAGGAGTCTCAAGATAGCCACAGGATATCTCGCTTTGCATATCCTATCTGTGATGCTGAAATCCCAAAATGATTTCAAACCCCCAACATGAAGCTCTATGATGGAACTACGGATCCTGAAGAGCATATTGCCCAGTATAGGGAAAGAATGGAGATCAACCCTATCCCTCCAGATCTTAAGGAAGCATGCCTATGCAAGGGTTTTGGTTCTACGTTAACAGGATCAGCCTTAAAATGGCTCTTAAATGTTCCTCCTCATTCGATTACATCATTTGCTCACCTAGTGAATTTATTTAATAGTCAATTTTCTTGTAGTCGAAGTTTTGAAAAACTAACAAGTGATCACTACAGGATAACTCAAGGACCTTAGGAGTCCTTAAGAGATTATGTGAACAAGTCTAGCCGAGAATCCTTAGACATTCCACATCTTGATGTTGCAACAACTGTGCAAGCTTTCAAGATGGCGCTGTAAAAAGACTCTCAATTTTACCAAGATCTTGTAATGAACCCATGCAGGAACTTGGATGAAGCTCGGAACAGGGCACTAAGATATATTCGACTGGAGGATGACAAGAAGATGCAAGATAGGATGAACTCGTCCACCACTTATGAGTTAACCAATAGGAAGTCAGAATCCTCATTTAAACCATATCGCTCTAAGCCATATGGCAGAAATGACAACAAGAAAGTGAATGTTGTTGAAGACGAGGATCCTGAAGAATATCCTGAATTATCTGAATATTGCTTTTCTGTTAACATACCTGAATTAATGTATGCTATGCAGGGTTTAGGAGATAAAGCTAGGTGGCCTCGAAAGAATCAACAAAAAGCTGATTGGAAGGATAAGTCCAAATGGTGTGCCTTCCATGAAGATTTCGGACATGTAACTGAGGATTGCATTGCTCTAAGAAAAGAAATAAGTTGTCTTCTAAGCAAGGGATATCTGAAGGATCTCCTAGGAAGAAAGAAGAATAAGGGTCAGGATACTGAGAAGGATCCTGAACGAGCAGCATCACCTCCTGCCGATGCCAAGATAATCAACTTTATTTCAGGAGGATCCGACATTTGTGGGACTTCGTATTCTGCGGCTAAGAGACATGCAAAGGAAGCTAAGGCCGAAAGGGGAGATAAACCAGTCAGGATGACTACCCTCACAACTGATAAAGTGATCACATTTGACAGTGATGACAGGGATACTGTCCAGGATCCTCACCATGATGCTCTGGTAATAACATTATATGTGGCTAACCATTTTGTACGCAAGATATTGGTAGATAATGGCAGCTCCGTCAACATAATCTAACTAGAGACATTGAAAAGACTGAATGTATCTCCAATGGATATCACTTTGAAATCCACCGTGCTTGTTGCGTTCAGTGGAGAGGCTAGAAACACAGTAGGAGAGATAAAGCTACCAGTATATGTTGAAGGGGTCAACTCAATACAACGTTTCTGTGTGATGGATTCCCTATCCTGCTATAACATAATATTGGGTAGGCCTTGGATCCATGATATGAAAGTCGTGCCATCAACTTATCATCAATGCATCAAGATCCCTACCCCTTGGGGGGTTGTCAAGGTTGATAGTGATCAGCAGGAGGCAAAGGAATGTTACTCATCCTCAATGAAATCCTCCACCAAGCCTAATGCAGCATAGCAATTAAAGATGCGGGCCCAAGATATCGTGGAGGCTTCAGAGCAGGATATGAAGAAAGTTATCCTGGATCAGGATAATCCGGATATCTCGGTGCTCGTAGGAACCAATATCCCTCAGGATATTGAAGAACAGTTAACTAACTTTTTGAAGTGCAGGATGTCGACATTCGCATGGAAGCACGAGGATATGACAGGCATTTCCAAGGATATTATAACACATAAGCTGGGTATTGACAGATCATTTAAACCTGTCCAACAAAAGTGAAGGAAGTTTGCTCCGGAGCGAAATGTGATCATTCAGGAAGAAGTAGAGAGGCTATTGAAATCTAAAATGATCAGAGAAGTCAAGTTTCCAAGATGGCTAGCGAATGTGGTCATGGTACAGAAGAAAAATGGAAAATGGAGAGTCTGTGTAGATTACACAGACCTGAACAAGGCTTGTCCCAAAGACCCATTTCCTCTTCCTCATATTGATGCAATGGTGGATGCTACTGCCGGCCATGAGATGTTAACCTTCATGGATGCATCCTCAGGATTTCAGCAGATTCAAATGGAACCTTCAGACCAGGAGGATACTGCCTTCATGACACCAACATGTATTTATTGTTACACAGCTATGCCTTTTGGTTTGAAAAATGCAGGTGCAACATACCAGAGATTGGTAAACATGATGTTTAAAGACAAGCTGGGGGACACCATGGAGGTATACATCGATGATATGGTGGTAAAATCTAAAAAGGCTGAGGATCACCTCCAGGATATTAAGGGAGCATTTGATATCCTGGATCAGTATAAGATGAAACTAAATCCTGCTAAGTGCCATTTCGGAGTGGGGGCAGGAAAATTTCTAGGGTATATGGTGACCAAAAGAGGAATAGAGGCAAGCCCGGAGCAGATTAAAGCTATCTTGGATATCAAATCACCTTCAAATATGAAGGATGTTCAACGATTAACGGGGCGAGTAGCAACATTGAACAAATTTATCTCAAGATCCTCCGAGAAATGCAAGGAATTTTACGATATCATGAAGAAAAACAAGAAATTCGAATGGGGAGAGAAGTATGAAGCAGTATCTTTCAACTGCACCTCTATTGATGAAGCCTGAGAATGGTGAACCACTATCCCTATACCTTGCAGTATCAGGGAATGCTGTAAGTGCCGTCCTTATAAAGGATTATGAAGGTCAGCAATATCCTGTCTATTATGTTAGTAAAAGTTTACTAGATGCTGAAACTAGATATTCTCATTTAGAAAAGTTAATATTGGCTCTAGTTATGGCATCAACAAAGCTTAGACATTACTTTGAGACACATAGAATTCATGTTAAAACCAATTACCCTGTTAAAAATGTGCTTAGGAAACCCGAGATGTCAGGCAGAATGGCTAAGTGGTCAGTGAAATTAAGTGCTTATGACCTACTATACGAACCAAGAAATGCCATAAAATCACAGGCTCTAGCCGACTTTGTGGCTGATTTCAGTAGTGACATTCAGAATGAAGTAGACCTAGAAGTCCAACAGTTAGGAGAATCCTCAGGATCCTGGACATTGTACACTGATGGAGCATCTAATGTTAGAGGAGTAGGATTGGGAATACTACTAAAATCGCCACAGGGGGACATATTACCCCAGGCTATTAGGTGTGAGTTTCCTGCTACTAATAATGAAGCCGGATATGAGGCTTTAATTGCTGGATTAGAGTTGGCTAAGAATATGAATATCAAGAATTTGCAAGTATATGTTGACTCCTTGTTAATCACTAATCATTTTAATGGATCCTATGCAGTTAAAGGTGAGAAGTTAATCGAGTACCTCGATCTTCTCAAAAAATTAGCAGGATATTTCGATGTTTTTACACTTGAACAGGTACCAAGAGAAGATAATGCTGAAGGGGATGCCTTGGCAAACTTAGGATCATCAGTCAGGATACCTGAGGGAACCCAAATACCAATATTGCATATCTTGTATCCTGCAACGAATCCTCAGGATAAGGCAGTAGTAAGTATTCAGGATCCTTGAGCTGGATACCCTGAAGAGGATCCTAAATCCTGGACGACTCCAATCATAAGATATCTCAAGGAAGGACACATCCCTAAAGACGAAAATCCCAAGGCATTTAGGATGAAGGTATCACGATTCACTATTATTGTTAGGGGTGGATTTCTAAATGACCAGTGATCCTTATTTGCTGTTGGATTTAGTGATCCTCAGTTCTGTCTGAAGTAGTGATCCTCAGAAGTGTTGCAGGATCAGGATCATGGATAACTATAAGGATCCCAGTACTAACGATTGTCTACTTTGAATTCGTAAATGTTTTGCAGTAATATCAACTTGGACTTAGTCTTGGCGACATTCCTGGAGAATATTCTTAGTCTATTCCGCACGTGCTTGGCCAGAAATGGACGTTGTGGAGTCGTGGAAGACTTGCACCTTTTGCGGAATGTTAGTTAGGCTAGATATTTTCTATTTGTAAAGGGGTAGCGAGCTATTTTAGAGACACTTAGCTATTTTTGGCTACACACACACTAATACAACCGCTCTCACTGGCTCTCGACAAACACTTAGCATTTTTCATACATTTCTACACATTACACTATAGTGATCCTTGTACTTAGCTCGCTATCATCCGAAGTTGTAACAGATTGTTTGTTTAATTTGAGTTGGTGATCGGTAGTTTCCATCACCCGGGGTTTTTTGTGTCGGAGATCAACTCTTGATCAAGGGCTTTTTCCCCGTATAAATCTTCGTGTCATTTGTTCATTACACTTCATAGTGATCCTTATTATTGTTCATCAATTCAAGCATCATACCTCACAACAGAAAGTTTGGTTACATTGTCATTACTTGATTTTTTACCAAAACAGTTTGGCGCCCACCGTGGAGCAATTGGTGCTTCATTCTTAGAAAGATTCGTATTTTCGTGGTCAATTCGGTTCGCTACAACCAAACAAATGGCTTCCTAAGTGAAGAATACTTCAAGTTTGATGCCCTCATTCAGTTCCTCATAAGGCGTTCCTCCTTTGCCTCCACCACCTTCTGGATCCCAGAAGAATGCTGAGAATGCTGCGAAGAAACCAACTCCTATTTTCCAAAAACCACCTACTTCTTCTTTTTCAACTAATCCTACTACTAATGATCTCTATACCTTGATTTTGCAGATGAGGAATCATGCACAAGAGCAGGATAAGACCAACGAAAGGATCCTCCGGGAAATTGATGAAATCAAGAAACAGAGGAAATCAGTGGAGGATCACTCCCCTCTGATGCCAAGATCGCTGAACTTCGACACTCCGGTCATAACCTCACAATACTCAGCAGTTCCGGACATGCAATACTTGGGTGAACTACCAGGAAGGCGTTATGGGACAACAACAATAAGTCAAGCATTTGGCTCTTGCTTCCAGCCTCAGGGATCCTCTTCTCAACCATTAGGATCCTCTTCTCAGCAACAGGGATACTTCACGTCAGGAGGATATGTGGGAATGCATGCAGTACAAGGATCCTCCCAGGTCCGAGGATCCTCCCAGGTCCAAGGATCCTCCCAGGTCCAAGGATCCTCCCAGGTCCAAGAATCCTCCCAGGTCCAAGGATCCTCCCAGATCCAAGGATCCTCTCTGGCCCTAGGATCCTCCCTTGTTCAAGGATCCTCCCTGGTTCCAGGATCCTTTCAGATTCAAGGATCATCACAATTCCAAGGATCCAACCCCCTTCAAAATCAAGGGTCCTTGAGAAATATGCAACCTCAGGACTCAGACGTCCATCAAGGAGACTTCATACCAATGCAGACCATTGCCTCATCTGGTCCTTCAATTATGCCAGAGTCTCGACAAGATGGATTCACATCCGCAATTCCAAACTCGAATCCTGTGGGAGGTAACACTTTTAATAATTTATATAACACTAACCATGGCTTTATGCAGGATACAGGTATCAATCAGGCCATGGCTAGGGAACTGCAAAAGCTTAAGGATATGATATCCAGTGTACCAGGAGTGGTTAAACCCATTCCTGAGATTGCGGATGGTAGCCATAGGATATCTCGTTTTGCACCACCTTTGTGTGATGCTGAGATACCTAAAAGATTCCAGATACCATCAATGAAGCTATATGATGGTTCAACGGATCCAGAAGAGCATGTAGCTCAATACAGGGAGAGGATGGAGATCAATCCAATTCCGGAAAGATTGAAAGAAGCATGCCTATGCAAGGGATTTGGGTCCACACTTACGGGATCTGCTCTTAAATGGCTGCTAAGTCTTCCCGCTTACTCTATTACTTCATTTGCTAATTTAGTTAACTTGTTCAATAGTCAATTCTCTTGTAGCTGAAAGTTTGAACGAATAACTAGTGATCTATATAGGGTAACACAAGGTCAAAATGAATCACTTAGAGATTGTATCACTAAGTTTAGTAAAGAATCCTTAGACATTCCCAATTTGGATATAGCTACGGCTGTTGAAGCCTTTAAAATGGGATTACTTAGGGATTCATTGTTCTATGATGATCTTGTTATGACACCTTGCAGGAATCTTGATGAAGTAAGGACTAGGGCCCTTAGGTTCATCCGCCTAGAGGATGACAAAAGGATCCAGGACAGATTGACAGGATCCTCCAAACAGGATAAGCAAGGATCCTACTTCAGGAACAACAAATCCAAGTCTTATAACAGATCAGATAATCAGAATGTGCACGCAGTGGAACAAGAAGAGGTTGATGAGAATTATCCTCCTATTTCTGAATATTGTTTCTCTGTTGATAACAATGAACTAATCCTTGCAATGCAGAATCTAGGTGAGAAAGCTAGGTGGCCAAGGAAAAGTGATAAACCAGCTGCTACAAAGGATAAATCCAAGTGGTGTGCGTATCATGAGGATTTTGGGCATCTCACTGAAGAGTGTATTGCACTTAGAAAGGAGATTGGTTATTTATTGAGCAAGGGGCATTTAAAGGAACTCTTGGGACAAAAGAAGTCAAGAACCCAGGATCCTGAAAGGATCCCGGAAAGGGCTCCTGCTCCTCCGGCAGATGCACAAGTCATAAATTTCATATCCGGTGGATCAGACATCTGTGGTACATCCTTCTCAGCAGCAAAAAGACATGCTAAGGAAACCAAGATGGATAATGGAGACAGACCCGTCAGGACCTCCGTTGTCACCCAGGATAAAGTCATTACTTTTGATGAGGATGATCGTGTTGACATCCAGGATCCTCACCATGACGGTCTCGTAATTACATTGTTTATTTCTAACCACTTTGTTCGCAGGATCCTTATAGATGGAGGAAGCTCTGTGAACATCATTCAGCTGGATGTTCTCAAGAAAATGAATATCCCAGAGTCCGATATTATCCCAAGATCCTCAGTACTTGTGGGATTCAGTGGAGAAACAAATAATACATTGGGGGACATCAAACTCCCAATCTATATTGAAGGATTGCATTCCTATCAAAAGTTTTGTGTTATTGATTGCTTATCGTGTTGTAACGTTATCCTTGGCAGGCCATGGATACATGATATGAAGGCAGTTCCATCCACCTATCTTCAGTGTGTAAAGCTTCCAAGTCCATGGGGAGTGGTGAAAATTGAGAGTGATCAACAGGAGGCTAAGAATTGCTATACCTCATCAATGAAACCAGCCTCAAGACCAAGGGAGCAATAGCAATTAAAGTATCCTTCAAGAGACGTCTTGGAGGTAAGAGAACAGGATTTGAAAGAAATCCTCATGGATCCTGATGATCCTGAATCAAAGATCTTCATAGGGTCAGGGATCCTTAGCGATATTGAACAAGAGCTAGTATCCTTTCTCAAAAGAAAGAAGACCACCTTTGCCTGGAAACATGAAGACATGATAGGTATATCTAAGGATATAATTACTCACAAACTTGGCATTGACAGGTCATTCAAGCCAATTCATCAAAAGAGAAGGAAGTTTGCACCTGAAAGAAATGCTATTATCCAGGAAGAGGTAGATAAGCTACTTCGAGCAGGTATGATTAGAGAGGTTAAGTATCCAAGATGGTTAGCCAATGTGGTTGTTGTTCAAAAGAAAAATGGAAAGTGGAGGGTATGTGTCGATTTCACAGATTTAAACAAGGCATGTCCCAAGGATCCTTTCCCATTACCCCACATTGACTCCATGGTGGATGCTACCGCGGGTCATGAGTTGTTAACTTTTATGGATCCTTCATCTGGATTTCAACAAATTCAGATGGAACCATCCGATCAAGAGGATACAGCCTTTATGACCCCAACTGGTATATACTGTTATATTGCTATGCCATTTGGATTAAGGAATGCAGGTGCTACTTACCAAAGGCTTGTCAATATGATGTTCAAAGAACAAATTGGATACACTATGGAAGTCTTTATTGATGACATGGTGGTTAAGTCCAAAAGAGCTGAGGATCACCTTAAAGACTTGGAGGAAGCATTCAATATCCTTGATAAATTTAATATGAAACTAAATCCTTCTAAGTGTCAATTTGGTGTAAAGGCAGGTAAATTCTTAGGATATATGGTAACAAAGAGGGGCATTGAAGCAAGTCCAGAGCAAATTAAGGCTATCGTGAATATCAAATATCCTGCCAATGCTAAGGATGTGCAAAGGTTGACTGGCAGGATCGCAGCCTTGAACAGATTCATATCCAAATCCTCAGAAAAGTGTAAGGAGTTCTATGACATCCTGAGGAAAAACAAGAAATTTGAATGGACTGAGAAGCATGAAAGTGCCCTTAAAGCTCTTAAAGATTACCTATCCTCAGCCCCAGCTTTAATGAAACCAGAAAAGGGAGATGTGTTATCCTTATATTTGGCGGTATCCTCAAAAGCAGTAAGTGCGGTCCTTGTTAAGGATCACCAAGGTACACAACATCCTATTTATTATGTAAGTAAGAGCTTACTTGATGCTGAATCCAGGTATTCACATTTAGAAAAACTTATCCTTGCATTAATTATGGCATCTACTAAATTAAGACATTATTTTGAGACCCATGCCATTATTGTTAAAACTAATTTCCCAATTAAGAATGTTCTCAGGAAACCTAAAATGTCAGGAAGGATGGCTAAGTGGGCAGTGAAGTTGAGTGCATATGATATAAGATATGAGCCTATGACAGCCATTAAATCCCAAGCATTAGCTGACTTTATGGCAGATTTCAGTAGTGATTTGCGAAAGGAAGCTGAACTAGAAGTCCAACAGCTTGAAGAAACCAAGGATCCTTGGATAGTGTTTACTGATGGATCCTCCAATGTGAATGGAACAGGGCTTGGGATACAGGGGGACATAATACCCCACTCCATAGCTTGTGAATTTCAAACTACCAACAATGAGGCTGAATATGAAGCCTTGATAGCTGGTTTGCAAATTGCAAAGCATATGAGTATCAGGTATCTTGAGGTACATGTAGATTCTTTATTGATCACTAATCACTTTAATGGATCCTATGCTGTTAAAGGTGAAAAGCTAATCAAATATTTGGAGATAGTCAAAGAATTGGCACTCTCTTTTGTATCCTTTAGTTTGACACAGGTACCAAGAGAAGAGAATGCAGAAGCTGATGCATTAGCCAATCTAGGATCATCTTTGAAGATTCCTGAGGATATTGAGATCCCTATTATCCATATCCTGACCCCTGCTATCAAGGATCATGTAGCTATGGAGATAGGAGAAGATTCTACAATCATCCCCAGTGATGATACCCAATCTCATTCAGGATCATGGATACTTCCAATCATGAGATACATACAACATGGAGAAATCCCTACAGGAGAAAACCCAAGGGCTTTTAAAATTAAGGTATCTCAATTTACAATATTAAATAATATGTTGTATAAACGATCTCTTGCAGGACCATACTTGAGATGCACTGAGGATCCTGAAATTCAAGAAGTCCTAAAGGATTTCCATGAAGGAGATTGTGGAAACCACACTGGGGGCAGGGCATTATTCTCAAGGATCCTGAGAACAGGATACTATTGGCCCACTATGAAGAAGGACGCTGTGGAATACGCCAAGAAGTGTGATCCTTGTCAGAGGCATAGTAATATCCTTCACCAACCAGCAGAGCTCTTGCATCCTATATCTTCTTCTTGGCCATTCATGAGATGGGGAATGGATATAGTTGGAAAGCTTCCTAAGGCACCAGGTGGAAAAGTATTCATGCTTGCAATGACTGATTACTTCTCTAAGTGGATAGAGGCTGAAGCCTTTGCTCAAGTCAGAGAAAAGGAAGTTATATCCTTTATTAAAAGAAATATTATTACTAGATTTGGCATCCCTTCTGAAATTATTTGTGATAATGGATCCCAATTTATTGGGAATAGAACCACTAACTTTTGTGACAGTTGGGGAATTAAGATGATAACATCAACACCAGTCCACCCACAAGCTAATGGTCAGGCATAATCATCCAACAAGATCATCATCAACAATTTGAAGAAGAAGCTTGGATCCAAGAAACGAAAATGGGCAGAAGAACTACCTTATGTGCTGTGGGCTGATAGAACAACTCCCAAGAATGCTACAGGCCAAACTCCATTTTCTTTAGTATTTGGGGCAGAGTTAGTGATCCCTACAGAGATGGTGGTTCTAACTGCAAGAACAAGCGTTCGTGATCCTGAAGAAAATGCTGAAAACTTGATTCAAGACTTGGATACTATAGAAGAAATCAGGGATTTAGCAAGGATAAGGATGGCCAGTTATCAACAGAGGATGGCTGGAGCTTACAACAAAAATGTCAGGCTCAGGAAATTCCAAGTTGGGGATATGGTATTAAGGAAAGCATTTCAAAACACCACCAATCCTGCTGATGGAAAGCTAGCACCAAAGTGGGAAGGACCCTATTTGATGGAAGCTGAAGTAGGAAAGGGGGCATATCGATTGCTAACAATGGAGGGTGATTTGCTACCTAGAGCTTGGAATGCTGTCCATTTGAAGAAATATTTCATGTGATCATGATCCATGATCCTTACCAGACAAGTATCCTTGAAGGATCCCCGCTGATAGATGATCCTCTTTCTGGTAACATTCCAATCTTAAACTATTTCATTCTTTTTATTCTTACAAGGGTAAGGATCCTCCGTCCTTTATCCTCCTTTTACTTGATTTCTGAGTTTTGAAGGTTCAGGTATCTTTAACTAAGCATTGTGTATCCACAGAAGTATCCAGTTGTTTGGGCTAGTCCCCAGTCTGGGCCTGTCCCCAGTTTCGCCAGTAGCGCACGATGATCCTGGTATAGTTCATGGCAATGGGACCAGTACCCGCTTTAGGGGCTGACAATTTCGTTGTACTGGCTATATTCTGGATCCTACGTATAATGGTAGATGTACCATACATCCGTTCCTAAGGTTTCTAACGTTGTCACGTTAGCTAAGGTTTTGGCATTTTCATGTCACTAAGTTTGGATAGTCGCCAGTAAGGGCCATACTCCAGTTTACATACGATCCTTTGGGCTTGTCCCCAGTTATCCTTTGGGCTTGTCCCCAGTTATCCTTTGGGCTTGTCCCCAGTCACTAACATTCATCTAATGATGGCTCAGTTCCAAGCAATATCCTATTTCAGGTTTGTGAAGATAAATGGCCAAAGATTCTCGACCCTTACTTTCAACTAAGGTTTGTATCTTTGGTTATCCTAATTTTAAGTGTTGAAGGATAGGATCCTAACTTGGGTTCTCAGGTATGATCCTAAACTGTTTTGATTTTATTCATTATAAGTGACACTTATCCTTTGACAACTGGAATTATGATCCTTAAATTATTTTTATGTGATCCTTGATCATATCCTTAATTCTTAAGGGATATTTTTTAAATTTTTTCTTTACTTGATAAGTTTAAACGATATGGATATCACAATAAATTGAAAAATAAAATAACAATAAGGATAACAACACAGGATATAGCCAAAAAGTTAAAGTCATTTTATTCACAAAAGTTTAAACCCTTTTTAGGTTGTCAAAATTGCCAACCCACGTTTCTACCAGCAAAACGTGGCCCGTCCACATGGGTTGGCAAAGGGTGTCCATTGTTTGTAGGTCTAACGAGTGCAGGAAATTAAAGACGGCAGGATCACAATGGCTTCATCCCCCAAACAGAGGATCCCTCCACCATTTGTAATCCTACCTATTGTTCAAAGGATCATCCATGATCCTCAACCCTAATTACTATTGTTCAAATACAGACCAACCATTGTTTACCAAAACACCATCAAAACATAAAACCATAACCAAACTAAAAAAAAATGGGCTCCGACTACGTCTAGAAATGTCCATCATCGCCCATTGTTGCAGCCTACACCTTCGCTGCACTACCATCTCCAGCTCCACTAGCTTCACCACCATGATCCTTGCCACTGCCCCCAGCCTCAATTGCCATGTGACAACTCGTATTTCCAAACCGATCTTTGTACTTTGATGTAACGTATTTGAACGTAAGGTGACTATATGAACTTGAGTGACTTATTGAATGTTATGATTATGTGATGATGTGTATTGTATGTTATTAAACCGATCGCACAACGCTATTCGAATCACACAAGCCTTTGGGCTTTGGTCTTTTACAACTCTCGGCCCACTCCTCACTTGAACCGAAGGAGCTGCCATAGTGGTGGGTTCGGCCCACCTCTCACACGTATAACCTCATGAAGAGGTCAACATTTCCCATTTGTTGCAAATCCCTTATCACACACAAAACCCTAGCTTCCTCTCATTCTCTCTCTCAAACTTGACGGCAAACACCCCTCCTCTTCATCGAAGATCTTTGTGCTCGGATCAATCCCCTACTCTCTTCTTTAATCGGTTAGTGTGCTAATATTCTTGCTTTGTTCGGAGTTCCTTTGATACATATTATGAAATCGATACATGATAGTATGTGTTGTACATGTGATTCATAATTAAATAAAATGGCAGTAGCTTCATCGGTCCAATAGAATAATATGTAATAGTTTGAGTAGTCAAAGGGGATAACCTTGAACAAGTAAATGCATGTGTGTTGTCAGAATTAGTCTTATGAGCATTAAATGATGTGATGATTGAAAATATATATATATTTCGGATTGGATAGTATGAACAAACTGTTTTACCACTATAGGGTTTGATATATGCTTAATGTTGTTTTAGATGGGTAGGAACCAAATAGAATTTATATTCATGAAATCGGCACATGTGTAGTTATTACGGATCAGAATAAGGGTTGATGATGTTATGCTTGAATGATGATATTCGGCTGTGATGTATCATGTTCGAATGACTGTTGAGTTGTTTTGTATTAGTATAAATTGTTACTGTTGAATGAGAAACCAAATGTTTGTTTATTCGGCTGAGATATGTTTAAAAATAGGATGGTTACTAGTGGTCGAGATTATGAATCATGTTAATATGGCTGGTGTTATGATTATTGTTCATATATTGATTATGTGTTCATTAGGGTTCATATGAATGGAATGATTAAAAACCTCTGTTTGATCGACTAGTGGTTGGTTTAGAAACTATTGGAATTGTTAATTGATAAATTCACAAAAAGGAAACAATATAACTGTTTTGCATGAAATCCGGACATTTAAACTAATCGCACAAGACCACTTGGTCGCATAAGAAGTCTAGTCGCACAAGCTAATCAGGTCGCACAAGTAAGTCTGAGTCGCACAAGACAATCTGTGTCGCACAAGAATGAATGAACCGCACAAGATGTTGTTCTGTTTGATAGTTGTGCTGGTCGTATATTTTGGGCCGGGTTAGTTCGGATCATACAAGCTGTTCGGATCGCACAAGAATTTGTCTTTTCGATTGGGCCGTATTATGCTTATAGACTTATTTGGGCTTCATGTTATTTGGGCCGGGTGATTAACGGAAACGCACAACATGTTGTGGATCGCACAAGGCCGTGCTGAACGCACAACATGTTGGGCCGACTATTAATGGGCTATATCTTTCGGATCGTACAAGTATGAATATGCTATGCACTTTGACTGTTTATGTGATGCCAAGATTAGTATGTGTTCGTGACTTTGCTATCTCTGTGTAAACTTATGTGTGCTTTACTTGAACCTAAACCTGACTTGTATGATAACCATGTTAGGACGTGGTTGACCACTAGCTGCTAGACTTGACCTTTTTGTGTAATCTGCCGAGCAAACCAAGGTGAGTTCACACTTCGTTACAAAGCATGGGGTTCCCAGGGGTTGGGAATGGGTTAAGGAATATAGATTCCTCGTCCTGTTGAGACGTATTCAGGAACGTAGATTCCTCGTCCAGTATGAGACGGATTTAACTATACTAGACTAGAACTCTATCAACGAAGTCCCTCCTTTTATATCGACTTAATCGCCGAGGCCAATGGCGAACGGGTCATTAGTTAAATAGCGCTATTAGGTTTAACAAACCTCACACTGTGCCGCAGAGGACGGGCATGGACTAATGGACTATGGCACGTCAGTGATGATAGACACAGACGTTAGGGCACTTAAACATGACGAACGTTAGTAGTCGATATGGTAACGAGTCTGGTGAATTAAACATGGGGTAGCCCCCACGGCCATAGAGCCGGGCTGGAATAGCCAACGTAAGAACGGGTAACTAATAAGCGTTTTTCGAACTATGGGGTAACCCCCACGGCTGGATAGCTGGTAAAGAGCAAACTGTGTTTTCGGAATAACTATAAACTGGACAACCAAACGTGAACTCACTCAACTTGTTGTTGACTCGTTACTACATGCTTTGCAGGTCTATAGGTACTTAGCTGGAGCTTGCACAAGGAAGAGTCGTTGTGGGACATGGACAGCTGTGTGCCATGTGAGACCTTTGGATATTTAAACTTAAGTTTTGGTTTTAAACATTCTGCTTCCGCTCATAACGTAAACTATGTTTGTTTTGGACACTAATCGTGTTGGTTGGACTTTTTACAATTAATTACTTACTTGTTCAATATGATTAGTGGTTTGATCCTGGTCAGTCACGCCTCCAAGCGGTGATACTCCGCATGTGGATTTTGGGGGTCTGACAGATTGGTATCAGAGCCATTGGTTATAGCGAACTTGGTTTTAATAAAGGAAAACGTTTTTGTTAAAACCAGACTATAACCTGTACAGTGCTCTACGGTCCACAACGACGCTTCACCCCACGTGCAAGGCTCGACATTCTAGGTAATACAGTTTATGTTTATATTGCCTACTTGCTAGATTGCATAGAACTTTGCTCCTGGTATGTTTAGATAAATGTAGTAACCATAGTTTGAAAACACATGTGTGCTTGCTCCCTACTGTCACTCCACACTTACACACATTCGCGATACCTTTCCTACTTGTGTTTCTTTCGATGTGAAGATCATGAGGGAATGTGAGAACCTAACTCAAGCCGGCTGACGGCTCTTATCAACAAACAAGTTACGGCAGCACTCGCAGCCGCTCAGGCAGGAGGTATAACCTGCTATTACGAACCTACCCTAGGATGTTAGATCCTACTCTCATGACCCAACTCTCGCGCTTAACCCTGTCGTTTCTTCCTCGCGCAACAAGGTCAGAACGCTCAGCCGTCTGTATGCACATTTAAGACGTTCGTGGACTGTCGTCCTAGTACTTTCAGTGGCACTAAAGGAGCTGTTGGACTCCTCCATTGGTTTGAAAATCTCGAGTCTGTCTTAGAGATGGGTGAATGCCCTGAGGTTCGTAGAGTGAAGTACGCCACTGGTACTCTCGAAGGCACTGCGCTAACTTAGTGGAATGCGCAAGTTCAGATGCTGGGGATGGTAGCTGCTAATGCCACCCCATGGAATGATTCTTAAAGAACTGATCCAAACGTGAATACCGTAGTCGAGATGACATCCACCAGCTGGAAGTGGAGTTCTTAAACCTGAAGATGACAAGGTCAGGGATAGAAGCGTACACGAAATGATCCAACGAACTGACGGTGTTATGTCCAATAATGGTGGATCCTCCCATCAAGCGCATTGAGCTGTACCTCAAAGGCTTAGTACCTGAGATTCAAAGTCATGTGACATCGGCCAACCTTGCAACCATCCAGGATATTACTCGTCTGGTTCAAGTCTCTCAGATCAGGCGGTAGGACAGAATAAACTGCCAAAACGTATTAGTGCTGCTACAACTACTTCGGATGCTCCCAGTGACAACAAACGCAAGTGGGATGGAAATTCGAGCAAAGGGTTCCACTTCGGTTCAGTCTCAGTCGCAGCAGGGAAAAACGGATGAGTACAGGGGCCCCAGGCAGCAGTCTTTTGGTAATCGAAGTCAGGGTGGATACCGGGGAAACCACCCTAAGTGCAAACGATGTAAATTGCACCATAGCGGGCAGTGCAACTGAAATCATTGTCAATGATGCAACAAGCTTGGTCATGGAGCCAAAGATGGTAGAAGCTCACGTCCTGCAAACCAGAACAGACAACAACAGCCACACGATTTATAGAATCAGCAGCAACAGCAGGGTAACAAGGGATGTTATCAGTGTGGTGCTGAAGGTCACTTCAAGAGACACTGCCCACAGTTGAACCAGAACCAGAACCACAACCAAGGAAATGGGAACAATAATGGAGGCAATAATGGGGGTAATAACGACGGCAAAGGTGCCAGGGGTCGAGTGTTCGTGATTGGTCAGGGTGATACTAGGAATGACCCCCAACGTTATGATGGTTTTGACATCAATATTGGTATGGATTGGCTACCTCAACATCGAGCAGAGATTCCTTGTAAAGAAAAGAACGTCCGCATTCCTCGTGCTGGTTGAGAACCTTTGGTAATTCATGGTGACAAGCTCCTGGAGCGACAACCATAGCTAGAGCACCATATCCTTTAGCCCCATCTGAACTGGAAGGGCTGTCTACGCAACTACAAGAACTCTTGGATAAGGGTTTTATTTGTCCTAGCTCATCGCCCTGGGGAGCTCTAGTGCTATTCGTGAAGAAGAAAGACGGTACGTTCAGAATGTGCATCGACTACCGTGAAGTAAACAAGGTGACTGTGAAGAATCGCTATCCTCTTCCACGCATTGATGACTTGTTCGACCAGCTGCAAGGGTCGAGCTACTATTCAAAGATTGATTTGAGAACAGGATATCACTAGCTGAGAGTCGAGAAGAGGACATCTCTAAAACAACCTTTAGAACCCGTTATGGACACTATGAGTTTTTGGTCATGCCTTTTGGGATGGCAAACGCACCGGCGGTCTTCATGGACTTGATGAATCGAGTGTGCAAGCCTTACTTAGACAAATTCGTTATTGTCTTCATCGATGACATCCTGATCTATTCAAAGAGTCAGGAGGAACACGAGCAACATTTACGACTTATTTTGGAACTCCTTCGAAAAGAATAGCTGTACGCCAAGTTTTCAAAATGTGACTTCTGGCTTCGTGAAGTCCATTTCTTAGGCCATGTAGTGAACAAGGATGGGATTCACGTTGATCCATCCAAGGTAGAGTCAATCAAGAGCTGGCCTGCACCTCGTACGCCAACGGAAATTCGCCAATTCTTGGGATTGGCAGGTTACTACAGGAGATTTATCAAGGATTTTTCTAAGATTGCTCAGCCTCTTACTTCACTAACGCAGAAGGGCGTTGTTTATCGTTGGGGGAAATGCACAGGAGTTAGCGTTTCAGCACTTAAAGGATAGACTCTACAGTGCACCTATCCTTTCATTGCCAGAGGGCACAGACGACTTCGTGGTTTACTGCGACGCATCTATTCAGGGTCTTGGTTGTGTATTGATGCAGCGGGATAAAGTTATAGCCTACGCCTCACGGCAACTCAAAGTTCATGAAAAGAACTACACCGCACACGATTTAGAGCTGGGAGCTGTTGTTTTTGCACTTAAGATATGGAGACTCTACCTGTATGGTACCAAATGCGCTATCTACACTGATCACAGGAGCCTCGAGCATATTTTCAAATAGAAGGAACTCAATATGCGACAGCGACGATGGGTTGAACTGTTGAATGACTATGAATGCTCGATCAGATACCACCCGGGCAAAGCCAATGTTGTGGCCGACGCCCTCAGTCGAAAGGACACTGCGCCTAAGCGCGTACGAGCTTTACAACTTACTATACAGTCTAGTATTCCTTCTCAAATACGAGATGCTCAGGTAGAAGCATTGAAACCCGAAAACGTCAGGGCTGAAGCCCTACGCGGCTCAAGGCAACGCTTAGAACAGAAGGAAGACGGTGCTTACTACGTCACAGGACGCATTTGGGTCCTACTTTATGGCAGCCTACGAGAGCTTGTGATGGATGAGGCACACAAGTCTCGCTACTCGGTACATCCTGGTTCGGATAAGATGTACCACGATATCAAAACCACATATTGGTGGCCTAGCATGAAGGCCCACATAGCAACTTACGTTAGCAAGTGCTTGACTTGTGCGAGAGTCAAGGCGGAATACCAGAAACCTTCAGGCCCCCTTCAACAACCAGAGATACCACAATGGAAATGGGAGCAAATTTCCATGGATTTTGTTACTGGCCTGCCCAGATCTCAATGTGGTAATGATACTATTTGGGTGATCGTGGATCGACTCACAAAGTCTGCTCACTTCCTGGCTATCAAAGAAACGGATAAGTTCTCCACCCTAGCAGAAGTATATCTCAAGGAAGTTGTCTCGAGGCACGGGGTGCCCACCTCTATTATCTCGGATCGAGATGCACGTTTTACTTCAGAACTATGGCAAGCAATGCACAAGTCCTTTGGCTCAAGGTTAGATATGAGCACAGTTTATCACCCGCAAACGGATGGGCAGTCGGAACGCACCATCCAGACCCTCGAAGACATGCTTAGGGCATGTGTAATTGACTTTGGCAACGGCTGGGAAAAGCATCTGCCACTTGTGGAGTTTTCGTACAACAATAGCTACCACACCAGCATTAAAGCTGCTCCGTTTGAGGCATTGTACGGGCGTAAATGCCGGTCACCTCTTTGTTGGGCAGAGGTGGGGGATAGTCAGATTACTGGTCCAGAACATGTGGTGGACACAACAGAGAAAATTGCTCAGATACGACAACGAATGGCGGCAGCTCGTGACCGTCAGAAAGTCTACGCCGATAAGGGCAGAAAACCACTAGAGCTCCAGGTTGGGGAGCGTGTACTACTCAAAGTTTCACCCTGGAAGGGTGTGGTTCATTTTGGTAAACGGGGCAAACTTAACCCATGATACGTTGGACCTTTCGAAGTCATTGAGAAAATAGGCAAGGTGGCCTACAGACTGAACTTACCAGCAGAACTCAGTGCAGTTCACGATGTTTTCCACGTGTCGAATCTGAAGAAATGTCTTTCAGATGAGACCCACATAGTTCCTCTGAAGGAGCTCACTATCGACGAGCAGTTACGATTCGTCGAGGAACCTGTTGAAACCACGGACCGGGATGTTAAGGTCCTCAAACGTACTAGGATACCTCTCGTCCTAGTTCGTTGGAACTCACGTCGCGGCCCAGAGTTCACCTGGGAACGCGAAGATCAGATGAAATAAAAGTATCCCCAACTGTTCGCAACCGGTACAACCACTACTGAGGCTGAAGCTACGGAATTTCGGGACGAAATTCCAGATCAACGGGGGGAGGATGTGACACCCCAGGAAAACTATGCAACTTAACTAGCTTCCTCAGTGAGTACGTGCTAAATTTCGGGACGAAATTTCTTTCAACTTGGGGATAATGTGACAACTCGTATTTCCAAACCGATCTTTGTACTTTGATGTAACGTATTTGAACGTAACGTGACTATATGAACTTGAGTGACTTATTGAATGTTATGATTATGTGATGATGTGTATTGTATGTTATTAAACCGATCGCACAACGCTATTCGAATCACACAAGCCTTTGGGCTTTGGTCTTTTACAACTCTCGGCCCACTCCTCACTTGAACCGAAGGAGCTGCCATAGTGGTGGGTTCGGCCCACCTCTCACACGTATAACCTCATGAAGAGGTCAACATTTCCCATTTGTTGCAAATCCCTTATCACACACAAAACCCTAGCTTCCTCTCATTCTCTCTCTCAAACTTGACGGCAAACACCCCTCCTCTTCATCGAAGATCTTTGTGCTCGGATCAATCCCCTACTCTCTTCTTTAATCGGTTAGTGTGCTAATATTCTTGCTTTGTTCGGAGTTCCTTTGATACATATTATGAAATTGATACATGATAGTATGTGTTGTACATGTGATTCATAATTAAATAAAATGGCAGTAGCTTCATCGGTCCAATAGAATAATATGTAATAGTTTGAGTAGTCAAAGGGGATAACCTTGAACAAGTAAATGCATGTGTGTTGTCAGAATTAGTCTTATGAGCATTAAATGATGTGATGATTGAAAATATATATATATTTCGGATTAGATAGTATGAACAAACTGTTTTACCACTATAGGGTTTGATATATGCTTAATGTTGTTTTAGATGGGTAGGAACCAAATAGAATTTATATTCGTGAAATCGGCACATGTGTAGTTATTACGGATCAGAATAAGGGTTGATGATGTTATGCTTGAATGATGATATTCGGCTGTGATGTATCATGTTCGAATGATTGTTGAGTTGTTTTGTATTAGTATAAATTGTTACTGTTGAATGAGAAACCAAATGTTTGTTTATTCGGCTGAGATATCTTTAAAAATAGGATGGTTACTAGTGGTCGAGATTATGAATCATGTTAATATGGCTGGTGTTATGATTATTGTTCATATATTGATTATGTGTTCATTAGGGTTCATATGAATGGAATGATTAAAAACCTCTGTTTGATCGACTAGTGGTTGGTTTAGAAACTATTGGAATTGTTAATTGATAAATTCACAAAAAGGAAACAATATAACTGTTTTGCATGAAATCCGGACATTTAAACTAATCGCACAAGACCACTTGGTCGCATAAGAAGTCTAGTCGCACAAGCTAATCAGGTCGCACAAGTAAGTCTGAGTCGCACAAGACAATCTGTGTCGCACAAGAATGAATGAACCGCACAAGATGTTGTTTTGTTTGATAGTTGTGCTGGTCGTATATTTTGGGCCGGGTTAGTTCGGATCATACAAGCTGTTCGGATCGCACAAGAATTTGTCTTTTCGATTGGGCCGTATTATGCTTATAGACTTATTTGGGCTTCATGTTATTTGGGCCGGGTGATTAACGGAAACGCACAACATATTGTGGATCGCACAAGGCCGTGCTGAACGCACAACATGTTGGGCCGACTATTAATGGGCTATATCTTTCGGATCGTACAAGTATGAATATGCTATGCACTTTGACTGTTTATGTGATGCCAAGATTAGTATGTGTTCGTGACTTTGCTATCTCTGTGTAAACTTATGTGTGCTTTACTTGAACCTAAACCTGACTTGTATGATAACCATGTTAGGACGTGGTTGACCACTAGCTGCTAGACTTGACCTTTCTGTGTAATCTGCCGAGCAAACCAAGGTGAGTTCACACTTCGTTACAAAGCATGGGGTTCCCAGGGGTTGGGAATGGGTTAAGGAATATAGATTCCTCGTCCTGTTGAGACGTATTCAGGAACGTAGATTCCTCATCCAGTATGAGACAGATTTAACTATACTAGACTAGAACTCTATCAACGAAGTCCCTCCTTTTATATTGACTTAATCGCCGAGGCCAATGGCGAACGGGTCATTAGTTAAATAGCGCTATTAGGTTTAACAAACCTCACACCGTGCCGCAGAGGACGGGCGTGGACTAATGGACTATGGCACGTCAGTGATGATAGACACAGACGTTAGGGCACTTAAACATGACGAACGTTAGTAGTCGATATGGTAACGAGTCTGGTGAATTAAACATGGGGTAGCCCCCACGGCCATAGAGCCGGGCTGGAATAGCCAACGTAAGAACGGGTAACTAATAAACGTTTTTCGAACTATGGGGTAACCCCCACGGCTGGATAGCTGGTAAAGAGAAAACTGTGTTTTCGGAATAACTATAAACTGGACAACCAAACGTGAACTCACTCAACTTGTTGTTGACTCGTTACTACATGCTTTGCAGGTCTATAGGTACTTAGCTGGAGCTTGCACAAGGAAGAGTCGTTGTGGGACATGGACAGCTGTGTGCCATGTGAGACCTTTGGATATTTAAACTTAAGTTTTGGTTTTAAACATTCTGCTTCCGCTCATAACGTAAACTATGTTTGTTTTGGACACTAATCGTGTTGGTTGGACTTTTTACAATTAATTACTTACTTGTTCAATATGATTAGTGGTTTGATCCTGGTCAGTCACGCCTCCAAGCGGTGATACTCCGCATGTGGATTTTGGGGGTGTGACATGCCAGGACCTCCTCAGCCTCCTCCTCGTCATCCAGTTCAGCCAGCCTTGCCTTCCAGCCTTCCACATCCCAGTTGCTCATGTCGAAGTCAGGATCCTGAGCTTCCAAGGCCATCTGGAGTTTAGTCTTGTACATGGCAATGGCGGCGGAGACTTTGGCGTCCTCTGTGATCTCCTGCTTTTCATAATCAAAATTGATCAGAATCTTGGCCGTTTCAGTTTTGGCATCTTTGAGATCCTTTTGGAGGTCAGCAATCTTGAGATCCTTAAGCAATGCGACTTGTTGGAGGTCAGCAATCATCTTGTCCTGCTCCTCGACATGCCCAACATAATCTTCAATCTCTGCAAATTTCTGCAACGAAGACAAAGAACAGTTTAGGAACAAGTGATCCTCAAATAAGCTGGATACCTAAAGCAGGGATAAGGATCCTTACCTCGTTGAAGTATTCAAGGAACTGGTGGCGGATCAAAGGTAGACCTTGCAGATCCTCAGCTTCGGAGGCTTTTCTTTTCTTGCCACCCCTTCCTTTAGCGGGTGCCTTGGGGATAGAAGCAGTTGGGCTAGCAGGAAGCTTCTTCTTGGAGGATCGTACGGTGTCAAGCTCAGTGAGACTAAATTTGGAGGCAGATCTTGATGATTTTCCAGCGCCTACACACCCAAAACAGATAAGTGTCCTTATTCTATTCATATATAACTATTTATTTAAACATTTGAATATAAAAAGAACAGGATACTTACTTGACATGGTGACAGAGCCTGAGGATACCTCTTGTGAGTCCTGGGTGATTTTCTTGAATGTTCTGGTTTCAGGATCAAGCTTTCTAAAGGCAGCAAGTCTCCCCTTGGTGGCAGCTGAAGGAATAATGTGCGAGAATGTGATAGCTGCACAAAAAAGAAACAAAAGCGTATTAGTAAGCATTATCAGAATGAACTTACTTAGTGATCCTTCTAAGGATCCTCCTATCCTACCATGAGTGCTCCATTTCTTCGGTAAATCCTTTCCATCCGGGATAGAATCCCTTCTGACGAAGAAGAACCGCCGTTTCCAGTTGGTGTCGTTTTTTGTAGCCTTAAAGATAGGATGTTCTTCTCCGGGTTTACGTTTAAACAAATATCGGTGGGATCCAAACGTTGTGAGATCATACATCTCAGCCAACTCTGACATTCCTAGGTCAACCTCTTCCTGCTCGATGATCCTTTCAAGGGTATATAAGACCCTCCAGATCATCGGCATAGCCTGGATGTAGGAGATGCCGGTAAGGGAGAAAAAGGATTGGGTAAAGGCTGGAAAAGGATAGGTGTATCCTATGGTGAATGGGGTAGCAGGAAAGGCAATCCATGTCTCAGAAATGTAGTCGCTCAGAACGGTGGGATCGAATGGCTTGAAATCGGTGTTCGCCGAAAAACAGTGGCGAATTCTGTCTATTTGTGCATCATTGAAGCAGCATCTCTCTTTCGGTGAGTCTTTGATGATCCCCTGGCTTTTGAGAGCACTGTCCTTCTTATGATCCTTGGCGGGGGAGGATCGTAGCATAATCATGACTGTGAAGAATGTAAAGAAAGAAGGAGCAAAGAAAGAAAACGTAAAGGAAGAAGAGAAAGAGGATTACCTGTTTGATCTGCGGACTTAAATTTAAAGGGAGTCTCTCTCTTGAATTTAAATGTGAATTGATCCTATCTCTAACTTCTATTTATAATGATGATTTGCAGGATTGTCACCTCAGTGACGTCAGGTTTGCAACGGCTAGTCCGTCTTCAACGGCTAGTTATCCGTTAGTTTGCTACGTATAAGATCGACAAAATATAACTCATTTATTTACATATTTACTCCTTATATTTTGGGGGCAATTGTTAGGGGTGGATTTCTAAATGACCAGTGATCCTTATTTGCTGTTGGATTTAGTGATCCTCAATTCTGTCTGAAGTAGTGATCCTCAGAAGTGTTGCAGGATCAGGATCATGGATAACTATAAGGATCCCAGTACTAACGATTGTCTACTTTGAATTCGTAAATGTTTTGCAGGAATATCAACTTGGACTTAGTCTTGGCGACATTCCTGGAGAATATTCTTAGTCTATTCCGCACGTGCTTGGCCAGAAATGGACATTGTGGAGTCGTGGAAGACTTGCACCTTTTGCGGAATGTTAGTTAGGCTAGATATTTTCTATTTGTAAAGGGGTAGCGAGCTATTTTAGAGACACTTAGCTATTTTTGGCTACACACACTAATACAACCGCTCTCACTGGCTCTCGACAAACACTTAGCATTTTTCATACATTTCTACACATTACACTATAGTGATCCTTGTACTTAGCTCGCTATCATCCGAAGTTGTAACAGATTGTTTGTTTAATTTGAGTTGGTGATCGGTAGTTTCCATCACCCGGGGTTTTTTGTGCCGGAGATCAACTCTTGATCAAGGGCTTTTTCCCCGTATAAATCTTCGTGTCATTTGTTCATTACACTTCATAGTGATCCTTATTATTGTTCATCAATTCAAGCATCATACCTCACAACAGAAAGTTTGGTTACATTGTCATTGCTTGATTTTTGACCAAAACAATTATGAATACTGTTTTGTACAAGAAATCTCTTGCAGGACCATATTTTAGATGCTTGGAAGATCCTGAAGCTAAAGAAGTACTTCAGGATATACATGAAGGGGATTGCGGTAACCACACTGGGGGCAGGTCGTTATTTTCAAAAATATTGAGAACTGGATACTATTGGCCGAAAATGAAGAAAGATGCTGCAGAATATGCTCGAAGATGTGATGCATGTCAAAGGCACAGTAACATACTACATCAACCAGCTGAACCACTATATCCTATAGCTTCCCCTTGGCCATTCATGAAATGGGGGATGGACATAGTAGGGAAATTACCAAAAGCTGCAGGAGGAAAAGTCTTTATGCTGGCAATGACTGATTATTTCTCAAAGTCGGTTGAAGCTGAAGCATTTGTTCAAGTTAGAGACCAAGAAGTAGTATCCTTCATAAAGAGGAATATCCTGACCAGGTTTGGAGTACCAACTGAAATCATTTATGACAATGGATCCCAGTTTATAAGTAAAAGGACTACTGACTTTTGCAAGAGTTGGGGAATCAAAATGATCACATCTACTCCGGTACATCCTCAAGCAAATGGACAAGCCGAATCCTCAAACAAGATAATTGTCAACAACTTAAAGAAGAGACTAGGGGCTAAGAAAGGAAGATGGGCAGAAGAATTACCCTTTGTTTTGTGGGCTGATAGAACAACGGTAAAAAATGAACTGGCCAAATCCCGTTTTCCTTGGTATTTGGAGTAGAAGCAGTGATCCCAACAGAAATGGTGATACTTACAGCAAGATCTATCCTTCGGGATCCTGAGCAGAATCCTGAAGCTTTGTGCCAAGATTTGGACACTGTAGACGAAACAAGAGATGCAGCAAAGCTAAGGATAGCAGTATATCAACAGAGGATATCCAGAGCATACAACAAGAATATAAGGACTAGGAGGTTTCAAGTTGGGGATTGGGTGTTAAGAAAAGCTTTTCAGAATACTACTAATCCTGCCGATGGAAAATTGGCTCCAAAATGGGAAGGACCCTATGAGATTGAATCAGAAGCTAGAAAAGGAGCATATTGACTCAAGAATATGGAAGGGGATATGCTACCAAGATCCTGGAATGCTATACATCTAAAGCTCTATTTCAAGTGAGTGTAGAATTTAATTTCTAACTCGGGATGGTATGAGTTCTATCTCTTTTCAATATATTTGAGTTTATTTATTCTTTCAAACCCAATACTGACTTAAGCATCGGAGGGGTGTTAGCCAAGCTAACACCCACCTTAGTGTTTTGGTCAAAAATCAGACGAGGATAATGCAACCAAACTCTCTGTTATGGGGTATGATGTGAATTGGTAAGCAACAATGAGGATCACTATGAAATGAATTGCACAGGAGACACAAAGATTTATACGAGGAAAAAGCCCTTGATCAATTAATGGTCTCCGGCATAAAAAACCTCAGGTGATGGAAACTACCAATCACCAACTCAAATTAAACAATAATCCTTTTACAACTTCGGATGATAGCGAGGTAAATACAAGGATCACTATAGTGTATCGTGTAGAAATGTATGAAAAATGTTAAGTGTTTTGTCAAGAGCTGGAGAGTGTAGTTGTACGAGTGTGTGTAGCCAAAAAATAGCCAAGTGTTGTCTAATTAGCTCGCTACCCCTTCTCCCCACGATCTCCATAACGTTCACCATGGTCAAGCACGTGCGGAATAACTGTGGAATATTCTCCAGGAACGTTACCAAGACTAAGTCCAAGCTGGTACTCCTGCAAAACAATAACGAAATCATAGCAGACAATCATTAGTATAAGGATCCTTAGGACGATCCATGATCCTGATCCTGAAGCACTTCTGAGGATCATTAACTGACACAGAAGTAAGGATCACCAAGCAGGATAATAATTGAGGATCACGGGTCATTAAGAAATCCTCCCCTAACAATTGCCCCCAAAATATAAGGAGTAATATTGTAAATAAACGAGTTATATTTTGTTGATCTTATCTGCAACAAACTAACGGATAAATAGCCGTTAAGATCGAACTAGCCGTTGCAAACCTGACGTCACTGAAGTGACTATCCTGCATATCATCATTATAAATAGGAGTTAGAGATAGGATCAATTTGCATTTAAATCCAAGAGAAACTCCCTTTAAATTCTCAACCGAAGATCAACCAGGTATCTCTTTTCCTATTTCTCCTTCTTTTACTCTGTTTTTCTTTCTTTACCAACATCACGTAAAGAATGATGCTCCGGTCCTCCCTCGCCAAGGATCACCAGAAGGATAGCCCCTTGAAGAGTCAAGGGATCATCAAAGATTCAGCGAATGAGAGGTGTTGCTTTACTGATCCACAAGTAGATAAGATCTGGTACATCTTTCCGGCGAACACCTTTTTCAAACCCTTCTATCCCACTGTTCTGAGTGACTATATTTCTGAGACATGGGTAGCTTTTCATGTTACCCCATTCACCATAGGATACACCTATCCTTTTCCATCTTTTACCCAATCCTTTTTCTCCCTTACCGGCATCTCCTACATCCAAGCTATGCCGATGATCTGGAGGGTCTTATATACCCTTGAAAGGATCATAGAGCAGGAAGGGATTGATTTAGGAATGTCGGAACTGGCAGAGATGTATGATCTCACGACGTTTGGATCCCACCGATATTTGTTTAAGCGAAAACCCGGTGAAGAACACCCCATTTTTAAAGCCACCAAGAATGATACAAACTGGAAACGACGTTTTTTCTTTGTCAGAAGGGATTCTATTCCAAACGGAAAGGATCTACCAAGGAAGTGGTCCACCCATGGTAGGACAGAGGATCCTGAGAAGGATCACCAGATAGTCTTGTTTTTGTATAAGGATCACTAACACCCTTTTGTTTTATGTTATGCAGCTGTCACTGTTTCACACCTCATACCATCACCTACCACCAAGGAAAAGCTTGCTGCTTTTAGAAGGCTTGAACCTGTAACAAGATCATTCAAGACAGACACCCAGGATTCACAAGAAGTATCCTCAGGTTCTATCACCATGTCAAGTAAGTATCCTGTTCTTTGTATAGTTAAAAGACTTAAATAAATAGTTAAATAGAAATAGGATAAGGATACTTATTTGTTTTGAATGTGTAGGTGCCGGAAAAGCTTCCAAGCCTGCCTCCCAGTTCAACATTGCCGACCTTGACACTGTTCGATCCAGAAAGAAGAAGGCCACTGCCAACCCTAGTGTCTCCATCACCAAGGCACCCACTAAAGGAAGGGGTGGCAAGAAGAGGAAAAACTCTGAGATAGAGGATCTACAAGGCCAGCCACTGATCCGCCACCAGTTCCTTGAATACTTCAATGACGTGAGGATCACCAATTCTGCCTAGGTATCCTACTTATTTGAGGATCACCTAATCTTGAACTGCTTTGTCTTTTTTGCAGAAATTTGCTGAGATTGAAGACTACGTGGGGAGCGTTGAGGAGCTGGATAAGAAGATTCTTGACCTCCAACAAGTTGCAGTGCTCAAGGATCTTAAGATTGCTGATCTCGAAAAAGCCCTTCAAGACACCAAGACTCAGACAACTAAAATCTTGATCGACATTGACTACGAGAATCATGATCTCATAGAAGGTGCAAAGGTCTCCGCTGCCATCACAATTGTTTTGGTCAAAAAATCTGATGAGGATATTGCAACCAAACTCTTTGTTTAGGGGAATGATGCTTAAAATATATAACAGCGATGAGGATCACTTCAATGTAAAGTGCACAAACAACACAAAGATTTATACGGGGAAAAAGCCCTTGATCAAGAGTTGATCTCCGGCACAAAAAACCCCGGGTGATGGAAACTACCGATCACCAAACTCAAATAAATAAACGAATGTTTACAACTTCGGATAGTAACGAGCTAGGTACAAGGATCACTACGGTGGAATGTGTAAAAAGTGTATGTAATTGCTAAGTGTTTGAATGAGAGCTTGTATGAGAGCTTGTATGAGTGTGTGTAACTGCAAAAAATGACTAAGTGTTTTCTACTAGCTCATTACTCCCTTTTTAAAATAGAAATAGCCACCTAAACTAACTATCCGATTTTCGTGCCAAGCCTCCACGTTCTCCATAACGTTTATTTTTGGTCAAGCACGTGCAGAATAATTTAGGAATATTCTCCAGGAATGTCGCTCAGACTTGGTCAAGCTTAATATACCTGCGAGATGCTACAAAACATAAGTAAACAATCGTCAGTACGAGGATCCTTAAAGTGATCCATGATCCTGATCCTGAAGCTCTTCTGAGGATCACCACCTGTCACAGAAGTAAGGATCACTAATTAGGATAACGAATAAGGATCACTAATTGTTAGAAAATCCTCCCCTAACAATTGCCCCCAAAATATAAGGAGTAATTTGTAAAATTGGCGAGTTATATTTTCTTGATCTTATCCGTAACTAACTAACGGATATATAGCCGTTAAAATAGAACTAGCCGTTGCGATGATGATGTCACGGAAGTGACAATCCTGCAGAATCATAATTATAAATAGAGATATAGATAGGATCATTATGCATTCAAATTCGAAAGAGACTCCCTTTAAATTCTCAGTCGACGAACAACCAGGTAATTCTTTCTCCTCTTCCTTCCTTCTTACTCTGTTTCTCTATCTTTATCTCCATCATTTCGAAAATGTTGCTCCGAAGTTCACTGGCCAAGGATCACAAAAAGGATAGCCCTTTGAAGAGTCAAAAGATCATCAAAGACTCAGTGAACGAGAGGTGTTGCTTTAACGACGCACAAGTAGATAACATCCGTCACCGTTTTCCAGCGAATGTCTTTTTCAAACCCTTCGATCCAACTGTTCTGAGCGACTATGTTTCTGATACATGGGTTGCCTTTCCAATCACTCCATTTGCTATAGGGTACACCTATCCTTTCCCGGAGTTCACACAATCCTTCTTTTCCCTTACCGGCATATCTTACATTCAAGCCATGCCGATGATTTGGAGGGTTTTATACACCCTAGAGAGGATCATTGAGCAGGAGAGTCTTGATTTAGGAATGTCAGAACTGGCGGAGTTGTATGATCTTACTACCTTCGGTTCCCATCGTTATTTATTCAAACGAAAACCCAGTGCAGATCATCCTCTTCTCAAAGTCACCAAAAACGACAAAGATTGGAAGCGTCGCTTCTTCTTTGTAAGAAGGGATACCATTTCAGATGGAGAGCACTTACCAAGAACATGGTCCACCCATGGTAGGCCGGAGGATCCTGGGAAGGATCACCAGATGGTCATGTTTTTGTAATAGGATCACTAACCCCTTCTTTGTCTTGTGTCATGCAGCCATCTCCTTTTCACGTCTCATCACGACACCCGCAACCAGGGAAAGACTTGCTACTTTCTGGGGACTTGACCCTGAAACTAGAACTTTTAAGACAACAACCCAAGACTCACAGGAGGTGTCCTCAGGCTCTGTCACAATGTCGAGTAAGTATCCTTGTTTAAAATTTTAATAAATAGTTAAATGTATATTAAGAAAAGATACTTATCTCGTTTTGGTTGTGTAGGTGCTGGAAAATCTGCCAAAGCTGCTTCAAGGTTCAGTGTCACCGATCTCACCACTGTCAAATCCTCCAAAAGAAAGGTCCCTACTAGCCCGACAGCCTCAATCCCCAAAGCACCCCTCAAAGGGAAGGGAATCAAGAAGAGAAAGACTTCCGAGGCTGAGGATTTGCAGGGTCTGCCCTTAATTCGCCACCAGTTCCTTGAGTACTTCAATGAAGTAAGGATCACTGTCTCTGCTTGTATATCCTGCTGATCTAAGGATCACTTGCTCTTGAACTGCTTTATCCTTTTCTTTTGCAGAAATTTGCTGAGATCGAGGATTACGTCGGCCATGTCGAGGATCAAGATAAGAAGATTGCCGATCTCCAGCAGGTTGCTGTGCTCAAGGATCTTGCACTTGCTGATCTTCAGAAGGAACTCCAGGATACCAAGCAGAAGATGGCTAAGGTGCTGGTTAACTTTGACTATGAAAGGCAGGAGATCACAGATGATGCTAAAGTTTCTGCCGCCATAGCAATGTACAAAACCAAGCTTCAAATGGCCTTGGAAGCTCAGGATCCTGCCTTTGACAAAAGTAGCTGGGAAATTGAAGAATGGAAGGCAAGGCTGGCTGAATTGGGTGATGAAGAAGAGGCTGAGGAGATTCTGGCAATTGAGGCTAGTGGCAGCGGGTTGAAGGATAAAGCTGAGGATGCAGCGGCTGGTGGTGATGATAATGCAGCAAAGGTGTGAGCTGCAAAAATGGGCGATGATGGAAATTTCTAGACGTGGCCAGAGCCCATTTTTTATGGTTTGGTGTTTTTTTTATTGTTGATGTTTTTGAACAATGGTGGGTCTGTAATAACTCTAAACAATAGTTCTTAGGTTTAAGGATCATGTATGATCCTTTGGACAATAGGCAGGATTGCAATTGGTGGAGGGATCCTCTGTTTGGGGGATGAAGCCATTGTGATCCTGCCGCCTTTATATTCCTGCACTACCTTTGAACTCATTATCATGGACACCCTTTACCTACCCCAGCGGACGGGCCACGTTTTGCGGGTAGATGCTTGGGTAGGTAATTTTGACAACTTTTAAAGGGTTATCCTTATGTTAATAAATAAAAACTTAACCTTTTGTCGCTTATCATGTGTTGTTATCCTTTTTAATATGTTACTTTCCAACTGTTGTAATGTTCATTCTGTTTATACTTATCAAGCCTTGAAAAATTAGAAAAGATATCCAAAAAGTTTAGGATATGAACAAGGATCACATATCCCATAACCGATAGGTTTTTTAAAAAGTGATATGATTTAAGAAATACCAGTTCAGTTGTCAAGTATAAGGGTTATTTAAAAGAATAATGAATAGAATCAAAAGAGTTAAGGATCATACCTGAGGATCCAAGTTAGAATCCTAACCATAATAAGGATAACTATAAGATAAACCTTAGAGTGAAATAAGGATCAAGGATCCCTAGCTGCCTATCTTCAAGGACCTGAAATAGAGCATAACTTGGGACTAAGCCAATATAAGAAAAGAGTTAGCAACTGGGGACAAGCCCAAGGATAACTGGGGACAACCCCAAGGATAACTGGGGACAAGCCCAAGGATAACTGGGGACAAGCCCAAGGATCGTGTGTAAACTGGAGTACGGCCCTAACTGGCGACTATCCAAACTTAGTGACATGAAAATGCCAAAACCTTAGCTAACGTGAAAACGTTAGAAACCTTAGCTAACGTGAAAACGTTAGAAACCTTATGACCGGATGTATGGTACGTCTACCATTATACGTAGGATCCTAAGCATAGCCAGAACAATGGAATTATCAGCCCCTAGAACGAGTACTGGTCCCAAAGCCTCGAACTATACCAGGATCATCGTGCGCTACAGGCGAAATCTGGGGACAAGCCCAAATAACTGGGGTTAAACCCAAAAGACGGATTGCTTCTGTGGATAACCAACGTTGTGCTAAAGATACCTGAACTTTCAAAACTTGAACTCACGTGAGAGATGGATAAAGGATACATGATCCTTATCCTTATATGAGAAAATAAAGAAATGAAACAGTTCAAGATTAGGATATTACCTAAGTAAAGATCACCGATACTTTGAGGATCCTTTAAGGATATCCCTTTCCTGAGGATCACCTATGCCATAAGGATCCTGCTTATATGAAATATTTCTTCAAGTGGACAGCATTCCAAGCTCTTGGTAGCAAATCACCTTCCATGGTTAGCAATCTATATGCCCCCTTTCCTGCTTCAGCTTCAATCAAATAAGGGCCTTCCCATTTTGGAGCCAATTTTCCATCAGCAGGATTGGTGGTATTCTGGAATGCTTTCCTTAACACCATATCTCCAACTTGAAACCTCCTGATCCTGACATTTTTGTTGTAAGCACCAGCCATTCTTTGTTGATAACTGGCCATCCTTATCCTAGCCATATCCCTGATTTCTTCAATAGTATCCAGGTCTTGAGCCAAGTTTTCATCATTTTCCTCAGGATCACGGGTACTTGTTCTAGCAGTAGGAACCACCATTTCTGTTGGGATCACTGATTCTGCCCCAAACACCAAAGAGAATGGTGTTTGACCAGTAGCATTCTTAGGGGTTGTCCTGTCAGCCCAGAGCACATAGGGTAGTTCTTCTGCCCATTTCCCTTTCTTGGATCCAAGCTTCTTCTTCAAATTGTTGATGATGATCTTGTTGGATGATTCTGCCTGACCATTAGCTTGTGGGTGGACTGGTGTCGATGTTATCATCTTAATCCCCCAGCTGTCACAAAAGTTAGTGGTTCTGCCCCCAATAAATTGGGAACCATTATCACATATAATCTCAGAAGGAATTCCAAATCTAGTTATAATATTTCTTTTAATGAAGGATATAACTTCCTTTTCTCTAACTTGGGCAAAAGCTTCAGCCTCTATCCACTTGGAGAAGTAATCAGTCATAGCTAGCATGAATACTTTTCCACCAGGTGCCTTAGGGAGCTTACCAACTATATCCATACCCCATGTCATGAATGGCCAAGAGGAGGATATAGGATGCAATAATTCAGCTGGTTGATGAAGGATATTGCTGTGTCTCTGGCAAGGATCACATCTTCTGGCATACTCCACAGCATCTTTCTTCATGGTTGGCCAGTAGTATCCTGTCCTCAGGATCCTTGAGAATAAAGCCCTGCCCCCAGTGTGGTTTCCACAATCTCCTTCATGGAAGTCTTTTAGAACTTCTTGAACTTCAGGATCCTCAATGCATCTCAAGTATGGTCCTGCAAGAGATCGTCTATACAACATATTATTTATAATTGTGAATTGAGATACCTTAGATTTGAAAGCCCTAGGGTTTTCTCCTGTAGGAATCTCTCCATGTTGTAAGTATCTCATAATTGGTGAGATCCATGATCCTGATCCTGAATAGGATTGAGTATCCTCACTAGGGATAACTGCAGAGTCATTTCCTATCTCCATAGCCTCGTGATCCTTGATAGCCGGGGTTAGGATATGGATAATAGGAATCTTGATATCCTCCGGGATCTTCAAGGATGATCCTAAGTTAGCCAATGCATCAGCTTCTGTATTTTCTTCCCTTGGTACCTGTGACAAACTAAAGGAAACAAAAGAGACTGCCAAACTTTTGACTCAAGATACCTGATCCCCATGTGCTTTGCAATTTGTAAACCAGCAATTAGGGCTTCATATTCAGCCTCATTGTTAGTGGTTTGGAATTCACAAGCTATAGAATGGGGTATTATGTCCCCCTGTGGCGATTTTAGTAGTATTCCAAGCCCTATGCCTTTGACATTTGAGGATCCATCAGTATAAAGTATCCAAGGATCCTTGGTCTCTTCTAGCTGCTGGACTTCTAGCTCAGCTTCTTCTTGTAAATCACTACTGAAATCAGCCACAAAGTCAGCTAATGCTTGGGATTTGATGGCTGTCCTAGGCTCATATCTTATATCATATGCACTCAATTTCACTGCCCACTTAGCCATCCTTCCTGACATCTCTGGTTTCCTGAGGACATTCTTAATTGGAAAATTATTTTTAACAATGATAACATGAGTTTCAAAATAATGTCTTAACTTGGTAGATGCCATTATTAATGCAAGAATAAGCTTTTCAAGGTGTGAATACCAGGATTCGGCATCAAGTAAACTTTTACTTACATAATAGACAGGATGTTGTGTACCTTCATGATCCTTAACAAGGACCGCACTTACTGCTTTTGAGGATACTGCAAGATACAAGGATAACACATCACCTTTTTCTGGTTTCATCAAAGCCGGGGCCGAGGATAGGTAATCTTTGAGGTCTTTTAAAGCATTTTCATGCTTCTCCGTCCACTCAAATTTCTTGTTCTTTCTTAGGATATCATAGAATTCTTTACACCTCTCGGAGGACTTGGATATAAATCTTTTCAAGGCTGCTATCCTTCCTGTTAGCCTTTGGACATCCTTAGCATTGACCGGAGATTTGATATTCACTATTGCTTTGATCTGTTCCGGGCTAGCTTCAATGCCTCTCTTAGTCACCATGTATCCTAAGAATTTACCTGCTTTAACACCAAAATGACATTTTGAAGGATTAAGCTTCATATTATATTTGTCAAGGATATCAAATGCTTCCTCCAAATCCTTTAGGTGATCCTCAGCTCTTATGGATTTTACCACCATATCATCTATGTAAACCTCCATAGTTTGTCCGATCTGATCCTTGAACATCATATTCACCAGCCTTTGGTACGTTGCACCTGCATTTCTCAATCCGAACGGCATAGCAATATAGCAATATATACCATTTGGAGTCATGAAGGCTGTGTCCTCTTGGTCGGATGGTTCCATTTGGATTTGTTGAAATCCAGATGAAGCATCCATAAAAGTTAACAGTTCATGACCCGCAGTTGCATCCACCATGGAGTCAATGTGGGGTAAAGGGAAAGGATCCTTGGGACATGCCTTATTTAAATCGGTAAAATCGACACATACCCTCCACTTTCCGTTTTTCTTTTGAACAACAACCACATTGGCCAACCATCTTGGATACTTGACCTCTCTAATCATACCTGCCCGGAGCAATTTCTCTACCTCTTCCTGGATAATGGCGTTCCTTTCTGGTGCAAACTTCCTTCTCCTTTGATGGATTGGTTTGAAGGATCTGTCGATGCCGAGCTTGTGAGTGATAACATCTTTGGATATACCAGTCATATCTTCGTGTTTCCATGCAAAGGTAGTCTTTCTCCTTTTGAGGAAGGATATGAGGTCTTCTTTCATTTCGCCAAGGATCCCTGATCCAATATAGATTTTGGATTCAGGATCATCGGAATCCATGAGGATTTCTACCACATCCTGCTCTCTGGCCTCCAAGACATTCCTTGGAGGATACCTTGATTGCTATTGCTCCCTTGACTTCGAGGCTGGTTTCATCGATGAAGTGTAGCAATTCTTAGCTTCCTGCTGATCGCTATCAATCTTTACTATTCCCCAAGGACTAGGGAGCTTCACACATTGATGGTAAGTAGATGGGACTGCTTTCATATCGTGTATCCAGGGCCTGCCAAGGATAACATTACAACAAGATAAACAGTCAATAACACAAAATTTTTGATAAGAGTGTAAGCCTTCAATATATATTGGGAGTTTAATGTCCCCCAGGGTGTTCTTAGTTTCGCCACTAAATCCCACGAGCACGGAGGATCTTGGTATGATCTCTGATTCAGGGATACCCATCTTCTTTAGAACATCAAGCTGGATAATGTTCACTGAACTTCCTCCGTCTATTAGGATCCTGCGGACAAAATGGTTAGATATAAAAAGAGTAATAACTAAACCATCGTGATGAGGATCCTGGATATCAACACGATCCTCTTCATCAAAGGTTATGACTTTTCCTTTGGAGACACTTGATGTTCGAACTGGTCTTTCTCCATTATCCATTTTAGTTTCCTTTGCATGCCTTTTAGCTGCTGAGAAGGATGTGCCACAAATGTCGGATCCTCCAGAAATAAAGTTTATCACTTGTGCATCTGCTGGAGGAGCTGGAGCCTTCTCAGGGATCCTTTCAGGATCCTGAGTCCTTGACTTTTTTCTTCCCAACAACTCTTTTAGATGCCCTTTGCTCAACAAGTATCCAATTTCCTTTCTTAATGCAATGCATTCTTCTGTGAGGTGCCCAAAATCTTCATGATATGCACACCACTTTGATTTATCCTTAGTTGCACCCGGCCTATCATTCTTTCTTGGCCATCTAGCCTTATCACCTAAGTTCTGCATGGCAAGGATTAGTTCATTGTTATCAACACTAAAGCAATATTCAGAAATTGGAGGATAATCCTCATCATCCTCTTCTTGATCAATAGAATGCACGTTCTGATTATCAGATCTGTTGTAGGATCTGAACTTGTTGTTCCTGAATGAGGATCCTTGCTTATCCTGCTTTGAGGATCCTGTTATCCTCTCCTGGATCCTCTTGTCATTCTCTAACCGAATGAACCTGAGGGCCCGGGTTCTTACCTCATCTAGGTTCCTGCATGGTGTCATAACAAGATCATCATAAAATAACGAATCCCTAAGCAATCCCATTTTGAAGGCCTCAACAGCCGTGGCTATATCTAAGTTGGGAATGTCTAAGGATTCTTTACTGAATTTGGTAATGTAATCCCTTAATGATTCATTATGACCCTGGGTTATCCTATATAAATCACTAGTTAATCGTTCAAATTTTCTACTACAAGAAAACTGATTATTAAACAAGTTAACTAGGTTAGCAAATGAGGTAATAGAATAGGGAGGAAGACTTACCAGCCATTTGAGAGCTGATCCAGTAAGAGTGGATCCGAATCCTTTGCACAGGCATGCTTCCTTTAACTTTTCTGGGATTGGATTGATCTCCATCCTCTCCCTGTATTGTGCTATGTGTTCTTCAGGATCCGTCGAACCATCATACAATTTCATTGTAGGCACATGGAACCTCTTGGGTATCTCAGCATCACAGATTGGTGGTGCAAAACGAGATATCTTGTGGCTCCCATCTGCAATCTCTGGAATAGGTTTGACTACTCCCGGAACACTCGAGATCATATCCTTTAGCTTTTGCAATTCTCTGGCCATGGCATGATTGATACCTGGATCCTGCATAAGACCATGGTTAGTAGTATGAGAATTATTAAAAGTGTTACCTCCCATTGGATTCAAGTTAGGAAGAATGGAGGTTAATCCATATTGTTGAGACTCTGGAATGATCGAGGGACCAGTAGAGGCATTGGTCTGCATTGGAATAAAATCTCCTTGATGGACATCTGAACTTCCTGTTTGCAAACTCCTCAAGGATCCTGGCATCTGGAAGGATCCCTGAAACTGGGATGATCCTGGAACAAAGGAGGATCCTTGAACCTGGGATGATCCTGGGACGAAGGAGGATCCTTGAACCTGGGATGATCCTGGGACGAAGGAGGATCCTTGAACCTGGGATGATCCTGGAACGAAGGAGGATCCTTGAACCTGGGATGATCCTGGAACGAAGGAGGATCCTTGAACCTGGGATGATCCTGGAACGAAGGAGGATCCTTGAACCTGGGATGATCCTGGAACGAAGGAGGATCCTTGAACCTGCTGCATTCCTGAATATCCTCTTGTACTCGTGAGGGATCCCATATGCTGAGGATAGGATCCCGCTGGCTGGAAATATGAACCTAGTGCCTGGGTCATAGCTGTTGTTCCGTAGTGCACTCCTTTTGGTCCACCCGCATATTGAATGTCTGGAACCACTGACGGCTGAGAAGTAATCACCGGAGTATCAAAATTCAAAGATCTGGGCATCAGTGGGGAACGATCCTCTGCCGTTTTCTTCTGTTTCTTAATTTCGTCAATCTCCCGGAGGATCCTTTCGTTGGTCTTATCCTGCTCTTGTGCATGATTCCTCATCTGCAAAATCAAGGCATAGAGATCATTAGTAGTAGGATTAGTTGAAACAGAAGAAGTAGGTGGTTTTGAAAAAATGGGAGTCGGTTTCTTCGCAGCATTCTCAGTATTCTTCTGGGATCCAGAAGGTGGTGGAGGCAAAGGAGGAACGCCTTGTGAGGAAGTGAATGAGGGCATCAAGTTTGAAGCATTCTTCGATGAGGAAGCCATCTGTTTGGTTGTAGTGAACCGAATTAAGCACAGAAATGCGTATTTTCTTAAGGACGAAGCACCAATTACCCCACGGTGGGCGCCAAACTGTTTTGGTCAAAAAATCTGATGAGGATATTGCAACCAAACTCTTTTTTTAGGGGAATGATGCTTAAAATATATAACAGCGATGAGGATCACTTCAATGTAAAGTGCACAAACAACACAAAGATTTATACGGGGAAAAAGCCCTTGATCAAGAGTTGATCTCCGGCACAAAAAACCCCGGGTGATGGAAACTACCGATCACCAAACTCAAATAAATAAACGAATGTTTACAACTTCGGATAGTAACGAGCTAGGTACAAGGATCACTACGGTGGAATGTGTAAAAAGTGTATGTAATTGCTAAGTGTTTGAATGAGAGCTTGTATGAGAGCTTGTATGAGTGTGTGTAACTGCAAAAAATGACTAAGTGTTTTCTACTAGCTCATTACTCCCTTTTTAAAATAGAAATAGCCACCTAAACTAACTATCCGATTTTCGTGCCAAGCCTCCACGTTCTCCATAACGTTTATTTTTGGTCAAGCACGTGCAGAATAATTTAGGAATATTCTCCAGGAATGTCGCTCAGACTTGGTCAAGCTTAATATACCTGCGAGATGCTACAAAACATAAGTAAACAATCGTCAGTACGAGGATCCTTAAAGTGATCCATGATCCTGATCCTGAAGCTCTTCTGAGGATCACCACCTGTCACAGAAGTAAGGATCACTAATTAGGATAACGAATAAGGATCACTAATTGTTAGAAAATCCTCCCCTAACAACAATGTACAAGACAAAACTGAAGACGGCCCAGGAAGATCAAGATCCTGACTTCGACAGAAGCAGCTGGGATGTTGAAGGCTGGAAGGCGAGGTTAGCTGATCTGGAAGATGATGAGGAGGCTGAGGAGGTTTTGGCGATCGAGGCTGGAGGCAGTGCGAAGGATCAGGTGAAGGATACCGAAGCTGGAGGGGATGAAGATGCAGCGAAGGTGTAGGCTGCATGATTGGGCAATGATGGACATTTCTAGACGTAGCCGGAGCCCAATTTTTTAAATTCGGTAGTAGTTTGTTTTGTGGTTGTGCTGTTTTAAAACAATGATGGTCTGTATTTGAACAATAGTTTTAGGATTAAGGATCTAGGATCCTTTGGATAATAGGTAGGATTACAAATGGTGGAGGGATCCTCTGTTTGGGGGATGAAGCCATTGTGATCCTGCCGCCTTTGATTTCCTGCACTTGCTATAACCGCATTAACAATGGACACCCATTTCCAACCCATGTGGACGGGCACGTTTTGCTGGTAGAAACGTGGGTTGGCAATTTTGACAACCTCCGACGGTTAAACCTTTGTTAATAAAATAACTTTAATCTTTTTTGGTTTTTCTTGTGTTGTTATGCTTGTTTGTCCTTTTAATTTTCAATTGTTTTGACGCACACTTGTCTGAGTAAGAAAAGTTGAACAAATTAGATATCCTAAAAAAAATTTAGGATATGATCCAGGATCCAATATCCTATAGTTGAAAATTTCCAAAAAGTGGTATATTTTAAGGATCATGAGTTCAGTTGTCAAAGTATAAGGGTTATTCAAATAATCAATGAATAAAATCAAAATAGTTAAGGATCATACCTGGGGATCCTAACCCTTAATACTATAACCAGGATAACCATAGGACAAACCTTAGTAAGAGGTAAGGATCAAGGATCCTTGGTTATTTAACTTCGAAGACCTGAAATAGAACATAACTTGGGACTAAGCCATTATAAGATAAACGTTAGCAACTGGGGACAAGCCCAAAGGATAACTGGGGACAAGCCCAAGGATAACTGGGGACAAGCCCAAGGATCGTGTGTGAACTGGAGTATGGCCCTAACTGGCGACTATCCAAACTTAGTGGCATGAAAATGCCAAAACATTAGCTAACGTGAAAACGTTAGAAACCTTAAGAACGGATTTATGGTACGTCTACCATTATACGTAGGATCCTAGGTATAGCCAGTACAATGGAATTATCAGCCCCTAAAACGAGTACTGGTCCCACTGCCATGAACTATACCAGGATCATCATGCGCTACTGGCAGAACTGGGGTCAAGCCCAAATAACTGGGGTCAAACCCAAGTAACTGGTTGCTTTTGTGGATAAGCATCCTTTTGCTAAGAGTACCTGAATCAAAATGAGGATCATCTATGCTTTAAGGATCCTTTAAGGATATTTATCATGTGAGGATCATGGATCCTTATCACATGAAGTATTTCTTCAAATGGACAGCATTCCAGGCTCTAGGTAGAAAATCACCTTCCATTGTTAGCAATCGATATGCCCCCTTTCCTGCCTCAGCTTCAATTAAGTAAGGTCCTTCCCATTTTGGTGCCAACTTTCCATCAGCAGGATTGGTGGTATTCTGAAATGCTTTCCTTAGTACCATATCACCAACTTGGAATTTCCTGATCCTGACATTTTTGTTGTAGGCTCCAGCCATTCTTTGCAGATAACTGGCTATCCTTATCCTTGCCAAATCTCTGATTTCTTCTATAGTATCCAGGTTTTGAACCAAGTTCTCATCATTTTCCTCAGGATCACGAATACTTGTTCTAGCAGTTGGAACCACCATTTCTGTAGGGATCACTGATTCTGCCCCAAATACCAAGGAGAATGGAGTTTGGCCTGTAGCATTCTTAGGAGTTGTCCTATCAGCCCAAAGCACATAAGGTAGTTCTTCTGCCCATTTCCCTTTCTTGGATCCAAGCTACTTCTTCAAATTGTTGATGATGATCTTATTGGAGGATTCTGCCTGACCATTAGCTTGTGGGTGGACTGGTGTTGATGTTATCATCTTAATCCCCCAGCTGTCACAAAAGTTAGTAGTTCTGCCCCCAATGAATTGGGATCCATTATCACATATAATTTCAGAAGGAATACCAAATCTAGTTATAATATTTCTTTTAATGAAGGATATAACCTCCTTTTCTCTGACTTGGGCAAAAGCTTTAGCCTCTATCCACTTGGAGAAGTAATCAGTCATAGCAAACGTGAACACTTTTCCACCAGGTGCCTTAGGGAGCTTACCAACTATATCCATGCCCCATCTCATAAATGGCCAAGTGGAGGATATAGGGTGCAAAAATTCAGCTGGTTGATGAAGGATATTGCTGTGTCTCTAAAAAGGATCACATTTCTTAGCATACTCCACAGCATCTCTCTTCATAGTTAGCCAATAGTATCTTGTCCTCAGGATCCTTGAGAATAATGCCCTGCCCCCAGTGTGGTTTCCACAATCTCCTTCATGGAAGTCTTTTAAAACTTCTTGGATTTCAGGATCCTCAATGCATCTTAAATATGGTCCTGCAAGAGATCGTTTATACAACATATTATTTAAAATTGTGAATTGAGATACCTTAATTTTGAAAGCCCTAGGGTTTTCTCCTGTAGGAATCTTTCCATGTTGTATGTATCTCATGATTGGAAGGATCCATGATCCTGAATGAGATTGATTATCATCACTAGGGATGATTGCAGAATCCTCTCCTATCTCCATAGCCACATGATCCTCGATAGCCGGGGTCAGGATATGGATAATAGGGATCTTGATATCCTCCGGGATCTTCAAGGATGATCCTAAATTGGCTAATGCATCTGCCTCTGCATTCTCTTCCCTTGGTACATGTGTCAAACTAAAGGATACAAAAGAGAGTGCCAATTCTTTGACTATCTCCAAATATTTGATTAGCTTTTCACCTTTAACAGCATAGGATCCATTAAAGTGATTAGTGATTAACAAAGAATCTACATGTACCTCAAGATACCTGATCCTCATATGCTTAGCAATTTGCAAGCCAGCTATTGTTAGGGGTGGATTTCTAAATGACCCGTGATCCTCAATTATTATCCTGTTTGGTGATCCTTGCTTCTGTGTCAGTTAGTGATCCTCAGAAGTGCCTTAGGATCAGGATCATGGATCATCCTAAGGATCCTTATACTAATGATTGTCTGTTTTGAATTCGTAACTGTTTTGCAGGAATATCAATTGGGACTTGGTCTTGGCGATATTTCTGGAGAATATTCTAAGTTTATTCCGCACGTGCTTGGTCAGAAATGGACGTTGTGGAGTCGTGGAGGACTTGCACCATTTGCAGATTGTTTATTATTTAGATTTTTACTAGATTTAAAGGGGTAGCGAGCTAATTAGACAACACTTTTTGCTATTTTTGGCTACACACACTCTTAAAACCGCTCACAACAGCTCTCGTTCATTCACTTGGCAATTTCGTACACTCTTTACACAGAACACTATAGTGATCCTTGTATTTAGCTCGCTATCATCCGAAGTTGTAACACATTACTTGTTTAATTTGAGTTGGTGATCGGTAGTTTCCATCACCCGGGGTTTTTTGTGCCGGAGATCAACTCTTGATCAAGGGCTTTTTCCCCGTATAAACCTTGTGTCATTTGTTATTTATTTTTCATAGTGATCCTTATTGCTATAAACCAATTCAAGCATCATACCCCGTAACAGAGAGTTTGGTTACATTATCCTCGTCTGATTTTTTGACCAAAACAGTTTGGCGCCCACCGTGGGGCAATTGGTGCTTCATTTCTAAGAAATTTTCATCTTTGTGATCATTCCGGTTCATTGCATACGAGCAAATGGCTTCATCATCAAAGAATACCTCCAGTGCGATGTCTGCAGTCAATTCATCCCAGGGCATTCCACCTTTGCCTCCACCACCTTCTGGACCTCAGAAAAATGCTGAGAAGAAACCAACTCCCATTTTCTCAAAACATCCAACTTCTTCTGCTTCTTATACTCCTACTACTAGTGACTTGTTTACTCTGATTTTGCAGATGAAGGAGCATATCCAGCAGTAGGACAAGACCAATGAAAGGATCCTTAGAGAAATTGGAGACATCAAGAAACAGAAGAGATCGGCAGAGGATCATTCCCCACTAATGCCCAGATCTTTGAATTTTGATACTCCGGTTATAACTTCTCAGCCTTCAGTGGTTCCAGACGTTCAATATGTGGGAGGACCAAAAGGAGTGCATTACGGGTCATCAGCAATGACTCAGGCTTCAGGTTTACACTTTCAACCATCAGGATCCCATCCTCAGTATACAGGATCCTTTGCAAGCTCAGGAGGATACTCGGGAGCGCAGCAGATTCAAGGATCCTCCCAGGTTCAAGGATCCTCCCAGGTTCAAGGATCCTCCTATGTTCAAGGATCCTCCCAGGTTCAAGGATCCTCCTATGTTCAAGGATCCTCCCAAGTTCAAGGATCCTCCTATGTTCCAGGATCCTCCCAGATCCAAGGATACTCTCAGTTTCAAGGATCCTTAAGGAGTCTGCAATCAGGAAGTTCCGACATCCATCAGGGAGATTTCATTCCAATGCAGCCCATTGCTTCTACTGGTCCATCGGTCATTCCAGAGCCTCAACAATATGGATTAACATCCACTCTTCCTAATTTGAATCCAATAGGAGGTAACACTTTTAATAATTCTTATACTACTAACCATGGCCTTATGCAGGATACAGGTATCAATCATGCCATGGCCAGAGAATTGCAAAAGTTAAAGGACATGATATCAAGTGTCCCAGGAGTGGTCAAGCCTATCCCAGAGATTACAGATGGGAGCCACAAGATATCTCGTTTTGCACCACCAATCTGTGATGCTGAGATACCCAAGAGGTTCCATGTACCTACCATGAAGTTGTATGATGGTTCAACGGATCCTGAGGAACACATAGCTCAGTACAGGGAAAGGATGGAGATCAATCCCATCCCAGAAAGGTTAAAGGAAGCATGTCTGTGCAAGGGATTTGGATCCACTCTTACTGGATCGGCTCTTAAATGGCTGCTAAGTCTTCCCCCTTACTCTATTACCTCATTTGCTAATCTAGTTAATCTATTTAATAACCAGTTTTCTTGTAGTAGAAAATTTGAGCGTTTAACTAGTGATCTGTATAGGATAACCCAGGGTCATAATGAATCATTAAGGGATTATATCACTAAATTTAGTAAAGAATCCTTAGATATTCCTAACCTGGATATAGCTACGGCTGTTGAAGCCTTTAAAATGGGATTGCTTAGGGATTCATTATTCTATGATGATCTTGTTATGACACCATGTAGGAATCTAGATGAGGTAAGGACCCGGGCCCTTAGGTTCATCCGGCTAGAGGATGACAAAAGGATCCAGGAGAGGTTAGCAGGATCCTCAAAGCAAGAGAAGCAAGGATCCTCATTCAAGAACAACAAGTTCAGATCCTATAATAAATCTGATAACCAGAATGTGCATGCTGTTGAACAAGAAGAGGATGATGAAGATTATCCTCCAATCTCTGAATATTGTTTTTCTGTTGATAACAATGAACTAATCCTCGTGATGCAGAATTTAGGTGATAAAGCTAGATGGCCCAGAAAAAATGATAGACCAGTTGCAACTAAAGATAAGTCAAAGTGGTGTGCATACCATGAAGATTTTGGGCATCTCACAGAAGAATGCATCGCATTGAGAAAAGAAATTGGATACTTGTTGAGCAAGGGGCACTTGAAAGAATTATTGGGGAGAAAGAAGTCAAGGACTCAGGATCCTGAAAGGATCCCAGAGAAAGCTCCAGCCCCTCCAGCAGATGCACAAATTATAAACTTTATTTCTGGAGGATCAGACATTTGTGGAACATCCTTCTCTGCAGCCAAATGACATGCAAAGGAAACCAAGATGGATAATGGAGATAGACCCATTCGAACATCCAGTGTCTCCGAAGGAAAAGTTATAACTTTCGATGAGGATGATCGTGTTGACATTCAGGATCCTCATCACGATGGTTTGGTTATCACTCTTTATATTTCTAACCATTTTGTTCGCCGGATCCTTATAGATGGAGGAAGCTCTGTGAACATTATCCAGCTTGATGTTCTCAAGAAGATGAACATCCCTGAATCCGACATCATACCAAGATCCTCTGTGCTCGTGGGATTCAGTGGCGAGACTAAGAATACTCTGGGGGACATTAAACTCCCAATCTATATCGAAGGCCTACACTCTTACCAAAAGTTTTGTGTTATTGACTGTTTATCTTGTTGTAATGTGATCCTTGGCAGGCCTTGGATACACGATATGAAGGCAGTCCCATCCACTTATCATCAATGTGTGAAGCTCCCTAGTCCTTGGGGAATAGTGAAGATTGATAGTGATTAGCAAGAGGCTAAGAACTGCTACACCTCATCAATGAAACCAGCATCAAAGTCCAGGGAGCAATAGCAATCAAAGTGTCCTCCAAGGGATGTCTTGGAGGCAAGTGAACAGGATGTAGTGGAAATCCTTATGGATCCAGATGATCCTGAATCTAAAGTTTATATAGGATCAGGGATCCTTGGCGGAATAAAGGAAGACCTCATATCCTTCCTCAAAAGGAGAAAGACTACCTTTGCATGGAAACATGAAGACATGACAGGTATATCTAAAGATGTAATCACTCACAAACTTGGCATTGATAGGTCCTTCAAACCAATCCATCAAAGGAGAAGGAAATTTGCACCAGAAAGAAATGCCATTATCCAGGAGGAGGTAGAGAAACTACTCCGAGCAGGTATGATTAGAGAGGTCAAGTATCCAAGATGGTTGGCTAATGTGGTTGTTGTTCAAAAGAAAAATGGAAAGTGGAGGGTATGTGTCGATTTCACCGATTTAAATAAGGCATGTCCCAAGGATCCTTTCCCATTACCCCACATTGACTCCATGGTGGATGCAACTGCGGGTCACGAACTGTTAACTTTTATGGATGCTTCATCTGGATTTCAACAAATTCAAATGGAACCATCCGATCAAGAGGATACAGCCTTCATGACTCCAACTGGTATATACTGCTATATTGCTATGCCATTCGGACTAAGAAATGCAGGTGCAACTTATCAAAGGCTAGTGAATATGATGTTCAATGATCAGATTGGACAAACTATGGAGGTTTACATAGACGATATGGTGGTAAAATCAATAAAGGCTGAGGATCACCTAAGAGACTTGGAGGAAGCATTCAATATCCTTGACAAATATAATATGAAACTTAATCCTTCAAAATGTCACTTTGGTGTTAAAGCAGGTAAATTCTTAGGATATATGGTGATAAAGAGAGGCATTGAAGCCAGTCCAGAACAAATAAAAGCTATAGTGAACATCAAGTCACCTGCCAATGCTAAGGATGTTCAGAGGTTAACAGGCAGAATTGCAGCTTTAAACAGATTCATATCCAAATCCTCAGAAAAGTGCAAGGAAGTCTATGATATCCTAAGGAAGAACAAGAAATTCGAGTGGACTGAGAAGCATGAAAGTGCCTTAAGAGCTCTTAAGGATTACCTATCCTCGGCCCCGGCTTTGATGAAACCAGAAAAAGGAGATGTGTTATCCTTATATCTTGCGGTATCCTCAAAAGCAGTAAGTCCCGTCCTTGTTAAGGATCACGAAGGTACACAACATCCTGTCTATTATGTAAGTAAGAGTTTACTTGATGCTGAATCCAGGTATTCACACTTAGAAAAACTTATCCTTGCATTAATTATGGCATCTACTAAATTAAGACATTATTTTGAAACTCATGCTATTATCGTCAAAACTAATTTTCCAATTAAGAATGTCCTCAGGAAACCTGAAATGTCAGGAAGGATGGCTAAGTGGGCAGTGAAGCTAAGTGCATATGATATAAGATATGAGCCCAGGACAGCCATTAAATCCCAAGCATTAGCTGACTTTGTGGCAGATTTCAGTAGTGATTTGCAAAAGGAAGCTGAATTAGAAGTCCAGCAGCTAGAAGAAACCAAGGATCCTTGGATACTCTACACTGATGGATCCTCAAACGTCAAAGGAACAGGGATTGGAATACTACTAAAATCGCCACAGGGGGACATAATACCCCAATCTATAGCTTGTGAGTTCCAAACCACTAACAATGAGGCCGAATACGAAGCCTTGATAGCTGGCTTGCAAATTGCTAAGCATATGAGGATCATGTATCTTGAGGTACATGTAGATTCTTTGTTAATCACTAATCACTTTAATGGATCCTATGCTGTTAAAGGTGAAAAGCTAATCAAATATTTGGAGTTAGTCAAAGAATTGGCACTCTCTTTTGTATCCTTTAGTTTGACACAGGTACCAAGGGAAGAGAATGCAGAGGCAGATGCACTAGCCAATTTAGGATCATCCTTGAAGATCCCGGAGGATATCAAGATCCCTATTATCCATATCCTGACCCCGGCTATCGAGGATCATGTGGCTATGGAGATAGGAAAGGATTCTGCAATTATCCCTACTGAGGATACTCAAACTCATTCAGGATCATGGATCCTCCCAATCATGAGATACATACAACATGGAGAGATTCCTACAGGAGAAAACCCTAGGGCTTTCAAAATTAAGGTATCTCAATTCACAATTTTAAATAATATGTTGTACAAACGATGTCTTGCAGGACCATACTTAAGATGCATTAAGGATCCTGAAATCCAAGAAGTTTTAAAAGACTTCCATGAAGGAGATTGTGGAAACCACACTGGGGGCAGGGCGTTATTCTCAAGGATCCTGAGGACAGGATACTACTGGCCAACCATGAAGAGAGATGCTGTGGAATATGCTAAGAAGTGTGATCCTTGTCAGAGACACAACAATATCCTTCATCAACCGGCTGAATTATTACATCCTATATCCTCCACTTGGCCATTCATGAGATGGGGCATGGATATAGTTGGTAAGCTTCCTAAGGCACCTGGTGGAAAAGTGTTCATGCTTGCTATGACTGATTACTTCTCCAAGTGGATAGAGGCTGAAGCTTTTGCCCAAGTCAGAGAAAAGGAAGTTATATCCTTCATTAAAAGAAATATTATAACTAGATTTGGGATTCCTTCTGAAATTATATGTGATAATGGTTCCCAATTCATTGGGGGCAGAACTACTAACTTTTGTGACAGCTGGGGGATTAAGATGATAACATCAACACCAGTCCACCCACAAGCTAATGGTCAGGCAGAATCTTCCAATAAGATCATCATCAACAATCTGAAGAAGAAGCTTGGATCCAAGAAAGGGAATTGGGCAGAAGAATTACCTTATGTGCTTTGGGCTGATAGGACAACCCCTAAGAATGCTACAGGCCAAACTCCATTCTCTTTGGTATTCGGGGCAGAATCAGTGATCCCTACAGAAATGGTGGTTCCAACTGCTAGAACCAGTATTCGTGATCCTTAGGAAAATAATGAGAACTTGGTTCAAGACCTGGATACTATAGAAGAAATCAGAGATTTAGCAAGGATAAGGATGGCCAGCTATCAGCAAAGAATGGCCGGTGCCTACAACAAAAATGTTAGGATCAGGAAATTCCAAGTTGGTGATATGGTACTAAGGAAAGCATTCCAGAATACCACCAATCCTGCTGATGGAAAGTTTGCACCAAAATGGGAAGGCCCTTACTTGATTGAAGCTGAGGCAGGAAATGGGGCATATCGATTGCTAACAATGGAAGGTGACTTACTACCAAGAGCTTGGAATGCTGTCCATTTGAAGAGATATTTCATGTGATAAGGATCTATGATCCTCACATGATAAGTATCCTTAAAGGATCCTTAAAGCACAGATGATCCTCATTTTGGTAACCCTCTAATCCTAAACTATCTCATATCCTTACTTTCTCATATATGGATAAGGATCCTGTATCCTTTATCCCCATTTCACGAGATTTTGAGTTTTGAATGTTCAGGTACTCATAGCAAAAGGATGTGTTTTGGTCAATAATTACCGAAGCAATTAAGTGATCAAATTAGTTAAGTGAGGTAGTGTGCTAGAAACGAGTGTCGAAAATATGTTAATCAAATTACTTGCAAAAACAGTTTCAGGATACGGCTCAGGATATAGAGCTGTATCTGTGATCAAACAATGAGCAAAAATGTAAAGGGTGACACGTGATGTACGAGGAAAGCCCTTGATCAATCTAGATCGCCGGCATAAAACCTCGGGAGCTGACAATCGCAGCTGCCTTGTTCTTCTATTGCTTCAAATATCAGGATACAGTGCAGGATATGGCGCAGATCAATGCTAAGTGGTACAACGATTACAAGTGTTAAGTGTTTGTGCGTGATAGAAAGAAAAAAGAAGTGTGAGTTCGAGAGTGGAGAGTCAAGTGTGTGTTCCTATTGATCTGGCCTCCTATTTATAGTTACAAGTAACAAACTAACTCTCCTATTATTCCGGGATGCTGGGAATATTCCATTCTGAACGTTGGGGGACCATTTCTACTTGTTTTCCACGTGCTTATTGACTACAAAACCGGGTCTTCAGCTCATATAACCGTTACAATGTCAACAACATTAACCAACATCCGATATTCTCGCAGAATATGCCTTTCTGGCCGTTACAAGACCCATTCTTCCACCATCAACGTCCATTTTTCAACCACCTTGAGCGAATCTTCAGGTAGATCAAGTCTTTTAACGTTGGTACCTTGCTACAAAAGAAAATCGTTAGTAACTGCCAGGATACTGCGTCAGGATGTTACCAATATCCTGGTCTGATATCCTGATCGATACTGCCCCAGGATGTTACCAATATCCTGGTCCGGTATCCTGATCATAAACAGCTAACATTAAATCAAGATATATTGTCAGGATATGGGCTCAGAATTTCACCCATAACAATTGTCCCAAAAAATATAACTGTTGGATATCCTAATTCCAACAGATATATTTTTCAGTCATTCCAATACGTCCGGTAAGGATATCTGTTTTGAACATTCCTGCATATGTTTGGTTAGTCAGCACATAATATGATAAGATTGAAACTACTCCCTTTTTTGTAGACTCTGCTAAGGTCCCTGTTGTCTTCGATTTTGAGGAGCTTGACAGTCACCCCAAGTCTGTCTTGGTAAAAAAGGAACCATCTGTTGGCACCAGCTCTAAACCCTTCGCTGTTGCTGCTGAATGTTTCTGCTATCATGACCTTGGCTTTATGGAATCCATCGAGCCCATGAACTCCTTCCTTAATAAGGTAAATATCCAAATCTGGTATCCCGTACACATATACTGAACCTGTATCCTGGTTAGTTTGTCTCTAATGATACTTGCATTTTCCTTTGTAGGGTCCGAATCATCTGGTCGTCCTGTACTTAGAACAATTTATATTTCCTGCACTTAAGACAATACGATGGCCAAAGGTGGATGGGTCCTGAGCTTCAGGATGAAGCCTTTGGTCATCAATCAGTATGGTTTATTTTGAACAATATAACAGTTGAAGGCGAATGGGTTCTCGTGTTTTTAGGACGAAGCCTTCAACTGTTTATGTAAATATGCTTTAAAAACTTAATTGTGTTCTTGGTGGGTGGGTCTCTTTTTGAGATGAAACCAAGAATACAATTAATAATAAACTAGCCTTTTAGCCTTACATGTTGTTATGTGTTATGCATTGCTTAGTCTGAATTCCAATGTTCCAAACTTAGTGTAATTATTACTTTTTATGAAAATCTCTTGATCAGTATACTCGCAAATATCCTATTAAGACTTCCGTCAAATAGGTTTTTTATAACTCAAACAATTCAGATAAAGTTTTCAGAGAAAGAGGACAGTTCATTTTTATTTTACAAAGTTGGTTTTGAGAACACTTATTTGACTAGAACACAGTTTCAGTTTTTAACCCAAGCATCATGTCCCAAATATTCCAATCAAATATCCTAAAATATATTTTGAAAATACATTTTGAGAATATATCCCGAGAATATATCCTAATCAGGATGCTTAAGCTTTGGTCAAACATAGTTTCAAAAACTCAAGTTATTTAAATATCGTTTACAAAGGAAAGATCATACCAGGAATAGAGTGTAACCCTATTCTCAAACTTCAATCCTTTTGCAACTTTTCCAACGAAGGTGTCCCCAGTCCAGGATACTTGGCGAATCATGCCCAAACTTGATCCTTTGAGTTCCTCACAATGCCTTACTGGGATATAGTGTTGGCATAGGTTTCCTTCTTACTCCAGCATAAATGTCCCCAATAGGATATAGTATCAGCATACGTCATGTTCTATCACGGATGTCCCCTGTCTGTGCAGGACCAGTATGTTGTACCAGGATATGATCCTTTAGCAATTCTTCAACCAGTTGTTTAAACTTAGCAATCTTTTTTCAAAAATTTATGTAGACTTGTAAATGATTATGTTTTTTGAAAATATACTTTGGGATTATCCAAAAACTTTGTATTTTATTGGGACTAAACCCATTTTCCAGGCATTTAAGCCGGAGTATAAGAACCTCAAGACTTGAAAAGGTGAAAACCCTTAAGTCTTTGAGTTTTACTGGGGATTTTACCCACGTTTCGTGCGCTACAGGCGAGGGTGTGGAAACCCCAAAACTTAGAAAGGTGAAAACCTTTAAACCTGGGGAAAATCCCAAATTTTCATGCGCTACAGGCGGGAGTGTATAAACTCCAAGACTTAGAAAGGTGATAACCTTTAAACCTTAGAGAGTATGAAAATACCCTTTCGTGAGAGAGGGTGATCAATCCTCATATACCTTAAGGATCCAGGGTATAGCCAACAGTAAGAAATTGTCAGCCACTTTTACATGAACTGGTCCCGCCACCTTGAACTATCCCTGGATAACTTGCGCTCCAGGCGGGGTGTTTAAACCCAATTCGGGAGAAAGGTGAATACCTTTAAACCTGTGAAGGGATCAGGATCCCTTAAACGTGAGAGAGGGGGCCAATCCTCTAATCTTTCGAAGTATCCAGAGTGTGTATCCTGGAGCTATATCCTGAAGCATATACTGCAAAACAACAGTAAACTAAGGTGGATGTTAGCTTGACTAACACCCCTCCGATGCTTAAGTCAGTATTGGGTTACAAAGAACAAATTAAACCAAACATATTTAAAAAAGGTAGAATTCATACCATCCTGAGTTAGAAATTAAATTCCAAACTCACTTGAAATAGAGCTTAAGGTGTATAGCATTCCAAGATCTCGGTAGCATATCCCCCTCCATATTCTTGAGTCGGTATGCTCCTTTCCCAGATTCTGACTCAATTTCATAGGGTCCTTCCCATTTTGGAGCCAACTTTCCACCGGCAGGATTAGTAGTATTCTGAAAAGCCTTTCTTAACACCCAATCTCCAACCTTAAATCTTCTGGTCCTAATATTCTTGTTATATGCCCTGGATATTCTCTGCTGATATGCTACCATCCTTAGCCTTGCCGCATCTCTAAATGCCTTAGGATTTTCATTTCCAGGGATGTGTCCTTCTTTGAGATATCTCATGATTGGAGCCGTCCAGGATTTTAGGATCCTCTTCAGGATGCTCTGCTCCAGGATCCTGAATACCCGCTACTTCTTTATCCCGAGGATTCGTTGCAGGATATAAGACATGTAATATTGGTATTTGGGTTCCTTCTGGTATCCTGATCGATGATCCCAGATTTGCTAAGGCATCTGCTTCAGCATTATCCTCCCTTGGTACCTGTTCAAGTGTAAAAACATCGAAATATCCTGCTAATTTTTCGAGAATATCGAGGTATTTGATTAATTTCTCACCCTTGACTGCATAGGATCCATTAAAATGGTTAGTAATTAACAAGGAGTCAACATATATTCGCAAATTCTTGATACTCATACTCTTAGCCAATTCTAATCCTGCAATTAAAGCTTCATATTCTGCCTCATTATTAGTAGCAGGAAATTCACACCTAATAGCCTGGGGTAATATGTCCCCCTGTGGCGATTTTAGTAGTATACCTAAACCTACACCTCTTATATTGGATGCACCATCAGTATATAATGTCCAGGATCCTGAAGATTCTCCTAACTGTTGAACTTCTAGGTCTACCTCGTCCTGAATGTCACTACTGAAATCAGCCACAAAGTCAGCTAAAGCCTGAGACTTTATGGCATTTCTAGGTTCATATACTAAATCATAAGCACTTAACTTTACTTACCACTTGGCCATCCTGCCTGACATCTCTGGTTTCCTAAGCACATTTTTGACAGGATAATTCGTTTTAACGTGGATCCTATGTGTCTCAAAATAATGTCTAAGCTTTGTTGATGCCACGACTAGAGCTAATATCATTTTTTTTTTAAAATAAGAATACCTAGTTTCAGCATCTAACAAACTTTTACTAACATAATAAACAGGATATTGCTGACCTTCATGGTCTTTTATAAGAACGGCACTTACAGCATTCCCTGATACAGTGAGGTATAGGGATAGTGGTTCACCATTTTTAGGCTTCATCAATAGAGGTGCAGTTGAGAGATATCGCTTCAAATCCTGCAAGGCTGCTTCATGCTTTGCTCCCCATTCAAATTTCTTATTCTTCTTGAGGATATCATAGAATTCCTTGCATTTTTCCGAGGATCTTGAAATAAATCTATTCAAAGCTGCTACTCGGCCTGTTAACCGTTGTACGTCCTTCATATTCGAGGGTGATTTTATATCCAGGATAGCTTTAATCTGCTCTGGGCTTGCTTCTATCCCCCTTTTTGTCACCATATATCCAAGAAACTTTCCTGCCCCCACTCCGAAATGGCACTTAGCAGGATTCAGCTTCATGTTATACTGATCCAGGATATCAAATGCTCCCTTAATATCCTGGAGGTGATCCTCAGCCTTTTTAGATTTCACCACCATATCGTCAATATATACCTCCATGGTGTCCCCCAGCTTATCTTTGAACATCATGTTTACTAATCTCTGGTATGTTGCACCTGCATTTTTCAAACCGAAAGGCATAGCAGTATAGCAATATATACCTGTTGGTGTCATGAAAGCAGTATCCTCCTGGTCCGAAGGCTCCATTTGAATCTGCTAAAATCCTGAGGATGCGTCCATGAACGTTAACATTTCATGTCCAGCAGTAGCATCCACCATTGCATCGATATGAGGGACAGGAAATGGGTCTTTAGGACAAGCCTTGTTCAAGTCCGTGTAGTCTACACAGACTCTCCATTTCCCGTTTTTCTTCTGTACCACAACTACGTTTGCTAGCCACTTGGGAAATTTGACTTCCCTGAACATCTTGGACTTCAATAGTCTTTCAACCTCTTCTTGATTAATTACGTTTCGTTCTGGATCAAACTTCCTTCTCTTTTGCCAGATAGGCTTGAAAGACCTATCAATTCCAAGCTTGTGAGTTATAATATCCTTAGAAATACCTGTCATATCCTCATGCTTCCATGCGAATGTTGACATCCTGCATTTCAAAAAGTTAGTTAACTGATTTTCAATATCCTGAGGGATATTGGCTCCTACGAGCACCGAGATATTTGGATTATCCTGATCTAGGATAATTTTCTTTACATCCTGCTCTGAAGCCTCCACGATATCCTGGGCCTGCATCTTTAATTGCTATGCTGCATTAGGCTTGGTTGAGGATTTCATCGAGGATGAGTAACATTCCTTTGCCTCCTGTTGATCACTTTCCACCTTGACAAACCCCCAAGGAGTAGGGATCATGATACGCTGATGATAAGTTGACGGTACAGCTTTCATATCATGGATCCATGGCCTGCCCAATATGATATTATAGTAGGATAAGGAGTCCATCACACAGAAGCGCTGTATCGAATCGACCCCTTCAACATATACGGGCAGTTTTATCTCCCCAACAGTATTCTTTGCTTCTCCACTAAACCCTATAAGCACAGTGGACTTTGAGGTAATCTCCGTCTCGGGGATGTTCATTCTCTCCAAGGTTTCCAATTGGATGATGTTGACCGAGCTGCCATTGTCCACCAATATCCTGCGTACAAAATGGTTAGCAACGTATAAAGTTATTACCAGAGCATCATGATGAGGATCCTGGACAGTATCCTTGTCATCACTATCGAACGTGATCATTTTATCAGCCGTGAGGGTCGATATCCTGGTTGGCTTATTCCCCCTTTTGGCCTTAGCCTCCTTTGCATGTCTTTTGGCTGCAGAATAAGAAGTTTCGCAGATATCGGACCCTCCTGAGATAAAGTTAATTATCTTGGCGTCGGCGGGAGGTGATGCTGCTCGTTCAGGATCCTTCTCAATATCCTGACCCTTATCCTTCTTTCTGCCCAGAAGATCCTTCAGATATCCTTTGCCTAGTAGGCAGCTTATTTCTTTCCTCAGGGCAATGCAATCCTTAGTAACATGTCCGAAATCCTCATGGAAGGCACACCATTTGGACTTGTCCTTCCAATCAGCTTTTTTATTGATTCTTCTGAGGTCACCTGGCTTTATCTCCCAAACCCTGCATAGCATACATTAGTTCAGGAATATTAACAGAAAAACAATATTCTGACAATTCAGGATACTCCTCAGGATCCTCATTTTCAACAGCGTTCACTTTTTTGCTATCATTCCTGTCATATGGCTTAGAATGATATGTTTTGTATGAGGATTCTGACTTCCTGTTAGTTGGTTCATATGTTGAGGATGCATTCATCCTCTCTTGCATTTTCGTATCATCTTCCAGCCTGATATATCTCAAAGCCCTGTTACGAGCTTCATCGAGATTCCTGCAGGGATTCATTACAAGATCCTGATAAAACTGAGAATCCTTTTGTAATCCCATCTTAAAAGCTTGCACAGCTGTTGCAACATCAAGATGTGGGATATCCAAGGATTCTCGACTGAATTTGTTCACATAATCCCTCAGGGATTCCTGAGGCCCTTGAGTTATCCTGTAAAGATCACTGGTTAGTTTCTCAAAACTCCGACTACAAGAAAATTGACTGTTAAATAAATTAACCAAATGAGCAAATGAAGTAATTGAGTGAGGAGGAACGTTTAACAGCCATTTTAAGGCTGATCCTGTTAGAGTAGAACCAAATCCCTTGCACAAGCACGCTTCCTTGAGCTCCGGAGGGATAGGGTTAATCTCCATTCTTTCCCTATACTGAGCAATATGCTCCTCAGGATCCGTAGTCCCATCATAAAGCTTCATGTTGGGGGTTTGGAATCTCTTTGGGATCTCAGCATCACAGATAGGATATGCAAAACGAGATATCTTGTGGCTGTCTTGAGACACTTCCGGGATCGGCTGGACCACCCCAGGTACACTAGATATCATGTCCTTCAACTTCTGAAGTTCCCTGGTAAGTGCTGATGTTACACCTGTATCCTGCAAAGATCCACCACTGTTAGTAGCATGAGTATTATTATTATTCGACACGTTACCCGTTGGAGGATTTTGCCCATATCCTGAAGCATATCCTGAGCTCCTCATGGTTGACATCCTGACCGAGGAGGGTATTTCAGGAGTATGATTCTGAGGAAGACTGGGCACAATATTCCCCCTGTTATCCTCAGTATACACAGCTGAACTGAAGTTCAACGTTCTGGGATGTAATGGAGTGACAATATCCTCAGCAGATCTGCTCGAGCTAGACTTCAGGAGTTGTATTTCCCTTAAAAGCATCTGGTTTGTTTCCTGTTGCTGCCTCATTTGTTCCTGCACACTTCCAAACAAGGTTAAAATTTCATCATTAGAAGCTAAAACGGGAGCAGATCCCTGGACACTCCGAGTAGGGATAACATTTTGAGGTTGTGAAGAAAACGGCATTCTTGGAGGAGGTGGTGGAAGCACCGAACCAGTGGTAGCAGAGGTTGTAGCAGACATAGTGGAAGAGCTCATGTTTGATCTTGAGGCCATTGTAAACAATGTGGCAAAAAGTTTAGAAAATAGAAAACCGATTAATGATTTTGCAAAGATTTTTAGTAAAAGTAGCACCACTTGCCCCACGGTGGGCGCCAAATTGTTTTGGTCAAAAATTACCGAAGCAATTAAGTGATCAAATTAGTTAAGTGAGGTAGTGTGCTAGAAACGAGTGTCGAAAATATGTTAATCAAATTACTTGCAAAAACAGTTTCAGGATACGGCTCAGGATATAGAGCTGTATCTGTGATCAAACAATGAGCAAAAATGTAAAGGGTGACACGTGATGTACGAGGAAAGCCCTTGATCAATCTAGATCGCCGGCATAAAACCTCGGGAGCTGACAATCGCAGCTGCCTTGTTCTTCTATTGCTTCAAATATCAGGATACAGTGCAGGATATGGCGCAGATCAATGCTAAGTGGTACAACGATTACAAGTGTTAAGTGTTTGTGCGTGATAGAAAGAAAAAAGAAGTGTGAGTTCGAGAGTGGAGAGTCAAGTGTGTGTTCCTATTGATCTGGCCTCCTATTTATAGTTACAAGTAACAAACTAACTCTCCTATTATTCCGGGATGCTGGGAATATTCCATTCTGAACGTTGGGGGACCATTTCTACTAGTTTTCCACGTGCTTATTGACTACAAAACCGGGTCTTCAGCTCATATAACCGTTACAATGTCAACAACATTAACCAACATCCGATATTCTCGCAGAATATGCCTTTCTGGCCGTTACAAGACCCATTCTTCCACCATCAACGTCCATTTTTCAACCACCTTGAGCGAATCTTCAGGTAGATCAAGTCTTTTAACGTTGGTACCTTGCTACAAAAGAAAATCGTTAGTAACTGCCAGGATACTGCGTCAGGATGTTACCAATATCCTGGTCTGATATCCTGATCGATACTGCCCCAGGATGTTACCAATATCCTGGTCCGGTATCCTGATCATAAACAGCTAACATTAAATCAAGATATATTGTCAGGATATGGGCTCAGAATTTCACCCATAACAGGATGATTATCCACAAAAGCAACCAGTTACTTGGGTTTGACCCCAGTTATTTGGGCTTGACCCCAGTTCCACCAGTAGCGCACGATGATCCTGGTATAGTTCATGGCAGTGGGACCAGTACTCGTTTTAGGGGCTGATAATTCCATTGTACTGGCTATACCTAGGATCCTACGTATAATGGTAGACGTACCATACATCCGTTCTTAAGGTTTCTAGCGTTTTCACGTTAGCTAAGGTTTTAGCATTTTCATGCCACTAAGTTTGGATAGTCGCCAGTTAGGGCCATACTCCAGTTTACATACGATCCTTGGGCTTGTCCCCAGTTATCCTTGGGCTTGTCCCCAGTTATCCTTTGGGCTTGTCCCCAGTTGCTAACCTTTATCTTATAATGGCTTAGTCCCAAGTTATGTTCTATTTCAGGTCTTTGAAGTTAAACAACCAAGGATCCTTGATCCTTACCTTTTACTAAGGTTTGTTCTGTGGTTATCCTGTTTATAGTATTAAGAGTTAGGATCCTAACTTGGATCCTCAGGTATGATCCTTAGCTATTTTGATTTTATTCATTGATTATTTGAATAACCCTAATACTTTGACAACTGAACTCATGATCTTTAAAATATACCACTTTCGGAATTTTTCAACTTTAGGATATTTGATCCTGCATCATATCCAAAATATTTTCTATCTAATTTATTCAACTTTTTCTGTTCAGACAAGTGTATATCAAGATAAATGAAAATTTAAAAAAGAACAGAAAAGGATAACAACACAAGATAAGCCAAAAAAGATTAAGGTTACTTTATTAACAAAAGTTTAACCATCGAAGGTTGTCAAAATCACCTACCCCGAGCATCTACCAGCAATACGTGGCCCGTCCGCTGGGGTAGGTAAAGGGTGTCCATTGTCTAAAGGTCTTGGTAGTGCAGGAATTAAAAATATGGCAGGATCACAAGGGCTTCATCTCCCAAACAGAGGATCTCTCCACCAGTTGTAATCCTACCTATTGTCCAAAGGATCATTCATGATCCTTAACCCTAATAGCTATTGTTTAGTTATTACAGACCATCATTGTTTTAAAAACATCACAACCACAAAAAATTACTACCAAATTTAAAAATTGGGCTCCGGCTACATCTACGAATGTCCATCATCGCCCAATGGTGCAGCCTACACCTTCGCTGCATCTTCATCCCCTCCAGCTTCGGTATTGTAGGTCCCCTATTCGTATGGATCTTTCACAGAATTGTTTATCTAACCTAGAGTGCGGAATCCTCTAGATCAGATTTATTACAGAAACGAGTAGAAACAAAATTTCACAATCAAACGGGTCCTCTATTGATTATCCAAACAAAACGTTTTACAATCAACTCAAGACCCTCACAACCTCACAGCCACTATCTGTGATCTTGACTACAACCCTAATTTCGAAATTAGTCTCTCTCACTAGACTTTCTCTCTCTAGAATTCTCTAACTGCTCAAACCCTAATCACAAAACATGTTTATATACCACATGTCTGTGAACTGGGCTTCCTACTGGGCTAGGCCATTTTCCAAGCCCATTACAATAATAAACTCACTAACCAATAAGCTAAGCCCAATACAAAATATCCAAAGACTAAATAATCAAACTATTAAGCTGTTGTCACCGAATATGCACCAACAGACTCCCCCTTGACAATAGCTTCATAGTGTAACTTTGTCTTCAAACATCTTGTGTTCTTTTGGTCTTTGGATAGCGTCAGCTACACAGCTTCTGACATCAACAGACTCCCCCTTAGCTGATGCTTCCAATCTCCAAAACTTTCATTCATTGTAGATCAGTTAGCTAGCAATCCTTGGTTAAGCAAGTAAGCTCCAACTCTTCCATATCTCTCTTTCTGCAATGTAGTAGAAGGATCCTACCATGCATCTTCACACATTCTTCACTCTCAATTTGCACTTTACTTGTATTCTGCACTTCATTTTGATAACTGCATCAATCTGTTTAGCAACACAAGCAAGTATCTCGAAAAACCATTAGTCTTTTTCACATTTAAAGATAAACCAATATTTTATCTTATCATGCAAAAACAACAACCCATCAGTTTAAAATGGAAGTCCTTTTTTTTTTAAAAAAAATATTTTTGTATTTTTGATATTTTAAGAAAGCAGTAAACTATTTACAAACGCAATAAACACTCTATTTTTGTGAGAATCACCGGTAAGAAGATCATATCCACACAATCAAACTGTTTCACACTATTAGATAATTCTTTATTTAATTTTTCATGAAAAGCAGTCCAAGACGATTACCAGTATGTTTGTCCTCTTAAACAAAATGCATGAACATTTCAAGTACCATTACCATATGATACGTTAAGGTAATATTATTTATGATATATTAGTGTGTCCCACTTCAGGATATACCCCCACGATCAAGGTATGCACAAAGATTCATCGTAGTAGGTGAGTATACTGAATTCATCCTTTAAGATATCCTGACAATGTCTAGGTCTGCATATAATCTGTTTTATCATGTTTTGATTTCTTAACAATGAACACCCACATAAATAGTAATCAAATCCTGGAAATATAAACAACACACTCTATCATGCAAGTATCTTCCCTACCACATATTTCACAAGTCCAATCCAGATTTCTGAAATCTTAACTGGGAATAGGTTGAGAAGAGAACATAATAGATCTTTAGGAGAGATGGTATAATATACAGATCAAATGAGTTTTTACTCAGTTTGATATAGGTTTATTGGGTTTCTTTTGGGCACTTGAGGGCCTCTTTCGGGTGTGTTAGATCTTTAGCGCGACAACGTACAGCTAGGTCAGCATGTATCTGGATGCAGCAGAAGCTGTCGTTGCCTAGCACCTCCAGGTCAGCATATATCTGGATGCAGCAGGGGAGATACACGACTTTTTTCAGAGAAGATTTCAGAATCAGATCAAAATTGTGTGTATCGGGACAACATACAGACATTCAAATAGAAATGTGCTAATTCCAAGTGACTTTCTTTCCTGAGGTCATGTACAATTTTAGTTCTGTACAGAAGACAGTCAAGATATCCCCAGATGAAATAACAGTATAAAGACCCAAAACTTCAGATTTTGGCAATCTATCAACGCAAGATTTAAGGTCATTAAACCATACACCACTGATGTGTTCCCCACTCATACACATTTCATTTATGTTTATATCACATTGGTAAGTTGATTATTTCATGCTTTTTGCCTACTGATACATCATATAATGAAGCTGCTATCACACTTAAGCATTTTAATTTCAGTTTCAGTGTGACAGTCTAACTTGCTGATGTACTATCATTTCTTCTTTTTCACACAGTGATAACTCATTTTTGATTTTCTATTTTTTTTATGTTTTTGATTTTTCATTTTTTTATGTTTTTGATTTTTAATTATTTTTAAAATTCTATAACTTACTCCCCCTAAACACACGCACTAACTAAACTCTTTTTGGCTTAGGGAAATTTCTCCCCCTAAATTTTTGTTTTTACAGAATTGTTTACTTGCTTTCAGAAAATACAAAATATCCAAAGACTAAATAATCAAACTATTAAGCTGTTGTCACCGAATATGCACCAACAGACTCCCCCTTGACAATAGCTTCATAGTATAACTTTGTCTTCAAACATCTTGTGTTCTTTTGGTCTTTGGATAGCGTCAGCTACACAGCTTCTGACATCAACAGACTCCCCCTTAGCTGATGCTTCCAATCTCCAAAACTTTCATTCATTTTAGATCAGTTAGCTAGCAATCCTTGGTTAAGCAAGTAAGCTCCAACTCTTCCATATCTCTCTTTCTGCAATGTAGTAGAAGGATCCTACCATGCATCTTCACACATTCTTCACTCTCAATTTGCACTTTACTTGTATTCTGCACTTCATTTTGATAACTGCATCAATCTGTTTAGCAACACAAGCAAGTATCTCGAAAAACCATTAGTCTTTTTCACATTTAAAGATAAACCAATATTTTATCTTATCATGCAAAAACAACAACCCATCAGTTTAAAATGGAAGTCCTTTTTTTTTTTTAAAAATATTTTTGTATTTTTGATATTTTAAGAAAGCAGTAAACTATTTACAAACGCAATAAACACTCTATTTTTGTGAGAATCACCGGTAAGAAGATCATATCCGCACAATCAAACTGTTTCACACTATTAGATAATTCTTTATTTAGTTTTTCATGAAAAGCAGTCCAAGACGATTACCAGTATGTTTGTCCTCTTAAACAAAATGCATGAACATTTCAAGTACCATTACCATATGATACGTTAAGGTAATATTATTTCTGATATATTAGTGTGTCCCACTTCAGGATATACCCCCACGATCAAGGTATGCACAAAGATTCATCGTAGTAGGTGAGTATACTGAATTCATCCTTTAAGATATCCTGACAATGTCTAGGTCTGCATATAATCTGTTTTATCATGTTTTGATTTCTTAACAATGAACACCCACATAAATAGTAATCAAATCCTGGAAATATAAACAACACACTCTATCATGCAAGTATCTTCCCTACCACATATTTCACAAGTCCAATCCAGATTTCTGAAATCTTAACTGGGAATAGGTTGAGAAGAGAACAGAATAGATCTTTAGGAGAGATGGTATAATATACAGATCAAATGAGTTTTTACTCAGTTTGATATAGGTTTATTGGGTTTCTTTTGGGCACTTGAGGGCCTCTTTCGGGTGTGTTAGATCTTTAGCGCGACAACGTACAGCTAGGTCAGCATGTATCTGGATGCAGCAGAAGCTGTCGTTGCCTAGCACCTCCAGGTCAGCATATATCTGGATGCAGCAGAGGAGGTACACGATTTTTTTCAGAGAAGATTTCAGAATCAGATCAAAATTGTGTGTATCGGGACACATACAGACATTCAAATAGAAATGTGCTAATTCCAAGTGATTTTCTTTCCTGAGGTCATGTACAATTTTAGTTCTGAACAGAAAAACAGCCAAGATATCCCCAGATGAAATAACAGTATAAAGACCCAAAACTTCAGATTTTGGCAATCTATCAACGCAAGATTTAAGGTCATTAAACCATACACCACTGATGTGTTCCCCACTCATACACAGTTCATTTAAGTTTATATCACATTGGTAAGTTGATTATTTCATGCTTTTTGCCTACTAGTACATCGTATGATGAAGCTGCTATCACACTTAAGCATTTTAATTCAGTTTCAGTGTGACAGTCTAACTCGCCGATGTACTATCATTTCTTCTTTTTCACACAGTGATAACTCATTTTTAATTTTCTATTTTTTTTATGTTTTTGATTTTTCAAATTTTTTTATTTTTGATTTTTAATTTATTTTTAAAATTCTATAACTTACTCCCCCTAAACACACGCACTAACTAAACTCTTTTTGGCTTAGGGAAATTTCTCCCCCTAAATTTTTGTTTTTATGGAGCAAGTTTCAAAAACAGAAATTTAAACACAAACAGACTCCCACTTCAATCTGACAATAAGTTTTTCACTTTTGAAGTTTAGAAAAATCATAACCATCACTAAAGTAAATAGTTCGTTACCCATGTTAACCTACTATTCACCTCAGACACTTTACAGGAATAACCACTGTCGAACACTTCAACAGTCCTTCTTGGTCATCCTGCACACACTCAACAACTCAGTTAGTCTTGAGAACCCAAGCCCTGATAGTCTTGGGTTTTCCAAATTCATCCATTACAGGTACATCCATCCAATATCCATCACACTTCAGTGGATTATCTGGATACCTGCTTCTCCCATTATTATACCATGAATTTTGAAAAAAATTTGGATATTGTTGAACATTCGAGTTACTAAAACCCCTATGTCCATTTCTTGTTTGAAAATTTCAATTTACAGATGTCTGGTATCGATTTTGATATCCAAAATTTCTATGTTGACTTTGAAACTGACTTGATTTACCATTATAATGACTAAATTGTGGAGAAATACTTCTTGGTCTATCAAATCTTTTCGAAGTTGAGGGTTTTGGTTGAGATTCAGGTTTCTTTGTCTGACAACTTGTTTTTACACTATTACTTGACCCAACCTGATTCTCATCCTTAACCTCATCAACCTTTTGTTTACCTTTCTTCAAAGGACAACAACTTGCCACATGCCCTATGTTGTGACATCTAAAACAAGATTTTGTCTTGTAATTTCTCTTTTTCTTAAATCTCTTTTTAAATGTTTTCTTCTTTTCTTCTTCAGTATCCTCATCCAATTTATAAGGTGTACTGTCAGACTCAACAGATTCTTTCAAAGAAACTGGACTACTTGGCAAGTCCACAGCTATCGGATCCACTACAACTGGTGCAGTGGTTACAAAATCAATTAGCTCTTCTTCATTAGGTAGAAAAGGGTAGTCTTGATTTTCAGAAGATGAAGCTTTAGTAAACCCCACCCCTGTTTTATCATTACTTCTTTTTAAACCTTTTTGAATTTGAGTCCTGACTAACGAAGAATTCCCAAAATTGTTTAACTTCCCCTGAAGTTCAACAATTTTGGCTTGTGCATCAGCCAATTCTGTGCACTTTTCGGAAAGTTCGTTAGACTTTTCTTTCAGAGTTTCACGAGCCAAATCTATGACCTGTAATTGTTCATTGACTTTGCTTGTTAAACTGTTAATTTCTTGTTCATTTGACTCGAGTTTAATTGAACAATTTGACTCTCGTTTAATCAAAAGAACATTTGACTCTTTCAATTTTTCCAATTCAGCTAACAGAATTTTGTTTTGTTCCGATAGTCTGTTAACTTGACCTTGTAGTTCAGTGCAATTATGACATGTATGACTTACAGATTCTGATGATACCTTCACCTCTGCTGTTAGTCCGTTCACATCAGTCAAGCCCTTTGAAACTTCTGTCTCTTTCTTCTCACCATTCTCCTTATCATCTTTCTTCTTCTCTTCTACCACAACATCTGCTTTTTCATCTAAAGCACAACCTCCTACACTCTTCCTTGATGAATTCTGATAACGTTTTTCTAAAGCTTCCCACAGCTCATAAGAAGTCTCACAGTGCTTGATGGTATGTTTAATTCCCTCAGGCAAGGACATCTTGATCACTGCTAAAGCTTTCTTCTCAGCATTTACCATGAGTTTCTCAGATTCATCCATCATCTCATAAGAAATCACTTTAACTCTTCCTTCAATACGACGTCTAGGAGCAATATATCCATCAATCAAACAATAGAATATTCTTTGACGTTTCTCAGCTTTGGCCAATTCTTAACTTTCTCACTAACATTGTCTACTTTAACCATCTTTAAACACGTTTTACCGTAACCGTACAAATAAAACCGTACAATATTTTTCCGAAAACTGTTTTTACCAAAGTATACCGTTAGAATCGTCTCGAAAAAACGAATCCAATGATATATAATGTCGAAAACCAAATTCGGAATTTTCCGTACAATAATCTAATGACCTACGGATCAATTTCTAAATGCAAAACAGTCAAATTTTATCGACGCTTGCCAACCAAGATTCCACCACTTTAATTTCGCAGGTACTGGTAATTTCGCTGGTACTGCTTAATTAATTTCGCTGATTATGTTCACTAGTCAATTTCGCTGATCAAGTTCGCTGGTTATTTTCGCAGGTTAAATTCGCTATTACGACGACCTGTAAGTCGCTGAAAACCGTAATATTTTCGCTGTGGAAAATTTCACGGTTACCAAAGTCGCCTTTGGATTTAACTTCGCCGATAACTATGCTGGTTAAATTCGCAGATCAGTCAAATTCGCCAGTACAGTCAATTTCGCCAGCCAGTAAATATGGAAATTCAATCTTTTCAAAAATTCTGATGATTTTCTGGATTCTCCTAACAGCTTCTGTAGAATCGAAGCAGCAAAAACAGCAACCTTTTCACCCAAATTCGATGAACTTGATGAAGAAACCAAGAACAATCTTCGAATTTCAGCCAAACCTGCAAATCAGCAAATCTGCAAATCAGCAAACAAACAAAGCAGAATATCAAAACAGCCAATAAATCTCGAAAATTTTTATCAAAACAGCCAAGAATTTCGACAATTTTTATCAAACAAACAGAAAATTTTCGAAAATTTCAAAACCCTAGTTTTCAAAAATTCGAAAAAACTCCCTGTTTCTGCAGCAACACAATTCTGAACCGAGCCTTCAAGAGCCTAATGCTCTGATACCAATTGTAGGTCCCCTATTCGTATGGATCTTTCACAGAATTGTTTATCTAACCTAGAGTGCGGAATCCTCTAGATCAGATTTATTACAGAAACGAGTAGAAACAGAATTTCACAATCAAACGGGTCCTCTATTGATTATCCAAACAAAACGTTTTACAATCAACTCAAGACCCTCACAACCTCACAGCCACTATCTGTGATCTTGACTACAACCCTAATTTCGAAATTAGTCTCTCTCACTAGACTTTCTCTCTCTAGAATTCTCTAACTGCTCAAACCCTAATCACAAAACATGTTTATATACCACATGTCTGTGAACTGGGCTTCCTACTGGGCTAGGCCATTTTCCAAGCCCATTACAATAATAAACTCACTAACCAATAAGCTAAGCCCAATACAAAATATCCAAAGACTAAATAATCAAACTATTAAGCTGTTGTCACCGAATATGCACCAACAGGTATCCTTCACCAGATCCTTTCCACTGCTTCCAGCCTCAATCGCTAAAACCTCCTCAGCCTCCTCATCATCTTCAAGATCAGCCAACCTCGCTTTCCAGCCCTCAACATCCCAGCTGCTTCTGTCGAAGTTAGGATCTTGAGCTTCCTGGGCCATCTTTAGTTTTGTCTGATACATTGTGATGGCAGCGGAGACCTTTGCACCTTCTATGAGATCATGCTTCTCGTAGTCAATGTCGATCAAGATCTTAGCTGTCTTAGTCTTGGCATCTTGAAGGGCTTTTTCAAGATCAGCGATCTTAAGATCCTTAAGCACTACAACTTGTTGGAGGTCAGCAATCTTCTTATCCAGCTCCTCGACGCTTCCCACATAATCTTCAATCTCAGCAAATTTCTGCAAAGAAAAAGACAAAGCAATTCAAGATTAGATGATCCTCAAATGAGTAGGATACCTAGGCAGAATTGATGATCATCACGTCATTAAAGTATTCAAGGAACTTGTGGCGGATCAGTGGTAGGCCTTGTAGGTCCTCTATATCAGAAGTTTTCCTCTTCTTGCCACCCCTTCCTTTAGTGGGTGCCTTGGGAATGGAGACGCTAGGACTGGTAGTGGCCCTCTTCTTCCTGGATCGAACAGCATCAAGATCGGCTGTGTTAAACTGGGAGGCAGGCTTGGAAGATTTTCCGGCACCTACACATTTAAAGCAAGATAAGTATCCTTATCCTATTTCAATTTAACTATTTATTTTAATATTAAACTATACAAAAAGCAGGATACTTAATTGACATGGTGATGGAACCTGAGGATACTTCTTGTGAGTCTTGGGTGTCTATCTTGAATGACCTTATTTCAGGATCAAGCTTCCGAAAAACAGCAAGCCTTTCCTTGGTTGCGGGTGTTGTGATAAGGTGCGAAACAGAGATAGCTGCATAACACAAGACAAAAAGGGGTTAATGATCCTTTCACAAAAGCAAGATTACCTGGTGATCCATCTCAGGATCCTCTGTCCTACCATTGGTGGACCACTTCCTGGGTAAATGCTTTCCGTTTGGAATGGTATCCCTCCTGACAAAGAAGAAGCGTCGTTTCCAATTTGTGTCATTCTTGGTGGCTTTAAAAATGGGATGTTCTTCGCCGGGTTTTCGCTTAAACAGATATCGATGGGATCCAAACATCGTGAGATCATACATCTCTGTCAGTTCTGACATTCCTAAATCAATCCCTTCCTGCTCTATGATCCTCTCCAGGGTATACAAGACCCTCCAAATCATTGGCATAGCTTGGATGTAAGAGATGCCGGTAAGGGAAAAGAAGGATTGGGTAAAGTCTGGAAAAGGATAGGTGTATCCTATGGTGAATGGAGTAACTGGAAAGGCAACCCATATTTCAGAAACATAGTCACTCAGAACCGTGGGATCGAAAGGTTTGAAAAAGGCGTTTGCCGGAAAGCAATGACGGATCTTATCTATTTGAGCATCGGAAAAGCAACACCTTTCGTTCACTGAGTCCTTGATGATCCCTTGACTCTTCAAGGGGCTATCCTTCTGGTGATCCTTGGCGGGGGAGGACCGGAGCATCATTCTTAACGAGATGATGGTAGAGAAAGAAAAACAGTGTAAGAGAAGGAGAAGTAAGAGAAGAGATACCTGATTGATCTTCGACTGAGAATTTAAAGGGAGTTTCTTCGGATTTAAATGCATATTGATCCTATCTCTAACTCCTATTTATAATGATGATTTGCAGGATTGTCACTTCAGTGATGTCAGCTTTTCAACGGCTAGTCTGTCTTCAACGGCTAGTTATCCGTTAGTTTGTTGCGGATAAGATCAACAAAATACAACTCGTTTATTTACAATATAACTCCTTATATTTTGGGGGCAATTGTTAGGGGTGGATTTCTAAATGACCCGTGATCCTCAATTATTATCCTGTTTGGTGATCCTTGCTTCTGTGTCAGTTAGTGATCCTCAGAAGTGCCTCAGGATCAGGATCATGGATCATCCTAAGGATCCTTATACTAATGATTGTCTGTTTTGAATTCGTAACTGTTTTGCAGGAATATCAATTGGGACTTGGTCTTGGCGATATTTCTGGAGAATATTCTAAGTCTATTCCGCACGTGCTTGGTCAGAAATGGACGTTGTGGAGTCGTGGAGGACTTGCACCATTTGCGGATAGTTTGTTATTTAGATTTTTACTAGATTTAAAGGGGTAGCGAGCTAATTAGACAACACTTTTTGCTATTTTTGGCTACACACACTCTTAAAACCGCTCACAACAGCTCTCGTTCGTTCACTTGGCAATTTCGTACACTCTTTACACAGAACACTATAGTGATCCTTGTATTTAGCTCGCTATCATCCGAAGTTGTAACACATTACTTGTTTAATTTGAGTTGGTGATCGGTAGTTTCCATCACCCGGGGTTTTTTGTGCCGGAGATCAACTCTTGATCAAGGGCTTTTTCCCCGTATAAACCTTGTGTCATTTGTTATTTATTTTTCATAGTGATCCTTATTGCTATAAACCAATTCAAGCATCATACCCCGTAACAGAGAGTTTGGTTACATTATCCTCGTCTGATTTTTTGACCAAAACAACTATCAAGGCTTCATATTCAGCTTCATTGTTAGTGGTTTGGAACTCACAAGCTATAGAGTGGGGTATTATGTCCCCCTGTGGCGATTTTAGTAGTATTCCAAGCCCTGTTCCTTTGACATTTGAGGATCCATCAGTATAGAGTATCCAAGGATCCTTGGTCTCCTCTGTTAGGGGTGGATTTCTAAATGACCAGTGATCCTTATTTGCTATTGGATTTAGTGATCCTCAATTCTGTCTAAAGTAGTGATCCTCAGAAGTGTTGCAGGATTAGGATCAGGATCATGGATAACTATAAGGATCCCAGTACTAACGATTGTCTACTTTGAATTCGTAAATGTTTTGCAGGAATATCAACTTGGACTTAGTCTTGGCGACATTCCTGGAGAATATTCTCAGCCTATTTCGCACGTGCTTGGTCAGAAATGGACGTTGTGGAGTCGTGGAAGACTTGCACTATTTGCGGAATGTTAGTTAGGCTTGATATTTTCTATTTGTAAAGGGGTAGCGAGCTATATTAGAGACACTTAGCTATTTTTGGCTACACACACACTCATACAACCGCTCTCACTGGCTCTCGACAAAACACTTAGCATTTTTCATACATTTCTACACGTTACACTATAGTGATCCTTGTACTTAGCTCGCTATCATCCAAAGTTGTAACAGATTGTTTGTTTAATTTGAGTTGGTGATCGGTAGTTTCCATCACCCGGGGTTTTTTGTGCCGGAGATCAACTCTTGATCAAGGGATTTTCCCCGTATAAATCTTCGTGTCATTTGTTCATTACACTTCATAGTGATCCTTATTATTGTTCATCAATTCAAGCATCATACCTCACAACAGAAAGTTTGGTTACATTGTCATTGCTTGATTTTTGACCAAAACAGTTTGGCGCCCACCGTGGGGCAATTGGTGCTTCATTCTTAGAAAGATTCGTGTTTTCGTGGTTATTTCGGTTCGCTAAAACCAAACAAATGGCTTCCTCAGTGAAGAATACTTCAAGTTTGATGCCCTCATTCAGTTCCTCACAAGGCGTTCCTCCTTTGCCTCCACCACCTTCTGGATCCCAGAAGAATGCTGAGAATGCTGCGAAGAAACCAACTCCTATTTTCCAAAAACCACCTACTTCTTCTGTTTCAACTAATCCTACTACTAATGATCTCTATACCTTGATTTTGCAGATGAGGAATCATGCACAAGAGCAGGATAAGACCAATGAAAGGATCCTCTGGGAAATCGATGAAATCAAGAAACAGAAGAAATCAGTGGAGGATCACTCCCCTCTGATGCCAAGATCGCTGAACTTCGACACTCCGGTCATAACCTCACAATACTCAGCAGTTCCGGACGTGCAATACTTGGGTGAACTATCAGGAAGGCGTTATGGGACAACAACAATGAGTCAGGCATTTGGCTCTTACTTCCAGCCTCAGGGATCCTCTTCTCAACCATTAGGATCCTCTTCTCAGCATCAGGGATACTTCACGTCAGGAGGATATGTGGGAATGCATGCAGTACAAGGATCCTCCCAGGTCCAAGGATCCTCCCAGGTCCTAGGATCCTCCCAGGTCCAAGGATCCTCCCAGATCCAAGGATCCTCCCAAGTCCAAGGATCCTCCTAGGTCCAAGGATCCTCCCAGGTCCTAGGATCCTCTCTGGTCCCAGGATTCTCCCTTGTTCAAGGATCCTCTCTGGTCCCAGGATCCTTTCAGATTCAAGGATCATCACAATTCCAAGGATCCAACCCCCTCCAAAATCAAGGATCCTCGAGAAATATGCAACCTCAGAACTCAGACGTCCATCAAGGAGACTTCATACCAATGCAGACCATTGCCTCCTCTGGTCCTTCAATCAGGCCAGAGTCTCGACAAGATGGATTCACATCCGCAATTCCAAACTCGAATCCTGTGGGAGGTAACACTTTTAATAATTTATATAACACTAACCATGGCTTTATGCAGGATACAGGTATCAATCAGGCCATGGCTAGGGAACTGCAAAAGCTTAAGGATATGATATCCAGTGTACCAGGAGTGGTTAAACCCTTTCCTGAGATTGCGGATGGTAGCCATAGGATATCTCGTTTTGCACCACCTTTGTGTGATGCTGAGATACCTAAAAGATTCCAGATACCATCAATGAAGCTATATGATGGTTCAACGGATCCAGAAGAGCATGTAGCTCAATACAGGGAGAGGATGGAGATCAATCCAATTCCGGAAAGGTTGAAAGAAGCATGCCTATGCAAGGGATTTGGGTCCACACTTACAGGATTTGCTCTTAAATGGCTGCTAAGTCTTCCCCCTTACTCTATTACTTCATTTGCTAATTTAGTTAACTTGTTCAATAGTCAATTCTCTTGTAGCAGAAAGTTTGAACGATTAACTAGTGATCTATATAGGGTAACACAAGGTCAAAATGAATCACTTAGAGATTATATCACTAATTCTAGTAAAGAATCCTTAGACATTCCCAATTTGGATATAGCTACGCTGTTGAAGCCTTTAAAATTGGATTGCTTAGGGATTCATTATTCAATGATGATCTTGTTATGACACCTTGCAGAAATCTTGATGAAGTAAGGACTAGGGCCCTCAGGTTCATCCGCCTAGAGGATGACAAAAGGATCCAGGACAGATTGACAGGATCCTCCAAACAGGATAAGCAAGGATCCTACTTCAGGAACAACAAATCCAAGTCCTATAACAGATCTGATAATCAGAATGTGCACGCAGTGGAACAAGAAGAGGATGATGAGAATTATCCTCCTATTTCTGAATATTGTTTTTCTGTTGATAACAATGAACTAATCCTTGCAATGCAGAATCTAGGTGAGAAAGCTAGGTGGCCAAGGAAAAGTGATAAACCAACTGCTAAAAAGGATAAATCCAAGTGGTGTGTATATCATGAGGATTTTGGGCATCTCACTGAAGAATGTATTGCACTTAGAAAGGAGATTGGTTATTTGTTGAGCAAGGGGCATTTAAAGGAACTCTTGGGACGAAAGAAGTCAATAACCCAGGATCCTGAAAGGATCCCGGAAAGGGCTCCTGCTCCTCCGGCAGATGCACAAGTCATAAATTTCATATCCGGTGGATCAGACATTTGTGGTACATCCTTCTCAGCAGCAAAAAGACACGCTAAGGAAACCAAGATGGATAATGGAGACAGACCCGTCAGGACCTCCGTTGTCACCCAGGATAAAGTCATTACTTTTGATGAGGATGATCGTGTTGACATCCAGGATCCTCACCATGACGGTCTCGTAATTAAATTGTTTATTTCTAACCACTTTGTTCGCAGGATCCTTATAGATGGAGGAAGCTCTATGAACATCATTCAGCTGGATGTTCTCAAGAAAATGAATATCCCAGAGTCCGATATTATCCCAAGATCCTCAGTACTTGTGGGATTCAGTGGAGAAACAAAGAATACATTGGGGGACATCAAACTCCCAATCTATATTGAAGGATTGCATTCTTATGAAGGGCTGTAAACGAGTCGAGCCGAGTCGAGCCAGGGTGGGGTCGAGCTCAAGCTCGAAATTAATTCAGGCGGCTAAACTTCGCTTGAGCTTTACATCGGAGTTAAACGAGCCTAAGAACGAGCCAACGAGCCGAGCCATGTGCCGAGCCGAGCTTAGCTCGAGCTGGGCTTGGTCATAAAAATGAGCCAGCTTGGTTCATGTCATCTTAAATTGAGTTTTTATAGCTAGTTTTTCTCGAGCTTCTTTCGAGCGAGCTACGAGCCGAGCTACGAGTCGCGAGCTTTATGAACAGCCTGTTGTAACGTTATCCTTGGCAGGCCATGGATACATGATATGAAGGCAGTTCCATCCACTTATCATCAGTGTGTAAAGCTTCCAAGCCCATGGGGAGTGGTGAAAATTGAGAGTGATCAACAGGAGGCTAAGAATTGCTATACCTCATCAATGAAACAAGCCTCAATACCAAGGGAGCAATAGCAATTAAAGTATCCTTCAAGAGACGTCTTGGAGGCAAGAGAACAGGATTTGAAAGAAATCCTCATGGATCCTGATGATCCTGAATCCAAGATCTTCATAGGGTCAGGGATCCTCAGCGATATTGAACAAGAGCTAGTATCCTTCCTCAAAAGAAGGAAGACCACCTTTTCCTGGAAACATGAAGACATGACAGGTATATCTAAGGATATAATTACTCACAAACTTGGCATTGACAGGTCATTTAAGCCAATTCATCAAAAGAGGAGGAAGTTTGCACCTGAAAGAAATGCTATTATCCAGGAAGAGGTAGATAAGCTACTTCGAGCAGGTATGATTAGAGAGGTTAAGTATCCAAGATGGTTAGCCAATGTGGTTGTTGTTCAAAAGAAAAATGGAAAGTGGAGGGTATGTGTCGATTTTACAGATTTAAACAAGGCATGTCCCAAGGATCCTTTCCCATTACCCCACATTGACTCCATGGTGGATGCTACCGCGGGTCATGAGTTGTTAACTTTTATGGATGCTTCATCTGGATTTCAATAAATTCAGATGGAACCATCCGATCAAGAGGATACAGCCTTTATGACCCCAACTGGTATATACTGTTATATTGCTATGCCATTTGGATTAAGGAATGCAGGTGCTACTTACCAAAGGCTTGTCAATATGATGTTCAAAGAACAAATTGGATACACTATGGAAGTCTATATTGATGACATGGTGGTTAAGTCTAAAAGAGCTGAGGATCACCTTAAAGACTTGGAGGAAGCATTCAATATCCTTGATAAATTTAATATGAAACTAAATCCTTCTAAGTGTCATTTTGGTGTAAAGGCAGGTAAATTCTTAGGATATATGGTAACAAAGAGGGGCATTGAAGCAAGTCCAGAGCAAATTAAGGCTATCGTGAATATCAAATCTCCTGCCAATGCTAAGGATGTGCAAAGGTTGACTGGCAGGATCGCAGCCTTGAACAGATTCATATCCAAATCCTCAGAAAAGTGCAAGGAGTTCTATGACATCCTGAGGAAAAACAAGAAATTTGAATGGACTGAGAAGCATGAAAGTGCCCTTAAAGCTCTTAAAGATTACCTATCCTCAGCCCCAGCCTTAATGAAACCAGAAAAGGGAGATGTGTTATCCTTATATTTGGCGGTATCCTCAAAAGCAGTAAGTGCGGTCCTTGTTAAGGATCACCAAGGTACACAACATCCTGTTTATTATGTAAGTAAGAGCTTACTTGATGCTGAATCCAGGTATTCACATTTAGAAAAACTTATCCTTGCATTACTTATGGCATCTACTAAATTAAGACATTATTTTGAGACTCATGCCATTATTGTTAAAACTAATTTCCCAATTAAGAATGTTCTCAGGAAACCTGAAATGTCAGGAAGGATGGCTAAGTGGGCAGTGAAGTTGAGTGCATACGATATAAGATATGAGCCTAGGACAGCCATTAAATCCCAAGCATTAGCTGACTTTGTGGCAGATTTCAGTAGTGATTTGCAAAAGGAAGCTGAACTAGAAGTCCAACAGCTTGAAGAAACCAAGGATCCTTGGATACTGTTTACTGATGGATCCTCCAATGTGAATGGAACAGGGCTTGGAATACTACTAAAATCGCCACAGGGGGACATAATACCCCACTCCATAGCTTGTGAATTTCAAACTACCAACAATGAGGCTGAATATGAAGCCTTGATAGCTGGTTTGCAAAGTGCAAAGCATATGAGTATCAGGTATCTTGAGGTACATGTAGATTTTTTATTGATCACTAATCACTTTAATGGATCCTATGCTGTTAAAGGTGAAAAGCTAATCAAATATTTGGAGATAGTCAAAGAATTGGCACTCTCTTATGTATCCTGAGGATTCCTGAGGATATTGAGATCCCTATTATCCATATCCTGACCACTGCTATCAAGGATCATGTAACTATGGAGATAGGAGAAGATTCTGCAATCATCCCTAGTGATGATACCCAATCTCATTCAGGATCATGGATACTTCCAATCATGAGATACATACAACATGGAGAAATCCCTACAGGAGAAAACCCAAGGGCTTTTAAAATTAAGGTATCTTAATTTACAATATTAAATAATATGTTGTATAAACGATCTCTTGCAGGACCATATTTGAGATGCATTGAGGATCCTGAAATTCAAGAAGTCCTAAAGGATTTCCATGAAGGAGATTGTGGAAACCACACTTGGGGCAGGGCATTATTCTCAAGGATCCTGAGAACAGGATACTATTGGCCCACTATGAAAAAGGACGTTGTGGAATATGCCAAGAAGTGTGATCCTTGTCAGAGGCATAGTAATATCCTTCACCAACCAGCAGAGCTCTTGCATCCTATATCTTCTTCTTGGCCATTCATGAGATGGGGAATGGATATAGTTGGAAAGCTTCCTAAGGCACCAGGTGGAAAAGTATTCATGCTTGCTATGACTGATTACTTCTCTAAGTGGATAGAGGCTGAAGCCTTTGCTCAAGTCAGAGAAAAGGAAGTTATATCCTTTATTAAAAGGAATATTATTACTAGATTTGGCATCCCTTCTGAAATTATTTGTGATAATGGATCCCAATTTATTGGGAATAGAACCACTAACTTTTGTGACAGTTGGGGAATTAAGATGATAACATCAACACCAGTCCATCCACAAGCTAATGGTCAGGCAGAATCATCCAACAAGATCATCACCAACAATTTGAAGAAGAAGCTTGGATCCAAGAAAGGAAAATGGGCAGAAGAACTACCTTATGTGCTGTGGGCTGATAGAACAACTCCCAAGAATGCTACAGGCCAAACTCCATTTTCTTTGGTATTTGGGGCAGAGTCAGTGATCCCTACAGAGATGGTGGTTCCAACTGCAAGAACAAGCGTTCGTGATCCTGAAGAAAATGCTAAAAACTTGATTCAAGACTTGGATACTATAGAAGAAATCAGGGATTTAGCAAGGATAAGGATGGCCAGTTATCAACAAAGGATGGCTGGAGCTTACAACAAAAATGTCAGGCTCAAGAAATTCCAAGTTGGGGATATGGTATTAAGGAAAGCATTTCAAAACACCACCAATCCTGCTGATGGAAAGCTAGCACCAAAGTGGGAAGGACCCTATTTGATTGAAGCTGAAGCAGGAAAGGGGGCATATCGATTGCTAACAATGGAGGGTGATTTGCTACCTAGAGCTTGGAATGCTATCCATTTGAAGAAATATTTCATGTGATCATGATCCATGATCCTTACCAGACAAGTATCCTTGAAGGATCCCCGCTGGTAGATGATCCTCTTTCTGGTAACATTCCAATCTTAAACTATTTTTTTTCCTTTTTTATCTTACAAGGATAAGGATCCTGCGTCCTTTATCCTCCTTTTACTTGATTTTTGAGTTTTGAAGGTTCAGGTATCTTTAACTAAGCATTGAGTATCCACAGAAGTATCCAGTTGTTTGGGCTAGTCCCCAGTCTGGGCCTGTCCCCAGTTTCGCCAGTAGCGCACGATGATCCTGGTATAGTTCATGGCAATGGGACCAGTACCCGCTTTAGGGGCTGACAATTTTGTTGTACTGGCTATATTCAGGATCCTACGTATAATGGTAGACGTACCATACATCCGTTCCTAAGGTTTCTAACGTTTTCACGTTAGCTAAGGTTTTGGCATTTTCATGTCACTAAGTTTGGATAGTCGCCAGTAAGGGCCATACTCCAGTTTACATACGATCATTTGGGCTTGTCCCCAGTTATCCTTTGGGCTTGTCCCTAGTTATCCTTTGGGCTTGTCCCAGTCACTAACATTCATCTTATGATGGCTCAGTTCCAAGCAATATCTTATTTCAGGTTTGTGAAGATAAATGGCCAGAGATTCTTGACCCTTACTTTCAACTAAGGTTTGTATCTTGGGTTATCCTAATTTTAAGTGTTGAAGGATAGGATCCTAACTTGGGTTCTCAGGTATGATCCTAAACTGTTTTGATTTTATTCATTATGTATTTAAGTGACACTTATCCTTTGACAACTGAAATTATAATCCTTAAATTATTTTTATGTGATCCTTGATTATATCCTTAAGGGATATTGTTTTTAATATTTTTTCCTTACTTGATAAGTTTAAACGACATGAACATCACAATAGATTGAAAAATAAGATAACAATAAGGATATCAACATAGGATATAGCCAAAAAGTTAAAGTCATTTTATTCACAAAAGCTTAAACCCTTTTAAGGTTGTCAAAATTGCCAACCCACGTTTCTACCAGCAAAACGTGGCCCGTCCACATGGGTTGGCAAAGGGTGTCCATTGTTTGTAGGTCTAACAAGTGCTGGAAAATAAAGACGGTAGGATCACAATGGCTTCATCCCCCAAACAGAGGATCCCTCCACCATTTGTAATCCTACCTATTGTTCAAAGGATCATCCATGATCCTCAACCCTAATTACTATTGTTCAAATACAGACCAACCATTGTTTACCAAAACATCATCAAAACAAAAAGAACCATAACCAAACTAAAAAATGGGCTCCGGCTACGTCTAGAAATGTCCATCATCGCCCATTGTTGCAGCCTACACCTTCGCTGCACTACCATCTCCAGCTCCACTAGCTTCACCACCATGATCCTTGCCACTGCCTCCAGCCTCGATCGTCAGGATCTCCTCAGCCTCATCTTCATCATCCAGTTCACCCAGCCTTGCCTTCCAGCCTTCCACATCCCAGTTGCTCCTGTCGAAGTCAGGATCCTGAGCTTCCAAGGCCATCTGGAGTTTAGTCTTGTACATGGCAATGGCAGCGGAGACTTTGGCGTCATCTGTGATCTCCTACTTTTCATAATCAAAGTTGATCAGAATCTTGGCCGTTTTAGTTTTGGCATTTTGGAGGTCTTTTTGGAGGTCAGCAATCTTGAGATCCTTAAGCAATGTGACTTGTTGGAGGTCAGCAATCTTCTTGTCCTGCTCCTCGACATGCCCAACATAGTCTTCAATCTCAGCAAATTTCTGCAAAGAAGATAAAGAACAGTTTAGGAACAAGTGATCCTCAAATAAGCTGGATACCTAAAGCAAGGATAAGGATCCTTACCTCGTTGAAGTATTCAAGGAACTGGTGGAGGATCAAAGGCAGACCGTGCAGATCCTCAGCTTCGGAGGCTTTTCTTTTCTTGCCACCCCTTCCTTTAGCGGGTGCCTTGGGGATCGAAGCAGTTGGGCTAGCAGGAAGCTTCTTCTTGGAGGATCGGACGGTGTCTAGCTCAGTGACACTAAATTTAGAAGCGGATCTTGATGATTTTCCAGCGCCTACACACCCAAAACAGATAAGTGTCCTTATTGTATTCATATATAACTATTTATTTAAACATTTGAATATATAAAGAACAGGATACTTACTTGACATGGTGACAGAACCTGAGGATACCTCTTGTGAATCCTGGGTGATTGTCTTGAATGATCTTGTTTCAGGATCAAGCTTTCTAATGCACAAGTCTCCCCTTGGTGGCAGCTGAAGGAATGATATGCGAGAATGTGATAGCTGTACAAAAAGAAACAAAAGCATATTAGTAAGCATTATCAGAATGAGCTTACTTAGTGATCCTTCTAAGGATCCTCCAATCCTACCATCAGTGCTCCATTTCTTCGGCAAATCCTTTCCATCCGGGATAGAATCCCTTCTGACGAAGAAGAACCGCCATTTCCAGTTGGTATCGTTTTTAGTAGCCTTAAAGATGGGATGTTCTTCTCCGGGTTTGCGTTTGAACAAATATCGGTGGGATCCAAATGTTGTGAGATCATACATCTCAGCCAACTCCGACATTCCTAGGTCAATTCTTTCCTGCTCGATGATCCTTTCAAGGGTATATAGGACCCTCCAGATCATCGGCATGGCTTGGATGTAGCAGATGCCGGTAAGGGAGAAAAAGGATTGAGTAAATTCCGGAAAAGGATAGGTGTATCCTATGGTGAAAGGTGTAACTGGGAAAGCTACCCAAGTTTCAGAGATGTTGTCACTAAGAGCAGTGGGATCAAAGGATCTGATAACAGTATTTGCTGGAAAACAGTGGCGGATTCTATCAATTTGTGCATCGGTAAAACAACAGCGTTCTTTTATGGAATCTTTGATGATCCCTTGACTTTTTAAGGGGCTGTTCTTCTTGTGATCCTTGCCCGGTGAGCTTCGAAGCATCATTTTTGAACAAGATGATGGTAAAGAAAGAAGAACAGAATGTGAGAAAGGTGAAAGGAGAAAGGAAAAGAATTACCTGTTTGATCGTCGAAGCAGAATTTAAAGGGAGTTCTCTTGAACTTAAATGTTAAATGATCCTTATCTCTAACTCTTATTTATAATGATGATTCTGCAGGGTAGTCATCTCACTGACGTCATGATCGTAACGGCTAGTCCGCTTATAACGGCTAGTTATCCGTTGGTTAAATGCGGATAAGATCGACAAAATATAACTCATTTATTTACATATTTACTCCTTATATTTTGGGGGCAATTGTTAGGGGTGGATTTCTAAATGACCAGTGATCCTTATTTGCTGTTGGATTTAGTGATCCTCAATTCTGTCTGAAGTAGTGATCCTCAGAAGTGTTGCAGGATCAGGATCATGGATAACTATAAGGATCCCAGTACTAACGATTGTCTACTTTGAATTCGTAAATGTTTTGCAGGAATATCAACTTGGACTTAGTCTTGGCGACATTCCTGGAGAATATTCTCAGCCTATTTCGCACGTGCTTGGTCAGAAATGGACGTTGTGGAGTCGTGGAAGACTTGCACTATTTGCGGAATGTTAGTTAGGCTTGATATTTTCTATTTGTAAAGGGGTAGCGAGCTATATTAGAGACACTTAGCTATTTTTGGCTACACACACACTCATACAACCGCTCTCACTGGCTCTCGACAAAACACTTAGCATTTTTCATACATTTCTACACGTTACACTATAGTGATCCTTGTACTTAGCTCGCTATCATCCAAAGTTGTAACAGATTGTTTGTTTAATTTGAGTTGGTGATCGGTAGTTTCCATCACCCGGGGTTTTTTGTGCCGGAGATCAACTCTTGATCAAGGGATTTTCCCCGTATAAATCTTCGTGTCATTTGTTCATTACACTTCATAGTGATCCTTATTATTTTTCATCAATTCAAGCATCATACCTCACAACAGAAAGTTTGGTTACATTGTCATTGCTTGATTTTTGACCAAAACATCCTCTAGCTGCTGAACTTCTAACTCAGCTTCCTTTTGCAAATCACTACTGAAATCTGCCAGAAAGTCGGCTAATGCTTGGGATTTAATGGCTGTCCTGGGCTCATATCTTATATCATATGCACTAAGCTTCACTGCCCACTTAGCCATCCTTCCTGACATTTCAGGTTTCCTGAGGACATTCTTAATTGGAAAATTAGTTTTGACGATAATGGCATGAGTTTCAAAATAATGTCTCAATTTAGTAGATGCCATAATTAATGCAAGGATAAGTTTTTCTAAGTGTGAATACCTGGATTCAGCATCAAGTAAACTCTTACTTACATAATAGACATGATGTTTTGTACTTTCGTGATCCTTAACAAGGACGGCACTTACTGCTTTTGAGGATACTGCGAGATATAAGGATAACACATCTCCTTTTTCTGGTTTCATCAAGGCCGGGGCCGAGGATAGGTAATCCTTAAGAGCTCTTAAGGCACTTTCATGCTTCTCAGTCCACTCGAATTTCTTGTTTTTCCTTAGGATATCATAGAATTCCTTGCACTTTTCTAAGGATTTGGATATGAATCTGTTTAAAGCTGCAATCCTGCCTGTTAACCTCTGAACATCCTTAGCATTGGCAGGGGACTTGATGTTCACTATAGCTTTGATTTGTTCTGGACTGGCTTCAATGCCTCTCTTTGTCACCATATATCCTAAGAATTTACCTGCTTTAACACCAAAGTGACATTTTGAAGGATTAAGATTCATGTTATATTTGTCAAGGATATTGAATGCTTCCTCCAAGTCTCTTAGGTGATCCTCAGCCTTTTTTGATTTTACCACCATATCGTCTATGTAAACCTCCATAGTTTGTCCAATCTGATCCTTGAACATCATATTCACTAGCCTTTGATAAGTTGCACCTGCATTTCTTAGTCCGAATGGCATAGCAGTATAACAGTATATACCAGTTGGAGTCATAAAGGCTGTATCCTCTTGATCGGATGGTTCCATCTGAATTTGTTGAAATCCAGTTGAAGCATCCATAAAAGTTAACAGTTCATGACCCGCAGTTGCATCCACCATGGAGTCAATGTGGGGTAATGGGAAAGGATCCTTGGGACATGCCTTATTTAAATCGGTGAAATCGACACATACCCTCCACTTTCCGTTTTTCTTTTGAACAACAACCACATTGGCCAACCATCTTGGATACTTGACCTCTCTAATCATACCTGCTCGGAGTAATTTCTCTACCTCCTCCTGGATAATGGCATTTCTTTCTGGTTCAAATTTCCTCCTCTTTTGATGGATTGGTTTGAAGGACCTATCAATGCCAAGTTTGTGAGTGATTATATCTTTAGATATACCTGTCATGTATTCGTGTTTCCATGCGAAGGTAGTCTTTCTCCTTTTGAGGAAGGATATGAGGTCTTCCTTTATTTCACCAAGAATCCCTGATCCTATATAAACTTTAGATTCAGGATCATTAGGATCCACAAGGATTTCTACTACATCATGCTCTCTTGCCTCCAAGACATCCCTTGGAGGATGCTTTAATTGCTATTGCTCCCTTGACTTTGAGGCAAGTTTCATTGATGAGGTGTAGCTGTTCTTAGCTTCTTGCTGATCACTATCAATCTTCACTATTCCCCAAGGACTAGGAAGCTTCACACATTGATGATAAGTGGATGGGACTGCCTTCATGTCATGTATCCAGGGCCTGCCAATGATAACATTACAACAAGACAAAAAGTCAATAACACAAAATTTTTGGTAAGAATGTACGGCTTCGATATAGATTGGGAGTTTAATGTCCCCCAGAGTATTCTTAGTCTCGCCACTGAATCCCACGAGCACAGAGGATCTTGGTATGATATCGGATTCAGGAATATTCATCTTCTTGAGGACATCAAGCTGGATAATGTTCACAGAGCTTCCTCCGTCTATAAGGATCCTGCGAACAAAATGGTTAGAAATAAAAAGAGTGATAACCAAACCATCATGATGAGGATCCTGAATGTCAACACGATCATCCTCATCAAAAGTTATAACTTTTCCTTCGGAGACACTAGATGTTCGAATGGGTCTATCTCCATTATCCATCTTGGTTTCCTTTGCATGTCTTTTAGCTGCAGAGAAGGATGTTCCACAAATGTCTGATCCTCCAGAAATAAAGTTTATAACTTGTGCATCTGCTGGAGGGGCTGGAGCTTTCTCTGGGATCCTTTCAGGATCCTGAGTCCTTGACTTCTTTCTCCCCAATAATTCTTTCAAGTGCCCCTTGCTCAACAAGTATCCAATTTCTTTTCTCAGTGCGATGCATTCTTCTGTGAGATGCCCAAAATCTTCATGATATGCGCACCACTTTGACTTATCTTTAGTTGCGGCTGGTCTGTCATTTTTCCTGGGCCATCTAGCTTTATCACCTAAATTCTGCATCGCAAGGATTAGTTCATTGTTATCAACAGAAAAGCAATATTCGGAAATTGGAGGATAATCCTCATCATCCTCTTCTTGTTCAACAGCATGCACATTCTGGTTATCAGATTTGTTATAGGATCTGAACTTGTTGTTTTTGAATGAGGATCCTTGCTTCTCTTGCTTTGAGGATCCTGCTAACCTCTCCTGGATCCTTTTGTCATCCTTTAGCCGAATGAACCTAAGGGCCCGTGTTCTTACCTCGTCTAGATTCCTGCATGTTGTCATAACAAGATCATCATAGAATAATGAATCCCTAAGCAATCCCATTTTAAAGGCTTCAACAGCCGTAGCTATATCCAGGTTAGGGATATCTAAGGATTCTTTACTAAATTTAGTGATATAATCCCTTAATGATTCATTATGACCTTGGGTTATCCTATACAGATCACTTGTTAAACGCTCAAATTTTCTACTACAAGAAAACTGGTTATTAAATAGGTTAACTAGATTAGCAAACGAGGTAATAGAGTAAGGGGAAGACTTAGCAGCCATTTAAGAGCCGATCCAGTAAGAGTGGACCCAAATCCCTTGCACAGACATGCTTCCTTTAACCTATCTGGGATGGGATTGATCTCCATCCTTTCCCTGTACTGTGCTATGTGTTCTTCAGGATCTGTTGAACTGTCATACAACTTCATGGTAGGCACATGGAACCTCTTGGGTATCTCAGCATCACAGATTGGTGGTGCAAAACGAGATATCTTGTGGCTCCCATCTGCAATCTCCGGGATAGGCTTGACCACTCCTGGGACACTTGATATCATATCCTTTAACTTTTGCAATTCTCTGGCCATGGCATGATTGATACCTGTATCCTGCATATGGCCATGGTTAGTGGTATAAGAATTATTGAAAGTGTTACCTCCCATTGGATTCAAATTAGGAAGAGCGGATGTGAATCCATATTGTTGGAGCTCTGGAATGACTGATGGACCAGTAGAAGCAATGGTCTGCATTGGAATAAAATCTCCCTGATGGATATCGGAACTCCCTGATTGTAAACTCCTTAAGGATCCCGGAATCTGGAAGGATCCATGAAATTGAGAGGATCCTTGAACCTGGGAGGATCCTAGAACATAGGAGGATCCTTGAATCTGGGAGGATCCTTGAACCTGGGAGGATCCTTGAAACTGAGAGGATCCTTGAACCTGGGAGGATCCTGGAACATAGGAGGATCCTTGAATCTGGGAGGATCCTTGAACCTGAGAGGATCCTTGAAACGGCCAGAATCCTTGAACTTGTTGCGCTCCTGAGTATCCTCCTGAGCTTACGAAGGACCCTATATGCTGAGGATGGGATCCTGCTGGTTGGAAGTACGACCCTGAAGCCTGAGTCATTGATGATGATCCGTGATGCACTCCTTTTGGTCCTCCCACATATTGAACGTCTGGAACCACTGAAGGCTGAGAAGTTATAGCCGGAGTATCGAAATTAAAAGATCTGGGCATCAGTGGGGAATGATCCTCTGCCGATCTCTTCTGTTTCTTGATGTCTCCAATTTCTCTAAGAATCATTTCATTGGTCTTATCCTACTGTTGTATATGCTCCTTCATCTGCAAAATCAGAGTAAACAAGTCACTAGTAGTGGGAGTATAAGAAGCAGAAGAAGTTGGAGCTTTTGAGAAAATGGGAGTTGGTTTCTTCTCGGCATTTTTCTGAGGTCCAGAAGGTGGTGGACGCAAAGGTGGAATGCCCTGGGATGAATTGACTGCAGACATCGCACTGGAGGTGTTCTTTGATAATGAAGCCATCTGCTTGGATGTAACGAACCGAAATGATCACAAAAATGAGAATTTCTTAGGAATGAAGCACCAATTGCCCCACGGTGGGCGCCAAACTGTTTTGGTCAAAAATCAGACGAGGATAATGCGACCAAACTCTCTGTTACGGGGTATGATGCTTGAATTGGTAAGCAACAATGAGGATCACTATGAAATGAATTGCACAGGAGACACAAAGATTTATACGAGGAAAAAGCCCTTGATCAATTAATGATCTCCGGCACAAAAAACCTCGGGTGATGGAAACTACCAATCACCAACTCAAATTAAACAATAATCCTTTTACAACTTCGGATGATAGCGAGCTAAATACAAGGATCACTATAGTGTATCGTGTAGAAATGTATGAAAAATGTTAAGTGTTTTGCCAAGAGCTGGAGAGTGTAGTTGTACGAGTGTGTGTAGCCAAAAAATAGCCAAGTGTTGTCTAATTAGCTCGCTACCCCTTTTAAATTTAGTAAAATATCTAAATAACTAACTATCCGCAATTCATGCCTTCTCCCCACGATCTCCATAATGTTCACCATGGTCAAGCACGTGCGGAATAAACGTGGAATATTCTCCAGGAATGTTACCAAGACTAAGTCCAAGCTGGTACTCCTGCAAAACAATAACGAAATCATAGCAGACAATCATTAGTATAAGGATCCTTAGGACGATCCATGATCCTGATCCTGAAGCACTTCTGAGGATCATTAACTGACACAGAAGTAAGGATCACCAAGCAGGATAATAATTGAGGATCACGGGTCATTAAGAAATCCTCCCCTAACAATTAGTATGAGGTTGTTTTGCAGGATATACTCCAGGATATACACTCAGGATAACTCGAAAGATTAGAGGATTGGCCCCCTCTCTCACGTTGAAGGGATCCTGATCCCTTCAAAGGTTTAAAGGTATTCACCTTTCTCTCGAATCGGGTTTGAACACCCAGCCTGGAGCGCAAGTTATCTAGGGATAGTTCAAGGTAGCGGGACCAGTTCATGTAAAAGTGGCTGACAATTACGTTACTATTGGCTATATCCTGGATCCTGAAGGTATATGAGGATTGATCACCCTCTCTCACAAAAGGGTATTTTCATGCCCTCTAAGGTTTAAAGGTTTTCACCTTTCTAAGTCTTGGAGTTTGTACACTCTCGCCTGTAGCGCAAAAAAAAATCAGGGTTTATCCCCAGGATATTAAGGGTTTATCCCCAGGATATCAGGGTTTATCCCCAGGATATTAAGGGTTTACCCCAGGATATTCAGGATTTGTTCGGTAAAGCCAAAGTATGACTATGTTTACATTCCTATGTTAAACACAGGGGACATACGTTATACAATTTAAAGAATGGACTTAAACTTATGCACTGGGGACATTCCTGTGATTGAAGATTGGAATTGACTCTCTGGGAATATTTGGTATGATCTCTCCTTTTTATAATTTAAATTCCGTGGCAGTATCCTGAGTAGGATATCTCTCAGGATATTCTTACAATGTCTTCCCAAAATTGTCCAAACTAAACTATTTTCATAAGTGAAATTTAAGCACTAAGATAGTAACAACAGAAATAAAGCCAAAAGAAAGTTATGTTATTAACATATCAAAAGTTGTGCTTTTGGTTTCACCTGAAACCAAGGTCCATCTACCAAAAGCACAATTGGTCCCATACCGTATTTACTTAACAGTTGATGGTTTTGTCTCAAACCGAGACCCATCCACCTCCAACTGTTATATTGTTCAAAAGTAAGACATACTAACGATGATGACCAAGGGCTTCGTCATGAAACTCAGGATCCCTCCACCTTTGGCCATCACATTGTTCAAATGCAGGAAAAGTAAAGTGCAAAAAAAGTAAATTGTCTTAGGGTTACAAACCAACGATCAAATTTAAAAAAGTGGGCTCCGGCCTTAGCACATACATCCATCATCGCCCACTTGAATGCCCTCACAGAGCGGCATCTTCTCCAGCCTTCTCCATTTTTTCAGCCTCAGCATCCTGAGCAGCATCCTCGCCAGCATCTGTCCTAGCATCCTTCTTATCTCCAGCCTTGTCCACCACCTCTGCTGACTTAGAGGATTCACCAGCTTCAGCAGGATATGGCACAGCCTTGCCTCCAAGCTCCTTCAGCTTTGCCACCTAGGATTCAACCGGCCAGGAGGGGCACTCAAGGCCTGTCTCCTTGGCCTCATAAGCCATCTTAATGCGAGCTTGTAGCAGAGAGACAATGGTAGAGGCTTTGATCCCTTCCCGGAAAGAGACCATGGCCTGCTCATGCTCCATTTGGACGGTAGCCAGTTTGATCTCAGCATCCTGGGTGACCTTCTTCAGCTTGTCCTCGTAATGCTGAGTCTTCGCTTCAGCAATAACACCTTGGTCGGCAACGGTGGTCTCGAGCTGTTTAATCCTGGCCTCTTGGAACGTGTTCATGCTGCAAGCATCGGTGTAAAGGTGGAGCAGATGTTGGAGGCCCTGTACGTCAAAATTCAGGTATGAGTTAAAACATATTAACCAGGATATCCTGTCAGGATGCTACCTTGTTGAGGAAGGATGTCATCGGCTCCAAGGAGTCAGAAAAGCTGAGTTCTTCATAGGAGAACCCTTCAGAGCCTAGGGCACTAACTTTGGAACCTTTCCTCTTTTTTGCGGTGGAAGCACGAGTCCTCGGGTTGCCCTTAGGAGCCAGGAGCGGCTTGGAGCTGGTAGCAGCAGGAGCCTCTTTCTTGACAATGACTGGAGTGGGGTAACTGTCAAGTTCGTCAAGATCAAGGAGGATTGGAACTTTGCTGGAGTCTGCATACAGGGAGTAAAATCCTTTCCTAAATATATCAACAAAAAACATGTATGGAGGATATCGTGCAGGATCATTACCAGACATGTTTGCACTGGAAAGAGGACTTGGAGATGGTGGAGACGGATTAAAACTTCTTTCAGCCTCTGGGAGGAGTCTGATAGCGTCAATTCTCTTCTGTGAATCAGCTAGGGGAGGTGCAAGCTTCCTAAAATCAGCTGTGTACAAGACAATAAAAGAAAAATGGTTAGCTCAAAGATATAAAGCAGGATACAAGACAGGATCATCCTTAACCCTAAATCCTACCCTTTCTCAACCATTTCACTGGATATTCCGTTCCACTAGGGATGGAGTCTCTTTTTACAAAGAAGAACTTGGATTGCCATTTCTCCTCGTTCCTGGTGGCACGAAGTATCAGTGGATCGCCGGAGGTAGAATAGAACAAAAATCTACAGGAACCATGGCATCTAAGCCGATATGCTAGGGGGAGGTCATGAACAGAAAGGTCAGGGATATGATTTTTCTTGATCTGATCAAGAACATACAAGACTCGCCAGAACATCGGCATTGTCTGGCTGAAGCAGATTTTGGTAACATTAAAGAAATCAGTGATGAAATCGGGAAAGGGGAACTGCAATCCTAAGGTAAAGGGAAAGGCATTGAAACATAACCACTCGTCGGAAACCATGTCCGACCGGATTTCCCGGTCAAACGGCCGGAACACCGTCCCTTCCGGGAAGATGCCGGATGATTTGAGAGCTGACAAGTGTGCACTATCAAAGGTTCATATTTCCTTCTCCAGTTCTTGGAGAAGATTCTGCTGGATGAATGAGGGGGCGGAGTCACCGGAGCTTGATCTTGTTTGCCTTGTCATATTCTCGCTGGAATATTGAACAGAATGTGAGAAGAAGATGGAATTAAAAGAGAGAAGAATTTACCTTTTTTCTCTATGGTAAAGGTTAAATGGGGATAAGGATGAGAAGATATAGGGGAGCAATGAGTAAATGTAGGCTGCGCGGTTACAAACGGTCACATCATGAGTCTAATCTCTTAATTGCCTCGTTATTCGTAAAAAATATAACCGTTAGTGCCAGGATACTAAACGGTAACATTTTTTGGGGACAATTGTTATGGGTGAAATTATGATCTCATATCCTGAATAATATCTTAAATTATATCTTGCTTATCCAATATATGTTCATATCCGGGATGCTGATTCAGGATATTGGTAACATCCTGAATGGTATCCTGAAGATTACTAACGGATTATGTGCAGGAGTACGAGTCCAAGCTGGTAACGTTCGTGAAGACCCTTTCCCCGGAAGACTCGGTCTAAGTCGTTCAAAGGAAGACGTCGGAAGCCACTTTACTCGGTCCATAACGTTAACTATGGAATATTCGGAAGCATCCCCGGTTTATAGGAGTTTTTGTTTGTATGTTATAGCTATAAATAGACGGATAAGTTAGATCGAATAGGACATCACAACTACACTCGCTACTCTCACACACTTACTCTCTCGCAACTTTCACTTTCACAAAAAGCATTGTAACACTTAGCGATCTGATCAATATCCTACACTGTATCCTGACGTTTAAAGCAATAAGAAGAACAAGGCAGCTGCGATTGTCAGCTCCCGAGGTTTTGTACCGGTGATCTAGATTGATCAAGGGCTTTCCTCGTATATCTCGTGTCACCCCCTTTACTTTTTTGCTCATAGTTTGATCGTAGATACTGCTCAATATCCTGAGCCGTATCCTGAAAACTGTTTTTACAAATAACCCAATCAGTATATTTTTAACACATTTTCTTAGCACACTACCTCACATAACTAATTTAATCACTTAATTGCTTCGGTAATTTTTGACCAAAACAGCGGTGATCATCCAAGTAAACATTATCATTAAGATCCTTAAAGTAAAATTCAGACTTAGAAACTTGGATTGGGATAACCATTCAGATAAAAGTCTTATATAAAAGACACAGTATAAATATGTAACAATCCCATCACAGAATGTGATTGTATATAAGTTTATGAAATGAAAAAACCTTATGAATTGTGAATAAATAAAGTTAAAACCCTAAAATCGCAATATAACAATAAAAGATTTTACCGAATAAAATAAGGGACGTAACCACAAACTGAAAACTTGCTTACATGAGAGGTAATTTATTAATTATAATAAGTTCATGCGTACCATGTGCGGATTACTTACCCTGGCCAGGTAAATGTTAAACACATGACACGATGAGTTTATTATAACTAACATAAGTACCCCTTATGTAACAAGGACTAAGTGAGTGGGGGATGTCGGGAAATGCATTAGGAGGGAGTGAACTTACACTCGAACCCAAAGAATGCAAATATATAAAATGATTAGGAAATGCATTGGGAGGGAGTGAACTTACACTCGAACCCGGAGATGCAAATATATAAAATGATTAAGAAATGCATTGGGAGGGAGTGAACTTACACTCGAACCCGGAGAATGCAAATATATAAAATGATTAAGAAATGCATTGGGAGGGAGTGAACTTACACTCGAACCCAGAGAATACAAATATGTAAAATAATTGATAAATGCATTGGGAAGGAGTGAACTTACACTCGAACCCAAAGAATGCAAATATGTAAAATGATTAAGAAATGCATAAGGAGGGAGTGAACTTACACTCGAACCCGGAGGATGCAAATATGTAAAATGATTAAGGAATGCATTGGGAAGAAGTGTACTTACACTCGAACCCAGAGAATGCAAATATGTAAAATAATTAAGGAACGAATTGCGAGGAAGTGTAATTACACTCGAACCCAGAAAATATAATAAGCATGAATGGTTAAGGCGAGTTATAGACTTGGCCAAGCCAACTTAAAAAGGAAACATTATAGGTGTTGATGAATGATGTGGGTAAATTCCATATGATGATATGGAATAACTAAATGATATGTGGAGTAACCGTTGTAAAACACCACAGTAAAAATACATAAGGACTAATGACAAGTGGGACACCAACTCATAGTAACAATGAAACTATAAAACGGGTGCCATAGCACCAAATATATATTTTAAAAAGGGAAGTAAGTGAAAAGGATGATGTGTTGGATCGTCATGAATGGGGCTTTTGGGTCATAAATAGAAAGAAATGGACCTTAGAGGTCACCCCATAAGAGTGAGATCCTAAAGGAATTTCTAAATAGGCTTACAAAGCAAAGTTTGTTAACAACAATTTAACAAATATAAAGTATAGGAGTTGGGTTCAGGAATGAATCCAAGGGGTGGGAAAAACGACTATGTTAATGAGTCGGGCTAGTCTTGAAAAAGCAAGACAAGCCGCTTGTTAATGAAAGATGCATAAATATGTGTATACTCATACATATATTAATTAAGTAACATAGTAAATACCCTAATAATGCATGATAGAAAGGAAAAACGCATACTAATGAAACAAGAATGTTAAAAATATTAAGATAAAGAACCTGGGTAACGGGTCGAAAAGAAGTATTAGTAAGAACTGGGTAACGGTAAGCGTAGGACAAACCGACGTGTAAATGACGTTAGAAGTCATAAAGTCGGGGGAAAATTCAAAAGAAAACAAATGTAGCCTTAGGCTACGATCAAGGTCAAATGAAATCCAAAAAGCAAAAAAAAATAATAATAAATATTTCTAAACATAAAAAGGGGTGCCTTGACGCCATATACGTATATAAACGTATATACAATAGAATAAAGACACGAATAAAAGATGATCTACGGGATCATCATAACCTACGGGATTATAATTAATGTTAAGTCTATGGGACCAAAAAAAAAACCCTCGGGTCACAAAAAGAAAGAAACGAACTGACGGGTTTTACCTTAGAATGTGGAAATCTAAGGAAGAAGCCTACGAGGCTATGTGAAAGAACCTACGGGTCAATAATGTAAAACAAGGAAACTGGTTGTAACTTCCCGCGTAAAATAATAACGGGAGGTAAAGTTAGTATAAATGCGATGGGTTTCGCTAAGTTAATCGAATGGGTTAAAGCGAAGAGATCATGAAAAGTATGGTTAACAAAAGAGAAGGATTTCACTAAAACATTTAAATGGGCAAAAATTGACAAAAGAATTCACAATTATTTAAAATTGTGTTACGTCACAAAAAGGGTTAAGTCATTACCGAAATGACAACGGAAGGGGATAAATCCTTGGACGTAAATTCCTTAACATGAATATTCGGCATAAATTAAAGAGAAAACGTAGAACTAAAATTCAGTTTTTAGTAAGAGATAACGTTTTCACAAATATGGATATTAAGAGAGAAGTTAGAAAGTGGTTAATATTAAAGGATATAGGTTCTAACACCGATACGTGCAAGACGATACATTCAAAAAGCAGATTTTTGATAATGAAAAGTTTATATAAACTTAAACATGACGTGATGCGATCACGGTCAAGAAAAGTAATATGGAATATAACCACATTAAAGCGTGAACTATGAATTGGGGATAATAAAAGCTTGTAAGCCTCGAGAAGGCAAAGTGGTTATACCTGAGCGATGGGATATAAGGTAACCGGTGACTAATAAGTCTAACCGCCAATATAAGTAACCAATAAAGATAACGGATACAAGCTGAAAGTAACGACCCACGAGGCCTCACACATGAAAAACGTACACGTCAATCCAAATGAAAACGTTGGCCGAAAAGAGTAAATGCCTTGAAAACAAAACTAAGATTGTTTGGCCTAGACCGATGAATAACTTAAAGAAGGTTTCAGGGACGAAACCTCTTTAAGGGGGGTAGACTTGTAACACCCCAAAAAACGGGTTTGTTAATTATAGTAAATTAACAAAAAATAAACGGGTAAAATATCGTTAGTGGTAAAGTTAACATGGTAAATATTAGGGGTTAAATAAATAAACCTACTATTAAATAAAAAGATAATAAAAGTTTTTGAGAAAACAAAGTGTATAAAAGGCCCAAGTTAACGAGACTTAAAAATAAACAAGATAAAATAACTAGGAAATAAATAACCTAGTGAATTACAAGTCTTGTAATTATGTGAAACTTTGGTTAAAACATGTTATATGCGACAAGGGTAAAGTATAGGGGCCAAATGTAGCAAACTTGAAACAAGATTTTTTAAATAAAATACCAAACACCAAAACACACACTTTTAGTGTGTGTTCTGGTCGAATTCTCCAGAGAAGCCAGGGGCTCTCAACTTTAAACCCTAGCTTGCTCAAATCGATCAAATTGGAAGGCCAAATCTGTCCCAAATCGAAATCCAAGATTATATTAGTGATCACCTAAGTGAAGGGATCACGAGGTATGTTAAATTTTGACTTTTGATTACATCTTGAAATTTTGATGAACATTAGAAATCGAAATCTGAGCTTGATTGATTGATGCTTGGATAAAATTAGTAAGGAAAACATGTCTAGGAGTAAACCCTAGTCAAAAACTTGTTGAATTAGTGTTTAAATTATGAAGTTCATGATTATCCATTATAGGTGTTTAATGGGTTTTGTAGAAACATAATGAACACTGGAATCATGATTATGAAACTAGTGTTATTTGAACTCTATGAAGTTAATCTTGACATTGAACTATGGATTAGATGATTATTTAGTAAAAGATGTTGAAATTGGCAAGATAGGTAATCATGGAGTTTGATTGTTAATTTTATAAAAGTATGCTCATTAGGTGTTTGATATAATGCCTAAGAGAAAGCCAAATGTTGAAATTTCGAATGAAACACACATTTGAATAATGTGACTAATTACATGAAATATGGGTTAAAACGGGTTCTAATCATAATGTTGATTTAACTTAATTGTGCCTATTGTACGATTAAAGGTAATTGACTTCAAAAAGTCAAACTAACCAATGATGAATTCGGATAGTAGTTTCGGCATGAAATCCGTAAAATGAAATAGTCATAAGAAATGATGGCTAATCTAATCCTCTTACGAATTATGATAATAGTTTGACGCTAGACAAGCTAGGTGGAGGCTTGGGAAAGAAGCGGCTCAAACGGATCGAATACGCGGAAAAAGAGCAAAATCGGATACAAGGTAAGTAAAGCTTACACCTTCTTTTGTAGAATGCCTAATTATTATAAGAACATGATAAGTAAATGATTAAATGTGATGTTCTGACATAATTTGATACGGGTCGGAACAAGTAAAAATGACGAGAAACCATGAAGGATGGTAAAAAGGGATTTATAATGTAAAGAAATACCATTCTACTATAAATGTGAAATAATTGGTCTTTTCGTCCAACGGGTCAAATGGTGAACTTAACACTATTTGTCAACAATGACTAACAAAAGCTTGTCGAGTTTTATGTTCACAGAAATGATTAGCGTAGGGAATTTTGCATTGCTATTAAGTAGCAATTTATTAAAGCAATGTATTAAAACAGGTCAACAGTCTGACCCGAGCCAGGTACGCATAAAAAGGTTTATAGTTAAGAGTGAGGTTTTGGTTAAGTAATTAGCGAGACCTTCGTAGTAAAATGAGGGACTAAAAGATTGACCAAAAAGCCCTTGATGGGTGAATCGGATAAACGACCCTTAGAGGTTGTTTAGGAACTTGTATATTGATTTTAAAATCCTTAGATACATATAAAAGTTCTAGGCAAAAACCTTTATGGGTCGAATGCCTAAAAATGGTCATTTTGCAAAAAAGGACTAGTCGAAGGGTAAAATTGGGATCTTGGGTTCCTTATGTCAAATCCACCACAAAAATAGTTGTGGTCAAAGAAAAGTAGTTAAGTAGTATAGAAAGACGAAGTGCGAAAAGAAAATAGCGAGTTTGATGCTTTAATGTATAAAAGATCCTCTAAAAGGGTCAAAACAAATTATGCATAAAACTTGGAAAATGGTCGCATAATTTACAAAAGTTGTGAATCCAAGATAAAGATTTTGTGTCAAATGCATTAGGGTGTGATTTATGATCAATTAGAAATAAGTTGTGATTTTTAAACAAAAACGGGTCAAATACACAGAAATTAAATACAAAGCCGAGGGCTTAAAATCTAGAAAATTGTTTATTCGGATGTCGGATTTTAACTCCATGTGATGGAGAATCGAATTACGATCGCATAGGAAAAAGAATCACGCGAATCAGACATCTAGATCGAAAGTTATGCAAGTCGTAAGTTCTAACAATTGATAAGTTTTGAGCTGGGAATCTACAGCTTCAGTTCAAGGCACATTATGTCAAAAAGGGGCCTTGGCGTCGCGCGACGGCCAAGGAGGAATACCGTCGCGTGCGACGACACCCTTAAACGTTGTAAATTTTGTTTATTTTGTTTGTTTGCCCCATTTAACTTGTTGTACTTGTTATTCAACTATCAAAACTAACTTTTAAGTTGGTTTTGATCATAGGTGAATGTCGAGAGTCCCGGATGAAGATCAAGCGACGAACAAGAACCAAACACACATTAAATGAAGCTTTCACGTTAAATCTTGTTTTGTTTTGTTATAAGTGATTTATGTAAACGCTTACAACTACGTTTTTGGAATGTTTTTAAACATATGGAAATGTTGGTATGAAAAGTTTTTGTAAAGTCGCATTTTGAGTATTAAAATGCGTATTTTAAAGTTGTAATCGTGTAAATTTCCAATGTGGGTCTTACAGGAATGGTGAAGATGCCTGGGTCGGTTAGTTTCTCCGGTAGTTTGTTCAAAGCCACCACGGAACAACCCCCGGTCAATGGAACATTTGAGATCTCCCCCAACTAGTCCTTGCGTTTAAGAAGGTCTTTCAAAAACTTGGCACATTTTGGCATGTTCTAGAGTGCCTCAATGAATCGGAGGTTTATTTTGAGTTGCATGAACATGTCTAGAAAATTCCCATATTCCTTGGCATACTTTTGTTGCTTAAGGCGGGCGAGGTAGGGAATGCGTGAATGATCTATGAGTGGTGACGACCTAACCTCTATCGGCCTCTTCTCTGCGCTACTCTCAACTTGGGGCTCACGGTTAGCTGCGGTACTTTCTGGGTCTAGCCTAATTTGCACCTTCCCCGAAGCCTCCATCTCGATCTCCTCATCTACTAACTCCTCATCCTTTTCCATGAATCTCTCTCTAACTACCTCACCTAAACTTCTACCGTTTCGAGTGGTGATTGCTTTCGCTTGATAGGAAGCCGGGTTAGGTTAAGTGTTACCGGAGAACTGACCCGACGGTTGTTCTTACAACTGCCTCGCGATACCACTGACGGACCGCTGAAGATCTAAGTATGCGGATTGTTGATTCTTCAAAAGAAGGTCATGTTCTGCTAGCATTTTCTGAGTGACCTGGTCCTTAACAACTAATTGAGAAAGGAGCTCCTCAATCCTATCCAAACTACTACCTGAACCCCCACTCTTAGGCTGACCCTCTTGGTTTGAACCCCCACTACCAAACTGACCCTACTGACCTGAACCCCCACTAAAAAATTGACCCTCCTAATTTGAACCCCCACTAGAATGGTGACCAAGCCCTCTATTTTGATTGGATTGGAAACCGGGGGCATTTCCGGTGGAACGCCAGTTATTATTATATTATTACGAAAGTTCGAATTATAATTAGAGTTATTTCCGAATGGGTTCATTGGGGCATGACCGATAATGTATTGGACTTGTTCCTCCATAAGCATAGGGCACTCTATCGTACCATGACCCCCTCTACATACCTCGCATTTATTGATTTTTGATTTCATCTCCCTCGTATCCCTCGTTAAATTTTCTAAAGCAACGACCATCGAAGTATCCGAGCTAACATGGCGTACCCCTTGTCTGGGATCACTTGGGGTAGGAATGGCATTTCGAAAGGCGGTTTGTTGCTCGTTCTCCGATTGAGCAAAGCTCTCAAACATTTCATTGCATTCAGCCACCGTTTTCTTACCCATGAGGTGGCCTCCTACTGAGGTATCAAACGGGCCCTAGTTTCATAAGTGAGCCCATTATAGAATTTTCCAGAAGGGCCAAATCAAAAAGACCGTACGAAGAGCACTTGCTAAGTAAGTGTTGGAAACACACCCATGCAAGGTAGTAGGGCTAGTCGGGTTCCATACAAAAGACGAGCTTCCTTAGCAGGCGGAAAATACTTATTAAGAAACCCATCCCTTAAAGTCGCCCAACTGGTGAAAGTCCCCGGTGGTTGGGAATCGAGCCAAGTGGCGGAAAATAGAGTCATTATTGGAATTGGCATGAGTTATGTGAGCGGCGGCATCTTTGTCATCACGACCATGGAATTGGCATGAGTTAGTGATGGTGGTCATGATGTAGGATGGAATCTGCCAAGAATATTCATTTTGGATGGGTGGTACGGTGATGGGATAGTTAACTCCCGTGAAGCCCTCGGTGGACTGTTGGTGGATTGTTCTACGGTTTTCCATTTGAATGTTAATAATGGGTTTTGGGCTAGGTGGTGGTGAACTCTGAGGTGTGTTATTGAAATGGGGTGGTTTAGATGGAAGTGTAGAGTGAAAAGTGGCGTAAGATGAAGATGAAGAAACACTAACCTTTGGTATAAGGGTTGTCTATCCAAGATCCCCTAAAGAGGTGGTGGTATCAGAGGCGGTCCCTTCGAGCGTGTATGGGGCATAAACCTGCAAAACCAACACCAAACAAGTAAGAAGACTCAAACAAACGACTCTAAACAAGAAAACAAAGACACTACTAATTAGACTCCGACGACTCAAAAACAAAACACAAATAGCACGTAAAATTCAAGCAAGTCTAATCAAAGCTAATGTACGCAATCGCCAAGAATCCCCGGCAACGGTGCCAAAAACTTGATGTGCTAAAAGTTGTTTAATAAAAATTAACTAAATTAACCTAAGTTTTACTCTAGACTTTCTAAGACTCGACTAAACTACTAACCGGCAAGTGAACAGGTCGACTCTAGTAAAGCTATGTAAGTCTGGATATTGAACCCACGAGAATCTTTAGACTGTGTAAACTAGACTCTATAGACTTAACAGACTGATATGACTAATTTGATTTTATGTTTTTGAGATGGGGGGTTTTCTAAAATCCTAAATTGCAATTAATTAAAGTTAACTAACGAAAATAAACTTGAACGTGAATGATACTAGGATTGACTCAGTGATGACAAATAACTACCTAGGTTGGACTCCCAAATATTATCGTATGGCTTTCTGTCGGATGCTAATGTGTTGTGGAACCGGGATCTTCAAATGCTAAACCCTAAGAGGAACCGAACAGGACTCCCGACCCTTCTCAGGAAAACACCTATGGAACTCGAAACGGCTGTTACGAATACCGGTTAACTAGACTCCCTCACGGTTATCTAATTATCAAAGAAAAGTGCCCTAAGGCGACTAACTACCTCATAATGGAAAGTCTAAGGCAACTATGGAACTTGATTTGGTTGAATAGATAAGAAATTGGCAAGGCAACTAAAACAGGCTTCTCACAAAGACCTAATCTTAGCAATTAACCAATCGAGACCTATCAATAACCTAGCACCTCACAATGACCAAAGTTAGTATAACATCTAGACCTAATTAAATCGTGAATATTGTTTCTATGGTTTATTGCCCAATTCACATAAAGATTACCCAAACCCACAAGGACCCGAGAATCAACACAAACTCATTATGTGAAAGACATTCATCAAGATCTATGTGAAACAATAAACATTCAATAAACAAGTATAGATATGCAAACAAACCAAATCAATGAACCAAAGTCATGTACTTTTCAAGAAAAATCCATAAACACAATTGATTTCCGATAAAAATCTAAACTTTATCTATTAGTTCATCTCAACCTACGTAGTATCGGCTTTTAACCAAGAAACATTGTTGCAAATATCAAAACACAAGTTCTAAAAAAAGAATTCATCAAGATAAGAGAGAAAACTAAGAAACAAGATAAACCGGGAAGACAAAACCCGTTAAATCTTCAATCTTGTGACTTCCAACTCCTACCCAATGATTCCAGAGCTTCCTTGCCTTCAATTCTTTGCTAAATTAGCTCCTTAATTCATCATATGATGTCCAATTTCTTCTAGGGTTTCAATTGGGGTAAAATTATCGTATTTATACCTTTCCATCACATAAACCCCTCAAATTAACAAATTTCGTTGTTGGATGGAGCCTCTCACCAGCCGCGAGAGGCAAAGCATAATCCATCGCGCCCAGCAGTGTCACACCCCAACCGATAGCGGAAACATCGGGGCGGGATGAGGATGAGATTTCTCAAGACTTCATAACACTATTTGCGACATTATTTAAGCAAAACCGATTTCATTTCATTGAAAACAATTGTCAAATACAACATACAAAATCAAAGTACAACATTGTTCAAGAAACAATACAACAGAAATACAACAACAAATACAACAACATGATCTAGTATTCTAACTGTGTTTCTAAATCATCCCTACTAGATTCCATGATCAACGTCATCAACCTGCAACATGTTTTAAAGTATTGTTCAATACACAATGTATTGGCGAGTATACAAGTTTGATAATAGCATAAGTACATAAAATGGTTAAACGAATCCACATGGCAAAATATTTATCTAGATTAACGTAAAACTGGCATGCGATTAAAGCGTCAACCCAAAGATTACCACTAGCGTAATCCTATCGTAGCAACGATAGAACCGTTCAGTTTTAACTTAACATGACCACAAGACTACGGGCGATGCGTTACTCCTATAGCGCTATACATGTTAAGGGGAGGCTCGTACGAAGTTAATGAAAAGCTTATCACAAAAGAATGTTCCAGAAACACGAATCAAGTATAACGTATTAAGCATGCATGATTGGATTGTTTGTGTGATTGCATAATGTATAAGTGATTGCGTGAATTTTGATAAGGTAAACATCTTGCATCCAAAAGTGTAAAGCGAAAAAGGGTGTTCGAGTATACTCACAGTTTTGCAAATCTTTGTTTGTTTTTCCCGCAAGTTGATGAGTTGTTGACGAGAGGAACACCGAGGTTATGGGGTAAACGAAGGTGTGAGTTTAGAGTTGAACGAATGATATGGATTTGGAATGTAATTTATATAAGTATATAAGTATAAAAGTATGTGCTAATCCAGGAACCGACGAGTTAGACGGAGCCTCGGTCCCGATCCGACGAGTTCGGTGCGTTTATTACGACTAAGAAAGGAGTAGAAGATAGATACGACACCGAGCAGTCACTTATAATCTAGTCTCTATTGATTATTCAACAAGTTTACAGCACCACGAGACCAGTTGGACAGCATGTCCCCTCTGGGACCAAAAGTTTGTCCAAATGGGAACTCCACTTCCCTATTTATAGACAACTACCTACATCATGTCCATCCGTCCGGATTATCATCCGACCAGATGGTCATCCGGCCGGATGGTCATCCGTCTGGATGGACCTTTACATTATCAGAACCGTGTCCAACTTTCTCCTATTCTATACAATATTCAACACACGCTCTATCTAACTATTCGCACAGTGGCAAACGTATGAAATATGCACCAACAGATTCCCCCTCGGCTGTCACTGTCAAATCATCTTTAAAACTTTGAGAACCTTGAGCCATGTTTAAATATTATGCAACTTCAATCAGGTATCTTGAAATCTGACAATAGATTCCCCCTTGATTGATGATTCGGGTTTGCTTTTGTCAGTATAAAGCACTAATTCCCCCTGAAATGTATCTTTAGGTCTTTGTGCACAGTTCACGACTCTCCTCTGATTTGCTAAACTGCAACCTTCACCAACAATCACCAACGTGAAACTAATCAATGCAGCATCCTCTGTTTCAGCTTTAACCGCATCCGAGCTCAGTTTTTGATATTTCATGTTAGCACCACGATCTCGCATTCTGCTTGCTCGATCTAAGAATGTACAAAAACGGAACCGGCAATTGAAAGAAACTTCAAATACCCCACTAGTTAACTTCAAATCCGTGATTCCCCCTGAAGATCTGATATCCCGTTTACCGTGATCCACGTTAAGGCATCGTAAGAATGACATATCCGTGTAAACAGTATTCTCCACAATCAGCAAATCTTCATCAGAAAATAAATTATTAGCTAATGTAATCCAATCTCTAAAGCATTCAACCACAATCAGATTCATCTCCTCGGATAATCTAGATCTCAGAAGCTATCATCCACGATCACTCTCAGATCTCTGATGCTTTCGTCCACGATCATATATCAACACCTCAGTTCATCTTGATCTCGGAAGCTTTCTCCCACGATCATATTCACATTCCCCCTGACAATCTGAAGTCGAAACTACCCGAATACTGTTGCAGTGTCACGAATTTAAAAAATACCGGAATTTCAACATATGACATTGAAATTTTTATCCCCCCTCATTTTTGCAAATTCTGACGTATCTATCACTGAATTCTCCCTCAAACTGAGCAATTTAGTCTTCTTTTATTTGTGAAAATCTCGATTATGACGAAAATATGACAATTTTCCTAAAAAATTCAGTTTTTCATCGTTGCGGATTTTTCTTTTTGGCCCATAAATAGTCAGATACCCTGGAAGATAAACTTTCTGCACTAGTATCATGACTACCCCACTAATTTCCACAATCCGTGATCGCATCATCAAATATGTTCACTGAAGCCATAGACGGTATCCCCGAATAACCTAGCTTGGTCGTTAAAAACCCAAAAAAAAATTCAATCACCAAATTTTTCTGGAGACTCTCCTGGTCGTTGCGATCAAAAAATGCCTTTTTTTAGGCATTTGATCATCTGGTCGAATGGCATGTTGTCGGATGGTCATCCGATTGGATGGCCGTCCGATCAGATGGGTCTTCTTGTCCGGATGGTCATCCGATCAGATGGTCGTCTGATCGAATGGTCATTCGATTGAATGACAAAGTGAACAAACTTGTGTTAATGGATCGGATGGTTATCCGATCGGATGGTCTTATCGGATGGTCATTCGTGTGAAAACCAACTGATCTATCAAACACAAGCTAATGACATGGGCCGGATGGTCATCCGATCGGAGGGTCATCCGATCGGATATGTTCTAACAGCACAAGAACACTGCAAATCACGTTTTTTCGATCCAGAATCTTTATTTGTGTGAATTTCATGATGAAACTTCACAGGATTGTGCGCGGATCAATTTCGAATAGAATAAAGTCTTCAATTCCAAAATCCATCCGTGAATTGACTTTTATTTTGATGATTTTCTCTTTTTAACGTCAAAACTCCCGTTTAACCCAAAATTGATGAGCTTTGGGTGATTTAACCGACTGTTAGATCAATTAAATCAGTACCGTAGCTCTGATACCACTGCTAATCTAGGAACCGGCGAGTTAGACGGAGCCTCGGTCCCGATCTGATGTGTTCAGTGCGTTTATTACAACTAAGAAAGGAGTAGAAGATAGATACGACACCGAGCACTCACTTATAATCTGGTCTCTATTGATTATTCAACAAGTTTACAGCACCACGAGACCAGTTGGACAGCATGTCCCCTCTGGGACCAAAAGCTTGTCCAAATGGGAACTCGACTTCCCTATTTATAGACAACTACCTACATCATGTCCATCCATCTGGATTATCATCCGGCCGAATGATCATCCGTCCGGATGGACCTTTACATTATCAGAACTGTGTCCAACTTTCTCCTATTCTATACAATATTCAACATACGCTCGATCTAATTATTCACACAGTGGCAGATGTACGAAATATGCACCAACAGTATGATTAAACAGAAATTATATTTCGTCTAGGGACTCATTACGACACTAAGTTACTATGATTTCACGGGTCCTGATTTGCCCACTAGAATCAGTAACGAGGAATGTAGAACTGAAATAAATGGAAACTGAAACATCACAAATCTATTTGTGAGAATGGACAATTTCCCTTCGTGCGAATAGGAGGGTCCCTTCGTTCGAGTGGGAGGATTCCCTTTGCGCGAGTGGGCCTGTTTGCACATACAGAATTTCCTCGAACGTTTTAACTTTTAACCGGTTACGTTGTGTGTCTCGTTAAGTTATATATTATATTATATAGTATAGTAATAGTCCAGTAAGTCAGAGAATTCAGAGAAGTCATGCATGGAGGTATGACACCTCGTTATAAGTTCACCAAAGCACAAGTTTATTAACATCGTTAATGAACTAGTTGGTCATGAATACAACAGGAAGAAAATAACAGAAAGTAAATACCAAACAAACGAATAAGGACAACCCAGGTGTGCCATTCCCAACATGGCAAGTGTTGGAGAGGAGACGGGGTTAACTCATTCTAGGTCTAGAAGACTGTTTGGGTGTTCGTTTGCAAGTTCAAGTGAGGCGGTGAAACTAGATTGAAAACCAAGGTTTTCACAGTTCACACTTCTGTTAGTTCACAGATTCACCCACATTGAAGACGGAGATCCAGGATAACATTCAACACTTAGAAAAATGCCAGAACGGAAGAAAAACAGACCCTGCGTGCGAATGGACTAGTCCAGTCGTGCGAGTGGGATGTTCGAGTCGCATGAGTGGGCTTGGTCCCTTCGTGCAAGTGGATATGTTTTGAGACGATTCGATTCGGTTTTGTTTAAACAAACTCGTTTTCTTGGCTAGAATCAACCTCAACACTAACCCACAGCTATAGACTTAGCTTGTGAGCTTAGTGGGTTCTGGATTCGGCCAATTTTCAATATCAAAAAGTTGTTTATAACAATTTTGAAAAATATAAACTTCAATCTATAACTTGGACTTCATTAAGGTGAGCTTCATTATTCAGACTGCCATGGCAAGTCTGTGAATGCTTTCTAGAGGATAACCAAGCTATGAAGGATTGAAGATAAGTAGAAAAGTAGAAGAAAACAAGAGAACTGATTAGGTAAAGTGAGTTAGAACTCACTTAAAAGCTTCTAGAAATGCTCTGCTCGAAATGTGCGAATTCATAAAGTTGAGAGAGAATTTCGGAGTGTGGAAGGTGAGAAATGAGGGTGAAGGGTCGTATTTATAGGCTGAAAAGGAGGTTCGAGTGAATGGGCTTGGGGTGATTGGGCCTTTGTGCGACTGGGCTTGGCCACTCGCACGAAGGGAGTTGGTCTCTTCGTGCGAAGGGAGTTGTTCAATTGCACGAAGGTTCAGGTTTGCCGTTTTCGCGTATTTTAGCTGGTTTTAAGTGTTTTAAGCATACAAGTGAAATGTATAAATAAATGCATGCAATAACTGATTTTGTATGTATAACAAGTATGAATTTGCGTATATGAGCATGTATCAAGTTTGCTCGTATAACGAGTATGTAACGAATGTATAACAACAAGTATGCACAAAATATGTATAACACAATGTATAAAAATATCGAGTTTTATTATGATCAAAGCCTCGGATTACAATGTATAGAAATGAAAGACGAATACACGAGAATTACAAGTTTCCATAAATTGAAACACAAGAAAACTTTCTAAATAAGGAAAGTTCCAAAATGCGAAGCGTTACACGCAGCGCTATAAATAAGTCAAACTGTCAAATTTCAAGTCTCGCTACCCGTGAGACACTTCCTTACACCCGCCGTGGCCCGTTAGGCACTATAACAACATTGTTTCTTGTGTTGTTTCATCTTTTGAACTCCCGTTCACATTTCGGTACTTGGTTTTAGCATATTTTGGCTCGTTTTCTACCCTTTTCAGCTACTTTCATCTACCAAGACCTGCAATACACAAACGGATCAAAAGTATGCACATTCTAAATAAAAATGAAAGTAAATCTAACGAAAACTGTACAAACTATACAAGATAAATAGATTTATTTTACTATACATCAGTTATTAATTTTGAACTGGGGAACGTGATTGTGTGAATTTAGCATTCGGGTGAATATTTTTCTGTAGAAGATCATCAGGTAAGTGTTATAGTTCATTTCTGATTATCAATTTTGTAGGGAGCAAATCAATCAATTGACAATGTTCAATAGAAGAACAATCAAGTTCTAGCTCGTGTCATTAATGTGTCTGTTTAATATTTTCGACCTATTCTCATACGTTATTGTTATAACTAAATACAAGATGGTTGTAATCAGAACGTTTGAAGGTTTTATTTTTTTGGTTGAATTATTTGTCAAGGGAACTTGGATGAGTTATTAACGATGGATAAAACATGGGGAAAATGGAACCAGCGGGCATGCTGGTGACAACATAATGAAAAACTTGGGGCAAGTCAAGGGAAATATTGATCGTTTGGATAATTTTTTGGCTAGGTTTTGTGTTAACTGATCATGTGTACCATCATAGAACCCTTGGTACCGCTTGTTTTACGTTAAAGCTCTGCTGCTGTTATAACTGTTTGCTTGTTAGCTAGTCTGGAACTATGAAGTTATTTTTGTTTGATGGTGATTAGTGGTTTGACATTTGAGAGGATCTTTGTACAGATACTGGGTGGAGGTTTTCGTTAGGGAAGTATAAGTGAAGATTGGACTCATGAGTGTTGGTTTGGCATTGGTTGGGATAATGAGACATTGAGAGTTAGGAATAATTAACTTGATTGGGGGGGGGGGGGCTACATGGAGGTGTGGACATTCTTTAAAGTCGATGTCTGAAGATAGTGAAGTTCTGCTTCTAAGAATGTTTATGTGGTGATGCATTGGGACTCGGTGGAAGAAAAAAGCAACCCCTGTTTTCCCCACAAAACCGTAATTTAATCCAAAAGTGGTTTTAGGACACTTGTTTTGATCCAAATGTTGACCTCCAACCACTGTTTTATATTCTAAGCTCTGTTGACAACAAACAGAGGTTTCAAAATGAAAAACATATCTTTGCTAAAATAGACATTTCATTACTTCATCAAAGGGTTTTCTTAGTGGGGCCCAGTATCTAGTTAAACGGGCCTTTGATAAATAGAGTTTTATTTTGCACAAATAAAGGCTTGCCACGTCACTCAAAAAGTAACTGTTGGCCATGTCAGTGTTACCGTTCCATAAACCCTATAAAAAACCCTCCCCAAAGAGAGCTTCCATTTACCGTTGTATAATTCTCAAAATTTAAGCATTTCACAAAGAGAAAAACTCAAAAATCACAATCCTACAATTATCAATAGAGCTCGTACTCAAATCTTCTCATAATTACCTTACGTATCTTGTCGAACATCACAACAACACCGAATTTCATCGTATCATTAATATTCTTCAAGCATCAAAATATAAAAATATTCTGACTGCGGATGCACCTATCCATGAAGAAACATTGAAAAGGTTTTAGGAAAATGTAGATTTTCTACTAAGAAACAAAAAAACCTTCACAATCCTCCCAAAGGTTGATGGTGTTGACATCCAGATCACACCAAAATCACTATCCACCACCTTCAACCTTAACGACTTTGCAGGTATAGAAACTTTCTCCTAAAATGATCTTCAACATGAGTTCATAGAAAGGGTATATAATGCTCAACCGATGAGAGCTATACTTTTAAAACCATACTTCCTACCAGACATGAACTTTTTTTCCATACTCTCTTAGTGTGCTTATCTACAAAAACCACCTCTTTTAACGAAATGCCCTTGAAAACTCAGTACTTGGGATACGCTATTCTTATGAATATAGATTATAATATATCCCAAACACTATTTTTAGACATGGTGGGTAACATAAAAGCAATAAATAGAGGAACTGCCAAAGCGTTTCTTTTATACACAAGGCTATTTAGTTTTTACCTTCAAAAGGTGTTAAAAAAAAAGAAGTTTTTGAACAGTGTCAATCCCTGCAAAATGAATAGCCTTTCGAATGAAACATTTACAAGAATGATGACCAATAAAGGTCAAGAAAATGTTTTAGAAAACCAACCAACAGAGGTTACAACCTCTGTTAAAGAGCCCACTGCTCCTAATGACCATAGTGGCAAACCCAACACTATGGAACCTACATAAGAAATTCCCACAAAACCACCACAACCTGAAAAACCAAACGAGCCAAAAAGAAGGTAACTTTGGAGGTTGAGATGCCAAAGAAGCCTGCTACAACACAAGAGCAGCAAACATCTGTTATTACTTCCTCACAGCAGATGCAAACATCACCACCCATCTAAACTCCTCACATATTCTCACAGAAGGATAGTGTTGTAAGCACAGGAAACCAAATAAAGAGATTGATGATTCACTTGAACTTCTTTTCTCAAGCCCTTTTCTCGGGGCTGCTTCTATTTCCACTCCACCACCCACATATACAACTTCCTCTATATTCTCCAATGTAAAACCATTGCTTAATGCAATTGACGTGGATAAACCCACTTCTGTTGGATCGTTCTGGTGACCCTAAACAGTCAAGTTGAGTAGTTCATCATCATTTACAAAGGCGGAATCAATGCAAACAATGTCAAACAGCTTGTTTCCTTTCTAATTATCTTTCTATTAATCAATCCTGAGCTTTTACACAATTCAGATGACAAACGGACAGCACCTCAGCTCAGAGAACCAGACCAGATTTCACTTCAAATGAACCAGCACACACCTATATATAGACTTGGAGATTTCGCTTGAATGTGTCACAACCCTATTCAAGCGGAATAACATGTGTTGATTTCGCTTGAACATGTCCATGTCACTCTCAAGCGAAATTACATAGTTACACATGTACAAACCCTAATTTCTATCCTGTTGTGTGCTCGTTTATCCTATCTAGACATAAGAATCGATTAAGACAAAGTTAACAGACACTAAATGCACCAACAGACTCCCCCTTGGATGTTGACGAAGTCTTCGGCGTCGAGTCTTTAGTCTTTGTCTCTTTCTAAATTGTCTTGTCATTGTAAAAGCTCCCTTCAATCTTTATCTTCAAACTTTAATCTTCAATCTCCTCTTTAAATGTTGATCCAGAATTCTGACACCCCCTTTCGCAGACTCCCCCTCTCGATAAGCTAGGGCTCAAATTCTGGTTCAAACTTTAACATTTTCTTTGCCATGGGGATTCCTGTTACCTGCACAAACTCTACCTAAATATAAGATATATGACAATAACAGTTTCAATCCAAACTTACCATTCTATCTCATTCGATGATTTTGTTAGAATTAGAAATCCACTTAAGTATTCAGGTCCAAATTAATGACCCTGATTACTCAATTTATCTACCAAGTCCAACTTAATGACCCTGATTGATCAGAGATAATTCACACTGACTTTTTGTTCAATTTTTCTGAAAATTTACAAGTTTCAAGTTAATGAACTTGCTTTAACTTTTCAATTTTCACAAACTTATCATGATTAAGCTCCAAACTCATCATTTAGCCCAGAAACTTCCTGCATCTGCTCCAAAATCGAATCTGAAGATCAGCTTTCCACTTTGGTTTGTCAAAAATAAATCAGAAGTGTAAAATCTTTTTAGATTTTTAATAAAGTTTCTAAACTAGAAATGAAATCCAGAACTAGAATACAGTAAAAGTAAACTATTTACAAACATATTTTTGGTGAGCGTGTTAGGAAATCATATCAGCTATTCGACAAATCACAAGTACCGTTAAGCTTTGATTACATACTCAGAATTAAACAATTCACTTAGATTGTCAATATACTGATCCACTTAAATTCTCACACAATTTTCAATCTGTCCAGGATACGGATTTAGTGTTTTAAAGACTTAAACTTATACATGTGTCCCACCTCTTGAATATACTCCCGTATCCAAATCCTAATATTCAGTCTTACAGGTGAGTATACCACAAATGATATCTGTAAGAGGTTAAATTGCGAGGGACGTGAGAGCTCAGGTCAGAACTTCCGTTCAGCAGAGAGATGACGGCTTCGACTTTGGTGTGTCCCCTTTAGAGGATCTTTTTTACAACATCCATGATTAGCATTTTTCAATGTTTCATCATTTTTTAGCTAAGGGCTGTGCTATATTTCAAGCAATGCAGAAAGTATTATTCAGGGACTAGGCCATTGCTTCCGCATTATCAGAAGTCCCAGAATAATACCCCAGATATCACTGAGTATAAAGACCTAGTATCTCAGAAAAAGGGATCCTTCAAACAAGATTTCAGGGGTTACCTATATATCCAAGTAGTGTTCCCCACAAAATAAGTAAGTAAGGATTTTAGGTTTATATCCCGAACAAACCTACTAAATGTGCAAAAACCTATCGGCACATCATCAGCGAGACTGTTTAACCTTTTAAACATTACATTTCTTTAGCATACCGTAACTGTCAAGCCTATGTACTATCATTTTCCCTGTTTACACAAGCTCTTTTTCATTTTCTATTGTTTTTGGATTTTGAAAATATCTCATGTTTTTTGGATTTTTAAAATTTTTTACTGTTTTTGTATTTTCTGAAAATATTACCCTATACTATCCCGCTAAATGCCAAAACAAGTAAAAAATCGACAAACCATTGCAGATTGCTTCTCAACATCATCTACAATGTCTCCTTCATCAATGCTAAGAATCTCTTCCAACACCGATAAAAGCTTCATACCGTTCAGTTTTAGCAAATATTGAAAACGTGTTTTATCAAATGCTTTGGTATGTAAATCAGCTTTTTGATCGTCAGTGTGGATTTTCTCAATTCGTATCAACTTCTTCTCAAAACAATCACGAATGAAGTGATGACGAATTTCTATGTGTTTAGTTTTAGCGTGATGAACTGGATTTTTAGTAATGTTAATCGATGCCTCATTATCAACAAAGATAGGGGTGTTTAGAAATTGCAAACCGTAGTCGCGCATCTGTTGCTGGATCCACAAGATCTGAGAGCAGCAACTGCTAGCAGATACGTACTCCGCTTCACATGTGGATAATGCCACAGAGGTCTGCTTTTTGCATTGCCAGGTGACCAATCGTGATCCGAAAAACTGGCACCCCGCTGTTGTTGATTTAGCGTTAACTTTGTAGCATCCGAAGTCGGAATCGGAATACCCTTCGAGCATAAAGTCGCCATATTTTGGATACCACAACCCCAACGATGGAGTTCCTTTCAGGTAGCGTAATATCCTTTTCACAATTACCATATGCGAAGCTCTCGAGTTAGATTGAAATCTTGCTGCGAGGCAGGTTGGATACATAATATCGGGTCTTGAAGCTGTCAAATACATCAGCGAACCGATCATGGAACGATACAGCGTTTCATCTACCTTCTCTCCGGTGAGATCGGGGTTTATCCCATGATTCGTAGCTAATGGGGTGGAAGCTGGAGTAGAGCCTGACATCCCGAATTTCTCCAAGATATCATGAACATACTTCGTTTGATGTATGAATATTCCTTTGGGTAGTTGATCAACCTGCAGACCCAAAAAGAATTTCATCTCACCCATTGATGACATTTCGAATTTCTGCTTCATAACTTGTTCAAAATCTTTGCACAAATTTTCATTTGTTGACCCAAATATGATGTCGTCCACGTATATTTGAACTATCAGAAGATGACCGTCGACCTCTTTGGTGAAGAGAGTAGCATCACTTTCCCACGAATGAAACTGTTGGCTAGTAGGTGTTGAGACAATGTCTCGTACCAAGCTCTCGGGGCCTGGTGTAAACCATACAGTGCTTTGTCTAGCAATTAGACCTTGTCTTTGTGGATTGGATCGGTAAAGCCCGGTGGTTGTCCGACATATACCTCCTCTTTTACCTTCCCGTAGAGAAACGCCAATTTTACATCTAACTGATAAACTTTAAAGTTTTTCCACGATGCAAATGCTAGGAAGATTCTGATCGCTTCTAGTCGAGCAACTGGAGCATACACTTTAGTGAAATCTATACCCTCCTGCTGACTAAAGCCCTGGACAACGAGTCGAGCTTTGTTACAAACAATAACTCCTCTATCATCCCTCTTACACTTGAACACCCACTTGGTGTTTATCTTCCTTTGACCATCAGGCAAGTCTACTAACTTCCACACTCCTAACTTCTCAAACTGACTCAACTCTTCTTGCATAGCATTAACCCAAGAATCTTCAGTTAGCGCCTCTTTATATGTACGCGGTTCAATCTGCGAAATAAAACAACTAAGTGAAAACTCAGTTTGTAAAGGTGCTACTGTAGAATAAAAACAAGTAAGGCCTTGGTCAATTTGACGTCTAGTGCGAACGCCTGATTGCAATTCTCCAATGATCAACTCCTCTGGATGGTATGAAAGTGTTCTTGGCATCACCTCGCCTGGAACATCTACCTCACCTTCCAAATTTTTGATATTCTGATTTGCACCTTGTTCATCGACTGGAACTGTTTGACTTGAAATCTGGATTTGCTCCCCCTCAGAATCTGAATCACTATGATAAAAAATCGGTCTATCATCAGATTCTAGATTATCGTTGACTGTCGTCTGATTGTCAAGAGATCCCTGAATATCATCATGTTCACCAGCATTACTTGGACCTGCTTCATCATCATTCGAAGCTTGTCTTTATCGACTGAAAGTTTCTGCTGGGAATTTTTCCTGCGATTCTTCATACTCTCTCAAAATATCCAACTCGTCAAAGAAATCTTCTTCTTCATCTTTTTCTTCTTCCATGTCAAACGAATCCCACGATTTATCATAATTAAAACGCCATGAGTCACCTGGATTTTGAGGCGGCATAGTATACCCCTGACACACAACATGTTGTGCTTCGATGATCTGCTTCAAGCTTGGAACAAAGACTCGTTTCAATGGACTAGCATAACCCACCAAAAATTCCTTCAAAGCACTTTGCACCAAACTTTCCAGAAGGTTCTAGAACTGTGCAGGGAGTCCTAAACGTTTCTAAATACTTCAAGTTCGGTTTCCGATTGTTGATCAGCTCGAAACATGTCTTGTTGAATTTCTTTACAGTGAGAACCCGGTTGAGTGTATAACATGCGGCGGATACTGCTTCTGCCCAAAAATTAACTGGTAGCTTTGAATCAGCAAGCATCGTCCTAGCCGTTTCGATTAGTGTCCTGTTCTTTCGTTCAGCTACTCCATTCTGTTGCGGAGTGTAAGGAGCACTAAACTCTTGCAATATACCTCTCTCATCACATTATTCTTCCATTCTGTTGTTCTTGAACTCTGTACCGTTATCACACCTGATTCTTCTAATTCGGGTTTGGTACAAGTTTTCAATTTTTCTGAACAACGCCATCAAACTTTCAAACGTCTCATCTTTAGACTTCAAGAAAGATACCCACGAAAATCTGGAATAATCATCAGTTACCACAAGACAGTAGAGATCCCATGTAATACTTTTGACGTTTACTGGACCAAAAAGATCCATATGTAGTCTCTCTAAAGGTCTCGATACTGAATTGACTTTCTTTTGAGGATGTGATTTCTTTTTCTGCTTTCCTTTGATGCAGCTAATGCACTCCCCCTCAAGATGAAAACCTTTGACATGAACACCCAAAACCAAATCATTGTGCACCAAGTGATTCATTTTTCTAAGATGTATATGCCCCATCTTCCGGTGCCATAACTTTGACTCTTTTTCCGTTGCTCTCAACATAAAACAGTGAGCCTGGCCCGTAGTAGTAGTTGCTACACTCATGTCCAATACGTACAGATCATTGACTCTAGGTGCTCTCATGATCACCCATTCTTCGGGAACAACAAATCCTGGTTTCAAGATCAAACATTCTTTGTCTGTAAAGTGAGTTGTATACATATGATCACAAATCTGAGATATACTCAGAAGATTGTTTTCAAGCTCGGCGATGTAGTTAACTCTTTCAAACGTTACAATGCCATTGGATAGCGTTCCTTCACCAACTATTCTGCCTCCTTGATTTCCAGCGAAACCCACATAACCACCATTGAAAATTCTAACATCGTACAGCAGGGCTGTTTTCCCCGTCATGTGCCGAGAAGCTCCACTATCCATAATCCATCGCGAAACGGATCTTGGAAGCTCCTGCACAAATCAATATGATTAGCTTAAATAAGCTGCCCAAGCCTCATCAGACTCATGTAACTTAATCTCATCTATGCATTTTACGACCGATTTAAGAGGTGGAAAATTTTTATCATTCATTTCCAATTTGTTATCAACAACCTCTTTAATATCAACTTTAACCTCATTTCTTAATGAAATATTCTTCTTCACAAAATTTTCATAAGAAATTTGAATGTTTTCTTTTCTGGTTTCATTTTGAAGAATCTTTTTAGGAACAAACTCCTTCTCTTGTGGAGTTGAAGTTTGTTTCTCTGATTTTGGTTTCCATATTTGTTGAGATGATGCAACTCATTTGTAAAATTTATCATTTTTAGTTACCAACTTCTTAACAGGTTCAGTTTTGAGTTTAGAGTTGTCATTTTTCAAAACCTTTTTTCTCAACAATCAATGGAGCTTTACCTTTTGCATCAGCTTTCCTTTTCGAACTCTCAGCAACTTCAAACTTAGGCTTAAAGTTGGTACACTTTCGTGCAATATGTCCAACTTTATTGCATTTAAAGCATGTACGAGTATCAACTACCCGACTTGTGCCTTCAGACTGAGGTTGTGAGACTCTCTCCTCAAAGAACTCTTCGTTCGATTTTGAAAAAAAATTCAGATTCCTCATCAGAAAGTGAACTCGAACTGTTCACAAACACCTTTTTCTCAGCAAACTTATTGTTTTGAAAATTCTTTTTCTGATAACTCTTACCACCCTGATAACCTCCCGACCATCTGTTTTGATTGTTGTTATAAAAACGCATTGAAACAACAGGTTTCTTGTAGTAAGCTTTATCTTTTTCAAAATTCATTTTCCTCTTTGTCTATTTTAAACCCTCTACTTCAGACAGATCAATTTCAACCAGTTTGAAAACATTTTTCAATTTATTCACATTAACATTCTCCAGAGGAAACTCAGAATCCGAATACAACTTATCCGATCCCGACATCTTGTACATGACAAGAGTAGGTTCTTCATTTAAGTTGTTTTTGGACTTTGGTTTCGGAATGTATTTGTCCAGAAAACACTCATCATCATCAACTGAATCACTATCAGACTTCAAAACACTTTCAGCCATGCTTTTAACAATATCAGTTTGAACACTATCATCAGATGATGATGAAGAAAATGTCACATCAATTGACTCTGGAAGTTTAACCTCATTTTCATCTTCATCATTAACCAACCCGGACTTTTTCTTTGAATAATTGTTTAACACTGGCGGTGGAACCTGATGAACCCCAACCCCAGTTCCATCCGAGTAAACATCTTCACCTGCTTTGTTTTTTCCGATGGGTTTGGGAACAATGTGTTGTAAGACAAAACTTGCGGAGTTGTAACTTTTTTGTTTCAACTGGATTCGTTCATTTTCAATTTCAGCTTCTTGAAATTTAAGCTTCAACTTTGCAATTTCATCTAGTTGCTGGTTGATTAACTCTTCTTTTACCCGAAGAACTCCCGACGGAAGATTATTTTCTTTAACTGTCTTACCATTTCTGTCATCAGCATCTTTAACCGTTCGTTTAAGCTTCTCAAATTTTTCTGAAATCTAACGATTTTCAAGAACTAACTGCTCATTTTCTTTCCTAACTTTTCTTTATCAATTTTATCATTTTCAATGTTGTCAGTTAATTCTTTTAATCTGTCGTTCGAAGCTTTCAACATTTTATCACGGTTAAGGATCTGATCCTCAACACTTCTGACTCTATCAGTCAGATCATCAAGTTTCTTACCATTTAGATAAGTGATTGTACCACAAACTTTGCACTCTTTCATGCAATTTTTGCAGTCAATGTCACCATTAACTTTCTTACCTGACGCACTCGTTGACGCATTTGAACTGACCTGGCTTTTAGACTCAGATACGGACTTAGAATCTACCTCAAGTTCCTTAGCAGCCAACACTTTGTCAACCATATTTCCCAAGTTTTCAGCTGTCAACTCCTGTGAAGTATCAATGATCCCATCATCAATCTTCTTTGACTTTTCTTCTTTTTCTTTTTCTTTCTCTTCTTTCTCTTCTCCACTTCCCCACCATTTTCTTTGCCAACCCTCTTCTTCTTCAGCAATTTGTTGAATTATGGTTTCAAGATCGAGGGTCTTATAGTCAATAGCAATGTTTCCCATGGGGTCAAGATAACATTCTCTGTCTGGATCCCATCTCTTCGCCCATTTTGCTTCAGTATATATATCAGATATTCTGATCATTCTGTTTTGAGCTATCATCTTTCTGTTGACATACTTTTCTTTTTCATTTCTGTTATCTTTAAAAGGAACAGGTTCAACAATCTTTGCCATAAAAGCATATCCAACCGCATCCTCCTCTGGTAACAACTCGCTCCAGTCAAAACCTTCATCGTCATGAATCACAGCAAGAGCTCTGGATTTTTCTTTATTATCCTCAAGTTGTTTCATTCTGGGCGGTTCTGATTTATTTTGATGATAAATCGCTCTCTTGTAGTAATCTTCTTTGAACGGATTTTCAGAATCATCAGCATAATCATTCCGGCACTCTCTTTTAAAATGACCTTTCTGTTTACACTTGAAACAGGTCACTTTTGACTTGTCAAAGCCTAACTTGGTAGATGGTCCACCAATAGACTTTCTTCCTGTAATCTCCATAAAACGATGTGCCCTTCTCACTGCACTGGCCATACACCACCTTATGTCGATCAATTCCATCTCCTCAGGATCTATTTGATCGTAGTCTTCCTTTGTTAGGTTGGTGTTGCCTATCTTGCTGCCACAAGGCTTTCATACGACTCTAGCACAGAAGCTAAGAAAACCATCTGTTGTTTGCAGACTCCTCACTGAAGTTTTGAGCGTTCTTTAAATCCACAGCTATGTTGCATTGAAATAAGTTCTTTGCAGCTGATTGGTTTGAAGTTGACGAAGAGCCACTGTGAAATCCACTGCTTGCACTCTCTTTGCTAGATGTGTTGGAATTTTCAGCAGAAAAAGCTGTCTTGGGAGACGCATTCTTGGGAATCATGCTTTTTGGATAATACAGCTCCAAATTCTACTGATATGACAAGTGATTGACTTTGTGTGTTTTCTTTATCTCTAGCTCGTGACTTTCTAATCTTTCAATCAACAAATCAACTGTAAGATCCTCAGACTTGATTGTATTCTTCAACATCAAGGCATAGTATTGCCAATCCATCTCATCTGGCAATGAGTCAAACAATTTGTCGACTAACTCTTATTGAGAATAGATAATTCCATGTCTCGCCAGCTCCAACTTCAAGTGCCCAAACCTCTCAATCATCTTACAAACTGATTCATTTTTTAAACAACCAAATAAATCAAACTCTTTTCTTAGCAGTTTCTTTTTGTTTTTCACTATTTCTGCACTACCCAAGCATTTCACTTCTAACTTTTTCCACAGATCTTTAGCATTGTTATACTCGATCAAAGATATTATATCTTCTCGAACAGACTGAAACAACAACGCGATGCACTTTTTCTCGGCAACAAAAACTTCTATTTCTTCAGTTGATGTCAAATCTTCACCATTTTTCCCTCCATCACTGTATCCATTCTTTAGACTTTTCCAGTTGGGATACGTAAATGCCTTTAACCATTCTTCAAATTTCTTGGCCCACCGACTGTACTCTTTGATTGCCATCAACTTTGGGGGTTTGTTATATGTTCCGTATGCACTTTCCACACCTAAAGCATCCGACAAAGTTTTCTTTGCATTCGTCGTGTTCTCATTGGTGTTGCTAGAAGTATCATCTCCAGAGTTTCCAGCAAAGACATACATATCACTGAAAGGATTCATGAATTCGTCCATCTTTCACGTACCTGAAACAGTCAACAAACACTTAGAAAATTTTGAAATTTTGAAAAACAGCAAATCCAAGAGGAATCAGTTTGAAGCGGAATAGCTTCAAGCGGAATCAGCAAGAATTTTCAAGCGGAAACAGATATTCAAGCGAAATCAGGAACTTTGAAGCGAAATAACTTATTTCGCTTGAATTTTCAAGCGGAATCAACTAAAAAGTCTAATTTCGATTGAAAATGCACAGATTAGTTCAAGCGAAATACGAAGGATCGTTCAAGCGTAATTAGGTTTCAGGCCATTTTTTATCAGTTTTAAGCAGAGATTTGATCTAATATTCTCAAGGCTTTGTTAACACTATGTTTTACGTGATATATGTAAAATTTAGGCCATTTCAACTGTTAAATCTTGTTCAAATCAGAAAAGAAAGAGTAGAAGTGAGAAAATCTGGTGATTTCAAGCTGAATTGGTATGAATTCCTCGTCCTGAGCTCTGATACCACTTGTTGGATCGTTCTGGTGACCATAAACAGTCAAGTTGAGTAGTTCATCATCATTTACAAAGGCGGAATCAATGCAAACAATGTCAAACAGCTTGTTTCCTTTCTAATTATCTTTCTATTAATCAATCCTGAGCTTTTACACAATTCAGATGACAAACGGACAGCACCTCGGCTCAGAGAACAAGACCATATTTTTCTTCAAATGAACCAGCACACACCTATATATAGACTTGGAGATTTCGCTTGAATGTGTCACAACCCTGTTCAAGCGGAATCACATTTGTTGATTTCGCTTGAACATGTCCATGTCACTCTCAAGCGAAATTACCTAGTTACACATGTACAAACCCTAATTTCTATCCTGTTGTGTGCTCGTTTATCCTATCTAGACATAAGACTCGATTAAGACAAAGTTAACAGACACTAAATGCACCAACAACTTCCTCCCAACCACCTATCACTGGGAGCATGCCACAGCAAGTGATTGGACAAATTCATGTCATTGCTAGCCCATAAATAGAGGAGGGTACACCTCTTGTGTCACAAGTGACACTTGCAGGTTTTTCAAGTGAGGCAACCACTACAACTATAGAGACAACAGTCTCACAGCTGGACAGTGGTTACATTGTTAAGAGGCAACAACTGTTGAGTCTACAATAATATACTCTATTGAAGTTGGAAGGCCCCAAAACCAAGAACAAGGGGCACTTGGTTCAAAAACAAGTACCACTACCTCATGTGGGAATTCTAGTGATCCTATTAAATTAGGTGATAGATTAAAATACCATGATTTGATGGGGAGAGTAACCAAACTGGAATCTTCAATTGATGAAATTAAAGAATGATGACCACTCTGGTGCAAAACTCTAGGTCTTCACCAAAACATGCAGAACCTGCAGAGAAGATATTGTCCATGCAAAACCTTATACCCAACTTCAAAAGCAGTCTGCTTATGCCACTCACAATATACATATGGAGATGATCAGGTTTATAATTGAAGCAAGGTACACAAATACATAAGTAGAGATCAAAGCCATTAGAGATCTTCTCCTTCAAACAACAGGCACTGCTCCGAAACCTAGGTATCCAGAAGATGATGCCAAAAATGGGGAGAATGATAGCATGAGAAAGCTTCCTCCTCTTGTCATGATAGCTCAAAAGAGACCTGACACATCTGCAACCAAAAAGGCTAAAGTAGATGCACTTGAAAAAGTAAAGAGGAAAGATATAAGGGAAGCTAAAGTTATGTTGTAAGTGCAAGAGACCCTTAAAAGATAAAGGGTTCAAGAGAATATAGGTCCATCAACAACTACTCCGACAATAAGACAATCTGCAAGATAGGTTTTTTAAAGCTTTGTTGCAACTTCCACTATTACACTAAAACCAACCGCTGTCACATCAACCACTGTTATCACTCAAACCACTTCCCTTTCACACCAAACATCATTTGGCACCGCAAAAGTGACAATAGATGTTTTATCCACAACACTTACCACATTACTAGAACTAGTCAAGTTTGTTTCCCAAAAGGCACATGCTGGTCTGCTTATCCACAAAACACACACAATATAAACTAGAAAAAGAAAATATAAATTCATTGTCAAAGATGATGATGATGATGAAACCCCTCAAGCCTCACCTATCAAAAACACATAATCACTTCCATTATCAAACCTACCAATCACCATAACCAAAACCATTTCCGCACATCCATTGAACTGACCATTGTATCCCAAGAAATATAGCCCTGCTACTCCACAACAGATGTAAGTCAGCTCGTCTTTCCTTCCCGCCTAGACTTTCCAAAGCCAGCCAATGTCAAAGAATATTTGGAGCTCAAATTGAAGCAGACTAAAAGGATTTTTCTGGAAAGAAACAAAGGGAAAGATAACAAGCAACTATATCAAATCCTGTCTAAGGAACACAGAAAAGTAAATGCCTTGGAGGATTACGCAAGAGATGTGTGCAAAAATCTCTCCCATGCTCCAATAGATGATCCAGATCTCAGAAAGACATTGAGGAAAGACTATATAACCACATCATGGAGAAGAAGCCTTACAATGCAACCAAAGATCAATTTACAGGATGACCAACTGAAGCCTTGCTAGATGAAATAGTGAGGATTGAAAAGATGAAGCTTAATCCAGATATCAAACCTACACCCAACTAGACAACAGGACGAAAGCCCAATGACAAAAGGGCACTGCAGTTAAGGAGGATGAAGGATGAGATGGTTGCTGCAAAGTTTGGCTCTATGAGATCAATGGCAAGATGGGATGAGCCAACAATCTTTGAGAATTACATAAGGCTAGAAATTTTAAGAGAAAAAGATCCCACAGTTCCCAGAAAGCCAGATTATGAACAAGTAGACTTCCTCATCAAGACTTTAGTTGATCCTTCAAAGCTTCCATCTACAAAGAACATCTCAACAACTGCAAGAAACTATCTCAAAAGACAAAAGGAGATGTCAAAAGAAGATATGAAGATATATCAAGGTGAGCTCAGGAAAGAAGGAACCAGAAATGAGTTAATTCATGGGAATCCAGATGTAAATCCAGAAGATCTACTTAGTAAAATTTTGGGAGCGCCATTTTCCCCAACTATCTGCAATAACTTTGGTCCCAGCAAACCTTCCTAACCTTAAAATATAAAATGGAAGTCTGATAAGACAAGCCATGAATTGACTCTATTCAAGGCTAATGGGAAGTGCAAAAGATCTCAATGAATAGTGCCTTTGGGCTCAAAGATGCAGATCTGCAAGACTTGATAAGTCTTCCACTCGAAAGGGATCCAAAAGATAGCTACTCCATGAACTTTGAATTATAGTTCAAGGGCCAAAACAGGGAGAAGCTGACGAGGAATTAAAATTGTTCAAATAAACATCTGTTTTAGTGTCGTCTGTTCCAGGGGGAGATTGTTGGACCTACAAAAGAACAAATGATTTCAAAAGCTAAAACATGAATTCCTGATCAAGAAATATACATATAATGATATATTCTCCTCCCAAAGATAGTGAATCTTGAACACTAATCAGAACATCTGTTGAAGACATCAAAGATTTTTTTGAAGGCATGGAACATATGTTGAAGAAGAAGAAGAGGAACCCTTTATTTGATGGCCAAAACCCTGTTGAAGACAAACACCGATCATGAAGACCAAACATTTGTCATGGCCAAACAAATGCTTGATATAAGTCAACAGTGGTTTGAAGAACAGTGGTTTAGTCAATGTAATAGTGTTAGCTTAGAACAAATGTTTTATGTAATAGATCAGATAATAGATTTCCGTATATGTTCACTAACATCTGAGGAATCTTTTCTGTTAGGAATGTTAGTTGTCACTATTAAGGTAACGTCAGCTGATTGCAAATAGGCCTTTCGTAATTGTATAAATAGATCTCATGTGTTAGAGATATACTTCAACACTTACACATTCCTTTTGTGTTGGATCTGAGTTTGTTATACTTGTTAGCTTAAACAATAAAGAACAAACAATTTGTAAATTGTAATGCAAGAAAGATAAACAAATAAGCAGGAAGTTATATCAAAACTGTTTTTTATTGAATTCCAAATGATTTTAATTCCAATATATTGATTTTACAAACTTCCCCTCAGACTGATCACGAACTTTGTTGTTCGTACAAAAGGAATGCGTGTGAGGAAATAGATCTCTAACACATGATATCTATTTATACAAGTACAAAAGCTTTGTTTGCAGTCAGCTGCCGTCACCTTGATAGTGACATCTAACATTCCTAACAGAAAAGATTCCACAGATGTTAGCAAACATCTGCAGGAATCTAACATTTGATCTATTACATTAAACATCTGTTCTAAGCTAATTATTGCTACATTGAATAGCCTCTGTTCTTCAAACAGTTGTTGGCTTGTATCAAACATCTGTTTGGACACAACAGATGTTTGGTCTTCTTAATCAGTGTTTTGATTCAACAGAGATTTGGCCTTGAATAGGTGGTGTCTTCTTCTTCAACACTAGTTCCAAGGCTTCAAACAGATTTTTGAATGTCTTCAACAAATGTTCTGATTAGTGTTCAAGATTCATTATCTTTGAGAGGAAAATGCTTCATCAACTATTTATTTCTTGATCATAAGGTCATGTTTGGGATTTTGAATATCATCTGTTCTTTTGTAGGTCCAACATTTTGTACGAACAGTTTTGTGTGTGATCAGGCTGAGGTGGTGTTTGCAGAATCATTGCTGTAATTTATAATCATTTGATTATAAATGCAAAACAGTTTTTATATAACTTTCCATTCTTGTATGCCCATATAATTCTGCATTTCCACTTATACTCTGTGTTTACATACATATTTGTTCATCTAAAGCATACAAGTTAAACTTAGATCCTAACAACTACTTGGTTTCAAGATCCTTCTACAACATGATTGTGATTAAGGGGATCAAGAAAACAAAAGCAAATAGTAACTTTTTTTTTCTTACAATAGTGAAAGCCTTAGAAAATTAAAAAGTTAGAACAGATTCAACCATTTGTTAACATTTTGTTCCCGAGTTACTAAATGAAAAAAAAAGAAGGAAAATGAATTAAGGAGAGAAATGAAAAGATGGAAGAGAAATGTATAATGTAGTTTTGTTTAGAGAGTTCTGAAGGAAAGGAAACTAAATATTTTGTGTGTTCCTAAGTTGTAAGGAAGAGAATATAAAGTTACAATTTTACAACTATACCTTTCAAGATTATTTATTATTAGTAGGTTGAGTGTAATTTGGGAAATTTCAAAGAATTAAGGTTAGACCACTTTCCTTTCTTTCCAGTTTGAAAAGTTTGAAAGCAAGAAGATAAGCATCCATTTTCCTTTCTTTTCTCTTCTCTCCTCTCCACTTCCTTCCATTTAAAGACTAAGAACACACATAATTTCCAAATCTATAACTATTCGGATAAATAAGGAGAACATAGTTAGACCTCTCAATATGTTTTAGGCTGCTCCATCAGTCATTTTGAAAGTGTCAAATTGTTTTAGAACAGATTGTGATAATCAACAATCGCAACCCTCCCACTACTTAGCTAGATAGTTTCTTAACATAAACACATTTTATATCTTATTATAACATATTTTAATTTTAATGATATTTTTTATATAGTTAGAGGTATTATGTGTTTGGGTTAGGGGTGCAAACGAGCCGATTCGAGCTCGAGCTCGGCCAGGCTCGAGCTCGAGCTCGATTAACTTATGAGAGCTCGGGCTCGAGCTCGGCTTGATTCGAGCTTTGTTTTCAAAGCTCGAGCTCAATTAACTTATGAGAGCTCGGGCTCGAGCTCGGCTTGATTCGAGCTTTGTTTTCAAAGCTCGAGCTCGGCTCATTTGTATTTTATCAAGCTCGAGCTCGGCTCGGGCTCGCCTCGTTTATTATCTATTAATTAGTATATTAAATAAAAATAATATAAATAATAGACTTTTTAGGCTTGCGAGCTCGATAAGTGAAGCTCGGGCCCGAGCTCATTTACACTAAGGCTCGATAAGGCTCGACGAGCCTAACGAGCTTCACATGTGAGGCTCGTGTGACAACCCGTACTCTCGACCCTAACCGTCGAGAGGAGGATATTTTATTATTATTCCAATCTATTATTATTATTATTATTATTATTATTATTATTATTATTATTATTATTATTATCGTTAATATTGTTATTTTGTTATTATTATTATCGTTTAAATAATGAGAACCGCGTTGAGAGAAACGTGTCGTTTAACGACTAGCCCGAGCCAAGCATATGTAATATAATGCACACACGAGACCGTTATATAAACCGTTTAAATGAAACACAAAAACTAACGGGTTTATAGTCATGGGCTAGGCCCAACCTAACTCCACCACACCCTAAACTATACCCTACCCTATATATATAAACACCTTAATTCCTCACCCCTCATTCTCTACTCAAAACAAACCCTAAAAAAAATCTATATTATCTATAATAAGAGATTATGAGCTGATGTAAATCTGCCTATGTGTCAACTTCTAAGGTATGCCACATGTCAATGATGATGTCATAATTCCGGTTTACAATTTACAACCACAAATAATCTATAAATCAGATATATTTATTTTTATTAGAATTAATTAGTGGTTTTTTAGGCGGGCCAATTTAAAATTCAAAATTTAAACAACTGATCCATAAAAACCTCTCTCTAAAATTCAAAATTAGAGCTTCACTTTAGAAATCAATCCATTTCTCTCTGATGGAGTTGGTTCTCCTGTTCACTCCACCCTCTCTGCTTCTCTACCGCAACCCCTCAACGCCGCCGTGCTCCGCCGCTGCCGGCATCTGATTGCCGTATCTATAGCCGTAAACTTATCATCGATTCAGGTCACAATGTCATCTACGATCCGTGATTTTCAACTACTCAAAACAAAAACAAGAAGATTGATTATCGTTCTCTAGGGTTTTCATTCTTCCAATCATTTTAATGGCTAAATTTTCAATATCTTTTGCAGGTGTCTTCTTTATTCTTTGGTTCAACCCATGTACACAACTCACTATCACTTATTCTTTTTATTTGTGGATTTCTGCCTTTGACATAGGTACGTAGAACTAATTTTCTTGCAATTTGATTATAATATGTTAGATAATTACATTATTTGTTTGTGGTTTCTCTTCATATGTTTGCTTTAGACTTAGTTTTAAGGACGAGCACAAGCTCAAAAACACCTAAATTTAGTGAAGTGGATGTTGATTTATAATTTTAATTAACCAGGTGGATACGATAAGGAAGACAAAGCAGCTAGAGCTTATGAATTAGCAGCCCTCAAGTATTGGGGTCCCACCACCACCACCACAAACTATCCGGTAGTAATCTTTATCTTATATGACCTGAATTAATTGAAAGTAAGGATGGGCTTGCTAAAAGCTTATACACCGACTCTGATCATATTTTATATAAATTTGGATGATTTAGGTTTGCAACTATGAGAAAGAGCTTGAAGAAATGAACAACATGACTAGGCAAGAATTTGTTGCTTCACTTAGAAGGTATATATAAGTTGTGTCGGTTTTACTTTGTGAATTAAGTGCAATTGTGAGTGCATTAGGTTATATATAGATATTGTCTAATTAACCTTTAAATTTGTAGGAAAAGCAGTGGTTTTTGTAGAGTAGCCTCAATTTATAGAGGTGTGACAAGGTAACAAATGTTAGTTATCATATAACCGGATGTTCACCGTCCAGTTCGCCAAGTTTTTGTCAAAAATATGGATTAAACTGCTAATAATGGTTTTAGATTAAGAAAACCGAACCGACCAGGTTGGTAATTGGTTGGGCTGCCAGTCACTTTCACAATGCAGTATACTCTCATTTTAATGGCTAAATTTTCAATATCTTTTACAGGTGTCCTCTTTATTCTTTGGTTCAACCCATGTGCACAACTCACTATCACTTATTCTTTTCATTTGTGGATTTCTGCCTTTGACATAGGTACGTAGAACTAATTTTCTTGCAATTTGATTATAATATGTTCGATAATTACATTATCTGTTTGTGGTTTCTCTTCATATGTTTGCTTTAGACTTAGTTTTAAGGACGAGCACAAGCTCAAAAACACCTAAATTTATAACTACTGAATTCCATAAACAAGTGTATATTTTCTACTTTATTTAATTTTTCCGCAGCTTCTATTTGTCTTGGTATACCGAATTACATTGTTGGAATTGAACCTTAACAGAGGAACAGTTGATTAAGGCCAAAACCGGTTCAGAGCAGTGGAACCAGAATAATCAGTTGTTAGGCTTCAGACTTTCCCCTTGACAGTGGTTCAAACAACTGCTGGTCTATAATTCTGATTTGTTTTATCCACTGCTTAGCACAACAGCTGATGTGAAGACTAAAAGAATGCCAAATACTAAGTACTGCTCATCAAACTATTGCCTTCAGTCAAGCATTGCTGAGAAGACCAAAGCCCTGCTTGGAATAAAGCAGTGGAATAAAGAAACAGTTGTTTACTTTGTCTTATTGTAATAGGATCAGTTGTTAGATAACAATGGATGTATTATCAGTACTTAGAGTTAGTTAGTTGTTAGATGTCACGTTCATGGTGACGTCAGCCAAGATGCTTCAGTGGTTTGACATGCTCTATAAATGGACCAGTACTCTGTACTGTTTCACTTGATGGACTGACTGTGTTTATCTCCTCTGATCCAATCCTTTCTTCTTGTGTGATCGACCAAGTAGCATTAGGCTGAGGGGAAGTTTTAGTTTGTAAGCATGCGATGTAATCTTTTGATTTGATTACAAATCTTTCGATTAATGAAAAGCATGCGTTTATCAAAACTATTTTCCTCCTTGATTGTGTTTACAAAGTTTGTGTTCATTTCCGCTGCATAAATCATTGAATCATATTCATTCATTGTTTATCTATTACAAAAAACACAATCAATTTAACAATTAATTTAACAATCAATTCATCTATTACAAAAAACACAATCATGACGACATCTGAGCAGCAGATGTACAAAACAGATGTTAAAGCTCATCCACTGATATACCAACAGTTGCTGATCAAATTAAACTTCAAATCCACTAAAAGACAGAAAGTTGGGTAGTGTCATATAAGAGGAGCTTCAACAGTTCAGGGAAAACAAGTTTGATAACTTGCACACTTACCAAAGGATGAGAATCTTTTGGGCAAAAAGTGGACCCTCAAAAACATTGTATATGTTGGAGTATAGTTGTCAAGATTTATACTCATCAAACTAAGCACAAACAGCAGATGTTTCCACAACCACTGTTTTGAAGAAGACTATGTTGCTGCTGCATATTGAGAAAATCAAAGTCTGTCGTAACCACTGATTGGTTCAAACATCTGTTGGTTTGTAGCTATCCACTGTTGAAAGTCAACCTCTGTTCCATCATTTTCATTGTTTTCCACTGTTACCAAACTTCAGTGCTTTAAACCACTGACACAGCTATCCACTGATAGTTAAAGTTACCCACTGTCCTCATTTTCATTTGTAATCCACTGATATTCATCCATCAGTGGTTTCCTTAACAACAACAGTCTTCCACTATCCTTCATTTCATCAGAGGTTGGCATATGGTCAGTTCTTATCTGTCAGATCTTTGTAACCGTTGCCACGTCAGCAATTACCTTTTTCCCTATAAAACCCTGATCAAAAACCCCAAACAAGGGTTTTACTGTCGATTCGAATTCACAAAAAAACTGTTCTCAAAGCAGTTTCCATCTTCTTATCTCAAATTCATTCTTCAATTTTCTTCATCAAAATGACGAAATCAAAATCATCATCATCTTCCAAAGAGGTCGCTCAAACGGCCGCTGAAACCATTGAAATACCATACAAATCCCCTCACAACTACTTGAGTCTACTCACAAAACCCACCAACAATCACACCTTCGATTCAATCATTGACATCATGGCTGCATCAAAGTATAAAACTTTGCTTGCAGCAGATGCTCCAATTTACCAACAAACCCAGAGAGAATTTTGGAAAAACGCTACCCTCGAAAAACAAGGCGAGACCGTCACTGCCATTAATTCTTCCATACAGGGTAAAGCGATTCAAATTACTCCACAATCCATCTCAGAAGTCTTTAAACTCGATGATCAGAAAGGTAAAACTTCTTTTCTTAAAAGCGAGTTGAAAACTGATTTTCTGGAAAGGGGGTATGCAGATCAAATAAAAAAGGATACCTTAGAAAAAGGTTTTTCCCCTCTGCAACTAGGTTTTTATTTCATACTCTTTTGACACGTGTTTCAAATAAAACAACTACTTTTAACGAAATACCATTAAAGATCCAATGCCTAGCTTATGCCATTCTACATAATGAAAATTATAACTATTCCCAGGAAATCTTTCATGATTTGGTGAAAAATGTTGATAGCAAAGCATTTCTACTTTTTCCAAGGTTTCTAAGCTACTATTTCAAAGAAAATTTTGGAAAAGAAAATGAAAATTTACTCAAACAAGGTGCTTATTTTAAAATAAGTGGTTTAACCACTGAAACATTCTCTAGAATGATGGCACCTACAAAAACAAAAGCAGAGGTGCCTCAGCAGAATTCAGCAGAAAACACTGCTCCTCAGGCATCTACTGTTGAGCCCACTGCTCTAGGTGATCATAGTAGCACAACCACTGCTATGAAACCCACACCTGTAATCACCAAAAAGACCAAAAAGAAATCATATAAAAAGCCCACCAAACCCAAAGCAAAGGCAACTCTGGAAGATGAGATCCCAGAGCAACTGCCAGCGACAACACAAATGTCACCAAAAACCACTTCTGCTACTTCCTCACAGCAGATGGTAGAAAGATCTCCACCCTTACCTCAAACTCCTCCTGCATCCTCACAAAAGGATCAGGTTGTAAACACAGGGACTCCACATTATGAAGCTCTGGATCCACTCGGATCCATCTTCCACAGTCCTGATCCCAAGGACATGTCTCTTTCAACACCCTTATCCTCACCTCTCACATTACCACAATCCATAATACCTTTGTTGCATGCAGTTGATATAGCTCAGACACAAACCAGTTCCTCTCAATCACCTATCACTGAGAGCATACTCCTACAAGTGACTGGATCTGATGATTATACCTCTGCTATCCCAGCAACAACTGAGGAGGTTACACTGCATGAGTTACAAGTAATTCCTGTCAGTAGTTCAAGTGAAGCAGCCACTACAAATGTTGAACCCACTGGTTTACATTTGGACAGTGGTTACATCTATAAGACTTCCTTGAAGGCAATTCCTTCTATAGCACCTCTGATAACCACCAGTGAGTATGTTAAAACTACTGGCAACATTGAAGGGCTATCAAGTGTTGAAGGAAGAAGACCCCAGAACCAAGAACAAGGGGCATCAATGAATGATTTATGGGACTCAGTTCCAAAGTCACACATTGATATAACCACTGCTGGTGGGAAATCAGATGATCCCATTAAAGTTGGTGGTGATTTAAAATATCAGGAATTGACGGCCAGAGTTGAAAATCTTGAAACAACAGTTGCTGAAATAAAGGATATGGTGCAACAGCTGTTAAAAGCTTAAAAAGCACAATCCACTGCTATTCCAGCTCAAGCACCTGCACAACCTTCACCTGCTGCAAATGAGCTATGGAGTGTTTTCCACCCCCTGCTTGAAAAACAAAAACAAATGGCTGATCAACAACATGCAATACATGTACAAATGTTGACCAACATGGTGGAGTCAAGGTTCAAAGATACTCAAGCAGACATCAAGGCTGTAAAGGCCAGCATCCAGAACACCACCGGCAAAGCTCCTCCCACTGTACTATTCATTGATAACCCCCTTCCAGATAATGCCAAAAAGGGGGAGAAAATCAAGCAGTGGAGGAAGAAGGGAATAGAAGATGGCCTTTATGTTGAACCAGAAAAAGAAAAGCAGATTTCAAAAACTGCTAGCCAAACAGCTGCCATCTCTTCAACACACACCACTATAACACAAACTACAACCACTGCTCTACCTCCACCTAAAATCACCTCACCACCAAAAGTCATCACTTCAACTACATCACCAGCCATCAAATCAACCCCTGCTCAAAAGCAGAAGACATGTACTGACACATCAGTAGTTGTGATGAAAACAGAGGTTGAAACACCTGTTGTTTCAACAGCTGTTTACCAGTCATCCACCACTGCTCTCATTAATGTCACATCACCACCATCACCTCCTGCGAAAAAGCAGAAGACATCAGATGTTACAACATCTGTAGTAATGACAACAGTAGTTGAAACACCAGTTGTTTCAACAACTGTCAGTCAGCCACAATCCACCACTGCCCTCACTTCACTTCAAGCCATCTTTACTTCAATTAATAAATCACCCAAAAGCACTCCTTCACTAGAGAAAAGTTACACCAGAAAAAGAAAAACAACTCAGGCAACTGATGACAAATATGATCCTAATGCTGCAAAATATCCACTGGAACTGGAAGCTATAAAAAGTGAGATGAGACAATTCTACACTGTGGATGACCCTTCGAAAAGAAGATTTCCTTCTCTCATAGGCTTCATAGTCCCAGAAAATATGGATGAATATCTCGAGCTCAAAGCAAGGCAGGCTAAGATAAGAGCCAAACTTGAATGCAAAGATCAAGGTGATGAAGCCATTTCTGAAAGAATGGAATTCTTCCTCACCAAAGTCAAACAGATGGAAGACTATGCACGAGATCTGAGCAAAGAAATGTCAAACTTACCACCCAAAGCAGATCTACGAAAAGAAATGAGAAAAGAATATGTTGCATACATCATGAAAGAAAAATTCTATCCAGCTGAAAAAAAACAATTCGAAGAATGGCCAATAGTTGCATTAAAGCATGAGGCAAATAGAATTGAAAGAATTAAAAATGATCCAAGCAAGAAGAGGACAGCTCCAAACTGGAACAAATACAAAAAGCTCATAGCTGAGCTTACATCTGAGTACAAAACAAAGAAGCAGGAGCTGGTGGATGCAAAGGTGGATACTGCCAATGCCATAGAAAAATGGACTAAGCAGCAAACAGATGAGGCTTATGAAAGGCTTAAGAAAAGGAGGATGACAGTTTCTGACACTCCAAACAAGCCTGACTACAAAAAGCCAAAGCAGCATATCAAAACTTCTGAATCACTGATCACCTCTACAGATACCTCTGTCACTGTGATTGACCAAGAAAAAAGTAAACAGCTGACTGTTGCAGAAGAAAAGGAAAAGGAAGCTGAGTATTTTGAAGAAGCCATCAAGAAAATGGCTTTAGATAAAGATAGATCAACAAAGCTTCAAGACCTTGCCAAAAAGGTTTTGAACAAACCATCATCACCAAACATATCAGCAGATATATCAGACATTGAGCTAGATCAACAAAAGAGACAAGAGTAGATTGACAAAGAAGTTGCAGAAGACATAGCTGCAGCAGATGAAGTCATAGACAAGGCTTTCAAACAAATGTCTGAAAATTCTGAGCAAGAAAAAGCTCAGGATACTGCTTTACAAATCTTTACAAGGCCAAAATCTCCCAACTCATCAGTAAATAAACCACTCCCAAGAAACCCATTGGGTTCAAAAAAACTAAAATGGCTCTCTGATTAAAAGACCCATGTATTGACCCTGATCAGATCCAATGGTGAAATGAAGTACATATCAAGGAAACAAGCACTGACCCTTGGTGTTGAAGATCTACAAGATCTCCTTGAACTTTCATTGTGCAGGGATGAGGATGACTCAAATTCCAAAGATTTTGAAGCAGAATTTAAAAGACAAGCTAGGGAACTTCTGATGAGAGAATAAAGATCCAAAATAACGAAGAGTTTTGGCATTATCTGTTCCAGGGGGAGATTGTTGGAATTGAACCCTACCAGAGGAACAGATAATAAAAGCCAAAACTGGGTCACAACAGTGGATTAACAATAAGCAGTAGTTTACAACAGGCTTTCCCCTTGAAAGAACTTATAACATCTGATACCCTCCATCCACTGTCCACATACAACTGCTGCTGCCCTTTAAACTGCTGATACAGCCCTGAAGAAGGAAACACTGCTGGTTAAATCTATTGATGCTAAAAGACTGCCCACTCAAAGACTGATCAACTTTGTGGAAAGCACTGTTGAAAGAAGAAAGCAGTAGTTCAGTGTTTTACTTGTATTGTATAGAATCAGTGGTTATGATTAGCAGGGTTTGTATAAGAACAGTGTTTACAGGTTGTTAGGTTGTTAGACGTCGCTTTCATGGTGACGTCAGCTGAGATGCCTCAGTGGTTTGGTTTGTCTATTTTCCTCCTTGATTGTGTTTATAAAGTTTGTGTTCATTTCCGCTGCATAAATCATTGAATCATATTCATTAATTGTTCATCTATTACAAAAAACACAATCAATTTAACAATCAATTCATCTATTACAAAAAACACAATCATGACGACATCTGAGCAGCAGATGTACAAAACAGATGTTAAAGCTCATCCATTGATATACCAACAGTTGCTGATCAAATTAAACTTCAAATCCACTAAAAGACAGAAAGTTGGGTAGTGTCATATAAGAGGAGCTTCAACAGTTCACGGAAAACAAGTTTGAAAACTTGCACACTTACCAAAGGATGAGAATCTTTTGGGCAAAAAGTGGACCCTCAAAAACATTGTATATGTTGGAGTATAGTTGTCAAGATTTATACTCATCAAACTAAGCACAAACAGCAGATGTTTTCACAACCACTGTTTTGAAGAAGACTATGTTGCTGCTGCATATTGAGAAAATCAAAGTCTGTCGTAACCACTGATTGGTTCAAACATCTGTTGGTTTGTAGCTATCCACTGTTGAAAGTCAACCTCTGTTCCATCATTTTCATTGTTTTCCACCGTTACCAAACTTCAGTGCTTTAAACCACTGACACAGCTATCCACTGATAGTTAAAGTTACCCACTGTCCTCATTTTCATTTGTAATCCATTGATATTCATCCATCAGTGGTTTCCTTAACAACAACTGTCTTCCATTATCCTTCATTTCATCAGAGGTTGGCATATGGTCAGTTCTTATCCGCCAGATCTTTGTAACCGTTGCCACGTCAGCAATTACCTTTTTCCCTATAAAACCCTGATAAAAAACCCCAAACAGGGGTTTTACTGTCGATTCGAATTCACAAAAAAATGTTCTCAAAGCAGTTTCCATCTTCTTATCTCAAATTCATTCTTCGATTTTCTTCATCAAAATGACGAAATCAAAGCCATCTGCAACATCCACTTCGAAATCATCTAAAAAGGCCTCTCAAAAGGCTACTACACCCATCGAAATCCCATACAAATCCCCTCACAATTATCTGGGTATTCTTACAAAACCAGGCAGCACCGATGTTTTCGATTCCATCATTGATACCATGACTGCATCAAAGTACAAAACTTTGTTAACAGCAGATGCTCCGATATACTAGAAAAACCCAGAGAGAATTTTGGGAAATCGCCACTCTTGACAAACAAGGAGAAGACATCATAGCCATTAATTCCTCCTTAATGGGTAAACCAGTCAAAATCACACCACACTCCATCTCGGAAGTCTTTGAACTCAATGATCAACAAGGTAAAACTTCTTTTTCCAAAAATGAGTTAAAAACTGATTTCCTTGAAAGGGGGTATGCTGAACAAATAAAGAGGGATACGTTAGAAAAAGGTTATTTCCCTCCTGCAACAAGATTTTTATTTCATACCCTATTAATGTGTGTTTCAAATAAAACAACTGCCTACAATGAGATACCATTAAAGATTTAATCCCTGGGGTTTGCTATTTTACAAAATGAAGATTTTAATTATTCCCAGGAAATCTTTGATGATTTGGCCAAAAATGTTTTAACAAAATCTTTTCTATTATTTCCAAGGTTTTTAAGTTATTACTTTACAAAGAAATTTGCAAAGGATGATGTTCATGTATACCAACAAGGTGAATCTTTTCAAATTAAAAGTTTAACAGCTGCAAGTTTCACTAGAATGTCAGCACCTTGCAAAACATAAGCAGAGGTGCCTGAGCAGAATTTAGCAGCTACCACTACTCCTCAGGTATCTGCTGCTGAGCCCACTGCTCCAGGTGATCATAGTAGCACAACCACTGCAATGAAACCCACACCTGCCATTACCAAAAAGACCAAAAAGAAATCATCCAAAAAGCCACCCAAACCCAGTAAAACGGCAACTCTGGAAGATGAGATCCCAGAGCAATTGCTAGTGACAAAACAAAAGTCACTAATAACCACTGCTGCTACTTCCTCACAGCAGATGGAAGAAAGATCTCCACCATTGCCTCAAACTCCTCCAGCATCCTCACAAAAGGATTCGGTTGTAAACACAGGGACCCAAGATTATGAAGTTCTGGATCCAATCGGCTCCATCTTCCTCAGTCCTGATCCGAAGGACATGTCTCTTTCTACACCTATTCCTTCACCCGTCACATTACCACAATCAATGTTACCTTTGTTGCATGCAGTTGCTATAGCTCAGACACAAACCAGTTCCTCTCAATCACCTATCACTGAGAGTATACTCCCACAAGTTACTGGGTCTGATGTTCATACCTCTGCTAGCCCAGCAACAACTGAGGAGGTTACACTGCAGGAATTACCAGTAATTCCTGTCAGTAGTTCAAGTGGAGCAGCAACTACTAATGTTGGACCCACTGGTCTACATTGGGTCAGTTGTTCCATAAATAAGACTCCCTTGAAGGCAATTTCTTCAGAGACAACCAAGGCAACCACTGGTGTGTTTACTTTAACAACTGGTGAGTTGTTCAAGGTGTCCACAAATGAAGAAAGAAGTCCCCATTACCAAGAAAAAGGGGCATCAGTAGATGACTTTTGTGAAATATTCCCTAAGTCTGTTGCTGATACAACCACTGTTGGGGGGAAATCAGATGATCCCACTAAGTTGGGTGATGGTTTAAAATACCAAGAACTGATGGACAGAATTGACACACTTGACACATCTGTTGCTGAACTAAAAAATATGATGCAACAGCTGTTGGAAATTCAAAAGGTACCGCCCACTGTTGTTCCAACTGAAGCACCTGCACAACCTGCACCTGCTGCAAATGAGTTATGGAACTTATTTTAACCCCTGCTCCAACAACAAAGACAGTTGACTGATCAGCAGCTTGACATAGATGTCCAAAAGCTGAGGAACATGATGGAGTCCAGATTTAAAGACACCCAAGCTGACGTCAAGGCCATAAAGGGCCATATCTTGAACACCACTGGCAAAGCACCTCCCACTGTTCTCTTCCTTGATAATCCACCACCAAATAATGCCAAAAAAGGGGAGAAGATCAACCTGTGGAAGAAGAAAGGGATTGAAGATGGTCTCTACATTGAGCCACAAAAAGATTGTATGTCTAAAGACATTCCCTTGCCAGATGGGACAAAAAAGATTGATTTTACCACAAATGCACTTGCTGAAGCAAAAGCAAGTGTAAAAAGGGATAGAGAGGCAAAGGATAAATCAAGGTGGAATGAGGAGAAGAGAGCTTACATGGAGCTGGATGCACAGGGTTGTTCTGAGCCAAAGGTTGTTAAAAATCCTGACCCAAAAAGAAAAAATCCCACTAGAAAAGTGAGGGAACCCAAATCCACACCATCCATACTCACAAAGCATACTCCAAAACCACCATCTAAAAGCCCTCAACATCAATCTTCCACCCAAACAGTTGTTGTATCAACAACTGTTGATACCTCAGTGGTTTCAGACCATTTGTCATGGGCTAGGCCCAACCTAACTCCACCATGGGCTAGGCCCAACCTAACTCCACCACACCCTAAACTATACCCTACCCTATATGTATAACACCTTAATTCCTCACCCTAAACTATACCCTACCCTAAACTATACCCTACCCTGGGTTGGGACTGCTTCATATTCCTGGATTGGAATACTACTATCCTTGGATTGGGGAGGAATACTTTTCAAACTAATAGTCCTGGAGAATACTTTTTGACGTATTGGTATAACTTCGATGATTAACTAATAAACTCAACCTTATCACTTCGTTGAGGGAATGGGTGAGACCATAACCCTTAAGCGTTGTAAGTTACCTATAGATCGAGTTCGTTGGAACTCACATCGTGACCCGGAGGTTTACTCGGGAGCGAGAAGAGCAGATGATGCACACGTATCCCAGTCGTTTAAGAACAAACTTTCAACCATCATTTTAGAACGTTGTAATTTAAATTTTCGGGACGAAAATTCTTTCAACTAGGGGATGATGTGACACCCAGCTTCCACAGGGTGAACAAAAACCTCGTTAACTCAGCATTCACTTGGGTATGACGTTTAAAATTCCGAATAAACCAAGTGTCTCAAAAAATTCTCATACACTCATGACACAATATTCTTGAGCAAATAGATATAATTTATGTGAAATATCATGCTATGAGAAATATGTATAAACTATGTGAATTTTCATGATTTTGTGAATTACGTGACTTTATGTGCTATGTGGCTTACATGATTTGTTTTGTGAACTTTCTTTAAACTACGTGTATCTACGTATGACAATAGGGTATTGACAAATCTATAAATAAAGTGTATCAGATGACTTAGCTTAAATTTCGAGGACGAAATTCCTGTAACATGGGGAGAATGTGACAACCCGTACTCTCGACCCTAACCGTCGAGAGGAGGATATTTTATTATTATTCCAATCTATTATTATTATTATTATTATTATCGTTAATATTGTTATTTTGTTATTATTATTATTATCGTTTAAATAATGAGAACCGCGTCAAGAGAAACGTGTCGTTTAACGACTAGCCCGAGCCAAACATATGTAATATAATGCACACACGAGACCGTTATATAAACCGTTTAAATGAAACACAAAAATTAACGGGTTTATACTCATGGGCTAGGCCCAACCTAACTCCACCACACCCTAAACTATACCCTACCCTCTATATATAAACACCTTAATTCCTCACCCCTCATCCTCTACTCAAAACAAACCCTAAAAAAAATATAACAACAAACGGCCGCACACCCCTGTTCTCTGCAAGTTAGGTCGCCAGGGCAGCTACTTCTCCGGCCGACGTTCCGGCAAGACACTCGCACCCCTGAAGCCCTCTCGCCTCGTTGCACCGACTTACACCCTCAATTGGTGAAGATACATATCCGAGACCGGACATGATCCTTGGGACGAACCGGACTCCACTAGAACGGGCATCTAAAAAATGTCCGCTCCTTATCAAGTACCTCCGAAGACGAACCTCCATTCAAGTGCGTCTGGACGGATGACGTCATCTCAGTTGACTATTATAAATACCCCGTCAAGTACAAAGGCCAAGTACGATTTTCTGAACCTTCGTCCTTACTTTCTCTCTCTATTTTCTCTCTCTACCAATACTTATCCTCACGCCGGAGGGTGGTCGCAGAGGGGCCCTCCCAACTCTGCGGTGAGCCTAACGGTTTTCTGTTTTGCAGGACTGTTCTTCAAGCCCTCTTACAAGATCCAAACCCTCGTTTACAGGCTTCGGCCTAAACACGATTCTTTGGTTCTTCAATTGGCCAGCACCGTACCGTCATCACCCACCCCTTCTCGTGCTCAGATAAACAAACGGCCGACCACATTCACCTGGTGGCGATACACTGTGGCAAGACGAAGAGAGAGAGATATTTGTAGAGCGAGAGATTGGGAGGGAGAGTGAAGTCAGCGACGGGCGTTTACAGCGGAGTCCCGGCGATGGACGGAGGTGGTCGTTCGAGTTGTCGGGTGTCTCGGGCTGAAGGGAGAAGAAGTGAAGGGGAGTACCGACGGTTGACGACAGGCGCAGCGACGGCGGCGGCGGACCGCCGGAGTTCCAAGTCAGGCCATAGCGATGGCAGAAGGCATCCACTCATTTCTTAGTCGCTCGACCAGTACGTGCTATCTCTGTTTATCTTGCATCTGGTGGTTCTTGGTTTCATGTATGGATAATTATTAACTGATGAATTAGGATCATGCAAAGTGGTGTAAAATTGGAGTGATCATAATCATGGTGCATAAACTGTTATTGTTGGGTTAGAGATAGGTTATTCATGGCCCCATTGGTACATTGATAAGTACTCATAAAAGCATTGGGAATGTCAAATTGATTTTGTTTGGTGTGATTTCCATGATGATGTTGTTAGTCATGGGATGATGTTTAGAGTGCATGTGGATTGGTGATGAACTGTTTTGATTTATAAAATTGGAATGCAAAAATCGTTACCATCAATGTAGCCAAAATAAGCTAAATTGGTGGGGTCAAGTTTACGGAAATTAGGGAATGGGTGGGTCTGGTCAAATGTTTACAAGGGTTGCACATTATTGTGGGCTGTGCATTCTACTTGGGCCGTAAGCAGTGGGCCGATGTATAATTATATTAGCATAAGGTGTTAGATGTTATTTGTGAACATAAGTAAGTAAATTGTTAGATAAATTAAGAGACCATTAAATTGTAAGTTAGTGATGCAAACAGGGAACAAGGACTGGGTGGGCCGAAGTCCCATTACAATTGGGTTGATCAGATGTATGTGTTGTTTATTTTGTAATCTGTGTAATAAATGCAAAGGACACGTGTTTTATGTTTACATGAAACTGACTGATATTGGTAACCATTATTGAGAACATGAACATGTATTGAAACGGGCGTGAGATTTAACTGCTGGTTATGTGTTCGCTGTTTGTGTAACGTGAATGTGGAATACACGAATTATGTGCATATAATCTGATTACCATTGGTAACTATGCTAGGATTTGGTTGACCAACTGTAAACGTAAACAAAGTAACTAGTCATACCGAGCAAACCAAGGTGAGTTCACACACTTTCTACAAGGCATGGGATTCCCGGTGGTTTGGGAATGAGTTAATAAACTAAAGAGTAAATTACAAAGTTCGTCATTTATGTATGCTACTTATTACAAAGTATGTCCTTTATCTTTAATAAGCTCAGAAAACATACTCAATGTTTGTAAACCCTTACAAGTTATGTCCTTTAGTCATAACACAATTAGTTTTCATGGTTAAAGTTGACTAAGTCAACCCCACATAAGGGTATTTTAGTCATTTTATCCTAAATATTATAATAAATAATCATAAACCCAATAAATAAAATATATTTAGAATTATATATGTGTATATAGTTATAAATATATACAGATAATGTCCCTCTCTCTCTTTCTAATTATCCTACCCCCACAACCACAACCCACCTGCCACCGCCACCGCCACCACCACCGATCTGCCACCACCACCACTTCACCGGCAAACCCACCTGCACGAGCAGGTAACCTCGTTACGAGCAGGTAACCTCGTTGCCGTACGGACCATTATCACCTCTAATCTGCTGTCTGTTAACTCTAGGGATTAACCCGCCACCACCACCGATCTGCTTCCTGAGATAACACCACATGAATCAGAAAAAACGTATAAATCTTAAACGCATTCCGGTGCGAATTAACTCTATCAAGCACACCACCACCGTCACCACATCCACTCCCACTAGCAGGCGAAGCCGGAGCCCTAAAAAGCGAATCAATATTCGGAAGCAAAACACTAAAGTTCGACCGAAGACTCTCAACAATATTCAGCTTCGAACCAGGAGTTAGGTCACCAAAACACTTCACCAGTGAGTAAATCCTATCAAACACGTCTTGTTCTTCAACGCAAAACAGCTCTTTGTCCGATAAATCGAACGAAATGCCTGTAATTTGAAATATTTAGGGTTTTATTGTATAGATAATAGAAGAATTGAGATGTGAAGTGCGTGAATTGATGTACCTTTGACGAATTCTTAGAGATCTTAAGGACGGAGAGAGGAGATGCAGGTGGAGTGTTGGACGGAGAGAACAGAAGCATCATCGCCGGAATCTTGTTATTCTAAGGCGGCGAGATTTGGGGGAAATATGAACGTCGGAGACATGAGGGTTTTCCTGTGAGAGAGAAATGAGGTGTTTCTGTGTGAGCGTGTGTGATTTGAAATTCGGGGAGGTTGGGGGAGCGGGGTTTGCCGGTGAAGTGGTGGTGGTGGCAGATCGGTGGTGGTGGCGGTGGCAGCTGGGTTGTGGTTGTGGGGGTAGGATAATTAGAAAGAGAGAGAGGGACATTATCTTTATATATTTATAACTATATACACATATATAATTCTAAATATATTTTATTTATTGGGTTTATGATTATTTATTATAATATTTAGGATAAAATGACTAAAATACCCTTATGTGGGGTTGACTTAGTCAACTTTAACCATGAAAACTAATTGTGTTATGACTAAAGGACATAACTTGTAAGGGTTTACAAACATTGAGTATGTTTTCTGAGCTTATTAAAGATAAAGGACATACTTTGTAATAAGTAGCATACATAAAGGACGAACTTTGTAATTTACTCAATGGAACCTACATATCCTCCTTGGGTAGGATGCCACTATAAATCCTGCGATCTCCTTGGGTAGAACTACGTACGTTCGTCCTCATTGGGTAGGACAACAACCTTACAACTTACTAGACAAAACTCTATCATGAAGTCCCTCACTTTATATCGACTTAATCGCCGAGGCCGATGGCGAGCGGGTCATTAGTTAATAGCGCTATTAGGTTTGACAAACCTCACACCGTGTCATTCGAAGGGGCGTGTACTAATGGGTCATGGCAAACTGTCAATGATGATAGACATTGACGTAGGGCACAACTATTGTTCGTCAGTTGTCGATATGGTTACGGTCTAGTGGTTCACATGGGGAAGCCCCCCACTGATTACGGGTATGGCTTGGGAAATCAAGGTACGGGTTATGGTTTGGAAAAGAAGAAACTGGTTAAACATACTCTCAACTATGGGGTAACCCCCACGGCAAGTAAGCCAACTAAAGACAAACTATGTTTTCGTAAACAACTTAAAACGAACACCCAACTGTGAACTCGCTCAACTTTGTTGTTGATTCGTTGTTACATGCCTTGCAGGTCTTTAGGTGCATATTGAATGGAACTTGCTGTCTGGGAGGCTGGAGTGGTCATGGGTCGAGATACATGGAAACACAATACAATACAAATGGCTTTTACATGTGGTTTATAAACTCTTAACGAATGAATTATGCTTCCGCTGAAAACTGTGAAATATTGTAACGTTGTAACATTTATTGTTAATAAATGAAAGTTTTATTTAAAATTAACCATGAGTTCAATGTGATTGGTGGCTAAGATCCTGGTATGTCACGCGCCCCGCGGTATTTCCGCATGTGGTATTTTGGGGGTGTGACAGATTGGTATCAGAGCCATTGGTTATAGTGAACTTGGTTTTAAAAAGGGGGGAAAACGTTTTTATAAAACCAGACTATAACCGAACAGTTCTGAAAACGTGAATACGACCATGACACTCAGATCCAGATTGCAAGGTTCGTCTTTCTTACTTATTGCATGCATTACATGACTAGTACACATTTGTTTATGACGAAACATACGAACACACACTCGTCACTATAGCATGATGGCATGGATTGTTTGCTCACCTTATGATGCGTTGATAGTACACCATAGTTCTTGGATTTTTGCGATCCTATTACTTTGACGACCTCCGTTTGACATCTGAGTTTGAGGAACCATTTGACATGAGTTAGGAGGAACTGAGATGAGCATGCAAATCGCAATATTATTGTGGGTGCACACATAATAATAATGTGGGGTGCATGCGAGTCCCAGTGAGGCTTAACAAGTGAAAAAGGGGTTACGTTTTGTTATTTGATCAATGTGAAACATAACAAACCTATAGGGGTCATAGCAGTGATTGTCCCCTACTCGAACGTGAACTTTTCATTCCTCTCTGGATCCTTTCTAATCACGATGCTATCGAGTATTACCTGAACACCCATCTGAACCCTTAGCGAACCGTGTAGAATGTTATGTGCTTATACAAACGTCCCTGAGTTGGATGTCGCAACGTTGAATGGTCGATCGATACCTTTCTCACTCCTCGTTTGCTGGAACCCATGTATTGACGTCTTAGATCCCGAAGTGTGATCACTTCTACAACACTCCCGCAGCACACGGTGTATTACTCAAACAAATTGCAACATCGATGGACAGGAGGTTGAGCGTAGTACGTTACCGACCCTGACTACCGGCAACGAGCACCAGCGAATTGGCTTCAATCGAATCCTTAACCCCTGTCAGCGACTCATGGGAGTCAACACTTACGAATCAACCGAGACATAAGCAATGACAGTACTTGAAATCCTTGTAATGAAAACAGCAACACTGGAAATGATGCTCATGGAAGGACATTTAGGGTTGGCGTGGGCGACGCCAGGATGGTGGCAACTTGGAAGCTTGTACGGGTAGCTAATCGTTCCGTCTCTGTCCTGTTTAACCCTGATGCTTCTCGAAAGGCTGATGGAAAGTCAATCGAAGCATCATATGTTTGTAGGGATGCAAAATCAACCGTGTGGGACACGTTTTCGACGTTGATACTCTTTCTACTACCCATGATGGTGTTAATGCAGTAGTCAGTATGGGATGGTTAACCGGACATCGCGCGGTTATATCCTGTGAAGGGAAAGTTGTCGTCTGTCGTAAAGTATCCGAGTGGTGCAGAGGTTAACATCAATTCAGCAGTGAAGGCCAGAAGTGTCCACGGAAGGATTACTCCGCCGTGATAGCACACGTTACTGATGTCAGGACTAAGGAAAGGAGAATCGAGGATCCACCAATTGTTCGTGATTTCTCCCTAAGTACTACCAGAAGAACTGTCAGGTTTACCTTCACATCGTCAGGTGGAGTATCAGATCGGTATCATGCTAGAAGTAGCCATTGTTACTAGTATATCTTATTGTCTTACACCAGGAAGGTTGCATGAACTACCTAACCAACTTCAGGAATTAATGGACATGAGTTTCATCGGATCTAGCTTTTCGCTCTAGGGAGCCTCAGTTATACCAGTAAAGATAAGCCTTTTCGTATACGTACTGATTATCGAGAACTCAACAAGGTGACAGTCAGGAACCGTTTGGCTCGACTACGTATTGACAACCCTTCGATCAGTTGCGAGGAACCAAGTTCCATTCGAAGATTTGCTAGTGAACGAGCTATCGTCAGATGGAAGTCTAAGGGGAGAATGCCCTTACAACAACATGTCGAATGTAAGGCAGCCATTTCAACGTTATGCCACATGATCATTGAGTTGACCAACACACCAGCAGCTTCAGGGATTACATGAATCGACCGCATTTGTTGGCAACATTCTGAATACTGACCAGGAGAATGGAACGCCATGGGTGGCATTTGTATCTTATTTTAGAACTCCTGGGGAGGGGCCACTCCGCTCAAAGTCTTGTTAAACGTAGTTGTCTGGGTTCGAGAGGTACCTTTTGGATACATAATCAGCGAAGTAGAAATGCACGCGGATCTCGCTAAGATCCGTCTTGGTTGGAAAACTGATCGATACCAAAGGGTCCAACAAGGATACAATAATTTCTTGGTCTCGCTTGATTCAATCGTAGATAAATCGCATGACTTTCGAAGATCTCACAGCTTAAATCTCTTTGGCACAGCCGGGTGCTGTGTCCGTGGAAGACAGACAGGGGGACGTCTTAACAGCCTTTGAATCGTAACTCAGCAATACACAGGGCAACGTCTTTATCCAAAAGTACTAATGACTTAGTAGTATACCATGATGGTTTGAATCAGAGTCCCAGTCACACGCCGACGCAACACGAGAGAGTGATGACATACGTGAAAGAGTCGCAAAGAGGAACTGCGCAGCACACTCGACTGACGGTGAAAACCATAGCTTTGGGATTTTGGATGGAGGCATCACTTGGACGGTACCAGATACGTTATTTAGACCGATCACAAGGGCCTCCCATGTACCGATGTTCGAAAGAACTAAAGCATACAATGACATCGCTGGATGGAACCTCTGGATGAATACGACTATGAAACTTGAACGTGCACGAGCTTCGCAGCTCACTATTGACTCTAAATTACCTGACCAGACTCGCTCTGTTCAAACTGGAGAACTGATGGAAGAGGATTTTTAAGTTGAACCCATGCGGGGCATGGAGAAGCAACCTTTGACAGGTCGGACGATACTCGTTACCTCATAGAATGAATGTGGGTCTCATTATACGATAACTGTAGGGAACTCGTGTTGAGCAAAGCACACCAGCTTCAATATTCTAGTCGTCTGAGTTTTGATGAGAGACATCAGGATTTATAAACCTTGTACTAGTAATCGGGCATAAAGGCCCACCTAGCTAGGTATGGGAATGATGTTTGACTTGTGGGAAAGTCAAGGTGAAGTGTTAGCAACCAGAAACACCTATACGGAAAGCGAAAACAGACTGCCATGGATTTGGTCGCTAGTCTACTTACAACTCGAAACGGAAACAACATCACCTAGATGATCGTTGATTGTCTCACGCAACCCGCACACTTTCTAGCCATCAAGGAAACAGATAAGTTTTCTACACTAGCCGTCATCTACCTGAAAGAAGTGGTTGCTAGGCACGGGGTGCCAACTTCCATTATCTCTGATCGCGACCCACGGTTTGCATCTGATTTGTGGCAAGCGATGCACAAATCCTTTGGCTCACATCTAGACATGAGCTCAGCATATCATCCACAGACGGATGGGCAGACTGAACGCACCATCCAAACTCTTGAAGGCACATACTGCAAGAACGTGTCATCGATCTTGACAATGGCTGGGAACCACACCTACCTCGTTTAGAGTATTGATAGAACTCAATATTATGAGAAACAAACGTACCATAGTACTGATTACTCAGGACATGCAAACATTATTAAGGGTGTTTTGGTGATTGTTTGCATACTTTGCCAATTCGCGTCATCGACACAGAACTTTTGATGTAGCACGCACCCTAAAGTGAGATAACAACTTCCTACTGTAAGCATCGTCTCTGGTGTGGGACGAAACACTATTTTCCCGGTTTGGGAAATACATACGGTATCCCTAGCTTGGGACTACACGCGCATCCTTAGAAACATTTTCTGGGTATTGGGAACCACTACTATCCCTGGGTTGGGACTGCTTCATATTCCTGGATTGGAATACTACTATCCTTGGATTGGGGAGGAATACTTTTCAAACTAATAGTCCTGGAGAATACTTTTTGACGTATTGGTATAACTTCGATGATTAACTAATAAACTCAACCTTATCACTTTGTTGAGGGAATGGGTGAGACCATAACCCTTAAGCGTTGTAAGTTACCTATAGATCGAGTTCGTTGGAACTCACATCGTGACCCGGAGGTTTACTCGGGAGCGAGAAGAGCAGATGATGCACACGTATCCCAGTCGTTTAAGAACAAACTTTCAACCATCATTTTAGAACGTTGTAATTTAAATTTTCGGGACGAAAATTCTTTCAACTAGGGGATGATGTGACACCCAGCTTCCACAGGGTGAACACAAACCTCGTTAACTCAGCATTCACTTGGGTATGACGTTTAAAATTCCGAATAAACCAAGTGTCTCAAAAAATTCTCATACACTCATGACACAATATTCTTGAGCAAATAGATATAATTTATGTGAAATATCATGCTATGAGAAATATGTATAAACTATGTGAATTTTCATGATTTTGTGAATTACGTGACTTTATGTGCTATGTGGCTTACATGATTTGTTTTGTGAACTTTCTTTAAACTACGTGTATCTACGTATGACAATAGGGTATTAACAAATCTATAAATAGAGTGTATCAGATGACTTAGTTTAAATTTCGAGGACGAAATTCCTGTAACATGGGGAGAATGTGACAACCCGTACTCTCGACCCTAACCGTCGAGAGGAGGATATTTTATTATTATTCCAATCTATTATTATTATTATTATTATTATTATTATTATTATTATTATTATTATTATTATTATTATTATTATTATTATTATTATCGTTAATATTGTTATTTTGTTATTATTATTATTATCGTTTAAATAATGAGAACCGCGTCAAGAGAAACGTGTCGTTTAACGACTAGCCCGAGCCAAACATATGTAATATAATGCACACACGAGACCATTATATAAACCGTTTAAATGAAACACAAAAATTAACGGGTTTATACTCATGGGCTAGGCCCAACCTAACTCCACCACACCCTAAACTATACCCTACCCTATATATATAAACACCTTAATTCCTCACCCCTCATCCTCTACTCAAAACAAACCCTAAAAAAAATAACAACAAACGGCTGCACACCCCTGTTCTCTGCAAGTTAGGTCGCCAGGGCAGCTACTTCTCCGGCCGACGTTCCGGCAAGACACTCGCACCCCTGAAGCCCTCTCGCCTCGTTGCACCGACTTACACCCTCAATTGGTGAAGATACATATCCGAGACCGGACATGATCCTTGGGACGAACCGGACTCCACTAGAACGGGCATCTAAAATATGTCCGCTCCTTATCAAGTACCTCCGAAGACGAACCTCCATTCAAGTGCGTCTGGACGGATGACGTCATCTCAGTTGACTATTATAAATACCCCGTCAAGTACAAAGGCCAAGTACGATTTTCTGAACCTTCGTCCTTACTTTCTCTCCCTATTTTCTCTCTCTACCAATACTTATCCTCACGCCGGAGGGTGGTCGCAGAGGGGCCCTCCCATCTCTGCGGCAAGCCTAACGGTTTTCTGTTTTGCAGGACTGTTCTTCAAGCCCTCTTACAAGATCCAAACCCTCGTTTACAGGCTTCGGCCTAAACACGATTCTTTGGTTCTTCAATTGGCCAGCACCGTACCGTCATCACCCACCCCTTCTCGTGCTCAGATAAACAAACGGCCGGCCACATTCACCTGGTGGCGATACACTGTGGCAAGACGAAGAGAGAGAGAGATTTGTAGAGCGAGAGATCGGGAGGGAGAGTGAAGTCAGCGACGGGCGTTTACAGCGGAGTCCCGGCGATGGACGGAGGTGGTCGTTCGAGTTGTCGGGTGTCTCGGGCTGAAGGGAGAAGAAGTGAAGGGGAGTACCGACGGTTGACGACAGGCGCAGCGACGGCGGCGGCGGACCGCCGGAGTTCCAAGTCAGGCCATAGCGATGGCAGAAGGCATCCACTCATTTCTTAGTCGCTCGACCAGTACGTGCTATCTCTGTTTATCTTGCATCTGGTGGTTCTTGGTTTCATGTATGGATAATTATTAACTGATGAATTAGGATCATGCAAAGTGGTGTAAAATTGGAGTGATCATAATCATGGTGCATAAACTGTTATTGTTGGGTTAGAGATAGGTTATTCATGGCCCCATTGGTACATTGATAAGTACTCATAAAAGCATTGGGAATGTCAAATTGATTTTGTTTGGTGTGATTTCCATGATGATGTTGTTAGTCATGGGATGATGTTTAGAGTGCATGTGGATTGGTGATGAACTGTTTTGATTTATAAAATTGGAATGCAAAAATCGTTACCATCAATGTAGCCAAAATAAGCTAAATTGGTGGGGTCAAGTTTACGGAAATTAGGGAATGGGTGGGTCTGGTCAAATGTTTACAAGGGTTGCACATAATTGTGGGCTGTGCATTCTACTTGGGCCGTAAGCAGTGGGCCGATGTATAATTATATTAGCATAAGGTGTTAGATGTTATTTGTGAACATAAGTAAGTAAATTGTTGAGATAAATTAAGAGACCATTAAATTGTAAGTTAGTGATGCAAACAGGGAACAAGGACTGGGTGGGCCGAAGTCCCATTACAATTGGGGTTGATCAGATGTATGTGTTGTTTATTTTGTAATCTGTGTAATAAATGCAAAGGACACGTGCTTTATGTTTACATGAAACTGACTGATATTGGTAACCATTATTGAGAACATGAACATGTATTGAAACGGGCGTGAGATTTAACTGCTGGTTATGTGTTCGCTGTTTGTGTAATGTGAATGTGGATTACACGAATTATGTGCATATAATCTGATTACCATTGGTAACTATGCTAGGATTTGGTTGACCAACTGTAAACGTAAACAAAGTAACTAGTCATACCGAGCAAACCAATGTGAGTTCACACACTTTCTACAAGGCATGGGATTCCCGGTGGTTTGGGAATGGGTTAATAAACTAAAACGGAACCTACATATCCTCCTTGGGTAGCATATGTACGGCCATCCTCCTTGGGTAGAATGCCACTATAAATCCTGCGTATTCTCCTTGGGTAGAACTACGTACGTTCGTCCTCCTTGGGTAGGACAACAACCTTACAACTTACTAGACAAAACTCTATCATGAAGTCCCTCACTTTATATCGACTTAATCGCCGAGGCCGATGGCGAGCGGGTCATTAGTTGATAGCGCTATTAGGTTTGACAAACCTCACACCGTGTCGTTCAAACGGGCGTGTACTAATGGATCATGGAAAACTGTCAATGATGACAGACATTGACGTAGGGCACAACTATTGTTCGTCAGTTGTCGATATGGTAACGGTGTAGTGGTTCACATGGGGAAGCCCCCCACTGATTACGGGTATGGTTTGGGAAATCAAGGTACGGGTTATGGTTTGGAAAAGAAGAAACTGGTTAAACATACTTTCAACTATGGGGTAACCCCCACGGCAAGTAAGCCAACTAAAGAAAAACTATGTTTTCGTAAACAACTTAAAATGAACACCCAACTGTGAACTCGCTCAACTTTGTTGTTGATTCGTTGTTACATGCCTTGCAGGTCTTTAGGTGCATATTGAATGGAACTTGCTGTCTGGGAGGCTAGAGTGGTCATGGGTCGAGATATACATGGAAACACAATACAATACAAATGGCTTTTACATGTGGTTTATAAACTCTTAACGAATGAATTATGCTTCCGCTGAAAACTGTGAAATATTGTAACGTTGTAACATTTATTGTTAATAAATGAAAGTTTTATTTAAAATTACCCATGAGTTCAATGTGATTGGTGGCTAAGATCCTGGTATGTCACGCGCCCCGCGGTATTTCTGCATGTGGTATTTTGGGGGTGTGACAGCTCGAGCTCGGGCTTGATAAACAAACGAGCTTTGTTTTGAGGCTCAAGATCGGCTCAGGCTCGATAAGGCTCGGCTCGTTTCGAGCTTTTTCTTGAGCCGATCTCGAGTAGCTCGTGAGCCGCTCGGCTCGTTTGAACCCCTAGTTGGGGTGTTCACGGTTCGGTTCAAAACCATGAAACCGTCCAAACTGGTCATCTGTTTGGTTCAAGGTCGTTTTTTGTTTTAACTTTCGAATGGTCGGTTTCAAAATTTTCAAACTGTAATGAACGGTTGGTTTATGGTTTAAATTGAAAACCGACCTTTTAAAACCAAACGAGACCATAAAATTTGTAGATACATTTTAATTTTAAATATACACTTGTTTTAGATACATTTGATCATTTATTTCTTTGTAATTAGTCTTGAATAAAATAAAACTCTACTAAATAATTGAATTAAAACAGCTATGCTAATACATATCAGATTAAGGCCTTAATCCTATGGACGATCCTTATGAGTTGTTACCTGCTCCAACCCCCTCTAAGAAACCATACAGGCATCCTAGTTATTACAAATCCATGTATGAGGTTGTAGTAGTAGTGTCACACCCCCAAAATACCACTTGCGGAAAACACCGCGGGCGTGTGACGTACCAGGATCTTAGCCACCAATCACATTGAACTCATAAATATATTTAAATAAAACTTTCATTCATTAATATAAAGTGTTACAAACGTTACATATCATTCATTGTATTCAGCGGAAGCATAACTCATTTGTTAAGTGTTTCGTAAACCATGTGTACATAAACCATTAAGCTTGTAATAGGATTCCATGTATCTCGACCCATGACCACTCCAGCCTCCCAGACAGCAAGTTCCAAATGATATAAGACTATAGACCTGCAAGCATGCAGACAAGTGTGTCAGACGACGCTGGTGAGTTCAAAGTTTTGTTAACGTGTTTAGATACCAGTTACCAAATTAAAACGTTTCACAGCTTTGATTTGATGTTGTTATTAACTCGAATACCGCTGATGGCTACAAGATGTTTTTGCCCAACCCCAATGTCTCTATCAAAACATTGGTCAAGTGGTCAAGGAAATTAGTTCACGCCCGTCCTCCCCGGTACGGTGTGAGGGTGCCAAACCTAATAGCGCTATCAACTAAATACCTCGTTGCCTCCCTGGCAACTATCGGTAGATGTAAGGGGTCTTATATGATAAAAATGAGTGTAATAACCAACATCACACAACCCGACGTTCCTCCCCAAAACAATTACCAGATATCCCTCCGCGGGATGCATGCTTGGAAAAAGAGCAGTGAACTCACCTTGGTTTGCTCGGTATGTTACGTTACATTACCCGTTTTCCAGTTAGCCAACCAAACCCTACCGTAGTTACCAAAGACAGTCAGTTTCATAAATGCATAGATCACATACTCCCTGCACACATTACACTAGTAATATACCAGCAATGCACCTAATATGATTCTATTCATAACAGTTAATTATGCACCTCTCAGTTCATTATCAACCCATAGAAAGTAACCGATTCACTTGCGCCTAATTCGCATAATTAACATCTTACAATTCATGCACATGATCTCATGATAACTATAGTCATTCAGTACACGTACCGGTTCATAAAACAGCTTCACAATTTCAATTGACATCATGGAATGGCACATCATAAAGTTAGTCACATGTTATAGTTACACTAACTGCTTGATATAGTTTTCATACAAGACATGGCCCATCTATATTCGGCCCAAATGAGTTTACCCAAAACTATACATAAATTAATTGGATCAAGATAATGGCCAGCACACTAGATTTAATCACACATGAGTCTGACACTTGATGTCATGAATTGACATAATAAGGAACAAATTGTTTGACAATTAAATGCATTCAGATGACTCTTATAATCATGGCCGACACCATATTCAAATATTATCTTATTGGACCAAACAAATCTTTTGGATATTACATGTGCCGTCAATTTAGATTCCGTCCACTGTGCCCAAGCGACGAAACTTCCTAGGTTTCGTCGAGTTCTAAGTGTGGCGAAACTTACATGTTTCGTCGAGCTCTATGAGTGGCGAAACATACATGTTTCGTCTCCCATCATCGGTTGTTGAAACAGTTGCAGATCCACGAGGTCATAGTTTCATCAACATCAATCAACATCCTACTAGAAATCAGATCTATACGTGTCTTAATATAGTAAACCTAGCACACCGATTTCAATCATCATGATCACATCCAATCTACATTAACCAGGAAATCATCAGGCAACTCTTATTTGTTAATCATTAATCCGATCAGTTATTAATCCGATCAGTTATTCCTCATGATTCATCTTATAAGTATATCATAACAGTACATGCATTCATAACTAACAGAAAACCACAAGTATAATACAGTCATTAACCGCAAGAAATCAAATCCACACAGGCTATCATACTAACCGAGAGTCTGTACGCTGTGTCACACCCTGGCTTTGCGGAAGCGTGGTTAACTTTGGTGTGACTTCTTAATACCATAGCTTAATCATAACAAAGCTATATGAATTTAAAAACCATGCAAGTCATCCATTAAGTTTGAAAATAACATACAATACCATTGTTTGACGAGAACATACTCCAACAACAATAACCTTGTTCAAAAGACATAACAACTTATAACATAAACATGAACGTGATTTAGGGACTGTGTCTTGTCCAGGTAGGAGACACATCCCCTAAACCCTGATGACTTCATGACAATATGCAGCGGAAAACGTTCCATACCGTGCCAGATCCGTTTAATTTCCTGAAATACATGTGAGTTGAAAAATCAACAATAATGTTGAGCGAGTTCATGTGTAAGTGAGTATGTAAAACACTTGTGAGTAATAAAATAGTTGTGGTATGTAGCAGTGTAAGAGGACTTGTGATCACCAATGGTTTGCAAGGCCACTGACATATGTGAAGTGCAAATAGGGAGACTCAAACCTAGTAGATTTCGCCACGGCAAAGTATGTGGACAAAGTCACCCCACGGTCCGTTTCTAGTTTGGCCGGGGGCTGGGCTCGCTACACCCAGATAGATCTACCGCTCCTGTCCCTCGGTCCCTCCATGAGGACTAATGGCCCCATGTTGTTCCTATCCACTCACATGATCGTATAACACCTCCTTACGTTAAACATACCGTTGTAAAGTACTCGTAAATCATAGTAACATGTATTTCACCCCCGGAGTTAAGTAAACTGAAAACAGTTAGAGAAAAGGGGGACATGAACTCACAGTGAATGCGTATCTCTATCAAGCGTCTCCAATACAGTAAGCTGTGCAACGACCTACAAGTGCTAATTCTATTAGACGGACGGCCGTGCTTTAGCTTTACAGTTTATGTTTGCGGGAAATAGTTAGACAACTATTTCGTGTTACATTTTGTATAGACTTGGTAGTTATTTTTCCTTCCCAAGGATGGGGGATACAATACATGTGCGTAAGTTACGTTTTTATCAATCTTGTGGTAATGTAATTACCGGTGTAACTTATATGTTTGTGGAAGCGTTCGTAAAGTTTTGGAATCATTAACGCTTGTAAATATTATCTTCACTCTAAAATAATATTTATGTATTTCACAAAATAATCATAAACAGTGTTGTGACAAATATATTTATCACGTTAATCTTTGTGAAAACCCCACCTCCGAATATTTAGTAAAATATAGTGCCGGCGAAATTTATGTTTTGAAAATATGTCCAAAAATAGTTCTAACACTTGTTGTGTAAATAAGCCTAAGTGTTAGGTTTTTAGAAAATTTCGCCAGAGTTTCCTCTGTAACTGGAGGTGGCCACGCTTTCAAGCGTATCATTTTCTTTTAACAAATCAATTCAACAACTTCTTTATTCAATCAAACAATTTCCGACACATCAAACTAGTCGACAAGTATGTAAATTTGCATAATCGCATGAACTTGTAGTTTTTCCCGCATCTATAGTGTAAATCCCCTTTATATATGTAGACCTTTATATAAAGTAACTTCAATCTTGTAAAAACCTCGTGTTTAGAGAAATCCGTCTTTACATCTTCTAGTCACTTTTCCCAAAAATAGTTATTTGTCGGATCTTTTCATTTCACAAGTGTCTACACACTTGTGGTTTATAAAATCATGTTTGTTAGTGTAAGATCCCTTCTTTAAAATACATGATTTCTTAAATGTGTGGTCCTTCAAAAATACCACTTGCGGATACGTAGATCCGCTAGTTTTAAACACCATTTTACCGGTTAAACCACTTTTACACAAGTAAAATATTTTTACACAAGTTCATGTATCTTGTGTGGTAGAGTTTCGCCTTTAACCCTTGTATTTAGTCAAAAACGAGCTTATGTGAAGATACATGATCTTACGAAGTCGGGTTAAACGGAGATCCGAGCTACCACATCATAGATCGGGTCTCAATAATCACATATTTCAAGTCCTACGACTTTTACACAAGTTATATGCTATTAACCACCACTTTTATAGTTTTTACTAGACTTTTGATCATCATCTTTCATTTTAACGAGATTCAACCGACAATATTCCTTTTACCCACTTTAGATAAGTGTAAAAACAAGTTTTAAATGGTATACCTCTAGCTCGGGGCTAGGGAAGAATCGTGATGAAAAACGCGTGGATAAAAGCTAACGGAAGTGGTCCTTCGCGTTCCGAGTGCACCAAAGCTCCTAATATGCGACCTTTGACGTGTGTATGATCTTGGAATGATGAAGACAAGAACCGAAAGTATGATGGTGGGTGAGGGGAGTTCGGCCGAGAGTAGAAAGGGCAAGAGAGAGTGTTGAAGTGTGGTGAGTTTATGTGTGAAAGATCTTGTAGGTTAAGGGTGATACTTATAGATAATCTCAAGGTGTTTAACCAATGGTTATTGTGTCAAGAAGATACTAAGCAAGATGGATTAAAAAAATAAATCAAGTACCAAGTATGTCCCCTAGTGGGGAACGGTTTTGAATGGGGGGGGGGGGTTTCCCTAACCGATTCCAACTAAATAGTTGGTGTTTAGTTATGATAAACCAAGTTAGGTTAAGGGTTAAACTCCGTTAGTTATGTACAATGTGTTATGACGGGTGTTAGGGTAATCAGAGACCCTAACTGGTTCAGAAAAATATAATTAGTGAAAATAGTAATATTTTCATGTTCCGGGTAAAGTCCGGGTGTTCGGTTGGATAGTAATCCGTTAAAGCATCACAAAAGGCTTTAAAGTGTCGTTATTGTTGTTTTTAGTGACACATTTTGTTTCCAACACTTTAGAAAGTGTCTAGCGTTATTTTCTCATGTTCTGGCACTTTATTAGTCAGCTAGAAGCTGGTTTATTTATTAAAGTGCTGTGTTTGGTACTTAAAGTACGTTTTAGGCACATCCGAATCAGTGTATCTTATTCCTAGAGACGCGGTACCACAACCCTTATATCCCTACACTCACTACCAGTGTAGCCAAAATATTTGAGGCTCTTAACAGGCCTTAGAGGCAGTGTCTGCCTGATGCTGGTCATATCAGCATGTTTGCCGTGTATCCGTTTAGTGCTACTGTGCTTTTAGTGCATCAAGTTTGTCACTAGTGTTCAGTATGTAATTAATGTAGTGACAGCAAATAAAGTATGATGCAAGTAAGTGCATGTATCAGTATGCAGGTAGCAGTTTATCAGCTAGTTCAAACAAGCACAGTAATCAAGTAGTAATTAATCATTAATTAAGTTGTACGGATACCTGGTTTAGTGCGGGTTGTCACATTCTCCCCCCGTTAAATAAATTTCGTCCCGAAATTTAAGTTCTGCTTGTAGATGCAGAGTTCTTAGGAAATAGGTGGGGGTATTTCTCTTTCATCCGGTCTTCACATTCCCAGGTGTATTCAGGACCATGTCTGGCATTCCAACGAACCTTGACGAGCTTGACACTGCTCCGGCGGGTCTTGTTAACTTTCCAATCCGTGACCTCAACAGGTTCTTCAACGAAGTGGAGCGTGTCGTCAATATGAATCTCGTCGATAGGAATGGCAACGTCAATTTGAGTTGGACTTTTCTTTAGATTGGATACATGAAATGTATCGTGAACACCATTTAGTTCAGCAGGTAGGTCCAACTTGTATGCTACTGTCCCAATTCTTTCCAGAATTCTGAAAGGACCAATGTAGCGTGGATTTAACTTTCCACGCTTTCCAAAGCGCGCCACCCCTTTCCAGGGTGATACCTTCAGTAAAACCATTTCTCCAACTTGAAAATCCACATGTTTTCGGTTTGGATCCGCATAGGCCTTTTGTCTGTGGCGAGCTGCTTCGATGCGTTTAAGAATTTGCGCGATCTTGTCTGTCGTCTCTTGGACGATATCGGGACCAGCAAGCTGCCTATCACCCGCGTCAGACCAACATAGTGGTGATCGGCACTTGCGTCCGTATAGGGCCTCAAATGGCGCGACACCAATACTGGTGTGGTAGCTGTTGTTGTATGAAAATTCGACCAAAGGTAAGTGTTTATCCCAGCTACCGCCTAAATCCATAACACATGCTCTCAGCATGTCTTCCAAAGTCTGTATCGTTCGCTCGCTCTGGCCGTCAGTTTGCGGATGGAACGCAGTGCTCAGATTCAATTGTGAGCCAAAAGATTCTTGGAAGGATTGCCATATCCTTGACACAAACCTTCCGTCTCTATCAGAGATGATCGAGAGAGGTACTCCATGACGTGCGACGATCTCTCTCATGTATATTTCCGCAAGTTTGCTCGTGCTATCTTTCTCTTTGATTGGCAGAAAGTGTGTGGATTTTGTTAGGCAGTCAACAATCACCCAAATCATATCATGGCCTCTTGGCGTTCTTGGCAATTTTGTAACAAAATCCATTGAGATTTGTTCCCATTTCCACTTGGGAATCTCAGGTTGTTGCAGAAGTCCCGAAGGCTTCTGGTATTCTGCCTTGACCTTAGCGCACGTTAAACATTTGCTCACGTAGACAGCAACGTTGCCTTTCATCCTAGGCCACCAATAGTAATCCTTGAGATCTTGATACATCTTATCCGATCCAGGGTGGATAGAGTACCGTGACTTGTGCGCTTCGTCAAAAATAACTTTCCTTAAATCTCCAAACAAAGGAACCCAAATCCTTTTCTCAAAACATAATGTTCCTTCCTCGTTTGGTACCAAAAGCTTCTCCATTCCACGGAGATATTCTTCCTCAAGGTTTCCCTCCTTGAGAGCTTCCTTTTGTGCAGCACGAATGCGCAAGGAAAGATCGGTTCGTATAATCATTTCCAAAGCTCTAACCCTTATGGGCTTGATTCTTTCTTTACGACTTAGGGCATCGGCAACTACATTCGCCTTCCCTGGGTGATACTTTATCTCGCAGTCGTAATCGTTCAACAATTCAACCCATCGTCTTTGCCTCATATTCAACTCCTTCTGGTTGAATATGTGCTGTAGGCTTTTGTGATCCGTGAAGATTGTGCACTTCGTACCATACAGGTAGTGTCTCCAGATCTTTAAAGCGAAAACCACTGCGCCAAGCTCTAAATCGTGTGTGGTATAATTCTTTTCGTGCACTTTCAGTTGGCGTGATGCGTAAGCAATGACCTTTTGGCGTTGCATCAACACACAACCCAATCCTTGACGCGATGCGTCGCAGTATACCACAAAGTCATCAGTACCTTCTGGTAGAGCTAAGATTGGCGCGTTACAAAGCTTATCCTTCAATATCTGAAACGCTTCGTCCTGTTTGATTCCCCAATCAAACGTCTTGTCCTTCTGCGTGAGGAGCGTCAAAGGTTGAGCGACTTTCGAGAAATCCTCGATGAACCTTCGATAGTAGCCAGCCAACCCCAAGAATTGTCGAATCTCGGTTGGCGTTGTAGGCGTTTCCCAATTTTTGATTGCCTCGATCTTTGTGGGATCAGCATGAATTCCATCCCCATTAACCACATGTCCGAGAAACTGGACTTCGCGTAGCCAAAACTCGCACTTGGAGAATTTGGCGTACAGCTGTTCCTTCTTTAGCAGCTCCAATATGGTTCTAAGATGTTGCTCGTGTTCAGCCTTCGTCTTTGAATAAATCAAGATGTCGTCGATGAATACAATCACGAACTTGTCTAAGTATGGCTTGCAAACCCTATTCATCAAGTCCATAAAGACTGCAGGTGCGTTCGTCAAACCAAATGGCATAACGAGGAACTCGTAGTGTCCATAGCGAGTTCGGAAGGCTGTTTTCGGGATACTTTCCTCCTGTATCCTTAATTGATGGTATCCAGATCGAAGATCGATCTTAGAGTAAAAGCTTGAGCCTTGAAGTTGATCGAACAGATCGTCGATTCTAGGCAGAGGATACCTGTTCTTGATCGTCAGCTTGTTCAATTCTCTGTAGTCAATACACATGCGGAAACTTCCGTCCTTCTTCTTGACAAACAAGACCGGAGCTCCCCAAGGCGAGAAGCTTGGTCGGATAAAACCCTTGTCTAACAACTCTTGAAGTTGCGTCGACAATTCCTGCATTTCAGACGGAGCAAGTCTGTACGGTGCCTTAGCCACAGGCGCGGCGCCTGGAACTAAGTCAATGTGAAACTCCACTTGCCTCTGAGGTGGCAGTCCGGGTAAGTCTTCTGGGAAGACTTCGGGATACTCCCTTACGACAGGGATGTCTTCGATCCTTGGCTCGGCAACCTTCTTGTCCACGATGTGCGCCAGAAAAGCAACACATCCCTTCTGCAAACACTTCCTTGCTTTCAAACAGCTGATAATCCGCAACGGCGTCTCACGCTTCTCTCCATGAACAACAATGGTCTCACCATCCTCGGTTGGAATACGAACAACCTTTTCGTGGCAAACTATCTCAGCTTTATTGCCCGATAACCAATCCATTCCTACTACCACGTCGAAACTTCCCAATTGGACTGGTAGTAGATCCAAAGCAAACTCACGTTCTCCTAATTCAATCACACAACCTCTGATAACATCATTGGCTTCTACCAACTTTCCATTAGCCAATTCGATTGCGTAGGGAATATCTAACTTATTAGCGGCTAGCCCAAGTATTTTCTTAAATTCTAGTGATACGAAGCTATAGTCGGCACCAGTATCAAACAGAACAGATGCATAGCGTTGATTTACAGGGAACGTACCAGTGACAACGTTGGGATCCTGGCGTGCTTCCCGTGCACCGATCTGGAACACCCTTCCACGGGCTTGGTTCAATCCCGGGCAATCCTTCTTGAAGTGCCCAACGTCACCGCAATGAAAACATCCTAATCCTTTTCCACTTCCCGCACCATCCCCAACTGGCGGGTTGTTTTGATTGGCAGTTCCGGCTTGGTTTGCATTGTAGCCTCGATTATTCCCTTGTGGGCGATTTCCCAAACCACCACGATTATCGTTTCTATTCATATATCCTCCCTGGCCTCCCCGGCCCGCACTAGCCCAACATGATTCCTTTGAGTGGCCCGGTTTTCCACAAGATTCACAAACTCTCACGTTACAATGGCCAGTATGGTGGCGTTGGCAGTTGTTGCATTTGGGCTGGGTGCCCTGGTACCCTTTTCCTTTCTTGGTACTGCCAGCTGATTTTCCTTTCTTTACTGCCATACTGACGCCTTGCTTGAAGTTTGAAAACTTCCTTTTGTTATCTCCTGAGGACTCAACGTGAGTCTCTGACTTCTTCGCCTTAACTTCATCAAACTTGTTTAAACGAATTGCCTCCTCGGTGAGAGCCACGCTCAAATCAATGGCTTCCGTGATAGTTGCTGGTTTGGAGGAGGTTACCATGCTAATGATTTGAGGAGCTAATCCCCAAATGAAGCGCTCAATCCGCTTGTATTCAGGCGTGACCATATAAGGAACCACTTGAGATAGGTCATGAAACCTCTGAACGTACTCTGCTACCTTCGGACCGTCCATTTTTAGGTGCCAGAACTCGGTCTCCAATCGCTGAATTTCTGCGCGGGAACAGTACTTCTTGCGCATAAGCTCTTTCAGCTCTGCCCAGGTCAGTGCGTAGGCGGCAGCTTCGCCTAGCGTCTGGACTTGTAAGTTCCACCAAGATAGGGCTCCGTCTAGAAACAGCCCTGAGATGTAAGTGACCTGCTGGTCGAGCGCACATTTGCTCATGCGGATGGTGGAATCAGTCTTCTCGGCCCAACGAGTAAAAGCGATAGCGCCTCCGGTGCCATCGAAGTTGGTGGGCTTGCAGTCTAAGAACTGCTTGTATGTGCACCCTGCACATTCATTGCAACATGTGATAGATATTAGCTTTCTTGCTAAGGAAATCCGTTTAGGTCATGGTATGTCTTAATGACTTAAATATTACCATGTGGTGGATTATTGTTGCCCTGGTTAATACTTCCGCTCGTTCCGGGCTGGGATGCTGCATACTGTGCTATGGCAGCGGCAATGATTTGTTGTAGTTCTGCCTCGTTAGTGGGCATGCGCGTCTCGCGTCTGGGCGGCATCTTCTAAAAGATGTTTCACATAGGTTAGGTCATAGCAAATGAAGTGTACGTATGTATTCAACAATACCAACACATAACATCTCATGTTATCAACAAATCAATCACATAACCTCTTATGTTATAGGGCATAAACAATTGATTGAACATCGCATGTGATGAGAATATTGCGATTGTACTGCCACAATTCGAGATCACAATGTAAAGCTTACAATTACACTACTATATCATACTACATCAATGACTTAGTAGGGGACGACCCTAGACAAGTCGTGCGATCGCTGGTCATGTTCAGGAGTCTCTGGTTCGTCCTTTCTCAAATTTCAGGACTCCACGTCAAGTTTCTGAATTTCTGTCCTAAAACAACATTTCTTCTCAATCGTTTCCTTGAGCTCGCCCCAGCTCAGTGTATAAGCAGCGTCTGTGCCAAGGGTCTGAACCTGGAGGTTCCATTAAGAGAGTGTGCCTTCTAGAAATATCCCTGAGATGTAGGTAACACTCTGTTGGGGCGAACAGTTACTCATTCTTAGAGTGGAGTCGATCTTTTGGACCAACGAACAAATGCAACGGTGCCTCCGGTTCTGACAAAGTTCAAAGGCTTGCAGTTCAGGAACTGTTTATAGGTGCAGCCAGTTGGAGGGTTATCTCCAGTAATGCCATCGTTGTACTTAGAGTGGAGGGCTTCATGTCGTGCATTTATCTGTGACATGCGTTCTTGCAGCTCGGCTTCTGTCCTTGGCAGTGTACTGGTGTTTGTGTCACGCCTGGGTGACATTCCCTTTTTTGTCGAAATAGCGTGAAGCGGGTTGGACAATGTTTCAATTGTATATGGGGTATATATATAGCAACGTAAGCCATCATGTAATCACCCCATTTCACACGCAAATATACTCACTGTATAAGTGGGGAAATAAATTCCTGAGCCTTCACATAGGCTTGTCAATTTGGCTTGTTGCTTGTAATAGAATGAACTCGAGGCTACATCGCCTAGGTCATTTGTGTTTAGGTTATTTTCTGCTGCATTGGTTATCATTAGCTTGGCCTGCAGAGTCCACCAGGATTCCTGTGCACTACAAATCGTTATTACGTGGGCCCCCGTAATAATAAATTGTCTTGCACAGTTACCCCAAATTTTCTCTCATCCAAGCAGATGATCAATCAAGGAGCAACAGCCGGTGCATTGGCATGAACAAGGTCATACTCCAATGCGGGGTCAGGAGCAATGCCTGGCTCAGGGGCCACGGCTAGCTTCGAATCGAAAGCTCCATCTCAAAATCAGCTGGATCAACAATCACAGGGGTTACAGGATCCCCCAAGGGCTGGTCTGAGTGCATGAACTCAATGTCATGGTCTGGATCACACCAGGCGGAAAAACAGGATTGTCCTCAATATCGCGATCATACTCAAAATTGTGTGCGGGATCCGGTGCAGCTAATGGTGCCCTATCAGGGTTGGCGTCGTGTAAGTAGTGCTGCATTCCCTGTATGTGCGAAGATGCGGATGTTAGAAACTCAAATGAGTCTGGGATAGGGGAATGGACATGAGTTTCCCCTACGGAGCGTCCGCATGCAGTAGTCTAATACCAGCAGCAATAGGGCCTCGCCCTCAAGTGGGTCCTCCTCTTAGTAGTTCGACATCGTCTTCAGAGACAACGTCGGGGGCATATCAACAACGAGATAAGCGGCAGGGGGCAAATTCCCAACAAGGTAGCCATTAGTAGGCTCTGCTACGACTTTAGGCAGTGCACACAGGGCTGAAAGTCGTCATTGTCTGTGCCGGTAGTATCAGAAATGTACACCTCGTGCTTCGATGAACTATGTCGTCTGATACTATGGTCTTGGGATTTGTAGTGTCCATCTTTCTGGTATATGCTGAAAGCATGATGTTTGTAACACAAACGCATATACGTATAATATTCAATCACATAATCATATAATCACATAAGTCTCCAAGTAAGATATCACATAATTCTCCTAGTCCCACTAGCCAACACTCCTAGTCCCACTAGCCAACTCTTCTAGTCCCACTAGCCAACACTTCTAGTCCCACTAGCCAACACTTCTAGTCCCACTAGCCAACACTTCTAGTCCCACTAGCCAACACTTCTAGTCCCACTAGCCTCCTACCTCAGCCTCCCAGACTGAGCCTAGAATAACGAATAAAATGTGCTCAACATTTGTTTGTAAAAAGTTGTGGATCTGGACTTAAGTGGTATGCAGAAAAATGTTTTCGTGAGAGCCCTAGTGATCATAGTCTAGACTCGAGAAAGAATCCTAGTTCGCTATGATCAGAGCTCTGATACCAAGCTGTCACACCCTGGCTTTGCGGAAGCGTGGTTAACTTTGGTGTGACTTCTTAATACCATAGCTTAATCATAACAAAGCTATATGAATTTAAAAACCATGCAAGTCATCCATTAAGTTTGAAAATAACATACAATACCATTGTTTGACGAGAACATACTCCAACAACAATAACCTTGTTCAAAAGACATAACAACTTATAACATAAACATGAACGTGATTTAGGGACTGTGTCTTGTCCAGGTAAGAGACACATCCCCTAAACCCTGATGACTTCATGACAATATGCAGCGGAAAACATTCCATACCGTGCCAGATCCGTTTAATTTCCTGAAATACATGTGAGTTGAAAAATCAACAATAATGTTGAGCGAGTTCATGTGTAAGTGAGTATGTAAAACACTTGTGAGTAATAAAATAGTTGTGGTATGTAGCAGTGTAAGAGGACTTGTGATCACCAATGGTTTGCAAGGCCACTGACATATGTGAAGTGCAAATAGGGAGACTCAAACCTAGCAGATTTCGCCACGGCAAAGTATGTGGACAAAGTCACCCCACGGTCCGTTTCTAGTTTGGCCGGGGGCTGGGCTCGCTACACCCAGATAGATCTACCGCTCCTGTCCCTCGGTCCCTCCATGAGGACTAATGGCCCCATGTTGTTCCTATCCACTCACATGATCGTATAACACCTCCTTACGTTAAACATACCGTTGTAAAGTACTCGTAAATCATAGTAACATGTATTTCACCCCCGCAGTTAAGTAAACTGAAAACAGTTAGAGAAAAGGGGGACATGAACTCACAGTGAATGCGTATCTCTATCAAGCGTCTCCAATACAGTAAGCTGTGCAACGACCTACAAGTGCTAATTCTATTAGACGGACGGCCGTGCTTTAGCTTTACAGTTTATGTTTGCGGGAAATAGTTAGACAACTATTTCGTGTTACATTTTGTATAGACTTGGTAGTTATTTTTCCTTCCCAAGGATGGGGGATACAATACATGTGCGTAAGTTACGTTTTTATCAATCTTGTGGTAATGTAATTACCGGTGTAACTTATATGTTTGTGGAAGCGTTCGTAAAGTTTTGGAATCATTAACGCTTGTAAATATTATCTTCACTCTAAAATAATATTTATGTATTTCACAAAATAATCATAAACAGTGTTGTGACAAATATATTTATCACGTTAATCTTTGTGAAAACCCCACCTCCGAATATTTAGTAAAATATAGTGCCGGCGAAATTTATGTTTTGAAAATATGTCCAAAAATAGTTCTAACACTTGTTGTGTAAATAAGCCTAAGTGTTAGGTTTTTAGAAAATTTCGCCAGAGTTTCCTCTGTAACTGGAGGTGGCCACGCTTTCAAGCGTATCATTTTCTTTTAACAAATCAATTCAACAACTTCTTTATTCAATCAAACAATTTCCGACACATCAAACTAGTCGACAAGTATGTAAATTTGCATAATCGCATGAACTTGTAGTTTTTCCCGCATCTATAGTGTAAATCCCCTTTATATATGTAGACCTTTATATAAAGTAACTTCAATCTTGTAAAAACCTCGTGTTTAGAGAAATCCGTCTTTACATCTTCTAGTCACTTTTCCCAAAAATAGTTATTTGTCGGATCTTTTCATTTCACAAGTGTCTACACACTTGTGGTTTATAAAATCATGTTTGTTAGTGTAAGATCCCTTCTTTAAAATACATGATTTCTTAAATGTGTGGTCCTTCAAAAATACCACTTGCGGATACGTAGATCCGCTAGTTTTAAACACCATTTTACCGGTTAAACCACTTTTACACAAGTAAAATATTTTTACACAAGTTCATGTATCTTGTGTGGTAGAGTTTCGCCTTTAACCCTTGTATTTAGTCAAAAACGAGCTTATGTGAAGATACATGATCTTATGAAGTCGGGTTAAACGGAGATCCGAGCTACCACATCATAGATCGGGTCTCAATAATCACATATTTCAAGTCCTACGACTTTTACACAAGTTATATGCTATTAACCACCACTTTTATAGTTTTTACTAGACTTTTGATCATCATCTTTCATTTTAACGAGATTCAACCGACAATATTCCTTTTACCCACTTTAGATAAGTGTAAAAACAAGTTTTAAATGGTATACCTCTAGCTCGGGGCTAGGGAAGAATCGTGATGAAAAACGCGTGGATAAAAGCTAACGGAAGTGGTCCTTCGCGTTCCGAGTGCACCAAAGCTCCTAATATGCGACCTTTGACGTGTGTATGATCTTGGAATGATGAAGACAAGAACCGAAAGTATGATGGTGGGTGAGGGGAGTTCGGCCGAGAGTAGAGAGGGCAAGAGAGAGTGTTGAAGTGTGGTGAGTTTATGTGTGAAAGATCTTGTAGGTTAAGGGTGATACTTATAGATAATCTCAAGGTGTTTAACCAATGGTTATTGTGTCAAGAAGATACTAAGCAAGATGGATTAAAAAAATAAATCAAGTACCAAGTATGTCCCCTAGTGGGGAACGGTTTCGAATGGGGGGGGGGGTTCCCTAACCGATTCCAACTAAATAGTTGGTGTTTAGTTATGATAAACCAAGTTAGGTTAAGGGTTAAACTCCGTTAGTTATGTACAACGTGTTATGACGGGTGTTAGGGTATTCAGAGACCCTAACTGGTTCAGAAAAATATAATTAGTGAAAATAGTAATATTTTCATGTTCCGGGTAAAGTCCGGGTGTTCGGTTGGATAGTAATCCGTTAAAGCATCACAAAAGGCTTTAAAGTGTCGTTATTGTTGTTTTTAGTGACACATTTTGTTTCCAACACTTTAGAAAGTGTCTAGCGTTATTTTCTCATGTTCTGGCACTTTATTAGTCAGCTAGAAGCTGGTTTATTTATTAAAGTGCTGTGTTTGGTACTTAAAGTACGTTTTAGGCACATCCGAATCAGTGTATCTTATTCCTAGAGACGCGGTACCACAACCCTTATATCCCTACACTCACTACCAGTGTAGCCAAAATATTTGAGGCTCTTAACAGGCCTTAAAGGCAGTGTCTGCCTGATGCTGGTCATATCAGCATGTTTGCCGTGTATCCGTTTAGTGCTACTGTGCTTTTAGTGCATCAAGTTTGTCACTAGTGTTCAGTATGTAATTAATGTAGTGACAGCAAATAAAGTATGATGCAAGTAAGTGCATGTATCAGTATGTAGGTAGCAGTTTATCAGCTAGTTCAAACAAGCACAGTAATCAAGTAGTAATTAATCATTAATTAAGTTGTACGGATACCTGGTTTAGTGCGGGTTGTCACACGCTGAAACCGAGAGAATAGATCTTCGAGAGACCCGAAGGGCTGCCGTCGCCTTCACAGGGACCACTAAGAGTGCTAGGGTTTGAGATATTGTGATTTTAGGCGAGATATAAACACCCTACGTGTGTTTATGTTTGCGTAAAAGAGCTGGGGCCTTCCTGGGCTTCGAAGAGGGTCTGGGCCGGCGAAACACCCCACCGGCTAACTTCAAAGGAATAAGGACAAATGAAAAGAGTGGTTCCTAATGGATATGAAACATCCATCTAATACGGTTGATGTGGTTTCTATGGTACCATTGGCTAATTCAACCTCATATTTTATGCTTAGGGTTCTAACTGGTAGGTTTAACAACTTACAAAACTTATCATCAACAAATGACTTATCCGCTCCAGAATCAAATAACACCCTTGCATAAACATCATTGATAAGGAAGGTACCTGTTTTGACATTATCATTCTGGATCGCCTCTTGTGCGTTCATCTGAAAGACCCTAGCATTGGTCTTTTTCCCATCTTCAGCCTTCTTTGCAAACTTTGGGCAGTTGGACTTAATGTGCCCTTTCTCGTTGCAGCTATAGCATGTTGCATCCTTGATTTTCTTACAGTCCAATGTCTTGTGCTCAGAAGATTTACAAATCCCACAAGGCCTTGGCTGCGATTGGGATTTCGATTCAAATCTGCACCTCCCGAAATGGTACTTTTCTTTAATTGTGGACTCTACCTCCCACGTGTATTCGGGACCTCTACGGGCATCCCATTTAACCTTTACAATTGGCACATGCTTCCTTCGAAGCTTCTTTACCTGTCGATCCTCGATCGACAAAGGTTTTTCCACAAACTTTAAGCTCTCATCTATGTGCACATCCGTATGTGGTATGACTAGCGATTCATCAGCTAGACATTTCTTTAGATTGCAGATGTGGAATACATTGTGAATACCACTGAGCTCTTCAGGTAAGTATAACTTATAAGCCACTGCTCCTACACATTCAATGATCTCGAATGGTCCTATATACCTTGGGCTTAACTTACCTTTCTTACCAAATTGCATCACCCCCTTCTAGGGTGATACTTTAAGCAACACTTTATCACCAACCTCGAACTTTAGAGGTTTACGTCTTAAGTCTGCGTAGCTTTTCTGCCTATCTCTGGCAGCTTTCAGACGGTCACGAATTTGGACCATCTTGTCTGTTGTTTCAAAGACTATGTCAGGTCCTGATAACTGAGCTTCTCCTACTTCTACCCAACAAATAGGCGTTCTGCATTTCCTACCATATAATGCCTCAAAACGCGCAGCCTGAATGCTTGTATGGTAGCTATTGTTATTGGAGAACTCGATCAATGGCAGGTGGTTATCCCAACTACCACCTAAGTCAATCACCCATGCACAAAACATGTCTTCCAAAGTTTGGATGGTACGCTCACTCTGCCCGTCCGTCTGAGGATGGTAAGCCGTACTAAAATTTAAGCGCGTGCCCAAAGATTGTTGGAAACTTTTCCAAAAATGTGATGTGTATCTAGTATCTCTGTCCGAGACAATAGACACTGGTACGCCATGCTGAGATACAATCTTATCTACGTACAATTGGGCTAACATCTCGGAGCTATAGGTCTCCTTAATGGGTAGGAAATGTGCTAACTTAGTCAGTCTATCTACTATCACCCAAATAGTATCATTTCCTTTCTTTGTTTTTGTCAATTTGGTGATAAAATCCATTGTCACCATTTCCCACTTCCAGGTGGGAAGTTCAGGCTGTTGTAGCAAACCTGACGGCTTTTGATGTTCAGCTTTTACTTGAGCGCACGTCAAACATTTAGCTACATAGGTAGCTATAGACTTCTTCAAGCCTATCCACCAATAGTTCGCCTTCAGATCCTGGTACATCTTGTCAGCTCCAGGATGAACGGAGTATTTAGAACTATGAGCTTCCTAGAGGATAACAACCCGAAGTCCTCCATAAACTGGAACCCATATCCTTCCATTTAACCTTAGGATTCCGTCTTTGTCATAGGATAATTGTTCTTCAGTTACTCCTAGCTTTTCATCAGGATAGTTAGCTTCTAATACAGCTTCTTTCTGCGCAGCTAACAACCTTTCAATCAAACTATTCTTTAATTCAATGCTCTTGGCATTGATTCTTATAGGCTTCACACTTTCCTTTCTACTTAAGGCATCGGCAACCACATTTGCCTTGCCTGGATGGTATCTTATCTCACAGTCATAATCATTCAAGGTTTCCATCCAACGTCACTGCCTCATGTTAAAATCCTTCTGATTGAACAGATGTTGAAGGCTTTTGTGATCCGAATAGATCACGCACTTGGTTCCATACAAGTAATGTCTCCATAGGTTTAGTGCAAATACAACAGCACCCAACTCCAAGTCATGGGTGGTGTAATTCTTCTCATGCACTTTCAATTGTCGAGAAGCGTAGGCAATAACCTTGCCTTTCTGCATCAGCACACATCCCATACCTGTGTGCGATGCAGCACAATAAACTACAAATTCATCAATTCCATAGGGCAACGTCAATACTGGAGCGTTGCTCAATTTCTGCTTCAGAATATCAAAGGATTCCTGCTGCTTAGGACCCCAGTCAAACTTAATATTCTTACGGGTTAATGAAGTTAGGGGTATAGCAATCCTTGAGAAGTTTTCTATAAATCGCCTATAATATCCTGCTAAACCTAGAAAGCTACGGATCTCTGTAGGTGTCTTTGGCTCTCGCTAATTCATAACAGCTTCAACTTTGGCGGGGTCTACTTGGATACCACGCTCACTAACAACATGTCCAAGGAATTGGACTTCATGAAGCCAGAATTCACACTTTGAAAACTTGGCATAAAGCTTCTCCTGCTGAAGTAGTTTCAGAATGCATCGAAGATGCTTCTCATGGTCGGCCTGATTCTTTGAATAGATCAGAATGTCGTTGTAGGATCGGTTTGCGGATCCGAATGAGTCGGTTCAGAGGAATTCTATCAAATACAGGTGCGGAAAACAAGTATTTGACGTGTAAACAGCTGAATCTTCACTTTAACAGTGATTTGTATTGATTAGACAACAATTACAATCAGTTCTCACACCGGCAGCACTTCGGTATGGAAATCACTCTCTGAAAAACTTATGATTTCGCTTGACCTAACATCCCTATATATAGACTTGGAGATTTCGCTTGGAACATCCTGAAGCGAAATCTGATATGATGATTTCGCTTGAGGCTTCAAGCGAAATCTCAAATACACCATATATCTTCAAGCGAAATCTTCTAACTATCTCACAAAATCTCATTCTAAGAGCCCTGATCTATTCTATCTAGTCTAAGACTCGATACAAGACGAAGTCGACAGATGTAGTGCACCAACAGACTCCCCCTCAGATGTTGACGAGTCGACTATCGAGTCACACCAATACTGTGTCTTTACATCTTCAGTCTTGATCAGTCTCTGGGCTTTTCTCTCTCTATCTTCTTTTCCAGAATCTCCTGGCTCTATCAGACTCCCCCTCACGATTTGCTGGTATTCATTTGTTCTTCAGCAACATCTGCTTTACGATCAATGTCTGACTCAAATGTTGTATACAAGATCATTGCCTGGCTTTTATCTAATTCTCTTGATCAGATCTCTTGATTCCTTAAGTTCATCAGCATCAACAGCTAGCAAACTTTTTAGATTCATGATCAGAGTTTGACTTTCATAAGCTTTGAATGAATTAACCTGGCTCACCTGCAACAATCTTAACCCAGAAATAAATTTTCTAAATTTAACAAGTTAAATGCACCAACAATCTGATATAATCAGATAACTCTCTCTCCTATCATCAATAACCGATGAACCAAATGTAGGTTTTAAAATACCAATTGTAGAATTTATCAAACCTTTTATCATTTTCAGATTCACTCCCCCTCACAACCAAGTCATCATGTTTAGCACTTGAAATTTTGACAATCAGCTTTCCAATATCAGTTGTCGAAAATGTTTTTGAATTTTTCCAAAAATTTATGCTAAAACACACTAAAATCTTTTTGTAATTTTTGATTGTAAAGGAATGCAATAAAGAAATATTTACAAACAATATTTTTTGTGAGTTTGTGCAAGAGGATCATATCAGTTTCTGAGACAGATCACTAACACCATTAAGCTTCATTTCATTTTAAGTTCTAAACAATTTACCTAGATTGTCAGTATGTTTGTCCACTTAAATTCTCACACAAAGTTCAACTGATCTGAGATACGAAATTAATGTTTTAAGCTCTTGAACTTATTCGTGTGTCCCACTACTTGAATATACTCCCGTATCCAGATCCCAATATTCAGTCTTACAGGTGAGTATACCACAAATGATATCTGTCAGGGGAATAAATTATAGTACGAGGGCCGTGAGAGCTCAGGTCGATCTTTCGATACGCAGAGAGATGACGGCTTCGACTTTTGGTGTGTCCCCTTTAGAGGATCTTTTTGCATTACAACAGCAGCGACTATCAATTTTATTGTTTCATCAGCTTGCTGAGGGTGATGCTATGTTTCAAGCATTTGCAGAAAGCATTATCCGGAGACTAGGTCAGAAATTTCTTTCAGCAGAAGTCCCGGGATAATACCCCAGATATCACTGAGCATAAAGACCTAGTATCTCAGAATAAGGGACCTTTCAAACAAGATTTCAGGGGTTACCTATATATCCAAGTTTGTGTTAACCCACAGAACAAGCAAGTTTGAAATTTAAGTTTATATCTCGTTACAATCTACTAAATGTGCAAAAACCTACTGACATATCCACAGTAAGATTGTTTATCACATATTTACTTTACATTTCTTTAGCATGTTGTGATAGTCCACTGATGTACTATCATTTCCTCTATATGCAACAAAAACTCATTTTTGAATTTTATCATGTTTTTGTCTTTTTCAAATTTTCAAATGTTTTTGGATTTTCTGAAAATTTTTACTCCCCCTAAAATGCAAACACATTTTAGGAAATTTGAAAATAAACTGTACAATAAAACTTGACAACTGATATCGAATCGCATCAAATCGCCATTCACTCAGCATAAACAATCAGAACTCCCCTTATCACAAAACTATTTTCTCATTTAGATTTCAAAACACTTAAGTTTGTTTTAATCAAAATGATTTTTCTGGAAAATAAATTTTTATGATATAATCATTTATAGATTCGGAGTGTGGTTCATCACATTGTCTATTCGAAATACCAATTGTAAGTATGGTTCAATCAAGTTCAACTTAATGACCTTGATTAACCTTTTTCATGTAAGCACCTACTATACCACAAGTAAAAATTACCACATGTAGAAATACCACTTGTAGGAATATTACATCTACATCACCATTTTACCAATCAAAATGCCGATTCCTGCTTCGCACTTACCAACTTGGAAGCTCCGGCGTAGTCCTTCAACCTGTAACCATCCAAACACTGTCAAAATTTTCAACTAAAATCTTCAAACATTAGAAAGATGCCGATTCCTGATCCACGATTACAAACTTGGGATCTCCGGCAAGTCCTTAGACTTTAAGGAAAGCAAACTTCCACCCAAGTCTTATTTGACTTGGTGGCTTCCAATTCCTGGGCAGTAGGGTTATAAGTTGCCTTTTTCGTTGCATAAAAATCTTTAACCCCCTTTACTTTCCCATCAAGCATTTTCTTGAAAATTTTCTTAACATTACCATTGAATGTTTTTTCAATATCAATATCTGAGATTTCTATTTTACCAACCATTTGTTGAATCTCTTTCACACTCATAGATTTAATGTCAGCATCATTCAACAAATCATCAATCTCATTTTGTGACTCTTCTGATTTTGTGGAATCAGATTCATTGTCAGAACTATCAATCGATTTCTTAACAACCCATGTTTGGTTGTCTTTTGCCTTCTTTTTGTACAATCTCTTAGAACTTTTACCAACTTCATTCATTAAATTTTCAACAGTTTTGAAGTTTTTAGTTGGTGAATCATTCTTTTCAACCACTTTTTCTTTAAGTTTTTCAGAGACTCCCTGTTTTTTGTTGATTTTGTTTGGACAATTGTGAGCAATGTGTCCAACAACTTGGCATTGAAAACAAGTTCTTGTGTCTTTTGGAACGTCTCTTGAATGAAAAACTCCAGTTCCTGTTCTTTTTCTTTCAACAAGAAACTCCTGATTTGTTTCTTTCCAGAAAGGTTTCTTCTGTTCATCTTCAACACTTCCACCTGAAACAAATTCTGTTTTTGGTTTAGAATTGTTTACCTTTCTGTAACTTTCTTGCTGAATAAAACCTAAACCTTTTCTTTTGTAATTACAATTTTGGTTTGTTTTCTTTTGAAAACCAGAACTAAAATTGTAATCCTTTTTCCCTTTTTTCTTGTTTAACCTTTGTTGAACTCTTGAAGTGTATTTTTTAGATTTTTCATTAAGATTTAAATTTTTAGTGTCAGAAATATTAATTTCTGTGATTTTGAAAACCTTTTTGATCTTGTCAAATCTAACACTATCCATCGGAAACTCTTCATCAGAGTATAATTTGTCAGAACCATTTAGAGTATATGCAACTTTAAATGTTTCATCATCCAAATTTGCTTTTGATAACAAAAATTCTTTACTATAAGACCGTTTAACCGACGATTGTGAATTGTTGACTGACGAACTTGAACCCCCAGACTCAAACTTTGACTCAGACACCTCCTCAGTATCCAACACCTGATCGACCACCTTTTTGATTAACTCGGACTCATGATCAGTATCAGACGAGGTAAATGTGATATCAATATTATCTGGTAAAACGTCAGTTGTCTCGGATTTTAACTTTATATTGACTGCTTTTTCGACTTGCTCCTCATTTGGTTTTCTAGGAGAATACCCTTCCCAGATAGGAGGCGGACACTTGTTATATTTAACAGTCGATTTCTTACCAGTCTCATTCTTTTGCTTCTCATCTTGAAATGCTTCAAAACCTGCAACAGTAGGATAAACTCGATCAATAACATAATCAGAACAAGAATAACTCAGTAATAACCTTCTGATCCTTTCATTCTCAATCTTTTCTTTCTCCAACTCTTGCTTTAGATTAGCATTTTCTTCGATGTAATGATTAATCGCCTTTTGCTTTGCCATTAACGTAGAATTCGTCATCGTTAAAGCCTTTTCTCTTTCAGAATTCGTTGTTTGAAGACCTGTCACAGTTCTGTTCAACACACTGTACGATTCTTTCACATAGCTGATGTCTGATAGTAACTTTTCTATCAGTTTTTCTCTATCAAACAAAATCACATCTTTTTCTTCGCAATTTTTGCAAGCTTCCAAACACTTCTTGCAAGGCTTTTCAACTTCAACAATTTTCTCAATTTCAATTGTTTTTACCACTTCAATCACTTTTTCTTCATCAGTTACCTTCTCAGCTTCAGTCACCTTTTCTTCAACAACTACTTTAACTTCCTCATTCTGTTGTTGTTCTTTTGCAGCTTGTTTCTCCTTCAGTTTTTCCATGCGATCTGCAAAATAAAAATGAAAACTTTCAGGAGAAAGATGTTTTTTAGCAATATTAATCTGTTTCTCTTCCTCATCATCACTGCTATTCTCCATTGATGTTTGATCAAACTCTACAGATTTTTCAGACTCAGCATCTGAAACACCAGTATCAGATGGTGTTTGATCAAAAACAACTTCTTTTTCTGAAGTATCTTCATTTTGCACACTATCGTTTGTACTTAATGACTCATCATCAGCACTTTCTAAACTTTCTTCAGATGTACTCGATTGATCTTTCACTTTTTCACCAATTGATCTCATCCAAGTAGCAAACAATTCTGGTTCTCTCACAATCTTTGCAATGAAAGCTTTGAAGTCACCCTTTTTATCAACAAACATATCCCAATTGAAACCTTCAGGTAATTTCTCATCATCTTGATCAACTGTGTATGCTTTGCTGTCAGAAGATATATAATTGCTCCAGTTGAAATCTACCAAACATCCTCTCTTTGAATCTTCAATCTTTCTGCCATGAGCTGTTTGTGAGTCTTGTAACTGACCAACTTGTTGATAAATGGCTTTTCGGTAGTAATCATCTTTTCCAAATGGATTCTGAGCGCCACTAACTTCTCTGTTCTTGCACTCCCGCTTGAAATGGCCTTTTTCCCTGCACCTGAAACAAGTAACTTTAGATTTATCAAAACCTAAAGTAGAAACACAAGCATCAAGAAAGTCATTTCTCCCGGTAATTGTCTTGAACTTTTCAGCACGTCTCAGAACACTTGCAAGACACCATTTGATATCCATTAGTTCCATCTCTTCAGCATCAATCTGATCGTAATCCTCCTTTGTAAGCATAGGATTTCCAATTCGACCAGCCACTAAATCTTCATATGAGATAAGCACGGAACCAAGTAAAGCCATATGATCTTTTGCAATGTCTTCAGAAAAACTTTGACCATCTGGAAGATTTAGAGCTATGTTGCATTGAATCACACTACCATTTCCCATCTTTGTGCTTTGAGACTGAAAATTTTCTGATGAAGTCTTTGGATTGACACTTGGATAGAATGAGAATCCACTGCTGCTTTTGTTTGAGCTTTGATCAATCTTTTCTGTAGAATCTCCAGCACTAAACGCAGTCTGGATTTTCGGACTTCTTTCAGTTTCTGGAACCGGAATACTACCTTTGTAGTACATCTTTACATCCTGTTGACCACTTGGACTGTTCATCCTCGCAATCTTCTGCTGTTCCAAATCCTGACTTTCAATCTTTTCAATGAACTGAGATATCGATAATCTATCATAAACCCCAGTATTCTTCAGTATCATCAAATAAGTTCCCCACTCTTTCTGAGGTAATGCATCAGCAAGTTTATCCACCCATTCATCATTTTCTTTTTTAATACCCATCATCGCCATTGTTCTCACTAAGTGACAATATCGTTCAATGAGTTTCTTCGTATCTTCTCCGGGCAAACTTGTGAATAAATCAAATTCCTTTTTAAGCAATGCCTTCTTGCTTTTAATCATACTCGTACTGCCTTCAACTTTGATTTTTAGAGCATCCCATATTGATTGTGATGTTTTGTCATGTTGAAGTAATATGAAGATGTCTTCTTTGACGGCCTGTTGAAGTAAACTGATCATCATCTTTTCAGCTCGGTATATTTCCCTTTCTTCCTTACTAAAATCTGAAAGCTGTTTTTCAGTCTGCATTTCTGTTTGTGGTGGAGTATACTTTGTCAGAATACATTCCCATGATCTTAAATGATTTGCTTGCACCCAATTTTCGAAACGATCTTTCCATCCATAGTATTCTTCAATTCCCATTAGCTTCGGGGGTTTCTGAGTCGTCCCCATTTCATTTTCTGAATTCATGTTCTGAGCAATGGAAGATGAACTAGGCGATGTTGCAAAAGCGTTGTGAAAATCGTTATCCATGTTTCAATTACTTTCAAGCGAAATACAATCTTTTAAGCAGAATCCTTCAAGCGAACTAGACAAACTGAACAACCCTCAAGCGAAATACTTGAAACGAGACCCTTTGAAGCGATCCTGAATGAAGCGAACACCTTGAAGCGAAAACTTTGAAGCGAAATCGTTCAAGTTTCTGAAGCGAAATCGTTGAAGCGACAGCCCTGAAGCGAAATAGAATGCTGTTTGAAGCGAAATCTAGGTGTCGCTTGAAACTTCAAGCGAAATCTACTACTGAAATCTGATCCTTTCAAGCGAAATCCATTCGGAGGTCAATTTTAATCACTTTTAGATCGAATTTGGCTGTGAAACTTTCAAGGGTTTGTTATCTTGTACTTTTAAACAATCTGTGAGAATTTGAAATGATTTAGACCGTGAAAAGTTTCTGAACTGTTAAAAGAAGGTGTAGAAGTAAGAGATTTTGATGAATTTCGGCTGAATTTTGCAGAACTCCTCCTCCTGAGCTCTGATACCAATTGTAGGATCGGTTTGCGGATCCGAATGAGTCGGTTCAGAGGAATTCTATCAAATACAGGTGCGGAAAACAAGTATTTGACGTGTAAACAGCTGAATCTTCACTTTAACACTGATTTGTATTGATTAGACAACAATTACAATCAGTTCTCACACCGGCAGCACTTCGGTATGGAAATCACTCTCTGAAAAACTTATGATTTCGCTTGACCTAACATCCCTATATATAGACTTGGAGATTTCGCTTGGAACATCCTGAAGCGAAATCTGATATGATGATTTCGCTTGAGGCTTCAAGCGAAATCTCAAATACACCATATATCTTCAAGCGAAATCTTCTAACTGTCTCACAAAATCTCATTCTAAGAGCCCTGATCTATTCTATCTAGTCTAAGACTCGATACAAGACGAAGTCGACAGATGTAGTGCACCAACAGTCGTCAATGAAGACGATAACAAATTTGTCCAAGTATGGCTTGCAGACACGGTTCATGAGATCCATGAACGTTGCCGGTGCATTAGTGAGCCCAAAATGCATCACTAAGAACTCGTAATGACCATAACGAGTCCTAAATGCAGTCTTGTGTACATCTTAATCTTTAACTTTTAGTTGATGGTAGCCTGATCTCAAGTCGATCTTGGAGAAGTAACTCGCCCCTTGAAGTTGATCGAACAGATCGTCGATCCTGGGCAATGGATATCTATTCTTGATAGTGACCTTATTAAGCTCAGGATAATCAATGCATAGTTGCATCGACCCATCCTTCTTCTTCACAAACAGGATTGGTGCTCCCCAAGGAGATGAACTAGGTCGAATGAAACCTTTTGCCAATAGATTGTTTAGCTGAGTCCTCAACTCTTTCATCTCTGTTGGTGCCAACCTGTAAGGTGCCCTTGCAACAGGTGCTGCTCCTGGAATTATGTCAATTCTGAATTCTACTTGCCTATCTGGTGGCAAACCAGGTAGTTCTTCAGGAAATACTTCAGGATATTCAGAAATGACAGGGATATCTTCAATCTTAGGCTTCTGCTCATCAATAGTCACTTGTGCCATGTAAATGACACAACCCGCTTCTGCTCATCAATAGTCACTTGTGCCATGTAAATGACACAACCCTTCTTCAAACACCTAGATGCCTTGAGCATAGACACTTGCTCAGGCAGTCCATACTGGGTATCTCCCTGGATGGTAAGTGGTTCACCAGACGGAGTCTTGACCACCACTTGCTTCTTGTTGCAAACAATCTGGGCCTGGTTATGAGATAACTAGTCCATGCCTATAACTATATCAAAACCGGCTAACTTCAAAGGAAGTAAGGACAAAGGAAAAGAGTGGTTCCTAATGGATATGAAACATCCATCTAATACGGTTGATGCGGTTTCTATGGTACCATCGGCTAATTCAACCTCATATTTTTTGCTTAGGGTTCTAACAGGTAGGTTTAACAACTTACAAAACTTATCATCAACAAATGCCTTATCCGCTCCAGAATCAAATAACACCCTTGCATAAACATCATTAATAAGGAAGGTACCTGTTTTGACATTATCATTCTGGATCGCCTCTTGTGCGTTCATCTGAAAGACCCTAGCATTGGTCTTTTTCCCATCTTTAGCCTTCTTTGCAAACTTTGGGCAGTTGGACTTAATGTGCCCTTTCTCATTGCAGCTATAGCATGTTGCATCCTTGATTTTCTTACAGTCCAATGTCTTGTGCTCAGAAGATTTACAGATCCCACAAGGCCTTGGCTGCGATTGGGATTTCGATTCAAATCTGCACCTCCCGAAATGGTGCTTCTTACAGACCTTACACTTGGGCTTATCCCCCGACTGCTGACCATCCTTTTTCGTTCCAGAACTCTTCTTGTGGTCATTGTTTCCCTTACGCTTCTTGTCTGAACGTCGTGAGTTGTCATCCTCACGCTTCCTCTTCTCAGCGTCTGTGTTTCTCAGCGATCTCTGCCTGACCGCGTCCAAAGTAAGGGACAATGATATATCAGCTGCAGATCGGAAGGTAGCTGGTCTAGAGGCCTTCACACTGGCCTTGATTTCTGGGGCCAAACCCCCGATGAAACGAGCTATCCTCTTGGGTTCCGGAGTTACCAGATACGGAACTAGTCTTGACATAGTGTTGAAGCTTGTAAGGTAGGCTTGACAGTCTAGGTTTTTCATAACCAATGACAAGAAATCAGCTTCAATCTTTTTAACCTCATGCTGAGGGCAGTAATTCTCCTTAATCAATGTCACAAACTGTTCCCAATACAGATTGTACAATGGGATTTCCCAGTGGCTTGGATCAAAGATCTCCACCAGGCTAGTGCCTCACCCTTGAACGACTGGGATACAAACTTTACTATATCCTTATTAGCGCAACCACTAATATCTACCACAGTGTCCATCTCGTCTAACCATGACATGCAGTCAACTGCTCCCTTTTACCCGGTGAAATCCCTGGGTTTGCAGGAAACAAAGTATTTATAGGTGCAACCTTTAGCACGTGGTTCTTGGTTTAACACTACTCTCTTAGATGGAACACTCCTCTGATTTGTTGAGTGATGAGAATCACTTTTATGAGCGGTATGAGTCCTAGAGGGTGGTTTAGAGTGTGGCACGGACTAGGTCCTTACATGAGTACCACTGGATTCATTGAATTGCCTATCCAAAGCTCTTATAACAGCATTGTCTATCAATGCCTGTAATTCTGCTCCTGCTACGTTGACTCTGGAGGTGTCATGATTTTCTCTGTGGTGACTGTTGGCTTCGTCTGACCCGGCCATGTAGCTTGATGGCTACATAAAATAATGATTTTGATTCATTCAGAGGTCTATAACAGTTTTATTATTCTAGAAGGTTTATTAATCATGGTACTTAAGAAACCATTTTGATTAATTAAGCGTATATATATATTCAGGATATTATAATAATCCTTAGTTAAAATATATTAATGGCAAAAAGCCTAGTCACGTGGACAGTTTTAAATTCTTAATCATGATCTTATAGGGTCATGGTATTGAGGGTTTTAATTATAATTCATTACCTCTTCTTAATAGGGGGTCGAAGACCACGACTGTCTTTTGTCTTATATGACAATGAGTATAGCCCGTAGGCATTATATCCCTAACGGATGTTTTAATTAATTAAAAGTATTTGGGAGAATCCAATATAAGGATGACTTACGCGATTTTATCGAATCACATTTTGTCAAGAGTGTTAACATGTTTTCAGACATTAACAAGGATTAGAACCTCTTGAATAGGTTTTACCATTTTGGTCATGTCTGCAACGACATATAGACTAGGTTTTACCTTTAAGATTCTTTTTAATATTTAACGCAGAACAAATCCTAAATTGAGGTGTTAATAAGGGTCTGAATCTAATTATGGAATTACCATTTTGGCCTTGTCTTAAGATGACACATGGCTAGGTCTTGTCCCTTTTTAGATTTTGTCATTTTATTATAATGATAGATCTTATGTAAAGGAATGTCATATTTTCATTTATTTCATATCTTATGTTTATGTATATAATTTAACAAAAATGAAAAATTTAATTTAAATCATTCCACTCCAAAATTTTAAACAAGTACAGATTTGCCCTAAACGGGACTTCTACAAGAAATAACATGCCCGCGCAGGGGCTTAAACAAAAATAACATACCCATGCAGGGGTTAACAAAAAAACATGCCCACGTAGGGGCAGAATACAGAAAGACATGCCCACGCAAGGGCAGAATACTGAAACAAATGTCCACGCAGGGACATGATTACAACATGAAGAACAAACAAATAAAGGATTTAATGATCCTTCTTGCTTTTTCCCTTAATTAAGTTTGCCAGACTCTTGAACATTCCTCGGTTCTGTCTACGGTCTTCCCGCACTTCCTGCCGCACCTCATTAATCCTTTGGAGAATTTCCTGATGCTGCAGTGGCGACATTGCTGGCGGCTGCGGGGGTTGCTGATATAGTGGAGGTCGAGGAGGTGGCGGTTGCTGATGTTAGTGCATTTATGTCTATAGCCTTCGTCAATCCGAGCCGTAGCGAGAAACAGAAGAAAACAAGTTGTTATGATGTAATAGCTAGATAAAAAGGCAAGGTGGCATAATTGTAATAATGAGAAATCTCATTAAAAGCCAAGGCCTATAAATAGGAGCTTTATGTTTAGATTAGAGACTTTTGGCATTTGGTGAATTAGAAAGCTCTAGATCTAGAGAGAGAATCTAGAGAGAGAAAGTGTTGTCATTGTGATTCAATGTGCTGTACAATATCAGATTTATAATAGAATCACAGTTTTATTACGTCTCGTGTGTTTAGGTCGCGTTCGTGTACGGATTCCGCACGTCACACGTTCGTTTCCCGATGGATCTGTCTTTAGCTTTAGCTTCTTCTCCTTTCAATAAACTCTTTTTCTTCAGGCTCCCCCTGTCGTCAAGCTTCCGTGCTTTTGGGATCGACACCTGGCTTTCCGGTTACAAGCTCCCCCTTGCTTCGAGCTCGTCTTCAGACTCCCCCTTAGATTCAGCTTCTGGGATCGTAGTCTGGACTTTTCCTGCAATCACTCATACAACTATAAGTAACAACATTTTAAACTTCCAGATATCGTAATCTGACAATTCAAACCTTCTAAACCACTTCTCATGAATTTGGCAGTTTCATCGAATCGTATCGGAAACTAACACTTATAACAATATAGGCATCCAACTCCCCCACAGTTAATCATCCAAGTCCAACTTAATGACCTTGGAGATATCACAAACTGTTTTTGAATTTTTGAATTTAAAACTTCAAGTTTCAAATGAATGAACTTGTTTTATTTTCAGAAACACGATCAGCTTACTTAGATTTTGAAACTCGGCACTCAGACATCGGTTGTCGAAAATAAAGCAGAAATCAAAATCTTTTTGTATTTTCTGAAAATATAAAGCAGTAAAGAAATATGTACAAACATATTTACAGACAATATTTTTGTTTGAGTATGCGTCAGAGGATCATATCAGTTTTTGACAAGTCACAAGTACCGTTGAGCTTAATTACACATTAAGAATTAAACAATTCACTTAGATTGTCGATATACTGGTCTACTTAAATTTTCATACAAATTTCAACTGATTCAGGATACGAATTATGTATTTTAAGAACTTAAACCCATTCATGTGTCCCACCTCTTGAATATACTCCCGTATCCAGATCCCAATATTCAGTCTTACAGGAAATTATAACACAAATGATATCTGTAAGGGGTTAATAAATTATGAAGAATCATGAGAGCTCTGGTCAGAACTACCGTTCAGCAGAGAGATCATGACTCAACTTGGGTGCGTCCCCTTTAGAGGATCTTTTTTACAACAGCATTGCTAAGCAATTTTATTGTCTTATCATATATGCTGAGGGTGATGCTGTGTTTCAAGCATTTGTAGAAAGTATTATTCGAGGACTAGGTCAGAACTTCCATTCAGCAGAAGTCCCGGAATAATACCCCAGATATCACTGAGTATAAAGACCTAGTATATCAGAAAAAGGAACCTTTCAAACGAGATTTCAGGGGTTACCTATATATCCAAGTAGTGTTCCCCATGAAATAAGCAAGTGTTTGAATTTAGGTTTATATCCCGAAAAAGTTTACTAAGTGTATAAAAATCTACCGACACATCCACGGTGAGATCGTTTAACACATTTTGACTTTCCAATTCTTTAGCGTACTGTAACTGTCTACTGATGTACTATCATTTCCTCTTTTTTACACAAAACTCAAATTTTTAAATTTTTATCATGTTTTTGGCTTTTTCAAATTTTCTAATGTTTTTGGATTTTCTAATGACAAATTTTCTCCCCCTAAAATGCAAAATCATTAAAAAATTTGACAACACAATACTGGTAGCTTTGTCTCGCCATCCATTTTCTTCTTAAAGTGCTCTGATTTGCAGAAAATATACATACCCCCATGATTTACAACACATTGATATTTTACAGTTAGAAAACCGTTTTTCAATCTGATGAAAGTAATCATGTTTGTTCAGCCGTGAGGGTTTCGGCGTATACAATCAACATACACTCAAAACAATATTAAAGACAACATATTTTTGGTTTTTCAAATTTTAACAAACTAAAAACATATTTTTTGGTTTTTAATTTTTCAAATTTTTAGGGTTTTGAAAATATTGTTTATTTATATACAGAAAACAATCAAACTAAACTCCCTGTTCAACCAAACCAGGGTCCTGCAACCTCTTCCTGTGCCACGCTGCTCCAACTACCATTCTCACAATCTTCAGCTTCGTTGAGCACCTGCACATTCAAACTTTATCAATCATTTGAACAATTTAGCCCAGGTCTGTTGGACCTTAGGCATTTCAACACAATAATGTTCATTTAGTTTCAGAAACTCTTTGTCATTTAAAAGTTTTTCAGCGTTGACTTCAACTTTCTCATCTTTTACCGACGTCACTTGTTTCTTAGCACTCCACATTTGACCTTCCGGAGTACCTCTTTTGTAAAAGTTTGTCTCTTTTTGAACCTTTTGATTTTGAATAACATTTTTAAGTTTCCAAAACTCTTGAGGTTTTGTCATATCAACAGATGTTCTCCAACTATGTGTTGTTCTGAATCTGGGTGAGTGAGAATTCCAGGTCTGTCTTGAATCGAACCTGTTCGGGTTTGATTTCCAATTTTGATTTGAAGCAAACTTGTTTGTATTGAACCTCCAAGTTTGTTTCGAATCAAATCTGGTTGACCTCGGTTTCACATCCTCAGATTTATGTTTTTCAACATCAACAGGCTTTGGATTTGGACACTTTCGAGCCACATGTCCAATTTGATCACATTTAAAACACACTTTCTTTGAAACATCCTTGGCCTGTTGTTGTTTCTTTCTCATAGCATCAAACTCCTCATTAGACTGTTGTCTAATTTTGAGTTTTTCCTCTTCTTTCAAGCTTTTCCCTTGAACAAAATTCATCTTTTGTTGCAAATTTGGTTTTTTACTTTGATTCCAATTCCGTTTCTTTTTATAACCCAAACCAGCCTTCATGTTTTTCTTCTTAAAACCAGGTTTGTTATAAAAAGATTTATGACCTTTACCAACAAACTTTGGAATCTCAGACTTCTCAATCTCAACCATTTTAAAAACTTTATCAACCTTTTCTGAAATCACATTCTGAATCGGGAATACAACATCTAAGAATAATTTGTCCGATCCAATCATGGTATAAACAAATCCTTTTGAATCATCATTCAAATTTTTCTCGGATTTTGTGTTTTTCAGATAACCATCATAAAGATTTCCTTCATCTTCATCCTGTGATTCAGACTTACCTTTTGTAGACTCATCTTTCAAATCGCTTTCAACAACCTTACTTACCACCTCTGAATCATTAGCATCATCAGATTTGGAGTAAGTCACATCGATACTTTTAGGTAACTGGTCAGCTATGTTTGCCACCTTTTCCTCATCATAAAAAGTATAATTGTTTCTCAATGGTGGTGGTACCTGATGAAATTCTGAACCAATACCCTTTTTGCAATTTTCAGTATCTTTGTCATCTGGTGTGATGTTGAAAATGCGTTCGAGAATGTACGAAGAGTTATGATAACTTTGAAGTTTGGTAACAACCTTTTCTTTTTCAGCCAAGACTTGTTTAAGACTAGCAATTTCATCAACACATTTGTTCAATTCAATTTGCTTTTCTTTAAATTTTCTTTCATACATTTCTTTAGTGACTAAAGTTTCTGACAATCTTTGATCAAAAATTTTGACTTGACTCTTCAAAGTATCATAAGCTTCTTGTACTCTCTGACTCGACCACTTTAAAGAATCATACTGTTTTTGTAAATCTTGAAATTTAGATTCTTTTTCAACACAATCGACACATTTTGCTGAACACAGTTGTCTATAAACATCCTTATCCTTTTCAAGACCTTGACATTTCTGCGTCAATTTTTCAACTTTTAGTTTCAAAATTTCTTCTTTTTCTATCATATCTTTACATTTTGTTGTGAAAACATTTTCAAGTTTAACTATGTCCTTGTCTTTTGTTTTTATGATGTCATCTTTTTCAGTATAGGCTTTGCACATTTCTATGCAATTCCTGCACTTGTTTTCTTTTTCATCAACCAATTCAACATTCGATAGATCAGAAGATTTTCTAACCTCAGTCTCATTCAGCACCAGTTCTTCTGACTCAACTTTCTGATCTTCCTCCTTTTCTTCTTTCTGAGCTTCTTCATTCTTCTGTTCTTCTTCAGCTATCTGATCTTCTTCAGCAGCAATCTTCACAACATTCTTTACTTCTTCAATCATCTTCTTCAATTCTTCAATTCTTTTCTCTTTTTCATCTCTACCACCTTCGGTAGACTTGCTTCACAAACCTCTCTAATTTTCTTCTCCAAATCAGGCAAATATGCTTTATCAGATAACCTTCGTGTGTTGAAAGTAGCTTGCCTTGGAATCAAATTTGTTATAGCTTCGAAATCTACTTTTGATGGATCGGCAACTGGATTACCCCGTGGATCCATGTAACATTCCAACTCTTCATTCCATCTTTTTGCTCTCTGAGCTTCTTTGAATGGTTCGTTTAATTTTCCGATTTCCCATCTTGCATAATCTGCTTTCCACCATCTATCAGGATCAGCATCAGCCACAAATGCATATCCAACTGCATCTTCTTCAGGGCAAACCTGACTCCAATCATAACCTTCATCGTCATATATAACTGCAAGAGCCCTTGATTTTTCTTCAGGCTATTTCAATCTTGGTGGCTCAGACTTGTTCTGATGGTAAATCGCTTTCTTGTAATAATCTTCATTGAACGGATTTGCAGAATCATCATCAGCATACGCATTTCTGCACTCGCGCTTAAAGTGACCTCTTTGTTTGCATTTGAAGCATGTCACCTTAGATTTATCAAATCCCAGTTTGGTAGATGGTCCACCAATTGACTTTCTCCCCGTGATCTCCATGAACCTCTGTACCCGACGAACAGCACTGGCCATGCACCATCTTATATCCATCAGTTCCATTTCCTCGGGGTCTAATTGATCATAATCTTCTTTTGTCAAGTTGGTGTTGCCAATCTTCCCTGCAACGAGGCTTTCATACGATTCAAGTACAGATGCCAAGAAAACCATCTGTTGTTTTGCTGATTCTTCGCTGAAATTCTGCCCATTCTTCAGATCCACTGCGATATTACACTGGAATAAATTCTTTGAAGCAGATTGGTCTGAAACTTTTGAAGAAGATCCACCGTGAAAACCATGGTGAAGATTTTCATTGTTCACTGAACTTGAACTTTCTGCAGAAAATGTTGTTTTGGGAGATCCAGCCTGTGGTATATTTCCTCTGTAGTAAAGCTCCACATTTTGCTGATAAGCTGGATTGTTGACTTTAGATCTCTTTATCTCCAACTCATGACTTTCAAGTCTTTCGATCAGCAAATCCACTTTTAAATCTTCAGGCTTGATTGTGTTCTTCAACATTAAAGCGAAGTATTGCCACTCTTGATCATTTGGCAATGAATCAAACAATTTATCCACCAGCTCTTCTTCAGAATATGTGATTTCATGTCTGGCCAACTCCATTTTTAGATGTCCGAATCTTTCGATCATTTTACAAACAAATTCATTTTTCATACAACAGAATAAATCAAACTCTTTACGCAACAATTTCTTTTTGTTTTTGAAAATTTCATTACTTCCTACACACTTTTTCCCTAACGCTTCCCACAAACTCTTTGAAGTTTTCTCTTGTGTAAGTAACGAGATAATATCCTCTCTCACTGACTGTTTGATTAACGTAATCATTTTATATTCAGCCACAACATTTTTTATGTCAATGTCAGTAAAATCTTTTGGATCGATTAACTCCCCTCCCTCTTTTACTGGTTCAATGTATCCATCTGTCAATTTTAACCAGCTTTCAGGAGCGAAAGCTTTTACCCAACCCTCAAATCTGTTTTTCCACCAGTGATAATTTTCAACTTTCATTAGCTTTGGTGGCTTCTGTTGGCTTCCGTACATGTTCTCAAACTTCAAATTCTCCGAAATCTCTCTTGAATATTCTTTCATCTCAGACCTTCTATCTGTTGATTCGGAAGTGAACGCATTTTAGAATGTGTTGTAAAATTCTTCACTGCTGCTTGACATCTTCAAACACCTTGAATTTCGCACTTTGTAAATCTTGAATCTCCTGAATACAAACAAACAAACTATCAGTTTAAAAATATCAAACACCTGAATCAAACTGATACTCGAACTGGTGAATATCTTGTGCGAACTGAGGTTCAAGTTGTCAAACTGTGCAGACTGCTATGACCCGGATCAATTTCAAACAACCTGACCCTACTCCAAACAATTTGACAAGGTGCAAACGAACTGGACCTTTGAATGATTAAACCGTGAGACTTGGACCTTTGACTGATCAATCCAGGTGAATTGGTTTTTCGATCGAATCACACTACACGACAAAATTCTTGGTCGATCACTTAGCTAGTTGTCTTTTTGACCACAATAATAAACTTGACTAACAAAACAACATCACATGCAACCTCTAATGCATTCACATGTAAACTTAAATCAAATCACGTGATGTTATGATTAGCCGACAACAAACAATATCTTCACATGCAAAATATCAGTGCATTAAAAGAACCGCCAAAATCAATGTCACATGAGCCTTTAATATGTATCACATGCAGCCGACAACAACTTTAGCAATTGATTAGTGATTGGGCCGATTAGTTTCACCAACTACACATATGCAGATCAATTTATCTTGGGCCAAACAACCCTTAGATTCATGTGATAGACTGACAAACTTGCTTAAAGACCTGATACTTTCAACAAATTTCTGATAGGACCAACAACTGTTATGTTCACGTTCAATCAAAATCAGTTCAAGCGATCAACTCAAGCGAACCCCCTGATTAATTTTAGACAGGTAAACTCAAGCGAAAGGGTGTGTCTCGCTTCAAATTGCCATGTGTTTCAAGCGATATTAATTGATTACGTCTCGTGTTTTCATTAATTAGATTTTGCAGCAATGTGATTCTATTATAGCATCTGATATTAATTTCAATTAAAAATTTTCACGGTTAAAATCGGCTCAAATTCTCACATATCATGCGTAATCATGTTTTAACAAATCCTAGAAAGTTTCAAAAGTAAAATCGACTTAAATTTGATTCAAATTGAACTTTCGCTTGAAAAGTTGTTCGAATTTGCTGACATCATCTGGATTTCGCTTGAAATTTTGGTAGTGGTTGAAGCGAAACAGCGGCTTTCGCTTGAAATTGACCTGTTTCACTTGAGTTACCTTTCGCTTGAAAAAGTCACACCGCTTGAAAGTGTCTGTCAACAGTAGTCTGCTTCATTAATTGTCTCGGAACTTTATGTTACGTGAATATAGACTGTTTGAGTGTGTACATTGATTCGTGTGTAACATTCTGATCGAGGTTGTCAATTAGTTGGGACAAGATATCACGAGTTCTTGGCCACTGATCTGCTCGTGGTAACGCTTCAATCACTTTGTCTATAAGTTCCTCTCTTGTTTTCACTATCTCAAATCTCTCAAGTTCAAGTTTTAAATGACAAAACCTCTCAATCATTTGCCTCACTGTCTCTCCTTTAATATTATCAAACAGATCAAATTCTTTCTTTAATAAAGCGATTTTGTTCTTTTTAATCTGTTTACCCCCCTCAGCTTTAACTCGTAAAGCTTCCCAAACAGATTTAGATGACCCGTCATGTTTTAGTAATGCAAAAATATCATTTATGATTGCCGACTGGATCAATGCTATCATTCTCTGTTCAGCTCCGAATTCAGATTTATCTTCTCTGGAAAACTTCTTGAATGAAAGATATTCGCCTTTATCATCTTTTGATCTTTCATATCCATACTCCATGCAGAACCAGCTTTCATGAGCATACGCTTTCGCCCAATTGAGAAAACGTTCTTTCCACCATGTAAAATCTTCAATGCTCTCCAGAGTTGGTGGCTTTGAATGTGTTCCGTAGAAATTATCATGCTTGATATTCTCATTGATTGCTTTCGTGATGGTTTTTGGTGTAACATTTGCAATCTCGGAAGATTCAGATGTGAACGCATTGAAAAACGTATTGTAGAATTCTTCAGCCATGGTTTGATCTTTGAATAACCTTGAATCACACAAACAAACAAAATCAGTTCAAACACTATCAAACAACTGAATTAAAATAATACTCGAACTGGTGAATTTTCTGTGCGGACTGAAGGTTGACACACTATGCAGACTGCTATGACCCGAATCAAATTCAAATGACCTTTTCCAATGACCTGGCTAAACCACACGACCTGATTCACAAAGACATGACTTGGACCACTTTAATCAATGGTACAAGATGACAAAAATTGAAATCACTACTCGACAAAATCTTGAGTTGGTTGGGTGACGTTTTCAAATTTTTCAAAAACAATATCACATGTAACTATGATTCAAAACTCATTCCATATCAGTGTAATTGCTTTTAATCAAGATCACATGCAATTCTGAATTTACTATGTTTCTATTGGACCACTTCTTAATTGGAATTAATGATCGACAAAATGATAATGATCTGACAACTTTGACTTACTTAAATGGTCGTCAATATTATGTGAAATAATTTCTCATTTGACCTCTAGAATTTTAGTCACATGCAATCTGATTGCAATTAATGTTTCACATGCAAACATTTATCTAAAAACAATCTTGGGCCGATGAACACATATGATTACGTTGGCTTTTAATTGTATCATTTTATGAATTCACGTGCACATGAGCCAAGATTTAATATCACTTTTGTCTTAATTCCTATTTGGTCGACTATAGTTACTTAATGGAATATGATTTGGCCGCTGAACTTTAATCACGTGATCAACTGAACCAACTTTCAAACGGACAACGTGTTTCAAATGCTACTCTCAAACGGTCACACTCTAAAAGTGTCACACCCTCAAACTGTCACACCCTCAAACGGTCAGGACTACTTCAAACGGTCAGGACTGCTTCAAACTGTCAGGACTGCTTCAAACGGTCAGTTCAAAAGAGAATGCAGAAACTCTGAAGTTGCTGAAGGAAATGAACGTCCTTTCAAAGATGACTATTATCGAAAGGCGATCTACCATCGAAGCAGAGAAGAGCCAAAGTTGATTGAAGATAAACCAAAAGAAAAGTCAAGAGCATATGCAGTAATCTATCCCGATGAAGGATTTGACTTGTCCTGAAGAAGATCGTTTAGAGAATGTTCGTAAAACAGCTAATGGGAGAGCTATGACAGGAGAAAGAAAGTTTGTTTTTGTTGCCGAGATTCAAGATGAAAACAAAGACAAAGATACTGCTGAAATTCGTGAAGAAAAAGTTGAGATCAAAGAGAAAACTCGAGAAGAAATCTTAAGTGAGAAGACTTACAGAGAAAGAAACGTGGTCTACAACAGAATGGAGGATATGCAAGAGGAGTATGAGATGGCTGGCAGTAGCAAAAGATGGGATAGAAAAGAGAGAATGCTATTATAACAGAGAAGGAGAACCGGTTGTTCCCAAGAAAGACATAATCTTCGATGATGTTCTTCTCAAAGTCCCGTTGAGAGCTGAATACTATAGAAATGTATTGAAAGATGACACATACGCTAAGAGATTTGAAAAGGAGATCAGATATGCTATGTTATCGTGTCTGAGAAAAAAGGATGAGGAGAGAATGAAGAAGAATGTTGAAGAAATGGTGAACAATCTAAAGAAAGCTGCTGAAGAGGTTAAAGCAGAAACTGTTGAAGTTGAAGCTGTGAAGGAAATCAAAAGTGAAGAAGTTGTTGTGAATGAAGAGGTTGAGAAAGTTGTTACTGAAGAACATCAGATTGAAGAAGAGGTGAAGAAAGAAGAAAAAGAAGAAAAGAATGAGAATGAGGAAGCTGATAATATGGGTGATGAAGTCGGTGTTGAAGAAAAGCAGAATGTTGCTGAGCAGACAGAGGTTGCTGAAAACACCGAAGTGCAAATCACTGAGGTAAATTCTGATTCTAAAAACTTGAAACTGATTGATCAGTGCAAGAAATGCATGGAACCGTGCAGAGCTTGTACTGAAAAAGATGAGCAATTTAGAACAAGAGATATTGAGTTCACAAAAATTGAAAAGATTTTCAAAGAAAAATGCAAAGAAATACTAGAAAAAGAAAAAGTTTTTAAAGAAAATAATGAAAAACTTTCAGAAAAATGTAACAAATTAGAGAAAGAAAATGAAGTTTTGAAAGAAAATATTTTGAAAATGACAAATGAATGTGAACAAAAAGAAATTGCTTGTCAAGATATGAAAAAAGAATATGACTCAATGAAATTATCATATCACATTACAAAAGAGTCATATGATAAAATAAAAGATAAAATGAAATATGCTCAATCAAGAATGAATTATATGTCTGAAACAACCAAAGAGCTTAAACGAATGTATTCTATAAAACAAGATGTTGTTAATTCCTATATTGAGGATGTTGCTAAGTTAAAGCGAAAAATTGCTGATTTAGAACAGGATAACAACAAGTTAAAAAGTTACCACGTGTCGTCATATGTGCTTGAACGAATTTTCAATATAAAACCGGGTGATGGTGAGTCTGAGCAGAACAAGAAAGGCATTGGCTCAGAGTTTCATCAAGTTCCACCACCGGGAAAATTTGCATTTTATGATGAGGAAAGGGTCGAAAAAGCTTTCAACATGGTAGACCAATTGCCAGACAACATTGACATAACCTATTCCAAATCTGATGAGTCTCATGATTCAGAGGTGGTAGGTAAAGTTGTTGAAAGTGTGTTGAAAGAAGAGTCAGTTGATACAGGTAAATCTGAATCACAGGATGAAGATGAAGGAAATCTTCATGATGGATATCTGAAAAACACAAAATCCGAGAAAAATTTGAATGATGATTCAAAAGGATTGGTTTATACCATGATTGGATCGGACAAATTGTTCTTAGATGTTGTATTCCCGATTCAGAATCTGATTTCAGAAAAGGTTGATTAAGTTTTCAAAATGGTTGAGATTGAGAAGTCTGAGATTTCAAAGTTTGCTGGTAAGAGTCATAGAGGTTCGTATAACAAACCTAGTTTCAAAAAGAAGAACATGAAGGCAGGGTTGGGTTATAAGAAGAAACAGAATCGAAACAAAAATGAGATGCCAAATTATCAGGCAAAAATGAGTTTTGTTCAGGGAAACAGTTTAGCTGAAGAGAAAGAACTTAAAATTGGACGACAGTCTAATGCAGAGTTTAATGCACAAAAGAGAAAGCAACAACCATAGGTCAAATATGTGTCCATGAGAACATGTTTCAAATGTGATCAAAAGGGACATCTTGCACGCAAGTGTCCTAATCTAAAACCTGTGGATGTTGATATAAAGAAGATTGATGCTGAGAAACAAAAATCTGAGAATGTGAGACAAAGGTCAACCAAATTTGATTCGAAACAAACTTGGAGGTACAATACAAACAAGTTTGCTTCAAATCAAAATTGGAAATCAAACCAGAACAGGTTTGATTCAAGACAGACCTGGAATTTTCACGCACCCAGATTCAGAACCACACAAAGTTGGAAAACAACTGTTGATATGACAAAATCACAAGAATTTTGGAAACCAAAAGTTGTTCAAAAACAAAATGTTCAAAAAGAGTCTCATTTTTACAAACGAGGTACACCAAAAGGTCAGACATGGTTTGTTAAGAAACATGTTGATTTAGTAAAAGATGGGAAAGTTGAAGTTAAAATTGAGAAAGTTTTTGTGAAAAATGACAAAAAATTTCCAGCATTGAATGAGAATTATTGTGTTGAAATGCCTAAGGTTCAACAGACCTGGGCTAAATTGTTCAAGTAATTGAGTAGTTTGTTTGTGCAGGTGCTCAAGAATACCAAAGATTGTGAGATTGGAAGTTGGAGCAGACTGGCACATGGAGAGGAAGAAGAGGCTGCTGCTGGACCCTGGTTTGGTTGAACAGGGAATTTATATGTTTTTCTGTACATAAATAAACTATATTTTCAAAAACCCTAAAAATTGAAAAACTTGAAAAACCAAAAATATGGTTGTTTTTAACTTCTGTCAAAAATAGAAAAATACAAAAATATGTGTTGATTGAATATGCCGAAACCCTCACGGCTGAACAAACATGATTACTTTCATCAGATTGAAAAATGGTTTTCAAACTGTAAAATATCAATGTGTTGTAAATCATGGGGGTATGTATATTTTCTGCAAATCAGAGCACTTTAAGCAGAAAATGGATGGCGAGACAAAGCTATCAGCATCGTGTTGTCAAATTTTCTTTATATGATTTTGTATTTTAGGGGGAGTAATATTGTTAGAAAATACAAAAACATTTGAAAATTTGAAAAAGCCAAAAACATGATAAAATTCAAAAATTGAGTTTTTGCGTAAAAAGAGGAAATGATAGTACATCAGTAGACAATTACAGTACGCTAAAGAATTGGAAAGTTTAAATGTGTTAAACGATCTCACCGTGGATGTGTCGGTAGGTTTTTACACATTTAGTAGGTTTGTTCGGGATATAAACCTAAATCTTTACTTACTTATTTCGTGGGGAACACTACTTGGATATATAGGTAACCCCTGAAATCTCGTTTGAAAGATTACTTTTTCTGATATACTAGGTCTTTATACTCAGTGATATCTGGGGTATTATTCCGGGACTTCTGCTGAATGGAAGTTCTGACCTAGTCCTCGAATAATACTTTCCACAAATGCTTGAAACACAGCATCACCCTCAGCATATATGATAAGACAATAAAATTGCTTAGCAATGCTGTTGTAAAAAAGATCCTCTAAAGGGGACACACCTACAAGTTGAGTCATGCTCTCTCTGCTGAACGATGGTTCTGACCTGAGCTCTCATGATTCTTCATAATTTATTAACCCCTTACAGATATCATTTGTGTTATAATTACCTGTAAGACTGAATATTGGGATCTGGATACGGCAGTATATTCAAGAGGTGGGACACACGTATAAGTTTAAGTCTCTAAAACACTTAATTCGTATCATGGACAGATTGAAAATTGTGTGAGAATTTAAAGTGGACCAGTATATCGACAATCTAAGTGAATTGTTTAATACTTACTGTGTAATTAAGCTCAACGGTACTTGTGAGTTGTCAAAAACTGATATGATCCTCTAACGCACACTCAAACAAAAATATTGTCTGTAAATATGTTTGTACATATTTCTTTACTGCTTTATATTTTCAGAAAAATACAAAAAGATTTTTGATTCTGCTTTATTTTCGACAACTGATGTCTGAGATGTTGAGTTTCAAAATCTAAGTAAGCTGATTGTGTTTCTGAAAATAAAACAAGTTCATTAATTTGAAACTTGAATTTTTAACAAAAATAAAAAACAGTTTGTGATATCTCCAAGGTCATTAGTTTAGACTTGGATGATTAACTGTGAGGGATTTTGGATACTTAATACTGCCAAATCTGTAAAGATTGTTGATAGGGGGAGTGATTTAGAAAGTTGAATAGAGCCAGATTATGATTTCTGGAAAATTGAATGATCAAAATGGTTGTACTTATAAATGTTTGAGAATTGCAGATGTTGTACCAGACTACGATCCCGGAAGCCGAGTCTAAGGGGGAGTCTGAAGACGAGCTCAACGCAAAAGGAAGCGTGGATTCAAGGAGTCATGTAACTATCCTAAAGGAGCTTGTATACGAAAAGCAAGGTGTCGATCCCAAAAGCACGGAAGCTTGATGAAAGGGAGAGCCTGATGAAGAAAAGAGTCTACGAAAAGGAGACGCTGAAGCTGAAGACAGATCCACCGGGATTCTGTTCGAGAAGATTCAAAGAGAGAGAGAGAGAAAAAGAAGACGCTACGAGTTTGACTCAATGATCGAGATTGACTGCGGCAATATCCAAGGGGGAGTCTGTTAGTACATTTATGTCTATCGCCTTCGTCAATCCGAGCAGTAGCGAGAAACAGAAGAAAACGAGTCGTTATATTAGTGATAGCTAGACAAAAAGGCAAGGTGGCATAATTGTAATAATAAGAAATCTCATTAAATGCCTTGGACTATAAATATGAGATTATGTCATAGATTAGGGACTTTTTGCTACATTTGTCATTTGGAGATTTCTAGATCTAGAGAGAGAATCTAGAGAGAGAAAGTGATTCAAGGTGCTGTACGATTTCAGATTTCTAATAGAATCACGTTTATATTACGTCACGTGTGTTAGGTCGCGTTCGTGTACGGATTCTGCACGTTATATGTTCGTTTCGCAATCGTTTCGGAGTCAAAACCGGTCCTACAAGATCTGTTAGTGCATTTATGTCTATAGCCTTCGTCAATCTGAGCCGTAGCGAGAAACAGAAGAAAACAAGTTGTTATGATGTAATAGCTAGATAAAAAGGCAAGGTGGCATAATTGTAATAATGAGAAATCTCATTAAAAGCCAAGGCCTATAAATAGGAGCTTTATGTTTAGATTAGAGACTTTTGGCATTTGGTGAATTAGAAAGCTCTAGATCTAGAGAGAGAATCTAGAGAGAGAAAGTGTTGTCATTGTGATTCAAGGTGCTGTACAATATTAGATTTATAATAGAATCACAATTTTCTTACGTCTCGTGTGTTTAGGTCGCGTTCGTGTACGGATTCCGCACGTCACACGTTCGTTTCGTAATCGTTTCGGAGTCAAAACCGGTCCTACAAGTGGTATCAGAGCAGGAACTCGATTGCACTGATCTATCACACATTTCCGCGCAGAAACTTGTAGGACCGGTTTTGACTCCGAAACGATTGCGAAACGAACGTGTGTCGTGCGGAATCCGTACATGAACGCGACCTAAACACACGAGACGTAATAAAACTGTGATTCTATTATAAATCTGATATTGTACAGCACCTTGAATCACAATGACAACACTTTCTCTCTCTAGATTCTCTCTCTAGATCTAGAGCTTTCTAATTCACCAAATGCCAAAAGTCTCTAATCTAAACATAAAGCTCCTATTTATAGGCCTTGGCTTTTAATGAGATTTCTCATTATTACAATTATGCCACCTTGCCTTTTTATCTAGCTATTACATCATAACAACTTGTTTTCTTCTGTTTCTCGCTAAGGCTCGGATTGACGAAGGCTATAGACATAAATGCACCAACATACTCCCCCTTGGATATTGCCATAGTCAATCTCGATCATTGAGTCAAACTCGTAGCGTCTTCTTTTTCTCTCTCTTAGTCTTCTTGAACAGAATCCCGGTGGATCTGTCTTCAGCTTCAGCTTCTCCTTTCTGTAGACTCTTTTCTTCATCAGGCTCCCCCTTTCGTCAAGCTTCCATGCTTTAGGGATCGACACCTTGCTTTCCGATTAAAAGCTCCCCCTTGCTTTGAGCTCATCTTCAGACTCCCCCTTAGACTCAGCTTCTGGGATCGTAGTCTGGAATCTCATCTGCAATCACTCAAACATTTACAAGTAACAGCATTTCAAATTTCAACTATTCAGGAATTGTAACCTGGCTCACTCAAACATTCTAAACAAACAATTTTCATGAATTTAGCAGTTTCATCGAATCGAATCGGAAACTAGCTCTAGAACAGTATAAGCATCCAAATCCCTCACAATTAATTAACCAATTCCAAACTAATGACTTGTTTTAATTCAAGTTTCAAATTAATGAACTTGTTTTATTTTCAGAAACACAATCAGCTTACTTAGATTTTGAAACTCAACATCTCAGATATCGATTGTCGAAAATAAAGCAGAATCAAAATCTTTTTGTATATTTTGAAATATAAAGTAGTAAAGAAATATGTACAAACATATTTACAGACAATATTTTTGTTTGAGTGTGCGTTAGAGGATCATATCAGTTTTTGACAAGTCACAAGTACCGTTGAGCTTAGTTACACATTAAGAATTAAACAATTCACTTAGATTGTCGATATACTTGTCCACTTAAATTTTCACACAAACTTCAATTGATTCAGGATACGAATTAGATGTATTAAGAACTTAAACCCATTCATGTGTCCCACCTCTTGAATATACTCTCGTATCCAGATCCCAATATTCAGTCTTACAGGTGAGTATACCTAGATGATATCTGTAAGGGGAATAAATTATAGTACGAAACCGTGAGAGCTCAGGTCAGAACTTCCGTTCAGCAGAGAGATGATGGCACGACTTTTCGGTGTGTCCCCTTTAGAGGAACTTTTGTATTACAACAGCAATGACTATCAATTTTATTGTTTCATCAATTTGCTGAGGGCGGCGCTATATATCAAGCAATGCAGAAAGTATTCTCCAGGGACTAGGCCATTGCTTCCGCAAAATCAGAAGTCCCGGGATAATACCCCAGATATCACTAAGCATAAAGACCTAGTATCTCAGAAAGAGGGACCTTTCAAACGAGATTTCAGGGGTTACCTATATATCCAAGTAGTGTTCCCCACGAAATAAGCAAGTTTGAATTTAGGTTTATATCCTGAAAAAGTTTACTAAATGTATAAAAATCTACCGACACATCCACGGTGAGATCGTTTAACACATTTAAACTTTCCAATTCTTTAGCGTACTGTAACTGTCCACTGATGTACTATCATTTCCTCTTTTTACGCAAAAACTCAATTTTTGAATTTTATCATGTTTTTGGCTTTTTCAAATTTTCAAATGTTTTTGTATTTTCTAACAATATTACCCCCCCTAAAATACAAAATCATATAAAGAAAATTTGACAACACGATGCTGATAGCTTTGTCTCGCCATCCATTTTCTGCTTAAAGTGCTCTGATTTGCAGAAAATATACATACCCCCATGATTTACAACACATTGATATTTTACAGTTTGAAAACCGTCTTTCAATCTGATGAAAGTAATCATGTTTGTTCAGCCGTGAGGGTTTCGGCATATTCAATCAACACATATTTTTGTATTTTTCTATTTTTGACAGAAATTAAAAACAACCATATTTTTGGTTTTTCAAGTTTTTCAATTTTTAGGGTTTTTGAAAATATAGTTTATTTATGTACAGAAAAACATATAAATTCCCTGTTCAACCAAACCAGGGTCCAGCAGCAGCCTTTTCTTCCTCTCCATGTGCCAGTCTGCTCCAACTTCCAATCTCACAATCTTTGGTATTCTTGAGCACCTGCACAAACAAACTACTCAATTACTTGAACAATTTAGCCCAGGTCTGTTGAACCTTAGGCATTTCAACACAATAATTCTCATTCAATGCTGGAAATTCTTTGTCATTTTTCACAAAAACTTTCTCAATTTTAACATCAACTTTCTCATCTTTTACTAAATCAACATGTTTCTTAACAAACCATGTCTGACCTTTGGTGTACCTCGTTTGTAAAAATGAGACTCTTTTTGAACATTTTGTTTTTGGACAACTTTTGGTTTCCAAAATTCTTGTGATTTTGTCATATCAACAGTTGTTTTCCAACTTTGTGTTGTTCTGAATCTGGGTGTGTGAAAATTCCAGGTCTGTCTTGAATCAAACTTGTTCTGGTTTGATTTCCAATTTTGATTTGAAGCAAACTTGTTTGTATTGTACCTCCAAGTTTGTTTCAAATAAAATTTGGTTGACCTTTGTCTCACATTCTCAGATTTTTGTTTCTCAACATCAATCTTCTTTATATCAACATCCACAGGTTTTAGATTAGGACACTTGCGTGCAAGATGTCCCATTTGATCACATTTGAAACATGTTCTCATGGACACATCTTTGACCTGTGGTTGTTGCTTTCTCTTTTGTGCATCAAACTCAGCATTAGACTATCGTCCAATTTTAAGTTCTTTCTCTTCAGCTAAACTGTTTCCCTGAACAAAACTCATTTTTGCCTGATAATTTGGCATCTCCTTTTTATTTTGATTCTGTTTCTTCTTATAACCCAACCCAGCCTTCATGTTCTTCTTTTTGAAACTAGGTTTGTTATACGAACCTCTATGACTCTTACCAGTAAACTTTGAAATCTCAGACTTCTCAATCTCAACCATTTTGAAAACTTTATCAACCTTTTCTGAAATCACATTCTGAATCGGGAATACAACATCTAAGAACAATCTGTCCGATCCAATCATGGTATAAACCAATCCTTTTGAATCATCATTCAAATTTTTCTCGGATTTTGTGTTTTTCAAATATCCATCATGAAGATTTCCTTCATCTTCATCCTGTGATTCAGATTTACCTGTATCAACTGACTCTTCTTTCAACACACTTTCAACAACTTTGTTGGACCGTTGTACGACCTCTAAAAGTCAGTTAAGGTGTTCATCTCTGAATACAAAGGCGGAATCAATGTATACAAAGTCATAACAGCTTTGTTCCTCTTAATTTTCTTTCTATTAATGCCTTCTGAGTCTTTACAAATGATTTTCTAACAAAAGTTCAGCAACACCTTGACTCACATACACTGACAAACTGATATCGCTTCAAATGATCTAATCTCCTATTTATAAGGAGCATGATTTCGCTTGAGGCTCAAGCGAAATATCTTGTGTTGATTTCGCTTCAAGCATACACAAGTCCACTCAAGCGAAATCTCTTGTTTAATTATAAAAACCCTAACTTAAAACCTATCTAGACACAAGACTTGATTATGACGTAATCAACAGACATTCAGTGCACCAACAGACTCCCCCTTGGATGTTGATGAAGTCTTTGGCTTCAAGTCTTTGTCTTTAACAATCTTCAAACATTGTAAAAACTCTCATCAATCTTTATCTTCAAACTTTAAACTTTAAACTTCAATCTTCCCTTTGACTGTTGATCCAGACTCCCCCTTTCACAGACTCCCCCTCTCGATATGCTAGAATCTGAGAAATCTGGTTCAAGCTTTGTCATTTATCTTCCATGGGAATTCCTTAAACCTGCATATTCTCTACCACAACATAAGTTTCACAAATTTATAATACTTAGATTTAAAAAAAACTTACTGGTAGAAATCATTCATTCAACAACCATACTAGTTACATCAAGTTCAAATGAATGACTTTGATTAACTAAGCACACAAACTTTCAAAACATTTGTAAATAACATTCAAAATTTTCAATATATTCTCCCAAACCAATTCATCATGTTTAGCACTTGGAATTTTGAAAATCTGCTCTTCAATATCAGTTGTCGAAAATCTTTTTGTATTTTTCAAAACTTTATGCTAAAACAATCCGAAAATCTTTTTGGATTTTTGATTAAAGAAATGCAGTAAAGAAATATATACAAATAATATTTTTGTGAGTTTGTGTAAGAGGATCATATCAGTTCATGAAACAAATCACTAGCACCGTTAAGCTTTTGACATTTTAAGCTCTAAACGATTCACTTAGATTGACGATATGTTTGTCCTCTTAAGCTCAATCTAAAAACTTTCAACATGCTTACCGATACGTTTAGGTATATTTAGATAGCACTAAAATTCTTATGGACCCCACGATCTCAGCATATCCCCTCATCATGTAATACACTGACTCAAGTAATGCCTTTAAACTTTTATCAACTGTGATTTGTGCGAAAATAAAGCAGAATGTTTAAACATTAACAATCAGGTCGATACTTCCGTATACGCAGATAAAGTCCAATGTTTAAACAAAATAAGAAAATAAAAATAAGTTGAAGTTGTTTAGACTTTAACCACCAGGTCGATACTCCCGTATACGCAGAGGTGATCCAAAGCTTAAACGAAACACCAAAGAAAATAAAGCAGAACGTTTAGGCAACAACATCCAGGTCGATACTCACGTATACGCAGAGGATGTCCGATGCTTAAACAAAAATAAAGAAATAAAACAAGTTTAAATCTTTGCAAAATAAAATGCACAATCACAGCGACTTTTCAGCAAAGTTGTGAAAGTTCACAAACTTAACCAGTTTTATGTCTTTCGACAATCAGCGATTACTGAGTAGGTACACAGTCAAGAAGGACAAAACCAAGTACTATGCTTTTGACCATGTTTCCCACTAGAACTAGGCTTTTTCATTTATGTTTGTATCGTTATCGTAAATCTACTAGTCTAGCTGAGCCTACCGTCACATTTTTAGTGAGACCGCTTATCACATTTGACATTACAATTCTTTAGCATGCTGTGATAGTTCACTGATTTTCTATCATTTCCTCTTGTTTAACACAAAACTCATTTTTGATTTTTCAATGTTTTTGACATTTTCAAATTTTCTAAATTTTTTTATAAATTTTTCTCCCCCTAAAATCAAAATATGTTTCAATTTTGATTTTCTGAGAAAATTTGAAAACAAACTATACAAGAAACGTGACAAACTGATATCGAATCGCTTCAATTCGCCATTCACTCGGCATAAACAATCAGAACTCCCCCTGACAACAAACTATTTTCCCATTTAGATTTCAAAACACTTAAGTTTGTTTTAATCAAATGGTTTTTCCGGAAAATTAGTTTTGTTTGTCTTTTCACAAACTCGGGGTTTCATCACATTGTTCTTTTTCAACCATTTTAAAGAATTAACAATTAAGACCCTTGTCAACAACAAACACTAGTAGAAAATCAAGTACAACTTAATGTCCCTGATTTACCACTTGTAAATCGAAATATCACAGTTACCATCCTGTGAATTTCTCAAGAATGATGCCGATACCTGCTTCACACTTACCAACCTGGAAGCTCCGGCAAGTCAGGTTTTTCTATTTGAAAAGATTCACCCAAGCCTGACCAGCCTTGGGTTTGACAGTTTTTACCTCAACAGATGGCTCTTCTGGTTTTGACAAACCAAAATCATTACCAACACATGGCTCTTCTGACTTTGACAAGTCAGTTTCATTGCCTAATGGTGGCTTGTCTGACTTTGAGACGTCAGATTCATCGCCTGATGGTGGCTCCTTTGTTTTTGAAGAAACAAATTCATCGCCAACCTTCATTGGTATCTAATTCTTACTAGATCTAGGTTTTCCCTTTTTATTAGGCTGTGAAATGAATAAACTTTCACAATCTCTTTTATATTCGAAAACCTTGATCAAAATTTTGTCAGAAAAATTAACTTTCTTTGATTGGTTATCATTTTGATTAGTTAATTTTTCTTTCTTTATCTCCCTTTTCTCTTTCCCGTTTGTCCTCAGATTTGTATCTGATGAATTTGTTTTGCTTGCCTTTGCAGTTGAGGAAAGCAATTCATCAGAACTTTTTCTCGGATTACCAGTTGTATCTGAGGACAAAATTTTCTCGAGATACTCTCTCGCCTTCTTCCTTTTCTTTCGCAGTCTGTCTTTCTGCCCCTGTGAAAGTTTAACTTTCTTTTCTTGAATTGTCTGATCCTGAACTTTAGGTTTTAGAACCTTCTGTTCATCGGGCTTGACATTGACTGTCTTCTTTGCCGTTCTTTGAGATTCAACCCTCGATCTTCCCATCGATCTCCTTGGGCAATCTCTAGCAATGTGGCCTCTGATTTGGCAGTTATAGCATCTTCTCGTCTCATAACTCCAACTCTGGCAGTTAACAGCAATGTGTCCTTGATAACCGCATCTGTAACACATTCTGTTATCGTACCATGTACCACCTTCAGTCCAAACATTCAAGTCATAGCACTGTTTGGCTCTGTGGTAATCGTCACTCCTCCTGAAAGCTGGATTTGGCCTTTGAGCTCTGTGGTTCGACCTGCACCACTCATTACCAACTATTTTTGAGTTTTTGTTTTTAGATTTTTGTGATTTTGCAAAACGATTGGATGACTTATCTGATGAGCTTTTATTTTCATTTTTAGGATTTTTCAAATTTTTATCTTTTTGTTTCTGTTCTGCATTCTTCTTAACAGGTTTTTGTTTAGAACATTCACTTGTTTCAGTAGTTTGCAAAACAGTATTTTTAAATTTTTCTTGTAAATCTAAAAATATTTTTCTTTTCTTTTCTTTTTCATCATCAGATATTTCATCACAATCTTCAATTTTGACTTTGACTTCGTCAAAATTTGTGACATTATCACTTATTGGAACTGAATTGATCGGTTTTGGACACTCATATGGTGCCGAAGTCACAAAACCTTTCAATTTCACTTCAAGCTCTTTGATTTTCATCCGAGCTTTTTCAGCTTCTTTTTCAAGCTGAATGATTTTAGCAAGATGAGAATTGATTTCAATTTGTTTTTCAAGATTATCTTTACCAAAAATATCTCTCTCATCTTCTAAAATCTTGATTTGATTTTGAAAATCTTTTTCTTTTTCTTTTAACGTTTCATTTTCAATTTTGATTTTTCCAAAATCTTTTTCTTTTTCTCTCAAGTCATTAATTTCCAATGTCAAACTGTCCAAACTACTCAACAGTTTGACATTTTCAGACGTCAATTTCTCACAATTTTCTCTTATTTCAAGAATCTGTTTATTATCAGATTCTTTCTCATCCTTCAAGCTTTTGATTTCCCCTGTCAAATTCTCCACATCTTTCAAGAGATTGAAATTTTCTGCTTCGGATTTTTCGCATTTTGAACATACAAATTCACTTTTCGAAGTTTCATCCATCTTTGATTCTTCATTCTTTGTCATTCCTTCTCTAATCTTATTGATTAATTCACTAAACTCATCCAAACTCATATTTTCTGAGTTTCTTTCAATTTCATCTAGTAACTCTTTCTTTTTCTTTTTCTCTTCTTCATCTCCCCACCATTTCTTCTGCCAATACTCATCCTCTTCTTTGTACTGCTGGATTATGGCTTCGATATCAAGCGTTTTGTCATCGATTGCAATATTTCCATATGGGTCAAGATAACACTCTCTTTTTGAATCCCATCTATTTGCTCTCCTTGCTTCCAGATAGATACCAGAAAGTCTAATAATCTTGGTTTCAGCAATCATCTTCCGGTATTGATACTTCTGTTCCTCAGTACGATCATCTTTCCATGGAATAGGATCGGAATTTATCATCTTGTACGTTCCTGCAAACAAACAAATAAGCAAACACTTAGTAAAATTTTAAGTTTTGAAAATTCAGCAACTTCAAGCGAAATACTTGAAATATAATCAACTTCAAGCGAAATCAGCTTGATAAAACTGTTCAAGCGAAATCTGATATGTACTATTTCGCTTCAACTTCAAGCGAAATACTGTTACAAAGTGTTTCAAGCGAAATCAACTATTTCGCTTCAACTGAAACCAAGCTTCAAGCGAAAACCAGCAACCCTATTTCGCTTCAGTTAACCAGACCATCAAGCGAAATTCCAAATGATCTATTTCGCTTCAACTAGTCAGACCTTCAAGCGAAATCTGAAATAACAGTTTCGCTTCAACTGTTCAAGCGAAAACCACTATTTCGCTTCAGGAAGTCTCAAGCGAAATCCAAGAACACAACACTATTTCGCTTCAGAGGTTCAAGCGAAATAGTCTAAACAGTCTGATTTGAAGCGAAATCAACTAAAACCTTCGAACACTTTTCAAGCGAAACCCTGTTTTATGTCAATTTTAATGAGTTTTAATCTGAATTTAAGTCCGAAACTTTGTAGGCTTTGTTAAAACTCAGTTTTACACGTTATACTCGAAAATCAGACCATTTCGACCGTTGGAACTTGTTCAGATCTGAAAAATGTAAAAAGAAATGAGTAGAAAGAAGATAATCCGCTGCTATGGTATGAACTCCTCGTCCTGAGCTCTGATACCACTTGTTGGACCGTTGTACGACCTCTAAAAGTCAGTTAAGGTGTTCATCTCTGAATACAAAGGCGGAATCAATGTATACAAAGTCATAACAGCTTTGTTCCTCTTAATTTTCTTTCTATTAATGCCTTCTGAGTCTTTACAAATGATTTTCTAACAAAAGTTCAGCAGCACCTTGACTCACATACACTGACAAACTGATATCGCTTCAAATGATCTAATCTCCTATTTATAAGGAGCATGATTTCGCTTGAGGCTCAAGCGAAATCTCTTGTGTTGATTTCGCTTCAAGCATACACAAGTCCACTCAAGCGAAATCTCTTGTTTAATTATAAAAACCCTAACTTAAAACCTATCTAGACACAAGACTTGATTATGACGTAATCAACAGACATTCAGTGCACCAACAAACTTTACCTACCACCTCTGAATCATGAGACTCGTCAGATTTGGAATAGGTTATGTCAATGTTGTCTGGCAATTGGTCTACCATGTTGAAAGCTTTTTCGACCTTTTCCTCATCATAAAATGCAAATTTTCCCGGTGGTAGAACTTGATGAAACTCTGAGCCAATGCCTTTCTTGTTCTGCTCAGACTCACCATCACCCGGTTTTATATTGAAAATTCGTTCAAGCACATATGACGACACGTGGTATCTTTTTAACTTGTTGTTATCCTGTTCTAAATCAGCAATTTGTCTCTTTAACTTAGCAATATCCTCAATATAGGAATTAACAACATCTTGTTTTATAGAATACATTCGTTTAAGCTCTTTGGTTGTTTCAGACATATAATTCATTCTTGATTGAGCATATTTCATTTCATCTTTTATTTTATCATATGACTCTTTTGTAATGTGATATGATAATTTCATTGAGTCATATTCCTTTTTCATATCTTGACAAGCAATTTCTTTTTGTTCACATTCATTTGTCATTTTCAAAACATTTTCTTTCAAAACTTCATTTTCTTTCAAAACTTCATTTTCTTTCTCTAATTTGATACATTTTTCTGAAATTTTTTCATTATTTTCTTTAAAAACTTTTTCTTTTTCTAGTATTTCTTTGCATTTTTCTTTGAAAATCTTTTCAATTTTTGTGAACTCAATATCTCTTGTTCTAAATTGCTCATCTTTTTCAGTACAAGCTCTGCACGGTTCCATGCATTTCTTGCACTGATCAATCAGTTTCAAGTTTTCAGAATCAGAATTTACCTCAGTGATTGGCACTTCGGTGTTTTCAGCAACCTCTGTCTGCTCAGCAACATTCTGCTTTTCTTCAACACCGACTTCATCACCAACATTATCAGCTTCCTCATTTTCATTCTTTTCTTCTTTTTCTTCTTTCTTCACCTCTTCTTCAATCTGTTGTTCTTCAGTAACAGCTTTCTCAACCTCTTCATTCACAACAACTTCTTCACTTTTGATTTCCTTCACAGCTTCAACTTCAACAGTTTCTGCTTTAACCTCTTCAGCAGCTTTCTTCAGATTGTTCACCATTTCTTCAACATTCTTCTTCATTCTCTCCTCGTCCCTTTTTCTCAGACACGATAACATAGCATATCTGATCTCCTTTTCAAATCTCTTAGCGTATGTGTCATCTTTCAATACATTTCTATAGTATTCAGCTCTCAACGGGACTTTGAGAAGAACGTCACCGAAGATTATATCTTTCTTGGGAACAACCGGTTCTCCTTCTCTGTTATAATAGCATTCTCTCTTTTTTATCCCATCTTTTGCTACTGACAGCCATCTCATACTTCTCTTGCATATCCTCCATTCTGTTGTAGACCACGTTTCTTTCTCTGTAAGTCTTCTCACTTAAGATTTCTTCTCGAGTTTTCTCTTTGATCTCAACTTTTTCTTCACGGATTTCAGCAGTATCTTTGTCTTTGTTTTCATCTTGAATCTCAGCAACAAAAACAAACTTTCTTTCTCATGTCACAGCTCTCCCATTAGTTGTTTTACGAACATTCTTTAAACGATCTTCTTCTGGACAAACTGTGCTCCAGTCAAATCCTTCATCGGGATAGATTACTGCATATGCTCTTGACTTTTCTTTTGGTTTATCTTCAATCAACTTTGGCTCTTCTCTGCTTCGATGGTAGATCGCCTTTCGATAATAGTCATCGTTGAAAGGACGTTCATTTCCTTCAGCAACTTCAGAGTTTCTATATTCTCTTTTGAACTGACCGTTTGAAGCAGTCCTGATAGTTTGAAGCAGTCCTGACCGTTTGAAGTAGTCCTGACCGTTTGAGGGTGTGACACTTTGAGAGTGTGACCGTTTGAGAGTAGCATTTGAAACACGTTGTCCGTTTGAAAGTTGGTTCAGTTGATCACGTGATTAAAGTTCAGCGGCCAAATCATATTCCATTAAGTAACTGTAGTCGACCAAATAGGAATTAAGACAAAAGTGATATTAAATTTTGGCTCATGTGCACGTGAATTCATAAAATGATACAATTAAAAGCCAACGTAATCATATGTGTTCATCGGCCCAAGATTGTTTTTAGATAAATGTTTGCATGTGAAACATTAATTGCAATCAGATTGCATGTGACTAAAATTCTAGAGGTCAAATGAGAAATTATTTCACATAATATTGACGACCATTTAAGTAAGTCAAAGTTGTCAGATCATTATCATTTTGATAATCATTAATTCCAATTAAGAAGTGGTCCAATAGAAACATAGTAAATTCAGAATTGCATGTGATCTTGATTAAAACCAATTACACTGATATGGAATGAGTTTTGAATCATAGTTACATGTGATATTGTTTTGAAAATTTTGAAAACGTCACCCAACCAACTCAAGATTTTGTCGAGTAGTGATTTCAATTTTTGTCATCTTGTACCATTGATTAAAGTGGTCCAAGTCATGTCTTTGTGAATCAGGTCGTGTGGTTTAGCCAAGTCATTGGAAAAGGTCATTTGAATTTGATTCGGGTCATAGCAGTCCGCACAGTGTGTCAACCTTCAGTCCGCACAGAAAATCCACCAGTTCGAGTATTATTTTAATTCAGTTGTTTGATAGTGTTTGAACTGATTTTGTTTGTTTGTGTGATTCAAGGTTATTCAAAGATCAAACCATGGCTGAAGAATTCTACAATACGTTTTTCAATGCGTTCACATCTGAATCTTCCGAGATTGCAAATGTTACACCAAAAACCATCACGAAAGCAATCAATGAGAATATCAAGCTTGATAATTTCTACGGAACACATTCAAAGCCACCAACTCTGGAGAGCATTGAAGATTATACATGGTGGAAAGAACGTTTTCTCAATTGGGCAAAAGCATATGCTCATGAAAGCTGGTTCTGCATGGAGTATGGATATGAATGATCAAAAGATGATAAAGGCGAATATCTTTCATTCAAGAAGTTTTCCAGAGAAGATAAATCTGAATTCGGAGCTGAATAGAGAATGATAGCATTGATCCAGTCGGCAATCAGAAATGATATTTTTGCATTACTAAAACATGACGGGTCATCTAAATCTGTTTGGGAAGCTTTACGAGTTAAAGCTGAGGGGGGTAAACAGATTAAAAAGAACAAAATCGCTTTATTAAAGAAAGAATTTGATCTGTTTAATAATATTAAAGGAGAGACAGTGAGGCAAATGATTGAACAGATCAAATTCTTTCTTTAATAAAGCGATTTTGTTCTTTTTAATCTGTTTACCCCCCTCATCTTTAACTCGTAAAGCTTCCCAAACAGATTTAGATGACCCGTCATGTTTTAGTAATGCAAAAATATCATTTCTGATTGCCGACTGGATCAATGCTATCATTCTCTGTTCAGCTCCGAATTCAGATTTATCTTCTCTGGAAAACTTCTTGAATGAAAGATATTCGCCTTTATCATCTTTTGGTCTTTCATATCCATACTCCATGCAGAACCAGCTTTCATGAGCATACGCTTTCGCCCAATTGAGAAAACGTTCTTTCCACCAAGTATAATCTTCAATGCTCTCCAGAGTTGGTGGCTTTGAAAGTGTTCCGTAGAAATTATCATGCTTGATATTCTCATTGATTGCTTTCGTGATGGTTTTTGGTGTAACATTTGCAATCTCGGAAGATTCAGATGTGAACGCATTGAAAAACGTATTGTAGAATTCTTCAGCCATGGTTTGATCTTTGAATAACCTTGAATCACACAAACAAACAAAATCAGTTCAAACACTATCAAACAACTGAATTAAAATAATACTCGAACTGGTGAATTTTCTGTGCGGACTGAAGGTTGACACACTATGCGGACTGCTATGACCCGAATCAAATTCAAATGACCTTTTCCAATGACCTGGCTAAACCACACGACCTGATTCACAAAGACATGACTTGGACCACTTTAATCAATGGTACAAGATGAAAAAAATTGAAATCACTACTCGACAAAATCTTGAGTTGGTTGGGTGACGTTTTCAAATTTTTCAAAACAATATCACTTGTAACTATGATTCAAAACTCATTCCATATCAGTGTAATTGCTTTTAATCAAGATCACATGCAATTCTGAATTTACTATGTTTCTATTGGACCACTTCTTAATTGGAATTAATGATTTTCAAAATGATAATGATCTGACAACTTTGACTTACTTAAATGGTCGATCCCAGCATTCCCCCTTTTTCTCCTTGATATTCTCTGATGAATTGATTTGCTCTTATACCACTTGTTGGACCGTTGTCGTGACCCTAAAAGTCAGTTAAGGCAGTTCATCTTTGAATACGAAGGCGGAATCAACGTATACAAAGTCAAAAACAACTTGTATCCTTTTAACTTTCTTTCTATTACTGATTGTGAGCTTTTACAATGTATTCTGACAAAAATTCGTCAGCACCTTCGCTCACACACACATACATGACCTTGTCCGTTTGAAATGAGCATATCACTCTCCTATTTATGGTAGTGACCCTCCTGTTTGAAGGTGACACAGCCTACTTCAAACAGGACACTCCTCAAACTAGACCCTCTTCAAACTAGACCATCTTCAAACTAGACCATCTTCAAACTAAACCCTCTTCAAACGGTCAGGCCATGTTCAAGCAGTCAGGCCATTTAAAACATGATTAAACCCTAACTCAATCACTGTTGTTCACTCATTTAACCTATCTAGACATAAGACTCGATAAGACGAAGTCAGCAGACAGTAGATGCACCAACAGACTCCCCCTTGGATGTTGACGAAGTCTTTGGCTTTGAGTCTTTAGTCTTTGTCTCTTTCCAAATTTGTCTAACAATGCAAGCATCCTATCAATCTTTATCTTCTTTGATCAGCTTCTATCTTCAAATGTTATACCAGGATCTATCTCTGGCTCTCTCTTTCTTCAGGCTCCCCCTTTCGTCAAGCTTCCGTGCTTTAGGGATCGTCACCTTGCTCTTCGGTTTACAAACTCCCCCTTGCTTTTAGCTTGTCTTCAGACTCCCCCTTAGACTCAGCTTCCGGGATCGTAGTATGGATTTTTACCTGCAATCACTCATACATTCATAAGTAACAACATTTTAGACTACCAGGAATAGTAACCTGGCAATTCAATTTTCTAAAACACTCCTCTAATCAACAATCTTTACAGATTTGACAATATTTAAGAATCCAAATCCCCCACAGTTTATCATCCAAGTCCAAACTAATGACCTTGGAGATATCACAAACTGTTTTTGATTTTTGATAAAAATTCAAGTTTCAATTTAATGAACTTGTTTTATTTTCAGAAACACAATCAGCTTACTTAGATTTTGAAACTCGGCACTCAGACATCGGTTGTCGAAAATAAAGCAGAATCAAAAATCTTTTTGTATTTTCTGAAAATATAAAGCAATAACAAAATATGTACAAACATATTTACAGACACTATTTTTGTTTGAGTATGCGTCAGAGGATCATATCAGCTTTTGACAAGTCACAAGTACCTTTGAGCTTAGTTACACATTAAGAATTAAACAATTCACTTAGATTGTCGATATACTGGTCCAGTTAAATTTTCACACAAATTTCAATCTATCCAGGATATAGATTTAGTATTTTATAGACTTAAACTCATAAGTGTGTCCCACCTCTTGAATATACTCCCGTATCCAGATCCCAATATTCAGTCTTACAGGTGAGTATACCTCATATGATATCTGTAAGGGGTTAATAAATTATGAAGAATCATGAGAGCTCAGGTCAGACTACCGTTCAGCAGAGAGATCATGACTCAACTTTTGGGTGTGTCCCCTTTAGAGGATCTTTTTTACATCATTGCTAAGCAATTTTATTGTCTTATCATATATGCTGAGGGTGATGCTATGTTTCAAGCATTGCAGAAAGTATTATTCGAGGACTAGGTCAGAACTTCCATTCAGCAGAAGTCCCGGAATAATATCCCAGATATCACTGAGTATAAAGACCTAGTATATCAGAAAAATGAATCTTTCAAACAAGATTTCAGGGGTTACCTATATATCCAAGTAGTGTTCCCCACGAAATAAGTAAGTAAAGATTTAGATTTATATCCCGAACAAACCTACTAAATGTGTAAAAACCTATCGGCACATCATCAGTGAGACTGTTTAACACTATTTAATCATTACATTTCTTTAGCATACTGTAACTGTCTACTGATGTACTATCATTTCCTCTTTTTACGCAAAACTCAAATTTTTAAATTTATCATGTTTTTTTTTTCAAATTTTTCAAATGTTTTTGTATTTTCTGACAACAATATATCTCACAGATTGCTACTTTTTTGAATAATATGTCGTTTCCGTTTATTTTTTACAACAATTCCGGTTGGTTCGAATAAAAGTTCTGATGAATCGATTCACTCGACGGCAAAGTCAAGCAAATCGAATTCTTCAGATGCAAATCTGAGGACAAACAAGAAGAAAAAGAAATTTATTGGCGATGAATCTGGCTCATCCAAGTCAGACAAGCCAAGTTCGGACAATGAATCTGATTTCACAAAATCAGATGAGCCACAAGTTGAGGTAAAAAAGGAAGAAACAGTTCCTTTAATGAATGATGAGAAATTTCCACCATTACGAGCTGCAAACCTAAAATCAAAAGGTGTTGATGCTGAAAAAAATGTTTAATAGCAATGTTAAACATATTTTTAGTAAGATGGCTGATGGTAAGGAAAAAGGAGTAAAAGAATTTTATGAAGAAAAGAGAAAAGCTCAAAATACACCCAAGGACAGTCAGGCTTGGGTGAAGCTTTTCAAATAGAAAAACCTGACTTGCCGGAGCTTCCAGGTTGGTAAGTGTGAAGCAGGTATCGGCATCATTTTTTGAGAAATTCACAGGATGGTAACTGTGATATTTCGTTTTACAAGTGGTTAATCAAGGAAATTAAGTTGTACTTGATTTTCTACAAGTGATAGTGATGTTTGACCTAATAATGTTAAATTTTCAAAATGGTTAAAAGAGATCAAGGTGATGTGATGACCCCGAACCTACAAGTGATGGGTAAACAAACTAATTTTTCAAGTTTCAAACAAAACCACTTTCAAACGACCACTTTCAAACTTGAAGTCAGTTTCAAAAACCTCAAGAGTTTTGGAAACCTAAAAATGTTATTCAAAATCAAAAGGTTCAAAAAGAGACAAACTTTTACAAAAGAGGTACTCCGGAAGGTCAAATGTGGAGTGCTAAGAAACAAGTGACGTCGGTAAAAGATGAGAAAGTTGAAGTCAACGCTGAAAAAGTTTTAAATGACAATGAGTTTCCGAAACTAAATGAACATTATTGTGTTGAAATGCCTAAGGTCCAACAGACCTGGGCTAAATTGTTCAAATGATTGATAAAGTTTGAATGTGCAGGTGCTCAACGAAGCTGAAGACAGATCCACCGGGATTCTGTTCAAGAAGATTCAAAGAGAGAGAGAAAGAGAAGACGCTACGAGTTGACTCAATGATCGAGATTGACTGCGGCAATATCCAAGGGGGAGTCTGTTAGTACATTTATGTCTATCGACTTCGTCAATCCGAGCCGTAGCAAGAAACAGAAGAAAAAGAGTCGTTATATTAGTGATAGCTAGACAAAAAGGCAAGGTGGCATAATTGTAATAATGAGAAATCTCATTAAATGCCTTGGACTATAAATAGGAGATTATGTCATAGATTAGGGACTTTTTGCTACATTTGTCATTTGGAGCTTTCTAGATCTAGAGAGAGAAACTAGAGAGAGAAAGTATTGTCATTGTGATTCAAGGTGCTGTACAATATCAGATTTTTAATAGAATCACGTTTATATTACGTCACGTGTGTTAGGTCGTGTTCGTGTACGGATTCCGCACGTTTCACGTTCGTTTCGCAATCGTTTCGGAGTCAAAACCGGTCCTACAAGTTAGCACTCCACATTTGACCTTCCGGAGTACCTCTTTTGTAAAAGTTTGTCTCTTTTTGAACCTTTTGATTTTGAATAACATTTTTAGGTTTCCAAAACTCTTGATAAAGCTTTGCTCTGATACCACTTGTTGGACTGTTTTACAACCTTGAAAAGTCAGTTAAGGATGTTCATCTTCAAATACGAGGGCGGAATCAACGTAAAAGAAGTCACAACAGCTAGTTTCCTTTTAATCTATCTTTTCTGAATGATTTTTGTGCTTTTACAATGTATTCTGAAACAAATCCGGCAGCACCTTCTCTTACACACACATATATGTTCTTTTCAAGCGAAACACAACAGATATCTCAAGCGAAACCTCGCTGTTTCAACCAAAATCGGACCTAAAAACTTGAATTTCTCCTAAACGGCTAGGAGTTTGAATCTGAAACTTGGTAGGATTGTAATTCAAGTGTTTTCGCACAACATATCAAAAAAATCAGCCGATTTGGACCGTAAACACCCGTTCAATTTTACGTTTTTCAGTAAAAAAACATGATAAGAATGAAAAAGATGAAGAAATCTATGAAATTTAGATCTGAAATCGATGTAATCTGGTACGAATCTATGTGTTTGATCAGCGCAATCGAGCTCCTGCTCTGATACCACTTGTAGGACCGGTTTCGATACCGTACGATTGCGTAACGAACGTTCGACGTGCGGAATCCATGAACGTACGTGACCGAACACACAAGAACGTACTAATGACGTGATTCTATTGAATAATATGTCGTGTACAATAGCCGAGAATCACATGGAGAGACTTTCTCTCTCTAGACTTTCTCTCTCTAAAATCTAAGCTTCTAAATCTCCAAATGAGCAAAGTCCTAAACTTTACAACTACAACTTCACTTCTTGAAGTTTCATCCTTCTTTGATTCTTCATTCTTTGTCATTCCTTCTCTAATCTTTTTGATTAATTCAAGAAATTCAACCAAACTCATATGTTCTGAGTTTCTTTCTATTTCATCTATTAACTCTTTCTTTTTCTTTTTCTCTTCTTCATCTCCCCACCATTTCTTTTGCCAATAATCATCCTCTTCTTTGTACTCCTTGATTATGGCTTCGATATCAAGCGTTTTGTCATCGATTGCAATATTTCCATATGGGTCAAGATAACACTCCCTGTCTGGATCCCATCTATTTGCTCTCCTTGCTTCCAGAAAGATACGAGATATTCTAATTATTTTGTTTTCAGCAATCATTTTTCTGTATCTATACTTCTGCTCTTCAGTTCGATCGTCTTTCCATGGAATAGGTTCAGAATTTGCCATCTTTTTATGTCCTTGAATTACCTCGAAATCACCTACAAACAAAACAAACAAGCTATCAGTTCAAACAAACTGAATACGTAACAGTGTGTTTGTTGACGAAATCAATCTAAGACTCGTTGTCGAAGATTCTCGGATTCGTTCAAATGTTGTTGAAGTAAAGATCACTGAATGAACTTGATCAGATGACTTGTTGGAGCAATGCAAACCACTGATCTTAAACTCTAAAGGCCGATATAGACTTCACATGCAACTTTGATTGTTCATATACACTTTATAATGGCCGACACATTTAATAAAGTCACATGGAACAGTCCAAACGATTTAATGAATACAATTTTAATCTGTTCACGTGATGTGTAATCTCGATACAATCGCTTTAATTAGTCAACATGTCCAAATTTTAATTTCCAACACAATTCTAACTGGACAAATGATGTATGAATCACGTGGTCTGATGATTGAAACTTGGGCTGATTATTACTTGAGCAGTGTGATCACATGGGCCACATTTTGAAAATATTGAACAATTAATATCATCAGTGGTCAACAACAATTCAACTATTTTAATTGGACCGTTAACTTTTGTGATTCAAAACCGGTCCTACAAGTGGTATTAGAGCAGGAGCTCGATTACACTGATCTTTCACACGATTACACGCAGAAAATCATCAGATTCAGATCCGAATTTCATCTACTTCTTCATTTTTTTCATATTTTTCACGTTTTTCACTGAAAATCATCAAATTGAACGGGTTTTTACGGTCCAAGTCGGCTAATTTTTTAATATGTTGTGCGAAAACACCTGATCTACAACCCTACCAAGTTTCAAATCCTAATTCCTAGCCGTTTAGGAGAAATTCGAGTTTTTAGGTCTGTTTGAATCAGCGACTGTCCGTTTGAAATTGACACTTCCCGTTTGAAAATGACACTCCCGTTTGAATTGACCGTTTGAAGCAGTCCTGACAGTTTGAAGCAGTCCTGACCGTTTGAAGTAGTCCTGACCGTTTGAGGGTGTGACAGTTTGAGGGTGTGACACTTTTAGAGTGTGACCGTTTGAGAGTAGCATTTGAAACACGTTGTCCGTTTGAAAGTTGGTTCAGTTGATCACGTGATTAAAGTTCAGCGGCCAAATCATATTCCATTAAGTAACTATAGTCGACCAAATAGGAATTAAGACAAAAGTGATATTAAATCTTGGCTCATGTGCACGTGAATTCATAAAATGATACAATTAAAAGCCAACGTAATCATATGTGTTCATCGGCCCAAGATTGTTTTTAGATAAATATTTGCATGTGAAACATTAATTGCAATCAGATTGCATGTGACTAAAATTCTAGAGGTCAAATGAGAAATTATTTCACATAATATTGACGACCATTTAAGTAAGTCACAGTTATTAGATCATTATCATTTTGTCGATCATTAATTCCAATTAAGAAGTGGTCCAATAGAAACATAGTAAATTCAGAATTGCATGTGATCTTGATTAAAAGCAATTACACTGATATGGAATGAGTTTTGAATCATAGTTACATGTGATATTGTTTTGAAAAATTTGAAAACGTCACCCAACCAACTCAAGATTTTGTCGAGTAGTGATTTCAATTTTTGTCATCTTGTACCATTGATTAAAGTGGTCCAAGTCATGTCTTTGTGAATCAGGTCGTGTGGTTTAGCCAGGTCATTGGAAAAGGTCATTTAAATTTGATTCGGGTCATATCAGTCCGCACAGTGTGTCAACCTTCAGTCCGCACAGAAAATTCACCAGTTCGAGTATTATTTTAATTCAGTTGTTTGATAGTGTTTGAACTGATTTTGTTTGTTTGTGTGATTCAAGGTTATTCAAAGATCAAACCATGGCTGAAGAATTCTACAATACGTTTTTCAATGCGTTCACATCTGAATCTTCTGAGATTGCAAATGTTACACCAAAAACCATCACGAAAGCAATCAATGAGAATATCAAGCATGATAATTTCTATGGAACACATTCAAAGCCACCAACTCTGGAGAGCATTGAAGATTATACATGGTGGAAAGAACGTTTTCTCAATTGGGCGAAAGCGTATGCTCATGAAAGTTGGTTCTGCATGGAGTATGGATATGAAAGACCAAAAGATGATAAAGGCGAATATCTTTCATTCAAGAAGTTTTCCAGAGAAGATAAATCCGAATTCGGAGCTGAACAGATAATGATAGCATTGATCCAGTCGGCAATCAGAAATGATATTTTTGCATTACTAAAACATGACGGGTCATCTAAATCTGTTTGGGAAGCTTTACGAGTTAAAGCTGAGGGGGGTAAACGGATTAAAAAGAACAAAATCGCTTTATTAAAGAAAGAATTTGATCTGTTTGATAATATTAAAGGAGAGACAGTGAGGCAAATGATTGAGAGGTTTTGTCATTTAAAACTTGAACTTGAGAGATTTGAGATAGTGAAAACAAGAGAGGAACTTATAGACAAAGTGATTGAAGCGTTACCACGAGCATATCAGTGGCAAACATTTGTTTTTATTCTGAAAAATGATGTTTTGTATGATACAATTTCTCTTGATGCGTTGTTTGAAAAGATAGAGAGTCATGATCTGGAGCTACAAAAGCAAAACAAGATGATTGATTCTTCAAATCAACAGAATATTGGCTTGTACTACAAAAGGAGTGTACCTTTAGAGAAAGGTGTTGGTTCACCAAAGACAGCATTCATTGGTGATAGAACAAAAGAACCGGAGAAAAGCTCATCAAGTTATAATCCGGGTTATCATTCATCAGCTTCAAAAGCTAGTTCTGATGAATCTGAAGAAATTCTTTGCAACATTGCTCTAAAATTGAAGAATTCTCCTACAATGAGCATCAATGCAGCGAAGTAGCAAATGAGTTTTCTTGCATCTGTTCTGGAGTCATATGAAGGTCTAGTAGCTAGCAAAATTGGAAACTCCGAATTGACCAAAGAAGACTACGACCAGATTGATCCGGAAGAGATGGGGCTCATTGACATTCGTTGGTGTTTAGCTAGTTGTATTCGAAGAGCTCAGAGGTACATGGAGATTACCGGAAAACAATCTCTTGGAGGTGCATCAACAAAGCTTGGATTTGACAAATCCAAAGTGACTTGCTTCAGATGTAGGCAAAAGGTTCATTTCAAAAGAGAATGCAGAAACTCTGAAGTTGCTGAAGGAAATGAACGTCCTTTCAACGATGACTATTATCGAAAGGCGATCTACCATCGAAGCAGAGAAGAGCCAAAGTTGATTGAAGATAAACCAAAAGAAAAGTTAAGAGCATATGCAGTAATCTATCCCGATGAAGGATTTGACTGGAGCACAGTTTGTCCAGAAGAAGATCGTTTAGAGAATGTTCGTAAAACAGCTAATGGGAGAGCTATGACAGGAGAAAGAAAGTTTGTTTTTGTTGCTGAGATTCAAGATGAAAACAAAGACAAAGATACTGCTGAAATCCGTGAAGAAAAAGTTGAGATCAAAGAGAAAACTCGAGAAGAAATCTTAAGTGAGAAGACTTACAGAGAAAGAAACGTGGTCTACAACAGAATGGAGGATGTGCAAGAGGAGTATGAGATGGCTGTCAGTAGCAAAAGATGGGATAAAAAGAGAGAATGCTATTATAATAGAGAAGGAGAACCGGTTGTTCCCAAGAAAGACATAATCTTCGATGATGTTCTTCTCAAAGTCCCGTTGAGAGCTGAATACTATAGAAATGTATTGAAAGATGACACATACGCTAAGAGATTTGAAAAGGAGATCAGATATGCTATGTTATCGTGTCTGAGAAAAAGGGATGAGGAGAGAATGAAGAAGAATGTTGAAGAAATGGTGAACAATCTGAAGAAAGCTGCTGAAGAGGTTAAAGCAGAAACTGTTGAAGTTGAAGCTGTGAAGGAAATCAAAAGTGAAGAAGTTGTTGTGAATGAAGAGGTTGAGAAAGCTGTTACTGAAGAACAGCGGATTGAAGAAGAGGTGAAGAAAGAAGAAAAAGAAGAAAAGAATGAGAATGAGGAAGCTGATAATGTTGGTGATGAAGTCGGTGTTGAAGAAAAGCATAATGTTGCTGAGCAGACAGAGGTTGCTGAAAACACCGAAGTGCCAATCGCTGAGGTAAATTCTGATTCTGAAAACTTGAAACTGATTGATCAGTGCAAGAAATGCATGGAACCGTGCAGAGCTTGTACTGAAAAAGATGAGCAATTTAGAACAAGAGATATTGAGTTCACAAAAATTGAAAAGATTTTCAAAGAAAAATGCAAAGAAATACTAGAAAAAGAAAAAGTTTTTAAAGAAAATAGTGAAAAACTTTCAGAAAAATGTAACAAATTAGAGAAAGAAAATGAAGTTTTGAAAGAAAATGTTTTGAAAATGACAAATGAATGTGAACAAAAAGAAATTGCTTGTCAAGATATGAAAAAGGAATATGACTCAATGAAATTATCATATCACATTACAAAAGCGTCATATGATAAAATAAAAGATGAAATGAAATATGCTCAATCAAGAATGAATTATATGTCTGAAACAACCAAAGAGCTTAAACGAATGTATTCTATAAAACAAGATGTTGTTAATTCCTATATTGAGGATGTTGCTAAGTTAAAGCGACAAATTGCTGATTTAGAACAGGATAACAACAAGTTAAAAAGTTACCACGTGTCGTCATATGTGCTTGAACGAATTTTCAATATAAAACCGGGTGATGGTGAGTCTGAGCAGAACAAGAAAGGCATTGGCTCAGAGTTTCATCAAGTTCCACCACCGGGAAATTTTGCATTTTATGATGAGGAAAAGGTCGAAAAAGCTTTCAACATGGTAGACCAATTACCAGACAACATTGACATAACCTATTCCAAATCTGATGAGTCTCATGATTCAGAGGTGGTAGGTAAAGTTGTTGAAAGTGTGTTGAAAGAAGAGTCAGTTGATACAGGTAAATCTGAATCACAGGATGAAGATGAAGGAAATCTTCATGATGGATATCTGAAAAACACAAAATCCGAGAAAAATTTAAATGATGATTCAAAGGGATTGGTTTATACCATGATTGGATCAGACAAATTGTTCTTAGATGTTGTATTCCCGATTCAGAATGTGATTTCAGAAAAGGTTGATAAAGTTTTCAAAATGGTTGAGATTGAGAAGTCTGAGATTTCAAAGTTTGTTGGTAAGAGTCGTAAAGGTTCGTATAACAAACCTGGTTTCAAAAAGAAGAACATGAAGGCTGGTTTGGGTTATAAGAAGAAACAGAATCGAAACAAAAATGAGATGCCAAATTATCAGGCAAAAATGAGTTTTGTTCAGGGAAACAGTTTAGCTGAAGAGAAAGAACTTAAAATTGGACGACAGTCTAATGCTGAGTTTGATGCACAAAAGAGAAAGCAACAACCACAGGTCAAAGATGTGTCCATGAGAACATGTTTCAAATGTGATCAAAAGGGACATCTTGCACGCAAGTGTCCTAATCTAAAACCTGTGGATGTTGATATAAAGAAGATTGATGCTGAGAAACAAAAATCTGAGAATGTGAGACAAAGGTCAACCAAATTTGATTCGAAACAAACTTGGAGGTACAATACAAACAGGTTTGCTTCAAATCAAAATTGGAAATCAAACCAGAACATGTTTGATTCAAGACAGACCTGGAATTTTCACAAACCCAAATTCAGAACAACACAAAGTTGGAAAACAACTGTTGATATAACAAAATCACAAGAATTTTGGAAACCAAAAGTTGTTCAAAAACAAAATGTTCAAAAAGAGTCTCATTTTTACAAACGAGGTACACCAAAAGGTCAGACATGGTTTGTTAAGAAACATGTTGATTTAGTAAAAGATGAGAAAGTCGAAGTTAAAATTGAGAAAGTTTTTGTGAAAAATGACAAAGAATTTCCAGCATTGAATGAAAATTATTGTGTTGAAATGCCTATGGTTCAACAGACCTGGGCTAAATTGTTCAAGTAATCAAGTAGTCTGAATGTGCAGGTGCTCAACAAATTCAAAGATTGTGAGAATGGAGGTTGGAGCAGCCTGGCACAACAAGAGGATGAGGCTGCTGCTGGATCCTGTGTTGGTTGAAACAGGAAGTTTATTTTCATTCTGTATATAAATAAACAATATTTTCAAAAACCCTAAAAATTGAAAAATTAAAAAAAAAACAAAAATATGTTTGTTTTTAATTTTTGTCAAATATTCAAAAAAACAAAAATATGTGTTGATTGAATATGCCGAAACCCTCACGGCTGAACAAACATGATTACTTTCATCAGATTGAAAAACGGTTTTCAAACTGTAAAATATCAATGTGTTGTAAATCATGGGGGTATGTATATTTTCTGCAAATCAGAGCACTTTAAGCAGAAAATGGATGGCGAGACAAAGCTATCAGTATTGGTTGTCAAATTTTCTTTAAATGGTTTTGCATTTTAGGGGGAGTAATATTGTCAGAAAATACAAAAACATTTGAAAAATTTGAAAAAAAAAACATGATAAATTTAAAAATTTGAGTTTTGCGTAAAAAGAGGAAATGATAGTACATCAGTAGACAGTTACAGTATGCTAAAGAAATGTAATGATTAAATAGTGTTAAACAGTCTCACTGATGATGTGCCGATAGGTTTTTACACATTTAGTAGGTTTGTTCGGGATATAAACCTAAATCTTTTCTTACTTATTTCGTGGGGAACACTACTTGGATATATAGGTAACCCCTGAAATCTTGTTTGAAAGATTCCTTTTTCTGATATACTAGGTCTTTATACTCAGTGATATCTGGGGTATTATTCCGGGACTTCTGCTGAATGGAAGTTCTGACCTAGTCCTCGAATAATACTTTCCGCAAATGCTTGAAACACAGCATCACCCTCAGCATATATGATAAGACAATAAAATTGCTTAGCAATGCTGTTGTAAAAAAGATCCTCTAAAGGGGACACACCTACAAGTTGAGTCATGATCTCTCTGCTGAACGATGGTTCTGACCTGAGCTCTCATGATTCTTCATAATTTATTAACCCCTTACAGATATCATTTGTGTTATAATTACCTGTAAGACTGAATATTGGGATCTGGATACGGGAGTATATTCAAGAGGTGGGACACACGTATAAGTTTAAGTCTCTAAAACACTTAATTCGTATCCTGGACAGATTGAAAATTGTGTGAGATTTTAAAGTGGACCAGTATATCAACAATCTAAGTGAATTGTTTAATACTTACTGTGTAATTAAGCTCAACGGTACTTGTGACTTGTCAAAAACTGATATGATCCTCTAACGTACACTCAAACAAAAATATTGTCTGTAAATATGTTTGTACATATTTCTTTACTACTTTATATTTCAAAATATACAAAAAGATTTTGATTCTGCTTTATTTTCGACAATCGATATCTGAGATGTTGAGTTTCAAAATCTAAGTAAGCTGATTGTGTTTCTGAAAATAAAACAAGTTCATTAATTTGAAACTTGAATTAAAAATCAAAAATCAAAAACAGTTTGTGATATCTCCAAGGTCATTAGTTTGGACTTGGTTGATAAATTGTGAGGGATTTGGATGCTTATACTGTTATAGAGCTAGTTTCCGATTCGATTCGATGAAACTGCCAAATTCATGAAAATTGTTTGTTTAGAATGTTTGAGTGAGCCAGGTTACAATTCCTGAATAGTTGAAATTTGAAATGCTGTTACTTATAAATGTTTGAGTGATTGCAGATGAGATTCCAGACTACGATCCCAGAAGCAGAGTCTAAGGGGGAGTCTGAAGATGAGCTCAAAGCAAGGGGGAGCTTGTAATCGGAAAGCAAGGTGTCGATCCCTAAAGCACGGAAGCTTGACGAAAGGGGGAGCCTGATGAAGAAAAGAGTCTACAGAAAGGAGAAGCTGAAGCTGAAGACAAATCCACCGGGATTCTGTTCAAGAAGACTAAGAGAGAGAAAAAGAAGACGCTACGAGTTTGACTCAATGATCGAGATTGACTACGGCAATATCCAAGGGGGAGTCTGTTAGTGCATTTATGTCTATAGCCTTCGTCAATCCGAGCCGTAGCGAGAAACAGAAGAAAACAAGTTGTTATGATGTAATAGCTAGATAAAAAGGCAAGGTGGCATAATTGTAATAATGAGAAATCTCATTAAAAGCCAAGGCCTATAAATAGGAGCTTTATGTTTAGATTAGAGACTTTTGGCATTTGGTGAATTAGAAAGCTCTAGATCTAGAGAGAGAATCTAGAGAGAGAAAGTGTTGTCATTGTGATTCAAGGTGCTATACAATATCAGATTTATAATAGAATCACAGTTTTATTACGTCTTGTGTTTTTAGGTCGCGTTCGTGTATGGATTCCGCACGTCACACGTTCGTTTCGTAATCGTTTCGGAGTCAAAACCGGTCCTACAGCTGATACCCATAAGGTGGGTACCCATAGTGTGGGTATCCGGCTTGATATGGGATCCCAAAGGATCCTTTCGGATGATGGGCATTGTAGTTTACCGCTGCTACCAAGTAAGGGTCGGCCTCGGCATAGTTATAGTTGGTGTGGATCGGCAGCTCAAAGGGATTATATGCCGCCGCACCGGTGTATGTAGGTATAGGGTCGCCAAAGCCCAACGGTGGTGGCGCGACAGGCGCAAAGTTTACTTCCAAGACGGGGTTTGAAGACCCACCCATCTGTGGTTCTTCATGGAGTAGCGAGTAGTGGCTGTTACTCGAAGGTTGAGGGGTGTTGATTCGCACTCCTCCTCGCACGGACATCCGTGCGTTCGATCTTCTTCGCCTCGGTGGCTCCGGAGGCTGTTGCTGAGCTGGTTGTGGTGGCGGAGTGACCGCTACAAAACGGGAATCCTCAGAGGGATTCTGATGTGGCTACTGCGGCTGTGGTGAGTTGTGGTAACTGGGAGTAAACACCCAGTCTATCTGTCGGAACCTGTCCTCATAGCTGTCGGGACCATTATAAGGTGATCCCACGAAAGGTGACCCATCCGAAATTTCGATGGGGTGGTTAGGTGTTCCAGATGGTGGCTCTGCAGGGTCGGTGTGCTCATCCATGTCCATCGCATGGTCGCCTGAGAAATGATCTTTGGGTCCTAGTGGGTTAAAACCCACTGGTTCTCCAATGTAGTTTGCCGGGTTGAACCGGCCTTGGAAGATAGGTGTCAGGTCATCGAAAGGTGATTGGTGAGAATTGTGGCTCTGTAGGGGTATAAAGGATTGGTGGGAGTTGTGGGGATCATTTTCCGAATGAGGCCCGTAAGAGTTTAGGTATGAGGGGGAGGAGCTCAACGAGACTGAGCGCCTTGCAGGTTCGGTATGGGTCCTCCTGTTTTCTTGAGGACTACGGTTTTGGGTGTCGGATGGTGTTCACCGGTGTGAAGGCCCGGCTTCATGATCATTAGGGGCGACGAATGGCCCCTTGCCTCTTCCCCTACCTCGGAATCTTGGCGGCATTGTAGTTGTTCCTGTCAAAACAAACAAAAGATAACAACAAGAAATATATATAAAAGACCAAATAAAACAAAACGGGATTTGTCCTAAGTTCTTTGTCTAGACTCGAAAATTTAGAGATGTGCAACTGTGTAACTGAGATTAAACACAAAAGGCTAGTGTTTAATTCACTTAGTGTTGGCTCTGATACCAACCTGTCACACCCCGATATTTCCACGTATTACCGGTGGGCCCGGTGGGGAGTATCGTGACGTAGTTGATATCATCATAGTCAAACAACACAATTTTAAATGCACAGCGAAAGCAAAAGATAGATTTATTTCAACCGAATAAATTGTAATATTTAAGTATCACAAAATAGTTGAAACAGATCCACAGGCGGATCAAATGAAAAGGAAACATAGTTCATCAGACTTAATTGCATCCAAGCTTGCGAGACTCTTAATGATGCTAAGGAGAGGCCAGCCTATTACGCTTAGTACCTGCACTTAACCTTTTTGGGAAAATACGTCAGTTTACACTGGTAAATACAATTAACTGACTCATTTTGAAAAAGGTTTAAAAATTGGTTTGAATGCACAAGGCACAAAACATTTTATAACTTGAGATAATTATTTATATATAAACTTGTAAAAGAATTTACATGTTTGTTATACGTTCAGTAGCCCGGATTGACATCGGGTTAAAGATTAACAGACAAACCACATGATATAGTCCCGTGGCGGGTTATTCCCGAAACCGGCGGTTATACCTTATTATTTATTTATGCACTGTCGGGTGTACGCCTACACCCCGTGCTTAGGTCGTGGCCATTTCGTAAAATGATGCCAAGGATATCCGGGACATGGTCATTAACCCCCCAAATGCTTTAATCAAACAAAACAATTTAAACGGGACATTTCAATAAATTAATCTTCATACAATTAAAAATTCAATGCCCGACCAAGCGGTATTTTATATATCGTACCCCAAGCCCGTATAGGGAAAATAAGTTAAAAGTATTTACCTTTGCAAGTATTAATCACAAATAGCAAGTGCGTGTAGCTTTTACCGGGTCTCCTATTCTGGAACAAAGGTTTTTAATAACCTATTAGATTCCTAACGGGTCTTTAATTAAGCCTAAACTTAGACCGGTTAGTTTTAAAGGAAGATACGGTTCAAACGCACGATTAAGCGAAGACCGGAATAGAATGTGATTTAGACCCGACAAGTTTGAAGACTTGTATAATATGGGTAAACTAAACACATTCTGGATTTTGAGATAAAAACGATAAGGTTTGACCCGTTTCGGTCAATTTATGCAAACTAGTTACATAAACCGAACCGAACGAGAAAGAGGCGTAACGGATAACCATATGAGTCATATACTGGTTTCCTAAGTTAATATGTTGTGATATCATTAAGATATCTTCTATTATGCACGAAATGGATTTAAACTCAAACTATGCCCCCGTAGGGGTATTTTGGTCATTTTAAAGGTTATAAAAGAGTTTAAATAATAATCTGAGTTACCGGTCTGATATAATCAGTAAAAATACTTAATTTAATAAGTTATATCAGTAGGGTATTACATATATGTGAAATTTATCATTTATAACCAAACTATGTACCTTAGGGGTATTTTGGTAATTTCACATAGGCTTAAAAGGTCAAAACTGGAAATCTGAGTTTAAAACTTTTACTTACTGTTAATATATAAATATTTACTGAAGAATCAAACCTTATATGTTTAAAATAGTTTTAATACATACTATGTGTTAAAAACGCTTAAAAAGGCGATTTTGACATATTTCCGGGTCTTTAAAGGAAAGCTGATATTTTTATTATTCTAGAAGTCTCAAAATGTTTTATTTATCATATTAGATCAGTAGAAAAAGGTTTGGTATTAAAATAATTTGTAAAACTCATTTTATAGGCCCAAAGGGCAAAATCGGCAATTACCGAATCAAGCTTAGAACTCAATGTTATGCTCAGCCTAAAATTAAATAAAAATATTCAAAAATCCAAAAATATTATATTACATCAGTGGGTAAAAATTTTGGTATTAAAAATTGGGTTTAGATAGACTATATGCTAATTACGCCATTTATTTAATAAAAAGCTTTCTAATTACGCTAATGAGCATAACTCCTAATCTAGACCTCAAACTGATGTCATATTTTAGGGACAACTCTATTAATCAGTAATGAAGGTTTCTATTCTTTTACATTTTCAAAAATCATGTTTTAAGGTCAAAAGGGCATAATAGTCAACATTTAAGCATTTAACGGAAACATGCATATGAATCGAATAACTAATGAATCAAGTTGTATAATCACAGAGGGTTATACAAACATGAAACCTGGTCCTAATAAGGCTCTAAGGAATTTCTAAAACATGCTACAATGGGTCAGAACTGAAAGTCAAAGCAAAAGTCAAATTATGCGACTTTCGGTTCCGATCCGAGCCTAAACTGAAAATTGTCGGGTTGAACATGTTTAGACATGTTCTTACATTAATTACCAAGTTATATTAATGATAAAACAGGTTTCATGGATCCTACATTGCTAATTATGTATTAATTTGAAAATAAGCTTTCTGTTGACTTTTTAAGATTAACTTTGACCCGACAATTGACCTAGTTAGAGTGGGAATCAGAGGGTGCCCTTTTAAGGGTTTATTGCCCACATAATTACCAACTCATAGGTACTTTCAATTCGAAATTTGACTCGAAAAATTATGATTTATTACGAAGTCAAACGTTAATTACGACGGTTTGACTTTAAGCTAATTAACTAAGCTAAACTGAATTAAGAAGGGTCAAGGACACTTACAAGAGTCCTATGCACGATTAGGAAGCCTAAGGAATCTTGGTTGCTGACCAGAGAGCTCCAGAAGGAAGTTTGTGAGAGTTTGCAAATGAATGGCACAAGAGTTGCAACATTGGGTGTCCTTATATAGCAAAATTGATGCAACAAGATCATGCCAAGGAGGTCTATTGATGTTCCCAGATCAAGACAAGTGCCCCCTATGCATGAAATACCATTATGGCAGCCCCTGGTATGCAAAACAAGTGAGTTAAGTTGGTTAACAGGCCTGAACTGGCATCTGTGCTTGTTTTATGTCGCTGGGGTGCTCAGGCGGCCCGCGTAAGGGTACCCTGACACCTTACGCGGCCCGTGTGGGTGATCAGAACCTGCCAAACAAGTTTCCATAATTGCATTTTTGGTCCCTGGTCCTTGTATGCGTGGTTTTAACTTCCAAATTTGCATTTTAAGCCCTCTAACTTGATTTTTAAGGACCTTAAGACTTATACAAACTTTATTAAGTCCTTGGTTAACTTTTTGATCACCCTAAAAGTCATAAATTTCAACGTTGATGCTTTTAACCCCTCGTATACGAATATCGTCATAACTTTCTCATACTTTATCGAAACCTCGTGAAATTTTTACCACTTATTCTAGTGAGCATAATTAACTGTTAGAAAGCTTCGGGTTCGCTAAAAGGTCACTCGGAAGTATACTTTAAACATGTTGACACTTTTAACCCCTGTAGTTTGTAATCTCTCACTTTCTTCCACAATTAGCTTCGTATGAATCATGATTTATTCGTTTAAGGGTATAAACATCATGTAGGGTTATTGTAAAGTATATTTATCCATTGTTGACACTTTGTACCCTTATATTCACATACTTTCTTTGTTTGTCAACTTTAGTCCCTCTAAAGAAATCTTTTACACGTTTAAAGCTTATGACACGTGTCAATACATTATTGGACATAAATTTTCGAGGTGTTACAACAAGATTCATAGATCCCAACATCTTTCATTAAAACACAGACGATTAGAATATCGAGGCCGGTGTTTTTCCCTAAAGTTGCCGCATAATGAGATCTACACTCATTCCTTGAGGTAGCAAATATCGTTCGTCCTGCCAAAGGTTGCTTCTACACGCCCCAAATGGGTTCAACTTGAAAATCCTCTTCCTTCAGTTCTCCAGTTTGAACAGAGCGAGTCTGATCTGGTAAGTTAGAGTCGATAGTGAGCTGCAAAGCCCGTGCACGTTCAAGTTTCATCGCCGTAATCATCCACAAATTTCATCCAGTGATGCCATAAATCTGATTTAGCTCTTTCGAAACCAGGGTACACGGGAGGCCCTTGTGATCGGTCTAAGTAGTGCATTTGGTACCTTTCAAGTAATGCCTCCAACTTAAATCCAAAGACCACTGTTTCCACCGCAGGTTGTGAATCGTGCGACTCTCTTGGTAAACCCACTACCTAATCCATCACTTCCTCGTGTTGCATTGGCATGTAACTGGGACTCTGATTCGAACCATCATGGTATACCACTAGCGCACTGAAGAGTTAGGCTTCAAAAGCTGAAAAGACGTCCTCCTGTTTTGTCTCCCACGAATACACAGCACCCTACTGTGCTAAGGGATGAAAGCTATGTGACCTTCGAAATTTCCGCGATGAATCTGCGATAGTAACTAACGAGGCCAAGATGTTGTTATATCCCTGAAAGAATCTTTGGTGTCGATCAGTTTTTAACCAAAATGGATCTTAGCGAGATCCACGTGTATTCCCAATTCGCTGATTATATGACCAAAAATGTACCTCTCGAATCCAGAAGTTACCTTTATCAAGACTTCGCACGGAGTGGCTCCTCCCTCAGGAGCTCTAAAATAAGATACAAATGCCGCCCATGATGTTTCTTTCTCCAAAATGTCATCAATAAACACGGTCGATTCATGTGGTCCATAAAGCTGCTGGTGTGTTGATTAACCCAATGGTCCTGGTGTACAAAGTCGCACTGGCCATATTGCGTTCGATATGCCGTTCCAGGAACATTCTCCCCTTGGACTTCCATCTGATAATAGCTCGTTCATTAATCGATCCTCGAATGGAAGCTTGTCCTTCGCAACTAGTCGACAGGTTGTCAATACATGGTCGAAGCAAACGGTTCTTGACTGTTACCTTGTTAGGTTCTCCTGTCCGACAAAACTCTTGTCCAACGGTTCTTGTAGTTTATTAAACAGTACGAGTAGTCAGGACTGCCCCTGGCGTGAGCTCAAACTGAGATTCTACCTAACAGTTGGGGAAATAAACCTGAAATTTCCTCGGGTAGCACACTGAGAGTAATCACGAATAACTGGTGGATAATCGATCCTCCTTTCCTTAGCTTTATCATTAGTAACAGTTGCTACCATAGCGGGGTAATCCCTCCGTAAACACTTCTGGGCTTTCATGGCCGAAATGGCGCCAACCTTTGCACCGCTCTGGCGCTTTAGAACAGATAACAGTTTTCCACCAGGAATAAGGATACGCAAAATTTGCTTCTCACAAGGTATATCTGTGCGATCTCTGGATAGCCAATCCATACTGACTACTGCATCAAAACTATCAAGGGTAGTAGAAAGAAGGTCGATGCCGAACACTTGCCCCACAAGGTCGAGTTTGCATCCCAACAAGCATATGGGGTTTCAATTGTCTTGCCCTCAGCCGATCCCACAGTGGGTTCAGATTCAGGAAGCATCAGGGTTAAGCAGAATAGGAATGAAGCGATTAGCCACCCATCCAATCTACCATGTTGCTATTACGCCTGCCGTCGCCTACGCCAATCCTAGATGCCCTACCACGAGTACCACTTCCAGTGTTGTTACGGTTGTGATGATTCCCAATACTGTCATTATTCCCTTGGTTGTTGACGTATTGACTTAACAACAGTCAATCCTTGTCAATGTCACCTCTGTTTCCATGTTGTAGACTATGATTACGAGTACCTTGATGTTGCCATGACTGTTACCTCTAATGTCGTTGCTTGGAATGGATTCCTATGATCTTTCACCAACAGGATCCATCTTGTCACATTTCCGTGCCACGTCCTAAGGCACTACTCATTGTGCTGGCAGTTACACATTCCACACCATGGTCAATTGTCATCGATTATGTCCCGATTGATTCATAAGTGTTGACTCCCATAAATCGCTTACTAGGGTTAAGGATTCGATTGAAGCCAATTTGCTGGTGTTCGTTGCCAGTAACCAAGGCCGTCCTAATACTGAAGTCGGTGAGATACTACGATTATCCTCTTGCCCCTCGATCTTGCAAGTTGGTCGGGTAATACACAGTACGTTGCTAGGGTATTGCAGAAACGATCGCACTTATGGAATCTAAGGCGTCAATACACGGAGTTCCAACCAATGAAAAGGAGTGAGAAGGTATCGACCAATCATTCGACGCTGCAACATCCAACTCAGGGGCGTTCGTACAAGCACCTAACATTCTACACAATTCGCTAGGCATTCAGATGGGTGTTCAGGTAATACTCGATAGCATCGAGATTCGCAAGGATTCAATGAGAAGTGAAAAGATCATGTTCGAGTAGGAGACAATCACTGTTACGACTCCTATAGACTGTTATGTTTCACATCAATCAAATAACGGAACGGAACCCCTTTTTCACTTGTTAAGCCTCATTGGGACTCGCATGCAGCCCACATTATTATCATGTGTGCACCCACAATAATATTGCGATTTGCATGCTCATCTCAGTTCCTCCCAACTCATGTCAAATGGTTCCTCAAACTCGAGTGCCAAACAGGGGTTCTCAATGTGACAACCGGTGATTTACGGCACCTAAGTACGTGATTAACAGGTGATTAACACGATAATAAATATGGATTAAGATGAAGATTGACTTAATTAGGCCTTTGGAGTGCCTAGGAACGTCTATACGACTTTACAGTGTGCGAACAGTGGTTTACAGAGAAACCTGTTGAATATTACGCGACGACGAACTGATACCGTACAAGATACTGACAACGCCGACAAATATTAAATTTTTACGATATATTCTAGCTTCGTAATTAAATTTTAGCAATCATAGTTGAAACCAGCTCGAAAAACAGATTAAAGACCGCAACGATGTAATTTTTCACGATTATTACCGTTATCGACGCACGAACGCGACTACGGCGGATACCGACATTATTTTTTTACACGTTGTTTTTTTTTACTGTGGAATATTATTTTACTAGGCTACGGTGATTTCGGGTTTTGATAACGGGTCTCATAGAAAGTACGGGCCACTTAAACACAGGGATTAGGTTTGTGGGCCTTGGGCCTAAACCCAACACCCACAAATTAAACCTACCAGCTAAATCTTGATCAAATCTTCAATATATTATTTGCCTGTCCTTTAGGACTACATATATATTTTGCCTAAATCTTCATGAGATCTCTGTGGATCTTTACTCACAGAACAAAAGAAAATCACATGAGTCAATACACCCACAAATAAGGATAAAAGGTCATCCTCTCCAATCTTCTCTTCACATAATCAAAACACAGAGATCTCATCTCTTTGAAAACCCAACAGAGCTTCCACCTTTCATCTTCAAATGTGTGAAACTCTAATTCAAGAACACGACAGCCATATGTACACATATACACACTAGATTGATGTCAACAACAACCTTCCACCCTCTGTCTCTTCTCGGGCCGGCGACCAGAGCCGCTGTCCGGCGAGCTCCTCCGGCTGCTAGTTCTCCGGCAACACCCCCACACCCCCCATCGCCTACCTCCCTCCCCCTCGTTTCTCCTTCGACGAAGACCACTGGTGGTGATGGCGTTCGGCGGCGATGACGCAGTGACAGAGAGACAGAAACGGAAGAGAGAGAGAGAGAGCTGAAGAGATGAGAGAGGGGGTGTTCAAGAGAGAGATGAGGCGGATAAGGAGCGGCGGCGGCGGCAGAGGCAGTGATGGTGTTTTTGGGTCCTACGGTTTGACGGTAACCCCCCCCCCTCTTAGTTTACTTCTCTTTTTCTTTTGAAGTCCAAAGATGATGATTTTGTTGCTGATGCTGATGATGTACAGTGGAAGTGGCCGATGACGGTTGTGGCCACCGGAGCCACGCCGGCCGACAGCGGCGTTTGTGGAGGTGGTCCGACCCATGTACGAGTTCGGGTATGATGAGGTTTAAGTGCAGGTTCGAGTTCAGGTTTTGCGGGTTAACGTTTGGTTCAACTCGGTTTGACTCGGTCAAACCGAGTCAACTCAACCACGGATCTGTTCGGGTTCAGTCAATGCTGGTCAACTGGGATCTCGGTCTCGGTTTCGGTCATCGGTAGCCAACATCAGTCAAGGGATTGGTTTCAGGTCAGAATTTGGTTCGGGTTTCGCGGCACAGTCGGTCCGGGTGAACTCAGTTCGGTTCGGTCAACACAATCAATGACTCGACGCAATGATTGGTAAAGGTTTTAAGGCGCGATTTATTTCGTTGATTTTATAATTTATGTCACGTGAAAATGAGCTCGAACCGAACAAGACGATGAGTTATTAGTTAATATTAACTTGGTTTTAGTTATTACTTCGTTTATATAAATTGGCTATGCATAAAAATTATTGATTTATTTATTGAATCTTGATAAAAATATAACGACACTTTAGTTGTCGGGGCTGTCCAAAAACAGACGAAACTCTGCCCGTTTTTCGAGAAAAATCAGTAAAATAAAATGCGTTTTATTATAAAACGAACATTCGGTATCAAATACACTTTTAGAAAAACAAATACAAATATAAAACCTCTTTCGACGACACTTTACAACTTACAATAAACGACGATTCAGAAAATTATTTACGACGATAAATATAGTTATTATATTTATTTTAAACTCCAAAAAGTCGACAAGTCTTTTACAAAATCAATATAATCATTTATATTGTTTCAAACGCCGAACACATCTTCGCTTTATAAAATAAATATAGTTTTATACATTTATTTCTAATGTCGAACGACATGAATTCGTTTTACAAAATAAATATAGTTTGTATATATTTATTTCAAGTATTAAACAATACGAATACTTTTATAAAAATAAATACAGTTTACGTATTTGTTTCACGACGATTCTTTTGCAAAACAAATATAGTTTTTTTATTTATTGCAAACATCAAACAACTTGTATTCGTTTACTAAAATAAATATAGTTTATATATTTGGAACACTAAACGACAAGCATTCGTTTTATAAAAATAAATATAGCTTATATATTTATTTTAAAGTTCGCACATCACGAATCCTTTTATAAAATAGATATAGATTATCTATTTATTTCAGACTTCAAATAAACAATTCTTTTACTAAATAAATATAACTTTTTATATTTATTTTAAAACGCCTAAACGGCATCTACATATATTTCGACAAATATCATACGCGATACATAATACAAGTCTGTTATATGTAATTTTCATACGACTATTCTTTTATACACGTGCGACTTCGCAAGACGTCTAACGCGATGATAACGATATATTTATATGTTTTTATATAAATATTTATTAAATATTTATATACTATAAATCTCATGAAAACTAGTCTTCCCAAGACTTGTTAATCCTTAACGACGTTATGTGAACTAAACAAAGTTTAACTTAGTCATTTTTGTTAAAACCATCGAATCGTGCGGTCAACGATTCGGTAGAGCTCGGACACGTAGTTTAGCTACGTTTATATTATAAACTTATTAGATATTCCGTGTTAGGAATATTGTAGAATGCACGCTAGCGAGTCTCGTCTTGGAAACGACATCACGAAGTCGTATTTAGCTAGCTTTGCACAGGAATATTCAGGTGAGTTCATAACCCCACTTTTTATGATTTTATATTTTTATAAATGTTTTCGGGGTGGAAAGACATGCACGTTTTGCAAGTACACACAAAGTTTTGAACGAACAAAAACTCATATTTCTAAATTATGTTACGAATGGATTTCGAGGAACTCAAATGTTTACGAATGGATTATACTAATTATACCGGTTTTTACAAAACAAATGCGTATTATCGAAATGTGAATGATTTTCATGACAAAGGATGGATCGTCTGGTGATAATTTAGAGAGACTGGGGAGTTGGCCTTAGAGGCTGGGGAGGTTCAGCCTTAGAGGCTGGGGTAAAATACATGATACAATTATTTCAGACATTTTATACATGGTATGATTAGCTTAAGGAATGGTACACTTGGATCATATGAGTGATAAGTCTATTTGAACATAACGAACCCCACCCATGCGCCCGCAGGTTGGACCATGTGGTAACTTGTCTTAACCCCACCCATGCGCCCGCAGGTTGGACCATGTGGTTACACATTTACTGATCTGTCTCCTTATTTGCTTTCATACCAGGGTTTTATAAATTACATACCATATTTTATACAAATTCAAGGCATAGGATTATGCGGGCATGGAGTCAAAGTCAGGGTGGGCATTGACGGTTATACGAACATTACAAATACGAGAGTTTACAAAAACATGGTTTTACAAACATAATGTGTTACAAATACAAAGTTTCCATGTAACTTGACAAGAAAATGATTTTAAATTCGTTTTCTCAACAATACTTCAAAAACCGGTTATTCAAAAAGATTTATTTCAAATCTTTTACAAACAAACTATGAACTCGCTCAACTTTATGTTGATTTTTCGCATGTTTCTTTCTCAGGTTAGTCTTCAAAGTTAAGGCACGGTTGGAATAGGAGAACCATGTGGAGTCGAGTACTTAGTGGGCGTTCAATTTCTAGAAGTCTTAGCTTATTTTGCTTCCGCTGTGCAATGAAGTTACTAGTCCAGTCACTCCAATGCTCTGATATTTCGGGGTGTGAAAATCAAACGATAAGATCACAGGAATCTAAGCACTACAACACACCAACTACGCATCATAAAGTAAACATGCATTTCTTGAAATTATGCTATAGTGACGAGTGTGTGTTCGTATGCCACATCATAAACAAGTGTACACTAGCCATGCAATGTATACAACAGATGAAAGAGACGAACCTTGCAATCTGGAGCTGAGTGTCATGGTCGTATTCCTGTTTTCAGAACTGTTCGGTTATAGTCTGGTTTTATGAAAACGTTTTTAAAACCAAGTTCACTATAACCAGTGGCTCTGATACCAAACTGTCACACCCCCAAAATACCACTTGCGGAAAACACCGCGGGCGTGTGACGTACCAGGATCTTAGCCACCAATCACATTGAACTCATAAATATATTTAAATAAAACTTTCATTCATTAATATAAAGTGTTACAAACGTTACATATCATTCATTGTATACAATGGAAGCATAACTCATTTGTTAAGTGTTTCGTAAACCATGTGTACATAAACCATTAAGCTTGTAATAGGATTCCATGTATCTCGACCCATGACCACTCCAGCCTCCCAGACAGCAAGTTCCAAATGATATAAGCCTATAGACCTGCAAGCATGCAGACAAGTGTGTCAGACGACGCTGGTGAGTTCAAAGTTTTGTTAACGTGTTTAGATACCAGTTACCAGATTAAAATGTTTCACAGCTTTTATTTGATGTTGTTATTAACTCGAATACCGCAGATGGCTACAAGATGTTTTTGCCCAACCCCAATGTCTCTAACAAAACATTGGTCAAGTGGTCAAGGTAATTAGTTCACGCCCGTCCTCCCCGGTACGGTGTGAGGGTGCCAAACCTAATAGCGCTATCAACTAAATACCTCGTTGCCTCCCTGGCAACTATCGGTAGATGTAAGGGGTCTTATATGATAGAAATGAGTGTAATAACCAACATCCCACAACCCGACGTTCCTCCCCAGAACAATTACCAGATATCCCTCCACGGGATGCATGCTTGGAAAAAGAGCAGTGAACTCACCTTGGTTTGCTCGGTATGTTACGTTACATTACCCGTTTTCCAGTTAGCCAACCAAACCCTACCTTAGTTACCAAAGACAGTCAGTTTCGTAAATGCATAGATCACTTACTCGCTGCACACATTACACTAGTAATATACCAGCAATGCACCTAATATGATTCTATTCATAACAGTTAATTATGCACCTCTCAGTTCATGATCAACCCATAGCAAGTAACCGATTCACTTATGCCTAATTCGCATAATTAACATCTTACAATTCATGCACATGATCTCATGATAACTATAGTCATTCAGTACACGTACCGGTTCATAAAACAGCTTCACAATTTCAATTGACATCATGGAATGGCACATCATAAAGTTAGTCACATATTATAGTTACACTAACTGCTTGATATAGTTTTCATACAAGACATGGCCCATCTATATTCGGCCCAAATGAGTTTACCCAAAAATTTACATAAATTAATTGGATCAAGATAATGGCCAGGACACTAGATTTAATCACACATGAGTCTGACACTTGATGTCATGAATTGACATAATAAGGAACAAATTGTTTGACAATTAAATGCATTCAGATGACTCTTATAAGCATGGCCGACACCATATTCAAATATTATCTTATTGGACCAAACAAATCTTTTGGATATTACATGTGCTGTCAATTTAGATTCCGTCCACTGTGCCCAAGCGATGAAACTTCCTAGGTTTCGTTGAGTTCTAAGTGTGGCGAAACTTACATGTTTCGTCGAGCTCTATGAGTGGCGAAACATACATGTTTCATCTCCGATCATCGGTTGTTGAAACAGTTGCAGATCCACAAGGTCATAGTTTCATCAACATCAATCAACATCCTACTAGAAATCGGATCTATACATGGCTTAATATAGTAAACCTAGCACACTGATTTCAATCATCATGATCACATCCAATCTACATTAACCAGGAAATCATCAGGCAACTCTTATTTGTTAATCATTAATCCAATCAGTTATTAATCCGATCAGTTATTCCTCATGACCAGGGGCGGACCCATATGGTCCGGGTCGGGGTCCACGGACCCCAGTCTTTATTTAAAAAATAGTAGAACCGGTATGTTAAATTTTTCAAGGACCCCATAAAATAAATTAATTAGACCCCATAGTATTAAAAGCAAAGATGGTGTGGTGGTAAATCCCCTTTGTTCCAACATGTCACACCCCCAAAATCCACCATGCGGAGTATCACCGCTTGGAGGCGTGACATGACCAGGATCGAGCCACCAATCATATTGAACAACGAAATTAAGTAAGTAAAACCAACCACAATACAATTGGTGACCATAAGACAGTAACCAGTTTTAAGTTAACAGCGGAAGCATAAAACGTAAGTTCAAAACATAAGTTCATAGTTCATAAGTTTTAAGACCCAAAACATAAGTTCCATAAGTTTATAACGTTTAATTAATAAGCGTGGGACATCACAGTCCGCATCCCACAACAACCTCCTCGTGCAAGCTCCATAAACATCTAGCGACCTGTAAGGCATGTAACAACGAGTCAACAACAAAGTTGAGTGAGTTCACGGTTGGTTGTTTAGTTTTAAGTTGTTTCTGAAAACGTGGTTTGACTTTCGTTGGCTTATTTGCCGTGGGGGTTACCCCGTAGTTGAAAGTATGTTTAACCAGTTCCTTTTATTACCCAAACCATATCCATAATCAGTGGGGGCTTCCCCATGTGAACTACTAGACGGTATGATATCGACTACTAACGAAAGTAAGTTGTGCCCTAAGTCAATGTCTATCATCATTGACCCTTTGCCTTAGTCCATTAGTACATGCCCGTTCGAACGACACGGTGTGAGGTTTGTTAAACCTAATAGCGCTATTAACTAATGACCCGCTCGCCATCGGCCTCGGCGATTAAGTCGATATAAAATGAGGGACTTATGATAGAGTTTTGTCTAGTAAGTTTTAAGGTTGTTATCCTACCCAAGGAGGACGAACGTACGTAGTTCTCCCCAAAGAGAATACGCAGGATTATTATTGGCATCCTACCCAAGGAGGATGGCCGTACATATCCTACCTAAGTAGGATACGTAGATTCCGTTTTAATTCTTTAACCCGTTCCCAAACCACCGGGAATCTCATGCCTTAGAAAGTGTGTGAACTCACCTTAGTTTGCTCGGTTAGATTCTCAAATATAGCTAACAGTCAAGGTTGGTCAATCACGTCCTAATATGATTACCAGTTAGTCATTTAGTGGTTTCAAATAGAGCACAAAGTTCCTACACGTATCTACTACATAACATGCATTCACTTTAATAGTTCACGCTCATATAAACATTCCACCTATAGCTATTCAAGAACAAGCATACAATATTGCACATAACACTTTTATTGACATATAACATGTTAGATCATTCACAGATAACATACCCGACATTTAGACACGCAAATTACTACTTATGTCATTTCAACTTAAATATCCAAAACTGGGCTGTTTTCGGACATTTTAATTAAATAGCTAACTTATTCCAAAAATTCCCAAATTTTTACAGAATATCTTAAACGATCCAAATACTATTGTGCAAAAATATCGGGGTCCATTTCATTACCAATATTTTATAAAAAATCATTTTCCGGACTGAACTCAGATTTATCTTTTTCTGACAGCAGTCCACGGAATTATTTATTTAAAATTCATCGAGAGTCCGATTTACAAAATTCCAGTGAGAGAATTACAAATACATCGGTGGTCATCTACAGTACAAATTTCATGATCTAACTATACACAGAACTCAAGTTATGACAGAAAATAGAACGCATTTTTTCACTAGAAAAAATGCAGCTCTAGCTGCTGTTACAAAATGACACTTTAAAAATAGTAAACAGAGTCCAAAAATTATGATTCCAGTGCCATTAGAACCGTATTTCATAATACATAAATCTAGACTTTAGAAAATACATTTTTCGTTAAGTTACAGTCCTGTTACAGCCAACTGAAGTTGGTTGTAATCACCAAACAGCCTACTGTTTCAGCTTTTAACTTTCTAACTTGTGTTCGATTGATTCCGTTAACATGTTTAGTGATCAAAACAACAACAAACATCAATATTAACTAGCAAATCATCAGGAAATCAACAAGAATCATAACAACATCATATTAACATCACTTCATCACTAGACTAGTTTATGTTCAAGACTTGTTTAAGGTTCTTTAGAGTTTCTTATCATTTTGATCACTACACATCTTTAACCACCTAAACAAGATGTAAGAAGCAAAGATCTAAGTTCTTACCACTAGTTCAAGACTAGGGAAGTTCAAGAGTAGAAAAGTGGAGGATAAAAGAATATGAGAGTGGTCCTTCAACTTCCAAGAGCACCAAGCTTCGTTGTAGGGTCTCTTGCACCTTTGGATGTTCTTGGATTACTTGGAAGAAGCTTGAAGGTGGTGGTGGTGGTGTGTGGGTTCTCGGCCGATCACAAGGGAGAGAAGAAGAAGAAAGTTCAAGTGTGGAGTGTCTTGTGAGAATGATGTTTATGTTCTAAGGGTTAGTGCTTATATCCTCCAACACATTATAATCCATTGGTTTCTATGTCTAGTAAAGATGGGGACATGATCTATTAAAGAATTCAACAAAATCAAGAAGTGGGGGGCCACATGAAACCGTAAGGTGGGGGGTGTTTAGTTGTGTTGTAATGGCTAGTTATATTAAATGGTTAGATTCCAAGTGTTATAGTTAAGTTAATAGTTATTAGTATGTTATATAGTGTGTTATGATGTTCGGGGATCATAAATAGCTCAAAAAAATAGGAACAATGCTTCTAGCATTATTTTAGTGTTCCGGGTAAAGTCCGGTTGTTCGGTTCGGTGTTGTTCCGTTAAAGTGCTTAATTAATCCGTAAACCGTCCTATATATATTTTTTTGTAACATTTTTAATTCTCAACACTTAGGAAAACACACAGGACTATTTAATGACTTTTCTGTACACTACTAGTATGTTAACAAACACATGTAAGTATAACACAGAAATCAGAAAGCAGTTTAATGATTCAGCACAGTCATCAAGCACTTTATTTATCATTAATAAATTGTACGGATACAAGGAATTATGAGGGTTGTCACATTCTCCCCCTGTTAAGAAAATTTCGTCCCGAAATTTAGCTCGTGGTTAGTAAGGAAGCTAGTTACGTTGCGTTGGTTTCCTGATTTTCCTGGGGTGTCACATCATCCCCCAGTTGATTTGGAATTTCGTCCCGATATTCTGCAGTAGCTTCAACCTCAGTAGTGGTTGCACTTTTCTTAAACAGCTGGGGATACTTGAGTTTCATTTGGTCTTCTCGTTCCCAGGTATACTCTGGGCCACGACGAGAATCCCAACGGACTCGGACGAGAGGTATTCTAGTACGCTTGAGAATCTTAACATCTCGATCCATAATCTCTACTGGTTCCTCGACGAATTGCAGCTGGTCGTCGATAGTGAGCTCCTTTAAGGGAACTATGAGGGTCTCATCTGACAGACACTTCTTCAGATTCGACACATGGAAAACATTGTGAACTCCATTGAGTTCTTCTGGTAGATTCAACCTGTAGGCCACCTTGCCAATTTTCTCAATGATTTCGAATGGTCCGACATAATGCGGATTGAGCTTGCCTCGTTTGCCAAAACGAACTACACCTTTCCAAGGTGAGACTTTGAGTAGCACTCGATCCCCAACCTAGAACTCGAGTGGTTTCTTGCGCTTATCAGCATAGCTTTTCTGATGGTCGCTAGCTGCCGCCATTCGTTGTCGTATCTGAGCGATCCTTTCGGTTGTATCTACTACAAGTTCTGGGCCAGTGATCTGACTGTCGCCAACTTCTGCCCAACAAAGAGGTGATCGGCACTTCCGTCCGTACAATGCCTCGAATGGAGCGGCCTGGATGTTGGTGTGGTAGCTGTTGTTATACGAAAACTCCACTAGCGGGAGGTGTTTTTCCCAACCATTACCAAAATCAATTACACATGCCCTAAGCATGTCTTCAAGGGTCTGGATGGTGCATTCAGATTGTCCATCCGTCTGTGGGTGATAAGCGGTGCTCATATCTAAACGTGAGCCAAAAGACTTGTGCATAGCTTGCCACAGTTCAGAAGTAAAACGCGTGTCACGATCAGAAATGATGGAGGTTGGCACTCTGTGCCTTGATACTACTTCCTTTAGGTAGATGTCTGCTAGAGTAGAAAACTTGTCGGTTTCCTTGATAGCCAGAAAGTGTGCAGACTTGGTCAGTCGATCCATGATCACCCATATGGTATCGTTTCCGCGTTGAGATCTTGGCAAGCCAGTAACGAAATCCATGGAAATTTGCTCCCATTTCCATTTAGGTATCTCTGGTTGTTGTAGTAGGCCTGATGGTTTTTGATATTCAGTCTTGACTCTGGCACAAGTCAAGCATTTACTAACGTAGGTTGCTATGTGGGCTTTCATACCAGGCCACCAGTATGTAGTCTTGAGATCATGGTACATCTTGTCTGAACCAGGATGTACTGAATAACGAAACTTGTGTGCTTCATCCATCACAAGCTCGCGTAGGTCTCCATACAGTGGAACCCAGATGCGTCCGTTTACATAGTAGGCGCCGTTTTCCTTATGTTCTAGCCGTTGCCTCGATCCTCGTAGGGACTCAGCCCTGATGTTTCTGCTTTCAATGCTTCAACCTGAGCATCGCAAATCTGAGCGGGAAGGTTAGATTGGATGGTAAGCTGTAACGCACGTACACGCTTAGGTATAGTATCCTTTCGACTGAGGGCGTCGGCCACAACATTGGCCTTGCCCGAATGGTACTTGATCGTGCATTCGTAATCATTCAAGAGCTCAACCCATCGGCGTTGTCCCATGTTTAACTCCTTTTGCTTGAAGATATGCTCGAGACTCCTGTGATCGGTGTAAATGGTGCACTTGGTACCGTACAGGTAATGTCTCCATATCTTAAGCACGAAAACAACTGCTCCCAATTCCAAGTCGTGCGTAGTGTAGTTCCTTTCGTGAACCTTAAGTTGGCGTTATGCGTAGGCAATGACCTTATCATGTTGCATCAACACACAACCAAGTCCTTGGATGGAAGCATCGCAGTAAACCACAAAATCATATGTGCCTTCAGGCAATGAGAGGATAGGTGCGCTACAAAGTCTATCATTCAAGTGCTGAAATGCGGACTCCTGTGCATCACCCCAACGATAGGTGACACCCTTCTGAGTCAGTAAAGTGAGAGGTTGCGCAATCTTTGAGAAATCCTTGATAAATCTTCTGTAATATCCTGCCAAACCCAAGAATTGGCGGATTTCTGTTGGTGTACGAGGTGCAGGCCAGTTCTTGATCGATTCAACCTTAGATGGATCAACATGAATCCCATCCTTGTTTACTACGTGGCCTAGAAAGTGGACTTCGCGAAGCCAGAAGTCACATTTCGAAAACTTGGCATACAACTGCTCTGCTCGGAGAAGTTCCAGCATAAGTCGTAGATGCTGCTCGTGTTCCTCCTGACTCTTCGAATAGATCAGGATATCATCGATGAATACAATGACGAACTTATCCAGGTAAGGTTTGCATACTCGGTTCATGAGATCCATGAAGACCGCTGGTGCATTCGTCAACCCGAAAGGCATGACCAGAAACTCGTAATGGCCGTAGCGAGTCCTGAATGCTGTTTTGGAGACGTCCTCCTCTCGGACTCTCAGCTGATGGTATCCCGATCTCAAATCAATCTTAGAGTAATAGCTCGACCCTTGCAACTGGTCGAACAAGTCGTCAATACGTGGAAGAGGATAACGATTCTTCACGGTCACCTTGTTGAGTTCGCGATAGTCAATACACATTCTGAAAGTACCATCTTTCTTCTTCACGAACAAGACTGGAGCTCCCCAGGGCGAAGAGCTAGGACGTATAAAACCCTTTTCCAAGAGTTCTTGTAATTGCGTGGACAGTTCTTCAAGTTCTGATGGAGCTAGACGATACGGTGCTCGAGCTATGGGCGCTACTCCAGGAGCTAGCTCGATTTGAAATTCAACTTGACGATGAGGCGGGAGACCAGGTAATTCCTCTGGAAATACCTCGGGAAAATCGCGCACAATAGGAATGTCTTCTATCTTCCTTTCTTCCGAGGATGTATCAGAGACGAGGGCTAGAATAGCAGCGTGACCCTTTCGTAAACACTTCTGGGCCTTGAGGAAAGAGATTATGCCCACAACAGCACCACTCTTGTCGCCATGAATCGCGAGAGGTTCTTCACCAGAACGAGGAATGCGGACGATTTTCTCCTTGCAAACAATCTTCGCTTGATGATGAGATAGCCAATCCATCCCAATAATAACGTCAAAACTACCCAGAACGATAGGAATAAGATCGATAGAGAATGTCTGACCAGCTAAGACGAGGTTACAACCTTTAACTACGTGTGTGGCTTCAAGACTTTTACCGTTTGCTAGTTCTACCGTGTGTTTGGTGTTCAAAAGTGTTGGTGTGCGCTTAAGCATTTAGCTAGCTTTTAAGGACACATAACTAGTATCGGCACCCGAATCAAATAAAACAGTAACAAAGAAGTCGTCCAGAAGGAACTTACCCATTACCACGTTGGGATCGTTCCTTGCATCACCCTGGCCTAGCACGAAAACACGTCCCCTGGCACCATTGCCATTATTGTTACCCCCGTTGTTGCCTCCATTGTTGCCTCCATTGTTGTTCCCATTGTGGTTCCCGTTTCCTTGGTTGTTGTAGTTCTGATTCTGGTTCAGCTGAGGACAGTTCCTCTTAAAGTGGCCTTCAGCGCCACACTAAAAGCATCCTTTATTGCCCTGCTGTTGCTGCTGGTGGTGGTTCTGTGGAGCTTGTTGTTATTGTTGGCGATTCTGATTCGCAGGACGCGGGCTCCTGCAATCCTTAGCTTCATGACCCAGCTTGTGACATCTCTGACAACGACCTTTGTTGCACTGCCCGCTGTGATGCTTGTTGCACCGGTTGCACTTGGGGTGGTTCCCTCGGTATTCACCCTGTCCTTGATTACCGGAAGATTGCTGACCGGGACTCCGGTAGTCATCAGTCTTTCGCTGCTGAGACTGAACTGAAGTTGAACCCTTACTGGAATTCCCATCCCATTTTCGCTTGTTTTCAGTGGGAGCGTCAGTAGTAGCAGTACCAATACGCTTGGGCAGTTTGTTTTGTTCCACTGCCTGGTCGGTGAGACGGTGAGCCAACTTGATGATTTACTGAATGGTACCCAGGTTAGCTGAAGTCACGTGACTTTGAATCTCTAGTACAAGACCCTTGAGGTACAGCTCAATACGTTTGATGGGAGGGTCCACCATAGTGGGACACAAGATGGCTAGTTCGTTTGACCTCTTCGTATATGCCTCAATCTCAGACCCCGTCATCTTCAGATTGAAAAATTCCACCTCTAGCTTGTGGATGTCATCCCGGCTGCAGTACTATTCTTTGATCAGTTCTTTGAAACCGTTCCATGGGGTGGCATTAGCAACCGCCAGCCCTAGCAATTGAACCTGTGCCTTCCACCAGGTTAACGCAGCACCTTCAAGCATTCCAGTAGCATATTTCACCCTTTGATCTTCAGGGCATTCGCACATCTCGAAAACTGACTCAAGCTTCTCGAACCAGTGTAGAAGGCCTACAGCTCCTTCTGTGCCACTGAAAGTAGTAGGTCGGCAGTCCATGAACGTTTTGAATGTGCACACAGGAGGCTGAGCATGTTGACCTCCTGCTGGATTTGCTGCGAGTGCCTGAGCAACTCGTTCATTGATCAAATCCGTCAACTGGGCTTGAGTGAGGTTGATACGCCCTCCGCGTCCGCTCATGATCTTCACAATGAAGCAACGTAAGTGAGAAAAGTGTCGCGAAAGTGCGTAAGTGTGGGACGACAGGAGAGAGTAAGCACACAAGGTTCAAATAGCAATTATCACGTTAACTAATGCACAATGTGAACTATCTAATCGACAATATAACATAAATCATATCACCTATTGTGTCGAGTCTTGCACGTGGAGTGAAGCGTCGTTGTGGATCATTGAGCACTGTACAGGTTATAGTCTGGTTTTATCAAAAAGCTTTTCCCCCTTTTTAAAACCAAGTTCACTATAACCAATGGCTCTGATACCAATCTGTCACACCCCCAAAATCCACCATGCGGAGTATCACCGCTTGGAGACGTGACATGACTAGGATCGAGCCACCAATCATATTAAACAACGAAATTAAGTAAGTAAAACCAACCACAATACAATTGGTGACTATAAGACAGTAACCAGTTTTAAGTTAACAGCGGAAGCATAAAACGTAAGTTCAAAATATAAGTTCATAGTTCATGAGTTTTAAGACCCAAAACATAAGTTCCATAAGTTTATAACGTTTAATTAATAAGCGTGGGACATCACAGTCCGCATCCCACAACAACCTCCTCGTGCAAGCTCCATAAGCATCTAGCGACCTGTAAGGCATGTAACAACGAGTCAACAACAAAGTTGAGTGAGTTCACGGTTGGTTGTTTAGTTTTAAGTTGTTTCTGAAAACGTGGTTTGACTTTCGTTGGCTTATTTGCCATGGGGGTTACCCCGTAGTTGAAAGTATGTTTAACCAGTTCCTTTTATTACCCAAACCATATCCATAATCAGTGGGGGCTTCCCCATGTGAACTACTAGACGGTATGATATCGACTACTAACGAAAGTAAGTTGTGCCCTAAGTCAATGTCTATCATCATTGACCCTTTTCCTTAGTCCATTAGTACACGCCCGTTCGAACGACACGGTGTGAGGTTTGTTAAACCTAATAGCGCTATTAACTAATGACCTGCTCGCCATCGGCCTTGGCGATTAAGTCGATATAAAATGAGGGACTTATGATAGAGTTTTGTCTAGTAAGTTTTAAGGTTGTTGTCCTACCCAAGGAGGACGAACGTACGTAGTTCTCCCCAAAGAGAATACGCAGGATTATTATTGGCATCCTACCCAAGGAGGATGGCCGTACATACCCTACCTAAGTAGGATACGTAGATTCCGTTTTAATTCTTTAACCCGTTCCTAAACCACCGGGAATCCCATGCCTTAGAAAGTGTGTGAACTCACCTTGGTTTGCTCGGTTAGATTCTCAAATATAGCTAACAGTCAAGGTTGGTCAATCACGTCCTAATATGATTACCAGTTAGTCATTTAGTGGTTTCAAATAGAGCACAAAGTTCCTACACGTATCTACTACATAACATGCATTCACTTTAATAGTTCACGCTCATATAAATATTCCACCTATAGCTATTCAAGAACAAGCATACAATATTGCACATAACACTTTTATTGACATATAACATGTTAGATCATTCACAGATAACATACCCGACATTTAGACACGCAAATTACTACTTATGTCATTTCAACTTAAATATCCAAAACTGGGCTATTTTCGGGCATTTTAATAAAATAGTTAACTTATTACAAAAATTCCCAAATTTTTACAGAATATCTTAAACGATCCAAATATTATTGTGTAAAAATACCGGGGTCCAATTCATTACCAATATTTTATAAAAAATCATTTTCCGGACTGAACTCAGATTTATCTTTTTCTGACTGCAGTCCACGGAATTATTTATTTAAAATTCATCGAGAGTCCGATTTATGAAATTCCAGTGAGAGAATTACAAATACATCGGTGGTCATCTACAGTACAAATTTCATGATCTAACTCTACACAGAACTCAAGTTATCACAGAAAACAGAACGCATATTTTCAGCAGAAAAAATGCAGCTCTAGCTGCTGTTACAAAATGACACTTTAAAAATAGTAAACGGAGTCCAAAAATTATGATTCCAATGCCATTAGAACCGTATTTCATAATACATAAATCTAGACTTCAGAAAATACATTTTTCGTTAAGTTACAGTCCTGTTACAGCCAACTGAAGTTGGCTATAATCACCAAACAGCCTACTTGTTTCAGCTTTTAACTTTCTAACTTGTGTTCGATTGATTCCGTTAACATGTTTAGTGATCACAAGAACAACAAACATCAATATTAACTAGAAAATCATATGGAAATCAACAAGAATCATGACAACATCATATTAACATCACTTCATCACTAGACTAGTTTATGTTCAAGACTTGTTTAAGGTTCTTTAGAGTTTCTTATCATTTTGATCACTACACATCTTTAACCACCTAAACAAGATGTAAGAAGCAAAGATCTAAGTTCTTACCACTAGTTCAAGACTAGGAAAGTTCAAGAGTAGAAAATTGGTGGATAAAAGAAGATGAGAGTGGTCCTTCAACTTCCGAGAGCACCAAGCTTCGTTTTAGGGTCTCTTGCACCTTTGGATGTTCTTGGATTACTTGGAAGAAGCTTGAAGGTGGTGATGGTGGTGTGTGGGTTCTCGGCCGATCACAAGGGAGAGAAGAAGAAGAAAGTTCAAGTGTGGAGTGTCTTGTGAGAATGATGTTTATGTTCTAAGGGTTAGTGCTTATATCCTCCAACACATTATAATCCATTGGTTTCTATGTCTAGTAAAGATGGGGACATGATCTATTAAAGAATTCAACAAAATCAAGAAGTGGGGGGGGCCACATGAAACCGTAAGGTGGGGGGTGTTTAGTTGTGTTGTAATGGCTAGTTATATTAAATGGTTAGATTCCAAGTGTTATAGTTAAGTTAATAGTTATTAGTATGTTATATAGTGTGTTATGATGTTCGGGGATCATAACTAGCTCAGAAAAATAGGAGCAATGCTTCTAGCATTATTTTAGTGTTTCGGGTAAAGTCCGGTTGTTCGGTTCGGTGTTGTTCCGTTAAAGTGCTTAATTAATCCGTAAAGCGTCCTATATATATATTTTTGTAACATTTTTAATTCTCAACACTTAAGAAAACACACAGGACTATTTAATGACTTTTCTGTACACTACTAGTATGTTAACAAACACATGTAAGTATAACACATAAATCAGAAAGCAGTTTAATGATTCAGCACAGTCATCAAGCACTTTATTTATCATTAATAAATTGTACGGATACAAGGAATTATGAGGGTTGTCACACAACAAGCTAATCTCAAGTTCAAGTCTTACATGTCTTGGTTTTTTAGTTTATTTTTTTCCCTCCAAATTAAAATAGTGTTTTAAAACAGCACAACCACCCATTGACCCTCTAATTTGCTTCTTTAAAATGATAAATTGAATGTCGATTTTATTTAACACTTGATTACCAAATAAAACTTCCAATATATAATGTAGTGGTTTCATGTCCACTAAATGATTCTACATTATTTCCTAGCCCCGACTCAACTATGATGACGGACCCGAAAATTTTAATGTTTGGTTGTGAAATCCTAGCCCCGACCGGACTACGATGACCGACCCGAAAATTTTAATGTTTTGTTGTGAAAAATTCTTACACGAAAAATGGTAAGAGAATGATGTGGTGATTCTTAAATAAGGGTGAGCGGGGCACTCCCCTAAGAGGGGAGTCCCCTCTCTTACGCACACCCAATCAGGTTATGCCACGTCAACTTCCCTCTTAAACTCCCCTCACACCCCAATTTGATAGCGGCACTCCCCTCTTAGGTGACTTATTTTTTTATTTAAAAAAAAAAAAAATCAGTGATTGGTTGAAAGTGAGGCTGGCCCCACCAACAACCCTCCCCTTCTTCGGTGAACTCCCCCCGAATCCCTTCCCCGAATCGGGTCACCGCAGGGATGGCGGCGGTGTTACCGATCGGTGGATAGGGTCACCGATGCCCTCCCCGCTGTACGCCCCGTCCACCCTAAGATGGTGCCCTACACGTGCACATATTGCTCCCCAAAAGTCACCTCCTTGCTACACGTGATTGATGTCGGCCGCATGTAATGATGCTCATTTGTCACTCTACAAGATACCACTCTACAACACATCACATGTGCATCAAGCGGCCCCCATTGTTGATATATACGGCCCAACTATGTCCACGTCCAAGTATATGTGTGTATCCAAGACTCGGATACTTTGTGATTTATGTGTGTGATATCCCAAGTTACATGCTAAGTCTAGGCCTTTAATCATTCCAACACAACGCACAAGATACCACTCGAAACAGGATTGCGAAATAAGTAAAACTTGAAATCCCAGGATGTCACAAGTAGATCTAAAAGAAAAATTTAAGGGTGTCCTAATTTTTTATCGTATATTCATGCAAAATATTTTTTATGCCGTAGGTTCATACAATCAAATCCACAATAACAATTAAAGTTAGTAAGTAGTAACTAAACTCTAGCCTATAATTCAATTTCGAGTTCTTTTGAGATCTCAAATACACAACTAAACAACTAAATTTAGTAACTAAATCCTAACCTAAAATTCAATCAGCATGGCCTGAGTCTTTGATCTTTAGGCCGGATGATGATGAGTTGTACCCGACACTTCTATGATCGGGTCCGGGTCTAAATCTCTTCGTCTAGCAATCAATGTATCCACATAGTAATTGTATCTTCGAGTTCCTTTGAAATCTCACTACAATTATAGATTATTTCATTTTCCTCAATAGCAAAAGCGTCTTGGTTTAGTTTTCTTTTCTAAAGTATATTTTTAAGAGGAAATATTATGTTATTTTGAAATGATATAAACGTATGATAAGAACTAATTAAATAAATAGATCCTATATAAAAAACAACTATATAATAACACTTTTTAAAATAGTCTTATATGAACTTAACATACCATAATTATGTAAACATAATTCCTTTATCAAAACTCCAAACATAGTCAGAAATAACCTCAACAAAAACACCAAAATCAGATTAAAAAAAGAAAAACAACGTCGGATTATAAGTTAACAACATTACGCAGAACAAATGAAAGGGGCATCCGCATGTTTATCCTCACAATAAAGCCCAGGTCGTTGCTTAAACCCTTGACTCTTCAACATATTCCTAGCCTTGACAACAATCTCACGATTACTTATAACCTTCCCATCCAACTCCTCCAAAATTGTTTGAATTGTATGGCTTAGTGCACCATAAGATTCAGCCGACTTAGTCGCATCCGCCGACGTCTGATCCGTCTGACAACCACTAATCAAAATCCCATTTTCCGGCAGCTTCTTTTGCTTTGATCCCGCATATGCTTCTTGCTTGCTTCCAACCTCCGTTTCCATTGCCGGTTTTCCATACTCCGCGTTGCTCTCCAACTTTTGCTTCAAAAATTGTTGAGCCAAACCATTCACCATCCCCATAAAACCACCACCACCACCGTCTCCGCCACTGCCATCACCGCCACCATTAGCACTATCACCGCCGCCCCCGACAATGCTATTGAAGCTGTCTAAGAGGACCTTCATGAACTTCTTCACCTTCGGACTCGAATCTTCACCGAACATATCAAACAAAGTTGGTCGTACATTGCCAACAGTTATGTCGTTATTGCCGGTTTTTTGTTTTAGGATATCCACGAGGGTTTCCAGAGGCAATGAGCGATTTTCGACGGTGGTGCCCTCGACGTCATCGCCACCATCTTCGCGGTGGAATGCAGACTTTAATGCGTCACCGGTTTTTTGGATGATGTTGCCGACGAAACCTGGTTGATCGGCATTGTCTTGTTTGTTTTCGGAATCGTCGTTGAAGCTTTCGCCAATTTGCTCCTTAGCTTGATCTATAAGTCCACCACTGTGGCATGAATCAGATACGATGGTTATTGTGCATCCTTGAGGTACTTTGTCTACAAGTTCCCTGAAGTCATCATCTGAAAAATAACAAACATCCCACATGAGTTTTCGATAAGGAATAATTTACATCGCTTAATTCAGTAAAAACCAATAAAAAGGAAAATAAAATAAAACAAGAGAAAAATGCTCGGTTAGTAGTTCACGTGGTTTGCCAATTTTTCACCTCTATTCCCTAACTTTTTAAAATTACACAAGTAGTCTTTAAGTTTTTGAATTTCGTTCCCGGATAGTATCTGGCGTGGATGAGTGTTAGTTTTTGGTGTTAGGTGCGTGTGAAATAACAAAAATACCCTTATATTGTCAAATTAATAACTAAAAAGTTAAAAGAACTATAATTAATATTTTACAATTTATGTGGGACCCACCACCATCCATACCCACTTCATCTTCCCCACCTCTGCATATGGTTGAGGTTTGGAAATTGAAATGATGTGACAAGTTTGGGTTTTGGACCTTTGCCATGTTGTGGATACTATATTGTTATGTCAATCTTATTTGATCAAATGGCTATTAATGTGGTATTTCAAAAAAGAAATTAAACAAGATTATCAAAGAGTTTAAATGTGCAATATATCCTTTTAGAAAGTGATCTAATTTGTTAAATCTAAAACATGGAAAGAAATTACCATACAATCTAAGATAACTATAATCTATAGATCAAAAGAGATGGATACCATACCAGTAATGAGATTCATATCACAAGGCACAATGCATTCATCATAACCGGTATCATCATCTTCACCGGTCTCGGCTGGAAGTCGAGTGCCATGACCGCTATAATGAACAAAAAGGATGTCCCCTGAGTCAGCTGAGCTAATAAGATCCGAAAGAGCTTGACGGATGTTACGGCCTGTGGGCTGGGTATATGACTCGTCCGCGTCGATAAGTACCTTGATGTCACCTTCTGCGAAGCCATAACGGTCAATTAGGGACCGATGCATTCTCTTGACATCATTCACACATCCTTTGAGCTCTGCCTTTGTTCCGGTGTAGTTACATCCGATCAACACCGCCTTTTTCCCCATTCTTTTCTACGTTGGATTGTTGTTTTGATCTAAAGTTATGAACAGACAACGTTATAATGTTGTTGGTAACTGCATAAATGGTTGTTACCATATTTGGATGAGTGCCGTATATATCTGTGTTTGAAAATGTCTATTGTCCGAATTTAATACTCTTGTAATACAAACATATACTATTGTTCGATCGGTTAGAAATCTAAAACAATTTCTATTAATAATTATTAAAGAAATTATTTTTCTTGTTAATATTAATATTAATATTAATTAATATAAACGAATAAACGATAATGAGGGAGTTCCAGTCATCATGTTTTGATGTTTGGATGTGTATGAACTTGAGAAAAATAATTGATGTTTCGATCGGGGTGAGCTATTAAAGTTGAACAAAATATTAATTAAATTAAATTAAATTAAATTATAACTATAAATAATCTATATATTAAATACACACATTAATCGCAGTGGAAAATAACCGTAATATCAATTTTGACCCATACAAATTAACAAATTATCCTTGGCTTTTTTTATAGATTACTAGTGAAGAACCAAGGAATCGTGTCTAGGCCGGAGCCTGTAAACGAGGGTTTGGATCTTATGAGAGAACTTGGGGAACAGTCCTGCAAAACAGAAAACCGTTAGGCTCGCCGCAGAGATGGGAGGGCCTCTCTGCGACCACCCTCCGGCGTGAGGATAAGTATTGGTAGAGAGAGAAAGTAAAGAGAGAAAGTAAGGACGAAGGTTCAGAAAATCGTACTTGGCTTTGTACTTGATGGGGTATTTATAGTAGTCAACTTAGATGACATCATCCGTCCAGACACACTTGAATGGAGGTTCGTCTTCGGAGGTTTTGGGTGTTGGACGGACATTATTCGGATGTACGTTCAAGTGGAGTCTTGTTCGTCCTGAGAGTCATGTCCGGCCTCGGACATGTATCTTCAAGTCCCCCAGTTTGGTAAGTCTTTGTAAAAACTTAGCAAACTATTACTTCAAGTTTTTGTTCTGTTTGGATGACGTGTCGCTACGGGAGTGGTCTGAGTCGATGACGTGGTATGTTTTGAATGGTGATGACATGGCGTGGGTGACCTTTGCGATTTGACGGTCGGTCACCTACCCGTGACGGTAGAAATTCCTCGCGTTGGAATTTGTGGGAAGTGACGGTTGATGTGACTACCCTGTGACCGACTTAAGCCCTTATATAATCACTTTTTACCATTTCATTTTCACCCTCCTTTTCTCTCATCTTTTTTCTCTGTTGTTACCCTCTTCTCTTGAGTCTCTTCTTCTTCCTCAAGGTGCGTCCATTTCTTTTACTTAAGCTTCTTATTTTATGAAATGGCTCCTGGTAAGGAGAATCTCGCGGAGAGTGTGAGTGTGCTTACCCAACGTCAGTTGGATAAGTTCATTAGGGATTATCGGATTCCTTTAGATCTTCACCCGATCCTTCCCTCCGAAAGGGAAGCAATATATCCGTTCCGTCGGGGGAAGTTTCCCTTTTATACTCGCGTCTGCAATTTCGCGAATTATAGGGTTCCTTTCTCTCGTTTCTTGATTAGGGTTTTACAATATTTTAGGGTCCATATTTGTCAGGTTAACCCCTTCGGCCTTAGCCGTATTAACCACTTTGAAATTTCTTGCCGAGCCTTAGATCAGAAACCGGATCTGAACGTTTTTCGTTATTTTTACGAGTTTATAACGGCCGGAGATTGGTTCACATTTGCGCACCGGAAGAATGTTCCTTCCCCATCCTCTGGCGAGCGGTCTAGTCTGAAGAACTGGAAAGATAATTTTTTCTGGTTGGATGACCGCTGTCTGCCGGAGGATATGAGGTGGCGATTCAAGGATCAGACGATGTCCTTTGATGAAGACTTTGTTTATGATGAAAATCTTGTCTGTGCCCTGATTGATCATAAATCTCTCATTCGCCCCCTTCCCGAGCATTTCCTTTGGTTAGGTCGTGTCAGTTTTTCCTGGGCCCGAGGGGATAATGATTGGCCGATTATCCGCCGCAAGCGTGATCGTAAGTTTCGGCCCTTTCCGTCCCCTTCGGCACCATTACTTTATTTATTTTGCTAACTTTCTTTTTGCTTTGGGGACGCAGGTGTCGCGATGTCTCTTCTTGATGCCTTAAAAGTTCCGAGCATGGATGTTTTTGATTTTGACTTTGGAGAACAAGGCGAGGAGGAGGTTCCTTTTATGAAACAAGTGGCATCTTCGGCCCAGCCAATTCGTCCGGAGGTTACTCAAAACGTGACCGAGCCTTCTGTTGCAGAAGCAACCTCTTCTATTCCTCAGGATGTGCCTGAACAAATTGCTGCTGAGGCTACTTCTTCCTTTCCATTATCTTTAAAAGACGCTGAAGGTTCCTCCGGATCACGAACCGGTAAGAAGTCTTTACTTGACGATGTGGATAGTGATCCGGAGTTCCGCAATCTGGACGAGGCTTTACAATATCGACCTTCTTCTTTAAAAAACAAGGGTGTTACGTCAGGTATGGATCTGTCAGGCGTTATTCTAAAGGCTCGCTCTCGTAAGAGGAAAAATGAGCCGGCTCAAATTCGTGCTACCGACCCTCTTCCTTTGCCTCAGTCGAAGAAATCAAGGAAAAGTTCTCATTCCGAAGGTAATGTGATGGCTGAACTGGATGAACATCTTACCGGTGGTAAGTTTTCTAGGGAAGAAGCCGCATTGGCTCGTAACAAACCAACTCCTGTCTATTCAGGTGGCTTTGTACCTGATAGCGAGGTGGAGAGCATGGAAATGGAGAATCCGGCGGTGACGGATAAGGGAAAAACTCATAGTGAGCCAAAGGTGGTGACTTTTTCAGGTACGCACTTGGGCTCATCCTTGGGTCCGGACTGTTTTGCAGATGATGAGGAAGATCAAGTGTCCTCTCTTCCCTCATCTTGGTTCGGACCTGAGTTGATGTCCTTTTTTCGATATGCAGATTTGTTTTCGGATGATATGGATATCGACCCAGCAACTGCCGAAGAAAAGTTCGTTCCTGATTGGGACATCCGGAACAAAGATTCGGTGATGGATACTTTGGTTGCCAGAACTATGCTTTTCAACATCAACACTCCGATAGATCATGCAAGGAGTCGGAAGATGAAGAACCCGGACTTAGGGGCTGCGGTTTTGACCAATCAAGCCCAATCGAATATCTTCGTAACGGAGCTATATCGTCGGTGGGTGGAAGCGGAGTCGGTAAGGGAGGAATTAGAGAAGGAAGCTCGTTCTCTGAAGCGTAAAGTTCAGAGGAGTCCGGAGGCGGCGAAGAAAATAGCTCAATTGACCCAAGACCTTCAATCTCAGCAAGAAAAGGTTAACTCTTTGATTGCTCAAAATCAATCGTCCCAGGCTGCTGCTGCTGTTGCTGCGGAGGACAGGGATAAGATTTCTTCGGAGTTTTCGACTTTCTCTGAATCGATGAGGCGGAAGGACGAAGAGCACAAGGTTGTTTTGACGAAGATGGAGGACTCTCTTAATAAGGCTCGTCTTGCTTATGAGAGCATGTTGGCTGGTACGTCCTTCTCCTATTTTTCTTGCTTTAATTTCCCCTGTTTTTTCTTAACACCTTTTTCAGAACGGGATGCGCTGAAATCAGGGGAGGCTGATTTAAAGGACCGGATTGCGGAGCTCGAGGCGGAGAAAACTTCCTTGAAAGCTAAAGAGGAGGATCTTCAGGAAACGAAGGTTTGGATGCTTTCGGAAGGAGCAAAGCTTCTGGCGAAGAATATTCACAAGGGGAAGGAGATGACTGCTGCTGTTGCTGCGGTTAACAATGCAATGAGTGCTGTAGGTATAAACTCTGGTTTGCACGCGGGTTATGTGCATGCTTTACAGAAGAAAACCGCCTTCAAAGAGGTGCCGTTGTTAAACCGTAATGCTACGGAAGAATTAAAAACAGCAGTTGCTTGTTTTGATACCCTTACATTTCCTGTGATAGAAGATCTGCCGAAGCTTGCCAACGCGCCTCTTTCTGAAATCAAGAAAGCCTTTCGTTTTGCAAGTGAATGACTTTACGGAGAAGTAAGGTGGACATGCCCGGCTCTTTGGGGTATGCACCTTGGAGGTTTATAATTGATTTAGTTATTTTGTAAGGTGGACATGTCCGGTAGCTTGGGGCATGCACCTTATGTGGGATGAATGTAATGATGCTTTTACCGATGTTTGAACAATTATCCTTTGTAAATAACTATGTAACTTCCGGTTTATATAAGTCCGGTTAGTTTTTTGATGTAAACACTTGCTTATTCATGCGTCCATGTTATGTGTTTTGCATTTCTTACTTTTCTAGAACGTTCATTTTAAAACACGGATCCGATTTGTCTTGATTTTGTTAGGATAATTTTTTTTTTTTTTTAAATGAAGGAAAAGTACAGACAAGACCAGTTCGTCTTTCCTTTTAGGGTTAGCACCCCTGGTTCGGCCGAAAATTATACTTGTTGCAACGTTGTTAAAGATAGAAAATTTCATTCTATTTTCTTTTCCGGAGTTTTATGCTTCTCCGATTGACATAGTAAAAACATTTTATGCAATCCGTGGGTAAAACCCTCCACGGTTTTTTGGAATTTATAATTCGTTCGGTGCGGGTATATCCATCCGCGTTACATGGAAATAAAAAGAGTGACGGTGGCCGTAGCTCCGTATTACATAGTCTTATTTAAAAATAAGAAACTTTTCAAAGAAAACATTTCTTCAGGTGAACCCCATTCCAGGTGCGTGGTATGATGGTTCCGTCTATTTTCTTGAGTGTGTATGCACCGTCTCTTCCCGCAGTGTTAATCAGGTAAGGACCTTCCCACTTTGGTGCCATTTTTCCGGAACCTTCTACCAAACTTGCTTCGTTACTCCGCATGACGTAGTCCCCGACTTTGAACCGAACCTCCTTCACCTTTGATTTATAATGCTTTTCTAACTCTTGTTTATATTTCGCCTCTCGGATTGCTGCGAGCTCTCTTCTTTCTTCGGCTAAATCCAGGTTTAGAAGGAGTTCCCGTTGATTTTCTTCTTGACTCAGCTGCATGCGGGGAGTGGGTATCCCTACTTCAGCGGGAATAACTGCTTCGGTGCCGTATGTCAAGCTGAAGGGAGTTTCCCTGTTGCTCGTTTTCGGCATCGTTCGATGTGCCCATAGAACGTGCGGGAGTTCATCCGCCCATGAAACACCTTCCTTCCCCAAGCGCTTCTTGATGCCTTCCACGATGCTGCGGTTGGCTCTTTCAACTTGTCCGTTAGCTTGGGGGTGGGCTACCGAAGCAAAATTCTGTTCGATACACATTCTCTCGCACCACGTCTTGAACGGTTTCTCGGCGAACTGTTTTCCGTTATCACTGACTATGCACATCGGCATTCCATATCTGCACACTATGTTCTCCCAGGCAAACCTCAGCACTTGCTCCCCTGTGATGGTCCGGAGGGGCTTGGCTTCAACCCATTTTGTGAAATAATCAATGGCTACCAACAAGAATCTTACTCCTCCAGTGGAGGCCGGGAAAGGACCAACAATATCAATCCCCCATTTCTGGAAAGGCCATGCTGATGTTACCGGAACGAGGTTGTTCTTGGCTCGGTGGCTAATGGGAGCGTGCCGCTGGCAATCTTCACATGATTGAAGTTCGCTTACTGCGCTTTGATGCATACCCGGCCAGAAATATCCGGCATTCATTACTTTAGCTATAACCATTCTTGGTCCGGCATGGATGCCGCATATCCCCCAGTGGATTTCTCTTATGACGTAGCTGGCTTCTTCTAGCGTTAGGCATTTTAAGAGCGGACCTAAAAAGGTTTTTCTGTAAAGTTGCCCGTTATGGATCTGATATTGCAACGCTTTGACTTTTAACTTCCGAGCCTGAGCTTTGTCTTCTGGGAGCTTTCCTTCTTTCAAGTAATCCACAATCGGGGTCATCCAAGATTTTTCGACAACAGAGACTGACATGACCGGCTCCATCTGCTGGATGGCCGGGGTTTGCAAAGTTTCAACCAGGACTTCTTTTGATAAATGACAAAATGCTACGGATGCAAGTTTACTCAAGGCGTCGGCCTTTTTGTTTTTGCTCCGCGGTATATGTACTATCTTGCAAGAGTCAAAGGAGGAAATCATGCTGTTAACTTGCTGGAGGTACCGGACCATGTTATCCTCTCGGGCTTCGTACTCCCCACTGACTTGGTTTGCTACCAATAATGAATCGACATGTGCTAGCACGGAGGTTGCTCCGGCTTTGGCTGCTGTTTGGAGACCTACAAGGAGAGCCTCGTATTCCGCTTCATTGTTTGAAGTTTTAAATTCGAATCGTAAGGCATAAGTGTACTCTATTCCTTCTGGATCTATAAGGATTAGCCCTGCCCCTAATCCTTCTTTACTGGAGGCTCCATCCGTATATAAGTTCCATACCCTTGGTAGGGCAGATTTTTCTTGGGTGTTTTCCCCGGTTGGAACCTCCGTAAGGAAATCTGCCACCGCCTGACCTTTCACCGGTCCTCTGGTACGATAGGTGATGTCGAAAGCGCTAAGCTCAATTGCCCATTTCGTGAGACGTCCGGAGACCTCTGGCTTTCTAAGGATTTGTTGGATCTGGAGGTCAGTCTGTACCTCTATGTTGAAAGCTTGGAAGTATCTTCGGAGGCGTCTAGAGGCGTGTACCAAAGCGAGTGCCAACTTTTCGATCATTGGATACCTGGTTTCATAATCTTTCAGGATACGGCTTACGTAGTACACCGGGATTTGTGCTTGATTCCGATGTACTACAAGCACTGCACTTATAGCAAAATGAGACGCGGAGAGATATACTGTGACAGTTTCTCCGGTGATTGGAGCGGTTAAGGTGGGCAGGGATCCAAGACAAACTTTCAGCTCCTGAAATGCCGAATCGGCTTCCGGTGTCCATTCTATTTGGCCTTTTCCTGTTCGTTTTTTCAACACATTCATGAAAGGAATAGAGCGATCAGCTGCTTTAGAAACAAAACGATGAAGAGCAACGAGCTTTCCGTTTAATGACTGGATTTCTTTGACAGTTCTGGGAGGTTGCATGGAAACTACCGCTTTGATTTTATCCGGATGTGCCTTGATTCCGGACTGGGTTATCCATACACCGAGAAACTTCCCTTCCTCTAAGCCGAAAGAGCATTTTTTGGGGTTAAGCTTAAGATTAACACTCCGAAGCCTGGTGAAGGTTTCGAGTATGTCGTCAATCATGCTATCTTCGGCTTGACTTTTTATAACCAAGTCGTCCACATAAATTTCCAAATTCCTTCCAATCTGGTCTTTGAATGCCTTGTCCATCAGCCTCTGATACGTGGCCCCGGCATTTTTCAATCCAAACGGCATTTTGGTATAACAAAAGAGTCCCTCATTGGTCACAAACGCGGTCTTATCCTCGTCCTCTACAGCCATCTGTATCTGATGATAGCCTTTGTATGCATCCAAGAAGCATTTGAGGCGAAAGCTAGAAAGAGAGTCAATCTTGAGATCGATCTCTGGCAAGGGGTAACAATCCTTCGGACATGCGTTGTTTAAATCGGAGAAGTCAACACACATTCTCCAGGTTTTATCTTTCTTGGTGACCATTACCGGGTTGGAAACCCAGGTCTGGTAACGTACTTCCCGGATGATTCCGGCGTTCAACAACTTTCGTACGTCCTCGGATATCGCTTTGTTTCGAGCTGGAGCCATGTTCCTTTTTCTTTGAGCTATAGGTTTCGCAGAATGCGACACCTTCAGCTTATGTTCGGCCAAACATCGAGGAACTCCAACCATATCGGAAGTTTGCTAAGCAAACACATCGAGAGAATTAGATAGAAGCTTCCACAACTTCTTTTTAGTGTGCTCTGGGAGTTGGGCTCCGACTTCGATTTTTTGTTCTGGGAAGTGCGGATGAATAGCCCACTCTTCTGTGAGGAGGTTCGGAGGTTTGTCAGTACCCTTGCTTTGTCGTACTTCTGCTACGCAAATTGTAGATTCGGAGTGCAAAGTTGCCACCCCTGCTTCGGTGGGGAATTTTAGCGATCCGTGAATGGTAGAGCTGATGATGCCGAAGGCGCACATGCCGGGCCTTCCTAATATGACATTATGCACGGACCTTGCTTCTACCACTAGATACGTCAGGTTTACGGTTCGGACGAAACTCCCTTCTCCCAATGTTGTTGGTAAGGTGATTTGCCCCATAGGCTGTACTACTTCTCCGGAAAAACTTACCAACGGCATTGATACTTGGAATAAATTTTGCTTTGGTCTGCGGAGCTAGCTGTTGAAAACACTGCTTATACATGATTTCGGTGGCACTTCCACTGTCAACATAAATCCTCCGGACCTTGTGACCTGCTATGATCGCAGATACGATGATTGGTCCGTCTTTGACTTCTTCAGGATTGATAGGGGGAAAAGCAATGGGTTGCTGCATCCAAGCAGCCATATGGTGGCTGGATCGCTTGATGCCTTGGCTACCCGCTTTTCTGATCATGCCTATTACTGGTTGGTTGTTCGGATTATCCACCGAATTACCCGAAGACTTTCCTTCCTTTACTTCTTTTACTAGATGCGACAGTTTTCCGGATCGTACTGCTTTTTCTATTTCTTGTTTCAGGGACCAACAATCATCAGTGTTGTGACCTCGAGCATGATGATAGTCACAGTATTTCTTGGAGTTCTTATCACCCGGGTTTCGGAGCTTCGGTGGAGCAGGGAAGTTTGATCCTTCCGCACTAAGAATTTCACTGGGAGTTTTGGAAAGGTCTGACAAGTTGTAAAATCTTGATCCGGAGCTTCTTCCACGTGGAGGTCTGTCATTCCTGTTGTATAGGTGTGGCCGCCCTCTATTACTGGACGGTGCTTTATCGAATACGGACCCACCGTTTTTCTTCCAGGAAGACATCTTGTGATCTGACTCCGGAGCTGGATTGCATGCGTTTTTGCCTCGAGCAAAGGCTCTGGCTCGCTCCATGAGTACCTCCATTGTCTTTGGGAGATTTTCATGTAATTTTTCGACCAACTGATTGTTCCGGACTCCGTGACAGAATCCGGAGATTCTCAGCTGGTCAACTACTCCACTGATCTGCATACTCTCCCGGTTAAACCGGTCAATGAAGCTATCCAAAGATTCTCCATCCCTTCTCCGAATGTTGTGAACTTCGGTGATTTCCTTGGAGTAGTGTCTTTGCTGGCTAAAATTTTGGAGAAATAACCTTCGGCACTCTTCAAAATCGTTAATCTCACCCTCGTTCAGCGCGTCGAACCATACTCGAGCAGCTCCAGTTAGTGTTTGCGCGAACATAAAACACCACACTGGCATCGGCCACTGTTCAACTCGTGCGGCTCCGTCGAAATCGAACATATGATCATCTGGATCAGTTGTACCATCATACTTTTTTACTGTAGTTGGCATTTTGAGCTTCGGAGGAAGCTTGGCATGTGTGATGCGGGCGCTGAATTTTGACTTAGCAGTCATGGAAACTGGGTGATATGGCTTGGTGAGTTCCGGATCGTTACCTACATCCATCTGTGCGTCATTTCGTATTGCCATAGCTGGCGAGGGTCCGGACGAACCCTGAACATACCCAGAGTAAATTTCCGAGGTAACGACTGTGGAAAAAGTAGGAGGGGTAAACATTGTAGGACCCATGGTCCTTATCGGAGCTTCTTCTTGAAACAACCTGGTTCGTAAACCGAGGATTTGTTCATCTCTAGCTTGCTGTGCTTTCAATCGTCGCAGAAGACTTGCATTTTTGGAGAGAAACTCCGCATCAAACTCAGATGTTTGCGAAGTAGGAATTAGAACAAAAGGCAAGGTTGTTCCCGGCCCTGAGCTTAAAGCAGCTGAGGCTATGGAAACAGTACTTGCAGGTGCTGTAATTCGTGTACTAACAGTTGTAGATCCCAGATTCACAGAACCTGAGGCCGCCATTTGTCAGTTCTTTGCTCAAGAAATTCACCAGAGTGAAGGACTAAGAGCTTTGAGATCGGATGGCGCCAATTGAAGAACCAAGGAATCGTGTCTAGGCCGGAGCCTGTAAACGAGGGTTTGGATCTTATGAGAGAACTTGGGGAACAGTCCTGCAAAACAGAAAACCGTTAGGCTCTCCGCAGAGATGGGAGGGCCTCTCTGCGACCACCCTCCGGCGTGAGGATAAGTATTGGTAGAGAGAGAAAGTAAAGAGAGAAAGTAAGGACGAAGGTTCAGAAAATCGTACTTGGCTTTGTACTTGATGGGGTATTTATAGTAGTCAACTTAGATGACATCATCCGTCCAGACGCACTTGAATGGAGGTTCGTCTTCGGAGGTTTTGGGTGTTGGACGGACATTATTCGGATGTACGTTCAAGTGGAGTCTTGTTCGTCCTGAGAGTCATGTCCGGCCTCGGACATGTATCTTCAACTAGGGAGAAAGCCCGTGCGATGCACGACATGCATAATAGCTATTGTTTGTTCGTGGTAAGATGTCTGACACGGCCGGTGCATAACATGTAAGACAATACGCCTACAAAGGGGCGTGACTAAAGTTTATTAAACCATGGGCCATAAGTTGTTTCCTTGGCAAAACTTAAACTGTTTAATTCACATAAGCATATTAAATGCAAACTCCACTTTTGAACCACTATGATAACATAATTTTATCTAATAAATGCTCTTACCATAATGTTATGATCATTAGATCATCTAACCATTGCTACATCATATTTTTGTCGTCATAAGATGAAATCTCACATTAAAAACACGCCATTACTACATCATATTAGCTCCGTCTCTCTCACTCCAACTCTCTCTTTTTCTCTAATGCGGTTTCATATGTATTTTAGAGTAGAGAGGGTGATGGAAACCGCCGGCAGGCGAGACGCTTCATTTGCAATTAAAGACCGAACACACGATGCACACGATAAGGTTTTCAAGAGGGAAAAGAGGGAGGCCGGTGACAACATAAGGTTAAAACCTGCAAATGGACAATGTGAAACTTAATGATTCACCAGGTTCTTAGTTTTATCTCAAATAACCATGAAAATGTCAAAATCTGAGAATAACAAACAAAACAACTACCAAGTAATTAGAATATCCAATGTCATAATCAACTACCTGCAAATGAACAAAGTGAAACTTAAAGGTTCATCTGGTTCTTGGTTTTAGACAATTGAAATTGGGATTAAAAAAATGATATATTAAATTACACTGGTATTATGTTAAGTCAGGATATCTAAAAAGTTACCTTGACTTAAAATGCTAAAACAATAATAAACAGTGACCCTGCCAGAATATTAAAAAACTAACCAAAATACTGGAAAGAGATCAAGCAACACTAAGAGCTACAAATGAATTGAGATAGTTAAAGATATTTGCTGAACTACCCTCCCCGATAGATTCCATTTTCACTACATATTGCAAAAAAAAAATGAGAAGTTAACAAACCAAATTGTTCAAAATTATGATAGTAGACAATGTTGCATGATAAATGGTATTAAACCATATAAAATATAGTAATTCTGATATCACTAATTATTAGAAGGTTAAGTAAATATTGTAGTAATCCTGATAACTTTCAGTTTCCAAATTCTTGAATGATAGCCATTAAATGAGTTCCAAATACTTATGAAGACGTCGGTGGCGTTCAATTTCCAAACTCCAATGTTTTTATTTGCAACTGTTGATTTGATAATCCCAGAATGATATGTCGGGTTAGAAATGCAAGCCCCTGGTGATAAATTTACGTTTCGTACCATGATGAACTATTCAATTTCAACGGATAGATTTCAAATTTAAGAAGAAATTTGAGAAAATTACCTGATTAGTCTTCTTATGAACAACTGATTTGTTGATGGAAAAATTTGAATTCGATGAAAATCTTGAATATGGTATCTAAAAGGGTGGGCACCACCTAAGGAACCATTTTCCATATTCCATTAAATGCCACACCAAGTGAAACAGTTTTTCTATAATATGAAATCTTATCACTAATCTGAATCTATGCAACATCCAATTACATCACCAATAACCCACGACTGACCATATGGTTCAGCATTTTAGGTTCCGCAAACCCTAAATCAAACAACTTACTTATCATGAATAAGTGAATGAAATCAATTCGTACCGAACAATTATTGCCTTAATCTTACCGAGTGCAGGTTCTGGTGGTTGCGGTAGCTTTAGACGGTGGAGTGACGGTGGAAAACTCCACCTGCAATTCAAAATTTCCATACCAATGAATCAATTACGGATATAAATAATCTCGTAGCAAAAACAGCCAACTATCATCAAAATTGAACAAACCACAGTTCATAATTCCTCAAAATAAACACAACCCAATTCGAAATCAATGAAAGAGAGTACCTTTATTCATTCTGTTTCGTCGTTCTTACTTTCTCCATCTGAATGAAGCAACAACACAATAGAATTCAAAAAACAACGTTTAACAAACAATACTTCTAAAAATTATAATAACAAAGATGAGATAAGATTATTACATGAGGAGTGACAAAGTGATTGATCTTGAACGGTTATGAACTTATAAGATGCCAGGAGACGACGTGGCGAGAATTCAAAGGAAATATGAGTCGTCCTCAACCTCCCTTCTAAAGATTTTTCTAAATGAAATTGTGAAAAAAAAACATATCAAAATGTTTACTCACAATCCGATAAGGAAACGAAGTAATATGTCTTGCATTAAGAGTCAAGACAAATAGCTCCCTTTCTGCGAAAAGGTAAGGACAGTCAAAAGTCACCTTCTTGGTTCGACCTATGAGTCGGTTCAACCACCAGCTCGATTTTGACTCATCAGAATGGTTATCATCATCACAAATCCATTTTTCACATTTCACTTGATCATCAACTACAAAATCCCTAAAAAATCAGCTAAGGTTGATCAAAATAACTAAAAATTAAATAATTCTCATTCTTTATAACATCAAATTTATGTTAAAACACTATAACTAATAACTAATCAAATAACATTTACATAGTTCAATCATATTTCACCAATGTATGCACTTACCAGTCTCTTCATCAGCTAGTGATTTCCGCCCTTCACACTGATGAGTCGATCCCCATTGCATCGGTGCATCCTATACCACGTAAGTTAATGTAGGCTTTAAACTATTCAGCACAATGGTTTGCTTGTATTGTGTAATGAAAACTAATACTCGTTCAAGAATTTGCTCATGTATTGTAGGGTAAGAGAGCAAACGGACCTTATCTCTGCAATTGTAGAGGGAAACAATGCTCAACACGACAGGTTCAATCACATTAGATCTCATTGTGGCATTTCATCAAACAAGTGGTAGGCTGGTTTGAATTTTGATGGGGACTAATAAACTTGAGTCCTCCAATCAATCCCCCAACTCCGACGCCAATCTGGTTGAATTTATCGTTAGAAACGCTCAATCTCTCTTGTCAAATGAATACAAAGCTTAATATATTCAATGTGATCTTGCTTGTAAATGTCTATAATCTATCATAATTCAAGATATCTTTATTACAAAACATAAATTCCATACCTTTACCATCATCGATGGGAGGATTCAAATACCGGAATACTAACCGCCGCCGTTGTTGATCACCAGTGGAATCGCCTCAACCTACGCTCTCGACCGAAACAACTCCCGCACCAATGACCGGAAGAGTCGCCGGTGACTCCTTTTCTCCTTGCCACTGCTGTTGATGGAGACGATGATGCTTTGATGGAGACGATGTCTCTCTATCAAATATGCTTTTCTCATTGCCACTCCTTTTCTCCTAATCTCAATCCTCCTCTCTCTATTGAATTCTGTCTTTATGTCTCTCTGCGTCCCTTCCCTCCCATTTCCTAATCGTTGTGCCCCTTCGCTTTCCTTATCAAAGCACTTACAGTTTCGACAATTAAGGCAGGAGGATGATTTCTCAATTTTACCCCTTAAGCATCTTAAAAGTTTGTAGACTGTACTATTCTAACCCCTCTAAGAAGGCTTTAACTTCTTTATACATATTGCTTTAAAACTTGTACCTATGTCAAATTAACAAAAGGGTAGAAAACCCACTTTCTTTAATAAAGTAGTATATAGATTATTTTAATCAATATTATTTTAAGTACTGCATTTAAAACATCATAAATGTTGATTTTAAAATAGAACATGTAACTAAATTTTAGATTATATATAGATAACTACAGCCATATGACATTTTTTTATGAATTTATAATGTAAACTTATAATATGTCGTCACGTGTTAACACCCATGTCGCGTGGTGGACTAAAATTTCATGTGCCAAGAAAAGGAATTGTTGTGCCACGTTAATCTATTGTGCCAATGGGATCCAATCTGCTACGCCAAGGTGATACAATTGTCAAAACTCCAAGGCTATTTTGTTAGTGTTCTGGATCAGGATGGATAATTTAATGATAATGAGTAAATTCATTTTTTAGTCTATCTGTTTTAGTGGTTTTAACCATCTGGTTTCAAAATAAAATGTTTAACGCCCAGAATATCTGAATTTTCATTTTATAACCCTTTGAGTCTAAATTACTAACTCCGTTATATTTTCTCAGTTGACTTTTTCTGAAATGGCAAAAATACCCTTTTACATTCAAAGGTGAAATCTTTCTAATTTTTCCAGTAAACCAATAAACATAATCATATTAACTTACAAATAAAATGTTGGGCCTACATGTGACATCTGTGCCTTCACGGCCATCGAACAAATACAAAATCAACGAAATATTGTATTTCATACTTGGGATTTGTATAAATATGTGTATCATTTGCACATATCAATTCTTGTTCGATTTCGAGCTCTAAATCGCTTTCTGGAAAGTTATACGCGAACTGGTGCGTAAACGTAATCATTTTAATGCGACGAACACTCCGGAATAGCGACATAGGCTTAACATACCTTAAATAACCTTTACATAACTTAGAAATAAGTTTTGGATGGTTTGGTGTGTTGAAATCAAGTTTGTTCGATCGCAGGGACTATTTGTGTCAAACTGCGAAACTATACCGATTTGTATAGTAACGAACATTCCGGAACTTTATCACAAGTTAAACATACCCTAAATATCATTTACATAGCTTAGAAATAGGCTTTGAGGGGTTTGGTATCCTAAAATAAACTTTATTGATCAAAAGGGACTAAAAGCGTCAAAAAGTGCATAAGTTTGCATTTTCGCGCATATCTCGCGTTCTGAATATATCCGGACATCCAAAAATTTATGTAATCATTAAAATATTTTATTTTAGTGATTGGCATGATAAAATTCCATTCGTCGCTTAATTTGGATCGTTTTTGCGTCCGTTACGATTTCTGTCGTAATTAACCGAACAACGCAACCGTACGACCAAACGAACCGACATCCGAGATGTTTTTGAACATGTTTTGAGTTCCCTATACTTTAACTTCATTTTAGAGCCTTGAAATGAGGTTAACGGAGTTTAAATGCATCGAAAAAGGCCTTAAACATTTGCAGGGACCATTTCTGCCATTTTGGCAAAAAGTTTGGAGCTGTTACCTGGTGGCGCTACACCACCAGCTTCTGCCTATCCCGTGGCATAGCGCTAGCACCTGATCTGGATAGAAAGTTTATTTTCTGCATTTTTCAGCAACGGGGTTGAACTCGGGGGGCTATTTTGTAACTTTTTCAATACCGTTGGCTTGTTTTGAGGCACCCCTTGTATTGCAAATCTATGAGCACGAGGTGTACGATCCAGATCAAAGCACGTCTTACGATGAACGATCCTAACGGTTGTGCCATATCTATAAATACCCCCACCTCTTTAGCTCAAAACCCACTTGATTTTCTGAGATTTTCTCTAAGTTGAAGTGTTAACCCCTTCATACCTGAGAAATACTTGGGAAATCAAACTTGCGGGGACCCTTTGTAAGTATTCCTTCGTTCTTTTTATTCGTTTTTAGCTTAAAAGTCAAACTGCGTTTGACTTTCTGCATTGACCAGTTTATGGTCAATGCGAAGTTCGTTTGAACTTCATAACGTGAGTGTAATCACGATGGTTATAGTCCCTAGTGACTATACCTACTAATTACCACGTTATCTAGGCTCAGTGACGAGTCGTAGTTTCGGCCAAAATGCGCATTCCCGCGTATTTTGTAACCAAACTACTTTTGGGTATCAAAACCGTTTGTTTTGATACCAAAACTATTTTCTAAATTCGTTAAACATGTTTTAATATGTTTAACTCGTCACTTTTTAGATTAGTGCTTGTGTAGAGTCGTAAGTCAAGCGGACTAAACACCCGCTTAGACTTTCGAACACGACCCGTTTGGTCGATCATTAGGATCCGACCAAACATGTTTAGTGACCATAGTTGCATAGGGAATAACCTTCCGTGGTTATACCTTATGGTCACTTAGGTTTAATTAGTTGTATGATAGGTAGTTTATATGCCTTAGGTAAATGACCAAAATGCCCTTTTCATGCATAATTGGTAATTAAGCATATGTAACACAAACTTTTGTCACTTAATTGATTATGCAACATATTTAATAATGTTTAGGCATATAATACTTGTCATAGGACTAGTTAGACGTCTCGATCGCGCTTTTGCGCGAACGACACGTTAAAGTAGCTTAAGCTACCTTAATGGGTCACAGTGGGTCGAAAGCACTTAGGTTAGGTTTCAATTTAGAATGTAGACTTTGTTAAACCATGTCATATGAGTTCCAATACTCATTTGGTTTACAAAACCTCATCCTATCCGATCTTCCGACTTAGGTCCGGTTTATTTATATAGTTATTAGGTTGTCGATTGATTCCGTGCTCCCTCTAGCTTGCTTGATTGTTGTCCAAGACCTCTAAGCATTCTCAGGTGAGTACATAGTTCCTCTATTTTACTGTTTTCAATTGTTTTGGGGTGATTCATATGTGCTAAATGTTTTCGAGGTTTTGACGATGGTTTCAAAAATAAATGATATGGTTTATACAAAATTTATAACGATTTTGATATAGTAAACAAACTTGTTGGTTGTATTTACATAACGAATAATATCCATTAGTTTTGGCCGAACCGACCAGTATTAGGATATGGTACCATAGGATCTGACAAATCCCGTTATCATACTACACCCATGGTTATGTGTGGGTTAGGTGGGTAACGACTGAATCTGTGATTGTTAATTTACCCTTTGGTGGTTTATTAATGCGAGAAGCGATAGGCGAGTTGCGAAGGTTTGGATGTTATTAGCGAGACAATCAAAAGTAGTTTTCATGATTTAAAACTAGAACGATTTAAACGACTAAAGCGATTTTTAACGAATTAAACGATTTGGGTAAACGATTGGTTTTTGGTTAGTGTTTAGATAACGGGACGGGTGTAATGTGATGAAAGCATGGTGGATACGCCGCTGGTACTATATATATATATATATGTTTTCATCGTATTACATACCGTGGCGTTATTTAGTTCACTTGGGTAAACGATTTTGAAACGATGTCACACAAACGAGGTTTTCGAAATGATATAAACCATACGAGTTTTATTAACGAGATTTATTAATGAGTTTTATTAACGAGAATTATTAACGAGTTTTATTTACGAGATTTATTAACGAGTTTTATTAACGAGAATTATTAACGAGTTTTATTAACGAGAATTATTAACGAGTTTTATTAACGAGATTTATTAACGAGTTTTATTAACGAGAATTATTAATGAATTTTATTAATGAATTTTATTAAATAAATGTTTTGGGTTAAGAATCATGGCTACGGGATTTTATAAATTATAACCAACTTGATTTGAGTTGGTTAATTATGTCGCAATACAATACTTTTCAAAACAAGGTTTTTAATTAAGTATTGCAACATGTAAACTAGCCATGAATCCGACACTCTCAAAAACCTGTGTACTCGCCAGCATTTCTTTGCTGACTTTGTTTTCACATATGTTTTAGGTGTTGTTGAATGATGTTGATTGCTCGGATGCATGCTCACAGAGGACTGGACGAGGCCTTAGTGACTTAATAACAATGATAGACTATGTTTAAATTGTTTATTTAGATTTTCAGACGATGTAAATATTTAATGTTTAATAAAATGAAACTTCAAATTTCCATGTGTTTTGAAACAATGATTCTATTACAACACTCCCCGATGATTCCGCCGCGATTTGTTGTTTTACGTGGTCGGGGTATGACAGAAAAGTTGGTATCAGAGCTCATGGTTATAGGGAATTAGGTTATTAGTAATGCTTTGACCTAGTCTATAACCTTCCTAGGACCCTAACACAAGATCCTTGTGTTTAGATCTTAAAACAATATCGTCACCTATCCTTAGATGACAACGACAACAAGAACACGAATTTTGAATCCGCTTCGAAAACCAATCATCTGTTCTAGGATGATTGATTACTAGGTTTTGAACCCTCTAAGTTTTCAAAATCTCGTCAAAGTTTGGGTCTTATAATGTGAACACGTGCAAACTGGAGGGGTGAATGCCTGTACCTTGAGTTTTCTGTCTAAGGCTAGAGTGTTCGTACAAATCCGCAGTATCGGACCAGTCACTCTTACCTGGGAACTCTTGGGGTGAGTGTTCACTTATAGGCGAGCATGTCTTCAGTGATACATTAATATGACCCGTTTACTTTGATTAATCACCGTCACATTTGTTTGCCTTAGGTAACAAACAAATGATCGCAATTTCTATGCGTTGTTGTTCTGTTTTAATTATTCGATAACATTTCACTTGTTTTCTCCTATGTCTATCATTTCCTCTAGAATGTCTCTTCATCGCAACGACATTCAAATGTCCGAGCAAACTGCCAAATTTGCCCAGCGAATAGGCGAAGTAATCCTGAAGACTGTGGATTTAGGTATCGCCATGTCTCGTCTCAATAATGAAGCCGCCCAAGAAGCATCGAAAGAAGCAGAAGCCGAGCCTTCGAAAAAGTCAAAGAAGCGTAAAGCTCCAAAGGATCCCGTAGCCGTTACACCAAATCAAGCAAAACCTAGCCAGGTGGCAGCACCACCAGCCAAGAAGCCGTACTTAGGAACTGCTCCTTTATGCAATCAGTGTAACCTCCACCACTATGCCAGTGTCAAATGTCGGAAATGTTTCAACTGTGGACTTATTGGTCATTTGGCACGAGACTGTCGTTCAGTCACTGTGCTAAACCAAGCATTTCTAAACCCCGTTCAATTTCAAGCAGATCCAGCACAGGCTCATTTTCCTCTTGGTACTTGCTACACCTATGGCGAGACGGGTTATGTTAGGGACAGATACCCAAAGGTTTTTAATGCAAATCCGACCCACGGATGAGCATTTGGCCGATTAGAAGAAGCTGCTGTTTTGAATAATCCGAATCTTATGTTTATGTTTCTAGTATTTTCCTTTGAACTCGGAAATAATCGATTTTGTTTATAAATAAATCTTTATTTGCATTTCTGATGTACAAATATAGTTGCATGTGTGTATGGCATACCCCTACGATACCTACACCAAAGAACCGTATTTGTAGTTCTCTCGTTCATATGATCGCTCGTGAATTCCTCGAAAATTCTAAGTGCTCTCTTCATTCTAAGAAACGAAGTGACAATTTGAGTAATCACTTTAATTCCTTGGTAAGATAACTAAGGAAACCCTTATCTGTCGAAGTTTCTTTTGGTAAACCTCTTGTACTCAATTCTGTTATTTGTGACTGTCAATTTAACTTTGATAATCACCTTTTTCCTATTGACCTCACACCGATGCAACTTGGGAGTTTTGAAATTATCATAGGGATGGATTGGTTGACCAAACATCATGCTGAGGTGGTTTGTTTCGATAAGATTGTTGGTATTCCTCTTCCGTCTGGCGATGTTCTGGAAGTTCGTGGAGAGAAACCATCTGGTGGATTGAAGCTTATGTCGTGCACGAAGGCCCAAAGTTAATTGCGAAAAGGATATGTTGCTTTCCTGGCACATGTCACTGAGGAGAAAGGCAAGAGCAAGAGTATTCAGGATATTCTGATTGTTCGAGATTATCCAGAGGTGTTTCCTGATGAACTGCCTGGTTTACCTCCAGTTCGTCAAAACGGGTTGCATATTGACCTTGTCCCTAATGCTAACCCGATTGCGAAAGCACCTTATCGTCTTGCACCGCCTGAGATGCAAGAATTATCAAAACAGCTTCAAGAGTTATCTGATAAAGGATTCATCCGACCGAGCTTTTCGCCCTGGGAAGCTCCTGTCCTCTTTGTGAAGAAGAAAGATGGGTCTTTTTAAATGTGTATCGATTATCATGAGCTTAATAAGCCTACCATCGAGAATCGATATCCCCTACCTCGAATCGATGATCTCTTTGATCAACTGCAAGGTGCTACCTGCTTTTTCCAAGATCGATATGCGTTCTGGGTATCATCAACTTCGTGTTCTCGAAGAAGATATTCCCAAAACTGCTTTCCGCATGAGATATGGGCATTACGAGTTTACAGTCATGCCTTTTGGTTTGACAAATGCCCCAGCTATCTTTATGGACTTAATGAATAGGGTCTGCAAACCTTATTTAGACAAGTTCATTATTGTGTTCATCGACGATATTCTCATTTATTCGAAGTCTCGAGCCGACCACGAGCAACACCTTCGTTTGACACTGGAACTCCTAAAGAAGGAACAAACTTTTCGCTAAATTATCCAAGTGTGAATTTTGGCTTAAAGAAGTTCAGTTTTTGGGTCATGTAGTCAACGAGCAGGATATTCATGTGGATCCATCCAAGTTTGCTGCAATTAAGGATTGGAATACACCAACGACACCTACAGAAATTCGTTCTTTTCTTGGTCTCGCTGGTTATTATCGTCGTTTTATTTCAAACTTCTCGAAGATCGCGGTGCCACTCACTGCTTTGACTCAGAAGAATAAGCCTTTGGAGTGGGGATCTAAGCAAGAAGAAACGTTCCAAATGCTGAAACGGAAGCTATGTGATGCTCCTATTTTGTCCTTGCCCAATGGAGACGATGATTTCGTTGTCTTTTATGACGCGTCGAATCTAGGCCTTGGTTATGTTCTTATGCAATGAGGTAAAGTCATAGCATATACGTCAAGACAGTTGAAAGTTCACGAAAAGAACTACACAACTCATGATCTTGAGTTAGGTGTTGTGGTATTTGCTCTCAAAATCTGGTGACACTACCTCTATGGAACGAAGTGTGTGGTTTTCACAAGACCACAAAACTCTCCAGCTCATTCTTAATCAAAAGGAGCTGAACATGAGGCAACGACAATGGCTTGAACTCTTGAACGATTACGATTGCGTGATTCGCTACCTTCCTGGTAAGGCGAATATCGTAGCCGATGCGCTTAGTCGAAAGGAGCGAGTCAAGCTTCATTCTGCTCAAACTCTATCTGATATTCAATCCCATGTCCTTCAAGCACAACGATCTTGTGTAAACGAAGGCTTATTGAAATATGAGCTACCACTTCAACTCGAGCTTAAACTCGAAACGAAAAGTGATGGGTTGCCCTATTTTAAGGATCCTTGTGGATGATTATCGCTCAAATCGGAGTCCTAAATTGAATTCATTGTATGCTTTAATATGTACATTACGATTCAATAAGGACAAAACCGAATTTCCTTTTAAGATCTTCCTATCTTCATAGTTAGATTCTTGAAAATGTTTAAAGTGCCAAATGAAATCCATGGATTAGATTCCTGGTGTGCTTTAAATACCCGTGTCCGAAGATAACAAATTAAAGGTCAAATTAAAAAATTATGCGATTATGGGATTATGTGTTTATGTGTTCTCCTTTATGTTTTTGTGTGATCTGATTTTCGTTATCCAAATCCTCATAGAATCTTCCATATCTTCATATGAGGGATTCATAGTAGAATATTCAAAAGGTACTACCTTAAATCCTTAATGGGCTTCTACGTGGTAGTTAAGACCCTTGGGTTATATAGTACCATTCCATGATTCGAAAAGAGACCCTTGACTGGTCTAGTTAAAGATTGATTCAGAATCTGGTTAAGAATGGCATGTGATGATACAGCTGAAAGGACCCCATGGTGGTCCAGTCACACTCATCACAGGTTCATTCATTTGGTTTTCCCCTACACATTATCAAATGCACTGTGTGGACTATGCAAGGAATTACGTAATTATGGACGCGTACATAATAATAAAAATTCAGTGCACGGAAACCACAGTAAGATTTATCATGTGTAAGAACCAATAGTGGCAACAATAACGAAACGTGAACAATGTAATGGAGGTACGGTGGACGCACCAATGGCGTTTCATATACTTGTATATAAGTGTCCCTCTTACATTGCAAGCATAATGTTATTTAAAGTTACTAGAAGTTCAGAACCCTAACCAGTGTTGTTTTATCTTTTCGACTTCATGTTTCAAGCTCTCACAAGTTTCCTCTAATTAAATTTCGGGACGAAATTTCCTGAAGTAGGGGAGACTGTGACATCTGTGCCTTCACGGCCATCGAAAAAAATACCAAATCAATGAAATATTGTATTTCATACTTGGGATTTGTATAAATATGTGTATCATTTGCACATATCAATTCTTGTTCGATTTCGAGCTCTAAATCGCTTTCTAGAAAGTTATACGCGAAATGGTGCGTAAACGTAATCAGTTTAATGCGACGAACACTCCGGAATAGCGACATAGGCTTAACATACCTTAAATAACCTTTACATAACTTAGAAATAAGTTTTGGATGGTTTGGTGTGTTGAAATCAAGTTTGTTCGATCGCAGGGACTATTTGTGTCAAACTGCGAAACTATACCGATTTTTATAGTAACGAACATTCCGGAACTTTAACATAAGTTAAACATACCCTAAATATCCTTTACATAGCTTATAAATAGTCTTTGAGGGGTTCGGTATGCTAAAATAAACTTTATTGATCAAAAGGGACTAAAAGCATCAAAAAGTGCATAAGTTTGCATTTTGCGCATATCTCGTGTTCTGAATATATCCAGACATCCAAAAATTTATGTAATCATTAAAATATTTTATTTTAGTGATTGGCATGATAAAATTCCATTCTTCGCTTAATTTGGATCGTTTTTGCGTCCGTTACGATTTCCGTCGTAATTAACCGAACAACGCAACCGTACGACCAAACGAACCGACATCTGAGATGTTTTTGAACATTTTTTGATTTCTCTATACTTTAACTTCATTTTAGAGCCTTGAAATGAGGTTAACGGGGTTTAAACGCATCGAAAAAGGCCTTAAACATGTGCAGGGACCATTTCTGCCATTTTGGCAAAAAGTTTGGAGCTGTTACCTGGTGGCACTACACCACCAGCTTCTGCCTATCCCGTGGCGTAGCGCCAGCACCTGATCTGGACAGAAAGTTTGATTTCTGCATTTTTCAGCAACGGGGTTGAACTCGGGGGGCTATTTTGTAACTTTTTCAATACCGTTGGCTTGTTTTGAGGCACCCCGTGTATTGAAAATCAATGGGCACGAGGTGTACGATCCAGATCAAAGCACGTCTTACGATGAACGAACCTAACGGTTGTGCCATATCTATAAATACCCCCACCTCTTTAGCTCAAAACCCACTTGATTTTCTGAGATTTTCTCTAAGTTGAAGTGTTAACCACTTCATACCTGAGAAATACTTGGGAAATCAAACTTGCGGGGACCCTTTGTAAGTATTCCTTCGTTCTTTTTATTCGTTTTTAGCTTAAAAGTCAAACTGCGTTTGACTTTCTGCATTGACCAGTTTATGGTCAATGCGAAGTTCGTTTGAACTTCATAACTTGAGCGTAATCACGATGGTTATAGTCCCTAGTGACTATACCTACTGATTACCACGTTATCTAAGCTCAGTGACGAGTCGTAGTTTCGGCCAAAATGTGAATTTCCGCGTATTTTGTAACCAAACTACTCTTGGGTATCAAAACCGTTTGTTTTGATACCAAATCTATTTTCTAAATTCGTTAAACATGTTTAACTCGTCACTTTTTAGATTAGTGCTTGTGTAGAGTCGTAAGTCAAGCGGACTAAACACCCGCTTAGACTTTCGAACACGACCCGTTTGGTCGATCATTAGGATCCGACCAAATATGTTTAGTGACCATAATTGCATAGGGAATAACCTTCCGAGGTTATACCTTATGGTCACTTAGGTTTAATTAGTTGTATGATAGGTAGTTTATATGCCTTAGGTAAATGACCAAAATGCCCTTTTCATGCATAATTGGTAATTAAGCATATGTAACACAAACTTTTGTCACTTAATTGATTATGCAACATATTTAATAATGTTTAGGCATATAATACTTGTCATAGGACTAGTTAGACGTCTCGAACGCGCTTTGGCGCGAACGACACGTTAAAGTAGCTTAAGCTACCTTAATGGGTCACAGTGGGTCGAAAGCACTTAGGTTAGGTTTCGATTTAGAATGTAGACTTTGTTAATCCATGTCATATGAGTTCCAATACTCATTTGGTTTACAAAACCTCATCCTATCCGATCTTCCGACTTAGGTCCGGTTTATTTATATAGTTATTAGGTTGTCGATTGATTCCGTGCTCCCTCTAGCTTGCTTGATTGTTGTCCAAGACCTCTAAGCATTCTCAGGTGAGTACATAGTAAACAAACTTGTTGGTTGTATTTACATAACGAATAATATCCATTAGTTTTGGCCGAACCGACCAGTATTAGTTTATGGTACCATAGGATCTGACAAACCCCGTTATCAGACTGCACCCATGGTTATGTGTGGGTTAGGTGGGTAACGACTGAATCTGTGATTGTTAATTTACCCTTTGGTGGTTTATTAATGCGAGAAGCGATAGGCGAGTTGCGAAGGTTTGGATGTTATTAGCGAGACAATCAAAAGTAGTTTTCACGATTTAAAACGAGAATGATTTAAACGACTAAAGCGATTTTTAACGAATTAAACGATTTGGGTAAACGATTGGTTTTTGGTTAGTGTTTAGATAACGGGACGGGTGTAATGTGATGAAAGCATGGTGGATACGCCGCTGGTACTTCCTATATATATATATATATATATATATATATATATATATATATATATATATATATATATGTTTTCATCGTATTACACACCGTGGCGTTATTTAGTTCACGTGGGTAAACGATTTTGAAACGATGTCACACAAACGAGGTTTTCGAAATGATATAAACCATACGAGTTTTGTTAATGAGATTTATTAACGAGTTTTATTAACGAGAATTATTAACGAGTTTTATTAACAAGATTTATTAACGAGTTTTATTAACGAGAATTATTAACGAGTTTTATTAACGAGAATTATTAACGAGTTTTATTAACGAGATTTATTAACGAGTTTTATTAATGAATTTTATTAAATAAATGTTTTGGGTTAAGAATCATGGCTACGAGATTTTAAATTATAACCAACTTGATTTGAGTTGGTTAATTATGTCGCAATACAATACTTTTCAAAACAAGGTTTTTAATTAAGTATTGCAACATGTAAACTAGCCATGAATCCGACACTCTAAAAAACCTGTGTACTCGCCAGCATTTCTTTGCTGACTTTGTTTTCACATATGTTTCAGGTGTTGTTGAATGATGTTGATTGCTAGGATGCATGCTCACATAGGACTGGACGAGGCCTTAGTGTCTTAATAACAATGATAGACTATGTTTTAATTGTTTATTTAGATTTTCAGACGATGTAAATATTTAATGTTTAATAAAACGAAACTTCAAATTTCCGTGTGTTTTGAAACAATGATTTTGTTACAACACTCCCTGACGATTCCGCCGCGATTTGTTGTTTTACGCGGTCGGGGTGTGACACTACACAAAAACAGATGATTTCTGAAAGCCAAAACATACTAATCAGATCAAGAAATAAATAGATAATGATGCACATTCCTCCCAAAGATAGTGAATCTTGAACACTAATCAGAACATTTGTTTGAAGTTAGCAAAGATCTATTTGAAGATTTGAAAGCTCTGTTGAAGAAGAAAGAACATTTGTTCAATTGCCAAACATCTGTTAGGCCTAAACAGATGTTGGAACATGTTAACAGCACTTTGCATAACATACCTTTCAATGTAACAGTACAAGTATAGACCAGATGTTAACTATATTAGAACAGTTGTAAACTCCATCAGATGTTTCTAACATCTGTGGATCTATCCTGTTAGTCATGTTAAATGTCACTACCAGTGTGATGTCAGCTTGATTGCAAACAGATCTTTTGTACTTAATAAAATAGATTTCACCTGTTAGAGATCTATTTCATCACTTGACATCCTTTCTGTACGAACAATTTGTGAGTGATCAGGCCGAGAGTTTATATGTTCATTATTATAATTGTAATATGTTGATTAACAATATAAAACAATTTTGATATAACTTTCCACTCTTGTGTGCTAATATAATTCGGCTGAAATTCCATTTTAATTTATCACTCATTCATACTTATTCACCCAAAGCACATAAGTGAAAACTCATATCCTAACACAAAATCTCAGCATTCTCTTACTGGTCACTAAGACCTTCAAGTCTAGCTTTAATCCTTTGAAGTGTACCTTCAATGGCAATATCAAATGCATCTTTCTTTGTCCTCAAACCCAATGAACTTCCTTCTGTAAATAATTCTGGGAATCATTTCAATCACTTTATCCATCTTTCTCCTCACTTCACACATTGGAATCCCATTCAAAACCTCCATCACAGTCACCCATTTAAATACCACATCTTCTTTCGAAATCATCACCGAGAACTGATTGTATTCGTCTTCCGATAGATGCCACTCGTACTGCCTTTTTCGCATATAGTTCCTTGAAGATCACCATCCACTACATGTTTACCTTATTCTCATCACCAGCCCTTAACCTACACATTCTCAAACAGAAAATTCTGAAACGTAGTCACAAACTCATGATAATCCTAATCTCTAAAAACAATTCATCGCCCAAACATCACTTTCAACAAAACCAACACTCTGTTGACCTCCAAACATCTTCAATTGCAAACCAGTTGAAACTCTAATCCTAATTTTCGAATCGGGATCATGTACAGTGTTGATCGGAGTTGGTTTATGATCCACTTGAGCATCTTCATATTTATCTTCTGATTCTCATTGTTCTTTTTCTTAGTCATCGTCTGAATCAAGCAATCAAGGCCATAGGAACGTAGCAATTGTAGTGATTCTCAACAACCTAACGATTCTGTGGTAAAATACTTGAATAATTTGTTTCAAATTGTGGTAAGCGTGTGTATGATTTTGATTTTGAGGTTGAAAATTTTGGTAAGGTTCAACCGTTATAGTTTGATGTGGATTATTTACAGAATAAGAATATCTAGTTTAGAGAGAAGGGGTGGTGTTTGTTTGAGCGTGTGAGAGAGAGAGAGAGAGATAAGGTTTATATATTATTAGTTTTAGAAAAAGTATATCGTACATTACGGCTAACGTACTTCACGTACAACAACGTGCGTGATTTGTTCTATAACATGCGTGATTAATGTTTTCAATATGCGTGATTATTGTGTTTCAACATGCGTGATTTTGGATTTTTGAGTTATAACGTGCGTGATTTTAAAATGAACATGCGTAATTACCTGTCGTACGTGATGTACGTTAAGTCGTAATGTACGTTAACCTTCCTCATTAGTTTTATTTAAACTTTTTTTTATGACATGTGCATTTTAGTCTTTTTCATGAAAAACTAACTAAATATTTAACAGAGTTAATAATTTGGACTAAAAAACGTTACAAAATATGAATATAGGTATTTAAAGCATTAAACTTTTGGATTCTAGTCTCGGATGGTTAAAATCACTAAAACACATGGACACAAAATTTACTCAATGATAATTATATAGACAAATTTGATTCAATTAAGAGTTAAATGCGTGTTGGTCCATGTGGTTTGTAAGTTTTGTAGAGTTGGTTCATAGACTCTAATAACTACATAGGTGACCCCAAAAAAATTTTAAACTCGTGTGATCCTTATCACTAACCTCTATTAGATTTCTCAGTTAACACACCCCACGTGCATGTCACATGAGGGTATTCTGGTCATTTCAATGAATTTTTGTCAGGAGTTCTTCCCTATTACTCAACTCACTAATTCAATCAACTCACTCACCGAGTTACAATAGCCAGCTATCTGTCATCATCCTTCCATATCAAAATCTTTGAGTCACATCACACCCTCTCTCTATTTCTTCCTTTTCTGTCTCTAAAAACCACGAGAGAAAACTACAGCAACATATATGTTGCTCTGAATAAACATCATCTTGTATCTATTAGAAACCCTAAAACACTTAATCAAATAAAAAAATGTCTCACACGGTGTTTCAAAGTATGGATAGGTCCTAGATTTCCAGTATAAGTTTCAGACCTCAGGACATGGATGTTGGGTATGCTAGCCCGCTCCATGTTGTTGTGATTTGTATACGGAAATAACTACCTGTGCATGATCACGTGGTATCTGACTTAGTTTAGCTTATGGGTACATTCAACATGATTTAGTATTTGATATCTTTTTAGTTACTATGACTTAGCTTATATAACCTATTGTGATATCGTCTTAGATGATTATTACTTATTTAAGGCTATTATTCTATACTGGGCATTCGACTCATTCCGTAAATTTGTTGTTCACTAGAGGTTCACAGATTTGGGTGGGGTGAAGCAAAAGAATTAATGCTTTAGGCCTAATATGAAGATGTTTGTTAACTTTGAATTTCTGAAAAGTTTGTATTTGATCTTCAGGTCTTACTTAACTTAAGTTATGTATTTCCAACTTTAGAACTTAATGAAACTATGTCTTGTACCTCTGAATCTCTGATTACCTCCTATATATCACTACAAGAATGTTACGCTTTATCGGCGACAGTATTAGTAGCGACTTTTAATATGTCGCTGCTAAAGCTCGATCCGCGTCCCAGCCTTTTTAGACCACATATGGTCGTCTGATGAAGGGTTAATCCAACATTATGGGTGTTATCGTACAATGGTCGCCGCTAAAGGCTTTTAAGCTGGATAACAAGGTTATCCTTTCCCTTTTCCCTCCGTTGTAACCCTGCTCACTTAAGAACCATTGCTCCTTCCACTGAATTCCGACCAACTATCCCATCTCCGCCCACCCCTTATCCGTCCAAGCCATTTTCGGCGACTACGAGCCCGTTCTAACACGTCCTCCGTGCACCTCCACTCAAAACACCCAACTCCAGCCAACTCCACTCTATTCCGACCACCTCCAGTCGCATCCACTGAAATTTGACCTCCTCCGGCGACATACACGGTTAGGGTTCTTTACATTGTTGTTTATTTCAGTTAGATATGTATATTTCTTTATTTTTTGTAGTATTTTGTAGGTCACCTCCACTAAAATCCGGTCACCACCATTGAATTCCGACCACCAACGGTTAGTCTTTTCAATCTCCCTTTAATTTCTTTATTTTGTGTATAAGTACCGTATGTATAAGTATGTGTGTTTGTAGTTTTTTTTTATTTAGTGTAGTATTGAAATTTTGTGTATAAATGAGTAAAATAACTGAAATTTTAGTAAAGAGCTTTGAAACCTCCATATATATTAGATGTTTAAATATGTTGTGTTATAAATTTTAAGATTGCTTATTGTCTTATTGAAGTATACGATATGTGGCTATAAAAAGAGCTTCGTAACAATTATATTTGAAAATAAGACTTTCTGAGAATATGAATTAGACACGATCTACTTAATAAATATTCAATTAGTATGTGCTTAACAATCTAGCTTAAGGTTAAGGAGATCTACATCTTTTTTTTACAATAAGAATTTGTTTTCAGAAAATTCATTAGTACCTTTAATCAAATGCATCAAGTGAATCATCGTTTATGTTGGAAAAATAATCTTCAAGAGGTTTTAACACAAACTAGCGGAAGAAGGATTTAAACCTATGACCTCCATAAGTGGAAAATTAGGTGCTTAACACTACACAACCCTTTAAAATTTGTTGAACAGCTCGTAAACGGTAGAATGCTTAAAACTCTTGTTAAAAGATTATTAAATAATGTCTTTCAAAAATCAGGTTATTAGTTTTACAAGACTAGGTTATTAGTTTTATGCCTAATAAATTTATGCAACTATGTGTGTGTATGTATATAAGTGTGTATTAAAGTATGTATGTGTGTACTTAAGTATGTATGTAAGTATGGGAGTTTACATTTTTAGTAGACATAATTCATGCCCAAAATTGATATCATTATTTAAAATTAACATGACAAGCTTAGAAATACCCACCCAAAATTGATTCAGCAATTAATTTCGGGTTGTCCTCATTTTGGGACTGTTTTTTTTTAGTACTTTATCTCATTTAGGATGTGAATGTGTATTACATGATTGTTTATTTTTGAAAAATCCGATTGTCATTTCCTCTTTGCTCCTTGAGTATATATATCTGTATATGTATACTTGGGAGCTTAAAGGAAATGTTGCAGAATTTTTCTTAAACAGATAATGGTGTAATACACATTCATATATAAGATGAAGTATTGGAAAAGTGGGTTTAGCAACCTACCTTTTAGTTGGCAATAATCATCTTAGAAATCCTAAATTATGTTTCAGTTACATTATCATGCAAGTCGATAAAAGCTGGCTTACCTCTGATTGTAATTCACCTGAGTACAATCAAGGACTCAATTCGTTTATCGAGATATGCAAAGGACATGTCGACAACGAAGGCAATGTTAGATGTCCGTGTATAATGTGTCATAATTATAGTTTTATATCCTACACAAAATGAAAATGCATTTGAGTATATGGGGTTTCTAGCGAGATTACACGACGTGGACCTATCACGGTGAAAGTGCAATTCCTCCCGTTGTAGTTGTAGATGATGTTGCGCCAAGAAACGATATGGATCACACCATCGAAGATCTTATTGGGGAGCGTATGGAAGAGGATACATATAAATTGTTGTTTCTATTAATATGTATTTGAGAGACACTTGTTCTTATTTTATTTATATATGAGATACACATTTGTTATTTATATTTGTAATTTTTTAGGACATGATTTCTTTTTGAGTTGTGCTTGTGTATCTGATGGCCGATGTGATGGGCATAGGTCATGGGGGGACTGAGCCAGGGATCAACCACTTGATGGGGGCGGTTTTTGGCCCTGTAACCATCAGCAGGACCGTAAGTCTTATTAAAATTAGTTTTTACTATTTTTACTTCATTTATTATAAACATTGTGACTAATATTTTTTAATTATAATTGCAATTGGTCCTCATAAAAAGACAAGGGGGAAGGCCAAAAACCTTAAATTCGATGCAGATTTGAGGAAAACGGAGCAACCTTTAACCCTTCCAATTGATATAGAGTGTATGTTTCATTCGGTTGGTAAGCCATGTGACTATTTTATCCACGAGGTGGGTATATACATGTGGCGTGAAATTCCATTAGGTAGATCAGGTTGGAAGAATGTTGATTAGTTTGTGAAGACTTCCTTGTATGTGCATTTCAAGGTAAATTAACGATTTTTAAGTATGTTATATATGTTCTCTGTTGATTCCTTTTTTGCTTAACAAACTTTTTTTTATTAAACTCATAGGAAAAATTCGATCTCGCTTAGGTTGAAAAGGATATCCACGCCTCTATGATTAAGGGTGGCATACATCAGGTGATCCAAAAGCGGTATGGCGACCGCAAACATAATTCTAAAGTTGAATTTCAGAAAAGGGGAGGGTACGCCGACGTAGAGGGAGCAACGAACAAAGTCCCCGAAGATATGACTAAAGAAAACTACCATAAAGCTATTCGTCATTTCTCGACGCCTGAACATATCAAACGGTCATTAGCTAACACAACATGTCGCGGGAAATAGAGATACCCAAACCGAGGGGTAACAAGTGTTGGTGCATACGTCTGTCGACTTCGTCTTGTATCGAGTCTTGTATTAGAAATGTTAGATCAGGGCACGTAGTTCGAGAAATCTAGGGTTTGTGTGTGAAAGGTTAATTTCGCACGAAATAGCATCTAGCTATTTCGCACGAAATAGCAGGTGGTAATTCCGTGCGAAATTACAACCCCTATAAATACCCTTGATGCGATTTCATTTGTAACGTTCTTGTTTCCGGTACCGAAGTGCTGCCGGCATGTCTACTGATCTGTAACCGTGTTAAATCAATAAAACAAGACAATTAATAGTGAATCAAGCTGTTACAAAGTCTAATCAATGAATTCCGCCTCTGATTAGACCGAGAACTCTTCTGATAGACTCGTTTCGATCGTCTCTCGATCCTACATGTGGTATCAGAGCTCAGGAGGAAGAGTTCTTACCTAAATCAGCTTGTTTTCTTCAAAAATCTGACTTCTACACCTTCTTTTTCAAAATTAACAAAATTCACGGTTAAAATGGATTGAATTTCATACATAACATGCGAAACAGTGTTTTAATGAATCCTTAAAAGAATTGAACTTAAATTCGATCTAAAAGTGGTAAAATTGATAATTTCGCTTGAAAATGGTTTCGGATTAAGTGACGTCAGCACTATTTCGTACGGAATTACCTGCTTGATTTCACACGAAATTACCTAATTTCGCTTGAAATAGATAATTTAGCATCAGATTGTATTTTCGTTTGAGAGTTTCACACGAAATTAGATAATTTTGCACGAAATTACATATTTTCGTTTGAAAGTGTGCTATTTCACACGAAATCAGTTATTTCGCACCAAAGTTGTTATTTCGCTTGAAAGGGTGTTTTCGTTTGAAAGCTGATTTCGTTTGAGTCTGTTTATCTCGCACCAAGTGTTTTTGTTTGAATTCATATTTCGTGTGAAATTCATTGTTATTTGAACTTTGTTGATTTTGTAATACAGATTACTGAAGTATGGAAGAGGAATTCTACAATGCGTTTGCTACACCAGTTGCTCCAGTTACAGCTGCCGAAACATTGTACAATGAGAATGAGACAGGAACTTACCAGAAACCACCAAAGCTTATGTACATTGAAGATTTTAAAGGATGGCAAAATCGATTTGAGAACTGGGTGCAAGCTTATAAGTTTGACGCATGGTGTTCATTAGAGAAAGATTACGAGAAACCGAAAAATGAACGTGGGCTTGAAAAAGCTTTTTGTGACTTTTCAGAGAGTGATAAATTGAAATATACAAGTGAAAAAATGATGATCAGTATTCTTCAACAAGCGATTAAAGAAGATATCTTTGTTTTGCTTCAACATGAGGGTACTGCTAGATCAATTTGGACGGCATTGATTCAAAAGTTTAAAGGAAGTGCAGATATGATCAAGAACAAAAAGGCATTATTGAAGAAATCATTTGACATGTTTGTAGCTTTTGACCATGAAACAACAAAAATGACCATTGATAGATATTGTCATCTAGTCTTGGAAATGGGAAGATTGGACATAAAGAAAGACGACGATGAATGGGTTGATAAACTAGCTGATGCATTACCACAGCAGAAATGGGGAACTTATTTGTTGATCCTAAAACACATGAGAAAATCTAAAAATATGAATCTGGCACAGTTTATTCAGAAGATTGAAGAGCATGAGTTGGATATCCAGAAAACGGCAATCATGAAGAATCCAAATGCTCAACAAGATGTCAGTTTATACTACAGAGGAAACAAATTTGAAGTTACTCCCAGCCCAAAGATTCAAACTGGTTTCAGTGCTGATAGTTCGTCTGGAACGAAGGGTAGTACTGTAACTCAGAGTGGTAAACATTCATCTTCATATTCAAGTTTTGATCCAAATTTTACAACACCAAGTCCTCAACGACAGAACTCAACAAATCTTCAATGCAATGTCACTTTGAACATTCAAAATGGTCAAAATCTGTCTCCAGAAATAGCTAAGCAACACATGGCATCACTCGTTGCTATGTTGGAATCATATGAAAGTTTGATTGCTGGCAAAATTGGAAATCCGATGCTTACCAAAGAAGATTATGACCAGATTGATGCTGAAGAACTTGAGTTGATGGACGTCAAGTGGTGTTTAGCCAGTGCTGTTCGAAGGGCAGAAAAGTTTCAACAAATCACTAGAAGAGATGACTTTAATGAATTGTCTAAATCTCCAATAGGGTTTGACAAATCAAAAGTTACATGTTTTCGTTGTCGAGAAAAAGGTCGTTTTAAGCGTGAGTGCAAAAACAAAGAAGCAAATGGAAGACAAGATCAGTCTGGAAAAAACAATTATTATCAAAAATCAATTTTTCATCAGATTTCTCAATAACCACAAAATGCACATGCCCGTGCCATTGAAGAAAAAGAGAAAAGAGCTTGTTATGGTATAATTGACCAAGACGATGAAAAGGTTGCAGAGGGATTTAGCTGGGATAAATACATTCCAACCGGTTCAGGTCTTGTTGCTATAGTTCTGGAAGAAGATGAAGTCAAATCTAGTCAGAAAAGAATACCGATTTTTCCAGATTTAGGAAGTGATATTGATACCGATGATGAAGAAGAATATCTTAATAAAGCTAGAAAATGTCTGGATCCTGACAGTTTTAATTTGTTTTTTGCAGATAAAGTTGAGATGCTGAATGAGAAGAAGATTGCCAGATTAAAGAGAGAGCTGGAAACAATAAGAATAGCGGATGATAAGACAAAGATGAAAGCTGAAGAACAAAATGTTGAATCAGTGATTGAAAAGGTAATAGAAAAAATCGTTGAAGTGGAGAAAGTGGTAGAGAAAATTGTTGAGATTGAAAAGATAGTCGAAGTTGAAAAACTCGTCGAAGTTGAGAAAGTCGTCGAGGTAGAAAAAATTGTTGAAGTTGAAAAGATTGTCGAGGTTGAAAAGATAGTTGAAGTCATTAAACCTTGTCTGAAATGTCTGGAATCATGCAAAGATTATAAGGAGAAGGACAAGAAGATTCTTGAACTGGAAGAGATGAAAGAGAATTTGTTGTCTGATGTGAAGTATGTGAAAGAGTCATACGATGTTTTGAACAGAACAGTTGATAGTCTGAAAAAGACAAATTTAGAAGTTGATGCTGCCATGACAATGATGAGTTCTACTTTAATGACAAAGCAGAAAGTCATCAATGAGTATATTGAAGACTGTGCAAAGCTAAAGCAGGATTTGGAACTTGAAAAGATTGAGAGTGAAAGAATCAAACGTTTGTTGTTGAGTTATACAACATGTGATTATTTGATTGATCGAGTTTATCCTACTGTTGCAGGTCTTGAAGCCTTTCAAGATAAAAAGACAGAAGATACGGATACTGGTAAGAAACAAAGTGTCAAGTATAACAAGTTTCCACCCCCGATTTGGAATAGTTATTCTCCCAGAAAGCCAAATGAGGAACGTTTAAATAAGTCTCTCAACATAAAGTTAAAGTCTGAAACTATTGATGAGTTACCAGACAACATTGATGTCACATTCACAGCGTCTGACACTGATCATGAGTCTGAATTGTTAAAGAAAGTGGTCGATCAGGTGTTGGATATGGATGAAGAGTCAAAGTCAGAGTCTAAATCTGAAAGTTAGAGTTCATCAGAAAAGAGTCCGAGTTCACCGGTTAAACGGGTTTACAATAAAGAATTCTTGTTATCAAAATCTAATTTGAATAATGAACCAATCAAAGTAGCATATACTTTGAATGATTCAGACAAATTATATTCTGATGAGGAATTTCCAATATGAGGTGTTAAAACTAAAATGATTAACAAGGTTTTCAAACTAACAGAAATTAATATTTCTGAAATAAAAGGTGTAAATCTTGCTGCGAAACCTAAACCTTACACCTCAAGAGTTCAACAAAGGTTAAACAAGAAAAAGGGTTACAGTTCTGGTTCTGGTTATCGAAAGAAACCAAACCATAATGGTAATTTCAAAAAGATGGGATTGGGTTTCATTCTCTCAGAAAAGCATAAAAATGAGAAAAATGTTAAACCAAAAACTAAATTTGTTTCAGGAACAAGCTCAGTAGAAGAAGAGAAGAAACAATTCTGGAGACAAACAAATAAAGAGTTTCTTGCTGAGAAGAAAAAGAAGATGATGAAAGAGTCTGAGGAAAGGGTTGAAAGAAGACCTTGTTACAGATGTCACGAAATTGGGCACATAGCTTGGAATTGTTCTAAAACCAATAACTCAAAATAGGGAGTTTCTTCTAACCCAAAGATGAGCGAAAAATAGGTTAACAAAACAAAACAACCAACTGAAAAAGACAAAATGTTCAAAGATTCGACTTTCGAAATTGGTGAAAGTTCGAAGCTTTTTTACAAAAGAAAAGTTGATTTGAACAAACAAAGATGGGTTGTTAAATCTGAAAGCAGTTCTGACAATGAATCTGATTCCATAAAATCAGAGGAGTCATATGTTGAGAAAAAGAATGAGAATTCCGTTCCAGAGTTGAACGATGAACATTTTCCGCCATTGTCAAAAGAAAACTTGAAGTTGAAAGTTGGTAAAGTTGAAATTTCAGATCAATTCTTTGCTGGTAAAGGAGAATTTAATGCAGAAAAGGCTTTCAATGGGAAAGTCAAACATATATTTGGGAAGATGGTAGATGGGAAAGTGAAAAGTGCAAAAGATTTTTATAAATCGAAAGGAGGTTGGGATAGAATTGATTCAAAATCACCCAAGGCTGGTCAGGCTTGGGTGACAGTGTTTTCAAACTAAAATCCTGACATGCCGGAGCTCCCAAGTGGGTAATCGTGGAGCATGAATCGGCATCATTCTTTAAAATTGTTTGTTGTGAAACATTTAAAAATTGTTAAATTCTACAAGTTGTGGACTTGCCGGAACTCCCAGGTTGGTAAGTGTGGAGTAGGAATCGACATTTTCCTGCATTTGGTATTACAAGTGGTAGTTGTTCTTATATTGTCATATTTTGTTTTACAAATGGTAGATTTGAACCTACAAGTGGTTGAAAACGAGATTTTCATCTACAAGTGGTTAATCAAGGTCATTAATTTGAACTTGATTTAACTTTCATTCAAAATGTTTTGAAAAACAAAATGATGATCATATCCCCATTTTTACAAGTGGTAAAATCAACAAAACTAATTTTTCAGAAAAAACAATTTTGATTAAGACAAACTTAAGTGTTTTGAAATCATAATGGGAAAATAGTTTGTTGTAAGAGGGAGTTCTGATTGTTTATGCCGAGTGGATGGCGAATTGAAGTAATTCACAACAGTTGTCACTTTATCTTGTACAGTTTGTTTTTAAATTTTCTTTTAATGATTTTGAATTTTAGTGGGAGTAAGAAATTTCAGAAAATCCAAAAACATTAGAAAAGTTGAAAAATCCAAAAACATGATAAAAGCAAAAATGAGTTTTGTTGTAATAAGAGGAAATGATAGTACATCAGTAGACAGTTACGGTATGCTAAAGAAATGTAATGATTAAATAGCATTAAACGGTCTCACTAATGATATGCCGATAGGTTTTTACACAATTAGTAAACTTTTTCGGGATATAAACTTAAATTCAAACTTGTTTGTTTCGTGGGGAACACTACTTGGATATATAGGTAACCCCTGAAATCTCGTTTGAAAGACCCCTCTTTCTGAAATACTAGGTCTTTATGCTCAGTGATATCTGGGGTATTATCCCGGGACTTCTGATTTTGCGGAAGCAATGGCCTAGTCCCCGTATAATACTTTCCCCTTGCTTGAAATATAGCACCCCCTTAGCATAAAAATGATGAAACAATGCAAAATGCTAATCATGTGCTGTTGTAAAAAAAATCCTCTAAAGGGGACCCACCTAAAGTCGAAGCCATCATCTCTCTGATTTTGCGAAAGCAATAGCCTGAGCTCTCATGGCCCTCGCATTTAACCCCTTACAGATATCATCTGTGGTATACTCACCTGTAAGACTGAATATTGGGATCTGGATACGGGAGTATATTCAAGAAGTGGGACACATGAATAAGTTTAAATTCTTAATTCACCTAATTCGTATCCTGAATCAGTTGAAATTTGTGTGAGAATTTAAGTGGATCAGTATATCGACAATCTAAGTGAACTGTTTAATTCTTAATGTGTAACTAAGCTCAACGGTACTTGTGACTTGTCAAAAACTGATATGATCCTCTTACACAAACTCACAAAAAATATTGTCTGTAAATATTTCTTTACTGAATTTCTTTAATATCAAAAATCCAAAAAGATTTTCGGAGTGTTTTAGCATAAATTTTGAAAAATTCAAAAAGATTTTAGACAGCTGATGTTGAAAAGATGATTTTCAAAATTCCGAGTGCTAAACATGATGAACAACAGGGTTGGGAGAGTTTGTTGAAATGAAAATTGTTATTGAAATGATTAAATGGTTCTTTCAGTTGAAACCAAATTTGAAAGTGTCATATTCAAGTGGTTAAGAGAATTTATGAAATGTTATATTATTACAAGATGATGTTTTGAATTTAAGTAATACAAGTGGTAAGCAGAAAGTTTAAATTTGTCAAATGTTAAATTTGTGAAATTTACTTTGAGTTAGAGCATGTGCAGGTTATGGCTATGAGAGAGCCAGGTTGCGATTCTAAGAAATTGTGAAAGCCAGACTAAGATCCCAAGCATTCTTTAATGGGGAATCTGTAGATGAATAGAGCCAGCTTCAGATCCTGAATTGATGTTCACACTAGTTGCTGATGCTGATGAACTTAAAGAATCAAGAGATCTGATCAAGAGAATGTAAAGAGAAGATTGAGAATGCTTACACTGTTAGATACTTTGAAGAAAGCCCGAAGACTTATCAAGGCTGAAGATTGTGAAGACTCGACACTGAAGACTTCGTCAACATCCGAGGGGGAGTCTGTTGGTGCATACGTCTATCGACTTCGTCTTGTATCGAGTCTTGTATTAGAAATGTTAGATCAGGGCACGTAGTTCGAGAAATCTAGGGTTTGTGTGTGAAAGGTTAATTTCACACGAAATAGCATCTAGTTATTTCGCATGAAATAGCAGTCTGCTATTTCGCACGAAATAGCAGGTGGTAATTCAGTGCGAAATTACAACCCCTATAAATACCCTTGATGCGATTTCATTTGTAACGTTCTTGTTTCCGGTACCGAAGTGCTGCCGACGTGTCTACTGATCTGTAACCGTGTTAAATCAATAAAACAAGACAATTAATAGTGAATCAAGCTGTTGCAAAGTCTAATCAATGAATTCCGCCTCTGATTAGACCGAGAACTATTCTGATAGACTCGTTTCGATCATCTCTCGATCCTACAACAAGCTCTTACACTAGTTTGCCACGACTCGAAGTGTTCTATAAAATCCATACCAATAAAGATGAGAATTTTTCCAGCTCGGTAGCTGAAGAGGATTATGTAAGTATTTATTAAAAGTGTAATTCTCATATACATATATACATATAGGGAGAGAATCATGAGAAAACTACATATAAATGAGAAAACTAGAAAACTAACTAAAAAACCTAAAAAAAAGCTAAAAAACATACCAAAACTAGTTTAAATGAGAAAACCAAAAAACTAACTAAAAAAGCCAAAAAAACATACCAAATTTTTTTTTACAATTTTTTTATTAATTTCGCTAGTTTTTATATATAAAAAAAATTGTACTGTACATATGTAATAATACAGAAGAGCCTAAACCACTTAACCCACCCCCCAAAAACCTAAACCCCCCCCCCCCCTCCCCCTCCCCCTCCCCCACACCCAAAAACCTAATCCTAATCCTAAAGCTCCAAAAACCCTAACACTAAAAGCTAAACTAAACTCAAAAGCTAATTTTAAGCATTTAATGCACATGTGGAATACACATATAATGCACATGGGCAGTACAAGTTTTTTTTTTTTGAAATTTGTTTTATATATAAAAAATAGCGATATTTAATAAAAAAATTGTTTATTACAAATGGTACAATTGTAAAATATTAAGTAGTTATTCTTTCATCTCATTTATTACAATCTTTAAGTAATTAATTACTCATAAATACTATTATTCTCTACACTAATTTTCATTGCCTGCACATATAAAAAGTTATCCTACACATTTCAAAAATTATCCTACACATACTTAGATTTATTCTACACAACTCGTAATTTATCCTACACATCTAGTACTCTGTCCTACACTTTAAACTATTTTTTTTTTAATTTTTGGAAAAAAAAATATATTTTTTGAAAATAAGTTACAAATTTAATGTATTTAGCTATTAAAAAAGAAGACTAGATATTAATGATCTATGTAAGTTTCCAAATATACCCTTACATTAAAATTAAATGCAATTATTAAATGAAATAAAATGAAACATTTTTATTGATTGAAACTTATTCTTTTTTCTTCTTACAAAAAATTTCTTCTCATTTGAACCTTCCACTATACATATATATACATATATATATATATATATAATATATATATATTAAATCATCTTTGTAAATACAACGCTAGTTAGCGTTACAATATGAGGCTTTAAGTCAACGCTCGGGTGAAGAAGGTGGTAATTCTTTACAACCAGATAATGTTGCAATCTTCGAAAATGTGTTGGGTTCGAGCCGTTATCATACTCGAGGTATTGGTCCTAAACCTTGTTCAAGTAAATGGCGGGTTGTCCCCGGTGCGGAGTCGCAAACTCCACAATTTTCAAAGGTAAACTAGCTTACTTTAGTTTAAAAACTTATATAAGGATCGATGACTGATGTTAGGTTGATACTTGGGTATTTCGTATATGTTGGTTGCTTTTATTGGTAGTTTGATAAATTTGGTATATATATGTTGGTAAATGTTATTTATTTGATAAATTTTGCATATATATTGTTGTAGGATCTATTTTAGAGTTGGTTCCGAAACCTAGATTTTAGAGATGAACTCCAAAACTTTTTGAGTTCGAGTTACCCGAATAAGTTTAGAAACGAAGATGTTGATGAAGAAGCGGATGATGATGGAGACGATGACACGGATATGACATAGGATTATGACATTTTAGATGTTAAGTAGTTTTATGATGTGTTGGTGACTTAAAATGATTCTGGATTGTGACACTTATGTCGTTTACGCTAATGTAGCTTATGTTTATTTAGTTTTTATGTGTCATGAACCAAAAATGGACAGGTTTTGATGTGAAATAAACTGGAAAAAAAAACAAAAAAATAGGAAAAACCAAGAAAAAGGTTTTAGCAGCGCCATAAACCGCCGCTATTGCTTTACAGGTTTTAGCGACGGAGAGTAACGGCGATGACAAGCTTCTACGACGAAAAGTAAGCATTAGTGTCACACCCCTTTCTAAGGCGGAAGCACGAGGTGTGATCCTGAAAGGTTCCCATTGCATACGAATAGTAAGCATACTACATGATATAAAATAACTCCAAAATGCCATTGATATTACATATTTAAAACATAGTTTAAGTTAAGTGTTTACATCACACGATAGACCAATGTTTGAAAAGTTTACAACATAATTCAAAGACAAACATAAGGGTTTTGATCCTTATATCACCACACGGGATGGAATATAACAACCAAATCCCACAAAATAGGCATAGGAGTCTTGACACAACACAACTAAAAACATAAGCGACATCCAGGAGCAAGAGTAAGACCGCACGTACATCCACTTTAGTTACCTGAAATACATGTAAGTTTTGGAAAATCGTCAACATAAAGTTGGTGTGAATTCTTTCATTTTTGTGTAAAACATTTAAGCATTCATTGTATAAAACATGGTATGTATTTGTATTGAAACAAGTATCTCTGTAAATGTAAGGAAATCGAGATCGCTAATGGTTTGCAAGGCCATTAACATGTGTAACGACATAGGAAGCATCCAAACCATAGGCATTTTTTACTTGTCGATTCACGACTAGAGACACAAAAGCACTCTTGGTAAAAGTGTGGCTGCCTGAAACCCATTAGATCTAACCTTTTGTTCCGCGGTCTAGGTATATAGTTTGATTAATGGTGCTTATGACACCCTATTCGTGACATGATTTATAGTATCATTCCTTAGTTTTTGTTTTCTACATACCATAGTACATGTATTTTCCCCAAGTTCAGAAAACAAATAAAATTTTAAAAGTGGGGACATAAACTCACAATTTTGCGTATCCTGCGTCGTATACTTCACCGGTTGGTTTTGTAGCGTCGTGACCTATATGTGTTCTATTTTCGTTAGTCACTAGACTTGTATCACACAAGTATAAGTCACCATCTTTTGTTTTTGTATATGGTCTTTGTATGATCATTCTTTGTGAGGGTCATGCCCTTGTTTGTCGGGTCTTGCCCGTACGTTGTGTCTTGTACTTTGAATATGCAATGTTTATTTGTAAAATATATTTTACTCCTTAAAATATATATTTGTTTATGAAGTCTTTGTTTTTGTCAAGGTAATAAGTTGTTAAAAATAATTTATATTTTTAACTTTTCATGTATGTTACTTATATTATTTTCCCAAAAATAAATATAAGTATTTTGTTAAATAATATTCTCAATATTATTTTTGTACAAGTATACTTAGGAAAGTATACTTGTATTTTATGTAAATAGTTGTGTATTTTGTATTATTCACCAAAAATCAATACTTTGATTTTTAATACTTTCCAGAATTATATTTCTTAAAAATAATGTATTTTTAAGTCTTGTATGAAATATATATATATATATATATATATATATATATATATTGTCATGTCATAAAATATATATAATCATTCTTGGTATCCACCCGATTTTTGTATAAATTCCATTACTTGGTAATGGTTATATATTTGTTCAAAAAAATATATATTTAAGTCCATAAGTGTCCATAAATTGTCCAAGTTCAATAATATGTTAAGGAATATATTTTCGTAAATATATTTTCTTATATTTGTCCATGTACTTCCTTGTGAGGAATTTTGTATACTTGTATACTTTAGTATTCTCATGTGTTTGTATGTGTATTTTGGTATTCACACTCCTTAGGAGTATTTAGTGTATTTTCAAGTTCCTATTACACTACTACATATAATACACATAATATACACTTAGCACAAAATTTGGTGATCACTAAATATATATATTTTCCCTAAAAATATACATACTCAATATCAATTTTAACTTGAAGAAATCATCATTTCTTAACTTGAAATTTTACACAAAAATCAGTGAAACCTTGGTAATTATTTTTAGGTGAATTTTTAGGGAATAAGTTTCACCACAACTTATATTTTTTTAAGTGTCAAAATTGTATAAAATTTTTAACATAGTTTCCCCTAAAAATGGAGGTTTTCTATGTTTTCAAAACATGTGTTTATTTTCTTTTCAACACCAAAAACAATTCTCAACAATATTCACCGACAACATACACTAATTTCTTCATATGAAACATCATGATGAACTTGATTCTTGTTAACAATGTGTAGTCTTTTAGATCTACACTTAACATATTATGATCTTTCCAAAAATAAATGTTCTTGAGTATTTTAAACAAACTTTTTATGAAACTTTATTTTACTAACCAACTCACTCATGAGTTTTATGGTCTCAAAGTCTTAAAAATAATGTTGTAAAACTATTTTTATGTTCATTAGAAGGATCACTTTGTTCAACATCATGTTTCACCATGGATCTTTCAAGATCCATGCTTAACATCTTTAGATCTTTCATAAACAAGCTTTATGTTAAACTTTTAACAAACTTTTCATGGATTTTAGTTTTAAAAATAAGTTCTACATACGCTTTATTACTTCAAGATTACAAGTTTATGCATAAAAATTCATATTTCAAGTTCACATAATGCTTCATATGTTCATCTTCAAGTATAACCATGGATCCTTCAAGATCCATGCTTAAACTTGTTAGATCTAAGCTTTAAGCAAGCTTAACATTCTTGATATAAACATATACACAAGATACAACATCAACAACTTCATTACATACACCAAAAATTAATATAATCACTTGTTTTCTTCATGAATATGTTAGATCTTCTCATTTTTATCTTTAAAAGTTTAGTTGTTTAGATGGGGAGACTTGTACATAACATAAACATGAACTAATATAGTGATCAAGAAGCTTACTACTAGCTCTAATAGCTAGGGAAGTGGCACAAGAATGATGAAGATGAATATGGAAGAAATCAAGTGGTTAAAAGCTCCAAAATGAGGTCCTTCAAGTTCTAGCACTTCAAGCCTCCTTAGATAGCCTCCATACACCTCCTAATGACCTTGGATTGCTTTGTAATGAAGTTAAAATGGTGGTGAGTGTGTGAGAGTAGTGAGCCGAGAGCAAGAGGGGAAGCAAGGAAGAAGATGAAGTGATTTGAGAAATGTTGGACAATACTTACTACCTTAAGGTCTTTATAAAAAAATCTCCAACATGTTGATCTCCTTTAGGATTTTATGCACTTACTCAAGGGGAAAAAGAAATTTAAAATAATCAAAAAGAAGTGGGGCCCATTGGGGCCGGCCAAGGATGAAGTGGGGGGCGTAAAGTGTTAATTTTTGGAAGTTGAGGGTTTAAAGTACAAACGAGAAGGTTTAAGTGTGTTTAGGTGTTTTTATGATTTTTAAGGTATTCTAGCACCAATACTAGTCAAATGTTGATGTCTCGGATAGTGTCCGGTTGTTCGTTTCGTTACGGTTCGTTAAAGTGCTAAATTGCGCGGTTTCACTAAGTATGAAGCCCCTTTTGTGGCTGTTTTAATTCCCGACACTTTGTAAGTTGTTAAGGACAATAAAACATAACTTCTGCATGATATTTCAGTGTTAAAATGCTGTTTATAGCTGAATTATTGCTGATTTATGTAGAATTTTGCATTTAAAGTGAGTTTCGGGTGTCTTTTAGTGCATAGTTTAGCTTCGGGAAAGTTTATATGTTAACCCTTATATCCATACTTGGGTTTTAAGGTATTTTAAATGTTGGACCTACTTCTAGGCCCTAATTCTATTGTCTGACTGCTTCCTGCAGAAATGCTGACACCGTGTGTCTTACTGGTGAGTTTACTAGTCTTTCTGACGCAACGCTTAAAGTAACGTATAAGGCAATATTTGAAGTATAAAACATGCATGAATTCATATGTATAGCAAGTAATCAGACAATGTTGAAGTTTAAGCACATAATTGCAGATAATAAATAATATTAAAATAGTACGGAAATTACCGGTTTTATGCCAGTTGTCACAGTCTCCCCCCGTTAATAGAATTTCGTCCCGAAATTAAGGCTGAGTTATCTCTCGCAGGAGCTTCCTCGAATAGATGGGGGTACTTGGCTTTAAACTGGTCTCCGCGTTCCCACGTGAACTCGGGTCCGTGCTTAGAGTTCCAACGTACTTTGACAAGTTTAATGCGACTCCTCCTTGTTTTATGGATCTTCCAATCTGTTACCTCAACGGGCTGTTCTGTAAATCGGAGTGTGTCCTCGATATGCACCTCATCCGCAGGGATGATAACTGTTTCTTGGGTTGGACTCTTTTTAAGGTTGGACACATGGAACGTATCATCTACACCATTAAGTTCTTCCAGTAATTCCAATTTGTACGCTACAATACCAATCTTTTCCAAGATCTTGAATGGTCCTATGTATCGTGGATTCAACTTTCCACGTTTTTCGAACCTTGCTACACCTTTCCAAGGTGAGACATTCAACAAAACTTTGTCTCCCACCTCGAAATCTAAGGGTTTCCGTCTACTATCGGCGTAGCTCTTTTGTCGATCACGAGCCGCCATAATGTCTCGGATCTGAATGATCTTGTCGGTTGTCTCTTGAACAAGTTCAGGACCAATCAACTACTTATCCCCAGCATCTGCCCAACACAACGGTGAGCGCACTTGTGGCCATATAGAGCTTCGAACAGTGCGGCTTTTGTGCTCGTATGGTAGCTGTTATTATAGGAGAACTAAACTAAAGGTAGATGAGTATCCCAGCTACCGCCTAGATCCATAACACATGCGCGAAGCATATCTTCCAGTGTTTGTATGGTCCGTTCGCTCTGGCCTTCTGTTTGCGGATGGAAGGTCGTGCTTAGATCTAGTTGAGATCCAAAGGCCTCATGGAAGGATTGCCAGATCCTTGATACGAAACGTCCATCTCTGTCTGAAATTATTGAGATAGGCACTCCATGACGTGCCACAATTTCTTTTAAATACAACTCAGCAAGCTTTCCAGTGATATCTTTCTCTCGGATTGGTAGGAAATATGCAGACTTCGTTAACCGATCAACTATCACCCATATCATATCATGCCCTCTAGGGGTCCTGGGTAATTTTGTTATAAAATCCATTGAACTTTGCTCCCACTTCCACATGGGTATCTCAGGTTGTTGCAGTAGACCAGACGGTTTCTAATATTCGGCCTTAACCTTAGCATAGGTTAGGCACTTTCCAACGTAAACAGCAACGTCGCTTTTAATTTTTGGCCACCAGTAATACTCTTTCAAGTCTTGATACATTTAGTCCGATCCTTGGTGGATCGAGTATCTCGACTTGTGAGCTTCATCAAAGATGACTTCTCGAATACCGCCATAGAGCGGAACCCAAATGCATCCCATAAAGTATAAGGTTCCCTCTTCGTTTGGCACCAATTTCTTCTCCATACCTCGGAGATATTCAGCTCTAAGATTCTCCTTCTTAAGGTCTTCTTGTTGGGCGTCATGAATGCGTGCAGTGATATTCGTTCAAATAGTCATTTCTAATGCTCGAACCCTTAGGGTCTTAACCCTTTCCTTTCGACTTAATGTGTCTGCTACCACATTTGCCTTTCCAGGATGGTACTTAATCTCACAATCATAGTCATTTAGCAACTCAACCCACCATCGCTGACGCATATTTAATTCCTTCTGATCAAATATGTGTTGTAGGCTTTTGTGATCAGTGAAGATAGTACAGCGTGTACCGTACAAATAATGTCGCCAGATCTTCAAGGCAAACACCACCGCACCTAGCTCCAGGTCGTGAGTGGTGTAGTTCTTCTCATGTACTTTCAACTGTCTTGAAGCATAAGCGATGACATTTTGGCGTTGCATGAGCACGCAACCCAGTCCTTGATGCGAAGCGTCACAGTATACCACGAAGTCTTCAGTGCCTTCGGGTAGAGATAGTATAGGTGCATCGCATAGCTTGTTTTTGAGAAGTTGGAAGGCTTCTTCCTGCTTATCTCCCCATTCGTACTTCTTGTCTTTCTGCGTAAGAGAAGTCAGCAGTTGAGCAATCTTGGAGAAATTGTCGATAAATCTGCGGTAATAGCCCGCTAGTCCCAAAAATTGTCGAACTTCAGTCGGTGTCTTGGGAGCTTCCCAATTCTTTATCGCTTCAATCTTCGCGGGATCTACATGGATACCATTCTCGTTTACCACGTGACCAAGGAACTGTATTTCGCGAATCCGGAATTCGCACTTTGAAAACTTTGCATAAAGCTTTTCTTTCTTCAGTAGTTCCAAAATGGTCCTGAGGTGTTGCTCGTGTTCCTCTTTAGTCCATGAATAAATCAGAATATCATCGATAAATACAATCACAAATTTATCGATATATGGTTTGCAAACACGATTCATCAGATCCATAAAACATTGTTGGCGCGTTCGTCAATCCAAATGGCATCACAAGGAACTCGTAATGCCCATAACGCGTTCTAAACGTGGTCTTCGGTATGCTCTCCTCTTGGATTCTTAATTGATGGTAGCCAGACCGAAGGTCGATCTTGGAGTAGTAGCTCGATCCTTGCAACTGATCGAATAAGTCGTCAATCCTTGGTAGTGGATATCGATTCTTGACAGTGAGCTTATTCAATTCTCTATAATTGATACACATCCGCAAGGTTCCATCCTTCTTCTTTACGAACAAAACTTGAGCTCCCCAAGGCGAGAAGCTTGGCCTTATGAATCCTTTATCCAACAACTCCTGGAGTTGTGTAGATAATTTTTGCATCTCGGATGGCGCAAGTTGATATGGTGCCTTGGCCACAGGAGCGGCGCCTGGAACCAAGTCTATATGGAATTCGACTTGTCTTTGCGGAGGTAATCCTGGCAAATCTTCGGGAAAAACATCAGGAAATTCCTTCACCACATGAATGTCTTCGAGTTTCGGCTCCTCAGCCTTCTTATCTACAACGTGGGCCAAGAATGCAACACATCCTTTCCGTAGGCATTTATGCGCCTTCATACAGTTGATGATTCGCAGAGGCGTGTCTCGTTTCTCTCCATGCATGATGAGAGTTTCATCATTCGCAAGTGGGGTGCGAATGATTTTCTCGTGACAAACAACTTCAGCTTTATTCTTTGACAGCCAGTCCATTCCAACCGCCACATCGAAGCTACCCAATTGAACAGGTAAGAGGTCGATACTAAACCTTCGCTCACCAAGTTCTAATGTACAACCCCTAACAACTTCGCCCGATTCGAAAAGTTTACCATCGGCTAGTTCTATGGAATAAGGAATGTCTAATCTACTAGATTCTATTCCAAGCATTCGTTTAAATTCCACGGACATGAAACTATAATCGGCACCAGTGTCAAATAGTATGGATGCAAAGTGATTGTTAACGAGAAACGTACCGGTGACCACATTAGGGTCCTCGCGTGCGTTCCTTGCTCTAATCACAAATGCTCGAGCTTGAGTGTTGTTTTCCCTTGGGAAATCTTTTTTAAAATGCTCTTTGCTACAACAACCAAAGCATCCTTGGTTCTACCCAGTTCCATTACCATTCCTGTTACCAGTACCATTGCCATTTCCGTTACCGTTCCCATTGCCAGCACCGTTTCGATTTCCATTCCCGTTCCTATTACCACTTCCATTTCCTTTTCCCCAACAGTTCTCGGTGCGGTGACCCAGTTTTCCACACTTGTCACATTTTGGAATGCGACAAACTCCTTCATGGTGACGCTTGCATTGATTACATTTAGGCAGAGTGCCCTGGTATCCTCTGGTAGTAGCGTCATTCACAGCTGCAAATGTTTTTGTATCCTTGGGTTGATTGGGGTCACATTTCTTGTTGCTGGAACCCTTGTTATTACTGCGAGTCACTTAGCTCAGATTCGAATGCTTCCTCTTCTTGTCACCAGACGACTCAGCATACGTCTCGGTTTTCTCAGTAGGTTTCAGTGATAACTTCTTCATACGGACAACATCTACAGTAAGGCTGACAGCCAGAGTTACAGCCTGAGTGATCGTTGTTGGTTTTGCCGCAGTCACCATGCTATGAAATTCCGAAGCCAATCCCCAGATATAGCGCTCAATGCGCTTAAATTCGGGAGTCACCAGATAGGGGATCACTCTTGACAGATCATGGAACCTTTGAGTATAACCAACAATTTCCGCAAACCATGGACCGGTTCCAAAACTCAGTCTCCAGCCTTTGGATTTCAGCACGAGAGCAATACTTCTCCCTCATTCTTTCCTTCAACTCATCCCAAGTCATACCATATGCAGCATCATTACCCAGAGTTTGGACTTGTAAATTCCACCAAGTCAAAGCTTCATCGACAAACAACCCAGTAACAAAAGTGACTTGCTGGTCCGCAGTACACTTGCTCATGCGGATTGTGGAATCAGTTTTCTCCGTCTAGCGCACAAAAGCCATTGTACCGCCAGTGCCGTCGTAATTCAGTGGCTTGCAGTCGAGAAACTACTTGAAGGTGCAGCCTGGAATTTCATCCAACCAATTCACAAATAAGTAATCAATGAAACAATGAAACAAAGACCGTTCATAAATTTCATCATGTTTTAGCAAATCAGCTTAAGGTTACCTTGAGTTGTGTTTCCTCCAAATGAATCTCCTTGACCATTTCGTCTAGTACCGCCTGATCCTCCGCTGTGCTCAGTACGGTTCGCCTGGTACTGGGCGATAGCTTCGGAAATCCTTTCTTCCAGCAGAGAGTTCAGTTCTTCAGCAGTCCTCGGCATAGGAGGCGGAGGGGGTTGATCAGAATCCCGATTGTTCACAGTTTTCCCGGGTACCATGTTCTGTCAGAACACAACACAACAGGGTTAGACATTTGTTTGATATCATCATACAAGACAGTAGTAGTATATATACACATGCATATACCCACATAAGTAACATCAAACAATCTGCCAAACATATAAATCAATTCATACAGCAACAAGCATGCATAAATGGATAAATACTGATGTGTCATATAATGTTCACCGAGTCTTTATACATATCAGGACAACTTGTTACATCATTGTTTGTGAAGAAACAAAATGCATAAGGGTTACATCACCCCATAGTACAAGTTTAATACATATAAAAGACAAAATATATTTCTTCACATCGGCGGTTCTTGTCTTCAAGTCGTACCCAAATCTCGGTTGCAGTCTTTATACCCAAAAATACTGCCCCATCAAAATACCTGCAAAGAAAACCTAATTGGTTGGTGGAGAGGGTGGGGGTATAGGAAAGATCAAACTATGAAGATGAGTCACTTCATCCTCGAGCTCATGAATTCGACGTATGAGGGAGCTGACCTGAGTAGGAGTGGGGGAAGGTGTAGAGACACGAGTAGGAGTGGATGGCGCAACAGGCATAGTGTTATCATCATCGCCAGTCGGGTAAACTCATAGCCCAGCAACAAAAAGGGCCGAAGATATCACTGACTCGAAGGAATCGGCATCAGACTCAAAGTCAGAATCGGAAGGGATATCAGTAACGAACATAACAGGAGAGGCCATACTATTATCCAGGTCATCAACGAAAGGCCAGTCCTCAACAGGGATGGTGGCAAAAGGAATAGCATGAATGGGAATAGGCTCAACGAGATGCTCACCATCGGGATGTCCGATGATCCGCTGGCCATGGAGGGGTAAAGGTAAAGCTAAGACATCGTCGAGATCATCATTATCGGTTATCAGCTCAAGGTCAGTCTCGGAGTTGGACGTGAAAATCTCTAGAGCTGATCCTACCTCATCATCAGAGACAGTCGTCATCGGGTCACGTTCTTCAGATAGGCCGCTGCTTTCAGACGAAGACATGTGTACCTGTAATATATATTATCCATGGTATATGTATATATTAATTACTACTACTTAATTAAAATACAATTAATTATACATATTTTTGCAAGTAATTCCTAGTTAAAGATAAGTGCTACCCTGGTGCACACTAAGTCTCGTAGTATCCTTACTTGACTCTTTGAAAACAAATTTAGGTAGTGGATGTCGCGGAAAGTTTTTATGCAATGAAATCTTTTTGAAAAATAGTTTTCGTGAGAGGATCCTAAATATTGTAGTCTAGACTCGAGGAGGAATCCCGGTTCACTACAATCTCAGCTCTGATACCAATCTGTCACATCCCTTTCTAAGGCGAAAGCACGGGGTGTGATCCTGAAAGGTTCCCATTGCATACGAATAGTAAGCATACTACATGATCATAAAATAACTCCAAAATGCCATTGACATTACATATTTAAAACATAATTTAAGTTAAGTGTTTACATCACACGATAGACCAATGTTTGAAAAGTTTACAACATAATTCAAAGACAAACATAAGGGTTTTGATCCTTATATCACCACACGGGATGGAATATAACAACCAAATCCCACAAAATAGGTAGAGGAGTCTTGACACAACACAACTAAAAACATAAGCGACATCCAGGAGCAAGAGTAAGACCGCACGTACATCCACTTTAGTTACCTGAAATACATGTAAGATTTGGAAAATCGTCAACATAATGTTGGTGTGAATTCATGCAGTTTTGTGTAAAACATTTAAGCATTCGTTGTATAAAACATGGTATGTAATTGTATTGAAACAAGTATCTCTGTAAATGTAAGGAAATTGAGATCGCTAATGGTTTGCAAGGCCACTAACATGTGTAACGACATAGGAAGCATCCAAACCATAGGCATTTTTTACCTGTCGATTCATGGCTAGAGACACAAAAGCACTCTTGGTAAAAGTGTGGCCAAGAGTGTGGCTGCTTGAAACCCATTAGATCTAACCTTTTGTTACGTGGTCTAGGTATATAGTTTGATTAATGGTGCTTATGGCACCCTATTCGTGACATGATCTATAGTATCATTCCTTAGTTTTTGTTTTCTACATACCATAGTACATGTATTTTCCCCAAGTTCAGAAAACAAGTAAAAGTTTAAAAGTACGGACATGAACTCACAATTTTGCGTATCCTGCGTCGTAAACTTCACCGGTTGGTTTTGTAGCGTCGTGACCTATACGTGTTCTATTTTTGTTAGTCACTAGACTTGTATCACACAAGTACAAGTCACCATCTTTTGTTTATGTGTATGTTCTTTGAATGATCATTCTTTGTGAGGGTCGTGCCCTTGTTTGTCGGGTCTTGCCCGTACGTTGTGTCTTGTACTTTGAATATGCAATGTTTATTTGTAAATATATATTTTACTCCTTAAAATATATATTTGTTTATGAAGTCTTTGTTTTTGTCAAGGTAATAAGTTGTTAAAAATAATTTATATTTTTAACTTTTCATGTATGTTACTTATATTATTTTCCCAAAAATAAATATAAGTGTTTTGTGAAATAATATTCTCAATATTATTTTTGTACAAGTATACTTAGGAAAGTATACTTGTATTTTATGTAAATAGTTGTGTATTTTGTATTATTTGTTGGTGCATACGTATGTCGACTTCGTCTTGTATCGAGTCTTGTATTGTATTAGATAGATCAGGGCACGCAAAACGAGAAAAGTGTATTTGTGGGTAATTTCGCACGAAATTACACATAGGTAATTCCGTACGAAATTAGATAGTTATTTCGCACGAAATTAGATTTCGCATGAAATCTAATTCCGCTTGAGTAGTTCCGTGCGAAATTAGCTTGCCTATAAATACTAGATGTGCCAAGTCATTTGTAACTTTCCGGTTTCAGTACCGAAGTGCTGCCGAAGTGTCTACTCGCTGTAATTCTTTGTCAAATCAATCAAAAGACAGTTTAAAGTGAATTGCAAGCTGAATTAACTTGATACATTTGTTTCCGCCTCTCGTATTGAGCAAAAACTCTTCTGAACGACTCGTTTGGTCGGTTGAACGATCTTACAAGTGGTATCAGAGCTCAGGAGGAAGAGTTCATACCAATTCAGCTGCAAAATCTGATTTCTACACCTTCTTTTTCAAAATTAACAAGTTTACACGGTCAAAATGCTTTGATTTCACACATTATACGCGCAATAGTGTTTTAATAAACCCTTGAAAGTTTCAGATCTTAAAACGGCTTAAAACCTGTTAAATTTTGGCAAAAACAGCTCGAGATGATGACATCAGAAGTATTTCGCACGAAATAAGGTTCTAATTTCGCTCCAGATTGTAATTTCGTTTGAGAGTTCCACACGAAATTAGCTTATTTCGCTTCAACTGGTATTTCGTTTGGTTATTTCGCACGAAATCAGGTATTTCGTGTGAAAAGGGTATTTCGTGTGAAGTTGATATTTCGCTTGAGTTGGTATTTCGTGTGAAGTTGGGTATTTCGCTTGAAAAAGTATTTCGTTTGAAGAAGTAATTTCGTTTGAAAGTATCTGTTTTGTGAAATTTATTACCGAAACATGGAAGAGGAATTTTATAACGCATTTGCTACTACCCCGACTACTCCGGCATCTGTTACTCAGAACTTGAACATGGAAAATGAAACGGGCACTATGCAAAAACCACCTAAGCTTATGAATATCGAAGAGTATAAAGGATGGGAGGAACGATTTGAGAATTGGGTTCAAGCAAATTATTTGGATGCTTGGGAATGTGTTGAAACGAAATATATAAGACCATTGAATGATGATGAAGAGGAGATTGCTATTAAAGATCTAAGTGTTGATGATAGAAAGAAATACAAAAATGAAAAGATGATGATTAGTCTATTGCATCAAGCAGTTAACGAAGATATCTTGGTTTTACTTCAACACAAGTGCATATTCAATTTGGAAAGCTTTAAAATCAAAGTTTGTTGGAAGTAAAGAAATGATCAAGAACAAAAAATCACTTTTGAAAAAAGGAATTTGATCTATTTCGTGGTTTGAGAACTAAGAGCACCAAGCAGATTATTGAAAGATACTGCAATCTGTTAGTCCAAATGAAGAGAGTGAGCATCACAAAAGATAATGAAGAGTTGATAGAAAAATTGGTTGATGCATTGCCACATGAAACTTGGGGCACATATCTTATGACGTTGAGAAATAAGAAAGATTATAGTAATTTGACACTGAATAAATTTATTGAAAAACTTGAAGCTCAGGAAATGGAACAAAGGAAGATCTCAAGAATGAAAGATTTTGATGGTGAACAAGATATAGGTCTTTATTACAAAGGAGGTGTTAGTGATAAGTCCAATATGTCACCAAAGGTTGAAACTGCATTCAATGCTAAGAGTTCGTCTGGGGGGTCATCTGAAGGATCAAACAGCAAAACGGGATTTTCTTCATATCCATCATTTGATCCAAATTTTTCAACGACCAAGAATGGCAAGAGATTACAATGCAACATTGTTTTGAATCTTGAAAATAGTGAAAATTTCTCAGAAGAGGTTGCAAAAGGTCACATGTCGTTGTTGGGAATTGTATTAGAATCATATGAAAGTTTAGTTGCAGGAAAGATCGGGAATCCAATGTTGACAAAAGAGGATTACGATCAGATTGATGCTGAAGAGATGGAATTGATGGATATAAAGTGGTGTCTTGCGAGTGTTTTGAGAAGAGCTGAAAAGTTTAAACAAATTACGGGAAGAGATGATTTCCGTGATGCAAATGTTTCTACTTTAGGTTTTGATAAATCTAAAGTTACTTGTTTTCGTTGCAGGGAAAAAGGACACTTCAAGAGAGATTGCACAAATCGTGAAGCAAGTGGAGCTCAAAATTCGTTCAACAATAATGACTACTATCGGAAAGCAATTTATCATCAAGTTGCTCAACAACAACAAGAACCACAAACTGCACATGCTAGGAAGACAATCGAAGATTCATCAAAGAGAGCTTGTATGGTGAATCAAGATGATAAAAAGTCAACAAAAGAATTTAGTTGGGATAAATATGTTTCAGCTGATAGTAAAGCATGTCTGATAAATCAAGATGATGAAAAATTACCAGAAGGGTTTAGCTGGGCAAATTTTAGTTGGGATGATTATGATCCTAACAAAACTCCAAATCAGAAAGCTTTTGTTGCTAGAGTTGCTGAAGACAGTGATAATGATGATGATTATTATGCAAGGAGAATGAAAGAGCATTTAAAATTGATGGAGGAAAGTGATAGTGATGATGGAAAAGTTCGAAAGAAAAAGAAAAAAGTTAAAAAACATGTTAGCAGTGACGATGAAGAAATTCCAGTGATAAGGGAAAAGGTCAAAGACATTCCAGTTTTCACAATTGAAGCTGAAGTTAATGCACAAAAGATTCTGGTGATATGTGAAAACTGTGAAGCAGTGAAAAAGCAAAACAATACCTTGATTCATAACATGAACAGATTGAAAGAATCTTATGATGTTCTCAACAAAGCAATGAATCAGTACAATCAAACAAGCAGTGAACAAACAACAACTATAAAGACACTTCAAGGAGTTTTTATGACAAAGCAGAAAGTGGTCAACAATTATATTGAGAAGTGTGTTGTGCTTGAACAGAAACTGGAAACCCAAAGGATTGAAACAGAAAGAGTTAATAGATTGTTAAAAAGTTACTCATGTACTTCTTATGTTATTGACAGAATTTATCCAACCGTTGAAGGCATGAAGGCATTTGATGAAGAGGAAGTATCTGAAGACAAAAGTTCCGAAAAAAAGAAGGATACTGAAATGAAGATTTCTGGTAAGAAACAAGATGCCAGTTACAACAAGTGTCCACCCCCGCTTGAAAATGGATATTCTCCACGAAATCCAAATTCAAAAAGAGTCAAAAAGGCAACCAATTTACAGTGGGAGTCTGAGTCTTCAGAAAATTTGCCAGACAACATTGATGTTACTTTCACATCGTCTGACACTGATCATGAGTCCGAATTAATAAAGAAAGTGGTCGATCAGGTGTTGGATAACGATGAAACCGAGGAGTCAAAGTCGGAGTCAAATTCAGAGTCAAAGTCTGATAAGTCAAAGTCAACAGTCAAAAAGGACAAACGGGTTTACAATAAAGAGTTTTTGTTATCAAAATCTAATTTGAATGATGAAACAGTCAAAGTAGCATATACTTTGAATGATTCTGACAAATGATATTTTGATGAAGAATTTCCAATAAGAAGTGTTAAAACTGAAATGATAAAAAAGGTTTTCAAACTAACAGAAATTAATATTTCTGAAATAAAATATATAAATCTTTCTGAAAAACCTAAAAAGTATACCTCAAGAGTTCAACAAAGAGAAAACAAGAAAAAGGGTTACAGTTCTGGTTCAGGTTTTCAAAAGAAACCAAACCATAATGGTAATTTCAAAAGAAAAGGACTTGGATTTATTCCACCGAAAAATCATAAAAATGAAAAAACTTATAAACCAAAAACTGTTTTTGTTTCAGGAATATCAACTGAAGAAGAAAAGGAGCAATTGTTCAGAAAGCAGACAAACAAAGAATTCCTTGCTAAAAAGCAAGAAGAAATGAAGAAGGATGGTGCTCAGAAAAAGGAAACGAGAACCTGTTTTCAATGCAAAATTGTTGGTCACATTGCCAGGAACTGTCCAAAGGCAATTCAAACAAAACAGGGAGTCTCTGAAAAAAATGAAAGAAAAGATGGTTGAGAATGAATCACCAACTAAACTTTTTACAGTTTTCAAAAATTCGAAGTTTGAGGTTGGTGAATGTTCAAAAAGGTTTTACAAGAGAAAAGCAAATCTTGACAATCACAAGTGGGTTGTTAAGAAATCTGAGGATAGTTCTAGCAATGATTCTGATTCGTCAAAATCAGAGTAGCTATTTTCAGGCGATGAATCTGATTCCACAAAGTCAGAGGAGCCATGTGTTGAGTTAAAATTGGAAACATCAGTACCTCCAATGGATGATGTAAATTTTCCACCATTAAGGGCTGAGAATTTTAAACAAAAAGTTGGTAAAATTGAGATTTCAAATCAGTTTTTCTCAGAAAAGAAAGAATTTGATGTTGAAAAAGCCTTTAACCCCACAGTTAAAAGTATTTTTTGAAAAATGGTTGATAGGAAGGTCAAAGGGGTAAAGAAATTTTATGAGAAGAAAATGAAGAAACAAGGTAAAGATGGATTATCCCAGGTTTGTGACTGGGATGGAACCTATTATGATGATTAAAACCAGGACTTGCCGGAGCTCCCAAGTTGGTAATTGTGGAGCATGAATCGGCATCATTCTTGAAAAATTGTTTTTGTGAAACATTTAAAATTGTTAAATTCTACAGGTTGTGGACTTGCCGGAACTCCCAGGTTGGTAAGTGTGGAGTAGGAATCGGCATATTTCTTACAAGTGGTATTTCAGTTTGGAAGTGGTAGTTGTTCTTAAAATTGTCATATTTTATTTTACATCTGGTAAAGTTGAACCTACAAGTGGTTGAAAACGAGATTTTCATCTACAAGTGGTTAATCAAGGTCATTAAGTTGAACTTGATTTAACTTTCATTCAAATTTTTGAAAAACAATGTGATTAGATTATCCCCTAACCTACAAGTGGTTATGATTTCAGCAAAACTAATTTTCCGGAAAAACCATTTGATTAAAACAAACTTATGTGTTTTGAAATCACAATGGGAAAATAGTTTGTTGTAAGGGGGAGTTCTGATTGTTTATGCCAAGTGGATGACAAATTGAAGTAATTCACAACAGTTGTCTTTTTCTTGTACAGTTTGTTTTCAATTTTCTTTTAAATGGTTTTGAATTTTAGGGGGAGTAAGAGATTTTCAGAAAATCCAAAAACATTTGAAAATTTGAAAAAGTAAAAAACATGATAGAATCAAAAATGAGTTTTGTTGAGAAAAGAGGAAATGATAGTACATCAGTGGACTATCACAGCATGCTAAAGAATTGGAAAGTCAAAATGTGATAAACGGTCTCACTGATGATGTGCCAGTAGGTTTTTGCACATTTAGTAGATTGTGTCGAGATATAAACCTAAATTTCAAGCTTACTTATATCGTGGGGAACATCTCTCGGATATATGGGTAACCCCCGAAATCTTGTTTGAAAGGTCCCTCTTTCTGAGATACTAGGTCTTTATACTCAGTGATATCTGGGGTATTATCCCGGGACTTCTGATTTTGCGGAAGCAATGGCCTAGTCCCCGTATAATACTTTTCTGTTTGCTTGAAATATAGCACCCCCTCAGCATAAAAAATGATGAAACATTGCAAAATGCTAATCATGTGTTGTTGAAGCAAAGATTCTCTAAAGGGAACACACCAAAAGTCAAAGCCGTCATCTCTCTGATTTTGCGGAAGCAATAGCCTGAGCTCTCACGGCCCTCGCATTTAACCCTTTACAGATATCATCTAGGTATACTCACCTGTAAGACTGAATATTGGGATCTGGATACAGGAGTATATTCTGAGGTGGGATACGCGAATAAGTTTAAGTGCCTAAGACATTAATCTTGTATCTCGAAACAATTGAAATTTGTGTGAAAATTTAAGTGGATCTGTATACTGACAATCTAAGTGAATCGTTTAGAACTTAAAATATTTAAAGCTTAACGGTGTTGGTGATGTGTCTCAGAAACTGATATGATCCTCTTACACAAACTCACAAAAATATTGTCTGTAAATATTTTCTTATTGCATGTTTACACACTGAAAATCTTAGAAAAAACCCAAAAAGAATGTGTTTTAGCATAAAATTTTGAAAAAGACAAAAAGATTTTCGACAACTGATATTGAAGAGCTGATTTTCAAAATTCCGAGTGCTAAACATGATGAACAGGTTTGGGAGAGTCTGTTTAAATTGAGAAAATTTTGAATGTATGTCTACAAGTGGTCATTAGAAGTTTTAAATGATAAATCATTCTATTCATACAAGTGATTCATCAGAGATTAAAATTGTAAAATCATCTATTGATTGATTGATTCCTGCAAGAGGTTTTAAATCATTTTGTTGAAATTAGTTTCTACAAGTGGTAAGCAAAGAACCTAAATTTGTCAAATTTTAAATTTGTGAAATTTATTGTGAGGTAGAGATTGTGCAGGTAAGCCAGATTTCGATCCTGAGCAGGATGTAAGGCAGGTCACGATCTTGAATCTGTGGAAGCCAGACTGCGATCCCAAGCACAATTTAAGGGGGAGTCTGAAGTTGTATAGAGCCAAGTTCTGATCCTGGACCTGATGTTCATGTAAGCTGATGATGCTGATGAACTTAAGGAATCAAGAGACCTGATCAAGAAGAATATAGAGCCAGGTTGCGATTCTGGAAGCAAGAGAGTTAGATAGAGTTTATAGCTAGATCGAGATTCTGAAAAAGAAGATAAGTGAAAGATTGAGGATGTTTTACATTGTTAGATATTTCAGGAGAAGTCGAGGAGACTGATAAAGACTGAAGATTGAAGACTCGACACCGAAGACTTCGTCAACATCCGAGGGGGAGTCTGTTGGTGCATACGTCCGTCGACTTCGTCTTGTATCGAGTCTTGTATTGTATTAGATAGATCAGGGCACGCAAAACGAGAAAAGTGTATTTATGGGTAATTTCGCACGAAATTACACATAGGTAATTCCGTACGAAATTAGATAGTTATTTCGCACGAAATTAGATTTCGCATGATTACTAATTCCACTTGAGTAGTTCCGTGCGAAATTAGCTTGCCTATAAATACTAGATGTGCCAAGTCATTTGTAACTTTCCGGTTCCAGTACCGAAGTGCTGCCGAAGTGTCTACTCGCTGTAATTCTTTGTCAAATCAATCAAAAGACAGTTTAAAGTGAATTGCAAGCTGAATTAACTTGATACGTTTGTTTTCGCCTCTCGTATTGAGCAAAAACTCTTCTGAACGACTCGTTTGGTCGGTAGAACGATCTTACATTATTCACAAAAAATCAATACTTTGATTTTTACTAGTTTCGGAATTATACTTCTTAAAAATAATGTATTTTTAAGTCTTGTATGAAATATATATATTTTGTCATGTCATAAAATATATATAATCATTCTTGTTATCCACCCGATTTTGGTATAAATTCCATTACTTGGTAATGGTTATATATTTGTTCGAAAAATATATATTTAAGTCCATAAGTGTCCATAAGTGTCCATAAATTGTCCAAGTTCAATAATATGTTAAGGAATATATTTTCGTAAATATATTTTCTTGTATTTGTCCATGTACTTCCTTGTGAGGAATTTTGTATACTTGTATACTTTAGTATTCTCATGTATTTGTATGTGTATTTTGGTATTCACACTCCTTGGGAGTATTTAGTGTATTTTCAAGTTCCTAATACACTACTACATATAATACACATAATATACACTTAGCACAAAATTTGGTGATCACTAAATATATACATTTTCCCTAAAAATATACATACTCAATATCAATTTTAACTTGAAGAAATCATCATTTCTTAACTTAAAATTTTACATAAAAATTAGGGAAACCTTGGTAAATATTTTTAGGTGAATTTTTTGGGAATAAGTTTTGACCACAACTTATATTTTTTTAATTGTCAAAATTTTATAAAAATTTTGACATAGTTTCCCCTAAAAATGGAGGTTTCCAATGTTTTCAAAACATGTGTTTATTTTCTTTTCAACACCAAAAACAATTCTCAACAATATTCACCGACAACATGCACTAATTTCTTCATATGAAACATCATGATGAACTTGATTCTTGTTAACAATGTATAGTCTTTTAGATCTATACTTAACATATTATGATCTTTCCAAAAATAAGTGTTCTTGAGTATTTTAAACAAACTTTTTATGAAACTTTATGTTACTAACCAACTCACTCATGAGTTTTATGGTCTCAAAGTCTTGAAAATAATGTTATAAAACTATTTTTATGTTCATTAGAAGGATCACTTTGTTCAACATCATGTTTCACCATGGATCTTTCAAGATCCATGCTTAACATTTTTAGATCTTTCATAAACAAGCTTTATGTTAAACTTTTAACAAACTTTTCATGGGTTTTAGTTTTAAAAATAAGTTCTACATACACTTTATTACTTCAAGATTACAAGTTTATGAATAAAAAATCATATTTCAAGTTCACATAATGCTTCATATGTTCATCTTCAAGTTTAACCATGGATCCTTCAAGATCCATGCTTAAACTTGTTAGATCTAAGCTTTTAACAAGCTTAACATTCTTGATCTAAACATATACACAAGATACAACATCAACAACTTCATTACATACACCAAAAATTAATATAATCACTTGTTTTCTTCATGAATATGTTAGATCTTCTCATTTTTATCTTTAAAAGTTTAGTTGTTTAGATGGTGAGACTTGTACATAACATAAACATGAACTAATATAGTGATCAAGAAGCTTACTAGTAGCTCTAATGGCTAGGGAAGTGGCACAAGAATGATGAAGATGAATATGGAATAAATCAAGTGGTTAAAAGCTCCAAAATGAGGTCCTCCAAGTTCTAGCACTTCAAGCCTCCTTAGATAGCCTCCATACACCTCCTAGTGACCTTGGATTGCTTTGTAATGAAGTGAAAATGGTGGTGTGTGTGTGTGAGTAGTGAGCCGAGAGCAAGAGGGGAAGCAAGGAAGAAGATGAAGTGATTTGAGAAATGTTGGACAATACTTACTACCTTAAGGTCTTTATAAAAAAACTCCAACATGTTGATCTCCTTTAGGATTTTATGCACTTACTCAAGGGGACAAAGAAATTTAAAATAATGAAAAGAAGTGGGGCCCATTGGGGCCGGCCAAGGATGAAGGGGGGGGTAAAGTGTTAATTTTTTGAAGCTGAGGGTTTAAAGTGCAAACGAGAAGGTTTAAGTTAGTTTAAGTGTGTTTAGGTGTTTTTATGATTTTTAAGGTGTTCTAGCACCAATACTAGTTTAATATCATAAAAACATTACTTCTAGTCAAATTTTGATGTCCCGGATAGTGTCTGGTTGTTCGTTTCCTTAAGTTTCGTTTAAGTGCTAAATTGCGCAGTTTCACTAAGTATAAAGCCTATTTTGTGGCAGTTTCAATACCCGACACTTTGTAAGTTATTCTGGACAATAAAACATAAATTTTGCATGATATTTCAGTGTTAAAATGTTGTTTATAGCTGAATTATTGCTGATTTATGCTGAATTCTGCATTTAAAGTGAGTTTCGGGTGTCTTTTAGTTCATAGTTTAGCTTCCAGAAAGTTTATATGTTAACCCTTATATCCATACTTGGGTTTTAAGGTATTTTAAATGTTGAACCTACTTCTAGGCCCTAATTCTATTGTCTGACTGCTTCCTGCAGAAATGCTGACACCGTGTGTCTTACTGGTGAGTTTACTAGTCTTTCTGACGCAACGCTTAAAGTAACGTACAAGGCAATATTTGAAGTATAAAACATGCATGAATTCATATGTATAGCAAGTAATCAGACAATGTTGATGTTTAAGCACATAATTGCAGATAATAAATAATATTAAAATAGTACGGAAATTACTGGTTTTGTGCCAGTTGTCACAATTAGTGACGAAGCAATAGCCGGAAAAAAAAAGAAACAAAATGGAAAAACAAAGAAAAAGGTTTTAGCGGCGCCATAAACCGCCGCTATTGCTTTACAGGTTTTAGCGACGGAAAGAGTAACGGCGACGACAAGCTTCTACGACGAAAAGTAAGCATTAATGACGAAGAAATAGTGACGACATCTTTCGACGACATGTCGCCTTTAGCGATGATTTATGCTAGAGATAGCAACGGCTTGCATCGTCGCTAAAGCTAAATTTTCTTGTAGTGTTAATGACCAGGGGCGGACCCAAGGCTTGACGTGGGTGGGCGGGCGCACCCCTTGAAAAAAAATAATTAGTGTATTATACCCGTTGAAATCCAGATCGCCCCCATGAAATTTTGTTGTCGCACCCCATAAATCCGGCAAACCACGGCGGAAGAAGACTGAAAAAGTGTTCATAGACATTTTATGGGTCTATAGGGAGAGTTGCAGGAGAAGAATAGAGGGTTATGTGAGGAAGATGATGGTATTATGGGTAATCACTAAAAGGTTATGGGTATATTAGTAATTTTCCTTACATAATAAATGTGTAAACTAAAAGTCAATCTGACATAAAGGCTTTAGACTTGTTTTGTAACTTTATACTTTTATGTAATCCTTCATTTTACTAGAATTTTAGTCGTATTTATTCTTATTAGTTTATTTTATTTAATTAATTTAGAAAATATCTACATGTATATTTTGTTTATTCTTTTCGGTATTACTTTTTTTCTATTTATGAGTAAAAAACTATTATATACACTATAATAGAGTTTCAGATTTTGCTATTAATGAGTAAAAAACTATTATATATACTATATAAATAGAGTTTCAGATTTTGCTATTAGGAAATAAGGACATGATAGAAAGCACTTACGAATAATGTTTATCCTAGAAAAAAGATAACTCCAGCTTACTTATTTGACTATCTATTAGATTATTCAAATCATAAATATTTAAATTATAATACTGGTTTAAAAATTTGAGATTTAGTTGTTTATACCGGCTAAAAAATATCTAACTCGTTTTTTTTTAATTTTATTTTGTTATTGCTGATTAAAGATTTATTTTCTTAAGTTTTTATATTACTTTTGATATTTCTAAAAAAATATGAATAATTATGCAATGCATTTTTGTTGGGGTCTTGAATATTAAGGTAGAACCATGGATGTTATTTAAGATAAAATTACATTGTGACTTAATCCGGATCGAGAAAACTAACTACATAGCGATAGACAAACAACCCTAAAAAATTTCCGCCCCCCATGAAAAAAATTTATGGGTCCGCCACTGTTAATGACACGTCAACCGTTCTGGGTTTGGGTGTTAAAAAACAGCCTGCCAAGCAGAAGTTCTTTTCAACAAACATATTTTCTAAGCTAGTGGAAACGATCCCACCTGGAATTTTACAAGCTCAACAAGTTAAGTCACCCACCAACAATATCAATGGTTTACGAAGTTATGTGGACCGCTCTATTGTGACAAATTGAACCGTGCCGTCTAACTCTGATTTGTTCGAACCGACTACGCAGAACAACTACCTCATCAGGTTCACTAGATTTATAAGTAATAATTAAGTTCATTAATAAAATGATGTGGAAATATAATATTCATCTTAAATATTGTAATTAAGGTTTTAAAATAACAAATATTTTGAATCCTCTCATTTTTCATAAAAGAAATATTGTAATCAAAGTCTTTAAATTATTTTGAATTCTCTCATTTTTCATAAAAGAAATATTGTAATCAAAGTCTTTAAATTAAAATATTTAAAACTCTCTCATTTTTCATATAAATAGAGCTCCGTATAGTGTTTGTGATATTGTGATAGTCACTCCCACATAAACATATTCTCTAAGCTAGTGAAATGCCTTTCGGGACGGTATCTAAAACGCTAGACTGCTAGAGGAATGTGACACAAATGACCGACGAAAAGTTTTTTTGCCAAATGAAAATGTCAAACGCCATATAGTGGCCGAGGACAAGGTTTTTTTTTAGGGACAACTAGTTTTAGATGTTGTTTTGATCCGCCAAGCAAATGAAGTCATTGATCATCAAGTAAAGCTTCACTTTTATAGAAATTTTATATGGGGAGTGTAAGGTCACCTAGACCTATCTAGATCAGGATCTCACTCGAAAACACAATCACAAGGTGTGCGGAATCCACCTCGTGATCACCACTGTAGAGATTTGAACAAAAACGAGTAGAATAAGAATGATCTGAGAATGATGAAGATGAATGACGTCACACAGTAGCCGCCGACAAACACACAGAAATGATTAGGGTTTCTTGGCAGACAAACTTTCCACAAAAGAATTCGCTATCTTGTCATTATCCATTAAAGGTTATATACAAGACACGTCCGGACACACATGTCTGGATACAAAATAGGCCCAAAGCCCAATAACATCTAAACCCGGACTGAGCAACATAAGCTCAAGTCTGGACTACCTATCCAATCATAAACTCCGACTTTAGGGCATTCCCTAAGTCTGGACAACAAACTTGTATAATAAACTCGGACTAAGGGGAACTACATACCCCTTAGTCCGGACCTATCCGTAAACTCGGGCACACAACATAAATTCGGACATATAGTATGTAAACTCGGACAGACACTTAGATTAATACAAGTTACATTTCAAACCCTGAACATATGGAAATCCAGTATTGGATTGAGATCCTGTACAAACAATGCTAACTGTAAGAACCGTAAGAACAAATCTGAACCATTGATAGTTTAAATCAAGGGTTGGGGTTGATTATAAATAAAACCCTTATAATTAAAATTTAGTACTAACAAGTTAGGGGTAATTTCCTAAAATTGCTAGTCATTTAACCATTTTCAATTAAATACAAATTCCACCAAGGTTTTTTAAACTAAAATAACTTTTATATACTTCATTATTTTTTTTAAAATAAATATACCATAAAATTAAGTATTTTTTATCTTTAATATTATATTGCTATACTTTTTTTATGTATAAAAGTAACTTTTAAAAAAGTTACCAAAAATTGTTTTATAATTGTGCTGATAATGTGTTGATTATGTGTTAATTACAATATAATACAAACAAACACCAAAAGTAGATATAATCAGCACATCTGATGTGCTGATAATGAAGAACGATTGAGGATGTTGTGCTAATGTCGTTTATGTTGATAATGGAGAACGATTGAGGACGATGTGCTGATAATGGAGAACGATTAAGGATGTTATGCTAATTATATAGTGTTGTGCTGATTATATTTTTTTGTGGTGGTTCCTACAGGTTGGTTCGATCATGGAGAGTTACTAGATCATGGATATGTTAAAAAATTCAAACTTTGATTTGAATTAAACTTGCATGGATTTAGGGATGTTTTAATAATTATTTTCAATTAGTTATAAATAAATATGGTGAAAAGGTCTAAACTACCCCTAAACTAATTTTTTTATTGAGGGACACTTGCCAATTATGTGTTGGTTCTTACGATTCTTTCAAACATAAGTGTTTGTATTTGATCACATTCCATCCAGTATTTATCACACAAGTGCATTTACAGGGAGGAATGAATTTGAATACTGCTATGTATGGTAAATTAGACATCGGAGATACAGTGTTGTTCCAACTTAAGGAAGTCAAAGGTGAAAAAGTCCATATTTATTCCATTCCACGTCGTGCCTACGAGCGGGAATGTTAGGAGACCCAGGGAAACCTGGGTTGGATCCTTGAGCCAAACGGGTTTTACCGGTAATTTCACCGTCATGCCTACGAGCGGGTGGGTTACCGGGTTTTCCCCGGAATTGGTGGTGGACTCGGGTTACTCTCGGAGTACTCTGTTTGTCCAGTGGGTGCCCCGAGAGTGCTCGGGATTGAGTTTGTTGGCCGTTCAAAAAAAATTTAATTCCACGTCAAAAATGAAATTATTATAGATCGATGAGCCACTATATAGAAGTCATGAATTAAATAATACATATTTAATTTATTAGTATTATCTTATTAGAGAAATCTTATTGTACAAGAGGAAAGAATTGTATGAAGTGTAGGAGACAAGTTTGTCCCTCGATTTGCAAGATCAATGGTTGAGATTAAATGGTCCCCAAATATAGAATTCACATAACTAAAAACAAGGGAAACAAGTTGGAAAAGGGTAAAATAGGAAAATCCAATATTGTTGACTCTTAAACCCACTTCCCATTGATTTCTCAAGTGGTTATAACTTTTTCATACATTAATATTTTTTTATAAAAATTACACCGTATTAATGAGCATTTCATTCCCTTTAATTCGAGCAGCCTATTGCTTTTTTTTTTCTTAATTTTTTTGCTGAATTTTGAATACCCATTACGTGATTTTAAATACCCAGTAAGTGATTACGTGATTTTGAATACTCATTACATGATTACTTGATTTCATTATAGTATTTTATGTGAAACCCCTTACGTAATTACGTAACAATAGTTGACTATGTATTATTACGTGACTACATGATTTTAAATATTCATTTCGTGATTACGTGATTTTATTATAGTATTTATGTGAAACCCTACTTAGTGATTACGTAAAAACAAAACATGTAATACATAATATTTCATATGGAATACCTAATATTTCATGTATAATCACGTATTAAGGATAAATTATACACAAAAAGTTCGCCAAACCAACCTATAATGACAACATAATGTCGTATATTAGAGATTTAACCACGTAATAAAGCATAAACAATCAAGTTCTTATTACTGAATGTGTAATCATGTAATAAGCATAATTGTATTAACATTAGTTATAACAAATCATATTGAATTTGTAATCATCTAATGAATTTACATTGAATGCATAATAATTTATGTTGAATGTGTAATTACGTAAAAGGTATTCAAAAATCACGTAGTCATGTACTGGATATTTAAAATCATGTAATGGGTATTCAAAGTCATGTAAATTATTTTTATTAACATTATAGCAATAGGCTGCTTGAATTAAAGAGAATGAAATGCTCGTTAATATGGTGTATTTTTTTAAAACTATTAACGTATGAAAAAATTATAGCCATTTGAAAATCAAGGAGGAAACTAGTTAAAAGGAGAAAAGACCATCATACCATCCCTCATTGAATTGAGAAAAACAAATGTTTGCTCATGATTCTCTCCTACACTTCGTACAAAATTCCTCTCTTGTACATGATCTCTTATCTTATCAGATAATATGATGAAATTATTATTAACAACTTATTGAAATAAGATCCTTGTACGTGGAGTTAAATGTAGAATAGTAACTAAGTTTTAAAAGTGTTCCAATTAGGTCACTCAAGTTTCAAAAGTGTTCCAAGCAGGTCACTCAACATTCAGTTTTCATTCATCCATTTCATAGGTGACCGTGGTGATGTGGATTTTTTTTCTTTTTTCCCTTTTATTTGATGCTAACGTTGAGTGATGACGTGGATTTTAACTTGCTTTTTTTTATTTTTAATGTAATTAAAGTTTTTTTATTTTTAATAAATATAAGAGTTAAATGCCTGGTTGGTCCCTGTGGTTTGAAAATATTGCAGACGTGGTCCCAGTGGTTTAATAATTACACACTTGATCCCGATGGTTGTAATTTTTGCACTCAGGTGATCCTTATCACTAACCTAAGTTAAATTTCTTAGTTAAGTGTGTATGAAATGACAAGATTACCCCTGCGATTATAAATAATGCAATTTAAAAAAAGTAAAAAAAATAAAATAAGGGGCCCACCCCCATCATCTTCATCATCGTGAGTGCCCTGCCCCTCCACCCGCTTCCCACCCCAACCCCTTCATTTCTACAGGCGACCACCCCTCCACCGGAGACCACCCCAATCGTAACTCTGGGCGCTGCAATCTGTTACAGACTCACCTTCCGATTGTAACTCTGGGCGAAACAGCTCCACTCTTTCGGTTACATTTACACCACCGGTTAAGATCGTCGGATCCGTTGTTCACCTCTGCCATTTTTCATTCCAACATGCCTTTTAAGGAAATTACATCAAAGGAAGTAACCACCCCACACACACCCCCTACATGTGATAATTTAATTTCAAATTCTCTGCCCATTTGTTTTTGAAGTATCCATGTCAGTGACTTATATGAACCATTTGATCCACCACGTGAAAAAGGGTGTACGGCCACACTTTTGGCAAAACTGCACTGCCACACATTTGAAAAAATGTGTGGCTAAAGGTCATTCATAACATTTTAAAACACCTTTAGCCACACATTTTATTATTAATGTGACAATTTACATTAGTTCAGTATCATTAGCCACACTTTTAGAAAATAGTGTGACATTTACTAGCCACAACTCGAAATGTGTGACCGAATGTTTTCTATAGCCACATATTTTTGTTTCGTGTGACCAAAAACTCATGTATTTGACACATTTAGCCACACTTTAAGAAAAAACTGTGACATATATTAGCCACAGTAGCAACGTGTGGCCAAATGTTATATACGATCACAGTATTTGTTTTTATATGACCAATAATATATTTATTCAAAACTTTTCGCCACATTTTAAGAGAAAAACCGTGACATTTATTAGTCACACTAAAAAAGTGTGGCTAAATGTGATCTATGGCCACAACATGTGTTTCACGTGACTAAAAATAGATATATTCGAAACCATTAACCACACGTTAAGAAAAAACAGCCACACTAAAAAAGTGTAGCCAAATATGATCTATGACCATGTTATATGCTTAATAATGTGGCTGAAATCTAACATACGTGGCCACATATATTATTTTGTGTGACCAAGTTGTAGACAATAGTCACACCATCGTCATTTTTTTATTTTGTGTGACGAAATGTTATGGAAAAAATATGTGACCAAATGTTTAACTTACTACATCTTTAAATACTCTCCCCAAATATTTCATCCTGAAATTTAAAACCTCCCTCCCCCCCCCCCCCAAAAAAAAAAAACATCCTAAAACTTCCCCCCTAAAATATTTCATCAAAAAACCTTAAACTCCCCCCCCCCCCACCCAAAATATTTCACCCAAAACTTCCCTCTCAAATAATATTCTCATTTAAAAATTATATTATTAAACAAAAAAGTCTTACTACATATTTAAAAATTCAAACTATTATTAAATATTATATATACTAAACTATATTTGTTTTCTTCTAAATAACATGTTAATGTATGTATATTAGTTACATTTATATATATTTTTATTGTATGCATATTAGTACTCGTATCGAATTTTCTGTACGGAATTATTTCGGTACCCATTTTTTGCCTTTTTCGGTACTCATACTTTTGGATTGGTACGGTACCAGCATTTTACCGAATTTTACTTTCAAATACCGGAATCCAACCGGTACCTTAAATTATCGTACCGAACGTTTTCGGCACCGGTACCTGTACCCATATTTGACGATTTTAGGTATCGGTATTTTTGGTACCAGTACCGATACCGGCACCAATCTCAACCCTTATCATATATGTGTTAATAGACCACATTGGGCCTTAATGGGTCACAAAAGCCAATAGTAGACCTTAATGGATCACAATCAACAATAGTGGATCAAACATGTCTTAATAGACCATATTGGGGCTTAATGAATCACAATGAATAATGGTAGATCAAACATGTCTTAATAGACCATATTGGGCCTAAATGGATCACAATAGCCAATAGTGAATCACACGTGTGTTAATGTGGGCCTTAATGGATCACAGTAGACAATAGTACATCAAACATGTCCTAATGGACCATATTGGGCCTTAGGAGATCACAATGGCCAATAACCGATCATACATGTTTTAATAGACTATATTGGGCCTTAATGGAGCATGATGGACAATATTGGATCATATATGTCACACCCTGGCTTTTGCGGAAGCGTGGGTTTGTTTGGTGTGACTTCTTAATACCACAGCAACAATCACAACAATGCTATATGATAAACTACGGATGTTCATCCATTAAAATAGTTGAAAATGCATAACATATTATCTAAAAACGTTAACCACAAATAGATGTTACAAAACATGACTAGTTTAAAGAGAATTCAAAAGACTCAACGATAAGCTACCAACGACACATGATTTGAGACATGCAACTCGTCCAGGAAAGAGTTACACTCCCCAAACCTATGACTCCGGATGACATCCTTATTTGGTACGCAGCTAAATCACGCATCACTTGCCAGATCCAAAGTAATTCCCTGAAATACATGTAGTTTTAAAAAGTCAACAAAAGGTTGAGCGAGTTCATGTGTACGTGAGTATATAAAAGCCTTTAAAATGTCTGTAAAAGTAAAAGTCCCTGGTATGTAGCAATTAAGGAAAAACCTGATCACCATTGGGTTGCAAAACCAATAGTATGTGTGAAATGATGCAGGAAGACTCAAACCTAGCAAATTTGTCTCCGGTATGAAGACATAGTCACCACTATGGGCCCCCGGCCTCATGGGTGTGGGCTCGCTACACCCAAATAGATCTATCACTTACGTCCCGTGGTCCTACCATGAGGATTAATGGCCTTAAGTGTTGTGCCCACCACTCACATGATCGCGTAATAAAAACCCTCCTTAAGCTAATCATACCATAATAAAAGTCTGTAATTGTCTGTAAATGTCTATAACATGTATTTCACCCCCGAGAAGTAAAACTGAAAATAGTTAAGAGAAAAGGGGGACATGAACTCACAGTAATGCGTCTTGAACCGAATCTCAAAGTCTGACTGCTACACGACAACCTACACGTGCTAATGTCTATTAGACGAACGGGCCGTGCCTTGGCTTAGAGTTTAATATTTAGAGTTGTGTTACTTATAGAGATTCGTGTGATAAATATTTGTTCGTTTAATGTTCTAGTAGATTATAGTCTTAGAAGGTAAGTATTTACTAAGTGTTATAATTTCCGAAAATTTCGCCATAGCCTCCTCTGTAAATAGAGGTGTCCATGCATAAAAACATATCATTTTCTTTTACAAGTATCTCATAAAGTGTTCCCACATAGCCAACCCGACAAATCTACATGCAATACCCTAACTATGCCTTTTCAGATTTATTACACAAAACAGGACTGTTTTCGAGTAATTAAATAAAATAGTTACCCTTTTCCAAAAATTCTCAAATTTTTACAGTAGGTCATAACTAATCCACGATTTATTGTGTAAAAATTTTGGACATCAGTTCATTACCAATTTTATATAAAAATTCTTTTACTCGACTGCAATCAGATTTGATACTTTCTGATTGCAGTTTTACGGAAAAATTCACTAAAAATCAATCGTAAGTCGGATCGTCGAAATTCCAGTTGGAGGGTCACGGAAACATCCGTGACCATCTACAGTAAAAATTCCATGAGCTGATTCTGCTCAGGTTTTAAGTTTTGACTCTGATTTCAACACACTTTTTCAGCAGAAATATTTCAGCTTTGAGCTGCTGTCTAAAACGATACCTTAAAAATAGTAAACGGTCTCGAAAAATTACGATTCCAGTTTCATTAGTTCAGATATTCAAAATTACACAATTTAGACTCCGGAACTTAAATTTTTCGATCAAAAATGAACCCGTTACAGCCTGTTGAAGGGGCTGGAAAATCTCAATCAGCAAGCTGTTTATAAGTAGAAGTGACTAAAAATGCATAAACAAAGACTCTAACCATGGTGCATCGTAGGATAAATGTTCAAACCTCAAGCATGCATTAACCAACCCTAAACCACCCAGATTTCAACTTCATACAACCCTTTTATCTAAGGTTTTCATGCAGAATTTTAAGTTCACATTTTAGTGTTTTAACTTGTATGTGTCAAGAACATTCAAACAAAACATAACAAGAATCAAAGTAGAACAAGAGTGTGGAGGGACATACTTCTAGCACAAGGCTAGGGTAGTAATCTTAGGACAAGATGATGGTGAAATGTTGGTGACAAAGGCTTGAATCAAGCTTCCGTGAAGACCTTCAATCTTGCACTTCAATGGATGAATCTTCAACTTGAATGAGAGCTTTTGGAGAAGAAAATGGTTGAGGTGAAGAAGGGTGGTGGTGAAATCGGTTATGGAGAGAGGGGGGGTGTGAGCCGAAAATAATAGGGAAGAGGGAGGAGGTGGAGTGCAAGCATTGTAGTGATGATGATCTTCCCTTGGAAATGGTAAGATTCCTTACACAATTTGACAACTCTCTAACCATGCACAAGGTTCCCACCAATGGGGTAAAGAGGCAAAAAGAAGGTGATTAAGGTGGGTCCATGGCTGATTTCGGTTGGGGGGGGGGGGGTTAAGTGTAAATACGTTGGTAATTAGTAGGTAGTAAATAAGAGGTTAAGGGTATTTCCAAGTGTAGTGGGTGTGTGACATGTTCTATAGTGCGTAGGGATTTATCGTGACCAAAAATAATTTAAAATGATAAAAATAATATTTCTGAAAATATTTTCGTGTTCCGGAAAATGTCTGGTTGTTCGGTTACGTATCGTTCCGTTAAAGCGTTTAATTTCACCGTATAGTGTCTTTTGCGCATCTTTTTGTAACGAAAACATTCCTGGCACTTAGGAAAGTATACAGGACCACTCTGTTATTTGTGTACTCTACTGGTATATTAAAATGCTGAATTTAATAAAAGAAAGCTGAATTCTTTAATTAAAGTGTGTTTTAGGCACTTCCCGGCATTATATCTATCACCTAATGACGCAGTCTTATGGTTCTCACTTCCCTACACTACAAACCAGTGTAGTACTCTATCCCTGGCTCATACTGGCCATAGTAATATTGTCTGTCTAAGTGCTGGCATTGTCAGCATTATTTCTGAATCAACCGTTCAATGTGTCAACTGTGCTGAGTGCATCAAGTTTGTCACTAATGTAGGTATGTAATGAATGGAGTGACTGTATAAATATGATGCATGTATGTATGATATGGAATCATAGATCAGTCTAAATTATCAGTTGTAATTAAGCACAGTAATTAAGTACGTAATTAAGATTAATTAATTTGTACAGTACCTGAAATTTTGAGGGTTGTCACATTCTCCCCCCGTTAAGAAAATTTCGTCCTGAAATTTTAGGTCCTACGCCTAGTTGTAGGGGTCTTAGGGAATAAATGTGGGTACTTGGCCTTCATACGATCCTCACGTTCCCACGTGAATTCTGGCCCATGTCTAGCGTTCCATCGTACTTTGACTAGCTTGACACTACTCCGGCGTGTCTTGTTAATCTTCTAATCAGTGACCTCGACAGGTTCTTCAACAAAGTGGAGTGTGTCGTCGATGTGAACTTCATCAGCAGGAATAACAACAGTGTGCTGAGTTGGACTCCGTTTCAGGTTCGATACATGGAATGTATCATGAACGCCATTGAGTTCAGCAGGCAGGTCCAACTTGTAGGCTACAAGCCCAATCCTTTGCAGGATTCTGAAAGGGCCAATGTAACGCGGATTCAATTTGCCACGCTTCCCAAAGCGTGTCACACCCTTCCAAGGTGAAACCTTTAACAAAACCATATCCCCAACTTGATATTCCACGGACTTCCTGTCTGGATCTGCGTAGGCTTTCTGTCTGTCGCGAGCCGCCTCGATGCGTTTTCGAATTTGCGCAATCTTGTCTGTCGTCTCTTGGACGATTTCAGGACCAGCGAGCTGCCTATCACCTGCATCAGCCCAGCATAGTGGTGATCGGCACTTGCGTCCGTAAAGAGCTTCAAATGGCGCGGCTCCAATACTTGTGTGGTAGCTGTTGTTGTACGAAAATTCGACCAATGGTAAATGATTATCCCAGCTGCCACCTAGATCCATTACACATGCTCTCAGCATGTCCTCCAATGTCTGAATAGTTCTTTCACTTTGGCCATCAGTCTGCGGATGAAATGCAGTGCTCAGATTCAACTGCGATCCAAAAGCTTCTTGGAATGATTGCCAAATCCTTGATACAAATCTCCCATCTCTATCTGAGATAATTGAGAGAGGCACTCCATGACGTGCCACAATCTCTCGCATGTAAATCTCCGCAAGTTTACTCGTGTTGTCTTTCTCTTTGATTGGCAAGAAGTGTGCAGACTTTGTTAAACGATCTACTATTACCCAGATCGTGTCATGGCCCTTGGGTGTCTTCGGCAGTTTCGTTATGAAGTCCATAGAAATTTGTTCCCATTTCCATTTGGGTATTTCAGGTTGCTGCAGGAGACCTGAAGGCTTTTGGTATTCGGCTTTTACCTTGGCGCATGTTAAGCATTTACTAACATATACCGCAACATCGCCTTTCATCCTTGGCCACCAATAGAAATCCTTAAGATCTTGGTACATTTTATCCGCTCCTGGATGAATCGAGTACCACGACTTGTGAGCTTCGTTGAAAATGACCTTCCTCAATCCACCAAATAGAGGAACCCAAATTCGTTTCATGAAGCACAAGGTTCCTTCCTCGTTTGGTACCAACTGCTTTTCCATCCCGCGGAAGTATTCATCCTCGATGTTCCTTTCTTTGAGAGCTTCTCTCTGAGCGGCGCGAATGCGCAGAGAGAGGTCTGTCTGGACGATCATCTCCAAAGCCCTAACCCTTATGGGCTTGATCCTTTCCTTCCGACTTAGGGCATCGGCGACCACATTCGCCTTCCCTGGATGATACTTGATCTCACAATCATAGTCGTTCAATAGTTCAACCCAGCGTCTTTGCCTCATGTTAAGCTCCTTTTGATTGAATATATGCTGCAGGCTCTTATGATCAGTGAAGATCGTACATCGTGTGCCGTATAAATAATGTCGCCAGATCTTTAATGCAAACACCACCGCGCCCAGTTCCAAATCATGGGTGGTGTAATTTTTCTCGTGTATCTTCAGTTGGCGTGAGGCATAGGCTATAACTTTCTGGCGTTGCATCAACACGCAACCCAAACCTTGACGCGAGGCGTCACAATATACCACGAAGTCTTCCGTGCCTTCGGGTAGAGATAGAATCGGTGCGTCACAAAACTTGTTCTTTAATAACTGAAACGCTTCTTCTTGCTTGTCGCCCCAATCAAACTTCTTGTCTTTCTGCGTGAGTGCGGTCAGGGGTTGAGCTATTTTTGAGAAATCCTCAATAAACCTTCGATAATAGCCAGCCAAACCTAAGAACTGTCGAATCTCAGTTGGCGTCTTTGGAGTCTCCCAATCCTTGATTGCCTCGATCTTTGTGGGATCAACGTGAATTCCATTTCCATTTACCACGTGTCCAAGAAACTGGACTTCGCGTAGCCAAAACTCACACTTTGAGAACTTAGCGTATAACTTCTCCTTCTTAAGTAGCTCTAGGATAGCTCTTAAGTGCTGTTCATGCTCGTCCTTTGTCTTCGAGTAGATTAGAATGTCATCGATAAACACGATCACAAACTTATCCAGGTACGGCTTGCAAACTCGGTTCATCAGGTCCATAAAAACTGCCGGTGCGTTTGTCAATCCAAATGGCATAACCAAGAACTCGTAATGTCCATAACGAGTTCTAAAGGCCGTCTTCGGGATACTTTCCTCTTGTATCCTTAGTTGGTGGTATCCTGAGCGAAGATCGATCTTTGAATAGAAGCTTGAACCTTGCAGCTGATCAAACAGGTCATCAATTCTCGGCAAAGGATAACGGTTCTTGATAGTCAACTTGTTAAGCTCGCGGTAGTCTATACACATACGAAAGCTACCATCCTTCTTTTTAACGAACAGGACCGGAGCTCCCCAAGGTGAGAAGCTTGGTCTGATGAATCCTTTATCTAATAGCTCCTGGAGTTGTGTCGACAATTCCTGCATTTCTGATGGTGCAAGTCTATAGGGTGCCTTGGCTACAGGTGCGGCGCCTGGAACCAAGTCAATATGGAACTCGACTTGTCGTTGCGGCGGCAATCCTGGCAAGTCTTCTGGAAAGACTTCAGGATATTCCCTTACGATCGGGGTGTCTTCAATCCTGGGCTCAGCAGCTTCTTTATCTACGATGTGTGCCAAGAAGGCAACACACCCCTTCCGTAAACACTTTCTAGCTTTCAGACAGCTAATGATTCTCAACGGTGCATCACGCTTCTCCCCGTGCACTACGATCGTCTCTTCATCCGTCATTGGGATGCGGATGGTCTTCTCGTGACAAACGATCTCGGCCTTGTTGCTCGATAACCAATCCATTCCCACTACCACGTCGAAGCTTCCCAACTCGACTGGCAGTAGATCTAGCTTAAATCCGTGTCCTCCCAGTTCTATCATGCATCCCCTGATGACTTCTCCCGTTTCAATTAATTTCCCATTCGCTAATTCGATCGAGTATGGAACGTCTAATTTACTAGTGTCCAACCCAAGTATATTCTTAAACTCTAACGATATGAAACTATAGTCGGCACCAGTATCAAAAAGAACAGATGCAAAGCGTTGGTTTAAAGGGAACGTACCGGTGACAACGTTCGGATCTTGGCGCGCCTCCCTCGCACCAATGTTAAAGATTCGGCCTTGCGCCTGATTCAGCTTTGGGCATTCTCTTTTGAAGTGCCCAATGTCACCACAGTTGAAGCATCCTGGCCCTCGGCCATTTCCATTACCATTCCCGCCTCGATTTCCGTTGGTTCCTCGATTTCCAGCTTGATTTGCGACATTCCCACGATTACCATTTCCCCCGTTATTTCCTTGTGGCCGGTTTCCATTGCCACGGTTATTGTTATTGAAATTCCTTTGGCCACCTTGGCCTGATCCAACCCAGCATGTCTCCTTTAAATGACCCGTCCTCCCGCAGGACTCGCATTTTCTAAATCGGCATGGACCGGGATGATGGAACTGGCAAATACCACACTTGGGCAGAGTGCCCATGTAACCCTTTCCTCTGTTTTCATCACCGGTTTTGGCTCTGGCCGGTGTGCTCGAATCACCCCTCTTGCTCACATTGCTTGTACTCTGCTTGAAGTTAGAAAACTTTCGTTTGTTATCACCAGCTGACTCAGCATAAGTTTCCTTCTTCTGGGGTTCAGAGATTGAGAACTTGTTCAACCTTACGGCCTCCTCCGTAAGTGCCACGCTAACGTCAATTGCTTCCGTAATTGTTGCTGGATTGGACGTGGTTACCATACTCAGAATTTGGGGTGCCAATCCCCAAATAAAGCGCCCGATCCTTTTGAATTCCGGTGTAACCATATAAGGTACCACATGTGACAAGTCATGGAATCTCTGAACATATTCTGCGATTTTGGGACCGTCCATCTTCAAATGCCAAAACTCGGTTTCCAGTTTCTGGATCTCAGCTCTGGAGCAATACTTCCTGCGCATCAGCTCTTTCAGTTCAGCCCAAGTCATGGCGTATGCTGCGGCCTCTCCTAGGGTTTGAACTTGGAGATTCCACCATGAGAGGGCACCGTCAGTGAAGAGCCCAGAGATGTATGTAACTTGTTGTCCCGGCGCACATTTGCTCATTCTTATTGTTGTTTCAGTCTTCTCGGTCCAGCGGGTAAAAGCCACGGCACCTCCAGTGCCATCGAAGTTTAGTGGCTTGCAATCTAAGAATTGCTTGAAAGTACACCCTGTACATGCAATGTTATTATTAGTAGTCGCACATGAATCATCCAAATATAGTGTAATGTGTCTCCTATGACTGATCATTACCATTCGGGGGGTTGTTGTTGTTGTTCGAGATGTTTCCGCTTGTTTCTCCCTGAGAAGCAGCGTATTGCGCAATAGCAGCCGCGATGATCCCTTGTAGTTCCGCCTGGTTAGTCGGCATGCGTACTTCACGTCGTGGAGGCATTTTCTAGAGGATGTGTCACGTTGGTCAGGCCATAATAGCATACAATCATATGTATATGTAGTAACATTCATTATTTACACAACATCTCATGTCATAACCATAACAAATAATCAACAATGCATGAAATTTGAAGACTTTTAACTTAAGTTTCATAAACAAAATCACCATTATAGTCTCACAATTACATCATGTGTCAAAATATATTAAGGGCTACATCACCCTTGTCTGAGTACAATAACCAGTAAATCAAAAATCAAAACGTGGTCTCAAAAGGTCTTCATAATCATGGCACGAGCACGGTCTTCTCACTAGGAGTAGCCTGTCTGTAGAAGATTTGGAATCCCTGTTGCCCCGAATATATCCCTAAGCTGATGGTGGAGGAGGAGGTGGAAAACGAGAGAAAATCAATCGGCGCAACTGCACCAAGTCCTCCTCAAGTGCATAGGCAAAACGCAATACGAAAGCAACCTGTCGATCGAGAGGGAGGAACTGAACGTCGGAATCCTGAAACGATGGAAAGGAAGTGTGCGATGCTGGGAACTGAGTCTGACAGGGACAGTGAGGATGTGGAGCTCTCTCCAATTGCTGGACACATCGCCTCAAGGCGTCTCGCTGAAACTGTAGTGACGCGAGCGTGTCCTCTACAAAGTATCCGTCATGAAAGTAAGGGTCGAATACGGGCATGACATGGGGTGCTGACCATGGGGACGGTTCGCCCATCGGGGCTGAAACCGGATGAGTAGTGTGCGGGGTAGATGCAATCGGTAAGGTAGTATGGGAAAAATAAGACATGAAGGGTGTAGTAGATGACATGGATAGGTCAAAACCGGGATAAGGAAACTGCGGTAAGAACTGGCTATCCTCTGGCATGAATGGGGTGTGGCCGAAAAGCTGGCTCGACGATCCCTCCCCAGGTTGGGGCGGAGGGATGTCCTGAAGGAATGTGATAGGAAGGTCGGTACGATGGGTATCGGATGTGGATGGAGGAAACAAGGGAGCATCGAGTGGTACGGGAGGGGGAGTGACTGGGACTACATACGGAGGGTAGTCATCCTCCTCAATCCACCCATTGCTGGAGTAGGCGTACCTCGGGTCCATGTGGGTAGCGAACGGTGCAAGGTCGTCAAAAATATCCATGGGATCGGGTATGGGTGCTACCTCCGGTATCTCGACGGCTGATGGTGCAACAACGGGTGTATCAGTGACAGTAACAGGGTCAATGGCAAGAGTGGGCTCGGAAATGACTGGAGCAGGCTGATAATCAGCAAGTATGGCAGGAATCGGATCATCTGGATGAACAGGAGCCTCAGCAGGCTGCTCCAACTCCATCTCCTCATCAGCGTCCATGCGAGGAATGTAACCGAGTCCCAGCGGTGGGTTATGAGAAGCCGTCGACTCGGAGGAACCTGAAGCGGATGAATCAGACTGAACCTCCCTATCGGAAAGCTCGACCATGGGAACAATAGGATCAACAACTGGTACATCGACAAATGGAACGCCGTCCTCCACCGGGGCCCCACCATCCTGGTCTCCCTCCGGGGGACCCTCGATGGGTAGAACGACATCATCACCGGGTAACATGTCAAGAGGCTGTTCCTCAAAGGGAACTGTAGCAAGAGGAAGAGGAGCAGGGATCGGGACGAGGGGTAGGTCCTCTCCTGGTGGACCATCAGCTAAGGGCATGTCGCCTCCGAAGTCCGGAAGGTCAAAGGGCTGAAAGTCGTCTTCGTCAGTGCTCGTGTAGTCCGAAGTGAAAACTCCCGAGTCTGTGGCCATCTCGTCATCGGAAGTAAAGGCCATCGGGTCGCTCGTATTAGATACTCCGCTGCCGGAAGATGCCATGGTGTCTGTAACACAACCACAACATATTCACACAAATAAGGTAAGCATGTAAATAATAACAATGAAATCATGTATGCATCCTAGTCTTTCCATAATATTCCTCCAAATCTCTAAACCGAACTCCCTAGCCTCTCAGACTACCCTGGTCTCTAAGACCAATCTCCCAGTCTCTAAGACTAAATCTTTCCCAATCTCTAAGATTGAACTCCCTCAGTCTCTAAGACCGAAATAACATTTTTGAAAAGTGTATTTGTGCCTTTTTGTTTGTAAGAATGTTTGTGCCCTAGATCTGGACTTTTAGTGTATGCAAATGTAAAATGTTTGAAGACATTTTTCGTGAGAGCCCTAGTGATCATAGTATAGACTCGAGAATGAATCCTAGTTCGCTATGATCGAGGCTCTGATACCAAGCTGTCACACCCTGGCTTTTGCGGAAGCGTGGGTTTGTTTGGTGTGACTTCTTAATACCACAGCAACAATCACAACAATGCTATATGATAAACTACGGATGTTCATCCATTAAAATAGTTGAAAATGCATAACATATTGTCTAAAAACGTTAACCACAAATAGATGTTACAAAACATGACTAGTTTAAAGAGAATTCAAAAGACTCAACGATAAGCTACCAACGACACATGATTTGAGACATGCAACTCGTCCAGGAAAGAGTTACACTCCCCAAACCTATGACTCCGGATGACATCCTTATTTGGTACGCAGCTAAATCACGCATCACTTGCCAGATCCAAAGTAATTCCCTGAAATACATGTAGTTTTAAAAAGTCAAAAAAAGGTTGAGCGAGTTCATGTGTACGTGAGTATATAAAAGCCTTTAAAATGTCTGTAAAAGTAAAAGTCCCTGGTATGTAGCAATTAAGGAAAAACCTGATCACCATTGGGTTGCAAAACCAATAGTATGTGTGAAATGATGCAGGAAGACTCAAACCTAGCAAATTTGTCTCCGGTATGAAGACATAGTCACCACTATGGGCCCCCGGCCTCATGGGTGTGGGCTCGCTACACCCAAATAGATCTATCACTTACGTCCCTTGGTCCTACCATGAGGATTAATGGCCTTAAGTGTTGTGCCCACCACTCACATGATCGCGTAATAAAAACCCTCCTTAAGCTAATCATACCATAATAAAAGTCTGTAATTGTCTGTAAATGTCTATAACATGTATTTCACCCCCGAGAAGTAAAACTGAAAATAGTTAAGAGAAAAGGGGGACATGAACTCACAGTAATGCGTCTTGAACCGAATCTCAAAGTCTGACTGCTACACGACAACCTACACGTGCTAATGTCTATTAGACGAACGGGACGTGCCTTGGCTTAGAGTTTAATATTTAGAGTTGTGTTACTTATAGAGATTCGTGTGATAAATATTTGTTCGTTTAATGTTCTAGTAGATTATAGTCTTAGAAGGTAAGTATTTACTAAGTGTTATAATTTCCGAAAATTTTGCCATAGCCTCCTCTGTAAATAGAGGTGTCCATGCATAAAAACATATCATTTTCTTTTACAAGTATCTCATAAAGTGTTCCCACATAGCCAACCCGACAAATCTACATGCAATACCCTAACTATGCCTTTTCAGATTTATTACACAAAACAGGACTGTTTTCGAGTAATTAAATAAAATAGTTACCCTTTTCCAAAAATTCTCAAATTTTTACAGTAGGTCATAAATAATCCACGATTTATTGTGTAAAAATTTCGGACATCAGTTCATTACCAATTTTATATAAAAATTCTTTTACTCGACTGCAATCAGATTTGATACTTTCTGATTGCAGTTTTACGGAAAAATTCACTAAAAATCAATCGTAAGTCGGATCGTCGAAATTCCAGTTGGAGGGTCACGGAAACATCCGTGACCATCTACAGTAAAAATTCCATGAGCTGATTCTGCTCAGGTTTTAAGTTTTGACTCTGATTTCAACACACTTTTTCAGCAGAAATATTTCAGCTTTGAGCTGCTGTCTAAAACGATACCTTAAAAATAGTAAACGGTCTCGAAAAATTACGATTCCAGTTTCATTAGTTCAGATATTCAAAATTACACAATTTAGACTCCGGAACTTAAATTTTTCGATCAAAAATGAACCCGTTACAGCCTGTTGAAGGGGCTGGAAAATCTCAATCAGCAAGCTGTTTATAAGTAGAAGTGACTAAAAATGCATAAACAAAGACTCTAACCATGGTGCATCGTAGGATAAATGTTCAAACCTCAAGCATGCATTAACCAACCCTAAACCACCCAGATTTCAACTTCATACAACCCTTTTATCTAAGGTTTTCATGCAGAATTTTAAGTTCACATTTTAGTGTTTTAACTTGTATGTGTCAAGAACATTCAAACAAAACATAACAAGAACCAAAGTAGAACAAGAGTGTGGAGGGACATACTTCTAGCACAAGGCTAGGGTAGTAATCTTAGGACAAGATGATGGTGTTGATACATGATGTCTAAAGCCTTTGTCATAAGTCTAGGGTCTAAATATGTCAAGTATGTAAAGTATAGGGGTCTGAATGTAAAGTTTAAGTTAGTATGTTAAGGTTTCGCTTCAGGGTCATAATGTAAGCCTCAAGCGAAATCAACTGATAAGATTTCGCTTGAGACAGTTTGAAGCGAAATCTAGTTGCCTATAAATAGGTATGTTGTGTTCTCATTTGGGTACGCTTCAGAAAAGTTGTAACGAAGTGCTGCCGGTTTTTCAAGTCAATATATAATCGAGAACAAGTGTTTAAAGTGAATCTATTCTGATTTCTACTCCTTTCTAACTGATTCTAATCTGTTTAGATGTTTCCGCCATCTAAATAGTGTAAACACACTCAGACTGACTCATTCGGTCGACAAATACGATCCTACAATTGGTATCAGAGCCAAGTATGAGTGTGTTAACTTGAATCAGTAGGTTTTTACTCACAAGAACTGATTTCTGGACGAAAACACGGACAAAATGGACTAAATTTTTCACAGTGTGTGTAAAAGTGTGTTTTAATAAAGCCTTGAGAATCTCAGATTAAAACTCGGACTAAAACTGACAAAAATGACTTGAAAACCAGATTTCGCTTGAACAAGTAGTTTGTTTGTTGGTTTTGTGAAGCGAAACCATAGATTTCGCTTGAAACATTTTGACTGCTTGAAGCGAAATTGTAGATTTCGCTTGAAAAATTCTATTTTTGGATAAAAAGTTGGGTTGAAGCGAAACCATTGATTTCGCTTGAGATTTTGCTGTCTGAAGCGAAATCATAATTTGATTGATTTTCTAAGATTTCGCTTGAAGTATTTGTTTGATTTCGCTTGAGATTCTGTAAAGTCCATAGTGTTCGTGAACTTGTTCGATAGTCTGATTTTGTGAAAAGTGTGTGTGAATTTTTTTTAAAAAAAAAAAAAAAAAAACTAAAAAATTACTCGGTAAATTTCTAAAAATGGAAAACCAAGAGTTTTATAACTTCTTCTCGGGAAGTGGTATGGTAGCCGGACAAACCTCGGGTAGTGTTATGCAAAACGTCAACATGGAAAACGAATTGGGAACAATGCAAAAGCCTCCCAAACTGATGAACATAGATGAATATGCGGGATGGTCAAGCAGATTTAAGAACTGGGTTCAGGCTAATCATTTTGAATGTTGGATGAAAATAGTGAAACAGTATGTTCCACCAGTTGATGGTTTAAACAACAAGAAGAATATTCAAAGCCTGTCAGAATCAGAACAGAATGATTTCAAAGCAGAGAAAAAGATGATTAGTATTCTCCAGCAGGCTGTCAAAGAAGACATTCTAGTATTGTTGCAATATGAAGATAATGCTCAATCTATGTGGTTTGCATTGAAAGCAAAGTTTGAAGGTAGTGCTTCCATGATTAAAAATAAGAAGGCATTGTTCAAGAAAGAGTTTGATATTTTTACCAGTATGAAGGGTGAAACTACAAGGCAACTAATTGAGAGATATTGTCATCTGGTGCTTGAGATGAATAGATTAAAGATTGAAAAGACAGATGAAGAATGGATTGACAAATTGGCTGATGCATTACCTTATGATGAGTGGGGTACATATTTGATGATGCTAAAGAACAATTCAGACTTTGCCAATTACAATCTTAGTTTGTTTATAGAAAAGATTGAAGCTCACGAGTTGGAATTGATGAAAATTAAGAAAATGAATGCAGCAAGTGTGCAGCAAGATGTATCGTTGTATTACAAAGGCAATCCTTCAGTTTCAACCAATCAAAGTCCAAAAATACAAACAGGGTTCATTGCTGATAACACTTCAAATGTTTCTTCAAACACTCCACAATCCGGAAACTCTTCACCATTTGTGAACTATGATCCAAATTTCAAAGTTCAAGAGCAGTCTTCACCTCAAAGCTCTACAAGTTCAAATAATCAGGCTTATGTTTCTGGGGTGCAATGCAACATCGCGGTGAATATTAAGAATGGAAATGAAATTACTGAAACTGCCGCAAGACAACACATTGCAGTACTTGCTTCCGTTCTAGAGGCGTATGAAGGATTAGTGGCGGGTAGAATTGGTAATCCTGATATGACCAAAGAGGATTATGACCAGATTGACCCGGAAGAACTTGAGTTGATCGATATAAAATGGGGCATGGCAAGTTTGGTTAGAAGAGCACAACGGTTTATGGAGATCACAGGCAGAAATAGTCTCTCAGGTCCTGATCAGAAGTTAGGGTTCGACAAATCGAAAGTTACGTGCTTCAAGTGTAAAGAACGTGGTCATTTCAAGAGAGAATGTCCAAATCGTGAAGTAAACAATCATCAAAACCCGTTCACCAACGACTACTACAAGCAAGCAATCTATCATCGATCAAATCAACAGCCTACTGTTCAAAGACCACAAATTGAGAATAAACCAGAAAAGGCGATGATCGTGAATCAAGAAGATGAGAAGGTAGCTACTGGGATAAATATATTCCCGGTAGCGATGGACAGGCAATGATGGCTGAAGTTGTAGAAATTTCTGAGAAAGTGTCTGAACCGGAAATTGTTACGGAAGATGTTTCTGTAGTTGCTGAAGAGGTTTCTGCTGAAAATACAAACAATGTTGAAGAAATATTTGCTGAAGTTCATCAATCTCAATCTGAGCAGGAGGTATTAGCTAGTTCTTTGAAATCTATCATGCCTCCTAAAATTTGTGAATCTTTTGCAGGTTTCTTTGAAGAACCAAGGACTGGATTGTGTCCAAGATATGATGAAAAGAAAGAATTTGTAGAAGAAATGATCGATGTGACAAAGGAAATGACCGAAGACACATTGAAAGAAATTGCTAACAAAGCTCTCATGGCAAAACTGAGAGAGGTAGACTCAGAATCTGAGGAGTCTAAGTCTGTCAGTAATGAGTCTGTCAAACGAGAGGAATCTGGAGTTCAGGGAAACGAATCAGTCAAACGGTCTGAGTCAGAGTCGAAAAATGTCGGTAAACTAGAAGTAGAAACTGTTTATGAAGCAGAATGTGATGAGAAAGTAAATTCAATATCTGAAACACCATGCCAAAAGTGTTTACAACCATGCATGGAGTGTCTTGAAAAAGACACTAAGTTTCAGGAATTGAAAAAACATGCTGACATGTTAAAATTTGATCTAGGACAAGTCAAAGAAGCATATAATACTCTAGCTAGAACAGTTAAAATGATTAAAGAGGAAAGTGTCGAAAATGATAAAGCCACAAAATTAGCAAAAGCAACACTTTTTGATAAACAAGTGGAAGTAAATTTTTATTTGGACAAAATTGCTTCATTAAAAAAAGAATTGGAGTTAACAAAAATTGAAAATGAAAGAATTGATAAGAAGTTGATGAGTTACATAGCTTCATCATATGTTCTTGAACAGATTGTCCCAAAACAACCTGATGAAACACCGTTCTTTAACAGTGTTCCACCCCCAATGTGGAATCATTACACACAGAAATATCCAGATGGGGTGGAAGCTGCTTTGAATCTCAAATTGAAATCAATTGAGGATGATTTGCCTGAAAGCATCGATGTTACATTCTCTGCATCCGACACCGACAACGAATCACAGATTATCAAAACTGTTGTCGATCAGGTGTTGGATGAAGAGATTGATAAATCTGAGAAGTCACAATCTGAGAAAAGTGTTACAGATTCTGAAGATGAAAGTAATTTCTTGGAACGGTTTATACCGAAATCGGACAAGAGTGCGAATGATGATTCGATTATGATAGTATATACTATGATTGGAACAGACAAACTTTATTCCGATTTCGAGTATCCTCTTCAGAACGTTAAGATTGAAAATGTTGAGAAAGTTTTCAAGTTGGTTGAAATGAACATTGATGAGGTTAATAACAAAGAATTCTTTTCAAAACCTAAAAAATCATTTGTTACATCACATGTCAACAACTTTGGGAAAAAGGAATGGGATGGTAATGGTAACAAGAAAAATGGTAACAACTTTAAAAACAAAGGAGTTGGTTTTGAGAAAAAGATGGCTAAAAAGGTTGTCAAGCCAAAAGATAAAATGAATGATGTTTTTGTTGTTGGACCAAGTGTAGATGATGAGAAGGAATACATTTTCAGTCAAAAGGCAATTGACGATTTCAATACAGCGAAGAAACTGAAAGAAGAGTCGTTCAAATCAACTTTTGTTGAATATGACAAAAGAGTTTGTTATCGCTGCAATGAAATCGGACACATGGCAAAACAATGCAAGAAAGTTTTCGAAAAATCTGTCATTAAACATGTTGTTCAAAAACCTCAACCTAAGTCACCAGTTAACACAAAGGGCAAAAAGCCGATGGTTTCACCAATTCGAATCTTGAAAAGGGGTGAATCATTGAAGTCGGAAGATAAGCCGAAATCGACATTTGAAATTGGCGAATCTTCAAAGTCCCAAATGACTTCAAAGATTTATCCAAAAATGAAAACTTTTGAGAATCAATTTTGGGTTGTAAAATCAAAACCATCTGTCGAGGAGAAAAAGATGGAAAACATTTTGAAAAATGAAACAAAAGTTGGTGAAACCAAATCACAATCAGTTGAGGTAAAGAAAATGGAAAATGAGTTAAAGTTTGATTCAAAAGCTTTTAATCCCACTGTTCAAAAGATTTTCGGAAAAATGGTTGACAGAAAAGTAAAAGGAGTAAAAGAATTTTATGAATCAAAGATGGGTGTTAATGATAATCATAAATTTGAATTTGAGCTTGATAAGTTTCTTGCAGAGTTTCCTCCTATTAAAGAAAATGTGGTAAAATCAAAAGTAGAAACTGTTGTTCCAAACGTCACATTTGACTTTCCTAAGATTGATGAAAAGTGTGATGTAGTGTTTGGAAGTGTTTCAGAAGTCAAAAAGTCATGGAGTTCATTGTTTGAATGAATTGGATATGATATGTGCAGGGGCTGCCCAAGTCAATTCTATCAAAATGGATCATGGATAGTGGTGCGTCAAGGCACATGACTGGGACGCTTGCTTTGCTCTATGATGTAAAATCCATCAATGGAGGTCATGTAGGGTTTGCTGGGAGTCAAGGTGGAAGAATTGTTGGTCAAGGAACGTTGACAAATGGTGTGATATCCTTTGACAAAGTAAACTACATAGTGGAGTTGACTAACAATCTACTCAGTATTTCACAGATTTGTGATAAAGATTTTAGTGTACATTTTACAAAAACTGAATGTGTAGTTTTGAAACCAGGGTTTAAAATCCCTGATGAGATGGTGTTGTTGCGTGCTCCACGAGAGTATGATCTTTATTATCTTGATATGAGTACAGCAACGACAACGTCCCATCAAAAACAGTGTTTTGTGTCTAAAAACAAAGCGACAGAAAAAGATTCAATCATGTGGCATCGTAAGATGGGCCACATTCATGTTCGCAAAATGAATTTTTTGGTTCATAATGATTTAGTTGAAGGTGTGAACTTTAAAAATTTTCATTTAAATGATGATTGTATTGCATGTAAGAAAGGTAAACAGGTTCGAAAGTCACATCCTTTGAAAGTCATGAATTCAGTCAGGTTACCTCTTGAGAGATTGCACATGGATCTCTTCGGGCCTGTCAATGTTAAGAGTATCAGTCGGGATTTGTATTGCTTGGTGGTTACAGATGATTTTTCAAGATTTTCTTGGGTTGTGTGCTTAGAACGGAAAGATCAGACATTTGAGTCTTTGATGATACTTTTCAAGAAGATGGAAACTGTATACAAATTGCCTATCCGGAGAATTAGAAGTGACAATGGAACTGAATTTAAAAACAACAGAATGTACGAGTTTTGCAATGAAAAGGGAATTCTTCATGAATTCAGTGCGCCGTATACGCCACAGCAAAACGGCGTAGCTGAAAGAAAGAATAGAACCCTAATCGAGACAGCGCATACAATGTTAGCAGATTCCAAGTTACCTATTTTCTTCTGGAGTGAAGCCGTATCTGCAGCATGCTATACACTGAACAGAGTTCTTACTGTCAAGAAGTATGGAAAGACATGTTTTGAGTTGCTGCATCGTTATAAGCCGAATCTTGAGTTCTTAGAACCTTTCGGATCACCGTGTACGTTTATTGATGAAGATGGAAAGTTTGGAGCAAAATCAAATGAAGGTTTCTTTGTAGGCTACGCCAGCCCACTAAAAAGGGTGTTCGTACCATGTCTGAGCAAGGTGATTCAGGTGCTTCATGTGGATTGTCAGAAGCATACTTCGTCACCACAACTTCCCGGACAAAGATTCCTATTTGACTACGATAAACTCTGGGAATCGTTTCATATGCCGTCCGAGCCGAGTGAGGAGGAACTTGCTCTTATGTACTTGTATCAACAAAGTCATTTACCAGAGCCAGAATCTAGACCGCTAGATGTTCCTACACCCACTGTGGGTACTCATAATAATGAAGCCGGACCAAGTGGAACCGTTCATATACCACCAGAGGAACCAGAGGAACCAGCTCCATCATTTGACGTTTCTGATGACTCAGAGGAGGAACTCGCTCCTACCTTTGATGAGGAACCAAATGAGACAACAGAAGAGACTGTTGACCAAATTGTTGATCTTGACATTTCAAATCTGGAATCGGAAGTTGTAGTGCCTGACAGTGCAATGCCACGAACGTTATCCTATCATCCCTCAGAACAGATCATTGGCGACTTGCAAAGTGGTGTCAAAACTCGACATCAAATAGATCAAGCTCTTACATGTTTCTATTCCTCTATTGCTGATATGCAAAAAGAAGTCTCATTGAAATGTTTTATTTCGCAGATAGAGCCCAAGACTTACAGAGAAGCATTGACCGAGGAGAGTTGGGTTAATGCAATGCAGGAGGAGTTGCAACAATTCGAGAAACTGGGCGTCTGGAGACTTGTAGATTTGCCTGAGAATCAAAAGTTAATCAAGACAAAGTGGGTTTTCAAATGTAAAAGAGATGATAGAGGAGTCGTGGTGAGAAACAAAGCAAGACTGGTTGTTCAAGGATTCAGTCAACAAGAAGGAATTGATTACGATGAAGTCTACGCACCAGTTGCAAGGCTAGAGGCAATTCGGATTTTTCTGGCCTTTGCATCATGGAAGAATTTTAAAGTATATCAACTTGACGTAAAATCTGCTTTTCTTTATGGAACTATCAAAGAGGAAGTGTATGTGGGGCAACCGCCAGGTTTTACAGACCCACAGCACAAAAACAAGGTGTTTCTACTGGACAAGGCGTTATACGGACTTCACCAGGCCCCGAGAGCCTGGTATGAAACGCTCTCGACATACTTGTTGGACAACGGGTTCACAAGAGGTACAGTAGATAGCACTTTGTTTATTAAAGAAAAAGAAAACCATTTGTTAATTGTACAGATTTACGTGGACGATATCATTTTTGGATCTACCAACGACGACATGTGCAAAGAGTTTGAGCTAGTGATGAAGAAAAAGTTTGAGATGAGCTCAATGGGCGAAATGAAGTTTTTCCTCGGGTTGCAGGTAGAACAAATGCCTGATGGAATCTTCATTCATCAGTCAAAGTATGTGAAGGATGTGCTAGACAAGTTTGATATGGCTGATTGCAGTCCAGCATCCACTCCCCTTGCACAAAATCATGGGATTTGTCCAGATGAGAATGGAGTGAAGATGGATGAAACATTGTACCGATCAATCATTGGTTCCTTGATGTATCTCACAGCCTCCCGTCCGGACATCATGTATCCGACATGCTTATGTGCCAGATATCAGTCGAATCCGAAGCAGTCACATCTGACAATCGTGAAACGAATACTACGGTATTTGAAAGGCTGTCCAAACACTGGTTTGTGGTATCCTAGATTAGGTGACTTTACTTTATCCGGTTTCGCTGATTCAGATTTCGGAAGCTGCAAGCAGAACGCAAAGTCCACCACTGCTGGGTGTCAGTTCTTAGGAACTAGACTTGTTACCTGGCAGTGTAAGAAACAAACCACTGTAGCGCTTTCTACTTGTGAAGCTGAATACGTTTCAGCTTCCAGCTGTTGTTCGCAGATCCTTTGGATCCAACAGCAAATGCGTGACTTTGGTTTGCAATTCTTAGATACTCCAATTTTCGTGGACAATGAAGCAGCCATTAATATTACTAAAAATCCGGTTCACCATTCAAAAACAAAACACATTGAAATCCGTCACTATTTTATTCGTGATTGTAACGAGAAAAAATTAATACGGATTGAATATGTGCACACCAATGAACAGAAAGCGGATTTCTATACCAAACCATTTGATAAAAAGAGGTTTTATTATCTTTTAAAATTGAATGGAATGAAAAATCTGCAATCTGGGAGGGTTGTTGAATGTGATGCCGAATTGGACGGCGATCTGACGTGAATCTTTGTCAAGTTGTTAATTTTGTTTGTACAGTTTATTTTCTGCTTTTCGATAAAAAAAAAACACAAAAATATGTTTTTATTTTTAGGGGGAGAAAGTTTGCAGAAAAATACAAAAACATGATAAAATCTATAAAAACCAAAAACATTTGAAAAAGTAAAAATGAGTTTGTGTATAAAAGGGAAATGATAGTACATCAGCTAGACAGATGCAGTACGCTAAAGAATTGGAATGTATAAAATGCAATTAAGCAGTCTCACTAAAGATGTGCCGATAGGTTTTTACAAAATTAGTAGATTAGTTTGGGATATAAACATAAATTTTACTTGCATTTTACGTGGGGAACACCTCCAGGATATATAGGTAACCCCTGAAATCCTGTTTGAAGGGTCCCATATTCTGAGATACTAGGTCTTTATGCTTAGTGATATCTGGGGTATTATCCCGGGACTTCTGCTGAAAGGAATTTCTGACCTAGTCCCCGGAGAATACTTTATGCTGCTTTGAAATATAAGCCTCCCCTCAGCATAAAAAATGATAACACATTGCAAAATTGTTAATCATGTGCTGTTGTAAAGAAGATCCCCAAAGGGGACCCACCAAAAGTCAAAGCCGTCATCTCTCTGCGTATCGAAAGATCGACCTGAGCTCTCACGGCCCTCGTACTATAATTTATTCCCTGACAGATATCATCTAGGTATACTCACCTGTAAGATTGAATACTGGGGTCTGGATACGGGAGTATATACTGAGGTGGGACACATGTAGATGTTTTAAGTCCTAAAACATTAATTCTGTATCCCGAACAGATTGAAAATTTTGTGAAAATTTAAGAGGATCAGTATATCGGCAATCTACGTGAATTGTTTAATGCTTAAAATGAAATAACAGCTTAACGGTACTTGTATTTCGTCGGCAGCTGATATGATCCCTTAACACGCTCACAAAAAGATTGTGTGTACATAGTTTCAGCTTATTCAGTTTTAAAAATCCAAAAAGATTTTAGTTTCTCATTTTATTTTCAACAACTGACTTTGGGAATCGAAAGTTCAAAGTCTTGTGCAGATCATGTCTGAGATTGATGAGGATTGGGTAAGCTTGTGATGCAGTAAAATGATTGGTACAAGTGTTTGTTGATTAAAAGAGATTGAAAGATCAAAGTTATTCAAAAGTTCATTAATTTGAACTTAATTTTTCAAGAAATCCGGTATTTTCATAGTTTGGTCAGTCAAGGTCATTGAGTTGGACTTGGCAGACTAATCAGTTGACCAAGGTCATTAACTTGGACTTGGTTAACTAGGTGTGACATTAAAATCTGAAAAATTAAAAAAGTTAAATCATTTTTCAAAAGGATTTCGCTTCAAGAAATTAATTTGTGCTGAAATCTGTTTCAAGCGATACCTCAGGTTAATGATTTCGCTTCAAGAGGTTTTTAATTAAACTTCAAGCGAAATCTTCAGAAGTATAAAAGGGTAAGCGGGGTCGCTTCAGTCATTATTTTCTCTTCTATTTCGCTTCAAGGCCTGTCTGAGCGACCTCAAGCGAATTCATCTGATCTTCGTTTTTCTACAGTTACTCTGCCCAAATTCACTCAAATCTTGTGTTTTTAGTTGGCATACACAACTACTAACATGGTGAATGTAAGTGATAGTGTTGATTTGTATTGTTTTTGATGTGTCGGCGACGATTAGGGTTAGAACACATAGTTTTAGGGTTTTTAACTGGATAAAATCAAATCAAATCATATATGTGTTGTCGGAATCATGTATAGATTGTTATGTGTTGTTTGATTGATTCAGATCTGTGTGTTTGAGAGTTTGACGGATGAACAGAATTTCAATCGTAGATCTAGAACAGATGGATGGGTTAAAATATATAAAATTCATATCATGTTGCTCGGAATTGATAGTAGAACAGAACTGTATCATCAATTTGATCATATGTTGTAAAAATTTTTAGGGTTTTGAATAGTGTCGCTTCAGGACAGTGTCGCTTCAGGGTTTTTGAACAGTGTCGCTTCAAGGTTTGAACAGTGTCGCTTCAAGAGTTTTATTAGTGTCGCTTCAAGGAATTTGTTCAAATATTATTTTCGCTTGAACTGATCTTATTTGCTTAGATGATTTTCAAGTGTAATGAAGTATTTCACTTGAAATGATAAGTAAATCTGAAATTTTATAAAAAATTATCTAATATGTTTGAATTTTTGTGGTATTTGATGTGCAGCCTTCAAATGTTCTGTTTAAGGCTCTTCACAACTCTTGTTGTGATCTTGATGTGACAAGGAGTTCAAAACTGTCGGAGTTCTCTAGCATTCTGGAATTCATGAGAAGATTACCAATACAAAAGGCGTTAACAGATAGAAGATTGGTGTATGAGTCTCACATCAGACGTTTTTGGAAGCATGCTGTATATGATGATGAAAACAAAGTAATTACTTCACTCGTTAAGGTGGATAATGAAAAGAAACAAATCCTGATAACAGAGGCAAATGTTCGTGAGATTCTAGATTTTCCTGATTCTGAAGATTCACCAAAAGCATTTCCTGAAAAGATGGTGAAAGGATGTTTGCTTAGAATGGGATACATTGGAGATGTGAATGCTGCTAATGTTTTGAAATCAAAGTTTACAAAGCCGTTCAAATTCTTTATTCATTCAGTGTTGATTGCTCTAAGTCATCAAAAGGGTAGTTACGATGCTATGCGTGATTATCAAATGAACATGGTAGTTGCTCTTGTTTTAAACAAGAAGTACAATTTTTCTCATATTATATTTCATTACCTGGTGGAAGAAGTGACATCAAAAAGGAAAAGCTGGATATACCCAAGGTTCATTCAAATGATGATTGATCATGCTTATCCAGGAATTGTTCGAGATATGGAGAATGACTTGTTGGTTCTGGCTCATATGAACAATGATTCTATTGTTCAATTAGCAAGATATCATACAAACCATCCTGAACCAGAGAAGGAAGTTGAATTGTTTGGCTTCATAAGCAATCCAGATTATCAAGATCCTGATCCAGTAAATCATGAACACTGGAGGAATGAAGATGAAAGAACTGAAACTGGTTATGCTGATGAGTTGAAGAAGTTGGAAAAGTTTAAACCATCAAGAAGTGTATGGTTTGTGAAAAAGCAAAAGAAGAGGAGTAAGAAAACAACTCCTAAAGTGCAAGCTGAAGAAGGTTCGTCTTCACAACCAAAGAAGCGTAGTAAGAAAGTTGCTAAAACACTATTGGTTGATGAACCTGATGAAGATATAGTTGAAGCTGTAGTAGAAGCTAATGTTGAAACTGAAGCTGAAATCAACATTGAAGCTGAAACTGAAATTGAAACAAATGTTGAAGGAGATATTCATTTTTCTCCAAGATCTACAGAGTTTTTGAAAGGGATTTCTGAATCTGTTCCTGAACAAAGTAAAGCTGCTGACAATGTAGTGATTGAAGATGTTGATACAAGTTCTTCTAGTTCTTCTGATGAAATAATTGATGAAGTTGCACGTCAAAGAAAAATTAAAGAAGCAGCTGAACAAGAAAAGTTGTTAAGAAAGAGAAAGAGACTAGAAAAAGATGATGATGTTTATGAACCTTCACCGGAACATGTATCTGAATCTCAAACTCCGGATAGTGGTAAAAAGAAGAGAGGAGCTCGAAAGAAAGTTGCTCAGAAGAAGACTCAAGTTGTTAGTCCAACAATCAAGATTCCAAAAATTATCTTGAAGAAGAAAACAGCTAAAGGAACCAGTCAATCTATACCACCATCTGAACCTATTCCACCTCATTCACCACCACATCAAACTTTATCACCACATCTCACACCACCACATGAACCTATCTCTACTCCACAAGTTAATATCCAAACACCACCTTCTTCACAACCTATCCTTCAAACAACACCTGGTTCTTCTAGTTATAAAACTTTTCCTGGTATTCCTGAGAATGTTTCTCTTGATGATATTGGAAATATTACCTTTGCAACAGATGAACAAATCATACATGTTGAAAAGAGAATTGAGGTTATAGCTGAAGAAAACAAGAAGTTAGTAGCTGAGTGTAAAAAGTTGGAGAATCGTGAGAAAATTCGTGATTTAAGATTAAAGGCAACTGAAGCTGAAAACAAGTCTTTGTTGAAGAAATTGGAATCTAATGAAGCAGAGATGGATATTATGAAAGTTCAGATTGCAGAACTGTTGGAAGAAAAGAAGAACAGGGATGAACATCTCAAATACTATGAGTTGAAAAATCAAGAGTTGGAGGAAATGAAAGCACGAAATGAACATGAAATCAAAATGATGAAGAAAGTGTTGGAAAAGTTGGTGGGTACATCTTTAGAGTTGAAATACAATGAAGTTGTTCGTGATGAGGAGAAAGCTAAGAAACAGGCTGAAATTGAGAAGCAAATGAAAGATAAGGGAAAGGGTCCTGAAATTGAAGAAAAAGCTATTATTCCAGTTGATGTTTCTGATGATATTCTGAATGTTCGTCCTCTTACAGCAATTTCTGGTATTTTTGATGCTGATGTTGAAATTGATGATCTTCTTATTGGAGAGAATGAAGAGGATGATGAAGATGATGAAGATGAAGAAGATGCAGAAAATGATGTGATCTCTGCAAGTAGTAGTGATGATGATGATGGAGATGATGATCAAGATCAAGGTGCTTCTGGTCTGAAAATTTCTGAGAAAACAACTGAAGAAGCAATTGATGATTTATTACAAGATGATGCTAATGTTGAACGTGATAGTGCAACAAGTGAGGGGGAGCATGGTGATGATCAAAATGTTGATCAAGTTGAAAAGTTGATTCTTAGACTGGATACATATCGGGAAGAAGGAGAGCATTTTCATAACTATTCGCTGGAAATCATAAAAGAAATGACTCGAAGATATCATCCAGAGTTCAAGTTTGATTTTGAGGAAGAAATGAATTCTGATCTAGAAAGAGAGCTGAATGAGTTTGATGCTGATCATTATGATGATTATGAATATCGATATGTTGAAGATGCTGATCTGTATGATAGAGTAGAAGTTGAAGACTGGGAAGATGATGAAAGTGTACATGAAGATACTTCTCAGTTGCCTACACTGATGGAATTTTTCTCTGAAGAAAATCGTGATGAGTTGAGGAGAAAAGTTGCAGAAGTTATTAAAAACTTTAATCCTGATGGTACAAAGAAAGATCTGGATAAAGAAGAGAAAAAGAAATGGTTCAAAGTTGATCATGGCAGAAAGTTCAAAAGACCATTGAAGTTTTATCAACGGGATCGAAGTATTTCTTTGGGAGATATTATTAGTTGGGGTTTTCTACCACACGTGAATGCTTATGCAGTTAGAAGAGAATGTGGTGTTCAGTATTTTGAAAAGTTGTATGATCTTATGTCACTCCCATGGTGGGATGTTGAGGAGTTATCACAGGTCAAAGCTTTGGAATATCCTGTGAGGAAGAATGACATTCAAATGTGGGGGTTTATCAGATTTCAATCATTTAAAGGATTCAGATTCTGGAAACCTCATCGTCCAAAGATTATTCCAAGAGTTAATCCTGATACTGGTGCTGTAGAAAGGATTCTTAATATTAAGAAGCCAAAGACAATGAAGATTATACCAATACCTCCAATGGAACAAGAATTCTATAAAGGATTTATACATTGGGTATATAGTTGTCTGTCTACTGAAGCAGTGATCACGTATCGAGCAGGAGGTGAACTTAGAGAAGTTCGTGTGTTTGATCCAATGTGGCTGGTTAATTGCTCGGCAAAAGATATAGAATGCTTGTTCATCAACAAGATTCATCATTCGCCAAAAGATAGAGATCAAGCAATGCAGTTTCAGAGAGTTGTGAATGTATGTTTTCAAAAGAATATCAATTCTGAAACAAAATGGAAGTCATCTTGGTGGGCGTTGAAGAAGAAAGTCAAAAGGAAAGCTGAAAAGGAACGTAAAGCTCGTGAAGAAAAAGATAGATATCTTCGGGAGACATTTGCTCAAAGGCAAGCTGCTGAAGAAAAGAAAAGAGCTGATGATAATGAAAAGCTTAGGAAGATGTTGTCAAGGAAACCTAAGCCTAGAGAAGAAAAATTCAAGTCCATGTGAAGACCTAGACTGAAGACTCCGGCTTTATCCAAGGGGGAGTTTGTTGATACATGATGTCTAAAGCCTTTGTCATAAGTCTAGGGTCTAAATATGTCAAGTATGTAAAGTATAGGGGTCTGAATGTAAAGTTTAAGTTAGTATGTTAAGGTTTCGCTTCAGGGTCATAATGTAAGCCTCAAGCGAAATCAACTGATAAGATTTCGCTTGAGACAGTTTGAAGCGAAATCTAGTTGCCTATAAATAGGTATGTTGTGTTCTCATTTGGGTACGCTTCAGAAAAGTTGTAACGAAGTGCTGCCGGTTTTTCAAGTCAATATATAATCGAGAACAAGTGTTTAAAGTGAATCTATTCTGATTTCTACTCCTTTCTAACTGATTCTAATCTGTTTAGATGTTTCCGCCATCTAAATAGTGTAAACACACTCAGACTGACTCATTCGGTCGACAAATACGATCCTAGAGATGGTGAAATGTTGGTGACAAAGGCTTGAATCAAGCTTCCGTGAAGACCTTCAATCTTGCACTTCAATGGATGAATCTTCAACTTGAATGAGAGCTTTTGGAGAAGAAAATGGTTGAGGTGAAGAAGGGTGGTGGTGAAATCGGTTATGGAGAGAGGGGGGGTGTGAGCCGAAAATAATAGGGAAGAGGGAGGAGGTGGAGTGCAAGCATTGTAGTGATGATGATCTTCCCTTGGAAATGGTAAGATTCCTTACACAATTTGACAACTCTCTAACCATGCACAAGGTTCCCACCAATGGGGTAAAGAGGCAAAAAGAAGGTGATTAAGGTGGGTCCATGGCTGATTTCGGTTGGGGGGGGGTTAAGTGTAAATACGTTGGTAATTAGTAGGTAGTAAATAAGAGGTTAAGGGTATTTCCAAGTGTAGTGGGTGTGTGACATGTTCTATAGTGCGTAGGGATTTATCGTGACCAAAAATAATTTAAAATGATAAAAATAATATTTCTGAAAATATTTTCGTGTTCCGGAAAATGTCTGGTTGTTCGGTTACGTATCGTTCCGTTAAAGCGTTTAATTTCACCGTATAGTGTCTTTTGCGCATCTTTTTGTAACGAAAACATTCCTGGCACTTAGGAAAGTATACAGGACCACTCTGTTATTTGTGTACTCTACTGGTATATTAAAATGCTGAATTTAATAAAAGAAAGCTGAATTCTGTAATTAAAGTGTGTTTTAGGCACTTCCCGGCATTATATCTATCACCTAATGACGCAGTCTTATGGTTCTCACTTCCCTACACTACAAACCAGTGTAGTACTCTATCCCTGGCTCATACTGGCCATAGTAATATTGTCTGTCTAAGTGCTGGCATTGTCAGCATTATTTCTGAATCAACCGTTCAGTGTGTCAACTGTGCTGAGTGCATCAAGTTTGTCACTAATGTAGGTATGTAATGAATGGAGTGACTGTATAAATATGATGCATGTATGTATGATATGGAATCATAGAGCAGTCTAAATTATCAGTTGTAATTAAGCACAGTAATTAAGTACGTAATTAAGATTAATTAATTTGTACAGTACCTGAAATTTTGAGGGTTGTCACAATATATGTCTTAAAGGACCATATTGGGCCTTAATGGATCACAATGTAATAGACTGTGCATATCTTATTGGGTCTTAATGTATCACAATCGACAATAGTATATCATACATGTGTTAATGGACCTTATTGGGCCTCAATGGATCACGATGGACAATAATAAACAATATATGCCTTAATCCACCATATTGGGCCAAAATGGATCACAATGGACAATAGTAGAACACACATCTCTTAGAGGATCATATTGAGCCTTAGTTGATCAGAGTGGACAATAATAGAGCATACATGTCTTAATGAACCATATTGGACTTTAATGTACCACAATGGTCAATAGTGGACCATACACGTCTTAATGGACCATATTGAGCTTAATGAATCATGATAACCAACAATATCTCATACATGTATTAATGAACCATTTTGGGCCTTAATGGATCACAATGTATCAATAGTAGATTATACATGTCTTAATGGATCATATTGAGTCTTAATGGATCACAATAGACAATGATGGATCATACATGTATTAATGGACCATATTGGGTCTTAATGGATCATAGTGGGCAATGGTAGATGATACATGTCTGAATGGACGATACTGGCCTTAATGTATCACAATAGAAAATAATAAATCGTACATGTTTTCATGGTCGTATTGGGTTTTAATGATCACAATGGATAATAGTAGATCATATACATGACATGTAATTTACATATCAAATGCATAAAAATATATAATTTCAATTTATGTTTTATAAATTCATATGTATTAATTTATATAAATATAAAAATGTTTGTGAAAAAAAAATAGTTTACTAGCCACTAGTTTATATGTATTAGTTTTAACGTTTCAAAATTTACTTTTTATTAAGGCTGGCATATCGTGTTAACCCAACCTGTTAAGACCCGAACACGATAAAACACGAACCTGAAACAGGTAAACGAACACGACATGAAATCTTATCGTGTCAGATTTTCCAAACACGAACACGAACCTGATAATAAACAGGTTACACGAAATGACCTGTTAAGACATGAAAAATCTACCAACGTATCATATAACCTGTTAAGACACGAACACGACATTTTATGACATGAATATAACCTGTTACTACATGTTTGATATTTAGCCATTAAGATGTCTTAACATGTATTGTATAATGGTCTTAAGTCTTAACAAGTCATATCGTGCCTGACATGACCTGTTAAGACACGAACACGACCTGTTAAGACACGAACACGAAATAGGTAAACACGAACACGACACGAAATTAAACAGGTCTTATCGTGTCGACCTGTTATAGACACGAAACCTGTTAAGGTTAAACACGAAACCTGTTAACTTCGTGTAGGTTCGTGTCGTGTTATCGTGTTCGTGTCAGAATTGCCAGCCCTACTTTTTATTATCAACTATATGTATTAATTTACTTTTTATAAATTTCCATTTACTTTAAACCTTTCATTTTTATAAATTTCAATTTCAAAATTTTCAGATTTTCATCTCTAAATTTCAGTTTCCCTCTCCCTCTCCATCTCCATTCTAAACTATCTCCCTCCTTCCTCAATTACAAAACACTCCACCTTCTCAAAATTCTCCAACAAAATTTGTTCAGATTTCCGATGATATGCCGGCTTCACAACGGCTATATACTCCACCGCCTCATTACTTAGGGCATGTTTGGCTAAGCTTTTTGAAACAACTTATTGACTTTCGAAAAGTCAAAAGCTCCAAAATGATGTTTGGCAATGAGGTTGTATCTGAGAGAAAAAAGTGACTTTTCCAAAAAGTCACCTCATACTGACTTTTTCAAAAAATTGTTAAGTCAATAAGTTGTTTTCAAAAAGCTTTACCAAACATGTCTTTATAGTAACAAAAGAATTCCCTAAAACCTCCACCACGCCTACAAAAACCCTCACGATCATGAATCATTCTTTCAGTCCATAACTCTCAAAGTCACAGCCATGGACATCATCTGCTTCAAGCTAGACACAACCCCTATGACATCACATATGAACAATGGAATTTTGGTTAATAAAAGTTTACAGTGGCTCCCTCAAGAATGCAGAGCCATCCTTATTTGATTTCATTCAGGTTTCTCTCTTTATGTGTCTTTGTTTTTCTTGTATGAATGGTTCTATAGGGTTTCTCGAATGTTAAACTGTGTTGTGGTCAAGATGGGTTTGGTTGAAGTTGCACGCAAGATGTTTGATGAAACGTGTGAGAGAGGTGTGGTTTGGGATTCTTCTACAAATTGATTGCTGGGTTTAATTGATGATGGTAGTGCAGGGCGTGCTCTTAAAAAGTGAGTTAATTTTAAATAGAGAATGAGATGCAATTGAGTTTGATTTGATAATTTAATTCGGTTTTGGTAGATCAGAAACAAATTTGAATCAGTTAGCTGATGTGGCAGTGTCTAGACCACAAGGAGAGCTTGCTAAAGATGGAAGAGAACCTCATGCATCTAGACAAATGTTAAAGAAGTCATCTTTTGGTAAAACATCCCAAGAAAACACAAAAGGTAACTGCTTCTTGGTCTCCAAAGAAACATCTACTTGAAGAAGGTTCCAGCGATGTGCTTGTTAAGGACTGTGAGCAGATCATGCTCTTGGAGTATTCTGAAATCCAAGGATAAATTAAAAATTCTTATTGAAGAACGCTGGAATTTGATCAAAAAAGTGTGACAGTTCGAGACATGTTTTCTTCATTTTAGTGTTTAAAAACTAGTAAATTTATGTACTAACTTTGTCTAAAAAAACACAACCTTAATGCATCACCATCTCTGTTAACCTTGAAGCAGGTCTGCATGTATTGTACAATCAAAACTGAGGTTGGTTAAAGATTTTGGTTTCACAGGTTTGAAAAAATAAACTTTACAGTTGACCTCTAAATTCTGCAATATAACAACCAGCTTCCTGCTCATGCAATCATCACCACTTCAAACTAATTAACAATGGCTTTCAAAAGCTTTATGATTTTACCTTTCCTGATACTCGGTGTTCTATCCGCAGATTCCGTCTTGGAAGATGAAGCAAACGCTTTAAAACAGCTCAAGAATTTAATCACAGATGACCCAACTGGTGCACTCCTGGATTGGAATGCTGATTCCACCCACCATTGCAACTGGACTGGAATCCAATGCCATGATATCACCAAACGTGTTGTTTCTATTTTGATTCAACAAACATACCTCAAAGGCCAAAAATCTCCCTTTCTTGGAAACCTTTCCGGTCTCCAGCTTCTTGATTTATCTTATAACTCATTCACTGGTAACATTCCGTTCCAGTTGGGATACTGCACACAGCTTTCTGCACTTTCCCTTTACACCAATTCCCTCTCTGGTCCGATTCCATCAGAACTGGGGAAACTCCAGAATCTGCAGACACTAGACATGGGAAACAATTCCATTACTGGAATCATTCCGGATAGTTTTTGCAATTGTACTTCTTTGCTACAACTTAGCCTCGATTCCAACACAATTAACGGTACAATTCCATATAGAATCGGTGATTTGGCCAATCTTCAGCTTCTTGGAGTTTTTAATAATTTTTTAGAAGGTTGGATTCCACCTTCGATCGGTCATTTGAAAGAGCTACAAGTACTTGATTTGAGCCAAAACCAAATTTCTGGTATCATTCCTAGAGAGATTGGAAATTTGTTAAAATTACAAACTCTTCAGTTGTTTGAAAATTCTCTCTCTGGTAATATACCAACTGAAATTGTTCATTGCAAAAATCTGACTCTTCTGAATCTATACAGCAACAAGCTCACTGGAATTGTTCATTGCTTGTTCTATCACTGAGGCATAGAAATCTAGTGAAAGTGCTTGGTTATGCATGGGAGAGTGGGAATTTAAGGGCTTTAGTTCTTGAATACATGGAAAATGGTAATCTTGACAAGGTTATACATGATTCTAGGATTGATCGATCAAGATGGGATCTCTCTGAGAGAGTTGATGTTTTGGTTTCAGTCCCCAGAGCGCTGGTTTATTTGCATTCTGAATACGAGTTCCCCATAGTTCACTGTGATTTAAAGCCTTCTAATATTCTTCTAGATGAAAAATAGAATGTTCATGTTGGTGACTTTGGGACAGCTCGGATTCTGGGAGTTCATCACCAGGATGGAAGCAGTATTTCTTCTGCATCGACATTTCAAGGCACCATTGGTTATTTGGCACCAGGTAATGCATCAACAATTCTTTCTTTTATTCTTTCATATTAGGGTTAATGAATTTCTAACCGGATACATATGAATTTTGATGTTTAGATAACATTTAACCTAAAAAGTCACACTAATGAATGTCAATTTTGTAACAGAGTTTGCATATATGAGAAAAGTTACAACAAAAGTGGATATGTTTAGCTTTGGAGTAATAATGATGGAATTTTCACTAGAAAAAGACCAACTGAACTCACAGAAGGCGACGGAATCCACATCACTTTACCACAGTTGATAGAACAAGCAATTTCAAAAGGAGTAAATGAGCTGATTGAAGTTGTAGACCCTGATCTGGCTTCAGTTTTGATAACCCACAAAAGGTAACGAATTGTGGTTTATCATGTAATTTTGCTTGATTTTCATTCGATTTGAAGTAAAATTAACCAAAGATTCTGGGTTGAATCGTGCTTATAGTATAATGTATTATGTAAGTTTGCTTGAGTTTTGTTCTATTTGAAGTAAAATTAACCGAAGATTCTGGTTGAATCGTACTTATTGTAAAGTGTATTATGCAAGTTGGCTTACTTTTGTTTGATTTGAAGTAAAATTAACTGAAGATTCTAGTTGAATCGTGCTTATAGTATAGTGTATTATGTAAGTTTGCTTAATATGAATTTAACATAACTTGAAATTAACTCAACACATAATATAACGATGCCATGTGTTGGTGAAATTAAAAATCAATGGTGTTAACTGGCAACTGGAAATGGGTAGGACAAAATTTATGGAATGTTTGGTTTCAGAGGATAGTTATTGAAAACTAAGCTATCTTAATCAAGTAACTAATTTTATATTTATTCAAATCAATATTTGTAGCTGAAATTTGGGCTGGGTAGTGTAGTTCACCTATGTTGTGTCCATCTTCTATTTGCACCTCCTGCTACTTTGTCATCAAAAGGATTCCAGGTCTTAGTCCAACCTTTTTGTTTTAGATATCCTTTTGTAAAAGGCATTAAAAAAAACACTTAAAAGAATGGTTACATGAACTGTACCTTATGTAAAACACTTTTAAGTTTTTTTTTTTTTTAATTTTGTTACAGTACTTTGATTAATTCTTTTTTTGTTTAAGCTCCTTTGCATGGGTTTGCATTTTGGTTTATGTTGAGTTTAGTGGACCAACTAATAATAGTGCACCATTATCTCTTGAAGAGTCGACTGAAACAATAGGTGACGGGTCAAAATGGGTGGGTTGATGACGGGTCAAAATGGGTTTGCGTTTTATATATTATTTATTTATTATATAGAAATAGATTTGTTATATAGTTCTTATTCAATCTGTTTATAGTTTGCAGGTCAGTAATTTATAGATCTGGTGTGCTAAGATAATATTAGAAGGTCTTGTCCTTAAGATGCCAGCATATGGGCATCATATGGAGCGGGAATATTCAGCACGTAGTCTCTCAACCGAAGACGGATCTGGTAAGTTATTTGTGGTAATAAATGTTTGGATTTCGTTATTAAATTGTGTTCTTCATGTGTAGATCCTTCCACCCTTTCTTCTACCACGCACCTGTCTCACATCAATTTCCAACGTTTCTACATAAGGCTGTTAAGTGGTTCTAAAGAGCGCCGTTTCTGGTCACAAGTGAAAATATTTTTTGTCTAATAAAGAGATTTAAAACTATAGAAGACGATGGTGGGATTGAAAGCTATGATTTGCCAAATTGTATACTTTATTTTTGTGAATTTTCCCTTATTTGATGCATGGGTTGTTGTTGATAGTGGTTGTCGTCATATGGTGGTTGGTGGTCACATATAGCCTTTTGATTTTTGAACAAGAGGTAGATGAAGGGGTTTCGACATTCGCTTTTGGTCATGAAGCTATGCTTTTTTTGGTATACAGCCTTTGAAGAAGTGGTGGATAGTTGATCATTTGTATCTGGTTAGATGTTTATTATTCTCATTGCTTTGTTGTTATGCTGATTGCTGTTAGGTGTAGTGATTTTTTTTTTTTTTCAGAATAACAGGTATTATTTGTTATTTACAGTGACTTGAACGAGCCTAACAAAATAACAGAACGACTAACCTGTTTGTAGTCGTTTCTGTGTGAAGTCTAGGATGTAGAAGGCTCATACAAGGTTTGAACCTGTTCCCCTATTCCTTTTTTTAAATTATACATTATGCATTTATTATCAACGATTTTATTATTATTTCTTGATGCTTTTTGGTAACTCATTATTGTAAAAATAATTGGTTTGTATCTAATTTTGAAAAATTAAACATGTACTATATTTTTAGTTTTGTAAGATTAATATCTGAAACTAACTCTAAAAGTTTGAAACTTTATAGTTATTGGAGGTCAAAATGGAGGATGTTGAGCTTGGTTTCGAGATCCGCATAATTCAATTTTGGAGCAGTTGGTTGCAGGGACAATGTATTATATTAATGGGAAGTGAATGATGGTGGTGAGTAGAATACTCATGAAGCTGAGGTTTGGGTGAAGCCATATATGAACTCCACCAGCTACACCACCCGATTTAAGGTACGGTTCTAATTTCATCCAAGTCATTCAATAGTCTCATTAATGATTTAAAGTGATTTATATGTTGAAGATTATTAAATAAAATATATAGGGTAATATATATAGACGGGTGACTTTAAAAGTCAACGTGTATATGAAGTATGTGTTTTGATGGTTATAATAATAAACTGTTATTTTCTTAAGCTCATTCATGATATAGTTAATTTGATTCTTAGCTCTGTAGTTGGATTCATTGAGTGTGACAAACATGAGGCATGTTTTTTTTTTAAATTAGAGCTTACATAGACACAATTTTATATACATCAACATCATATACTAGATGTTTGGTAACTATAGATTTTCCAAAGATTTAGTTGATTGTCATATCAGTTTGGTTTTTTCTTGATCACCGCAAATGGTACAACTCCTAGGCATTTCTAAATACTTATTTGTATCGGTTTTGGGCCCATAGCTTTTAGCAAGATTTGAAGAGAACATGTAATGATCATGTGAGAAAAAGGTGTTGGGAGATAGGGTTCAGGTTGGGTTTTTAGAGTCGTCGCTTTAGATCTGAATTTTAGGATGCTATCAATGGAGCATATATTTCGGCTTATAAACGAACTACATCAGGGGCGATTCTTTTGGATTATGATGGCACTTTGATGCCTCAATATTCCTTAAGCCCGAGTTGTATGACACGTTTTGACCCTAATTGGTCTTCATCACTTTACAGGTAATCAGCAGGCAGCAGGCTCAATGGAGGCTGCTCAATGCAATAATGGTTATCGCCCTAGGCAAAGACGGAGTCCAAATAGAGGTGGGCAATACCCTCTAGCGCGCTCAGTAGAATTTGTTTTAATTTGATATGTATATTTAGATGCCTCACGTTGGATTCGTTGGATTTGCTTTTGATTGTTCTTAATTTGTAAGCCCCGGCCGCAACACGGCGGGGGTTCCATCTAGTTAGTATTTAAATTGAAAACTCATGTATGGTTTTTTTGGTTATTATTGTTAATATCATTTGTTTTAGAAATTATCTCATGTTTACGTCAGTTTTTATGGTACAAAAAATGGTAAATAAAAAGGATAATCACACAAAAATGGCCACATAGAAATGTGATGCGCGTGTGGTGTGATATATATTTAAGTATATTTTAAGCCTTTTTTACACGTTAGCCAACTTTTAAATTTATAAAACACGATATTATACTAACACCAAACACACATATGGGCAAGTGCACCCATCGTGAGCGTAGTATAGTGTTGGTAAGATACCGAGATCGTCCAAGGACACAAGAGCTTTTAATACCGGTTTATCCTCAACGTCTAATCAAATCAAAAAGTTTAGAAAAAGGTTTTAAACTAGAAAAATAAAAACTAACTAAAATGCTGAAAAATAAAATAAAATAAAAACAGATAGACAAGATGAATCACTTGGATCCGACTCGTGTATAGTGTAACCTTTGATTATTTCCGCACTTTTGCACTTTTTAAGAGATTATCTTAGTTATTGTAGTAGGCCCCTCTTTTGAAGGTGACGTTACCCTCAACTTAGTAGTTTGAGTCAGCAAGGATACAATCCTAAAGGGTCGGATTATTGAAAGATAATTAATTAAGTTATTAATGCATAATGTGGTAGGACCCTCTTTTGAAGGTCACGTTACCCTCGGCTAAGTAGTCTGAGTCAGCAGGGATACAGTCCTAAGTAGTCGGGTTAAAGTTTCAATAGTAGCTTACATATGAGGGGATCAAAGAGTTTGGACCCCCGCCATCCAATACCGGTGGGTATTGAAGGAGGTCCTACTAAATTTGACCCAGGTCCTTGCAGGATCTATACACTGAACAAGGCAAGACTCTTACCAAACCGTTCCCTTAACCCCCGACCAGGTAACCAACATATCTCCATATAGACCGTGGAGATATGAATGGTGAAAATCTTTTATTTTATATAGACAGTAAAATAATGTCAAGACACCACGGACAAACGATAAGGAAGAATCACCTTCAACATAAGAAACAAGTTATTAAAGTCATTAATACATAACCAAATAAAAAGTGCGAAAAGATTAAAAATAAAAAAGTATTACACTAGACACTTGTCTTCACCAAGTGATGTAAGAGACTTAGGCAAACATGGCCTTTGATTGTCAAGAACTCTTACGATCAATCTTGGATCCCGAGACGACTCACACACTCTATGATGGATGATGGTGGTGTGGTGGTGGTGGAGTGTGGGTGAAGTGTGAGAGAGGTGGTGTGCCAAGGGATGGTTTGCAAATGAGCCAAACACCCCTATTTATAGCCTGAACAGACGCTCGGGCACGGCCCCGTGTCCATTGGGCACGGCCCCGTGTCCATCCTCCTTCTCTTTCTTCATTAATTGCAGTTTGTCTGCATTAGTTGACCACGCCCTCGTGTCCACTGGGCACGACCCCGTGTGCAGAAGCGTATCTGTACTATCAAGATTTCCCCAGATTATGCGAATCTTAGAGTTGACCACGGCCCCGTGTCCGGTGGGCACGCCCCCCGTGGTGGGTGATAGAAGCTTCTACAGCTTTGTCTTTTCGGCAGAAAACTTGGGCACGCCCCCGTGCTCACTGAGCACGGTGCGTGTTCAGCCTTCTGTTATCTTGTTTTTGCTTGGGAAGATGCTGTCGGGGGGTCGGGCATGCCACGTTTGTTCCTTTTCTTGTATTTATATTAGATTTAGCTGCCTTTTTGCTTCTTTTGTTCAATTGAGCTCATTTAATCCTGAAATTACAAAAGGAAGACAAAAACATACTTTTTCCAACATTAGTACTAAAAAGGGTTAGTTTTATGCCACTTTTGATGTAATTTATATGTTGCATTTTGCACACATCAAATACCCCCACACTTGAATATTTGCTTGTCCTCAAGCAAAACTCTTTATTTTGTGGCTCACACTCCCAAATGGAATGGGTAGAAGTGTCACACCCCAACCGATGGCGGAATCATCGGGGTGCGGCACTAGGCGAATCAGATTGCTCAAGAGTATCCATAACAACTATATTGCGATAATATTTATTACATTCGTTATCCCATACTAACAAATAATATAATCACATAAGTTATCACAGATTTCTTGTCCTCTCGAACAATACAAATCCGACAACCTAGATTTTAGTTGAGTTTCTAGACTTCCTAGCTTGATTTGAAATAGCCTGCGATCTAACCTGCAACATACATTAAAAATAATGTCAATACAAAAGTATTGGCGAGTATACAGGTTTGATATGTAATAGCATAATAGATTAAAAGTGCTGCGAATTTCCTACATACATAAACGGGATACATGACATATATACTCACAAAACTGATACTACCAGCTAAGTCCTCGAGCTTCGATCGCGATTGCTAAACTAGACCCCGTCGGGCGCAATAGTACTATACTAGTCATGGTGGGACGTCGCGAGTATAAGTCCTAGCACATATGTAACTAGCATCACGTATAACTATGTACATTGGTCATTCGCAAGTGATAAATAGTTTAAGCATTTGATATGATTTGATTTGATAGCAACGTATGTTACACCCAAAAGTGCAAAAGCAAAAAGGGTTCAAGTATACTCACAGTGCGTATTCGGCAAGTAACACCACTTGGTTGGATTGGCGGGAAAGTGTTTGAGATTACCCTGATTACAGATCGATTGCGTGAGCGTTGGATAGCGCGTTAAATGGTAGCGAGAGAACCAAGAAGTGGGTGATCATCCGGTCGGATGCTGGCCCGTTCGGATGGGTTGCTGCCCGATCGGATGGGATGCTGCCCCATCGGCTGGCAGCCTGTCCGATTGGCTGGCAGCCTGTCCGATCAGCTGGCAGCTTTCCGATCGGCTGATAGCCTGTCCGATCGGCTGACAGTCTGCCCGATCGGATGGCGATCCACCCAACTAATATTCGAATGATTTTGAAGGTTTTTCGGCGGTTTTGATCGGGACGGTGTGCCTTCGTGCTGAACAACTGAAATTCCATCAAGTCCGACTTGTTCTAACGGCCGGGAACCACCCCGTTCCATCAGATCTGACCGTTCTTGACGGTTTTTCCCTTGTTTAATCCGAAATCACATGTTCTTTGATTAGGTAACATAGATTTAGGCGAGATAGTTATAAAACATGTGGAAATCACTTAGATCTGAGCTGTTCATGGTTAAATGAGGTCACACTTTGAAGTTCATAAGAACTCTTGATGACATCATCTTAGAACACCTCAAATCAGTAGATTTCATGGTTAAAGGTCGAGATTTAAAAGATAGAAAGGTGTAGAATTGCGTGTAGATCATAAAAGTCCAAGAATTTGAGTGAAAACTTACAAGAATCGCGAGAAATCGAGAGAAAAGGACTTCAAGGCGTGATGGTCGAGTAAGAGCTCCACATCAGCGAAAATGATGGGAGGGTGGGGGTATTTATAGGCAAGAGAGGAGAGAAAGGAGAGTGTGGTCATCCGTTCGGCTGGCGCATCCGATCGGCTGGCCCATCCATTCGGCTGGCCCATCCGTTCGGTTGGCCTAGCCGTTCGGCTGGCCCATCCGTCCGGATGGCCTATCCGTTCGGATGTCCTTCGGCGAGCTACGTTTTGGCGTTCCGTTTTATTTGTTAAACATAGCGATAGTTTGATTACACCTTTTTATCCATATTTTCATATATTTACTATAATTAATCACAAAAGGTCGTATATACGTATCCATACTTTCAAATATTCGGTGCGATAATCGAGTTGCGCGTGGTCGCGGGTGCGCTTTCGAGTTTGCGATGTGTGGTGCCACAATGACTGACGGGGTACTACTTGCTCGTATTGCCATCATCGTCACGACGGCTGGAGGTATAGTACTCACCCGAAAGTCTTTGTTAGCGTTAATTGTTTGCGTTGTGACACATCACGGCTATCGAGGAGGGTGGAATAGGTCCTCACTCAAAGTCATCGTGAGTGTTAGTATTTGCTATGCGATGTAGCGTTAAAATATGTGAAAATATGCGATTATATTGCGAAATAGCGATGTATGCGATATAGTTACATTATGATCCGAATCTATGGTGCTAGGCGTAACGAGTGTAGCGAGTAGTAACAATGCACGAAAGTGCGGGTTGTTACAGTCTCCCCTACTTTAGGAAATTTCGTCCCGAAATTAATCCAACAGGTACACTTTTAAGAGTTGATCCCGTATGAGTAGTGATACAGCGAGTTAATCGGGTGAGAGTTGACAAGCGTGAGCGTCTCGAGTAAAAGAGAGATTGACCGCGATAGCGAAAAGGCGACATAATAACAAAAGTAGTATCCCACGAATTGGCGTTCCCAAAAGCGTATCGAGGAGCTTGTTGAGTCGATGCAAATGAAGTTTAAGGAAGAATCTTGAAAAATTTTCCTATAACGTAGGGTCAAGCTGAATATGTTAACCAACATTGCAGGAGGATTTAAGTTTAAACGTTTAAAAGAACTTGGAAGGAAAACACAGTTTAAGATGACTTCCTTATGACATGGTTTCAAGCTGGACGCGATGTTGAACCAACGTCTCAAGAAAGTCTTGTTTTGATATTGCAAAAGGTTTTAAGGAAAAATTGGACTCATGAAAGTTTCCCTTGGGCATGGAGTTAGCTGAGTCGATGTTACCTCCACGCTGTGAGGAAATTTCACTTGTCCAATGGTTTTAATCAAATATTTTACAAAATGAGTTTTACAAAAAGGTAGTTGACACCGAGCCCCACTTGGCACTTTCCCACGAAAGTTCGTTAATATGGTTAAAACACTTATATATAGGAAGTACCAGCGGCGTATCCACCATGTTTTGCTCATATTACTTCCGTTTCGTGAGGCAGTGTCAGGTGTGCCGATAGGACACATATATAATTGCGTTCCCTTGGTCCAAGCGATAGGAGGTCGGGCCAAGTCAAAGATAGAATCGAATAGACTGGGCGGCGAGATTGATTGCGAACATAGCGATGACGGTGCATGCGAGTAGCTTGATGACACGAAACATCGAAGTAGCGTGTCTGATAGGCGACGAGGGATAAGCGATAAGCGAATAGTACGATTTCGATTAGATTCCACATTAAAACCCACATGGCATGTTTCCACGAGAGTTTGCTAATATGGTGAAACACCATGTTTGACCATATTAGTTTTGTCCCATGAAGCGATGTCATGCATACTAACACTACACTGATTGCGATGAATACCAAGCGATGAGCGATGATTGATAAGCGATAAGCGACACGCGATAAACGACAGTGACAATCGTCGAGCGGTAAGCGACGATTGTTGCGTTACGAGCGATGGAGGTATGCGTGATTAATGCGATTCGATTGAGTTGAACACACCACAAACATTAACCCCACATGGCCTTTTTCCACGAAAGTCTGCTAATACGGTTAAAACACCACCATGTTTTAGCCCTATTAGCTTTGTCTCGTGAAGCGAGGTCGTGTGTGCTAACATAACTGTGACAACCCTCAAATTACATGTAACCGTACAATCTATTAATGATAATTAAAGTGCTTGATGATTGTGCTGAATCACTTAACTGCTTTCTGAATTCTGTGTTATACTTACATGTGCTTGTTAACATACTAGTAGTATACAGAAAAGTTACTAAATAGTCCTGTGTGCTTTCCTAAGTGTTGATAATTTAAAATGTTACAAAAATATATATATAGGACACTTTATGGATTAATTTAGCACTTTAACGGAACGGTACCTAACCGAACAACCGGACATTACCCGGAACACTGAAATATTGCAAAAAGTATTGTTTCACTTTTTTTCTGAGCTAGTATGGTCCCCGAGCACTATAACACCCTACATGATACACGGTATACACTAAACACTAGACTTTTACCACATAACCTTCCACTAACTAAATTAGTTACCATCAAAATACATTTTAACCCCCTTCCCCCCTATGCAACCGTCCACACAAGGGACCACACTCAAGATTTGTTTAAATCTTCCTAAATCTCTAGAAATCTTGCATTGGGATGATCTTGTATGTACTTTAGTAGGCACATTACCCCTTGGATATTAGAGTTTAGGGAATTATAAGAGAACTTATCACTTCACCATCTCCACCACATTATCTCCTTCCCTCCTCTCCATAAAGCTACGGCCAAGGATCCCCTAGATACCATCACCATTTTCTTGCAAGCTCCATCCATTTCAAGGCCATCCCAAGGTGCTACAAGGTGTACAACGAGGCTTGGTGTGTTCGGAAGCTCAAGGACCTATCTTGTTTTCTTTTATCCACCACTTTTACACTCTTGAACTCCCCTAGCCTTGTGCTAGTAGTAAGTTTCTTAGATCTTCATCTTCTTCATATTTTTTATGGTTAATAGTGAAAAGAATGGTAAAGTATCAAGAAACTATAAAGAACCTTAAACAAGTCTTGAACATAAACTAGTCTAGTGATGAAGTGATGTTAATATGAAGTTGTTTTGATTCTTGATGATTACCTGATGATTTGCTTGTTAATATTGATGTTTGATGTTGTTGTAATCACTAAACACGTTAACGGAATCAATCGTACACGAGTTAGAAAGCAAAAAGCTGATAACAGTTTCTGTCTGAGCATTTACAGCCAATTTCAGTTGGCTGTAAACAGGTCAATATTTAACGAAAAACGGATTTTATTGAGTCTATAACGTGTTATTATGAAATACGGTTCTAATGGCACTAGAATCATAATTTTTGGACTTCGTTTGCTATTTTTAAAGGGTCATTTTCTAACAGCAACTAAAGCTGCATTTTTACTGCTGAAAATATGTGTTATGTTTTTCGTCATAACTTGAAATATGTGTAGGATTAGATCATGAAATTTTTACTGTAGATGATCACTGATATATTTGTAACTCTCCCGCTGGAATTTCGTAAATCGGACTTACGATGAATTTTAAATAAATTATTCCGTGGACTGCAGTCAGAAAAGGATAAATCTGAGTGCAGTCCGGAAAATGATTTTTTATAAAATATTGGTGATGAATTGGATCCCAAGATTTTTACACAATAATATTTGGATCGTTTAAGACATTCTGTAAAAATTTGGGAAATTTTGGAATAAGTTAACTATTTTATTAAAATGCCCAAAAAACATCCTGGTTTTGAATATTAAAGCTGAAACGACATAAGTAGTAATTTGCGTGTCTAAATGTCGAGTATGTTATCTGAGGATGATCTAACATGTTATACGTCAATGAAAGTATTATTGTGCAATATCGTATGCTTGTTCTTGAGTAGCTATAGGTGGAATGTTTATATGAGCGTGAACTATTGAAGTGAATGCATGTTATGTGGTAGATACGTGTAGGAACTTTGTGCTCTATTTGAAACCACTAAATGACTAACTGGTAATCGTATTACGACGTGATTGACCGAACTTGATTGTTAGCTATATTTGAGAGTCAAACTGAGCAACCAAAGGTGAGTTCACACACTTTCTAAGGCATAGGATTCCCGGTGGTTGGGAATGGGTTAAAGAAATTAAAACGGGATCTACATATCCTCCTTGGGTAGGATATGTACGGCCATCCTCCATAGGTAGGATGCCAATAATAAATTCTGCGTATTCTCCTTGGGTAGAATACGTACGTTCGTCCTCCTTGGGTAGGACAACACCCTTAAAACTTACTAGACAAAACTCTATCATTAAGTCCCTCATTATATATCGACTTAATCGCCGTGGCCAATGGCGAGCGGGTCATTAGTTAATAGCGCTATTAGGTTTAACAAACCTCACACCGTGTCGTCCGAACGGGCGTGTACTAATGGACTATGGCAAACTGTCAGTGATGATAGACACTGATGTAGGGCACAACTATTGTTCGTAGTAGTCGATATCATACCGTCTAGTGGTTCACATGGGGAAGCCCCCACTGATTATGGATATGGTTTGGGTAATGAAAAAGAACTGGTTAAACATACTTTCAACTATGGGGTAACCCCCACGGCAAATAAGCCAACGAAAGTCAAACCACGTTTTTCAGAAACAACTTAAAACTAAACAACCAAACGTGAACTCACTCAACTTTGTTGTTGACTCGTTGTTACATGCCTTATAGGTCGCTAGATGCTTATGGAGCTTGCACGAGGAGGAGGTTGTTGTGGGATGCGGACTGTATGACCCATGCTTATTAATTAAACTTTATAAACTTATGGAACTTATGTTTTGGGTCTTAAAACTTATGAACTGTGAACTTATGATTTAGCTTTACGTATTATGCTTCCGCTGTTAACCTAAAGTCGGTTTACTTCCTTTTGGTCACCAATCGTATTGTGGTTGGTTTTGGTTACTTAATTGTGTTGTTCAATATGATTGGTGGCTCGATCCTGGTCATGTCACGCCTCCAAGCGGTGATACTCTGCAGGGTCGATCCTGGTCATGTCACGTCTCATTTTTTACAGCTTCAGATTCCAGTGGATATTTTGCAGCCATAGGATCATATTTGTCATCACCTGCCTGAGTTGTTTTTCTTTTTCTGGAGTAAATTTTCTCCAGTGAAGGAGTGCTTTTGGGTGATTTGTTGGTTGTAGTGAAGATGGCTTGAAGTGAAGTGAAGGTAGTGGTGGATGGTGGCTGACTAACAGTTGTTGAAACAACTGGTGTTTCAACCTCTATTGTCATTACAACTACTGATGTGTCAGTAGATGTCTTCTGATTTTGAGCAGGGGTTGAAGGTGGTGAAGTTGTTTTTGGTGGTGGTGATGGAGAGGCTGATGATGTCTTGGGTGGATCAGTGGTGGTGGTTTGAGTGGTGGAAAGTGTCTGACTAACAGGTGTTGAAACAACTGGTGTTTCAACCACTGTTGTCGTTACAACAGATGTTGTAACATCTGTTGTCTTCTGCTTTATGGCAAGAGGTAATGGTGGTGAGTTTGGTTTTGGTGGTGGTGCTGTGATTATAGATGATGATGGTGGTAGGGCAGTGGTTGTGGTGGTGTGTGGTGAAGTAGTATGTGTTGATATGGCAGCTTTATTGTCACACCCCGACCACGTAAGACATACAAAACGTGGCGGAAATGTCGGGGAGTGTTGTAACAGAATTAATTGTTTCAAATCCATGGCAATTGAAGTTTCGTTTTATTGATTAAAAGTGTTACAATGTCTTAACAAACAAGGAAATACAACATAATTAACTAGTCTTGCATCTTTTATTGTCACTAAAGCCCAAGTCTGCCTATATGTATCTTGATCATCTTATGCAACAGTTCCTGAAAAACACATGTGAAAATAGGTACGTCAGCATAAAAATGCCTGTGAGATACATAGGTTTTGTGAAAATAGGTTCCATGACTTATGTTTGAGAAAATGTTTAGTCATGAACCTTTTAGTTTGCTTTGTTTTGTAAATCATTTGAAAAACAATGAGTTCAGATGATATGTATAAATAAATGAATAATGTATGGTTAAATGAATAACCATAGTAAAATGAGTTTGTATAAGATATGTTGTTTGTAAAACAATGTCTTGTGAAAAGTATGTTATTTGTATAAAATGTTATATGTATCAAACTGAAATGATTCAAATAACGCTACAATATGTAATACCATACAAACACTTATATATAGGAAGTACCAGCGGCGTATCCACCATGCTTGTATCATATTACACACGTATCGTTACTTAATCATTTAATCAAACCAAACCACCAAAGTAATGTTTAACAATAGTAGAAATGTTTATGTATGGTCAAATACGGTTCACAGATACAAACGGTTCACAGATACAAACGATTCACAGATACAAACGGTTCACAGATACAAACGGTTCACAGATACAAACGGTTCACAGATACAAACGGTTCACAGATATCAACGGATCACAGATACAAACGGTTCACAGATATCAACGGATCACATAGTCGAATGATTACAACGGTTCACATAGTCAAATGTTTACAACGGTTCAATATGTAGTATAATGTGTTCATATGCTGGATAAGCATATGCAACAGAAAAGCAATGAAAAACAATGTACTAAGTATGCACATAATGGACATACATAGCATAAAGTGTATTGAAATCATGTACTATAATGTACTAACGAACATAGCAGTATATGATGTTAAAACAGGAAAGCATGAAAGTAACAAGTAGGCACATGTGTTCCACCCCAAAACAGTTTGGAAAACAGTAAAAGAGGGGTCTATGTACTCAGTTGAGATTGCTCAGTAGTCCTTGAGTAACAACTAAACAATGCTAGAGATCGCGGATATCAAACGGCACCTAGTATAGGTAACTACATTAATAAACCGGACCTAAATCGGAAGACTGGGTAGCATGAGGGTTTGTAAACCAAATGAGTGTAAGAACTCATATGATATGGTTAATCAAAGCCTACATACTAAATGAAACTTAACCTAAGTGTCTACGACCCATTACGACCCGTTTAGGTAGCTTATGCTACTTTAACGCGTCGTTCGCGTGAAACGCGTTCGGACCGTCTAACTAGTCCTATGACAAGTGTTATATGCCTAAACATGTTACATAATCAGTTATGTGACAAAAGTTTAGGTTACATATGCTTAATTACCAATTATACATGAAAAGGGTATTCTGGTAATTTACCTAAGGCATATAAACTACTTATCATACAACTACTTAAACGAAGCGACCATAAGGTATAACCTCGGAAGGTTATTCCTTATATACTATGGTCACCTAATGTATTTGGTCGGATCCTAATGAACGACCAAACTGGGTCGGGTTCGAGGTATAAGCGATTTATCAGATCGCTTACCCTACGACCCTAGACAACGTGGTAATCAGTAGGCATAGTCCCAAGGGACTATGACCATCGTGATTACAATCACGTTGCGAAGTTCAAACGAACTTCGCATTGACCATTACTGGCCAACGCTGAAAGTCAAACAAAGTTTGACTTTCTGACTCGAAAAGCAGTAAAATAAGGAAAAGAACGAAAGAATACTTACGAAGGGTCCCCGAATGCTAACCTCGATTCAAAAATCTCAGGTATGAAACAATAGTTTCAACTTAGAGTTTCTCAAATCAAAGTTCTAGTGATTTTAGCAATGGGGGTGGATGGGTATTTATAGGAATACCCGAACCGTTAAGATCGTTTCATGGAAAACGTGCCTTAATCCCATCCGTACATGTGTTGAAATGTCATGGTGTTTAGGTGTTTAAATTCCATCCATACATGTGTTGAAATGTCATGGTGTTTAGGTGTTTAAATTCCATCCATACATGTGTTGAAATGTCATGGTGTTTAGGTGTTTAAATTCCATCCATACATGTGTTGAAATGTCATGGTGCCTAAATCCCATCCTTATCCGCTGACTAAGCATGTTAGAATGTGTGGTTGTGAATTAAACAACGGCTAATACATCGAATCTGGTCCCGAATGCGAAAAACGATCCAAATGACGTGACGAATGGATTTTTCTTATGGCGAACACTAAAATAAAATATTTTAGTGCTTACATAAATTTTTGGATGTCCGGATGTATTCAGAACGTAAGTTATGCGCGAAAATGCAAACTTGTGCACTTTTTGACACTTTTAGTCCCTGAATGACCCAAAAGTTTATTTTAGCACACCGAACCCCTCAAAGCCTATTTCTAAGCTATGTAAAGGATATTTATGGTATGTTTAACTTATGGTCATGTTCCGGAAGGTCTGTTACAGTTCAAATTGGCATACTTTCGCAGTTTGTCAACTTTAGTCCCTGTAAGCGATTAAACTTTGATTTCACCACACCAAACCTTCCAAAACTTATATCTAAGTTATGTAAAGGTTATTTAAGGTATGTTAAGCCTATTTCACTATTCCGGAGTGTTCGTTGCATTAAACTGGTTATATTTACGAATCAGTGCGTGTATAACCTTCCAGAAAGCGATTTAGAGCTTGAAATCGAACATGAGTTGATATGTGCAAAAGATACACATATTTATACAAGTCCAAAGTATGAAATACATTATTTCATTGGTTTGGCATTTGTTTGATGGTTGAAAAGACACAGGTGTTACAGTCTCCCCTACTTTAGGAAATTTCGTCCCGAAATTAATTCGTAGGAGTCTATTTGTGACTTTGTGTCAGATAACCACCAGAGATATGTGAAGCATAATCCTGTCATTTCCTTAACGGACATTCTTCAGAATGAAAATGAACAAACGGAGTCATTTTCCTCAACGAGTATTCTTCAGAGGCGGAAATGAAGGAATAAACAAACGGGGATTCATTTCCTTAACGGACAATTCTGAGAAACGAAAATGAACAAACGGAGTCATTTTCAACAGATGCTTCCTCAGAAACGGAAATGAGAATGATAGACAAACGGATATTCATTTCCTCAACGGACAATTCTTCAGAAACGAAAATGAACAACAGAGTCATTTTCAACGGTTGCTTCCTCAGAAACGGAAATGAAAATGATAGAAAAACGGATATTCATTTCCTCAACGGACAATTCTTCAGAAACGAAAATGAACAACAGAGTCATTTTCAACGGTTGCTTCCTCAGAAACGGAAATGAAAATGATAGACAAACGGATGTTCATTTCCTCAACGGACAATTCTTCAGAAACGAAAATGAACAACAGAGTCATTTTCAACGGTTGCTTCCTCAGAAACGGAAATGAAAATGATAGACAAACGGATGTTCATTTCCCCAACGATTAATCTTCAGAAACGAAAATGAACTAACGGAGTCATTTTCAACGGTTGTTTCCTCAGGTTCGGAAATGAAGATGATAGACAAACGGATGTTCATTTCCTCAACGGAAAATCTTCAGAAACGAAAATGAACAAACAGAGTCATTTTCAACGGTTGTTTCCTCAGGTTTCGGAAATGAAAGATTAAACAACGGGTATTCATTTCCTCAACGGATAATCTTCAGAAACGAAAATGAACTAACGGAGTCATTTTCAACGGTTGTTTCCTCAGAAATGGAAATGAAAATGATAAACAAACGGATATTCATTTCCTCAACGGATAATCTTCAGAAACGAAAATGGACTAACGGAGTCATTTTCAACGGTTGTTTCCTCAGGTTCGGAAATGAAGGATTTAAACAACGGGTATTCATTTCCTCAACGGATAATCTTCAGAAACGAAAATGAACTAACGGAGTCATTTTCAACGGTTGTTTCCTCAGGTTCGGAAATGAAGGATTAAATAAACAGATATTCATTTCCCTCGACGGATACTCTTCAGAACGAAAATGCACAAACGGAGTCATTTTCCTCAACGGTTATTCTTCAGAATTGGAAATGAATGATAAACGGATATTCATTTCCCTCGACGGATACTCTTCAGAACGAAAATGCACAAACGGAGTCATTTTCCTCAACGGTTATTCTTCAGAATTGGAAATGAAGGATAAACGGATATTCATTTCCTCAACGGATATTCTTCAGAAGTGAAAAATGAATAGCTAGTTCATTTTTCCTCAACTGATACTTCATCAGAATTGGAAATGAATAGGGTTAACTTCTAGGTACATCACAAAGCTCGCTGTGGTTTCTGTGCACTAAATTCCATAATTATGTATGCATCCATAATTACGTAATTCCTTGCATAGTCCGCACAGTTTGTCTTGTAATGTTCATAAGCACATAATCACATAGTTGTTTAATTGTTATTGTCTTGTTATTGATTGCTATTAACTTGGCACCTCGTACTTCGTTTCTCTTGGAAGAAACGGGTACTTAGGATTTTCGTGAAAAACGCAAGAGATCGCACAACGGAAGAAATTTGGAAGTAGTCTGTTCTTCAAGGAATGCGGTTCCTTGATTGTCGGCATTGTAGGGGATATGTTGTTTATACATACAATCACATAAATACATTGCAATGTATAAGATTTATTTATAAACAACGATAACAACTGTTTCTTGGATCTTGACAACAAAAGAAAATAATACATAAGACGTGATTATTTCTAAATGATGTTGTCTTCTGGTTGATCATATGCTCATCCCTGTGCTGGATTTGCATTAGCAAGCCTTGGGCAATTCCTACGAAAATGGCCCATCTCGCCACAGTTGTAGCAAGATCCCGGTGGAAAACGAGCTTGAGCAGGATTGTTGCCAGCTTGATTTGGTGCAGCTGCGGTTGGGCAAACCCTAGCTGTATGACCTATAAGTCCGCAAACTTGGCATGTGCGGCACTTCACCCCAGCATGATGATGTAGGCCACATTGGTTGCACAAAGGTGCAGTTCCATTGTAGGGTTTCCTGGCAGGGGGTTGAGCTGGTTGGTTGAGGACGGCTTGATCATTGTGAGCGACCACAGCGTAGTTCTGAGAAGCCTTTCGCTTCTTTGACCTCTTAGGGGATCCAGTCTGTTCATCCATGATCTTTGATTCTTCGATTGGTTTCGATTCTTCGACCGGCTTCTTGTCACCTTTTCGGAAAAGTTTACCTTTCCTGATCTTTGATTCAGTCAAGGTTGCAGATAGCTCAATGGCCTGTCTAACTGTAGTAGGGTTGCTACCAGTCAAAATGTCTTGTATTGAATCAGGGAGGCCATCAATGTACTTTTCGATTGCCTTATCCAAAGGCGTGACCATGTTTGGGCATAACAGACTTAACTCCTCATAACGGTCCGTGTAGGCTCGATGCTCACCGCTGTCTTGCTCAAGATCGTCAAATTCCCTTTCCAAAGCCCTGATCTCGTGTCGAGGACAGAATTCCTTCATCATGAGGGCCCTAAGTTCAGCCCATGTCTGTGCGAGTGCAACTTCTGCACCACGATCTCTCATAACACCGTTCCACCACGTAAGGGCTCTCTTCTGGAACACACTCGAAGCAAACTCGACCTTGCGATTGTCAGGACACTGCACGTGGCGGAAAGTATTCTCAATGCTCTCGAACCATTGAAGAAGCCCAGTCGCTCCCTCAGAACCACTAAACTTGAGTGGTTTCGCCGAGTTAAAACTCTTGAAATTGCATGGACCATTGTTGTTGTTGTTGGCTTGATTCCATTGAGCAAAGAGGTTTGGGAATTGAGCAGCCATTTGCTGCGCAATGATTTCTGCCAGCTCGGCAGTCGCTATCTGGTTTTCGCGTCGAGGAGGCATTCTAAAAGAGGAAACATGAAAGGAAACGAGTGAGAGAATTAGACGAAAAGAATGAGATGAAGCAAATCTGATGAAAGCAAGGATAGTGGTCATTTGTTTGTTACTACAAAGCAACAAACGACCTCGGTGAATAATCAAAGTAAATAGGTCAAAAATAATGTATCGCGAAGACATGCTCGCCTATAAGTGAACACTCATCCCAAGAATTCCCAGGTAAGCACAACTGGTCTCGCGTCTGGTTGAGATGTATACGAAGTGCTTGCCTAGACAGAAAACTCAGAATACAGGCATTCACCCTTCCAGTTTGCACGTGTTCACATTATTTAAAACCCAAAACCTTGACGAAGTTTTGAAAACTCAAAGGGGTTCAAAACCATATAACAGAGGATTCAAAACCTAGTAATCAATCATCCTAGAACAGATGATTAGTTTTCAAAGCGGTTTTGAAATTTATGTTATTGTTGTGGTCGTCGCCTAAGGATAGGTGACGGTATTGTTTTATGACTAAACGCAAGTAAACTCGCGTTAGGGTCCTAAGAAGGTTATAGACTAGGTCAAAGTATTACTAATAACCTAATTCCCTATAACCATTGGCTCTGATACCATCTTTTCTGTCACACCCCGACCACGTAAGACATACAAAACGTGGCGGAAATGTCGGGGAGTGTTGTAACAGAATTAATTGTTTCAAATCCATGGCAATTGAAGTTTCGTTTTATTGATTAAAAGTGTTACAATGTCTTAACAAACAAGGAAATACAACATAATTAACTAGTCTTGCATCTTTTATTGTCACTAAAGCCCAAGTCTGCCTATATGTATCTTGATCATCTTATGCAACAGTTCCTGAAAAACACATGTGAAAATAGGTACGTCAGCATAAAAATGCCTGTGAGATACATAGGTTTTGTGAAAATAGGTTCCATGACTTATGTTTGAGAAAATGTTTAGTCATGAACCTTTTAGTTTGCTTTGTTTTGTAAATCATTTGAAAAACAATGAGTTCAGATGATATGTATAAATAAATGAATAATGTATGGTTAAATGAATAACCATAGTAAAATGAGTTTGTATAAGATATGTTGTTTGTAAAACAATGTCTTGTGAAAAGTATGTTATTTGTATAAAATGTTATATGTATCAAACTGAAATGATTCAAATAACGCTACAATATGTAATACCATACAAACACTTATATATAGGAAGTACCAGCGGCGTATCCACCATGCTTGTATCATATTACACACGTATCGTTACTTAATCATTTAATCAAACCAAACCACCAAAGTAATGTTTAACAATAGTAGAAATGTTTATGTATGGTCAAATACGGTTCACAGATACAAACGGTTCACAGATACAAACGATTCACAGATACAAACGGTTCACAGATACAAACGGTTCACAGATACAAACGGTTCACAGATACAAACGGTTCACAGATATCAACGGATCACAGATACAAACGGTTCACAGATATCAACGGATCACATAGTCGAATGATTACAACGGTTCACATAGTCAAATGTTTACAACGGTTGAATATGTAGTATAATGTGTTCATATGCTGCATAAGCATATGCAACAGAAAAGCAATGAAAAACAATGTACTAAGTATGCACATAATGGACATACATAGCATAAAGTGTATTGAAATCATGTACTATAATGTACTAACGAACATAGCAGTATATGATGTTAAAACAGGAAAGCATGAAAGTAACAAGTAGGCACATGTGTTCCACCCCAAAACAGTTTGGAAAACAGTAAAAGAGGGGTCTATGTACTCACTTGAGATTGCTCAGTAGTCCTTGAGTAACAACTAAACAATGCTAGAGATCGCGGATATCAAACGGCACCTAGTATAGGTAACTACATTAATAAACCGGACCTAAATCGGAAGACTGGGTAGCATGAGGGTTTGTAAACCAAATGAGTGTAGGAACTCATATGATATGGTTAATCAAAGCATACATACTAAATGAAACTTAACCTAAGTGTCTACGACCCATTACGACCCGTTTAGGTAGCTTATGCTACTTTAACGCGTCGTTCGCGTGAAACGCGTTCGGACCGTCTAACTAGTCCTATGACAAGTGTTATATGCCTAAACATGTTACATAATCAGTTATGTGACAAAAGTTTAGGTTACATATGCTTAATTACCAATTATACATGAAAAGGGTATTCTGGTAATTTACCTAAGGCATATAAACTACTTATCATACAACTACTTAAACGAAGCGACCATAAGGTATAACCTCGGAAGGTTATTCCTTATATACTATGGTCACCTAATGTATTTGGTCGGATCCTAATGATCGACCAAACTGGGTCGGGTTCGAGGTATAAGCGATTTATCAGATCGCTTACCCTACGACCCTAGACAACGTGGTAATCAGTAGGCATAGTCCCAAGGGACTATGACCATCGTGATTACAATCACGTTGCGAAGTTCAAACGAACTTCGCATTGACCATTACTGGCCAACGCTGAAAGTCAAACAAAGTTTGACTTTCTGACTCGAAAAGCAGTAAAATAAGGAAAAGAACGAAAGAATACTTACGAAGGGTCCCCGAATGCTAACCTCGATTCAAAAATCTCAGGTATGAAACAATAGTTTCAACTTAGAGTTTCTCAAATCAAAGTTCTAGTGATTTTAGCAATGGGGGTGGATGGGTATTTATAGGAATACCCGAACCGTTAAGATCGTTTCATGGAAAACGTGACTTAATCCCATCCGTACATGTGTTGAAATGTCATGGTGTTTAGGTGTTTAAATTCCATCCATACATGTGTTGAAATGTCATGGTGTTTAGGTGTTTAAATTCCATCCATACATGTGTTGAAATGTCATGGTGTTTAGGTGTTTAAATTCCATCCATACATGTGTTGAAATGTCATGGTGCCTAAATCCCATCCTTATCCGCTGACTAAGCATGTTAGAATGTGTGGTTGTGAATTAAACAACGACTAATACATCGAATCTGGTCCCGAATGCGAAAAACGATCCAAATGACGTGACGAATGGATTTTTCTTATGGCGAACACTAAAATAAAATATTTTAGTGCTTACATAAATTTTTGGATGTCCGGATGTATTCAGAACGTAAGTTATGCGCGAAAATGCAAACTTGTGCACTTTTTGACACTTTTAGTCCCTGAATGACCCAAAAGTTTATTTTAGCACACCGAACCCCTCAAAGCCTATTTCTAAGCTATGTAAAGGATATTTATGGTATGTTTAACTTATGGTCATGTTCCGGAAGGTCTGTTACAGTTCAAATTGGCATACTTTCGCAGTTTGTCAACTTTAGTCCCTGTAAGCGATTAAACTTTGATTTCACCACACCAAACCTTCCAAAAATTATATCTAAGTTATGTAAAGGTTATTTAAGGTATGTTAAGCCTATTTCACTATTCCGGAGTGTTCGTTGCATTAAACTGGTTATATTTACGCATCAGTGCGTGTATAACCTTCCAGAAAGCGATTTAGAGCTTGAAATCGAACATGAGTTGATATGTGCAAAAGATACACATATTTATACAAGTCCAAAGTATGAAATACATTATTTCATTGGTTTGGCATTTGTTTGATGGTTGAAAAGACACAGGTGTTACATTTATTCTGGCTATCTTTTTCCGGTTCAATATAAACACCATCCTCAATTCCCTTCTTCTTCCACTTGATTTTCTCCCCCTTTTTGGCATTATCTGGGAAGGGGTTATTCATGAAGAGGATAGTGGGAGGAACTTTTCCAGTGGTGCTTTGTATATGAGCCTTGATAGCTTTGATATCTGTTTGAGTATCTTTAAATCTTGACTCCACCATGTTTATCAGCGTTTGTACATGTATTACATGCTGTTGATCAGCCATTTGTTTTTTGTTTTTTAAGCAGGGGTTGAAATACATTCCATAGCTCATTTGCAGCAGGTGCAGGTTGTGCAGGTGCTTGAGCTGGAACAGCAGTGGATTGTGCTTTTTGAGCTTTTAACAACTGTTGCGCCATATCCTTTATTTCAGTAACTGATATTTCAAGATTTTCAACTCTGTCCGTCAATTCCTGATATTTTAAATCATCACCCAAGTTAATGGGATCATCTGATTCCCCACCAGCAGTGGTTGTATCAATGTGTGACTTAGGACACGAAGCCCAAAAATCATCCATTGATGCCCCTTGTTCTTGGTACTGGGGACTTCTTTCTTTAGCACTTGATAACCTTTTGATGATACCAGTGGTCAAAATAGCCTCACTAGTGGTTATCAGTGGTGCTATGGAAGAAATTTCCTTCAAGGGAGTCTGAGTAATGAAACAACTGGCCAAATGTAAATCTGTTGATCCAACATTTGTAGTTGCTGCTCCACTTGAACTACTGTCAGGAATTACTTGTAACTCCTGCAGTGTAACCTCCTCAGTTGTTGCTGGGATAGCAGAGGTATAAGCATCAGACCCAGTCACTTGTTGGAGTATACTCTCAGTGATAGGTGATAGAGAGGAACTGGTTTGTGTCTGAGCTATAGCAACTGCATGCAACAAGGGTATTATGGATTGTGGTAATGTGAGGGGTGAAGATATAGGTGATGAAAGAGACATGTCCTTGGGATCAGGACTGAGGAAGATGGATCCAATTGGGTCCAGAGCTTCATAATGTGGGGTCCCTGTGCTTACAACCTGATCCTTTTGTGAGGATGCAGGAGGAGTTTGAGGCAATGGTGGAGATCTTTCTTCCATCTGCTGTGAGGAAGTAGCAGCAGTGGTTGTAGGTGACATTTATGTTGTCACTGGCAGTGGCTCTGGGATCTCATCTTCCAGAGTTGCCTTTGATTTGGGTTTGGGGGGCTTTTTGTATGATTTCTTTTTGTTCTTTTTGGTAATGGCAGGTGTGGGTTTCAAAGCAGTGGTTGTGCTGCTATGATCACCTGGAGCAGTGGGCTCAGCAGCTGATACCTGAGGAGCAGTGGTAGCTGCTAAATTCTGCTCAGGCACCTCTGCTTTTGTTTTTAAAAGTGTTAACATTCTAGTGAATGTTTCAGGTGTTAAACCTTTTATTTGAAAATAAACACCTTGTTCGAGCAAATTTTCATTTTCTTTTCCAAATTTTTGTTTAAAATAGTAGCTTAGAAACCTTGGAAAAAGTAGAAATGCTTTGCTATCAACATTTTTCACCAAATCATCAAAGATCTCTTGGGAATAGTTATAATTTTCATTATTTAAAATAGCATAACCCAGACATTGGATCTTCAATGGTATTTCGTTAAAAGCAGTTATTTTATTTGAAACACACATCAAAAGTGTGTGGAATAAAAACCTAGGTGCAGAAGGAAAGAAACCTTTTTGTAAGGTATCTCTTTTTGTTTGTTCTGCATACCCCCTTTTCAGAAAATCAGTTTTCAACTCGTTTTTAAGAAAAGAAGTTTTACCTTGCTGATCATCGAGTTTAAAGACTTCTGAAATGGATTATGGAGTAATTTGAATCGTTTTACCCTGTATGGAAGAGTTGATGGCTATGACTTTATCGTCTTGTTTTTCAAGCGTAGCCTTTTTTCCAAAACTCTCTCTGGGTTTGTTGATAAATTAGAGCATCTGCTGTTAGCAAAGTTTTATACTTTGATGCAGTCATGATGTTGATGATGGAATTGAAGGTGTGGTTGTTGGTGGGTTTTGTGAGTAGACCCAAGTAGTTGTGAGGGGATTTGTAAGGGATTTCAATGGGTTCAGCGGCCGTTTGAGCGACCTCTTTGGAAGATGATGATGATTTTGACTTTGATTTTGATTTTGATTTCGTCATTTTGATGAAGAAATACGAAGAATGATTTGAAAAGGAAGGTTGGAAACTGCTTTGAGAAGAGAATTTTTGGAATTCAATTCGACAGTGTAAAAACCTGTTTGGGGTTTTGGTCAGGGTTTTATTTAGGGAGAAAGTGAATGCTGATGTGGTAGCGGTTACAAAGATCTGATGGCTAAAAACTGACCACGTGCCAACCTCTGATGAAAAGATGAATAATGGAGGACAGTTTTTTTGGAGAACCACTGATGAAGCAGATATCAGTGGTTACAACGGTAACAATATGAGAGCAGTGGGTGATTTTTACTATCAGTGGATAGCATATCAGTGGATAAGACATTGATTTTGAGCATCAGTGCTTGCCAAGAAAATGAAGGATCAGGGGTTGACTTTCAGCAGTGGACAGTATTTAGGAAACAGATGTTTGAGCAAAACAGTGGTTAGGGGTAATGGTAAAGATTTGAAAGACTAGTATATCAGCAACTGTTAGTGCACCAGTGGATAAGCTCTTGACGAATATTTTGAGCATCTGCTGTTCTGATGAAAGAAATGATTTTATCTTGTGAAATCACAATATCATGTCTAACATCTGTTGATGGTGATTCTGAAATATATGCAAGATTGTTATTCTCAACAAAATACATTTTAGATGCAAATTGTCAAGTTCAAAATGTCAGCAGTTTTTACAGAAATTTTCATCCAAGGTTTTGCCACATGTCAATTACAGGTTTTGAAGCTTTTATAGATTCTTAACAGTGGTTTAGTACCCCAGATGATGTAGACCCTTTTTACTAAGGCTACTCTTTTTGTGTCATAATTTTTGAATTAGAACATGAGTACCCAAGCATTTTAAGGTCTTTTAACAATCAATCTTTGATCCGTTTTAAAACAAACTTGAGTTTAACATGAACTTGACATTTGTACCATTTCCTTTTGATCCATTTATAAAGACAATTTCAACAAAAAAAAAATAAAGGTTTTATATCCTGACAGGAGATTGAAACTTTTACTATCAAAAACAAGTAAAAGTACAAAATATATCATTCTAAAGAAAAATAAAGAATAATATATCCTGTTTTATTGAGAAAAAACTTTTCAACAAAAATAAATAAAGGTTTTTCTGAAAACAGCATCAAAAAGGAATCTGGTATATTTTCCAATTAAACTCATGATCATATCACTCTCAAGTTTTATGAAAATGGTCAGAAGTTTGAAATATATTGTAATAACCATTGTTTGAAACCATTTTTCTTGTTAAATTGATTGCTAAAATGAGGAGATATGCTCACATGAGTTTTTGAAAGTTCAGTTATAAACTTTGTTACCATGTGATGATTCTGAAAAACTTGTCTAGTCCTCTTGTAAGTTTATTTACTGGAGATACTATTTATACCTGAACTTCCCTGTACCAATGAATGCACACAGTTGGTTGATAACCATTGTTCACCCCATTTTTGGACTCTTAAGTGTTTTACATTTATACTCTTTTCTTTTGACTACAAAAGTTTTGAGATAAACACACTTTTGAGATTTTGAAATTTTTCTTTTTCCCATTTTACCCTTCCCATTCATAAGTACTGAAATACTCACTGGGAGGTTTTATTGAAGGAATAATTAATCCAGAATCATTTTGCAGTAATGTATTCTTGTACACGTTCCATTATCAAATCTCACATTACATATGATTCGGACTATTTTGACCCCTGATTTTCTTGATGCATTTTTAACAAGGTTGATTTGGTCCTTTTGAGGATTATCAACCTGTTTTTCAACACATAAGATCTAATGACTAAAGTTTTAATTTCCCTCTTTTTACGTTAGCAAAAACACTAATGTTTTTATGAACATAGGTTTTTGTTAATCTGAGGTTCATACTTTAGCATCAAACATGATGAACCCATCACAAATTTCATAACAACAGTTGAAGTCAATTTTGAAAAGAAATGATCATACCATAATTACCAGACATGTTTTCAGATCTGAAAACTATGGGTGACTTGTGCATGACATCACTTGTTGTGTGAAATTTGTGTATCTTATGACATCTTGGTTGTTTTACAGAGTTTTTGAATAGCAATTTTGAATGTAATTACTCGTTACTCTGTTGTTCAACTGAATACAATCAACCTTAGTATCAATGAATTTTGAGCTGAACTGTTATGTCAAATTGATTGTTAGATCGAATTTGACTGTCCAAGCTCTGATACTAATTGTTAAGATCGGAGGCTCTCATGATTGTGTTTATTTGTAATAAATGAACAATTAATAAACATGATTCAATGAGTTATGCAGCGGAAATGAACACAAACTTTGTAAACACAATCAAAGAGGAAAATAGTTTTGATAAACACATGCTTTTTATCAATCGAAAGGTTACAAAGCAAATCAAAAGATTACAAAGCAAGCTTACAAACTAAACTCCCCCTCAGCCTGATACTCCATGGTTGATTGCACACAAGATGAAAGGATTGGACTAGAGGAGAAGAACTCGCTCAGTCAATCAAATGTAACAGTACAGAGTACTGCTCCATTTATAGGCAAACCAAACCACTGAGGCATCTCAGCTGACGTCACCATGAAAGAGACGTCTAACAGCCTAACAACCTGTAACCACTGTTCCTATACAAACACTGCTAATCTTAACCACTGATTCTACATAAGACATGTAATACACTAAACTACTGCTATCTTCTTCTATCAGTGCTTTCCTCAAAGTTGATCAGTCCTTGAGTGGGCAGTGCTTTGTCATCAGTAGATTGAACCAGCAGTGTTTACTTCTTCAGGGCTATATCAGCAGTTTAAAGGGTAGCAGCAGTTGTATACGGACAGTGGATAGAGAACCATCAGTTGTTATAATCACTTTCAAGGGGAAAGTCTAATGTAAACAGCTGCTTATTGTGAATCCACTGTTGTGATCCGGTTTTGGCTTTAATTATTTGTTCCTCTAGTAGGGTTCAATCCCAACAAATTGCGACAGACTTACGACCAGTCTTGTGTTGATGCGATCGCCCTGTGGGGTAGACTCACCAAGGTCTATCGATGAGGCAATTGCATTGCGTTTGCAGACTTACGAAAAGTCTTGCGGTGATGCGATTTGGTTGTTACGCCTTGCGATTGAGTGTAGTGTGTTGAAAATAACCACAATAGTATAATAGGTCTAATAACGTTCAACTTCACGTGGCACTTTCCTCACAAAACTTCGGTAGTATGATAAAGCACACCTTGCTTGACCCCTACTACTTACATCCCGTTATTTGGTGTCACATTTTGTCGAGACGCTTATGGCACCTTAGAATTCACTACGATCTCCGTGCACTGACCAAAATAATCCCGTGTGCACCCGTGATTAGTCATTCCTTGCACGTTTATCGCACCTTATTCTAAGAGTGCAGTGAGGGTAAAATACATTATCTCATGATATAGTATATAGCATGTGTGTGAATCTAGTCTAAGTACGAAACACGAGAGAGAATGCGAATCAATGTTGCGCATAGCGACAACATCAATTAGTAGGGACAGTTTCACACATGAAATTATGTCGAAAATTTCATTTCATTACAACACTATCCTACGTCTGTCTGATGTCGAAAACTTTTGTTGGAGCTGCGGTTGTTGTACTCAAGTTCTTGCTCCGGTGCGGCAGTTGCGGGTGAAGTGACCGTAGCGGTTGCAGTTATTGCAATAGCGACAGTCAGCTCCGACCTGGTGATGGTAGGTTCATAAGTAACACTGGGGATGAGCTCCAGTGTAAGCTCGTTTTGGAAACACCGGAACTGCTTGAAGAGGCTTCGGTTGCAGCAGTTCGGTTGTTGATGAGTTCGGGCTTGAAATCTTTCGTTTGCGGCTGGGTTTATCGGTGTCTTGCGAAGAGGTGTCATCGTTGGATGATTGGTCTGAGGACTCTCTTGCAGAATCTTCAGTCGAGTCGACGGAAGAACCGTCAGCAGCTTCGTCAGAAGAATCGTCGGCAGATTCGTCAGAAGAATCATCGGCAAAGTCGTCAGAAGAATCGTCGACAGGATCGTCTGAAGAATTAATGACGATTGCTTGATAAGTTTGCTTGACAGGATTCTTGGAGAAAAACCCTTCCATGAGTCGTTTGTTGTTGATTTCTGCGGCTAAGCGGTAGGCTTCTTCGGTGGTAGTAGGTCTTGCAGCTTTGACAAAATCGCCCACACATTCAGGCAAGCCACGAATGTACTTCGCGATGGCTTTTTCTGGAGTGTTGACTTAACTTGGGCAGATTATGCAGAGCTGTTTGAACCTTGCAGTGTAGCCAGCATTGTCACCTTTGACTTGCTCGATTTCCCAAAATTCGTTTTCCAACTTCTGGACTTCGTGGGGAGGGCAGTACTCTTCCTTCATGAGCTCTTTCAACTCATTCCAGGAGAGAGCATAGGCTGTGTGAATCCCACGTTTGTTGCGTTTGGCGATCCACCAGTCGAGTGCTAGCGATTGAAATACTCCAGTTGCGCAAGTGGTTTGGAAATGTTCGGGACACCCACTCTGACGAAGGGTAACTTCGATAGAATCGAACCACTAGAGTAGCTGAGAGACACCTCCTTCACCTGTGAAGACCATTGGATCACAGGCTTTGAAGTGTTTGTAGAGAAAAGTAGACTGGGGCGCTTCTGTCTTAACATCTTCCGAAGTTCGAGAGTTGCTAAGAGAGTGCACTTGAGTGACATTCTGAGGAATGACCATGGCCACTTCCCTGACCACAAGTGAAGCAATCCTCTTTTGTCCCTTCGCTTGGCTCGTCTCCTGGCTGACATTCTTGAAGCAGAGTTGTTGGAAGGCATCTAGGCAGAGAGACTTGGAGTGAGATTCGATCATAATGATTTTTAAGTTTTGCGATGCGATTTGAGTGCGTTCAAAACTTGTTGCAGGTTGTATAGTATTACGTATACACATAGGAGCGACATAGGAGACACAAGATTCCTAAGTTCTCACACAAGAGTTTCGTTTGTATATATATATATCGTGGTGACATTTACTCAGATGCGTATAGATAATGCGAGGGCGCGATGAAATGAGAGGGCGAATTGTTAGACTTTCGTTTTGTTGCGTACATTCGGTTTTCGTTTTAGATTGTGATGGTTGTGCGTGTTGTGCGTTCATAAAGCGGGGAGCGTAAATCGATAAATCGAGAAATCATTAAAGCATAAAATTCAAATCGTAAATACGTAAGCGTAAATAAGTTTAACAATCGTAAAACCAGTGGATTTGTAGGCTAGAAAATTCGATAGAATGCCCTGGGTGTTTAGGCATCGACTTACCAAAGTCATTCAACTATACCTTACGAGTTCGTGCACGCGCATTGACCTAGCAGACTATGATTCCACTATGATGCAGCTCATGGCATTCGTCCTTCTATTCATCACACGGCTTGAGTCATTTGGTATAGCCGAGTCTTTGGTGAGAGCTTTTCAAAAACCATTCGAGGAGTGGAACGAGAAATTAAGGTATGGGTTTCACCCCTGACTTAACAACTTCGCTCCTTGTTGTGGTTGTGCTCACCGAATAAATCTGGGAGTTCCACTAGATTGAAATGGAGATTTCTGTCGAGTTATGGATGTCACTCCTGACTCAACAGAAGTTTCTCATGCTAGAATAATGCGCTGAGTGAGCGACCTATCGAGAGTTCCTAGTTTTCACACCTCATCTCGACACGATCACCCGTTGATGAAATGTGAGTATCGTAAAACGTGTGTATCGTGTCAGCCTTAGGAAAGGCTATGTAGTATTAAGCTTTAGGAAAAGCTTTCCTCGTGCGAAGCGGTAGTATGCGGTGTTCACACAAAGATGTAGTTTTAGCGAGTTCGAATGAGAGCATCAAGTAGGCCCGTACAAACTTTACTGGGTTCGCACGAGTCGGGCTGTTGGTACTTAGATTATAGACTAGGTCATTTCTAAGATAACAACCCGGACTAGGTCGTGTCTTTCCTAATTCCCTATAGTTATGGCTCTGATACCAATCTGTCACACCCCAACCGATGGCGGAATCATCGGGGCGCGGCACTAGGAGATTCAGATTGCTCAAGAGAATCCATAACAACTATATTGCGATAATATTTATTACATTCGTTATCCCATACTAACAAATAATATAATCACATAAGTTATCACAGATTTCTTGTCCTCTCGAACAATACAAATCCGACAACCTAGATTTTAGTTGAGTTTCTAGACTTCCTAGCTTGATTTGAAATAGCCTGCGATCTAACCTGCAACATACGTTAAAAATAATGTCAATACAAAAGTATTGGCGAGTATACAGGTTTGATATGTAATAGCATAATAGATTAAAAGTGCTGCGAAGTTCCAACATACATAAACGGGATACACGACATATATACTCACTAAACTGATACTACCAGCTAAGTCCTCGAGCTTCGATCGCGATTGCTAAACTAGACCCCGTCGGGCGCAATAGTACTATACTAGTCATGGTGGGACGTCGCGAGTATAAGTCCTAGCACATATGTAACTAGCATCACGTATAACTATGTACATTGGTCATTCGCAAGTGATAAATAGTTTAAGCATTTGATATGATTTGATTTGATAGCAACGTATGTTACACCCAAAAGTGCAAAAGCAAAAAGGGTTCAAGTATACTCACAATGCGTATTCGGCAAGTAACACCACTTGTTTGGATTGGCGGGAAAGTGTTCGAGATTACCCTGATTACAGATCGATTGCCTGAGCGTTGGATAGCGCGTTAAATGGTAGCGAGAGAACCAAGAAGTGAGCGATCATCCGGTAGGATGCCGGCCCGTTCGGATGGGTTGCTGCCCGATCGGATGGGCTGCTGCCCGATCGGCTGGTAGCTTGTCCGATCGGCTGACAGTCTGCCCGATCGGATGGTGATCCGCCCAATTGATATTCGAATGATTTTGATGGTTTTTCGGAGGTTTTGATCGGGACGGTGTGCCTTCGTGCTGAACAACTAAAATTCCATCAAGTCCGACTTGTTCTAACGGCCGGGAACCACCCCGTTCCATCAGATCTGACCGTTCTTGACAGTTTTTCCCTTGTTTAATCCGAAATCACATGTTCTTTGATTAGGTAACATAGATTTAGGCGAGATAGTTATAAAACATGTGGAAATCACTTAGATCTGAGCTATTCATGGTTAAATGAGGTCACACTTTGAAGTTCATAAGAACTCTTGATGACATCATCTTAGAACACCTCAAATCAGTAGATTTCATGGTTAAAGGTCGAGATTTAAAAGATAGAAAGGTGTAGAATTGCGTGTAGATCATAAAAGTACAAGAATTTGAGTGAAAACTTACAAGAATCGCGAGAAATCGAGAGAAAAGGACTTCAAGGCGTGCTGGTCGAGTGAGAGCTCCACATCAGCGAAAATGATGGGAGGGTGGGGGTATTTATAGGCAAGAGAGGAGAGAAAGGAGAGTGTGGCCGTCTGTTCGACTGGCCCTTCCGATCGGCTGGCCCATCCGTTCGGCTGGCCCATCCGTTCAGCTGGCCCAGCCGTTCGGCTAGCCCCAGCCATTCGGCTAGCCCCAGCCGTTCGGCTGGCCCATCCGTCCGTATGGCCTATCCGTTCGGATGTCCTTCGGCGAGCTACGTTTTGGCGTTCCGTTTTATTCGTTAAACATCGTGATAGTTTGATTACACCTTTTTATCCATATTTTCATATATTTATTATAATTAATCACAAAAGATCGTATATACGTATCCATACTTTCAAATATTCGGTGCGATAATCGAGTTGCGTGTGGTCGCAGGTGCGCTTTCGAGTTTGCGATGTGTGGTGCCACAATGACTGACGGGGTACTACTTGCTCGTATTTCCATCATCGTCACGACGGCTGGAGGGATAGTACTCACCCGAAAGTCTTTGTTAGCGTTAATTGTTTGCGTTGTGACACATCACGGCTATCGAGGAGGGTAGAATAGGTCCTCACTCAAAGTCATCGTGAGTGTTAGTATTTGGGATGCGATGTAGCGTTAAAATATGTGAAAATATGCGATTATATTGCGAATTAGCGATGTATACGATATAGTTACATTATGATCCGAATCTCTGGTGCTCGGGGTAACGAGTGTAGCGAGTAGTAACAATGCACGAAAGTGCAGGTTGTTACAAGAAGAGAAGGTTTTGGGCTTGTCATAGAGTGTCGGGATTTCCAAGATTCTTTATTAAGTTTTATTTCTATTTATTTACAATCCTATTCGTCATGATTTATTTAAAAGATTACATAAGATAAATTACTTATTAGGGCATAACATGCCTGTTTAAAATTCCATTTATATACAAGTTCACATACCTCACGGGGGATCACTCAACATTCGGCCGAAGATGTATTTTAGTGAATCACTCGAGAACGGCATGGAACTTACTCCTACCATAGGCTTGCCAAGCAATCAATCCTCCTCCTTTTTAACTATACACCTTTGTAAATATCAAGAGGACTTTTGGGTGAAGGGTTAGGCTTGGGTTAAAGGTAGGTGGTTGGGTTAGTGGTTAGTAAAAGGGCGAATGGCGTAAAAAACGTCGGTTTTCGTAAGACTTTTTATTTTTGTAATTTTTTTTAATTTGATGAAGCTATTATTCAAACAAAGTTATTTTTGATAAACTTGTTTGTTTATTTCTTTTTGCTTCATCATCATAGTAATTTTTTTTTTTTTTTGAAGGTCATAAGAAAAACCGAGCTTGTTACTAAAACAAAGGGTTAAAAATAAAAAGGTTTTGGTGGGTAAAAGGGTGTTTGTTTTTGGGTTAAGAAATGAAAAGGTTTAGGCTCAAAGGGGTTGACTAGGGAGATTTTGGGTAGGTGGTAAAAAAGAAAAATAATGGTGTAGAAATAAAAAGGGTTAGTCCTAATGCCTCCGTCATTTACTTACTCGGGTTTAAGTTGGTAAGGACTGGGAATGTATCGTCGTGGCAAGTTCTAGAGTCGTAAGAACCAAGCGGCTATTCACACTAGAAACGAAAAATGAGCATTTAGTTTAAAGATATGTATTGTATGCTCAATAAAGGCTCAAAACTCACTTTTTGTGGGAATGGGTTTTTATGTGATCAAGTATATATAATCAAATAACTTGTCATGCCGTTTCATAATTTTCTTATGTTGGTTCTTTTTATCACGACGCTATCGGTTGTAAATTTGTAAAAATATAACCTTTTTAGAACTTGAAATTCCCAAGTTAAACCTAGACAAGTAAAAAATGAAATTTTTTTGAAAAAAAAATTGGGGTGATTAGCGGTTCCAATAGAGTTTTGTGTAAGGCTTGTAACTAGGACTTGCAAGATTCAAGGTTTTATCACCCCCCCCCCCCACACACACTTAAATTACACATTGTCCTCAATGTGTCCCAAAAATAAGTTTTTAGGTTGATTAAATGTGTAAAAATGTGTGAAAAAGCAAAAATTTATGTTACTGGGCGTCTGGACACGGCCCCGTGGTGTCCGGGCACGACCCCGTGTTCAGATCGCCAGTAACAAAATGAGTGAAAAGAAACAGAAGCCTGGGCACGGGGGCGTGTTCAGTGAGCACGCCCCGTGTCCAGTTACCTGAACTGGGCATTTTCTGCAGATGGTTGGGCACGGGGCGTGTTGGGCGAGCACAGCCCCGTGCTGAACTTGCTGTAATGAAGAAAAATTTGTCGGGTGGCCCTGTTTTTGTGCATGGGGTGCTGGTTCAAGTTCTCCTTGGTATCCGTCACCATCCCGAATGTGTTTTATTCCTGCAAATTAAAACTAAACTAGAAAATATTAATCTAAACTAAGCTAAGGATAGTTCCGCGGAATGCCTCCGTGGTGCGCCACGTTTATAAGGGTCCTTGGCTAGACCCAAAGCCTGGTCATATGTCACCCAAGTGGGATGTTTTGCATCCCATGCTACACCGTCGGAGAGCATTATCCAAACTCGAGTCAATGACCTTCATGTAGTTGACCAGGTCGTCGTCTTCTACTCTTTTTCCAACTCCAAACTTCATTTCCTCGTCCCCAATCTTCAATGTTAGTGTTCCATCATTCATGTCTACCACTGCTTGGGCCGTAGCTAGGAATGGCCTCCCTAGAATGAGTGGTACTTCGGCATCTTCCTCCATATCTAGTATGACAAAGTCGGCCAGAAAGGCAAATTCGCCGACTTTGACCAATAGATTTTCAGCGATACCTTGTGGATATTTGACGGATCTATCGGCGAGTTGTATGCTTATTTTTGTAGGGCTAGTTTTCCCTAAGCCGAGTCGGTTGAACATTGATGAAGGAATGAGGTTGATGATTGCCCCGAGATCGGCTAGTGCATTACGAATGGGGGATTCCCCAATCGAGCAAGGAATTGTGAAGCTTTCGGGGTCAAGCTTCTTTTGCGGGAGTTTGTTGAGTAGTAAGGCGGAACATTCTTCGCCTAAGTTAACTAATTGCAATGATTCAATTTTCCTTTTATGAGTGAGGAAGTCCCTCATGAATTTTGAATATTTAGGCATTTGAGTTAGGACTTCGATAAATGGAATATTAACATGCAATTGTTTTAGTAAATTTTCGAACTTTGCGAATTGCTCATTGGTCTTTTGTTGAATTAACCGACCGGGGTATGGAATTGGAGGAGTCTTAGTAGGCTCTTGAATTGGTGGAGAAGCCTTCTCTTGTTGGGGCGTGGGTGGAGTTGTGGTTTGGCTAGATTGGCTTCTTTCAGTTGGTGGTGATGGAGCCTCCTCGGGACCCACGGTACGATTTCTCAATGTGATGAGATGTACTTGTGCCTTTGGGTTGGTTTTGGTATTACTCGATAACGTGCCTTGTGGTCTCTCGGAGAAATTCTGAGCTATTTGATTTAATTGTTTTTCAATGTTGTGAATGCTAGCTTGTTGATTTCTAAAATTCGATTCCAATTGTTGAAATCGATCCGAGTTTTTCTTTTCGGTGTCGGAGATGAGGCTAGATACAGTATCTTCAAGCCTTTCTCGTCCACCTTGTTGTTGAGAGAAATTTTGTGACTCGATTCTTGGTTGTTGAACGTTTGTTCGTTGGTTTAGATTTTGTTGGTTACTACCATTGTCGGGTTCTCTCCAACCAAGGTTAGGGTGGTTACGCCATCCTTGGTTGTAGGTACCCGTTGGAGGACCCGACGGCCTAGGTCTATTATCAATGTAGTTTACCGATTCTGTTTGATCATCTACTTCTTTCATACAACTCCAATTTTCATGTGGCCCACCACACCCTTCACAAGCCATGACCGAGGTTGTCTTTTCCATTTCTAGCATTTTAATTTTTGAAGAAAGGGCCTCGATTTAAGCTTGTAAAGAAGTGCTTTCATCAACCTTATGGGCGCCCGGGGCAATAGATTTATTGCCTCGGGGAGTGTGCCACTGAAAATTGGTTTGAGAAATTTCCTCAATTTGATTATATATTTCATTAGGGCGACGATTACCTAAAAGTCCCCGGAGCTAGAGTCAAGTGTTTGTCTTGTGTGTGGCAACAACCCATTGTAGAAAGTGGATACTTGTTGCCATACCGCAAGACCGTGATGAGGACACTTTCTTAGTAGCTCCTTGAACCTTTCCCAAGTTTCATATAAGGATTCCCCGTCCTCTTGTGAATATGTATTAATTTCAGTTATTAGTTTAGCCGTTTTAGCAGGAGTGAAATACTTATATCGAAACTTTTGGGCTAGTTCATCCCAGGTGTTTACCGAACAAACTGGGAGGGTATTAAGCCAAGCCTTAGCTTGGTCTTTTAGTGAAAATGGAAACATACGAAGGCGGATGGCGTCGTATGATGCTCCATTGATCCGAAAGGTATCACATATTTCTAAGAAATTAGTAATATGTAGATGCGCGTGTGGTGTGATATATATTTAAGTATATTTTAAGCCCTTTTTACACGTTAGCCAAGTTTTAAATTTATAAAACACGATATTATACTAACACCAAACACACATACGGGCAAGTGCACCCATCGTGAGCGTAGTATAGTGTTGGTAAGATACCGAGGTCGTCCAAGGACACAAGAGCTTTTAATACCGGTTTATCCTCAACGTCTAATCAAATCAAAAAAGTTTAGAAAAAGGTTTTAAACTAGAAAAATAAAAACTAACTAAAATGCTGAAAAATAAAATAAAATAAAAACAGATAGACAAGATGAATCACTTGGATCCGACTCGTGTATAGTGTAACCTTTGATTATTTCCGCACTTTTGCACTTTTTAAGAGATTATCTTAGTTATTGTAGTAGGCCCCTCTTTTGAAGGTGATGTTACCCTCAACCCAGTAGTTTGAGTCAGCAAGGATACAATCCTAAAGGGTCGGATTATTGAAAGATAATTAATTAAGTTATTAATGCATGATGTGGTAGGCCCCTCTTTTAAATGTGACGTTACCCTCGGCTAAGTAGTCTGAGTCAGCAGGGATACAGTCCTAAGTAGCCGGGTTAAAGTTTTAATAGTAGCTTACATATGAGGGGATCAAAGAGTTTGGACCCCCGCCATCCAATACCGGTGGGTATTGAAGGAGGTCCTACTAAATTTGACCCAGGTCCTTGCAGGATCTATACACTGAACAAGGCAAGACTCTTACCAAACCGTTCCCTTAACCCCCGACCAGGTAACCAACATATCTCCATATAGACCGTGGAGATATGAATGGTGAAAATCTTTTATTTTATATAGACAGTAAAATAATGTCAAGACACCACGGACAAACGATAAGGAAGAATCACCTTCAACATAAGAAACAAGTTATTAAAGTCATTAATACATAACCAAATAAAAAGTGCGAAAAGATTAAAAATAAAAAAGTATTACACTAGACACTTGTCTTCACCAAGTGATGTAAGAGCCTTAGGCAAACATGGCCTTTGATTGTCAAGAACTCTTACGATCAATCTTGGATCCCGAGACGACTCACACACTCTATGATGGATGATGGATGATGGTGGTGGATGATGGTGTTGTGGTGGTGGTGGAGTGTGGGTGAAGTGTGAGAGAGGTGGTGTGCCAAGGGATGGTTTACAAATGAGCAAAGCACCCCTATTTATAGCCTAAACAGACGCTCGGGCACGGCCCCGTGTCCATTGGGCACGGCCCCGTGTCCATCCTCCTTCTCTTTCTTCATTAATTGCAATTTGTCTGCATTAGTTGACCAAGCCCCCGTGTCCGCTGGGCACGACCCCGTGTGCAGAAGCGTATCTGTACTATCAAGATTTCCCCAGATTCTGCGAATCTTAGAGTTGACCACGGCCCCGTGTCCGGTGGGCACGCCCCCCATGGTGGGTGATAGAAGCTTCTACAGCTTTGTCTTTTCTGCAGACACTTGGGCACGCCCCCGTGCTCACTGAGCACGGGGCGTGTTCAGCCTTCTGTTCTCTTGTTTTTGCTTGGGAAGATGCTGTCGGGGGGTCGGGCATGCCACGTTTGTTCCTTTTCTTGTATTTATATTAGATTTAGCTGCCTTTTTGCTTCTTTTGTTCAATTGAGCTCATTTAATCCTGAAATTACAAAAGGAAGACAAAAACATACTTTTTCCAACATTAGTACTAAAAAAGGGTTAGTTTTATGCCACTTTTGATGTAATTTATATGTTGCATTTTGCACACATCAAAATGCAATAAATACGTGTGACCATAAGTTAGACAATAGCCATACTTAAAATTACAAAATTTCATGTGGCTATAAATAACCATTAGCCATGCCATAGTTACTTTGTTTTTTTATTGCGTCACGGAATGATACCAAACATCATGGAAAAGAAAATTATGTGTGACCAAAGGGTTGACAATAGCCACACTTTGGTTATAAATAAAGCAACACCATAGTTACTTTGTTTTTTGTTGTGTGACGGAATGATACCAAACGTCATGGAAAAAGAAAGTTATCTGTGACCAAATGTTAGACAATAGGCACACTTATAATTGCAAAATTTAATGTGGCTATACATAACCATTAGCCACACATTCCTTACTTTGTTTTTTGTTTGTGTGATGGAATGATAACAAATGTCATGGGAAAAACAAAAATGTGTGACCAAATGTTAGACAATAGCCACACCATCATCACTTTGTTTTTATTGTGTGACGAACTGATAACAAATGTCATAGGAAAAAAAATATGTGTGATCAAAAGTTATACAATAGCCACACTTAAAATTACAAAAGTGTTCCGTGTGTCTAATAAAAGTCTTTAGCCACACTTACAACAAATTCATGTGACTATATAATAGAACCGATTACACTTATAATAAATTCATGTTGCCGTTGCTACCTTTTAGCCATATCTAATAGACAAAATCTTTGATTACAACAACAACCCCTTTTCCCACACTTTTTTTAATTGGTGTGGCTAAAATATATTTTTTAGTAAATATACGTGACTATATAATAAAAATATTCACACTTAAATTAAATTCATGTGGCTGTTGCAACCATTTAGTCACACTTATTGGAGGAATTGCTAGATTTTAACAAAAAATGTCAGTACCTTTTAGCCACATTTTTTAAGTTCTACAGCCACTAAAAAGTGTGTGTGGCAGTATGATACCTACGATGACTCGAGCTTTGGTCACACTTGACATGAAAAAAATATGTGTGACGAAAGACATATAGTCACACTTTTTTTGGTGTGGCTGCATCCCTATTTTGGCGTAGGTAATTAATAATTGTGCAATGGTTTGATGATCTCCGGCGACTTGGTTGTGGTGGTGGGTGTACGGTTTGATGAGTGGAGTTATTTCGCCCGGTGGTGTAATTGTAACCGGTAGATTGGAGCCATTTCGCCCGGAGTTATGATCGGAAGGTGAGTCTGTAACAGATTGCAGCGCCCAGAGTTACGATTGGGGTGGTCTCCGGTGGAGGTGTGGTCGTCGGTGGAAACGAAGGGGTTGGGGAGGGAAGCGGGTGGAGGGGCAAGGCACTCACTATGATGAAGAAGATGATGGGGTGTGTCACACCCCGACCACGTTAAAACAACAAACCGTGGCGGAAACGTCGGGGAGTGTTGTAACGGAATCATTGTTTCATAACACATGGATTGAAGTTTTGTTTTATTGAATTTAAATGTATTACATTACATTGAAACTAGAAACAAAACAAGAACAAATAGACTTTCATTGTTATTAAGTCACTAAGGCCTCATCCATCCCTATGTGAGCATGCACCAATATCATCATCAAACATCATCAACTATGGTACCTGAAACATATGTGAAAATACGTCAGCATAAAAATGCCGGCGAGTACATAGGTTTTATGTGAGTGTCGGATTCATGGATCGTTTACATGTTGCGATACTTTATTTAAAATACCTTGTTTAGAAAAGTGTATAGTATTGCAACACAAATAACCAACTCAAATCAAGAAGATTATAACTTTATAAAATCTCGTAGCCATGATTCTTAACCCAAAATAATTTATTTAAGAAAACCAAATTGTAAAACATCTCGTTAATAAAACTCGTATGGTTTACATCTTTTAGAAAAAGCTCGTAATATAACCTCGTTTTGATAACCTTTACCCAAGTGATTTAGATAACGCAACGATATATAATGTGTTAAAAGCACTTATATATAGGAAGTACCAGTGGCGTATCCACCATGCTTTTAACACATTACACCCGCCCCGTTACCCAATCACTTCCCTAACCCAACGGTTCAACCAGTTACAAACGGTTCACATAAATCAAACAGTTACAACGATTCACATAAACAAAACAGTTACAAACGGTTCACATAATCTAACAGTTACAAACGGTTCACATAATCTAACAGTTACAAACGGTTCACATAAATCAAATAGTTACAAACGGTTCAATCGATTCAAATAACCCACATTGTAATATAAACCATAGCATTTGTTTAAAAGACTCGAAAACATTTGACACATATGAATCACCCCAAAACGGTTTAAAACGGTAAAAGAGGGGAACTATGTACTCACTTGAGGATGCTTAGAAGTCTTGAACAACAACCAAGCAAAGCTAGAGAGATCGGGAAATCGAACGGCACCTAATATAGGTAACTATGTTAATAAACGGACCTAACTCGGAGGATCGGATAGAATGAGGTTTCGTAAACCAAATGAGTGTAAGGACTCATGTAATATGGTTTAACAAAGTCTACATTCTAAAACGAAACCTAACCTAAGTGCTTACGACCCATTACGACTCGTTGAGGTAGCTTACGCTACTTTAACTCGTCGTTCGCGCAAAGCGCGTTTGGAACGCCTAACTAGTCCTATGATAAGTATTGTATGCCTAAACATGTTTAAATATGTTGCATAATCAGTTAAGTGACAAGATTTTGAGTTACATATGCTTAAAATCCAATTATGCATAAATAGGGTATTTTGGTCATTTTCCTAAGGCATATAAACTACCTATCATATAACTAACTAAACGAAGTGACCATAAGGTATAACCTCGGAAGGTTATTCCCTATACAACTATGGTCACAAAATATGCTTGGTCGGATCCTAATGATCGACCAAACGGGTCGGGTTCGAAAGTCTAAGCGGTTGTTTAGTCCACTTATCTTACGACCCTATATAAGCACTAATCTAAAAGTGACGAGTTAAACATGTTAAAACATGTTTAATGAATTTAGAAAACAAGTTTGATATCAAAACAAAAGGTTTTGATACCCAAGAATAGTTTGGTTGCAAAATACGCATAAACGCGCATTTTGACCGAAACTATGACTCGTCACTACACCTAAACAACGTGGTAATCAGTAGGTATAGTCACTAGGGACTATAACTATCGTGATTACGCTCACGTTGCGAAGTTCAAACGAACTTCGTGTTGACCATAGACCGGTCAAAGCAGAATATCAAACACTGTTTGACTTTTACGCTTAAAAACGCATAAAAGCATGAAAGAAACTTACAAAGGGTCCAAGCTAGGAAGAACTTGATCTAAATACTCAGGTATGAAGCATAAAGCTTCAACTTAGAGCATAAAATTAGATCAAGGTGTGAGGAAAATGGAATGAGAGCTTGGGTATTTATAGATTTCGGAGAACCGTTAGGATCGTTTCTCGCATTTCGTGCTTCGATCTTGGCCCTCCACTTGGGCACATGGTTTTCAAAACCATGGGAATATTTAAAACCATCAAATTCCAGGCCATAGAGTGCAAAACCTTGGGTTAAAACCATCAAAACCTCAAAAATGGACCAAGTTCAATGTATCTGCCAGAAAATTCAAAAATAGTCCCTGCACTTGTAAAACTTAATTTTGGCATTTTTATGACCAGTTAACCCCGTTTCAAGGCTCTAAAATGAATTTCAAGTATAAGAAACTTGAAATGTGCTCAAAAATATCTCGGATGTCGGTCCGTTTGGTCGTACGGTTGCGTTGTTCGGTTAAATACGACGGAAATCGTAACGAACGCAAAAACGATCCAAATTACGCGACGAGTGGAATTTTATCATGCCAATCACTAAAATAAAATATTTTAATGATTACATAAATTTTTGGATGTCCGGGTATATTCAGAACGTAAGATATGCGTGAAAATGCAAGCTTATGCACTTTTTGACGCTTTTAGTCCCTATTGATCAATAAAGTTTATTTTTGCGCACCAAAACACCTCAAAGCCTATTTCTAAGCTATGTAAAGTATATTTAGGGCATGTTTAACTTATGATCAAGTTCCGGAACGTTAGTTACTATACAAATCGGTTTAGTTTCGCAGTTTGACGCAAATAGTCCCTGCGATCGAACAAACTTGATTTCGACACACCAAACCATCCAAAACTTATTTCTAAGTTATGTAAAGGTTATTTAAGGTATGTTAAGCCTATATCACAGTTTTTGGAGTGTTTGTTGCATTAAACTGGTTATAGTTACGCATCAGATCACGTATAACCTTCCAGAAAGGGATTTAAAGCTCGAAATCGAACATGAATTGATATGTGCACATGATACACATATTTATACAAATACCAAGTATGAAACTCAATATTTCATTGATTTGGTATTTGTTTGATGGTCGCGGAGTCACAGGGGTCACAGTCTCCCCTACTTTAGGAAATTTCATCCCGAAATTTATTCGTAGGAGCCTGTCTATGACTTTGTGTTAAATAACCATCAAAGATAAGGCATAATCCAATCATTTCCTTCAACGAACATTCTTCAGAAGCGAAAATGAACAGACGGAGTCATTTTCCTCAACGGTCATTCTTCAGAAATGGAAATGAATGAATAACCAAAAAGATATTCATTTCCCTCAACGGACATTCTTCAGAAATGAAAATGAAAATGAACGGATAATCATTTTCTTCGACGGGTATTCTTCAGAAATGGAAATGAAGGAATAATCAAACGGATATTCATTTCCTCAACGGACATTCTTCAGAAACGAAAATGAAAATGAACGGATAATCATTTTCTTCGACGGGTATTCTTCAGAAATGGAAATGAAGGAATAATCAAACGGATATTCATTTCCTCAATGAACATTCTTCAGAAAAGAAAATGAAAATGAACGGATAATCATTTTCTTCGACGGGTATTCTTCAGAAATGGAAATGAAAGAATAAACAAAAGGATATTCATTTCCTTCAACGGACATTCTTCAGAAACGAAAACGAAAATGAACGGATAATCATTTTCTTTGACGGGTATTCTTCAGAAATGGAAATGAATGAATAATCAAACGGATATTCATTTTCTCAATGGACATTTTTCAGAAATGAAAATGAAAATGAACGGATAATCATTTTCTTCGACGGGTATTCTTCAGAAATGGAAATGAAAGAATAAACAAAAGGACATTCATTTCCTTCAACGGACATTCTTCAGAAACGAAAATGAACGGACGGAGTCATTTTCGACGGGTGCTTCATTAGAAATGGAAATGAATAGAATTAACTCAAAAGGATATTCATTTCCCTCAACGGACATTCTTCAGAAACGAAAATGAACGGACGGAGTCATTTTCAACGGGTGCTTCGTCAGAAATGGAAATGAATAGAATTAACTTTAGACACATGACAAAACTTGTTGTGGTTTCTGTGCACTAAATTCCATAATTATGTATGCATCCATAATTACGTAATTTCTTGCACAGTTCTCACAGTTTGTTTTATAATGTGAAAGGGATAGAATTTGAACAAGCTTGAGAAAACTTTGATTGGGTCAACACATAAACACATAAGCACATAATTGTTTTCTTGGTTATTAATTTGACGTTGATTTGAACATGGGTATTCAAGGTATACCAGGAACCCAGTCGATGGACTTCAACGTCCTCAAGAATTTATCTGAAAAGATAGGATGATCTTCCAAAAATTCGATTTTTGATTACAAGGAATCATAACATTCGAATTAAGATACACAACAATTAAGGACTTACGGAAATACCCTTAGGTACCCTATTAAGGATTTATAGAGGCACTTTGGGTATTTTTCCAGAGTTGTAACTTGCGCCTTGCACTTCATTTCCTTGGAAGAAACGGGTACTTAGGATTTTCGTGGAAAACGCAAGAGATCATAAAATGGAAGAATTTGGGAGTAGTCTGCTCTTCAAGGAATACGATTCCTTGATTGTCGGTATTGTAGGGGATATGTTGTTTATTCATGCAACCACAAAAATACATTGCAATGTAAATAAAAGATTTATTTATAAACAACATCAACAACTGTTTCATAGACCTTGACAATAAAAGAAAATAATACATAAGGCTTGATTAATTTCTAAATAGTGTTGTCTTTCAGTCGGTCAGATGCTCATCCCTGCGCTGGATTTGCATTAGCAATCTTTGGGCAATTCCTTCGAAAATGGCCCATCTCGTCACAGTTGAAGCAAGAACCTGGTGGAAAATGAGCTTGAGCAGGATTGTTGCCAGCTTGATTTGGTGCAGCTGCAGCTGGGCAGACTCTTGCTGTATGGCCTACAAGTCCACAAGTTTGGCATTTGCGGCACTTTACATTGGCATGATGGTGAAGGCTACATTGGTTGCACAAAGGTGCAGTTCCGTTGTATGGCTTCCTAGCAGGGGGTTGAGCCGGTTGGTTGGGGACAGCTTGATCATTGTGGGCAACCACGGCGAAGTTATGAGAATCCTTTCGCTTCTTTGACTTCTTGGAGGATTCAGTCTGTTCATCCTTTGGTTTCGATTCCTCGATCGGTTTCTTATCACCCTTTCGGAAAAGTTTACCTTTCCTGATCTGGGATTCAGTCAAGGTAGCGGATAGCTCAATGGCCTGCCTAACTGTAGTGGGGTTGCTACCAGTAACAATGTCTTGTACTGAGTTAGGGAGGCCATCAATGTACTTTTCGATTGCCTTATCCATGGGCGTAACCATGTTTTGGCATAACAGACTTAACTCCTCATAACGGTCCGTGTAGGCTCGATGCTCACCGTTATCTTGCTTAAGATCGTCGAATTCCCTTTCCAATGCCCTAATCTCATGATGAGGACAGAATTCCTTCATCATTAGAGCTCGAAGCTCTTCCAATGTTTGAGCCAGTGCTACCTCAGCACCCCTATCCCTCATCACACCATTCCACCATGTTAAAGCTCGTTTCTCAAAGACACTAGATGAGAATTCAACCTTTCACTCAATTGGACACTGAACATGTCTGAAGGTGCTCTCTAGACTCTCGAACCATTGCAGAAGTGCAGTTACTCCTTGGGACCTAGAAAACTTCGATGGCTTGGCAGAGTTGAATGTCTTGAAGTTACATGGAGCATTATTGTTGTTGAGGGCTTAGTTACATTGAACAATGATGTTTGGGATTGCAGCAGCCATTTGCTGCGTAATGATAGCTGCCAGTTCTTCATTAGGTACCTGATTGTCGTGTTGTGGAGGCATTCTAAAAGAGGAAGCATGAGAGAAAACAAGTGAAACGGCATTGGGTAAGAATAGGATGTTACAATTACCGACCAAAAAGGCATGGATGATGGTCATTTGTTTGAACCACGAAACAAACAAACGACACGCAAAGGCTGAATCAAAGTAATTAGGTCCTCATAATGTATCGCGAAGACATGCTTTAGCCTATAAGTGGACACTCACCCCAAGAGTTCCCAGGTAAGAGTGACTAGTCCGATTATGTGGATTTGTACGAACACTCTAGCCTTAGACAGAAAACTCAGAGTACATGCATCCACTCTTCCAGATTGCACGTGTTCACACTATAAGGCCCAAACCTTGACGAGATTTTGAAAACTTTGAAGGTTTAAAACCTTATAATAAATCATCCGAGAACAAATGATTAGTTTTCAAAGCAGATTCGAAATTTGTGTTATTGTTGTGGTTGTCACCTAAGGATAAGTGACGGTATTGTTTTAAGATCTAAACGTAAGTAAACTCGCGTTAGGGTCCTAGGAAGGTTATAGACTAGGTCAAAGCATTACTAATAACCTAATTCCCTATAACCATGACCTCTGATACCAACTTTTCTGTCACACCCCGACCACGTTAAAACAACAAACCGTGGCGGAAACGTCGGGGAGTGTTGTAACAGAATCATTGTTTCATAACACATAGATTGAAGTTTTGTTTTATTGAATTTAAATGTATTACATTACATTGAAACTAGAAACAAAACAAGAACAAATAGACTTTCATTGTTATTAAGTCACTAAGGCCTCATCCATCCCTATGTGAGCATGCACCAATATCATCATCAAACATCATCAACTATGGTACCTGAAACATATGTGAAAATACGTCAGCATAAAAATGCCGGCGAATACATAGGTTTTATGTGAGTGTCGGATTCATGGCTCGTTTACATGTTGTGATACTTTATTTAAAATACCTTGTTTTGAAAAGTGTATAGTATTGCAACACAAATAACCAACTCAAATCAAGAAGATTATAACTTTATAAAATCTCGTAGCCATGATTCTTAACCCAAAATAATTTATTTAAGAAAACCAAATTGTAAAACATCTCGTTAATAAAACTCATATGGTTTACATCTTTTAGAAAAAGCTCGTAATATAACCTCGTTTTGATAACCTTTACCCAAGTGATCTAGATAACGCAACGATATATAATGTGTTAAAAGCACTTATATATAGGAAGTACCAGTGGCGTATCCACCATGCTTTTAACACATTACACCCGCCCCATTACCTAATCACTTCCCTAACCCAACGGTTCAAACAGTTACAAACGATTCGCATAAATCAAACAGTTACAACGGTTCACATAAACCAAACAGTTACAATGGTTCACATAATCTAACAGTTACAAACGGTTCACATAATCTAACAGTTACAAACGGTTCACATAAATCAAACAGTTACAAACGGTTCAATCGATTCAAATAATCCACATTGTAATATAAACCATAGCATTTGTTTAAAAGACTCGAAAACTTTTGACACATATGAATCACCCCAAAACGGTTTAAAAGGGTAAAAGAGGGGAACTATGTACTCACTTGAGGATGCTTAGAAGTCTTGAACAACAACCAAGCAAAGCTAGAGAGATCGGAAAATCAAACGGCACCTAATATAGGTAACTATGTTAATAAACAGACCTAACTCGGAGGATCGGATAGAATGAGGTTTCGTAAACCAAATGAGTGTAAGGACTCATGTAAAATGGTTTAACAAAGTCTACATTCTAAAACGAAACCTAACCTAAGTGCTTACGACCCATTACGACTCGTTGAGGTAGCTTACGCTACTTTAACGCGTCGTTCGCGCAAAGCGCGTTTGGAACGCCTAACTAGTCCTATGATAAGTATTATATGCCTAAACATGTTTAAATATGTTGCATAATCAGTTAAGTGACAAAAGTTTGAGTTACATATGCTTAAAATCCAATTATGCATAAAAGGGTATTTTGGTCATTTTCATAAGGCATATAAACTACCTATCATATAACTAACTAAACGAAGTGACCATAAGGTATAACCTCGGAAGGTTATTCCCTATATAACTATGGTCACAAAATATGCTTGGTCAGATCCTAATGATCGACCAAACGGGTCGGGTTCGAAAGTCTAAGCGGTTGTTTAGACCGCTTATCTTACGACCCTATATAAGCACTAATCTAAAAGTGACGAGTTAAACATTTTAAAACATGTTTAACGAAGTTAGAAAACAATTTTGATATCAAAACAAAAGGTTTTGATACCCAAGAATAGTTTGGTTGCAAAATACGCATAAACACGCATTTTGACCGAAACTATGACTCGTCACTACACCTAAACAACGTGGTAATCAGTAGGTATAGTCACTAGGGACTATAACTATCGTGATTAAGCTCACGTTGCGAAGTTCAAACGAACTTCGTGTTGACCATAGACCGGTCAAAGCAAAAAGTCAAACACTGTTTGACTTTTACGCTTAAAAACGCATAAAAGCATGAAAGAAACTTACAAAGGGTCCAAGCTAGGAAGAAATTGATCTAAATACTCAGGTATGAAGCATAAAGCTTCAACTTAGAGCATAAAATTAGATCAAGGTGTGAGGAAAATAGAATGAGAGCTTGGGTATTTATAGATTTTGGAGAACCGTTAGGATCGTTTCTCGCATTTCGTGCTTCGATCTTGGCCCTCCACTTGGGCACATGGTTTTCAAAACCATGGGAATATTTAAAACCATCAAATTCCAGGCCATAGAGTGCAAAACCTTTGGTTAAAACCATCAAAACCTCAAAAATGGACCAAGTTCAATGTATCTGCCAGAAAATTCAAAAATGGTCCCTTCACTTGTAAAACTTGATTTTTGGCACTTTTAAGACCCGTTAACCCCATTTCAAGGCTCTAAAATGAAATTAAAGTATAGGGAACTTGAAATGTGCTCAAAAATATCTCGGATGTCGGTTCGTTTGGTCGTACGGTTGCGTTGTTCGGTTAATTACGACGGAAATCGTAACGAACGCAAAAACGATCCAAATTACGCGACAAGTGGAATTTTATCATGCCAATCACTAAAATAAAATATTTTAATAATTAAATAAATTTTTTGATGTCCGGATATATTCAGAAAGTAAGATATGCGCGAAAATGCAAGCTTATGCACTTTTTGACGCTTTTAGTCCCTATTCAATAAAGTTTATTTTTGCGCACCAAAACACCTCAAAGACTATTTCTAAGCTATGTAAAGTATATTTAGGGCATGTTTAACTTATGATCAAGTTCCGGAACGTTAGTTACTATACAAATCGGTATAGTTTCGCAGTTTGACGCAAATAGTCCCTGCGATCGAACAAACTTGATTTCGACACACCAAACCATCCAAAAGTTATTTCTAAGTTATGTAAAGGTTATTTAAGGTATGTTAAGCCTATATCACGGTTTCCGGAGTGTTTGTTGCATTAAACTAGTTATATTTACGCATCAGATCGCGTATAACCTTCTAGAAAGCGATTTAAAGCTCGAAATCGAACATGAATTAATATGTGCGCATGATACACATATTTATACAAATCCCAAGTATGAAACTCAATATTTCATTGATTTGGTATTTGTTTGATGGTCGCAGAGGCACAGGTGTCACAGGGTGGGCCCCTTGTTTTATTTTTTTACTTTTTTTAAATTGCATCATTTTTAAACTCAGGGGGAATCTTGTCATTTCATAAACACTTAACTAAGAAATTTAACTTAGGTTAGTGATAAGGATCACCCAAGTGCAAAAGTTACAACCATCGGGATCAAGTATGGAATTATTAAATCACTAGGACCAAGTCTGCAATATTTGCAAACGACAGGGACCAACCAAGCATTTAACTCTAAATATAATTTCGTATATTAAAATAATTCGACCTCAGCATCTTATGCTCCATTTTTTTCTTGGCACATTAAAAAAAGGACATGGCTCGATTTGAATGTTAAGTTATCTAATTGAGAGAAAAACGATACGAGTGACCTAATTAGAACACTTTTGAAACTTGGTTACTATTCTGTGACATTTTCCCATTAATGTACCAAAATATGATTTTAATTTAGGGTGTAAAATGTATACTTATTCATAATTTAGAATGCATAGTTATCTAGAGACTCAAGGTTTTGTAATCTATGTATAGCCTTGAGCATATATCTGGAGCGTTTGAGACTAAGCTTACGTCGAACGTAGACACGCTCAACTTTATACCGACACATACATAAAAGTATGCATGTAAAAATATTTTTTTAAGTAAAAGAACAACAGGGGTAAACAAAAGAAATCAACGAACAACCGTCATTGAAGGAAAAATAAATTAGTAAAAAGTTTAATAAGTTAAAAATGTGTATTATATATGGTCACATCCAACCCTCTATTTTCACCCTATATTACACTAAAAATCACTATTTTTTTTCTCTCTCTTTTTCAATTAAATAATACATTTATCATTAGATTCATTACATGTTCTCTTTCTTCCACTCACAATCATTTTTAAAATATATTAAAAAATTATAAAGGGTGAATAGTAACATTTTCCCTCTTATTTACTCACAATCACTTACAACCACTTTTCATAAAATAAAAACCTTCTCACATAATTTGGGAGGTTGAATGTAAATGCTCTAAAACTTGTAAAATAAAGGAGGGGCTAAAAAGTCAATTGCGAGAGTGAAGGGATGGTAAGAATGGAGAGGGGACTAAAATTGACAACTCCAAAAGTGGAGGGGCCAACCAAAGTAGGTGGGAAACCCCACTGTAAAGTCGTCGAAGTAATTTAAACATTAACGTGGTGAGACATTGATGAAAAAAAAGTATAATAATGTGTCGCACGTTACGGTGTAAAGTCGTAAAAGTAATTTAAATAAAATGAGGTGTCAAGTTATTAAGGAGAACAGGTTGGCGTTAAAGTGGATAATTATAAAGGTAAGACTTATCATTTGTTTAGACTATGGTGTGTGTGGGGGGTGGGGAGGGCTTGGATTGGGGGCATTGCTCGACACGTGCCAGTTGTGAGCTCCATCAGTCCACACCCAAAAAAGTGGGGTGTGGAAGGGGCGTGGCCAGGCAGCGTTGGGGTGCCATGTGGCACCAAATTTTTTTTTTTTATATTAATCGTAGAATTTAATAAAGTAATTTTAAAAACACATTTTATTTATATTAAATAACTACAATAAAAAATACATTACATCACCAAAAAAAATCAATCATCTTCATCATCATCTTCAATTGAGTCGAATCTAGGAAGTGTCGAAACATGTTCTACCAAATCAGCTCGAATGTTTGAAGACTCGATTAGATTTTGGTTTTGCGTTCTTTCTTCGCCACTAATGTCTTCGTTATTTGATTCGGTCTCCTCGCCATAATATTCAATTATTGCACGCCTTTGATCCTCTAAAATCATGTTGTATAGAATGATGCATGCGTACATCAGGTTTCTTATTTGACCTTTTTCATACAATCGACAAGGCATTCTCAAAATGCCCCACCTTTTCTGCAAAACACCAAATGCTCGTTCGACGTCTTTGCGTGCCGCCATCTAAACTTTGTTAAACTTTATGCTTTTAGGATCTAGGGTTCCATCTCTTGAAAATGATTTCACAAAAACAACCCACACAGGGTAAATTCTATCAACAAGATAGTACCCATACTTGTATTCAACCTCATTTACAAAAAAATGTTCCTTTTGGTCCAACGTCATTTATTAGATCATTGAAAAGGGGCGAGTGATGTATAATGTTTATATCGTTATGTGAACCGGGCATACCAAAGAATGCATGCCAGATCCAAAGATCTTGTGATGCAACAGCTTCAAGCATCATAGCCGACATTCCATGATATCCACTTGTGTGAGAGCCTTGCCATGCAGTTGGACAAAGTTCCCACTCCTATTTCATACAACCTAAACTACCTATCATCCCGGGGAGACCATGATATTCAGCGTGATGTTTCAAAATTTTTTAAATATCACTAAACGTCGGTTTTCTCAAGTATCTTTCCATATATAGTTCAATGATATACGCACAAAAATTGTGAAGACTTTCCCTAGCCACTCGTGCCGACATTTTAAACAGTCGTCCATTATGTCGGAACTATTGCCGTAAACGAATTGTCTTAGGGCGGCCGTAACCTTTTGTCACGTGGTAAATCCTAAATTACCACGCTCATCGGGTCTTTGTCAGAAAAAAAACATAATTATCCTCTAAATCCTTTGATGTTCTTATAAAGAAAATTTTACTCATACGAACACTACGCCTAAACATGCTTTTATCATACGTTGGTTCGGGTGAGAAATAATCGCTTACCAACAAATCGTTTGCGGTTTCGCATTCACAAACAATATACTTTCTCTGTTTGGATTGGGGTTGGGAAGTCTCTTCATCTGAATCTTCAACAATAGCTTTTACGACCATCGCCACTTTTGATAATGATATTTCCGCCCCGTCGTCGGATGAGGATGACAAAACAAATCTGTCATACGAATCGTTTGAACTTGAAAAATCCATTGTATATATTTTTTTGGAGGTTAGTAGTGGTTTTTGAATTTTTGGATGGAAAAAATGAGTAAGAATTGTTTGATTTATATAGAATATAAGTAAAAGATTTTTTTTAAATAGCCAATGGCAAACGGCTAGTGCAACGGTCCTATCTCAACAGCCAATCCAAGCTATACTATTACACCGATAATTCTAAAATATTCACTCTTACCAAGAATTGAACTTAAGACCCTTTCTTAAAGAAGCATATGTCTCTACAAAGTGGTTGGCTAAGCACACATTGACTTCAAATAGTTTAATATGATACCACTAGTTACTACAATCTTCTTTAACTATTAGAGTTATTGGTTCCCACTGGATACTTTTATATATATTGTTCCCACTCTCCCGTAAATAAAAGCCAATCACGTGGAGTCGATGCAACAAGGTGTTCCAAACAAAAATCAATTGTTTTCGAAACTTAGGCCAATAGAATTAATCGTAAATTCAATCGTTTTGCTACTACTCGACTACACATCAGAATTCGAAGACGATAAACAAGAAGCTAGAGAAAAAGAAAGTGTGTTAGAGACCGATTTGAAATGGTAAATCTCTAAAACGTTAAGACCAATTAGAGATGGCAAGTGTCCCAAAAAATAAGATAAAGAACAAGATATCTTTTGCAACAATTTTCTCTGATAACTTTAAATGATTTGCAAAGTACATAAACACTAAAAGAAAATAGCCATGACTAGATCATGGGTACTAACCGTTGACAAAATATGGAAACATGGGTTATATACAGTTTATATATTAGATCATATTTGAGGGTTGTATGTGTAACCATTATAAATATATACACATTATGTATTTATGATTTACAATAATACACAATACACAATTCTAATTTACCAAGTTTATCTTGGTATTAGAGAAGTTTATATACACTTTATATATTAGATCATATTAGAGGGTTCTATGTGTAACCATTACATTTACATTTATTATATTGCAATTAGCAAGTTTTGTTATCACTAAATAGTTTTGATTGGTGCATATGTTCAAAGTTTATAGGTACATGTTCTAACTTTTTTGTTTTTTACTTTTTCAAGTTTCAAACTTACCCCTTGCTAATATACGCCTTAACCCGATAGTTTTATTTTTTCACATAACTTTCATTCGTTAGTTTTTTTACAAAAACTAAGTACGCAGCATTGTTTTTGAAAACGGATCGAGTTGGTACACATCGAAAAACATTAGTATCGGAACTGGTACTATTAGAACCAATACTGGTATTCGTTTACTATGGTTTTCAATCGATGTAAAACATGTGTCCACATCCTTTGGGACTTATGGCGACTTTATTTCTTAAGTTTTCTCTTTCGCGCTATATCGAGTGATCGGTACCGTAATGAGATGAACCAATATCGACTGGATTCCCACCATTAACATTATTTTTACCACTGTGTCTACGTTTCCATTTATAATTTATTAAAAACCGGGTCGACTCACCGCAAAGCGCGGGTGTAACCGACTAGTTATTACACAATTCTCATTTACGAAGTTTAGTCTATCTGAAAGAGAGACAATGGAAAAAAAAAAGACATTTTTAATCAAGTACAATCCTTAAGATCAAAACAATACATTTTTAATCACCAACGTTGCAGGAACGTTCAACTATGGCAACAGCCAATAATTCTTTTATCTGCTATGATTTACACTGATTGTGCTTCTGCATATTTACATATATATTCGACTGGGCTCAAAAGACAATAAAACAAGAGTTTAAGATTGCTATGAATAAACATGCATCATTTACATATAATTCGCACATGTATCCTATGCATTTTACTTACACATGACAGCAAAACAATCAAGTGTGGCCGTGATGGAAGATCACTCTTTACTGTTTGAAGATTTGTCTTTCTTTTGACCACCACCAAGAATACGCGATATTTGCAGACCTCTGCTGAAGGCTTGGTTGAACAACATACGCGTTTGGAATTCTGAAACAAATGGGAACCAAGCAAGAAATGCAACCGGGGTGAACAGAAGCAAGCCCATGATTATTTCATAGTATTGTGCTAAGCTTCTGATTGATGACCACATTCCAGAATGTCTCAGGACTGGCTTCAAAGCTTGTGCAATCTGATAAACATAAACAACACTAATTAACATCTACTAACAGACACAAATATCGGCTTATTGTTGATGACTCACCAGAAGTAGTCCCCAGCCGGTAGGCAGGAATGCGAGCATGCATATAATTATATCCTTCAGTGTCATATGAGGTAGTGCAATCAAGATAATTAGAGTTGAGGCAAATGCGACCACAATAAAACCGTTGATCAATCTAAATAGAAGCTGATAATCAGCACTAAGTGTTTTTCTCCAATATGACATGGTCTGGAATCAAATAGAATAACTCAAATGAATTAGATATAACAAGGGATAAAATCATGAAATAATAACCAAGTTTCAATATTGTTCCAATAAAGTCACTCGTACCTTTTTCTAATTTAAATAACTAACTACTCAGGTTTCATTATTGTTCCATTGTTACGAAATTACTTAAATGGTATATATAACTTGGAGTGAATTGCAAATCTTATCCAATTTCAGCGGTATCCTTTATCTTTAATTTGTAGAGTTTTGTCCTTGTTGTTTCAAAATCTTGCATGATATGTCCTTTGACCCTAACTCAGTTAATTTTTTCTAGTTGACTTATAGATGGAACAATCATGAAACCTACTATAAAGTTAAACATGAAACACATAATCACTAAAAAGTAACCAAGATTCATATACGAACATTTATGTCACTTTCTTTTAAATTTGGATAAAATGTCATTTTCGTCCTTAAGGTTTGGCCAGTTTTGCAACTTTCGTCCAAAGGTTTGTTTTTCCGCATCTGGATCCAAAAGGTTTGAAATCTTGCCATTGTCATCCGCCTTCTTAACTCCATCCATTTTTCTCCGTTAAGTTAGGGGTATTTTTGTCTTTTTTGTTAACTTAAAGGACAATTCGGTCTTTTGAATACTTGTACATTATGCTAAATGCCATAAAGTGAAAAAAACTGAATTGCCCTTTAAGTTAACAAAAAAGACAGAAATACCCCTGAACTAACGAAGAAAGATGGATGGAGTTAACGAGCTCGATGAAAATGGCAAGATTTCAAACCTTTTGGATCCAGATGCGGGAAAAAAAAAACTTTGGAAGAAAGTTGCAAAACTGGCCAAACCTCAGGGACGAAAATGGCATTTTACTCTTTAAATTTTTTGTTAACAATTATATGAAATTCTCACAACAATGGAACAATATTGAAACTTGAGTGATTTTTGAAGTTAGAAAAAGTGTGAATGGCTTTTAGTGGGGTCTAAATGTAACATACCTTCATTACAACAAGTGCTCCAATGATCACAAGCCATGAAATTCCATAAACCTGCAACCAAAAGGCAAATATTACGACACTTGAGGTGAGATCATTGCTATTAAAAGTCAACGACACTTTGTATATGTACCAGAAAACTTTTGCTCTCGGTTAAGCTAAGGTGATACACAAGCCCAAACTGATATATAAAGAACCGAAGCGCCAAAACAATTTCCGTGATCCTACCGCGTACCCCAGAAGATAAAAGATGCTCTTGTTCTTTTTCCCACCATGATTCCCAACTTTTATCAACCGAAACACCGATTCCACCACGGTTGCTTATCCACTTACTCCAATCTGTCCAATCATCAACAATCTTTTGCCACTCAAATCCAGAGGGATTAAAAAGAAAGGGAGCAAAAAGCCATGATCCCACCATAAACCACATTGACACTGTAATCAATATGTATGCGATTGAACCTCTATAAGATTGACCGAAAACTTCATAGACAACAAGTAATATCAAAAGCTCGAGGCCCTTGACAAAGTGGCTTCGAGAGTAGAGTCTGTAATTTTCGGCAAACTTGGCGTGAAACACGACAAATCCACGGCCTGTAGGTCGATACTGTGCACCACCGTGAAGTAAAGTTCGTCCGTAATAATGGGTTTTTGTTCCAAGTGAAAAGGTGAAAAATACAGAAGCTAATTGCAGTTGCATGAGAACAAAATCGGTAAAAGCTTTATGAAAGCCTCTTTCAAGACCGATTTCCATCATCATTGGTAGTGCCATCAGAAAGCCGATTTGGAAAAAAGACTGAGAAGCAAGAGCTACTTGAAGGGCTTTATCGTTAATAACTGCCCTGTTTGTCGTTAGTTCTCTCTCCAGTCCACTGAGAACAAGATAAAGGCGGCCGTAGAGAAAGACATATACGATAAGCACAGTGAGCTGTCAAAAAAGAAAAGGTTTGGTCAAGTTATTGAAGACTGAAACTTAGAAAAACATGTTTTCACGTCTTACAAGTGTATTGAAATAGAATCCAACAGTTGTGAAATAGCAAGAGAGCATGCGAAAGAAATCAAAACGGTGTCCAAGCCTATATATGTCACGGCTCATTGTTTGTTCCCCGTTTCCGTTGGCTATTTTTGCCTCGAATAATGAGATTTGGTTGAGACCAACATCTCTCCCTTTACCAACTTGTATGTATTCATGATGAGTAACATTTCCTCCACGTAATGTAGAATTGAAACCTGAGAAAAGAAAAAGAAAATGTAAACAGAAGACAACAAGAAACAGTGAGATAACACACACACACACATATATATATATAGAGAGAGAGTTGATAGCAAAGACTTGCCTGCAAATATATCCTCACTTAGGTTAACAATTCTAGAAGCCTTGCTCACACCTCCTCTGGTCAAGTGAAACAGTCTTTCAAACACATCTGGATGCCCGTAATGAAATCTCACTCTGAATGAGAACAAGATAATGAATGAGCTCAGAGATAACAAAATAAAAAATAATAATAATTTGCCAATATGTTGTGAGAAGATACACTTCATGTAGTTGTCTCCGATAAATATGATGTTTCTTTTTAAATAGCCATAGTTATAAAAACTGTTACCTAAATAATACTATTATCTTTTTTTTCTTTGTTGATGGCAGAAAAATATGTTGAAGTAGTGTTGAACACCATTGTAATCTTGATTTTAAAAAGTGTGCTCGCTTATGCAACCTGAGGCGCAGACTGTACAGAAAGCGCAACTGAGGTATGCTTTTTTGATGGAAAAATCGAGTCTAAGGAGCGCGCCTTATGTACATGCCATATTTTTTGTGCAGCAGATTGTGGCACATCATGCTTTTCAGGTCATACTTGTATGTAATTTCAATATTAAATCATATATAGAGCTTATTTGTCAAAATATTGGGTAAATGATCCTAGAAACCCATAGATTATATAATCGCATTGAGCCACCCGTACGAAAAGCCCGCTAACCATATGATATAAAGAGTGCTCACGTGGGAGTTGCTTGAGGAACAGCCAAAGAACATTGTAAAAAGGAAGTTTAACTGGGATTTTCCCATTTTCAGTATTGGTGAATATTTCAGATTTTCCATGATTGATTGATTGAGAAAATCCTTTTACAAGAAGAATCCTAAAAAATCAAATTATTTTCTTGAACTTTCAAGAACTTAATGAACCATGTATCATATGGTTAGCGTATTGCTAAACTTGGCTCTAATACCAAGACAAACCAGGGAATGTATTGTATATTGATTGTATATAGAGTAGGGTTACATAGGGTTTTCTATATAGAGAACAATATCACACATTGATACCCTATAGTCTAATACTATTTAACATGTGACAGAACCATATAATAACATGAGTATGTACAATATGACAATATCGAAAAACTTACTTTAACGGGTTGGCCAACAGTCTTTGCCCAATAGTTACAAAACTTGTCTCTTGATTTGACATGAACCATGCAAGAGAAGAAACACTGAAAGCAGAAATCGTATAATGAAAGATTATAAACCACAAAGAGGAGTAATACACACACATGTCATGCAAGAAGACCTTACATCATGTCATCATGAATAGAAATTAGGTTTCATTTGATGAAATTGAATGGCTAACAGATTTTTGAAATTATTTTGATTGCAGTCCATTTTCTATACTTGGTTCTTATTATTAAAGGGTAATTTAGACATTTGTACAATCTTCAAACATTCTTGGTGTACCTGCCAGTGAATATATGCTCCCTAAGCCCAAGAATGGTTGGGGTCCGCACGCCATGCGTGACAAGAAACTCTTGAAGCAGGTTCCTCATTTTAAATGCTTCTTCCATGTAGTTATCCTGTTGATCAGACAATAAACATGCTAAATCACTGGGTAATTAGCAAAAAATTAAGGTATACAAAACAAAAATACCTGGTTCATATCTATTGTTTGCAGGCCCTCGCCACGTGTAAAAATTATTGCATGGTTTTGGTTTTCTGGCTTTCCCTCACCCAATATGGCACGCCCAGGAAGTTTTATACGATATATAACCTGAACAACGAAATTGCATAACTATTAACATAGTTTTCTACAAGAAGTTTCGAATTGATTAATATAAAATACTACCTTTGTTAAATATTTGTTTACAACTTTACAGAACGATTCATGATGAAATTTATAACAGTTATTTCACCTTTTGAAAATGGTAAGTTTATTCTTCTATGGCAAGAATAACAACCAGATACTATGTTTATCAATATTACTACAGTAGTTATATTAGCAATAATAGTTTTTAATTATATTACATTATTACTTATATAATATAATACTATAAACAGGTAAAAAGATGCCCAAAGTATATGTGTGTGTGTGTGTTAATGCATAAAGCTTCCTAATCATGATAAAAACCTAGATTACTATAAACAATCATATTTGATACATTAACTACTCATAAAAAAAGATATAACAAAGAAAAAAAAACTAGATAGGGTGGATGACCTGCACCAAATTAATCACCCGTTTTGACCCATGACCCAAATGAATCTTTGAATATGGACTGATTGAGTTTCTATAATATAACTGAAAGTTGTACCTGATCTTGGTTTTGAACTAGATCAGAAGAGTCACCGGACTTTGGTACAGCTTTCACAAGAACTGAATAATGAGAAACCTTGTCAACCACTTTTTTCAGTTTTTCATCACTAGTTTCTTCAACCTCATCAATATAGGCAACACGAAGAGAAGGGTACCTGCTCATGAATGAAATGAAGACAGTTTACCAAATACAATAACTAAATGTGGCAATTTCGGCCCATTTACTTATAAATGGGCCAATTTGTGCAGTGTTTTGTCTCAAACGAGTAAAACGGTCCAACTACAATTTAGCTAAAAGGGTTGAATGGATCAAACATGTGGAAAGTCGTCCAAAGTGTATTTCAAACACATTAAACCTCCTAAAATGTTTTAATCAAAGATCAGATTATGATTAAAATAATATTCTTTTTCTAATTATGGCTATAAATATTTCATAGGACAAAAAGGTGTTTGTGGGTCGTTGATCTTCCTATTCTAACAAAAACAAGCTTTTCACATAAAACCATAAACTTAAAATTACAAGTCATATGTTATTAGACAACAACATAATAGTCTTATATTATTATATGGGTCTAAGTTTAGTCTATATATCTCCCTTGTAATACTTTTCATTAAACACAATACAATTACAATTATACCAAGTTTAACTTACGTTGTCATGAGCCTTAAAATATCATGGGCACGTGAATCTGCTGCTCGTTTTTGGATGCCATATTGTTGGCAAGATACAACATATGAAAACTTCATATCCACTACTGCTTGACACTGTGTCATTAACGATCGTTCGTTGCTTAAATATTCTTCAGTATTAGATGAAGCAGCCTTATAACCTTTCATCAACTCTGCAACAAGGATAACGCTTATATAAAATGCTAATATTAGACATCACGAAAAAAACTAGAAGGGTGAGATTTAGGCATACCATCATCTTTTGCCATGTCAAGGAAAGCTTGAAGTTCCAATGCTTGGCGATAATACATCATACCGCGCACTAAATTATGATCCAAGTAGAGTGAAATTACAAATAATATATAATCATTTAGCAAAATGAAAATAAGCTAATACGACGATCTTGACTACAAACTAACCACGTACCGGTTTTAGTTAGTGTTTGACCTCTGTATGATGCCCAATGTCGAAGATGATCTGCCATATCTGGATGATCTTTCAGTTCATCTTCATTTTTGTAGCCCACTCGTTCAAGGAAATTTTCCCATTCGTCTATATAATATATATTACATATTTAAATAATGATCAATATCATAACACATAATAATGATTAAAAAAGGAAAAGGCTACGAAAAAAAAACTGACCTGGGAAAATTTTTTGCAAGTAAAAGAGGATGGAAACCCCATCTTCATTTGGCTTTTCCAAGGCATCCATAGAGAAAAGAACATCCTCATTGAAGTAAGGTGTAAGAACCCTTAGATAAGTGTCACAAAAAAGTATGCCAGACATCAAAATGGGTATTTTAATGATGTTATATATTACAAAAAGGTCACATATGCAATCATTTACACACAAAAAAAAACACCCTGCGCTAGTTACTGCTATTTTGTATAACATATTGTATTTAATAATTTAATTAACTTGGGTTCCATTCACTTGTATCATTTCTCTTTCTTCTCAGTTTTGCGGTTCCCATCGGGACAAAGGCCAATTAGTAATCGGGACAAAGGCCGATTAGTGCATGTAACCCCTTGTCTTTCGGCTATCAACCCCACCACATGATGCATGATTAACCGTCCGCCGCTTTTAACATTATTTTCACATATTAGTAAAATAATGTTAAAATTAGTGCAATTCCTGATTTTACTTGATTATGTTTTGATAGTAAAAACGCGTAAATCGAGGAGTTTATTTAGCTATCAAATTTTCTCAATCAATTGAGTGCTTAAAGATACAGTAAATCAGCAAGATTAAAAATCATGCAATCACCATCCTAATTTGCAGTTTTGCACATTAATCCTTTTAGTTATATTAAATTACTTGGTTACAAATATTCCTACAGGCTGAAAATGCATAAAAAAGATGCAAACTTACGAGAAAGATATCATGTTTCGAACTTTGGGTGCTGCAGGCATGTCCATAAACAGTGAATTTGAGAAGAAAGAAATACGCCTTCTGGCTTCTATGTTTGATGGCACATCCATAGCAGATTCTTTTTCAGTCAGCAAAAGATGTAGCCTTGTTATCTGGAGTAAATGACGATCATGATTTAAATATTCGGATGCTTGAAAAAAGAAATCGTTGACCAACTTTGACATACACGGTTTATATTTCTTTTTTTAACAGGGAGTGAGGCAGTTTTGTTATTTATTAATTATGGAAGAACATAATAATAAAGTAAAGATTGGGAATTAAAAAACCATGAACTTACTTTCTCTTTCCATGCTTCTGCGTTTCGTGTAACTGGAAAATTAAGAGCTGCAAAGAATTTCTGATAGTGTTTATCTTGTGGTCCTTCGTCATTTCCATAAGCACCACCATGAGTTGATTCCATCAAACTGTATGTGGGACAGAAAGATTTCCATTAAAGAATGTTAATTAACTAAAGAGATCAATGATACTACGTCACTATACCTAGAAATTGGCTCGTTTACTATTATGTCTCTCGTCACCACCTCCAACATGTTAAGCAACACAATTACAACTTCATCCTTGTCATCTTTATCATTTTTTATCTGTAGAAAACAAAAGTTACTTTGGGAAGTTATAAAGGTCGGATTACTTGCTTTAAAATGGTTTGAAAGAGAGTAATATGTTACCAAGTACTCAATAAGTTTAACAAACTGAACAGTGAGGCTAGGCAGTTCGCTCATATCAAGCCCGGTCGTCGGGCTTAACACTGATCCCTCATCTATGTGCTTGTCCACTATCTCAAATATCTCGTTCAAAACACTGAAAATGGTCACCAATTTTTATACAAGTTAGTCCTGTAAAATAAATATTATGAAATGAATCAGATGATTTTTTAGTTACGCCTTCTCTCGATCCCCCAAAACTAGCTCATTCATAATATTTCTGCATGAAGCATAGCATTCGCGGACCGCATAGACCATATAAGTGTCTGAATCCAGCCTCTTTTGCAGTTCAGAATCTCTTCCATTACTATCCTTTGCCATATCTAATGCTATAGGAAGCTAAAAATTGACCATAAAAAGTCAATATATATGTACAACTGAAAATTCATGAAAGAACATCATTTGGGATGTAAAAAACCTTGCTAGCAAGCAAAAATGGAGGCCACTGAATAAGATCCAACTGCATATCTGCCCGGTATGGCATGAGTAATAGGTCCATTTCCCTAGAAAATTAAAAAAAATGCATGTAAAATTCACTACAAAGCTATTGATATAAATTTAAAAAAAAAAAGCAACATATAATCATCTCTCCATGGCACCTATTATCTATTATATCTTCCTCCCTGAAACTTGTGATTATTTTATTCCACGTCTGAGCAAACCTTGCTGCATCCTCTTTTTTAGATGTGGCCTAAAATAGATACGCAAAAAACTAATTAAAATAAAATGAGACAAAAGTTTGTACCAAGTAGTTACCAGTAACAGTAATGAAAGTTAAACCTTATTTGTGAATCTACTTGATAGAGAGGCCTTGAGGCCCTTTTTTGTCCTTTCACTTCTTACTTCAGGAATTAAGCAATCATTGAATGCAACTGGCAGTTGCTCGAACCGGCTTCTCAACATTTCCAGAGTTCGTATCTGAAAAAAAATGATTAAGGAACTAATAATAATTATAGAAAATAAAATCAAGTGGGAGAGAACCAACCTCTCCAAGACGGCGAAACGCACCATAGAAGCCACCAAATATTGTGGAAAAAATGGCATACCAAATTTGAGTGTCCATGAAATACACCTGTGGAGAAAAAAGAAAATATTTCCAATTTACAAACCAAAGAAGCAATGAAATGTGGTTTATAGATATAAAAATACATACAAGAATAATAGGAGCCCAGAGTGCTAGGACAACGCCAAGATTGTTTTTAGCTGAAAAGACAATAACAATGTAAAATAAGTTTCAGTTTTTGGTGCAACTTATGTAGTTGTGATTATGGGTACAAATATGACTCCTAACTTGATTACCTTGGGGGAAGAACTCATGCCATTGGTAACGGTTAATGTGAACTCGCATTATTGCTTTTGTAGGACCCACTAGAGGCTTTATCTACAATATGAAAAGTCAGAAGGCAAATCATTTTCCAAGGGTGGTATTAGAAATAACAGTTCTACAAGTGTCTTCCACTTTGCATAAGATGAAGAAGAAGAAGAGAAACACCTCTAAGTAGTAACTGAAAGCCAGCTTTGCTACTATGAGGATAACCCAGAAGAATGTGTACCTAGAAAATAACATTTTAAGTTACACATAAAGCTAAACACCAATGTTTAAGCCAATGCACACATGTAAAACTAATAGGGTTTCTTACTTAATTAGGGAAAGAGGGTCTTCATGCATTCCCCTCCCAACGTAAAGCGGAAGCTGCAGATTATCACTAATTATCAAAAATAAATTCTAATAACAGTTTTTTAAGTTTTCACATGTAATTACCTGTGACCACCACATGATGAACCTCACGAGTCTGTAATCCGATCTCTCCAAATACCGGCGGACAAACGGTAAGAGAAACAACAATGCAGAAAGCATGTTTGGAGACAAATAAATAACAATTGCCAAAACGAATAAAGATGGGGAACTTGCTCCACTACCAAACCAGCTTTTCATGGTTTCTCCAAATCCAGAAGGATTATCCAAACTATAAGAATATGTCACTGGTAAAACTATAACCCAAACTGCTGCTGAAACAACCTTCAAAATGTATCGAAGTTTGACATGAAATGACATGCTAAACCTTGCTTTCCACATCATCACAAGATCAATCACAGCTGGAAAAGAAACAGTAATCAGATTAGAATAAATAAGTTATAATAACCGTTTTGTCCACTTGCTTACTGAAAACAAAATATACCATATACTTGCACACATTGTTAAATGGGGCAATTCATATATACCCCTACAAACTTGCAAAATATTATATATACCCACGCAAAATTATAAATATCATATATACCCATGCAAAGTAGTTGAAATATCATATATACTCGATTCACTAAAAACAAACAACAACAACAACCATACCCAGTATAATCCCACCTATAGCGAAGCTATTGATAGGGTCTGGGGAGGGTATGATGTAGGCAAGCCTTACCTCTATCCTAGGGGATAGAGAGGCTGCTTCCAGTGAGACCCCCAGCTCCAAAAACCATAACCAAGACATAAGCTTCTGGAAAAACATATATAAGCACACAACTACTAAAAAAAGGTGGAAAGAAAAATAATAAAAATAAACACATAAATAAATAAGTATTTGTTAGTAAAACTACGGCACCGGGAATAGGTGAAAACTTATAAAAAGCTATATCATACCTCAAAGACAAGACTTAAACCAAAAACTAGGCCAAACTCCTAAAAGTCCTTAACCTTGTCCTCAAAGAGGTGCAAATCTAGCAAATCTTGCCTAATCCGCTCATCGCAAGTCATTTTCGGCCTGCCTCTACTCCTCCTTCCATCTACAGTGAGTGTTTCAACTATTCTAATCGGGTCTGTCGTCTGCCTCCTCCTTACATGCCCAAACCATCTCAATCTCCCCTCCCTTATCTTGTCTGAAATACTAGCAACTCCTAATCTTTCCCTTAAAACCTCATTTCCTATCTTGTCCAACCTAGTATGCCCACACATCCATCTTAGCATCCTCATCTCTGCTACCTCTAGCTTTCGTGCATGAGTTTTCTTGATGGCCCAACAATCTGTTCCGTATAACATAGAGGGTCTAATTGCAACCCTATAAAATTTCCCTTTTAATTTATCTTGTCGCACAATACCCCTGTGGCTGCTCTCCACCTACACCATCCAACCTGGATACGGTGAGCTACATCACTGACTATCTCTCCATTACTCTGAACAAACGATCCTAAATACTTGAACTTAGTTGCATGTTGAACCACCTGGCCCTCAATGGTGATCTAAGTGTTGTGCTCATCGCCTGCTCCACTAAAATCACAGTAAAGGTACTCAGTCTTGGAGCGACTTATCCTCAAACCTTTGCATTCTAAGGCTACACGCCATTCTTCTAACATCGCATTCAAGCTCTGTTTACTTTCTTCTATCAGCACAATAATTAAAAACAATTTAATAAATGATACTTTTACCCTTATTTTTCTAAAACTTTGAAATCTCATACATATGACCTTTAACTTCAAATATTATATTTACTCATTTCTAGCATAATTTATTTAGCTTAAATATTATATGTGGAGTACACTATTGTTTATGGGTAAAAATAAAAATGGGTAAAAAAATTTAAGCTAAAAATGTTTATATAAAAAATGAAGCTAAAAGGTGAGCATTTAAGAAAACTTGAATTTAAAAAATAAGGGTAAAATGAGCATTTATTAGATTGTTTTTAATAAATTGGGTATATCTAAAATTTTAACTACTTTGTAAGGGCATATATGATATTTTTAGTTTTGGTTGGGTATATATGAAATTTTTAAAGTTTGTAAGGGTGTATATGAAATTAATCCTTGTTAAATTTGTACAACATTTTTAGTTTGACTTACAAAAGTCAAAATTGAAGCCGCAAAACGAAATCAGAATATGCTCACCTTGTGCAAGTTTCAAAATTGCTGCCGTGATGAAGATGCTCAATACTCTCTTGAACACTTTTGCATCAAAGATGGAACTTAGATTACCAGACCCATTCCATGCTATGATAATCATTGCCTAGAGTTGGTGGTTTATGTTACTCGTGACAATAATCTAGTCCATATAACAAAGCTCAAGATAGAAGAAACATGAAAATTACCTGTAAACATAAGATGAAAAAGCTCCACATCCTATCAAAGCTCCTAAATATATGCCAATATGAATCTATTTCAACAAAATTTATCTTCCCTATCCAACGACCCCTGCTTGCAGGTTTTTCTATCTGAAAATAGAAAACATGCAACAGAACATGAAGAGTAATACACATGTTAAACATGGGGGACGTAAAGAGAAACCACCAATACTATTTGTTTATTCTCGGAGGGGGCAAAGTGGAAATACTACAAGTGGCTAATAGAGTTTGTTAGAATATTTCTTTATATATAGGAGAGCATGTGATTGTGAGGGTTGGGATTTAGTTTGTTACAACGGTGGTGGCTCCATTGTGGAGAATAGGGATTTTCCCTGGATTGTTATTTGGTATTTTCTTTTAATGAGAATAAGCTCTCCTATCCTTCTATCAATTTTCTGAGTTTGTTCTTAATTGTTCCTGTTAATTGTTACAATCTCTATCAAAGAGACACCCAACATCTTTGAAAACAAGCAAGAGAATAAACGCATATTTGCAACTAATTATTAGAAATAATACAACTCTTTGAACCTATAAACTAACCTTTGTTTTAGTACATACTAATGCAATTGTTAATAATCACCTGAAAATGGTTGACACTTGACATTGGAATGTTACATTTATTCTCATACACCTGGGTACTATGATTAGTTATATATAATATTCAATTTCCTAAAATTTGGATAATAGCTAGTTTTTAATATCAATATAGTAACTATTAGATGGTAATGTTTCACATATGCGTGTACTCAAACATAAAGATTCTTAAAAAAGTCAAAGTACAGTTTTAGGAAAGAAGAGTCGTAAAATGGAAAGTGGCACAAATGAAAAAAATACTCACATCATTATCCCTAGTTTCTTGAGACACATGAAAGAAATCAGCATCAGCACGCATTGGCCATCCTAGACGGAAACAGTCAACTGACCTACAAGTTTATACCACTTGAGTAACATATCAAATGGAACTTTCCATCATATTAAAGGGGATAAGATGCACGGTTCAAGTGGCCCTTTTAACATGACTCCAAACAGGCTGGGTTGACTTGAGAACACTTTTTTGTTCATTTCTTAAAAAAAAAATATACATAATTATTGCATTAAATATGAGTAATACCAGAAGTACTCATTTAGATCATCATAATTTCTCCATTGAGAATGTTTTGTCTTTCCTCCTCTGCTTTTTTCAGCTTCCTGTAAGAAACACAATAATCAAATTAGGAAAACAAAATACAAAAAAGTTGCAAAACCTCTGCTTTTATTTACTACACCTTTGCAATTGTATCGTAGATAGGAGTCACGACTTTCTTCAAGAAAGCCTCATTTTCACCCCCATAAGCAGGCTTAACATTCTCTCCAGTCACCGAACTCACACTACCAGCCAGCATACCGTAAAGTTCAAATGCCATCTGGGAAGCATGAAATCATTCAGACCGCGCATTTTAGTAAAAGTGACAAGGTTTGAAAACAATTTATTGAAATGACCAAGTGCCCATTTGTTTACTTCATTTCATTGCATTTCTCATTTTTCATTTTGTGAGTCATGATGTGAAGAATATCAGATAAATAATTACTAAAAGTGCATAGAAAATAATAATACATACATGGTGGTAGATGTAGCAAAGACACTCTGGCATAAATCTCAAGTTTGCAGCTTCACCCCATATGAGAAGATATAAACCCATGTATAGAAGTTTCCTTTGTTGCACTTCTTTTTGGATATTTGGGAACCTATAAATGACAATTATTGGACTCAAACAATGCAATCCATATAGACATCATGTTATAGAAAGTACTGAAACTACTGTCATTATTCATCACAAAGACACAAGATATAATATATACATACACATACACACACATATATGCATACATATATATGTATGCGTTAAAGGAGGACAAGGGAAAAACAAAAAAAAAAGACTCACCAAAGACTATGCTTGCGACCTAAATATTCACACCACTTCTGATAATTTCTAAACATTTTATTCATAACTTCATCAACAGCATCATCATCCAACTACAAAAGATCAATGTCCAGATTTAATCACTAACATTTATGTCTATGCACACATTAAAACTATTTTAAATATGTATATGTGAACACCAGAAACCAATTAATGGCGCTATAATACCTTAGGTTGTTCGCCAGGCTTTGGAAATTGTCGAATATGGACATTTGCCAATAACAAGATCAAGTGCTCCCTTTGATTTGAGACATTATCTTTCTGCAATTTATATATTTCATGCCAAAAACCATCACAAATTATTAACGATGGCAATTTCAACACATTTACTTATAAAAGGGTGGATCCGACTACAGATCATAAGAGTAAAAATGGCTTAAAATAAAATGGGTAGATAGCTCTCATAAGTGTACTTTAAATGCCCAAAGTATCTTAAATCATTTTATTAAAAACTAATTTGGATTATTACTGTAATAATACTATTTTTGTAATCATATTTGAACGTTAATAATTTACAACACTTTGGATAAAAGGTGTTTCGGGTCAGCCCAATTGACCCATACCAAATATTACCCATTTTGACCTGTCCTCATGCCACCTCTGTATACTATATGAACACCAATCAGCAGACCTGAAAACCAAACATATGCTGTAGCCAATCCAAAATGTCTTCATCAACTTTCCTATTGTAGCCTTTTGGCCATGGCAGACCTCTGGTATTACGAAGAGCAGAGACAGAAGCTTGTATCTATGAATGAACATGTTAAGTGTCAAAATTGAAAATACCACACGAAATGAAAAGGTGGCATACAAAATTTCTTTAACAAACCTCTGGATATCTCATAACTGCTTGATTTGAACTGTCAGGATCAAGTGGAAGTATATTGTACGGAGCATACATTTCTGTTTTCTCAGCAACCTTCTTGTGTACTTCCACATCCTATGCAACCATATGCATTAATAATCCACCAATTTTCACAAATTAATGTAGTCTATCATTATCACTAAATGAATTTCTTGAAGGAAGAAAATGTCAAACATTTACCTCATCTGCCACCTCAACAGCTTCATTGAGATTGACAGACTTTAATACCTCAAACAGAACAGCAGCTGTTTGATAAGCTTTTGTAAGACGTGTACTGATATTAAAGGCAAATGTCTGTCATCAGCAAAAAAAAAAAAACAAAAAGAGAATGTTCAAAAAAACTAGAAGAAAAGATGATTACCGGTCAGCTTTATCAGCATTTTGTAAGGCTTGAATGTATTTTCCATAATAATGTCGATAAAAGCTCTGCATCTCACGAGCATCACTCTTTGTCCGTCCCGCTAATGTTGTTTGATCTTCCTATATAGAGTACAAAGTTGGAGTTCTTGAGAGAGGAAAAAAATGGCATCAAGTTATAAATCCAAAATTGCACGTCCAACAGCAAATAAACATAAAAAAAATGATATAAAAAGTTGCAGTATTTGTCTTAGAAGAACACATACCCTTTCTAAGCGTTGAAGTAGGACGGTTTTGAACTGACGAACACCACGACCACTTGATGTTGGATCTAGTCTATGTGCTTTCTCAAAGGCATAGAACCGACCTAATTATGCATATAATAAGACATTTAACAAAATAAGAACACAAGAATATTAAAACAAATCATTAGCAGAACATAATTAAAAACATCATACTTACAAAGATAGGCAACCCTTGGGTTGCTGGGTTCAACTTCATTAGCAACGCGAAGAATAGGTGCAATTGTAACAAGAGATGAAGGCACCACTTCACTATCCATCATCGACTCCACGCCCAAATTACCAGCTGTTTGAGTCCGCAGCAGCCTGCCACCTGGCGGCTGATTGGACCCTCTTCGATTGGAAGCCATAGTTTCTCCAGATTCTAATCCACAAAAGCTTCAGCTCGCTCTAACCTACCTGCTAGTACAAACAATCAACACCTTATATAGCATCATACAGAGAAAATCACTCTATCAACAGTCAAACAGAGAACCAGATTCTTCAAATAATCTAAATATATCTTAAAAGTCAAAAATTTAATAAAACCTTATTTACAATACGTCTCAAATTAATTTAAAAAAAAAAACCCAAAATTCATCTTAATTTCATTAAAAAAAACCTCAAATTCAGAAACTCTACCCTTGCAATCACTTAACCTTGGTCAAATAGTGAATATTTTATTAGTTAACTGTACAATCATCCAAATGATAGACGATGAAGCAGATTAAAAACTACAAAGTAACTGAAATCATCCACGCTCAATTCCAGATTACTTGAAACTAAATTCTCATCGCTACACTAATTCGTTTGCGCTGTGTTTTGTGCGTGTTTTCGCGTGTGTGGATAAGAAAACAATCACTCCGTCGATATTTCACATACCTAATCAAATAATCAACAAAACCTAACTCATAAAACGTCTCCAATCAGTAAATTCAACATGATTTTCATGAAAACAGCTCAAATTCAAAAACTCAAACCCTTGCAATCACTTCACCTAAGTCGAACAATGAGTATTCATAAGATAACTATATGATCATTCAAAAAACAAAGAAGCTAATTGAGAACTTACATAACAACTGAAATCATCCACGCTGGATTCCAGATTACTTGAAACTAAAGTCTCATCGCTATACTAATTCATTTCACTGTGTTATGTGCGTGTTTTTGTGTGTGTGAATAAGAAAACAATCAATCTGTCACTATTTCACAAAACTAATCAAACAATCAACAAGACCAAACTCACCAATCGTCTCGAATTAGTAAAAGTCCGAAAATTCAACATGATTTTCATCAAAACAGCTCAAATTCAAAATCTCAAACCCTAGCAATCACTTCACCTCAGTCAAACAGTGAGTATTCATAACATAACTATACGATCATTCAAATTTCAAATCATCAACGTTCTTTTCCAGATTACTTAAAACTAAACTCTCATCGATATGCTGATTCGCTTCTCTGTATTTTATGCGTGTGAATAAGAAAACAATCCATCTGTCGCTATTTCACGCACCTAATCAAATAATTAACAAAGCCTAAGTCACAAAACGTCTCAAATTAGTAAAAACCCCAAAATTCAACATAATTTTCATCAAACAGCTCAAATTGAAAACATAAACTATACGATGATTCAAACAACGAAAAAGCTGATTGAGAACTTACGAAGTAGCTGAAATCATCAACGTTCGGTTGTGGATGAATTGAAACTGAATCCCGATCGCTAATACTGATTCGTTTTGGCTGTGTATTGTGCGTGTTTGTGTGCGTGTATGGATAAGGAAACAATGGATTGCTGAGAAAGATAGATGGAAAGTAGTAAAAGTATGAGAAGCAACTGAAAAGCTTGAGCGAGAAGGGGGAGAGAGAGAGAGAAAGGGACGTGAGAAAGGTTTACTGGTTTACCATATTGACTTCCTAATGCAACGCTCCACGGTGTCAGTCAGTCAGTCAAGACAGCCAATCAGTAGAGGCGAGTAAATAAATAAATACATTATTATTTTCAGTTACGGCTTCAAAGTTTTCGCATTTGTAAATACTAGTAGAAGTCTAGTGAGTTGTGACGGAAATCTGGTCGATATCGATTCGATTCAATGCCGTATTAGTATGTTATCAACATTAGGTATAAAAACAAACGTCAAATCCCAAATATTAATGTCGTATTTTACATCGATCAAAATCTATATTAAAGGTTACAAGAGAAAAACAAAGTAAGCTCAAAGTTTAAATTAATAGTCTAATAATAAAAAAGTATTTACAATTTAAAATTAAAAATTAAAATAAGTATTTAAGTTATTTTGGTATCTATGTGGTAGGATCATGTACAAACTCTATTTTGTGTAAAATTTATAGGAACCATTCACAATCCTCTACATGTCATTCCTCCAATTTATGTGTCAATAGCATCTTTGTATTTTAGCTTAGATTTAGTTTCTAAGAATTCCTAAAATCATAGAAGTAGTTTTAAATTCATGTGTTTATTATACGAATTCATGTACTCGTTATACAAATTCATGTGTTGCTCGTATATGTGTTGTTTATAATTAGATACGATGTGCTAGTTATGCAAACTCATGTGTTATTTATAAGTGCGTACATATGTGCTAGTATATGTGCTGATTATAATTATATATGTATGTGCTGATTATATAAATTCATATAAAACACTATTTTGCATTTAAAAAAATATATATATATAGCAATAGTATACTCATTTTAAAGATAAAAAAAAATTCTTTATTTTATGATATAATCTTTTTAATAAAATACCAAAATATATAAAATCTATTTTAGTTTTAAAAACATAGTGAAAATTTCCTAAAATTATGAAAGTGGTTAATAGAAAATGAGAAAATAACTAAAACACCATTGAGTCTCATTAAATAATATAGTTATTATTAATAATGATTTATAATTAATCTTAACCCTTAATTCAATTAATCAACATTCAAGATTTGTTCTCATTATTTTTATTTTTAGATTAAATAAGGTTTTATGATCTATATAGCGACAGCGTATACAATTTAAGGCAGTTCCTAAACATGAAAAATATTTAAAAAAACAAATATATCAAAAGCGGTTCTAAATGTAAACCGTTGTAAAAAAATTACTAGAGTGAACTGCAATTTTTGTCCTTTACCTTTATACCATTTTTCAGACGGTGTCCTTTGTCTATTAAATTGATGAGTTTTGTACTTAATGTTTAAAAATTATGCACGTTATGTCCTTTGGTTTTGACTCAGTTAGATTTTTCTGTTAAATCAGACTATACAAGGGTAACTTAGTCTTTTTACTTGTATGTTTAAAATTATTTAAATAAAAAAACAAAGGCAAACTTTATTCTAATATTTATATTAGAGTTAATTGCCAAAATCGTCCCTGAGGTTTGGGCATGTTTGCCATTTTCGTCCAAAATGACACTTTTGTACCAAATTGCCCCTAACGTTTGTACCTTTTTGCCATTTTCATCCAAACCTCTAACTTAGTTTATTTTTTCTGTTAAGTTGAGGATATTTGGATGAAATTGGCAAATATAAAACCACAGTGACGATTTTGGCAATTTACTCAAACCCTTTTTAATTTCTTTTATTTAATTATTTTTGGTACATATATAATAAAAAAGAATATACATGGAGTTTTTAGAAAAAAAAATTAATAGTTTTGTCACATAATTTTTATAAATTTTCATCCAAATCACTAACTCAGCTTATTTTTTCTGTTAAGGTGAATGATGTTTTAAATTTTATAAATTAAGACAGAAATTAATTTACAGCTTCTTTATGTAAATCAGTTTTATAAAGAGAAAACGTCATTGTTGTGCAACACATAACAATCGATTACAACTTTTAGTATTTTTCAGTTGTAGAGATAGAAAAAAAATTGTAAAACGTTACATTTTTTTAAATGTGTTGAGCACCTAGGAAATATGTTGGTAGAAATAAAATATTTATTTAATTAAGATTATGAGGGTAACTAACTAATACTTATTCTGAGTGGCTTGAGTAAAGAAAATTTTGGTTCATAGCATTATAATTACAATTCGGTCTGAGTGGCTTGAGTAAAGAAACTTTTGGTTCATAGCATTATAATTACAATTCGGTGGGTAATTTTAAGGTTTGGTAACGATACATTGTTTGATAGAGGGGGAGGGGGCACTGGCTTCTGTTTTTTCTTAGGAGCGAATTTAAAAGATTAGAAGATGAATTACAAACTTGGTACATATGATAAGATTTTTTATTTGACATTTCTCAATAAGGTCACCAGTATTTTAGTTTTAGAAAATTTAGAGGTTTAAGTAGATTTTATTTTAATAAAACAAATCTATATAAAAAAATAGAATTAATTTATGTCTTAGTTTATAAACATCCTTCGCCTTAATAGAAAAATTAACTTAGTTAGTGGTTGGATGAAAATTTATAAAAATTATGTGAGAAAGCTATTATTTTTTTCATATAAAAATGCATGTATATTCTTTTTTATTATATATGTAACAAAATTAATTAAATAAAAGAAATTTAAAAGAGTTTGAGTAAATTGCCAAAATCGTCCCTGTGGTTTTATATTTGCTAGTTTCATCCAAATATCCTCAACTTAACAGAAAAAATAAACTAAATTAGTGGGTTGGATGAAAATGACAAAAAGTTACAAACGTTAAGGGTAATTTGGTACAAAAGTGTCATTTTGGACGAAAATGGCAAACCTACCCAAACCTCAGGGACGATTTTGGCAATTAACTCTTTATATTACATATATATTACATCCCTCATCCTCTCTCTCTCTCTACCCCTCTCTCTCTCTCACTCTACACTACACCACCAGGTCCACCACCAGCCACCACCGACTACACAGCCACTGTCACAGCCCCCGACCCCACCCTGGAAGCGGGAGCCGTGAACCAGTCAAGTGGTACCGGTGTTTATTAAATACGCAGCGGAAATTTTTCATCAGAATCGTAGTTAGGAAATAATTTTAGAGTTTGTAAAAACACCAAACTTTTAATATTAAATAAATGGGCTAAAACCCGTATTTCATTTAAATGTTTTATAAGGATAAACCCTAATTAATAAAACATAAATTTCTTCTTTTATTCAGGTATTTATAGCCACTTTATTTGAGCATTCAGTGCTCCATAGCATGCTTCTATTTCTTTCACAGTAAGTTACATGAAACGCGTTTGAAAAATATTTTATCAGCGAAAAATACTGGCGAGTTCATTCTATTTTGGCATTTTGGTAGCCAAAATCCTCGTACTCAAATCCACGAGCATTATAAAAATTCCCTGCATTATCGTCACCCCACACATCATCTTCAACCCGCTCATTATAATTCCCGCCATCGTCTGAATATTTCGAGTGAATACTCACATGTTCCGGCGATTGATAACCGGGAACACTTAACGGTTCGTCATCAGGAATATTATTTCTCAAATCATCGAGATTGAGAAACTGAGCTTCGTTTGTGGGGTTGCCATGAGGTTGGTTGTCACGACCCCCGACCCACCCTGGACGGAATCGGGAGTTGCGAACAGTCCAGTGGTACCGGTGATTATTTTGAAAACGTTTGCAGCGGAAATTTCCTCAGAACCGTGAGTTAGGAAAAATATCAGAGTTTAGAAACACCGGATTTTATTTTAATAAATAAATGGGATAAACCCATGTTTTATAATGGTAGCTTTAATAAAGATAAATTTTATTATATAAAACAATATTTCTAAAAATTTAATTAATAAAATAAGCCACTTCTTGATGCCTTTTTGTGCCGTATCCATCTCTTACTCCAATTCTACTGTAATTACCTGAAAAGTGTTTAAAAAGGTTTTGTCAGCGGGAAATACTGAGTGAGTTCATTCATTTTACTAAAACGACCCGTTTGTTATAATATACAGTATTAAGAGCGATTACAATGTTTCTGATATCAAGCCAACTACCCACGGTACTTGCCACTCGACCCATTGGCCCATTCGTCCAATGGTGTCTGTGACTATGGTCATATCCCCCATTGGCTGCCCCAATGGTGACGATTATCAAGTAATGTATACAAAACCCCACATACCGGCTGTAACTTGGTGATTACAAAGACTTAATCCCCGTAATTATAACTTTGAATAGAACATGATTTTGTAAATAGATTTGATAAAAAGAGAGAATGACTCACAAACTGTGAGAAAAGGAGAATGACTCACAAACTGTGAGAAAAGGAGAATGACTCACAGATAATCAGGCAGATTCATACGGACAAAGTTTAGTCTATAGATAAGCCTTTGATATATTGCAGATTTGTACAAGCAGAGCTTAGCCTATTACTTAGCCTTGGAACCTAATGCATACGAACTAGGTAGATAACTTAATACAGCATTTACGATAACTCACGAGATCAAATTCTCACAATGAATGTCAAAATGCAATACTTTGTCCATCGAATTAACGATGATCCATTGAATTAACAATGAACGACAAGGTATAATACTTTACCTATCGAATTAACGACAATCCGTCAAATTAATGACGAACGATAAAGTATAACCCTAATGTGGGCGGCATTTAAACATCCCTTGGATAGTTTAATCGATCGGACAATGAATCGTAAGAGTGATTGAGTTAATACCCTGTTCTGCAGCACCCCGCTATACTTAATTAGGGTTTCGTGTGTGTTAATTGTAGTATTCAGATGATAACTCGACGGAATTTTGGAGTTTGAACGTCGCTCAATCGCCAGAAATCAAGTCCCAGACGCTGCTATTTATACACAAAACTTGACTAGCTTACGGACCGTAAGCTTATCAATGTTGAGGTCCGTAAGGCAGCATACGGACCGTAAGCTTGGTGACCTTACGGTCCGTAAGGTACACTTCATGCTTAAATTGTTGCCACGTGTGGGACTAGCTCAGATGTGTCGACAGAATTCGAATTTGAAACTTTGTCAGCACGTAATTTGGATAATCGTCAATAGGGTTTAACCCCCCCTGAGTTTTAGGGGCCCTAATCCTGATTCTGAAAATTATGAAATTTTTAGGGTTTGCACAGAATCACTTGGGTGTCTCAATTAGGGTTTCCTTTTGGTTAAATTAAAATAAGAAATATTATTTTAATGAGAGTTGTTTTATCAGGGTCCGGGTTCATACTTACGGAACGTTTTTAGGATGTTTTTGTGTGAGTCGTTACATTCTACCCACCTTAATAAAATCTCGTCCTCGAGATTTACTGGAATAAATAGGAATACTTTTTCTTCATCTCAGATTCCAGCTTCCAAGTGTATTTGGGTTATGATATTTCTTTTGGAATTATGTCACCTTTTAGTTAATAGTATTAGGGTAGATGACCCAGAATTGAAATATTAAATTTTATGAATATGAATTGTATTATAAGTAGGATTCAATGGTTCAACTGAATTAGTTCAAGAAATCGATGATAAACGAATGAAATGAAATGATAAAATGTTCAAAGTGACTAGGTTCAAACCAAAAGATATATGATCAATAAATTCTTTAAAATGAATGTGAAGGACTTTTAGAATCAATAAAATTCTTTGTCAAAAGAAAGCTTACTTTGATTGAGGAAGACGTAGAACTGACAGGTTCCAAATGAAATCAAAGGATGAAAAATGATTTGTCAAATATTTATGATATGAGAAATCAAAGTGTTGAAAGGAATGAATTGCAAAGATATATCAAAAGATAATAGAGTTAGTGCATTATTTTAAAGTTTCAAATTGTTTTAATTGTGAAACATTGTGATAATACACTTTTAATGACTATACTTTTCATACTATCTCTTAGAAATTGAAATATAATAAGAACAAATTATTTTGGTTTGACCAACCATTATACTTTTGTAAAGCAATTTGAATATATATATTATTTGTTATGCATTTTTACTATATGTAAATGGTCACCACTTTTTAAATAAATATTATTTTAGTATTTTATGTAAAATAATTATGTAAGATATATTACAAAATATCGTAATGAAGTCATTATGTTTACAAAATATTATTTTGTAAAAGAAATCATTATTATTTATAACGTTAAATAAGATTGGTAAAAATATTATACAAAATATTTATTATACTTAGTGGGTCGATTCTATGGGATTACTTATTTGCATTTGGAAATCATATAACTTTTGTGAATGTATTTTACAAATGTTGTAAATAAGTGAAAACAGAGATTATTCTTATATAGTATAAGGTTCCCTTAACCCAGCGTAGTTGATGACTTTTGTATTATTCTTATATGGTTATTTTCTTGCCCTAGTGTTATGGTACATAGTTACCACAAAATATGTGATACATAATTATTTATATAATTTTATTCGTCCCTCTAATTCTGGTATTGTTTTATGAAAATATATCTTTCTCCCATGTATATATATTTCCATATAAAATTAAAATTTACTAAATATGTATGGTGACTAGTCATTATCATGGTTGGATATTGGTTAGTGCTGCCTTGTTTAAGCATAGGTGGCCAATCCATGCCTAACTAAGGCTAGGTTACCCAATATCTGCCCTTGACAATAATCCTAGTATTTTAAAATAATACTAACATTTATTATTATTAATATTTTCTTACTAATAATAAATACTGATATTAGTATTACATACTTAAATGAAAAATTTCTAATAAAAATGGTGAAATTGGCCGTCCCCAGGATCGAACCCGGGTCTAGGCCACACCCTTTCGCGCTCTTAGCCAACCGAGCTAAGTGCCTAGTTTGTGAAAATTTCCATTTTGGTTAAATATAAGCACATGTACAATAAATTTGGTACTTTTTATTATAAGTCACTCACTTATATTGACTAAGTATTTGCTTATCCTCCTTATGGTGACTAATAAGAATATAGTAATACTATTAGGTAATCACTTATGTAAGTTTCCAAAAATAATATTTTTCGATTGAAGATATTAAAGTAATAATTATCACGAAAGGCTAGATTGATATTTGTAAACAAATCATTTAAGAGATATAAGATATATTAAAATATGACAGGAACTTGTGTATCATTATCTTATCACACGATTTGTGTTAAGATAACTTTTATAAATATTCGTATATGATATATATAAAATGAGATTAGTGCAAGTTTTAAATTTTATGAAAACGTTAGTACAAGGTGACCGTGATCAAAGAAATGATTTAGTGAAGTCGAAGACCAATTAGGCATTTTATAGTTCTAGAGAATTGAAGTGTTTATTGGAGAATATGATAGCTTTAAATCCATCATATGGAAATTTGAAATGAGCAAGTTTAAACAACTGAAATCGGTTTAAACAAAACGAGTTTAAATAAGAAAGTTCGGACATGGTCATAATAGAAACCATAGATGCCAAAGAAAATTGAGTTTTTCAAAAATTTATTGACTTGATATTCTGAGTCATTGTTTAGCAATAATGTGGTTTACCGTACCACAATCAAGTCTAACTAAAGGATATTTGAGTTTGGATAAAATGACAAATTAGAATGAATCCTTTTAGTGGAAATTTAGAAATTAAACGAACCATATGTGTAACAAACGGTGCATGTGTGGATTTACCAAGAAATGAAATGAATCAATATCCGCTACTATGAAATAAATCCTTCTGGTATGATGACCGTTAGGAAAAGTAGAAATGCGAAAGTCAACTTTTTATATGCAGAAGTCAGAATTTTCAACAAAAGAAATATAAGAACTTCTATCTGGAATTTCGAATGATAACCGTTATTTAAATGATATTATCAGGGAATGTAAAAAAAAAAATGAAAATAGAGAATTTGCAAAAGTATATGACTCCTTTTTCAGTGTTAATACTTATGACTTTGATTAGACTGTGCACCGATGTTTTTGTGAAATCTTGTTCTAATATACCTCAGCGAAATTTTATGTTGGTTGTAGGATCATATGATAAAGTGTTGTTTTTAGTTCTTCTACTGACAGAATTTTAACATTAGTGTCATTGTGCCCAATTTATATTTTCCAAAGATCTTGCCTCGAAAGTTGTGTGTGATATATTTTAACGTCTGCGGACTTATAATTAAATTTTCATGTGCATTAGCACAACTTTTCCTACTTCTTACTTGCGTTAATAGTTTATGGTAACGTATTAGAAATTCTTTATACTTTCAATGGTATCCCAACTTAATGGGTTATTATTATTATTATTATTATTGTTGCTCAAGTTATTAGGCAGATAATTAAACAAAATAATGTTTGATATCAGAAAAGAAATTCCTAATAAAGAATTCTAGACATAGATGCTTATGCTTTATTTCATATTGACTTTTTGGAATTTCTTATAGATATATCTATCTATATAATCACATATTTTACATGCTGAATTACACATTTCATCTATCAGGTAAATGTATTTAACAAATTCATTTTTCCAAAACCAGTCAAATATCTGATTATGATACTATTTAGGGAAATCTTGTCACTCTTGTGACATATTATATATTCCGTCTTATCCGATTCGCGCCGGAGCGGTAATTCCAATATATCCGAACAAACTGGAGAGTCTTATTACCTCATACCCAGTTTTGCCGGAGAAAATTTTCTATTTCCCATAAATAGTATCTTTTCAAAAAGTGCCTATCTTATTAGGGCTTTTATTCAGAATTAAGGAAATTTGTATTTCCATAACATATCTTTATTATTATATTGATCACTACACGATTCCGGTGACAGTGTCAATTTGATCATTTTTCCAATTAGTGACTCAGGTCATATTACTGTTGATCATTCTTTCAACTAGTAATTCTGGACTTAATTATCCCGTGATATTACTTTATCAAATATATTACTTATGGCACAAAACCATTTAACCCAGAGAATTACATATATCATTTTATTTCAAACTACTATAACTTATCAAATATAATATGTTAATTTACTTAAATAATTGTAATATCGTTATTTGATTTAATTTAAAAAAATATAATCTCCGTATAGTAGAATATATTATACTTGATTATTTTATTATGGGATACATTAATTAAATTTATTTTAAACATTTATTAACTTTATTAATGATTCAATGTTTAAAATAATATTAGTCATAGGCTATGGTTACTGATGCGTAGTTTCTATTGTGATTTGTGGTTATGCTATTATTAGCTAACTTTCTATTAGAAAATATATATAACTTTAATTACTGTAAGTATAACTGATAAATATTTTAGGATTTTGAAAAGTCTTTGTAATTATAATTGTATCACAAAAAGGTGATAAAACTATGAAAATAGAGTGGACTTACAAACTGTGAGAAAAGAAATGAACTTACCAAAAATCCATCATATTTATTTACACAAATACTTAGCTTATTGTGAAGCTAATATTAAGGCATCTTTTATTAAGTTTAAAGTTTAAATGCTACCAATTAACATCAATCCCCTAACTCTTTTATATAAATTTAGGTATTATTATTACAACACCTAAAGGCGTAAAGCAGTGGCTTTGCTTAGTGGCTCTGATACCACCTTCTGTCACGACCCCCGACCCACCCTGGACGGAATCGGGAGTTGCGAACAGTCCAGTGGTACCGGTGATTATTTTGAAAACGTTTGCAGCGGAAATTTCCTCAGAACCGTGAGTTAGGAAAAATATCAGAGTTTAGAAACACCGGATTTTATTTTAATAAATAAATGGGATAAACCCATGTTTTATAATGGTAGCTTTAATAAAGATAAATTTTATTATATAAAACAATATTTCTAAAAATTTAATTAATAAAATAAGCCACTTCTTGATGCCTTTTTGTGCCGTATCCATCTCTTACTCCAATTCTACTGTAATTACCTGAAAAGTGTTTAAAAAGGTTTTGTCAGCGGGAAATACTGAGTGAGTTCATTCATTTTACTAAAACGACCCGTTTGTTATAATATACAGTATTAAGAGCGATTACAATGTTTCTGATATCAAGCCAACTACCCACGGTACTTGCCACTCGACCCATTGGCCCATTCGTCCAATGGTGTCTGTGACTATGGTCATATCCCCCATTGGCTGCCCCAATGGTGACGATTATCAAGTAATGTATACAAAACCCCACATACCGGCTGTAACTTGGTGATTACAAAGACTTAATCCCCGTAATTATAACTTTGAATAGAACATGATTTTGTAAATAGATTTGATAAAAAGAGAGAATGACTCACAAACTGTGAGAAAAGGAGAATGACTCACAAACTGTGAGAAAAGGAGAATGACTCACAGATAATCAGGCAGATTCATACGGACAAAGTTTAGTCTATAGATAAGCCTTTGATATATTGCAGATTTGTACAAGCAGAGCTTAGCCTATTACTTAGCCTTGGAACCTAATGCATACGAACTAGGTAGATAACTTAATACAGCATTTACGATAACTCACGAGATCAAATTCTCACAATGAATGTCAAAATGCAATACTTTGTCCATCGAATTAACGATGATCCATTGAATTAACAATGAACGACAAGGTATAATACTTTACCTATCGAATTAACGACAATCCGTCAAATTAATGACGAACGATAAAGTATAACCCTAATGTGGGCGGCATTTAAACATCCCTTGGATAGTTTAATCGATCGGACAATGAATCGTAAGAGTGATTGAGTTAATACCCTGTTCTGCAGCACCCCGCTATACTTAATTAGGGTTTCGTGTGTGTTAATTGTAGTATTCAGATGATAACTCGACGGAATTTTGGAGTTTGAACGTCGCTCAATCGCCAGAAATCAAGTCCCAGACGCTGCTATTTATACACAAAACTTGACTAGCTTACGGACCGTAAGCTTATCAATGTTGAGGTCCGTAAGGCAGCATACGGACCGTAAGCTTGGTGACCTTACGGTCCGTAAGGTACACTTCATGCTTAAATTGTTGCCACGTGTGGGACTAGCTCAGATGAGTCGACAGAATTCGAATTTGAAACTTTGTCAGCACGTAATTTGGATAATCGTCAATAGGGTTTAACCCCCCCTGAGTTTTAGGGGCCCTAATCCTGATTCTGAAAATTATGAAATTTTTAGGGTTTGCACAGAATCACTTGGGTGTCTCAATTAGGGTTTCCTTTTGGTTAAATTAAAATAAGAAATATTATTTTAATGAGAGTTGTTTTATCAGGGTCCGGGTTCATACTTACGGAACGTTTTTAGGATGTTTTTGTGTGAGTCGTTACATTGGTTAACTCCACTGTTGGCGTTAACATTTCAGTTGTTGAGGTTAGGTGGTAATGGGTTTTGTCGGTTTGGATTTTGAAGTGGAGGTGTGGGTGTACGTTGGTTATTGTTGTGATTTGGGCCACGGGTTTGAAATGGTGTTGTTGGTGGTCTTGAATTGTTACCGCTGCTTGGTTGATTATTTTGGATGTTTTGGTTTGAGCGAAGATGACCGTGGTATTGGATTTGGTGTTGGTTTTGGTTGTTGGGTTGGTTGGAGTTTTGGGGATCCATTGGAGTGGGCCCAAAAGAATGTTGAAGTGGTGAGTTGGTAGTGGGTTGATCTGAGTCAAGTGTTGCCTATAATCGGTTGGCTAAATTTCTTTTTACGACCCTCTCAATCTCTGGTTTGAACACTAACGGTGAGGTCCTCCCGGAATTTCTTGTATGCATGCACTACCTGTAACCTTCATAAGTAACACACCCACGTAACACAAAAGCAGAAACGATATAAAGAAACAAGCACGTAAACAGATAATCACAAAAATCGAACGATATCCAAACATAAAGCGCACGAACTCCCCGGCAGCGACGCCAAAATTTGATCGGAGTGTTGCGCACCGGTCAAAGATAGTATTTATAGTCCCAAATTACCCTTAACAATGCGTTAGTGGTAGTAAGGGGTCGAACAACGAAGAGTTTGTAGTTTGTGTACGGATGTGATTGATTTAAAGGCTGTCACGATTATGAAGCTTGCTATGTTTTAGTTTAAATGTTTATTTGATTGAAAGGGATGTCAGATTACACTGACAATTTTTTTTTAATAACTTAACTACGAAAAACTTGAATGATTGCACGCACTTGATTAAAAAGATTAAAACAATAATGAGAGAACAATGTTCACACCATGTTCAGCAATTGCAAGTCCTAGGGTTGCTACAAGTTTTAGATTGATTTAGTTGAAATCGTCATTAACGGTTTTAATATCACGAAGCTTAGGTGCCAATGATATCAACGCATACAACGGACTGCAATGCACTTCATCACTTGGGCTAAGTAAATCCTTTTGAAAGATAATTCATACATATACAAACTTATTTTGCAAATTCAAATTTTATAATCACTCGACAATTCACAAATCTAGTTCAAATGTAAGACAATGATCAATCATTTCAAATACAATTCAACTTGTTACAGAATCAATTACTAAACATGTAACAAACCCTAGAAAATCCTTACAAAAGTCTAAACCGAGGTGAAACCCACGAGAATCAGCTGCTCATGATGAACGAAACACGATCAACCGTTGATGAACTCTTGGTCTTGAACATCTTGAAGCTTTGAGGGAGAGTATGATGAAGGTTAGGGTTGTGGTGGATGATTGTGGAAAATGGATAGGTGGAATGATGGAAGGGATGATGATTAAGGTTAGAGAATTGATAAATGGATGATGAAATCGGGTGATGATGGATGAATTGGATGGACTTGGATTGAATTTTTGTGGTGTTCTTGGCTCTAGATATGTTTCAAAACTCAAAATATTTGTAACTCCTTTTCAAAAGACCCAAAAATGGGTTTTAATTCATCAGAATACGCGAACACAAGGAAAATCCCAGTCGGCCACCAGGGAGAGGCGTCGCCGACGCCCCCCCTACGTCGCCGACGCCACCCGGAAGATGCCAAATGTTGTCCACGCACTATCCTGCTATCTACGGGATTCCATCGATATGGGTGCATCGTCGACGGCCATGAGGCGTCGTCGACGCCCCTTGTAAGGTACCGTTTCCTGATTTTTCGTATCTCGCGTCTCCGGTCGATCCCGTTCACTCATGGTGCTCCGTATACCTTCCGAATAGCTCCTTAAACTCCGTTAGACCTGTAAAACACAATTCCAATCAAAAGTAAGCTATTCGAAACTAAAATCTATGTAAAAACATAAACTTAAACATGTTAGAACACCGGTATTCGACCACGCATCACCTTCAATTTTAAGAAAGACGCGTAATGTCACACCCCAACCGATGACGGAAACATCGGGGCATGGCACTGAGCGAAACAGATTGTTCAAGAGAAATTCCATAACAACTACTTTACCGAATAGTTAAACATTATGTCCCATACCATAACCTATTAAGCAAGTAAGTTATTACAGACATAACTATCTCCAAAACAAATAAAACTGTTCCGACAACTTAGATTCTAATAAGAATAAATTGTCTTTGTTTGTTTCTAGACTCTCCTAAGCTTGGTTTCATCAACTAGCAAGCAAGCACAGCATCCTAAACACCTGCCACATACGTTAAAATATAGGTCAATACACATAGTGTAAAGGTGAGCATACAAGTTTGATATAGCATAATAGAGTTCGAAATCGTTTACGCATAACCAGCATGTGCAACGTATAATGTGAAGCATGTAAGTTATCGACAAAGATCCAATCAATACCAATGACTGCGATTTGACTTCGAGTAGCGAGTGCGCATCACGTGTTTACCATTGTGAACACATGAAGTAATATCCTTAACAACCCCTGTCCACGACAGGTGTTGAGTCCAAACTATAGTACTATCGTTGCTAAGGCAGGTAGATAACAATCAATGTGTAAACATAACAAACAGGCATTCATCGAGTCACGTATAACATGCATTAGAGGTTAGCGTTTAAATAGTGTTTGCGTTGTTTGATCGATGTGATTTAGAATAAGTAACGTATGTAACACCCAAAAGTGCATAAAGCAAAAAGGGATCGAGTATACTCACAGATTGTGTTTAACAAGTAAACACTCTCTTGGATTGAAAGGAGCGCCGAGAGATTGGCCTGAACAGTTAACGACAACATAAACGATAAGCGGCGCGTTAAACGATGGGGTGTACCAAGCGTCGGATGGCCATTCGATTGGATTGACACCTCGTTTGGTAAGGATGTGCTTATGTATGATGGTTTGTCCTTTGAAGTTTTTGTTGTAGCATTTTGAAAATAGAGAAGTATCTCTACCTTTCAGGTCGGTCGATCGGACGGTGATCCGATTGGCGAGGCTTCTCAGTTGAGAACAAGTTCACATCAGGACGGTCACTCGATCGGATAGCAATCCGATCGGGTGGCAATCTTGTGCATTGAACATGTTGAAAATTGTTTAAGTAACAAAGTTCAAACGTCAGATGATCGGATGGTCGGTCGATCGGATGGCAATCCAATTGGACGACATTCCGTTCAACGTCAGATCCTTGAAGTTTGAAATGAAAAGTTGAAGTATGGAACCAAGTGCAACCCGATCGGATGGTCGGTCGACCGGATGGCAATCCGATCGGACGACAATTCGTCCCAACGGCTTGATCTTCCTTGATACTTGGTTGTGTGAAGATTTGAACGAGACGTTATAATACTTGTTTGAACAACAGAAACCTCATCTCAACCAAAGTGACCTGATCGAACAGGAATCACCCTAGTCCGACCAGTTCTCGGTTCGAGACGGTTGTTCATGTCCAAGCCTGAAATCAGTAGTCTCTTAGATAGCATCCTGATCTGGAACTAACACATCACTAAGAATGAGTGGAAGGTTAGAACAAGCTCCGATTCTATCGGTTTTGAGTGCATTGAGTGTAAAAGAGTTGAAAGAAAGTTGGAAAACCTTCTTTTAATCCTTTTCACCATGAATATGTATAGATCTAAGTGAAAATATTGATTATTCATGTGGAAATCCTTCAGATCTAAGTTGTTCTTGGTGGAATGAAGCCAACTCTTGAAGTTCATAAGAACTCCATGATGACATCACCCTAGAACACCTCAAATCCGGTGGTTTTCACAGTTAAAAGTTGAGATTCAAAGGTGAAAATGATGTAAAAGTGTGTGTAGATCATAGAAGTACAAGATTTAGGTTGGAAACTTACAAGAATCGAGAGAAATGAGTGCTTGAGTGCGGCTGGTCGAACAAGGAACTGTCACATCACAAATGATGTGACAGGTGGGTATTTATAGGGTTTACTAAAAAGGAAAGTGCTGGAGTGTCTAGTCGATCGGGTGGCAATCCGATCGGGTGGCAGCCCGATCAGGTGACAACTCGATCGGATGACAACTCGATTGGAAGGCAATCCGATCGGATGGCCACTCGATCGGTTGGCCACTCGATCCTGGTGTCCGGCGCGACGAGTTTTGTCGTTTCGATTCGAGTATTGAGCATTGCGATGCGATTCGAGTAAACGATGCGAGAGTATTTCCCATTAGTTACACAAATAACATAACTACTATATCTAACATACAATCACTATAAATAACTTGCGTTTAGCGTTTTTGATTCGATTGTGATGTGACAGATTTGCGATTGCGATTGCGATTAAACACCTCAACATAAACATAACATGCACAAGTAACACATAATTAACACACACACGTAAAACAATATCCAGAACACATAATTCGAGTTGCGATTGCGATAGCGATTAGCGGTAAGTCGATAAATATGTGATTAAACCTCGATTATTAATAGACACTCCACATAATACAACTAAAGCGATTAAATAAAAGATTCGATTACAAGTCAAAGAAGTCAAATGACAGTTGAGCAAGGAGTGACAGATCGTAATTAGCAATCTTTTCTTCCTTTGACTTAAATCTTGACTTTGACTTTGACTTCCAAAAAGCGGGTTGTTACAGCCTCCCCTACTTTAGGAAATTTCGTCTCGAAATTTAAGAAGTAGGCGCAACAAACAGTTGCGGGTACTTCGCCTTCATGTCGCTTTCGAGTTCCCAGGTAAACTCGGCACCGCGATTGCCTTCCCAGCGAACCTTCACAATAGGAATGCGTGAGCCTCTGAGCACCTTGGTTTCTCGTCCCACGATCTCGACAGGCTTTTCCACGAAGTGTAATGTTTCATCCACTTGTAAATCCTCAAGAGGGACATGTAATTCCTGGTCGGCCAAGCACTTTCTGAGGTTCGAAACGTGGAAAGTCGGGTGGACGTTACTCAGTTCTTCTGGTAATTCGAGTCTGTAGGACACTTTTCCAATTCTTTCCAGAATCTTAAAGGGTCCAACATATCGAGGTGCGAGCTTTCCTTTCTTGCCGAATCTGATCACCCCCTTCCAAGGTGCAACCTTTAGGAGTACGTGATCGCCAACGTCAAATTCAATGGGCTTGCGGCGTCTATCAGCATAACTTTTCTGTCTGCTCTGAGCTTTCCGTAGATTGTCTCGAATTTGGAGGATCTTGTCTGTCGTTTCTTACAACAGCTCGGGACCGGTAATTTGCACGTCTGCGATCTCGTGCCATACAATAGGCGGTCTACATTTTCTTCCGTATAAAGCCTCAAACGGTGCCATTTGTATGCTAGAATGATAACTGTTATTGTACGAGAATTCGACCAAAGGTAAGTACGCGTCCCAATTACCACCGAAATCTATGACACATGAACGGAGTATGTCTACAAGGGTACGAATTGTTCTTTCAGTCTGACCGTTGGTTTGGGGATGGAAAGTGTAACGCCTCGTAAAATCACGTCCAATGATGTATTGACACGTGTAATAAACCCTAATAAAGTCAAACGTTGAATTTAAGGGACTAATTTTTGCGAAAGATCAAAAACTTTGATTATGGAAGGACTAGAAGTGTTATCATGCTTAAAATTAGTCTCTGAATAACCTCTCATGATATTCGTATTCTCATATTAAGCCACTTGTTGGATAAGCGAAACCGTTTGCGTAATTAATTGAAAGTTTGTGCGATGAAGGGTTAAAAGTGTTAACATGTTAATTATACCTCTGAATGACCTTTCTATGAACCCGAAGCATTATGATGTTTTATAATACTCTCAAGAATGTCTAATATGGATTAGATAAGGCTTCGATGCTATTAAACGATGATATGATCAAGTTTGCGCATTAGAGGGACTATTTGCGTCAAACTGCAAAAGTATACCGATTCGTATGGTGTCGAACCTTCTGGAATATGATCATAAGTTAAACATGCCCTAAATATCCTTTATATAGCTTATAAATAGGCTTTGAGGTGTTTGGTGCGCAAAAATAAACTTATTTGATCAACAGGGACTGAAAGCGTCAAAAAGTGCATAAGTTTGCATTTTCGTGCATATCTTACGTTCTGAATATATCCGGACATCCAAAAATCTAGGTAATCATTAAAATATTTTATTTTAGTGATTGGCATGATAAAATTCCATTCGTCGTGTAATTTGGATCGTTTTTTGTGTCCGTTCGTGTTTCGTCATAATTAACCGAATAACGTGATCGTACGGCCAAACGAACCGACATCCGAGATGTTTTTGAGCATGTTTCATGTTCCCTATACTTTAACTTCATTTTAGAGCTTTGAAATGAGGTTAACGGACCTTAAACGTGTCAAAAATGGCATTAAACACTTGCAGGGACCAAAAGTGACAACAAATGAAACTTTGTGTGAGCTGTACATGTCCTTACGGACCGTATACAGGACCCTTACGGTCCGTATACCATTGCCAGCAACAGAATTTTGAAAACCAGCTTTGGTTTTGCTTCCTTGTCTCTCATATTTGATTCTAGGGGCTCTTAGATGGTTTTAATACCTGGTATTACACCTGTAATCATATTGTAACTTCACCAAACACATGTCAATCTTCTAAGAACTCTCCATCAACTATAAATAGAGGTAGGTTTTTGTTGAAAACTTGCACCATTTCTTGAGTTATTGCTCTCTTTCTCAAATATGAGGATACTGATCAATTAGAACCTCCTTTTGAGTTCTTTTCAGTCCTAAGGGCCACTTGTAAGTGTTCCTTTCGTGCTTGGTTATTTTATTTGGCTCTTAAAGCCGAAAAGTCAAGCGTTTTCGATAAATGCTTTGACTTTTAGTTAGACCTTGTACGATCAAGCCATTGTTCGCAACGAACATGGCTACGTGATCGTAATTAGGTAGGTATTAAACCCTCAAAAGGGCACCTCCTAATTACCACGCTTGCTTAGTTAATTGTCGGGTCAAAGTAATTAAAATAAAAGTTAAACGAGTCGGTTTTTAAATAAAATTCATAACTGATAAAGTAGAGGCTATAAAATCAGTTTTATCACTTTAATAACTTGGTAAATATTAATTGAACATGTCTAAACATGTTTGACCCGACAATTCTGAGTTTAGGATCGGTTCGCAACCAAAAGTCGCAAAAGTTGACTTTTGCTTTGACTTTCAGTTCTGATCCGAATTAGCTTAGTATAGTTATGCCTTAGGGTTCCTTTGTGACCATATTATATGTTAGTATAATCATCTGAGGTTATACAACTTGGTTCCTTAGAAATCCTAGTTCATTGCATGTTTCCGTTAAATGCCTAAAAGTTGACCATTATGCCCTTTTGATATTAAAACAAGATTTTTGAAAATGTGAGAGGACAAAAACCTTTATTGCTGAATTATAAACATGTCCTAAAAATTTGACATCAGTTTGAGGTCTAAATTAAGAATTATGCTCGATATCGTAAATTGAAAGCTTTTTATTAATTAAACGGCATTTTCGGCATAAAGCCTATTTAAACCCAAGTTTTGACATCAAATCTTTTACCTACTGATGTAAAATAATATTTTAGGATTTTTGGAAATTTTTATTAAATTTTAAAATGATCATAACATAGAGTTCTCGCATAGGCCCGGTAATTGACGATAACGTCCTTTTTGCTAATAAAATAAGTTTTATACATCCTTTACATGCCACACCTTTTTCTACTGATTTTATATATTAAATAAGTTATTTTAAACAGTAAAGGTTGATCAAAATCTCAGATTTCCTTAATTAACCCGAATATCGTCAAAAACCGACTTTTATGCGATTTAGGCGCATAGTATGGTTTAAAACCATATTAGGCATCTAAAGAGTGATACCTATTGATGTTATGAATAAGTTTTTATACTTTAATAGTAAATAAAAGTTTTGAACTCAGATTTCCAAAATTAACCCTTAAAGCACATGAGAAATGACCAAAATGCCCCTACGGTGCATAGTTTGGCCATGAATGATAAATTTCACATATGCGAGATATCTTACTGATATAACTTGATAAAATAAGTATTTTTACTGATTATGTAGACCAGAAACTCGGATTATTATTTAACCTCTTTTATAAACATTAAAATGACCAAAATACCCCTACGGGGCATAAATTGGTTTTAAATTCGTTTTGGGAAAAATGGAAGGTATCCTACTGATATCACAACATATTTAAGGCATATTAACTTGTGAAACATGTTCATGACTCATTTGGTTACCCGTTATGCACTTTACGCGTTCGGTACGGTTTATGTAACTAGTTTACATGAATTAACCGAAACGGGTCAAACCTTATCATCTTCACTTCAAAATTCAGAATGTGTTTAGTTTATCCATACTATACAAGTCTCCATACTTGTCGGGTCTAAATCACATTCTAATCCGGTCTTCGCTTAATCTTGCGTTTTGAACCGTAAACCTTTCCTTAAAACTAACCGGTCTAAGTTACAACTTAAATAAGACCCGTTAGGAATCTAATAGGTTAATAAAACCTTCGTTCCAGATTGAGAGCCCCAGTAGAGGTACTTGTGCTTGCTGATTAGAATATACGGCTGATTATAAATTGCATTTTAAGCTCAGGTAAATACTTTTAACTTATTTTCCGTTATACGGGCTTGGGATACAGTATTATAAAAATACCGCTTGGTCGGGTGTAGAAACCTTTTTATCGGAGATGATTAAATTGCATAATCCCGTTTTAATCAGTATTGCTTGATAACAAATAACATTGGGGGTTAATGACCGTGTCCTGGATATCCTTGGCTCATTTAAAAAGTGTAAATGGCCACAACTTAAGCACAAGGTGTAGGCATAACACCTCCTGTTGCGTATGTAAAAGATATACTCACTCGTAAGGTAACTTCTTGTGAGTTTTATTTGTGGTGTGTCGATTAATCTTGATCGGTTTGTTTAATCACCGGCCCTAAATGTTGGACAAACATGTAAATCTGATACTAGATTGTTATTAATATAATTGTCCCAAGCTATAAAAGAATTTATGTGTCTTGTCCATTTAAATCAATTTTCATAAAGATTTTCAAAAGAGTCAGTTAATTGTATTTACCAGTGTAAACTGACGTATTTTCCAAAAAGGTTAAGTGATAGGTACTGTACGTAAATTGGCTGGGAGCTCAGGGCGTTAATAGGGAATCTTGCAAGTTCTAAACGTCTAAAGTCTGTTGAACTGTGTTTATGTTTCTGTTTTAAGATCCGCCTGTGGATCCATCTTACAATCCGTTTGTAATATTTGATGTTACTTTCGAATCGGTTTGTAATATATTTATTTTAGACTTTCGATGTGCATTGAACTGTGATTATTTGACTATGATGATATCTACTACGTCACGATACTCCCCACCGGGCCCACCGGTAATACGTGGAAATATCGGGGTGTGACAGGTTGGTATCAGAGCCAACATTGAGTGAATTAAACACTAGTCTTTTGTGTTTAATCTCAATGACACAGTAGCACATTCCTTGACTTCCGAGTCTAGACATGAACTAGGAATGATCTCATCCCTGTTATATGTATATATTGTTTTCGATATTTATGCATCCCAGGATCGTGTCGCCGAGCGAAGCTACCATTTGTGGAAGCTCTCTAGACCCGAAGTATAAGAATGATAAGCTTCGTACCACAGCTCAAATAAGCACACGACCAGTATGGAGGAATGCCCTTTTGAACCCATTAACCATATTTTAAATTCTATACCCAAGACTTTTGAAACTTCAAATGAGAAGCCAACATCGGAGGAGTTCATACCAGTTGTCCCTAAAGATCCCGCTTCAAAGATAATACCTATGGAATCAAAGGACTCATATTTCTTACCTCCAAGTCTTGGGACCCCAACTTGGATTATACTTGTCCTGACCTTATTCATGATTCATATTATTCATTAACCATAAAATCCTTGGATTCCACTTTTGCAAAGATTTCTAATATAGAAAGATTTCGACTAACCACAAGAACCTTCTGTACCCATGCCGCACTCAGGGAACCAAGGAGAAATTTTTCAGAAGTAAAATGAAAAAGAAACTTCCTTGTTATGTTTCATTTCTATAGTAGTCCCTATAAGGACATATATATCTTTTATGTCCCCGCGTGAGTGAATTTCTTTGTATAAGACCCGTTTAGGGCAATTATTGTATTTTTGAGGCTTTCTATGAAAAGTTTCCTATTTTACTTTGATATTAAACAGTATACATATGTATTATGTCCAAAATCAGAACGTCATTTCAATTTATGATTGTTCTGCCATTATATATCAAAGAAAATATTAAAGATATAACCTAGCCTATATGTCACTTTCGACATAGCTAAGATGGTAAAGCCTTTTTAAGATAATAGATCCTTGTTAACATCTAAGAAAGTGTTAACACTCTTGAAAAATGTGGTTCGAGAAAATCACAATAGTCATCCCTGTATTGGATTCTTCCAATTTCCTGATTTAGTCTAATGATCTAGAAATCATGGCTTATATCATCCTATAAGATGATCATATTAGAAACATCCCTTAGTGATGAAATGCCTACGGGCTATATCTATTGTCCTAAAAGACAAAAGACAGTTGTAGTCTTTGACTCTCTGTCAAGAAAGGTAATGAACTATGTTCAAACCTTAATTCCTCGATCCTATAAGATCATGGCTTATAAATTCAAAATTATCCTCGTGACTAGGCCTTTTGTGCCATTTCAATATCCTTAATAGCTTATAGCTGGATTAATTATAATGAAAATTTAAAATAAATCTGATTATTAAATTAACCAAATATGGTCTATTAATACCATGGTTAATGAATCATCAAAGATGATGATTCCAAAATAGACCCCTGAGCAAAATTATTGGCGATTGTTTTATAGAAAACAAGCTTCAGCATGTTTGAATCAGATGAAGTCAACAGTCATCCCAATATGAGGAATGACAATACAAGGATGAATGTAACGGCTGCAGAATTACAAGAGATGATAGATAAAGCTGTCACTCAAGCCATTGACAGACAGTTCAAAGATTCAAGTGGTGCTCATAGTGGGACCCAATCGGTGCCTCACACAAAACCACCTTCTAAGATGCATACGTCTTATAAGAATGATTCTCATCATTATTCAGATCAGAGAAGTGCTCCATCCAGACAAATTGTGCTCAATCAGGAGCCACATGTTAAGACCTGCTCTTATAAATACTTTGTCTCATGCAAGCCAAGGGACTTTACAGGAGAGAAAGGAGCCATCGATTGTATGACATGGCTGGATGAGATGGACACAGTAGTGGACATCAGTGGTTATGCAGAGCAGGATGTTGTGAAGTTTGTTTCACAATCATTCAAAGGAGAAGCATTGGCATGGTGGAGATCATTGATCCAAGCCACAGGGAAGATCCTACTTTATAACTTATCTTGGGATCAATTCGTTACATTGATCAAGGAAAACTTCTGTCCTCAACATGAGGTAGAAAAGATAGAAACAGACTTCTTGACTCTGGTCATGAAGGATTTAGATTGTCTGGCATATGTCACAACTTTTAACACTATGTCCCGCCTAGTTCCCTAATTAGTCACCCCTGAACCTAAATGCATAGCGCGTTTTATTGGAGGCCTAGCACCAGAAATTAAGGGAAATGTTAAAGCGTCTAGGCCTACCACATATAGGTCCGTAGTGGACTTATCCTTATCTCTCACTTTAGATGCAATCAGGAATAAGTCTGTTAAGACCTCTTGCGAGGGAAAAAGGAAAGTAGAAGAGGAAAGCTCTCACCGATCTGACAAGAAGAAAAAGGGAAGTTCTGAGCACTGGAAAGATTCCGAATTCAGGAAAAACTCGAGTAAGTCTAATAACAGACCCAAATGCAGTAACTGCAGAAAGCAACATTCTGGGAATGTACGATTAACCCAAGTGCTAAACTATGTGGAATATGCAAGACCAAGGGTCACAAGACTCTAGATTGCAAGGAGTTGAAGAATGCTACTTGTTACAACTGTAACGAGGAAGGGCACATCAAAACCAACTGCCCAAAACTTATAAAGAAGTCTGAAGAGGCCAAGAAAACAAACACGTGAGTCTTCCAGATGAACACCCAGGAGGCAGTACAGAATGATAACATCATAACAGGTACTTTTCCTTATCAATGATGTTTATGCGGGAAATTTTTGATTCTGGCGCATATAAGTCTATTGTGGACAATAAATGTTGTGAACTGATATATCCACCTGTTAGGACTCCAGACATATAACGCGAGGTAGAATTGGCCAATGATACTTTAGAGATTGCTTCAACAAATCTTAGATAGATATTTTATATCTATTAGGAATCACTCTTTTCCGATATCCTTATGGCAAGCTTTCAAGCTATCCAAATTCATCAATATAATAAAGACAGTTGTGACATTTTGATCCCCTGTCAAAAAGGTGATGGACTAGGTCCAAACCTTAAATGCCATTGATGGTCTTTTTATGGCCTAGGCTAAGTATAATTTATATATATTTAAATAACATTCATTAAGAATGTTCGTACTATATTAGCCTGTATGGTCTAATGATATCATGGATAGTATATGTTAGGTCATCAGGATGATGAATAGCGGTTGTTGGATTGCAACTAAGTAATTGTTTCATTTGGTGTTAGGAACCAAGTCTTGAGTATGACAAACTCGGATAAGACAACCGTCAATCGCGCCATTAATGATGCTTGTGAACCTCAAATTTGACAAGGATGTTCTCCAAGCTATGATTGACGTAGCTGTTGGGAAAGCTGTGAGAAAGGTCGTGAAAAAGTTCAAAGAGCCCAATGCTACTTGCTCCAAATCCCATTTAAGACTACACTCCCTTACTCACGAGAAGGATCTTGTTCATGCCTCGGATGCAAAGAATGAATTAAAAAGGAAAAGGGAGAAGGATAACTCCCGCACTTCTAAGGAAAAGGGTAAGCTTGAGTCCAATAAGAACAAACAAAAGTCCAACAAGAAACCTGTATGCAAGACCTGCAAGAAGCGCCATCTAGGGAAGTGCAGGTTCGAATCAAAATCCCAATCGCAGCCTAGGGCTTGTGGGATATGCAAATCAAGAGAGCATAAAATGTTGGATTGCAAGGACATAAAGAATGCAGTCTGCTTCGGCTGTAATGAGAAAGGCCACATCAAAACTACATGCCCTAAATCTGTCAAGGGAGGTGCGGCTAAGGATAAAAAGCCTAAGAATGAAAGCGCTTAAACTCTCCTGATGGATGCCAGAGGTAGTTCATATCAATAAAGACAGCAGGTACATTCCTTATCATTTATCAGTAATTTAAATGCTAAGAGTTCTGTTTTGATTCGGATACCAATAAATCCTTCATAAATTATAAGTATAGCAAACTTTTAAAATCTTCCATAAGAACCCCAGATATTAAGTATAAGGTAAAACTTACAGACGAAAATCATAGAAACTATTTCTTCTGTCCCTGTCAGAAATCTTCATTCGTAAAATTCTAGAGTACTCTTTCTCCAGATGGAGTACATCATCATATGTAGTTGATATCTCTTTGATCTCCATCGATTGCGAATACCAGACGGTATGACAAAAGCGCCATATGAGGATTGGTGTATCTTAAAATGTTCCATAGATTGCTTCCATGCCTGATCAGTATGGAGGTTTAATGCATGGAACCACAAAGATATTCCAATGGTCATATGGTACTAAAATCAGCTAATGGTATTCAAAGAAGATATCCATAATGGAATTGTCCAAGTAAGTGTCTCTGATTAAGGAATCCGTGGACTCGTAACATAAATGTGTCACTTATCTGACACAGGCAATGATAGATGAACTGGGGCCTGAGACTTGGAAAATCTCTGTAACCTCCTTGTGTCTTGATTATCTTCTCCAAAGACTACCCTGTTTACCTCCTGAAAGGCAAGTAGAGTTAAGATTTATATCCCGCATAGGGCTGCATTATTGTAAAATCCCCACGATGATTAGTACCATCATTATTGGAAAAATCGAAACCCTGATTAAATGAGTTTTAAGATAAAGGTTTATAAAGCCTAATTCAATATTCAGAGAATTCGGTATTATTAATTAAGAAAGACGATTCATTTTGTTTATGCATTGAATACCGCAACCCTATTTAGGAAACAATTAAGAATCGCCATCAGCTGCCCAGGATCGTCGATTTGTTCGACTAACTGTAAGGATTAGCTATACCTTAAGATTGGTTTTAGGCAGTAGTTGGAATAACCATCTCACCTTAAATAAGCTATTTTATAACTAATAGTTAGTATGTAAGCATCAAGGCTGCTCCTTTGGAGACCTCGTATAGATGGGATGTTAAACATATGTTGTTAGATAGGAGTTCGGTAAGTCCGAATTAACAGGACCTGAAATTATCATGGAAACAACGGATAAGATCATACGAATCCATAATCGTCTGAAAGTTTCCAATAATCGGCTTAAAATCAATGATTGATAAGAGTCGCAAACCTCTTAAGTTCTTAATAAGGGATAAGATTCAACAGAAAGTGCCACCCTAGAAGAGGTGTACTACATTGTGAAGTAGCAGGCAAATTAAACACTAGATAAATTGTACCATTCGAGAAAATCAAATACGTCAAGATCAATAGCTTATAAGCTAAAACTTATTTAAAGAACTTGATGGAACTCGCAATGTGTTCCACACTGGAGACTTCAAGATATGGCTAGACAATAAGTCGATAGCATTATCACATTGATGTGTAGATTAATGAAAACTTATGGTTGGTGGAGAAATCAACATCGATTAAGGATCGACAAGATTAGAAGCTCCAAAAGAATACATATACCTATTATAAAGGTCATTTGGGGTGCCTGTAGAGGCCCCAAATATGCTGTGAAAGATTAAGTCCATTATAAGACAGAAAGTACTTCCATATTTTGAGAAAATCTCGAGGTTGAGATTTCTTTTAAGGGGGTGAGGATGTAACACCTCGTAAAATCACGTCCAATGATGTATTGACACGTGTAATAAACCCTAATAAAGTCAAACGCTGAATTTAAGGGACTAATTTTTGCGAAAGATCAAAAACTTTGATTATGGAAGGACTAGAAGTGTTATCATGCTTAAAATAAGTCTCTGAATAACCTCTCATGATATTCGTATTCTCATATTAAGCCACTTGTTGGATAAGCGAAACCGTTTGCGTAATTAATTGAAAGTTTGCGCGATGAAGGGTTAAAAGCGTCAACATGTTAATTATACCTCTGAATGACCTTTCTACGAACCTGAAGCATTATGATATTTTATAATACTCTCAAGCATGTCTAATATCGATTAGATAAGGCTTTGATGCTATTAAACGATGATATGCGCAAGTTTGCGCATTAGAGGGACTATTTACGTCAAACTGCAAAAGCATACCGATTCGTATGGTATTGAACCTTCTGGAATATGATCATAAGTTAAAAATGCCCTAAATATCCTTTATATAGCTTAGAAATAGGCTTTGAGGTGTTTGGTGCGCAAAAATAAACTTATTTGAACAACAGGGACTGAAAGCGTCAAAAAGTGCATAAGTTTGCATTTTCGCGCATATCTTACGTTTTGAATATATCCAGACATCCAAAAATTTATGTAATCATTAAAATATTTTATTTTAGTGATTGGCATGATAAAATTCCATTCGTCGTGTAATTTGGATAGTTTTTCGCGTCCGTTCGTGTTTCGTCGTAATTAACCGAATAACGTGATCGTACGGCCAAACGAACCGACATCCGAGATGTTTTTGAGCATTCTTCATGTTACCTATACTTTAACTTCATTTTAGAGCTTTGAAATGAGGTTAACGGGCCTTAAACGTGTCAAAAATGGCATTAAACATCGAACGTAGGACACAACTGACGGTGACGATTCTTCCAGTGGCAACTTCAACATCGAACGTCGAGGGGAGATGGGCGCACTTACGATTTAGGAGCCTTTCGAATTCAAGCGACACAAAATAGTTATCGGCTCCAGAATCAAACAAACACGAAGCATATATACCATTTACGAGAAACGTACCATTTACAACGTTGTTGTCTGCCTGAGCCTGGCGGGCGTTAATTTTGAAGACGCGCCCGCGGGCCGCTTGTTGTTGTTGCTGTTGTTGAGGCTGCTGCTGGGGCTGCTGTTGTTGTGGCTCTTGCTTGACCACTCGGTTCGGGCACATGTTTGTGAAGTGGTTGAGATCACCACACGCATAGCAAGCCCTGGCATTGACCGCGGGTGCCTGAGCCGCTTGATGGCCTTGGGGAGTAGCAAGTAGAGCTTGTTGAGCAGGAGCTTGACCTTGTGTTGGAGTTGGGTTTGACATGGACCTGTACGACAGTTGGCGGTGAAGTGGCCGTACATGTTGTAATGCACACAGTATCTGCAAGCGATTCCCACAGGGTGGTGATAGGTACAAGTAGGGCAAACCGAATGAGGGCCAGTATACGCACGCTTCGCTGGCGGTGTGTTGGTAACCGGGGCCACTACTTGGCGGTGTTGATGTTGCTGAGGAGATGGAACTGATTGGAGCGGGGCAGCATTGGTCACAGTGTAGTTCTTGTTGCTGGAACTACTATTGTTCTTTCCCTTGCGTCTTGAGAGCTTGGATGACTGAGGAGCGGTGGCGGTTTCAGCGGTTGAAGCAGTGGTAGCTTGATGCAGATTCTTGGGAGCTTTATCCCAGACACCAGACTTGACTCGCTTGTCGTTGATCTCAGCAGCGAGCAAGTAGGTTTCCTCGATTGTCGTAGTCTTTGCAGCTTGAACGAAATCAGCCACACAATCCAGAAGACCACAGATATACTTCTTGATGGCGATTTCGGGCGTCTTGACTTGGTCTGGACAGATAATACTCAACTGCTTGAAATGAGCAGTCAAACCAGCGTTGTCACCATCTATCTGCTTAATATGCCAGAACTCGTCCTCCAGCTTTTGGCGCTCATGGGGAGGGCATAACTCTTGCATCATCACGTCCTTCAACTCATCCCATGTTAGTCCGTAAGCTGCATCATTTCCGATTTTGTTTCTCTCAGCCGTTCACCAGTCTAAAGTGCGAGACTGGAAGACGCCAGTTGCGTTCAGAGTGCGGAGATTATTAGGACAGCCACTCTGGCGCAGGGTGACTTCAATAGAATCAAACCATTGAAACATGGCCATCGGACCATCTTCGCTAGTAAACTCTTTCGGTCCGTAGGCTTTGGACTGCTTGAAGCTGAAAGCAGCTTTGGGAGTATCGGTCCTGGACTCTTCAGAAGATTTGCTCGCATTCTCGTTCAATTCACTCACGATCTGAGGAATGACTTTGACGATCTGGCTAGCGACGAGAGAAGCGAGTCGTTTGTTGGTGTGCTTATATCTAGCAGCTCGTGAGTGTAGGGATCCAGATGACGACATTGTCTGCAACAGACAGCGCCATAGGATTCAAAACACGATTCGATCATTCCTCGACTATACTAGGATCTAATGTAGACTAGCGACTCACCATAAAGCTCAGGAACACGTACACATAATCACATAAGCACATAAACACATAAGCACGTATTCACGTAAGGCACAAAAGCACATAAGGCAGTCAGAACACAGAAACCTTACTATATGTTGCACGTATTCCCTATCCTTCACAGCACGTATAGCGATTAAGTATAGCGATTGCGAGTATTGAGTAGCGATTGCGAATAATGACCAGCGATTTGTTAGTGTGGTGTGAATTGTGTGTGTTTTGGAGCGAGAAACGTGGAATCAAATCTGTCAGTACCACCGTACTGTTTATCTCAAAATGCTAACAAGTAAACATATAAAACACATAAATTTCACATAAAATTGATCATAAAAGCGATAAATCACAGAGTGAGCGGCGGCAAATCCCGAATCGAAACACATAAAATCGAAGAGCGGTACGTTGTCTTGGCTAAATAGACGTTGACTACCCAAAGTGGTTCGACTATTCACAAGGACTTTGAGTGCACACTTTGGCCTTCGGGACTGTGCTCTTGCTTCGATTCGAGCGATCGGCACGCATCCTTCCAGTTATAGTGTGACCCAAGTCGTTGGAGTCCGTCGAGACTTTGGTGAGAATTTTGTAAAACCACATTAGAGAGTGGAACGAGTCATCAAGGTTCGGGTTTCACCCCTAACTTAGGAACTACATTCCTATTTGTGTGATGAAATCACAAGATAGATAAGGAGATATGCGTCGAAGTATGGATTTCACTCCTATTTCCACGCAATTTCCCTTATTTATAGTATAAGTAGCAATTCGAACGAGTAATCTGGTCGAGAGTTTGCGGTTTTCATACCTGATCTTAACCAGATCATCCGTTAGTGTGTGTAATCAGCCTTAGGAAAGGCTGATCTTGCGCGGAACTGTAGTATGCGATGTTCGCGCAAGTGTGTAGTGTACAACGAGTTCGAGCGAGAAATAGCGAGTAAGCTCGTACAAACCCCTACTGGGCGTGCACAAGTTGGTCTGTTGGTACTTAGACTATAGACTAGGTCGCTTCTAAGACATCGACCCGGACTAGGTCGAGTCTTGCCTAATTCCCTATAGTTATGGCTCTGATACCAATCTGTCACACCCCAACCGATGACGGAAACATCGGGGCATGGCACTGAGCGAAACAGATTGTTCAAGAGAAATTCCATAACAACTACTTTACCGAATAGTTAAACATTATATCCCATACCATAACCTACTAAGCAAGTAAGTTATTACAGACATAGCTATCTCCAAAACAAATAAAACTGTCCCGATAACTCAGATTCTAATAAGAATAAATTGTCTTTGTTTGTTTCTAGACTCTCCTAACCTTGGTTCCATCAACTAGCAAGCAAGCACAACATCCTAAACACCTACCACATACGTTAAATATAGGTCAATACACATAGTGTAAAGGTGAGCATACAAGTTTGATATAGCATAATAGAGTTCGAAATCGTTTACGCATAACCAGCATGTGCAACGTATAATGTGAAGCATGTAAGTTATCGAAAAAGATCATATCAAACCAATGACTGCGATTTGACTTCGAGTAGCGAGTGCCCATCACGTGTTCACCACTGTGAACACGTGAAGTAATATCTTTAACAACCCCCGTCCACGACAGGTGCTGAGTCCAAACTATAGTACTATCGTTGCTAAGGCAGGTAGATAGCAATCAATGTGTAAACATAACAAACAGGCATTCATCGAGTCACGTATAACATGCATTAGAGGTTAGCGTTTAAATAGTGTTTGTGTTGTGTGATCGATGTGATTTAGAATAAGTAACGTATGTAACACCCAAAAGTGCATAAAGCAAAAAAGGGATCGAGTATACTCACAGATTGTGTTTAACAAGTAAACACTCTATTGGATTGAAAGGAGCGATGAGAGATTAGCCTGAACAGTTAACGACAGCATAAACGATAAGCGGCGCATTAAACGATGGGGTGTACCAAGCGTCGGATGGCAATCCGATCGGATGGCAATCCGATCGGATGGCAATCCGATCGGATGGCCAGTCGATCAGATGTTAATCCATTCGGATGGTCATCCGATCGGATGGCCATTCGATTGGATTGACACCTCGTTGGGTAAGGATGTGATTGTGTATGATGGTTTGTCCTTTGAAGTTTTTGTTGTAGCATTTTGAAAATAGAGAAGTATCTCTACCTTTCAGGTCGGTCGATCGGACGGAGGTTTGATCGGACGACGATCCGATTGGCGAGGCTTCTCAGTTGAGAACAAGTTCACAGCAGGACGGTCACCCGATCGGATAGCAATCCGATCGGGTGGCAATCTTGTGCATTGAACATGTTGAAAATTGTTTAAGTATCAAAGTTCCAACATCACATGATCAGATGGCCGGTCGATCGGATGGCAATCCGATCGGACGGCATTCCGTTCAACGTCAGATCCTTGAAGTTTGAAATGAAAAGTTGAAGTGTGGAACCAAGTGCAACCCGATCGGATGGCCAGTCGATCGGATGGCAATCCGATCAGACGACAATCCATCCCAACGGCTTGATCGTTCTTGACACTTGTTTGTTTGAAGATTTTGTAGTTGAACGAGACGTTATGATACTTGTTTGAACAACAGAAACCTCATCTCGACCAAAGTGACCTGATCGAACAGGAATCACCCTAGTCCGACCAGTTCTCGGTTCGAGACGGTTGTTCATGTCCAAACCCGAAATTAGTAGTCTCTTAGATAGAATCCTGATCTAGAACTAACACGTCACTAAGAATGAGTGGAAGGTTAGAACAAGCTCCGATTCTATCGGTTTTGAGTGCATTGAGTGTAAAAGAGTTGAAAGAAGGTTGGAAAACCTTCTTTCAATCCTTTTCACCATGAATATGTGTAGATCTAAGTGAAAACATTGATTATTCATGTGGAAATCCTTCAGATCTAAGTTGTTCTTGGTGGAATGAAGCCAACTCTTGAAGTTCATAAGAACTCCATGATGACATCACCCTAGAACACCTCAAATCTGGTGGTTTTCACGGTTAAAAGTTGAGATTCAAAGGTGAAAATGATGTAAAAGTGTGTGTAGATCATAGAAGTACAAGATTTAGGTTGGAAACTTACAAGAATCGAGAGAAATGAGTGCTTGAGTGCGGCTGGTCGAATAAGGAGCTGTCACATCACAAATGATTTGACAGGTGGGTATTGATAGGGTTTCCCAAAAAGGAAAGTGCTGGAGTGTCGAGTCAAACGGGTGGCACTCCGATCGGGTGGCAGCCCGATCGGGTGACAACTCGATCGGATGACAACTCGATCGGATGGCAATCCGATCGGATGGCCACTCGATCGGTTGGCCACTCGATCCTGGTGTCCGGCGCGACGAGTTTTGTCGTTTCGATTCGAGTGTTGAGCGTTGCGATGCGATTCGAGTAAACGATGCGAGAGTATTTCCCATTAGTTACACAAATAACATAACTACTATATCTAACGTACAATCACTATAAATAACTTGTGTTTAGCATTTTTGATTCGATTGTGATGCGACAGATTTGCTATTGCGATTAAACACCTCAACATAAACATAACATGCACAAGTAACACATAATTAACACACACACGTAAAACAATATCCAGAACACATAATTCGAGTTGCGATTGCGATAGCGATTAGAGGTAAGTCGATAAATATGTGATTAAACCTCGATTATTAATAGACACTCCACATAATACAACTAAAGTGATTAAATAATAGATTCGATTACAAGTCAAAGAAGTCAAACGACAGTTGAGCAAGGAGTGACAGATCGCAATTAGCAATCTTTTCTTCCTTTGACTTAAATCTTGACTTTGACTTCCAAAAAGCGGGTTGTTACAGCCTCCCCTACTTTAGGAAATTTCGTCCCGAAATTTAAGAAGTAGGCGTAACAATCAGTTGCGGGTACTTCGCCTTCTTGTCGCTTTCGAGTTCCAAGGTAAACTCGGCACCACGTTTTGCCTTCCCAGCGAACCTTCACAATGGGAATGCGTGAGCGTCTGAGCACCTTGGTTTCTCGTCCCACGATCTAGACAGGCTTTTCCACGAGGTGTAATGTTTCATCCACTTGTAAATCCTCAAGAGGGACATGTAATTCCTGGTCGGCCAAGCACTTTCTGAGGTTCAAAACGTGGAAAGTCGGGTGGACGTTACTCAGTTCTTCTGGTAGTTCGAGTCTGTAGGCCACTTTTCCAATTCTTTCCAGAATCTTAAAGGGTCAACATATCGAGGTGCGAGCTTTCCTTTCTTGCCGAATCTGATCACCCCCTTCCAAGGTGCAACCATTAGGAGTACGTGATCGCCAACGTCAAATTCAAGGGGTTTGTGGCGTCTATCAGCATAACATTTCTGTCTGCTCCGAGCTTTCAATAGATTGTCTCGAATTTGGAGGATCTTGTCTGTCCTTTCTTGCAACTGCTCGGGACCGGTAATTTGCGCGTCTCCGATCTCGTGCCATACAATAGACGATCGACATTTTCTTCCGTATAAAGCCTCAAACGGCGCCATTTGTATGCTAGAATAATAACTGTTATTGTACGAGAATTCGACCAAAGGTAAGTACGCGTCCCAATTACCACCGAAATTCGACCAAAGGTACGTACGCATCCCAATTACCACCGAAATCTATGACACACGTATATCCCAATTACCATCGAAATCTATGACACACGTATATCAAAAAGTTCAAATATCTGATCGGATAGTGATACGTATATCCAAATATCCACCTTTTTATTTAATTTTTAGTTTTTATTATTTTTTAATATTCAGAACGGGATATTTCAGATAGTTTCGGATATCCGAATATAAATTTTCGGATATTTTGGATATTTTCAGATATTTTCGGATAGTTTTTGTATATTTTCGGATACTTCGGATGTTCGAGTATCCGATAAAAAAAATTAAATTTCGGATATCCGAAATATTTGAAAATTTCAAAATCATTACTCAACTCCGAATCTGAAAATTTGGATACCCGAATTTTCGGATAGTTCCGATTCGGATATCGCATAGTTCAGATTGGATTTTTGGATGCAGATATTTTTTTAGCAACCCTAATCATAGCTAAGATTATGTGTTACTATAATACTATGTGTTTTACTTTATTAATAGTTGTATACTATTTTTGTTAATAGTACATGAATTTTACTTTATATAACTATTTTTATTAATAATCCTTTGAGTTAAATGTAGTTTGCCTCTATGTGGTTTGAGGCGGTTTGCAACTTGTCTCCCGAATTTGCAGTATTCCCTTTTGAACCTGCAAAATGTATTATTTTTTTACAGTATGCCCTCTCGTCATCAAAATCGGATCCTATAAACTCGACTCCTATTGTAAAATCGGATCAGAAATGCAATAAATAAAAGTGAGCGTTTTTGTTAGTTATTTGTTAAAGATTATTTCGTATTAAATATATTAATTTTATTTATAAGCATTCATAATAATAATAATAAGTTAGTTTGGGTTAAACATATGAAATTTTATAATAAAACTTGGTTAGTATCGTTAGATATTACAAAAGAAATAAATTAAGAAGGTTAGAAACTTTAGGTTATATTAAGTTATATAGTAGAGGGGTTTATTTGTCAAATGATGAAAGTTATTGAAAGAAAACAAGAAAGGAGGCAAAGAAGCGCAAAGGACGGGACACGAACCCAACCCCTTTGGCTTAATAAACGAGGCATAAACCAACTAAGCTGCAACGCTTGTTGTGTTAGAACCCGACGTTGTTCTTTTAAACTCAAACCGAAATTGTTCCACTTCTGCTTCTTCTTTGTTTAGCATAACCTGGAACCCGTTTCACCCGACCCATTTGATTCTTCGGTTACACACGACGTTTAACCTTCGATCCACTCCTATTTGTTTCGTATAACCGACGAATAACAATTCCCATCATTTACTCTTGCTATAACACATCTTAATTGGTCAAGTTAAATCCAAATTGATTCACCATTAACTTACCTCAAGAACATGAAAGGACTTAAACCAAATCGTTAACATTAGGCTAGAGTATGGATACCATCGGTTCATTTAATCATTTCATACCATTACCCACCCTCAAATCTCATTCTTAATCTTCCAAACTTGCGGATTTGAAGCAAGAAAATCTAGGGCTCATAATTTGATCGGTTGATTTATCCTTCATTCCTCAATCAAATCAGGTGATTCTTGAGTCTAAATCTATTAATTTCATGCTCTACAAAGCCCCTCTATTTATTTTTGTGATAGAGGGCATACGGATTCGAATTTGATTCCATGCTAGATTAGGGTTCTTAAAATCTAAAATTTGAGGATTATGACCATAGAGACTTGATTTGATGAAATTGAAGTTGTGATTCTATTCTTGACCATATTAGATTAGTTTGTAGAAATTTTGGTAATTTTTGGACCTTATATGGATTTATCACGGATTAAATTATGTTTATATTATATAAGAAAATCAAGTTAAAATACAAATTTAGCAAAATAATATATAATTAACATCATTTCTGATTTTTACAAAAATATATAAGATATAGAATTTCTTATAATAAATACTGTGATTATCGGTAATATATATTTTTGATAAAAGGATTTAAGCAACATATTAAATCTAATTTATTTTTGTTATAAATTTAGTTATTTTTACAAGATCATTATAGTTATAAATTCATTAGATGAACTATTTTCAATATATTTAAATTTGGTATTTTTACAAAATATAAGACATAAATAATATTTTATTGTTATTATATGCAATGTCATTATATTTAAGTAGGAATCATATAATCATAATCATTTTGTGAGTATATACATAATATGTTTCATATGAAATAGATATGATCATCTAGTGATTTAATTAACTAGAGAGCTAAATAATAAAACAAAGATTGAATATTCACAAAAAGAGGATATACTAACTTGAGTATTTTATGTTATTATTTCGTACACAAATTCTATCAAATACATATTTATCTCATGTTGGGATTTTGCGAAATTTGTGATTTGGACATATATATCTAGTTAGTATGATTGTTAGTTATTATTCATTACTAAAATAAAAGATATGCTGTTAAAATAAATCTATACATATAATAAAAGAAACCATGTTAGGGACACATGGCGTTCTATGAGTCAGTCTTAATTATTTTTCTAAATATTTATTATGGAAAGTCAATTATTGATAATAGTAAATTTAAAATTTTTAAAGAGATTTTAATGATAAAGAGAAAGATAACTGATAATAATATATTAATTATTATAATTATATATTAATTATTAAAATCTAAAAAATATATTAGTGTTTTAAATATTTATAAAGATAAAGATTTTATTTAATTGGTAGTTTTAATTGTTTTTATATGTTGATGATAAGGACAAAGATAACTGATAATCACATATTAAAATAAAAATATTTATTTTAATCAACTGTTTCGTTAAAAAGATTTATTCAATACATGTAGAACATATATATTTTTTATACATGGTATATTTAGAATCTTATTTCTAATAAAGGATCTCATTATTCTGTTTTACACTCCAATGAAATAATAATATTAAATCATAATATCCAGCTTATCTCTTGTATATTTAATATTTTTTACTAAAATATTTCTTTTTTTTTTTTCTGCTGATTATCCAACATCAGGTAATACGTAAGTTTCTAACCTAATAATAAATAAAAAAACAAAGTAAAATGTTATAAACCATATAATACACATCTCTTTAACCTAATAAAAAATAAAATGAGATGTTACAATAAGTAAATAGTACCTCAAAGTTCCTTTTGTTAGAAAATACATCTTGATGACTAAATGTTTTAACGGATTACATTATTCGTGTAAGACATGTATTTATTCAAATCGTGCAATACACGAGTTTTTAAAAGATGTAACTATTTTATTATTTAGTATATAAAATTATATTTATTCAACCCGTGTAATAATATCACTAATCAATGTTTTTTTATTAAAATATATAAATCAATATATATATATATATAGGACAACTTTATATTTTATATCATCTTTACACCCAAGTCCCCATATCAAGAACTCGAATCGTTAGTTTTGTTATATATTTTTGTTTCAATTATTTAGAATATTGTTATATATATTTTAGTGTAATTTGGTCATTTGAGTTACGTTCTCTCATATGATTATCTTTCGTGGGATCACTTCGCAAATAGTGAGTAAATCTTATTCCCCTTCTTATAATAAACTTTTTACGGTGTATCATGTATCACATAAAATCTCATATTCATTTTTTCTCAGTTATCAAAGCATGCAAATCATTGTGTCGTTGTGTGTTATGTGCTATTTGGTTTATTTATTTTATGTGCAATGGTTATTTAATTCGTAAGTGCCTCACTTATTCATAAGCTCACTTACACCCAGTTGACCTTTGCTCATAATTTATGGAATGTGGGTATTGCCTCACTTATTCATAGGCTAACCCTTTCCTTATGATATAGGATGTGGGTATCGTCTCACTTATTCATAGACTGACATCTTTCCTCATGACTATGGGATGATGGTACCGTCATCATTTGGTCACGCCCCTTTGGGTTCGAGACTCAGGTATTGGTTATTTTATTTATTGTTAGATGCTTATTAAGTGGTATGTTCAATTAACACATGAGTTGCATGTTTACTTTTAAAAATAAAGTAATTTTTAGTTAACTTAGATTTACTCACTGACTCGAATACCTTTTTATATGTCATACAGGAAATGAGAATTGAAGAAAGCTTGGATCAAGATCACTTAAGGATTTCCCTTTAGAAGTTAATAAAGAAATTTGTTTATGTTATTTCTTTTGGATATTTGTTAATTTATTTGAATTTATATGTAAGGTGTGACAATTTAAATTTATAGCGTGTTTAATTATAAAATATTTAATAGTGTCATAAGTTTTGCACAATCATCATGCCCTAATTGATAATCCATCATGGCCACCCTCGAAAAACACCTAACTTCCATCACTCCTTCCACCACCATCACAGCCACCAAAGTCCACCATTACACTTCTCCACCCACAATCGTAACTCATCACCATTTTATTTAGATTTTAGGTTTTTTTTTTAATTTAGGTGGTTTGGATTAAGGGAAAACTAGAACAGTTTTTGGGTATATGGGGGTTTTTATTGGTAAATGTGGTGATGATAAAAGAAAAGAAATTGTGTTTCACAATAGGTATTTAACCTAAATTGAAGTTATCATGATTGATAGTCAAAGTTACAAGGGGCGAAGGTTTGATCATACATAGAGCGAGTTGGTGCAAGACGATGGTGAACTTTTCTAATGGTGCCGATGGGTGGTGGTGGGTGCAGACTATGAAAGATGAAAGATGGTGGGTTTAGAGGGTTTGGGTGGTGATATTGCTCTCACTGAAACGGTTAAACTAACTCTCATGTGAATGCAGGGGGTGCAAAGTATGAGAAATGGAAAACACGAGGGGGTCGTATAAAAAAGGTTTGAATACAGTAGGCAAGTTGCACACTACCCCAAACCACAGGAAGGCAAACTGCATTTTACTCTAATTTTTTTTATAGTTGATGTATAAGGGTGAAAGGAGTGGTTAGACATTTGGAATAGGTAAACTCCCAAATCACCCAATCACATAGCGCCATGTCAATTGTTTACCTAATACTCAAAAACGTTGGCGGTGGTTTACCTAATGGGGTTTAGGTAAACTATTTAAAAAGAGAGAAAATGTGTGATTGGTTGAGAAGGTATGGACCCCACCACACACCCCTCTCTCTCCCCCTTCCCTCCCTCTCCCTGATTCGGTGAACCTTCACCGAAAACACCCCCAATTTCGGTAACTTTGATCGGTAAACATGGTGGGCAGTGGTCACCGATTCGGTAAACACATGTTTACCGCTCCCACTCCGTAGGCCCTAATGATTACCAAAAAGATATTTTTTTTACTGTAATTACATAAAAGAAAAACAGGTTGTGCTGCATGCTGTAAATTTTGTAAATCACTATTAGTCGAACTTATAAATGTAAGTAAGTTAATAACTAGGTTAGAAATCCGTATGATACACGTCGTTGAGTTAATAAAAATTTTAAATAAAAAAAAACTGTAAAAAATAAATACACATTGTATTTGTTGCAAGTATGTATTACATTATATTTATACATATAAACAGAGACAAGTGAAGATGAGGACGAGAGCAACAAACATCTCTTAAGGTCTTGCTACTTTGCAACACTAATATGGAACTTGGTTAGTAACTGGTGTGGAGTAGTGCCAGTATACGTGTTTTCCGTTCGTGATCTTACTGAAGCCCATAAATATGTCAACGTGGATCCTGTGAAAAGAAAGGTGATCCAAGGCATTATTTACACTACGTGTTGGGTAATTGGAAAACGAGAAACGACCGAATTTTCAACAATAGGATAGAGCCCATATCCAAAACTATGGAGAGCATAGCGTCACTTGGTTTCCTTTGGATTAAGAATAGGTCGTCCTATAAAACCTTATCGTGGAGAGATTGGTGTAATTTCAATTTGTAATTCTCATTGTATGCTTTTCTAGCGTCTTGTTAGTGTTTTAATAAAGTTGTGTTAAAAAAAACCACCAAATGAATCATTTGATAAGAATATAAAAATAAAATCATGTTTTGTCGTTTTGCAAACTCCTTTTAATTTTTTTGCAAAAGTCAATAAGGAGGTTTGAAAAGGAATCCGAAACACCCCTAGTACTGGATAACATGTTTTTTTTTTGAAAGGTAAAAAAAAAGTAACTGGCTTCAGGTAACATGTTTAATTACCTTTTTGTAGTTAACTGGCTTCAGGTACTTGTATATTTATTCATGTATGTAATATACGAAAAGTAATGCCACACGCACTCATAATGATACCGGTAAAAGAATCAACTGCAAGATTTCATCTATATGACCTAATGCTAAGATACAAATATTCACTACTAGGCGATATGTAATGGACATTATAGGGCATAAAAGGGTTTGATAACGTTCCTACATCATCCCCCATAGGCATTATAGGGGCATGAAAATGGAGATGCATTTCTAGAATAATGCCCAGTGAGAAGGAAAAAACATAAAAAGTAACGAATGAAAGAGCATTAAGAGGCCTTAACCATTACATAGAGCTAATATGATGAAAAATACTCCTTAAAAAGCATTAACAATTATCAATAGTCTTAACATAATTCAACAACATAAACAAAATTATATTTCTAAAAGAACATTAGAAATTTATTTTATAGTCAACGTTACTTAAAAAATTATAATAATCGTCGGATAACCAAAGGAAATAAAAATGCAAAACAATAAGCACAAATAGAGGTGTACAAAAACCCGTTTTTGGAATTGGATTTTAGAAAAAACCCGGAACCGGTTATTTTTGTACTCTAGCATTTTACACCCGTAACCGAACCCGACCCTACCCATAGGGTATGGATAGGGTATACATTTTGAACTCAATACCCGTATCCGAAACCGTACCCGGTTTAAACCCTAAAATACCCGGAATCAGTCATACCATATACCCAGACCCAGTTATACCCTATATCCAATACCTTCTTTATAATACCTGATAGATTACCTAAATTTTTAGTGTATACTTTTATGTTTACTTTATAACTTTTATATTTAAGTTTTTTTAAATGCATATTATAAAACAAATAATTTGTAGTTGAGTGAATTTATATTGTTGTAATTTATTTTAATTATTTTTACAAATTACAAACTAAATTTAACTTTTAAACGAATTTATTTTTGTGTAAAATAATTAAAAAAAAAACTTATTTTCTAAAACCGGGTATTATTACCCGGTTCCAATACCTGGTTTTACCTGAACTCAATCATACCCTACCCGGGTATGTAGGGTATGGTTTTTCACCTCAATACCTGTACCCAATGGCGGACCCAGGATTTTTTTTTCAATGGGGTCCTCTTTTTTCAGTGTTCAAATTTTTCATAACAAAATGTTAGAATTTTCAGGTCGGGGCGGGACGACTAAGTAGTTCTTAAACCCATATACCATTAGAAGTGCCTTAATGATTCAAATAAGTTGGATTTTTAAAATTTATATTTCACGACTTTGTTGTTGATGGTGTTTAGATTTATTAGTGAATTCAGAAGATTTGGAGTAACGTCAACACTATTGTAGACATTGGATTCATAGACAATAAACAACATTAGCAATAATTAATATGAAAGAATACATTATTTTCACATTTACAGCTAAGAAACAGAAACCCTTGGACTTTTACTTAATGATTTGTACAGAGAAGCTAGGAAGACACAATTGCATTTGCATAGAATAACTAAAAAAACTTCCTGTGGAAAAATTAATAAAGACACTTAAAATTGAATTTGCATAGAATAACTAAAACAAACAACTTGCTGGTGGGAAAATTAATAAAAACAGATGGCAAGGACTCTCGAACTTGAGACCTTTAGCTTAAGATGGAAGGGGTTTGCCACTCCAACAACCTTGAATTTGATACTATGGGGTCCTTTATAATATTATTATGGGGTCCTTTAAAAAATTTATATATCGTTTCTATTACTTTTTAAAAAAAGATTGGGGTCCGTGGACCCCGACCCACTAAGTGTGGGTCCGCCCCTGCCTGTACCCGAATTCTATCTGGTTTCTCGCAATACCTAGTCATACCGGAACCGGTTCCATACTCGGAACTAGTATCATAAAAAATCCGATTTGTGCAACTCTAAGCCAAACACCAATACATGGTCGTTGTTTTAAACTCTTTTTTGGTCAACCTGTGTTGCAGGGTGCTAAGCCGAATATTTCTCTCTCATAACATATGCGTCCGTGTTTTGGTTACCTGTACATACTACTCATAACACGATTCAATTAAAAATTATAACGAGTTAACCAATTAAAACAAAACACTACCATACTTTTGCTAAAAAAAACTAAAACGATGGAAAGACTATAATTTTAAACTGGGGGCAAAATTGTAATTTTTCAGAAGAACAAATGAGCGAGTGTCAAGTAGATGCCTAGTATGAATAAAAATTATACCGAGTCAACCAATTAAAACAAAACACTACCATACTTTTTTTTAAAGAAAAGAAAAACTAAAATGATAGCATGAATGTAATTTTACACTAGGGCAAAATCATAATTTGACAAGGAAAAAAAACGAAGCTGTCTGGCACGGATACAAATTACATCGAGTCAATTAATTAAAATAAAACACCACCACATTTTATCGAAAAGAAAAAAAAACTAAAATGTGACATGACTGTAATTTACATTTTACACCGGAGCAAAATCGTAATTTGAAAAAAAAATATGACAAAAATTTGAAGCGAAAGTAAATTTGTAATTTGATTGAGAGAAAGAGAAAAAAAAATAGATTGATTGAGAGAAAGAGAAAACAAAAACAGTGGCATAAAGAAAATCATATTTTAATAGTAATAACAATAAAGAAGTGGCAGACAGTAGGTGTTTGTCATATACAATACAAATAGAGTATAATAGTATCAGAAGTTCAGAACATTCGCACATGGAACCCACCTCAATTTGTGTTTTGTCATTTATGTGGTAAATGTTTTATATTATGGTAAGGTGTAGAGTAGGGGTGCAAACGCGAGCTACTCGAGATTGGCTCGAGAAAAAGCTCGAACCGAGCCGAGCTTTATCGAGCCCGAGCCGAGCTTGAGCCTAAAATAAAGCTCGTTTGTTTATTGAGCCCGAGCTCGAGCCTCGCATGTGAAGCTCGTTAGGCTCGTCGAGTCTTATCGAGCCTTAGTGTAAACGAGCCGAGCTTATTCAAACTTGTTTACAAGCCAACCTCGAACCAAGAAATAAGCTTATTTAGTAGTAAACAAACCCAGCTTCATACACATATACACACACACACCCCATGCTCTATTTATTTCTTTCCTGGGTGTTTTGGAGCCGAGGGGCTCTCTGGAAGCAGCCTCTCTATCCCTAGGGGTAGAGGTAAGGTGTGCCTACATCCCACCCTCCCCAGACCCTACAAATAGCTTTGCTCTTTGTGTGATTTTACTGGGTATGATTGATTGATTGATTGAGTAGTAAACAAACCCGAGCCCGAGCTTCACTTATCGAGCTCGCGAGCCTAAAAAGTCTATTATTTATATTATTTTTATTTAATATATTGATTAATAGATAATAAACGAGCCGAGCTCGAGCTTGAGAAAATACAAACGAGCCGAGCTCGAGCCTTGAAAACAAAGCTCGAATCGAGCCGAGCTCAAGTCTGAGCTCTCATAAGTTAATCAAGCTCGAGCTCGAGCCTGGTCAAGCTCGGGCTCGGCTCATTTGCACCCCTAGTGTAGAGTCTTGTTCTTTTGATTTCCGATTAATAATTATCATCCTTTCCACTTCAAGAAATTCGAGAAATATTATCGTTTACTCAGGTGTAAATTAAGACCATGGGGTCTGGAATGGATAAGGGACCATCCGTCACGTATGTGTCAACTAAGCAAAGGTGGAGGACCATCCCCTTGGGGACTACCCAAGGGTGTGGTGGATGGTCCTCCCCCATTTTTTTTTATTATTTTTTTGTTTAATTAATTAATTAATTAAAACAAAGTAAATAAAAATAAAAACCTAAAGTTACATTTAAATAAAACCTAAAAAAAACAACACACTTAAAAAAACTTAAAGTTACATTTAAATAAAAACTAAAAGATAACACTTAAAAAAAACCTAAAGTTACATTTAAAAAAAAACTACACTACCCCACTCCATTTTTTCCTTCATCAGTTGTAAGTGTTGGTGCATCTAGTGTCTGTTAACTTCGTCTTAATCGAGTCTTATGTCTAGATAGAATAAACGAGCACACAACAGGGTCAAAATTTAGGGTTTTATATGTAAAAGTGGGTGATTCCGCTTGAAAGTGTCAATGTGCAGTTCAAGCGAAATCAACATATGTTATTTCGCTTGAAACAACATGTGACATGTTCAAGCGAAATCAAAACATTATATATATGTGTGTGTTGTGTTCATTTGGAGCGGAATCTGGTCATTGTCTCTGACTCGAGGTGCTGTCCGTTTGTCATTTGAACGTGTAAAAAGCTCAGGATTGATCAATAAAAGGATAATTAGAAAGGAACAAGCTGTGTTGACATCTTTTACATTGATTCCGCCTTTGTACTTGATGATGAACTACTCATACTGACTATTTAGGGTCACCGAACGATCCAACAAGTGGTATCAGAGCTCAGGACGAGGAGTTCATACCAATTCAGCTTGATTTTACCATATTTTCTCACTTCTACTCATTCTTTTCGGATTTGAACAAGATTTAACGGTTGAAATACCCTGATTTTCACATATATCAAGCGAAACATAGTGTTAACTAATCCTTGAAAGAATTGGACCTTAATTCAAACAAAATCTGATAAAAACTGGTTATTTCGCTTGAAAATCTGTTTGAAAATGCTGATGTCATCTTGATTTCGCTTGAAAATTTTGTCTGATTTCGCTTAAATTCAGATTTCGCTTGAAAGTTCAAGCAAAATAAGTCATTTCGCTTCAAAATCTGTTTTCGCTTGAAAAACCTGATTTCGCTTGAATAGCAATCTCACTTGAAAAGTCTTATTTTGCTTGAAGCTATTTCGCTTCAACTGATTCCGCTTGAAATTGCTGTTTTTCAAAATTCCAAAATTTTTCTAAGTGTTTGTTGATCATTTCAGGTACTTGAAGATGGATGAGTTCATGAATCCATTATGTGATGTTTTTGCTTTTGCTGGAAACGGTGGAGATGATATTACTACCGACACATCAATCAACACAAATGAGAAAGCTCCGAGTGCGAAAAAGACTCTTTCGGATACATTAAGTGTTGAAAGTGCCTATGGAACATACAACAAACCTCCAAAACTGTTGGCTACTGAAGATTATAATAGGTGGGCTACAAGATTTGATGAGTGGCTTCAAGCTTTTGCATATCAAAGCTGGAAAAGTTTAAAGAATGGTTACGTTAGAGGAGAACGGTTTGGTGAAAGTTTGACAGATCATGATGATATTGAAAGATACATTGCTGAACAAAAGTGCATTGCACTGATTCATCAGTCTGTGAGAGATGATATAATTTCGTTGATTGAATATGAAAATTCAAAAGATCTTTGGGAAAAACTAAGAGTAAAATGTGTAGGTAGTGCTGAGATAGTCAAAAACAAAAAGAAACTGTTAAGAAAAGAGTTTGATTTATTTGGTTGTTTAAAGAACGAGTCTGTTTCCAAGATGATTGAGAGATTCGGACATCTGAAGTTGGAGCTGGTAAGACACAAAATTGTATATACTCAAGAAGAGTTGGTTGACAAACTGTTCGACTCACTGCCGAATGAACAAGATTGGCAGTACTTTGCATTAATGCTGAAGAATACAATTAAGTCTGAATATTTAACAGTGGATCTGCTTATTGAAAGACTGGAGAGTCACGAGTTGGAGATCAAGAAATATAGCAAAGTCAATAACACATCTTATTAGCAGAATGTGGAGTTGTACTACAGAGGAAATCTACCAAAGACTGGTTCTCCAAGAACAGCATTTTCTGCAGAGAGTTTAAAATCTGTGAATCAAGAAACTCCTCACAGTGGTTTTCATAGTGGATCTTCTTTAACAAATTCAAACCAATCTGCATCAAAGAATCTGTTTCAATGTAACATTGCTGTGGATCTGAAGAAAGCTCAAACTTTCAGTGAAGAATCAGCAAAACAACAGATGGTGTTCTTAGCGTCTGTGTTAGAATCGTACGAGAGCCTCGTGGCGGGCAAGATTGGAAACACCAACCTGACTAAGGAGGACTATGATCAAATAGATCCTGAAGAGATGGAACTGATTGATATCAGGTGGTGTATGGCTAGTGCGGTCAGACGAGCCCAACGATTCATGGAGATTACGGGCAGACATTCAATTGGTGGTCCGTCTACAAAACTTGGCTTTGACAAATCAAAAGTCACGTGTTTCAGGTGTAAACAAAAAGGACATTTCAAACGTGAATGTCGTAACGCTCATGCAGATGATACTGCAAATCCATTCCGTGAGGATTACTACAAAAGAGCTATCTATCATCAGAATAAATCAGAACCACCCAGAATGAAGCAGCTTGAGGATACCCCCAAAGAGAAATCAAGAGCACTTGCTGTTATTCATGATGATGAAGGTTTTGATTGGAGTGAACTGCTACCAGAGGAAGATGCAGTAGGATATGCTTTCGTAGCAGAAAAGATTATTCCTGTCAAAGACACCAGAACTGAAGAACAAAAATACCTCGCAAGAAAGTAGAAAGCAGAATTCAAGATGATCAGATTATCTAAGGTGTTCAGCGAAGCCAAGAAAGCAAAAAGATGGGATGCTGATAGAGAATGTTACCTTGATCCTCAAGGAAACATTGCTATTGATACGAAAACTCTTAGTATTGAAGCTTTCATTGAGGAATTTGCTGCAGAAGAAGATGCCAGACAGAGAGAATGGTGGGGAGGAGGAGAAGCTGTTGAAAAAGAAAAAGAGAGAGAGAAAGAGTCTCAGTCGAAGAAGATTGATGATGGGATTATCGATACTTCACAAGAACTTACCGCTGAAAACTTGGGGAAGATGGCTGACAAAGTGCTTGCTGCAAAGGAACTTGAGGTAGACTCTAAGTCTGAAACTGAGTCTAAAAGCAAGGTCAGTTCAAACGTTTCAACAAGTGAGACAGGTAAGAAAGTTAAAGGTGATAGTGACTGCAAAAGTTGCATGAAAAACTGCAAGTTTTGTAGTACACTCACTTACCTTAGTGATACAAAGGTTGAAGAACTGACAAAAAGAGTCAGAAAGGTTGAAGATCAGATTCTAGATCGTGATAAAATGCTAAAAGCTTCAAATGATCGAGCTAACAAGTTAACTGAGAGAATTGAAAATGATAAAATTGAAGTAGAAAGAATTAAGAAAGAAAATAAAAAATTGGTTCTTGAAAATCGTAAAATTTCAGAAAATTTTGACAAACTAAAACCATCGGTAAAAGATTCTGATGAAAGAAACGGTAAAACCAATAAAGAAAATGAGCATTTAACTGTGGTTCTTAGACACAAAGAAGAGCAAATCAACCAACAATTGGATGAAATTGCTAAATTGAAGCTTCAATTTGAAGAAGCTAAGATTGAGAATGAGCGTATCAATCTGAAATTAACCAGTTACAACTCCGCAAGCTTTGTTTTACAACACATTGTTCCTAAACCCATTGGGAAAAACAAAGTAGGCGAAGATGTTTACTCTGATGGAACTGGGGTTGGGTTTCATCAGGTTCCACCACCAGTTTTAAACAATTATTCAAAGAAAAAGTCAGGGTTGGTTAATGATGAAGATGAAACAAATGAAATAAAACTTCCAGAGTCAATTGATGTTACATTTTCTTCATCATCATCTGATGATAGTGTTCAAACTGATATTGTTAAAAGCATGGCTGAAAGTGTTTTGAAGTCTGATAGTGATTCAGCTGATGATGATGAGTGTTTTCTGGACAAATACATTCCGAAGTCAAAATCCAAAAACAACTTAAATGAAGAATCTACTCTTGTCATGTACAAGATGTCGGGATCGGATAAGTTGTATTCGGATTCTGAGTTTCCTCTGGAGAATGTTAATGTTGCTAAATTGAAAAAGTGTATTCAAACTGATTGAGATTGATTTGTCTAAAGTAGAAGGTTTAAATCAGACGAAGAGGCAAATGAATTTTGAAAAAAGATAAAGTTTACTACAAGAAACCTGTTGTTTCACCGCGTTTTTATAACAACAATCGAAACAGATGGTCGGGTGGTTATCAGGGTGGTAAGAATTATCAGAAAAAGAATGTTCAAAACAAAAGGTTTTCTGAAAAGAAGGTGTTTGTTTCGAGTTCAAGTTCACTTTCTGATGAAGAATCTAAGATTTTTTCGAAAACAAATGAAGAATTCTTTGAGAAGAAGGCCTCACAGCCTCAGTTTGAAGGCACAAGTCGGGTAGTTGACACCCGAACATGCTTCAAATGCAATCAAGTTGGACATATTGCACGAAAGTGTACCAACTTGAAGCCTAAGACTGAAGTTGTGATGAATTCAAGAAAGAAAGATGATGTGAAGGGAAAAGCTCCATTGGTTGTTGAGAAAAAGGTTTTGAAAAATGACAACACAAAGATCAAAACTGAACCTGTTAAAAATGTGGTAACTAAAAATGACAAGTTTTACAAACGGGTTGCTTCGTCTCAACAAACATGGAAACTAAAAGTGGTTGAAAAGAAAACAAGTTCTCCAAAACCAAAGGTTTCTGAGACTGAAAAACAATTGTCTTCTACTACTCCAGTAAAGATGAATGTTCCTTTGGATTACTATGAGAAACTTGAAAAACAAGAGTCTGTTATTTCTGAGAAAAAGGTTGTTTCGAAAGACCAACCATCTGGTCAACCTCAAAAAGATGAAATTTTCTTGTATAAAGAGGTTGAGGTTGGGTCTGCAGAAAGCTTAAAGATGAACGACAAGAACTTTCCGCCACTTTACATTGCAAAAACTCACTTAAATGTCAAGTTACCTGAGTCCAAAGAGGCTTGGGTAGCATCAAAATCTCACTAAATAGTTTTGATATGTGCAGGAGCTTCCAAGATCCGTTTCACGATGGATTATGGATAGTGGAGCTTCTCGGCACATGACAGGGAAGAAAACCCTACTGTATGATGTTAGAGGGTTTAATGGAGGTTACGTGGGATTCGCAGGTAATCAAGGTGGTCGTATAGTTGGAGAAGGAACTTTATCGAATGGGATTGTCACATTTGAAAGAGTTAACTACATTGCTGAGCTTGAGAACAATCTTCTGAGTGTTTCTCAGATTTGTGATCGCATGTACACTACTCACTTTACAGACAAAGAATGTTTGATTTTGAAACCAGGATTTGTTGTTCCCGAAGAGTGGATTATCATGAGGGCACCTAGAGTGAATGATCTGTACGTGTTGGAAATGAGTGTAGCTACTACAACCACGGGTCAGGCTCATTGTTTTGTGTCAAGAGCAACTGAGAAGGAATCGCAGTTATGGCATCGAAAGATGGGCCATATTCACTTGAGAAAAATGAATCACCTGGTGCATAACGATTTAGTTATTGGTGTTCACGTGAAAGGATTTCATCTGGAAGGGGAGTGCATTAGCTGCATCAAAGGCAAGCAGAAAAAGAAATCACATCCTCAAAAGAAAGTCAAGTCAGTATTAAGACCTTTAGAGAGACTTCATATGGATCTTTTTGGTCCAGTAAACGTCAAAAGTATTACTGGGGATCTCTACTATCTAGTAGTAACGGATGATTATTCCAGATTTTCATGGGTTTCATTTCTGAAGTCGAAGGATGAGACGTTTGATAGTTTAATGGCGTTGTTCAGGAAAAGATGGACAGATTGAAATTTGTGTGAGAATTTAAAGTGGATCAGTATATCGACAATCTAAGCGAATTGTTTAATTCTGAGTATGTAATTAAAGCTTAACGGTACCTGTGACTTGTCGAATAGCTGATATGATTCCTTAACACGCTTACCAAAAATATGTTTGTAAATAGTTTACATTTTCTGCATTTTATTTATGTATTTCATTTCTAGTTTAGAAGCTTTATTAAAAATCCAAAAAGATTTTACACTTCTGCTTTATTTTCCGACAAACCAAAGTGGAGAGTTGATCTTCAGATTCGAATTGAAGCAGATGCAGGAAGTTTCTGGACTGGATGATGAGTTTGGAGCTTAACATGATAAGTTTGTGAAAGTTGAAAAGTTAAAGCAAGTTCATTAATTTGAAACTTGTAAATTTCAGAAAATTGTTTGAACTTATTTGTACAAATGTCAGTGTGATTTATCTCTGATCAACCAAGGTCATTAAATTGGACTTGGTAGACAAATTGAGTAATCAGGGTCATTAATTTGGATCTGGATACTTAAGTGGATTTCTAAACACTGATAAGATCATTAAATGAGAGTGAATGGTAAGTTTGGATTGAAACTGTTATTGTCATATATCTTATATTTAGGTAGAGATTATGTAGGAAACAGGAATCAAGTTTGCCATGGCAACGAAAATGTCAAAGATTGAACCAGAATTCAAGTCCCAGCTGATTGAGAGGGGGAGTCATTGAAAGGGGGAGTCTAGATTCTGGATCAACATTTAAAGGGGATATTGAAGGTTAAAGTTGGAAGATAAAAGATTGAAGGAAGCTTTTACAATGTCAAGACAATTTGGAAAGAGACAAAGACTAAAGACTCGACGCCAAAGACTTCGTCAACATCCAAGGGGGAGTCTGTTGGTGCATCTAGTGTCTGTTAACTTCGTCTTAATCGAGTCTTATGTCTATATAGGATAAACGAGCACACAACAGGGTCAAAATTTAGGGTTTTATATGTAAAAGTGGGTGATTCCGCTTGAAAGTGTCAATGTGCAGTTCAAGCGAAATCAACATATGTTATTTCGCTTGAAACAACATGTGACATGTTCAAGCGAAATCAAAACATTATATATATGTGTGTGTTGTGTTCATTTGGAGCGGAATCTGGTCATTGTCTCTGAGTCGAGGTGCTGTCCGTTTGTCATTTGAACGTGTAAAAAGCTCAGGATTGATCAATAAAAGGATAATTAGAAAGGAACAAGCTGTGTTGACATCTTTTACATTGATTCCGCCTTTGTACTTGATGATGAACTACTCATACTGACTATTTAGGGTCATCGAACGATCCAACAGTAAGATGTGACGGTCTTCCTCGGGATATTCGCTAAGGTCGGTGGTCATTATTTTCCATTCTTCCAACTGCTGCGCTTCTTCTTGCCTCCTTTGCTTCTCCTCGGCTTGTCGTTTCTTCACCTTTACCCTCTCCGTTTGCGTCTCGGTAAAGGTTTGGTTGAATGCTTTCAACTCGGCCATAATACCTTCCAACTTCGAACCACCACCACTTCCTGATGCGGCTTGTTTCCTTTTTTCAGCCACTATCTTTTTACTTTTGTCCTTTACTGGGGGACGTTCATCCTCTCCAATCGGCTACTTGTCATACTCGGGCTCGTCATTGATATTTATTTGGCAACAACTGGTTGAGCTTCCAGCGCTATAACTTCCTGACTCGGAAGTTTTAGACCGTTTGGTTGCTCGTTTCGCGCTTGCAACCTCATTTGGAGTTGCTGCCCATTTTGGACGATCCTTTACAATTTGCCAAGCACGGACATGTGGGAAAGAAGTTTTATGTTCATTTTCGTATAAACGCAACGCTTCATTGAAAACATTATCGTTGTTCCACCCACTCGGTTTGTTGGTGAGTGTTTTGTTATAAAACCCACAAAAGCGTTGGATCAACGTATTCATCTTGCGCCACTTGGAGCCGATAGAATCAACGGTTCTGTACTCGCCTTGTTCCATAATCGCGTGGAATATATCAAGGGTTTCTTGCCAAAAGCCATCACTTGCTTGATTGTTACCTACAAGTTAGTAACAATAATAATATTTTGTTAGAAAAATATAGTGTACAAATAAATGTTAGTAACAATAATAATATTTTCTAACAAAAATATAATGTACAAATAATATTTAATAACAATAATAATATAATGTACAAAAAAATTAATTTTTACCGAGTATAGGATTCTTTGACGAGCCAATATATTCCTTCGCCAACGCCTCTTCCTCAATTTTTTTACCATGGCCGTTGTTGTTGTTTGGCGGCTGCGTCTTCTTTTTTACCCTTTCCCTTTGTATTTTTCTTTTTTGAAGGTTGAGGTTGCGTTTCTGACACAACCTCTACGTCATCATCTTCTTCCTCGATTTGTGTTGGACGTGCTTGTGGCGGTGGTTGATATGGCATATTTAGCGGGGTTTGCATTAGCTGCTGCATTTGATATGGCATGTTGAATGTTTGTGGGTTTGGTTGCATTTGCATTTGGTTGAACGAAATGTTGGGTTGTTGCATAGGGTATTGGTTTCGTTGGTTGAAAGCGTTGGGCATTTGTTGGTAACCCGCAAAAGAGTATTCCATGACGGGTGTGTAGTCGGGTGACGAAAACAGGAGCGAACTTGAGTTGGGATTATTTGGATTGTAGGGATCCATATTTTTTTTAAGGTTGTGAGAGAATTTTTTATAAAAATAAGGTGAAAAGTGGAGGTTTTTGTTAAAAAATTAGGTGAAATGGTTGAATATATAGTGGTGGGGATGATATATTATATATATATATATATATATATAAATTTGGCATGTAGCCGTTGAAGGGGGCCCCACAATTTCAAAACCTCACCCCGTCTCCAACGTCTCCTTGGAGATGCAGGCGCCGCGACGGGCCTGCTGGGGGCGGTGTGCGACGATCCAGGACGGGGGGGACGGCCCGGGGACGAGGCCCATACCCTTTGGTCTAAGGGAAGAGTTAAATGTCATTTTAGTCCTTGTGGTTTGGGCTATTTTACTAGTTTGGTTTAAAGGTTTGAAATATTGTCATTTATTTCAAATAGTTTCAAATGTTATCATTTAGTTCACTGGGTTAACTTTATTCATTTTTTCTGTTAACTAGAAGGGCAATTTAGTCATTTTTATGTAATTTTGCTAACTAGAATGGCAATTCGACCATATATAATGACCGAATTGCCCTTTTCATTAACAGAAAAATGGGATGAAGTTAAACTAGTGGACTAAAATGACAATGTTTCAAACTCTTTGCACTATAATGGCAAAGTTTCAAACCTTAAGACTAAATTGGTAAAATGACCTAAAACAGTGGAACTAAAATGGCATTTAACTCTTAAAGGAAAGATATGACATTAGTTCTTTTTGCCAATTTTGTTTAAATGCGTATGGTTTTTTTGGATTGTACCATAGGGGCACAATGATATAATGTTTGGTGACTTTTAGCGTAAGAGTTTCTTTGGAAAAATGGAATTTGATAGAACGTAACAAGTGCACCTACTCTTCATTCATTGAAACAACACGTCACTAAATATTTAGTGATATCTATTCAATACAAGTGGATTATGCGTAACTAAATATTTAGTAATATCTGTTAAATACAAGTGGATTCTCATAAGTTTTTTGCAATGCATTTTAGCATTCTCTTTCTCTATATATTAAAAAGACAAGGCAATGAACAGCCTTTTTAATATATAATAATTCTTTTATTATTTTAATATTATAATAATTGTTATTTTCTTTACTTTTAAAGTTTGATAAGTTTGGTGTTAATCGGTACTTGTATCAAAAATACTAGTTCGTTATCGATACATGAAGGCAAAAAACAGCACCAACCTGGTACATAAAACGCCAAAAGTCGGTACCGGATTGAGTTTGATAGTCTTTTAGTTCGAGAAATCTGGTACTGCTACCCGGTACCATTTGCTCATCCCTGATCACGGGTACCGTACGAACAACAACGATATCGTACAACTTTTTTTTTAGTTTCAGGGGTAGGGATGAGCTCGGTACCAACTGATACCCCGGTTACTGTATCGATATATGAAGGTAAAAAACGGTAGCGAACCGATACCAGGAACGCCAAACGTCAGTACCGAACTGGTACTTAGGATCTTTCGGCTCAGGAAATTCGATACCGGTAATATATAATAATTGTTTTATTATTTTAATACTATAATAATTGTTATTTTCTTTACTTTTAAAGTTTGATAAGTTTGGTGTTAACCGGTACTTGTATCAAAAATACCAGTTCGTTATCGGTACATGAAGGAAAAAAACAGCACCAACCTGGTACATAAAATGCCAAAAGTCAGTAGCAGATTGAGTTTGATAGTCTTTTAGTTCGAGAAATTTGGTACTGCTACCCGGTACCATTTGCTCATCCCTGATCACGGGTACCGTACGAACAACAACGATATGATACAACTTTTTTTTTTAGTTTCAGGGTTAGGGATGAGCTCAGTATCAACTGATACCCCGGTTACTGTATCGGTATATGAAGGTAAAAAACGGTAGTGAACCGGTACCAGTAACGCCAAAAGTCAGTACCGAACTGGTACTTAGGATCTTTCAGCTCAGGAAATTCGGTACCGGTACCCATTACTATTTGCTCATCTCTGACTACGGGTTTCTACCGAACAACATCATTACCACACAACTTTTTAGTTGATTTTCTTTCGGTTGTTTTTTAGGGTTTTTTTCTACATTTTCTTTTTATTCTTGTCAGCGGTTCCGTGTGCAACGCGCTCACAGTGATTTCAGACACATATAAACACAGACTAAATAACAAAAGAAGTTCGCCGCAACGTGGCGACAGTTTTATAACTAGTTATCTACAAATATAATGTTAAATGGCCTTTAAAGTGTTGGTCTATTAATCTATACATTAAGGTTTAGCAGATGAAGTAGCTTAATATATATACCAATATTTTCAATCCAATATAATAATCATTGGAAATGGAATTGAAATTGGACACACATAAATTAGGATCAAGCTCAACACAACCCATAAAACCCATTTTTTTAAATGTGTTATGTTGATGAGTTATAAGCGGGTTGTCAGTAACATATTTAATGTGTGACAGAGTGAGTATGAGTTTGACAAATATATAATACGTTATGACAAAATTAAAAATATTACGACTACGCATATATGAAAAAGAACTTTTTAAAAACAAAACAGAAATAATTTGAAGGCGGCATCATAAATGAGTATTATAAGAATCAACAAAAAAAATCTTGAAATAGGATTGTAGATTGCAAGTGTAAACCTAAGTTGTTTTTTAAACGGGTCAACCCAAATACGAACTGTTTTTAACAAGTCGTGTTACTTGACCCGAAACTAGTTTTTTTTCTATGTAGCGTTTGGTTTGTGTCAATAATTGCCGCCTAACAGGAACTATGACTACAACAAGGTTATAATCATGACGCAAGAGGATGTGACAACAAGAGTGTTGCAATTATAGGAATGATACAAACTAAAAGTGGATATGCGTATAAATGCGCCGGTCTGGTTGTTGTTTTCAGCAAAGAGGAGATCAATGCCGCGGTGTCGGAATGTGGAAACGATCGTGCTCTCGGCCCGGATGGCCTGAACCTCAAATTTCTCAAACATTTTTGGGACATCTTTGAGGCCGATTTTTTGCAGGTCTTGAGCGAGTTCCATAACAGTGGAAAGGTCAGCATAGGGTGTGCTTCCTCGTTTATTACGCTCATTCCGAAAGTAAAAGATCCGTCGTGCTTGAATGAGTACCGTCCTATTAGTTTGGTTGGAGCAATCAACAAGGTGATATCCAAGGTGCTTGCGAACTGTCTGAAGAAAGTTCTCGACTCGTTTATCTCTGTTTGTCAATCTGCGTTTTTGAAAGGGAAGTTTATCTTAGACGGGCCGCTCATAATCAATGAGACTACAATCTGGATAAAAAAGAATAAGAATGTAACAACCTGCACGTTCGTGCGTTGTTACTACTCGCTACACTCGTTACGCCTAGCACCAGAGATTCAGATCATAATGTAACTATATCGCATACATCGCTATTTCGCAGTATAATCGCACATTTTCGCATATTTTAACGCTATATCACATCGCAACTACTAACACTCACGACAACATTGAGTGAGGACCTATTCTACCCCCCTCAATGGCCGTAATGTGTCGCAACACAAACAATTAACGCTAACAAGGACTTTCGGGTGAGTACTATAGCTCCAGACGTCGTGACGATGATGGCAACACGAGCAGTTAGTACCCTGTCAGTTATTGTGGCACGACAAAACATCACATCGAAAGCGCACCCGCGATCACGCACAACTCGATTACCGCACCGGATATTTGAAGGTATGGATACGTATATATGACCTTTTGTGATTAATTATAATAAATACATACATATCTATACGAAACTGTGTAACAAAATCATCGCAACGCTCATTACACAAATCGGAATGACAAAACTCTACACCCGAACGGAGTACCTATCCGAACGGATGGACCTGTCCGAACGGATGGCCTTGTCCGAACGGATGGACCTGTCCGAACGGATGGCCCAAACCCCCCTTCTTCCTCCTCCTTTGCCTATAAATACCCAACTTGTCACATCAGCAACAGTTGATGTGACTGCTCTCGTTCGACCAGACGCTTTCTCGTCATTTTCGCTCGTTTTCTCGCAATTCTTGTAAGTTTTCAACCTAAATCTTGTACTTCTATGATCTACACTCAATTCTACACCTTTCTATCTTTTGAAAATCAACTTTTAACCGTGAAATCCACTGACTTGAGGTGTTCTAAGATGATGTCATCAAGAGTTCATATGGACTCCAGAGTGTGACCTCGTTTTCACCAATAAACAGCTCAAATCTGAGTGATTTCCACATGTTTTTACAGACAATCTCATCTCAAACTATGTTATCTAATCAAAGAGGGTGTAATTTCGAATTAAACACGGAAAAACCGTCAAGAGCGGCCAGATCTGATGGAATGGGGTGGTTCCCGGCCATTAGAACGGGGCGTATTCGATGGAATTTCAGTTGTTTAACACGATGACACACCGTCTCAGTCAATTCACCGGCATCCTTTCCAAAAACAATTAAGTGTGACTTAATCAGAAAAATTGGAACGAATTGCCGTCCAATCGGACTGCTGTCCGATCGAACGGCAAATCAGCTCCAACCAACCGACCGGACAACATGCCATCCGACCGGACAAGCATCAAAGTATCGCTGTTCGACCAGACTGCTGTCCGAACGAACTGTCTAACCGAACCAATCCATCCAACCGGATAGCCATCCGATCGGATTACCACTATCCCTATTATTCAACCTTTCACCGTTTATCACACCGCGCCCCGCTTACGCTACCATTCCATGTTTATGCTAACTCAGGCGCACTCTAAATCAATCCAATCAAGTTGTATTCTTGCTAAATATGCATTGTGAGTATACTTGAACCCTTTTTGCTTTTGCACTTTTGGGTGTAACATACGTTGCTATCAAATCGAATCACATCAAATGGTTAAACTACTTACCACTTGCGAATGACTTACGTGCATAGTTATACATGATGCTAGTTACATATGCGCTAGGACTTATACTCACGACGTCCCACCATGACTAGTATAGTACTATTGCTCCCGACATCAAACCTGTATACTTGCCAATACTTTGTATTGACATTATTTTAACGTATGTTGTAGGTTAGATCGCAGGCTACATCAAATCAAGCTAGGAAGTCTAGAAACTCACCTAAAATCTAGGTTGTCGGATTTGCATTGTTCGAGAGGACAAGAAATCTGTGATAACTTATGTGATTGTACTGATTGTTAGTATGGGATAACAAATGTAATAAATACTGTCGCAATATAGTTGTTATGGATTCTCTTGTGCAATCTGATTAGCCTAGTCCCGCGCCCCAATGATTCCGCCATCGGTTGGGGTGTGACAGATTGGTATCAGAGCCATAACTATAGGGAATTAGGCCAGACTCGACCTAGTCCAGGTCGATGTCTTAGAAACGACCTAGTCTATAGTCTAAGTGCCAACAGGCCGACTCGTACGAAACCAGTAGGGTTTGTATGGGCCTACTTGATACTCTCGATCGAAATTGCTAAAAACTACAACTTTGTGTGAAAACCGTGTACTACAGCTTCACACGAACAAGCCTTTCCTAAGGCTGAAATACTACTTAGCCTTTCCTAAGGCTGACACAATGCACACGTTTTCGAAAATACTCGCATAACGAAACCGAGTGATCCAATCGAGACCAGGTGTGAAAACCAAGAACTCTCGATGAGATCGCTCACTCAGCGCATTATTCTTGCATGAGAACCTTCTGTTGAGTCAGGAGTGACATCCGTAACTTGACAGGAACCTCCACTTCAATCTAGTGGAACTCCCGGATTTATTCAGTGAGCACAACCATAGCAAGGGGAGAAGTTGTTAAGTCAGGGGTGAAACCCATACCTTAATTTCTCATTCCACTCCTCAAATGGTTTTTGAAAAGCTCTCACCGAAGACTCGACTATACCAAATGACTCGAGCCGCGTGATGAATAGAAGGACAAATGCCATGAGCTACATCCCAGTGGAAGCATAGTCTACTAGGTTAACACGCGTGCATGAGCTCGTAAAGTATAGATGGATGACTTTGGGTAGTCGATGCCTAAACACCCAGGGCATTCTATCGAATTTTTAGCCTACGTGTTGGTGCATGCGTCTGTCGACTTCGTCTTGTATCGAGTCTTGCATTGTTCAGAGCACGAATATCGAGAAATCAAGTCATGAAGATGATTTCGCTTGAAGCTGCTGATTTCGCTCGAACTACATATTTCGCTTGAATGATGATATTTTGCTTGAACTAGTATTTCGCTTGTATTGAGATTTTGCTTGAGACATGTTCAAGCGAAATCACAACTCTATAAATAGCTTTCAAGCGATATCATTTGGAATATTCTGAAATCTTCTTGTTTCCGACGGCGAAGCTCTGTCGAAGTGTCTTCAGGATTGTAATTGTATCAGAATCAATATACAAGACAGTTTAAAGTGATATCTTGCTGAATTCAACTCATTATGTCTGTTTCCGCCTTTCATTCTGAGTAGAACGCCTCTGATCGACTCATTTCGGGTCCGACAACGATCCTACAACTGGTATCAGAGCTCAAGAGGAGGAGTTCTACAGTTTTCAGCCTGATTTCATCTCATTTTCTTACCTCTACACCTTCTTTTCTCAATTGAACAAGTTTTAACGGTTAAAATGGCCTGAAATTTTCACAACATAAGTGAAATTGTGTTTTAACAAACCCTTGAGAATATCAGATCAAAATTCGGACTAAATCGGTTAAAAATGGACTAAAAACCTTATTCTGCTTGAACGGACCATCTGATTTCGCTTGAAAAGTTGTGATAATTCTAAGCGAAATAAGTGATTTCGCTTGAATTGCAACTGATTTCGCTTCAAATTAGTATTTCGCTTGAAATTTCAAACAAAATCTGCGATTTCGCTTGAAATTAGTCTAATTTTGCTTGAAGTTTGATTTGCAGGTAATTTCGCTTGAGATCTTATTCCGCTTGAGAATACCTGTTTTGTAAAAAGGTTTACCGAATCATGAGTGAAGAATTTTACAACGCTTTTGCAACATCCCCGACTACTCCGGCTACCATTGCTCAAAACATGAACTTGGAAAATGAAACTGGAACTACACAAAAATCCCCGAAGCTAATGAGGATTGAAGAGTATTAAAGTTGGAAAGATCGGTTTGAGAACTGGGTTCAAGCTAATCACTTGAGATCTTGGGAGTGTATTTTGAAAAAAAATATGTATTACCACGTACTGATCTGCAAGTTGAGAAAGAAATCTCTGAATTCACTGATAAAGAACGTGACATGTACAGAGCTGAAAAGATGATGATTAGTCTACTTCAGCAAGCTATTAAAGAAGACATCTTTGTATTGCTTCAGCATGACAAAACTTCAATATCAATTTGGGATGCTCTTAAAATCAAATTTGAGGGAAGTGAGAAGATGATCAAAAGTAAAAAGGCATTGCTTAAAAAAGAATTTGATCTATTCACAAGTCTGCCAGGGGAAGATACAAAGAAGTTGATTGAAAGATACTGTCACTTAGTGCGTTCTATGTCGTTGTTAAGCATAACCAAAGAACGAGAGGAGTGGGTTGACAAACTAGCTGATGCTTTACCTCAAAAGGAATGGGGTACATTTTTGATGATATTAAAGAACAGCGGAGAATATGATGGTTTGACGATTTCTCAATTCGTCGAGAAGATTAAAGGTCAAGATCTTGAACAGCAAAATATTGCGAGGATGAATAATCCGAGTGGTCAACAAGATGTGAAAATGTATTACAAAGGTAGTGTTCAAGAGGTTGAAATGAGTCCGAAAATCCAAACTGCTTTTAGTGTTGGGAACTCATCTGGAAATGTTGATCAAAGTTCAAACAGTAGCAGTGGATTCTCTTCATATCCGAATGTTAATCCAAAGAGTTCAACTTCAAGTTTTCATTCTCAAAGCTCAAAAAGTGGAAATGGTTGTGTGATACAGTGCAACATTGCATTGAATCTTCCAGATGGTCAAAGTTTTTTGAAGAAATTGCAAAAGATCACATGGCGTTACTTGCGACTGTGCTACAATCCTATGAAGGTTTGGTTGCAGGGAGGATCGGAAATCCTATGCTGACTAAAGAGGATTACGATCAGATAGACGCTGAAGAGATGGAACTCATGGACATCAAATGGTGTCTAGCTAGTGTCTTGAGGAGAGCAGAAAAGTTTAAAATGATCACAGGAAGAAATGATTTTCTGGATGCACATGTTTCTACTTTGGGTTTTGATAAATCTAAAGTTACTTGTTTTCGATGCAGGGAGAAAGGTCATTTCAAGAGGGAATGCAAAAATCGAGAAGCAAGTGAAGCAAAGAATCCATTCGGAAAAGATGATTACTACCGGAAAGCCATATATCAGCAAGTCGGTCAACAACAACAAGAACCACAAGTGGCTCATGGTAGAAAAGTAATAGAAGATTCTTCAAAAAGAGCATGTTTGGTGAATCAAGAAAGATTCAGCTGGGATAAATACATTCCATCCGACAGCAAAGCTTGCCTAATTAATCAAGATGATGAAAGGTTACCAGAAGGATTTAGCTGGGATAAGTTTGTGGATGGGAATGGGGAGTTTAAAGCTTTAATTGCAAAGATAGTTCAAGAACCTGATTTGTTTACAGAATGGATGAAAGCGATTGGTGTTCATGAGAAGAATCAAGAAGAAAAATCTGTTTCATCTGATGAAAGTTCAGAAGAAGCAACTATTTTTGATCAAACATCATCTGATTCTGGTTCTTCAAATGAAAGTTCTGAGAAAACAATCGATTTTGATCAAACACCAACTGATGACAGTGGTGATGATGAGGAAGAAAGACATATTAATGTTGCAAAAACTCATCTATCTCCTGAAAGTTTTCAATTTTATTTTGCAGATCGCTTGGAGAAGCTGAAGGAAAGACGAGTAGCAAAAGAACAAAAGAAAATGAAGTGTGAAAGTGTTGATAAAAACGAAGAGATTGTTCAAAATGAAGAAGTTAAAGCTGAGAAGGTGATTAAAGCTGAACCAGTGAGGTTGAGAAGTGTTGGTGCACTTGTTCCTGTACTTTGTCTGTATTTCGTCATGATACAAAACGATGTCTTTAATGTAAGGTTGATGTAAGTTTGACCAAGTCAACCATCCTCCTGGTTTGACTTGACCAAACAGTTAGAAAAATGTTGTAAGCTGGTTGTGTCGAAGGATGTGTCATCGAAGGATTGTTTTATATCCTTCGATGAGCTCGAAAGATGAACATTCGATAGATGAGTTCGAAACATAAACCTTCGATGGATGAACTCGAAGGATATCTCGAAGGATATCATCCTTCGAGGTATTTGTGAATCTTTCGATGGCTTTCTGGTCGACAGATGATCTTTCGATCAATCTGTCTGATCCTTCGACCAGACCTGCTGTGTCGGGTATATATACCCATGTAGTGTGTTGTGTGAGTAGTAGTAGAAAGAGAGAGAAGAGAACACACACGAGAGAACTTTGAGAGTTTGCAGAATACATCTGTGAACATTGGGCTTGTAACCGAACCTTTCATACGCATTAATACAAGTGGTGTTAATCGTTGAATGTTGTGTGTTGTGTTTTTGCTTGTTCTCGTATAAAGTATCGGTTGCATGCTAGCTTGGATTCCGCACTCGCTAGTGTGTTTGATATAACAAGGATAAGGTTTTATCTCATCCTCGAGAGGGACCTACAAGTGGTATCAGAGCATTGGCTCTTCTCCTTGTTAAAACCGAGGTGTTCTTGCTGTTTTTCGGGTTTTGAAAAGTTATATTTTTTCTGATACACTTTGTGTGGACGCGACTCGGCTCGGTTCGACTCGGCCTTGAAGACTTGAAGACACGAAGATCGAGACAAAGCTACAGCCAAGGGGGAGTTTGTTGGTGCACTTGTGTCTGTACTTTGTCTGTATTTCGTCATGATACAAAACGATGTCTTTAATGTAAGGTTGATGTAAGTTTGACCAAGTCAACCATCCTCCTGGTTTGACTTGACCAAACAGTTAGAAAAATGTTGTAAGCTGGTTGTGTCGAAGGATGTGTCATCGAAGGATTGTTTTATATCCTTCGATGAGCTCGAAAGATGAACATTCGATAGATGAGTTCGAAACATAAACCTTCGATGGATGAACTCGAAGGATATCTCGAAGGATATCATCCTTCGAGGTATTTGTGAATCTTTCGATGGCTTTCTGGTCGACAGATGATCTTTCGATCAATCTGTCTGATCCTTCGACCAGACCTGCTGTGTCGGGTATATATACCCATGTAGTGTGTTGTGTGAGTAGTAGTAGAAAGAGAGAGAAGAGAACACACACGAGAGAACTTTGAGAGTTCGCAGAATACATCTGTGAACATTGGGCTTGTAACCGAACCTTTCATACGCATTAATACAAGTGGTGTTAATCGTTGAATGTTGTGTGTTGTGTTTTTGCTTGTTCTCGTATAAAGTCTCGGTTGCATGCTAGCTTGGATTCCGCACTCGCTAGTGTGTTTGATATAACAAGGATAAGGTTTTATCTCATCCTCGAGAGGGACCTACAAGTGGTATCAGAGCATTGGCTCTTCTCCTTGTTAAAACCGAGGTGTTCTTGCTGTTTTTCGGGTTTTGAAAAGTTATATTTTTTCTGAAAAACTTTGTTCATCGGGTTTAAATCTTGTTGTTTTGCTGGAAGTTCTTATAAAAATCACTTTTTCTTTCATGTTCACATTTTAGAAGTTGATTTTTAGTGAAGTTTCAAGCAAAACCGGGTTTCGGAAGTTTGTAGTTTTACCGGAAAACCCATTGTGTTCATAATATCTTCAAGTGTTCTTCAAAGTTTACATCTTTTGATCTTGTTTAGTTATTTTCGAAAGTTGTTGGTGTATTGGAAAGGGTGAACTGATTAAAATAATCACACAAAATCTGTTTTTGCAGAAAATGATGGTCTGAACCATACTTTCTGCCGAAAGATTTACCAACCCGTCACCTTTTTCACCAACCTGTCACCTGTTTGTCTGCTGTGTCAGTACTCATCGAAAGATATCCTTCGAAGTCGAAAGATCATCTTTCGATCAAGGAGGTTCGACAGATACCCATCCTTCGAACATCTTTCGAAGTCAGTGAGTTATCTTTCGAGCCAAGGAATCTTTTCGAGGGATATATTGTTCGAGCTATTGTTACATTTCGAAAGATAAGGATCCTTCGTCTTGGTAAATCTTTCGAAGTCATTGTTCGAAATTCAACAGTGATCTTTCGAACACTGTTGATCCTTCGAACAAGTGTCTATCTTTCGAACAGGTGTTGATCTTTCGATCCTTGTCTGTTTAAGTTTAACAGGTTGTGCTTTTCAGGTCTTTCGATTCTTGATCCTTCGGCTGGTTGTTTTCCTTCGAGATTTTAACATAGTTTGTGAAAATTAAATTCTTAAAAGGAGAAAACTTATTTCTCAAATTTTAAATCAATTTTCGCTTAATATATTAATTTTCATAAAATGGGAACAAACGGTCAGTGGGATCCAACCGCGTGGACTCAAATAACTTCGACTCCACAATCATCAGCTATGCAATCTACGCAATCTACGTCAGATTTCGACAAAACTGCATGGATGCGAGCTATTGCCCCACCTCAAGCTGCAATGATAACTGCAAATCAATGGGCTTTGGTCACAAATCAAAGCAACAGCATTCAATCTATGATGCAGAACGATAGTGAAACTGGTACAAGCACAAAACCGCCAAAGTTAAATCACATCAATGATTGGGGATGGTGGAAAGAAAGGCTGAGAACTTATGTTCAGGGACAAGGTCAAGATCTATGGATGTGCTTCTTCACAGCCTTTGAAAATGAGTTGGAAGTTGCAGGATCTAATCCACAAACTTACAGCACTTTGTCTGAAGAAGATAAGAAGAAGTTTGAGTTAGAAAAGAAAGCATTTATGATTCTCACACAAGCTCTTCACAAAGACATTTACCACCAGTTTGTTTACTGCACGACTACTAAAAGCTTGTGGGATATGCTCACGTTACGTTGTGAAGGAAATGCTCAATCTAGAAAGATCAAGCAAGAATTACTGAAGAAAGAGTTTGAAGGATTCACGTGTTTGGAGAATGAGACTTTGGCAGAGTTCTCTACAAGGTTCCATCACTTGTTGAGCGAGATGTTTGCTTTTAAAGTCACTGCCACTCCACAAGAATTGGTGAAGAGATTCGCTGATAGCTTACCAGCAAAGTGGAGCAGTTATCTTGAAATTCTCAAAGAAAATGGTGTTCTAGACACAATCACCGTTTATGAATTAATTCAAAGATTGGAGAATAAGGATGTAGAAGAAAAGCTTAAAGCAAAAAGAACACAAACTCCTCAAAATCCAGAAATGTACTTTGGGATTGCAGGAGGTATCAGTGGAGAAAAACCAGCTTCTCAACACGCGAAGCTTCAAACAGCTTTCATCTCAAGCACCGGACCTTCCACAACAGATCAGTTTGATCCTTCAGCATACACGATGATGTATTCAAGACCAGATGTGCAACCGAAAGCTCAGCAGCAACAACCGCAACGGCAAGGGTTTTATGGAAGCTCTTCAAACTTTCAAGCCACTTCCAATCCTAACACATTCAGATTAGACACTTCCAACTTTTCCAAAGTCAGTGTCGAAGTAGCCAAGGAGCATATGGAGATGTTGAATACCTTGGTTAGTGCTTATAGTGGATTGATCGTAGGTCAGATTGGGAATATCAATCTAACCAATGAAGATTATCAGCAAGTGGATAAAGAAGAGTTTGAAATGATGGATATCAAATGGGCTCTTGCTAGTGCAATTCGAAGAGCAAAGGAGTTTATGGAAAGGACGGGGAGAACCAACTTGGAAAACAAGAAAGACACCAAGTATGGGTTCGACAAGCAAGCTGTCAAGTGCTTTAACTGTGGCGAACGGGGTCATTTCAAAAGGGAATGCACAAGACCAGCTCAGCATGGAAATCAAAATCCGTTCAGAAATCAAGGCAACCAGCAGAACCAGAACGGGAACAATGTTCGTACGTTGATACCTGTCAACAACCAAGGCCAAGCAGGGTCATCAAATGCCAACCGGGGGCTGGTGGTTCAAATAGATGAGGGTTGTGATTGGTCGCTCCAGCTTGGAGAAGGAGGAAATGGTGGAACAGCATGTTTTGCTGAAGTCGTAAAGGATTTAAAGCACGCCAGTGGTGGAGAATCTTCCACCAATGGTGTTGCATCTTCTGAAGATGAAGATAGTTCTGGTTATAGTGGAAGCTCAGATGAAGAATCCTCCACTTCAGGAAATGATCATGTGGATGAGACATCAAGTGCGTCAGTCGATGCAAATATTGATGAGCTTTTGGAAGAAGCTGCAGCAGGAACTGAAAGAAGATCTAATTTGATGGATAAAGCTGCTTACTCTTCGTCTTCTCTCCATTCAGCCTTTATGGCTAATGTCGACAGTTCATCAGGTCAGGTATGTGTCAATGAACCCACTGTAGTTAGCTGTGAAAAGTGTGATAGTTTAAATGTTAAATATGCAGAAAAGGAAAGTCAGTTTGAAATCACACACAAACACAATCAACAATTGATTGTAGATCTTGCTAAAGCAACTGAAGCTAACGTGTTTTTAACCAGAAATGAAAAGGAATTTAAAACAACAATTGCGTCATTAAGACATGATGTTTCAGAATTACAAAAAGCTGTTTTGCGAAAACAACATGCTAACAATGATCTTATAGACACAATTGAAAAGCAGATGGTAGAGTTGGCAACCGCTCGATGTGAATGTGAAACAATCAAGCAGAAATTGGAAAGTTATTCCAATTCCCGCTATGTATTGGATCACATTATTGATGTTCAAAAGAAAAAGGGGGATAAGAAGTGTATGGGATTCAAATCATGTCCTCCCCCAATGAATCACAATTACTCCAAATTGCCTGATGACGAGGATATGCCCCGTTTTGAACCTACTGTGCCACTCGGTCTAGATGACTTTGCAGCAGGCCTCGGGTTCACAACTGGTACATCATCCTCGGGTCAATCAGAATCTGAGAAAAGTGTGACAGATTCATCGTGTGTTAAGGAACAGAGTCCTCCCGTTGTTGAGGATACTGATTCTTCGGATGATGAATCTGATGAAATTGTGAACCAACAGTCTAACTCGGTTACAACAGATATTCCAATCGAGAATCACATCCTGTGTGATCCACCAGTGAAACCGAGTAAGACTGAAATGTCAAAAGAAATGGAGTTGATTGTATCAAGTTTTGAAGGGAGTAACTTGTTGTACACGCTCAAAGGAGATAGCAAAATCTACTCTAACAAAGATTTTCAAATTAAAAATGTAAATCAAGATTTAATTGAGCAAATTTTTGAAGGATGCACTGATAAGTTTTTGGGGAACAAAAGTGGCAAAGTTACCGTCACTCAATGTGATCCAATTCCGTGTGAACAAATTAGAAAACAATACGGAAACCAAAAACTACAAGTTGAGCGAAAACAACAAGTCAATTCCGAAAAAGGTAAGGTACAGGGAAAGAAGGCTCAGAACAAGAATGTTCAAGCACCTAAGGTTCAACAACAATGGGTGCAAAACAAAAGAGCTCCTGTTAAGAAAAGAGAACCGAAAGTGAACTTTGTTGGATCCACGGGTTCAGATAAACTTGAAACATTTCAGGATAAATCTAACATTGATTTTGTAAAACAAGTTAGAATTTTAAAACGAAATGATCAGAATAACTACACCCAACACACCAATGGAGGTGATTTAGGTCCAAGCACATCTAGATCACAAAGTTCATTGTCTGGTTCTCCGTCTGATCATCAACATGTTTCTCCGAGGTTTGTAGAGCGGAGAATGTGTTTTGAGTGTGGCACAATTGGGCATATTGTAAGATACTGCCCATACCTGCAAAAGTTGAAGGCAAAAACAAGTGCTCCCCAAGAAACCAATTACCAAAAACGATCATTTTCCCCGAAACAAGACCCACGTGTCTTGAAAGAAAGGGAAAAGAAGTTAAAACAAAAGAATCAAAAGGTAATTGAAAAGGCCTTAAAATCAGAGGTCAAAGAAGAAAAACCTGTTCAAGCAAAACCTAAAACTGTAAAACCAGTAAATGCTAAAACAATTAATACAAATACTGGTAAAGGACAAACAGCTTGGAAACAAAAACAGGTAATTCAGTCAGGGGGAGCACCACAGGTTCTTTTTCCTAATCATCAAGTGATTGAAATCACTTTTCTTGATGATCAAGGACGACCCAAGTCCACAAAGGCTTGGGTCCCTCTCTCCAACTAATTTTTGAGTGAGTCTGTAGGATATTCCAGGAGGAACTTTCGATAGTCGTAAGATTGTTGATAGTGGAGCATCCTTGCACAAAATAGGCAACAGAAGAAATTGCTGCCTTTGATGGAGAGAAAAAGTAAAGGGAAACAGAAATGTCTGTTGAAAGAGATTGAAAAGCTTCGACAAAATGAAAATCATTTCAAAATGTGAATGTTCAAGGCTTTGATCGGGTCCCCGGGATAGATTCAAATCAAAATGTACGCACCTGCAGCACGTCTGAAGTTCAACAATCTACAAGATGAACGTGCAGTGTACATTTCTTCGTGGTGTGATTCAAGAAAATGTGTTTGTTGAACAAGCCAACCGGGTGTGCGGATGCCTTGGCATGGGTTGAACAACCGCACACTACTTCACAAGAGAAAGACAAAGACCTTCGCTGGTGCAATGTGGAAGACCAGCCGGACCCAAAGGTTTTTGATCTTGTTGCTGTCAAGAGATTTCTCAGTAGCTACAAAAAAAAATCGACTTTGAAATCCACACCGGGTGGATATCCAGTTTGGGAGAGCGCTCAAGTTCCTGGCAATGCACGATGCAGTTGCAGGATACGGTTTTAAATTTCTAATCTCTCCTATACTTGTTGATATTTAAGCTGCTTTGTGAATTATTATCTCGTTCAGCACTCTTTGGCCAGACAATGTTGTCATGGTCCGCACCGCCTACCGACATGCCAACTGATTTTTCCAAAATTCGCTAAATCATTTCTGATTAAAACTTAATTTTGGTAAACGGCATTGAGGTAAATCACGAGTTAACCAACATCGGAAAATCATTTTTGTAAATGCCTTTGTGTTTTAAATTTGTCTTAGTTTATTGATTTTAGGGGGAGTAAATCCAAAATTTGAAAATCCAAAAACATTGAAAAATTTCAAAAACTCAAAAACAATAGAAAAACAAAAATGAGTTTCCTGGCGAGCAAAAGAGAATATGATAGTACATCAGTGGTCTGTCTAAACCGCTTTAAACCCAAAATGAAAAACGATAAGCAGCTCTATATAAGATGTATCGGTAGGCTCACAATCATTTTAAAGTGTGCAGGGTGATATAAACTTAAATCTGACTGAAGACCAGGTGGGAACCATTCATTGGCATATGGTCTTAGTACCGAAATTTCGTTTGAGAGATTGCCGAGGTTCTGAAATATTCGGTCTTTATGCTGCTTATCATCTGGGTATCATGGTTGTATCTTTTACCGAAAAATAACGGGGACGCAAGTCTAGATCTTCCATGATACTATACATACGTGTACATATTGCATTCGACCTCAATAAGTGATCAACAATCACATGTCCAAATCAAATAAGTGATAATTTATCACATTCATCCGGGAGTCAAGTTCGTCTCTCTGCTGTACGAAAGTACTGACCTGTTCACGGACTTGCTCCTGTGCCCTCATGCATCTGAAAATCAAGTTCCTCATCAATAAGTGATTATGTCACATAGGGCTTGTTTTCAATCAAAATAAGTGAGAATCTCACATCATATACGGTCAAACAGATGATAATCGGTATACTCACCGGTAAGATGAACCCTCGTGCATACCTTGATACGGGAATGTGTCGTGATGTGGATGAACACCGGTCGGTAAGTATAAATCATACCTTAACGTATCCCCTCGCCATGATTACAAATGATAAGTTGAGCTTATGTGGACAACAATACCGATAATTGTTATAGGATACTTATCTTAATGTTAACTAATTGAAAAACAAGAGCGTTTTGGCATGACCGTACACTGATATGATTCTCTTACCCTCGAAACTCGCAAAAAGAATGTCTGTAAATATTTATTTAATGTTTCCTGTTTATGCATCTTTGTATATATTTATTTATTGCTTTCCGTCTTTACATTTGAAAAATGAAAATTTCAAAAAGATTTTAGGTGTGTTTTAATTTAAACTTTATAAAATCCAAAAAGATTTTTCTTCTAGTTTATTTTTGATTGACCGATGTTGGAACTCGAGTCTATCCTACCCAAAATCCTGATCGTAAGCTGGAAAACAATTGTATCTTCATAAACAGTCGAAGTTAACAAGTTTTGAAAGTTAAAGGATTAAAATGAATATTGTTCAAAACTTTCAAACTGCTGTCGGTTGGTGTTTGATTGAGATTTGATCTCATATGTGTCGTTAGTTTAAATGTTAACTACATTCCAAGCGGTTGTTCTCATTATGCGTTTAGCTTTCTTGCATGTGCAGATGCTAAAGGCGAGGAGAACATGTTCGATGAAAAGCTTTGGAATGAAGCCACGAAGTGGAGGCACTCAAAGGATAAAATGATCGAGTTGCCGCTGTCCCTTCATCAACACCACAAGGATCTGAAGAATTGACAAGTCAAAAGATTCACGAGCATGACTCAATGGAGAGTTCAATCTAAGGGGGAGTTTATGGACACACTACCTAAGTTAAATGGGGAGTTTGTTGATACACTTTCTACTTACGACGCGTGAAGACTTTGAAGATCCTCCGACATGAAAGTCACAGAAGACGAACCATCACGAGTAGCGTCCAAGGGGGAGTTTGTTGATACACTTTGTGTGGACGCGACTCGGCTCGGTTCGACTCGGCCTTGAAGACTTGAAGACACGAAGATCGAGACAAAGCTACAGCCAAGGGGGAGTTTGTTGGTGCACTTGTGTCTGTACTTTGTCTGTATTTCGTCATGATACAAAACGATGTCTTTAATGTAAGGTTGATGTAAGTTTGACCAAGTCAACCATCCTCCTGGTTTGACTTGACCAAACAGTTAGAAAAATGTTGTAAGCTGGTTGTGTCGAAGGATGTGTCATCGAAGGATTGTTTTATATCCTTCGATGAGCTCGAAAGATGAACATTCGATAGATGAGTTCGAAACATAAACCTTCGATGGATGAACTCGAAGGATATCTCGAAGGATATCATCCTTCGAGGTATTTGTGAATCTTTCGATGGCTTTCTGGTCGACAGATGATCTTTCGATCAATCTGTCTGATCCTTCGACCAGACCTGCTGTGTCGGGTATATATACCCATGTAGTGTGTTGTGTGAGTAGTAGTAGAAAGAGAGAGAAGAGAACACACACGAGAGAACTTTGAGAGTTTGCAGAATACATCTGTGAACATTGGGCTTGTAACCGAACCTTTCATACGCATTAATACAAGTGGTGTTAATCGTTGAATGTTGTGTGTTGTGTTTTTGCTTGTTCTCGTATAAAGTCTCGGTTGCATGCTAGCTTGGATTCCGCACTCGCTAGTGTGTTTGATATAACAAGGATAAGGTTTTATCTCATCCTCGAGAGGGACCTACAAGAAGGTCATCGAAGTTGAAAAGATTGTGGAAGTCATCAAGCCTTGCTTAAAGTGTTCAGAATCTTGCAAGCAATGTGCAGAAAAAGATGAGAAATTGAGTGAGCAAGAAAAGATGAAAGAACAATTATTGTTCAATCTCAATTATGTGAAAGAGTCGTATGACGTTTTGAATAGAACAGTAACTGGTCTACAAAAGACTAACTCTGAGAGAGAAGATGCATTGACCATGATGAATGCTGTGATGATGACAAAACAGAAGGCGATTAATCATTACATTGAAGAATGTGCAAAGTTGCAGCGGGAGTTGGAAAAATGAAAAGATAGAAAATGAAAGAATCAGACGTTTATTACAGAGTTATTCTAGTTCTGATTATCTTATTGATCGAATTTATCCAACTATTGCAGGTTTTGAAGTATTCCAAAATGATGAGAAGCCAAAGAAGAAGGATACTGGTAAGAAACAGAGCGTTAGTTATAACAAGTGTCCGCCTCCGATTTGGGAAGGGTATTCGCCTAGAAAACTGAATGAGGAGCAAGTTGATAAAGCAGTCAATATAAAGTTAAAGTCTGATATAACTGATGAATTACCGGAAAACATTGACGTAGTTTTTACATCGTCTGACACTGATCATGAGTCCGAGTTAATAAAAAAGGTGGTCGATCAGGTGTTGGATACAGATGAGGAGTCGGAGTTAAAGTCTGAGTCAGGGTGTTCAAGTTCGTCCGTCAAAAGTTCGAGTTCATTAGTCAACAGTTCAAAGTCGTCGGTTAAAAGGGTTTACAATAAAGAATTCCTGTTATCAAAATCTAATTTGAATGACGAAGCAATCAAAGTTGCATATACATTGATTGATTCAGACAAATTATATTATGATGAGGAATTTCCAATAGGAAGTGTTAATTTTGAAAAGATCAAAAAGGTTTTCAAACTTACAGAAATAAATATTTCGGAAATAAAAGATGTAAATCTTTCTGAAAATCCAAGACCTTACACCTCAAGAGTTCAACAACGTTTAAACAAGAAAAAGGGTTACAGTTCTGGTTCTGGTTTTCAAAAGAAACCAAACCATAACGGTAATTACAAAAAGAAAGGATTAGGATTTATTCCACCAGAAAATTATAAAAATGAAAAATATGTTCGAGATTTTAAATCAAAAATGAAATTTGTTTCAGGGACAAGCTGTGAAGAGAAATCAAAAAGCTCATTCTGGAAACAGTCAAACAGAGAATTTCTTGCCAAGAAACAAGAGAATGTGAAGAATGGAGCTAGTCAAGGAAAAGAGACAAGAACCTGTTACAAATGCAATGAAGTTGGTCACATTGCATGGAACTGTTCTCAAGCATCAAAGACAAAACAGGGAGTTTCTGAAAAACTTAAAGAAAAAGTTGTTGAGAAAGATGAACCACCAACTGAAAAATTCAAAATTTTTGAAAATTCAACCTATGAAGTTGGTGTGTGTTCAAAGAAATTTTTTTACAAAAAGAGAGCCAAAGACAACCAAATGTGGGTTGTTAAGAAGTTTGATGAGAAAAATGGTGATGAATCTGATTCCACACAGTCAGATGAGCCACATGTGGTGTTAAAAGATGAAAACTCAGTACCTCCAATGGATGACGTTCATTTTCCACCATTGAGGGCTGAGAATTTTAAATCAAAAGTTGGAAAAGTTGAAATCTCAAATCAATTTTATTCTGAAAAGAATGAATTTGATATTGAAAAAGCTTTTAATGGAAATGTTAAAAAGATGTATGGGAAAATGGTCGAGGGAAAGTCCAAAGGGGTAAAAGACTTTTATGAAATAAAGAAGGCATCTTACTACCCAAGTGAAGTTGAGGAGGAAACATCCAAGTTTGGTGAAGCTTGGATGTCTGTTTTTCACAAGTAAACATCCGGAATTGCCGGAGCTCCCAAGTTGGTAATCGTGGAGCAGGAATCGGCATCATTCTTAATAAAAATTGATTTTGTGAAAGTTTCTTAGAAAATTGTGAAATTTTTACAGGTTGTGGAATTGCCGGAACTCCCAGGTTGGTAAGTGAGGAGTAGGTATCAGCATATTTCTTGGTATTTGAGTTTGTGATTTTTCTTACATGTGGTAAATCAAGGACATTAAGTTGTACTTTCTTTTTTCTACGATTATTTGAAAAACAATGTGATGAACCAAACCCTAACCTACAAGTGGTTTAAAATCAACAAAACTTATTTTCCGGAAAAATCATTTTGGTTAAAACAAACTTAAGTGTTTTGAGATCATTATGAGAAAATAGTTTGTTGAAAGGGGGAGTTATGATGGTTTATGCCAAGTGGATGGCGAATTGAAGCGAATTGATATCAGTTGTCAATTTACTTGTATAGTTTGTTTTCAATTTTCTTTAAATGTGTTTGCATTTTAGGGGGAGTAAAAATTTGCATGAAAAAGACAAAAACATGATAAAATTCAAAATGAGTTTTGTTGACAGAGAAGAGGAAATGATAGTACATCCGTAGACAGTTACAGTATGCTAAAGAACTGTAATGATTAAATAGCATTAAACGGTCTCACTGATGATATGCCGATAGGTTTTTACACATTTAGTAAACTTTTTCGGGATATAAACTTAAATTTAAACTTGCTTATTTCGTGGGGAACACTAGTTGGATATATAGGTAACCCCTGAAATCTTGTTTGAAGGATCCCTCTTTCTGAGATACTAGGTCTTTATACTCAGTGATATCTGGGGTATTATCCCGGGACTTCTGATAATGCGGAAGCAATGGCCTAGTCCCCGGAGAATACTTTCTGCTTGCTTGAAATATAGCGCCGCCCTCAGCAAAAATGATGAAACAGTAAAATTGATAATCATTGCTGTTGTAAAAAAGATCCTCTAAAGGGGACCCACCAAAAGTCGAGCCGTCATCTCTCTGCTGAACGGAAGTTCTGACCTGAGCTCTCACGGTTTCGCAATTTAACCTCTTACAGATATCATCTGTGGTATACCCACCTGTAAGATTGAATATTGGGATCTGGATACGGGAGTATATTCAAGAGGTGGGACACATGAATGAGTTTAAGTCCTTAATACATCTAATTCATATCCTGAATCAGTTGAAATTTGTGTGTAAATTTAAGTGGATCAGTATATTGGCAATCTAAGTGAATTGTTTAATTCTTAATGTGTAACTAAGCTCAACGGTACTTGTGACTTGTCAAAACTGATACGATCCTCTTTCACAAACTCACAAAAAAGATTGTCTGTAAATACTTTGTTACTGCATTTCTTTCTATTAAAAAAAATCCAAAAAGATTTTCAGTGTGTTTTAGCATAAATTTTGAAAAATACAATAAGATTTTCGACAACTGTTGTTGGAGAGCTGATTTTCAAAATTCCAATTGCTAAACATGATGAGCATGTGGTGAGGGGGAGTTTGTGTTTAAATGTGAAAAGATTTTAAAATGTTTTTCATACAAATGGTTCATCAGAAATTATCATTGATCAATCATTATGTTTTAATTTGAGGAGGAGTCTGGATAGATAAAGTTGTAAATTGTTAAATTTGTGAAATTTATTTCTGGGTTAAGATTGTGCAGGTTAGCCAGGTTTCGATTCTGAGCAAGATGTGAGCCAGTAACAATCCTGAAACTGCTGATGCTGACGATCTTAAGGGATCAGGGAACCTGAAGAAAAAGCACAGTGCTAGGTTCCAATACTGGAAGACTCTGTGATTTCAACAAGCTAGACTGTGATCCCAGCAAATCGAAAGGGAGTAGATAAGATTGTTCGAGGGAAGTCTGTTGGTGCTGATGAAGAAAGAGAGCGATCAGACTGATAAAGACTGAAGATATTGAAGACTCGACACTTTAAGACTCGTCAACATTCGAGGGGGAGTCTGTTGGTGCATGCGTCTGTCGACTTCGTCTTGTATCGAGTCTTGCATTGTTCAGAGCACGAATATCGAGAAATGAAGTCATGAAGATGATTTCGCTTGAAGCTGCTGATTTCGCTCGAACTGCATATTTCGCTTGAATGATGATATTTCGCTTGAACTAGTATTTCGCTTGTATTGAGATTTTGCTTGAGACATGTTCAAGCGAAATCACAACTCTATAAATTGCTTTCAAGCGATATCATTTGGAATATTCTGAAATCTTCTTGTTTCCGACGGCGAAGCTCTGTCGAAGTGTCTTCAGGATTGTAATTGTATCAGAATCAATATACAAGACAGTTTAAAGTGATATCTTGCTGAATTCAACTCATTATGTCTGTTTCCGCCTTTCATTCTGAGTAGAACGCCTCTGATTGACTCATTTCAGGTCCGACAACGATCCTACATTACAATTCGCCGGTTTTGCGCCTGTTAAACTTATTTACGCTTACGTGTTTAAGATTTGAATTTTTATGCTTTAACGATTTATCGATTTTCGCTCCCCGCTTTGTGAACGCACAACTCGCACAGCCATCGCAATCTAAAACGAAAACCGAATGTACGCAACAAAACGAAAGTCTAACAATTCACCCTCTCATTTCATCGCGCCCTCGAATTATCTATACACATCTGAGTAAATGTCACAACTATATATATATATACACAAACGAAACACTTGTGTGAGAACTTAGGAATCTCGTGTCTCCTATGTGGCTCCTATGTGTATACATAATACTATACTACTTGCAACAAGTTTTGATCGCGCTCAAACGCATTTCACCGCAAAACTCAAAAATCATTATGATCGAATCTCACCCCAAGTATCTCTCTGTCTAGATGCCTTCCAACAACTCTGCTTCGAGAATGACAGCAAGGAGACGAGCCAAACGAAGGGATGAAAAGAGGATCGCCTCACTTGTGGTCAAGGGAGTGGCCAAAATGATTCCTCAGATCGTCACTCAAGTGCATCTCTTAGCAACTCTCGAGCTTCGGAAGACGTCAAGACAGAAGCGCCGCAATCTACTTTTCTCTACAAACACTTCAAAGCCTGTGATCTAATGGTCTTCACAGGTGAAGGAGGTGTTTCTCAGCTACTCCAGTGGTTCGATTCTGTCGAGGTGGCCCTTCGTCAGAGTGGGTGCCCCGAACATTTCCAAACCACTTGCGTAACCAGAGTATTTCAAGCGTGAGTACTCGACTGGTGGACCGCCGAACGCAACACACGTGGGATTCACGCAGCCTATGCTCTCTTCTGGAATGCGTTGAAAGAACTCATGAAGGAAGAGTACTGCCCTCCCCAAGAAGTCCAGAAGTTGGAAAACGAATTTTGGGAAATCAAGCAAGTCGAAGGTGACAATACTGGCTACACCGCAAGGTTCAGACAGCTTAGCATAATCTGCCCAGGTCAAGTCAACACTCCAGAAAAAGCCATCGCGAAGTACATTCGTGGCTTGCCTGAATGTGTGGGCGATTTTGTCAGAGCTACAAGACCTCCTACCATCGAAGAGACCTACCGCTTAGCCGTAGAAATCAACAACAAACGACTCATGGAAGGATTTTTCTCCAAGAATCCTGTCAGACAAGCTTATCAAGCAATCGCCATTAATTCTTCATACGATCCTGTCGACGATTCTTCTGATGAATCTGCCGACGATTCTTCTGACGAATCTGCCGACGATTCTTCTAACGAATCTTTCGACGGTTCTTCCGACAACTCGGCCAAAGATTCTGCAAGTGAGTCATCAGATGAATCCTCCAACGACGACATCTCATCGCAAGACACCGACAAACCCAGCCGCAAACGAACGATTTCAAGCCTGAGCTCATCAACAACCGAACTGATGCAACCGAAGCCTCTTCAAGCAGTTCCGGTGTTTCCAAAACGAGCTTACACTGGAGCTCAACCCCAGTGTTACTCATGTACCTATCATCATCCAATTGGGGCTGACTGTCGCTATTGCAATAACTGCCACCGTTACGGTCACTTCAATCGCAACTGCCGCACCGGATCAAGAACTTGAGTACAACAACCGCAGCTCCAGCAAAAGTTTTCGACATCAGACAGACGTAGGATAATGTTGTAATAAAACAATTTTCGATGTAATTTCATGTATGGAACTATCCCTACTAATTGATGTTGTCGCTATGCGCAATGTTGATTCGCTCTCTCTCTCTCTCGCATTCGTACTTAGTCTAGAATCACACACATACTATATATATATATATATATATATATATCACGATATAATGTGTTTTACCCTCACTACACTCTTAGGATGAGGTACGATAAACGTGCAAGGAACGAGTAGTCACGGGTGCACACGGGATTATTTTGGTCAGTGCACGGAGATCGTAGTGAATTCTAATAGTGCCATAACGTTAAAAGCATGGTCGAGCATGGTGGATATGCCGCTGGTACTTCCTATGTATAAGCATCTTGACCATGTCGACAAAGGGTGACACCTATTCACGAGATGTAAGTAGTAGGGGTCAAGCAAGGTGTGCTTTATCATACTACCGAAGTTTCGTGAAGAAAGTGCCATGTGGAGTTGAACGTTACCAGACCTCTTATACTATTGTGAGTATTTTCAACACACTGCACTCAATCGCAAGGCGTAACAACTAAATCGCATCATCGCAAAACTTGTCGTAAGTCTGCAAATGCAGTGTAATCGCCACATCGATGGACTCTGGAGAGTCTACCCCGCAGGGCAATTGCATCAACGCAAGACTAGTCGTAAGTCTGTATCCCAACTCAAAGCATGTCATCGCAAGGCTTTTCGTAAGTCAACACGCCCGCAATCACATTATCGCTTAAATCTATCTCGCAATCGCTACCGCTTATTATGTGAATCGCTACCGCTTATCATGCAAATCGCCATATTGTCACACCCTGGCTTTGCGGAAGCGTGGTTAATTTGGTGTGACTTCTTAATACCATAGCTTAACCATAACAAAGCTATATGAAATAAAATCATGCAAGATCATCCATTCGATTAAGTTTTAAAATACCAAATACAATAACATTGTCTTAACGGAAACACAACTTAACGACATAAACGTTGTTCAACAAACTCAACATAACATAAGCATAGTTTAAGGACTGTGACTTGTCCAGGAAAGAGTCACATTCCCCAAACCCGGATGACCTCGTATCTAGTGCAGCGGGAAAACGCGCCATACCGCGCCAGATCCTTTAATTTCCTGAAATACATGTAAGTTGAAAAATCAACAATAATGTTGAGCGAGTTCATGTGTAAGTGAGTAAATAAACCTTTGTGAGTATAAAAATAGTCTTGGTATGTAGCAAATAAGGGAATTGAGATCACCAATGGTTTGCAAGGCCACTGATATATGTGAAGTGCAAATAGGGAGACTCAAACCTAGCAGATTTCGCCACGGCATTAGTATGTGGACAAAGTCACCCCGAGGTCCGTTTCTAGTTTGGCCTGGGGCTGGGCTCGCTACACCCAGATAGATCTACCGCTCCTGTCCCTTGTTCCTGCCATGAGGACTAATGGCCTCATATTGCTCCTACCCACTCACATGATCTAAGTAGTAAACCTCCTTATGCTAACCATACCATGTATAAAGTACTTGTAATCAAAGTAACATGTATTTCACCCCCGTAGTTAAGAAAACTGAAAACAGTTAGAGAAAAGGGGGACATGAACTCACCGTGGTGCGTCTCTACCAAGTATGCCTCCAAATCAAACAGCTGTGTGACGACCTACACGTACTAACCCTATTAGACGGACGGCCGTGCCTTAGCTTTATGGTTTAAGTTTTTGGGAAATAGTTAGGCAACTATTTCGTGTTTACATTCTGTATATACTTGGTAGTTATTTTTCCTTCCCAAGGATGGGGGATTTAATACATGTGCGTTCGTAACATTCGGATTTCATTATTAAGTCTCACTTAATATATTTTATTTCCAACTTCAAAACATAAATATTCTTCCCAAAAATATTATATTTTAATACATGTGATTTTCCCAAAATAATACTTAGTAATATTATTTTTACTCTAAAAATAATATTTACGTAGTTCACAAAATAATCATAAACACTTATACAAGTGATGTTGTGAAAAATATATATTAAATATATTTATGTATCACGTTTTATTTGTGAAATCCCACCTCCGATGTTTTGTAAATATAGTCGTGGCGAAACTTATATTTTGAAAACAAGTCAAAATGTATTTCTAACACTTATAGTGAAAATATTTCTAAGTGTTAGGTTTTTGGAAAAAGTTCGCCAGAGTTTCCCCTGTAACTGGAGGTGGCCACGCTTTCAAGCGTATCATTTTCTTTCATAAATCAAATCAACAATCTTCTTATTCAATCAAAACAATGTTCAAATCACAAACTAGTCATAATATGTATATAAATCGCATAAATTTCATGAACTTGTGATTTATTCAAACCATGAAGTAAATCCCATTACTTTTAGTGGATCTTTATATAAAACTATCCGATTTTGTAAAAACCTCGTTTTTATGAAAGTTCCATCTTTACAACTTCTCGTCATCCGTTTCAAAAATAGTTACTTTGTCGAAACTTTGTGTTACACAAGTGTTTACACACTTGTGTGTTCTAAAAACCATTCGTGTTAGTGTAAGATCCGTTTTTAAAGCATGTTTTCTCTTGACACTTGGTCCGTTGAAAATACCACTTGTAGATACGTAGATCTACTAGTTTTAATCACTATTTTACAAGCTAAAACACTTTTACACAAGTTCATGATTCGAGTGTGGTAGAGTTTCATCTTCTAACCCTTGTTATACTTAAACAATCTTTATGTCATAATCCAAGATCATGACTAAACCGGGTTAAATGACGATCCGAGCTACCACAACATAGATCGGGTCTAAATAATCACACAAATCAAATACTACAACATTTACACAACTTATGTGCTTTTAACCACCATTTTAGTGTTTCAAGTAGACTTTTAAGCTTCAACTTGTAAGATTTCGAGTTTTAACCGATACACATCGTATTAACCACTTTAAAATAGTTCGAGTAGGTGATTTAAGTAACATACCACTAGCTCGAGGCTAGGGAAGAATCTATGCGAAAAACGCGTGGATAAAAGCAAGATAAAGAGGTCCTTCGCCTTCCGAATGCACCAAGCTTCCTAATATGCGACCCTTAACACTTGTAGATGATTGGAACTTGCAAGATCAAACTCGAAAATGGATGGGTGTGTGGGTGTGGGTTCGGCCGAGAGCTAAAGGGAGAGAGAGGAGTGTGAGTGTGTTGAGTTGTGTAGTGTATGTTATGTTGTGTTATAGATGATACTTATAGACAAAACACAAGTTAATTACCCAATGGTTGATATGTCTTCTAGATATTATGCAAGAGGATTAAAATAATAAATCAAGGACAAGGGGTGTCCCCTTCTAGTTGGGGCCGGTTAGAGAGGGGGGGGGGGGTCCTTGGTTCGATTCTAACTAGTAGTTAGGTTAATAGTTAGGTTAAGTAAAGTAGTTAAGTGCTTAACCTGGTTAGTTGTGTGTCACACGTTACAATGGGTGTTAGGGTATTCAGGGACCCTAACTGGCTCAGAAAAAGATAAATAATGAAAATAACAATATTTTCATGTTTCGGGTATAGTCCGGTTGTTCGGTTGGATAGTAATCCGTTAAAGTGCTTAACAAAGCTTTAAAGTGTCGTTAATACCCTTTTTAGTGACACAACTCATTTCTGACACTTTGGAAAGTGTCTAGTAATATTTTTCTCATGTTTTGGCACTTTATTAGTTAGCTAAAAGCTGAATTATTATGTAAAGTGCTGAATTTTGTGCTTAGAGCACGTTTTAGGCACATCCAGTCATTGTGACTTATTCCTAGAGACGCAGTTCTACAACCCTTGTATCCCTACACTCACCACTAGTGTAGTAAAATATTTCTGGCTCATACAGGCCTTAGAGGCAGTGTCTGCCTGGTGCTGGCTTTATCAGCATGTCAAATAGGTTATCCGTTTATTGTGCTACTGTGCTTTTGTGCATCATGTTTGTCACTAAGGTTCAGCATGTAAATAATGTAGTGACGGTAAGTAAAGTATGATGCAAGTAAGTACATGTATCAGAATTCAAGTAGCAGTTCATCAGTAATTTCAAACAAGCACAGTAATTAAACAGTAATTAATTATTAATTAAGTCGTACGGATACCTGGTTTAGTGAGGGTTGTCACATTCTCCCCCCGTTAGAAAAATTTCGTCCCGAAATTTTAAGTTCTGCTTGTAGATGCAGGGTTCTTAGGAAATAGGTGGGGGTATTTCTCTTTCATTCGGTCCTCACGCTCCCAGGTGTATTCAGGACCGTGTCTGGCATTCCAACGAACTTTGACGAGCTTGACACTGCTCCGGCGGGTCTTGTTTACTTTCCAATCCGTAACCTCAACCGGTTCTTCAACGAAATGGAGCGTGTCGTCAACATGAATCTCGTCGATGGGAATGGCAATGTTATCTTGAGTTGGACTTTTCTTCAGGTTGGATACATGAAATGTATCGTGAACTGAATGGAGTTCAGCAGGTAAGTCCAACTTGTATGCTACTAGTCCTATTCTTTCCAAAACTCTGAAAGGACCAATGTAGCGCGGATTTAACTTCCCACGCTTTCCGAAGCGTGCCACACCCTTCCAGGGTGAAACCTTCAATAAAACCATTTCTCCCACTTGAAATTCCACGTGTTTCCGGTTTGGATCCGCATAGACCTTCTGTCTGTGGCGAGCTGCTTCGATGCGTTTTAGAATCTGCGCAATTTTGTCTGTCGTCTCTTGGACGATTTCGGGACCAACAAGCTGCCTATCACCTGCGTCAGCCCAGCATAGTGGTGATCGGCACTTGCGTCCGTAAAGGGCTTCAAATGGCGCAACACCAATACTGGTGTGGTAGCTGTTGTTGTATGAAAATTCGACCAACGGCAAATGCTTATCCCAGCTACCGCCCAAATCCATAACACACGCTCTCAGCATGTCTTCCAAAGTCTGTATCGTTCGCTCGCTTTGACCGTCAGTTTGCGGATGAAACGCAGTGCTCAGATTCAATTGTGAGCCAAAGGCTTCTTGGAAGGATTTCCATATCCTTGACACGAACCTTCCGTCTCTATCAGAGATGATTGAGAGAGGTACTCCATGGCGCGTAACGATCTCTCTCATGTAAATTTCGGCCAATTTGCTCGTATTATCCTTCTCTTTGATAGGTAAGAAGTGTGCTGACTTCGTTAGGCGGTCAACTATCACCCAGATAGTGTCATGACCTCTTGGCGTTCTTGGTAGCTTTGTAATAAAATCCATGGAGATTTGTTCCCATTTCCACTTGGGAATCTCGGGTTGTTGCAGAAGTCCTGAAGGCTTCTGGTATTCGGCTTTAACCTTAGCGCATGTTAAACATTTGCTCACATAAACAGCAACATCGCCTTTCATCCTAGGCCACCAATAGTAATCCTTGAGATCTTGGTACATCTTATCCGCTCCTGGATGGATAGAGTACCGCGACTTGTGAGCTTCATCGAAAATAACCCTCCTTAAATCTCCAAACAAAGGAACCCAAATCCTTTTCTCAAAACATAACGTTCCTTCCTCGTTTGGTTCCAGTAGCTTCTCCATCCCACGGAGATATTCTTCTTCAAGGTTTCCTTCCTTGAGAGCTTCTTTCTGCGCGGCACGAATGCGCAAGGAAAGATCGGTTCGGATAATCATTTCTAAAGCCCTAACCCTTTTGTGCATCATGTTTGTCACTAAGGTTCAGCATGTAAATAATGTAGTGACGGTAAGTAAAGTATGATGCAAGTAAGTACATGTATCAGAATTCAAGTAGCAGTTCATCAGTAATTTCAAACAAGCACAGTAATTAAACAGTAATTAATTATTAATTAAGTCGTACGGATACCTGGTTTAGTGAGGGTTGTCACACATATCGCTTGCTGTGTGTCACTCTATCGCTATCACTATCGCTATCGCCTACCGTTATCTGTGATATTTGCGTTAAGTTAGCACACGTGACCTCGCTTCACGAGATGAAGCTCATATGGTTAAAGCAAGGTGTTTTAGTCATATCAGCAGGCTTTCGTGGAAAAAGGCCATGTGGGGTCTAATGTTAGTTAAACTCTGTGGTGTTAATCAATTGAATCGAATCGCATAAATCGCGCATATCCCCATCGCTTGCAACGCAACAACCGTCACTTATCGCTAGTCGGTTGTCGCTATCGCGTACCATTTATCGCAATTCGTTTATCGCCGCCGTCATCACTTGTGTTGTGTTTGTGTTATTCGCTTAATCGCCTATTCGCTTATCGCTTGTCGCTACCTGTGTTACGTGAGCACACCTGACATCGATTCACGAGACAGACCTAGTATGGTTGGAACATGGTAAATACATCGCTGGTACTTCCTATATGTATAAGTGATTCAACCATACTAGCAAACTTTCGTGGGCAGATGCCATATGGGGCTTAACGTTGGTTAAATTGTAAAGCTATGAAGACTAAATCGAATCGCATTACTCGCTTATCGCGTATCGCTTATCGTGTATCGTCTATTGCTTATTCGCTTATCGCGTACCGCTTATCGCTCATCGCTCGTCGCTTGGTATTCATCGCAGTCTGTGTGGTATTAGTATGCATGACATCGCTCCACGGGACAAAACTAACCTAGTCGAACGTGGTGTGTCGCCATGTTAGCAAACTCTCTTGGAAACGTGCCATGTGGGTTTAATGTGGAATCTAATCGAAATCGCGCTATTCGCTTATCACTTATCGCTCGACGCCTATCCAGACACGACACATCAATGTTTCGTGTCACCAGGCTACTCTCGCATGCTGTTATGGCTACGTTCGTAATTCAACTCGCCTGTTCAACCTATTCGATTCTATCTTCAACTTGGTCCGACTCCCTATCGATTGGACCGAGGTAGCGCAATTTTATCTGTGTCATATCGGCACACATGACACTGCCTCACGAAATGGAAGTAATATGGGAGAAACATGGTGGATACGCCGCTGGTACTTCCTATATATAAGTGTTTTAACCATATTAACAAACTTTCGTGAGAAAGTGCCAAGTGGGGCTCGATGTTAATTAACTTTTCAAACTGTTAAAAACTGATTTTTTTATAAAATTTTTATTAAAACCATTGGACAAGTGAAATTTCCTCACAATGTGGAGGTAACATCGAATCCGCTTAACTCCATGCCCAAGGGAAGTCTCATAAGTCCAGTTTTCTTTAAAAAACAACAAAATGAAATCCTTCTTAAGACATTGGTTCAACATCGAGTTCAGCTTGAACCCATGTCATAGGAGAGTGTTCGTAACTCCAGCTTTTTCTAAAAATTTTTACAATATCAAAACGAAATCTTTCTTAAGACGTTGGTTCGACATCGAGGTCAGCTTGAACCCATGTCATAGGAGAGTTTCTGTAACCCCAGTTTTCATTTTCGAATTCCTTAAAATGTTTAAAACCTAAACTTTCTTGCAACGTTGGTTAACATCGACTCAGTTGACCCTACGTTATAAGAAAATTTTTCAAGATTTCCTTCCAAATTTCTTTTAAATATCTAAAAACGAACGTTTCTTGCAACGTTGGTTAACAATCGACTCAGTTAACCCTACGTTATGAGAAACCTTTCAAGTTCTTTAAAATTTCAATCGCATCGAACTTACAAATTCTTCGCGACTCGAGGTACTTTTGAAACGCCAACTCGTGGGATGCTACTTTTGTCATTACGTCGCCTTCTCGCTACCGCAATCGATTTCTCTTACTCGAGACGCTCTCGCTTGTTAACTCTCAGTCAATTAACTCGCTGTATCGCTACTTATACGAGGAAAACTCTCAAAAGTCTACCTGGTGGATTAATTTCGCGACGAAATTTCCAAAAGCAGGGGAGACTATAACAACCCGCACGTTCGTGCGTTGTTACTACTCGCTACACTCGTTACGTCTAGCACCAGATATTCGGATCATAATGTAACTATATCGCATACATCGCTATTTCGCAGTATAATCGCATATTTTCGCATATTTTAACGCTATATCACATCGCAACTACTAACACTCACGACAACATTGAGTGAGGACCTATTCTACCCTCCTCAATGGCCGTAATGTGTCGCAACGCAAACAATTAACGCTAACAAGGACTTTTGGGTGAGTACTATAGCTCCAGACGTCGTGACGATGATGGAAACACGAGCAGTTAGTACCCTGTCAGTTATTGTGGCACGACAAAACATCACATCGAAAGCGCACCCTCGATCACGCGCAACTCGATTACCGCACCGGATATTTGAAGGTATGGATACGTATATACGACCTTTTGTGATTAATTATAATAAATACATACATATCTATACGAAACTGTGTAACAAAATCATCGCAACGCTCATTACACAAATCAGAACGACAAAACTCTACACCCGAACGGAGTACCTATCCGAACGGATGGACCTGTCCGAACGTATGGACCTGTCCGAACGGATGGCCCTGTCCGAACGGATGGACCTGTCCGAACGGATGGCCCAAACCCCCTTCTTCCTCCTCCTTTGCCTATAAATACCCCACTTGTCACATCAGCAACAGTTGATGTGACTGCTCTCGTTCGACCAGACGCTGTCTCGCCATTTTCGCTCGTTTTCTCGCAATTCTTCTAAGTTTTCAACCTAAATCTTGTACTTCTATCATCTACACTCAATTCTACACCTTTCTATCTTTTGAAAATCAACTTTTATCCGTGAAATCCACTGACTTGAGGTGTTCTAAGATGATGTCATCAAGAGTTCATATGAACTCCAGAGTGTGACCTCGTTTTCACCAATAAACAACTCAAATCTGAGTGATTTCCACATGTTTTCACAGACAATCTCATCTCAAACTATGTTATCTAATCAAAGAGGGTGTAATTTCGAATTAAACACGAAAAAACCGTCAAGAGCGGCCAGATCTGATGGAACGGGGTGGTTCCCGGCCGTTAAAACGGGCCGTATTCGATGGAATTTCAGTTGTTTAACACGATGATACACCGTCTCAGTCAATTCATCGGCATCCTTTCCAAAAACAATTAAGTGTGACTTAATCAGAAAAATTGCAACGAATTGCCGTCCGATCGGACTGCTGTCCGATCGAACGGCAAATCAACTCCAACCAACAGACCGGACAACATGCCATCCGACCGGACAACATGTCAACCGACCGGACAACATGCCATCCGACCGGACAACATGTCCTCCGACCGGACAACATGCCATCCGACCGGACAAGCATCAAAGTTTCGCTGTTCGACCGCACTGCTGTCTGAACGAACTGTCTAACCGAACCAATCCATCCGATCAGATTACCACTAGCCCTATTATTCAACCTTTCACCGTTTATCACACCGCGCCCTGCGTACGCTACCATTCCATGTTTATGCTAACTCAGGCGCACTCTAAATCAATCCAATCAAGTTGTATTCTTGCTAAATACGCATTGTGAGTATACTTGAACCCTTTTTGCTTTTGCACTTTTGGGTGTAACATACGTTGCTATCAAATCGAATCACATCAAATGGTTAAACTACTTACCACCTGTGAATGACTTACGTGCATAGTTATACATGATGCTAGTTACATATGCGCTAGGACTTATACTCGCGACGTCCCACCATGACTAGTATAGTAGTATTGCGCCCGACGGGCTCTAGTTTAGCAATCGTGATCGAAGTTCGAGGACTTAGCTGGTAGTATCAGTTTTGTGAGTATATATGTCGTGTATTACGTTTATGTATGTGGAAATTCGCAGCTTTTATCTATTACACTATTACATATCAAACCTGTATACTCGCCAATACTTTGTATTGACATTATTTTAACGTATGTTGCAGGTTAGATCGCATGCTACATCAAATCAAGCTAGGAAGTCTAGAAACTCACCTAAAATCTAGGTTGTTGGATTTGCATTGTTCGAGAGGACAAGAAATCTGTGATAACTTATGTGATTGTACTGATTGTTAGTATGGGATAACAAATGTAATAAATACTGTCGCAATATAGTTGTTATGGATTCTCTTGAGCAATCTGATTCGCCTAGTGCTGCGCCCCGATGATTCCGCCATCGGTTGGGGTGTGACCAAGAAGAAAGCGTTTCTTTTGAAATTGGATTTCAAAAAATCTTATGATAATGTAAACTGGGGCTTTGTTAACATGGCGATGTACCAAATGGGTTTCCCTCCTTTATGGTGCAAGTGGGTTCACGGGATACTCTCTTCAGCCAGAGCCGCGGTTTTGGTTAATGGAGCTCCTACGTTTGATTTTCAGTGTCAAAAGGGTATGAGGCAAGGAGATCCGTTATCTCCATTCCTTTTTCTCATCGTCCTGGAGGTTCTCTCGTGTTGTTTTGAAAATGCGATTGGGATCAGAGCGGTTTCTGAGGTTCGGCTCCCCAGTAATGGGCCGACCCTGTCTCATCTTTTTTATGCTGACGACGCTTTAGTGATCTGGGATTGGTCGAAGGAGAGTATTCTTAACGTGGTTAGGATTCTCAGAGGCTTTCATATTTTCTCGGGCTCAAAATTAATTTGGCTAAATCCAACATTTTCGGTATTGGTGTTTCCGACGAGGAGCTGGATGCTATGGCTTCGGTGCTTGGTTGTAAGGCGGATCGGTTCCCCTTCAAGTATCTCGGACTCACGGTGGGGGCCAACATGAACCATATTGCTAACTGGAGACCGGTTTGTGAGATTTCCGAGTCTAGGCTATCCCTCTGGAAGGCCTCGGTTTTGTCTATTGGGGGGGGGGGGGGAGAGTCACTCTTGTGAAGTCGGTGTTGGAATGTCTTCCCAATTATTATTTCCCTTTCTATAAAGCACTCGCTGGGGTTTTAAATCATCTTGAGGCTATTATTAGAAAATTCCTTTGGTGCAGTACTGGTAGCGATAAGAATATGAATTGGGTTTCCTGGGATTGTGTGGCGTCGCACATCGACTGTGGTGGTCCCGGCCTCAGAAGTCTTAGTGTAACAACCCGTGTTTTGAAAGTCAAAGTACGAGTCAAAGTCAAAGTCAACGGAAGAAAAGATTGCTAATTGCGATCTTTCAATCCTTGCTTAATTACTGATTTGTGCTTCTTGACTTGTAATCAAATTCTGTTATTTGTTTCCTTTAGTTGTATTATGTGGAGTATCTATAACAAATCGGGGTTTAATCACAGTTTAATCGCTAATCGACTTATCGCTAATCGCATCGCTATCGCATTCGCTACTCGAATTATAGGTTATGGATATTGTTTTACGTGTGTGTGCTATTATGTGTTACTTGTGCATGTTATGTTTATGTTGAGGTGATTAATCGTAAAACGCAATCGCAACTCTATCGCAACGCAATCTAATCGCAAATGCTAAACGCAAGTTATTTAGGTTGATTGTATGTTAGATATAGTAGTTAGGTTATTTGTGTAACTAATAGGTAATACTATCGCAACGCTCACTCGAAACGCATCGCAACCCTCAGCACGCAAAATGAAACGCCGAAATCTAACTCGCCGGACCACTCGATCGAAAGACCATTCAATCGAATGGTCAACCGAATGGATGCGATCGATGTGCCATCCGATCCGACCCTTGAGCACCACTTTCCTCTTTTGGCAACTTATAAATACCCCCTGTCACATCACCAACAGTGATGTGACAGCTCTCTCATTCGACCAGCATCTCCAGCCCACTTTTCCTTCGATTTCTCGCGATTCTTGTAAGTTTCTACATCAAATCTTGTACTTCTATGATCTTTACACACTTCTTCATCATTTTCACCTTTGAATCTTCACTTTTAACCATGAAATCAGCGGATTTGAGGTGTTCTAGGATGATGTCATCATGGGGTTCTTATGAGCTTCAAGTTTTGGCCTCATTCCACCAAGAATAACTCAGATCTACATGATTTCCACATGTTTTAACACTATTTTCGCATAGATCTAAACACTTTCATGGATAAAAGGATTGAAAGATGGTTTCACAACTTTCTTTCAACTCTTTTACACTCAATGCCTTCAAAACCGATAGAATCGGAGCGCGTTCAAGCCTTCTACGTGTTTATTAGTGAAGTGTCGTTCTGAGATCTAATTCCTATCAAAGAGACAACTGATTTCGGGTAGAACATGAATAAATCGTCACGAACAGTTAACTGATCGGACTGGGGTGATTCCCATCTGATCAGATAATCTTGACTTGGTGGGGTTTCCGTTGTTTAATACGTTGTCATACCGTCTTGATCAACCCACCAAACTTTCAAAACTTAACAAGTTTCAAAACGATCAGATTATGGGACAGATTGCCGTCTGATCGGATTGCCATCCGATCGAACGACAATCCAATCGGATTGAACTTGGTTTCCACACTTAAGATTTTTCATAATTTTCAAAGATCATCAGTTTCTAACGGACTGCCATCCGATCGGAAGACCATCTGATCGAATGACAGTTCTGCTGTGAACTTGTTCTCTGAGAAATGTCTAACCGACAGATCGCCATCCGATGGAACGACCATTCGACCGAACGACCTGAAAGGTGGAGATACTTCTCTGTTTTCAAAATGCTACAACGAAAACTTCAAAGTCACATCATACACAAACACATCCATCCCAAACGAATGTCAATCCGATCGAATGGCCATCCGATCAGATGACCATCTGAACGGATTGTCATTCGCTCGAATGACCATCCGTTCGGATTGTCATCCGATCGGATGACCATTCGTCACTTTGCTCACTTGCACCGTTTTACGCGCTATTCTTCGCTTATGCTATCGTTAACTGATCAGGCTAATCTCTCAGCGCTCCCTTCAATCCAAGAGAGTGTTTATTTACTAAACACGATCTGTGAGTATACTCGATCACTTTTTGCTTTAAACACTTTTGGGTGTTACATACGTTACTTATATCAAATCACATCGATCACACAACGCAAACACTTTTATACGTTGACCGTTTGCATGTTTACGTGTTACTCGATGAATGCTTGTATGTTATGTTTACACAGTGATTGTTGTCTGACACCTTAGCAACGATAGTACTATAGTTTGGACTCAGCACCTGTCGTGGACAAGGGTTGTTAAGGGCTTTACTTCACGTATCCCAGTGGGGATATGTGTTGCGCATTCTACAACTCGCAGTCACGTCTGTGCATATTTCATTGTCGATAACTTACTAGCTTCACATTATACATGTTACATGCTGGTTATGCCTAAACGCTTTCAAATTCTATTATTACTATTAAACTTGTATGCTCACCTTTACACTATGTGTATTGACCTCTATTTTAACGTATGTGACAGGTGTTTAGGATGCTTTACTTGTTACTTGCTGGAATTGAGCTAGGATGGGGTCTAGAAACAAACTAAATAAAATCTGAGTTGTCGGAATGGATATTTGTCTCTGAGAACAATGTCTGTAATAACTGATTTATTTTATATGTTTGTGGCATGGGCATGAACCTTTAATATATTATAATTAATAGTTGTTATGGATACTCATGGACAATTTGTTTCGCTCAGTTCCGTACCCCGATGTTTCCGCCATCGGTTGGGGTGTGACAGATTGGTATCAGAGCCATAATTATAGGGAATTAGGCAAGACTCGACCTAGTCCGGGTCGATGTCTTAGAGACGACCTAGTCTATAGTCTAAGTACCAACAGACCGACTTGTGCATTCCCGGTACGGGTTTTGCACGAGCTTATTTGCTATCTCACGCTCGAACTCGCTGAACACTACACCCTTGCGCGAACATCGCATACTACAGTCCCGCGCAAGATCAGCCTTTCCTAAGGCTGGACACACACACAAAAATGGATGATCTGGTTGAGATTAGGTGTGAAAGCCGCAAACTCTCGACCAAATGACTCGTTCAACATGCTATTTTTACTACAAACAAGAGAATTTGCGTTGAGTTAGGAGTGAAATCCATACTTCGACGCAATTCTCCTTATCCAGCTCGTGATTCTATCACACAAACAGGGATGCAGTCGCTAAGTTAGGGGTGAAACCCAAACCTTAATGACTCGTTCTATTCTCTATGTTGGTTTTATAAAAGTCTCACCGAAGTCTCGATGGGTTCCAACGACAAGGGTCACGTAATGGCCATATGGATGCGTGTCGATCGCCCGGATTGAGGCGAGAGCACAGTCTACTAAGCCAAAATGTGCAGCCAAAGTCCTTGAGAGTAATCGAATCACTTTGGGTAGTCAACGTCTATCAAGTCGAGACAATCTCTCTTCGATTTTATATGTTTCGATTCTGGAAATTCACCACTGCCGACTCTGAGAACTATCGATTTTATGTGAAATTTTACGTGTTTTTATGTGATATCACATGTTTATGTGTTCTAATTTTTGGTGATTTACTCACTTTTCGCTGTTCACTTTGATCAACACTCCCAACTCGCACTGCACATTTATCTCAAAACGCTAACAAATCGCTTGTGTTATTCGCAATCGCTACTCGCTAATCACATCCGCAACACTCGATTGCTCACGCTGCTGTGAAAGATAGGTGAATACATGCAATATATGTAGGCCAATACATGCAAAATATAGTAAATATGTGAATTATGTGCTCTCGGTGCTCTACGTGTTTATATGCTTACGTGCTTCTGTGAATTATGTGCCTATGTGATTATGTGCTTTGATGTATTCCTGTGCTTTATATAAAGTAGCTTTAGGTGAGATAATAGACTATACTCGACTTAATCGAAATTATGTTTGAGTCCTGTGACGATGTCTGTTGCAGACAATGTCGTCATTTGGATCACACACTGCTCGCTCCGCTCGCCGAAATCATGAAGACAAACGCATTGCTGCACTAGTCGCTAAGCAGATGGCGAAAGTCATACCTAAAATTGTTAGCGAGCTGAACGAAAATGCTAGCAAGTCTTCAGAAGAATCCAGGACAGATTCTCCTAAAGCGACTTTTAGCTTCAAGCAGTTCAAAGCCTGCAGCCTGAAAGAATTTACCAGCGAAGATGGGCCTACAGCCATGTTCCAATAGTTTGATTCAATCGAAGTCACCCTGCGCCAGAGTGGCTGTCCGAAAAACCTTCGCACGATTAACGCCACTGACGTCTTTCAATCCCGAGCTCTAGATTGGTGGACGACCGAGAGAAATAAACGAGGGAATGATGCAGCTTTTGGGCTGACGTGGGACGAGTTGAAGGACATCATGATGCAAGAGTTCTGCCCTCCCCATGAACTCCAAAAGCTAGAGGACGAATTCTGGCATATCAAGCAGGATGGCGGAGATAACGCTGGTTTAACTGCTCGCTTCAAGCAGCTGAGTATCATCTGCCTAGGTCAAGTTACTACCCCCGAGATTACGATCAAGAAATACATCCGTGCTCTGCCGGATTGTGTCGCAGACTTTGTGCAAGCTGCAAAGACGACGACTATTGAGGAAACCTACCTGCTCGCCGCTGAGATCAATGATAAGCGAGTCAAGGATTGTTATTTCGATAAAGCCTCCAAGAATCTGCATCAAGTCACCGCTGCTCCTACCGCTGAAACCGCTGCATCGCAATTTTCAAAGTCCTCCCGCTGCAGGAGAAAGAACAATAGCTCCAGCAACAAGAACTGTGCAGTTACTGCCGCACCACTCCAAACCGTGCCTGCCCAACCGCAACCACAACACCGCCAAGTAGCAGCGCCTGTGGTCAATGCACCGCCAGCAAAGCGTGCATACACTGGACCACACCCGCTCAGCCCTGCTTGTACCTATCATCACCCGGTTGGTATCGAATGCCGGTTTTGTGTTCACTGCAACCTGTACGGCCACTTCACCGCTAACTGCCGTACCGGTCCTCGCCAAGCTCCAGCTCTAGCTCAAGGTCAAGCTCCTGCACCACAAGCTCTCCTTCCTGCTCCCCAGGGCCAACAAGCAGCTCCTGCACCCGCTGCTCATGCTAGAGCTTGCTTTGCATGTGGTGATCCGAACCACTTTGTAAATATGTACCCCAACAGAGTGGTGAAGCAAGAGCCCCAGCAGCAGCCTCGACAACATCAATAGTAGCAGCAGCAACAGCAGTAGGCAGCAGCCCGCGGACGTGCTTTCAACATCAACGCCTGCCAGGCTCAAGCAGACAACAACGTGCTTAATGGTACGTTCCTTGTGAATGGTATATATGCTTCGTCTTTATTTGATACTGGAGCAGATAACTGTTTTGTATCGTTTGAATTCGAAAAGCTCCTTAATCGTAATCGCGCCCATCTCCCCTCGACATTCGATGTTGAAGTTGCCACTGGAAGAACCGTCGCTGTTAACTCTGTTCTACGTAATTGTACACTTGAACTCAACAATCACGTCTTCCCTATCGACCTTATCCTGATGCAGCTCGGTAGTTTTTACATCATAGTAGGCATGGATTTTCTTCGCGAGAATCGTGGTGTAGTTGTTTGCTTCGATAAGATGATTCGTTTCTCACTCGCTAATGGTGATCAACTTTGTGTGTATGACGAAACTCCTTCGAAAGGCCTCAAACTTATGTCGTGTGTCCAGGCTAGCAAGTATCTCCGCAAGGAATACCAAGCTTACTTGGTGCACATCGTAGTAGCGGAGTAAAAGGAAGGAAAGACTCGAGTGAAAGATGTTCTCGTTGTTTGTGAATTCCCCAACGTGTTTCCTGACGATTTACCTAGTTTACCTCCCACTCGTGATATCGATTTCTGAATCGACCTCATTCCTGGAGCAAATCCTGTTGCTAGAGCGCCTTATCGTCTCTCTCCTTCTGAAATGCGCGAACTCTCGAGTCAGCTACAGGAACTACTTGATAAAGGTTTCATTTGTCCTAGCACCTCTCCTTGGGGTGCGCCTGTCCTCTTCGTCAAAAAGAAGGACGGATCGTTCCGGATGTGCATCGACTACAGGGAATTGAATAAGCTGACTATCAAGAATCGCTATCCCTTGCCTCGAATCGATGATTTGTTTGATCAGTTACAGGGTGCTACGTGCTTTTCAAAGATCGATCTACGCTCAGGCTATCACCAGTTACGAATTTAGGAGGAAGATATACCTAAAACCGCTTTTCGAACCCGATACGGTCACTACGAGTTTGTTGTTGTGCCTTTTGGTTTGACTAACGCTCCCGCAGTCTTTATGGATCTAATGAATCACGTGTGTAAACCTTTTCTCGACCGCTTCATCATCGTATTCATTGATGATATCCTGATCTATTCTGTCGCAACCCCATCCCCTATATGTCCCTGGAACGGGCGGCTGCGAGACCAGTTTTGGTGGTATCGGTGTTTATCATTTTGGCAGCGGTAATTACATCAGGACCGTAGTTAGGAAATGTTTTATCAGAGTAAATACCACGATTTTATAATGTTAAACATATTGGGATAAAACCCAAGTTTTCATTACAAACATTTTCATAGGGAAAATCCCTATTTCATGGAATAAAACTTCTTCTTTTATTTAGGTAACTTTTATAGCCACTTTTTCCAAGCCTTCAGTGCTGTCCAGCTGGCTTCTAGTTGGCTTTCACATTTTGTTACCTGAAACACGTTTAAAAACATTTTGTCAGTGGGAAATACTGGTGAGTGAATCCCGGTTTAATCAAGAAGAGTTTTATCCTTTAACAGTATTGAGAGCGATTACAATGTTACGGAACCCTAAACCAATCGGGCAGCGTAACTATTACGAAATTGGGGTTATAATACTTACAACGGAGCAGAACCTCGCTAATTAGGGGTATAATACCCGACTATTATAACTCTTCTACAGAAATTGTGATTTAGAATTTGAGAATGAGCGACGGAAAACGAAAACCCGTTGCTTTCTTATATATGGCTGATATTGGACTCTCACGCGGCCTGCGTGAAAGACAAGGGTCGCTTACGCGGCCCGCGTCAAAGCTAGTCAACGGACTAGCTTGTCCGGCTCACCAAGTAGACCCACCACGATGACGACACGTGTCAGCTCAGGATGTCTCCGCGTTTGATGATCTCTCGCGGCCCGCGTTAGTGTAAGCTTAAGCATACGCGGCCCGCTTGAACTAAAGAAATCAGTGGAGTCAGGTTCCAGCCTTGATACCGCCCGCGTAAGCTTGAGGTGAGGTCCTACGCGGCCTGCCTCAGCTTAATTTTTATTGTTTTTATTTTATATTATATGTTATAACATAATTTAGGCTCTGTTTTCACATACGGGGTGTATTAAAAGACATATTAGGACTTTTTACAATATACAAAGGTGTCGGAATATTACGAGAGTGTCGGTTTTACCGAGTGTTGTTACATTCTCCCCACCTTGTTTTAGAGCTCGTCCTCGAGATCTACTGGAACAAATGCGGATATTTCCTTTGCATCTCTGACTCAAGTTCCCATGTGTACTCAGGTCCTCTTTTGGAGTCCCACTTCACTTTGACTAGAACTAGTCTTTTATGCTTGAGATTTTTGACTTTCCTGTCTTCAATCTGTAGAGGCCTTTCTACAAACTTGAGTTGTTCATTTACCTCTATATCCTTAAGAGGGATTATCAGTGATTCATCAGCTAAACATTTTTTGAGATTAGATACATGAAACACGTCATGTATACCTGCCATTTCCTCTCGCAGTTGTAGCTGATAGGCTACAGGTCCTATTCATTTTAATAATCTCAAAGGGTCCATTATACCTGGGACTTAGCTTTCCCCTTTTGATGAATCTTACCACTCCTTTCCAAGGAGAGACTTTCAACAATACTTTATCTCCTACTTGAAATTCCAACGGTTTGCGTCGGTTATTGGCGTAACTCTTTTGTCGATCATGTGATGTTTTCAGTCATTCCTTGACTTGAATAATTTTGTCGGTTGTTTCTTGCACTGATAGTTGCTTTTCCCCGGTCCAGATAGTTGCTTTTCCCCAATTTCTGCCCAACAGACTGGGGTTCGGCACTTACGTCCATAAAGTGCTTCGAATGGTGCCGCATTGATACTTGTGTGATAACTATTATTATAAGAAAATTCTATTAAAGGTAAGTGATCGTCCCAATTACCTCCGAAATCAATTACACAGGCCCTAAGCATGTCCTCCATTGTTTGAATTGTCCTTTCGCTTTGTCCGTCCGTTTGAGGATGATAAGCTGTACTAAGTTTTAACTTGGTTCCCATTGCCTTTTGGAAACTTGACCAAAAATGAGAGGTAAATCGGCTATCCCTATCAGAAACAATTGATAAAGGAATGGCATGTAAAGAAACAATTTCATTTACATACAACTTAGCTAACTGTTCCATACTGAAAGTTTCTTTCATTGGTAGGAAATGAGCTGACTTGGTTAGCCTATCTACAATCACCCAGATTCTATCATTTCCTTTCTTGGTTTTGGGTAATTTAGTAACAAAATCCATTGTTATCAATTACCATTTCCACACTGGCATTTCTAATTGCTGTAACAAACCTGAGGGTTTCTGATGTTCAGCTTTAACTTGTGAGCAAGTTAAACATTTAGAAACATAGGCTGCTATATCCTTTTTCATTCCTATCCACCAGAAATTTTTCCTTAAATCCTGGTACATTTTATCACTTCCTGGATGCATCGTATATTTAGACTTATGGGCTTCTTCTAAAATATAATGGCGTAGGTTTCCTAATTTAGGTATCCACATTCTCTTTTCATGGAATCTCAAAATTCCATCTGTTCCTTGTTTTAATTCTTTCAGCATACCTTTTAGCATTTCAGTATCTTCCTTGATTACTGGTTCTTGTGCTTCTCTTATTTGATCATTTAAATCTACTTGTAGATTTAATTTAAGAGAACGTACCCTTTTTGGCTTTTCATGATATTTTCGGCTTAAAGCATCTGCCACTACATTTGCTCTTCCTTCATGATACTGGATATCACAATCATAGTCACTAAGCATCTCCATCCAGCGTCTTTGTCTCATATTCAATTCCTTTTGCCCAAAAACATACCTTAAACTTTTATGATCAGTGAATATGGTAAACTTACTACCGTAAAGGTAATGTCTCCAAATCTTAAGAGCTAAAATTATAGCTCCTAATTCTAAATCATGGGTGGAATAATTTTCTTCATGACTCTTAAGTTGTCTGGATGCGTAGGCTATAACCTTCTGTCGTTGCATCAATACACATCCATAGCCTAATTTAGAAGCATCACAATAGACTATAAAATCTCCAGTTCCTTCTGGTAATGCTAGTATGGGTGTGTTAGTTAATCTTTTCTTAAGGATTCTAAAGGCTTCTTCTTGTTTTAATCCCCATTCAAACTTAACTGATTTACAGGTTAACTTAGTTAAAGGAATGGCTATTCTAGAGAAATCTCGAATGAATCTTCTATAATAACCGGCCAATCCTAAGAAACTTCTAACCTCGGTTGGTGACTCAGGGGTTTACCATTTAGTAATTGCCTCGATCTTTGTTGGATCCACATGAATTCATTCATGATTAACTAAATGTCCAAGGAATTGTACCTGTTCTAACCAAAATTCGCACTTAGAGAATTTAGCATAAAGCTTTTCCTTTCTTAATAGACTTAAAAGTGCGTGCAAATGCCTTGCATGATCGTCTTTATTCTTAGAGTAAATTAGAATATCATCTATAAATACAATTATGAATTTATCGAAATATGGCTTACATATTCGGTTCATCATATCCATAAATACAGCTGGGGCATTGGTTAAACCAAATGGCATGACAGTAAATTCATAATGACCATACGTCGTTCAAAATGCGGTCTTAGGAATGTCCTCTTCCAGTACCTTTAATTGATGATATCCTGACCTTAAATCGATTTTAGAGAAAAATCGAGCTCCTTGCAGTTGATCAAACAGATCATCAATTCTTGGTAATGGATACCGATTCTTAATCGTAACCTTGTTTAATTCACGGTAATCAATGCACATACGCATTGACCCGTCCTTCTTTTTAACAAATAAGATGGGTGCTCCCCATGGCGACGAACTGGGTTGTATAAATCCTTTCTCCAACAATTCATCTAATTGTTTCTTCAGCTCCTGCATTTCGGCGGGTGCCAAACGGTAAGGTGCTTTGGCAATTGGTGTTGTTCCTGGCAGTAGATGGATTCTGAATTCAACTTCTTTGTCGGGCGGTAGTCCTGGTAATTCTTCTGGAAAGACATCTGAAAACTGTGATACTACTAGAATATCCTTGAGTTCTTTTCCTTTAGTGTTAGTGATTATAGAAATCAAATACACTATAGAACCTTTTCTTATATAGCTTGCAGTTTTCATCACAGAGATGAACTTAGTGGACCTAGAGGGCTTATCTCCTTTAATCGTGATCGCTTTACCTTTTGGTGAATTTACTTGAATTGACTTTTGATCACATAAAATACTGGCTTTATTAGCTATCAACCAATCCATTCCTAAAACAACATCAAATACTACCAGATTCATGGGATATAGGTTTGCTATAAATTTCTGATTTAAAATTTCTATGCTTGCTCCCTGCAAGATTTCAGAAATCCTAACGGTTTCTCCATTGGCTGTCTCTACTAAGCATTCTTGTGGTAGTTTAGTTAATGACTGATTTAGAAATTTGCAAAATGATGTATTAATAAAACTTTGGTTTGCACCAGAGTCAAATAATACTTTACTAAAGACATCATTAACTAAAAACGTACCGGCTATGACATCTGGAATCATCTTGGCTTCATCTGCAGTCAGAACAAATGTTCTAGAATTTTGGGTATTCTTGTTGTCTGGAGCTGGAGCTAATTTTGGGCAATTAGGCTTGATATGGCCTTGTCCTCCGCAGTTGTAGCATATCCTGCTGTTTTTCTTCCTGCAGTCTTCTTCCTTATGTCCCGATATTTTGCAAAAGTTACAGTATATAGAGCATCTTCCTGAATGCTTTCTTTTGCAATTCCTACAGTAAGGTGTAGAGGTAGAACCTATATTTTTCACATGATTAAAATTTCCAGAACGAAATTCTTGTTTGAGCTTTTGGGTTAGGTTCCTTCTTTGATCCTCTTCTCGGGTACGGACTAATTCATCTGTCAAGGTATTGGCTAGTTCTACAGCTTCTTCTATGGTTTGAGGTCTAGCTGCCTTGACTACGTGTCTTATTTCCCCAATTAATCCCCAAATATAACGGGAAATTAACACTGGTTCTGGTGAAGCAAGGGTTGGCACTATTCTAGCGTATTCAAAGAATATCTTAGTGTACCCTTTACTATCCACACCAGTCATCCTAAGATTTAGGAATTTGTTTGCTATCTGTTCCTTCTCATTGGGTGGACAGAATTTCCTTTCTACCTTGTCCTTAAATTCTTCCCATTCCATATTGTAAGTTCTATCACTTCCTCTTGTCTGGAGGATAGTGTTCCACCATTCTAGCGCTGAATTCTTAAACAGATTAGAAGCAAACAATATCTTATCTTCTTCAGCACACTTACTTATCCTTAAGACTGCCTCAGTCTTCTCTATCTAGCGTAGGGTTGCAATGGCCCCTTCGTTTCCTGAGAATTCCATTGGTTTACAAGACCAGAATTCTTTATAAGAACAACCGTTAGGCACGGTTCTTCTTCTTTTGGGAATAGGCATTTGAAGTATAGGCCCATTGTTTACGCCGTTTTCTAGTTCAATTGGTCGCTTACTGCTATGTTTACTTTTATTATTCGCTTCTTGAATAGTTTGAATAATAAATGGCATGGCATCTATGATTCCTTGTGCTACTATATGTTGAATGACAATATTATCCATTTGGTTTTCGTTGTTATGGATGCTCGGATTCTCGTTAACCACGTTAATGTTACTCTGGTTATCATTATTCAGATTTCCTTGATTTCCTTCGTCGGCCATCTGAATTTTAAACATTTATCCCATATTAATATCACAAGATAATAAGCAATATAGTTAATTATATGACACGCAATTTAACCAAAAGCGTCGATCATTGCGACTTGTACTCTATTTTCATATACTATGCGTCTATTACACACTAGCACTGAAATAAAGATTACAATACCAACAGAAAGAAAATTACACTAATAGTACTATGCATCCGTACACACATAATTTTATTTTATTTTATTATTATTATTACTACCATTTCACCATCTTATTCAAGGATACGGATTCATCCAGAAATCCATATTGCGTTCATCGTATTTCCATACGAGACGCTCTCCCACCTGACGCATTCTCTCACTGCTTTCTAAAATTTCCTCCCCGAAAGTCCTAAGTTCTTGGACGTTTTCTGCACTCATTGGGGGTGCAGGTTCTAGGTCTGGGTTTGGAATCTGGGGTGCTGGTTCCTGATATGGGGGTAAAAGTGGGAAAGTGAGCATGCTGTCAAGTCTATCACTCTGGTTTAGCTCCCCCATAACTTCCCAATCCAGCCACCTAGGGACTCCGAATTGCCCTCGCCTTGCCCACAGGGCGTCCCGTCTCGGGATGCAAAGAGCCTCTCGCTCATCTTCGGGATTAAATTGCAGAAAAGGATGGTCCATCTGTATGAGATATATCGTTAGAAAGATGGGATCACGAAAAATTTTAATCGAAAACAGCCGAGCATCCAATTATGAAGAAACTGTGATTCTGATCTGGGCCTGTGGCACGGTCGTGCGACGAGACGCACGGTCGTGCGTCGCTGAGAACAAGCACCAGTGACCCAAATCCGTCGGAACTGCACGGCGTGCGACTAAAGGCACCACCGTGCAACACCGACCAACAAGCAGATATCGTGAATCAGCCGGAATGGCACGACCGTTCCATCCAAGGAACGTCCGTGCGACACAGTTTCTGCAGTTTTCAAAACCTTGAACTATGAATAGCCTGATTTACTCAAAATCAACACGTTTTTTTGTACAAACAGGGGTCAGAAACTTAACCGGATGTTCACGATACGAATGGTTCTTGCAAGGGTTAGGGTTTCGCTTGTATTTATGAAGGGAACCCTAAAAATCCTTGAAGAAACGGATGAATCTACCCTAGAAAGCGGAAAAACAGATAAACTACAAGAAGGAACGTACCGTGCGAAGACGTGTGTGAGACCGTGCGATTTGAAGCAATATCGCTCTGGAACGGCTGCAGATGGTTAGGGTTCGCGAATGAAGGGTTTGGAAGCAGATGGGGGTTTTTATAATGTGCAAAAGACCAAACTGCCCCTGCCTCTCGCACGGTCGTGAGACAGCTCGCACGGTCGTGCGTCACCTACATTTTGCAAACCATGCAAGCTGTTCTCGGAGATGCACCGGGGGTGCGATTCACCGTGCCGGCCTGCTCGGAAACGCACGTTCGTGCGATTCGTGGCATGGTCGTGCAACAGCTGCAGATCAGAATTTTCCGCAGAAGCCATTTCCAGCAACTGTTTTGGCCGTTTTTCGCCATTTTTTTCGACACACAAACTGTTTAAACAATATTTCAACATAGAACCTTCGCCCGGCACGTATGCAAATTATACAAACTAACGGAAACTACCTAACATACCTAAATTACGCTAAAACTACAAAAAAATGGACAATTCTACCCTTATAGCGCCAAAGACGCTCTTGCTACATTTTTAATCACCGAGTCAGTAGCGTAGACTCATGCTAATTTTTTGTCGGCGAGTCGATAGCAAGACTCATGCTAAATTTTTGTCGGCGAGTCGATAGCAAGACTCATGCTAAATTTTTGTCGACGAGTCAATAGCAAGACTCATGTCCCCGCACTTGTTACATGTGCAGGTCATTACCACGCCCATTCGGATGCTTTTTTTTTTGCTGAAAAGAAACATAATATTATTTAAAATAGGCTGAAAATTTTATAAAAATCTGAAAATGGGCCCGGAATTTTATAAAAATCAACACAATAAAAATAATCGAATCGGCTAGTGTAAAAATGATTTTTAGGAGCCGAAAACTAAAAGAATAAATGAATAAATAAATCCGGATTTGAACAAATAAAAGGAACAAAAATTTACAAGTGTACAAAATAGTAACGAAAACGAATAAATTGAATTAAAAGCAAGAAATATTAACAAATAAATAATCAAGAAAGTATACACAAATATTCACAAATATATACGCCGATAAAACAATGACTCGGGTCGTTCCTAAAACTCGCCACTTCCCCGGCAACGGCGCCAAAAACTTGACGTGTGCGTATATATACATAATTTTGCAATGAAATTACACACGATTCGGTTTTAAATTTATAAAAGTGATTATTACTTTAACATCAAAACACACACGAAAGAGGCAAGTGTACCCCGTCATATATGTAGTAAAGTATCGGTAAGAATCAAGTATCGATCCAAGGAAATGGGCGGAGGAATAATACTAGACCTTTGTCACTAAACTACCAGTAAAAACATAAGTTGTTTGATTTTTAAATAAACTAAAGTAAGCATAAACAACTACTTATAAAAACATAATAGATTTCAAATATGAAAATAGATAAATAGCCTTGCTTAATACACAACCAAAGCATGTCAACTAAGTCGGTTTTGGCACTAGAAGCATTTGATCAATTCTCCAATTTTGAGACAATTAGTATCCCTTTCGGGAATCCTAACATGACAATCATTCGGAAAGTTAAGACGATAAACACACTTTAACCACCTAAAATTGTTCTTTAACGTGCAATTGATAAATGTCTATGAAAATCTCTTAAAAATAAGTTAGTCATCCGTTAGGAGTTTTCTAACCTCACTTAAACAAGGAAAGCGACACCGATAAACACAATGCAACCACCGAGACAAGCATAAACTAGATTAAATAACAACCGAGTTCATTTTACAAATCTTGCACATAAATTAACCAAGATAGCAATTTTGGCCTAAACTACTAACTAAGCTAACAAATCATGGCAAGAATTTATAACGACACCATTTAACCCGTTAAGGTCCTTACGTGACGGCAAGCTTTCTTGATTAACAATAATTACATTTTATTAAACCACTAACCATTTCTAGTATCATGGTGCACACATTTTAACCAAGCTAAACTAGTTAACTAAGTTTAAAGTTTACTAATACAAGATTAATTAAGCTTCATTTTTCAACTATCTTAACTAACCAAATACCAATCATCCAACACAATTACTTATAATCAAGAAATCAATATCAATAACAAGGTTGCAAACTAATCATCAAAGATTAACATAGAAAATACTTCCAAGTGTCATTACAAACAAAAATTAACATACTAATGGTTATAATCAAGCAAGGGATTGTTGTGTTTTTGCCCAAAGGCTACAATAATACATAAACATTAATCTAAATGCTTGAAAGATTAACAAAATCATGGAAAGATTAGAAAACAAAACCATAAACATGCATAAGATTAAGAATCTGGAAGATAACGAAGCTAATCGGCACAATGTGGCTTGAATCCGGGTGAAAGCAGAAGCCTCCGGAGCCTGAAAATCGCCAGAATCGCTTCCAAAATGTCCAGAGTTACGAGCAAAATGTTTCTGCAGGTTTTTATATTTTTTCGGTTTCGCACGGTCGTGCGTCCTGTTGCACGACCGTTCACTTTAAGCAATTATTGTAGGTATGGTGCACCATACTGCATGACGTCACAGATCTTGATTGGTCTTCGGTCTCGCACGACCATTCTTCAGATGGCACGGTCGTTCGTTTCCGGGTTCTTGTTGCACGCCTAGTCGCACTGGTCGTTCAGTTCCGAGGTTTGGCTGGATCATCGGATCCGCACGGGGTGCAAGATATGGAACGCCCATGCATCACCGGGATGGCCTTGAATGCCTTGCACGCTGAGTCGCACCCTCGTTCATTGCCGGACTGATTTTTCATTTGTCGGAGATGCACGGTCGTGCATTAGGTCGCACGACCGTTCCACACGCCCAGGTCAGTTTTCTTAACAGAATGTTCGCAGCTTCGTCATTTTGTCCGGAAAGTCCTCGTTTTCGCCTGTTTTAGGCCTGTAAACAAAAGTGTAGATGATTAAGCATCCGAATGACGGTTTTATGGCCGAAAACGCATAAAATAGGGGTAAAACGGGGGACTAAAATAAGTGTAAATTAGCGAATATCACTGTAACAAACCTGAGGGTTTCTGATGTTCAGCTTTAACTTATGAGCAAGTTAAACATTTAGAAACATAGGCTGCTATATCCTTTTTCATTCCTATCCACCAGAAATTTTTCCTTAAATCCTGGTACATTTTATCACTTCCTGGATGCATCGTATATTTAGACTTATGGGCTTCTTCTAAAACATAATGGCGTAGGTTTCCTAATTTAGGTATCCACATTCTCTTTTCATGGAATCTCCAAATTCCATCCGTTCCTTGTTTTAATTCTTTCAGCATACCATTTAGCTTTTCAGTATCTTCCTTGATTACTGATTCTTGTGCTACTCTTATTTGATCATTTAAATCTACTTGTAGATTTAATTTAAGAGAACGTACCCTTTTTGGCTTTTCATGATATTTTCGGCTTAAAGCATCTGCCACTACATTTGCTCTTCCTTCATGATACTGGATATCACAATCATAGTCACTAACCATCTCCATCCAACGTCTTTGTCCCATATTCAATTCCTTTTGCCCAAAAACATACCTTAAACTTTTATGATCAGTGAATATGGTAAACTTACTACCGTAAAGGTAATGTCTCCAAATCTTAAGAGCAAAAATTATAGCTCCTAATTCTAAATCATGGGTGGAATAATTTTCTTTATGACTCTTAAGTTGTCTGGATGCGTAGGCTATAACCTTCTGTCGTTGCATCATTACACATCCATAGCCTAATTTAGAAGCATCACAATAGACTACAAAATCTTCAGTTCCTTCTGGTAATGCTAGTATGGGTGTGTTAGTTAATCTTTTCTTAAGGATTCTAAAGGCTTCTTCTTGTTTTAATCCCCATTCAAACTTAACGGATTTACAGGTTAACTTAGTTAAAGGAATGGCTATTCTAGAGAAATCTCGAATGAATCTTCTATAATAACCGGCCAATCCTAAGAAACTTCTAACCTCGGTTGGTGACTCAGGGGTTTTCCATTTAGTAATTGCCACGATCTTTGTTGGATCCACATGAATTCCTTCATGATTAACTAAATGTCCAAGGAATTGTACCTGTTCTAACCAAAATTCGCACTTAGAGAATTTAGCATAAAGCTTTTCCTTTCTTAATAGACTTAAAAGTGCGTACAAATGCCTTGCATGATCCTCTTTATTCTTAGAGTAAATTAGAATATCATCTATAAATACAATTATGAATTTATCGAAATATGGCTTACATATTCGGTTCATCATGTCCATAAATGCAGCTGGGGCATTGGTTAAACCAAATGGCATGACAGTAAATTCATAATGACCATACCTCGTTCAAAATGCGGACTTAGGAATGTCCTCTTCCTGTACCTTTAATTGATGATATCCTGACCTTAAATCGATTTTAGAGAAAAATCGAGCTCCTTGCAGTTGATCAAACAGATCATCGATTCTTGGTAATGGATACCAATTCTTAATCGTAACCTTGTTTAATTCACGGTAATCAATGCACATACGCATCGACCCGTCCTTCTTTTTAACAAATAAGATGGGTGCTCCCCATGGCGACGAACTGGGTTGTATAAATCCTTTCTCCAACAATTCATCTAATTGTTTCTTCAGCTCCTGCATTTCAGCGGGTGCCAAACGGTAAGGTGCTTTGGCAATTGGTGTTGTTCCTGGCAGTAGATGGATTCTGAATTTAACTTCTCTATCTGGCGGTAGTCCTGGTAATTCTTCTGGAAAGACATCTGAAGACTGAGATACTACTGGAATATCCTTGAGTTCTTTTTCTTTAGTGTTAGTGATTATAGAAATCAAATACACTATAGAACCTTTTCTTATATAGATTGCCGTTTTCATCACAGAGATGAACTTAGTGGACCTAGAGGGCTTATCTCCTTTAATTGTGATCGCTTTACCTTTTGGTGAATTTACTTGAATTGACTTTTGATCACATAAAATACTGGCTTTATTAGCTATCAACCAATCCATTCCTAAAACAACATCAAATCCTACCAGATTCATGGGATATAGGTTTGCTATAAATTTCTGATTTAAAATTTCTATGCTTGCTCCCTGCAAGATTTCAGAAATCCTAACGGTTTCTCCATTGGCTGTTTCTACTAAGCATTCTTGTGGTAGTTTAGTTAATGACTGATTTAGAAATTTGCAAAATGATGTATTAATAAAACTTTGGTTTGCACCAGAGTCAAATAATACTTTAGCAAAGACATCATTAACTAAAAACGTACCGGCTATGACATCTGGAATCATCTTGGCTTCATCTGCAGTCAGAACAAATGTTCTAGCATTTTTGGTATTCTTGTTGTCTGGAGCTGGAGCTAATTTTGGGCAATTAGGCTTGATATGGCCTTGTCCTCGCAGTTGTAGCATATCCTGCTGTTTTTCTTCCTGCAGTCTTCTTCCTTATGTCCCGATATTTTGCAAAAGTTACAGTATATAGAGCATCTTCCTGAATGCTTTCTTTTGCAATTCCTACAGTAAGGTGTAGAGGTAGAACCTATATTTTTCCCACAATTAAAATTTCCAGAACGAAATTCTTGTGTGAGCTTTTGGGTTAGGTTCCTTCTTTGATCCTCTTCTCGGGTACGGACTAATTCATCTGTCAAGGTATTGGCTAGTTCTATAGCTTCTTCTATGGCTTGAGGTCTAGCTGCCTTGACTACGTGTCTTATTTCCCCAATTAATCCCCAAATATAACGGGAAATTAACACTGGTTCTGGTGAAGCAAGGGTTGGCACTATTCTAGCGTATTCAAAGAATATCTTAGTGTACCCTTTACTATCCACACCAGTCATCCTAAGGTTTAGGAATTTGTTTGCTATCTGTTCCTTCTCATTGGGTGGGCAGAATTTCCTTTCTACCTTGTCCTTAAATTCTTCCCATTCCATATTGTAAGTTCTATCACTTCCTTTTGTCTGGAGGATAGTGTTCCACCAATCTAGCGCTGAATTCTTAAACAGATTAGAAGCAAACAATATCTTATCTTCTTCAGCACACTTACTTATCCTTAAGACTGCCTCAGTCTTCTCTATCCAGCGTAGGGTTGCAATGGCCCCTTCGTTGCCTGAGAATTCCATTGGTTTACAAGACCAGAATTCTTTATAAGAACAACCGTTAGGCACGGTTCTTCTTCTTTTGGGAATAGGCATTTGAAGTATAGGCCCATTGTTTACGCTGTTTTCTAGTTCAATTGGTCGCTTACTGCTATGTTTACTTTTATTATTCGCTTCTTGAATAGTTTGAATAATAAATGGCATGGCATCTATGATTCCTTGTGCTACTATATGTTGAACGACACTATTATCCATTTGGTTTTCGTTGTTATGGATGCTCGGATTCTCGTTAACCACGTTAATGTTACTCTGGTTATCATTATTCAGATTTTCTTGATTTCCTTCGTCGGCCATCTGAATTTTAAACATTTATCCCATATTAATATCACAAGATAATAAGCAATATAGTTAATCATATGACACGCAATTTAACTAAAAGCGTCGATCATTGCGACTTGTACTCTATTTTCATATACTATGCGTCTATTACACACTAGCACTGAAATAAAGATTACAATACCAACAGAAACAAAATTACACTAATAGTACTATGCATCCGTACACACATAATTTTATTTTATTTTATTTTATTATTATTATTACTACCATTTCACCATCTTATTCAAGGATATGGATTCATCCAGAAATCCATATTGCGTTCATCGTATTTCCATACGAGACGCTCTCCCACCTAACGCATTCTCTCACTGCTTTCTAAAATTTCCTCCCCGAAAGTCCTAAGTTCTTGGACATTTTCTGCACTCATTGGGGGTGCAGGTTCTAGGACTGGGCTTGGAATCTGGGGTGCTGGTTCCTGATATGGGGGTAAAAGTGCCTGAAATCGGTAAGGATCCTCTAAGATTTCCCTGATGTAGTTATCATGGTAATAAGGATCTAAAGGGTCCATACCTGAATAGGCTCCTATAGGTGTGTCTTCCGGGATAGAGTAACGTTGCACAAAGTCCCTATTTTCGTCCCACCAGGGGTCGTAATTTGGGTCTAGGGGATTTGGTGCAGGTATCCTAGGGATTTCTTCTAGGTTAAAGTCATGCATCTCCACCTGGTTTTCAGGGTTTTCTATCTCCATGGGTTGTTCTTGGATTTGGGGTTGTGGGGCTACTAGTTGTTCCAGACTTGGGTCAGCAGCAGTTGTAGCTAGGATATGGAAATTAGCTAGGTTTCTATTAAGCATATCCTGTGTATGGGCATCTGTTTTTCGCTTAGCGGCTGCTAGAACTCTTTGCTGTTGCAACTTTCGCATTCTCATCCTACGAGCAAAAGCTTCCTTACTGAACCATCCTCTTTTTTTATTAGGAAATGGCTCCTCCGACTGAGCTCTAAAGGCAAATATTCCTTCTTCTTGATCAGCAGTATACCCAGAGAGGGCAGGCTGTGAAGAGGTACCTTCACTTCTAGGTGATTCAGACAACTGACGATTCATGTTTGAGGGTCCTTGATCACTCATACTGTAAACTAATATATAGTCAAATAACACATAACAAATAAATACAGTTATGCACGTATTTCCGTAATTTATTTCCTAACACAAAATTTAGAATTTAAGTGTCAGCAGAACACTTCTTTGGCTCAGACCAGTGGCTAGTCTCTGATACCACCTTCTGTCGCAACCCCCGATCCCTTATCTGTCCCGGGAACGGGCGGACGCGAACTCAGTGGTGGTGGTATCAGGTTTCGTTAATTTGGCAGCGGAATTTACATCAGGACCGTAGTTAGGAAATGTTTATCAGAGTAAAACCACCATAATTGATATTAATAAACACATGGGCAAAACCCAAGTTTCTTATTACAATACATTTATAGGGACGAACCCTATTTTATTAAATTTAAAACATCGTTATTAGGTAACTTTTATAGCCACTTATTTTCCAAGCCGTCAGTGCTCTCGAGCTGGCTTTTTCCCAGTTGGCTTTCACATTGTGTTACCTGAAACATGTTTTAAAAATATTTTGTCAGCGGGAAATACTGGTGAGTGAATCCCAGTTTAATCAAGAAATATTTTATCAATTAACACAGTATTGAGAGCGATCATATTGTTTATTTCTACACAATTACTCATTCAGTATTGTCAATCCTTGACTTGTGGGTCATATTACACATTGGCTAACTCATTGTCCAATGGTAACGTACTGTCATTCCGACTTACTACTCGCAAGTAATAAATTTTGTATACAAAACACCATAATACCGGCAGTAATTGAAGAACTACAAAGACTTAATCACTGCTTAATCACATTGTAAATAATTAAGGTTTTGTAAAAACTGTTTACAAAAAGGAGATTACTCACATTGCTATCTTAGACTTCGCGTAAGGGTTTCCTGGGAATAATCTATAATTTATACATATGTACATTGGTTAGTATCATAACCCTTTGAAAATATTAATGATACCCTCCCCGAGACGGCATTCCAACAACTACGTCGGGCAGAACCACGACAGTTGTTACGGAACCCTAAATCAATCGGGCAGCGTAACTATTACGAAATTGGGGTTATAATACTTACAACGGAGCAGAACCTCGCTAATTAGGGGTATAATACCCGACTATTATAACTCTTCTACATAAATTGTGATTTAGAATTTGAGAATGAGCGACGGAAAACGAAAACCCGTTGCTTTCTTATATAGGGCTGATATTGGACTCTCACGCGGCCCGCGTGAAAGACAAGGGTCGCTTACGCGGCCCGCGTCAAAGCTAGTCAACGGACTAGCTTGTCCGGCTCACCAAGTAGACCCGCCACGATGACGACACGTGTCAGCTCAGGATGTCTCCGCGTTTGATGATCTCTCGCGGCCCGCGTTAATGTAAGCTTAAGCTTACGCGGCCCGCTTGAACTAAAGAAATCAGCGGAGTCAGGTTCCAGCCTTGATACCGCTCGCGTAAGCTTGAGGTGAGGTCCTACGCGGCCCGCCTCAGCTTAATTTTTATTGTTTTTATTTTATATTATATGTTATATCATAATTTAGGCTCGGTTTTCACATATGGGGTGTATTAAAAGACATATTGGGACTTTTTACAATATACTAAGGTGTTGGAATATTACGAGAGTGTCGGTTTTACCGAGGGTTGTTACAGTAACATGTTCCACATTTTGTATACAAAACCCCAACATACCAGCAGTAATTGAAGAATTACAAAGACTCAATCGCTGCTTAATCAAATTGTAAAATATTTAAGGTTTTGTAAAACAATTTACAAAAAGGAGATTACTCACATTGCTGTCTTAGGTTTTCTTTAAGGGTTTCCTGGTGATTATCTATAATTTACACAAATTCACACGCGTTAGTATAATAACCCAATATTTACATTAGTAATACCCTCCCCGAGTTGGCATTCTAATGACTACGTCGGGCAGAACCACGACAGCCATTACGGAACCCTGGATCAATTGGGCAGTGTATCTAATACGTAACCGGGGTTATGATACTTACAACGGAGCAGAACTTCGTTATTTAAGGGGGGTATTTTGCCTGCTATTATAATTGCTATGCAGAAAATAGAGAGAAAGATCGAGAATTGAACTATTGAAACTGAAGGCCGAAAATGTCTCTAGTTATAGGTGACCCTTCGCCTTCCCTCGCGGCCCGCGTAGTAGGTGAGTAGGGCTTAGCTTCGTCGATTCAACAAACTAGCTTCTCCGGGTGGCCTGCCACGTGGCGGGCTAGGGTTTCGTCTGGTGGCACTAGGTCGCGGCCTGCGTAGGAAGTAGCCAAGGGCTACCCGCCCCGCGAGAGACCACTAAATCTTATTTTTAATTAATTTTTTATAAAATAGAGGTATTCGGGGCCCGTTCACGTATACGGGGTGTATTTTAGGACATATTGGGATACTTTAAAATATATTAGGGCTGTCGAAAAATATTTAGGAGGGTTGTTATATCCTCCCCACCTTGTTTTAGAGGTCGTCCTCGAGATCTACTGGAACAAGTGCGGGTATTTCCTTTGCATTTCTGATTCAAGTTCCCATGTGTATTCTGGTCCTCTTTTAGAGTCCCATTTCACTTTGAGCAGAACTAATCTCTTGTTTTTGAGGTTCTTGACTTTCCTGTCTTAAATCTATAGAGGCCTTTCTACAAATTTTAACTGTTCATTTACCTCTATATCCTTAAGAGGTGCTACCCGTGATTTATCAGCTAAGCATTTCTTGAGATTAGATATATGAAATACATCATGTATTCCTGGCATTTCCTATGGCAGTTGTAGCTGATAGGCTACAGGTCCTATTCTTCTAATAATCTCAAAAGGTCCAACATACCTGGGGCTTAGCTTTCCATTTTTGATGAATCTTACCACTCCTTTCCAAGGAGAGACTTTCAATAACACTTTATCTCCTACCTGAAATTCCAACGACTTTCGTCTGTTATCTGCATAACTCTTTTTTCGATCACGTGCTGCTTTCAGTCGTTCCTTGACTTGAATGATCTTGTCTGTTGTTTCTTGTACTATCTTAGGTCCAGATAGTTGCTTTTCTCCAATTTTTGCCCAACAGACTGGCGTTCGGCACTTTCGTCCATAAAGTGCTTCGAATGGTGCAGCATTGATACTTGTGTGATAACTGTTATTATAAGAAAATTCTATCAATGGTAAATGGTCATCCCAATTACCTCCGAAATCAATTACACAAGCTCTAAGCATGTCCTCCAGTGTCTGAATTGTTCTTTCGCTTTGTCCTTCCATTTGAGGATGATAAGCGGTGCTTAGATTCAACTTGGTTCCCATTGCCTTTTGGAAACTTATCCAAAAATGAGAGGTAAAACGACTGTCTCTGTCAGAAACAATTGATAGAGGAATTCCATGTAAAGAAACTATTTCATTTACATATAATTTAGCTAATTGTTCCATACTGAAAGTTTCCTTCATTGGTAGGAAATGAGCTGACTTAGTTAACCTGTCTACAATCACCCAGATTGTATCATTACCTTTTCTTGTTTTGGGTAATTTAGTAACAAAATCCATTGTTATCAATTCCCATTTCCAAACTGGAATTTCTAACTGTTGCAACAAACTTGAGGGTTTCTGATGTTCAGCTTTGACTTGTGAACAAGTTAAACACTTTGCAACATATGCTGCTATATCCTTTTTCATTCCTATCCACCAAAAATTCTTTCTTAAGTCCTGATACATCTTATCACTTCCAGGATGCATCGTATACTTAGACTTATGGGCTTCTTCTAATATACGGTGGCGTAGGTTTCCTAATTTAGGTATCCACATTCTTTTCTTATGGAATCTCCAAATTCCATATGTTCCTTATTCTAATTCTTTAATCATTCCTTTCAATTTTTCAGTATCATCCTTGATTACTGATTCTTGTGCCTTTTTAGTATGTTCATTTAAATCTACTTGTAGATTTAATTTAAGTGAACATACTCTTTTTGGCTTTTCATGATACTTTCGACTTAAAGCATCAGCCACTACATTTGCGTTTCCTACATGGTGCTGGATATTACAATCATAATCACTAAGTATCTCCATCCAGCGTCTTTGTCTCATATTCAACTCCTTTTGTCCGAAGACATACCTTAAACTCTTGTGGTCGGTGAAAATGTTAAACTTACTACCGTAAAGGTAATGTGTCCAAATTTTAAGAGCAAAACTTATGGCTCCTAATTCTAGATCATGGGTTGAATAATTCTCTTCATGATTTTTAAGTTGTCTAGAGGCGTAAGCTATAACCTTTTGACGTTGCATTAACACACATCCATAACCTAATTTGGAAGCGTCACAATAGACTACAAAGTCTTCAGATCCTTCTGGTAAAGCTAGTGTGGGTGTATTGGTTAGTCTTTGCTTAAGAATTCTAAAGGCTTCTTCTTGTTTTGGTCCCCATTCAAACTAAACATATTTACAGGTTAGCTTAGTTAAGGGAATGGCTATTCTAGAAAAATCTCGAATAAATCTTCTATAATAACCGGCCAATCCTAAGAAACTTCTAACCTCGGTTGGTGACTCAGGGGTTTTCCATTTAGTAATCGCCTCGATCTTGGTGGGATCAACATGAATTCCTTCATGATTGACTAAATGTCCAAGAAATTGTACCTGTTCTAACCAAAACTCGCACTTTGAAAATTTTGCATAAATATTTTCTTTTCTCAATAAACTTAGAAGTGCGTGTAAATGCTTTGCATGTTCCTCTTTATTTTGAGAATAAATAAGAATATCATCTATAAAGACAGTTATGAATTTATCCAAATATGGCTAACATATTCGGTTCATCATGTCCATAAATGCAGCTGGGGCTTTGGTTAAACCAAATGTCATGACAGTAAATTCATAATGGCCATACCTTGTCCTGAAAGCGGTCTTAGGAATGTCCTCTTCCTGTACCTTTAATTGATGATATCCTGATCGTAAATCGATTTTTGAGAAAAATCATGCTCCTTGCAACTGGTCGAACAGATCATCGATTCTCGGTAGTGGATATCGATTCTTAATCGTGACTTTGTTCAATTCACGGTAGTCAATGTACATACACATTGATCCGTCCTTCTTTTTAACGAATAAAATCGGTGCTCCCCATGGAGACGAGCTTGGTTATATAAATCCTTTCTCCAACAACTTTTCATCTAACTGTTTCTTCAGTTCCTGCATTTATGCGGGTGCTAAACGGTAAGGTGCTTTGGCAATTGGTGCTGTCCCTGGCATCAAATGGATTCTGAATTCAACTTCTCTGTCTGGAGGTTGTCCTGGTAATTCTTCTGGAAATACATCTGAAAACTGGGATACTACTGGAATATCCTTTAATTCTTTTCCTTTAGTGTTAATGATTATAGAAATCAAATACACTAATGATCCTTTTCTTACATAACTTGCTGTTTTCATTACAGAGATGAATTTTGTGGATCTAAAGGGTTTATTTCCTTTAATTGTGATCTTTTCACCCCTTGGTGAATCTACTTGGATTGGCTTTTGATCACATAGAATACTGGCTTTATTGGCTATTAACCATTCCATTCCTAACACGACATCATATCCTGCCAGATTCATTGGGTAAAGGTTTGCAATAAATTTCTGATTTTAAAATTTTGTTCTTGCTCCCTGCAAGATTTCAAAAATCTTAATGGTTTCTCCATTTGCTGTCTCTACTAGACATTCTTGTGGAAGTTTAGTTAATGGTTGATTGAGAAGTTTGCAAAATGAAGTATTAATAAAACTTTGGTTTACACCAGAGTCAAATTATACTTTAGCAAAAACATCATTAACTAAAAATGTATCGGCGATCACATCCGGGATCATCTTTGCTTCTTCTGCAGTCAGAACAAATGCCCTAGCATTTTTAGTATTCTTGGTGTTCGTGGCTGGAGCTAGTTTTGGACAGTTTGGCTTTGATATTACCTTGTTCTCCACAGTTGTAGCATATCATGTTGTTAGTCTTTTTTTCTTCAGTCTTCCTCCTTGTGTCCAGATATTTTGCAGAAGTTACAATATATGGAGCATCTTCCAAAATGCTTCCTTTTGCAATACTTGCAATAGGGTGCAGAGGTAGAACCTACATTTTTCCCACGGTTAGAATTTCCAGAACGAAATTCTTAGGTAAGCTTCTGGGTTAGGTTCCTCCTCCGATCCTCTTCTCGTGTACGAACTAACTCATCTGTCAAGGTGTTTTCTAGTTCTACAGCTTCTTCTATGGTTTGAGGTCTAGCTGCCTTGACTACATGCCTAATCTCACTGATTAATCCCCAAATGTAACGGGAGATTAATACCGGTTCAGGTGATGCAAGGGTTGGCACTATTCTAGCTTATTCAAAGAATAATGTAGTGTATCCCTTACTATCTACCCCTGTCATTCTAAGGTTTAGGAATTTATTTGCTATCTGCTCCTTTTCATTGGGATGGCAGAATTTTCTTTCTACCATATTTTTCAATTCCTCCCATTCCATATTGTAAACCCTATCACTTCCGCTAGACTGGAGGATAGTGTTCCACCATTCTAGTGCTGAATTCTTAAATAGATTGGAAGCAAACATTATTTTATCCTCTTCCGCGCATTTGCTTATTCTTAAGACTGCCTCAGTCTTTTCTATCCAGCGTAGAGATGCAACGACCCCTTCATTGCCCGAGAATTCCATTGGTTTACAAGACCATAATTCTTTGTAAGAACAACCATAGGACATAGTTCTTCTTTTGGGAATGGGCACTTGAAGTCTGGGTCCATTATTTACGTTGTGTTCAGGTTCAGTGGGTCGTTTACTATCACGTTTACTTATATTTTCTGCTTCCTTTACCGTTTTGATAATATATGGCATTGCATCTATTATCTCTTGTGCCACTATGTGTTGCATGGCACTGTTATCCCCTTGGTTTCCATTATTGTTGTTGTTCGGGTTTTCGTTATCCGGGTTATTGTTACTCTGGTTATCATTATTCTGGTTTTCCTGGTTCACTTCGTTGTCCATCTGAATTTTAAACATTTGCCAATTATTAATATCATAAAATAATATTTTAAGGCAACCAATCACACAACACACATATTGGTCAAAAACGTCGAGCATTGCGACTTACTCTTTCTTATAGTATGCATCTAATACAAACCTATACGGAAATTTAAAATTACAATACTACTATGCATCACTAACCACGAAGTGGTCTATACTACGATAGATTTATTATTATTATTATTATTATTATTATTATAAAATATATTTTATTTTATTTTATTATTTTTTTCATACACACATATTATATATTATTATATTGTTATTATTTTTATCACGTCACTGATATGGGTTCATCAAGAACTCCATATTACGCTTGTCGTACTTCCAGACGAGTCGTTCTCCAACCTGTCTCATTCTCTCGCTATTTTCTAAAATTTCTTCTCCGAAGGTTCGGAGCTCTTGCACATTTTCTGCACTCATTGGGGGTGCAGGTGCTGGTACTGGATCTGGGTACTGTGGCATGGATTCTTCCTGGGGGTACAGATTCTCTAGGATTTCTCTAATGTATTCATCATTATCGTAGTAAGGATCTAGAGGGTCCAGACCTGGGTAAGCTGCTAGGTTTGGCATGGGTTCATCTGTTAGGTGGTAGCGTTGCACATAATCCCTATGATCATCAAACCACGGGTCGTAGTATGGGTCTAGGGGATTGGGTGCTGGTACCCTAGGTATCTCCTCTGGGTTGAAATCATGCATTTGGATTTAGTTTTCTGGGTTGTTTTCAATCTCTATTGGCTGCGTGGGAAACAAGGGTAATGGTTGAGGTGCTATGAGTTGCTCCAGGTTTGGGTCGGCAGATGTGGTTGCTAAGATATGGAAGTTTGCTAAACTCCTAATAAGCATGTCTTGGGTATGGGCATCAGTTTCTCTTTTAGAGGCTGCTAGAACGCGTTGCTGTTGTAACTTTTTCATTCTTTTCCTAAGCTCGTGTGCTCCCCTACTGAACCATCCTCTCTTTTTATGAGGGAATGGCTCTTCAGACTGAGCCTTAAGCAAGAATATCCCATCTTCATTGTTAGCTGAATACCCTGAGAGGGCAGGCTGTGAAGAGGTGCCTTCGCTCCTAGGTGAGTCGGACAACTGACGATAAGCGTCGGAGGGTCCTTAATCACTCATACTGTAAACTAACAAATAGTCAAATAACACACAACAGTAAAATACAGATATGCACGTATTTCCGTAATTAATTTCCTAACAATTTGAATAATATCTTGGTGTCAGCAGAACACTTCTGTGGCTGAATCAATGGCTTAGCTCTGATACCACCTTCTGTCGCAACCCCCGTTCCCTATCTGTCCCGGGAACGAGCGGCCGCGAGACTAGTTTTGGTGGTATCGGTGTTTATCATTTTGGCAGCGGAAATTACATCAGGACCGTAGTTAGGAAATGTTTTATCAGAGTAAATACCACGCTTTTATAATATTAAACATATTGGGATAAAACCCAAGTTTTTGTTACAAACATTTTCATAGGGAAAATCCCTAGTTTATGGAATAAAACATCATCTTTTATTTAGTTAACTTTTATAGCCACTTTTTCCAAGCCTTCAGTGCTGTCCAGCTGGCTTATAGTTGGCTTTCACATTTTGTTACCTGAAATGCATTTAAAAACATTTTGTCAGTGGAAAATACTGGTGAGTGAATCCCAGTTTAATCAAGAAGAGTTTTATCCTTTAACAGTATTGAGAGTGATTACAATGTTTATTTCTACGCAATTACTCATTCAGTATTGTCAATCCTGACTGGTGGGTCATATTACACATTGGCTAACTCTTTGTCCAATGGTAACGTGTTCCACAGTTTATATACAAAACCCCAACGTACCTGCAGTAATTGAAGAACTACAAAGACTCAATCACTGCTTAATCAAATTGTAAAATATTTAAGGTTTTGTAAAACAATTTTCAAAAAGGAGATTACTCACATTGCTGTCTTAGGTTTTCTTTAAGGGTTTCCTGGTGATTATCTATAATTTACACAAATGCACACGCGTTAGTATAATAACCCAAGATTTACATTAGTAATACCCTCCCCGAGACGGCATTCCAATGACTATGTCGGGCAGAACCACGACAGCCATTACGGAACCCTGGATCAATCGGGCAGTGTATCTAATACGTAACCGGGGTTATGATACTTACAACGGAGCAGAACTTCGTTATTTAAGGGGGTATTTTGCCTGCTATTATAGTTGCTATGCAGAAAATAGAGAGAAAGATCGAGAATTGAACGATTGAAACTGAAGGCCGAAGGTCTCTATTTATAGGTGACCCTTCGCCTTCCCTCGCGACCCGAGTAAGACGTAGCCAAGGGCTACGCGGTCCGCGTAGTAGGTGAGTAGGGCTTAGCTTTGTCGATTTAACAAACTAGCTTCTACGGGTGGCCTGCCACGTGGCGGGCTAGGGTTTCGTCTGGTGGCACTAGGTCGCGGCCCGCGTAGGAAGTAGCCAAGGGCTACGCGCCCCGCGAGAGACCACTAAATCTTATTTTTAATTATTTTTTTATATAATAGAGGTATTCGGGGCCCGTTTACGTAGACGGGGTGTATTTTAGGACATCTGGGGATACTTTAAAATATATTAGGGGTGTCGAAAAATATTTAGGAGGGTTGTTATATATTCCAAGTCAAAAACCGAACACTCGCAACATCTACGTTTGGTTCTTGAGCTACTCCAGGGAAACCGTCTCTATGCCAAATTCTCCAAGTGCGAATTCTGGCTTGAGGAGGTTCAATTCCTCGGTCACATCGTCAATAGTCAAGGATTTCATGTTGATCCTGTGAAGATCGAAGCTGTTAAGAGTTGGGTTACACCCAGGAACCCATTCGAAGTTCGTTCTTTTCTCGGATTGGCGGGTTACTATCGCCGATTCATTGCCGACTTTTCAAAAATCACTGTGCCGCTTACCTCGCTTACGCATAAAGACAAACCTTTTGTTTGGGGAACTGAACAAAAGGAGGCCTTTCAAACTCTCAAAGCTATGCTTTGCAACGCTCCCATGCTCTCACTGCCAGACAGAAACGACGATTTCGTAGTCTATTGCGATGCCTCTAACCTCGGTCTTGGTTGTGTTCTCATGCAACGAGACAAGGTTATCGCGTACGCCTCTCGACAGCTCAAGATCCACGAGAACAATTATACAACCCACGACCTTGAGCTAGGTGCAGTCATATTTGCGTTAAAAATTTGGCGACACTACCTTTATGGTACCAAGTGTACGGTCTTCACCGACCACATGAGCCTACAACACATCTTTGACCAGAAAGAGCTAAATATGCGCCAACGCCGATGGGTTGAACTCCTCAAAGATTATGACTGTGAGACCCGTTACCACCCAGGCAAAGCAAACGTCATCGCCGATGCTCTTAGACGACGAAGCTATTTGCATAGCGTTCGTAAAACTCAAGCCCAGCACAATCTCGAAGCTCTCCGCGACGCCCAACATGCTTGTTTTACCAAACGTACTTTGAAGAAGGAAAGGATCATAAATAATGGCGAACAAATGGTGAATAAATCGAATGGTATATTCCATTATCTGGGCCGAATTTGGATTCCCAAGCGTACCAATTTACGACAGATTCTACTAGACGGAGCCCAAAAATCTCGATATTCCATTCATCCCGGTGCCGACAAGATGTACCAGGACATGCGCTACAAGTACTGGTGGCCGGGCATGAAGAAGGATATCGCTATCTATGTCTCAAAATGCCTGACTTGTTCCAAAGTCAAGGCTGAGCATCAACGCCCCTCTGGCTTACTCGTACAACCCGAGATTCAAATGTGGAAATGGGAGAGTATAGCTATGGACTTTATAACGAAACTCCCGTGCACGCCATTATGACACGACAACATCTGGGCTGTCATTGATCGTCTTACTAAATCTGCTCATTTTATGTCAATACGAGAAGACTTTAAGGTAGAAAAATTAGCCCGCATCTACACCGAAGAAATCATCTGTCGACACGGGATGCTTCGTGACATCATCTCTGACCGCGATGGTCAGTTTACCTCGCGTCTTTGGGAAACGTTTCAATCTGATCTCGGTACTACTCTTAATCTAAGTACCGCTTTCCATCTCCAAACCGATGGTCAGACTGAAAAAACGATTCGTACCCTTGAAGACATGCTTCGCTCGTGTGTCAAAGATTTCGGTGGTAATTGGGACGCGCACTTACCTTTGGTCGAATTCTCGTACAATAACAGTTATCACTCTAGCATCCAAATGGTACTATTTGAGGCATTATACGGAAGAAAATGTCGATCGCCCATTATGTGGCACGAGATCGGGAACGTGCAAATTACCAGTCCTGAGCTATTACAAGAGACGACTGACAAAATCCTCCAAATTCGAGACAATCTACTGAAAGCTCAGAGTCGTCAGAAAAGTTACGCCGATAGACGCCGCAAGCCCCTTTGTAGGATCGTTTTCAGACCCAAACGAGTCGTTCAGAAGAGTTTTTCCTCAATAAGAGAGGCGGAAACAAACGTATCAAGTTAATTTAGCTTGTAAATCACTTTAAACTGTCTTTTAATTGATATAACAACGTTTTACAGCAACTAGACACTTCGGCAGCAGTTCGATACTGAAACCAGAAAGTTACAAATGACAAAGACAAGGCAACTATTTATAGGCAAGGTGATTTCGCACGGAATGGTTCAAGCGAAATAGCCAGGCTATTTCGTACGAAATGACAAAGTCATTTCGTGCGAAATACCTTATCCTATTTCGTGCGAAATCAACTTCTAACATGTTTTCTCGAATAACATGCCCTGATCTTTCTAATCTAATGCAAGACTCGATACAAGACGAAGTCGACAGACATATGCACCAACAGACTCCCTCTTGGATGTTGACGAACTCTTCAGTGTCGAGTCTTCAATCTTCAGCCTTTATCAGTCTTCTCGTTCTCTCCCAAAGTATCTAACAATGTAAAGCAACCTCAATCCTCTCTCTTCCCTCTATCAACTAATCTCCCCCTTGAATGTTGATCTATCATCTTCATAGACTCAGAATCTCAACCTGACTCTTTGAACTTTATAATTCTGTTGATCAGGTCTCTTGATTCCTTAAGTTCATCAGCATCAACAATATCAAGATCGCAACCTGGCTCTATACTCCCCAGGATAAGAAACCTGGCTAACCTGCACACATCTCTACCTCATAGTAAATTTCACAAATTTAAAATTTGACAAAATTATATACTACTAATAGGTATCAATCAATCAAATAAATGATTTTACAATGTTAATCTCTGATGAACCACTTGTAGAAAAAACATTTTACTTGTTAAACAAATTTTCATCTTAAACATCTCAAACACACTCTCCCAAACCATTTGTCGTCATGTTTAGCACTCGGAATTTTGAACATCAGCTATCCAACATCAGTTTTCGAAAATCTTTTTGTATTTTCAAAATTTATGCTAAAACACACTGAAAATCTTTTTGAGATTTTTGAACTTGAAAGAAAATGCAATAAAGAAATTTTTACAAACAATATTTTTGTGAGTTTGTGTAAGAGGATCATATCAGTTTATGAGACAAATCAACAACACCGTTAAGCTTTAAACATTTTAAGTTCTAAACGATTCACTTAGATTGTCAGTATACTGATCCATTTAAATTTTCACACAAAGTTCAACTGTTTCGAGATACGAGATTGTATTAAGCACTTGAACTTATTCAAGTGTCCCACCTCAGAATATACTCCCGTATCCAGATCCCAATATTCAGTCTTACAGGTGAGTATACCTAGATGATATCTATAAAGGGTTAAATGCAAGGGCCATGAGAGCTCAGGCTATTGCTTCCGCAAAATCAGAGAGATGATGGCTTCGACTTTTGGTGTGTTCCCTTTAGAGAATCTTTTCTTCAACAGCACATGATTAGCATTTTTCAATGTTTCATCATTTTTTGTACTGAGGGGTGTGCTATATTTCAAGCAAGAGAAAAGTATTATACGGGGACTAGGCCATTGCTTCCACAAAATCAGAAGTCCTGGGATAATACCCCAGATATCACTGAGCATAAAGACCTAGTATCTCAGAAAGAGGGACCTTTCAAACAAGATTTCGGGGGTTACCCATATATCCGAGAGATGTTCCCCATGATATAAGTAAGTTTGAAACTTATATTTATATCTCGACACAATCTACTAAATGTATAAAAACCTACTGGCACATCATCAGTGAGACCATTTATCACATTTTGAGTTTCCTATTCTTTAGCATGCTGTGATAGTCCACTGATGTACTATCATTTCCTGTTTTCTCAACAAAACTCGTTTTTGATTTTATCATGTTTTTGACATTTTCAAATTTTCAAATGTTTTTGTATTTTCTGAAATTTGCTCCCCCTAAAATGCAAAAGCATTTAAAAGAAATTTGAAAACAAACTGTACAAATAAAGTGACAACTGTTGTGAATTGCTTCAATTCGCCATCCACTTAGCGTAAACAATCAGAACTCCCCCTTACAACAAACTATTTTCCCATTATGATTTCAAAACACTTAAGTTTGTTTTAATCAAATGATTTTTCCGGAAAATTAGTTTTGTTGATTTTACCACTTGTAAAAATGGGGATTCATTCATCACATTGTTTTCTCAACCTTTTTTGAAAAATATAACAAAGTTAAGAAAAACTACCACTTGTAAGTCGAAATCACTTTCGTGAATTTCTCAAGAAATATGCCGATACCTGCTCCACACTTACCAACCTGGAAGCTCCGGCAAGTCATAATTTTTACATATGAAAAACAGACATCCAAGCCTGACCAAACTTGGATGTAACCTCTTCATCTTCACTTGGGATATAAGTTGCCTTCTTTGATTCATAAAACTCTTTAACCCCTTTGACCTTCCCATCAATCATCTTCCCAAAAATCTTTTTCACATTTCCATTAAAAACTTTTTCGACATCAAATTCTTTCTTCTCAGAATAGAATTGATTCGAGATCTCCACTTTTCCAACCTTTTGTTTAAAATTTTCAGCTCGCAATGGTGGAAAGTTGACATCATCCATTGGAGGAACTGAATTTTCTTCTTTTTGAACAATTTGTGGCTCCTCTGACTTTGTGGAATCAGATTCATCGCCATATTTCACATTTGTTTTCTTAACAATCCATATTTGATTGTTAAGATTTACTCTTCTTTTGTAAAATCTTTTTGAACATTCACCAATTTTATATGTTGAATTTATAAAAACTTTGAGCTTTTCAGTTGGTGGTTCGGTTTTATCAACAATCTTTTTTTGAGTTTAGAAACTACTTCCCGTTTTGTATTGGTAGCCATTGGACAATTCCAGGCGATGTGACCAACTTCCTGACATCGATAACAAGTTCTTGTCTCTTTTCTCTGATAAACTCCATTCTTCTCAAATTTTTGTTTTTCAGCAAAGAACTCTTTGTTTGTGTAACACCTGTGCCTTCACGGCCATCAAACAAATACCAAACCAATGAAATATTATATTTCATACTTGGGATTTGTAAAAATATGTGTATCGTTTACACATATCAACTCTTGTTCAATTTCAAACCCTAAATCGCTTTCTGGAAGGTTATACGCGCACCGATGCGTAAATATAACCAGTTTAATCCAACAAACACTCCGGAATAGTGAAATAGGCTTAACATACCTTAAATAACCTTGACATAACTTAGACATAAGTTTTGGAAGGTTTGGTGTGGTGAAATCAAAGTTAAATCGCTTACAGGGACTAAAGTTGACAAACTGCGAAAGTATGTCAATTTGAACTGTAACGAACATTCCGGAACATGACCATAAGTTAAACACACCTTAAATATCCTTTACATAGCTTAGAAATAGGCTTTGAGGGGTTTGGTGTGCTAAAATAAACTTTTGGGACATTCAGGGACTAAAAGTGTCAAAAAGTGCACAAGTTTGCATTTTCGCGCATAACTTACGTTCTGAATACATCTGGACATCCAAAAATTTATGTGAGCATGACTATATTATATTTTAGTGTTCGCCATAAGAAAAATCCATTCGTCGCATCATTTGGATCGTTTTTGCGTTCGTTACGACTTCCGTCGTAATTAACCGAACAACGCAATCGTACGGCCAAACGAACCGACATCCGAGATATTTTTGAGCACAATTTAAGTTCCCTATACTTTAACTTCATTTTAGAGCTTTGAAATGGGGTTAACGGGGCTTAAACGTGTCAAAAATGCATCGAAAACCAAGTTTAGGGGCTGCAGGGACCAAAACTGTAAATCTGCCAAAGTTGTTACCTTACGGACCTCAACATTGGCAGCTTTGAGGTCCGTAAAGCAAGTTCAGACCAGATGCAGAGTACTTAACAGCCTGTTTTCAGCTGTTTTGCACTCCTAATCTCTCTTCCACATGTTGATACCTTATGGTGGGTGGCCAATTAACCTACCATAAGCTTCCGACACTTGTACGGGTGAGATCAAGGCACGTTTCCCGATAAACGATCCTAACGGTGGTGCATTTACTATAAATACCCATCCATACTCAACACAAAAACCCACTAGAATCTGATTGAGGAGCTCTAAGTTGAAGCCTTCGCTTCATACCTGAGCTATTCGATCACGATTAGCATTCGGGGACCCTTCGTAAGTATTCTTTCGTTCTTTTCCTTATTTTATTGCTTTTCGAGTCAGAAAGTCAAACTTTGTTTGACTTTCAGCGTTGACCAGTAATGGTCAATGCGAAGTTCGTTTGAACTTCGCAACGTGAGTGTAATCACGTTGGTCATAGTCCCTTGGGACTATGCCCACTGATTACCACGTTGTCTAGGGTCGTAGGGTAGGCGATCTAATAAATCGCCTATACCTTCGAACCCGACCCAGTTTGGTCGATCATTAGGATCCGACCAAACACATTAGGTGACCATAGTAGGTAGGGAATAACCTTCCGAGGTTATACCCTATGGTCACATCGTTTAAGTAGTTGTATGATAGGTAGTTTATATGCCTTAGGTAAATTACCAGAATACCCTTTTCATGTATAATTGGTAATTAAGCCTATGTAACCTAAACCTTTGTCACATAACTGATTATGTAATATGTTTAGGCATATAACGCTTGTCATAGGGCTAGATAGGCGGTCCGAACGCGTTTCACGCGAACGACGCGTTAAAGTAGCATAAGCTACCTAAACGGGTCGTAATGGGTCTTAAACAATTATGTTAGGTTTCATTTAGTATGTGGGCTTTGTTAAACCAAATGACACGAGTATCTACACTCGTTTGGTTTACAAACCCTAATGCTACCCAATCTTCCGATCTAGGTCCGGTTAATTAACATAGTTATCTATATAAGGTGCCGTTTGATATCCGCGATCTCTAGCATTGTTTGGTTGTTACTCAAGGACTACTGAGCAATCTCAGGTGAGTACATAGACCCCTCTTTTACTGTTTTCCAAACTGTTTTGGGGTGAAACACATGTGCCTACTTGTTACTTTCATGCTTTTCTGTTTTAACATCATATACTGCTATGTTCGTTAGTACATTATAGTACATGATTTTATGACATTTCATGCTAGGTGTGCCCACTTGTGTGCATTACTTAGTACATCGTTTTACATGACATTTTAACATGATTGACATTTGATCATGCATTTCCCACAAAACATAACTTTGATTTAAACCAAGATTTACTTCAATACTTTGTTTTTGTGCATATGGTTTAGTTGAGATATTTCACTTGCCATACATGACATTTTGACGTAGACCTTTGACATGGATATTTGACATAGACATTTGACATGGATATTTGACATAGACATTTGACATGGATATTTGACATAGACATTTTGATATGAATTACATCTTAACATGAACATTTTACATTGTTTGGTTTGGTTTGATTAAGTGATTAAGTAACGATGCGTGTGTAATATGATACAAGCATGGTGGATACGCCGCTGGTACTTCCTATATATAAGTGTTTGTATAGTATTACATATCATAGCGTTATTTGAATCATTTCAGTTTGAGACATAGAACATTTTATACAAGTAACATACTTTTCACAAGACATTTATTTTACAAACAACTTATCTTATACAAACTCATTTTACATGGTTATTCATTTAACCATACATTATTCACTTATTTATACATATCATCTGAACTCATTGATTTTCAAATGATTTACAAAACAAAGCAAATAACAAGGTTCATGACTAAACATTTTCTCAAACATAAGTCATGGAACCTATTTTCACAAAACCTATGTATCTCACAGGCATTTTTATGCTGACGTACCTATTTTCACATGTGTTTTTCAGGAACTGTTGCATAAGATGATCAAGATACACATAGGCAGACTTGGGCTTTAGTGACAATAAAAGATGCAAGACTAGTTAATTATGTTGTATTTCTTATTTGTTAAGACATTGTAACACTTTTAATCAATAAAACGAAACTTCAATTGCCATGGTTATGAAACAATTAATTCTGTTACAACACTCCCCGACATTTCCGCCACGTTTTGTATGTTCCACGTGGTCGGGGTGTGACAGAAAAGATGGTATCAGAGCCAATGGTTATAGGGAATTAGGTTATTAGTAATTAGTAATGCTTTGACCTAGTCTATAACCTTCTTAGGACCCTAACGCGAGTTTACTTGCGTTTAGTCATAAAACAATACCGTCACCTATCCTTAGGCGACTATCACAACAAGAACATAAATTTCAAAACCGCTTTGAAAACTAATCATCTGTTCTAGGATTATTGATTACTAGGTTTTGAACCCTCTATTATAAGGTTTTGAACCCTTTGAGTTTTCAACTTCTCTTCAAGGTTTTGGGTTTTTAATAATGTGAACACGTGCAAACTGGAAGGGTGAATGCCTGTATTCTGGGTTTTCTGACTAGGCAAGCACTTCGTATACATCTCATCAGACGCGAGACCAGTTGTGCTTACCTGGGGATTCTTGGGATGAGTGTTCACTTATAGGCGAGCATGTCTTCGCGATACATTATATTGACCCGCTTACTTTGATTAGTCACTCTCTCATTTGTTTGCCTTTGGTAACAAACAAATGGTCATAATCTACATACCTTATCATTTTCTTTTGACTATCTTTCGCTTGTTTCCTCCTATGCCTTTCGTTATCTTCAAGATGCTTCTTTATCGCAACAACAATGTCCGAACCAGGTGCTGCAATTACCCAGCGAATAGGCGTCGTACTCCAGAGGACCGTTGACTTAGCTATCACCATGACTCGCTTCAGGGGTGAAGCTGTATAAGGGAACTGCTCCTTGGTGCAATCAATGCAACCGTCATCATCCAAATCAAATACCCTGTTACAAATGTACCCACGGTGGACGATGGAGACATTTGGTTAACATATGCCGCTTTGCAATCCAAAGCAAAGCTGTTACAAATCCTGCTGCTGCTCAACCTTCAAACTCTGCTTCATATGTCGCTTGGCATATCTGGCGCCTCAACCTCATGAACTTTCTACCTTGTGTATCGAATTAAGCACGCCTAGTGCAAGGTGTCGGAACACCTCTCGTTACACAAATTCCAAAATCCATGTAGGATCTTTCTATCCTCATAATTAGATCCTTGTGGATGGGTATCATTCATCGGAATCCTTAATTGAATTCCTTGTATGATTCAATACGTACACCACAATTCAATAAGGACAAAGCCGAATTCCTATTAAGATTTTCCTATCTTCATAGATAGATTCTTGAAATGATTAAAGTGCCAAATGAAATCCACGAATTGGATTCCTGGTGTGCTTTAAGTATCCGCGTCCGAAGATAACAAATTAATAAACAAGTTAAACAACTATGTGATTATATGCTTATGTGTTTCCTTTTATGTTTTTGGTGTGATCCAAATTCTTGTCATTCAAATCCTCGTAGAATCTTCCATATCTTTGGGTGCTATATTAAATCCTCAACGGGCTTGTACGTAATAGTAAAGACCCTTGGATTATATTGTACCATTCCATAATTAGACCCCTGAGTGGTCTAGGTAATCAGATTGATCCAAAAATCTGGTTAGGAATATCATGTGATGATATAGCTGAAAGGACTCCTTGGTGGCCTAATTAAAAGGATCATTTGTCGATCTAATTAAAAAGGACCCTATGGTAGTCTAGTCACACTCATCACAGGTTTGATTTTTCCTCCCCTTCACATTACAAACAAATTGTGCGGACTATGCAAGGAATTGCGTAATTATGGATGCATACATAATTATGGAATTCAGTGCACAGAAACCACAGCGAATTTTGTCATGTGTCTAGAGTCTATTCCGTTCATTTTTGTTTCTGAAGATGTAAAATGACTATTCCGTTCATTTTTGTTTCTGAAGATGTAAAATGACTATTCCGTTCATTTTTGTTTCTGAAGATGTAAAATGACTATTCCGTTCATTTTTGTTTCTGAAGATGTAAAATGACTATTCCGTTCATTTTTGTTTCTGAAGATGTAAAATGACTATTCCGTTCATTTTTGTTTCTGAAGATGTAAAATGACTATTCTGTTCATTTTTGTTTCTGAAGATGTAAAATGACTATTCCGTTCATTTTTGTTTCTGAAGATGTAAAATGACTATTCTGTTCATTTTTGTTTCTGAAGATGTAAAATGACTATTCCGTTCATTTTTGTTTCTGAAGATGTAAAATGACTATTCTGTTCATTTTTGTTTCTGAAGATGTAAAATGACTATTCTGTTCATTTTTGTTTCTGAAGATGTAAAATTAACTATTCTGTTCATTTTTGTTTCTGAAGATGTTGTGGAAAATGACTATTCTGTTCATTTTTGTTTCTAAAGAATGCCTGTTGAAAATAACTCTGTTCATTTTTCATTTCTGAAAAATGTTCGTTAAAGAGAAATTACAGGATTACGTCTTGTTCATCTTTGATGGTTATTTAACACAAAGTCACAAATAGACTCCTACGAATGAATTTCGGGACGAAATTTCCTAAAGTAGGGGAGACTGTAACACCTGTGCCTTCACGGCCATCAAACAAATACCAAACCAATGAAATATTATATTTCATACTTGGGATTTGTAAAAATATGTGTATCGTTTACACATATCAACTCTTGTTCAATTTCAAACCCTAAATCGCTTTCTGGAAGGTTATACGCGCACCGATGCGTAAATATAACCAGTTTAATCCAACAAACACTCCGGAATAGTGAAATAGGCTTAACATACCTTAAATAACCTTGACATAACTTAGACATAAGTTTTGGAAGGTTTGGTGTGGTGAAATCAAAGTTAAATCGCTTACAGGGACTAAAGTTGACAAACTGCGAAAGTATGTCAATTTGAACTGTAACGAACATTCCGGAACATGACCATAAGTTAAACACACCTTAAATATCCTTTACATAGCTTAGAAATAGGCTTTGAGGGGTTTGGTGTGCTAAAATAAACTTTTGGGACATTCAGGGACTAAAAGTGTCAAAAAGTGCACAAGTTTGCATTTTCGCGCATAACTTACGTTCTGAATACATCTGGACATCCAAAAATTTATGTGAGCATGACTATATTATATTTTAGTGTTCGCCATAAGAAAAATCCATTCGTCGCATCATTTGGATCGTTTTTGCGTTCGTTACGACTTCCGTCGTAATTAACCGAACAACGCAATCGTACGGCCAAACGAACCGACATCCGAGATATTTTTGAGCACAATTTAAGTTCCCTATACTTTAACTTCATTTTAGAGCTTTGAAATGGGGTTAACGGGGCTTAAACGTGTCAAAAATGCATCGAAAACCAAGTTTAGGGGCTGCAGGGACCAAAACTGTAAATCTGCCAAAGTTGTTACCTTACGGACCTCAACATTGGCAGCTTTGAGGTCCGTAAAGCAAGTTCAGACCAGATGCAGAGTACTTAACAGCCTGTTTTCAGCTGTTTTGCACTCCTAATCTCTCTTCCACATGTTGATACCTTATGGTGGGTGGCCAATTAACCTACCATAAGCTTCCGACACTTGTACGGGTGAGATCAAGGCACGTTTCCCGATAAACGATCCTAACGGTGGTGCATTTACTATAAATACCCATCCATACTCAACACAAAAACCCACTAGAATCTGATTGAGGAGCTCTAAGTTGAAGCCTTCGCTTCATACCTGAGCTATTCGATCACGATTAGCATTCGGGGACCCTTCGTAAGTATTCTTTCGTTCTTTTCCTTATTTTATTGCTTTTCGAGTCAGAAAGTCAAACTTTGTTTGACTTTCAGCGTTGACCAGTAATGGTCAATGCGAAGTTCGTTTGAACTTCGCAACGTGAGTGTAATCACGTTGGTCATAGTCCCTTGGGACTATGCCCACTGATTACCACGTTGTCTAGGGTCGTAGGGTAGGCGATCTAATAAATCGCCTATACCTTCGAACCCGACCCAGTTTGGTCGATCATTAGGATCCGACCAAACACATTAGGTGACCATAGTAGGTAGGGAATAACCTTCCGAGGTTATACCCTATGGTCACATCGTTTAAGTAGTTGTATGATAGGTAGTTTATATGCCTTAGGTAAATTACCAGAATACCCTTTTCATGTATAATTGGTAATTAAGCCTATGTAACCTAAACCTTTGTCACATAACTGATTATGTAATATGTTTAGGCATATAACGCTTGTCATAGGGCTAGATAGGCGGTCCGAACGCGTTTCACGCGAACGACGCGTTAAAGTAGCATAAGCTACCTAAACGGGTCGTAATGGGTCTTAAACAATTATGTTAGGTTTCATTTAGTATGTGGGCTTTGTTAAACCAAATGACACGAGTATCTACACTCGTTTGGTTTACAAACCCTAATGCTACCCAATCTTCCGATCTAGGTCCGGTTAATTAACATAGTTATCTATATAAGGTGCCGTTTGATATCCGCGATCTCTAGCATTGTTTGGTTGTTACTCAAGGACTACTGAGCAATCTCAGGTGAGTACATAGACCCCTCTTTTACTGTTTTCCAAACTGTTTTGGGGTGAAACACATGTGCCTACTTGTTACTTTCATGCTTTTCTGTTTTAACATCATATACTGCTATGTTCGTTAGTACATTATAGTACATGATTTTATGACATTTCATGCTAGGTGTGCCCACTTGTGTGCATTACTTAGTACATCGTTTTACATGACATTTTAACATGATTGACATTTGATCATGCATTTCCCACAAAACATAACTTTGATTTAAACCAAGATTTACTTCAATACTTTGTTTTTGTGCATATGGTTTAGTTGAGATATTTCACTTGCCATACATGACATTTTGACGTAGACCTTTGACATGGATATTTGACATAGACATTTGACATGGATATTTGACATAGACATTTGACATGGATATTTGACATAGACATTTTGATATGAATTACATCTTAACATGAACATTTTACATTGTTTGGTTTGGTTTGATTAAGTGATTAAGTAACGATGCGTGTGTAATATGATACAAGCATGGTGGATACGCCGCTGGTACTTCCTATATATAAGTGTTTGTATAGTATTACATATCATAGCGTTATTTGAATCATTTCAGTTTGAGACATAGAACATTTTATACAAGTAACATACTTTTCACAAGACATTTATTTTACAAACAACTTATCTTATACAAACTCATTTTACATGGTTATTCATTTAACCATACATTATTCACTTATTTATACATATCATCTGAACTCATTGATTTTCAAATGATTTACAAAACAAAGCAAATAACAAGGTTCATGACTAAACATTTTCTCAAACATAAGTCATGGAACCTATTTTCACAAAACCTATGTATCTCACAGGCATTTTTATGCTGACGTACCTATTTTCACATGTGTTTTTCAGGAACTGTTGCATAAGATGATCAAGATACACATAGGCAGACTTGGGCTTTAGTGACAATAAAAGATGCAAGACTAGTTAATTATGTTGTATTTCTTATTTGTTAAGACATTGTAACACTTTTAATCAATAAAACGAAACTTCAATTGCCATGGTTATGAAACAATTAATTCTGTTACAACACTCCCCGACATTTCCGCCACGTTTTGTATGTTCCACGTGGTCGGGGTGTGACAGTTTGATTGCTTTCAGAATGAGCTCTTTTCTTCTTCCTCTGAACTTGCTCCTGAAACAAATACAGTTTTTGGTTTATAAGTTTTCTCATTTTTATGATTTTTTGTGAAATAAAACCAAGACCTTTTCTTTTGAAATTACTGTTATGGTTTGGTTTCTTTTGATAATCTGAACCAGAACTGTAACCCTTTTTCTTGTTTAAACGTTGTTGAACTCTTGAGATGTAAGATTTGGGTTTTTCAGAAAGATTTACATCTTTTATTTCAGAAATATTAATTTCTGTTAATTTGAAAACCTTTTTGATCATTTCTGTTTTGACACCTCTTATTGGAAATTCCTCATCAGAATATAATTTGTCTGAATCATTCAAAGTATATGCCACTTTGATTGGTTCGTCATTCAAATTAGATTTTGATAAAAGAAATTCTTTATTGTAAACCCTTTTGACCGACGACTTTTGACTGTCAACTGATGAACTCGAACTCTTGGATTCGGACTTTGACTCTGACTCCTCATCTTTATCCAACACCTAATCGACCACTTTCTTTATTAACTCAGACTCATGATCAGTGTCAGACGATGTGAACGTAACGTCAATGTTTTCTGGTAAGTCATCAGTTGTTTCAGACTTTAACTTTATATTGACAGCCTTTTTGACTTGCTCCTCATTAGGTTTTCTGGGAGAATAACCTTCCCAGATCGGAGGCAGACACTTTTTATAATTTGCACTTTTTTTTCTTACCAGTATCCTTTTCTTAAGACTTCTTGTCCTGAAAAGCTTCAAAACCTGCAACAGTTGGATAAATTCTATCAATCAAATAATCATAACTAGAATAACTTTGCAATAATCGTCTGATTCTTTCATTTTCTATCTTTTCTGTTTCCAACTCCTGCTTCAAATTAGCACATTCTTCAATGTAATGATTAATGGCCTTCTGTTTCGTCATCATCACAACATTCATCATTGTTAACGCATCTTCTCTTTCAGAATTTGTCTTTTGTAGACCAGTTACCGTTCTATTCAACACATCATACGATTCTTTCACATATACGAGATTGAACAATAAGTTTTCTTTCATCTTATGTTGCTCACTCAATTTCTCATTTTTCTCTTCACACTTCTTGCATGAATCCAAACACTTTAAGCAAAGTTTTGTGATTTCAACAATCTTTTCCACTTCAATAATTTTTTCAACTTCAATTACTTTTTCAACTTCAACTACCTTTTCATCAAACTCAACTCTTTTACTCTGTTCAGACTTCTCTTCCTGTGCAACAATCTCGCTTTTTACCTGTTTCTGATTCTTTACTGCATGTTTCTCCTTTAGCTTTTCCAAACGATCTGCAAAATAAAATTGAAAACTTTCAGGAGATAAATGAGTTTTTGCAATATTAATATGCCTTTCTTCCTCATCATCACTGTCATCAGTTGATGATTGATCAAACACTTGTGTCTGTTCTGAACTATCATCTGAAGAATTAGATTCATTATCTTGATTCTTCTCATCATCAGCAAACACTTTCATCCATTCTTTCATCAAATATGGTTCTTGAACTATCTGTGCAATTAATGCAACTATTTTTGAATCAGGTGGAATATATTTATCCCAGCTAAAGCCTTCTGCCACTTTTTCATCATCTTGATCAATTATGCCAAAATAAGCTTTCTTATTTGCTACTTCAATCATTTTAGCATGTGCAGTTTGTGGTTCTTTTTATTGATACGGTTGATGAGCAACTTGTTGATATATGGCTTTTCGATAATAATCATTACCACCAAACGGATTCTTTGCTCCACTTGCTTCTCGATTGGTACATTCCCTCTTGAAATGTCCTTTTTCCCTGCATCGAAAACAAGTAACTTTAGATTTATCAAAACCCAAAGTAGAAACATTTGCATCCAAGAAATCATCTCTTCCTTTAATCATCTTGAATTTTTCAGCTCTTCTCAAGACACTTGCTAAACACCACTTGATATCCATTAGCTCCATTTCCTCAGCATCTATCTGATCATAATCCTCTTTTGTCAACATAGGATTTCCAATCCTTCCTACAACCAACCCTTCATATGATTCCAATACTGTAGCAAGTAATGCCATATGACTTTTAGCAACTTCTTCAGAGAAATTTTGACCATTCTGAAGATGCAACGCGATGTTGCAGTGTAATACATGACCATTGCTGCTGTTTGAACTTTGGAACTGATGACTCGAAGTTGATTCCTTTGGATTAACACTTAGATATGAAGAAAATCCACTGCTGCTGTTAGGACTTTGATTAATTGATCCAGATGAGTTTTCTGCACTGAAAGCAGTTTGGATTTTTGGACTTGCTTCGACATTCTGAACACTCCCTTTGAAGTACATCTTAACATCTTGTTGTGCACTTGGATTACTCATTCTAGCAATCTTTTGTTGCTCAAGATCTTGTCCTTCAATCTTTTCGATGAACTGAGAAATTGTCAAGCCATCATATTCTCCAGTATTCTTTAATATCATCAAAAATGTACCCCATTCTTTCTGAGGTAAAGCATCAGCTAATTTGTCAACCCATTCCGCACGATCTTTGTTGATATTTAACAATGACATTGATCGTACTAAGTGACAATATCTTTCAATCAATTTCTTTGTAACTTCTCCCGGCAAACTTGTAAATAAATCAAATTCTTTCTTTAATAATGATTTTTTACTCTTGATCATCTTCTCACTTCCCTCAAACTTAATTCGAAGTGCTTCCCAAATTGAACGTGAAGTATTATCATGTTGAAGTAATATGAAGATGTATTCTTTAATAGCTTGCTGGAGTAAACTGATCATCTTCTTTTCTGCTTTATACATATCTCTTTCTTTGTCCGAAAATTCAGAAATAGTTTTGATAACTCCCATATCTGTACGAGGTTTAACATACTTTTTCTCAATACACTCCCATGATCTCAAATGAATTGCTTGAACCCAGTTTTCAAACCGATCTTTCCAACCATAATACTCCTCAATGCCCATTAGCTTCGGGGGTTTTTGTAAAGTTCCTGTCTCATTTTCCATGTTCATGCTTTGAGCAATGGTAGTAGGAGTAGTCGGGGCAGTAGCAAACGCGTTATAAAATTCCTCTTCCATGATTCGGTAGCAAGTTTCACAAAATCAGATACTTTCAAACGAAATCAGATTTCAAACGAAATGCCTTTGATGCGAAATAACACACTGGTGCGAAATAGCCTGCAGAAACAACTTCAAACGAAATAAGATGCTTTCGTACGAAATAGGTGATTTCATACGAAATAAAATACTTTCACACGAAATAAGGTATTTTGTGCGAAATGAACCAACTTTTAGCTGATTTCGTGCGAAATAGCAAATTTTCACACGAAATGAAGACACATTGGTACGAAATAGTGCTTTCGTTTGAAATAGCTCACACTATATGTTGTTTCGTGCGAAATGAAGGACTTGTTTCGTGCGAAATACTGCTGACGTCATCATGTTGATCATATTTTTGTCCAATTAACCAGGTTTTAGGTTGATTTTAAATCCAATTCTTTCAAGGCTTTGTTAAAACACTGTTTAGCTTATAATGTGACAAATTCAAGCTATTTTAACCGTGAAATTTTGTTAATTTTGAAAAAGAAGGTGTAGAAATCAAAATTTTTGAGCTGAATCAATAAGAAATCTTCCTCCTGAGTTCTGATACCACTTGTAGGATCGTTTTCAGACCCAAACGAGTCGTTCAGAAGAGTTTTTCCTCAATACGAGAGGCGAAAACAAATGTATCAAGTTAATTCAGCTTGCAAATCACTTTAAACTGTCTTTTAATTGATATAACAACGTTTTATAGCAAGTAGACACTTCGGCAGCAGTTCGATACTGAAACTGGAAAGTTACAAATGACAAAGACAAGGCAACTATTTATAGGCAAGGTGATTTCGCACGGAATGGTTCAAGAGAAATAGCCAGGCTATTTCGTACGAAATGACAAAGTCATTTCGTGCGAAATACCTTATCCTATTTCATGCGAAATCAACTTCTAACATGTTTTCTCGAATAACGTGCCCTGATCTTTCTAATCTAATGCAAGACTCGATACAAGACGAAGTCGACAAACATATGCACCAACACCCTTGAATTTGACGTTGGCGATTACGTACTCCTAAAGGTTGCACCTTGGAAGGGGGTGATCAGATTCGGCATGAAAGGAAAGCTCGCGCCTCGATATGTTGGACCCTTTAAAATTCTGGAAAGGATTGGCAAAGTGGCCTACAGACTCGAACTACTGGAGGAACTTAGTAATGTCCACCCGACCTTCCACGTTTCGAACCTCAGAAAGTGTCTAGCCGACCAGGAATTACATGTCCCTCTTAAGGATTTACAAGTGGACAAAACATTACACTTCATGGAGAAGCCTGTCGAGATCATGGGCTGAGAAACCAAGGTACTCCGATGCTCACGCATTCCCATTTTGAAGGTTCGCTGGGAAGGCAAACGCGGCGCCGAGTTCACCTGGGAACTCGAAAGTGACATGAAGATAAAGTATCCACAACTGTTTGTTACGCCCGCTTCTTAAATTTCGGGACGAAATTTCCTAAAGTAGGGGAGGCTGTAACAACCGGCGTTTTGAAAGTCAAAGTACGAGTCAAAGTCAATGGAAGAAAAGATTGCTAATTGCGATATGTCACTCCTTGCTTAATTACTAATTTGTGCTTCTTGACTTGTAATCAAATTCTGTTATTTGTTTGCTTTAGTTGTATTATGTGGAGTATCTATAACAAATCGGGGTTTAATCGCAGTTTAATCGCTAATCGCATCGCTATCGCATTCGCTACTCGAATTATAGGTTATGGATATTGTTTTACGTGTGTGTGCTATTATGTGTTACTTGTGCATGCTATGTTTATGTTGAGGTGAATAATCGCAAAACGCAATCGCAACTCTATCGCAACGCAATTTAATCGCAAATGCTAAACGCAAGTTATTTAGGTTGATTGTATGTTAGATATAGTAGTTAGGTTATTTGTGTAGCTAATAGGTAATACTATCGCAACGCTCACTCGAAACGCAGTGCAATGCTCAGCACGCAAAACGAAACGCCGAAATCTAACTCGCCGGACCAATCGATCGAATGACCATCCGATCGATGTGCCATCCGATCCGACCCTTGAGCACCACTTTCCTCTTTTGGCAACCTATAAATACCCCCGTCACATCACCAACAGTGATGTGACAGCTCACTCGTTCGACCAGCATCTCCAGCCCACTTTTCCTTCGATTTCTCACGATTCTTGTAAGTTTCTACCATAAATCTTGTACTTCTATGATCTTTACACACTTCTTCATCATTTTCACCTTTGAATCTTCACTTTTAACCGTGAAATCAACGGATTTGAGGTGTTCTAGGATGATGTCATCATGGGGTTCTTATGAACTTCAAGTTTTGGCCTCATTCCACCAAGAAAAACTCAGATATACATGATTTCCACATGTTTTAACACTATTTTCGCATAGATCTAAACACTTTCATGGATAAAAGGATTGAAAGATGGTTTCACAACTTTCTTTCAACTTTTTTACACTCAATCCCTTCAAAACCGATAGAATCGGAGCTCGTTCAGGCCTTCTACTCGTTTATTAGTGAAGTGTCCGTCTGAGATCTGATTCCTATCAAAGTGACAACCAATTTCGGGTTGAACATGAATAAATCGTCACGAACAGTTAACCGATCGGACTGGGGTGATTCCCATCTGATCAGATAGTCTGGACTTGGTGGGGTTTCCATTGTTTAATACGTTGTTGATGCTTGTGAAGTGTGTTATGGTTTTAATGTTTATTTTAAGCCCTTTTACACTTTTTAGCCAAGTTTTAAATTTATAAAACACGATATTAACTAACACTAAACACACATATGGGCAAGTGCACCCATCGTGAGCGTAGTATAGTGTTGGTAAGATACTGAGGTCGTCCAAGGACACAAGAGCTTTTAGTACTGGTTTATCCTCAACGTCTAATCAAGTCAAAAAGTTAGAAAAAGGTTTTAAACTAGAAAAAATAAAAACTAACTAAATTGATGAAAATAAAATAAAAGTAAAAACAGATAGACAAGATGAATCACTTGGCTCCGACTCGTGTATAGTGTAACCTTTGATTATTTCCGCACTTTTGCACTTTTTAAGAGATTATCTTAGTTATTGTAGTAGGCCCCTCTTTTGAAGGTGACGTTACCCTCAACCCAGTAGTTTGAGTCAGCAAGGATACAATCCTAAAGGGTCGGATTATTGAAAGATAATTAATTAAGTTATTAATGCATATTATGGTAGGCCCCTCTTTTGAAGGTGACGTTACCCTCGGCTAAGTAGTCCGAGTCAGCAGGGATACAGTCCTAAGTAGCCGGGTTAAAGTATTAATAGTAGCTTACATATGAGGGGATCAAAGAGTTTGGACCCCCGCCATCCAATACCGTTAAGTATTGAAGGAGGTCCTACTAAATTTGACCCAGGTCCTTGCATGATCTATACACTGAACAAGGCAAGACTCTTACCAAACCGTTCCCTTAACCCCCGACCAGGTAGCCAACATACCTCCATATAGACCGTGGAGATATGAATGGTGAAAATCTTTTATTTTATATAGACAGTAAAATAATGCCATGACACCACGGACAAACGATAAGGAAAAAACACCTTCAACATAAGAAACTAGTTATTAAAGTCATTAATACAAAACCAAGTAAAAAGTGCGAAAAGATTAAAAATAAAAAGTATTACACTAGAGACTTTGTCTTCACCAAGTGATGTAAGAGACTTAGGCAAACATGGCCTTGATTGTCAAGAACTCTTACGATCAATCTTGGATCCCGAGACGACTCACACACTCTATGATGGACAATGGATGACGGTGGTGGATGATGGTGTTATGGTGGTGGTGGGTGGTGGGTGAAGTGTGAGAGAGGTGGTGTGCCAAGGGAAGAATTGCACTTGAGACAAGCACTCCTATTTATAGGCTGAACAGAAGCTTGGGCACGGCCCCGTGTCCATTGGGCACGGCCTCTTGTCCATTCTCTTCTCTGTCTTCATTAATTGCAGTTTGTCTGCATTAGTTGACCATGCCCCCGTGTCCGCTGGGCACGCCCCCGTGTGCAGAAGCATATCTGTACTATCAAGATTTTCCTGGATTCTGCGAATCTTATAGTTGACCACGGCCCTGTGTCCGTTGAGCACGGCCCCGTGGTGGGCGATAGAAGCTTCTACAGCTTTGTCTTTTTTGCTGGGACTTGGGCACGCCCCCGTTTTCACTGAGCACGGGGCGTGTTCAGCCTTCTGTTTTCTTGTTTTACTTGGGAAGATGCTGTCGTGGGTCGGGCATGTCACGTTTGTTCCTTTTCTTGTATTTATGTTAGATTTAGCTGTCTTTTTGCTTCTTTTGTTAATTTGAGCTCATTTAATCCTGAAAATACAAAAGGAAGACAAAAGCACACTTTTTCCAACATTAGTACTAAAAAAGGGTTAGTTTTATGCCACAATTGATGTAATTTATATGTTGCATTTTGCACACATCATTGTCATACTGTCTTGATCAACCCACAAAACTTTCAAAACTTAACAAGTTTCAAAATGATCAGATTGTGGGATGGATTGCCGTCCGATCGGATTGCCATCCGATCGAACAACAATCCGATCGGATTGAACTTGGTTTCGACACTTAACATTGTTCATAATTTTCAAAGATCATCAGTTTCTAACGGACTGCCATCCGATCAGAAGACCATCTGATCGAATGACAATCCTGCTGTGAACTTGTTCTCTGAGAAATGTCTAACTAGCGGATCGCCATCCGATCGAACTACCGTTCGATCGAACGACCTGAAAGGTAGAGATACTTCTCTGTTTTCAAAATGCTACAACGAAAACTTCAAAGTCACATCATACACAAACACATCCATCCCAAATGAATGTCAATCCGACCGAATGGCCATCCGATCGGATGACCATCCGATCGGATGACCATCCGTTCGGATTGACATCCGATCGGATGACCATCCATTGGATTGACAATCCATTCGGATTGACATCCGATAGGATGACCATCCATTCGGATTGACATTCGATCGGATGGCCATCCGTTCGGATTTTGCTCACTTGCACCGTTTTACGCGCCGTTCTTCGCTTATGCTATCATTAACTGATCAGGCTAATCTCTCAGCGCTCCCTTCAATCCAAGAGAGTGTTTATTTACTAAACACGATTTGTGAGTATACTCGATCACTTTTTGCTTTAAGCACTTTTGGGTGTTACATACGTTACTTATATCAAATCACATCGATCACACAACACAAACACTTTTATACGCTGACCGCTTGCATGTTTACGTGTTACTCGATGAATGCTTGTATGTTATGTTTACACAGTGATTGTTGCCTGACACCTTAGCAACGATAGTATTATAGTTTGGACTCAGCACCTGTCGTGGACAAGGGTTGTTAAGGGCTTTACTTCACGTGTCCCAGTGGGGATATGTGTTGCGCTTTCTACAACTCGCAGTCACGTCTGTGCATATTTCATTGTCGATAACTTACTTGCTTCAGATTATACATCTTACATGCTGGTTATGCGTAAACGCTTTCAAATTCTATTATTACTATTAAACTTGTATGCTCACCTTTACACTATGTGTATTGACCTCTATTTGAACGTATGTGACAGGTGTTTAGGATGCTTTACTTGTTACTTGCTGGAATCGAGCTAGGATGGGGTCTAGAAACAAATTAAATAAAATCTGAGGTTTCGGAATGGATATTTGTCTCTGAGAACAATGTCTAATAACTTTTTTATTTTATATGTTTGTGGTATGGGACATGAACCTTTAATATATTATAATTAATAGTTGTTATGGATACTCATGGACAATCTGTTTCGCTCAGCCGTGCCCCGATGTTTCCGCCATCGGTTAGGGTGTGACACTTAGCTCCATCAACATCCTCGCTTCTTTTGAAATGGGCATGGAGGTTCAAAACCGAATAGGATAATCTATGGGTGAAAGTTATTTCTGCGATTCACGTTAACAGGAGGACCTGGGAGTTCCTTCCAGTCAGGGCTTCATTGGGTGGGGTTTGGGAAACATTGCTAAAGCGGTTTCAAAGCCAATTGTGGCTAGTGATCGGTTTCGGAACTTTATGCCTGGGATTGTCGTTGATGGAAAGGATATTGCTTTCTGGCTTGACTCTTGGTTGAGTGAGGATCCTTAAAGATTTGTTTCACAAATATCTTTCGGTTGGAGCTTAACAAGAAACACTTAGTTCGTGATCGGATTGTGAGACCGATTACGAATCCGGAATCAAGATGGCAGTGGAAAAGACCTTCGTCTACCAATGAGGAGCTGGCGGAGTGGATGGCTCTTTGTTCTCAGGTACGTGATATTTCCCTATCCGACGATAGAGACAAGTGGCTGTGGTTGGGTGAGGAATCTGGCAAGATTAGTGTGGGTTCTGTTAAACGGCTCTTTGATAAAGCCAAAGATTATAATACCAGGTACGTTTAGGAGTGGTGTAAATGGATACCATTAAAATGTAATTTGTTTGCATGGAGGATTGAATTGGAACGGTTACCTACGATGGTGGAGCTGAGAAAACGAAACATTCTGATCTCGGACGTCATCTGCCCGGTTTGTGCTACAAGGGAGGAAACTGCGGTGCATCTATTCACGACTTGTAGCCTAGCTGCATCTCTCTTGTTGAAGGTCAGTAGGTGGTGCAAGGTCCTTTCTGGTGGCGTTCTCGTTCAAAGAGATTCTGGAGGCGCACAACTACAGTGGGTTAAAAGGGAAGGAGTAGTTAGCGTATCAAGGTATCGTCCTCATCACGTGTTGGCAGATTTGGAAGGCGAGGAACGAGCTTGTTTTTTCCGGGAAGATTCCGAAGGCCGAGGAGGTTTTTAGCGCTATCAAATCTCTCGGGTTTCTTTGGTTTAAAAACAGGTCTAAGTATAAAGATGTTACATGGGAAGCGTGGTGTAAATTTGTATAGTGTGTTATAGTCAGTTTGGCCATCCATTTTTCGAGCTGGTCGTGTTTTAATGAAGTTAACCTTTAAAAAAACGTATAAATGCGTATCTTCTAAAATTTTGGTGAAAATTATGTGAAAACAAACACCAATTAAATTATGTGAAAACAAATACCAATGATTTATTATTATTATTATTATTATTATTATTATTATTATTATTATTATTATAATTTTTTTTTTGTAAAAGGTTCGTATTTTTAAAATTTTGTATCATTTACATATAAATGCATATGTTTTATTAGGGACGAGCTCGGTATCGAAAATCCTAAACAATGGATACCGGTATTGAAAATACACGGTAGGGTACGGTTCGGTACCGGTATTTGAAGGTAAAAACTGGTATCGTACCGTACCGGTACCGAAAACGTCAAATGTCGGCACCGAATCGGTACCAAAAACATTTGTTTCAAGAAATTCAGTAACGGTATCTGTTCCGAACCGGTACCCAGTACCATTTGCTTATCCTTATGTTATATATAGTAACCGGTACTATTTATTCATCCTTATGTTATTTTTTATTTATTTATTTATTTATTTTTGATAGCACACAGAAACTTTATTAATCATAAGAACAAAATGACCCCATAACAAGAAACTACAGGAGCCAATGGTACTAAGGTTTTTTTTATAAAAAAAAACCATCAAACTAATTTGTAAATATGTTTTTTATACCCTTTTAACCAAACTACGTGTGGGTTACGTGTAGGTGATATATTTTCACGTTTATTGGAAGTCTAAAAACTTAGAAACTTAAGAAGTGTTTTTCTAAACTTAAAAAACGAGTAAATTACGTTTTTGGCCCCTGTGGTTATATCAGTTTTACTATATTGGCCCAAAATAAGAATTTTTAACAGATCTGCCCCCATGGTCCCTATATCTAACCATTTTGGCCCCTAATTCTAACCAAACCCCAACTCTGGTTAATTTCTTGGTCACATGGGTTGCACATGATGGGTAAAATTGTAATTTCCTCTCCCCTTTTATGACTTTATAAATAAAACCTAAATCTTGAACAAATCATCATCATCTGCATCTCTCTCTTGAACAAACCCAGAACTTCAAACCCACTTTCATCTTCAAACACAAATCCACAAATGACATTCATAATTTCACATCAATCTAAAACAATATATTCAACTCAAAAAACAATTCAGAAAAAAAAAACCAAAAGTTTCTGATCAGTTTCTGATTTTCATGAACTTGAACAAATAAAAAAAACAATAATTAAATCAACAGATCAGTTTCAGATCTTTATGAACATGAACAAATAAAAAAAAACAAAACCTAAATTCAAGAACAAGAACCCATCATCTGCACATCATCATCTTCAAACCCTAATCTTCAAGAACAATCATCATCTTCAAGAACACTTCAAACCCAGATCAGTGTTTGTGTTCGAATGAAACCACCAAATCCGATTCGAATCAAACATTAACAGATCTGGGTTATTCAGATTCGTTAAACCACCACCATACACCCCCAAATCCGATTCTAATCATTGCACATTCAGATTCGTTAACAGATCTGCATCGACTTCTTATTTAGATGTGGGGGTTGTGGCTATTACGCGTGGGGTTGTGGGGAGCTGTGTGTGGTGGCGTGTGAGGGGTTGTGGCGGTGGCGGTTGGTGGGGGATATGATGGTGGTTGGTGGCGGTGGTGGAAGAAGATAGAGTAGAGAGAAGAAGATGAGTGGGTTTATTTTGTGAGAGAGAAGAAGATAGAGTAGAGAGAAGAAGATGAGTTGGTTTATTATGTGATGAAAAGATTATTTATATTGGTTGAATAAAACAATTTCCATTTGTCAAACCTAAAATATGCTCATAAAGTAGTAATATTACTATAATATATATATATATATATATATATATATATATAAGGTTTGAAACAACCAGAATGAAGGTTGTGTGGCTCTAAGCCATTCCTTAAGGTAAATGCAATGATAGATTAGTGAAACGTCGAGATCATGTACATAACAAAAGCAATTGTAATGATAGCACTATGAAAGTTGTGTGGTTATAATCCATTCCCTAAAAGTGAATGTGATGATATAATGATCGTTATAAAGGTCATGATTATGGTAAATGACGAGGGAAATCTTTTTCTTATGTTTGTTCTCTTGTTCATAAGTAAACTACTCTGATGTTAGTTACTTAAATTGATAGATAATAATTCATTTGAGTTAGTGTTGATGCTCATTTATACTGAATTTCACATGAATCCTAAATCAATGTTGAGAACCCGAAGTTCTCCCAAATGTATACAAAGTCCCGTTTGTTTTAATAATGATTTTTCAAGTTCAACCCAAACTTTAGTTCATCGCACTTGGCGTTTTTGGCTAACATATAGCCTAGTGATGGAAAACCTTATGAATAGTACATGTTTTCCCTCTAAACAAAGGCTAAAACTATAATATTTCACGTGGTAGAGACGCTATTGATACTATTTCACTTGTTAATAGCATATTAAATGCTCCAGAAGAGCATCAATAGTTTACCCGCTGATATCGAATTTTGTAATTCATAATGCATCATATTCTAATGTATACCGAAGAAATTTATTAAGTTTCCACTATGTTTGAATGAAAAGTCATCACCTTGGAATGGTGTAAAAGAAAATGTACTAAATGTCACACCCCAAAAATACCACAAGCGGAAACCCCCGCGAGGCGTGTGACGTACCAGGATCTAGCCACTAATCACATTGAACCATAGATATATAAAATAAGATAAAACTTTCCATTAAATGAAATTGTATAATTCAAACACCATTTAGCAAATCAACATGTTCAGCGGAAGCATAATAGTTTGTTTAAATAAAAGTGTTCAACAATGCAACATCGAGAAGCGTTCCAAAAGCCACGACCCATGACTACTCCAGCTTCCCAGACAGCAAGTTCCATCACAATACACCTAAGGACCTGCAAGCATGCAGAAAAGTGTATCAGACAACGCTGGTGAGTTCACAGTTTGTTTTAACCGTTTAATACCAAGTAGTGACTTATGATATGTTATGTTGATAATAACTCGATACCGCAGACGGCCCTTTGTGCCATTATCCAATGCTCTATCAAACATTGGTCATGATTTAAAGTTATTAGTTCACGCCCGTCCTATCCAGGTATGTTGTGAGGGTGCCAAACCTAATAGCGCTATCAACTAATAATCCCGTTGCCCTACAAGCAACTAACTCAGCAGTATGATGGGACTTAAGTGATAGAGAGTGAGTGTATTATCCAACATTAACGTTTAACGAAAACCGTTGCATATCCCCTGCAAGGATATGCGTTTGAGAAATCCGCCTCACATCCCCTACAAGGATGTGGGTATTTGAAAACCGCCTCATATCCCCTACAAGGATATGGGTTTACGAAAATCCATTTACAAGTTTTGTCAGTTCCTTGGTTTGCTCGGTATGACTAGATATTCATTCACAATTAATCAGTCAAAGCTTATGGTATTCACGTATACGTAATCAGTTTACATAAACAAGGTTCACGTATAAATTATAATCATAGCGTGCGTTCAAGCAACAATCACCGAATAACACATAGCAGTATTAGGGTTTCATCAACAAAATCATTCATTATTATTCATAACAATAAAACTCTTGACGAACTACCAGGTAGTTCGTCGGCATGGTGGGTGACTAAATACCAAAGTATTTCGTCGACACGTTGAGTGACGAAACACCAAGGTTATTCGTCGACCTGTAAGTGACGAAACACTAAGGTTGTTCGTCGAGTTGGGTCCTTCGTCGCAGCTCATTCATCGCCCATTCTCACAGTTCGTCATAATTAACAACAACCCTAATCACTTACAGTTCTGATTTATTCATGACTATACACACAGACAACATAATACCCATACAGCAACATAATCATCAAAACTTTGTCGTGAACATAAATGAATACAAATCATAGAGTTCTCACCCTGCATGATCTAATCTAATTGATTAGCAATAAGCATCGGAACCCTAGTTAATAAAATATAAGAGCACAACTTCTGATTTATTCCCTTTAACATAGACTGATGTCACAGATCAAGTTTAACCCTTCAATCGATCGTAAATCCCATCCCAACGGCACCAAAACCCTTTATCATGACAACCCTAATTTTGTATTCGATGAGATCTACCAGATTCGTAACTGTCCTTAACCATATTCATATCAAACTATTATTCATAACATTCAGACCAGTCACATTATAAACAATCATGTGAAGATGATTATACCAATTGTTGGGTTTTTCACATGTTTATCAAAGTATTTTATCTATATAAAATAAAAACGCAGCGGAAATTTATTATTTAAAACATGTTACTTACAAGATATAAAAACCATTTTATATGTAAAACCCAATCTCGGATCCATATACGAACATGCATGCTATCAAAATAAAACACAACCATAGAGTGTTTAGAATACTACCTTCCAAGGAGTAAAGGACATGAAGATGATGATGATTCTTGAACGGTTTCCTTCAAGTGTAGAAGACCTCAAGCTTGTATACCCCAAGCCTTCCAACAAACACCTTATGTTTAGCTAGGCTTTCTACACATATGAACTCACTAAGATTCTCTCTAAACAACCACCATGGCCGATTTTTCTAGAGAATATTATGGAGTTCTTGCACTTGATTTTTACAAACTTGAAACCCTCTTGGACAACCACCTCATGGCCGAAAGTTTTGGGAAGTATGGAGTTCTTACAACTTGAAATTTCAAAGTTGAAAACCCTTGTGATGATCCCCTTTGGCCGAAATTCTTGAGAGGTTCTCTCAAGTCTTACAAGTTCTTACAACTTCATTTTTTTGTCATACAAAATAGGTTTAAAACCTTGAGAGACATTGCCACCATTTTCACCCAATCACCACACCTCTAGCACATGCAAATGCATGTATTCTTATTGGATTTCAAATGCTTGGGAAGACCACCCAATGAAGGCACATGCAAATGCATGAAACCTTATTGGACCAAACATTTTTGGGAAGACCCCATGGGGGGGGGGTGGCGGCCTAGACTTTTATTTAAATTTTTTTTTCTTTTAAATAATATAAGTCTTACATATATATATATTTTATAACTTTTATAAAATATAACAACATATGTTATAAGACTTATGCTGTTTTTATTATGTTATTTAACCAATTAAATAACAAAATAAAATACTCTCTCAAAACAAATTATCCATATAATTTATTAGTTTGTCAAGTGCAATTATTTAGAAAACCAATTTCTAAATAGTATAAGTGTTTATATTTATTTGTATGATCATATCATAAATAAATATTGTAAGTGTTTGTCTATCTTGTATTTGGGTATGACTCGACTTGGATCATAACGTACTAGCCACATCAATTTAATATGTGTCTTGGGCATACAGAGTCCAACACCAATTACGTAACAAACAGGTTAAATCGGGTAATCACATACTAACCAGATGCTAGATGAGACCGGAAAGAACTTTGAGAGGGATGAGGATTGCCGCCGTGTGCAAGGGAGAGGAAGGAGAGTCTAGGGTTTCGCCGATTGTGATCTTACGTAATGTTATGCGATTATGAGGTAAAGATAACTGATTCGTACTTGGGCCTCACCTGTGCCACAAGTCCACACGGTGAATAAAGGCCTCGACGAGGAACCATTCTTCGTCGTGATGTTGATGACGAAACATCAATGTTTCGTCGAGTATAGGCGATGACGAAAATCCAGTATTTCATCGAGTAGAGGTGATGACGAAAGTCCTATGTTTCGTCGAGTAAGGATTGTGACGAAAATCCTATGTTTCATTAGTTATGAAAATGCATGTGTTAAGTTTATAAAATTTAAACAGTTCATAAGTTCATTATTTAACCAAACAATAATACAATACACCAATCATATATCAAACATGCACAAGTTACAATGCAAATGAATTCTGAAAACACAGTTGTGAAACAACTAACGTGTTGAGGAAAGACCTTGAAAACTCGGATTGTCACATCATCCCCAACTTGAAAGAAATTTCGTCCCAAAATTTGATAAGTAAACCAAAAGCGGCGAAGTATCGGATCAGGATGACCGTGGATTTTCCTCGGATACCACATCATCCCCAACTTGAAAGGGAATTTCGTCCCGAAATTCATTAGTTGCACCAGGATTAGATTGCTTCGTTGGGAAAAAAGGTTAGGATACTTGAGCTTCATCTGATCCTCGCATTCCCACATGAACTCCGGTCCACGTCTTGAGTTTCAACGAACTCTCACGATTGGAATTCGGCTATGCTTATGGACCTTGACTTCCCGGTCCATAATTTTGATTGGTTCTTCGACAAACTGCAACTTGTCGTCCATTTTCAGCTCTTGCAACGGTATTACAAGTCTTTCGTCAGACAAACACTTCTTCAACTGTGAAACATGGAAAACATCATGCACATTACCCAGCTCAGCAGGTAACTCGATCTTGTGCGCCACCTTACCAATTCGTTCCAAAATTTTGGACGACCCGACATAACGCGGATTGAGCTTGCCGTGTTTCCTAAAACGTACCACACCCTTCCAGGGTGAGACTTTTAACATAACGCGATCGCCTACAGCAAACTCCAAAGGTTTCCTACGCTTTTTAGCGTAGCTTTTCTGACGGTCGCGCGCTGCCTCCATATGATTTCTGATTTGTACAATCTTCTCAGAAGTTTCAAGCACAAGCTCCGGACCTGTGATTTGGCTGTCACCCACTTCAGCCCAGCAGAGAGGATATTGACATTTCCGTCCATATAAAGCCTCGAACGGAGCTGCCTGGATGCTAGTATGGTAACTGTTATTGTAAGAAAACTCCACCAAGGGTAAGTGTCTCTCCCAACCTTTACCAAAATCGATAACACATGCCCGCAGCATTCTTCTAATGTCTAGATGGTTCGCTCACTCTGACCATCCGTTTGAGGGTGATAGGCAGTGCTCATGTCGAGTCGTGAGCCAAATGATTTGTGCATCGCTTGCCACAAATCGGATATGAAACGCGGATCTCGATCAGAGATAATGGAGGTTGGCGCCCCATGCCTGGAAACCACTTCCTTTAGATAGATACCAGCCAACTGCGAGAACTTGTCAGTTTCTTTGATTGCGAGGAAGTGTGCAAATTTCATGAGACGGTCAACGATCACCCAAATGGTATCATTTCCGTTTTGAGTTCTAGGTAGCCCAGTGACAAAATCCATGGCGATTTGTTCCCATTTCCACATGGGTATTTCTGGTTGCTGAAGTAAACCCGAGGGTTTCTGATACTCCACCTTGACCTTTGAACAAGTCAAGCATTTACTTACATAAGTCGCGATGTGGGCCTTCATCTTCGGCCACCAGTATAAAACTTTAAGGTCCTGATACATCTTATCCAAACCTGGATGGACAGAGTATCGAGATTTGTGCGCTTCGTCCATCACGAGATCTCTAAGGTTACCAAACAGAGGAATCCATATTCGTTCCATGAAATAGTAAATGCCGTCAGATCTCTCTACGAGTCGTTTCTCCATGCCTTATAAATACTCAGTTTTAATGTTTTCTTCTTTCAGTGCCTCAGTTTGTGCAGAACAGATCTGGTCTGGTAAATTAGAATGGATGGTGAGTTGCAAGGCGCGGACACGTTTTGGCTTCATTTCCTTCCAACTAAGGGCATCAGCTACAACGTTAGCCTTACCTGGATGATACTTGATTGCATATTCATAGTCGTTTAAGAGTTCCTCCCAGCGACGCTGTCGCATGTTCAACTCTTTCTGGTAAAAAATATGCTGAAGGCTCCTGTGATCGGTATAAATAGTGCATTTAGTAACGTACAAGTAATGCCTCCAGATTTTGAGCGCAAACACCACGGCCCCCAAATCTAAGTTATGAGTTGTGTAATTCTTCTCGTGCACCTTCAACTGCCGAGAGGCGTAAGCTATAACTTTCTCGCGTTGCATCAACACGCAAACGAGACCCTGAATAGAGGCGTCACAATACACAACAAAATCATCAGTACCCCTAGGTAGAGACAGAATCGGAGCACTGCAGAGTTTTTGCTTTAGAAGTTGGAATGCATCCTCCTGCTTCGTTCCCCAAGAATATACGACGCCTTTCTGTGTCAGAGCAGTGAGAGGTTGAGCGATCCTTGAAAAACCCTCAATGAATCTTCGGTAGTACCCAGCGAGGCCAAGGAATTGTCGCACCTCCGAAGGATTCTTTGGTGCTGCCCAATTCCTGATTGAGTCAATCTTAACAGGATTCACGTGTATCCCCAGTTCGTTAACGATGTGGCCGAGAAAGTGTACTTCTCGAATCCAAAAGTCACACTTAGAAAATTTCGCGTAAAGCTGCTCCTTCCTCAGGAGCTCCAAGATAAGACGCAGGTGCCGTTCGTGGTCCTCCTTGCTCTTAGAATAGATCAGAATGTCATCGATGAACACGATGACAAAATCGTCAAGGTATGGTTTACATACGCTGTTCATGAGATCCATAAATACCGCTGGTGCGTTGGTTAACCCGAATGGCATGACCAGAAACTCGTAATGACCATAACGCGTTCGGAAAGCTGTTTTTGGAACATCCTCCTCTCGGACTCTCACCTGATGATAGCCCGATCTTAGATCAATCTTCGAGTAGAAGCTCGACCCTTACAACTGGTCGAACAGGTCGTCAATATGAGGTAAAGGATAACGATTCTTGACTGTCACCTTGTTGAGTTCACGGTAATCAATACACATGCGAAACGACCCGTCCTTCTTCTTTACAAACAAAACTGGGGCTCCCCAAGGCGAAGAGCTAGGTCGAATAAAACCCCTATCCAACAGTTCTTGAAGCTGATGTGACAACTCTTGTAACTCCCCAGGTGCAAGACGATATGGTGCGCGAGCAATCGGAGCTGCTCCTGGTGTGAGATCAATGTGGAACTCCTCCCGACGATGTGGAGGTAAACCTGGAAGTTCTTCGGGAAAAACGTCAGGAAATTCTCGAACAACAGGTAGATCTCCGATTTTCTTTTCCTCAGACAAGGTGTCAGTAACAAGTGCTAAAATAGCAGGGTAGCCCTTTCATAAACATTTCTGGGCTTTCATGGATGAGATGATGTTGACGGTTGCACCGCTTCTATGACCCTGGACAGATAATGATTCCCCGCCAGGAAGAGGTACACGCACGATCTTCTCCTTGCAGAGTATATCTGCTCTGTGTTTGGACAACCAGTCCATACCAACGACTATATCAAAACTACCAAGGGTGATAGGGAGAAGGTCAATGTCAAACACTTGACCCATAAGGTCGAGTTTACACCCTAAAAGTACATGTGAGGCTTCAATAGACTTGCCATCAGCCAATTCCACTACGTGTTGGGTTTCGAGAGGTGTCGGTGTTAACCCTAACAGACGACTGAACCCCAAAGACACATAACTCCAGTCGGCACCAGAGTCGAATAATACAGTAGCTAAAATACCATTAATAGAGAACGTATCAGTCACGACATTACCATCGTTCCTTGCATCTCCTGCTCCAATTGTAAATGCTCGCCCACGAGCGCCATTTCCACCGAAATTCCTATTGTTATTTCCCCCGTTGTTTTTCTGGCAGTTACCCCCATTGTTATTGTTGGCATTCTGATTCAATTGCGGGCAATCCTTCTTGAAATGCCCTTCACCGCCTGATATTCACCATTTTATACATATTTTAGTCCCCCATTTTATCCCCATTTTATGCGTTTTCGGCCGTAAAACCGTTATTCGGATACTTAATCAGGTATACTTTTGTTTACTGGTCTAAAACAACATACCAGACAAGATGATAGTGAAAATGAGGACTTTCCGGACGAAACGACAAAGCTGCGAACATTCTGTGGAAATTCTGACCTGGGCATTTGGCACGGTCGTGTAACGTATGGAACGACCGTGCATATCCGACAAAATAGTCCAGCCTGGCAGTGAACGAGGGTGCAATCCGGAGTGCAAGCCAATCCCGGAGACGAACGTCTGTGCGGATGGATGCACCCCGTGCGGATCCGACATCTAGCAACAACTCGGAGATGCACGCCAGTTCAGGATGTCCGTGCCACCCAAGCCCGGTAATGCACGATCGTGCCGTATTAGGAACGGTCATGCGAGATCGACGACTGGTCAAGATCTGGTGATGTCACGCGGTATGGTACACAGTAACTCCAATAATGCAAAAAGTGAACGGTCGTGCCAATAAAGTGCACGACCGTGTGAGAGCTAAAAGATATAAAAAAAACATGCAGAAACATTCTGCTCGTAACTCTGGAATTTTGGAGAGCAATTCAGGCGATTTTCAGGCTCCGGAGGCGTTAGCTTTCACCCGGATTCAAGCCACATTGTCCCGTTTAGCTCCATTACTATCCGGATTCTTATTCTAGTTCTTGTTTATGGTTTGGTTTTCTAATCTTTCCATAATTTTGTTAATGTTTCAAGCATTTAGATTAATGTTTATGTATTATTGTAGCCTTTGGGAAAAACACTTCAATCCCTTGCTTAATTATAGCCATTAGTATGTTAACTTTGTTTGTAATGACACTTGGAAGTATTTTCTATGTTAATCTTTGATGATTATTTTGCAACCTTGTTATTGTTGTTGATTTCTTGATTATAAGTAATTATGTTGGATGATTAATATTTGGTTAGTTGAGATAGTTGAAAAATGAAGCTTAATTAATCTTGTATTAGTAAACTTTAAACTTGGTTAACTAGTTTAGCTTGGTTAAAATGTGTGCATCATGATACTAGAAATGGTTAGTGATTTAATAAAATGTAATTATTGTTAATCAAGAAAGCTTTCCGTCACGTAAGGACTCTAACGGGTTAAATGGTGTTGTTATGAATTCTTGCCATTAATTGTTAGCTTAGTTAGTAGTTTAGGCCAAAATTACTATCTTGGTGAATTTATTTGTAAGATTTTTAAAATGAACTCGGTTGTAATTTAATCTTGTTTATGCTTGTCTCGGTGGTTGCATTGTGTTTTATCGATGTCACTTTCCTTGTTTAAGTGAGGTTAGAAAATGCCTAACGGATGACTAACTTATTTTTAAGAGATTTTCATAGATATTTATCAATTGCACGTTAAAGAACAATTTTAGGTGGTTAAAGTGTGTTTATCGTTTTAGCTTTCTGAATGATTGTCATGTTAGGATTTTCGAAAGGGATACTAATTGTCTTGAAAATGAAGAATTCTCCAAATGTTTCTAGTGGCAAAACCGACTTAGTTTGCATGTTATGGTTGTGTATAAAGCAAGGCTATTTATCTATTTTCGTATTTGAAATCTATTATGTTTATATAAGTATTTGTTTATGCTTACTTTAGTTTTTAGAAAATCATAAAACTTATCTTTCTTCCGTTAATTTAATGACAAAGGTCTAGTATTATTCCTCCGTCCACTTCCTTGGATCGATACTTGGTTCTTACCGATACTTTACTACATATATGACGGGGTACACTTGCTTCTTTCGTGTGTGTTTTGATGTTAAAGTAATAATCACTTTTATAAATTTAAAACCAATTCGTGTGTAATTTCATTATAAAAATATGTGTATATGCGCACACGTCACCGCCGCACTGATAACATCCTCTCTGACTACCCCGATTCTGCTGGGGTTGTTGCCTCTGTTGCTGCTGCTGGGGCTGTTGCTGTTGTTTCCTGGGATGTGGAGCTCTACAATCTTTCGCCATGTGACCCACCTTGTCACACCTTTGACATGTTCGGCTACACTGGCCATAGTGGTGGAAACCACACTTATTGCACTTCGGCTGTTTTCCTGCGTAACCGGAAGTCTGACTATGGTTCTGATTCTGATTAACCGAAGACGATTGACTAAAGCTGCGGCTGTTGTTGTTATCAGGCTTCTTTTGTGATTGATTCGAGTTTGTTGACTTATCTGCGTCGTTCCACTTACGCTTGTTGTCAATGGTGGGGGTGGCAGTAGTAGCAGTAATAGCGGTAGTAGCAGCAACACGTGGTGGCAGCGAGCCACACTCCACCTCATGATCTGTAATCTTGTGAGCCAGCCTGATAATCCGTGGTAGGTTGTCGAGATTCGCTGCAGTGACTAATCCCTTAACAGGTGGTGCTAATCCCTTAATGTAGAGCTCGATCATGCGAGGTGGTGGTCGGGATAGGTTAGGACACATGTTTGCTAGCTCGTGAGACCGTTTTGTGTAAGCCTTGATCTCAGATCCCTCCATCTTCAGGTTATAGTACTCATTTTTCAACTTTTGCACTTCATCTCGAGGACAGCACTCCTCCCTCATTAGTTCCTTAAAATCCTCCCAAGTCATAGCGTTTGCCATTTCAATGCCCAACATCTGCACCTGAGCATTCCACCAAGTCAAAGCACCGTCCTCCAAGGTGCCAGAAGCAAACTTCACCCTGTCCCCCTCTGGACAGTTACACATAGCGAAAACGGATTCGGCTTTCTCGAACCAACGGAGCAGTCCCACGGGACCTTCAGTTCCACTAAAAGTTTGAGGCTTGCAATCCATGAACGTTTTGAACGTACGCACAGGTGGATTATTCTGATTTTGATTCGCTTGCTGACCAATGAATGAAAGAAAATACAACGCACGGGTAAGAGTTGAGTACGCAACTCAGAAATAAAGAGTATTTGGTACACTTTGTACCAGCTTGATAGGCCGCCAAAGCCTCAGCCACACGTGTGTTAATCATGTTTGTTAGCTCGGCCTAAGTCTTCGCAATGTGACCATGCCCATAGCCTCGTCTGCTCATGATTCTATATAAGATAAGGGAAAAGGTTAAGAGTCGAGATAAGGTAGGAGTCAAACCTCATGATGACTTCTTCAAACCACTAAGTTTACATCAGACAACAGAGCGGAACCCCTTTCACACTCGTTAAGCCTCACTGGGACTCACATGCACCCCACATTATTATTATGTGTGCACCCATAATAATAAGGCAATTTGCATGCTTATCTCAGTGCCTCTTAACTCGCGCTAAAAGGTTCCCCACATTTAAATAGCAAAACAAAAGGCATTATCGGATGTAAGAATCTAAAGTGTCGAAGGGTAGTGTCACACTATCTAGCTTCACTAAAACATGCAGTACACGTAATCACATCGGGGTATCTAGTATGTAGTTTCATGCAAGTCGTGAGTGTGTGACTACTAAGCTAGTAATGCATAAAGTAAACAAAGGACGAACCTTGCGATCTGGAGTTGAGTGTCATGGTCATTTTCGATACTGTTTGGTTATAGTCTAGTTTTATGAAAACGTTTTAAAACCTAGTTCACTATAACCAGTGGCTCTGATACCAAACTGTCACACCCCCAAAAATACCACAAGCGGAAACCCCCGCGAGGCGTGTGACCTACCAGGATCTAGCAACTAATCACAATGAACCATAGATATATAAAATAAGATAAAATTTCCATTAAATGATATTGTATAATTCAAACACCATTTAGCAAATCAACATGTTCAGCGGAAGCATAATAGTTTGTTTAAATAAAAGTGTTCAACAATGCAACATCGAGAAGCGTTCCAAAAGCCACGACCCATGACCACTCCAGCTTCCCAGACAACAAGTTCCATCACAATGCACCTAAGGACATGCAAGCATGCAGAAAAGTGTATCAAACAACGCTGGTGAGTTCACAGTTTGTTTTAACCGTTTAATACCAAGTAGTGACTTATGATATGTTATGTTGATAATAACTCGATACTGCAGACGGCCCTTTGTGCCCTTCTCCAATGCTCTATCAAACATTGGTCATGATTTAAAGTTATTAGTTCACGCCCTCGTCCTATCCAGGTACGTCGTGAGGGTGCCAAACCTAATAGCGCTATCAACTAATAACCCCGTTTCCCTACAAGCAACTAACCCGGTAGTATGATGGGACTTAAGTGATAGAGAGTGAGTGTATTATCTAACATTAACGTTTAACGAAAACCGTTGAATATCCCCTGCAAGGATATGCGTTTGTGAAATCCGCCTCACATCCCCTACAAGGATGTGGGTATTTGAAAACCGCCTCATATCCCCTACAAGGATATGGGTTTACGAAAATCCGTTTACAAGTTTTGTCAGTTTGATTGTCCCCACCGGACGCATGCTTGTTTTGAGAGAAGTGAACTCACCTTGGTTTGCTCGGTATGACTAGATATTCGTTCACACTTAATCAGTCAAAGCCTATGGTATTCAAGTATACGTAATCAGTTTACATTCACAAGGTTCACGTATAAATTATAATCATAGCGTGCATTCAAGCAACAATCACTGAATAACATATAGCAGTATTAGGGTTTCATCAACAAAATCATTCATTATTATTCATAACATTAAAAGTCTTGACGAACTACCAGGTTGTTCGTCGGCACGGTGGGTGACGAAATACTAAAGTATTTCATCGACACGTTGAGTGACGAAACACCAAGGTTATTCGTCGAACTGTAAGTGACGAAACACTAAGGTTGTTCGTCGAGTTGGGTCCTTCGTCGCAGCTCATTCATCGCCCATTCTCACAGTTCATCATAATTAACAACAACCCTAATCACTTACAGTTCTGATTTATTCATGACTATACACACAGAAAACATAATACCCATACAGCGACAGAATCATCAAAACCGTGCATCGAACATAAATGAATACAAATCATAGAGTTCTCATCCTGCATGATCTAGTCTAATTGATTAGCAATAAGCATCGGAACCCTAGTTAATAAAATATAAGAGCACAACTTCTGATTTATTCACTTTAACATAGACTGATGTCACAGATCAAGTTTAACCCTTCAATCGATCGTAAATCCCATCCCAACGGCACCAGAACCCTTTATCATGACAACCCTAATTTTGTATTCGATGAGATCTACCAGATTCGTAACTGTCCTTAACCATATTCATATCAAACTATTATTCAAAACATTCAGATCAGTCACATTATAAACAATCATGTGAAGATGATTATACCAATTACATAACAAACAGGTTAAATCGGGTAATCACATACTAACCGGATGCTAGATGAGACTGGAAAGAACTTGGAGAGGGATGAGGATTGTCGCCGTGTTCAAGGGAGATGAAGGAGAGTCTAGGGTTTCGCCAATTGATATCTTACGTAATGTTATGCGAGTGTGAGGTAAATATAACTGATTCGTACTTGGGCCACAAGCCCACACGGCGAATAAAGGCCTCGACGAAGAACCATTCTTCATCGTGATGTTGATGACGAAACATCAATGTTTCGTCGAGTATAGGAGATGACGAAAATCCAGTATTTTGTCGAGTAGAGGTAATGACGAAAGTCCTATGTTTCGTCGAGTAAGGATTGTGAAGAAAATCCTATGTTTCATCAGTTATGAAAATGCATGTGTTAAGTTTAAAAACTTTAAACAGTTCATAAGTTCATTATTTTACCAAACAATAATACAATACACCAATCATATATCAAACGCGCACAAATTACAATGCAAACGAATTCTGAAAACACAGTTGTGAAACAAGTAACGTGTCCAGGAAAGACCTTGAAAACTCGGATTGTCACACTAAATATCTAAAATATATCATATAGTAAATATGGCCAGAAGACTATATTAGAAGTTACTAGAAATGATACTAATTTTCCACAATATTCCATTAAATCAAATATGGTGAGTAACCATAAGTTACTAGAATATTTATACGTTCACCACATGGCATGACCAAATAGGTCATCAAGATAGCATCACGATATGCTAAACAATCAAACATGCTAACCGGTACCTTAGCACCTCTAAGTAATCTAAAAACATTGCTCCCAAAATGCCTTATCATATGTCTAGTTAGTTTTTTTTGTGGCAAATAAATTTTTATGCCCTTCCAAACAATAAACTCCTACAAACAATCCCTCTTATATGGGACCATTGAAATGTACAGTTGTGTGGATTGTGGCATTCATACATGGTTACATGTGAGTTTTTAGCTACTCGTATATAGCATATGCCCAACACTATGGAACGTTGTTTTTTTACATGGTTTAACACGGTTCTTTGACAACCCAATTGTAGGGACCATTGTTGGGCACAATGTGAAATATAGTGAGAGGCATACGTAGTCGAGACGGAATTCGTCGATTGATTATATCAATTCAAAACCAACTGCTTATCACAAATACTCCCCATTACAACTGGTCTCCTGAAGAGAACCAAGTTTCCATTTGTTTTATATATATTTTGTTGTGCAGCCTATGTACGAATAGCACCACCATAACATATAAAATGGGATATGTACATCGTATTCCCAGTCTTAGGGGGAGACAAGAAAATGAAAGACTGGTAACATAAAAAAATGCATCATATTATATATCGACCCCTGAAGTGGTCAATGCAAATCTGAAATCCAAAAGAAAGAGCGTGTATTTACAAACAATAACAAATGAAATACAAGATGCATTCACTAACACAAATAAGGTGACAAAGTCATATATACTAGTTTAAACTTATCTGCTCGAATGGAAGTACTCACAAAATGATTATCATATTAATAAATTGTGAGAGATAAATCGGTTCCAAAAAGATAAAACCCACAAAACACAAAAAGAGCAGAGTAACGCAGTTGGTCTAACCCCAAAAGAGGTGGCACATAAAACACCATAAGTGGTTGTATACAAAACCCCAGAAGTGGTTGCATACTAAACCTTAAAGAAGGTTGTTGTCAAAACCCCAAAAGAGGCTAATGGAGTTCTAAAAGAAACTCTAGTACCAAACAAATATGAGATCGCGATGAATTATGTACAAAATAAGTACAATATGGAACCGTAATGAAACACGTGTAAAATGATATATTTGATTATGCTATAGCAAAAGATGTAATCGATGAAAAAAAAAGATTACGTATATCGAAAGTGTGCAAGAGTGTACGCACACAAATAACCAAAATGGCTACATGACTTAAGGTTGAACTAAATTTGCTCGACAAACTAAACGTTTTCGAACCAGCAGTTCGAACATCCATAGACGTCAAACCAGTAGGTTATAAATGGGTGTCTTTAAATGAAAGGAAACGTAAATAATAAGTTTTTGCGATGTAAGGCACGCATTTTAACATAAATATTTTTCCCAAATCCCAGCAGTTGATTACGAGGAAACGTATACCCCTTTAGTGGATGCGATAATCTTTAGATGTTTAAGCGGCCTCGCAGTCTCAGAATGACTTCAGATAAAACAACTTATGGATGTCATCACCGTATACATGTACAAGACAATTGCAAATGACATATGTATGAAACCCCTGAAGGATTAAAAATGCTCAAAACATTATGAAACAATAACCCCATACGTGTTATATATATGAATTTTAAAGGAAACTACTCGTATGTGGTTCAGTCGACTATACTCTGAAAAGAGAGGTATAATTTTGATAAAATGAGCTACATCTATTTAACAAGATTTCACTCTTACAGTGATAATGTAAACATCATCCAGAGGGAACTCTCAAACTAAAGTGGAAAATTTTTGAATGACCTTGGCACGGTCTAATTATTACTCGAACTGCAGTTCGAGTATATATGTAATTATATTTTACTAATCCCTCAAGTACATCTAGAAGATGATGTTTGGATATTTTAGTATGGACATAGTTGAATCTTAAAGTATGTTAAAGGTTGTTAAGTCATTTGTTATAAGAAATGACTATTATCATCTCCTACCATAGTAGAGATTCTCATTCTAGAAGTACCAGCATTAAATGCATAAGTGCATTAATATGTTTTGCTAGCTATGTATGGTTATAATATTTTTCACTTGAGCTTATTGTCATGATATAACCTTTTTCAAGTGAAGAGACATTGGAATGAGTTCAAAGAACTATTTCAGGTATAAACGCTATTTGATTATATTTTACTAACCCATCAAAACAAGTTTGGTTAGTCTTGTAGATGCAGGAATGTAACAAAACAAAGTCGTGCACATTAAGGGATCAAGCGACAAATCATTGGCTACAAAAGCTTTGTTCGAATTTCAAGGAAGATGGACACATGTCACTTAAGGATACATGTTAAAATGAGGGGGATACTTATTCAAGTTGCACTCTTTTCCCTTGACTAAGTTTTATCCCATCGGGTTTCTTAGTAAGGTTTTTAATGAGGCAACACACCTGATCCAGAAGTATTAGGGGGATACAATACGTGCTGCACTCTTTTTCCCTTAGCTGAGGTTTTGTCCCACTGGGTTTTCATAGCAAGGTTTTTAACGAGGCAGCATCACCAAGCGTATTAAAGAATAGTATATTATCACGTGGATAGTCAAGGGGGAGTGTTATAAATGAACTATATTATGGTGACTATCCACATTCTAACTCCCATCTCTTCATGTCATTTGTATTAATGTAAGAACACTATATATAGGGTTTTTTGTATTGCATGTTTACATCTCAATGAAAAGGAATTCCTATTCACTTATTCTCTATAGTCTTGTTCTCTCATGTTTAGTATAGTTGTATATGGATTGAAAATAGACCGTTGTTTTACAACACGTTATCAGCATGAATTGCTGCAAGATCTTCACATCCATGATTTGAATCTTCATATCCATGATTTGGTTTTCTTTCATCCATTCAGGTAACAATACACAAAGCTCATATTTCTACTTAGTAATTGTTTTATTATTATAGACATCTTGAATAATGTTATCGTATCCATGAAAAGTGAAATTAATAGGAGAAACAATTGACATACAACCTTTCACCTTGGGCTTCATGGCTCCATGTTTTGTCCTCATTTTATTGTTTTTGTATATAATCATAACTAGAAAATTTGGATTTAGTTTTGTGAATATTTTGATGGCATGAAAGTAACTGAGGAGAAAATGACTGAAAAATAAATTATATTTGATTTGTTTTCAAAAAATAAATAAATAACAACGTTTATAGCCTTTGAAGATTATTTTTTTTCATGCAATTGCTTACGTTCTTCATTAGCATCAAATAAAAATGTGTGACTTCTACTTTAGAAAATCAGACTCTTTCATGCCATTTACTACATTTTAGATTTGTAGTATTTCAGATTTCCCCCAATATCATCATTAAGTCATCATGACTCGTGACCTCATTATTTTTTTATGTATATTTTTTCTTTTGGTTGTTCTTATAAGGGCTTGATGGAAATCTTGCATAGGTTAACTAGTCATAATCTATTATTCATCCATTATAAATGTATGAAAGTTTAAATGTTATATATAGTATTTACATTTGCTAGTAACTGGTCAATATGATCATCAACATGCATATAAATTATTTGTTTGTATTAAGAATTATTTTGACATTTTGATTTCAACTAAGAAATTGTATTTAAGATGATGAGCCTAATAAACTTTGCTTGAAAACAAGTTAATTTGCATATATCTAACTAATATTTTCCGAAGAAACCTAATTTTCTATGTATTTAATCGGCCATATACTTCACCGGTTGAAATCTCGTTGGAATTGATAATTTGATATACATGATCTAGAATTATGCTATTGTGTTTGGCCGATTGCTTTCTAAAACCACCAAAGAATTTGAAGGGGGTTAAGAAGAAATGGGATGGTAACTAATTACTATAATTCAATATTTAAATTAGGCATAAAGAGCTATAAAGAAATTATTTAAATTAGCTATAAAGAGCTATAAAGAAATCATTTAAATTAGCCATAAAGAGCTATAAAGAAATCATTTAAAGTGGCACTTAACAATCCCTATTAGTTTATATAATTAATAAAAAGTTTGTTAGCAATTTTGATAAGTTTTACATCTTTGCCAGTTCATTATATTCTTTCAACACTTTTATGTATTATTTTCATTTACGTTTTTTCATCATAACACATGTTTTAAAGGTAAAATAACTCTTGCATGTATGATTAGTTACATTAAGCATCAAAATTCTTTATTATTATTATGATTATTCATTCTGATATTCAAAAATTAAAAGTGTGACACTTTGTTGACTTTCTAGTTCATAAAGTAATAGCCTATACTGGCTCAACTATTTAAATTGAGTTAAATTGTATTTAGTCATGTTTATATAAACCTTTATAATATTTTTATAGTGGTTCTAAAGATAACTTCATTGTCTCAAATGGTTTATATACAATTATCTTTTATTATATTTTTGGCGACGTGTTACAAAGTCATGCATTTTTAATTTTATGTATACATTGTGTTTCATATATTAGCAGTTTTGATAAGAACATCAAAATAACCAAAGTTGTGTATGCTCACAAGTTATAAACACAACTGAATTGTGATCAAGATTCATTTATAGTATGACACTCGAAGTGTCAAATTCCCTAAAGCATATTATAAACTTATCAAAGCTTGTAAGAGTTTGGACCGATAAATCCTAATGTCCCGGTCATGTAACTTTTTCTAGTTGAGGTTATGTGATGAAAAGATTATTTATATTGGTTGAATAAAACAATTTCCATTTGTCGAACCTCAAATATGCTCATAAAGTAGTAATATTACTATATATATATATAAGGTTTGAAACAACCAGAATGAAGGTTATGTGGCTCTAAGCCATTCTTTAAGGTAAATGCAATGATAGATTAGTGAAAGGTCGAGATCATGTACATAACAAAAGCAATTGTAATGATAGCACTATGAAAGTTGTGTGGTTATAATCCATTCCCTAAAAGTGAATGTGATGATATAATGTTCGTTATAAAGGTCATGATCATGGTAAATGATGAGGGAAATCTTTTTCTTATGTTTGTTCTCTTGTTCATAAGTAAACTACTCTGATGTTAGTTACTTAAATTGATAGATAATAATTCATTTGAGTTAGTGTTGATGCTCATTTATACTGAATTTCACATGAATCCTAAATCAATGTTGAGAACCCAAAGTTCTCCCAAATGTATACAAAGTCCCGTTTGTTTTAATAATGATTTTTCAAGTTCAACCCAAACTTTAGTTCATCGCACTTGGCGTTTTTGGCTAACATATAGCCTAGTGATGGAAAACCTTATGAATAGTACATGTTTTCCCACTAAACAAAGGCTAAAACTATAATATTTCACGTGGTAGAGACGCTATTGATACTATTTCACGTGTTAATAGCATATTAAATGCTCCAGAAGAGCTTCGATAGTGTACCCGCTGATATCGAATTTTGTAATTCATAATGCATCATATTCTAATATATACCGAAGAAATTTATTAAGTTTCCACTATGTTTGAATGAAAAGTCATCACCTTGGAATGGTGTAAAAGAAAATGTACTAAATATCTAAAATATATCATATAGTAAATATGGCCAGAAGACTATATTAGAACTTACTAGAAATGATACTAATTTTCCACAATATTCCATTAAATCAAATATGGTGAGTAACCATAAGTTACTAGAATATTTATACGTTCACCACATGGCATGACCAAATAGGTCATCAAGATAGCATCACGATATGCTAAACAATCAAACATGCTAACCGGTACCTTAGCACCTCTAAGTAATCTAAAAACATTGCTCCCAAAATGCCTTATCATATGTCTAGTTAGTTTTTTTTTGTGGCAAATAAATTTTTATGCCCTTCCAAACAATAAACTCCTACAAACAATCCCTCTTATATGGGACTATTGAAATGTACAGTTGTGTGGATTGTGGCATTCATACATGGTTACATGTGAGTTTTTAGCTACTCGTATATAGCATATGCCCAACACTATGGAACGTTGTTTTTTTACATGGTTTAACACGGTTCTTTGACAACCCAATTGTAGGGACCATTGTTGGGCACAATGTGAAATATAGTGAGAGGCATACGTAGTCGAGACGGAATTCGTCGATTGATTATATCAATTCAAAACCAACTGCTTATCACAAATACTCCCCATTACAACTGGTCTCCTGAAGAGAACCAAGTTTCCATTTTTTATATATATATTTTGTTGTGCAGCCTATGTACGAATAGCACCAACATAACATATAAAATGGGATATGTACATCGTATTCCCAGTCTTAGGTGGAGACAAGAAAATGAAAGACTGGTAACATAAAAAAAATGAATCATATTATATATCGACCCCTAAAGTGGTCAATGCAAATCTGAAATCCAAAAGAAAGAGCGTGTATTTGCAAACAATAACAAATGAAATACAAGATGCATTCACTAACAAAAATAAGGTGACAAAGTCACATATACCAGCTTAAACTTATCTGCTCGAATGGAAGTACTCACAAAATGATTATCATATTAATAAATTGTGAGAGATAAATCGGTTCCAAAAAGATAAAACCCGCAAAACACAAAAAGAGCAGAGTAACGCAGTTGGTCTAACCCCAAAAGATGTGGCACATAAAACACCATAAGTGGTTGCATACAAAACCCCAGAAGTGGTTGCATACTAAACCTTAAAGAAGGTTGTTGTCAAAACCCCAGGCTAATGGAGTTCTAAAAGAAACTCTAGTACCAAACAAATATGAGATCGCGATGAATTATGTACAAAATAAGTACAATATGGAACCGTAATGAAACATGTGTAAAATGATATATTTGATTATGCTATAGCAATAGATGTAATCGATGAAAAAAAGATTACGTATATAGAAAGTGTGCAAGAGTGTACGCACACAAATAGCCCAAATGGCTACATGACTTAAGGTTGAACTAAATTTGCTCGACAAACTAAACGTTTTCAAACCAGCAGTTCGAACACCCATAGACATCAAACCAGTAGGTTATAAATGGGTATCTTTAAATAAAAGGAAACGTAAATAATATGTTTTTGCGATGTAAGGCATGCATTTTAACACAAAGATTTTTCCCAAATCCCAGCAGTTGATTACGAGGAAACGTATACCCCTATAGTGGATGCGATAATCTTTAGATGTTTAAGCGGCCTCGCAATCTCAGAATGACTTCAGATAAAACAACTTATGGATGTCATCACCGTATACATGTACAAGACAATTGCAAATGATATATGTATGAAAACCTCTGAAGGATTAAAAAAGCTCAAAGCATTATGAAACAATAACCCCATATGTGTTATATATATGAATTTTAAAGGAAACTACTCGTATGTGGTTCAGTCGACTATACTCTGAAAAGAGAGGTATAATTTTGATAAAATGAGCTACATCTATTTAACAAGATTTCACTCTTACAGTGATAATGTAAACATCATCGAGAGTGAACTCTCAAACTAAAGAGGAAAATTTTTGAATGACCTTGGCACGGTCTAATTATTACTCGAACTGCAGTTCGAGTATATATGTAATTATATTTTACTAATCCCTCAAGTACATCTAGAAGATGATGTTTGGATATTTTAGTATGGACATAGTTGAATCTTAAAGTATGTTAAAGGTTGTTAAGTCATTTGTTATAAGAGATGTCTATTATCATCTCCTACCATAGTAGAGATTCTCATTCTAGAAGTATCATCATTAAATGCATAAGTGCATTAATATGTTTTGCTAGCTATGTATGGTTATAATATTTTTCACTTGAGCTTATTGTCATGATATAACCTTTGTCAAGTGAAGAGACATTGGAATGAGTTCAAAGAAACATTTCAGGTATAAACGATATATGATTATATTTTACTAACCCATCAAAACACAGTCGTGCACATTAAGGGATCAAGCGACAAATCATTGGCTACAAAAGCTTTGTTCGACTTTCAAGGAAGATAGACACATGTCACTTAAGGATACATTTTAAAATGAGGGGGAGACTTTAAGTATCTCATACTACTTGACTTCTTAAAACTAACACCTTTTCCAGGTGATAGCTTTAAGTATCTCAACAATCTAAGTGCAATATCAAGATGAGATTGACAGGGACTATGCATATATTGACTTAAGAATTGAACAGTAAAACTAATGTCAGGCCTGGTCTGTCACACCCCTTTCTGCGGCGGAAGCACGAGGTGTGATCATGAAAGGTTCTCATTGCATACGAAGAGTAAACATGCTACATGCTCGTAAAATAACATCAAATACCATGATTTGAAAACATAAGTTTAGCGTTTACATCGCTAGACAGCTTAAAACATTGTCTTAAAAGTTTACAACTTTATTTAAAGTTAAACACAAGCGACATCCACGAGCATAAGCAAGACCGCGCGCACATCCATCCTAGTTACCTGAAATACGTGTGAGTTTTTGGAAAAAAACGTCAACATAATGTTGGTGTGAATTCATGCAGTTTTGTATTTCACGTTTGTATACTTTGTATAAAAACATAGTTGTGAATAAATCAAGTTTTTCTTGAGTACTCCACGTACTTCAAGTTATATATCAATATTCTTGAGTACCCCACGTACTTCAAGTTATATATCAATCTTCTTGAGTACCCCACGTACTTCAAGTTATATATCAATTTTTAGTATGGTATGAATTTTATATAAATACAATATTTCTGTAAATATCAGGATTGTTAATGGGTTGCAAAGCCATTAACATGTGACACGACATAGGAAGTCACCAAACCTAAGGCATTTAATTGGTATATTCTGAGACACAAAAGCACTACTCGATTCTCTCCCTCACCGAGAGTGTGGCTGCCAGGCACCCGTTAGATCTAACCTTTTGTTCTGCGGTCTAAGTATGTACACGATTAATGGTGCTTCTGTACCCTATTCGTGACACTATTTCTCATAACGCATCCTACTTGGTTCTCGTCCTCACCAAGCGCGTTTCTTGTTATCATTTCTCATAGCGCCTCATACTTGGTTCTCGTTCTCACCAAGTGCGCTTCTCATATTCTTATATTTCGTCACACTTGGTTCTCGTTCTCACCAAGTGTACTTCTTGTATTTATATCATACCAATTATAAATTTTTGTACATTTGTACATGTATTTCACCCCCGAAGTTATAAAAACTGAAAACAGTTAAAGAGAAAAGGGGGAGCATGAACTCACAACTTTGCGTTCCTTACGTCGTAAACTTCACCGGATTTGCTTAATTAACGTCGTAACCTATACGCGTTTTCTTAACGTTAGTCACTAGACTTGCGTCGCACAAGTACAGTCACTCTCTTTTGTATATATTCTTGTGTTAAAAATATTCTATATTTTTAACTACGTATCTTACTTATATTATTTTCTCTAAAATTAATATAAGTCTTTTGTGTTTTGCACTTCGCACCCGAATTATGTATCTTGTATTTTGTATGTGTATTTTTATGTTTATACTCCTCACGAGTATTTAGTGTATTTTTAAGTCTAATACACTAGTACGTATAACACATACTATATACACTTAGCACATAAGTTGGTGATCAAATAATATATATTTTTCTCTCAAAAATATACATACTTATATCCATTTTTATTCTTGAAGAAATCCTCATTTCTTATCACCAAAAATTAGGGAAACCTTGGTAATACTCTTAAATACATTTTTAGGGAATAAGTTTCTCAAAAACTTATATTTTTCTAAGTGTCAAATTTTATAAAAATTTTGACAGAGTTTCCCCTAAAAATGGAGGTTTCCCATGTTTTCAAAACATGTGTTTATTTTCTTTTAAATCGTCAACAATCTCCTCATTCAACAATAAACAATATGCAACTAGTTAAAATAGATATAATCGCAGAAATACATGAACTTGTGGTTTTTCCAAAATAGGTAGTATCTTTCCATTATTTTTAGTGGATCTTTGTATAGATCAACTTCGTTTCTTGAAAGTCTCGTTTTTAAAGAAGTTACGTCTTTACAACTTCCGGTCAACATTTACAAAAATAGTTATTTTGTCGACACTTTGTGTTACACAAGTGTTTACATACTCGTGTGTTTGCTAAAATCATTCTCTTTCATGTAAGACTCGGCTTTAGAAAATATGATTTCATGGACACTTGGTCCTTCGAAAGTACCGCTTGTAGATACGTAGATCTACTAGTTTTAAACACTATTTCACAAGTTAAATCGCTTTTACACAAGTTCATGATTCGTGTGTGGTAGAGCTTCATCATTTAACCCTTGTTACTTCCAAAACAACCTTATGTCATGATCCATGATCATGACCAATTCGGGTTAAACGATGATTCGAGCTACCACAACATAGATCGGGCCTAAATAACCACATAAATCAAATACTACAAGATTTACACAATATTCAAGCTTTTAACCACCATTTTTAGTGTTTTAAGTAAACTTTTATGCTTCAACTTGTAAGATTACGAGTTTTAACCGTTACAAATCGTATTAACCACTTTAATCATGAACAAGGAAGTGTTTTAGAGCACTTACTACTAGCTCAAGGCTAGGGAGGAAACAAGGTATAAATGTGGTGGATAAAAGAAATCTAGAGAGGTTCTTCGAGTTCCGTCGCTACCAAGCTTCTTAATCGAGCTCCTTGCACCTTAGAATCACCTTAGAAAGGATGGAAATGGATTGAAAATGCAAGTGTGGGTGGGTGTTGTTGAAGCCGTAGCCAAGGGGGAAAGAAGAAGGAAGGAAAGTGTTGAAGTTGTGAGGATGGTATGTCTAGTGGTTAATTTTATATTCTTCCACCAAGTCTTTAACCATAAGTCTTTGTGTCCCACAAGTACCCAACATGATCCATTAAAGAATTTAAAGAAAATCAAGGGGGTACTTACATGCTCATAAACGGTTAGGGGGGGGGGGTGGCTTAGTTGAGTGGTAATGGTTAGTTACTAGTCTAGTTAGGAAGTAAATGTAATATTTAGTGGTTTATGTATGTTAAGTAATACATAGTGTGTTAGGGTGTTCGGGGACCCTAACTAGCTTAGAAAAATAAAAACAATGCTTCTAGCCTTATTTTGGTGTTCCGGGAATAGCCGGTTGTTCGGTTATATACCGGTTCGTTAAAGTGCTACATTGCACTTTTTAGTGTCTTTTAAGTACCTTTTGGTACCCTTTCAATTCCCAACACTTGGGGAAGTATTTTGAATGATAAAACGAAATTTCTGCATAATATTCATATGTCTAAATGCTGAATTGAGCTGAATTATACAAAATTATGCACTTAAAGTGCGTTTCGGGTGCTTTTTAGTGATTATTTTTGCTTTCGCAATGTCTATAAATTAAACCCTTACATGTACTCTTGTGTAACACCTCGAAAATTCACGTCCTATAATGTGTTGACACGTGTCATATGTTTGAACGTGTGAAATAATGTTCTAGAAGGACTAAAGTTGACAATCATGGAAAGTATGTAAATATACGAGTTCTAAATGTCAACAGTGAATAAATGTATTGCACATTAGCCCTACATGATGCTCATACCTTCAAACGAATAAATCATAGATCATACGAAGCTAAAAGTGAGAGGTTACAAACTTCAGGGGTTAAATGTGTCAACATGTTTAAGTTATACCTTTGAGTGACCTTTTAGCAAACCCAAAGCTTTGTAACGGTTAATTATGCTCACTAGAATGCACGATTAAAATTTCATAAAGTTTCGTTATCATATGAGAAAGTTATGATCAAATTCGTGTACGAGGGGTTAAAGCGTCAACGGTGAAAGTTATGACTTTTCGGGTTAACCGGAAGTGTCCAGGGACTTGGCAAAGTGAGTATAAGTCATAAAGCCCTTGTATATAAATAATAAGGGGTCAAAATGCAAGAATTAAGCTTAGTTGACCTTTCGGAGTATCAAGAGCCAGGGATGCAAACTGAAAAATGGAAGAATTGCCCCTGAGGAGGGCTAGCGCACTGCTACATCAGAAGCGTAGCGGTGCGCTACCAGTCTACCAGCAACCAGAAACATGACAGATGGCTGTTTAACGCGAATGTGACCCTTTTGGCCGGTTTTTCTTGCATGTGAAGGACCCTTAGACTTCCCTAGGCACTAGTAACAAGTGTTAGATGATTGTGGAGTGTTGTAGACTTTGTTGTCATCAATTCATGGTGCCATGAACACTATATAACCCACATAAGTTGCAACTCTTTGATCATTCCATTCACAATTCACTTCTGATCAATTTTGGGAGCTTCCAAGCAGATCAAGCCTTCCTAATTCATCAATTAAACACCTAGTAAGTTGCCTAACCTTTCTAAATTAATTATAGCTTAGTAATTAGCTTAAAAGTCAAACCGACGTAACTACGGTTTGACTTCGTGATTAGTTAATGATAGCTCAGTCGTATCACGAACTAAAAGTACCGTTAGATAGGTAATTATATGGGTATTAAACCCTTATAAGGGCACGTACCGATTCCAGACCTAACTAGGTCGTTTGTCGAGTCAAATGTTGATCGAAAAAGTCAACAGAAACGTAAAACACGATTTAATGCACAATTTGCAATCCGAGAGGCGTGTAACCTGTTTTTACCTTAATATAACTTAGTAATAAGTATAGAAACTTTTCTATGCTTGTCCGACTCGACAAATTTCTGTTTAAACCCGGTTCGGAACCGAAAGGCGCAAAACCTTGACTTTTGCTTTGACTTCGGTTCTGACCCGTTTTAATTCGATTCGGTATTGCCTTAGTACTTCATTAGGGTTGGGTTACATGATAGTATAAGTCTCGGTACCTGTTTCGTTGATTATCCGATGCATGCACACGTTTCCGTTAATCGCTTAAATTAGACCATAATGCCCTTATGACCATACAACGAGAATTTTGAAAATACGGAAGTACAATAATCTTAGTTACCGATTATTAAACATGTACATAAATTTTCACGTCAATCGAAGGTCTAGATTAGGAGATATACGCATTAGCGTAAATAATAAGCTTTTTATTAATTAATCGGCGCGATTAGCGCGTAGCCTATCTAAACCCGATTTTCGGCACCAAACCTTTTCCCCACTGATGTTAAATAATATTTTGGGATTTTTGAAGATTTTTAATTATTTTTAAACTGGTCTTAAGCTAGGCTTATCGCCTTAATTCGGTTAATACCGAATTTACCCTTTTCGGTCATAAAATGATTTCTACAAAGAATTTTGACGCGAATCCAATTGCCACAAATTTTAAATAATAAATGGAGTGTTTTGAGCCTGTTTTGCTGATCAGAAAACTCGGAATCGTATTTTAACCCGTACGTCGCTTAAAACGGCTTTATACGCGTATTATACGCGTAGTTTAGGCTTAAAACCATTTTGACACATAAGGATTATTACCAACTAATATAATCTGTTAAAAATAAGTTGTTTACTGATTAATTCAGTCCCGAACATCGGGGTTACGTTAAATCCCTTTTATAATCTTTAAAATGACCAAAATACCCCTACGGGGCATAATTAAGGATTAAACTCGTTTTGGGCATTATGGAAGATATCATAATGATATCATATCATATTTAAATCATATTAACTTAGGAAACCTGTTCGCGACCCACTCGGGTGCCCGTGATACGTTATTCGCGTCCGGTCCGGTTTATGTAACTAGTTTGCATAAATTAGCCGAAACGGGCCAAACGTTATCGTTTTTATCTCAAAATCCAGAATGTGTTTAGTTTACCCATATTATACAAGTCTCCAAACTTGTCGGGTCTAAATCACATCCTATTCCGGTCTTCGCTTAATCTTGCGTTTTGAACCGTAAACCTTTCCTTAAAACTATCCGGTCTAAGTTACGACTTAAATAAGTCCCGTTAGGAATCTAATAGGTTAATAAAACCTTCGTTCCAGATTGAGAGCCCCAGTAGAAGTACTCGTGCTTGCTGATTAGAATATACGGCTGAGTATAAATTGCATTGCTAGCTCAGGTAAATACTTTTAACTTATTTTCACTTATACGGGCTTGGGATACGGTATTATAAAAATACCGCTTGGTCGGGTGTAGAAACCTTTTAATCGGAGATGATTAAATTGCATAATCCCGTTTTAATCTGTATTGATTGATAACAAATAACATTGGGGGTTAATGACCGTGTCCTGGATATCCTTGGCTCATTTTAAAAAGTGAATGGCCACGACGTAAGCACAAGGTGTAGACATAACACCTCCTGTTGCATATGTATAACGTATACTCACTCGTAAGGGTGTCTTCTTGTGAGATTATATTTGTGGTGTGTCGATTAATCTTGTCCGGCTTGTATTGTATAATCACCGGCCCTAAATGTTGGACAACCATGTAAATCGGATACAAGATTTTTATTAATAAAATTGTCCCAAGTTATAAAAGATTAATTTTGCCTCTATTCATTTTAATCAATGTGTCAAGATATTTTGTGCCGTTTGCACTCGAATCACTTTTCAAACTCTTTTTCCAAAATGAGTCGGTTAATTGTATTTACCAGTGTAAACTGACGTATTTTCCAAAAGGTTAAGTGACAGGTACTATGCGTAATTGGCTGGGAGCTCAGGGCGTCACTAGGGAATCTTGCAAGTTCTAGATGCCTAAAGTCTGTTGAACAGTTTTTCTTTTATTGATCCGCCTGTGGATCCCTTACCTTCCGTTGTAATACTTTGACATTACTTATATTCGGAATGTAATAATAATTATCTTTTGCTTCCGCTGTGCATTTATATATTGTGTTGTTTGACTATGATGTTGCCAACTACGTCACGATACTCCCCTACCGGGCCCACCGGTGACACGTGGAAAATCGGGGTGTGACAGGTTGGTATCAGAGCCAACATTGAGTGAATTAAACACTAGCTTTTTGTGTTTAATCTCAATGACACAATTGCACATTCCTAAATCTTCTGAGTCTAGACTTAACATAGGAATACTTTCAATCCTACTCTGGAAATTTTTACTTCCAAATTTTTATATATATTGAATACGTCGCCAAGCGAAGAAGCCGTAATAGGAGTCCTCCACACCCGGAGCCTAGGAATGCTGAGCTTCGTACCGCGGCTAGAATGGAACGAGCATCCAAAGAGAAAGCATTCAGACATAAAATGAAGAGGAAACTCCTTTTGCTACAGATCGTTTCTTTGATAATCCTTATAAGGACATATTTATCTTTCAGTCCCTTTAAGGACACATTATCCCTTCAAAGACCCGCTTAGGGCAACTCTGTACTTCTATTTTCATATAATGGATTGATTAAATTAAGTTTTCATTCTAACCATGAAATATGAAATGAATGGAAAATAACATCCCTTAGAAGGGAAGTGCCTACGGGCTATAATTAACGTCCTCTGAGACTAAAGACGGTGGTAGCCTACAGCTCCCTGTCAAGAAAAAGTAATGAACTTTGATTCACACCTAAATGCCTCGATCCCAGACGATCATGGCTTATAAATTAAACTTGTCCACGTGACTAAGCCTTTTGTGCTATTACTAAATGCCTCGATTCTCTGAAATCATGGCTTATAAAATTTAGAACTGTCCTTGTGACTAGGCCTTATGCGCCACTTAAATATCCTTAATGTTTTATAACTAGGATAAATTATAATGGAAAATACTAATTAAAGATAACTAACAAGTTAACCAATATGGTTTATATTACCATGGTTGATAAATCGTCAAAGATGATGATTCCATAATAATCTCTGAATAAATCATTGTTAATATTTATGTAGCAATCAAGCTACATGGCTGGATTAGATGAAGTTAACAGTCACTTGAAGGAGAGCAATGATACTACCAGAATTAATGTAACTGGAGCAGAACTACAGGCAATAATAGATTATGCTGTTACTCGAGCACTTGATCGGCAGTATGATGAGTCAAATGATACCCACTCTAAGACTCTATCTGCGGCTCGTTGTAAGCCCCCTCTTAAAACACATGAGTCAAGGGAGGACGATGTTCATAACTTGTCAAATCAAAGGAGTATTCCGTCTAGACAAGTTGTGTTTCATCAAGAGGCAGCAGTTAAGACCTGTTCATATAAATATTTTGTCTCCTGCAAGCCTAGAGACTTTACAGGAGAAGAAGGAGCCATCAATTGCATGACATGGCTCGATGAGATGGACGCTGTTGTCGACATCAGCGGTTGTGCGGAGCAAGATGTTGTGAAATTTGTTTCACAATCATTCAAAGGGGAAGCGTTGGCATGGTGGAGATCATTGCTCCAAGCCACGGGAAAGGTTCTACTCTACAACTTATCTTGGGAGCAATTTGTTGAATTAGTCAAGGAAAACTATTGCCCTCATCATGAAGTAGAAAAGATAGAATCGGACTTCTTGACTTTGGTCATGGAAAATTTGGATTGTCAGGCATATGTGACAAGTTTCAACACTATGTCCCGCCTAGTTCCTTATTTAGTCACCCCTGAACCTAAACGCATAGCGCGTTTCATTGGAGGCCTAGTACCAGAGATAAAAGGGAATGTTAAAGCATCTAGGCCAACCACATATAGGTCCGCGGTGGACTTATCCTTATCTCTCACCTTAGACGCAATCAGAATTAAGTCTGTTAAGGCTTCTGGCAAGGGAAGAAGAGAAAGAGAGGAGGAAAACTCTCATCATTATAACAAGAGGAAGAAGGGAAGCTCGGAGCGCGGGAAGGATTCCGAGGTTAGGAAGAACTCGAGTCAGTCTGATAACAGACCCAAATGCAGTAACTGCAAAAAGCAACATTTTGGAAAATGTACAATCGACCCACGTGCTAAATTGTGTGGAATTTGCAAGACCAAGGGTCACAAAACCTTAGATTGCAAGGGGATGAAGAACGCCACATGTTACAATTGTAACGAGGAAGGGCACATCAAAACCAACTGCCCAAAGCTTATAAAGAAGCCTGGAGAAGCCAGGAAAACAAACGCATGAGTCTTCCGGATGAACGCCAGGAGATGGTGCAGAAGGATAACTATATAGCAGGTACTCTTCCTTATCAAGCAGTTTATGCAGAAATTTAATTGATGCTGACACATGTGATTCAATAATGAACGATGACTGTTGAGAACTGTTGTCTCCGTCTGACGAGGACTTCGGTTATTTTATACGAAGTAGAAATTAGCCGATGATACTTTAGAAAATGCTCCAACAAACGTTAGATGGATATTTTATATCTAATAGGAATCATTCTTTTCTGATATTCCTATGGCGAGCTTTCAAGCTACCAAAATTCTTTAATATAATAAAGACAGATGCGACGTTTTGATCCTCTGTCAGAAAAGTGATGGACTAGGTCCGAATCTTTAATGCCATTGATGGTCTTTTGCGACCTAGGCTAAGTAACATTAATATATATTTTAAATGACGTTCATTAAGAATGTTAGTGCTATAATAGCCGGTATAGGTTATTGACACCATGGTTAGTATATATTAAGGCCATCAAAATGAAAAATAGCAGTTGTTGGATTTCAAATAAGAAATTGTTTTATTGGTGTTAGGAACCAATAGAAAGTATGACAAACTCGGATAAGACAACAGTCGATCGCGCCATTGATGGCACGACGCATGCTAACGATGCTGAAATTGTGAACCTTAGAATTTCCCATGATGTTCTTCAAACTATGATCGACGCAGCTGTTGGAAAAGCTGTGAAGAAGGCCGTGAAAAAGTTTAAAGAGCCTAATGCTATTAGCTCCAAGGCTCATCCAAGACCACACGTCCTTACTCACAAGAAGGATCTCGTTCATACCTCTAATGCAAGGGATGAACTAAAGAGGAAAAGGAAGGTAGATAATTCCCAGAGTTCTAAGAAAAAGAACAAACAAAAGTCCGACCAGAAACCAGTATGTGAGACCTGCAAGAAGCGCCATTATGGGAAATGCAGGTTCGAACCAAAATCCAAATCGCTGCCCAGGGCTTGTGGGATCTGCAAGGCTAAGGGACATAAAACGTTGGACTGTAAGGACATGATGAATGCAGTCTGCTTCGGCTGTAATGAGAAGGGACACATCAAGACTACGTGCCCTAAATTTATCAAAGGAAATGCGGCTGAGGAAGTAAAGCCAAAAATTGAAAGCGCCTAGAATGCCTAAGCTAGTCCATAAATAATAACATCAGGTACATTCCTTGGCATTTTATCAGTAATTTAAATGCTAAGAGTTTTATTTTGGTACGGATACCAGTAAATCCTTCATAAACTATAAGTATAACAAGTTTTAAAACTTTTCATAAGGACTATATATATATTAAGTGTAAGGTAAAACTTACAAGTAAAAAAAATTTTTACCAGAACTATTTTTCTGTTCCTGTAAGAAATCGATAAGTCGCAAAATGGTGGAATTGGCCGTCCCCGGAATCGAACCTGGGTCTAGGCCGCACCCTTTCGCGCGCCTAGCCAACTGAGCTAGGTGCCTAGTTTGTGAAACTTCCATTATTAATTAAATATAAGCACTTGTACAATAAACTTCCTTATCATTTATCAATGATAATTCCTGCTAAGTGTCCTGTTTTTAATACGGGCAATAATAAATCTTCCTGAACTATAAACTTAGCAAAATTTTTATTATATCCACAAGAAATAACTACCAAGGAAACCATAGTAACCGATTCTTATAGATCGGCAAGGAATCCTTCCAAAAATCTAAGAGCACTCTTTCCTTGCATAGAGTACGACAACATATGTTATTTTAATTATTTTTTTTTCTCATTGTTTTCTATCGCCTGCGAATGCCAAACTATGTTTGATAAAAGTGTCATATGAGGATTGGCGTATCCTAGTGTGTCCCATAGATTATTTCCATGTCTGATCAGCATGGAGGATTAATGCATGGAACCACAAAGATATCCCAATGATCACATGGTACTAAAGTCAACTAATGGCATTCAAAGAAGATATCCATAATAGAATTGTCCAAATAAATATTCCAGACTAAGGAATCCGTGGACTCATAACATATATGTCATTTTTGACACAAGCAAAGATGGATGAACTGGAGCTTGAGATATGGAAAATCTCTGTAACCTCCTTGTATCTTGGCTATCTTCTTCTAAGTTTACCCTGTTTACCTCTCTAGAGGCAGGTAGAGTTAAGATTAACATCCCGCTTTGGGTTAGAGTGTTGTAAGAACTCCATGTTGATTATGGAACAACCGAAAACCTGATTAAGAAAATTTTAAGATATAGATTCATATATCCTAACTCGATATTCTAAGAGTTTAATATGGTTGGGTAAGAAAGACGGTTCATTTTGCTTATGCATTGTTACCGCAACCCTACTTAGGCAACGATTAAGAATTTGCCATCAGCTGCCCAGAATAGTCGAATTGTTCGACTAACGGAAAGGATTAGCTATTCCCTAAGATTTGTTAAGCAGTGGTTGAAATAACCATCTCACCTTAAGATAAGCTTTTCTATAAAAGTTGATAAATAAGTATCAAGGCTGCCCCTTTGGAGACCTTGTATAAATGGAATATTAAACAATCTATTGATTAGGACAATAGATTGGTAAGTCCAATTATCTGGATCTGAAAGTTGCATTGGAAGCAACGAACAAGATCATACAAATTCCTAACCATCTGTAAGTTGCCATTATTAGGCAGAGAATACTTCCTTTATTTCGGTAAATCTCGGGCCGAGATTTATTTTAAGGGGGTGAGGATGTAACACCTCGAAAATTCACGTCCTATAATGTGTTGACACGTGTCATATGTTTGAACGTGTGAAATAATGTTCTAGAAGGACTAAAGTTGACAATCATGGAAAGTATGTAAATATACGAGTTCTAAATGTCAACAGTGAATAAATGTATTGCACATTAGCCCTACATGATGCTCATACCTTCAAACGAATAAATCATAGATCATACGAAGCTAAAAGTGAGAGGTTACAAACTTCAGGGGTTAAATGTGTCAACATGTTTAAGTTATACCTTTGAGTGACCTTTTAGCAAACCCAAAGCTTTGTAACGGTTAATTATGCTCACTAGAATGCACGATTAAAATTTCATAAAGTTTCGTTATCATATGAGAAAGTTATGATCAAATTCGTGTACGAGGGGTTAAAGCGTCAACGGTGAAAGTTATGACTTTTCGGGTTAACCGGAAGTGTCCAGGGACTTGGCAAAGTGAGTATAAGTCATAAAGCCCTTGTATATAAATAATAAGGGGTCAAAATGCAAGAATTAAGCTTAGTTGACCTTTCGGAGTATCAAGAGCCAGGGATGCAAACTGAAAAATGGAAGAATTGCCCCTGAGGAGGGCTAGCGCACTGCTTCATCAGAAGCGTAGCGGTGCGCTACCAGTCTACCAGCAACCAGAAACATGACAGATGGCTGTTTAACGCGAATGTGACCCTTTTGGCCGGTTTTTCTTGCATGTGAAGGACCCTTAGACTTCCCTAGGCACTAGTAACAAGTGTTAGATGATTGTGGAGTGTTGTAGACTTTGTTGTCATCAATTCATGGTGCCATGAACACTATATAACCCACATAAGTTGCAACTCTTTGATCATTCCATTCACAATTCACTTCTGATCAATTTTGGGAGCTTCCAAGCAGATCAAGCCTTCCTAATTCATCAATTAAACACCTAGTAAGTTGCCTAACCTTTCTAAATTAATTATAGCTTAGTAATTAGCTTAAAAGTCAAACCGACGTAACTACGGTTTGACTTCGTGATTAGTTAATGATAGCTCAGTCGTATCACGAATTAAAAGTACCGTTAGATAGGTAATTATATGGGTATTAAACCCTTATAAGGGCACGTACCGATTCCAGACCTAACTAGGTCGTTTGTCGAGTCAAATGTTGATCGAAAAAGTCAACAGAAACGTAAAACACGATTTAATGCACAATTTGCAATCCGAGAGGCGTGTAACCTGTTTTTACCTTAATATAACTTAGTAATAAGTATAGAAACTTTTCTATGCTTGTCCGACTCGACAAATTTCTGTTTAAACCCGGTTCGGAACCGAAAGGCGCAAAACCTTGACTTTTGCTTTGACTTCGGTTCTGACCCGTTTTAATTCGATTCGGTATTGCCTTAGTACTTCATTAGGGTTGGGTTACATGATAGTATAAGTCTCGGTACCTGTTTCATTGATTATCCGATGCATGCACACGTTTCCGTTAATCGCTTAAATTAGACCATAATGCCCTTATGACCATACAACGAGAATTTTGAAAATACGGAAGTACAATAATCTTAGTTACTGATTATTAAACATGTACGTAAATTTTCACGTCAATCGAAGGTCTAGATTAGGAGATATACGCATTAGCGTAAATAATAAGCTTTTTATTAATTAATCGACGCGATTAGCGCGTAGCCTATCTAAACCCGATTTTCGGCACCAAACCTTTTCCCCACTGATGTTAAATAATATTTTGGGATTTTTGAAGATTTTTAATTATTTTTAAACTGGTCTTAAGCTAGGCTTATCGCCTTAATTCGGTTAATACCGAATTTACCCTTTTCAGTCATAAAATGATTTCTACAAAGAATTTTGACGCGAATCCAATTGCCACAAATTTTAAATAATAAATGGAGTGTTTTGAGCCTGTTTTGCTGATCAGAAAACTCGGAATCGTATTTTAACCCGTACGTCGCTTAAAACGGCTTTATACGCGTATTATACGCGTAGTTTAGGCTTAAAACCATTTTGACACATAAGGATTATTACCAACTAATATTATCTGTTAAAAATAAGTTGTTTACTGATTACTTCAGTCCCTAACATCGGGGTTACGTTAAATCCCTTTTATAATCTTTAAAATGACCAAAATACCCCTACGGGGCATAATTAAGGATTAAACTCGTTTTGGGCATTATGGAAGATATCATAATGATATCATAACATATTTAAATCATATTAACTTAGAAAACCTATTCGCGACCCACTCGGGTGCCCGTGATACGTTATTCGCGTCCGGTCCGGTTTATGTAACTAGTTTGCATAAATTAGCCGAAACGGGCCAAACGTTATCGTTTTTATCTCAAAATCCAGAATGTGTTTAGTTTACCCATATTATACAAGTCTCCAAACTTGTCGGGTCTAAATCACATCCTATTCCGGTCTTCGCTTAATCTTGCGTTTTGAACCGTAAACCTTTCCTTAAAACTATCCGGTCTAAGTTACGACTTAAATAAGACCCGTTAGGAATCTAATAGGTTAATAAAACCTTCGTTCCAGATTGAGAGCCCCAGTAGAAGTACTCGTGCTTGCTGATTAGAATATACGGCTGAGTATAAATTGCATTGCTAGCTCAGGTAAATACTTTTAACTTATTTTCACTTATACGGGCTTGGGATACGGTATTATAAAAATACCGCTTGGTCGGGTGTAGAAACCTTTTAATCGGAGATGATTAAATTGCATAATCCCGTTTTAATCTGTATTGATTGATAACAAATAACATTGGGGGTTAATGACCGTGTCCTGGATATCCTTGGCTCATTTTAAAAAGTGAATGGCCACGACGTAAGCACAAGGTGTAGACATAACACCTCCTGTTGCATATGTATAACGTATACTCACTCGTAAGGGTGTCTTCTTGTGAGATTATATTTGTGGTGTGTCGATTAATCTTGTCCGGCTTGTATTGTATAATCACCGGCCCTAAATGTTGGACAACCATGTAAATCGGATACAAGATTTTTATTAATAAAATTGTCCCAAGTTATAAAAGATTAATTTTGCCTCTGTTCATTTTAATCAATGTGTCAAGATATTTTGTGCCGTTTGCACTCGAATCACTTTTCAAACTCTTTTTCCAAAATGAGTCGGTTAATTGTATTTACCAGTGTAAACTGACGTATTTTCCAAAAGGTTAAGTGACAGGTACTATGCGTAATTGGCTGGGAGCTCAGGGCGTCACTAGGGAATCTTGCAAGTTCTAGATGCCTAAAGTCTGTTGAACAGTTTTTCTTTTATTGATCCGCCTGTGGATCCCTTACCTTCCGTTGTAATACTTTGACATTACTTATATTCGGAATGTAATAATAATTATCTTTTGCTTCCGCTGTGCATTTATATATTGTGTTGTTTGACTATGATGTTGCCAACTACGTCACAATACTCCCCTACCGGGCCCACCGGTGACACGTGGAAAATCGGGGTGTGACATCTTGGGTTTTAATGCATTCTTGCTGTCGGACCTACACCTAGGCTCCAATTTTATTGTCTGACTGCTTTCTGCAGTTCCGTTGACACATAGTGTCTTACCGATGAGTTTACTTAGTATTTTTGACGCAACGCTCTCGTTTATGCATAAAGCAATATTTTGTAGTATACAACGTGCATGAATTCACTTGTTTAATCATGTGTTCAGACATTGCTGACAATTAAGCACATAATTGTAGTCAATAAATAATAATTAAAGTGTACGGAAATTACCGGTTTGGTGCCAGTTGTCACAGTCTCCCCCCGTTAAAAGAATTTCGTCCCGAAATTCAGGCTGAACTAACTCTCGCAGGAGTCTTCTTGAATAGGTGGGGATACTTTTCTTTGAACTGGTCTTCACGTTCCCATGTATACTCAGGCCCGTGCTTAGAGCTCCAACGTACTTTGACAAGTTTCACACTTCTCCTCCTGGTCTTGTTGACTTTCCAGTCGGTAAACTCAATGGGTTGTTCTGTAAATCGGAGGGCTTCATCGATATGCACTTCATCCATCGGGATGATCACGCTTTCTTGTGTTGGACTCTTCTTCAGGTTGGATACATGAAACGTATCATGTACTCCATTAAGTCCTTCCGGTAACTCCAACTTGTATGCCACGGTACCAATTCTTTTCAATATTCTGAATGGTCCGATGTATCGTGGATTCAGCTTTCCACGCTTTCCAAATCTGACTACGCCCTTCCATGGTGAGACTTTTAACAACACTTTGTCTCCCACCTTGAATTCTACCGATTTTCTTTTCGGATCAGCGTAGCTCTTTTGTCGATCTCGAGCCGCCTTAATGCGCTCTCGGATCTGCGCAATCTTGTTGGTTGTCTCTTGTACAAGTTCAGGACCAACCATACGTTTATCTCCGGCATCTGCCCAACATAAGGGCGATCGGCATTTGCGGCCATACAGAGCTTCGAACGGTGTGGCTTTTATGCTCGTATGATAGCTGTTATTGTAGGAAAACTCAACTAAAGGTAGATGAGTATCCCAGCTGCCGCCTAGATCCATGACACATGTGCGAAGCATATCTTCTAACGTTTGTATAGTCCGTTCGCTCTGGCCGTCTATTTGCGGACGGAATGCCGTGCTCAGATCTAACTGAGATCCAAAGGCTTCCTGAAATGATTGCCAGATTCTTGAGACAAAGCGTCCATCTCTGTCTGAAATGATTGAGATTGGCACTCCATGACGTGCCACAATTTCTCTTAAGTATATTTCAGCAAGCTTCCCAGTGCTGTCTTTTTCTCGGATCGGTAGGAAGTGCGCAGACTTCGTTAATCGATCAACTATTACCCATATCATATCGTGCCCTCTCGGGGTCCTGGGTAATTTCGTTATGAAGTCCATCGAGATTTGTTCCCACTTCCACACGGGAATCTCTGGTTGTTGTAGTAGGCCGGACGGTTTCTGATATTCTGCCTTAACCTTGGTACAGGTTAGGCATTTTCCAACATAAACATCAACGTCGCTTTTGAGTCTCGGCCACCAATAGTATTCTTTCAAGTCTTGATACATTTTGTCCGATCCTGGATGGATCGAATATCTCGATTTGTGGGCTTCATTAAGGATGACTTTTCGTATGCCACCATAGAGTGGAACCCAAATACGCTTCTTGAAGTATAAGGCTCCCTCTTCGTTTGGCACCATGTATTTCAGCATACCCCGTAGGTATTCAGCTTTACGGTTCTCTTCTTTAAGAGCTTCTTGTTGTGCATCTCGAATGCGTGCAGTGAGGTTCGTTCGAATGGTCATTTCTAATGCTCGAACCCTTAGGGTCTTAACCCTTTCTTTTCGGCTCAACGCGTCCGCTACAACATTCGCCTTTCCAGGATGGTACTTAATCTCACAGTCATAATCATTTAGCAGCTCGACCCAACGTCGCTGGCGCATATTCAATTCCTTCTGATCAAATATGTGTCGTAAGCTTTTGTGATCTGTGTAGATTGTACATCGAGTACTATATAAATAATGTCGCCAAATCTTCAAGGCGAATACCACTGCACCCAGCTCCAGGTCGTGAGTAGTATAATTCCTCTCATGAACCTTTAGTTGTCTTGAAGCATAAGCGATGACTTTTTGGCGTTGCATGAGCACGCAACCCAAGCCTTGTCGTGAGGCGTCGCAGTATACCACGAAGTCTTCAGTGCCTTCGGGTAATGATAGTATTGGTGCATCGCAGAGCTTGTTTTTAAGTAACTGGAAGGCTTCTTCTTGTTTGTGACCCCAGTCGTACTTCTTGTCTTTCTGTGTAAGGGTCGTTAGCGGTTGAGCTATCTTTGAGAAATTCTCGATGAATCACCGATAATAGCCCGCTAAGCCCAAAAATTGTCGAACTTCGGTTGGGGTCTTGGGAGCTTCCCAATTCTTTATCGCTTCAATCTTGGACGGGTCTACATGAATGCCCTTCTCATTCACAACGTGACCAAGAAATTGTACTTCGCGAATCCAGAATTCGCATTTCGAGAACTTTGCATAAAGTTTCTCTTTCTTCAGTAGTTCCAAGATGGTTCTGAGATGTTGCTCGTGCTCTTCTTTCGTTTGCGAGTAAATCAGGATATCATCGATAAATACAATCACGAATTTATCGAGATATGGTTTACATACGCGGTTCATCAGATCCATAAAGACCGCTGGCGCGTTCGTCAGTCCAAACGGCATCACAAGGAATTCGTAGTGCCCATAGCGCGTTCTGAATGCAGTCTTTGGCACGCTTTCATCTTGGATTCTCAGCTGATGGTATCCAGATCGAAGGTCGATCTTGGAATAGTAGCTTGATCCTTGCAGTTGATCAAACAAGTCATCAATCCTCGGTAGCGGATACCGATTCTTGATTGTGAGCTTGTTCAGTTCCCTGTAATCGATACACATCCGCAGTGATCCATCCTTCTTCTTCACGAATAATACTGGAGCTCCCCAGGGTGAGAAGCTTGGCCTTATGAATCCTTTATCCAACAATTCCTGGAGTTGTGTAGATAATTCTTGCATTTCGGATGGTGCAAGTCGATAGGGTGCCTTGGCTACAGGAGCGGCTCCTGGAACCAAGTCTATGTGGAATTCGACTTGTCGTTGCGGAGGTAGTCCTGGCAGATCTTCAGGGAACACCTCAGGAAATTCCTTCACCACAGGGATGTCTTCGAGTTTTGGCTCCACAGCCTTCTTGTCTATAACGTGTGCTAGGAAAGCGACACATCCTTTCCTCAAGCACTTCTGTGCCTTCATACAACTGATGATTCGAAGAGGCGCGTCTCGTTTTTCTCCATGCACGGTGAGAGTTTCACCATTCGCTAAAGGGATGCGAATGATTTTCTCATGACAAATAACTTCAGCTTTGTTCTTGGACAACCAGTCCATTCCGACTACTACATCAAAGCTACCCAATTGAATAGGTAAGAGGTCGATGCTAAAATTTCGTTCGCCAAGTTCTAGTGTGCAGCCTCTAACAACTTCGCTCGATTCAACAAGTTTACCATTGGCTAGTTCTATGGAATAAGGAATTTCTAATCTACTAGATTCTATTCCGAGTATGCGTTTAAATTCCACAGACATGAAGCTATAGTCGGCGCCAGTGTCAAATAATATGGATGCAAAGTGATTGTTAATGAGAAACGTACCGGTGACCACGTTAGGGTCCTCGCGTGCGTTCTTTGCTCCAATCACAAATGCTCTAGCCTGAGCATTGTTTCTCTCTGGGCAGTCCTTCATGAAATGATCATTGCTTCCACACTTGAAGCATCCTTGGTTCTGCTCTTTCCCGTTACCGTTCTTGTTACCAGCACCGTTCCCATTTCGGTTCTTTCCTTTTCCCGAACAGTCTTCTGTTTGATGACCCAATTTACCACATTTGTCGCACCTTGGAATGCGACAAGCTCCATCATGATGATACTTACATTTTTGGCATCTAGGCATGGAGCCTTGGTATGCTTTGGTTGCATGGGTTTTCGTCTCCCGAGGCGGATTAGTGTCGCGCTTCTTGCTGAAACCCTTGTTGTTGCGAGTTGCTTGGTTCAAACTTGTATGCTTTCTCTTTTTGTCACCGGACGACTCAGCATGTGTCTCGATCTTTTCTGTTGGGTTCAGTGATAACTTCTTCATACGAACACAATCTTCAGTCAGGCTGACAGCCAGAGTTACAGCCTCGGTGATTGTTTGTGGTTTGGCCGACGTCACCATGCCACGAAACTCTGAGGCCAGTCCCCAAATGTAGCGTTCAACATGCTTAAATTCCGGAGTCACCATGTAGGGAAGCACTCTTGACAGATCGTGGAACCTTCGAGTGTAACCATTGATGTCAGCACCTTCCATAGTCAAGTGCCAGAACTCTGTTTCCAGCCTTTGGAGTTCCGCACGAGAGCAGTACTTCTCTCTCATTCTTTCCTTCAGTTCCTCCCAAGTTAGGCCATAAGCGGCATCATCACCCAAAGTTTGGGCTTGTAGGTTCCACCAAGTCAGAGCTTCTTCGACGAATAACCCAGTAGCAAAAGTGACTTGCTGATCCGCGGTACACTTGCTCATTCGGATAGTAGCTTCAGTCTTCTCCGTCCAGCGCACAAATGCTACTGCACCTCCTGTGCCGTCATAGTTCATCGGCTTGCAGTCGAGGAACTGCTTGAAAGTGCAGCCTGGAATTGATTCACCCAATTCACATGTGAGCAATCGAAGAAATAATGAAACAAAGACCGTTCATAAATTTCCTCATGCTTAGCACAGTGTCTTAAGGTTACCTTGAGCTGCATTGCCTCCAGACGAATCTCCATTCCCATTACGCCTAGCGTTGCTTGGTCCTCCACTGTCTTGAGTACGGTTCGCCTCGTATTGAGCGATAGCAGCGGAGATCCTTTCCTCCAGTAGGGCGTTCAGCTCATCAGCAGTTCTTGGCAGTGGGGGAGGAGGAGGTTGATCGTCATTGCGAGCATTCACAGCTTTCCTGGGTGCCATGTTCTGACATAACATAACACAACAGGGTTAATTGTTTGATATCGTCACACTAGACCGTAGTATCATATATATTCACAGGTATATATACCACATAAGTGACATCAAACAGTTATTACTCTAGCAGAGTACTTAGTAGGCTTGCACTGAGGGAATCTATACGTGACAAGACTTGCTGTGGTTTCTGTGCACCGAATTCCATAATTATGTATGCATCCATAATTACGTAACTCCTTGCATAGTCTGCACAGTTCGTTTCATCCTCGTATCTCTTCCTTCAGATGGGCCATCGCTTTTAGGTAAAGTCACGTATACTTGTGACATTCTACTTCTAGTACATGCTAATTATCACACATAATTGCAAGTAATTTCTTAGTCAACGACAAGTGCTACTCAAGTGCACTCTAAGTCTCGTAGTGTCTATTCTAGACTCATGTAGACAGTCTCAAGCAGTGGATGTCGCGGGACGTTTTATGCAATGAAAACTCTTTGAAAATTGTTTTCGTGAATGGATCCTAGAGATTGTAGACTAGACTCGAGAAGGAATCCTGGTTCACTACAATCGCAGCTCTGATACCAATCTGTCACACCCCTTTCTGCGGCGGAAGCACGAGGTGTGATCATGAAAGGTTCTCATTGCATACGAAGAGTAAACATGCTACATGCTCGTAAAATAACATCAAATACCATGATTTGAAAACATAAGTTTAGCGTTTACATCGCTAGACAGCTTAAAACATTGTCTTAAAAGTTTACAACTTTATTTAAAGTTAAACACAAGCGACATCCACGAGCATAAGCAAGACCGCGCGCACATCCATCCTAGTTACCTGAAATACATGTGAGTTTTTGGAAAAAACGTCAACATAATGTTGGTGTGAATTCATGCAGTTTTGTATTTCACGTTTGTATACTTTGTATAAAAACATAGTTGTGAATAAATCAAGTTTTTCTTGAGTACTCCACGTACTTCAAGTTATATATCAATCTTCTTGAGTACCCCACGTACTTCAAGTTATATATCAATCTTCTTGAGTACCCCACGTACTTCAAGTTATATATCAATTTTTAGTATGGTATGAATTTTATATAAATACAATATTTCTGTAAATATCAGGATTGTTAATGGGTTGCAAAGCCATTAACATGTGACACGACATAGGAAGTCACCAAACCTAAGGCATTTAATTGGTATATTCTGAGACACAAAAGCACTACTCGATTCTCGCCCTCACCGAGAGTGTGGCTGCCAGGCACCCGTTAGATCTAACCTTTTGTTCTGCGGTCTAAGTATGTACACGATTAATGGTGCTTCTGTACCCTATTCGTGACACTATTTCTCATAACGCATCCTACTTGGTTCTCGTCCTCACCAAGCGCGTTTCTTGTTATCATTTCTCATAGCGCCTCATACTTGGTTCTCGTTCTCACCAAGTGCGCTTCTCATATTCTTATATTTCGTCACACTTGGTTCTCGTTCTCACCAAGTGTACTTCTTGTATTTATATCATACCAATTATAAATTTTTGTACATTTGTACATGTATTTCACCCCCGAAGTTATAAAAACTGAAAACAGTTAAAGAGAAAAGGGGGAGCATGAACTCACAACTTTGCGTTCCTTGCGTCGTAAACTTCACCGGATTTGCTTAATTAACGTCGTAACCTATACGCGTTTTCTTAACGTTAGTCACTAGACTTGCGTTGCACAAGTACAGTCACTCTCTTTTGTATATATTCTTGTGTTAAAAATATTCTATATTTTTAACTACGTATCTTACTTATATTATTTTCTCTAAAATTAATATAAGTCTTTTGTGTTTTGCACTTCGCACCCGAATTATGTATCTTGTATTTTGTATGTGTATTTTTATGTTTATACTCCTCACGAGTATTTAGTGTATTTTTAAGTCTAATACACTAGTACGTATAACACATACTATATACACTTAGCACATAAGTTGGTGATCAAATAATATATATTTTTCTCTCAAAAATATACATACTTATATCCATTTTTATTCTTGAAGAAATCCTCATTTCTTATCACCAAAAATTAGGGAAACCTTGGTAATACTCTTAAATACATTTTTAGGGAATAAGTTTCTCAAAAACTTATATTTTTCTAAGTGTCAAATTTTATAAAAATTTTGACAGAGTTTCCCCTAAAAATGGAGGTTTCCCATGTTTTCAAAACATGTGTTTATTTTCTTTTAAATCGTCAACAATCTCCTCATTCAACAATAAACAATATGCAACTAGTTAAAATAGATATAATCGCAGAAATACATGAACTTGTGGTTTTTCCAAAATAGGTAGTATCTTTCCATTATTTTTAGTGGATCTTTGTATAGATCAACTTCGTTTCTTGAAAGTCTCGTTTTTAAAGAAGTTACGTCTTTACAACTTCCGGTCAACATTTACAAAAATAGTTATTTTGTCGAAACTTTGTGTTACACAAGTGTTTACATACTCGTATGTTTGCTAAAATCATTCTCTTTCATGTAAGACTCGGATTTAGAAAATATGATTTCTTGGACACTTGGTCCTTCGAAAGTACCGCTTGTAGATACGTAGATCTACTAGTTTTAAACACTATTTCACAAGTTAAATCGCTTTTACACAAGTTCATGATTCGTGTGTGGTAGAGCTTCATCATTTAACCCTTGTTACTTCCAAAACAACCTTATGTCATGATCCATGATCATGACCAATCCGGGTTAAACGATGATTCGAGCTACCACAACATAGATCGGGCCTAAATAACCACATAAATCAAATACTACAAGATTTACACAATATTCAAGCTTTTAACCACCATTTTTAGTGTTTTAAGTAAACTTTTATGCTTCAACTTGTAAGATTACGAGTTTTAACCGTTACAAATCGTATTAACCACTTTAATCATGAACAAGGAAGTATTTTAGAGCACTTACTACTAGCTCAAGGCTAGGGAGGAAACAAGGTATAAATGTGGTGGATAAAAGAAATCTAGAGAGGTTCTTCGAGTTCCGTCGCTACCAAGCTTCTTAATCGAGCTCCTTGCACCTTAGAATCACCTTAGAAAGGATGGAAATGGATTGAAAATGCAAGTGTGGGTGGGTGTTGTTGAAGCCGTAGCCAAGGGGGAAAGAAGAAGGAAGGAAAGTGTTGAAGTTGTGAGGATGGTATGTCTAGTGGTTAATTTTATATTCTTCCACCAAGTCTTTAACCATAAGTCTTTGTGTCCCACAAGTACCCAACATGATCCATTAAAGAATTTAAAGAAAATCAAGGGGGTACTTACATGCTCATAAACGGTTAGGGGGGGGGGGGGGGGTTGGCTTAGTTGAGTGGTAATGGTTAGTTACTAGTCTAGTTAGGAAGTAAATGTAATATTTAGTGGTTTATGTATGTTAAGTAATACATAGTGTGTTAGGGTGTTCGGGGACGCTAACTAGCTTAGAAAAATAAAAAAAATGCTTCTAGCCTTATTTTGGTGTTCCGGGAATAGCCGGTTGTTCGGTTATATACCGGTTCGTTAAAGTGCTACATTGCACTTTTTAGTGTCTTTTAAGTACCTTTTTGTACCCTTTCAATTCCCAACACTTGGGGAAGTATTCTGAATGATAAAACGAAATTTCTGCATAATATTCATATGTCTAAATGCTGAATTGAGCTGAATTATACAAAATTATGCACTTAAAGTGCGTTTCGGGTGCTTTTTAGTGCTTATTTTTGCTTTCGCAATGTCTATAAATTAAACCCTTACATGTACTCTTGGGTTTTAATGCATTCTTGCTGTCGGACCTACACCTAGGCTCCAATTTTATTGTCTGACTGCTTTCTGCAGTTCCGTTGACACATAGTGTCTTACCGGTGAGTTTACTTAGTATTTTTGACGCAACGCTCTCGTTTATGCATAAAGCAATATTTTGTAGTATAAAACGTGCATGAATTCACTTGTTTAATCATGTGTTCAGACATTGCTGACAATTAAGCACATAATTGTAGTCAATAAATAATAATTAAAGTGTACGGAAATTACCGGTTTGGTGCCAGTTGTCACATGGTCAAAGACAAATATATCAGTTTTCCTATTAACCTTTGAAAACCATTTACACTTTCCAAAACTTTTTGCTCTTTTTCACAATTATTAGTTACCAAAAAAACTTTGCTCAATTGGTGTTGTAAAAGGTTTACAACCCAAGTACCCAAATTCTTTTAATAGCTCAAGACAATACTTTCTTTGTGATAAACATATACAATTATCTGAATATAAGACCTCAATTCCTAGAAAATATCTAAGCAACCCAAGATCTTTTATTTGAAAATTCTCTCTTAAACTAGTTTTAACTGTTTCTATTTCTGTTTTATTGTTTCCTGTAACAACTATATCATCAACATAGACAAGCAAAAAAATAAACACATCTTACTTAGACAAAACAAACAGGGAATAATCACAAACACTTTGAACAAATCCCATAGAAGTTAACACAGTAGTTAACTTTTCATTCTATTGTCTTGGAGCTTGCTTAAGACCATATAATGATTTTACCAATTTACACACTTTAGTATTATCTTTTAAACAATAGCCTTGAGGTTGTGCCATAAAGACATCCTCAGTTAATGTACCATATAAAAAGGCATTATTTATATCCATTTGATAAAGAGGCCAATTATCATTAATAGCAAGCTTCAAGATAATTCTTACATTGGTCATTTTTACAACTGGTGAAAAAGTTTCACCAAAATCAATGCCCTCTCTTTGATTAAACCCTTTGGCCACTAATCTAGCCTTATATCTTTCAACTTCCCCATTAGCCTTGTATTTGATCTTATATACCCACTTGCATCCTATAGGTTTCCTACCTTTAGGAAGGTCAACTAAAACCCAAGTGTTATTTCTATACAAAGCTTCCATTTCATTATTCATTACCTCTATCCACCTATCATCCTTAGAAGCTTCACTATAAGAAGTATGTTCTAAAGTCTTATTCAATGAAGCAACAAAACACTTATTTTCATAAGATAAATTAGCATAACTAACAACCTTTTCTATACCATATCTAACTTTACCCTCAACAACAAAGTCATCAAATTTTTTAGGCATAGAAATATTTCTAGAAGATTTTCTAACATTTATACTACCCTTTGACTGGTTGGTCTCAACATTTGATCCTATAGTGTCCTCTGCCCCCTCATTGGTACCCTGTCTACTACTGCTCTCCGGTTCTGGTTGTTGAACAGTATCAACACCTGATACATGAGCTGATGTAGAGGGTGACAATGGTTGCTGATCATCACTAATAGGATCTTGAGCACCATTTGTACCCTCTTCATCATTGGGTATGTTAGGAACTTCAGATGAAATATTATCAAAGAAATTTACATGATTTAATTGTTTATCAAAAATGGGTTCTTGGCTATCAAAAGTTTTAACCTTAAAGGGATATACACTTTCATAAATTTTACATCTCTTGAAAAAAGATTTTCTTACTATCTAAACTCCACAGTTTATATCCCTTTTTAAAACTAGAGTAACCAAGAAATACACATTTTTCAGCATGATAAGAAAATTTAGCAGATTCATGTAAAATAATACTAAAACACAAACATCCGAAGTTCCTTAGATGAGACAAAGAGGGTCTAAAATTAAACATCATTTCAAAAGGACTCCTACCATTCAACACATAAGATGGCAACTTGTTAATAAGATATACAACAGTTAGCGCACAATCATACCAGAACCTTAAGGGTAGACCACCCTGAAACAACAAAGCTCTAACAGTATTTAAAAGATGCCTATGTTTCCTTTCCACCACACCATTTTGTTGTGGTGTATAGGAACAAGTGGTTTGATGTAAAATTCCCTTTGTTTTGCAAAAGTTATCCATTTGACCATTAACAAATTCTGTTCCATTATCACTCCTAATTATTTTAATTTTTTTCTTAAACTGAATCAACACAAGTTCATAAAAAACCTTCAAGTTTTCAAAAACTTCAGTTTTACTAGATAAAAAATAACACCACACAGACCTAGAGTAGTCATCTACAATAGTTAGAAAATATTTGTAACCATCATAACTTGTCACTTTATAAGGACCCCATACATCTAAATGTATGAGATCACCAACTGATTTTGACTTGTGTTCACTCTGTAGGATCGTTTTCCCGACCAAAACGAGTCGTTCAGAGGCATTCTACTCAATATGAAAGGCGGAAACATACATATCGAGTTCGATTCAGCTAGATATACACTTTAACTGTCTTTCTGATTAATCTGACAAAGTTTTACAGCAAAACGACACTTCGGCAGCACTTCGGCTCTGGAATCACACATACACCACTGACTCAAACGAAATCAGGACACACATATATATAGGCAGTGTAATTTCGCTTGAACCTGCGTCAAACGGAAACACTTTCAAGCGGAATTACCACTTCAAGCGAAAATACCATTTCAAGCGGAATTAGCAAGCTAATTTCGTTTGAAATTGCCTGATGACCTATTTTTGACAGAATTCTCGTATTACGTGCCCTGATCTATCTAGACCAATACAAGACTCGATACAAGACGAAGTCGACAGACGCATGCACCAACAGACTCTCCCTCGAATGTTGACGAGTCTTCAGTGTCGAGTCTTCAACATCTTCAGTCTTTATCAGTCATTAACTCTTCCTGAAGTATCTAACGCTGTAAAGCATCCTCAATCTTCTTTCTCTTTCTCAACTAATCTCCCCCTCAAGTTGTGCTCTAGATCGTGATCTGGCTCAAACTCTTTCCACAAGTTCAGGATCAATTCCTGGCTCTAACCTGCACAAAACTCTACCCAAAAATAAATTTCACAAATTTATAATTTGACAAATTTATTCTCAGCTTACCACTTGTAGACACAAACACAAAATCATTTACATGAATTAAACAAAAATGATTTAACATTTTTAAACTCTGATGAACCACTTATAAGAAAAACTTTTCAAACATATTTTTCTTTCAAACAAACTTCCCCTCACTGATTGTCATCATGTTTAGCACTTGGAATTTTGAAAATCAGCTCTCCAACATCAGTTGTTGAAAATCTTTTTGAATTTTTTTTCAAAATATTTATGCTAAAACACACTGAAAATCTTTTTGGATTTTTGAACTTGAAAGAAATATAGTAAAGAAATATTTACATACAATATTTTTGTGAGTTTGTGTAAGAGGATCATATCAGTTTATGAGACAAATCACCAACATCGTTAAGCTTTAAAAATTTTAAGTTCTAAACAATTCACTTAGATTGTCAGTATACTGATCCACTTAAATTCTCACACAAAGGTCAACTGTTTCGAGATACGAGATTAATGTCTTAATCACTTAAACCTATTCGCGTGTCCCACCTCAGAATATACTCCCGTATCCGGATCCCAATATTCAGTCTTACAGGTGAATATACCACATATGATATCTGTAAAAGGTTAAATTGCGAGGGCCGTGAGAGCTCAGGTCAGAACTTCCGTTCAGCAGAGAGATGACGGCTTCGACTTTTGGTATGTTCCCTTAAGAGAATCTTTTGTTTCAACAGCACATGATTAGCATTTTGCAATGTTTCATCATTTTTTGTACTGAGGGTGGTGCTATATTTCAGGCAAGCAGAAAGTATTATACGGGGACTAGGCCATTCCTTCCGCAAAATCAGAAGTCCCGGGATAATACCCCAGATATCACTGAGTATAAAGACCTAGTATCTCAGAAAGAGGGACCTTTCAAACAAGATTTCGGGGGTTACCCATATATCCGAGAGATGTTCCCCACGATATAAGTAAGTTTGAAATTTAGGTTTATATCTCGTCACAATCTACTAAATGTGCAAAAACCTACTGGCACATCATCAGTGAGATCGTTTATTACATTTTGACTTTACAATTCTTTAGCATGCTGTGATCGTCCACTGATGTACTATCATTTCCTCTATTTACAACAAAACTCATTTTTGATTTTATCATGTTTTTGACTTTTTCAAATTTTCAAATGTTTTTGGATTTTCTGAAAAAACTTACTCCCCCTAAAATGCAAAATCATTTAAAGGAAATTTGAAAACAAACTATATAAGTAAAATAACAACTGATATCGAATTGATTCAATTCGCCATCCACTTGGCATAAACAATCAGAACTCCCCCTTACAACAAACTATTTTCCCATTGTGATTTCAAAACACTTAAGTTTGTTTTAATAAAATGGTTTTTCCGGAAAATAAGTTTTGTGAATCAATTAAACTTGGGAATTCATCACCTTGTTTTCTTCAACCACATGTAAGAATTTAACAATTTTTAAATCAAATCACAAAAACCATTTGTAGAAAATCAAGTACAACTTAATATCCCTGATTTACCACTTGAAAATCGAAATATCACCAGAGTGAATTTCTCAAGAAAGATGCCGATACCTGCTTCACACTTACCAACCTGGAAGCTCCGGTAAGTCAACCTTTTCAAAAACAATTTTTCAAGAATGATGCCGATTCATGCTCTGCGATTACCTACTTGGGAGCTCCGGCAAGTCATACTTATCACTTATGAAAAACAGACATCCAAGCTTCACCAAACTTGGATGTTTCTTCCTCAACTTCACTTGGGTAATAAGTTGCTTTCTTTGTTACATAAAAATCCTTTACCCCTTTGGCCTTTCCCTCGACCATTTTCCCAAAAATCTTTTTCACATTTCCATTAAACGCTTTTTCAACATCAAATTCTTTCTTCTCAGAATAAAATTGATTTGAAATCTCAACATTTCCAATTTTTCTAAAATTTTCAGCTCTCAATGGTGGAAAATTGACATCATCTATTGGAGGCACTGAATTTTCTTCTTTAACCTCAGCATGTGACTCATCTGACTTTGTGGAATCAGATTCATCGCCAAGTTTCTCATAAAACTTCTTAACAATCCACATTTGGTTGTCTTGTTTAGCTCTCTTTTGATAAAAAATTGTCTTTGAACACTCACCAACTTCATATATTGAATTTTCAAAAATTTTAAATTTGTCAGTTGGTGGTTCATTTTTCTCAACAAATTTTTCTTTGAGTTTTTTCAGAAACTTCCTGTTTTGTTATTGTTGCTTGAGAACAATTCCATGCAATGTGACCAATATCATTGCATTTGTAACAGGTTCTTGTCTCCTTTCTTTGATAAGCTCCATTCTTCATTCTCTCTTGCTTCTTGGCAAGGAATTCTCTGTTTGATTGCTTCCAGAATGAGCTTTTTGATTCCTCTTCACAACTTGTCCCTGAAACAAATTTTGTATTTGTTTTAGAAATTTTCTCATTTTTATAATTTTCAGGTGGAATAAATCCAAGACCTTTCTTTTTGTAATTACCATTATGATTAGATTTCTTTTGAAAACCATAACCAGAACTGTAACCCTTTTTCTTGTTTAACCTTTGTTGAACTCTTGAGGTGTATTTTTTAGGTTTTTCAAAAAGATTTACATCTTTTATTTCAGAAATATTAATTTCTGTTAGTTTAAAAACCTTTTTTATCATTTCAGGTTTGACACCTCTTATTGGAAATTCCTCATCAGAATATAATTTGTCTGAATCATTCAAAGTATATGCCACTTTGAACAATCCGTCATTCAAATTAGATTTTGATAACAAGAATTCTTTATTATAAACCCTTTTAACTGACGATTTTGAACTGTTGACCAATGAACTCGAACTTCCAGACTCAGATTTTGAATCTGACTCCTCATCTTTATCCAACACCTGATCGACCACCTTTTTTATTAACTTAGACTCATGATCAGTGTCAGATGATGTGAATGTGACATCAATGTTTTCTGGTAAATCGTCGATTGTTTCGGACTTTAACTCTATATTGACTGCCTTTTTGACTTGCTCCTCATTTGGTTTTCTGGGAGAATATCCTTCCCAGATCGGAGGCGGACACTTGTTGTAACTAACACTCTGTTTCTTACCAGTATCTTTCTTCTTTGGCTTCTCATCATCTTGAAATACTTCAAAACCTGTAACAGTTGGATAAATTATATCAATCAAATAATCAAAACTAGAATAACTTTGTAACAATCTTCTAATTCTTTCATTTTCAATCTTCTCAGTCTCCAACTCTTGCTTTAGCTGTGCACACTCCTCAATGTAATGATTTATAGCTTTCTGCTTTGACATCAGTACCGCATTCATCATAGTTAATGCGTCTTCTCTTTCAGAATTCGTCTTTTGAAGACCATTCACTGTTCTATTTAGCACATCATATGACTCTTTCACATAATTGAGATTGAACAATAATTTTTCTTTCATCTTGTCAAATTCTCCCAACTTTTCATCTTTCTCTTCGCACTGCTTGCAAGATTCCAAACACTTTAAACACAGTTTGATGATCTCAACAATCTTTTCGACTTCGATAATCTTTTCTACTTCAACTATCTTTTCAACTTCAACTACTTTTTCAACTTCAATCACCTGCTCAGCTTCAATCACTATCTCAGCAACTTTAACTTTTTCACTTTGTTCAGACTTCTCTTCTTGAACAGCACTTTCACATTTCACCTTTTTCTGTTCTTTTGCTGCTTGTCTCTCCTTCAGCTTCTTCACTCTATCTGCAAAATAAAATTCAAAACTTTCAGGAGATAAATGAGCTTTTGCAACATTAATATGCATTTCTTCCTCATCATCACTATAATCAGTTGATGATTGATCAAACACTTAAGTACTTTCTGAATTATCATCTGAAGAACTAGATTCATCTTCTTGATTCTTCTCATTATCAGCAAATGTTTTCGTCCATTCTTTCATCAGATCTGGCTCTTGAACTATTTGTGCAATAAGAGCTGCTACTTTTGAATCAGGTGGAATGTATTTATCCCAGCTAAAACCCTCAGCCACTTTCTCATCATCTTGATCGATTATACCATAGTAAGCTTTCTTATTTGCTTCTACGATCATTTTAGCATGAGCAGTTTGTGGTTCCTTTTGTTGATATGGTTGATGAGCAATTTGTTGACAGATGGCTTTTCGATAGTAATCATTGCCACCAAAAGGATTTTGTGCTCCACTTGCTTCTTGATTTTTACATTCTCTCTTAAAATGACCTTTCTCCCTGCATCGAAAACAAGTAACTTTAGATTTATCAAAACCCAAAGTAGAAACATTAGCATCCATAAAATCATTTCTTCCTGTAATCATTTTGAATTTTTCAGCTCTTCTCAAAACACTCGCTAAACACCATTTTATATCCATCAGCTCCATTTCTTCAGCATCGATCTGATCGTAATCCTCTTTTGTCAACATAGGATTTTCAATCCTTCCAGCAACCAATCCTTCATATGATTCCAACACATTAGTTAGCAATGACAGATGACTTTTGACAACTTCTTCTGAAAAATTTTGACCATTCTGAAGATGCAACGCAATGTTACAATTTAAGACATGACCATTGTTGTTGTTTGAGTTTTGAACTTGATGACTTAAACTTGAAGCTTTTGGATTAACATTCGGATATGAAGAGAATCCACTGCTGCTGCTGTTTGAGTTTTGATTGATTGATTCAGATGAATTATCAACACTGAAAGCAGTTTGGATTTTCGGACTTGCTTCGAAATTCTGAACACTCCCTTTGTAATACATCTTAACATCTTGTTGTGCATTTGAATTGTTCATTCTTGCAATCTTTTGCTGTTCCAGATCTTGGCCTTCAATCTTTTCAATGAACTGAGAGATTTTCAAACCATCATATTCACCAGTATTCTTTAGGATCATAAAAAATGTACCCCATTCTTTCTGAGGTAAAGCATCAGCTAGTTTGTCAACCCATTCTTCACGATCTTTGTTGATGTTTAACAAGGACATTGAACGAACTAAGTGACAATATCTTTCGATCAATTTCTTTGTATCTTCTCCCGGTAAACTTGAAAACAAATCAAATTCTGTCTTTAGCAATGCTTTCTTGCTCTTGATCATTTTCTCACTTCCCTCAAACTTGATACGAAGAGCTTCCCAGATTGAACGTGAAGTCTTATCATGTTGAAGCAATACAAACATGTCTTCTTTGATAGCTTGTTGTAACAAACTGATCATCATCTTTTCTGCTTTGTATATTTCTCTCGCTTTGTCTGAAAATTAATAAATCTTCTTCTCAACTCCCAAATCTATACGTGGTAGCACATACTTTTTCTCAACACATTCCCAAGACCTCAAATGATTGGCTTGAACCCAGTTTTCAAACCGATCTTTCCAACCATAATATTCCTCAATTCCCATGAGTTTCGGGGGTTTTTGCAAAGTTCCAGTCTCATTTTCCATGTTCATGTTCTTAGCAATGTCAGTAGAAGTAGTTGGGGATGTAGCAAAAGCATTGTAGAATTCCTCTTCCATGATTCGGAAAACTTTTTCACAAAACAGACACTTTGAAACGGAATTAACTCTTCAAGCAAGATTACTCACTTCAAAAGGAATCACAGTTGAAGCGAAATTAACTTTCACACGGAATCCCTGTTCAACCGGAATACCAGTTCAAGCGAAATACCAACACAACAATTTCAAACGAAATCCCAATTCACCCGGAATCACTTTTCAAACGGAATAAAGGTTTCAAGAAGAATAGCCTTTTCAAACGAAATCTCTCAAACGGAATAGCACTTTGGAGCGGAATTAAGTGCAACTTCAAGCGAAATTATGCTGACATCATCATTTCGAACAAACTTTTCAAGCGAAATTACAAATTTTATCAGTTTTAGATCGAATTAAGGTCCAATTTTCTCAAGGCTTTGTTAAAACCCTGTTTCGCAGATAATGTGTGAAATTCAAACCATTTTAACTATGAAAACTTGTCCAATTTAGAAAAGAAGGTGTAGAAGTTAGAAAAACTGAAGCAATTAGGCTGAAAACGACAGAACTCCTCCTCTTGAGCTCTGATACCACTTGTAGGATCATTTTCCCAACCGAAATGAGTCGTTCAGAGGCGTTCTACTCAATATGAAAGGCGGAAACAGACATATCAAGTTCGATTCAGCTAGATATACACTTTAACTGTCTTTCTGATTAATCTGACAAAGTTTTACAGCAAAACGACACTTCGGCCGCACTTCGGCTCTGGGATCACACATACACCACTGACTCAAACGAAATCAGGACACACATAGGTAGTGTAATTTCGCTTGAACCTGCCTCAAACGGAAACACTTTCAAGCGGAATTACCACTTCAAGCGAAAATACCATTTCAAGCGGAATTAGCAAGCTAATTTCATTTGAAATTACTGATCCATTTTAAGCGAAATTACATCTTGTAATTTCGTTTGAAATTGCCTGATGACCTATTTTTGACAGAATTCTCGTATTACGTGCCCTGATATATCTAGACCAATACAAGACTCGATACAAGACGGAGTCGACAGACGCATGCACCAACACACTCAAAGGAAATGGAACCCTAACTTGTTTTCCTCTATGACATATATCATTGTGAGTACAGGATCGGATCGTAAACGATCACTAGATCTGCGATGAATTCAATTTAACGTGCGGAAACCGTTAAATCGAACCGTAATCATGCGCGAAAACGTAAATAACTATCATTTTATTACGTAACGACGACAACCGGACAGAGTTTCGACTCGATCTCTACAAAGAACACTCAAAATCTAAACAACATGACGTAATCGGAGGTGTTCTTGATGAAGATCTGATGAACTTGAAGAACTTCTGTTCACACGGAATTAGTTCTCAGATTGTTGTCCCCTAATTCCGTGCGAAATAAGCCGATATTTATAGATGGTCAACCTTGCATTTCATACGGAATCAAATATGCTTGTATTTCATGCGAAATCAAATTCCAGCATGCATGCTATTTCGTGTGAAAGCAGATTCCATGCGTGCATCCCATTTCATACGAAATCAAATGTAATGTTTGTATGATTGTGATGTCATATGTATGATGTCATCATTGAGAATGATGACATCATTCTTGTTTAGATCTGCTCCCTTCGTATCGTGTCATACCGTATACTGACCTGACATTGCCTAACGACACCTAGCGAAACCTCTGTCCGGTATTTTACAGACTCAAGACACTAGACTTTACATGTACAGTTACATTTCTATCTATGGCCACACACATAGTGCACTAACAATCTCCCCCTTGGACATAGCTAGAAATCTGTGATGTTTAATCTTGAACTGCCTTGGATAACATCTTCAAGTGAAACCACAGTCTCCCCCTTGAATGATGCCCCGAATTTCTAAGATTTGACGTTTAATCTTGCTCCCCTTTAATTTAGCTTCCTGTCAAATCTTATCATTATTCAAACGTTTAGATTTGACTTTTAAGCATGATCAAAATCAGTAACCCTCACAGATGATCAAGTTCAAATTAATGACCTTGATTATCCAACTTATCGATTTTTTTAAAATTTTCATTTTGAAATTCAAGTTTCAAAATCATTTCTCATCACAAACAAACTCTCCCAACCCACTGTCGTTCATCATGTTTAGCACTTGGAATTTTGAAAATCAGTTTTTCAAAATCAGTTGTCGAAAATCTTTTTGATTTTTCAAAATTTTATGCTAAAAACACAATATTTTTGGATTTTTGTAGTTGTTTTTTTTAAAGGAAAGCAGAAAAGACATATTTACAGACAATATTTTTGTGAGCTTGTGTAAGAGGATCATATCAGTTTATTGAGACAAATCAGCTGCACCGTTGATCTAAACATTACCACTTAATGCTTTTAAACAATTCACCTTAGATCATCGATATTGTGATCCACTTAAACTCCTCTAAGATGTTCGTAATGCTTACTGATACGATTAAGGTATATTTAGATAGCACTAAAGTCTTATGCGCCCCACGATCTTGGCATATCCCCTCATCATGCAATACACTAACTCACGTAATGCCTTTAAACTTTCATCAACTGTGATTTGTGTAAAAATAAAGCAGAATGTTTAAACATTAACAATCAGGTCGATACTTCCGTATACGCAGAGAAAGTCCAATTTTTAAACAAAATAAGAAATAAAAACAAGTTGAAATTGTTTAGGCTTTAACCACCAGGTCGATACTCCCGTATACGCAGAGGTGATCCAAAGCTTAAACGAAACACCAAAGAAAATAAAGCAGAATGGTTAGGCAATAACATCCAGGTCGATACTCTCGTATACGTAGAGGATGTCCAATGCTTAAACAAAATAAAGAAATAAAACAAGTTTAAATCTTTGCAAAATGAAAACACAGAATCACAGTGACTTTTCAGCAAAGTTGTGAAAGCTCACAAACTTAACCTGTTTTATGTCCTAAGACAATCAGCGATTACCGAGCAGGCACACAGTCAAGAAGTACAAAACTAAGTACTATGCGTTCGACCGTGTTTCCCACCAGACTTAGGCTTTTTGCTTTATGTTTGTATCATTTTCGCAAAACTACTAGTCTTAGCTGAGCCTAGCGACACATCCCTAGTGAGACTGTTTAAAACTTTATAAAACTTTACATTTCTCTAGCGTGCACTGATAGTCCACTGATGTACTATCATTTCCTCTTTTTACACAAAACTCTTTTTGAATTTTCAAATGTTTATGAATTTTTCAAATTTTCAATTTTTTTTTAATTTTTCTCCCCCTAAAATCAAAATTATATTTCAAAATTTGATTTTCTGGGAAAATTTGAAAAAAAAACAGTAAACTATAGAAACAAAGTAACAAACTGATGAGAATTGCCTCAATTCGCCATCCACTTGGCTTAAACAGTCAGAACTCCCCCTGACAACAAACTGTTTTCCCATTATGATTTCAAAACACTTAAGTTTGTTTTAATCAAAATGGTTTTTCCGGAAAATTAGTTTTGTTTGCCATTTCACAAACATGGGGTTTAATTCATCACACTGTTTTTAACCACTTGTAGGTTTATCACAAAAACAATTTCCAAGAATCATACCACTTGTAAGATAGTTAAATCAAGTACAACTTAATGTCCTTGATTAACCACTTGTAAGTCGAAATATCACATAACAACCATCATTCACATCTGTGATATTTTTAAGAAAGATGTCGATTCCTGTTCCACGATTACCAACTTGAGAACTCCGGCAAGTCAGGATTTTAAGCAAAAAATGCAGGCACCCAAGCCTGACCAGCCTTGGGTGTATCTGAGTTATTTTTCACTCGGGGTTTGAACATATCTTTTTGATTCATAAAATTCTTTAACCCCTTTTACCTTACCCTCGACCATTTTTCCAAAAATATTTTTCACTTTTCCATTGAACACCTTTTCGACATCAAATTCTTTCTTTTCAGAATAGAATTGATCCGAAATTTCTACTTTCCCAACTTTTTGTTTAAAATTTTCCGTCCGCAATGGTGGAAAGTTGACATCATCCATTGGCGGAACTGAATTTTCTCCTTTTTGATCAACTGGTGGCTCCTCTGACTTTGACGTATCAGATTCATCGCCAACACGTGGCTCCTTTGCTTCCGAAGAAACAAATTCATCGCCAGAAAGTGGCTCCTTTGTTTTCAAAGAAACAAATTCATCGCCGACCTTTATTGGAACCCAATCTTCACAGGATTTAGGTTTTCCAAACTCATCAACCTGTGACATGAACGACCTTTCACAATTTCTTTTATACTCAAAAACTTTGATAAAGATTTTATCTGAAAAATTAACTTTCTTTGATTTTTTAACCGTTTGATTAGTCAATTTTTCTTTCTTTATCCTCTCTTTTGTCCTCAGATTTGTATCTGATGGATTCATTTTGCTTGACTGACCATTTGAGCAAATCGATTCATCAGAACTTTTATCTTAATTACCAGTTTTACCCGACGACAAAATCTTTTCAAGATACTCCCTTGCTTTCTTTCTTTTCTTTCTCAGTCTGTCTTTCTGCCCTTGTGAAAGTTTCACTTTCTGTTCTTTCACTTTCTGTTCTTTGGGCTTTTCTTCAACTTTGATTGTTTTCTTTACCGTTCCATGAGATTCAGCCCTCGATCTTCTCTTTGATCTCATTGGGCAATCTCTGGCAATATGTCCTTTGATTTGACATTCATAGCATCTCCTCGTTTCAAAACTCTGACTCTGGCAGTTAACAACAACGTGTCCTTGAAAACCACATTTGTAACACACCCTGTTATCGTGCCATTCTCTACTTTCAAACCAAACACTTAGATCATGACATTGATTTGCCTTGTAGTAATCATGAATTCTCCTGTAAGCTTGATTTGACTTTTGAGCACTGTGGTCAAACCTGCACCACTTATTACCAACTTTTTGTGAGTTTAGATTTTCCAATTTTTGTGGTTTTTTATCACGATTGAATGATTGAACTGATGAACTTTTATTTTTGTTTTGAAAATTTTTCGAATTTTAACATTTTGTTTTTGTTCTACATTCTTCTTAAAAGGTTTTTGCTTTGAGCATTCAACTCTTTCAGTAGATTGTAAAACAGTTTCTTGAAATTTTTCTTTTAATTTCAAAAATATTTCCTTTTTCTCATTTACATCATCAGATTTATCATCACAATATTCAATTATGACTTTGTCATAATTTGTGACATTGTCACTTATTGGAATTTCATTGATTGGTTTTGGACATATATGATCTAGTAATGCAGACGAAGTAGATTTCACAGAACTATTGAAACAAGCATTAACATTATTACCAGTACTTCCTACAAAATACAGACCACAATCCTGACTACCACTCATCTGGATTCTCTTTGAACTGGAATCCTGTAAGAAGCAACTTGTTTCATTAAACACAACAGACACATGATTATCTTTAGACAGTTTATACACAGCTAGCAAATTTACACAATTACCAGGAACATAAAAGACATCCTTCAAAAGTATATTATCAGACAGTTTTAGATCGCCAATTTTTAAAATCTTGACACTAGTTCCATTTGGATGACCAACAATAATATGAAACTGAGACACATCCACAACATTAACCAAGTTTCTATATTTTCTAACCATGTGCTGACTAGCCCCAGAGTCAACAATCCACCCATTCATACTAAAACTGACTGAACTTGAACAACTAACAAAGTTGGAAAGATTAAAAACCTCACCTCCTACATTCTGATTTTGAGAAACTGATCCACTCTTCTCTCCAACAAGACTCAACAACTTAGCAATCTGCTCAGATGTAAAAGGTAAACCAGACCCTCCAACAGATGAAGATGTTCCAACCACAGAATTAGTCTTATAATTATTAGCCAAGTTGACCTTATTAGACTGATTGGTATTATTAACCATTCTTTTAAACCCAGGTGGATACCTAATAACCTCAAAGTATCTATCAACAGTATGTCTTAACATGTTACAGTGAGTACACTTCAGATTAGGGTTAGGACCTCTATTAGATTTCTTTCTTTGATCAAATGACTGATTGGATTTAGACACAAAAGACACACTCTGTGTTTTTGACCCACTACTTGACAACCTATGTGACTCTTCTCTAGAAATTATAGAAAATGCCACTTTAACAGAAGGTAATGGTTCTCTTGTTAGTAGATTTGTTCTCACTGATTGATAAACATCATCAAGAGCCATGAGAAATTGCATCAATTTTATTAGTGTTGAAAAATCATTAAAATCTTTAGCAGCTTGACAAAAACATGAAGGCAGATGCAACATAGCATCAAACTGCTCCCACATTGTTGTAAGCTTATTATAATATTCAGCAACAGAAGTTCCATTTTGTGAAACACTATTAATTTTTTTATACAAATCATATACAATAGAACCATCCACCCTATCGAAATACTCTTTGAGATCTGTCCAGACTTTTGAAGCTAACTTTAAGAAAACTTGACCAAGAAAAATTTCCCCAGACATAGAATTTAACGACCATGTAAGAACCACAGAATTACATCTGTCCCACTGACTGGCTAACACAGGATCACTCTTAGACTTAACACACTTACCATCTATGAATCCATACTTATTCTTTGCCTCTAAGGCCAACTTCATAGCACTAGACCATACATAATAGTTTTCTGTACCTTTCAATTTAATACTTACAATAGTTAAGGCACTAGAGTCACTTGGATGAAGATATAAGGGATCTCCTATATCTAATTTACTAATCAAAGTCTGAGAAGAACTACCAGTATCACCCATTTAAACAACAGATTAGGACAGAACAAAGATTAAACAACAATTAACACAAAACAAACCAACAATACAGCACAACAAAAGTTATCAACAGATAACAACCAAAAATGAACACAGAGATATATCACAACAGACCCTAAGGCAAAGCTGAGTCAGGGACAAGATTCCAGGTTCATCACTCACTGGTGCCTGGACATGCCTTTACTCAGGAGCCACTATAATATTCTACACAACGATACAAATAAAAAACAAGACTAACAACAATGCACAATTAGCAAGTAGACTCGATCAAGTGCCGGCCCGACTAGTCCGGTAAACAGGGATGCTAAGACTCATAAGATATGATGCAAAAAGAAAGAGACAAGAACGATCTTACAAATTTGCATTCCAAGCTAGTATGAAACTGTAACCTTCTAGGGTTACAGATCACACAAAGAAGACAACCGAGAAGAAAACAATGGTCAGTTTGCTCTGAAACCTTCTAGGGTTTTAGAGACCAACACAGCCTTCAAACACCAAAATCAAGATTATCTAGATCTCCAATCAACAGATTCGCAAACCCTAGAACACCAGTAGCGAATCAGACCTGAATGACACACTTCCGAAGATCAGGATCTACACACTTCTTTGAACATCAAAGAACACCTCCTGCTAACAACAGCAATAAACCCTAAAAACTCACAGCGGAACAACCAAGATCAGTAATCAAAAGCCAATTAGCTCTCATACCATGTAAAATGGTATGATAATCAAGACAGTACAAAAGACACAAAGAAATAGTGACAAAAACGGTGACAAAACTTTAATTGATTTACCCAAACCAAAAAATACCCCCAATACCCTAGATCTCACAAAATATGAGATCTGTAACAATACAGAAAGAAAGATGATCAACTGATGATAATCGGTTGATCTATACAAATCAGAATAACAAGATCTCACACGAGATCTAACAGATCACACTCGATCTGTTACAAACAATACAAACTCTAAGCGTACAAACCCTAATCGCCTGGAAGAGAGAGACAACAGAAACTTCTCGAGAGATAACACTGTATCAAGCTCTTATATACAAGATAAAAAGATACTTTCAATTAAGCCCTCCATGTTTCTCTTATTACACTTTTGACTTCAGAATGTACAACTTGTACCCCTGCACTTCTGAACCTGTACACTTAGAACCCCATTTTAGTTATAACAACTTTGTAATGTATAACAAACAACTTTGAAACGTGTAACATGTAGCAACATGAATTACCATATTGCCATAAGTTAATTTAACAGTCTTGATAACTATCATTATTTAACAAAGTAATACAATATATAATTATGCATATTGGGTGTAAGTAATTTTATTTTTACATGTATACGTATATGTTTATGGGTGTAAGTAATTTTATTTTTACATTTATACGTATATGTTTATGTATATCTACACAAAGTATATGTATTTATATATGTACATAAACTATAGATGTAAAATATAAATGACTTCACACAACTAAAATACAAGTAAAATTATGTATATTTGATCTTAGTAAGCTATCAGGTTTGCAAAACTTAAAAGAAGCTTGATATCATTTTTCAACCTTAATAAATAAGAAACAACCATTTCGTGTTGGTTTAAGGCAATAACAAGGGCTTCCACAGTATTAAGTAGATTGGTGTTATTAGTTGAGGTTCTAAGGCTTGTAATTATATTTATTTAGTTAAGGGGATTTGTTAATCCAAGGCATGAACAATAGTAATAACTTTAACTCAGGATTTTCTACAGGGTCCTGCTTAAGCTCAAAATCTTAGGGATTCACTTGTAGAGGCAAAATATGATATTGTGTGAAGGTAAACTTGAAATCCCTTCTTTTTTGTATTGGTAGATTGCAACTGTTTTGTTAACTGTTATTGTGTTTAGTATCTTGAAATAGATTGGCTTACGAAAGGGTTCGAGTTCGTTTAATGAGGCTTGTGCTGGTGGATTTTCTGAAGAAACTTGAATCCTTGGAGATATTTATGAGACCATATATGGCAGTGGTTTGGTTCTACTCTTGATTTCTATTTCAGCTCAGGTTAGTTGATTGGTTATGAATGATTTTTCATGGTTGTGAATGATTTTTAATCATTTCTTTAATTTTAAAGATTCAAGATTGTTGATGTTTGAATCAAAAGGTATGAATTTTATTCAAATATCATCTAACATAATCAATTTTTAATTAGTTGTGATTTCTTTATTCAATCTGTTGATATAATATAACGTAATCAATTTTTAATCAGTTGTGATTTTTAATCAGATTGAGTCAGAGTTATCGTCGACTTGCGATGGTATTTTGAAGGTTCTGGATTCGAAACTTATTGGATCTGTATCTGGTGGTGATTCGAATGTGTTTTATTTAAAAATGAAAGGTGATTATTAAAGGTATTTGGCTGAGTTTAAGACTGGAGATGAGAGAAAGCTGGTTATACGAACTAATGGTCAACAGAGGTTAGAACGGATTAGTCAACAGAGGTTAAAAGAGGGTAAGTCAACAGAGGTTAAAAGGGTTAGTCAATAAAGGTTAAAAAGGGGTTAGTCAACAGGGGTTAAAGGGTTAGTCAACAGAGGTTAAAAGGGATCATGCAAGAGAGGTTAAAAGAGTCAGTTAACAGAGGTTTGCAGGTTGTTGAGCTAGTTGGACATCTGGCTGGATGTTAGTTGTTAGTTGAGAGGTAGTTAGAGGAATGTTAGTTGTTAGTTGGAATGTGAGGGTATAAAAGGAAAGATTGTAATAGTGTAGGGTATGCTTTTAATCAGTTGTGATTTTTAATCAGATTGAGTCGGAGTTATCGTCGATTAGCGATACTATTTTGAAGGTTCTTAATTCAAAACTTATTGGATCTGCATTTGGTGGTGATTCGAAGGTGTTTTATTTGAAAATAAAAGGTAATTATTATAGGTATTTGGCTGAGTTTAAGACTGGAGATGAGAGGAAGCTGGTGATACGAACTAATGGTCAACAGAGGTTAGAACGAGTTAGTCAACAGAGGTAAAAAGAGGGTTAGTCAACAGAGGTTAAAAGAGTTAGTCAACATGTCACCCCCCGAAATATCAGAGCATTGGCGTGACTGGACTGGTATCTTCATTGCACAGCGGAAGCAAATAAGCTAAGACTTCTAGAAAAAGAACGCCCACTAAGTACTCGACTCCACATGGTTCTCCTATTCCAACCGTGCCATAACTTTGAAAAGTAACCTGAGAAAGAAACATGCGAAAAATCAACATAAAGTTGAGCGAGTTCATAGTTTGTTTGTAAAAGATTTGAAATAAATCTTTTGAATAACCGGTTTGTGAAATATTATTGAGAAAACGAATTTAGAAATCATTTTCTTGTCAAGTTATATGGAAACTTTGTATTTGTAACGCATTATGTTCGTAAAACCATGTATTTGTAAACTCTTGTATTTGTAATGTTCGTATAACCGTCAATGCCCACCCTGACTTTGACTCCATGCCCGCATACTCCTATGCTTTGAATTTGTATAAAACATGGTATGTAATTTGTAAAACCCCGATATGAAAGCAACAAGGAAAAAGAGATCACCAATGGTTTGCAAGGCCAATGGTATGTGTGAAGTGATGCAGGAAAACTCAAACCTAGCAAATTTGTCTCCGGGATGAAGACATAGTCACCACTATGGGCCACCCTGGTCCCCATGGGTGTGGGCTCGCTACACCCAAATAGATCTATCACTCATGTCCCTCGGTCCTACAATGAGGATTAATGGCCTTAAGTGTTGTGCCCACCACTCACATGATCTAAGTGTACCCTTCCTTAGCTAACCATACCAATTGTATTGTAAGTAATCCTTTTGTAAGATGTATTTTACCGCAGTCTCTCAGACTGAATTACCCAGCTAGTCTCTTAGACTAACTCCCCAGTCTCTCAGACCAACTCCCCAGTCTCTCAGACATAATTACCCAGCTAGTCTCTCAGAGTAACTCACCAGTCTCTATATTATCACCAGACGATCCCATCCCTAGTCATGAAAATTATTCACATTTCGATAATACGCATTTGTTTTGTAAAAACCGATATATTTAGTATAATCCATTCGTAAACCATTTGAGTTCCTCGAAATCCATTCGTAATATGATTTAGAAGTATGAGTTTTCGTTCGTTCAAAAGCTTTGTATGTTCTTGCAAAACGTGCTTTGTCTAAAAATATGCAGTCTTTGTTCATCGAGAACTTTGTGTGTTTTCTGCAAAACGTGCATGTCTTTCCACCCTGAAAACATTTATAAAAATGTAAAACCTAAAAAGGTGGGGTTATGAACTCACCTGAATTGCCTTGTTCGAATCTAGCTAATTACGACTTCGTGATGTCGTTTCCAAGACTTGACTTGCTAGCGTGCATTCTACAATATACCTAACACAGAATATCTAATAAGTTTCTAAATAAACGTAGTAACTAAACTACGTGTCATCGAGCTCTACCGAATCGTTAACCGAACAATTCAACGGTAAATTGATAACTTAATAGTAATGATTAAGTTATACTCGTTAAGTTTCTCCTAATGTCGGTAATAGTTTAATAAGTCTTGTAAAGACTTAGTTCTCGAGAGATTTAAAAATAAGTAAATATTTATATCAAAGTATATAAATATATCGTTAAGATCGCTCGTCGTCCTGAGAAGTCGTTTGTGTATATAGAAACATTCGTATGAAAGTAATATACAATACACTTGTATTATATATATTACGTCTTGTATACATTCGCCAAAATATGCGTATATGCTGTTTCGGCGCTTGAAATAAATATAAAAAGTTATATTTATTTTATAAGAGAATCTTCGAGGTGTTGTGTTTGAAAATAAATATATAATTATATTTATTTTTATAAATGAATACGGGTCGCTTGATGATTGAAATAAATAGATAAGTTAAATCTATTTTTTTTATAAAAGAGTACAAGCCATTTGTTGTTTAAAATAAATATACAAACTATATCTATTTTAATAAAAGAATCGTCGCGTTGTTTGATATCCGAAATAAATATATGAAATATATTCATTTTATAAAAGAAGTCGTATTGTTTGTTATAAATATATCAACTATATTTATTTTTCTAAAACGAAGTCATGTCATTTGGTGTTTGAAATAAATATAAACTATATTTATTTTTATGAAACGATTTCGTATTGTTTGATGTTTTGAAATAAATACACAAACTATATGTATTCTTATAAATGAATTCATGTTGTTTGATATTTGAAATAAATATAAACAACATTCATTTTATAAAAGAACCGTATAGTGTTAAGTGTTTGAAAATAAATATAAAAGTGATTATATTTATTTTTATAAATAGTTCGCGTTATTGACGTTCCTTGTAGGATATATGTCACACCCCGGATTTCCACGTGTCACCGGTGGGCCCGGTGGGGGAGTATCGTGACGTGGTTGGCAACATAATAGTCAAACAACACAATATTTAAATGCACAGCGGAAGCAAAGTATAGATTCATTTCAACCAACAATATTGTAATATTAAGTATCACAAATAGTTGAATATAAATCCACAGGTAGATCAAAATAAAAGGAAACAGTGTTCAACAGTCTATGACATCCAAGCTTGCGAGACTTATTGAGGATGCTAGGAGAAAAGCCAGCCTATTACGCGTAGTACCTGCACTTAACCTTTTTGAGAAAATACGTCAGTTTACACTGGTAAATACAATCAACCGACTCATTTTGAAAAGAGTTTAAGAATATGCATTTAAGGCACAAGGCACAAATAATACTTTTATAACTTGGGATAATTATTTGAATATAATTCTTGTAAAGGATTTACATGTTACTTATGCGTTCAGTAGCCCGGATCGAGTCGGGTTAAAGATCAATAGACACACCACATTATGTATATGAGACACTGACAGGTGTACGCCTACACCTGTGTGCTAAGGTCGTGGCCATTTCGTAAAATGATGCCAGGGATATCCGGGACATGGTCATTAACCCCCCAAAGGCTTTAAGGAAACAAAACAAATTAAACGAGACATCTCAATACTTTAACCATCATACAATTAAAGATTCAATGCCCGACCAAGCGGTATTTTATATACCGTACCCCAAGCCCGTATAGGGAAAATAAGTTAAAAAGATTTACCTGAGCAAGTATAAATCAAAATCAGCGAGTGCAAGTATCTTTTACCGGTTCTCCTAATCTGGAACGAAGGTTTATAATAACCTATTAGAATCCTAACGGGTCTTTAGTTAAGCTTAAGCTTAGACCGGTTAGTTTTAAAGATACGGTTCGAACGCACGATTAAGCGAAGACCGGATAGAATGTGATTTAGACCCGTCAAGTTTGAATACTTGCTTAATATGGGAATATTATACACATTCTGGATTTTGAGATAAAACCGATAAGGTTTGACCCGTTTCGGCTAATTTATGTAAACTAGTTACATAAACCGAACCGAACGCGCATGAAGCGTAACGGGTAACCATAAGAGTCCTAAACAGGTTTCCTAAGTTAACATGCTTTAAATATGTTGTGATATCAGTAAGATACCTTCCATTATGCCCAAAACGAGTTTAATCTCATATTAAGCCCCGTAGGGGTATTTTGGTCATTTTAAAGATTATAAAAGGGATCAATTAAGCTTCTGTGATCCGGGTCTGAATAAATCAGTAAAATAGTTTATTTTAACAGGTGATAACATTCGGTTATAACTCTTATATGCCAAAATAGTTTTAAACCCTAACTATGCGTTTAATACGAAAGCCGTTTTAAGCGACGTACGGGTTAAAATAGGATTCTGAGTTTTCTGATCAGTTAAACAGGTTCAAAACACTACATTTATTATTTGAAATCAGTAGCAATTGGATTGGTGTCAAAAGGATTTGTAAAACTCATTTTTTGGCCAAAAAGGGTATATTCGGTATTTACCGAATCAAGACACTAATCCTAGCTTATGATCAGTTTAAAAATAATTAAAAATCTTCAAAAATCCCAAAATATTATATTACATCAGTGGGTAAAAGGTTTGGTGTCAAAAATGGGGTTTAGATAGGCTTTACGCTAATGACGCCGTTTAAATACAAAGAAGCGTTCTAATTACGTCATTAAGTATAACTCCTAATCTAGACCTCCAACTGATGTAAAAATTTAGGGACACGTTTAATAATCAGTAACTAAGATTTTTGTACTTTCACATTTCCAAAATTCTCGTTGTATGGTCATAAGGGCATTATGGTCACTATTTAAGCAATTAACGGAAACGTCGGACAATCGAGGTTTCAAGTGGTATAAACGCAGAGGGTTATACCAACATGTAACTAGGTCCTAATGGAACTTTAAGGCATGTCTAAACCTATCAAAACCGGGTCAGAACTGAAGTCAAAGCAATAGTCAAACTTTTGCGTCTTTCGGTTCCGAATCGGTTCAAAACAGAAAGTTGTCGAATCAAACAAGTTTAGACAAGTCCGTACACTTATTACCAAGTTATATGAATGATAAAACAGGTTACACGCCTTCAATATCATTAATTACGCGTTTAATCAAAGTTTAGCATTTCTGTTGACTTTTTCGGACAACGTTTGACTCGACAAACGACCTAGTTAGGATTGGAATCAGTGAGTACCCTTATAAGGGTTTAATACCCATATAATTACCTACTTAACGGTACTTTTAAATCGAGATAAGACTGAGCCAAATATAAATAATCTTGAAGTCAAACCGTAGTTACGACGGTTTGACTTTTAGCTAAATAACTAAGCTAAACTCAAAACAAGAAGGTTAAACATACTTACACTTGTCTAATGGATGATTAGAAGGGTCTTGGTTCTGCTCTTGTGCTCCTCAAATGCTCAGAAGTTGATGTTGTGAAGGTATGATCAAAGTTGCCAAGAATGTGGGTCTTATATAGTGTTTAATCACACTTGGATCATTGACACACAAGTCTAGTAGTGTTCCCATATCACCAACAAGTGTCCTAGGAGCTAAAAACCATCTTAGGCGGCCCAAGGTATTCAAAAATGGCATTTGGAGTCGGTTTAGAGCTGAACAGGCAGCTGTGCAACAATTCTGATCAGACAAGGCAGTCGCGTAGCGCGACTGCCGGGGTGTTTATGCTCGCGCTACGCGAGCGTGTTGATGACCAGCCAAACAAGTTTTCATTAATTGCATTTCAGTCCCTGGTCCTTCAAAAGGTCGCTTTCTGATTGTTTCTTGCATTCTAAGCCTTTACATTTGACATTTAGGGGCTTTAAGACTTATACCATCTTTGTCAAGTCCTCGGGTAACTTTGTGATCACCCGAAAAGCCCTAATTTTCAATGTTGACGATTCTAACCCTCACACACGAATTTTATCATAACTTTCTCATACGATAACGAAACTTGGTGAAATTTTTATGGTGCATTCTAGTGAGCATAATTAATCGTTACAAGGCTTTGGGTTTGCTAAAAGGTCACTCAGAGGTATATCTTAACATGTTGACACATTTAACCCCTGTAGTTTGTAATCTCTCACTTTCTTTCACAATTCGCTTCGTATGATCCATGATCCATTCGTTTAAGGTTATAGACATCATGTAGGGTTAATGTAATGTATATTTATTCATTGTTGACACTCTGAACCCTTATATTTACATAGTTTCATTGTTTGTCAACTTTAGTCCCTCGAAAGTATTCTTTCACACATTCAAACCTATGACACGTGTCAACACATCATAGGACGTAAATTTTCGAGGTGTTACATCCTCACCCCCTTAAAAGAAATCTCGACCTCTAGATTTACTGAAATAGATAAGGGTACTTTTCTTTCATCGTGGACTCAACCTCCCACGTATACTCGGGACCTCTACGGGCATCCCATTTGACCTTTACAATCGGTACATGCTTCCTCCGAAGCTTCTTAACCTGTCGATCCTCGATCGACAATGGTTTTTCCACAAATTTCAAGCTCTCATCTATATGCACATCTGTATGTGGTATAACCAGTGATTCATCAGCGAAACACTTTTTCAGATTGCAGATGTGGAACACATTGTGTATACTACTGAGCTCTTCAGGTAAGTTTAACTTATAGGCAACTGACCCGACACGTTCGATAACCTCGAAAGGTCCTATGTATCTCGGGCTTAACTTGCCTTTCTTACCAAATCGCATCACTCCCTTCCAGGGTGATACTTTAAGTAAGACTTTATCACCTACTTCAAAGTGAAAGGATTTACGCTTGGGATCAGTGTAACTCTTCTGCCTATCCCGGGCAGCTTTGAGACGGTCACGAATCTGGACAATCTTGTCCGTCGTTTCGAACACTATCTCTGGTCCCGATAATTGGACATCTCCAACTTCCGCCCAATAAACGGGCGTTCTACACTTTCTACCGTATAAGGCCTCGAAAGGCGCAGCCTTAATGCTGGTGTGGTAGCTATTGTTGTAGGAGAACTCAATTAGTGGTATGTCTTCCAACGTTTGAATAGTACGCTCACTCTGACCGTCTGTCTGAGGATGGTAAGCCGTACTAAAATTCAAACGCGTGCCCAAAGATTGTTGGAAGCTTTTCCAAAAATGTGACGTGTATCTAGTATCCCTGTCGGAGATAATAGACACAGGTATACCATGTAAAGCTACAATCTTATCCACATACAACTGGGCCAACATGTCGGAGCTATAAGTCTCCTTAATGGGTAGGAAATGTGCTGACTTAGTAAGTCTATCAACTATCACCCATATTGTGTCATTTCCTTTCCTTGTCTTGGGTAACTTGGTGATAAAATCCATAGTTACCATCTCCCACTTCCACGTAGGAAGTTCAGGCTGTTGTAGCAAACCTGACGGCTTTTGATGTTCTGCTTTGACTTGCGCACACGTCAAACATTTAGCTACATAGGTAGCTACAGACTTCTTCAAGCCTATCCACCAATAGTTTGCCCTTAGGTCCTGGTACATCTTATCTGCTCCAGGATGAACAGAGTATTTGGAACTATGGGCTTCCTGGAGGATAACATCTCGAAGTCCTCCATAAATTGGAACCCATATTCGTCCATTCAATCTTACTATTCCGTCCTTGCTAAGTGTTAACTGCTCCTCAGTTACCCCTAGCTTTTCGTTAGGATACTTAGCTTCCAACACAGCTTCCTTCTGTGCAGCTAACAACCTTTCAATCAAATTGTTCTTTATTTCCATGCGCTTGGCATTGATTCGAATGGGTTTCACCCTTTCCTTCCGACTCAAGGCATCGGCGACTACATTCGCCTTGCCAGGATGGTATCTTATTTCACAATCGTAATCATTCAGAGTTTCCATCCAACGGCGTTGCCTCATGTTCAAGTCCTTCTGATTGAACAAATGTTGAAGGCTCTTGTGATCAGAATAGATCACACATTTGATTCCATATAAGTAGTGCCTCCAAAGTTTTAGTGCGAATACAACGGCACCCAACTCCAAGTCATGGGTGGTGTAGTTCTTTTCGTGCACCTTTAACTGGCGTGAAGCATAGGCAATGACTTTACCTTTCTGCATAAGCACACATCCCATCCCGGTGTGTGATGCATCACAATAAACTACAAACTCCTCTCCATCAGGCAATGTCAGTACTGGAGCATTGCTCAACTTTTTTTTCAGAATATCGAAGGATTCCTGCTGCTTAGGACCCCAGTCAAACTTAATCTTCTTACGCGTCAGCGAAGTCAGGGGTGCAGCAATCCTTGAGAAGTTTTCGATGAATCGCCTATAGTATCCTGCCAAACCTAGGAAGCTACGAATTTCCGTAGGCGTCTTTGGCTCTTGCCAGTTCATGACAGCTTCAACTTTAGCGGGATCGACTTGGATACCACTCTCACTAACAACAAGTCCAAGAAATTGGACTTCTCGAAGCCAGAATTCACACTTCGAGAACTTGGCATAGAGCTTTTCTTTATGAAGTAGTTCCAGAATGCAATGAAGATGCTTCTCATGGTCAGCTTGGTTCTTCGAGTAGATGAGGATATCATCGATGAAAACGATGACGAATTTATCTAAGTGCGGCTTGCATACCCGATTCATGAGATCCATGAATGCGGCCGGTGCATTAGTGAGCCCAAAAGGCATCACTAGGAACTCGTAATGACCATAACAAGTCCTAAATGCTGTTTTGTGCACGTCTTCATCTCTAACCTTTAATTGATGGTAGCCTGACCTTAAGTCAATCTTCGAGAAGAAACTTGCCCCTTGAAGTTGATCGAACAGATCGTCGATCCTGGGCAAAGGATACCTATTCTTGATGGTGACCTTATTAAGCTCACGGTAGTCGATGCACAGACGCATCGATCCATCCTTCTTCTTGACAAATAAAACTGGTGCTCCCCAAGGAGATGAACTAGGTTTGATTAAACCTTTGGCTAGAAAATCATCTAGCTGCGTTCTCAATTCCTTCATCTCTGTTGGTGCCAACCTATAAGGCGCCCTTGCAACTGGTGCTGATCCAGGAATAATGTCAATTCTGAATTCTACTTGCCTATCTGGTGGCAAACGAGGTAGTTCTTCAGGAAATACTTCGGGGTATTCAGAAATGACGGGGATATCCCCAATCTTGGGCTTCGGCTCATCAATAATCACTTGTGCCATGTAGATGACACAACCCTTCTTCAAACACTTAGAGTCCTTGAGCATAGACATTTTCTCAGGCAGCCCATACTGGGTGTCTCCCTGGATAGTAAGTGATTCACCAGACGGAGTCTTGATCATCACTTGCTTCTTATTACAGACAATTTGGGCCTGGTTATGAGACAACCAGTCCATACCCAAAACTATGTCGAAACCGGCTAGTTTCAAAGGAAGTAGGGACAAAGGAAAAGAGTGGTTCTTAATGGATATGAAACATCCATCTAATAAGGTTGAGGCAGTTTCTAAAGTGCCATCTGCTAGTTCCACCTCATACTTCACACTTAAGGTCTTAACAGGTAATTTCAACAATTCACAAAACTTATTATCTACGAACGACTTATCAACGCCTGAATCAAATAACACTCTCGCATAAACATCATTTACGAGAAAGGTACCTGTTATCACATTGTCGTCCTTGACGGCTTCCTTAGCATCCATCCTGAAGACCCTAGCATTGGTCTTCTTAGCCTCTTCAGGCTTCTTGGCGTATTTTGGGCAATTGGTCTTGATGTGCCCCTTTTCATTGCAACCGTAGCAGGTCGCATCCTTCATCTTTTTGCAATCCAAGGTCTTGTGTTCCTTGGATTTGCACAACCCACATGCAAAAGTTTTTGATTGTGAATTCGAATTCGATTCATACCTGCACTTCCCAAAGTGCTGTCTCTTGCAGATTTTACATCTGGGTTTTTCACCCGACTGCTGACCATCCTTCCTAAATCATGACCCCTTCTTGTGGTCATTGTTTCCCTTATGCTTCTTGTCTGAACGTCGTGAGTTGTCATCCTCACGCTTCCTCTTTTCGGTATCAGCGTTCCTTTGCGATTTCTGCCTGACCGCATCCAAGGTAAGAGACAATGATATGTCCGCTGCAGACCGAAAAGTAGCTGGTCTCGAGGCCTTCACACTTGCCTTGATCTCCGGGGCCAAACCCCCAATGAATCGAGCTATACGTTTGGGTTCCGGAGTTACCAAATATGGAACCAACCTTGACAAGGTGTTGAAACTGGTAAGGTAAGCCTGACAGTCTAGGTTTCTCATGACCAGTGACAAGAAGTCAGCTTCAATTTTCTCAACCTCATGCTGAGGGCAGTAGTTTTCCTTGATTAGTGCCATGAACTGTTCCCAGGTCATATTGTACAACGGGACTTTCCCCGTAGCTTGGATCAAAGATCTCCACCAAGCTAATGCTTCTCCCTTAAAAGACTGAGACACGAATTTCACAATATCCCTATTATTGCAACCACTGATATCCACAACGGTATCCATCTCGTCCAACCAAGTCATGCAATCTACTGCTCCTTTTTCCCCAGTGAAATCCCTGGGTTTGCACGAAACGAAGTACTTATAGGAGCAACCCTTATTACGGGGTTCTTGATTCTGTACGACTCTTTGGGATGGAGCACTCCTCTGGTCTAATGAGTGGTGAGAATTACTGTTGTGGGCAGTGTGGGTCCTGGAGGGTGTTCTAGAGTGTGGTGCAGATTGGGTCCTTGCATGGGTACCACTTGATTCATGGAGCTGTCTATCCATAGCTCGATTAACGGCATTATCTATCATTGCCTGTAATTCTGCACCCGCTACATTTACTCGGGCATTATCAAGCTCTCCCTGAGGGTGACTATTAATCTCGTTTGAGTCGGCCATGTTGCTTGAACTGTTACATATTGACAATAATTTATTGGTGAGTTTATTATAGAATTGACTTTTATGGCAATTTTATTAACCGTGGTAAACATAGACCATATATGGTTAATTTATTACTCACATTTATTTAGGATTTCTAATATAATTTATCCTAATTATAAAACAATAACAGTTTTATTAGCACATAAGGCCTAGTCACAGGGCAAATTAAATCATAAGCTATGATTTCAGAGAATCAAGGCTTTTTAAAGTTTGAACATAGTTCATTACCTTTATTAGACAGGGTCACAGACTATTACTGTCTTTTGTCTCATATGAAAATGAGAAGGGCCCGCAGGCATTATATTACCAATGGATGGTAAAAAGAACTGATCATCTTCATTGATGATTTAACCCATGATTCAGAGATCATTTAGTTGGGTTAGGAATCAAAAAAAATTCCCTATATAATAATAACACGTGTGATTTTAACGAATCATGTCTGCCAGGAGTGTTAACATGTTTTCAGATGTTAACTGGGATTTGAATCTTTTTAACGGGTTTTACCATCTTGGCCAGGTCTTAAAATGACATGCAGGCTAGGTTATACCTTTAAGATCCTTAATTAAAAATTAAAATAGGCAGATAGATTTTTAAAAGGAATGATTCCGATTTATTTATTTCATATATACTTTAATTATGCATAACATAGCAAAGATGAAATTTATAAACTTACATTCCATTAAAACTTAAAAGTAGTACACTTTGCCCTAAACCGGACTTTTTCACAGAAACATTTGCCCTCGCAGGAGCTATACAGATAATACATGTCCTCACAGGGACTGTTTACAAAAGTAAATGTCCACGCAGGGACTAATAGAGACAAGTCCACGTAGGGACTAAGTACAAAGATAGATGTCCACGCAGGGACTACATACACACATAAATAAATGTCCACGTAGGGACTTGATTTAAACAAGGAAATACAATAATACATATTGGGATTTAACGATCCCGTTTCTTCTTTCCTTTTAGCAAACTTGCTAAGCCACTCATGAATCCCTGATTCTTCCTACGTTCCCTCTGTAAATCTCGCTCAACTTTTCCCAGTCTTTCACGGAGATCCTCCTGCTCTGGTAGAGAAAACCGTGGTGGCTGGTGCTGTAGTGGTGGCTGAGCAGGTGCTTGATACCCACGAGCTGGGTATCCCATTCCCCAAGGGGTTCCATATGGTCCCTCAGGATTATGGGCAAGGTAATTTGATGCCACATGGTAAGGATCCTCAGCATAGTTATAGTTAGTGTATGCTGACGGTCCGTATGGGTTGTAAGCTGCTGGAGCAGTATAAGCAGGGATGGGGTTACCAAAACCCGATGGTGACGGTGCAATAGGTGCCGAATTCACCTCTGATACTGGAACTGAAGGTCCATCCTCCTGTGGCTCTTCATATAGTGGCGGGTAGTGGCTGCCACTAGAGTGTTGAGGGGTACTGAAATGAAACTCCCCTCCTCGTGCTGACATCCGTGCGCCAGTCCTCCTACGTCTTGGTGGTGCTGGAGGCGCTAGATTAACTGGCGGCGGTGGAGGCGGTGGCGTGACTGCCATGAAACGTGGATCGCCAGAGGGATCTTGCTGCTGCTGTTGCGGCTGCTGGTGAGGCGATGAATGGTAAGATGGTGTAAAGTACCACTCACACCAATCGAACCGTGCCTGATGACTATCTGGACCTTGGTATGGTGTTCCGTGAAAAGACGAACCATCAGAGATCTCAACAGGATGGTTCGGGGTTCCGGTTGTAGGCTCGACAGGATCTGTGTCCTCGTCTATGTCCATCGCTTGATCACCTGAAAAATGATCCTCCAGTCCTAGTGGGTTAAAGCCCCCTTGTTCTGGTAGGTAGTCCGCCGGGTTAAACTGGCCCCGAAAGACAGGAGTAGGGTCGTCGAAGGAACGGTGCGATGAAGATCGCTGTAGTGGTATGTATGAAGGTTGCGGGTTGTTGGGCTCATTCTCGGACTGAGGCCCATAGGAGTGATGATATGGAGGCGTTGAGCTATACGATGTAGATCGTCTGGAAGGCTCCTCATAAATCCTCCAAGGTTCTTGCGGATCTGCACTCCTTGTAGAAGAAGGAGTTCGCCGGCGCGAAGGCCCGGCCTCGTGGTCGTTAGGGGCGCTGATTGGCTCCTTTCCTCGTCCTCCTCGCCTGAATCTTGGCGGCATTGTTAAACCTGTCAATATAAACAAAGGTAACAACAAGGAAAAATAAAGGACAAAGTTAAAATAAAATAAAATAAAAATCTTTTGGATTATTCCTAAGTTCTTTGTCTAGACTCGAAGATTTAGGAATGTGCAATTGTGTCATTGAGATTAAACACAAAAGGCTGGTATTTAATTCACTCAACGTTGGCTCTGATACCAACCTGTCACACCCCGGATTTCCACGTGTCACCGGTGGGCCCGGTGGGGGAGTATCGTGACGTGGTTGGCAACATAATAGTCAAACAACACAATATTTAAATGCACAGCGGAAGCAAAGTATAGATTCATTTCAACCAACAATATTGTAATATTAAGTATCACAAATAGTTGAATATAAATCCACAGGTAGATCAAAATAAAAGGAAAAAGTGTTCAACAGTCTATGACATCCAAGCTTGCGAGACTTATTGAGGATGCTAGGAGAAAAGCCAGCCTATTACGCGTAGTACCTGCACTTAACCTTTTTGAGAAAATACGTCAGTTTACACTGGTAAATACAATCAACCGACTCATTTTGAAAAGAGTTTAAGAATATGCATTTAAGGCACAAGGCACAAATAATATTTTATAACTTGGGATAATTATTTGAATATAATTCTTGTAAAGAATTTACATGTTACTTATGCGTTCAGTAGCCCGGATCGAGCCGGGTTAAAGATCAATAGACACACCACATTATGTATATGAGACACTGACAGGTGTACGCCTACACCTGTGTGCTAAGGTCGTGGCCATTTCGTAAAATGATGCCAGGGATATCCGGGACATGGTCATTAACCCCCCAAAGGCTTTAAGCAAACAAAACAAATTAAACGAGACATCTCAATACTTTAACCATCATACAATTAAAGATTCAATGCCCGACCAAGCGGTATTTTATATACCGTACCCCAAGCCCGTATAGGGAAAATAAGTTAAAAGTATTTACTTGAGCAAGTATAAATCAAAATCAGCGAGTGCAAGTATCTTTTACCGGTTCTCCTAATCTGGAACGAAGGTTTATAATAACCTATTAGAATCCTAACGGGTCTTTAGTTAAGCTTAAGCTTAGACCGGTTAGTTTTAAAGATACGGTTCGAACGCACGATTAAGCGAAGACCAGATAGAATGTGATTTAGACCCGTCAAGTTTGAAGAATTTCTTAATATGGGAATATTATACACATTCTGGATTTTGAGATAAAACCGATAAGGTTTGACCCGTTTCGGCTAATTTATGTAAACTAGTTACATAAACCGAACCGAACGCGCATGAAGCGTAACGGGTAACCATAAGAGTCCTAAATAGGCTTCCTAAGTTAACATGCCTTAAATATGTTGTGATATCAGTAAGATACCTTCCATTAAGCCCAAAACGAGTTTAATCTCATATTAAGCCCCGTAGGGGTATTTTGGTCATTTTAAAGATTATAAAAGGGATCAATTAAGCTTCTGTGATCCGGGTCTGAATAAATCAGTAAAATAGTTTATTTTAACAGGTTATAACAATTGGTTATAACTCTTATATGCCAAAATAGTTTTAAACCCTAACTATGCGTTTAATACGCGTATAAAGCCGTTTTAAGCGATGTACGGGTTAAAATAGGATTCTGAGTTTTCTGATCAGTTAAACAGGTTCAAAACACTACATTTATTATTTGAAATCAGTAGCAATTGGATTGGTGTCAAAAGGATTTGTAAAACTCATTTTATGGCCAAAAAGGGTATATTCGGTATTTACAGAATCAAGACACTAATCCTAGCTTATGATCAGTTTAAAAATAATTAAAAATCTTCAAAAATCCCAAAATATTATATTACATCAGTGGGTAAAAGGTTTGGTGTCAAAAATGGGGTTTAGATAGGCTTTACGCTAATGACGCAGTTTAAATACAAAGAAGCGTTCTAATTACGTCATTAAGTATAACTCCTAATCTAGACCTCCAACTGATGTAAAAATTTAGGGACGTGTTTAATAATCAGTAACTAAGATTTTTGTACTTTCACATTTCCAAAATTCTCGTTGTATGGTCATAAGGGCATTATGGTCACTATTTAAGCAATTAACGGAAACGTCGGACAATCGAGGTTTCAAGCGGTATAAACGCAGAGGGTTATACCATCATGTAACTAGGTCCTAATGGAACTTTAAGGCATGTCTAAACCTATCAAAACCGGATCAGAACTGAAGTCAAAGCAAAAGTCAAACTTTTGCGTCTTTCGGTTCCGAATCGGTTCAAAACAGAAAGTTGTCGAATCAAACAAGTTTAGACAAGTCCGTACACTTATTTCCAAGTTATATGAATGATAAAACAGGTTACACGCCTTCAATATCGTTAATTACGCGTTTAATCAAAGTTTAGCATTTCTGTTGACTTTTTCGGACAACGTTTGACTCGACAAACGACCTAGTTAGGATTGGAATCAGTGAGTACCCTTATAAGGGTTTAATACCCATATAATTACCTACTTAACGGTACTTTTAAATCGAGATAAGACTGAGCCAAATATAAATAATCTTGAAGTCAAACCGTAGTTACGACGGTTTGACTTTTAGCTAAATAACTAAGCTAAACTCAAAACAAGAAGGTTAAACATACTTACACTTGTCTAATGGATGATTAGAAGGGTCTTGGTTCTGCTCTTGTGCTCCTCAAATGCTCAGAAGTTGATGTTGTGAAGGTATGATCAAAGTTGCCAAGAATGTGGGTCTTATATAGTGTTTAATCACACTTGGATCATTGACACACAAGTCTAGTAGTGTTCCCATATCACCAACAAGTGTCCTAGGAGCTAAAAACCATCTTAGGCGGCCCAAGGTATTCAAAAATGGCATTTGGAGTCAGTTTAGAGCTGAACAGGCAGCTGTGCAACAATTCTGATCAGATAAGGCAGTCGCGTAGCGCGACTGCCGGGGTGTTTATGCTCGCGCTACGCGAGCGTGTTGATGACCAGCCAAACAAGTTTTCATTAATTGCATTTCAGTCCCTGGTCCTTCAAAAGGTGGCTTTTTGATTGTTTCTTGCATTCTAAGCCTTTACATTTGACATTTAGGGGCTTTAAGACTTATACCATCTTTGTCAAGTCCTCGGGTAACTTTGTGATCACCCGAAAAGCCCTAATTTTCAATGTTGACGATTCTAACCCTCACACACGAATTTTATCATAACTTTCTCATACGATAACGAAACTTGGTGAAATTTTTATGGTGCATTCTAGTGAGCATAATTAATCGTTACAAGGCTTCAGGTTTGCTAAAAGGTCACTCAGAGGTATATCTTAACATGTTGACACATTTAACCCCTGTAGTTTGTAATCTCTCACTTTCTTTCACAATTCGCTTCGTATGATCCATGATCCATTCGTTTAAGGTTATAGACATCATGTAGGGTTAATGTAATGTATATTTATTCATTGTTGACACTCTGAACCCTTATATTTACATAGTTTCATTGTTTGTCAACTTTAGTCCCTCAAAAGTATTCTTTCACACGTTCAAACCTATGACACGTGTCAACACATCATAGGACGTAAATTTTCGAGGTGTTACAATATAAAATATCGTCGAAAATAATACGCATTTGTATCTTGCTTAAGAAAAAAATGTAACATCCGATTGGTTTTGTTTTATATTAAAAGCGATTTGTTTAACGGTTTTTCACGAAAAACGGGCAGAGTTTCCTCTGTTTTTGGACGCCCCCGACAACACAAGTTGTCGTTATTTTTCAAAATTCAACAAGATTCAACAACAGTTTTGTATAATCAATTTGTATAAACAAGATAATAAATAATTCAAGTATATTTATCGATTTGTTCGGTTTGAGAGCTCGTTTTCACGTGAGACAAAAAAACTATATAAAAACATAAATACCAAACGTGTCGTTAACTTTTACCACTCTTCGTGTCGAAACGTCGAGCCGCTTGACTGAGTTGACCGAGTCAACTGAGTTGACTCGGTTTGACCGTGTTGACCGAATTGACTCTGGTTTGACCGAGTCGACCCGGACCCGAAATGAATCTGAACCGAGCACTCAGTTTAAGCAAAAGTTGACCCGAAGCACATGAGACTGGTGTTTGTCCAGCTTTAACCCATTTTGACCGGACCTGATACCTGAACTTGTTGAACCGAATCTCATCTGACCCGCGTGCGTCGTTTGACCAACTTGACCGTGTGTTGACCCGGTTAACCGAGTTGAAACTGAACCCTAATCAAAACCCGAGCTGAAACTAAACCCGAATCTGCTGCAAAACATCTTCTTTATCATCAGTTGTCTTCAAGAGAAACAAAAGAAGTGAATGAAGACGGGAAGGGGGTTTTACCAGTGACCTTGTCGGAACAGAATAGAGACTGCCGCCAAACTCACCACTGCCACCGATAACCTTCACCCGAGCCCACACGTCTGCCGCCGCCGTGAGACTCCACTGTCGCCGTTCTTCCTCCCTCTCTCTCATTTCGTCATCGCACCACCACCAAACGGTGGTGGTGGTGGTCGGCCAGTTACACACAACGAAGAAAGGGGGTGGGGGGGGGGGTTGTCGGATTGCTCTGAAGTCACCACCGCCGCCGCCGCCGTTTAACCGGTGCCGACAACCGGTTCCTCCGGTGATTGTATTTTAGCGAGAGGGAGAGAGAGGTTTGGCTAGGTTGGGTCTGATACATAGATCGAGAGGTTGGGGGTGTTTGGCAGTGGATTTATGTTGAAGTAATAGAGGGTGAGTGAAGGAATAAGGTGGGGAGGTGTTCTTATATAGAGATTGTGTAGAGATTTTTGTAAATCTTCCAGGGATTTTGTATAGATTTACTAAGATTTGTAGGATTTAGTAAGATTGTTGTAAATCTTTTAGATATCTTGTAGAACAAGATTTAGTTGTAGGTTTAGTTTGTGGGTTTTGGGCTTGGGCCCAAGGCCCACAAGCTCAATCCCCGCGTTTAAGCGGCCCGTAATTCCTACGAGACCTGTTATCAAAACCCGAAATTGTCGGAACGTCATGATATAAAATTTTAGTTATGAAAATATGTAGAATAATACCGGTAGTCATTGTCGTCGTATTCGTTTGTTGTTTACGATAGTAATCGCGAAAAATTACATCGTTGTCATCTTTAATCCGTTTTTCGATCCGGTTTCGACTGTAGCTACTAAAATTTCATTACGAAGCTAAATATAGCATAAAATGTAAGTTCTGAAGGTGACATGCATCTCCGTCGCTTCCGTTTTGTTGCCGATGCGTTTCCTGCTATCGCGTTTTTAGTTCACGTTTGCGTTTGTGTCGCACGGAAACCCAATAAATTCATAAAATTAATTTCATAAGCATAAAATTTGGTGTAACATTCATACTTGTCGGCCTTGTCAGTATTCTGTTCGGTTTCAATTCGTTGTCGCTTAATATTCACCAGATTTTTCCGTAAACCACCGTTTACTCCCTGTAAAGCCGGTTAGCCGTTTCTAGGCACTCCAGGTATCCGTACAACTTAATTAATAATTAATTACTGCCTAATTACTGTGCTTGCTTGAACTTGTGAATAAACTGCTACTTGAATACTGATAAATGTACTTACTTGCATCATACTTTACTTACCGTCACTACACTATTTACATGCTGAACCTTAGTGATAAACATGATGCACAAAAAGCACAGTAGCACTATAAACGGATAACCTATTGAACATGCTGATAAAGCCAGCATCAGGCAGACACTGCCCCTAAGGCCTGTATGAGCCAGAAATATTTTACTACACTAGTGGTGAGTGTAGGGATACAAGGGTTGTAGAACTGCGTCTCTAGGAATAAGTCACAATGACTGGATGTGCCTAAAACGTGCTCTAAGCACAAATTTCAGCACTTTACTTAATAATTCAGCTTTTAGCTAACTAATAAAGTGCCAAAACATGAGAAAAATATTACTAGACACTTTCCAAAGTGTCAGAAATAAGTTGTGTCACTAAAAAGGGTATTAACGACACTTTAAAGCTTGTTTAAGCACATTAACGGATTACTATCCAACCGAACAACCGGACTTTACCCGGAACATGGAAATATTGCCATTTTCATTGTTTATCTTTTTCTGAGCCAGTTAGGGTCCCTGAATACCCTAACACCCGTCTTAACACACTACACACTAGTAACCGGGTTAATCACTTAACTAACTAGATTAACCTAACTAATATCCTAACTATTGGTTGGATTTGAACTAGGAGACCCCCCCCCCCCAACCGAATCGGTCACCATGTGACCCCACTCTTGTCCTAAACTTGATTAAAATACTCTTAATTGTCTAATATCTAGGAGACGTTTAAACCATTGGTTATTAATCATAAGTTTTGCCTATAAGAACAAGAGTTGATCCATCATATTGTTCACCACTCAAACTCACAACACAACTCTCTCTCCCTCTCTACTACTCTCGGCCGAACCCCCCACAACCATCCATCATATTTTCGAGTCTTGATCATCACATTCCAAGTCCATACAAGTGATAAGGATCGCGTATAAGGAACTTTGGTGCAAACGGAAGGCGAAGGACCTCACTCTCTTTCTTTTATCCACCCTATTTGCGCTTAGATTCTTCCCTAGCCTCGAGCTAGTGGTATGTTGCTTAAATCACCTTCTCGAACTGTTTTAAAGTGGTTAATATGATTCGTAACGGTTGTTTTGGAAGTAATAAGGGTTAAAGGATGAAACTCTACCACACACTAATCATGAACTTGTGTAAAAGCGATTTTAGTTGTGAAATAATGTTTAAAACTAGTAGATCTACGTATCTACAAGTGGTATTTTCAAAGGACCAAGTGTCAAGAGAAAACATACTTTTAAAGACGGATCTTACACTAACACGAATGGTTTTTAGAACACACAAGTGTGTAAACACTTGTGTAACACAAAGTTTCGACAACATAACTATTTTGGAAAAAGATGACGAGAAGTTGTAAAGATGGAATTTCTTTAAAAAGGAGATTTTTACAAAATCGGATTGTTTTATATAAAGATCCACTAAAAGTAATGGGATTTACTTCATAGTTTGAATAAATCACAAGTTCATGAAATATATGCGATTTATATACATATTTTGACTAGTTTGTGGTTTGAACATTGTTTTGATTGCATAAGAAGATTGTTGGTTTGATTTATAAAAGAAAATGATACGCTTGAAAGCGTGGCCGCCTCCAGTTACAGAGGAAACCCTGGCGAAATTTTTCCAAAAACCCAACACTTAGAAATATTTTCACTATAAGTGTTAGAAATACATTTTGACTTGTTTTCAAATTATAGATTTCGCCACGACTTATTTACAAAATACCGGAGGTGGGATTTCACAAAATAAAACGTGATGCATAAATATATTTAGTATATATTTTTCACAACATCACTTGTATAAGTGTTTATGATTATTTTGTGAACTACGTAAATATTATTTTTAGGGTAAAAATAATATTACTAAGTATTATTTTAGGAAAATCACACGTATTAAAATATAATATTTTTGAGAAGAATATTTATATTTTGGAAGTTGGAAATAAGATATATATTAAGTGAGACTTAATAGTGTAATCCAAATTATACGAACGCACATGTATTAAATCCCCCATCCTTGGGAAGGAAAAATGACTACCAAGTATATACAAAATGTAAACACGAAATAGTTGCCTAACTATTTCCCAGAAACTTAAACCATAAAGCTAAGGCACGGCCGTCCGTCTAATAGAATTAGTACGTGTAGGTCGTCACACAGCTGTTTGATTTGGAGGCATACTTGGTAGAGACGCACCACGGTGAGTTCATGTCCCCCTTTTCTCTAACTGTTTTCAGTTTTCTTAACTGCGGGGGTGAAATACATGTTACTTTGATTACAAGTACTTTATACATGGTATGGTTAGCGTAAGGAGGTTTACTACTTAGATCATGTGAGTGGGTAGGAGCAATATGAGGCCATTAGTCCTCATGGCAGGACCGAGGGACAGGAGCGGTAGATCTATCTGGGTGTAGCGAGCCCAGCCCCAGGCCAAACTAGAAACGGACCTCGGGGTGACTTTGTCCACATACTAATGCCGTGGCGAAATCTGCTAGGTTTGAGTCTCCCTACTTGCACTTCACATATATCAGTGGCCTTGCAAACCATTGGTGATCTCAATTCCCTTATTTGCTACATACCAAGACTATTTTTATACTCACAAAGGTTTATTTACTCACTTACACATGAACTCGCTCAACATTATTGTTGATTTTTCAACTTACATGTATTTCAGGAAATTAAAGGATCTAGCGCGGTATGACACGTTTTCCCGCTGCACTAGTTACGAGATCATCTGGGTTTAGGGAATGTGACTCTTTCCTGGACAAGTCACAGTCCTTAAACTATCATTATGTTATGTTGATATTTGTGGTTGTTGAACAATGTTTATGTCGTTAGGATGTGTTTCCGTTAAGACAAAGTTGTTGTATTTGGTTTTTAAAACTTAATCGAATGGATGATCTTGCATGGTTTTATTTCATATAGCTTTGTTATGGTTAAGCTATGGTATTAAGAAGTCACACCAAATTAACCACGCTTCCGCAAAGCCAGGGTGTGACAGCTTGGTATCAGAGCTCTGATTATAGCGAACTAGGATTCCTTCTCGAGTCTAGACTATGATCACTAGGGCTCTCACGAAAACATTTTTCTGCATACCACTTAAGTCCAGATCCAAAACTTTTTACAAACAAATGTTGAGCACATTTTATTCATTGTTTTTAAGCTCGGTCTTGGAGGCCGAGGCTCGATCTGAGAGATCGAGGTAGTTGGCTAGTGGGACTAGGAGAATTGTCTAGTGGGACTAGGAGAGTTGGCTAGTGGGACTAGGAGAATTGGCTAGTGGGACTAGGAGAATTGGCTAGTGGGACTAGGAAGAGCAGTCTGAGAGACTGGGAGGCTAGTGAGACTAGGAGAATTATTTGATTGCTTACTTGGTGACTTATGTGATTATTTGATTGTATGATTGACTGTTTGTGCATGTTTGTGTTTATGTTACAGACACCATGGACACCTCTGGCACAGGTGACTCAGACACCACAGGACCTAGACCTATAGTATCAGATGACCTAGAGCCTTCAGAGCATGAGGTCCACACCTCCGACGTTACTAGCACGGACGAGGATGATTTCCAGCCCTTCACTTTACCTGATGGTGCTGATGAGCTCGCTGATGGCCCCTTGGCCGGGGACCTACCGTTAGTGGAGATCCCTGCTCCCATACCCTTAGCTGTTTATCCTGCTTATGATTTGCTTCTCGACGCCAACGATGATGGCGACGTCGATCTGTTTGATGACGTGCCCTTAGAGGATGAGGTTCAGGGCGAGGCCCTTCTTCCTGCTGGAGATCTTTTGTTGATCGCAGATGCTCCCGCTGAGGAGTCACCTGCTCACTCACCGGTCCCAGACTCTTTCGAGTCTGTGGCCTCCGCACCTTCACACACCCAGAGTGCTCAGCACTTCACACATGGATCAGATCCCGACCAGGCATCCTCTGTTGCCCCTATTCCTAGTTTTACTTTTGACCACGATGATGTGGAGGATTCCGATCCTGTCTTTCCCCCAGGATTCGACCCAGATGAGGAAATAGAGTTTATACCCATGGATCAGCCTATGGAGGATCCAGTCGACCCAGTTGACCCTATCGATCCCGAGTTTGATTTTGAGATGGCCTTTGATGAGCCCGAGCAGCCACTAGACCCTGCTCCTGACCCAGTACTTGAGCATGACCCTGCTCATGCTGGCATGTTTATTGAGCCTGTCGTTGCTGACCCACCTATTGATGATCACCCTGTAGATGCTCCATTGTTGGAGGACGATCATGTCATTACTGCTGATCATGTTGAACCCCACTTATTGCTGATGCACCAGTTGACCCTCTTGTTGCACCTCACCATGATCCTATGCCAGTTCAGTTTGATCGTGCACTTTTTGAGGCACAGATAGACCCACGAGATGAGCACGCCCAGCATGGGTGGATTCCTGCTGATGACGAGGTCCCACCTATTCCCCCTCAGATCACTGATACCCGTCACGTTGATTTCTCTTTTGCTCAGTACCCTCTCCAGGTCGGCATCGCGTCACGGGAGCTGGAGGGTTCTTCGGCTCACCCTTTTGGACATTTACCAGTATCTATCCCTGCTATACCACCGTCTGCTACTTTTCCCCCTGTTTCTCCATTTCATGTGGCACCTTTCGATCCCACCAGTGAGCCATTTCTCTGGGCGTCACCTTCTGCCATGCCACCGACTGACCCCTACCATTCTTTCCACATGGGGTATACTATTGAGGACGTTCTGATGTCTTTTGTAGCCCAGCACGAGGCATACACCCAGCGCATTCAGGAGCTTGAGAGAGCCCAGCCGCCGCCGTGTCAGTGCCAGGCTCAGACCCACTCTCCTTTGCAGCCCTCTCGACCTTTACCACCAGACTATGCTGCATGCCTTTTGGCACTTGAGCAGCAAGTTGCTTCTTGGTTGCGTACCCAGAGAGCCATGGAGGAGGACTGGCTCCATTTGCGTCGCTTGTTTTACACTCACTTTCCCCCTCCTCCACCGCCATCCGTGTAGAGCTCTTCAGTACCGTATAGGTAGACATTGGTGAGAAGACAGCGAATGCTTTTGACTGCACAACATTTTTGGAGACTACATTTTGATTCTGACTTTTGTTGACATGTATTTGATGTATTGACACAGATTTGATATAGTTTTTGGACTAGGGTGATGTAGCCCTTAGTCGACTGATGTTGTATGACGCTGTGATGTACTTGTACGCTTACTATGTGGTCTCGATATATGGCAATCGCAGTATTCTCATCATACTTGATGCTTGATTTGTTTATTTATATTCTATGACATGGGATGTTGTGTGATTGATTTTTGTAACATGGGATGTTGTGATTGATATGATTATAACATGAGATGTTATGTACTATTACTATCATTATATACGTACGCTACATTATGACCTGACTTACGTATTATAACACGGGATCTTTACTATGGCCTGACCAACGTGAACCATCTTTTAGAAGATGCCGCCGAGACGTGAGACACACATGCCTACCAATGAGGCAGAACTCCAGCAAATTATAGCTGCTGCCATTGCACAATACGCCGCCTCTCAAGGAGGGACTAGTGGAAGCAACTCTGGCAACACTGGCAACAACAATAATCCACCTCATGGTAATACTAAGATATTTAGACATACCATGACCTAATTGGATATCTATAGCAAAGATGCTAATACGGTTCACATGTTGCAATGTATGTGCAGGGTGCACCTACAAGCAGTTTCTAGACTGCAAACCGGTCAACTTTGATGGCACTGGAGGTGCTGTCGCCTTTGTTCGTTGGGCCGAGAAAACTGAATCTGTTCTTCGCATGAGCAAATGCGCGCTAGATCAGCAAGTCACCTATATCTCAGGACTATTCTTGGATGGAGCCCTCTCTTGGTGGAATTTGCAAGTACAGACACTCGGTGAAGCTGCTGCCTACGCGCTAACCTGGACCGAACTGAAGGAACTTATGCGCAAAAAGTACTGCTCTCGCGCGGAAATCCAAAGATTGGAAACCGAGTTCTGGCATTTGAAAATGGAAGGTCCAAAGATCGCAGAGTACGTTCAAAGTTTCCATGACTTATCGCATGTGGTACCCTACATGGTCACTCCGGAGTTCAAGCGGATTGAACGTTTCATTTGGGGATTAGCTCCTCAAATCATAAGCATGGTGACCTCATCCAAGCATGCGACCATTACTGAGGCGATCGATTTGAGCGTGGCTCTCACAGAGGAGGCTATTCGCCTGAACAAGTTTGATGATGCTGAGCCTAAGAAGAAGGAGACTCACGTCGAGTCATCAGGAGGTAACAAACGGAAGTTCTCAAACTTCAAGAAGGGTGCCAGTGTGGCGGTTAAGAAAGAAGGATCAGGCACGCCAGCTCAGGTTACAGCTGGTAGTGGAAAGAAAGGAAAAGGATATCAGGGCACCCAGCCCAAGTGTAATACCTGTCAACGCCACCATACTGGCCATTGTAGTGTGAAAGTATGCGAATCATGTGGAAAGCCAGGCCACTTGAAGGATTCTTGTTGGGCTAGTGCTGGCCGGGGAGGCCAAGGAGGATTTGGGAATAGGAATAATAATCGTGGTGGTAATGGAAATCGCCCACAAGTAAACAATGGAGGAAACGGGAATCGAGGCAACAATGCGAATCAGGCTGGTAATGCGAACCAAAACAACAACCAAGCTGGAAATGGAGGTGGAAACGGGCAAAGACTTGGATGCTTTAACTGCGGTGATATTGGGCATTTTAAGAGGAACTACCCATAGTTAAACCAAGCCCGTGGAAGAGTGTTCCAAATCGAAGCAAGGGAAGCGCGCCAGGACCCCAATGTCGTTACTGGTACGTTCCCTGTAAATCAATGCTATGCATCTGTTTTATTTGATACTGGTGCCGATTATAGCTTCGTGTTGTTAGAATTTAAGAATATGCTTGGTTTAGCCGCTAATAAGTTAGATATTCCCTACTCAATCGAATTGGCCAATGGGAAGTTAGTAGAAGCCAACGAAGTTATCAGAGGTTGTGTGATCGAATTAGGAGAGCGTGAGTTTGCTTTGGATCTACTACCAGTCCAGCTGGGGAGCTTCGACGTGGTGGTAGGAATGGATTGGTTATCAGGCAACAAAGCTGAGATAGTTTGTCACGAAAAGGTCGTTCGTGTCCCAACCGCAGATGGCTAAACAATTGTGGTTCACGAGGAGAAGCGTGATACGCCGTTGAGAATTATCAGCTGCCTGAAAGCGCGAAAGTGTTTGCAAAAGGGATGTGTTGCCTTCCTGGCACACATTGTGGATAAGAAGGCTGCTGAGCCAAGAATAGAAGACATCCCTGTCGTGAGGGAATATCCAGAAGTCTTCCCAGAGGACTTACCTGGACTGCCACCTCAGAGACAAGTAGAGTTCCGCATTGACTTAGTTCCAGGCGCCGCGCCTGTGGCTAAGGCACCTTATAGACTTGCTCCGTCTGAGATGCAGGAACTGTCGACACAACTTCAAGAGTTGTTAGACAAGGGTATTATCCGACCAAGCTTCTCGCCTTGGGGAGCTCCGGTCCTGTTTGTCAAGAAAAAGGACGGTAGTTTTCGTATGTGCATCGACTACCGGGAGCTGAACAAGCTGACGATCAAGAATAGATATCCTCTGCCAAGAATTGATGATCTGTTCGACCAACTGCAAGGTTCAAGTTTTTATTCAAAGATCGATTTGCGATCCGGATACCATCAGTTAAGGATACAAGAGGAGAGTATCCCGAAGACAGCCTTCAGAACTCGTTATGGACACTACGAGTTCCTTGTTATGCCGTTTGGTTTGACAAACGCACCTGCAGTCTTTATGGACTTAATGAATAGAGTTTGCAAGTCGTACTTGGACAAGTTCGTGATTGTGTTTATCGACGATATCTTGATTTATTCAAGGACAAAGGCTGAGCACGAGCAACATTTAAGAGCTATTTTGGAGCTGCTGAAGAAAGAACAGTTGTATGCCAAGTTCTCTAAGTGCGAGTTTTGGCTACGTGAAGTACAATTTCTTGGACACGTGGTGAATGGAGATGGAATCCATGTGGATCCAACCAAGATCGAAGCGATTAAGAATTGGGAAACGCCAAAGACGCCAACCGAAATTCGGCAATTCTTGGGTTTGGCTGGCTACTATCGAAGGTTCATTGAGGATTTTTCGAAGATCGCTCAACCATTGACGCTCCTCACGCAGAAAGATAAGAAGTTTGATTGGGAAATCAAACAGGAGGAAGCGTTCCAGATATTAAAGGATAAGCTCTGCAACGCGCCAATCTTAGCACTACCGGAAGGTACAGATGATTTTGTGGTATACTGTGACGCCTCACGCCAAGGATTGGGTTGCGTGTTGATGCAACGCCAAAAGGTTATTGCTTACGCATCGCGTCAATTGAAAATGCACGAAAAGAACTATACCACACATGATTTGGAACTTGGCGCAGTGGTTTTTGCATTAAAGATCTGGAGACACTACCTTTATGGTACAAAGTGTACAATTTTTACAGATCACAAGAGCCTACAACACATATTCAACCAGAAGGAGTTGAATATGAGACAAAGACGATGGGTTGAGTTGCTGAACGATTACGACTGCGAGATAAAGTATCATCCATGGAAGGCGAACGTGGTCGCCGATGCCCTAAGTCGAAAGGAGAGGATCAAGCCCATAAGGGTTAGGGCTTTAGAAATGATTATCCAAACCGATCTTTCCTTGCGCATTCGTGCCGCGCAGAAAGAAGCTCTCAAGGAAGAAAACCTTGAAGAAGAATATCTCCGTGGGATGGAGAAGTTACTGGTACCAAACAAGGAAGGAACGTTATGCTTTGAGAAAAAGAATTGGGTTCCTTTGTTTGGAGGTTTAAGGAAGGTTATTTTCGATGAAGCTCACAAATCGCGGTACTCTATCCATCCAGGAGCGGATAAGATGTACCAGGATCTCAAGGATTACTATTGGTGGCCTAGGATGAAAGGCGATGTTGCTGTTTATGTGAGCAAATGTTTAACATGCGCTAAGGTTAAAGCGGAATACCAGAAGCCTTCAGGACTTCTGCAACAACCTGAGATTCCCAAGTGGAAATGGGAACAAATCTCAATGGATTTTGTTACAAAGTTGCCAAGAACGCCAAGAGGTCATGACACTATCTGGGTGATAGTTGACCGCCTAACAAAGTCTGCACACTTTTTACCTATCAAAGAGAAAGATAATACGAGCAAGTTGGCCGAAATATACATGAGAGAGATCATCGCACGTCATGGAGTGCCTCTCTCGATCATCTCTGATAGAGACGGAAGGTTTGTGTCAAGGATATGGCAATCCTTCCAAGAAGCTTTTGGCTCACAATTAAATCTGAGCACTGCGTTTCATCCGCAAACTGACGGTCAAAGCGAGCGAACGATACAGACTTTGGAAGACATGCTGAGAGCGTGTGTTATGGATTTGGGCGGTAGTTGGGATAAGCATTTGCCTTTGGTCGAATTTTCATACAACAACAGCTACCACACCAGTATTGGTGTCACGCCATTTGAAGCCCTTTACGGAAGCAAGTGCCGATCACCCCTATGCTGGGCTGACGCAGGTGATAGGCAGCTTGCTGGTCCCGAAATCATCCAAGAGACGACGGACAAGATTGCGCAGATTCTAAAACGCATCGAAGCAGCTCGCCACAGACAGAAAGCCTATGCGGATCCAAACCGGAAACACTTGGAATTTCAAGTTGGAGAAATGGTGTTATTGAAAGTTTCACCCTGGAAAGGGGTGGCACGCTTCGGAAAGCGTGGGAAGTTAAATCCGCGCTACATTGGTCCTTTCATAATTTTGGAAAGAATAGGACTAGTAGCATACAAGTTGGATTTACCTGCTGAACTGAATGGTGTTCACGATACATTTCATGTATCCAACCTGAAGAAAAGTCCAACTCAAGATAACATTGCCATTCCCATCGACGAGATCCATGTTGACGATACGCTCCATTTCGTTGAAGAACCGGTTGAGGTTACGGATTGGAAAGTAAACAAGACCCGCCGGAGCAGTGTCAAGCTCGTCAAAGTTTGTTGGAATGCCAGACATGGTCCTGAATACACCTGGGAACGTGAGGACCAGATGAAAGAGAAATACCCCCACCTATTTCCTAAGAACCCTGCATCTTCAAGCAGAACTTAAAATTTCGGGACGAAATTTTTCTAACGGGGGGAGAATGTGACAACCCTCGCTAAACCAGGTATCCGTACAACTTAATTAATAATTAATTACTGCCTAATTACTGTGCTTGCTTGAACTTGTGAATAAACTGCTACTTGAATACTGATACATGTACTTACTTGCATCATACTTTACTTACCGTCACTACACTATTTACATGCTGAACCTTAGTGACAAACATGATGCACAAAAAGCACAGTAGCACTATAAACGGATAACCTATTGAACATGCTGATAAAGCCAGCATCAGGCAGACACTGCCCCTAAGGCCTGTATGAGCCAGAAATATTTTACTACACTAGTGGTGAGTGTAGGGATACAAGGGTTGTAGAACTGCGTCTCTAGGAATAAGTCACAATGACTGGATGTGCCTAAAACGTGCTCTAAGCACAAAATTCAGCATTTTACTTAATAATTCAGCTTTTAGCTAACTAATAAAGTGCCAAAACATGAGAAAAATATTACTAGACACTTTCCAAAGTGTCAGAAATAAGTTGTGTCACTAAAAAGGGTATTAACGACACTTTAAAGCTTGTTTAAGCACATTAACGGATTACTATCCAACCGAACAACCGGACTTTACCCGGAACATGGAAATATTGCCATTTTCATTGTTTATCTTTTTCTGAGCCAGTTAGGGTCCCTGAATACCCTAACACCCGTCTTAACACACTACACACTAGTAACCGGGTTAATCACTTAACTAACTAGATTAACCTAACTAATATCCTAACTATTGGTTGGATTTGAACTAGGAGACCCCCCCCCCCAACCGAATCGGTCACCATGTGACCCCACTCTTGTCCTAAACTTGATTAAAATACTCTTAATTGTCTAATATCTAGGAGACATTTAAACCATTGGTTATTAATCATAAGTTTTGCCTATAAGAACAAGAGTTGATCCATCATATTCTTCACCACTCAAACTCACAACACAACTCTCTCTCCCTCTCTACTACTCTCGGCCAAACCCCCCACAACCATCCATCATATTTTCGAGTCTTGATCATCACATTCCAAGTCCATACAAGTGATAAGGATCGCGTATAAGGAACTTTGGTGCAAACGGAAGGCGAAGGACCTCACTCTCTTGCTTTTATCCACCCTATTTGCGCTTAGATTCTTCCCTAGCCTCGAGCTAGTGGTATGTTGCTTAAATCACCTTCTCGAACTATTTTAAAGTGGTTAATATGATTCGTAACGGTTAAAACTCGTAAACATACAAGATGAAGCATAAAAGTCTACTAAAAATGCTATAAGTGATGGTTAAAAGCTCACATGTTGTGTAAAACTTGTAGTATTTGAATTGTGTCGTTATTTGGACCCGATCTATGTTGTGGTAGCTCGGATCATCGTTTAACCCGGATTGGTCATGATCATGGATCATGACATAAGGTTGTTTTGGAAGTAATAAGGGTTAAAGGATGAAACTCTACCACACACTAATCATGAACTTGTGTAAAAGCGATTTTAGTTGTGAAATAATGTTTAAAACTAGTAGATCTACGTATCTACAAGTGGTATTTTCAAAGGACCAAGTGTCAAGAGAAAACATACTTTTAAAGACGGATCTTACACTAACACGAATGGTTTTTAGAACACACAAGTGTGTAAACACTTGTGTAACACAAAGTTTCGACAACATAACTATTTTGGAAAAAGATGACGAGAAGTTGTAAAGATGGAATTTCTTTAAAAACGAGGTTTTTACAAAATCGGATTGTTTTATATAAAGATCCACTAAAAGTAATGGGATTTACTTCATAGTTTGAATAAATCACAAGTTCATGAAATATATGCGATTTATATACATATTTTGACTAGTTTGTGGTTTGAACATTGTTTTGATTGCATAAGAAGATTGTTGGTTTGATTTATAAAAGAAAATGATACGCTTGAAAGCGTGGCCGCCTCCAGTTATAGAGGAAACTCTGGCGAAATTTTTCCAAAAACCTAACACTTAGAAATATTTTCACTATAAGTGTTAGAAATACATTTTGACTTGTTTTCAAATTATAGATTTCGCCACGACTTATTTACAAAATACCGGAGGTGGGATTTCACAAAATAAAACGTGATGCATAAATATATTTAGTATATATTTTTCACAACATCACTTGTATAAGTGTTTATGATTATTTTGTGAACTACGTAAATATTATTTTTAGGGTAAAAATAATATTACTAAGTATTATTTTAGGAAAATCACACGTATTAAAATATAATATTTTTGAGAAGAATATTTATATTTTGGAAGTTGGAAATAAGATATATATTAAGTGAGACTTAATAGTGTAATCCAAATTATACGAACGCACATGTATTAAATCCCCCATCCTTGGGAAGGAAAAATGACTACCAAGTATATACAAAATGTAAACACGAAATAGTTGCCTAACTATTTCCCAGAAACTTAAACCATAAAGCTAAGGCACGGCCGTCCGTCTAATAGAATTAGTACGTGTAGGTCGTCACACAGCTGTTTGATTTGGAGGCATACTTGGTAGAGACGCACCACGGTGAGTTCATGTCCCCCTTTTCTCTAACTGTTTTCAGTTTTCTTAACTGCGGGGGTGAAATACATGTTACTTTGATTACAAGTACTTTATACATGGTATGGTTAGCGTAAGGAGGTTTACTACTTAGATCATGTGAGTGGGTAGGAGCAATATGAGGCCATTAGTCCTCATGGCAGGACCGAGGGACAGGAGCGGTAGATCTATCTGGGTGTAGCGAGCCCAGCCCCAGGCCAAACTAGAAACGGACCTCGGGGTAACTTTGTCCACATACTAATGCCGTGGCGAAATCTGCTAGGTTTGAGTCTCCCTACTTGCACTTCACATATATCAGTGGCCTTGCAAACCATTGGTGATCTCAATTCCCTTATTTGCTACATACCAAGACTATTTTTATACTCACAAAGGTTTATTTACTCACTTACACATGAACTCGCTCAACATTATTTTTGATTTTTCAACTTACATGTATTTCAGGAAATTAAAGGATCTGGCGCGGTATGACACGTTTTCCCGCTGCACTAGTTACGAGATCATCTGGGTTTAGGGAATGTGACTCTTTCCTGGACAAGTCACGGTCCTTAAACTATCATTATGTTATGTTGATATTTGTGGTTGTTGAACAATGTTTATGTCGTTAGGATGTGTTTCCGTTAAGACAAAGTTGTTGTATTTGGTTTTTAAAACTTAATCGAATGGATGATCTTGCATGGTTTTATTTCATATAGCTTTGTTATGGTTAAGCTATGGTATTAAGAAGTCACACCAAATTAACCACGCTTCCGCAAAGCCAGGGTGTGACACGTAAATCACCGGTTGTCACACAACAAAGGTTAAAAAGGGTTTAGTCAACAGAGGTTAAAAGGGTTAGTCGATAGAGGTTAAAAGGGATAAGGCAACAGAGGTTAAAAGAGTCAATTAACAGAGGTTAGCAGGTTGTTGAGTTAGTTGGAAAACTGGTTGGATGTTAGTTGTTAGTTGAGAGGTAGTTAGAGGAATGTTAGTTGTTAGTTGGAATGTGAGGTTATAAAAGGAATGATTATAATAGTGTTTGGTGATGCGGTTTTTCTTTTAGTTATCTCACTTTATTTTTCATGGATGATTATGATAGGTTTTGAATAAGGCTAATGTTATTCCTTCTGTGGAAGTAGAGCCGCCTGGATGCTCATACAATCCATCATCTGAAAGTCATCAGGTTACATGCTTATATATTACTTAATTATATATTATATATATGGTTATGTACTTATATTCATTTAGTGGTATGTTTGAATTATTTGGCTAACTTTTATTGTTTTTTGCAGGATTCATTGGCTCAAGCTGTTGCAGATGAAATGCAGAAAGTTTATACGCAAGAATTGCGTCCAACACCTGTTCCTTTAACTATTGAAGGGGTAGTTATTGATAAGGAAAATGTGCGTATCTTCAATTTTCTGCATCTTTAGAATTAGGTTCATCTAGATAGTGGATCCGTAATATTAGAAAACTATGCAGATGTGTTTTCTAGATGTGGATAATTAGATTGATGATGATGTTGAGGGGAAGAATGTGATGCATTTTTAATTAAATGAGAAGAGGTATGCCTGTTATTTTAATAGTTTATGAGAAGAATGTGATGCATTTTTAATTAAATGACTTCGTATGTATGGTTTTGGTAATTTAATATTTAGTTATTAAAACCTGTTGATGATCAGATTTGTTTCTTAAACTTCATATAAAGGCTTCACTTACCCATATATTACAAACAGAGCATCATAGAGGCAAAGGAATGGCTGACGGTTCGGTTATTGCTCACCTATACCTGTTTGGTGATGCGGTTTTCTTTTTAGTTATCTCACTTTATTTTTCATGGATGATTATGATAGGTTTCGAAAATGCTAGTGTTATTCCTGCTGTGGAAGTAGAGCCGTCTGGATGCTCATACAATCCATCATCTGAAAGTCATCAGGTTACATGCTTATAGGTTGAGAACTACATGTCTGATAAATGAGTAAATTTTTTATGTTTTCTTTTCCCTCTTTCGTAAAGTCAAAGCTTCACCTACTAAATCACCGATCCAATTCACACACACACACACAAACAACATGATGATAGCTATGTTTCAACCTCCTTCAGTCTCTAATTCGATGTCGGTTGCGATTACTTCAGTCAACAACGTCTTTTCACCGACGTATTACCGGTTCCGGTATGTCAACGCCACGGTCAACGCCCGCAATGTGTGTTTTTATAGCAAAAAGGTTGTTCGTGATCATGCCAGTCGGTGTTATGGAATTCGAGTTTATTCCGAATTTATCTGAGTTACACTTTTTATGTTGATGTTTATGAAGTTTTTTTTATGTGAATTGATGCAGAATCGGATTCTGTTAATCGACTAGGGATAAAAACACTTCATAACCTTGAAATTATAAACTACATGTATGGTTTATAACATATGTGGTGCTAACAAGTCAACTGAGAAATTATTTTTTTAGAACGGCTAACTCGCGCCCTCGAAACCTAACACACCTTGATACCACTAGGTTACAAGACCTTTGGTAATTAAGAAATTAACATATGAGGAAGTAAGAATAATACTAAAAGCTATGGGATTTTGTGCTTTGAGGAATATGTTATTTAATAAAATGTTGTATGCATGATTTCTAAAAGCCATTTATGTTTGCACATGGGTTTCACTACTAGTAGCCTTATAATGAAAGAGGATCTTTTGGATGATAGTAAGTTTAAATGTAATTTACATGATTGGAATAAGTCGCAATCAATCATTTGTCGACTTTAATAATTTGTTTACCTATTGAAAAAGTGAATTAATCTTATAATTATGGTGTATTTGACATTTATAACAATGAAATTATTAGAATTATGAAATAATGGAAAACTTTCTATGTAGAAGATACGACGTGTACTACGTAGATATGAATATTATAATTTGAGAATAATCCAATGATACGGAGTCTAAGGGTTCAATCCTAATGAGTTACAAGTTTAACAATTGAAAATATGAATATTGTAAGCAATAAAGTTATTTGAGTTAATTACTGTTTTCGTCCCTGAGGTTTGTCAAAAATAACAGTTTCAGTCCATTAGTTTAAAAATTGCGATTTCAGTCCATTAGTTTCATTTTCGTAACCATTTCAGTCCACCAACTTAACTCCCATCCATTTATTTTGTTAACTTTGGGTGAAATTACCAAATTACCCCTATGGTTAAATTTAAAAAAAGGCTAGTCACAGGTTTCGAACCTGTGACCTTTGCTTTGAAAGGTAACTGTTAAACCAATATGCCATGTATTAAGATTGTGAATGAATTCAATTTGTTTTTCTTATAACATAGCTTACTCATCATCTTCTTCCCTAAACCTATTCATCATCTTCCACAAACCTTTCATTCACCACCATTAACAACCCACCACACAACAACCGACACACCACAACCACCTCCGCCACACAACAACAACTTCTGCCACACATAGCCACACCACCACACCACAACCACCTCCGCATAACACCACCACCATCCCCATCACACACCACCACACTTCCGCCACACACCACCACACCTCCGCCACAATCGCTCCAATAATTCGCAACGGCTGTGTTCGCTCCAATAATCCACACCTCCACCACACACCACCACACCTCCGCCTCCGCCACACCTCCCCCGCCTCCGCCACCTCCGCCTCCGCCACAATTGCTCCAACAATCGTGTGATGCATTTGGTTGCGTGTTGAGAGTGAAATTCAGGTTAGGATTTGTGTGATTTAGGTTAGGGTTTGTGTAATTTGTGTGAAGATTATTGTTACATTGTGATTTAGGTTAGGGTTTGTGTAAGTTGCAGAGGTTGAAGGTGGTGAAATGGCAATTAGCCTGCAATTACCAAAATGAAAACAATATAATGTAAATCACAAACTTAATACATGGCTCAATGGTTGAGTGGTTGTTTTCAAAATCAAAGGTCATGGTTTCGAATCCTGTGAACTGCATTTTTTATTACGATTTGTTAAGTTAGCAGGGGAAATTTGGTCATTTCACCCAAAGTTAACAAAATAAATGGATGGAGTTAAGTTAGTGGACTGAAATGGTTACGAAAATGAAACTAATGGACTGAAATTGCAATTTTTAAACTAATGGACTGAAACCGTTATTTTTGACAAACCTCAGGGACGAAAACAGTAATTAACTCAAGTTATTTTAATAAAGTGTTAATATCTATAAATAGATGATTTTATCAAATACCGTCAATGTTGTAAAAGTCAGAATCCAAGGCCTTGTACTCGGCGATAGGGGCGAGGTTAGAAGGGGCCGGGGGGACGCCTGACCCCCCGAACTTTTCACTCAGTAGTGTAGTGTATGTAGCTTTTGTATAGAAATTTTTGGGTATATACGTTTTCGACCCCCTGATTCTATAGAAATTTTTGGGTATATACGTTTTTGTCACACCCCAACCGATGGCGGAAACATCGGGGTGCGAGCACTAAGCGTTCAGATTGCTCATGAGTATCCATAACACTAAATAGTTTCAATATAAATTAGATTAAATTCAAACAATTGTCTACACAAACATCATTCACCAAAAACATAGTATCAACTGAATCAAACATAACCATTGTATTCAAAAGTTTCTAGAATTTAACTAGGCAAGTTTCTAAGCATCAATCCTAGCTTGTTTCCATAGTTCCAGCATCTATCAACCTGCAACATGTATGAAAATAGAGTCAGTACAAAAATGTACCGGCGAGTATACAAGTTTGAATAATAGCATAATAGAATAAAACAACTCATATCCGTATGTAAGTGTAACAAAATAGATTCAGCCATGCTAGTGTTCGCAGTCCAACAAGTGATAGCCCAAGTATCCCGATGCTTTGTTGTTTTCCCAAGTCTCAAGGAAAACTAGAATCCTCCTAACAATACCCCCGAGAATAATGGGGATGTGTGTTGGTGCATATGTCTGTTGACTTCGTCTTGTATCTTGTCATGTAATAGGTTAGATAGAACAAGACACGTAATACGAAAGAAACGGGAAACATGGCAAAACCAGCAGGTTCACACGAAGTGACCAGTTGGTAATCGTGGAGCATGAATCGGCATAATTCTTGAAAGGAGTTTGTTGCGAATTTCTCAAGTTGAAAACTGTGATATTTTGACTTACAAGTAATATTGTTGATAAGAACCTACAAGTGGTTAATCAAGGTCATAATGTTGAACTTGATTTAACTCTCATACAAGTGGATAAAAGAAAAGGAAAAAGTGAACTTACAAGTGGTAATTTGAAAACAATGTGATGAAACCCCATTTTTGTGACATGACAAACAAAACTAATTTTCAGGAAAAACCATTTTGATTAAAACAAACTTAAGTGTTTTGAAATCATAATGGGAAAATAGTTTTTGTCAGGGGGAGTTCTGATTGTTTATGCCAAGTGGATGGTGAATTGAAGCAATTCACATCAGTTTGTCATTTTACTTTGTACAGTTTATTGCCTTTATTTTCAAATTTCCTGGAAAATAAAAAATTGAAACATATTTTTTATTTTAGGGGTAGTAAAAAATTTAAAATTTTGAAAAATCCAAAAACATGATAAAATCCAAAAACCAAAAACATCGAAAAATCAAAATGAGTTTTGTTGTGAAAAAGAGGAAATGATAGTACATCAGTAGACAATCACAGTATGCTAAAGAATTGGAAAGTTAAAATGTGATAAACGGTCTCACTGATGATATGCCAGTAGGTTTTTACACGCTTAGTAGATTGTTGTCGAGATATAAACCTAAATATCAAACTTACTTATTTCGCGGGGAACATCTCTCGGATATATAGGTAACCCCTGGAATCTTGTTTGAAGGGCTTTCTATTTTTGACATACTAGGTCTTTGTGTGTGATGATATCTGGGGTATTATACCTGGACTTCTGATTTTGCGGGAGCAATAGCCTAGTCCTCGTATAATATTTTACACTGCTTTAATAATAAAGCTCACCCTCAGCATAAAAATGATGAAACATTGAAAAATGCTAATCATGTGTTGTTGAAGAAAAGATCCCCAAACGGGACACACCGAAAGATGAGTCATCATCTCTCTGATTGAACGGAAGTTCTAGCCTGAGCTCTCATGGTCTCGCATTACCCGTTTACAGATATCATTTGTGTACATTCACCTGTAAGACTGAATATAGGAGTCTGGATACGGGAGTATATTCTGAGGTGGGACACGCGAATAAGTTTAAGTCATTAAAACACTAATCTCGTATCTCGAATCAATTGAACTTTGTGTGAAAATTTAAGTGGATCAGTATACTGACAATCTAAGTGAGTCGTTTTGAACTTAAAGTGTTTAAAGCTCAATGGTGCTAGTGATGTGTCATAAACTGATATGATCCTCTTACACAAACTCACAAAAATATTGTCTGTAAATATTTCTTTACTGCTTTTCATTAGTGTGTTTTAGCATAAATTTTGAAAATTTAAAAAGATTTTATTTCATCTTATTTTCGTCAACTGATGTTGAAAAGCTGATTTTCAAAGTTCCAAGTGCTGAACATAATGGACAACAGGGTTGGGAGAGTTTGTTTGAAATGAAAAATGATTTTGAAATAATTAAATGGTTCATTAATTTGAAATCAAATTTGAATGTTTCGAATACAAGTGATTAGGCTAAGACTAAAATTGTTATAAATAAAAAAATCTTACTTTTGGGTAGAGTATGTGCAGGTAAAAGCTCTGAAAAAGCTAGGTTTCGACTCCTGAGGATCTTCCACATAAGCGTATGCAGATTAGAGACAGATTTCTGATTTTGTTTCTACGGAGAGCCAGGAGACGTTCCTGAACATGTGAAAGCCTGCAGATAGAGAATTCCAGACTGCGATCCCAGCTTGTCGAAAGGGGGAGTCTGAAGATGATAAGAGCCAGTTTACGATTCTGGAACAGCGCTCGAGATAGAAGCTGCTGATGTTGATGAGTTAAAGGAATCAAGAGATCTGATCAAGAGAATTTGAAGAGTCAGATTGAGATTTTGGAAGAGAAGATAGAGATTGATGAGGATGCTTACAGAGAAAGATACTTTGGAAAGAGCGTGAAGACTGATCAAGACTGAAGACTCGACACACTGAAGACTCGTCAACATCCAAGGGGGAGTTTGTTGGTGCATATGTCTGTTGACTTCGTCTTGTATCGAGTCATGTAATAGGTTAGATAGAACAAGACACGTAATACGAAAGAAACGGGAAACAGGGCAAAACCAGCAGGTTCACACGAAGTGACCAGTTCGTGCGAACTGGCCAGTTCATGCGAACTGGACTTGACTGTTTGGTGCGAACTGGCTGTCCCTATATATAGTGGGTCTTGTGATTTCATTTGTAACTTTGGATTCCGGTAGCGAAGCTCTGCCGAAGTGTCGCCAAGCCTGTAAAACATTGTGATATCAATCTAATCGACATTTAATCTACTTCTAAGTGCAAATCAAGCTGCAACAACATCAATATTTTTGTTTCCGCCTTTCGTATTGATCGAGAACTCTTCTGAACGTCTCGTTTGATCGATTCACCGATCCTACAATGTGCATCTCCTATAGCGTTACTATTGTTAAGGCGGAACTACACACCCTGGATTAAACGTCCACATAGCACAAATAGAATACAAGAATCACTCGAGCATAGCAGTCACCCCATCATTGCCCGTGAAGGACTTAGGGTTGCAAGAGAAAAAGTGTTTATAGCTGAACTTGGTAGACTTTTCTTTATCCGTCTTAGAGTCTACAGAAGAGGGAGGAGTGTTCGATCTTTGGATCTCAGAGACGATCTTTGGCACGAATCGAGCGATCTGATCGGCCATGAAGGACATCATCTTTTTCTGAGACTTTTCCCTGGATCTCTTGAGAGTGTCGGAGTGCCTTAGGGCAGACATCCTAAAGATCCAACAATAGGATTATATAAGTCTAGATTAATATGGATTTACACATGATAGACTAAGACTCAAGATCCACATAGATACCGCAACCCACGACCTTCGCACGGCACGTTGTATGAGGTTTGGCGACGTGTCAGAAACGCTTATATATAGGAAGTACCAGCGACGTATCCACCACGCTTCGGGCACAATCGCTTCGACTCTGTACTCGGTGTCATGTTACGTGTCGCAAACACCCTCATCATCATTATCATAGATTCACATAGATTTCAATAGATTACAATAGATTTCAAATAGTCTTCAATAGATCCAATAGACTTCAATAGACTTCGATAGAATTTAATAGATTCAAATAGGCTTCAATAGATGTCATAGTTTCCATAGATTTCAAGAGATTAGTGCTAACGACCCACAGACAATGAAATCCCGCATGGCACGTGTTACGAAAGTTCGGCAACATGACGGAAGCACTTACATATAGGAAGTACTAGCGGCGTATCCACCATGCTTCAATAATGCCACGTCCCCCTCGTCATCGGTGTCACGCTTCGTTAACCACTACATTAGATTCCACCACTTTTCACAATGTAGATTAACCTAAATAGATTCAATCATAGATTAAATAGATTCAACATAGATTAACCAAATAGATTCTACAACTTAAACCCGAGCCTACAAAACTACGAACTTCACTTAGCGCATGGTACGAAGACTCGATAACATGCCAGAAACACTTATATATAGGAAGTACCAGCGGCGTATCCACCATGCTTCGGACATGCCACGTCCTCCTCGTCTTCGGCGCTAGGCTACATTTCACATTTTGTCTCTTAAAACAACACATGCTTAGATTACACATAGATCATGCTAGAGTACACATAGATTACACATAGATTCCTCATAGATTACTTGAGTAGTCTTCCATGGATTAGATTTCAGCAAACTCATCACTGGTCTGCAAAACACTAAGTTTCGCATGGCACTTAGTACGAAAGTTGGTAACATGCCTGAAACACTTATATATAGGAAGTACCAGCGGCGTATCCACCATGCTTCAGACACGTCACTTCTCCCTCGTGTTTCTATGCCATGTTACATTTAGTGCCTTACAACCACAACAACACATAGATTCATCAGATAGTTTCACATAGTATCATAGTCGATCAAGATTCCCACATAGGCCATCATGATAGAATAAAGCTTCATAAATTTAGTTTGATTTTGAGATTAGATTTAAGGTTTTAGATTGTGGACATAAGTGCGATTTGTGTAAAAGTCTCAAAATAAACGAAGAATTAAGTCTAAAACCACATGTTAAAATTGAGATAACATAAAAGATAGGCTCATAAAACATAGAGTGTTCCGGGTAGAGGAACGGTGACTAACCAAAGTGATTCGAATCCCTTTCGAATTGAGGCATCGCGTCTTGACTTACTTAGACAAATACGCCATCGATGTTAGGCCTACGATATTCGTCCTTTTGGTCATTTCGCGTACCCAATTGAATGGAAGTTTTGAGACTTTGGCGAGACATAAAATCATCAAAGAGTGGGACTAGTTATCAAGGTCTGAGTTTCACCTCTAACTTGACAACATCGTACCCTAACAGTGTCGGTACTTATCCACAGACAAGACCACTAGAATAATATGGAGATTTTCCATCAAGGTTCGGATGTCACTCCTATCTTGAGGGCAAACATCGTGTAACATACAAACACCGATTAATAGTGTTTTCAAAGTATCAAGTGTATATTGTGTCGGCCTTAGGATAGGCCTTGTAAACTTAGCCGGAAAGTGGGCTGCTAGGAAGCAGATACGGTAGAATGCATAAGTCTTAAACAACAGATAAGAATCAAGATTCCTAGAACTATAGACTAGGGCAAGTATTCCTACTTATCCTAATTCCCTATAGTTATGGCTCTGATACCAATCTGTCACACCCCAACCGATGGCGGAAATATCGGGGTGTGAGCACTAAGCGTTCAGATTGCTCATGAGTATCCATAACACTAAATAGTTTCAATATAAATTAGAATAAATTCGAACATTTGTCTAAACAAACATCATTCACCAAAAACATAGTATCAACTGAATCAAACATAACCATTGTATTCAAAAGTTTCTAGAATTTAACTAGGCGAGTTTCTAAGCATCAATTGTGACAACTCGAGTTTTCAAGATTTCCATCTTCGCATTATTTGCACGTTAATTTTTTTTATGTTGTTTGTTACTCGACTTGTTTGTTTCACAACGCTTACATTTGAAAAACGTAAAATCGTATTGCGATTGATATTTTATATTTGGGATGCATAATATTTATTATATGTGAGTGGATGTTAATAAGGTTTTGTATTAAATTGCATGTTATAAATGAAGATGAAACCCTTACTGAAAACTATTACCCATGAAAACACTATCTAGTGAAAACACCTTATGTGTTTTCGTCCATGTGTGCTGACGAAAACAGCAAATGGGCCTTAGGCCCAGTGGGGATTTATATAATTATTTTATAAACAATCTTCCCGGAGAAGTTACTCACTTGTCAAACCTTATCCCATTGTTTCTCTCTCTACCTCTGAAACCCAACAAACAGAATTCTTCATTTGAAGCCAAAACCCCTGTTTAATCTACGGTTAGTGATTTACATGTTAAGATGATATCTTATATTGACTGCTACTGTGAGATATTATGATCTTATGATCTGATTGTGATTGATGATTTAATGTTTAGATCGTTGTTTTCTGTTATTGGTGATTGTTAATCTTCGAGATAAAGTGATCGTAGATAGTCAGTTGATAAATGCATAACTAGATCTCCTGTTAAATGTTAAAAACTATGATGTTGTTGGATGTTAATCCTGATTATTTAGATGAGGAAGTATCTAAATGAATGTTTTAGCTTCTGTTGGATTGATTGTTCCTACAAATGGTTGAATCTGTTATGTGATGATTATAGTTGCTGGGTTTTGTTAACTGCTGTTGTTGAAGATGATGATCCCAACGAAAACACCCCCACCATTTTAAACTGGACGAAATCACTTAAGTGATTTCGGCCCATATAGTGAATTCGGCCCAGATGTGTTTTCGGCCCACTTAAGTGATTTCGGCAACATAAGGGATTTCGGCTCAATAGGGATTTCGGCCAAGGGGATTTCGAACATAAGTGTTTTCGGCTCTAAAGGGTTTTCGGCCATAGGGTGTTTTCGGCACTTATGTGTTTTTGGCAACATGTTAACTGTTATTATTAATGTTATTAATTATGTTATTTAACTTAACTAACCATTGGAATAACTCAGTTAGTTTATTTAACTTTGTTAAATATGTAATTTGATAACTTCATTGTTTAAGTAACTCTGTTAGATGACAATTCTGTTAAGTTGTTAACTGGGTTAACTGACTTACTCTGTTTATTTATTATTCCAATGAAGTGGATTAATTATGTTATTCCATGAAATCTGTTAACTTTATTCACTCAGTTAACTTGCTAGTTCTGCTAGATGCCAACTCTGTTAAATGTATGGATGCAATTAACTGCTTATGTTGCATGATATGAACTGTCAAACACTCCATGATATTACTGTGACACTAGTTCCATGTGAAACTTTACAAACAATGTGAACTGATTGAGTATACGTGCACTATAGGACTTGACTGATTTTTGTGAGCACTTAACTTAGCATACCGAGCAAACTAAGGTGAGTTCACACTTCTACCAAGGCATGGGATTCCCGGGGTTGGGAATGGGTTGATTGATTATTTATGCTTAAGAGTTATCGGAATTACATACCATAGGCCTCGGGAGAGGAAGGTCAATGGTAGATACTACTAGACTAGTGATACATATACTTCTCTTCGCACACATGCCGGGATCGGCCGCAATACTAGAACAATCTTCGCAAACATGCCTGGAATGGCCGCGAACTATACTTTAAATCTTCGCAAACATGCCTGGAGGGCCGCGATACAAATATACCTAGTCTAGAGAACATATGGGAAACCCCCACTAAACTTCGCAAACATGCCTAGAGGGCCGCGATACCATTACATATGATACATGATTACTAAACAAGCATACGATTTATGATGCGAACATTATATTTAAATAACCAACTGTGAACTCGCTCAACTAGTTGTTGACTCTCTGTTACATGCCTTGCAGGACCTTAGGTACTTTTGGAGCTTGCACGGGAGGCACGGTCGTTGTGGACATGGATCGTGAATGTGTTGTTAAACGTTATGACATTTTGTACTTAAACTTATGTTGGGTCTTACATTATTGCTTCCGCTATACACTTGTTTATGTTTGGTTTTGAAAACACCTATCGTATCGAGGAATGACTTTTACTTATATGTTCAATATGATTGGTGGCTTGATCCTGGTCAGTCACGCCTCTAAGCGGTGGTACTCCGCGTGTGGATTTTGGGGGTGTGACATCAATCCTAGCTTGTTTCCATAGTTCCAGCATCTATCAGCCTGCAACATGTATTAAAATAGAGTCAGTACAAAAATGTACTGGCGAGTATACAAGTTTGAATAATAGCATAATAGAATAAAACTACTCATATCTGTATGTAAGTGTAACAAAATAGTTTCAGCCATGCTAGTGTTCGCAGTCCAACAAGTGATAGCCCAAGTATCCCGATGCTTTGTTGTTTCCCAAGTCTCAAGGAAAACTAGAATCCTCCTAACAATACCCCCGAGAATAATGGGGAGGTGCATCTCCTATAGCGCTACTATTGTTAAGGCGAAACTACACACCCTGGATTAAACGTCCACATAGCACAAATAGAATACAAGAATCACAAGTTTCACAAAAACGTAGGATAGAGTTTACTTTGCTAAAGTCTCAAGTATCGTAGTTTAGTAGAATACATGTTACATCCCAAAGTTTAAAGCAAAAAGGGATCGAGTATACTCATAGTGATTGCTTAACAGTTCTACTGTTATTGGATAAAGGGAGCTCTTAGAATTATCCTGATTAGATTACAATGGATAAGTGTCGGACAGAATAACGAGATTTTAACCAAGTGCCGGATCAGTCAACCTGATCGGATGGCTGTCCGATCGGATGACCATTCGATCGAATTGCCATTCGATGGAGGTGACACGTGTGCGAAAGGGACGGATGGCTGCCCGATCGGATGGCTATCTGATCGGGTTGCCACTCGATTCAAAACTGACCAAAGTGTGAAGAGAATGAATGGCTGTCCGATCGGATGGCTGTTCGATCGGATGACTATCCGATCTGGTCGCCTCTCGATCCAAGTCCAAGATCCAAAGTTTCCTTGATCGGATGGTTGTTCGATCGGATGGCTATCCGATCGAGTTGCCACCCGACGATTATGACTTCAAGTTTCAAGAATGTTTAGGGTTAAGGGCACGTGTCACTCGATCGGGTGGCTATTCGATCGGATGGCTATCCGATCGGATTGCCACTCGATCGGGTTACCTTGTCCCGTTCTTAGTTTTGTAAAATTTTTAAGTTTCTGATTAAGAAATGATAACGTGGTACGTATTAAGACAACGGTAAGTCCCTCAGTGCTCAGCCGATCCGATCGGGTGGGAATCACCCCTGTCCGTTCAGTCGTCAGTTCGTAAGGATACTTATGTCGGAACCCGTACTCCGGTCATCTTCTCCGATAACAATCCCTTTCTAAGCTGACTCTAGACTAATAATCAAGTCTACAGTCCGTTAGACTCGGATTCCCCCATTTAAAGTGAGAGAATGAAAATAACTTAAGTTTTGTTATTAAACATTTCAGATCTAGCTTAGATTCGGTGAAAAACACATGGAATTCCTCAGATCTGAGCTAGATTCTACCAGGAATGACATCATATAGTAGTTTGTACAAACCACCATGATGACGTCATTCTTAAGAACTCAGATCTAAAAGATTTCACGGTGAAAAGTGTGATTTCAAAGGAGAATCACGTAGAGAATGAGGTGTAGATCAAGAAAGTACAAGAATCTAATGTAAAACGTACCGAAATCGCCAAGAAATGGAGGAAAATAGGAGTGTGTGCGTCTGGTCGAATGAGGCTGTCACATCAGCGAAAGTGGTGTTGTGACAGGCCTATTTATAGTGTGAGAGTGTGTGAAGAGAGGCGGGGTGCACAGATCGGATGGTGGTCCGATCGAGTGGCCATCCGATCGGGTGGTCATCCGATCGGATGGCCATCCGATCAGATGGTCATCCGATCAGATGGCCATCTGATCGGATGGTCATCTGATCGGATTGCCACTCGGTCAATCCCATCTTTTCGTTTCACCGTCTTTGATTCGATTCGCGAGTTAGACTAAGCGTTGCGTATTATGGGGTAACAGTATAACTAGATTATAGCAATAACACAAAGTTTTCAAAGTTTCATAGTTTTTCCGCCAGTGACAAGACTCCAGTCCCTCGTTCAACCAAGTCTCAAGTTTCACGAGCCTCAAGAGTCAAGCACCAAAGTATCTAGAATTAGGTATTCCAAGCATATAGAATTAGACATTTCATGTATATAGAATTAGGCATTTCAAGGATATAGATTTAGACAGTTCGAGTATATAGAATTAGGCATTTCAAGTATATAGATTTAGATATTTCAAGTATCTAGTATATAGCATAGAATTCACCAAGTAACAAAAGTATTAATGACTACATAGTTCAGGGACTAGAATTGACGATAGGCAAGGTCCCGAGGACAAAAATTGCCAAGAGTCTAAAGTTTCGGGACGCAGGGCGTTACAGTTTTCGACCCCTCGTCGGAAATCTCAAGCTTCGCCACTGCTCAGCGAATAGTCGGTCCTCGGAACCCCTTCCAAGGCGATTTTCTCCTAGGCAGACTCAATTAGTCGCCGGCGGTCAAACTCGGTCAACATCGAAGAGTAGTCGGGCATAGTCGGTCAACCTCGTTTGTTAATTTTTTGGAGCCCAAAAATTTATTTTTTAGTAAAGTTATTTTTTAGATGAGACGCATGGTCTAGTGGTTCCCATGTCACTGGTATTGGGTTTTAATCATAATAGCTTCATTTTTAGTTGATTTTTTTATAATAGTTACCTATGCATTAAATGCAAATGACATTAATTGACTAATTTTGTATCACATTAAATCAAAATGAAAATCATAGTTATTTGTCAAATCTAATTAAAAATAATTATTTTGGTTAATTTCTTAAAATATTATTCAATCTACAATTAGTTTTGTAAGTTCCATTTTTTATGATAAAAGTCTTATTTTGTTTTTTTTTTCTCTTTCAGCTCTGTGTATTTTCTAAGTAAATTTGGATATGTTACGATGGTTTACATGATCGTAAATAACGATTTTTAAAGTTACGACGTAACTATTCTGTATTTTCTTAATTTACCCTTACAATGTGTTTTCTTTCTACGTCTCGTTGTCCAAATGCGTGTGTGATGTTCTTTTTGTCTACGTTTCCACGTAAAAAAAACAGACCGTCGCAACATGCGGGTGATTCCACAAAATTTTAATTCATTTTCATGTATTTATAACTTTTTTGTATATTCTTTTTAAGAAGTTTATCTTTTAGGGGGCCATATTTTATCTTCTTACAAGGCCCATATATTTTCGAAAATCTTCGAAGACAACCCTGAATACGGTGATGACTTTAGCTTAAAAATTGATTATTTTAGCATGGTACTTAAATATTATAATAATTGTATGGTCAATGTGACTAAGCGAGGACGACAAAGAAAAGTGGCAATAAACGTATAAGCACAAACACCATACATAGTCGATCAATAGCATTGCACATGTGAGTATTTGTAATCTAGGATACCAAGATGTGTTGAAATGGTTTCTTCTCAAGTTATCGAGGGTTCTAATTTTATATGGTGGACGTATGTATAAAATTAAGAGAGAGAATTATCTAACACGTTAACATAAATACATATTTAGTATCAAATGATTTAAACTAATTCATCTTACGTCCAAGGGCGGAGCTCTATTGGGGCCTCCACCGATTTGGATTTTGAGAATCCGTCCCCTCCCTTCTCACTAAGTTTTCATTCAAGCTCTACCACTGCATATATCTAAAGGTTGTCTTTACTAATGACATCTCTCTAACTATATAGATACTACCTTTACAACATGTGCATTGTGATGGATTCATTTTTAAAATAAGTTTTTATAGAAAGTTTGTGGGATACCTAATCAGCTTACTTTTGCTACAACATATACAAGATCAAGGACTGTAGCGATATCTCCGGGGTAAAAGGGTTCAAGGTTTCAATTAGCCTAACGCAGGTCGTGGGGTCCCCCCACGTTTGCAAGACGTGGAGAGAGGTTCACTAGTATTGTTGTTATTCTCCTTAGATCATGAACTGATTAGAAATCAGCCCAGATTGCAATCGTTGGAGAAGATGAATTATTTAGTGTGGAGAAGAGAAGCAAGCATGAAGCTAGTTCTCATGGGAGAAGAAGAAGAGAAACAAGCATGAAGCTAGTTCTCAAGAGGGAGAAGAAGAATCAGAGAGTTAGGATGATTCCTACTGATTCTGGAGTGTCCTTGTATGTTTGTCATGGCCTGCACTTTATACGGGAAGAGTTTTCTCAAAGGAGAAACCTTTGACTAGTGAACTTGGCTTGCAGTGAGGGACTTACCCTTTTAGGGGTTGAAGGGTTTGGACCTGCGGACAAAAGGGTGTGCTCTCCCACATGTTCTGGTTGCGGCTGGGCAGGAGGTTTCACACGCAAAGGGTGATGTGACAAGGCTCTGACTTGTCCTTTTTACTGTTCATGTCAGCTGACCATTTCCGAACCTTTTAACCTTTAAACCATTTAAGCTATTGTGTTTCTAATCAGTTTATTAAGGTTTGAGCTACCCCCGTTATCAACCCCCCAAGTTAGAGGTATTTGGGGTGTAAGCTCAAATGCTTCTGACTTTTGTACACGATTTTTGTTGCTTATAGGCTTCAAGGCTTGAAAGGTTATTAGGCGTCTAAGTTTTTTGGATTTGAATTTTGAAATGACAGTTAATGTGATGGATGGCAGTTTTTTTGCCTTTTGTGTAATAATAACTGCCTAGACTTCACTTTCTTTTTTCTTCCGTTCATCTCTCCTGGGTGCTAGCAAAGATCTGTATGTGAATTATTGTTGTCTCACTCGAGAGGAAGTTGAGGCTTTTTGTAAAGAATGGGGGATTGGTCTAAAGTTTAATCCAGTGGCTCCGGGTTTTAGATAAATCGATCTATCATTGTCCCGCTGGTTCGATTGCTCTTTATTGTTGTCATTTCGAGTTTTCCAACTTGTGTCATCCGTTTTCGGTCTTTGTTCTGAATATTTTAGAGTATTATCGTGTGTCGTTTGGTCAGTTGCGCCCTCAAGGTCTTGCTGGGATTTTACACTTTGAGGTTTTGTGATAGGGTATGACCCATCGTTGTTGTTCTGTTGTTTCTTCCAGTTGGCCGAGAACGACGATTGGGTTATGTTTGAGACATCCCAAGTTGATGTTTGTTTGATTTCCTCAATGGTTACCACCTTTGGTTCTTGGAAGTACCGATTTTTCTGGATTTCTGAGTCCATTGTTCCCTTCAAGCTTGTTTGGAGGCACCCAGATGTTGTGTTAAACAAGCTTGAGCCATTTGAGTCTGAACTAGATAGTTGGTTGTTAAAAGCCATTAGGAAATGTCCTTCGAGGCTTCATCCCTTTCCTGGACACCTTTTAGTGTTGATGGGTGTGAGCACCTTGTGGGACAAGCCAGGTCGTGACCCTGTGCTCATGAGGGATGATCAGGGTATGATGTTTTGCCTTATGCTTTATCAAGAGTGATGATACCTCTGATGTTGTGTTTGAGGATGCTGAGGCCACACCCGGTGAAGATGTTTCCAGGAACACTGAACATAGGTTCGAGGGTTCAAGCTATGTGAATGTCCCAAATGTCAAGGGTTTTACCAAGGTTACAGCTTCCAAAGTCCCTACTCGCTGTTCAAACCGTCGTTTGATAAAGGCTGCCGACCAAACATCGGCTTCTGAGCTAGTGGAACTGAGCGATGACATAGAGGCTTCAGATGATTTAGAAGTTGGGGTTGAGGAAAATTTATGAAAGACAAATAGTTACCATTGGTGATTGGTAAGGGGATTAAAGCAGCGGGTAAGAAGGTTGTGAGCTTGAAGGGTTTCGGGAAAGGTGGTGAAGGTTCCACCAATGTTAATCCAGAAGAGGTTTATTTGCTGGATTGGAAGGTCACAGTTGGTGACAGCTTCAACTCTTCATCCATTTGTGAGGATGTTCTTACCCATTTTGCTCTTCCTATTGTTCGAGGTTCTTGTTCATCTATGGACGACGACTTGATGATCTCTAATATGATGACGGGTGCTTGCAACCTTGTTGCCTTGCTTCTAGAGGGTGTATCCCGATTTCGCAAAAGGATGCAAGAATATGAAGTCTTTTCAAAGAAGAGGGATGAGATGAAAGCTTCAATGGTTGCTTTGAAGGAAGCTGAGGGCTATACGAAGAAGGAGAAAGCATTGTTGTTTGAAGATTTGAGGAGTTTTCTTCCCGCACAAGACTGATATGGTTGAGTTGGAAAAATGCTTGGAGGCTGACAAGGTTTAAGTCAGGGTCGATAAGGCTGCCTTGGAGGTTCAGAAAAAAGCCTTATTAGAGGAGAAAGAAGGGTTAAAGGCTTCACTTGCCCAGGCAACTAGTGATAATAAATGGCTCATGGATTCCAGCAAGTGGTTACCTATCTTCTCTGTTAGTGCACTATGTCTGTTGACTTCGTCTTGTATCATATCTTGTAATAGGATAGATGGTTTAAAGCACGAAAATCAAGAAATATATAAGAGAGGTAATTCCGCACGGAATTACAAAGGGAAATTAACTTGTTAATTTCGCACGGAATTAACTCCTGGTAATTCCACACGGAATTAACACCCCTACATGTATCTTGAATGTGTTGTTCATTTGGAACGGAATCAGAAATTGTACCGAAGTGCTGTCGGTTTGTCTACAGGTGCTGTAAGACTATCAATTCATTAATAGAGACATATTAAAGTGAATCAAGCTGTTTCCATCTCCGTTTCACTGATTCCGCCTTTGATTCGGATACAAAACTCTTCTGAACGACTAATTCGGGTCAAACAACGATCCTACAAGTGGTATTAGAGCACAGGAGGAAGTGTTCTTTGTGATTACAGCTGAATTTCTGTCTTCTACACCTTCTTTTTCAAATTGGACAACTTTTAATGGTCAAAATGGTTTGAATTTCACATATCATATGCGAAACAATGTTTTAACAAAGCCTTGAAAGAATCAGATCAAAATTCGGCCTAAAAATGACAGAAATGGGTGAAAATGTTAATTCCGTTTGAACGAAGGTTATAATTTCGTTTGAAAATTTGACATAATTTCGCACGAAATTACTAATCTCGTCTGAAAGAGGTAATTCCGCTTGGGAATTTCGTGTGAAAGGGGTAATTTCGCTTCAAGTGTTAATTTTGCACCAAAGTAATCTCGTGTGAAGCTTAATTCTGTTTGAAGACTAATTCTGAACCAAATCTCATTTCGTGTCAAGATCATTTCGCACCAGTCGTGTGTCAGTCTGTTTCAGGTTATTTGATATTATTGAAACTGATTGTGTTTGTTTGATTGTCTCCAGGTTTACATCATGGCTGAAGAGTTTTTCAACACGTTTTACAACGCGTTTACCTCGGATACAATGGATGCTTCAGAGGTTACACCTAAAGCAATAACTAAAATGATCAAGGACAACATCAAACATGACAACTTTTATGGAACCTATTCAAAACCTCCGAAGCTGGATAACATTGAAGATTATGTATGGTGGAAGGAGAGGTTCGTCAATTGGACGAAGGCATATGCACATGAGAGTTGGTTTTGTTTGAAGTTTGGATATGCTAATCCAACAAATGACAAAGGAGAAGAAATTCTGATTAAAGATTTTTCAGAGGAAGACAAAAAGAAATTTTCATACGAACAGAAGATGATTGCTTTGATTCAGCAATCAGTTCGAGATGACATTTTTTCATTATTAATACATGATGGGTCATTGCAGTCTGTGTGGAAAGCTTTGAAGGTAAAAGCTAAGGGGGGTAAACAAATTTAGAAAAACAAAATCGCATTATTAAAAAAAGAATTTGATTTATTTGATAGTTTAAAAGGAGAGACAGTGAGGCAAATGATTGAGAGGTTTTGCCATTTAAAGATTGAACTTGAAAGATTTAAAATTGTAAAAACTAGAGAAGAAATTGTAGACAAAGTAATTGAAGCGTTACCACGAGCTGATCAATGGCAAACATTTGTTTTTATCTTGAAAAATGATGATAAATTTGATACAATTTCTCTTGATGCGTTATTAGAAAAGATTGAGAGTCATCATCTGGAGTTACAAAAGCAAAACAAGATGAGTGGTTCATCGCATCATCAGAATGTTGGTCTATACTACAAAGGCAATGTACCTTCGGAGAAAGTTGTCAGTTCACCAAAGACAGTATTCAGTGGTGAGAAGATGAAGGAACCACATACAACCTCATCAAGTTATCATTCTGGATATCATTCATCTTCAAAATCAAGTTCTGATGAAGCAGAGGAGATTCTGTGCAACATTGCTCTTAAACTGAAGAATTCTCCATCGATGAGCATCAATGCAGCTAAACAAAAAATGAGTTTCCTTGCATCTGTTCTGGAATCGTATGAAGGTCTTGTAGCTGGCAAAATTGGAAACTCCGAATTGACCAAAGAAGACTACGACCAGATTGATCCGGAAGAGATGGAGCTCATTGACATCCGTTGGTGTTTGGCAAGTTGCATTCGCAGAGCTCAAAGATATATGGAGATTACCAGGAAGCAATCGTTAGGTGGTCAGTCAACGAAGCTTGGATTCGACAAATCCAAAGTGACCTGCTTCAGATGTAAGCAAAAAGGTCATTTCAAGAGAGAATGCACTAATTCTGAAGCTGGAGGAAATGAATGTCCTTTCAATGATGATTATTATCGAAAGGCGATCTACCATCGAAGCAAAGAAGAGCCGAAAATGATCGAAGATAAACCCAGAGAGAAATCTAGAGCTTGTGCTGTCATCCATCATGATGAAGGATTTGATTGGAGCCAGATTTGTCCAGAAGAAGATCGTTTGGAAAATATAGTTACAGCTCATGGCAGAAGTTCATCAAAAAGTCAACATGATGTTTTTGTTGCTGAAATAAAAGAGGAAAACAAAGAAGAAAATGTTGTTGCTGAGGTCAAAGAGAAAACTTGAGAAGAGATTTTGAAAGAAAAGACTGAAAGAGAAAGATTCATTGTGGGGTGCAGAATGGAGAAAATGCAGGAAGAGTATGAAAATGCAGTTAGTAACAAAAGATGGGATAAAAAACAAGAATGTTTTGTCAACAAACAAGGTGAACCGGTTGTTCCCAGAAGTGACATAGTTCACGATGATGTTCTTCTAGTAATTCCTCGATCCGGCGAATATTACTCAAATGTTGCAAAAGACAAAACATATGTAAAAAGGCTGGATAAAATCATTAGAGATGCTATGACAACAAATCTGAGGAAGAGGAATGAAGAACGAATGAAGAAGAATGTTGAAGAGATGGTAAACAATCTGAAGAAAGCTGCTGAAGAGGTTAAAGCATAAGCAGTTAAAAAAGAAGATGTGAAGATTGTTGAAGAAGTGAAAGAAGAAGTGGTGGTGAATGTAGAAGTTGTGAAAGAAGTTGTTACTGAAGAACAACAGGTTGGAGAAATTGAGAAGAAGATTGAAAGTTTGATTGAAGTGAAGAATGAGAATTTGCAGGTTGATGGTGATACTGGTGATGTTGGTATTGATATTGAAGCTGTTGATGAGAAGCAGCAGAAAGAAGTTGATCAGACAGAAACTGAAGAAAACACCGAAGTGCCAATCACTGAGGTAAATTGTGATTCTGAAACTCAAATCAAAATCGGTGAACAGTGCAAGAAATGCATGGAAACGTGCAGTGCTTGTACTGAAAAAGACGAAAGGTTCAGAACAAGAGTTCTTGAGTTTACTAAAATCGAAGAAGTTTTTAAAAGTAAATACAAAGAAATGTTTGAAAATGAAAAAGTTATGAAGGATAATAATGAATATTTTTTGGAAAAATGTAAAAAGTTAGAAAAAGAAAATGAAGTTTTGAAAAAGACAGAAGAATGTGATCAAAAAGAGAATGCTTTTCAGGAAATGAAAAAGGAATATGATTCAATAAAATTGGCTTATCACATTACAAAAGAATCATATGAAAAAGTAAAAAGTGAAATGAAACTTGTTCAATCAAGATTGAAATATTGTTATGAAACAACTAATGAGTATAAACGAATGTATGTCAATCAAGATTGAAATATTGTTATGAAACAACTAATGAGTATAAACGAATGTATGAAATAAAACAACAAGTGGTAAATTCTTATATTGAAGATGTTGCTAAACTTAAGCGTAAGATTGCTGATTTAGAACAGGATAACAACAAATTAAAAAGTTATCACGCATCGTCATATGTGCTTGAACGTATTTTCAACATAAAACCGGATGGGAAAGATTCTGAGCAAAACACGAAAGGTATTGGCTCAGAGTTTCATCAAGTTCCACCACCGGAAAAGTTTGTGTTTTATGATGAGGAAAAGGTCGAAAAAGCTTTCAACATGGTAGATCAATTACCAGACAACATTGATATAACCTATTTCAAATCTGATGATTCTCATGATTCAGAGGTGGTAGGTAAAGTCGTTGAAAGTGTGTTGAAAGAAGAGTCGGTTGATACAGGAAAACCTGAATCACAGGATGAAAATGAAGGTAATTTTCATGATGGATATCTGAAAAACACAAAATCCGAGAAAAATTTGAATGATGATTCAAAAGGATTGGTTTATACCATGATTGGATCGGACAAATTGTTCTTAGATGTTGTATTCCCGATTCAGAATGTGATTTCCGAAAAGGTTGATAAAGTTTTCAAAATGGTTGAGATTGAGAAATCTGAGATTTCAAAGTTTGCTGGAAAAGGTCACAAAACTTTTTATAACAAACCTGGTTACAAGAAGAAAAACATGAAGGCTGGGTTGGGTTATAAGAAGAAACAGAATTGGAAGAAAAATGAAGTACAAAATTTTCAGGCAAAAATGAGTTTTGTTCAAGGAAAAAGTTTTGAAGAAGAGGAAAAACTCAAATTTAGACAACAGTCTAATGAAGAGTTTTGTGCTCAAAAGAAAAAGCAACAACCACAGGTCAAAGATGTGTCCAAGAGAACATGTTTCAAGTGTGATCAAATAGGACATCTAGCACGAAAGTGTCCAAATCTGAAACCTGTGGATGTTGACAAAAAGAAGTCTGAAAATGTTGAAAAACAAAAATCTGAGGATGTGAAACTAAGGTCAACCAGATTTGATTCAAAACAAACTTGGAGGTATAACACAAACAAGTTTGTTTCGAACCAAACCTGGAAATCTAATCCGAACAGGTTCGATTCTAGACAGACTTGGAATTCTCACACACCCAGATTAAGAACAACACAACTTTGGAAAACAACTGTTGATATGACAAAACCTCAAGAGTTTTGGAAACCAAAAGTTGCTGTTCAAAATCAAAAGATTCAAAAAGAATCACATTTTTACAAACGAGGTACTCCAAAAGGTCAAACATGGAGTGTTAAGAAACAAGTGACTTCAGTGAAAGATGAGAAAGTTGAAGTCAAAGTTGAAAAATTTTTTGATGACAAAGACTTTCCAAAATTGAATGATACTTATTGTGTTGAAATGCCTAAGGTCAAACAGACTTGGGCTAAATTGTTCAAGTAATTAAGTAGTCTGTATGTGCAGGTGCTCAACAAATCCGAAGATTGTGAGAATGGAAGTTGGTGCAGCCTGGCACAACGGGAAGAAGAGGCTGCTGTACCCTGGTTTGGTTGAACAGGGAGTTTGTTTGTTTTCTGTACATAAATAAACAATATTTCAAAAACACTAAAAAATTGAAATTTAAAAAAAAAACCAAAAATATGTTTTTATTTTGTCAAAATATTCAAAAATACAAAAATATGTTGATTGAATACGCCGAAACCCTCACGGCTGAACAAACATGATTAATTTCACAAGATTGAAAAATGGTTTTCAAACTGTAAAATATCAATGTGTTGTAAATCATGGGGGTATGTTAGATTTTCTGCAAATTAGTACACTTTTAGTAGAAAATGGATGGCGAGACAAAGCTATCAGTATTGGTTGTCAAATTTTCTTTAAATGATTTTGCATTTTAGGGGGAGTAATATTGTTAGAAAATACAAAAACATTTGAAAATTTGAAAAAAGTAAAAAACATGATAAAATTCAAAAAATTGAGTTTTTGTGTAAAAAGAGGAAATGATAGTACATCATTAGACAGTTACAGTACGCTAAAGAATTGGAAAGTTAAAATGTGTTAAACGATCTCACCGTGGATGTGTCGGTAGATTTTTATACATTTAGTAAACTTTTTCGAGATATAAACCTAAATTCAAACTTGCTTATTTTGTGGGGAACACTACTTGGATATATAGGTAACCCCTGAAATCTCGTTTGAAGGACCCCTTATTATGAGATACTAGGTCTTTATGCTTAGTGATATCTGGGGTATTATCCTGGGACTTCTGATTTTGCGGAAGCAATGGCCTAGTCCCCGAATAATACTTTTCGTATTGCTTGAAACATAGCGCAGCCCTCAGCAAAAATGATGAAACAATAAAATTGATAATCATTGCTGTTGAAGAAAAGATCCTCTAAAGGGGACACACCAAAAGTCGAGCCGTCATCTCTCTGCTGAACGGAAGTTCTGACCTGAGCTCTCACGATTTTGCAATTTAACCATTTACAGATATCATCTAGGTATACTCACCTGTAAGACTGAATATTGGGATCTGGATACGGGAGTATATTCAAGAGGAGGGACACATGAATGAGTTTAAGTTCTTAATACACCTAATTCGTATCCTGAATCAGTTGAACTTTGTATGAAAATTTAAGTGGATTAGTATATCGACAATCTAAGTGAATTGTGTAATTCTTAATGTGTAATTAAGCTCAACGGTACGTGTGACTTGTCAGAAACTGATATGATCCTGTGACGCAAACTCAAACAAAAATAGTGTCTGTAAATATGTTTGTACATATTTCTTTATTGCTTTATCTTTCAGAAAATACAAAAGGTTTTTTGATTCTGATTTATTTTCGACAACCAATGTCTGTGATGCTGAGTTTCAAAATCTGAGTATGCTGATTGTGTTTCTGAAAATAAAACAAGTTCATTAATTTGAAACTAGAAGTTTTTAAATTCAAAATTCAAAAACAGTTTGTGATATCTCCAACGTCATTAAGTTGGACTTGGATGATTACTGTCACACCCCGACCGCGTAAAACAACAAATCGCGGCGGAAACATCGGGGCGTGTTGCAACAGAATTATCGTTTCATAACCATGGATACAAAAAAAGTGTTTCATTTTATTAAACATTGAATATTTACATCGTCTGGAAATCTAAATACACAATTTAAACATAGTCTATCATTGTTATTGAGTCACTAAAGCCTCGTCCAGTCCTATGTGAGCATGCATCCTATCAATCGATATCATTCAACAATACCTGAAACATATGTGAAAACGAGGTCAGCAAAGAAATGCTGGCGAGCACATAAGTTTTGTAGGAGTGTCGAAATCATGGCTAGTTTAGATGTTGCAATACTTTATTAAAAACCTTGTTTTGAAAAGAGTATAATATTGCAACTTAATTAACCAACTCAAATCAAGCGGGTTATAGTTTATAAAACCTCGTAGCCCTGACTCTTATCCCAAAACATTTGTTTTAGTAAAGCAAATTGTGAAACATCTCGAAATAAATCGTTAATGAAACTCGTTAATAAATCTCGTTAAAAACTCGTATAGTTTATATCATATCGAAAACCTCGTTTGTGTGACATCGTTTAAAAATCGTTTACCCAAATGAACTAAATAACGCCATGGTATGTAATATGTTGAAAACACCTATATATAAGAAGTACCAGCGGCGTATCTACCCTGTTTTCACCACATTACACCCGTCTCGTTATCTAAACACTAACTAAAATCAATCGTTTACCCAAATCGTTTTAACATCGTATCGTCCAAATCGTTTACAAATCGTTTACATCGTCCAAATCGTTTACATCGTCCAAATCGTTTACAAATCATTTACATCGTCCAAATCGTTTAACCCGTTAATACATCGCATGAAAACCAATCGTTTACCCAAATCGTATAATTCGTTTTAGGTCGTGAAACTACTTATATGGTCGTCTCGCTAATAACATTCAAACCTTCGTGACTCGTCCCTCGTCGCTTCTCGTTTTCGCATTAACAAACCCTTACCAAAGGGTAAATTAAGAATTACAGATTCAGTCGCTACCCACCACCCCCACACATAACCATGGGTGCAGTAAGATAACGGGATTTTTCAGATCCTATGGTACCATAACCTAATACTGGTCGGCTTGATCATTGCTAATGAATGTCATTTGTTATGTAACCCAACCAACAAGTTCGTTCACATTATCGAAATCGTTATTAGTTTTGTAATAATCGTCTTAATCGTTTTTGAAACCATCGTTATAACATCGAAAATCATTTTGATATCATCGTTAAAACCTTGAAAACATTTAGCACATATGAGTCACCCCAAAACAATTGAAAGCAGTAAAATAGGGGGAAAATGTACTCGCCTGAGAATGCTTAGAGGTCTTGAACAACAACCAAGCAAAGCTAGAGGGAGCACGGGATCAATCGGCAGTCTAAAACCATATAAATAAACCGGGCCTGAGTCGGAAGATCGGATAGAATGAGGGCTTGTAGACCAAATGAGTATGGGAACTCATGTAATATGGTTTAACAAAGCCTACATACTACTATGAAACCAAACCTAAGTGCTTTCGACCCATCGCGACCCATTAAGGTAGCTTATGCTACTTTAACGCGTCGTGCGCGCAAAGCGCGTTCGAGACGTCTAACTAGTCCTATGACAAGTATTATATGCCTATACATGTTTTATCATGTTGTATAATCAGTTATGTATAAAAGTTTAGGTTACATAAGCTAAATTACCAATTATACATGAAAAGGGTATTTTGGTAATTTACCTAAGGCATATAAACTACCTATCATACAACTACTTAACGAAGTGACCATAAGGTATAACCTCGGAAGGTTATTCCCTATATACTATGGTCACCTAATGTATTTGGTCGGATCCCGATGATCGACCAAATGGGTCGGGTTCGAAGGTATAAGCGATTTATTAGATCGCTTACCCTACGACCCTAGACAACGTGGTAATCAGTAGGCATAGTCCCAAGGGACTATAACCAACGTGATTACACTCATGTTGTGAAGTTCAAACGAACTTCGCATTGACCATAAACTAGTCAATGCAGAAAGTCAAACAAAGTTTGACTTTCAGACTCGAAAAGACTCGAAAAGCAATAAAAGAACGAAAGAATACTTACTAAGGGTCCCCGAATGCTAATCTCGATTCAAGAATCTCAGGTATGAAACAATGGTTTCAACCTAGAGTTTCTCAAATCAAAATTCTAGTGAGTTTAGCAATGGATGGCATGGGGTATTTATAGGATTTCCCAAACCGTTAGGATCGTTTCTTGGAAAAAGTGCTTCAATCTTGGCCATACACTTGCACCCATGGTATTGTAATACCATGTGCACATCAAACCAGCCCATAGTATTGCCCAAAACCATGTGCAAAGGTGGTATAGGCCAGATTCAATGTTTCTGCACAGAAAGTTTCAAAAATGGCAGATTTGGTCCCTGTAGTGTAATAAGGCCTTTTCCGACGCTTTTAAGGCCCGTTAACCCCATTTCAAAGCTCTATAATGAAGTTAAAGTAAAGGGAACTTAAAATGTTCTCAAAAATATCTCGGATGTCGGTTCGTTTAGCCGTACGGTTGCGTTGTTCGGCTAATTACGACGGAATGCGCACAAGCGCGAAAAACGATCCAAATGACGCGACGAATGGATTTTTCTTATGCCAAACACTAAAATAAAATATTTTAGTGCTTACATAAATTTTTGGATGTCCGGAGGTATTCAGAACGTAAGATATGCGCGAAAATGCAAACTTGTGCACTTTTTTACACTTTTAGTCCCTGAATGAGCATAAAGTTTATTTTAGCATACCGTACCCCTCAAAGCCTATTTCTAAGCTATGTAAAGGATATTTAGGGTATGTTTAACTTATGATCAAGTTCCGGAATGTTCGTTACAGTTCAAATTGGCATACTTTCGCAGTTTGTCAAGTTTAGTCCCTATAGGCGAATTAACTTGTTTTTGCCATACCAAAGCCTTCAAAACTTATTTCTAAGTTATGGAAGGGTTATTTAAGGTATGTTAAGTATATGTTGAAGTTCCGGAGTGTTTGTTGCATTAAACTGGTTATATTTACGCATTGGTGCGCGTATAACCTTCCAGAAAGCGATTTAGAGTTTGAAATTGAACAAAAATTGATATGTGCAAATAATACACATATTTTTACAAATCCCAAGTATGAAATACAATATTTCATTGGTTTGGTATTTGTTTGATGGTCGCAGTGACCCAGGTGTCACAGTCTCCCCTACTTTAGGAAATTTCGTCCCGAAATTTAATCAGAGGAAACTTGTGAGAGCTTGAAAACATGAAGTTGAAAAGACAAAACAACACTGGTTAGGGTTCTGAACTTCTAGTAACTTTAAATAACATTATGCTTTCAATGCAAGAGGGACACTTATATACAAGTATATAAAGCGTCATTGGTGCGTCCACAGTACCTCCATTACATCGTTCTCATTTTGTTATTGTTGTCACTATCGGTTCTTACACATAATAAATCCTACTGGGTTTCTATGCACTAAATTTCATAATTATGTACGCGTCCATAATTAGACAATTCCTTGCACAGTTCACACAGTCTATTTTATAATGTGTAGGGTAAAACCAAATGAACAAACCTGTGATGAGTGTGACTGGACCACCATAGGGTCCTTTCAGCTGTATCATCACATGCCATTCTTAACCAGATCTTGAATCAATCTTTAACTAGACCACTCAAGGGTCTTTCATTGAATCATGGAATGGTACTATATAACCCAAGGGTCTTAACTACTACGTAGAAGCCCATAAGGATTAAGGTAGTACCTTTTAAATATCCTACTATGAATCCCTCATATGAAGATATGAAAGATTTTATGAGGATTTGAAAATCGGATCACACAAAAACATAGAGGAGAACACATAAACACATATCACATAATCGCATAATCGCACACTCGCATTATTGTTTAAATTGACCTTTAAATTTGTTATCTTTAGACACGGGTATTTAAAGCATACAAGGAATCAAATCCTTAATTGCAGCAATTTGGATGGATCCATATGAATACCCTGCTTGTTGACTACATGACCCAAAAACTGAACTTCTTTAAGCCAAAATTTCCTCTTGGAGGATTTAGCGATAAGTTTGTTCCTTCTTTAAGGGTTCCAGTGTCAATGAAGGTGTTGATCATTATCGGCTCGGGACATGAATAGATCAAGATGTCATCAATAACAACAATGACGAACTGATCCAAATAAGGCTTGCAGACTCTATTTATTAAGTCCATGTAGATGGCTGGAGCATTTGTCAACCTAAAAGGCATGACTATAAACTCGTAATGGCCATACTTCGTGCAGAAAGCCGTTTTGATAATTCCTGCATCTCGAATGGTGCAAGATGATAAGGTGCTTTCGCAATTGGGTTGGCATTGGGTACGAGGTCAAAAATGAAACTCGACTTGACGAACTGGAGGCAAACCAGGCAGTTCATCAGGAAACACCTCTGGATAATCCCGAACAATCGGAATATCCTGAATACTCTTGCTCTTGCCTTTCTCCTTGGTGACATGTGCTAGAAAAGCAACATATCCTTTTCGTAAATAACTTTGGGCTTTTGATTTAAAAGAAACAAGCGTTTAAGGTTCTCGGGGAGGTCACAAGTGATCATAAAAATGACAGAACCACACGAGTAGTTTGTCTTTGTGTTGACATCATAAGGTTGGATCAAACATTCATACAATTGCATTAGTTAAAGAAAATAAAAACCACAAATTTTTATTTATATAACAACCGCATTGTCTTTAAATGTTTCAAGATAACAACCAGAGGAAATACAAAATACTAATCGTTTATCGCTGCATCGTTGATTGCCTCATTGATGTTATACACTCGTCCATGTGCTGGATTCACATTGACGTTGTCGTTCGCATTTGGGTTTGCGTTAGCATTTGCATTCACCAGTCTCGGATAGTTGTGGCAGAAGTAACCAATCTCTCCGCAGTTGAAACATGAACCCAGTGGGAATCTCACAGCATTCCCTTGAACCGGAGCTTGAACCTGAGCAGCCTGATTTTGTCCAAAACGACAAACATTGGCCATATGCCCAAGTCTACCACACGTCGTGCATTGCCTGCAAGCTTGTTGTGCAACGTGATGACCGTTGCAACGAGCACAGTGAGGTGCGGTACCAGCGTATGCCTTCTTTGCAGGTGGCTGAGCCGGTGGGTTCTGCAGGTTCTGAGCAGTCTTTGCTGTAACAGCAAAGTTTTGGGCACCTTTTCGCTTTCTTGATTTCTTCGATGACTCACCTTCTTCACGCTTTTTCTTGTCCTTTCCAGAATCAGTCGCCTTCTTTTTATCACCCTTGCGGGTGAGTTTACCCTTCCTGACTTGGGTCTCAGTCAGGGTAGCAGACAACTCTATTGCTTGGCGAAGGGTAGGAGGATTAACACCGATCAAAATCTCTAGAATGGAATCGGGTAAACCATCGATGTATCTCTCGATCGCTTTCTCCAGAGGGGTAACCATGGTGGGACACAATAGACTGAGTTCTTCAAAACGATCCGTGTACGCACGGTGTTCAGCCCCATCTTGCTTTAAGTCGTCAAACTCTCGTTCCAAAACTCAAATCTCGTGACGGGGACAAAACTCCTTCATCATGAGAGCCCGAAGCTCCGCCCATGTTTGTGCCAGAGCCACTTCGGCACCCCTATCGCGCATAACACCATTCCACCAAGTAAGCGCTCGCTTTTCAAAAACACTCGAAGCAAATTCCACCTTACGCGCATCCTGACACTGCACATGTCTGAATGTGTTCTCGATACTCTCAAACCACTGCAGGAGCGCAGTTGCTCCTTGCGACCCAGAAAACTTAAGTGGCTTCGCAGAATTGAAGTTCTTGAAATTACATTGTGCGTTATTGTTGTTGTTATTATTGTTGTTGTTGTTGTTAAATATCTCGTGGACTTGGGTTACAACACCGGGAAGTACAGCAGCCACTTGCTGAGAAACCAGGGCTGCGATTTCTTCAATAGTAAAAGTTCGAGCATCGGTTCGAGCATCGCGTCGAGGAGGCATTGTCTAAAAGAGGAAACATGAAATGAAACGAGTGAGAGAATTAGACGAAAAGAATGAGATGAACAAATCTGATGAAAGAAAGGATAGTGGTCATTTGTTTGTTACTACAAAGCAACAAACGACCTCGGTGATTAATCAAAGTAAATAGGTCAAAAATAATGTATCGCGAAGACATGCTCGCCTATAAGTGAACACTCATCCCAAGAATTCCCAGGTAAGCACTACTGGTCTCGCGTCTAATGAGATATATACGAAGTGCTTGCCTAGACAGAAAACCCAGAATACAGGCATTCACCCTTCTAGTTTGCACGTGTTCACATTATTTAAAACCCAAAACCTTGACGAGATTTTTTTTTTTTTTTTGAAAATTCAAAGGGGTTCAAAACCTTATAACAGAGGGTTCAAAACCTAGTAATCAATCATCCTAGAACAGATGATTAGTTTTCAAAGCGGTTTTGAAATTTATGTTCTTGTTGTGGTCGTCGCCTAAGGATAGGTGACGGTATTGTTTTATGACTAAACGCAAGTAAACTCGCGTTAGGGTCCTAAGAAGGTTATAGACTAGGTCAAAGCATTACTAATAACCTAATTCCCTATAACCATTGGCTTTGATACCAACTTTCCTGTCACACCCCGACCGCGTAAAACAACAAATCGCGGCGGAAACATCGGGGCGTGTTGCAACAGAATTATCGTTTCATAACCATGGATACAAAAAAAGTGTTTCATTTTATTAAACATTGAATATTTACATCGTCTGGAAATCTAAATACACAATTTAAACATAGTCTATCATTGTTATTGAGTCACTAAAGCCTCGTCCAGTCCTATGTGAGCATGCATCCTATCAATCGATATCATTCAACAATACCTGAAACATATGTGAAAACGAGGTCAGCAAAGAAATGCTGGCGAGCACATAAGTTTTGTAGGAGTGTCGAAATCATGGCTAGTTTAGATGTTGCAATACTTTATTAAAAACCTTGTTTTGAAAAGAGTATAATATTGCAACTTAATTAACCAACTCAAATCAAGCGGGTTATAGTTTATAAAACCTCGTAGCCCTGACTCTTATCCCAAAACATTTGTTTTAGTAAAGCAAATTGTGAAACATCTCGAAATAAATCGTTAATGAAACTCGTTAATAAATCTCGTTAAAAACTCGTATAGTTTATATCATATCGAAAACCTCGTTTGTGTGACATCGTTTAAAAATCGTTTACCCAAATGAACTAAATAACGCCACGGTATGTAATATGTTGAAAACACCTATATATAAGAAGTACCAGCGGCGTATCTACCCTGTTTTCACCACATTACACCCGTCTCGTTATCTAAACACTAACTAAAATCAATCGTTTACCCAAATCGTTTTAACATCGTATCGTCCAAATCGTTTACAAATCGTTTACATCGTCCAAATCGTTTACAAATCGTTTACATCATCCAAATCGTTTAACCCGTTAATACATCGCGTGAAAACCAACCGTTTACCCAAATCGTATAATTCGTTTTAGGTCGTGAAACTACTTATATGGTCGTCTCGCTAATAACATTCAAACCTTCGTGACTCGTCCCACGTCGCTTCTCGTTTTCGCATTAACAAACCCTTACCAAAGGGTAAATTAACAATTACAGATTCAGTCGCTACCCACCACCCCCACACATAACCACGGGTGCAGTAAGATAACGGGATTTGTCAGATCCTATGGTACCATAACCTAATACTGGTCGGCTTGATCATTGCTAATGAATGTCATTTGTTATGTAACCCAACCAACAAGTTCGTTCACATTATCGAAATCGTTATTAGTTTTGTAATAATCGTCTTAATCGTTTTTGAAACCATCGTTAAAACATCGAAAATCGTTTTGATATCATCGTTAAAACCTTGAAAACATTTAGCACATATGAGTCACCGCAAAACAATTGAAAGCAGTAAAATAGGGGAAAAATGTACTCTCCTGAGAATGCTTAGAGGTTTTGAACAACAACCAAGCAAAGCTAGAAGGAGCACGGGATCAATCGGCAGTCTAAAACCATATAAATAAACCGGGCCTGAGTCGGAAGATCGGATAGAATGAGGGCTTGTAGACCAAATGAGTATGGGAACTCATGTAATATGGTTTAACAAAGCCTACATACTACTATGAAACCAAACCTAAGTGCTTTCGACCCATCGCGACCCATTAAGGTAGCTTATGCTACTTTAACGCGTCGTGCGCGCAAAGCGCGTTCGAGACGTCTAACTAGTCATATGACAAGTATTATATGCCTATACATGTTTTATCATGTTGTATAATCAGTTATGTATAAAAGTTTAGGTTACATAAGCTAAATTACCAATTATACATGAAAAGGGTATTTTGGTAATTTACCTAAGGCATATAAACTACCAATCATACGACTACTTAACGAAGTGACCATAAGGTATAACCTCGGAAGGTTATTCCCTATATACTATGGTCACCTAATATATTTTGTCGGATCCTGATGATCGACGAAATGGGTCGGGTTCGAAGGTATAAGCGATTTATTAGATCGCTTACCCTACGACCCTAGACAACGTGGAAATCAGTAGGCATAGTCCAAAGGGACTATAACCAACGTGATTACACTCACGTTGCGAAGTTCAAACGAACTTCGCATTGACCATAAACTGGTCAATGCAGAAAGTCAAACAAAGTTTGACTTTCAGACTCGAAAAGACTCGAAAAGCAATAAAAGAATGAAAGAATACTTACTAAGGGTCCCCGAATGCTAATCTCGATTCAACAATCTCAGGTATGAAACAATGGTTTCAACTTAGAGTTTCTCAAATCAAAATTCTAGTGAGTTTAGCAATGGATGGCATGGGGTATTTATAGGATTTCCCGAACCGTTAGGATCGTTTCTTGGAAAAAGTGCTTCAATCTTGGCCATACACTTGCACCCATGGTATTGTAATACCATGTGCACATCAAACCAGCCCATAGTATTGCCCAAAACCATGTGCAAAGGTGGTATAGGCCAGATTCAATGTTTCTGCACAGAAAGTTTCAAAAATGGCAGATTTGGTCCCTGTAGTGTAATAAGGCCTTTTCCGACGCGTTTAAGGCCCGTTAACCCCATTTAAAAGCTCTAAAATGAAGTTAAAGTAAAGGGAACTTAAAATTTTCTCAAAAATATCTCGGATGTTGGTTCGTTTAGCCGTACGGTTGCGTTGTTCGGCTAATTACGACGGAATGCGCACAAGCGCGAAAAACGATCCAAATGACGCAACGAATGGATTTTTCTTATGCCAAACACTAAAATAAAATATTTTAGTGCTTACATAAATTTTTGGATGTCCGGAGGTATTCAGAACGTAAGATATGCGCGAAAATGCAAACTTGTGCACTTTTTTACACTTTTAGTCCATGAATGAGCATAAAGTTTATTTTAGCATACCGTACCCCTCAAAGCCTATTTCTAAGCTATGTAAAGGATATTTAGGGTATGTTTAACTTATGATCAAGTTCCGGAATGTTCGTTACAGTTCAAATTGGCATACTTTCGCAGTTTGTCAAGTTTAGTCCCTGTAGGCGAATTAACTTGTTTTTGCCATACCAAAGCCTTCAAAACTTATTTCTAAGTTATGGAAGGGTTATTTAAGGTATGTTAAGTATATGTTGAAGTTCTGGAGTGTTTGTTGCATTAAAATGGTTATATTTACGCATTGGTGCGCGTATAACCTTCCAGAAAGCGATTTAGAGTTTGAAATTGAACAAAAATTGATATGTGCAAATGATACACATATTTTTACAAATCCCAAGTATGAAATACAATATTTCATTGGTTTGGTATTTGTTTGATGGTCGCAGTGACCCAGGTGTCACAATTACCCGTGAAGGATTTGGATGTTTATATTGTTATAGAGCCAGTTTCCGATTCGTTTCGCTGAAACTGCAAATTCTGGAAATTTGTTGATTGGGGGAGTGGTTTAGAGAGTTTGATTTGAAAACATTGTATTTATAGATGTTTGAGGAGTGCAGGTATTCCAGATTACGATCCCGACAGCTGAGTCTTAGGGGGAGTCTGAAGACAAGCTTGAAGCAAGGGGGAGCTTGTAGACGGAAAGCAAGGCGTCGATCCCTAAAAGCACAGAAGCTTGACGAAAGGGGGAGCCTGAAGAAAGAGAGAGCCAGAGTTAGAAGAGAAAGATTGATAGGATGCTTACAGTGTTAGACAATTTGGAAAAGCCCAAAAGACTGATCAAGACTGAAGATGTGTCATGATAAAGATTAGACACTGAAGACTTCGTCAACATCCAAGGGGGAGTCTGTTAGTGCACTATGTCTGTTGACTTCGTCTTGTATCATATCTTGTAATAGGATAGATGGTTTAAAGCACAAAAATCAAGAAATATATAAGAGAGGTAATTCCACACGGAATTACAAAGGGTAATTCCGCACGAAATTAACTTGTTAATTTCGCACGGAATTAACTCCTGGTAATTCCACACGGAATTAACACCCCTATATATATCTTGAATGTGTTGTTCATTTGGAACGGAATCAGAAATTGTACCGAAGTGCTGTCGGTTTGTCTACAGGTGCTGTAAGACAATCAATTCATTAATAGAGACATATTAAAGTGAATCAAGCTGTTTCCACGTCCGTTTCACTGATTCCGCCTTTGATTCGGATACAAAACTCTTCTGAACGACTAATTCGGGTCAAACAACGATCCTACATTCTCCATTCATCGGAGTTCAAAAAGGTCTTGGGTGATGTGTACACCGAGCTTCTTGCTCATGGGAGACACCAAGGTTTGTTTACTGGTTACAAAGCTTTGTGAACTTGGGGAGCCTTAGGAAAAGTCTTCTCTTTGTCAACCCAAAGCCTTCAAAGTCTTCAAGGGAACAATTTTTAAGATTGAGCATATGATTTACCCTTATGTGGGTGAAGTCTCCAAGTGTTTTTGTAAACCTTTTCCTGTCTTGCAGGAGCTAAAACCCCAGGGCCTTAATGAGGCTGTTTGTAACGAAGTGTTGAAGTCCCTCTCGAAGAAACGTCCTTGCTCCAGAGATAGCGAGGAAACATGTTCTGAAGGTGGTGAGGGCTCAAAGGGTTCAAGCCTTGAATCCTCCGAGACTGTAACACCCGTGTCACTCCAACCATCAAACAAATGTCAAACCAATGAAATATTGTATTTCATACTTGGGATTTGTAAAAATATGTGTATCGTTTACACATATCAACTCTTGTTAAATTTCAAGCTTTAAATCGCTTTCTGGAAGGTTATACGCGCACTGATGCGTAAATATAACCAGTTTAATCCAACAAACACTCCGGAATAGTGAAATAGGCTTAACATACCTTAAATAACCTTTACATAACTTAGTTATAAGTTTTGGAAGGTTTGGTGTGGTAAAAATCAAAGTTTAATCGCTTACAGGGACTAAAGTTGACAAACTGCGAAAGTATGCCAATTTGAACTGTAACAGACCTTCCGGGACATGAACATAAGTTAAACATACCATAAATATCCTTTACATAGCTTAGAAATAGGCTTTGAGGTGTTCGGTATGCTAAAATAAACTTTTGTGTCATTCAGGGACTAAAAGTGTCAAAAAGTGCACAAGTTTGCATTTTCGAGCATAACTTACGTTCTGAATACATCCGGACATCTAAAAATTTATGTAAGCATGACTACATTATATTTTAGTGTTCGCCTTAAGAAAAATCCATTCGTCGCGTCATTTGGATCGTTTTTCGCGCTTATGCGCATTCCGTCGTAATTAAGCGAACATCGCGTTCGTACGGCTAAACGAACCGACATCCGAGATATTTTTGAGCATGTTTTAAGTTCCCTATACTTTAACTTCATTTTAGAGCTTTGAAATGGGGTTAACGGGCCTTAAACGTGTCAAAAATGGCCTAAATACAGTTCAGGGACCAAAACTGTAATTCTGCCAAACTTGCACCATACGATGCGTATGGTATATATACCATACGATGCGTATGGGGTCTCCAGACCAGGTGCAATGTTTAAACAGCCTGTTTTCAGCAGATTTAACCACAACCACAAGTTCCTAATTATCTAGTCATGTGATAAGGATGGAATTTTAGCCACCACAACATTGTGACAAGTGTACGGCCTTGATCGTTGCCTCCTTCTACAAGAAACGATCTTAACGGTGGACCATTTCCTATAAATACCCACCAACATCACACCCAAAAACTCACACCTTTGAATCTGAACTTGCTCTCTAAGTTGTCGTGTTTAACACTTCATACCTGAGAGTGTTCGGGTTCAAACCTTCCATTCTTGGACCCTTCGTAAGTATTCTTTCGTTCTTTTCCTTATTTTATTGTTTTATCGAGTCTGAAAGTCAAACTTTGTTTGACTTTCTGCGTTGACCAGTAATGGTCAATGCGAAGTTCGTTTGAACTTCGCAACGTGATTGTAATCACGTTGGTCATAGTCCCTTGGGACTATGCCCACTGATTACCACGTTGTCTAGGGTCGTAGGGTAGGCGATCTAATAAATCGCCTATACCTTCGAACCCGACCCAGTTTGGTCGATCATTAGGATCCGACCAAACACATTAGGTGACCATAATAGGTAGGGAATAACCTTTCGAGGTTATACCCTATGGTCACATCGTTTAAGTAGTTGTATGATAGGTAGTTTATATGCCTTAGGTAAATTACCAGAATACCCTTTTCATGTATAATTGGTAATTAAGCATATGTAACCTAAACTTTTGTCACGTAACTGATTATGTAACATGTTTAGGCATATAACACTTGTCATAGGACTAGTTAGGCGGTCCGAACGCGTTTCACGCGCACGACACGTTAAAGTAGCATAAGCTACCCAAACGGGTCGTAATGGGTCGTAGACAGTTATGTTAGGTTTCATTTAGTATGTAGGCTTTGTTAAACCATATCACACGAGTCTCCACACTCGTTTGGTTTACAAACCCTAATGCTACCCAGTCTTCCGATTTAGGTCCGGTTTATTAATGTAGTTACCTATATTAGGTGCCGTTTGATATTCCGCGATCTCTAGCATTGTTTGGTTGTTACTCAAGGACTTCTGAGCAATCTCAAGTGAGTACATAGACCCCTCTTTTACTGTTTTCCAAACTGTTTTGGGGTGGAACACATGTGCCTACTTGTTACTTTCATGCTTTCCTGTTTTCACATCATATACAGGCTATGTTCGTTAGTACATTATAGTACATGATTTCATTACATTTCATGCTAGGTATGCCCATTTTGTGCATTACTTAGTACATCGTTTTACATGACATTTCACGCTATGTATGTTCATTTGATTACATACTTAGTGCATTGTTTTCACATGCTCACATTTTGTTATGACATTTGGTTTGTTTACATGGGACAATATATCCATTAACATTAGCTACGCCGTTCGTTAGTAGGTAGTGGTACCATAGGACTTGACAAATCCCGTTCCGGACATCCCAGGGAAAGGGGATGAAAGGAATGACCGAATCCGAATACATATTCTCTTGATAACTCACTTTTACATAGTTATCCGTCTGTCTCAAGGCTTGGATGTATGCATATTTACAATACCACATAAATGTTCATATTAAATAGTTGCATGCATTTACACAAAACATAGCTTTGATTTAAACCAAGTTTTACTTCAATACTTTGTTTTCGTGCATATGGTTTAGTTTGAGACATTTCACTTGCCATACATGACATTTTGACATAGACATTTGACAAGGATATTTGACATAGACATTTGACATGGATATTTGACATAGACATTTGACATGGATATTTTGACATAGACATTTGACATGGATATTTTGACATAGACATTTGACATGGATATTTTGACATAGACATTTGACATGGATATTTGACATAGACATTTGACATGGATATTTGACATAGACATTTTGACATGATTTACATCTTGACATGGATACTTTGACATAGACATTTTACATTGTTTGGTTTGGTTTGATTAAGTGATTAAGTAACGATGTGTGTGTAATATGATACAAGCATGGTGGATACGCCGCTGGTACTTCCTATATATAAGTGTTTGTATGGTATTACATATCGTAGCGTTATTTGAATCATTTCAGTTTGATACATATAACATTTTATACAAATAACTTATTTTTCACAAGACATTGTTTTATAACAACTTATCTTATACAAACTCAGTTACATGGTTATTCATTTAACCATACATTATTCACTTATTTATACATATCATCTGAACTCATTGTTTTTCAAATGATTTACAAAACAAAGCAAATAACAAGGTTCATGACTAAACATTTTCTCAAACATAAGTCATGAAACCTATTTTCACAAAACCTATGTATCTCACAGGCATTTTTATGCTGACGTACCATATTTTCACATGTGTTTTTCAGGAGCTGTTGCATAAGATGATCAAGATACACATAGGCAGACTTTGGCTTTAGTGACAATAAAAGATGCAAGACTAGTTAATTATGTTGTATTTCTTTGTTTGTTTAGACATTGTAACACTTTTAATTAATAAAACGAAACTTCAATTGCCATGGATTTGAAACAATTAATTCTGTTACAACACTCCCCGACATTTCCGCCACGTTTTGTATGTTCTACGTGGTCGGGGTGTGACAGAAAAGATGGTATCAGAGCCAATGGTTATAGGGAATTAGGTTATTAGTAATGCTTTGACCTAGTCTATAACCTTTCTAGGACCCTAACGCGAGTTTACTTGCATTTAGTCATAAAACAATACCGTCACCTATCCTTAGGCGACTACCACAACAAGAACATAAATTTCAAAACCGCTTTGAAAACTAATCATCTGTTCTAGGATGATTGATTACTAGGTTTTGAACCCTCTATTATAAGGTTTTGAACCCTTTGAGTTTTCAAAATCTCGTCAAGGTTTTGGGTTTTAAATAATGTGAACACGTGCAAACTGGAAGGGTGAATGCCTGTATTCTGAGTTTTCTGTCTAGGCAAGCACTTCGTATACATCTCAACCAGACGCGAGACCAGTTGTGCTTACCTGGGAATTCTTGGGATGAGTGTTCACTTATAGGCGAGCATGTCTTCGCGATACATTATTTTTGACCTATTTACTTTGATTAGTCACCGTCTCATTTGTTTGCCTTAAGTAACAAACAAATGATCGCAATTTTATGCATTGTTATTCTGTTTTCATTTCCCTTGTTCCCTCCCATATCTCCTATGTTCTTCATGGTGTCTCTTCATCGCAACAAGACTCGAGTGTCCGGACCAGGTGCTACAACTGCCCAACAAATAGGCGTAGTACTCCAGAAGACCGTTGATTTAGCTATCACCATGAGTCAGCTCAGGAATGAAGCCGTGCAAGGGAACCGCTCCTTGGAGAAGTCAGTGCAACCGTCATCATCCAAATCAAATACCCTGTTACAAATGTACCCACGTTGTACGATGGAGACATTTGGTTAACATGTGTTGCTTTGCTGTTCAAAGCAAAGCAGTTACAAACCCTGTTGCTACTTAACCTTCAAGTTCTGCTTCATATGTCGCCTTGGCATATCTAGCGCCTGAACCTCATGAACTTTCTACCTTGTGTATCGACTTAAGCACGCCTAGTGCAAGGTGTCGAAGCACCTCTCGTTACACAAATTTCAAAATCCATAAAGGATCTTTCTATCCTCATAATCAGATCCTTGTGGATGAATATCACTCAAATCGGAGCCCTTAATTGAATTATTCGTATGCCTTAATACGAACATTACCATTCAATAAGGACAAAGCCGAATTCTTATTTAGATCTTCCTATCTTCATAGTTAGATTCTAATGATTTAAGTGCCGCATGGAATCCACGGATTGGATTCCTGGTGTACTTTAAGTATCTGCGTCCAAAGATAACAAATTAATAACCAAATTAAACAAACTATGTGATTATGTGCTTATGTGTTCCCTTTATGTTTTTGGTGTGATCCAAATTCTTGTCATTCAAATCCTCGTAGAATCTTCCATATCTTTGGGTGCTATATTAAATCCTCAACGGGCTTGTACGTAATAGTAAAGACCCTTGGATTATATTGTACCATTCTATAATTAGACCTCTGAGTGGTCTAGGTAATCAGATTGATCCAAAAATCTGGTTAGGAATATCATGTGATGATATAGCTGAAAGGACTCCTTGGTGGCCTAATTAAAAGGATCATTTGTCGATCTAATTAAAAGGACCCTATGGTAGTCTAGTCACACTCATCACAGGTTTGATTTTTCCTCCCCTTCACATTACAAACAAATTGTGCGGACTATGCAAGGAATTGCGTAATTATGGATGCATACATAATTATGAAATTCAGTGCACGGAAACCACAGCTAGTTTGGTCATGTGTCTGAAAAAAAAATGACTCTTGTCGTTCATTTTTGGTTTCTGAAGAAATGGTGAAAAATGACTCTTGTCGTTCATTTTTGGTTTCTGAAGAAATGGTGAAAAATGACTCTTGTCGTTCATTTTTGGTTTCTGAAGAAATGGTGAAAAATGACTCTTGTCGTTCATTTTTGGTTTCTGAAGAAATGGTGAAAAATGACTCTTCTCGTTCATTTTCGGTTCTGAAGAAATTGTGGAAAATGACTCATTTCGTTCATTTTTGGTTTCTGAAGAAATGGTGAAAAATGACTCTTGTCGTTCATTTTTGGTTTCTGAAGAAATGGTGAAAAATGACTCTTTTCGTTCATTTTTGGTTTCTGAAGAAATGGTGAAAAATGACTCTTGTCGTTCATTTTTGGTTTCTGAAGAAATGGTGAAAAATGACTCTTGTCGTTCATTTTTGGTTTCTGAAGAAATGGTGAAAAATGACTCTTTTCGTTCATTTTTGGTTTCTGAAGAAATGGTGAAAAATGACTCTTGTCGTTCATTTTTGGTTTCTGAAGAAATGGTGGAAAATGACTCTTCTCGTTCATTTTCGGTTCTGAAGAAATTGTGGAAAATGACTCATTTTGTTCATTTTCGGTTCTGAAGAGGTTGTGGAAAAAGACTCATTTCGTTCATTTTCGTTTCTGAATAATGCCTGTTGAAAATAACTCCGTTCATTTTTCATTTCTGGAAAATGTTCATTAAAGAGAAATTACAGGATTACGTCTTGTTCATCTTTGATGGTTATTTAACACAAAGTCACAGATAGACTCCTACGAATTAATTTCGGGACGAAATTTCCTAAAGTAGGGGAGACTGTAACACCCGTGTCACTCCAACCATCAAACAAATGTCAAACCAATGAAATATTGTATTTCATACTTGGGATTTGTAAAAATATGTGTATCGTTTACACATATCAACTCTTGTTAAATTTCAAGCTTTAAATCGCTTTCTGGAAGGTTATACGCGCACTGATGCGTAAATATAACCAGTTTAATCCAACAAACACTCCGGAATAGTGAAATAGGCTTAACATACCTTAAATAACCTTTACATAACTTAGTTATAAGTTTTGGAAGGTTTGGTGTGGTAAAAATCAAAGTTTAATCGCTTACAGGGACTAAAGTTGACAAACTGCGAAAGTATGCCAATTTGAACTGTAACAGACCTTCCGGGACATGAACATAAGTTAAACATACCATAAATATCCTTTACATAGCTTAGAAATAGGCTTTGAGGTGTTCGGTATGCTAAAATAAACTTTTGTGTCATTCAGGGACTAAAAGTGTCAAAAAGTGCACAAGTTTGCATTTTCGAGCATAACTTACGTTCTGAATACATCCGGACATCTAAAAATTTATGTAAGCATGACTACATTATATTTTAGTGTTCGCCTTAAGAAAAATCCATTCGTCGCGTCATTTGGATCGTTTTTCGCGCTTATGCGCATTCCGTCGTAATTAAGCGAACATCGCGTTCGTACGGCTAAACGAACCGACATCCGAGATATTTTTGAGCATGTTTTAAGTTCCCTATACTTTAACTTCATTTTAGAGCTTTGAAATGGGGTTAACGGGCCTTAAACGTGTCAAAAATGGCCTAAATACAGTTCAGGGACCAAAACTGTAATTCTGCCAAACTTGCACCATACGATGCGTATGGTATATATACCATACGATGCGTATGGGGTCTCCAGACCAGGTGCAATGTTTAAACAGCCTGTTTTCAGCAGATTTAACCACAACCACAAGTTCCTAATTATCTAGTCATGTGATAAGGATGGAATTTTAGCCACCACAACATTGTGACAAGTGTACGGCCTTGATCGTTGCCTCCTTCTACAAGAAACGATCTTAACGGTGGACCATTTCCTATAAATACCCACCAACATCACACCCAAAAACTCACACCTTTGAATCTGAACTTGCTCTCTAAGTTGTCGTGTTTAACACTTCATACCTGAGAGTGTTCGGGTTCAAACCTTCCATTCTTGGACCCTTCGTAAGTATTCTTTCGTTCTTTTCCTTATTTTATTGTTTTATCGAGTCTGAAAGTCAAACTTTGTTTGACTTTCTGCGTTGACCAGTAATGGTCAATGCGAAGTTCGTTTGAACTTCGCAACGTGATTGTAATCACGTTGGTCATAGTCCCTTGGGACTATGCCCACTGATTACCACGTTGTCTAGGGTCGTAGGGTAGGCGATCTAATAAATCGCCTATACCTTCGAACCCGACCCAGTTTGGTCGATCATTAGGATCCGACCAAACACATTAGGTGACCATAATAGGTAGGGAATAACCTTTCGAGGTTATACCCTATGGTCACATCGTTTAAGTAGTTGTATGATAGGTAGTTTATATGCCTTAGGTAAATTACCAGAATACCCTTTTCATGTATAATTGGTAATTAAGCATATGTAACCTAAACTTTTGTCACGTAACTGATTATGTAACATGTTTAGGCATATAACACTTGTCATAGGACTAGTTAGGCGGTCCGAACGCGTTTCACGCGCACGACACGTTAAAGTAGCATAAGCTACCCAAACGGGTCGTAATGGGTCGTAGACAGTTATGTTAGGTTTCATTTAGTATGTAGGCTTTGTTAAACCATATCACACGAGTCTCCACACTCGTTTGGTTTACAAACCCTAATGCTACCCAGTCTTCCGATTTAGGTCCGGTTTATTAATGTAGTTACCTATATTAGGTGCCGTTTGATATTCCGCGATCTCTAGCATTGTTTGGTTGTTACTCAAGGACTTCTGAGCAATCTCAAGTGAGTACATAGACCCCTCTTTTACTGTTTTCCAAACTGTTTTGGGGTGGAACACATGTGCCTACTTGTTACTTTCATGCTTTCCTGTTTTCACATCATATACAGGCTATGTTCGTTAGTACATTATAGTACATGATTTCATTACATTTCATGCTAGGTATGCCCATTGTGTGCATTACTTAGTACATCGTTTTACATGACATTTCACGCTATGTATGTTCATTTGATTACATACTTAGTGCATTGTTTTCACATGCTCACATTTTGTTATGACATTTGGTTTGTTTACATGGGACAATATATCCATTAACATTAGCTACGCCGTTCGTTAGTAGGTAGTGGTACCATAGGACTTGACAAATCCCGTTCCGGACATCCCAGGGAAAGGGGATGAAAGGAATGACCGAATCCGAATACATATTCTCTTGATAACTCACTTTTACATAGTTATCCGTCTGTCTCAAGGCTTGGATGTATGCATATTTACAATACCACATAAATGTTCATATTAAATAGTTGCATGCATTTACACAAAACATAGCTTTGATTTAAACCAAGTTTTACTTCAATACTTTGTTTTCGTGCATATGGTTTAGTTTGAGACATTTCACTTGCCATACATGACATTTTGACATAGACATTTGACAGGGATATTTGACATAGACATTTGACATGGATATTTGACATAGACATTTGACATGGATATTTTGACATAGACATTTGACATGGATATTTTGACATAGACATTTGACATGGATATTTTGACATAGACATTTGACATGGATATTTGACATAGACATTTGACATGGATATTTGACATAGACATTTTGACATGATTTACATCTTGACATGGATACTTTGACATAGACATTTTACATTGTTTGGTTTGGTTTGATTAAGTGATTAAGTAACGATGTGTGTGTAATATGATACAAGCATGGTGGATACGCCGCTGGTACTTCCTATATATAAGTGTTTGTATGGTATTACATATCGTAGCGTTATTTGAATCATTTCAGTTTGATACATATAACATTTTATACAAATAACTTATTTTTCACAAGACATTGTTTTATAACAACTTATCTTATACAAACTCAGTTACATGGTTATTCATTTAACCATACATTATTCACTTATTTATACATATCATCTGAACTCATTGTTTTTCAAATGATTTACAAAACAAAGCAAATAACAAGGTTCATGACTAAACATTTTCTCAAACATAAGTCATGAAACCTATTTTCACAAAACCTATGTATCTCACAGGCATTTTTATGCTGACGTACCATATTTTCACATGTGTTTTTCAGGAGCTGTTGCATAAGATGATCAAGATACACATAGGCAGACTTTGGCTTTAGTGACAATAAAAGATGCAAGACTAGTTAATTATGTTGTATTTCTTTGTTTGTTTAGACATTGTAACACTTTTAATTAATAAAACGAAACTTCAATTGCCATGGATTTGAAACAATTAATTCTGTTACAACACTCCCCGACATTTCCGCCACGTTTTGTATGTTCTACGTGGTCGGGGTGTGACAGAGACAGTGGGTGTCGTAGGGAGGAAAAAGAGGAAGGCTAAAAACACCCAAGATGATGGGGTTTCGAATAAGGATGATGCAGCAAAGTCTACCATCTCGGATGCTGCCAAATGTGGAAGAAACCTTAATTATAGCTTTCTTAGCATGTTGAACAATGTTATGGGTGGTTTGTTTGAATATCCTTTTATTTTAAGGGAACCGTCTAGGTCCCTTGGTTGTTAAAGCCTGGAAGGCTTGTGGACAATGTTTTATGTTTGATGGCCAGTATGGCCCTTGCTATCTTTAACTTATCTTGCTATGCTTATTGTTTACCCCCTTGTGTTTTCATTGGTTTTGTATGTTGTCTTTGTTTTGGGTGGTGCATCTTATGTTATTTACACCTTGAAGTGTTCAGTGCTGCAGTCACTTTGCCTTACGATTTTTTTAACAAGAAGATACAACCTCTATCATATGTATGACATTCACTTAGAGTCTTTTTGGTTCGTAAGCCAATGTTAGGGCTTAAGGAACATTTGGTGTAGGCTGTTCGAACCCGTCTATAAGAGACGATTTTAAGATTTATCTGAGTCTCATGGAGTTGTATTGATTTAGGAACTCACCCCTTATATAGGTCCATTCAACCCTTGAACCTATTAAGCGATATGGCTTGGGAGCTCATCCCCTTACATGGCCCTTGCCATGGAGTTTCTTGCTAGGTTCTCATCCTGATTATATGATAGAAAGACAAATTTTGATTAAAATTCATCATTCAGTCATTTCACAGTAAAGGGAATAGAACAACTTTTTGGACTTCTTTATAACACATTTTGGCTAAACGTGGAACCTTTTGAGGTTTTTGTCATTCCAATGGCGGGGAAGCTTTTTGCCTTGTGGTCCTGCCAGCTTATATGATCCCACTTTGTGGGCTTCAAGGATAGTGTATGGCCCCTCCCACTTAGGGCCAAGCTTTCCTTGGGTTTCTTTCTTGCTGACCTCATTGTTTCGAAGCACAAGGTCCCCAGGCTTGAAGCGTTCATGCTTCACCCGTGTATTGTCATATGATTCCATGTTTTTCTTGTACCTTGCTTTTTGTATGGCTGCTTGATCACGAGCCTCTTCAAGGAGTTCCAAATTCAACATCGTCTCTTTCTTATTTGACTCGAGGTTGATGTTGAATGTTCTTTGTGTGGTTACTCCGATTTCAACTGGGATTACAGCCTCTGATCCAAACACTAGGCTGTAGGGTGTTTTCTTGTGGCTCGTCTTCTTGGTTGTTTGAATTGCCCATAGCACGTGGGGAAGTTTTCGAGCCAGTTGTTGTCGTATCTTCCAAATCAAGATTTAATCCCTTCAACAATGCTGTGGTTTGTCCTATCAACCTGGCCATTGGATTGTGGGTATACCGAGCTAAATACTTGAGTTATTCTAAACTCCTTACACCAGGAGCTAGAAGGCTTCTCAGCAAACTACTTCCCGCTACCGTGACTAGTACCCCTGGGAGCCCAAAACGATAGATTATGCTTTTCTAAATGAAATCAGTGACCTGTTTCCCTAAGATTTTTGCCAATGGTTTTACTTCTGGTCACTTGGTGAAGTAATCCATGACTACCAATAAGAACTTGACTCCTCCTTTGGCTGGTGGGAATGGACCAACAATGTCCATACCCACTTGTGAAATGGCCAAGCCGAGGAGATGGGAACGGGGTCATGTTTGGGGCTTTTGGGTTACCAGAGCATGTAACTGACAAGCTTCACATTTTCGCAGTTGTTCGGAGGTATCTCGATGCATGGAAGGCCAAAAGTGTCCAAGGTTCATCAACTTTGACACTACCGATCTTGGGCCACAGTGAGCCCCACATATCCCTTCGTGAACCTTTTTGATCAGATATTGGCTTTGTTCTGGGCTAACGCATCGAAGTAGTGGTGCAAGGTATCCTTTTTTTGTAAAGGATATCTCCTTGTAACACATACTGCCTTGACTTGATACGAACCCTTTCAGCCTCAGTCTGGTCATCAGGTAACTCACCATTTTTGAGGAACTTTTCAATTGGAGTGTACCATTTTTGAGGAACTCACCTCAAGTTTTTGGATGGATGGGGTTTTTAATACCTCAACTAGTATCTTCTTGGTGAGGTAGGCAAACGTAAGAGATGCAAGCTTGCTTAGTGCATCAGCTCTCTTGTTTTGAGATATTGGAACTTATTTGATGGCACATGTTTAAAATGTGTTCATCAATTCCTTTGATTTCTCTGGCTAGCTTTAGCCCAGCGATCAATGCTTCATATTCGGCTTCATTATTGGTAGTCTGAAATTCAAGCCGAAGAGCATATGTGAATTCTAACCCTTCAGGGTTAATTAAAACTAGCCGAGCCCTTGACCTTTCGATACTGGGAGCCTCATCGGTAAAAAGCTTCAAGGTATCAGGGTTGGAGGGTTCAGTTGCAGTTGTATTAACTTCTGTTATAGCTTCTTTAGGGACTTACAAGATGAAGTCAGCCAATATTTGAGCTTTGACAGCTTTTCTCAGGACATAGGTGATTTTGTGTTCACCTAGTTTCACAACCCATTTGGCTAATCGTCCAGAATTTTCTTGTTTTTCAAGCACATTCTTACTAGGTTAGTCAGTGACCACTTGTATCGGGTGTGACTGAAAGTACCTTCGAAGCCTTCTAGCCATTTGGGCTAGGGCTAGAGAAAGTCTTACCAAAGAAGGATATTTGATTTCTGCTAATTTTGAATTTTGAAAAAGTAAACGGGTATCTGAACTTTATTTCGTTCAATGATCAGAGCCGTACTTATGGCCTTTTCAGCAATCGAAAGGTAGATAGAGATCATTCCTCTTGTTTCCGGAGCCAAAATGGCTAGGAATGAAGCCAAGTGTTGCTTCATTTGGTTGAAGGCTTCCTTTTGAGGTAAAACGCTTCAAAGCTGTAAGATTTCCATCGAGAGTCTTTCTTGTTAGCACATCCCTTGAGGGTTGGATTTTATTCTTTGTTTCCCATGATGTGCCCTACAAACTTGCCTTCTTCAAAACCAAACGAGCACTTGATTGGATTAAGCTTCATGTTGATCTTTCTCGAGTTTTGGAAAGTTTCTTGTATATCATCGAGCATTTGGTATTCTGTTTTGCTCTTGATCACCAAATCTTCAACATAAGCTTCTATTTTCTTGCCAATTTGTTCGGTAAACGCTTTGTCAACCAGGCGTTGATAAGTGGCACCTGCGTTTCTTAAATCAAAAGGATTTTGTTGATAGCAAAATATACCTTTATCAGTGTGTTTCTTCGTCTTATTCTTTCATTAGGATCTGATGGTAACCCTTTTAGGTGTCAAGAAAATAATTGAACGGGAAGCCTGTGAGCGAGTTATCCTTGAGGTCTATATGGGGCAGCGGGTAGCAATCCTTTGGGCATGCTTTGTTCAAGTCTTTAAAATCGATACACATTTTTCAAGACTTGTAGGGTTTTCGAACCATTACCGGATTGGCCACCCATGATTGATACTTGACCTCTCGAAGGATTCCGGCTAGAACAAGCTTTTCCATCTCTTGGCACTCTGCAAGGTTACTTTTAGGGGCTTGACTCCGTTTCTTTTGTATAATGGGCTTAACATCAGGTGGGATCCATAACTCATGTTCAACAATGCTACGAGGGATGCCAGTCATATCTTCCGGGCACCAAGCAAAGACATAGTGTAAGAGCAGCTTTTCAAGGTATGAGAGGGTTTCATTGGAAATGTTAGTGTTTACCCTTATCCCCAGTTGAGGATATTTTGGGTTTATGTCCAACCCTTGTGAATCGTCTTCGTCCTTTCTTGAGCTTTCCCCTTCAACCACAAAAGCTTCTTGGGTAGGTTGAAGGGTTGCTATCACTTTTTTAGTGGGAAACTACACAGTGCCTTGACCAACTGAAACTGCCATTCCGAACACACTTTGCCCTGGTCTTCCTATGATGATATCATAGTTGGAAGGGATATTGATCACCATAAAAGTGAGTTGTTCGGTTCGTCCCTTTGTTTTCTCACTGAACAAACATTAAGGGTTATTTGGCCTAAAGGCTTGATAGGTATATCTGCGATACCTTCGATGGAGGATTCAGACTGTTGAAGCTTTGAACGTTCATCGTCGCCGAGAGGGTTAAAGCATTTCTCAAACATGATTTTGGTGGTTGCACCGGTGTCAATGTAAGCCTTTTGTGTCTTGATGGTTCCTATGTTGGATTTCATCACCAGAGGTTTTGAAAGCAACTCTCCTTCTGATGGTGGGTGATCGGAGTGTCGCGCTCCGGTCAAAGATAAAATTTATAAGCCCAAATTACCCTTAACGATAGCTTGTGGTGGCAAGTGGTCGAACCACGAAGAGTATGTGGTTTGCGAATGGACTTTGAATGATTTGTAGAAGTTGTCACTTTTATGCAGCTTGCTAAGTTGTTTTTGTGGTTTTTGTTTGTTAAAAAGATGTTGAATCAAATTACTAAAATGATTGGATTGATTAACTACTAGAAATTAACGATTTTAAGAAAACTTGATTAATTAAACAATATGGAATAACAAGGTTCACACCCGGTTTCAACAAATGCAAGACCTAGGATTACTATGTGTCTTAATTTAATTTACTCGAATTAATTCATTAACGGGTCAATAATCACAAAGCTTAGGTGCCAATCACTATCAACGTCATAGACAACGGACCATGATGCACTTCGTTACCTTGGACTAACAAATCCTATCAAGAGACACGACATAAATACGTGTATTTGTTTCACAAAGTCAAATTTAATCATTCATTCGACAATTCATAAATGCAATACAAACGTAGGACAATTGTCTAAAGCTTCAAATGTAATTCAAGTTGTCACAAACCAAAAATCAACACATAGCAAAACCTAATCTTACAAAAGTTTACACCGGGGTGAAACCTCCAAGTAATTTGCCGCGCATGATCGAAAGGACGTGATCACCGGATGTTGGAAACTTGTTCTTGATCATCTTGTTGCTTGGAGATAGTGAATGATGGTGATTAGGGTTGTGGTGAGTGATGGTGATGAGAGGATGGAGAAAATGGATGAACTAGGGTTTCGAATGAGGATGATGATGATTAATTCGGTTCAATATGTATGATGATAGGGTTAGAGAATGAATTGGTAATGGTGAATGGCTCCAAGATCAAGTTCAAAACTCAAAACAAAGTGTAACTGTCAAAATTAATAACCCTCCATATGTTTTGATTCGTACCAACAACAAAGAAATCAAAATTCGTGATCTGACCATAGAAGTGGCGTCGCCGATGGGCCATATGGGCGTCGGCGACGGGTCTTCAAAACCCCAAATGGCGGCGACGTCTTACTTTGCTGTCTACGTGTAGGATCGTTTTCAGACCCGAAATGAGTCGTTCAGAGGTGTTCTAATCAATATGAATGGCGGAAACAGACATATCGAGTTCGATTCAGCTGGATATTCACTTTAACTGTCTTTCTGATTGATTTAACAAAGTTTTACAATGAAACGACACTTCGGCAGCACTTCGGCTCCGGAATACACCTATGTAATTTCGTACCAAATGACACGCTCAACCTAGTATATATAAGCATGGTAATTTCGCTTGAACCAGCCCAAGCGGAATTACTTTCACACGAAATCTCTGATTTCGTTTGAAATGACTTGGTAATTTCGTGCGGAATTACAACTTGTAATTTGGTGCGAAATTACCTCACAACCTATTTTGACATTTTTCTCAAACAACGTGATCTAATCTATCTAATATAATACAAGACTCGATACAAGACGAAGTCGACAGACGCATGCACCAACAGACTCCCCCTCGAATGTTGACGAGTCTTAAGTGTCGAGTCTTCAACATCTTCAGTCTTTATCAGTCTTCTCGAACTTTTTCAAAGTATCTGACAATGTAAAACATTCTCAATCTCTGTCTCTTCTCTTCTCTCCTTTCAGAATCTCAAACTGTATCTGTATTTCTCTTAATCAGATCTCTTGATTCCTTAAGTTCATCAGCATCATCAACTTGCATAAATTTCAGGATCTGAACTTAGCTCTACAATCTTCAGACTCCCCCTCAAATTGTGATAATTTATGTTCCAAGATCGTGACCTGGCTCTCAATCAGCTAAGGATCAAAATATGGCTTTCTTAAAATCATATGACCTTCAGAAACCAGAACCTGGTTTACCTGCACATCCTCTACCTCACAATAAATTTCACAAATTTAAAATTTGACAAATTTATCCTCAGCTTATCACTTTTAAACACAAATACAAAATCATTTACAAGTATCATACAAAATGATTTGACAATGTCAATCTCTGATGAATCTCTTAAAGAAATAACATTTTTCTTTCAAAATTTTCTAATATAAAACAAACTCCCCTTCACTGATTGTCATCATGTTTAGCACCTGGAATTTTGAAAAACAGCTCTCCAACATCAGTTGTCGAAAATCTTTTTGAATTTTTGAATTTAATAAAATGTAGTAAAGAAATATTTACATGTAATATTTTTGTGAGTTTGTGTAAGAAGATCATATCAGTTTTTGAGACAAATCACCAACACCGTTAAGCTTTATACATTTTCAGCTCTAAACGATTCACTTAGATTGTCAGTATACTGATCCACTTAAATTCTCACACAAAGTTCAACTGTTTCGAGATACGAGATTAGTGTTTTAGAGACTTAAACTTATTCGCGTGTCCCACCTCAGAATATACTCCCATATCCAGATCCCAATATTCAGTCTAACAGGTGAGTATACCACAAATAATATCTGTACCGGGTTAAAATGTGAGGGCCATGAGAGATTAGGCTATTGCTTCCGCAAAATCAGAGAGATGACGGCTTCGACTTTTGGTGTGTTCCCTTTAGAGAATCTTTTCTTCAACAGCACATGATTAGCATTTTGCAATGTTTCATCATTTTTTGTACTGAGGGTGATGCTATATTTCAAGCAAGTGCAAATTATTATACGGGGACTAGGCCATTGCTTCCGCAAAATCAGAAGTCCCGGGATAATACCCCAGATATCACTGAGTATAAAGACCTAGTATCTCAGAAAAAGGGACCTTTCAAACAAGATTTCGGGGGTTACCCATATATCCTAGAGATGTTCCCCACGAAATAAGTAAGTTTGAAATTTAGGTTTTTATCTCGTCACAATATACTAAATGTGTAAAAACCTACTGGCACATCATCAGTGAGACCGTTTATCACATTTTAACTTTCCAATTCTTTAGCATGTCGTGAATGTCCACTGATGTACTATCATTTCCTCTTTTAGACAACAAAACTCTTTTTTGCTTTTATCATGTTTTTGGCTTTTTCAAATTTTCAAATGTTTTTGGATTTTCTGAAAATTCTTACTCCCCCTAAAATTCAAAATCATTTAAAGAAATTTGAAAACAAACTGCACAAGTAAAGTGACAACTGATATCAAATCACTTCAATTCGCCATCCACTTAGCATAAACAATCAGAACTCCCCCTCTCAACAAACTATTTTCCCATTGTGATTTCAAAACACTTAAGTTTGTTTTAATCAAATGGTTTTTCCGGAAAATTAGTTTTGTTGAGAACACTTGTAGATTAGGGGATCAATTCATCACCTTGTTTCTCAACCACTTGAAAAATGTAACAATTTTAAAAGCAATCAACAAATATCAATTGTAGAAAATCAAGTACAAATTAATGTCCCTGATTTACCACTTGTAAGACGAAATCACTTTCATGAATTTCTCAAGAAATATGCCAATACCTGCTACACACTTACCAACCTGGAAGCTCCGGCAAGTCATACTTTTCACATATTAAAAACAGACATCCAATCCTGACTAAACTTGGATGTTTCCTCCTCAACTTCACTTGGATAATAAGTTGCCTTCTTTTTTTCATAAAACTCTTTTACCCCTGTGACCTTCCCATCGACTATTTTCCCAAAAATCTTTTTCACATTTCCATTAAAAGCTTTGTCGACATCAAATTCTTTCTTTTCAGAATAGAATTGATTTGAAATCTCAACATTTCCAATTTTCTTAAAATTTTCAGCCCTCAATGGTGGAAAATTGACATCATCCATTGGTGGAACTGAAGTTTCCAATTTTATCTCAATTTGTGGCTCCTCTGACTTTGTGGAATCAGATTCATTGCCAGATTTCACCTCAGATTTCTTAACAACCCATTTATGGTTGTCAAGATTCACTCTTCTCTTGTAAAATCTTTTTGAACACTCACCAACTTCATATGTTGAATTTTTAAAAACTTTAAACTTTTCAGTTGGTGGTTCATTTTTCTCAACAATCTTTTCTTTCAGTTTAGAAACAACTTCCTGTTTAATGTTGGTTGCCATAGGACAGTTCCAGGCAATGTGTCCAACTTCTTGACATCTGTAACAGGTTCTTGTTTCCTTTCTTTGATATGCTCCATTCTTCACAAACTTTTGTTTTTCAGCAAAGAACTCTTTGTTTGCTTGCTTCCAGAATGAGCTCTTTTGTTCTTCTTCCGAACTTGTCCCTGAAACAAATACAATTTTCGATTTATAAGTTTTCTCATTTTTATGATTTTTAGGTGGAATAAAACCTAATCCCTTCTTTTTGTAATTACCGTTATGGGTTGGTTTCTTTTGAAAACCAGAACCACAAATGTAACCCTTTTTCTTGTTTAAACGTTGTTGAACTCTTGAGGTGTAAAGTTTAGGTTTTTCAGAAAGATTTACATCTTTTATTTCAGAAATATTAATTTCTGTTAGTTTGAAAACCTTGTTAATCATTTTAGTTTTAACACCTCTTATTGGAAATTCCTCATCAGAATATAATTTGTCTGAATCATTCAAAGTATATGCCACTTTGATTGTCTCGTCATTCAAATTAGATTTTGATAACATGAATTATTTATTATAAACTCTTTTAACCGACGACTTTTGACTATCAAAAGATGAACTCGAACTCTTGGATTCGGACTTTGACTTTGACTCTTCATCTTTATCCAACACCTGATCGACCACCTTTTTTATTAACTCAGACTCATGATCAGTGTCAGACGATGTGAACGTGACGTCAATATTTTCTGGTAAACCATCGGTTGTTTCGGACTTTAACTTTATATTGACAGCCTTTTTGACTTGCTCCTCATTTGGTTTTCTGGGAGAATAACCTTCCCAAATCGGAGGCGGACACTTGTTATACTTTGCACTTTGTTTCTTACCAGTTTCTTTTTTTTCAGTCTTCTTATCTTGAAAAGCTTCCATACCTGCAACAGTTGGATAAATTCTATCAATCCAATAATCAGAACTAGAATAACTTTGCAGTAAACGTCTGATTCTTTCATTCTCTATCTTTTCTGTTTCCAACTCTTGCTTTAACTTGGCACATTCTTCAATATAATGATTGATCGTCTTTTGCTTTGTCATCATCACAGCATTCATCATGGTCAACGCATCCTCTCTTTCAGAGTTAGTCTTTTGTAGACCAGTTACTATTCTATTCAACACGTCATAAGATTCTTTCACATAGTTGAGATTGAACAATAAATTTTCTTTTATCTTATCTTGCTCCTTCAACTTTTCATCTTTTTCTTCACACTTCATACACGACTCCAAACACTTTAAATAAGGTTTGATAACTTCAACAATCTTTTCAACTTCGACTATCTTCTCAACTTCAATCACTTTTTCAGCTTCAACCACCTTTTCAGATTCAACCACATTCTCAACAACTTTAACTTCTTCATTTTGTTCATACTTCTCTTCTTGAACAATACTCTCACATTTCACTTTTTTTGTTCTTTTGCTGCTTGTCTCTCCTTCAGCTTCTTCATTCTATCTGCAAAATAAAATTCAAAACTTTCAAGAGATAAATAAGCTCTTGCAATATTAATATGCATTTCTTCATTATCATCACTGTCATCAATTGATGATTGATCAAACACTTGTGTACTTTCTTGTGACAACCCGCACTAAACCAGGTATCCGTACGACTTAATTAATGATTAATTACTGCTTAATTACTGTGCTTGTTTGAACTAGCTGATGAACTGCTACTTGATATCTGATACATGTACTTACTTGCATCATACTTTACTTATCGTCACTACATTATTTACATACTGAACCTTAGTGACAAACATGATGCACAAAAAGCACAGTAGCACAATACACGGATAACCTATTGAACATGCTGATAAAGCCAGCATCAGGCAGACACTGCCTCTAAGGCCTGTACGAGCCTGAAATGTTTTGCTACACTAGTAGTGAGTGTAGGGATATAAGGGTTGTGGAACTGCGTCTCTAGGGATAAGTCACTATGACTGGATGTGCCTAAAACGTACTCTAAGTACAAAACTCAGCACTTTACAAAATAATTCAGCTTATAGCTACTAATAAAGTGCCAAAACATGAGAGAAATAACACTAGACACCTTCCAAAGTGTCAGGAATAAGTTGTGTCACTAATAGTAACAATAACGACACTTTAAAGCTTTATTAAGCGCTTTAACGGATTACTATCCAACCGAACAACCGGACTATACCCGGAACATGAAAATATTGTTATTTTCACTATCTATCTTTTTCTGAGCTAGTTAGGGTCCCTGATTACCCTAACACCCTTTGTAACGCGTGACACACAACTAACCAAGTTAATCTCTAAACTTAACTTAGTTAACCTAACTAAGTAACCAACTAATGGTTAGAATCGAACCAAACCCCCCCTCCTTATAACCGTCCCCATGTAAGGGGGACACACTAGTACCATTATTTGATTATCTTAATCAAGTGCTTAAAATCTAGAGGACACAAGATCCATTGGTCATTAGCACATGAAAATGTCTATAAGTTCTTGACTAAACACACACTTAACATTCATCACTCATCACAACACTCACACACTCTCTCCCTCTCTACCTAGCTCTCGGCCGAACACCCCCTCCCCTATCCATCATTTTCGGTTTTGATCTTCAAGTTCCAACATCATACAAGTGTCGAGGGTCGTATACAAGGAGTCTTGGAGCAAGCGGAACGCGAAGGACCTCTCTACTTAGCTTTTATCCACCTCTTTTGCGCATAGATTCTTCCCTAGCCTCGAGCTAGAGGTGTAATGCTTAAAACACTCTCTTGAACTAATCTAAAGTGGTTAATACGATGTGTAACGATTAAAACTCGGAATCTTACAAGTTGATGCTTTAAAGTCTACTTAAAACACTAAAAATGGTGGTTAATAGCTTGTATGTTGTGTAAATGTTGTAGTAATTGAAAGTTGTGATTATTTAGACCCGATCTATGTTGGGGTAGCTCGGATCATCGTTTAACCCGGTTTGGTAAGATCATGGATCTTAACATAAGCTTGTTTTGAATAATACAAGGGTTAAAAGGTGAAACTCTACCACACATGAAACATGAACTTGTGTAAAAGTATTGTTACTTGCAAAATAGTGTTTAAAACTAGCAGATCTACGTATCTGCAAGTGGTATTTTCAAAGGACCAAGCGTCAAAGAAATCATGTATTTTAAAAGATGGATTTTACACTAACAAGCATGATTTTTATAAACCGCAAGTGTGTAAACACTTGTGAAATGAAAAGATCCGGCAAATAACAGTTTTTGTAAAAGATGACTGGAAGTTGTAAAGATGGATTTTCTCTAAAAACGAGGTTTTCACAAGATCAAATTACCTTATATGAAGATCTACTAAATTTAAGGGGTTTACACCACAGTTTTGAGAAAAACTACAAGTTCATGTAATTTTTGGCAAATTACACATATGTTGATTTGTTGTTGTGCTGAAAGTTGTTTTGATCAAATAAAGAAAATTGTTGAGTTGATTTGTTAAAGAAAATGATACGCTTGAAAGCGTGGCCACCTCCAGTTACAGAGGAAACTCTGGCGAAAGTTTTCTAAAAACCTAACACTTAGAACTATTTACACTACAAGTGTTAGAATTATTTTTGACATGTTTTCGAAATATAAATTTCGCCATGACTTTATCTACTAAATATTCGGAGGTGGGATTTTCACAAAATCTAACGTGATAAATATATATATTTTTCACACACTGTTTATGATTATTTTGTGAAAATGCATAAATATTATTTTTAGAGTAAAATTAATATTTACGAACGTTAACGATTCCAAAATAATGCGAACGCTTTCACCATAAATATATAAGTTACACCGGTGATTATATTACCACTCGATTGTTAAACGTAACTTACGCACTTACGGAAATATTTATGAACGCACATGTATTGAATCCCCCATCCTTGGGAAGGAGATTAACTACCAAGTATATACAGAACGTAAACACGAAATAGTTGTCTAACTATTTCCCAAAGACTTAAACTATAAAGCTAAGGCACGGCCGTCCGTCTAATAGAAATTAGCACCTGTAGGTCGTCGCACAGCTGCGTGAGCAGGAGATACTTGGTAGAGACGCTTCACTGTGAGTTCATGTCCCCCTTTTCTCTAACTGTTTTCAGTTTTCTTAACTGCGGGGGTGAAATACATGTTACTTTGATTACAAGTACTTTATACACGGTATGGTTAGCGTAAGGAGGTTTACTACTTAGATCATGTGAGTGGGTAGGAGCAATATGAGGCCATTAGTCCTCATACCGGGACCGAGGGACAGGAGCGGTAGATCTATCTGGGTGTAGCGAGCCCAGCCCCAGGCCAAACTAGAAACGGACCTTGGGGTGACTTTGTCCACATACTAATGCCGTGGCGAAATCTGCTAGGTTTGAGTCTCCCTATTTGCACTTCACATATATCAGTGGCCTTGCAAACCATTGGTGATCTCAATTCCCTTATTTGCTACATACCAAGACTATTTTCATACTCACAAAGGTTTACTTACTCACTTACACATGAACTCGCTCAACATTATTGTTGATTTTTCAACTTACATGTATTTCAGGAAATTAACGGATCTGGCACGGTATGGCACGTTTTCCCGCTGCACTAGTTACGAGATCATCCGGGTTTGGGGAATGTGACTCTTTCCTGGACAAGTCACAGTCCTTAAACTGCGTTTATTTCATGTTGATGTTTATGTTTATCAAGACAATGTTTTACGTTATGAGGTTGTAAGTCCCTAAGACAATGTTATGTTACTCTGGTTTTAAAACTAAATCAAATGGATGATCTTGCATGATTTTATTTCATATAGCTTTGTTATGGTTAAGCTATGGTATTAAGAAGTCACACCAAAATTAACCACGCTTCCGCAAAGCCAGGGTGTGACATTTCTGAACTATCATCTAAGGAACTAAATTCATTTTCTTGATTCTTCTCATCATCAGCAAATGTTTTCGTCCATTCTTTCATCAAATCTGGTTCTTGAACTATTTGCGCAATGAGAGCAGCTACTTTTGAATCAGGTGGAATGTATTTGTCCCAACTGAACCCTTCTGCTACTTTTTCATCATCTTGATCAATTATGCCATAATAAGCTTTCTTATTTGCTTCTACGATCATTTTGGCATGAGCAGTTTGTGGTTCCTTTTGTTGATAAGGTTGATGAGTAACTTGTTGATAAATGGCTTTCCGATAGTAATAATTTCCACCAAACGGATTCTGTGCTCCACTTGCTTCTCGATTTTTACATTCTCTCTTGAAATGACCTTTCTCCCTGCATCGAAAACAAGTAACTTTATATTTATCAAAACCCAATGTAGAAACATTAGCATCCAGAAAATCATCTCTTCCTGTAATCATTTTAAATTTTTCTGCTCTTCTCAAAACACTCGCTAAACACCATTTGATATCCATCAATTCCATTTCCTCAGAATCAATCTGATCGTAATCCTCTTTTGTCAACATAGGATTTCCGATCCTTCCAGCAACCAACCCTTCATATGATTCCAACACCGTAACAAGCAATGACATATGACTTTTGGTAATCTCTTCAGAAAAATTTTGACCATTCTGAAGATGCAATGCTTAAAACATGACCATTTTTGCTATTTGAGCTTTGAAATTGATGACTTGAGTTTGAAGCTTTCGGATTAACACTCGGATATGAAGAAAATCCACTGCTACTGCTGTTTGAACTTTGATTGATTGATTAAGATGAATTTTCAACACTGAAAGCAGTTTGAATTTTCGGACTTGCTTCGAGATTCTGAACACTCCCTTTGAAGTACATCTTAACATCTTGTTGTGCACTCGGATTATTCATTCTTGCAATCTTCTGTTGTTCCAGATCTTGTCCTTCAATCTTTTCAATGAACTGAGAAATTGTTAAGCCTTTATATTCTCCAGTATTCTTTAGTATCATAAAAAATGTACCCCACTCTTTCTGAGGTAAAGCATCAACTAATTTCTCAACCCATTCCTCATGATCTTTGTTGATCCCTAACAATGACATTGATCGTACTAAGTGACAATATCTTTCAATCAATTTCTTTGTATCTTCTCCCGGCAAAGTTGAAAATAAATCAAATTCTTTCCTTAGCAATGCCTTTTTACTCTTAATCATCTTCTCACTTCCTTCAAATTTAATTCGAAGAGCTTCCCAAATTGAACGTGAAGTGTTATCATGTTGGAGCAAAATGAAAATATCTTCTTTGATAGCTTGCTGGAGTAAACTGATCATCATCTTTTCTGCTTTATAAATATCTCTTTCTTTGTCCGTAAATTCAGAACTAGTTTTGACAACTCCCATATCAGTATGAGGTTTAACATATTTCTTCTCAATACACTCCCAAGATCTCAAATGTATTGCTTGAACCCAGTTTTCAAACCGATCTTTCCAACCATAATACTCCTCAATGCTCATAAGTTTCGGGGGTTTTTGTAAAGTTCCAGTCTCATTTTCCATGTTCATGTTCTTAGCAATGTCAGTAGGAGTAGTCGGGGCAGTAGCAAATGCATTATATAATTCCTCTTCCATGACTTGGTAACAAGTTTTTTCAAGAACAGACACTTTCAAGCGAAATTAACCTTTCAAGCGAAATAAGATTTTGGTGCGAAATATCACTTTCAAACGAAATAACCTGCAAACACAACTCTTCAAACGAAATACCCTTTCAAACGAAATCACAGTTGAAGCGAAATCACTTGTACAACAATCTCAAGCGAAATACCAACTCACACGGAATCACTCTTTTCACATGAAATAAGCTTTCAAACGGAATTACCCAAGCAAAAATTGATTTCAAGCGAAATTAACAGCAACTTCAAGCGAAATTATAATTCCGTGCGAAATTAAATGCAATTTCAAACGAAATTATGCTGATGTCATCATTTCGGTCAAAATTTTATCAAATTGATCAAGTTTTAGCTCGATTTTAGGTGCAATTTTCTCAAGGCTTTGTTAAAACACAATTTCGCATATAATGTGTAAAATTCAAACCATTTTAACCATGAAAATTTGTTCAATTTTGAAAAAAAGATGTAGAAGTTAGAAAATCTGATGAAATCAAGCTGAATAAGATAGAACTCCTCTTCTTGAGCTCTGATACCACATGTAGGATCGTTTTCAGACCCGAAATGAGTCGTTCAGGGGTGTTCTAATCAATATGAAAGGCAGAAACAGACATATCGAGTTCGATTCAGCTGGATATTCACTTTAACTGTCTTTCTGATTGATTTAACAAAGTTTTACAATGAAACGACACTTCGGCAGCACTTCGGCTCCGGAATACACCTATGTAATTTCGTACCAAATGACACGCTCAACCTAGTATATATAAGCATGGTAATTTCTCTTGAACCAGCCCAAGCGGAATTACTTTCACACGAAATCTCTGATTTCGTTTGAAATGACTTGGTAATTTCGTGAGGAATTACAACTTGTAATTTCGTGCGAAATTACCTCACAACCTATTTTGACATTTTTCTCGAACAACGTGCTCTGATCTATCTAATACAATACAAGACTCGATACAAGACGAAGTCAACAGACGCATGCACCAACACTGTCACACCCCCAAAATCCACCACGCGGAGTATCACCGCTTGGAGGCGTGACGTGACCAGGATCGAGCCACCAATCATATTGAACAGCGTAATTAAGTAAGTAAAACCAACCACAATACAATTGGTGACCATAAGACAGTAACCAACTTTAAGTTAACAGCGGAAGCATAAAACGTAAGTCCAAATCATAAGTTCCATAGTTCATAAGTTTAAAGTCCAAAACGTAGGTTCAATAAGTTCATAAGGATTAAATGTTTAGCACGGGACATAACATCCATATTCCACAACAACCTCCTCCTCGTGCAAGCTCCATAAGCATCTAGCGACTTGTAAGGCATGTAACAACGAGTCAACAACAAAGTTGAGTGAGTTCACGTTTGGTAGTTTAGTTTTAAGTTGTTTCCGAAAACATGGTTTATCTTTCGTTGGCTTATTTGCCGTGGGGGTTACCCCAATGTTGAAAGTATGATTAACCAGTTCCTTCTTTATTACCCAATCAATATCTAAAATTTGTGGGGGCTTCCCCATGTGAACCACTAGACCGTACCATATCGACTACTAACGAAAGTAAGTTGTGCCCTACATCAGTGTCTATCATCACTGACAGTTTGCCATAGTCCATTAGTACACGCCCGTCCGACTGGCACGGTGTGAGGTTTGTTAAACCTAATAGCGCTATTAACTAATGACCCGCTCGCCATTGGCCTCGGCGATTAAGTGGATATAAAATGAGGGACTTAAATGATAGAGTTTTGTCTAGTAAGTTTTAAGGTTGTTGTCCTACCCAAGGAGGACGAACGTACGTATTCTACCCAAGGAGAATACGCAGGATTGATATTGGCATCCTACCTATGGAGGATGGCCGTACATATCCTACCCAAGGAGGATATGTAGGTTTCGTTTTAATTCTTTAACCCATTCCCAAACCACCGGGAATCCCATGCCTTAGAAAGTGTGTGAACTCACCTTGGTTTGCTCGGTTAGATTAGTTACTCAAATAAACAGGAATCAACCACGTCCTAATAAGGTACGGATAACAATCAGTTTCTCATGCATAACACGTATCATACGTACGGTTTATTTACTCATTATTTCTATCACATACCACACGATTCAACTGTCAAGTTATAATGTTAAGTTACATTATTTTACTCTAAAATAATATAACTATCTCACAAAATAAACAAGTATTCACACAAGTGTCCTAGTATAAAATATATATTCTAAATATATATTTAACCATTTTATTTATAAAATCAACCTCCGGCACTTTGTATTTTTGTAAATAAAATCATGGCGAAGTTTATTTTGAAAACAAGGTTAAAAATATAATTGTAACACTTGCTAGAAAAATATTTTCTAAGTGTTGGATTTTTTTAGAAAATTTCGCTAGAGTCTCCTTTGTAAATGGAGGTGTCCATGCTTACTAGCATATCATTTTCTTTTCAAAAATTCATTCAAACAATTCTCAATCAACAACATACAATCTTTATTTAACAAACTTGCCAAAAACAAGCATAAACTATAAACTCATGAACTTGAAAATTTATAAAAGTATGTAGTAACTTACTAGCATTCTTAGTAGGTCTTGTTATTTCTTAAAATGTGATTAGTTCTTTATATTCTTTATTTTTAAAGAATTTATGCGTTTACAACTTCCGATCATATTTCTGAAAATATTTCTTTGTGAACTTTTCTTATTACACAAGTGTTTCTACACTTGTTTATCCACCAAAATTATGATTAGTTAATGTAAGATCCAAGTTTTAACGAAACTCATACTTTTCACTTGGTTCTTTCAAAAACCACTCATGGATCATTAGATATACAAGATTATAACCTACTTTGATCTTCATTTTTCAAGAAAACACTCATTTATTCAAGTTCATAGTTTATGTGAGGATGATTCCATCATCCTACAACATTTTATCTTTCTCATCTTGCTAGATCATGTTTTTAATCATGATCTAGCAAGTCCATATGATGATCCATACCACTTCTACTAGCAACCAATAATCAACAAACATCACAACACAAGAATATCATGATTTCTTCATCTTTTAACCATACTTTATTACTAAGTTAGTTTATGTTCAAGACTTCTCCATAAGATTCATTAAGGTTCTTATCATTTTGATCACTACACATCATTAACCACTTAAACAACATGTAAAATGCAAGGATCTAAGTTCTTACCACTAGCTCAATGCTAGGGGAGTTCAAGTGTAGAAAAGTGGTGCATAAAAGATGATAAGAGAGGTCCTTGAGCTTCCGAACAAACCGAGCTTCGTTGTATGATCTCTAACACCCTTGGAAGTATGTAGATTGCATGAAAGAGCTTGGATGGTGATGATGGTGGTTGTGGTGGCTTACGGGCGAAACCAAGGAGAGAGGGAGAGAAGAGTTTGAGTGAAATGGATGTTGTGAAGTGAGAAGGTGAGGGTCTTGAGGTTAACTCTTATATCCTCCATCAAGCTATTGTATCATGTGTAATATGTTTCTTAATCCACCAACATAATCCATTTTAATAATTAAACAAATCCATGGGTGGGGACACCCATGGTAACCGTCTCCAAGGGGGGGGGGGGGTATAGGGTTGGGTTTCAATGTTTAGTTACTAGTTTAGTTAGAAATCAAATGTTATAGTTAGTGGTTTATGGTGTGTTATTAAATATATAGTGTGTTAGGATGTTCGGGGACCCTAACTAGCTCAGAAAAATAAAAACAATGCTTCTAGCTTTACTTTGGTGTTTCGGGTAGTGTCCGTTTGTTCGGTTTGATACCGTTCTGTTAAAGTGCTAAGTTATCCCATTTAGTGTCCTATATATATATATATATATATATATATATATATATATATATATATATATATATATTTGTAACATTTTTAATTCTCAACACTCAGGAAAGCATACCGGACTATTTAGTAACTTTTCTGCACAATACTAGTATGTTAATAAGCACATGTAAGTATGACACAGAAATCAGAAAGTAGTTAAGTAATTCAGCACAGTCACCAAGCACTTTAATTAACAATTAATTAATTGTACGGATACATGAAATTTTTTAGGGTTGTCACATTCTCCCCCTGTTAAGAGAATTTCATCCCGAAATTTAGCGCGTGGTTACTGAGGAAGCTAGTTAAGTTGCGTTGGTTTCCTGGTTTTCCTGGGGTGTCACATCATCCCACCGTTGATTTGGAATTTCGTCCCGAAATTCTGCAGTAGCTTCAGCCTCAGTAGTGGTTGCGTTTTTCTTAAACAGCTGGGGGTACTTGAGTTTCATTTGGTCTTCTCGTTCCCAGGTATACTCTGGGCCACGACGGGAATTCCAACGAACTCGAACAAGAGGTATCCTGGTACGCTTGAGAATCTTAACATCCCGATCAGTAATTTCTACTGGTTCCTCGACGAATCACAGCTGGTCATCGATAGTGAGCTCCTTTAGGGGAACTATGAGGGTCTCATCTGACAGACACTTCTTCAGATTTGACACATGGAAAACATTGTGAACTCCGCTGAGTTCTGTCGGTAGATTCAGCCTGTAGGCCACCTTGCCAATTTTCTCAATGATTTCGAACGGTCCGACATAACGCAGATTGAGTTTGCCTCGTTTGCCAAAACGGACTACACCCTTCCAAGGTGAGACTTTGAGTAGCACTCGATTCCCAACCTGGAACTCGAGTGGTTTCCTTCGCTTATCAGCATAGCTTTTCTGACAGTCACGAGCTACCGCCATTCGCTGTCGTATCTGAGAAATCCTCTCAGTTGTGATTACTACAAGTTTTGGGCCTGTGATTTGGCTGTCACCAACTTCTGCCCAACAAAGAGGTGATCGGCATTTACGTCCGTACAATGCTTCGAACGGAGCGGCCTGTGTTTTTCCCAGCCATTACCAAAATCGATTACACATGCCCTAAGCATGTCTTCAAGGGTTTGGATGGTGCATTCAGATTTCCCATCCGTCTGCGGATGATATGCCGTGCTCATGTCTAATCGAGAACCAAAGGACTTGTGCATAGCTTGCCACAATTCAGATGTAAAACGTGAGTCTCGATCAGAGATGATGGAGGTTGGCACTCCGTGCCTTGATACTACTTCCTTTAGGCAGATGTCTGCTAGAGTAGAAAACTTATCCGTTTCCTTGATAGCCAGAAAATGTGCAGACTTGGTTAGTCGATCCACGATCACCCAAATGGTATCATTTCCGCGTTGAGATCTAGGCAGGCCAGTAACGAAATCCATGGAAATTTGCTCCCATTTCCATTTAGGTATCTCTGGTTGTTGAAGTAGGCCTGATGGTTTCTGATATTCAGTCTTGACTCTCGCACAAGTCAAACATTTGCTGACGTAGGTTGCTATGTTGGCTTTCATACCAGACCACCAATAAGTAGTCTTGAGATCATGGTACATCTTATCTGAACCAGGATGTACTGAATAACGAGACTTATGTGCTTCGTCCATCACAAGCTCGCGTAAGCCTCCATAAAGTGGAACCCAGATGCGCCCTATTACATAGTAGGCACCGTCTTCCTTTTGTTCTAGCCGCTACCTCGATCCTCATAAGGACTCAGCCCTGATGTTCTCTGCTTTCAATGCTTCAACCTAAGCATCACGAATTTGAGCGGTAAGGTTAGAGTGAATGGTAAGCTGTAACACACGTACACGCTTAGGTATAGTATCCTTTCGACTGAGGGCGTCGGCCACAACATTGGCCTTGCCCGGATGGTATTTGATAGCGCATTCGTAATCATTCAAGAGTTCGACCCATCGACGTTGTCGCATGTTTAATTCCTTTTGCTTGAAGATATGCTCAAGACTCCTGTGATCGGTGTAAATGGTGCACTTGGTACCGTACAGGTAATGTCTCCATATCTTAAGTGCGAAAACAACTGCTCCCAATTCCAAATCGTGCGTAGTGTAGTTCCTTTCGTGAACTTTAAGTTGGCGCGATGCGTAGGAAATGACCTTGTCACGTTGCATCAACACGCAACCAAGTCCTTGGATGGAAGGATCGCAATAAACCAAAAAATCATTTGTGCCTTCAGGAAATGAGAGAATAGGTGTGCTACAAAGTCTATCTTTTAAGTGCTAAAAAGCAGATTCTTGTGCATCACCCCAGCGATAGGTGACACCTTTCTGAGTCAGTGAAGTGAATGGTTGCGCAATCTTTGAGAAATCCTTTATAAACCTTCTGTAATATCCTGCCAAACCCAAGAATTGGCGGATTTCTGTTGGTGTACGGGGTGCAGGCCAGTTCTTGATCGATTCAACCTTAGATGGATCCACATGAATCCCATCCTTGTTTACCACATGGCCTAGAAAGTGGACTTCGTGAAGCCAGAAGTCACATTTCGAAAATTTGGCATACATTTGCTCTGCTCGAAGAAGTTCCAGAATGAGTCTCAGGTGTCGTTCGTGTTCTTCCTGACTCTTTGAATAGATCAGGATATCGTCGATGAATACAATGACAAACTTATCCAGGTAAGGCTTGCACTCTTGGTTCATGAGATCCATGAAGACCGCAGGTGCATTCGTTAATCCGAAAGGCATAACTAGAAACTCGTAATGGCCGTAACGAGTTCTGAATGCTGTTTTGGAGACGTCCTCCTCTTGGACTCTCAGCTGATGGTATCCCGATCTCAAATCAATCTTAGATTAAAAGCTCGATCCTTGCAGCTGGTCGAACAAGTCGTCAATACGTGGAAGAGGATAACGATTCTTCACGATCACCTTGTTAAGTTCGCGATAGTCAATACACATTCTGAAAGTACCGTCTTTCTTCTTCACAAACAAGACTGGAGCACCCCAGGGCGAAGAGCTGGGACGTATGAAACCCTTTTCTAAGAGTTCTTGTAATTGCGTGGACAGTTCTTCAAGTTCTGACGGAGCAAGTCGATAAGGTGCACGAGCTATTGGTGCTGCTCCAGAAGCTAGCTCGATTTGAAACTCGACTTGTCGATGAGGCGGAAGACCAGGTAATTCCTCAGGAAAATAGCGCACAATAGGAATGTCTTCAATTCTCTTCTCTTCCATCGATGTGTCAGTAACGAGTGCTAGAATGGCAGTGTGGCCCTTTCGCAAACACTTCTGGGCCTTAAGGAAAGAGATAATGCCTACGACAGCACCACTCTTGTCGCCATGAATCACGAGGGGTTCTTCAACAGAACGAGGAATGCGGACGATTTTCTCCTTGCAAATAATCTCCGCTTGATGTTGGGATAGCCAATCCATCCCAATAACAACGTCGAAACTACCAAGTGTGATAGGAATAAGATCGATGGAGAAAGTCTGACCAGCTAAGACGAGGTTACAACCCTTAAATATGTGTGTGGCCTCGAGACTTTTACCGTTTGCTAGCTCTACCATGTGTTTGGTGGTCAAAAGTGTTGGAGTGCGGTTAAGCATTTGGCTAGCTTTTAAGGACACATAACTAGTATCGGCACCTGAATCAAATAAAACAGTAACAAAGAAGTCGTCCAGAAGGAACTCACCCATTATAACGTGGGGATCGTTCCTTGCATCACCCTGACCCAGCACGAAAACACGTCCCCTAGAACCATTGCCATTATTGTTACCCCCGTTGTTGCCTCCGTTGTTACCTCCATTGTTGTTCCCGTTTCCTTGGTTGTTGTTGTTCTGATTCTGGTTCAGCTGAGGACAGTTCCTCTTAAAGTGGCCTTCAGCGCCACACTGAAAGCAACCTTTATTGCCCTGTTGTTGCTGCTGCTGGTGGTTCTGTGGAGCTTGTTGTTGTTGTTGGCGATTCTGATTTGCTGGTCGTGCGCTTCTGCAATCCTTTGCTTCATGACCAAACTTGTTACACCTCAGACAACGACCCTTGTGGCACTGCCCGCTGTGGTGCAAATTACATCGATTGCACTTAGGGTGATTTCCCTTGTATCCCCCCTGACCTTGATTCCCAGAAGACTGCTGACCGGGGCTCCTGTATTCATCTGTCTTTCGCTGCTGAGACTGAACTGAAGTGGAACCTTTGCCCGAATTTCCATCCCACTTGCGCTTGTTATCATTGGGAGCATCAATAATAGTAGCGCTAATACGCTTGGGCAGCTTGTTCTGCTCAACTGCCTGATCAGTGAGACGATGAGCCAACTTGATGATTTGCTGAATGGTGCCAAGATTAGCCGAGGTCACGTGGCTTTGAATTTCTGGCACCAAACCCTTAAGGTATAGCTCGATACGCTTGATAGGAGAATCCACCATAGTGGGACACAGGATAGCCAATTCGTTCGACCTCTTTGTGTATGCCTCGATTTCAGACCCCGTCATCTTCAGATTGAAAAAATCTACCTCTAGCTTGTGGATGTCGTCACGACTACAGTACTCTTCTTTGATCAGTTCTTTAAAACCGTTCCATGGGGTGGCATTAGCAACCGCCAGCCCTAGCAGTTGAACCTGTGCTTTCCACCAGGTTAACGCAGCACCTTCGAGTGTTCCAGTAGCATATTTCACCCTACGATCCTCAGGGCATTCACACATCTCAAAAACAGACTCGAGCTTCTCGAACCAGTGGAGAAGGCCTACAGCTCCTTCTGTGCCGCTGAAAGTACTAGGTCGGCAATCCATGAATGTTTTGAACGTACATACAGGAGGCTGAGCATGTTGACCTATTGCGCGAGAATAAAAGACAAGGTTAAGCACGAGGGTTGGTTTGCGAAGTTAGGATCTAAACGTCCTAAGATGGGTTGGTATGGCAGGTTATACCTCCTGCAGGGATAGCTGCGAGTGCCTCAGCCACTCGTTCGTTGATTAGAGCTGTCAGCTGGGCTTGAGTCATGTTCAAACGTCCACCCATGATCTTCACAACGAAGCAACGTAAGTGAGAAAAGTGTCGTGAAAGTGCGTAAGCGTGGGATAACAGGAGAGAGTAAGCACACAAGGTTCAAATAGCAGTTATCACGTTAACTAGTGCACAGTGTAAACTATCTAACCGACAATATAAATCATACCACCTATTATGTCGAGTCTTGCACGTGGAGCAAAGCGTCATTGTGGATCGTTGAGCACTGTATAGGTTATAGTCTGGTTTTGTCAAAAAGCTTTTCCTTTGTAAAAAAAAACCAAGTTCACTATAACCAATGGCTCTGATACCAATCTGTCACACCCCCAAAATCCACCACGCGGAGTATCACCGCTTGGAGGCGTGACATGACCAGGATCGAGCCACCAATCATATTGAACAACGTAATTAAGTAAGTAAAACCAACCACAATACAATTGGTGACCATAAGACAGTAACCAACTTTAAGTTAACAGCGGAAGCATAAAATGTAAGTCCAAATCACAAGTTCCATAGTTCATATGTTTAAAGTCCAAAACGTAGGTTTAATAAGTTCATAAGGATTACATGTTTAGCATGGGACATAACATCCATATTCCACAACAACCTCCTCCTCGTGCAAGCTCCATAAGCATCTAGCGACCTATAAGGCATGTAACAACGAGTCAACAACAAAGTTGAGTGAGTTCACGTTTGGTAGTTTAGTTTTAAGTTGTTTCCGAAAACATGGTTTGTCTTTCGTTGGCTTATTTGCCGTGGGGGTTACCCCAATGTTGAAAGTATGATTAACCAGTTCCTTCTTTATTACCCAATCCATATCCAAAATTTGTGGGGGCTTCCCCATGTGAACCACTAGACCAGTTCCTTCTTTATTACCCAATCCATATCCAAAATTTGTGGGGGCTTCCCCATGTGAACCACTAGACCGTACCATAGCGACTACTAACAAAAGTAAGTTGTGCCCTACATCAGTGTCTATCATCACTGACAGTTTGCCATAGTCCATTAGTACATGCCCGTCCGACTGGCACGGTGTGAGGTTTGTTAAACCTAATAGCGCTATTAACTAATGACCGGCTCGCCATTGGCCTCGGCGATTAAGTCGATATAAAATGAGGGACTTAAATGATAGAGTTTTGTCTAGTAAGTTTTAAGGTTGTTGTCCTAACCAAGGAGGACGAACGTACGTATTCTACCCAAGGAGAATACGCATGATTGATATTGGCATCCTACCTATGGAGGATGGCCATACATATCCTACCCAAGGAGGATATGTAGGTTTCGTTTTAATTCTTTAACCCATTCCCAAACCACCGGGAATCCCATGCCTTAGAAAGTGTGTGAACTCACCTTGTTTGCTCGGTTAGATTAGTTACTCAAATAAACAGGAATCATGCACGTCCTAATAAGGTACGGATAACAATCAGTTTCTCATGCATAACACGTATCATACGTACGGTTTATTTACTCATTATTTCTATCACATACCACACGATTCAACTGTCAAGTTATAATGTTAAGTTACATTATTTTACCCTAAAATAATATAACTATATCACAAAATAAACAAGTATTCACACAAGTGTCCTAGTATAAAATATATATTCTAAATATGTATTTAACCATTTTATTTATAAAATCAACCTCCGGCACTTTGTATTTTTGTAAATAAAATCAAGGCGAAGTTTATTTTGAAAACAAGGTTAAAAATATAATTGTAACACTTGCTAGAAAAATATTTTCTAAGTGTTGGATTTTTTTAGAAAATTTCGCCAGAGTCTCCTTTTTAAATGGAGGTGTCCATGCTTACTAGCATATCATTTTCTTTTCAAAAATTCATTCAAACAATTCTCAATCAACAACATACAATCTTTATTTACCAAACTTGTCAAAAACAAGCATAAACTATAAACTCATGAACATGAAAATTTATAAAAGTATGTAGTAACTTACTAGCATTCTTAGTAAGTCTTGTTATTTCTTAAAATGTGATTAGTTCTTTAAATTCTTTATTTTTAAAGAATTTATGCGTTTACAACTTCCGATCATATTTCTGAAAATATTTCTTTGTGAACCTTTCTTATTACACAAGTGTTTCTACACTTGTTTATCCACCAAAATTATGATTAGTTTATGTAAGATCCAAGTTTTAACGAAACTCATTCTTTTCACTTGGTTCTTTCGAAAAACCACTCATGGATCATTAGATTTTAAATTCTTTATTTTTAAAGAATTTATGCGTTTACAACTTCCGATCATATTTCTGAAAATATTTCTTTGTGAACTTTTCTTATTACACAACTGTTTCTACACTTGTTTATCCACCAAAATTATGATTAGTTTATGTAAGATCCAAGTTTTAACGAAACTCATACTTTTCACTTGGTTCTTTCGAAAAACCACTCATGGATCATTAGATCTACAAGATTATAACCTACTTTGATCTTTATTTTTCAAGAAAACACTCATTTATTCAAGTTCATAGTTTATGTGTGGATGATTCCATCATCCTACAACATTTTATCTTTCTCATCTTGCTAGATCATGTTTTTAATCATGATCTAGCAAGTCCATATGATGATCTATACCACTTCTACTAGCAACCAATAATCAACAAGCATCACAACACAAGAATATCATGATTTCTTCATCTTTTAACCATACTTTATTACTAAGTTAGTTTATGTTCAATACTTCTCCATAAGATTCATTAAGGTTCTTATCATTTTGATCACTACACATCATTAACCACTTAAACAACATGTAAAATGCAAGGATCTAAGTTCTTACCACTAGCTCAATGCTAGGGAGTTCAAGTGTAGAAAAGTGGTGGATAAACAACATCTCTAAACCCTTGGAAGTATGTAGATTGCATGAAAGAGCTTGGATGATGATAATGGTGGTTTGTAGGTCCCTATCCGAGGATGAGATTGAAACCTTATCCTTGTTATATCAAACACACTAGCGAGTGCGGAATCCAAGCTAGCATGCAACCGAGATTTTATACGAGAACAAGCACAATCACAACACACAACATTCAACGATTAACACCACTTGTATTAATGCGTATGAAAGGTTCGGTTACAAGTCCAATGTTCACAGATGTATTCTGCAAACTCTCAAAGTTCTCTCGTGTGTGTGCTCTCAACAGAATGCTCTCACAGTTTCTGTCTCTCACTTGTCTCAACTCTCGTGTGTCAGGGCTGTCGAACTGAACACAACACACGGGTATTTATACCCGACACAGCAGGTCTGGTCGAAGGATCACAACAGTCTGGTCGAAAGATCATCTTTCGACCAGAAACACATCGAAAGATCTGCATACACCTCGAAGGATGATATCCTTCGAGGTCCATCTTTCGAGATATTATGTTTCGAGATTATGATCGAAGGATATAAACAATCCTTCGATCACACATCTTTCGACCCAACACCTTACAAACATTTGTTTACTGTTTGGTCAAGTCAAACCAGGAGGATGGTTGACTTGGTCAAACTTACATCAACCTTACATTAAAGACATCGTTTTGTATCATGACGAAATACAGACAAAGTACAGACACAAGTGCACCAACAAACTCCCCCTTGGCTGTAGCTTTGTCTCGATCTTCGTGTCTTCAAGTCTTCAAGGCCGAGTCGAACCGAGCCGAGTCGCGTCCACAAGGCCGAGTCAAACCGAGCCGAGTCGCGTCCACACAAAGTGCATCAACAAACTCCCCCTTGGACGCTACTCGTGATGGTTCGTCTTCTATGTCTTTCATGTCGGAGGATCTTCAAAGTCTTCACGCGACGTAAGCAGAAAGTGTATCAACAAACTCCCTGTTTCATGTAGAAAGTGTGTCAATAAACTCCCTCTTAGTTTGAACTCTCCATTGAGTCATGCTCGTGAATCTTTTGACTTGACAATTCTTCAGATCCTTGTGGTGTTGGTGAAGGGGCAGCGGCAACTCGATCACTTTATCCTTTGAGTGCCTCCACTTCGTGTCTTCATTCCAAAGCTTTTCATCGAACATGTTCTCCTAGCCTTTAGCATCTGCACATGCAAGAAAGCTAAACGCATAATGAGAACAAACGCTTGGAATATAGTTAACATTTAAACTAACGACACATATGAGATCAAATCTCAATCAAACACCAACCGACAGTAGTTTGAAAGTTTAGAAAAATATTCATTTTAATCCTTTAACTTTCAAAACTCGTTAACTTCGACTGTTTATGAAGATGCAATTGTTTTCCAGCTTAAGATCAGGATTTTGGGTAGGATAGACTCGAGTTCCAACATCGGTCAATCAAAAATAAACTTGAAGAAAAATCTTTTTTGGATTTTATAAAGTTTAGATTAAAACACACCTAAAATCTTTTTGAAAATTTTCATTTTTCAACGTAAAGACGGAAAACAATAAATAAATATATACCAAGATGCATAAACAGAAAACATTAAATTAATATTTACAGACATTCTTTTTGCGAGTTTCGAGGGTAAGAGAATCATATCAGTGTACGGTCATGCCAAAACGCTCTTGTTGTTCAATTAGATAACATTAAGATAAGCATCCTATAACAATTATCGGTATTGTTGTCCACATAAGCTCAACTTATCAGATGTAATCATGGCAAGGGGATACGTTAAGGTATAATTTATACTTACCGACCGGTGTTCATCCACATCACGACACATTCCCGTATCAAGGTATGCACGAGAATTCATCTTACCGGTGAGTATACCGATTATCATCTGTTTGACCGTATATGATGTGAGATTCTCACTTATTTTGGTTTGAAAACAAGCCCTATGTGATAGAATCACTTATTTATGAGGAACTTGATTTTCATATGCATGAGGGCACAGGAGCAAGTCCGTGAACAGGTCAGTACTTTCGTACAGCAGAGAGACGAACTTGACTCCCGGAAAGAATTTGTGATATTTTATCACTTATTTGTTTGGACATGTGATTGTTGATCACTTATTGAGGTCGAATGCAGTATGGGATATGTACACGTATGTATAGTATCATGGAAGATCTAGACTTGCGTCCCCGTTATTTTTCGGTAAAAGATACAACCATGATACCCAGATGATAAGCAGCATAAAGACCGAATATCTCAGAACCTCGGCAATCTCTCAAACGAAATTTCGGTACTAAGACCATATGCCAATGAATGGTTCCCACCCAGGTCTTCAGTCGGATTTAAGATTTATATCACCCTGCACACTTTAAAATGATTGTGAGCCTACCGATACATCTTATATAGAGCTGCTTATCGTTTTTCATTTAAGGTTTAAAGAGGTTTAGACAGACCACTGATGTACTATCATTTTCTCTTTTTCTCGCCAGGAAACTCATTTTTGCTTTTCTATTGTTTTTGTGTTTTTGAAATTTTTCAATGTTTTTGGATTTTCAAAGTTTGGATTTACTACTCCCCCTAAAATCAACAAACTAAAATAAATTTAAATAAATCCCTATCCGAGGATGAGATCGAAACCTTATCCTTGTTATATCAAACACACTAGCGAGTGCGGAATCCAAGCTAGCATGCAACCGAGAATGTATACGAGAACAAGCACAAAACACAACACACAAGATTCACCGATTAACACCACTTGTATTAATACGAATGAAAGGTCCGGTTACAAGCTCAATGTTTACAGATATGTTCTATAAACTCTCAAAGTGTGTGTGTTCTCAACAGAATGCTCTCTCTGTTTCTCTTGTGTCTCCTGTGTGTTCTCTCTTTACACACAACACACTACATGGGTATATATACCCGACACAGCAGGTCTGGTCGAAGGATCAGACAGACTGATCGAAAGATCATCTGTCGACCAGAAACACATCGAAAGATCTGCATACACCTCGAAGGATGATATCCTTCGAGGTCCATCTTTCGAGAGATTATGTTTCGAGATTATGATCGAAGGATATAAACAATCCTTCGATCACACATCTTTCGACCCAACACCTTACAAACATTTCTCTAACTGTTTGGTCAAGTCAAACCAGGAGGATGGTTGACTTGGTCAAACTTACATCAACCTTACATTAAAGACATCGTTTTGTATCATGACGAAATACAGACAAAGTACAGACACAAGTGCACCAACAAACTCCCCCTTGGCTGTAGCTTTGTCTTGATCTTCGTGTCTTCAAGTCTTCAAGGCCGAGTCGAACCGAACCAACAAACTCCCCCTTGGACGCTACTCGTGATGGTTCGTCTTCTATGTCTTTCATGTCGGAGGATCTTCAAAGTCTTCACGCGACGTAAGCAGAAAGTGTATCAACAAACTCCCTGTTTCATGTAGAAAGTGTGTCAATAAACTCCCTCTTAGTTTGAACTCTCCATTGAGTCATGCTCGTGAATCTTTTGACTTGACAATTCTTCAGATCCTTGTGGTGTTGGTGAAGGGGCAGCGGCAACTCGATCACTTTATCCTTTGAGTGCCTCCACTTCGTGTCTTCATTCCAAAGCTTTTCATCGAACATGTTCTCCTCGCCTTTAGCATCTGCACATGCAAGAAAGCTAAACGCATAATGAGAACAACCGCTTGGAATATAGTTAACATTTAAACTAACGACACATATGAGATCAAATCTCAATCAAACACCAACCGACAGCAGTTTGAAAGTTTAGAAAAATATTCATTTTAATCCTTTAACTTTCAAAAATCGTTAACTTCGACTGTTTATGAAGATGCAATTGTTTTCCAGCTTAAGATCAGGATTTTGGATAGGATAGACTCGAGTTCCAACATCGGTCAATCAAAAATAAACTAGAAGCAAAATCTTTTTGGATTTTATAAAGTTTATATTAAAACACACCTAAAATCTTTTTGAAATTTTCATTTTTCAAATGTAAAGACGGAAAACAATAAATAGATATATACAAAGATGCATAAACAGGAAACATTAAATAAATATTTACAGACATTCTTTTTGCGAGTTTCGAGGGTAAGAGAATCATATCAGTGTACGGTCATGCCAAAACGCTCTTGTTGTTCAATTAGATAACATTAAGATAAACATCCTATAACAATTATCGGTATTGTTGTCCACATAAGCTCAGCTTATCATTTGTAATCATGGCGAGGGGATACGTTAAGGTATAATTTATACTTACCGACCGGTGTTCATCCACATCACGACACATTCCCGTATCAAGGTATGCACGAGGATTCATCTTACCGGTGAGTATACCGATTATCATCTGTTTGACCGTATATGATGTGAGATTCTCACTTATTTTGATTGAAAACAAGCCCTATGTGATATAATCACTTATTGATGAGGAACTTGAGTTTCAGATGCATGAGGGCACAGGAGCAAGTCCGTGAACAGGTCAGTACTTTCGTACAGCAGAGAGACGAACTTGACTCCCGGAAAGAATTTGTGATATATAATCACTTATTTTGATTGGGACATGTGATTGTTTATCACTTATTGAGGTCGTATACAGTATGTACACGTATGTATAGTATCATGGAAGATCTAGACTTGCGTCCCCGTTATTTTTCGGTAAAAGATACAACCATGATACCCAGATGATAAGCAGCATAAAGACCGAATATCTCAGAGCCTCGGCAATCTCTCAAACGAAATTTCGGTACTAAGACCATATGCCAATGAATGGTTCCCACCCAGTCTTCAGTCGATTTAAGTTTATATCACCCTGCACACTTTAAAATGATTGTGAGCCTACCGATACATCTTATATAGAGCTGCTTATTGTTTTTCATTTAAGGTTTAAAGAGGTTTAGACAGACCACTGATGTACTATCATTTTCTCTTTTTCTCGCCAGGAAACTCATTTTTGTTTTTCTATTGTTTTTGTGTTTTTTTGAAATTTTTCAATGTTTTTGGATTTTCAAAGTTTGGATTTACTCCCCCTAAAATCAACAAACTAAAATAAATTTAAAACACAAAGATATTTACAAAAATGATTTTCCGATGTTGGTTAACTCATGTTTTACCTCAATGCCGTTTACCAAAATTATGTTTTAATCAGAAATGATTTCGCAAAATTTTGGAAAAAACAGTTGGCATGTCGGTTTGCGGTGCGGACCATGACAACATTGTCTGGTCAAAGAGTGCTGAACGAGATAACAATTCACAAAGCAGCTTAAATATCGACAAGTATAGGAGAGATTAGAAATTTTAAACCGTATCCTGCAACTGCATCGTGCATTGCAAGGAATCTGAGTGCTCTCCCAAACTGAATATCCACACGGTGTGGATTTCAAGGTCGATTCCTTGTAGCTACTTAGAAATCTCTTGACAGCAACAAGATCAGAAACCTTTGGGTCCGGCTGGTCGTCCACATTGCACCAGCGAAGGTCTTTGTCTTTCTCTTTAGAAGTAGTGTGCGGTTGTTCAACCCATGCCAAGGCGTCCGCACACCTGGTTGGTTTGTTCAACAAACACATTTTCTTCAATCACACCACAAAGAAATGTACACAGCACGTTCATCTTGTAGATTGTTGAGCCTCAGACGTGCTGTAGGAGCGTACATTTTGATTTGAATCTATCCCGGGGACCCGATCAAAGCCTTGAACATTCATATTTTGAAATGATTTTCATTTTGTCGAAGTTTTTCAATCTCTTTCAACAGACATTCTTTCACCATCATTCCTTCATCGGAATGTTTAACTTCTTATCTTTTTCCTTTCTCTCCATCAAAGGCAGCAATTTCTTCTGTTGCCTATTTTGTGCAAGGATGCTCCACTATCAACAATCTTACGACTATCGAAAGTTCCTCCTGGAATATCCTACACACTTACTCAAAAATTAGTTGGAGAGTGGGACCCAAGCCTTTGTGGACTTGGGTCGTCCTTGATCATCAAGGTAAGTGATTTCAATCACTCGATGATTAGGAAAAAGAACCTGTGGTGCTCCCCCTGATTGAATTACCTGCTTTTGCTTCCAAGCTGTTTGTTCTTTACCAGTATTTGCATTAATTGTTTTAGCATTTACTGGTTTTACAGTTTTAGGTTTTGCTTGAACAGGTTTTTCTTCTTTGACCTCTGATTTTAAGGCCTTCTCAATTACCTTTTGATTCTTTTGTTTTAACTTCTTTTCCCTTTCTTTCAAGACACGTGGATCCTGTTTCGGGGAAAATGATCGTTTTTGGTAATTGGTTTCTTGGGGAGCACTTGTTTTTGCCTTCAACTTTTGCAGGTATGGGCAGTATCTTACAATATGCCCAATTGTGCCACACTCAAAGCACATTCTCCGCTCTACAAACCTCGGAGAAACACGTTGATGACCAGACTGAGAACCAGACAATGAACTTTGTGATCTAGACGTGCTTGGACCTAAATCACCTCCGTTGGTGTGTTGGGTGTAGTTATTCTGATCATTTCGTTTTAAAATTCTAACTTGTTTGACAAAATCAATGTTAGATTTATCCTGAAATGTTTCAAGTTTATCTGAACCCGTGGATCCAACAAAGTTCACTTTCGGTTCTCTTTTCTTAACAGGAGCTCTTTTGTTTTGCACCCATTGTTGTTGAACCTTAGGTGCTTGAACATTCTTGTTCTGAGCCTTCTTTCCCTGTCCCTTACCCTTTCCGGAGTTGACTTGTTGTTTTCGCTCAACTGATGGTTTTTGGTTTCCGTATTGTTTTCTAATTTGGTCACACGGAATTGGATCACATTGAGTGACGGTAACTTTGCCACTTTTGTTTCCCAAAAACTTGTCAGTACATCCTTCAAAAACTTGCTCAATTAAATCTTGATTTACATTTTTAATTGGAAAATCTTTGTTAGAGTAAATTTTGTCATCTCCTTTGAGCGTGTACAACAAGTTATTCTCCTCACTTGTAGAAATAAGGGACTCTATTGCTTTTGACATTTCAGTCTTACTCGGTTTGACTGGTGGATCACACAGGATGTGATTCTCAATTGGAATATCTGGTGTAACCGAGTTAGACTGTTGTTTCACAATTTCTTCAGATTCATCATCCGAAGAATCAGCATCCTCAACAATGGGAGGACTCTGTTCCTTAACACTCGATGAATCTGTCTCATTCTCAGATTCTGATTGACCCGAGGATGATGTACCAGTTGTGAACCCGAGGCCTGCTGCAAAGTCATCTAGACTGAGTGGCACAGTAGGTTCAAAACGGGGCATATCCTCAACATCAGGCGATTTGGAGTAATTGTGATTCATTGGGGGAGGACATGATTTAAATCCATTACACTTCCTATCCCCCTTTTTCTTCTGAACATCAATAATGTGATCCAAAACATAGCGGGAATTGGAATAGCTTTCCAATTTCTGCTTGATTGTCTCACATTCACATCTAGCTGTTGCTAACTCAACCATTTGCTTTTCAATTGTGTCAATTAAATCATTGTTAACATGTTGTTTTCTCAAAACAGCCCTTTGTAATTCAGAAACATCATGTTTTAGAGACGCAATTGTTGCCTTAAACTCCTTTTCATTTCTGGTTAAAAACAAGTTAGCTTCAGTTGCTTTGGAAAGATCTACAATCAATTCTTGATTGTGTTTGTGTGTGACTTCAAATTTACTTTCCTGTTCAGCATATTTAACCTTTAAACTATCACAATTTTCACAGTTAACTACAGTGGGTTCATCGACACTTACCTGGCCTGATGAACTGTCGACATTAGCCGTAAAGGCTGAATGGAAAGAAAAAGATCCATCTTCAGAGAAGAACTTAGCAAGCTTCTCAGAAGTTCCAGCAGATTTCTGGCATAGAATAGATCTCCTCTTGCATAATACTTCAGCTTCAGCCAAGAGTTCATCAACCTTCAAATCTAAAGCATCACTTGATAAATCACCAGCATCAAGTGATTCCCCATCTGTGCTCCCACTATAACCCGAACTATCTTCATCTTCTGAAGATTCACCAGCAGACGCGGGTTCTACCACCTTCTCAGTCACTTTAGCATAACATGCTGTTCCACCATTTCCTCCTTCACCCAGCTGAAGCGACCAATCACAACCTTCATCTATTTGAACCACGAGTCCCCGGTTGGCATTTGACGACCCTGCTTGGCCTTGGTTGTTAACAGGTATCAACGTGCGAACATTGTTCCTGTTTTGGTTCTGCTGGTTGCCTTGATTTCTGAAGGGGTTTTGGTTTCCATGCTGAGCTGGTCTTGTGCATTCCCTTTTGAAATGACCACGTTCACCACAGTTAAAGCATGTTACAGCTTGCTTGTCGAACCCATACTTGGTGTCTTTCTTGCTTTCCAAGTTGGTTCTCCCCGTTCTTTCCATAAACTCCTTCGCTCTTCGAATGGCACTAGCAAGAGCCCATTTAATATCCATCATTTCAAACTCATCTCTATCCACTTGCTGATAATCTTCATTGGTTAGATTGATATTCCCAATCTGACCTGCGATCAATCCACAATAAGCACTAACCAAGGTATTCAACATCTCCATATGCTCCTTGGCTATTTCAACACTGACTTTGGAAAAATTTGAAGTGTCTAATCTGACAGTGTTTGGATTGGAAGTGGCATGAATGTTTGAAGAGCTTCCATAAAACCCTTGCTGTTGCGGTTGTTGCTGCTGAGGAGCTGTCGGTTTCACATCTGGTCTTGGATACATCAAGTATGCTAAAGGATCAAACTGTTCTGTTGTTGATGGACCAGTGTTTGAGACGAAAGCTGTTTGAAGCTTCGCGTGTTGAGAAGCAGGTTTTTCTCCACTGATGCCTCCTGCAATCCCAAAGTACATTTCTGGACTTTGAGGAGTGAGTGTTCTTTTTGCCTTCAGTTTTTCTTCTACATCCTTGTTCTCCAATTTTTGAATTAAATCATAAATGGTGATTGTGTCTAAAACACCAGTTTCTTTGAGAATTTCAAGATAACTGCTCCACTTTTCTGGTAAGCTATCAGCAAATCTCTTCACTATTTCTTGTGGAGTGGCATTGACTTTAAAAGCAAACATCTCGCTCATCAAGTGATGGAACCTTGTAGACAACTCTCCCAAAGTCTCATTCTCCATACACGTGAATCCTTCAAACTCTTTCTTCAGTAAATCTTGCTTGATCTTTCTTGATTGAGCATTTCCTTCACATCGTAACGTGAGCATATCCCACAAGCTTTTAGTTGTCGTGCAGTAAACAAACTGGTGGTAAATGTCTTTGTGAAGAGCTTGTGTGAGAATCATGAATGCCTTCTTTTCTAACTCAATTTTCTTCTTATCTTCATCAGACAAAGTGCTGTAAGTTTGTGGATTAGATCCTGCAACTTCCAACTCATTTTCAAATGCGGTGAAGAAGCACATCCATAGATCTTGACCTTGCCCCTGAACATAAGTTTTCAGCCTTTCTTTCCACCATCCCCAATCATTGATGTGATTCAACTTTGGCGGTTTTGTGCTTGTACCAGTTTCACTGTCGTTCTGCATCATAGATTGAATGCTGCTGTTTTGATTTGTGACCAATGCCCATTGATTTGCAGTTATCATTGCAGCTTGAGGTGGGGCACAAGCTCGCATCCATGCAGTTTTGTCGAACTCTGGCTCAGGTTGTTTAACTGATGATTGTGAAGTCGAGGTCAATTGAGTCCACCATTCACCGTTTGTTCCCATTTTATAAAAATTAATATATTAAGTGAAAATTGATTTAAACAAAATTAATTTTCACAAACTATATTAAAATTTCGAATGATAATCAAACAGCCGAAGGATCCTTGATCGAAAGTCCTGAAAAACACAAACTGTTAAGCTTAAACAGATTAGGATCGAAAGATGCACACAGGTTCGAAAGACAGACACTTGTTCGAAGGATCAACAGTGTTCGAAAGATCCCTGTTGAGTCTCGAACAATGGTTTCGAAAGATTCACTAACTCGAAAGATTCACAGTTTGACAGATCCTTATCTTTCGAGTATATATCCTTATCTTTCGAATAACTATCTTTCGAATAGATTCCCTTGATCGAAAGATAGGTCTCTGACTTCGAATGATGGGTCGAAAGATGATTATCTATCGAGCCTTCCTTGATCGTAAGATGATCTTTCGATGTCGAAAGATATCCTTCGATTGCAACTGACACAACTGACACAAAGTTGACAGGTTGGTGAGAAAGGTGACGGGTTGGTGCACAACTTTCGGCAGAAGGTATGTTCAGACCCTTCTTTCTGCCAAAATCAGATCTGGGTACCTTCCCAATGCAAACAACTTTCGAAAAAAGTCAAACAAGATCAAAATACATAAAAGTTTTGAAGAACACTTGAATATTTGAAGAACAACCAAGAACAAACCCAGAAAATTTGAATTTTCCAGAAAACCGACACTTCCGAACACGAGTTTTGGCCGAAACTTCAATAAAAACCAACTTTTAACAATGTGAAAATGAAGAATAAACCGGTTTTTATAACAACTTTCAGCAACATGCAATGATTTTCGAAGTTTTAAAACAGAAAATTTTCAGAAAAGATAAACTTCTAAATCTCGAAACACACCCGAAACACTCGGTTTTAACAAGGAAAAGAGCCAAGGCTCTGATACCACTTGTAGGTCCCTATCCGAGGATGAGATCGAAACCTTATCCTTGTTATATCAAACACACTAGCGAGTGCGGAATCCAAGCTAGCATGCAACCGAGAATGTATACGAGAACAAGCACAAAACACAACACACAAGATTCACCGATTAACACCACTTGTATTAATACGAATGAAAGGTCCGGTTACAAGCTCAATGTTTACAGATATGTTCTATAAACTCTCAAAGTGTGTGTGTTCTCAACAGAATGCTCTCTCTGTTTCTCTTGTGTCTCCTGTGTGTTCTCTCTTTACACACAACACACTACATGGGTATATATACCCGACACAGCAGGTCTGGTCGAAGGATCAGACAGACTGATCGAAAGATCATCTGTCGACCAGAAACACATCGAAAGATCTGCATACACCTCGAAGGATGATATCCTTCGAGGTCCATCTTTCGAGAGATTATGTTTCGAGATTATGATCGAAGGATATAAACAATCCTTCGATCACACATCTTTCGACCCAACACCTTACAAACATTTCTCTAACTGTTTGGTCAAGTCAAACCAGGAGGATGGTTGACTTGGTCAAACTTACATCAACCTTACATTAAAGACATCGTTTTGTATCATGACGAAATACAGACAAAGTACAGACACAAGTGCACCAACATGGTTGTGGTGGCTTACGGCCGAAACCAAGGAGAGAGGGAGAGAAGAGTTTGAGTGAAATGGATGTTGTGAAGTGAGAAGGTGAGGGTCTTGAGGTTAACTCTTATATCCTCCATCAAGCTATTGTCTCATGTGTAATATGTTTCTTAATCCACCAACATAATCCATTTTAATAATCAAACAAATCCATGGGTGGGGACACCCATGGTAACCATCTCCAAGGGGGGGGGGGGGTATAGGGTTGGGTTTCAATGTTTAGTTACTAGTTTAGTTAGAAATCAAATGTTATAGTTAGTGGTTTATGGTGTGTTATTAAATATATAGTGTGTTAGGGTGTTCGGGGACCCTAACTAGCTCAGAAAAATAAAAACAATGCTTCTAGCATTGTTTTGGTGTTTCGGGTAGTGTCCGGTTGTTCGGTTTGATACCGTTCTGTTAAAGTGCTAAGTTATCCCGTTTAGTATCCTATATATATATTTTTGTAACATTTTTAATTCTCAACACTCAGGAAAGCATACCGGACTATTTAGTAACTTTTCTACACACTACTAGTATGTTAATAAGCACATGTAAGTATGACACAGAAATCAGAAAGTAGTTAAGTAATTCAGCACAGTCACCAAGCACTTTAATTAACAATTAATTAATTGTACGGATACATTAAATTTTTTAGGGTTGTCACAAACACTATGGACAAAAATGGCGACGGGAATCTACAAGTGGCGTTGGCGACGGCCCAAATGGGCGTCGGCGACGGTGCCCACAAAACCCGTTTTCTGTTTTCCCCATTTCGTGAGTCCAGTTGACCCGTTTCGCGTCCCGGTGGTCCGTTTTTCGTCCCGGTGGTCCGTTTTTCGTCCCGGTTACCCGTAAAGCTCCTGAAAAGCTCCTTAAACTCCGCTAGATTTACAAAACAAGTATCTAATCAAAAATAGGCTATTCGGAATTAAAACTCGTGTAAAAAATCAAATTAAGCAATTACGATCACCGTTAATCGACCACGTATCACATCCCCACACTTGTCTTTTGCTTGCCCTCAAGCAAATCTGTCTTTCACTTTCACGTGGGTCGAACAAGAAATACACTCCCCATTCCCGAGATGAAGGTTAAGGTCAATTGTCATGCCCAAGTTCAAACTTTTACAATTTACAAACTATCTAGTGGTAAAGTGAATAATCACATATAAAATGGTTATCCAAGATTAACCCACCCGTGAAACCGACTAATCATGCACATCCCTCACAATGTTCTCTCCGCTTGGGTTATAATTTGGCTAATTTTCATAATGTATTAGAAATTTCAAAAAGTAATCACTCAAAACCGATTAGAACATGTACCCGCATAGGGTCTTTGTAAAGGTCTTTGTAAAGGTTGTAACGAGGCTAGGCTAGAGGTAGGAAATATGATATTTTAAAGTGGCTAAGGTGATGAAAAATTCGATTTTTTATTACAAACGACTACTCTAAACAAAACTAAACTATAAACATCAACTTCGAGGCAATGATTTTTGCCTTTTATTCGACAACTAGAAATACATGTTTTTGTTCTTTTCTTAATGATTTTCTATTATTTTTCGCAACATTTTCTGATTTTTTTATATGCAAACAAACAACTCACAACTATACAAACTTAACTCCTATAATCGAATTTCCATCACACAGGTTTAAAAGAAAAAGGTTTAAGGTTATGGGCTAAATGGGTTGTCAAACGAAAGGGTTAGGCTCAAAGTTGGCTACTAAGGGATAAATTTTTGGGTAAGGATAGATAAATGGTGTAAAAGGAAAAGGTTTACCTAATGCCTTAATCATTCTTGTGCTTGTATTCTGTCTATGGTCTCAAACGTATCAAAAGTTGCAAGTTCTACAATACATGACTAATTGTCCACTCATACAAAGAAACATGTATATGTAATTCTATGATGTATAAGTGGCTCAAACCCTCACATATATAAAGGGTATGGTATGTGCATGCATAATGTGCTAGTTTCTTAGGCGGATTATTCCCAAAAAACCACCCGCTAAATACCCGTCATGCTATTAATTTGAACTTGACCATGACAAAAGACCAAATGGGTTGTGTCATCCCTTGTTGACTTAGTTACTTGTGCTTTTAAGATCGCTTTTGAACCAAGACATTTTTTTAAAATTTTTGGAAATTTTCCCCCATCCCTACACTTGAGGAAAATTTTGTCCTCAATGTGTAGTGTTTAAATGAACGGGTCAAAATCGAAAACTTTTACTACTCCCCCATCCCCACACTTGAGGTAAACATTGTCCTCAATGTGTAAGAACTAGAGTTTTTTAAATCGCACAAGGGATGTGACACTGCTAATTCCCCAAAAATTTCACCCCGAAAAGTAAATTACAATTACAATCCACTTATTACTAACTAAGAATCAAGTTAAAAGGAAACGCATGCACCTGATTTTTCTCGCTAGATGCTCATGTCTTTTTCTTCTCTTCACAAAAACGGTCGTCCCTCGAACACAATGTAACTACAAATCTTAACCCTTGTGTAGAAGCATGCTTCTCACAACCATTAAAATTTGTTAGCTACTTAGTTCTACCATTTTTATGAAAGTATTACCAAGCCATACGTTAATTTACCTTGATTTTTGTGGAAAATAAATTTACAACAACAACAATCCTAACTCACTTTCGTAGCAATCACGATTTCATTTAGGTTATGCAACAAGCCCTTTAAACCCCCCAATAGCTCGGGAGGACGAGTAGGTCTCGTGAGGGTTATATAGAGAACACACCCACGACGTTCATTTAACTAGGAAAAATGAAATACTAACGGAATAAAAAAAATAAAGAAAACAAAAAATATACAACAACAACAAAATACATACCTCGCCGTCACCGCTGGTATCTCTCATTTGGGTTGACTGGTGGGTTCGGGTGGTATGAGTAACCAGTGAGAGCCTCAAACATCTCCCGGTAGTTATCAAGGGGGCCTGACTCTCCTTGTGCTGGCGGCTGGAACTGTAGAGGGATGAAACTAGACCCCATTGCCTCGGGCCAATGAGGCGACGGGTCAGAGGGGCCTCGGGGAACAGGGAGGTTGGCGTAGTCGGTCCACCCCGCGTGTTCTACATAGGGGAGGCCGGCTTCCCAATCTCTCCAATGTTGCTCCTGATCATGGAGGACCTTGGCGTTATTGATAGCCACTTCATTAGAGACGTATAAAGCACTCCATCGGCGGGCTTCCAATGTATTTTGCTTGTTTCATTGTCTCTCCTCATTTTCCTCCCATGCCCGTCTTCGGGCCACCTCTTGCTCCTGCATTCGTACCAAATGCTCCATCTATGATCTTTGGAGAGCTTGGAACATCTGCTGCTCCTCCATATATTTTTCCATCCTTTCCCGATGGGCCACTTCAAGATCCCACTGTGACTGTAACTGGGCTTAGTGTGTTTCCTCCCAGTTCTTCCTTCTCTTCTCATACTCTCTACCTTCTCCTATGCCCGCGGAGACGTTATCAAACACCTCTTGCTGCCCACGGGTGAAATTTCGATACGAAGGTACCCGTATAAAATTCACAAAACTTGCCACATCCGCATTTAACTCTCGGTGTGGCCGCATGTACCTTTTCTTTGGCCCCCTCGGACCGGCGGGCTCAGTTTCATCTTCCTCATCAACCAACTCAACATCTTCCTCTGCCCCTTGTTGTGCGTCTGGGTCAATGAACTCATACTTGTGACCCAATTCGTCGGTCACCGAATACTTACTACCAAAGAGTTGCACTTGAATCTTCCAATTTCTTTTTATTGTTGCCAAGTTGAACTCTTCCATAGGCTTAGACACCCAAAGTGATTTAGAAGGGTAGACAGTTTTGTTGGAGGATCATTGCACTGATGAGGCGCACATATGGAATCATCCTCCTATGGAATGACTCCCGAGTAATCCATGTGTTCATCATAATAATGTGCCTCCATGACAACGTTGGTGTCCCATACAACAAGGCATGAATAACTCTACAATCACACGCTCTCACTTTCCCCCTATCTCCAAACCGAACCATAGCATTTTCTAAGGAAATTCCTTGAAGAATTTTCCCTTCAATCGTCAGATGGCTCCTTGCGGCCACTCCCCCGTCATTTTATGGCAATATCGCCTCAGTTATACTATCCGGATCATGGTCGTTTGCGTGATTATCCAAGAAATGTTTGATGGTTGGATAATCATACGCTTGCACCCCAAGGGAATCGAATCGCGCGATGCAATTTATTGTCTCAAACGACATTGTCATTTCCCCACTGCTTGTAGTACCAACCAATCTCCACTGTTCCGGGGGACCATCTTTGTTTCTAAACCTCAAAGACACAAGCCACTCGCACACCTCCGACAAGTAAATCCGAGATGTGTTGTCTTCACACCAATCTAAGACTCTTTCCCAACCAAGACGTTCAAACATTTGAACAATTCCAAATTTTCTGAACTCTTCAACATTAACCGCCCTCTCGCACACAACCCTATCCGGCACCGAAGTAGACACACCGTTAACCATTTTCCCTTTCCACAATTTAATTTCCAACTTCTTGTCTTGAAATGTCGATAGGGCTTTGTTCTTGTCTTCATCCCATACCCAATCTTGTCGATATAACCTCGCATCACCTTCCTCTACTGAGCTTAGTTGCTCCAAATTTCTCGGTAGCAATCCGGAGGAAGATCCAACTCCGGATGATGATCCTTGATCCGTAGTTTTTGCCTTCTTCCTACCTCCGGCCATAACTACAATTACAAAACAAAAGAACCATCAATATAAACCCAAATCTTCACAATAATCTCAAACTTTGAACATAATGTATGATGTTGAATTTTCAATTAACAAGTAAATGCAAAATCTCCTTTTTAAACTTCCAAAGTCGCCTATTTTGTCATCTACACATCAATTGTACATGTTTAGTCACAATTTCTTATGATTCAACAACATTTAACATCATCACTATGTTCAATCATGCAAATAACAAGTGTAATTACTTCACCATGGTTATTACATGCTCAACCTAAACCAAATCAAAAGTTTACATGTAATTTTCCACCATAACATCCTACATTATGCTAAACAACCTATTCTTCAAACAAAAGTTCAAAAATTTTAGAAGATTTCAACATACCATAGGAGAATAAAGCTAAAAATTAAGTAAAGTTCAAACCTTTGTGATGTAGAATGTCAAGAACTAGTTAAAAGATGCAAATCAAAGCTTTGAAGAACACCCTTCCTAAAAACCCGAATTTTTAAGTTCAGAAATCTTGCAAATGAGCAAGAATTGGTGAAAACCGTGTTAGGGGTTTTGTTGCTCTCGAAAATCTACACACAATGGACTCAAGAATCGCTCGATTTGGTTGAGGATTGAAGGAGTTATGGAAGTATGAAGTTCTAGGGTTCTTTGAAGGAATTTGGGAAGATGAAGTAAGGAGATGGGTTGTGCAGTAAATTGGAGGTTTAAATGATGTTGGTCTGACTTCGGGTCATTTGTGTGGTTTAAAGAGGTCAGGGGTTATGTTTGATAAGGTAAAAATGGTCTTGGGTTCGAGTTTTTTCGCTGAGTAAAAAGTTGCGCCGGACCAGTTTGCAAGCACCGTCGGCGACGGCCTGGCCCCCCGTCGCCGACACACCCCCGTTTGAGTGAATTTGGCTGACGGCCTAATCTCCTGTCTACGGGCTTTTATGGCCGACGCCACTTTTGGCAGGCCGTAGGCGACGCACAACACCCCATCGCCGACGGGTTCTCTTTTTACAACTTTTTAATTTTTCAAAATTTTATAATTTTTTTTATGAAAAAAATAAGAGAAATTAAGAACTTGTTATAAAAGGACTATATGCAAATAAAAATCCTAAAAAAATAATATATTTTTTTTTTTTTTGTGATTTTTGTGAGTAAGTTAAAATTTAAAAACAAACAACCCTGTTTACGGTCCTACCACCCCCCGAAAAAATCATGTATTGTCCTCAATGCACATAAATAAGTCTAAAAACATACCTTATGTCCTCATGACTCGTTCGGAATGTCTGGACTTCACACAATCAAAGGGAGTTAGTATAACACCAAAAACGATTAACACTAAAACACTCAAACAATCAAAATAGACTATACAAGACTCTACAAAAATTATTACTCGTCTTTTCAGTTGACCTCGTAGGTTAGCACACTTACCACGAAGTTCACCAACTCCACATTCTCATCCTTTTTATCTTCGTTACCATCAAGGAACGGTTTAAGGCGGTGCCCATTAACCGTTTGCTTTGACCCATCCTTCGGGTCCTTGATTGTAACATCTCCAAGCTTCCCGACCCGTGTAATCACATACAGGCCCATCCATTTGCTCTTGAGCTTTCCGGGAAAGTATTTAAGCCTTGAATTTGTGAGCCAAACCTTTTGACCCACTTCAAACTCCTTCGGCTTCAACTTCGCGTCATGTGCCCTCTTCATATCATCCTTATATTTTGAAGCACACTCATACGCTTCTTCCCGAAGCTCCTCCAACTCGCAAAGCTTTAATTTTCGCTCCTTACCTGCATCATCATATTTCATATTAACCTCTTTGATAGCCCACCAAGCATGATGTACAAGCTCAACTGGTAAATGACAATTTCTCCCATAAACCAGGCAGTATGGTGTAGTTCCAATAGGTGTTTTATGAGCCGTTCGATAAGCCCATAAAGCATCATTCAACTTCGTCGACCAATCCTTTCAGTCCGGTCGAACAGTCTTTTGCAAAATTTATATTATTTGCCTATTGGAAACTTCCACTTGACCACTTGTTTGTGGGTGATAGGGAGTAGCAATTCGATGGTCAACACCATACCATTTCAAGAGTTTGCCAAAGTTAAAATTCTTAAAGTGAGATCCCCCATCACTAATGATCACTCGGGTGTAACGACTCTCATCAAAAGTCATAATTACTAAAGTAATTTGACCAATAGGAAACCCTAATTGAGACACCCAAGTGATTCTGCGCAAACCCTAAGATTTTCAGAAAAATCAGAATCAGGATTAGGGCCCCTAAAACTCAGGGGGGGGGGGTATTTCCTAGTTAACGATTATCTGAATTACTTGCTGCCAAAGTTTCAAATTTGAATTCTGTCGACTCATCTGAGCTAGTCCCACACGTGGCAACAAGATAAGCTTAAAGTGTACCTTACGGACCGCAACACTACCAAGCTTACGGTCCGTAAGCTGTTATACGGACCGCAACATCAGGAAGCTTACGGTCCGTAAGCTAGCTCAAATTCGTGTATAAATAGCAACGTTTGGCACTCGCTTTCTGGTGTTCAAACGACGAAGAAATTCGTCTCAGACTTCGAGTTATCATCCAATTACTTCAATTAACACACACAGAACACAAATTAGGTATAGTGGGGTGCTGCAGAACAGGGTATTAACTCAATCGCTGCTACGATTCATTGTCCGATTGATTCAAATATCTAATGAATGTTTAAGTGCCGCCCACATTAGGGTTATACTTTATCGTTCGTCATTAATTTGACGGATTGTCGTTAATTCGATAGGTAAAGTATTATACTTTATCGTTCGTTGTTAATTCAACGGATCATCGTTAATTCGATGGGTAAAGTATTATACCTTGTCATTCATTGTTAATTCAATGGATCATCGTTAATTCGATGGACAAAGTATTGCATTTTGACATTCATTGTGAGAATTTGATCTCGTGAGTTATCGTAAATGCTGGATTGATTACTAATTCCAAATTGTGTGCTTGTTATAAAAATTAGGATAAAAGGCTAATCAGTAAGCTAGGCTCTGCCCGTATAAATCTGCATTATGAGTCATTCTCCTTTTCTCACAGTTTGTGAGTCATTCTCTCTTTTTATCAAATCTATTTACAAAAATCATGTTTTATTCAAAGTTATAATTACGGGGATTAAGTCTTTGTAATCACCAAGTTACAGCCGGTATGTGGGGTTTTGTATACATTACTTGATAATCGTCACCATTGGGGCAGCCAATGGGGGATATGACCATAGCCACAGACACCATTGGACGAATGGGCCAATGGGTCGAGTGACAAGTACCGTGGGTAGTTGGCTTGATATCAGAAACATTGTAATCACTCTTAATACTGTAAATTATAACAAAGGTGTCATTTTAGTAAATAGAATGATTCACTCAGTATTTCCTGCTGACAAAACCTTTTTCAAACATGTTTCAGGTAAATAGTTGTAAATCAGGAAAAGTGCTGGGGAGCATTTCAAGCTTAAAGATAGTGGCTCAATATAAAATAAATAAATGATTTTGTAATATCACGCCATTATAGTAAAAATATAATATTGTAAATTATCGGGGTTTTATCCCGAATTATAAAATAAAATAATCAAGGAAAAATTTTAGCTTTAAGCGATCCTGTTTCCGCTGTTAAACTCAATTAAATCAATACCGCAGTATTTTCTGCCGCGGCTCCTGAAACGGGTCAAACCGGGTCTTGGGCCGTGACAGAAAAAGGTGGTATCAGAGCCACTGGGTTAAGCTAATTAAGTATTTAGAAATACTCAATTTTTCCTGATTACAGCCACTGGGTTAAGCTAATTAAGTATTTAGAAATACTTAATTTTTCCTGATTATTATTAGGTGATTATGTGTTTTATTAACTGACTATTTGTTAATCTTAATATGGGCAGATTTTTTTTGCTTTATTATTGTTAATCGAAAAATATTATAATTTTATTAATACATGGAATTACCTAATATAGTATTACTATATTGTGGTAAAGAAATTATATTTTTATGTTTGAAGTATACTCTTATTTAAAATTATTGTTTAGTTATTTATTATTAATAATTTTATTATTAATAATAATATATTAATAATAGTAGTATTAAGATGATTTTTATATATATTAAGGTTATTATCAAAAGCAGATATTGGATAACCTAGCCTTAGTTAGGCATGGACTGATCACCTATGCTTAAACAAGGCAGCACTAACCAATATCCTCCATGATAATGACTAGTTAATATATATAAATTAAGTCATTATACTTATTTAGTATATAGATTTTTATATGTTAACTACTGTAATAGTAAATATAAATCTTTAAATATTCTGATTTAAAGTTTAGTATTTTTATTATCTACAGTCAAGAAAATTTATAAATAAATTACAAATAAAACCTAGTATGTTTTAATTTGTATTTGTTTTGATAGTATGAAATACTATTTTTGTTCTATAAAATTTTGTTATAACTTAGTAATTATGTATATTTTACTAATCAGCATGAGTGATCTGTTGGAAGCCCTTCAGAATTTAAATCTCTATCCAGTAAGAATCAAAGTTTCCAGAGATTTCAATAGGTATATACTAGATATAGAAGAACCTATAGAATTCAATGCTTTACCTTTCGAGAAACCTAAGCCTAAGAAAATGGAAATTGGGGAAAGTTCTAGGCGAATGGAGGAATTACCATCTCAAGAAGAATTAGATTTTATAATGGCAACAGATGATACTATTAAGCCTGTTAATGAAAATAATTTTATGAACTTAGAACCATCTATTCCAAACTCTTCTAATCACTGGAATACAGACGAATGGTTGGATAATGAAATACTGTTACAAAACCATCCCTATAGGCTTTTTCCTAAGTACAATCCAGAACCTTTACCAAATTTACCAATAAGTAACGAGAATAGGACTGAACTCCATCATTTTGATAACATGGATGCTGGGAATAGGATCCAAGAGACTTTGGGACAAATCTCCTGGAAATACGATGAGAAGAAACGTCGTTACTAGAACATCATCTGATAAAGGATAGGGGATTATGAAATTATGGTTATGTAATAGTAACAGTAAAATCAGTATGTGTAAATTAAATAATAAAACGGGTGTATATAGAAACATGATATAATGAAATATTAGAAAAGTTACAATTTTGTTTGTATATTCGTTTATGTGATTATGTGCAACTAAATTGTGACATTGAATTATTTCCTTTATACTAATTATGTATCTATAAAATAGATATCAGATGGAAAACGCTAGTAATGAACCTGTCAATGAGGGTAATCTATCTGAGCAACAATCAGGGAACCAATATGTGACTAGGCAAGATATAGAAAATATCATAGTCAACACTATTCCAGGAATAGTTGCTCAAGGGATAGCCAACGCTATTCCAGCAATCATTGCTGCTGCTAAAAATCCAATTGAACCGCAACAAGTTGTTCCCAGTAAACGCATTTCTGAAGATAATTTCAGTAATAGCGTAAATGGAGGCGGTAATCATGTTAATCATGATAATAAACCACGGCAAGCTCCGCTCTCTAAGAAAAGGAAAGTTGCAACGCCTGGTTGCACTTACAAAGAATTTCTTGCTTGTAAACCCACTGAGTTTGCAGGCAATGAAGGAGCGACTGCAGTACTGCGTTGGTTAGAGAAAACCGAGGCAGTAATTGCTATAAGTAAATGTGCTCAGGATGATCAGGTCATGTATGCATCAAATCTTTTCAAAGAAGTGGCGCTAGAATGGTGGAATACGATGTTACAGGCAAAAGGAAGAAGGATGGCGTATGCTATGAACTGGGAAGAATTTAAGAGTCTTGTAGAAAGAAAATTCTGTCCCGAATATGAAAAAGATCAAATGGCAAATAAGTTTCTAACTCACCGGATGGTGGATATAGATTGTCGAGGTTATACTACGACATTCTTCGAATATGCTCGAGTGGTACCAATCCTGGCTTCGCCAGAGCCGGTACTTATTTCTCGTTATATTTGGGGATTAATTTCTGAGATCCGTAATATTGTCAAAGCTGCGAAACCTCGCACAATTGATGATACGGTGGAATTAGCCAATACTATAACTGACGAGCTAGTACGGACAAGAGAAGAAAATAGAAGGAAGGAAGTAGCCCAAAAGATTACCTAAGAATTCAGTTCGGGTAACCATAACCATTTCAAGAAAGGAGGGAATGGGCAATCTTAAACTAATCCATTTTGCAATTTTTGCAAAAGGAAGCATTTTGGAAGATGCAAAGGATATTGCAATTTTTGCAAGATTCCAGGGCATCAAGAAGAAGACTGTAGGAGGAAGAAATTTTCAGTTTGCTACAACTGTAGAGAAACTGGACATCTTAGGCCAGATTGTCCAAAACTAAATAAACTATTTGACAATCAAGCCAAACCAGCAGAAGGAGCAAAAAGGAATGAGAGAGCCTTTCAGCTGACTACTCATGAGGCCGAGATGATTCCAGATAGCCGGTATGTTCTTAGCTTATAACATTTACCTAAAAGTATTATTTGACTCTGGTGCAAACCAAAGTTTTATAAATACTTTATTCTGCCAAATTCTTAACTTACCGATAACCAGCATTAGATAAATTTCTATATTAGAAATGGCAGATGTGAAATTAGTTGAATTCAATGTTGATCATTATCTGTGATCAGAATTTCTTAGAAATTCAATCAACCATCGGAAGAGGAATTATGATTACAGGAGATAAACCATATAAACCTATGAGGTTCATATCAGTAATGGAAATTGCTAAATATGAACGAAAGTAAGAAATAGTATATATGATTTCAGTAATCATTAATACTAAAGATACAGAATTTAAGGAAATTTCTGTAAATTCCAAATACCCAAATATATTTCCAGAAGATTTACTTGGATTACCACCAGATAGGAAGATAGAATTTAGGATTTATCAATTTCAAGAATTTTACCGATAAGCCAAGGAACCTTATCGGTTAGTACATTATTGGTTGTTAAGAAAAGTATGGTTCCAAAAGAATGTGTATTGATTATAGGAAATTGAATAAGGTTATAATCAAGTAATTAATACTCATTAATTAGAATTAAATGATCTATTCGATCAATTTCAGGAAGATAGATAGTTTTATAAGATCAACTTATGTTCCGTACATTATCAAATTAAAAGTATCAGAGGAAGATGTACCTAAGACTGTTTTCAGAACTAGTAATGGTCATTACTAGTTTACAGTCATGCCCTTCAGATTAAAGAATGCAACTGCAGCATTCATGGACATGATAAATAGGATCGGTAAACTCTATTTGGATAAATTTGTAATTATCTTCATAGATAATATACTTATTTATTACAAAAGTAGGAAAGAACATTGACAGCACTGCAAGTATTCTTAACTTTGTTAAGAAAAGAAAAGCTTTACGCCAAATTTTCGAAGTATGAATTTTGGCTATCAGAAGTGCAATTTCTAGAACATATGGTGAATCATGAAGGTATTCACTTAGATCTTGATAAGATAGCAGTAATTACCAAATGAAAGATTCTGCAATCCGCAATGGAAATTAGGAATTTTGTAGGTTTAGTATTATAGACATTAAGGAATTTTCAAAATAGCTATACCATTAAATTAGTTAACCTCTAAAACGGTTAAGTTTGATTAGAGAAGAAGAAGTTTTTAGGATATAAAAACATAAATCCTAGCCTTACCAGAAGAAACAGAAGATTTTGAAGTATACGGTAATGCTTCAAAGCTAGGGTTTAGATATTCCTTAATGCAACACAAAAAGGTAATTGTGTATGCCTCAAGCCAATTGAAAAAGTCCGAAGAAAACTATACCACTCAAGAGTTAGAATTAGGAACCATAATTTTACCTTAAGATTTGGAGATATTATCTGTATGGAAGTAAGGATACTATTTATACAGATTATAAGAAGTCAAGATATATATATAATTGGACAAAAAGAATTTGAGGCAAAGAAGATGGATGAAAATCCTAAGTGACTACAATTGTGATATTCAGTATCACAAAGGAAAAGCTGAAAACGGCAAGAGATAGTCATAAAAATTATGCAGATAATAGATAAAAGCTGTTGAAGTTCGAGTTGGAGACAAAATATAATTGGAAGTATCTCCTTGGAAAGGAGTAAGAAAGGAAAACTAAGTCCAAAAGTAGGTAGAATCATTTCCAGTAATTCCCATATTGGATCAGTTACTTATAATTTACAACTACCAGGAAAGTTAGTTGGAATACATGATATATTTTATATATCCAATCTCCAGAAAGGTCTATCAGACGAATCTTTGGTAGTACCTTTCCAAGATATAAAGGTAAACCAATAGTGTTAGTTTAAGTAAAGTAGGATTCCAAAACAGGATCCTAATATACGTAGGAACTGGAATCAAAAAGGAAGAGAGTATTCTCAATTATTCCAGTAAATCTCGAGGACGAGATTTTTATTAAGTTGGGGAGAATGTAACGACTCTCATCAAAAGTCATAATTACTAAAGTAATTTGACCAATAGGAAACCCTAATTGAGACACCCAAGTGATTCTGCGCAAACCCTAAGATTTTCAGAAAAATCAGAATCAGGATTAGGGCCCCTAAAACTCAGGGGGGGGGTATTTCCTAGTTAACGATTATCTGAATTACTTGCTGCCAAAGTTTCAAATTTGAATTCTGTCGACTCATCTGAGCTAGTCCCACACGTGGCAACAAGATAAGCTTAAAGTGTACCTTACGGACCGCAACACTACCAAGCTTACGGTCCGTAAGCTGTTATACGGACCGCAACATCAGGAAGCTTACGGTCCGTAAGCTAGCTCAAATTCGTGTATAAATAGCAGCGTTTGGCACTCGCTTTCTGGTGTTCAAACGACGAAGAAATTCGTCTCAGACTTCGAGTTATCATCCAATTACTTCAATTAACACACACAGAACACAAATTAGGTATAGTGGGGTGCTGCAGAACAGGGTATTAACTCAATCGCTGCTACGATTCATTGTCCGATTGATTCAAATATCTAATGAATGTTTAAGTGCCGCCCACATTAGGGTTATACTTTATCGTTCGTCATTAATTTGACGGATTGTCGTTAATTCGATAGGTAAAGTATTATACTTTATCGTTCGTTGTTAATTCAACGGATCATCGTTAATTCGATGGGTAAAGTATTATACCTTGTCATTCATTGTTAATTCAATGGATCATCGTTAATTCGATGGACAAAGTATTGCATTTTGACATTCATTGTGAGAATTTGATCTCGTGAGTTATCGTAAATGCTGGATTGATTACTAATTCCAAATTGTGTGCTTGTTATAAAAATTAGGATAAAAGGCTAATCAGTAAGCTAGGCTCTGCCCGTATAAATCTGCATTGTGAGTCATTCTCCTTTTCTCACAGTTTGTGAGTCATTCTCTCTTTTTATCAAATCTATTTACAAAAATCATGTTTTATTCAAAGTTATAATTACGGGGATTAAGTCTTTGTAATCACCAAGTTACAGCCGGTATGTGGGGTTTTGTATACATTACTTGATAATCGTCACCATTGGGGCAGCCAATGGGGGATATGACCATAGCCACAGACACCATTGGACGAATGGGCCAATGGGTCGAGTGACAAGTACCGTGGGTAGTTGGCTTGATATCAGAAACATTGTAATCACTCTTAATACTGTAAATTATAACAAAGGTGTCATTTTAGTAAATAGAATGATTCACTCAGTATTTCCTGCTGACAAAACCTTTTTCAAACATGTTTCAGGTAAATAGTTGTAAATCAGGAAAAGTGCTGGGGAGCATTTCAAGCTTAAAGATAGTGGCTCAATATAAAATAAATAAATGATTTTGTAATATCACGCCATTATAGTAAAAATATAATATTGTAAATTATCGGGGTTTTATCCCGAATTATAAAATAAAATAATCAAGGAAAAATTTTAGCTTTAAGCGATCCTGTTTCCGCTGTTAAACTCAATTAAATCAATACCGCAGTATTTTCTGCCGCGGCTCCTGAAACGGGTCAAACCGGGTCTTGGGCCGTGACATCGGGGAATCCCAAATCTAGAAATTATGTTTGTTTGTACAAAGTTGCAAACGACGGTATGGTCATTCGTCTTGGTGGCAATCGCTTCGACCCACTTGGATACATAGTCGACCGCTACCAAGATGTATAAGTTGCCATGCGAATTAGGGAATGGGCCCATGAAATCGATCCCCCACACATCAAAAATATCTACAATGAGGATCGGTTGCATGGACATCTCATCCCTTTTGGAAATACCCCCTAACTTTTGACACTCAACGCAGTTTTTAGCGAAATTAAATGCGTCCTTAAAAATAGTGAGCCAATAAAGACCGTTATTGAGCACTTTATGCCCGGTTTTGTGACCACTGAAATGCCCCCACAAGCAAATGAATGCAAGTGCATCAAGAAACTAGGAATCTCCTCGTCGGGTATGCATCTTCGAACGATTTGATCCGGACATATCTTGAATAAGTCCGGTTCTTCCAATGTGTAGTACTTGATTTGAGAAAGGAAGTGCAACCTCCTCCTTCTATCCCAATGAGCTAGCAAGTCACATCTAACCAAATAGTTAACAATATTAGCATACCATGGTAATATTGAAACCTTTAAAATTTGCTCATCTGGGAAATTCTCGTTAATCTCTACACGAGAAGAATCCTCCTCCACTACCAATCGAGACAAGTGGTCCGCAACCACATTCTCACTTCCTTTCTTGTCTCGAATCTCCAAGTCAAATTCTTGTAGCAAAAGAACCTATCAGATTAATCTCGGCTTTGCATCCTTCATGTCCAGAATGGTTAGAATACACAATGACCTTAGTACCCCATATATAAGCATGAAATTTATCCAACGCATATACCACCGCAAGTAGCTCTTTCTCGGTAGTTTTGTAATTTAATTGTGCATTCGAGAGAGTCTTACTTGCGTAGTATATGGCAACCGGTTTTTTGTCTACCCGTTGACCCAACACGGCCCCCACCGCATAATCACTTGCATCACACATAATTTCGAATGGTAAAGACCAATTTGGTGATTGCAAGATTGGGGCCTCAACCAACTTTTATTTCAACACATCAAAGGCATTCTTACAATTTTCATAAAAAACAAACGGAATGTCTTTTAACAAAAGGTTACACAATGGTTTCAAAATATCACTAAACCCCTTAATAAACCTTCTATAAAAACCCGCATGTCCCAAGAAAGACCTAATGCCTTTAACACTCGTGGGATATGGTAGTGTAGAAATTACTTTAATTTTTGCATGATCTACCTCTATCCCACGACTCGACACGACATGTCCCAACACTACCCCCTCTTGAACCATAAAATGGCTCTTCTCCCAACTCAAGACCAAATTAGTTTCAACACATCGTTTCAACACTTTTTCTAATTGGTCTAGGCAAGTTTCAAACGATGACCCAAAAATGGAAAAATCATCCATGAAGATTTCCAAAGACTCCCCAACCATATCCAAAAAAATGCTCATCATACACCTTTGAAAGGTGGCGGGGGAATTACATAATCCAAATGGCATTCGCCTAAATGCGAAGGTGCCATAAGGACACGTAAAAGTGGTCTTTTGTTGATCTTCCGGATGAATAGAAATTTGATTGTATCCGGAATATCCATCCAAGAAACAATAAAATTTTTATCCAGCTAATTTTTGTAGGATCGTGAAACGATCTAACGAGTCGATCCGAAGAGTGATCAGACAGAATCAGAGGCGGAATTCATTGATTCTGTCTTTGTTTAGCTTGTATAACACTAGAATCACTATTAACTGTCTCTTGTATTTCCCAAAATGCGCTTACAGGCTCGGAGACACCTCGACAGGGCTTCGCCGTCGGAAAACAAGAAGGTTACAACTGATTACGCTTGAGTGGGTATTTATAGGCATGTGATTTCGCTTGAACATGCTTCAAGCGAAATGACATTCTCAAGCAAAACATCATTCAAGCGAAATTACATTCAAGATTTCGCTTGAACTTGTCCACCTGATATCGCTTGAAATGACTCTGTGTCATTCAAGCGAAATCACCTATATTCCCATTTCTCATTTTTCGTGCTCTAAACTATCAGTTCTAACCTAAGACTCAAACGAAGATGAAGTCGACAGACAACTGCACCAACAGACTCCCCCTTGAATGTTGACGGAATCTTCAGTGAGAGTCTTCAACATAACGACTCTTCAATCTTGATTGGTCTTCTTCAGGAATTTCTCCCGGAATCATGTACCCGGACTTTTTCTCTAGCTCTAACCTCGTCAGACTCCCCCTTTCATCAAGCTGGGATTTTCAGTCTGGAATTAGCTATCGCCTTTGAAATCAAATCCTGGCTTTTATCTGTTCAGTTCAACACCTACACAATTCTCAACAAAACATAAGTTTTTACTTAAATCAATACGAAAAACTTACTAGTAATAGTTACATCAAGTTCAAATTAATGACCCTGATTAACTAATCTCAACTTCTTTCTTAAAACCAGATTTTTCAATTTAGCACACACACTCCCAAACCTGTTCATCTTGTTTAGCACTTGGAATTTTGAATATCAGTTGTCGGAAAATCTTTTTGGATTTTTTATAACAAAGGAATGCAGTAAAGAAATATTTACATACAATATTTTTGTGAGTTTGCGTAAGAGGATCATATCAGTTTATGTGACCAATCACTAGCACCGTTAAGCTTTAAACATTTTCAGTTCTAAACGATTCACATAGATTGACGATATTGTTGTCCACTTAAACTCAATCTAAAAACTTTCAAAATGCTTACCGATACGTTAAGGTATATTAATTTTGCACTAAGCTCTTATGGACCCCACAATCTCAGCATATCCCCTCATCATGCAATACACTGACTCAAGTAATGCCTTTAAACTTTTATCAACTGTGATTTATGCAAAAACAAAGCAGAATGTTTAAACATTAACAATCAGGTCGATACTTCTGTATACGCAGAGAAAGTCCAATGTTTAAACAAAATAAGAAAATAAAAATAACTTGAAGTTGTTTAGGCTTTAACCACCAGTTCGATACTCCCGTATACGCAGAGGTGATCCAAAGCATAAACGAAACACCAAAGAAAATAAAGCAGAACGTTTAGGCAATAACATCCAGGTCGATACTCACGTATACGCAGAGGATGCCCAATGCTTAAACAAAATAAAGAAATAAAACAAGTTTAAATCTTTGCAAAATAAAATGCACAATCACAGTGACTTTTTAGCAAAGTTGTGAAAGTTCACAAACTTAACCAGTTTTATGTCTTTCGACAATCAGCGATTACAGAGTAGGCACACAATCAAGAAGGACAAAACTAAGTACTATGCTTTTGACCATGTTTCCCACTAAACTAGTCTTTTTCAATTAAGTTTGTATCGTTATCGCAAATCTACTACTCTAGCTGAGCCTACCATCACATCTTTAGTGAGACCGTTTATCACTTTTTTATCATTCCATTTCTTTAGCATGTTGTGATAGTCCAACTGATCTACTATCATTTCCTCTTTTTTACAACAAAACTCATTTTTGCATTTTTCAATGTTTTTGGAATTTTCAAATTTTCTAATTTTTTTAAAATTTTTACTCCCCCTAAAATCAAAATATGTCTCAATTTTGATTTTATGGGAAAATTTGAAAATAAACTGTACAAGAAACTTGACAACATGATGAGAATCACGTCAATTCTCCATTCACTTGGCATGAACAATCAGAACTCCCCCTGACAACAAAACATTTTCCCATGATGATTTCAAAACACTTAAGTTTGTTTTAATCAGAATGGTTATTCCGGAAAATTAGTTTTGTGAGTCAATTTTTCAAACTTGGGGATCTTTCATCACCTTGTTTTCTTCAATCACTTGAAAAATTTACCAAATTTTCAACATAATCACTTGTAGAAAATCAAGTACAACTTAATGTCCCTGATTTACCACATGTAAGATGAAATTGTAGGACCGGTTTTGACACCGTTCGATTGCGTAACGACACGTTCGACGTGCGGAATCCGTGAACGTGCGTGACCGAACACACGAGAACGTACTAGAACCTTGATTCTATTGAAAATACACGTGTACAATCACTTGAGAGAGTTTTCTCTCTCTAGACTTTCTCTCTCTACAATTAGATCTCCAAAATCACAAATGAGCAAAAGTCCCTAACTTTACTACTAACTCCTCTATTTATAGGTCAAGGCCTTTTAATGAAACATTTCATTAATTACAAGATTGCCACCTTGCCTTTTTTTACTAGATATAATACTTTAAAGACTTGATTTCTTCAGTTCCTCGCTACGGCTCGGATTGACGAAGGCGATAGACATTAAATGCATCAACAATCTCCCCCTTGGATATTGCCGCAGTCAATCCTTAGTCAAACTTGTAGCGGTTTGTCTTTCTCTCTCTCTTGATTCTTGCTCGAACAGAATCCCGGTGGATCTGTTTTCAGCTTTTGCTTCCCCTTTCTGTAATCTCTTCAGGCTCCCCCTTTCGTCAAGCTTCCGTGCTTTTGGGATCGACGCCTTGCTTTCCGTAGCCAAAGAATCAAAACACCTACACGTCTCAACCTCTCGTAAGACAAAATAATTTTGATTCTAAAAGAATTCACTTAAAATTCTCAAACATATAACACACAATATTGTGATTCAAATTAATGAATCATGTAAACATTTGAGGATTATCTTTCAACTTCTCATCATCTTAACCAAACCAATTGTTCATCTTGTTTAGCCTTTGAGATTTTGAATATCAGCTTTTCAACATCAGTTGTCGAAAATCTTTTTGAATTTTTCAAAAAATATGCTAAAACACACTAAAATCTTTTTGGTTTTTGAATGAAATGAAATGCAGTAAGAAATATGTACAAACATATTTTTGTGAGTTTGCGTAAGAGGATCATATCAGTTTTTGAGACAAATCACAAGCACCATTAAGCTTTTAATCGTTTTAAGTTCTAAACGATTCACATTGATTGACGATATAATCGTCCTCTTAAGCTCAATCTAAAAACTTTCGAAATGCTTACCGATACATTAAGGTATATTAATTTTGCACTAAGTTCTTATGGACCCCACGATCTCAGCATATCCCCTCATCATGCAATACACTAACTCAAGTAATGCCTTTAAACTTTTATCAACTGTGATTTGTGCGAAAACAAAGCAGAATGTTTAAACATTAACAATCAGGTCGATACTTCCGTATACGCAGAGAAAGTCCAATGTTTAAACAAAATAAGAAAATAAAAATAAGTTGAAGTTGTTTAGGCTTTAACCACCAGGTCGATACTCCCGTATACGCAGAGGTGATCCAAAGCTTAAACGAAACACCAAAGAAAATAAAGCAGAACGTTTAGGCAACAACATCCAGGTCGATACTCACGTATACGCAGAGGATGTCCGATGCTTAAACAAAATAAAGAAATAAAACAAGTTTAAATCTTTGCAAAATAAAATGCACAATCACATCGACTTTTCAGCAAAGTTGTGAAAGTTCACAAACTTAACCAGTTTTATGCTTTTTGGCATTCAGCGATTACTGAGTAGGCACACAATCAAGAAGGACAAAACTAAGTACTATGCTTTTGACCATGTTTCCCACTAGAACTAGGCTTTTTCATTTAGGTTTGTATCGTTATCACAAATCTACTAGTCTAGCTGAGCCTATCGTCACATCTTTTGTGAGACCGTTTATCACATTTGACATTACATTTCTTTAGCATGCTGTGATAGTCCACTGATTTACTATCATTTCCTCTTGTCTCAACAAAACTCATTTTGAATTTTTTCAATGTTTTTGACTTTTCAAATTTTCTAATTTTTTAAAATTTTTACTCCCCCTAAAATCAAAATATGTTTCAATTTTGATTTTCCGGAAAATTTGAAAATAAATGCAATAAACTATACAAAGTAAAGTGACAAACTGATGAGAATTGCTACAATTCTCCATCCACTTGGCGTAAACAATCAGAACTCCCCCTGACAACAAACTATTATCCCATTGTGATTTCAAAACACTTAAGTTTGTTTTAATCAAAATGGTTTTTCCGGAAAATTAGTTTTGTTTGTCGTTTCACAAACTTGGGGTTTAATCATCACATTGTTTTCAACTTCTTGTAGGTTTATCACAAACACAGTTACCACTTGTAAGATAGTTAAATCAAGTACAACTTAATGTCCTTGATTAACCACTTGTAAGGCGAAAAATCACCAGAGTGAAATTTCTCAAGAAATGTGCCAATTCCTACTCCCCAATTACCAACCTGGGAGTTCCGGCAAGTCAGGTTTTTCATTTGAACAAATTCACCCAAGCCTGACGGTCCTTGGGTGATTTAGAATTCTTGTTCAACAATGGTGGATAGTTTGCATCATCCATTGTTAAACCTGAATTCTCAGTTTTTACCTCAACTACCGGCTCTTCTGGCTTTGATGAACCAGAATCATTGCCTGAACGTGGCTTGTCTGACATTGATGAGCCAGATTCATCGCCGACATGTGGCTCCTTTGTTTCCAAAGAAACAGATTCATCGCCAACCATTTTCTTCTTCTTTATCTCCTCTTTCGTCCTCAGATTTGTATCTGATGAATGCGTTTTGCCTGATTTGTTGTTCTTTGGTGAGCAAGACGATTTATCAGAACTTTTATCTGTTTTACCAGTTGTATCCGAGGACAAAATCCTTTCCAGATACTCTCTGGCCTTCTTTCTTTTCTTTCTCAGTCGGTCTTTTTGCCCTTGTGAAAGCTTCACTTTCTGTTCTTTGGACTTTTCTTCGACCTTGACTGATTTCTTCTTCACTACTTTCTGAGATTCAGCCCTCGATCTTCCCATTGATCTCATTGGGCAATCTCTTGCAATGTGTCCTTTGATTTGGCAGTTATAGCATCTCCTCGTCTCAAACCACTGATTCTGGCAGTTAACAGCAATGTGTCCTTGACTACCACAAGAGTAACACACTCTGTTATCGTACCATTCACCACCTTCACACCAAACACTCAGATTATAGCATTGTCTGGCTTTGTGGTAATCATCACTCCTCCTGAAAGCTGGATTTGGCTTTGAAGCACTGTGGTCAAACCTGCACCACATATCACCAACTTTTTGTGAGTTTAAATTTTCAACTTTTTGTGGTTTTTTATAACGATTGGATGACTGAACTGATGAGTTTTTAATCTGGTTTTGAACATTTTCTGATTTTTTAACTTTTTGTTTCTGTTCCACTTTCTTCTTCAAAGGTTTTTGCGTAGAGCATTCACCCTTTTCAGTCGATTGCAGAACAGTTCCTTGGAATTTTTCTTTTAATTTCAAAAAGATTTTCTTTTTCTTAATTTTTTTCATTTTCATCATCAGTTTTCTCATCACAATCTGAATTGATCGGTTCTGGACACACATAAGGTGCAGAAGTCACAAAACCTTTCAACTTACTTTCTAACTCAGCAATTTTAATCCGATCACTTTTAGCTTCTTTTTCAAGCTGAATGATTTTAGCAAGATGAGAATTGATTTCAATTTGTTTTTCAAGATTATCTTTACCAAAAATATCTCTCTCATCTTCTAAAATCTTGATTTGTCTTTGAAAATCTTTTTCCATTTTTGATTTTTCATTTTCAAAAACTTTTTCTTTTTCTTTCAAAATTTTGTTTTCCAATGTCAAACTGTTCATGTCATTTAACAGTTTGTCATTTTCAACTTTCAGCTTTTCACAATTCAATTGCAACTCCAGAATATGTTCATCATCAGCTTTCTTCTCATCCTTCAAAGCTGAAATTTCATCAACTAGCTTCTCTATCATTTGATCATTTTCTTCAGATTTCGTTTTTCTAATCTTTTGGGCTTCAAGTTCTTGAACTTCGATCTTCTCGATAAACATACTCAAAGTCACGTCTAAATATATCTTCTTCAAATCTAACAAATACGTTCTCCATATATCACCCGGTAAAACCTTTACCAACTTGTCAATCCATTCCTCATTAGTTTTGGTTATCTTCAATTTCCCCATCTCCAAAACTAGATGGCAATATCGATCAATCAATTCTTTTGTAGACTCTCCCTTGATACCTGTAAAATTATCAAATTTGTTATGTGCAATATCTGCTGGACTCTGAACACGATACGACTCACAATCCATGTTTTAGTGACAACAATCCGGTAACAAAAGATCACGTGAAGAATTCTTTTGTGTACAAAAATCCCTTTGAATCACCTTTAACTAAACAATTATCAAACTGATTGGGTTGAATACTTTTTCAAGTGCCAAACAAACAAGGCCGTCTTTGAGGGGGTGCGGGGTGGGCGATGGCACGGGGCCCAAACCCTTCATGGGCCCAAATCTTTTTAATTTTGTATAGAATTTATGTTGTAGAAGCTAGAATATATATATACTGAATCGAAAGATGACACAAACAAGCTCCTGTTGGAGTGGTTATTGCCTTGCTTAGACAACATGGAGACATGGGTTCTAATCCTGGCGTTTCCAAATTCTCTATTTTAGCTTCATTTTTTAGTTTTTTAGCTGTATATGACATTTAATACCTAATTTTGTCAACTAAATCTTTTCTTTTAACTAATAAATTACTAACTACGCTTAGCTAAAAATAACTATTTAAATTGCTTTCACATAAATTTTAGTGATTAAATAACTGATGAGTTTATTTATAATACATCGAAATTTGTAAATAGGGCCCAAAATTTTTATCTCGCACAGGGCCAAATTTTTTTTTGTTATTTTCGGAGACGTCCCTGCAAACAAAAGTGATTTGACCAGTCAATTATGGAACAAAAACAATGCCGACAATTTCAGATTTTAAACAGATTCTGATTGGACCGATCTAATGGACGGTGATATTATCTTTTTACATGGGCCTCACACTTCAATTTATGATTGGGCCACACTTTGATCAGACAACTTGTCACATATAACTTCTACAAATTTTTAATAATACACACAACTCAAAGCACTTTATCAGTCTTTACTACACTCGCAAATCTGACATCACGTGAATTGTAATTTCAAGACAACCTCTTGTTAATGTTTCAAATATCTCGATTATCAAACATGGGTCGGTGATGTTCTCTTTTAATTCATTGGACCTCTAATATGCACTAAATCGACAACAAATACACCCACTGAGTATTGATTGGATCTAAACTATGTATGATCAGTAGTGCCGACAACAATTCACATCTGCATGAATTCTGAGTGCTGACACACTGATTCCTTTCAAGCGGAATCGACGATGTACTTTGAAACAGTTAGTTCAAGCGAAATCCAATCAATCAATTTCGCTTCAACTGTTCAAGCAAAATGATAGATTTCGCTTCAAATATCCACACTTTTCAAGCGAAACCAACAGATGTTTGAAGCGAATCTCACTTTTAAGGATTTCGCTTGAATGTTTTCAAGCGAAATCTTGCTGATTCAAACAAATTCGGACACAAAAATTCGAATTTCTCCTAAACGGCTAGGAATTTGAATTCGAAACTTGGTAGGGTTGTTACTCAAATGTTTTCGCACAACATACTGAAAAATCAGCTGATTTGGACCAGTAAAACCCGTTCAATTTGATGAAAAACCGTGAAAAACGTGATAAATGTGAAAAATATGAAGAAATCGGTGAAATTCGGATCTGAATCTGCTGAAATCAGGTACGAATCAATGTGTTTGATCAAGCAATCGAGCTCCTAGCTCTGATACCACTTGTAGGACCGGTTTTGACACCGTTCGATTGCGTAACGACACGTTCGACGTGCGGAATCCGTGAACGTGCGTGACCGAACACACGAGAACGTACTAGAACCTTGATTCTATTGAAAATACACGTGTACAATCACTTGAGAGAGTTTTCTCTCTCTAGACTTTCTCTCTCTACAATTAGATCTCCAAAATCACAAATGAGCAAAAGTCCCTAACTTTACTACTAACTCCTCTATTTATAGGTCAAGGCCTTTTAATGAAACATTTCATTAATTACAAGATTGCCACCTTGCCTTTTTTACTAGATATAATACTTTAAAGACTTGATTTCTTCAGTTCCTCGCTACGGCTCGGATTGACGAAGGCGATAGACATTAAATGCATCAACAGAAATCACTTTCGTGAATTTCTCAAGAAAGATGCCGATACCTGCTCCACTCTTACCAACCTGGAAGTTCCGACAAGTCAGGTTTTTCATTTAAACAGTTTCACCCAAGCCTGACGGTCCTTGGGTGATTTTGAATTCTTGTTCAACAATGGTGGAAAATTTGCATCATCCATTGTTAGACCAGAATTCTCAACTTTTACCTCAACACACGGCTCTTTTGGCTTTACCACACCAGATTCATCACCTGAACATGGCTTGTCTGACTTTGAAGAGTCAGATTCATCGCCAACAACTGGCTCCTTTGTTTCCGAAGAAACAAATTCATCACCAGGATGTGAATTCTCTTCTTTCTTTTGTTTCCTTTTCGTCCTCAGATTTGTATCTGGTGAATTCGTTTTGCTAGACTTGTCATTCTTCGGAGAGCAAGACGATTTATCAGAACTGTTATTTGCTTTGACTGCTGAATCCGAGGACAAAATCCTTTCGAGTTATTCTCTCGCTTTTTTCCTCTTCTTCCTCAGTCTGTCTTTCTGCCCCTGTGAAAGCTTCACTTTCTGTTCATGAACTTTCTGTTCTTGAACTTTAGGTTCTTGAACTTTCTGTTCTTTGGGCTTGGCATTGACTGGTTTCTTCTTTGCCATTTTCTGAGATTCAGCCCTCGATCTTCCCTTTGATCTCATTGGACAATCTCTGGCAATGTGTCCTTTGATATTGCATTCAAAACATCTTCTCGTCTTATAACTCCAACTTTGGCAGTTAACAGCAATGTGTCCTCGAACACCACAAGTGTAACACACTCTGTTATCGTACCAATCACCACCTTCAGCCCAAACATTCAAATTATAGCACTGTTTGGCTTGGTGATAAACCTTGCTCCTCTTGTTTGCTAGATTTGGCTTTTGAGCACTGTGGTCAAACCTGCACCACTTATTACCAACAATTTTTGAGTTTTCATTTTTCAATTTTTGTGATTTTTGATTGCGATTGGATGATCGAACTGATGAGCTTTTATTTTCTTTTTGAACATTTTTCGATTTTTTATCCTTTTGTTTTTGTTCCACATTCTTCTTTACAGGTTTTTGCGTTGAGCATTCACCTTTTTCAGTAGAATGTAGAACAGTATCTTGAAACATTTCATTTAATTTCAAAAATATTTTTCTTTTTTTCAATTTCATCATCAGTTTTCTCATCACCATCTTCAACTTTGACTTTGTCAAAGTTTGTGACATTGTCACTTATTGGAACAGAATTGATCGGTTTTGGACATGGATAATCTGGTGTTGATGATGAAGTCTCAAAACCTTTCAATTTTTGCTCAAGCTCGTCAATTTTATTTCGAGCAAATTCAGTTTCATTTTCAAGTCGAATGATTTTCTGAAGATGAGTATTTATTTCAATCTGTTTTTCAAGATTATTTTTAAAAATAACAGATTTTTCATCTTCTAAAACCTTCATTTGACTTTGAAAATATTTTTCAATCTTTAATTTTTCATTTTCAAAACCTTTTTTTCTTTTTCTTTCAAAATTTTGTCTTCTAATATCAAACTGTTCAAATCACTTAACAGTTTAACATTTTCAAATTTCAGCTTCTCACAATTCTTTTGCAACATAAGAATCTGTTTAACATCAGATTGCTTCTCATCTTTCAACTTCTTGATTTCCAATGTCAAACTTTCCGCATTCTTCAAGAGTTTGCCATTTTCAACCTCAAGTTTATCACATTTAGAGCATACTGATTCAGAACTAGATTCTTCTTTCTTTGTGATTTCTTTTGTTTCCATCTTGTATGTTCCTGTACAAAAGAGTTTAACGAAATTAAAAGGATTCATACTTTCATCAATATAATATTTCCTTTTAATATCATATTTCAAAATACTCTTTGTTGCAAGACACACACGAATTCTTTTATCTATTTCAGCAATTACATCCAATTCCATTTTTTGTAAATTCCTCTCCATTTCATTCATCAATTCCTTCTTTTTTTTATATTCCTTACGAAACTCTACATTAACCTCATTGAAGAACTGTTTTGGATAAAGTTCTGGAAAAAAATCTTTCCTTTTTAGTTCAATCAAAAATTCATCCCATTTAGCAAGTAATGCATCTGCCAATTTCGATATATGTTCTTCATTTGATATTCTAATATCCTTTTTCCTCAAATTGTCTATTAAAATTTTAAACCGTCTTTCCAACTCATCCAACGTTTCATCCTTTTGACACATAAAATGTTCAAAACTTTTAACCCAGATATCCACATTTACATTTCTATAATCAATATCCAAATTTCTCATATACCAACTATTTAAACTTTCAAGATAATCATTTTCTTTCTCAACAAACATTTCTGCCATATTTCAATCAGAACATGTTCAAGCGAAACAATGATTTGAAGCGGAATCACCCCTGAAGCAAAATAACCCTGATGCAAAAATATTGATTTCGCTTGAAGCAGTATGCACTCAAGCGAAATATCAACTTGAAGCGAAATCAGGCTTGAAGCGAAATAAACACCCTGAAGTCTGAAGCGAAATCAGCACTTCTGAAGCGAAATCAGGTGTAATTTCAAGCGAAACCTCAATTTCAAGCGAAATAAGATCAAATATTCAAGCGAAACCTCGTTTTCAAGCGAAATCAAACTACTAATTTCGCTTGAAATGGTGCTGACATCATCAATTCGATCTGATTTTTGCAAAATTGATCAAGTTCTAGGCCGATTTTAGGTCTGATTCTTTCAAGGATTTGTTAATTCAATGTTTCGCACACTATATGTGAAAATCAGTCCATTTTAACCGTAAAAACTTGATTAACTTTGAAAAGAAGGTGTAGAAGTCAGAATTTTCCAGCGAAAACGAGCTAAAAGGTAAGAACTCTTCCTCCTGTGCTCTGATACCACATGTAGGATCGTGAAACGATCTAATGAGTCGATCAGAAGAGTGCTCAGACAGAATCAGAGGCGGAATTCATTGATTCTGTCTTTTTTTAGCTTGTATAACACTAGAATCACTATTAACTATTTCTTGTATTTCTCAAAATGCGGTTACAGACTCGGAGACACCTCGACAGGGCTTCGCCGTCGGAAAACAAGAAGGTTACAACTGATTACGCTTGAGTGGGTATTTATAGGCATGTGATTTCGCTTGAACATGCTTCAAGCGAAATGACATTCTCAAGCGAAACATCATTCAAGCGAAATTACATTCAAGATTTCGCTTGAACTTGTCCACCTGATATCGCTTGAAATGACTCTGTGTCATTCAAGCGAAATCACCTATATTCCCATTTCTCATTTTTCGTGCTCTAAACTATCAGTTCTAACCTAAGACTCGAACGAAGATGACGTCGACAGACAACTGCACCAACAATTTTTCCACTATTTGGTCAATGAACGGTAAGGGAAAATGATCTTTGGAAGTTGCAGTATTCAACTTCCTATAATCAATGCAAATACACCACCCGGTTACCGGCTGGGTAGCTACTTCCTCACATGCGTCATTTTTGACGACTTATATACCTGCTTTCTTTGGGAAGGTTTGTGTTGGACTCACCCATTGGCTATTAGAGATAGGGTATAGAATACCCGCATCAAGCTATTTTAACACCTCCTTTTTGACAACTTCCCGCATGTTCGGGTTCAACCTTCTTTGTGCATCGCGGGCGGGTGTTATGGTGTCGTTGGTGATGATCTTGTGCATCACTATTGAAGGACTAATACCCTTCAAATCCGCTATGGTCCACCCAATAGTCGCCCTATTGGTGACCAATACCTTCATTAACCTCTCCTCTTGCTCCTTGGTCAAATTTGATGCAATAATGACCGGGAGCGTGTTGCATTCACCAACATAAGCATACTTAAGATGCTTTGGCAACACCTTCAACTCCACTTCTGGCGGCTCTACCAATGACGGTTTCAACTTCGTGTCAATGGTTTCTGGTAAGCTCCCCACTTGGTGCGTCCATATCGGTTTTCCCTCTTTAACCGCAAGCACCTCTAAACTCTTCACCTCCTCGTCTATGCTCCGATTCATCTCCACCTGTGACCTGTCAAACATAGAACAATCCTCCATTGTGTTTTCCTCATCCACAACAGTGTCGCAAAGAGGTATAAACCTGTCAACAATGTCTGCCATATAGCATTCATCGTCGACTGAAGGAGTCGTCAATCCCGAAAAAACATGCAACCGCAACCTTCGGTTTCCAAATGTCATGTCAACCGTTCCTGTTTTGCAATCAAATTGAGAATTCGCGGTTGCTAAGAACGGTCGACCCAAAAATCACTGTAGGTTGCTTGGTTGGGTCCTTGGCCACATAATCAAGTACTAAAAAGTCCACCAGATAGTAAAAATCCTAGATTTTTACTATCACATCCGAGACAATTCCACGGGGTAGTTTGGGTGTCAAATCGGCTAACACCACGGTGGTGTTTGACGATTGAAGTGGACCAAACTCGTATTGGTCATATAAACTACCCGGTAGAATGCTCACACTAGCACCAAGATCTAAAAGTGCCCGTTGATTTTAAAATCACCTACTTGAATTGAAATGATAGGCGCACCCGGATCTTGAAGCTTAGGTGGAAGTGCACCCGAAAGAATCGAACTTACATTTTCGGTTAAATCTAATTTTTTTTGGAAATTTGTGAGTTCGTTTTTGGGTACATAATTCTTTCAAGTACTTAGCATACGACGGTACTTATTTGATTGCATCCAAAAGAGGTAAATTAATTTTTACTTATTTGAAAACTTCCAACAAGTCTTCTTGTTGTGGACCTCTTTTGTTTACAACCTTCTTCACGGGTCCTTTCAACGCTTCGGGATAAAGGGCGGTATTAACCTCCACACCCTTTTCCTTAGCCTTAGGGACGGGGATGGTCACAACGGGTGTGTTATTATTAATTTTTAAATCATTTTTGTTTTGACCCGTTTGACCATCATCACACTCTTCATCACTAGCATCTTCCACCACCCCTTCAACAAATTGGGGTGATGGTGTTTTAACACCATTATCTACGACTCGACCACTACGTAAAGTTATTTTATTAATTGGTACCTCATGTGTGTTCTTCGAGCTTGACCCTTGATGCTTAGGGTTCACCGTGGTGTCACTTGGAAGCTTTCCCATGCTCCCCCTCATTTGAGCCATTTCTTCCGCGAGTTGGCCCACTTGCTTTGCCAATGCTCCATGCGATTTGTCTCTTACTTCAAACTCTTTCTTCATTTCAGATTTGATCTCTTGATTTGAAGTAGTGAGGGCATTCATAGCATTCATGAGTGCATCAAACTTAGAATTTATCGAGTCATCACCGCCCGTTTGAGAGTTTGAAGCACCACCCCCATTTCCACCTTGGTGGTAGCCACGTTGGTAGTTATTGTCACGGTTTTGGTATCCTTGGCTACCCCCTTGATTGTAGTTCCTTTGATAACCCCATTGGTTACCACCTTGCCGATTATGATAAGATGAACCACTTTGCCCACCTTGATTTCCCGATTGAAAGTTTGGGTTCATTTGATTCGAAGCATTACCATATCAAAAATTAGGGTGATTTCTCAAACCCGGATGGTAAGTGTTGGAGTTCATATCATATTGTTTCCGATCCCCATACACTTGATTTACCTCTTCGGTGTAGTCACCCGGTCCCGTTTGACATTGATCGGTCCGATGACCAATCTCCCCACAGTCTTCACAAACCGCAAATTGCACCGCATTCACCTCCTTCCTCTTCATACGAGCCAACTCCCGTTCTAGAGTAGAAATCTGATCCTTAGAGTTAGAGTCAAGATCGGGAAGTGACTGGGAAACAGGATGTTTTTAGCTCTATCGGCCGACTCCTTTGACTTTGACCGCTTGCTCATCCGCTCGAGAAATTCCCAATTGTCATCTTCATGGTTACTCAACAATGTTTCGTTGCTCGTTGACTCAAGGTGGTTCCATGTCTCGTCATCCAACCCTCTTACAAAGCACTAAACCAACTCCTACTTTTCTATTTGGTGATGTGGGCACTTCCGGATCAATTTTTTGTATCTTGTGAACGCTTCATGCAATGGTTCACTCGAAAGTTGATGAAAAGACCTTATTTCATCTCTAGCATCATCGGTCTTCGCCATCGAGTAATACTCGTCAAGAAAGACTTGTTTTATTTCGGCCCATGTACGAATGCTATTCGCCGGAAGGGTGAGGAACCATTGTTTCGCCTTATCCTTTAGCAAAAACTGAAATAACCGAAGTTTGACCTCTTCTAATGCAAAATCATGCCCCCCAATAGTACTACATATGGTCAAAAACTCCGCCAAATGGGTGTATGGTTCATCATTGGACCTCCCATTGAAGTGGGGAAGGATATTGATGTAATGGGGCTTGCAATCAAACATTCTTCCCTCGCATACGATTAGTGAGTCATTGTCGGTGACCACCGGCCTAAAACGGTCATTTACTCCCCTCGGAGGTTGTTGACGCCGACGTGGGCCGCTGACTTCTTGATCAATCGGTCTTCGATTATCCCTTTGATCACCTCCTCTATTACCACCTTGGTTTCCACCTTGATTACCTCCTCACACAAAATGAGGAATCCGATTATGGTTCACATTATTATTGTTGTTGTAGAACCCATCATTCCGGTTCCTTTGATTGTTGTTTCGTGGGTTTCAGTTGTTTCCGTAACCATCGTTTCGAGCATTCCCATAACCGTAATTTTCATTCCCCACAAAATTGGCATTTTGATAGCCAAATTCATCTTCGTCAAACCCTCTAGCGTTGTAGACATTCCCCCGGTTCACATACCCCCAACCGTCATCATCTAACCGGTCATCATAATTTCCCCCATCATCCGAGTATTCCGAGTGAATACTCATGTGCTCCGGCGATTGGTAACCGGGAACACTAAACGGCTCATCATCGGGGATAGCGTTTCTCAAATCATCTATGTTAAAGAACGGGTCATCATTCGCGGGATTGCCACGATCTCGGTTGCCTCTACGATCGGAATTAACATTCCGGTCATCTTGTTGAGTGGGTAAGGAGTTATATTGGTGAAGGTTTTGTTGTTGGGGTGTTCTTTGGTTGTTATTAGGATTTTGGTTTGGGGAAAGGTGGTGTGGGTGGTCTTGAGTTGTTACCACCACCCGATTGATCTTGAGGTACAGGTTGGATGTTTTGAACGGGATGGAAAGTTCCTCGAGATTGGAATTGGTTTTGATTGAGGTTTGGGTGATTGTAGTTTTGGTTTCCCATTGAATCGGTTTCAATGGATGGTGTGAATTGTGGTGTTTGGGTGACTTGGTTAGAAACAAGGGTTGCTTCTAACCGGCTTGCTAGGTTTCTTCTTGTAACTCTTTCAATTTTCGGTCCGTAGACTAACGGTGAAGTCCTCCCGGAGTTCCTTGTATGCATGCACTACCTGTGGCCTGCACAAATAACACACCCAGCGTAACGAGGAAAAAGACAAAGTACAAAAAGAAACTAGGCAAATTAAACAGTTAATCATGAAAATTCAAACAATAATCCAAACACAAAGCACACGCACTCCCCTGCAACGGCGCCAAAATTTGATCGGAGTGTCGCGCTCCGGTCAAAGATAAAATTTATAAGCCCTAATTACCCTTAACGATAGCTAGTGGTAGCAAGGGGTTGAACCACGAAGAGTATATGGTTTGCGAATGGACTTTGAATGATTTGTAGAAGTTGTCACTTTATGAAGCTTGCTAAGTTGTTTTTGTGGTTTTTGTTTGTTAAAAAGATGTTGAATAAAATTATTATAATGATTGGATTGATTAACTACTAGAAATTAACGATTGTAAGAAAACTTGATTAATTAAAGAATATGGAATAACAAGGTTCACACCCGGTTTCAACAAATACAAGACCTAGGATTACTATGTGTCTTAATTTAATTTACTCGAATTAATTCATTAACGGGTCAATAATCACAAAGCTTAGGTGCCAATCACTATCAACGTTATAGACAACGGACCATGATGCACTTCGTTACCTTGGACTAACAAATCCTATCAAGAGACAAGGCATAAATACGTGTATTCATTTCACAAAGTCAAATTTAATCATTCATTCGACAATTCATAAATGCAATACAAATGTAGGACAATTGTCTAAAGCTTCAAATGTAATTCAAGTTGTCACAAACCAAAAATCAACACATAGCAAAACCTAATCTTACAAAAGTTTAAACCGGGGTGAAACCTCCAAGGAATTAGCCGCGCATGATCGAAAGGACGTGATCACCGGATGTTGGAAACTTGTTCTTGATCATCTTGATGCTTGGAGATAGTGAATGATGGTGATTAGGATTGTCGTGAGAGATGGTGATGAGAGGATGGAGAAAATGGATGAACTAGGGTTTCGAATGAGGATGATGATGATTAATTCGGTTCAATATGTATGATGATAGGGTTAGAGAATGAATTAGTAATGGTGAATGGCTCCAAGATCAAGTTCAAAACTCAAAACAAAGTGTAACTGTCGAAATTAATAACCCCCCATATGTTTTGATTCGTACCAACAACAAAGAAATCAAAATTCGCGATCTGACCATAGAAGTGGCGTCGTTGACGGGCCATATGGGCGTTGGCGACGGGTCTTCAAAACCCCAAATGGCGGCGACGTCTTACTTTGCTGTCTACGGACAAAAATGGCGACGGGCATCTCCAAGTGGCGTCGGCGACGACCCATATGGGCGTCGGCGACGGTGCCCACAAAACCCGTTTTATGTTTTCCCCATTTCTTGAGTCCAGTTGACCCGTTTCCCAGCCCGGTGGTCCGTTTTTCGTCTCGGTTACCCGTAGAGCTCCCCGAAAAGCTTCTTAAACTCCGCTATACCTGCAAAACAAGTATCTAATCTAAAGTAGGCTATTTGGTATTAAAACTCGTGTAAAAACATCAAATTAAGCAATTACGATCACCGTTAATCGACCACGTATCAGTGGGAAGCAAACATATTGACGTTCCCAAGCCTTGAAATGATGGCATTTGTGGGAAGGTTTGTTTTCAAGGTCGACCATGTTCACTTCCTACTTTTTTTTCTTCAACCATCTTGTACTTGACCCCTTTAACCAAGTGAGCCAGTTCGTAGTTGACTGCTTTTTCGTTCCTCTTTTTGGGTTGAATGTGATCATTGGTATGGTGACCTTTCTATTCGTGAAACTCAGAATACTGGCTAGATTTTTCCAATCTTTTGTTTTTTGGCAAAGGTTGAGGAGGGCGTAAGCTGTGTTTTACCTCTTCGGTTGCCAAGATCTCTTGCGGAGTCTTGGTTAAGGCTGTAAAGTTTATGGTTTTTTCTCGGCTTTGAGGGTTCCGGCCTTCAGGCTTTCTGGGATCCAAACCTTTGAACCGTTTGTCATAAGAGCCATACTGGAGGCTCCAGTTAAGAGTTCTTTCTTTATTTTTTTTCTTCTTTGATGTCTACAGCTTATTCGCCTCGAATGTGGGCTTCAGCCCTTTTGAGTGCTTCTTCAAGGGTTTTGGGTAGGCATTTATTGAAGTCTCTTGTGAGATATTTGGAATTTAGCATTCATGAACCCTACAACCCTGATCTTTTCATCGGCGTAAGTTAAACCTTCCTTCTTATACCTTTTGATGAAGTCTCTGAGACTTTTATCATCACGTTGTTTGATCTGTAAGATTATCGCAGCGTCCTTGACATACCTCCGTTGTTATGGGGAACCTTTTCCAAGATCGTCAAAGGTCTGAACGCTTCGTTCAGGAAGGTCATTGAACCATATGCGTGCTGACCCTTCAAGGGTTCGCATGAACATGAGACAACATTCGGGGTTGGACCATTTCTCGATTCTTGCAACCCCAGTGAAGATTTGGAGGTTATCGTCAGGATCATCGGTACCGCCATAAGTTCTTATGTGTGATGGCGTCTTTATTCGAGTTTAAAACTCATAATCAGTGATTTGTAGGGAAAATCAAGACAAGTTGTTGGGCTTGTAGGCTCTCATGAGGTCTCCCTCTACCTTTGAAGCTAGGTTACTGTTTGAGGTACCCTAGTGAGTGGCTAGCACTTGGTTGATGAAGTGTTGCTAAGGAAATTGTGCCATCATCTGTATCATCAGTTAGGGCATAAGGTTAAAGCCTTAAAGTCTTTCTGATGGTACTCATAAAAGATGCTACCATCCGTGTCATTAGCTGGGGCATGAGGTTAAAGCCTTAAAGGCTTTCTGATGGTACTGTATAAGGCATTCCCATGGATGTGCTCATGACCGCACCTCGAGCCAAAGGCAGGGTGGCCATGGCTTGTTTTCACGAAGTAGCAATGGGAGGGGGAACACTTGAAGCTGGTGATTGCCATAGTTGATCAAGAGTGGTCTCATGCCCAATAGGTGCACCGGTTGTAACGGGTTAGGAGGTAAATAGGGGAAAAGCGGTTGGACTTAGCTCCCAAAAGCTCAAGGGCTTGAGTGGTTGGTCTGTCACACTAGGACCAGCTTCAAGGTAAGATGTGGCTAAATGTGAGCTACTAAAAGGAAGAGATAGAGGGCCAGGTGACAATGAGGGTTCAAACTCCTCATAATTTAGTCTTATTCTCACCCTTTTTCCCTTTCTAGGCTCACATGCTAGTTGAGAAGAAATCTCAGTTGTAAGAAATTTCTAGCTACTCCATCGGGTGTTAGATCTATGTGTTCCAGTGTATGCATTGCATTGATTTGAGTAGGTACAACCCCTGATCGATATGGGGTTGGTGTTTGAAAAGAAGTGAACTCCGGGAACATATCCCGGTGGAGTACTTCCGGGAGTAGAAAGAGGTGTAGATCCGACTGGTGAGATCCGACCAGAATTTGGTGTTAAATCGGTGTTGTTAAGCACCTGATTTACCTGACCGAGAGACTCGCTTTCAGACATTATGTAAAGCGAAAATGGAGCTACACAACCGGTCTTTAAGATAAAGTAAGCGGCGTAGCCCCACGGTGGGCGCCAACTTGTTGATACAACAAATACAAGACCAAGGACTGTAGCGATATCTCCGGGGTAAAAGGGTTCAAGGTTTCAATTAGCCTAACGCAGGTCATGGGGTCCCCCCATGTTTGCAAGACGTGAAGAGAGGTTCACTAGTATTGTTGTTATTCTCCTTAGATCCTGAACTGATTAGAAATCAGCCCAGATAGCAATCGTTGGAGAAGATGAATTATTAAGTGTGAAGAAGAGAAGCAAGCATGAAGCTAGTTCTCATGGGAGAAGAAGAAGAGAAACAAGCATGAAGCTAGTTCTCAAGAGGGAGAAGAAGAATCAGAGAGTTATAATGATTCCTACTGATTCTGGAGTGTCCTTGTATGTTTGTCATGGACTACACTTTATAGGGGAAGAGGTTTCTCAAAGGAGAAACCTTTGACTAATGAACCTAGCTTGCAGTGAGGGACTTACCCTTTTAAGGGTTGAAGGGTTTGGACCTGCAGACAAAAGGGTGTGCTCTCCCACATGTTCTGGTTGCGGCTGGGTAGAGGTTTCACACCCAAAGGGTGATGTGACAAGGCTCTGACTTGTCCTTTTTACTGTTCATGACTGCTGACCATTTCCGAACCTTTTAACCTTTTAACCTTTTAAGCTGTTGTGTTTCTAATCAGTTTATTAAGGTTTGAGCTATCCCTTCATCACTTACCAAGCAACTATCCTACAAACTTTCCTAAAAAAATTCCATTTGCAATCCAAGAGGTCATGGACTACCTTTGTTTCTCTCTCCTCTCTTTTCACATAGCCAAAAACTTTGGCTATAGATGTTTTTTTAGCAAGGACCAACCTCGGTCCATCTTCCACATAAACAAATTTCTCCCATATGGATAAGTCATTTTGGTTAAATAACTTGGAATGTAGAGGCTCTTATAACTTCTCATTAATAACATAGTGTTAAGTAATTCCATCACTAATAATAATATTGATTATCCTTTTATTTTCTCTCTAACAAGTATAGTGGCCATCTTTTACAAGTCTCACACTCCTACTCATTAACAACGTAGTGTTAACTAATACCGTCAGTAATAAATATACTGATTATCATTTTATTTTCTCTCTAACAAATGTAGTGGCCATCTTTTACATCTCACATTCCTGGTATGTAACACTTGGTTTAGGGGTGATGACGTAGGTAGCTCAAGTTCAATAAACTAACTAGGTGCAAATATGGCTTAAAAGGTTGAAGGGTTAAAAGGTTCAGGAGAACGCACAGCTGTGGTGAACAGCGAAAAGCAACAAGTCAGTGATGTGTCACATCACACTTTACGTGTGACTCCTTCACTAAGCCACAAAATCACACACGTGAAGGAAGACACTCTTTTACCCGCAGGTTAAAGCCTTCAACCCTCCAAAACGAGCAACTCCCTCTCCGCATTCTCGGATCACTTGGTCTTAGGTTTCCCATTTGAGAAATGCCTTTCTCTATAAATGACCACTCCTGGTCATTTGACAAACATCCTGAAATCTCTGACTTCTCCCTCTAGAACTTGTACATTGCATGTTCTATTCTTCACTTACACAAACGCTGTCACATTGCATGCATTACTTCAGGGTTGAATCTTCTTCAATCCTAAGATCAAAGCAATTGACACGGTAGTGATCCCGCCCTACATATTGCATATGTAAGGGGACTCGTAACATGCGTTAGGCAAAACGAGACTCTTGAAGCCTTTTGCCTAACCAGCCTTCTCACTATACTCGGTCTCATATTTGTTGTAGCAGCAAGTTGGCGCCCACCGTGGGGCTACGCCACTAAATTCATTGTTAAAGACCAATAGTGTAGCTCCAATTCCAACAAAAATCATTATGTCTGAAGGAGAATCCTCGAGAGAGGTAAACCAAGTTCCACAAACCTCTACTCCCAGCACCAGCCAGACTCCAGTGGTTGTGCCTACCTCGTTCTCAACTCCCGGGAGCACTCCAACAGGAGTCACATACCCCGAGTTCCTTTCCTTTTAGACATCGACCCCGTCCCATTCAGGAGTCCCATCTCCTAATGTCGGGGCAACAAACACTCCCACACGCATCGACCTCACACCAGAGGGGGTTGCAAACAATTTCCTGTTGTTAAGGTCTCTCCTTAACCAATATGTGAGCAGGGAAAGAGACAAAGCAGTGAGAATCAGGCTAGATTATGATGAGCCAGAACCATCATTGTCACCAGGACCACCTGTTCTTCCTTTTACAAGCTCACAGCCTGTTGTGTCAAGAAATGAAGCTGGTCCTAGCCATTCTCCTCCAAATCCAAGTCCATACACGTTTACAAGGCTAGATCCAACATCCTTTCCTTTATTTTCTTCTCAGCCAGCGACAACCGGTGCACCGTTGGGGCAGGAGTTAACTTTGGATCAGTTATTACAATCTCCTGGTGCAAGTCTTTAACCTCCTGTAACCACCATGTGGGAGCAAGCCTTATATGTTCTTCCCTTGGCACGTAATGTTGTCATGAGTGCTCCTATGGGGGTAAACTATACAGTTGCACTAGAAAGCCTTCAAGGCTTCAGTCTCATGCCACAAATGATGGCCTAAATGATCGCAAGCTTTCCTTAGTAGCATTTCATTAACCAAGTGCTGGCCACCCAAGGGAATGCTAACAACAACCTGGGCACAAGAGTAGAAGAAGATCTGGCCAAACCATACAAGCCAAGCAATCTGTCCTGTTTTTCTGAACAAATTGCTGACTACAACTTCCAAACCATAATCAAAATACCATCTCACATAAGAACATACGATGGAACGGAAGATCTAGAAGATCACCTCCAAATCTTCACCGGGGCTACGAGAATAGAGAAGTTGTCCAGCGCTGAGTGTTGTCTTATGTTTATGCAAACCCTTGTAGGGTCTGCTCGAATCTGGTTCAATAACCTGCCAGCTCGAAGCATTTAAACCTTCGATGACTTAAGCAAAGGCTTCTTGGCTAATTTCTCACAATAAAGGAGGTATGTCAAGGATGCAACTGTGATCTTCTAAATCAAACAAAAGGACGATGAAAGCCTCAGGGATTTCATTGAGAGGTACAAAAAAGAAGGGTTGACATACATGGGAGCCGACGAGAAGATGAGGGTTGCAGGCTTCATTAATGCAATCACCTCTAACTATCTCACCAGGGACTTTAACAAGTGCATGCCCAAAACCCTGGAAGAAGCCCTTGAAAGGGCTTAAGCTCATATCCGGGGGGAAGTGGCGGTTGACATCAAGGAGCTAAAGAAAGAAGGGTCCTAGCTGGAGAAATAACAGCCCCAGCAGAAAGAGAAGCAACTATGGTTCTTACGATAGACGCTCCAGGAACTCAGACCCTCGAAGGTCTGAAGGCAGGAACCCTTCAAGCTGGGATAAGGCTATGAACTTCACAGCCTTAACCAAAACTACTCAGGAAATCCTTGCTATTGAAGAGGTTAAGCATAGCTTCTGACTGCCCAGACCCCTGCCCAAAAGCAAAAGGAATGAGAATTCTACTCAGTTTTGTGAATTCCATGAAGAAAAAGGTCATAACACCAATGACTGTTTCCAACTCAAAAATAGAATCCAGGAACCCGTCAAATCTGGAGAGCTTGCCCATCTTATTAAAGGGGTGAAAGACAAAATGGGTGATGGAAAAAACAAGGAAGTAAACATGGTGAACGTTGGTGAAGAAACCCCCACCAAGCGACGACGCTTAGAAGCTTGGGAGCTTCAATGCTTGTGCTTCCCACCACCAAAAAGGGACTTCACTCGAACCCTTTGGTAGTAGAAGCCATCGTGGGAACCTTGAAAATGAGCAAAGCTTATATCGACATGGGGGCAGCCACGGAGATAATGTTCGAAAATTATTTCAACCAACTTAACAACAAGGAGCGTTCAAGGCTCCAGCCTGCTGAGTCATCCATCAAAGGTATCGCTGAAATCCCTATCAGGCCTTTGGGCCAACTAACACTTGACGTTTACTTCATAGAAGGTGAAATGGAGAGAACCAAACCACGCACCTTCATTGTGATCAACATGCCTTCTACCTATGATGTTATCATAGGAAGGCCATGTTAAAACAAGTTTAGTATGGCTGTTTCTGTTGGCCAAGTCATTGTCAAGTTCCCCACCAAAAGAGGAATTGCAACCCTTCAACCTACCCAGGAAGCCTTCCTGGTTGAAGGGGAAAGCTCAGGAAAGAACGAAGATGAAAAACAAGGTTGGGCCATTAACCTTATATATCCCTAACAAAGGATAAGGGTTAACACCAACCACACTCAAGAAACTCTCTCGTACCTCAAGAAGTTGCAAACCCACAACATGGACATCTTTGCATGGTGTCCTGATGACATGACCGGCATCCCTCGGGATATTTCCGAACACGGGCTCAAGGTCCCATCAAACGGGAAACCCATTGTTCAGCTAGAAAAAAAGTCTAGCCCCAGATCGAAGCCTAGCGGCATGCAAAGAGGTTGAAGGGTTGGTACAAGCTGGCATACTCCGAGAGGTTAAGTATCACTCTTGGATAGCCAACCCTGTGATGGTCAATAAGCCCGATGGGTCATGGCGAATGTGCATCGATTTCAAAGACTTGAACAAAGCCTGCCCAAAGGATTGCTATACTTTGACCGAAATTGATCTAAAAGTAGACTCGCTCATAGGCTTCCCATTCAAGTGCTTCCTTGATGCCTATAAAGGCTACAACCAAATCCAAATGAAAAAGGAGGATGAGGAAAAGACAGCATTCCATACCGACAAATGTATTTTTTGCTATCAAAAGATGTCTTTTGGCCTGAAAAATGCAGGGGCAACCTATCAACGATTAGTGGACAAAAGAGTTTGCTAAACAAATAGGTAAAAACATGGAAGCTTATGTGGATGACTTGGTAATCAAGAGCAAGACTAAGGGCCAAATTCTTGATGATATTCAAGAAACATTCTGAAACCTCAAGAAGATAAACATGAAGCTCAATCCTATGAAGTGTTCATTTGGTTTTGAAGAAGGTAAGTTCTTGGGGCACATTGTAGGCAAGCAAAGCATAAAAGCCAACCCAACAAGGTCAAAGCTATCCTGGATACAAAATCCCCACAAAGTAAAAAGGAGGTTGAAAGCTTGAATGATAAGCTGGCTGCCTTGAAGCGTTTTACCTCCAAGCTGGCAGAAAAGTCCCTTCCTTTTTTCAAAACCCTTCAAGGGTGCACAAAGAAAAAGAACTTCAGATGCACCAAGGAAACAGAAGAAGCCTTCAACCAAATGAAACGACACCTGGCTTCATTACCAGACATCGTCGCTCCTGAAACAGGGGAACTGATCTCTGTCACCTATCAGTTGCTGAGGAAGCAATCAATGCAGTCATGGCCATCGAAAGAAACAAGGCTCATGTATCTGTTTACTTCTTCAGTAAAACTTTAAAGTTGGCAGAGACCAAGTATCCCCCGTTAGAAAAACTTGCTCTTGCACTAGTAAAAACAGCCTGAAGGCTTCGAAGGTACTTTCAAGCACATCCCATACAAGTGGTCACCGACCAACCAATCAAGAATGTGCTTGAAAAACCTGAAACTTTCGGACGTTTAGCCAAATAGGCTGTGGAACTAGGCGAACACAACATCACCTACGTTCCAAGAAAAGCCAAGAAAGCCCAAATCTTGGCTAACTTCATTGTGGAAATATCTAAGGAAACGACAACGGAAGTCAATACAGCCTCCACTGAACCTTCTGACCCTCACACTTGAAAGCTCTTCACCGATGGAGCTTCCAGCGTTGAAGGGTCAGGAGCAGGGCTAGTCCTGATTGATCCAAATGAATTGGAATTCACATATTCTCTTCGACTTGAATTTCAGACTACAAACAATGAAGCCGAATACGAAGCATTGATTGCAGGACTCAAGCTTGGAAGAAAAATGGGTGTCAAAAAGCTTCAAGTCTTCACAGACTCTCTACTTGTTTCAAACCAAGTAAACGACAGCTACATAGCCAAAGATCACAAGTCCCAAGATCACCATCAAATGCACCATCAAACAAGTCCCAAGATCACAAAACAAAAAAGTTGATGCACTAAGCAAGCTCGCTTCGTTGACCTTTGCTCATCTCACCAAAAAAGTATTGGTTGAAGTGTTGAAACGATCATCTATTCAAGAACTCGAGGTACAGGATGTCATCACCGAAGAAAGCCGGAATTGGATGACCCCTCTAATCAAATTTCTCACAAATGGTGAACTACCAAGTGATCAGGTAGAAGCTGAAAGGGTTCGAATCAATTCAAGATAATATGTGTTACAAGAAGATATCCTCTACAAAAAAGGATACCTTGCACCACTGCTTCGCTGTGTTGGCCCAGAGCAAAGCCAGTACTTGATCAAGGAAGTTCATGAGGGAATTTGTGGGGCTCATTTCGACCCAAGATCAGTGATTTCGAAGTTGATAAACCTCAGATATTTTTGGCCCACCATGCACCAAGATGCAACTGAACAACTGAAAAAATGTGAAGTCTATCAAATACATGCCCCCGTGCCAAAAAGCCCAAAGCATGACTTGGTTCCCATCTCATCTGCTTTGCCATTCCACAAGTGGGGAATGGACATTGTTGGCCCATTTCCTCTGGCCAAAGGGGAGTCAAATTCCTTCTAGTGGCTGTAGATTACTTCACCAAATGGCTGGAAGTGAAACCATTAGCAAAGATAACTGGGAAGCATATCATTGACTTTGTATGGGAAAACATCATTTGTTGGTTCGGGCTACCAGGAGTGTTGGTCACTGACAATGGAAAGCAATTCGCTGAGAAGCCTTTCCGATCCTGGTGCAAGGAGTTTCGAATAACACAAGTGTTTAGCTCAGTGGCCTACCCACAATCCAATGGCCAGGTTGAAAGGACAATCGAAGCATTATGGAAGGCATTAAAGCCCGTTTGGGAAAGCATGATACCAACTGGCTCGAAGAACTCCCAAACGTGTTATGGGCAATCAGAACTACTGAAAAAACAAGCCACAAGAAAACCCCATATAGCTTGGTGTTCGGATTTGAAGCTGTAATTCCGGCAGAAATAGGAGTTACAACAAAAAGGACGTTCAACATTGATCTAGAAACAAACAAGCAAGAGACGATGTTGAACTTGGAACTCCTAGAAGAAGCACGAGATCAAGCAGCTATCCAAGAAGCGAAATACAAACAAAATATGGAATCTTACTACAATGCCCGGGTGAAACATGAACGGTTCAAGCCTGGTGATCTCGTTCTTAGAAACAACAAGGCTAGCAAGAAGGAAAGCAGGCAAACCTTGGTCCCAAATGGGAAGGGCCATATACCATCCTCGAAGCTCACAAGGGAGGATCCTACAAGTTGGTCGACTCACAAGGCAAAAATCTTCCCCAGCATTGGAATGGCAAAAACCTTAAAAGGTTCCACATCTAGAAACATGTGCTAGAAAAAAGTTAGCAAAGTGTTGTTTTTGTTCCCTTTGTAACCTACACACTTTGATGAATGAACGATGAAGTTCTTGTTAAAACTTGTCTTTCTATCCTATAATCAGGTTGAGAACCTATCAAGAAACTCCATGACAAGGGTCATGTAAGGGGATGAGCTCCCAGGCCACATCGCTCAATAGGTTCAAGGGTTAAATGGACCTATATAAGGGGTGAGTTCCTAAATCAATACAACTCCATGAGACTTGGAAAATTTTTTAAGTCTCATAGACAGGTCCGAACATCCTTCACCAAATGTTCCTTAAGCCTTAGAATTTTTTTTTCAAAATAAAGACTCAAAGACAGAGTTACGAGCCAAAATCAGACTGGATAAAAAGTCATAAATAGGATAAGTGTCATGCCATTCTTGTTAAAAATACCAAGCCTATGTGACTGTAGCACTGAACCCTTCAAGGTATAGGTAATGTTGGTGCATGTTTGTGACAACAGCTTAGATTTGGTCTTTGGATATCTTGTAATTAGTTAAACGATAAACAGTTAGTGGGTTTAGCTTTGTATTAGTGAGTTAATAGAGTTTGGGCTAAACAAAACCCACATTGGGTGATGGGGGATGAAATGGGCCTAGCCCATGTAGGAACCCATGCCTAATGTTGCAACCTTGTGTTATATAAACAAGGTTAGGCTTTAGGGTTTAGGTTAATCAGCCAAAACAGTTTATGTGTGAGATTTCGTGAGAGTGATATAGCTTGGACGAAATTGAGAGTTGGTTAGGGTTTGATTGATTGTAATTCTTGTAATCGATAATCAATAGAAACCCGGGTTGAAAGTGATTTGCTGTTTTCTGTTTCTACTCATTCTGCTATATTCTGATCAAGAGGATTCCGCACTCTTGATTGGAAAGACAATTATGTGAAAGATCCATACACATCAAGGGGACCTACAATTGGTATCAGAGCATTAGGCTCTTGAAGGCTTGGTTCAGAATTGGTAGCTGAAGAAACATAAGAAATTTTCGAATTTTTGAAACCTGAAAAATTAGGGTTTCGAAATTTTTGGCTGTTTTGATCTTCTGGTTTGTTTGATTGCTGTTTTGCAGGTTTTAGGGTTTTCAGGACAGTTTTTGGTTGATTCTGGAAGAATTTTTGGCTGAATTTCTTGAAGATTCGAAGACTGTTCTTCGTGTTCTTCGTGGTTTTCCATCTGTTCTTGATAATTTTCGAAATTATTGTGCTGATTTGGTGTTTTGATTATGCAGATTTGTGTTGGAGAATCAGAAAAATCTTCAGAATTTTGATCAGATTGAGTTTTCGAATTTACTGGTTTAGCGAAATTAACAAATCAGCGAATTTGTCTGACCTGCGAAATTAACAGACCAGTGAACTTATCGGCGAAGTTGACTGATCTGCGAAATTAACCAGCATACTTACCGGCGAACCTAAAATCTAAAGGCGACTTTGGTAACCGTATAATTTTCCTCGGCGAAATTATTACGGTTTTCGGCCACTTTACCAGTCGTCGTAATCGCGAAATTGACCAGCGAACTTAACAGCGAATTTTGACCAGCGAATTTGAACAAGTAACTGACTAGCGAATTTAGAAGCTAACCAGCGAAATTGATTCAGTATAACAGACCAGCGAATTTAAGAGAGGATTTAAGTGGTGGAATTTTGTTTGGCAAGCGTCGATAAAATTTCACAGTTTTGCAAATAGAAATTGATCCGTAACTCATCCGAAGAAACCGTCTGCACCGTTGTATTCCTCGCATTTTTAGGGCAAAAAAAATTGTTTTTGACATTAGATATCATTAGACTCGTCTTTTCGATACGATTCTAACGGTGTAATTTGGTAACCACGGTTTTCGGAAAAAATTTGTAAGGTTTTATCAGTCTGTTACGTTAAAAATGTCGAACATGTCTAGTGTGAATGAGCTGTTGAGAATGGAGCATGAGGTTGGCACTACCAACAAACCGCCTAAGATGATGAAGGTGGAAAATTATTTGACATGGAAGGATCGTTTCCAATCCTTCATTGAATATCAAGACATGCGCATGTGGATATGTATTGAAGATGGGTACACAAACCCTACTCACGACTTTGAGGGCAGACCACGTAGAACAGCCTATGTGAACATGGAAGAGAATGATAAAAAGATGTATGAGGCTGAAAAGAGAGCATTGGCTGCTATTAAAATGTCGTTACCTGATAGCATCAAGCATACATTCACAAAGTACACAAATTCAAAAGATATGTGGGATGCATTAGAAAAACGATATGCAGGAAATGCAGATGTTAAGAAAAACAAGATTGATCTACTAAAGAAGCAGTTTGCTATTTTCAAGCACATGAAGCATGAGTCACTTGAGGACATCATCACTCGTTACTATCATCTGATGTCAGAAATGGAAAACTATAAGATTGATTGCTATTCTGATGTAGAAAAGAATGACAAGCTGCTCGATGCCTTACCTACCAAGTGGGATATCTACACTCTCATGATCAAGGGTGAAGCAGATTATGAGACAAAGGAGCTGGAAGAAGTAGTTGGCAAGCTGAGAGCTTATGAGCTCAGTATGAAGAAGAAAGACACTGGATATGATCAGGTTCAAGATCCAACGATTTACAATGGGCTTGCACCTTCTTCATCTCACAACGCTTCTAGCGACTCTGCTATTGCGTTTCTTTCGTGTGAGAATGAGCAGGTCACATTGAATGAAGATGGAGATGTGTGTTTTGTAGCTGCTTCAGGAGGATCAACATGAGCTAAGAGAACATCAGCTTCTAAGCAGGGTAGTGGTGTTAAGTCGATGCCAATGAGTGTGAAGTTTGCTGAAGAGCATCTTGCTCTACTTGCTTCGTTCGTTGCTTTCTATGAGAACTACATTCAGGGGAAGATATATGATCCTGCTACTTTAGATGAAGATTACGATCAGATTGACCCTGATGATCTTGAAGATATGGATTTGCAGTGGCAAATGGCCATGATCACTAGAAGAGTGAAGAGATTTATGAACCGAACAGGAAGGAAGTTTATAGGAAAGACGGTTGGTTTCGACAAGACCAAAGTGAGATGCTTCAACTATCAAAGTTATGGGCATTTTGCTAGGGAATGTCAAAAACAAAAGCAGGAGACTTCGAGTCAGAGTTCAAACAACAGGAATGCATCAAACAACTCTAACTCGAGAGCGCTGATCTCTACTGCTAGAGAAGGTTCATATGACTGGAGTATTCACTTGGAAAAAGATGACAATGTCACACAGGCATTCATGGCAGAGATAACTCTAGTTGATGATGGTGAAGCTACTGTGGAAGATGCTGAAGCAAAAATGGATGCTGAGGCAGAGGTCAAGATAGAGAGTAAAGCTGAAGAAAAGAAGGTTGATCAGACAACAGTTGCTGAAGAGGAAAAGCAAAAGTCTGACCAGGAAAAGGAAGCTAAAGAGAAGGAAGCTGAATACAACAGAGTGAAAGCTCAGCTTGCGGCCCTCATGGCCAACCTTGATAAACAAACAGGAGAGGTAAAGTCAAATTATGTGTGTTTAAAATGTCGTGAACTACAGGGTGAGGTTGACAGGTTGTCAACACAAAACCAAAGTCTGGTGGGCGAAATGTCTAACATAAAAGAAGCAAACTTTTTTGCTAAAAGAAACGAATCGTCATACTTGAAGAAGATAAAAGGTTATGAAAGTAAAATTGACTCATTAACCTGCAAACTAAACGAAAAACTTCAGGTCATAGACTTAGCTCATGAAATGATGGCAGAGAAAACAAAAGAGATTTCTGATAAATGCAAAGAGTTGTCAGATGCACAACTCAAAATTGTTGAACTTGAAAAGAAATTAGGTCAATTCAGGGACTCTACTTTTGTTATGAAACACATGATGGGTGGCTTGAAGAAAAGTAATGACAAAACCAGTGTGGGATTTCATGGTTTCATTGAAGTTCCACCTCCTGTTAGTCATGACTATTCTTTCTTGCCTGATGAAGATGAGCTCATGGACTTTGGGTCAACATCACCAAGTAGTTCCACGTCATGTCAAGGAAATGTTTTTGAGAATGCTGATGATAAGAAGGATAATAACAGCAAACCTGTTTTGAAAAAGAATACATCACATCCTAAAAATAACAATCCAACTTTTGTTAAAAAGGTTAATTTTGTTCAAGGAATTGACATGAAAAACGAAACAACTGTTATTGAAAATGAATCTAATATAGAGTTTGCTAAAAACAAGAACATAGAAAATTCTGAAACTAAGCAAACTGAACCAAATCCTTCTAAGGCATCATCAGAAGAAAAACCCGAATCTAGTTCTAAGGCTTCAGAATAGAAGTCTTCGAAAAAGAGATCGTGCTTCAAATGTCACACCAAGGGACATGTAGCTAGATGGTGTCCTAACAAAAAGAGTGAAGCACAAGTGAGTGAGAGGAAGAGAGAGAAGTCACCAGAGAATAGTGGTGATAAACAGGAGAAAGTTTCAAATTCTCCAAAGAAATCTTGTAACACCTCGGAAATTTACGTCCTATAATGTGTTGACACGTGTCATAGGTTTGAACGTGTGAAAGAAGGTTCTTGAAGGACTAAAGTTGACAAACAGTGAAACTGTGTAAATAGAAGGGTTCAAAGTGTCAACAATGAATAAATATACTTTGCAATAACCCTACATGATGTTTATAACCTTAAACGAATAGATCATGGATCATACGAAGCGAATTGTGAAAGAAAGAGAGAGATTACAAACTACAGGGGTTAAATGTACCAACATGTATAAGTTATACCTCTGAGTGACCTTTTGACAAACCCGAAGCTTTGTAACGATTCATTATGCTCACTAGAATGTACCACAAAAATTTCATGAAGTTTCGTTATCGTATGAGCAAGTTGTGATAAAATTCGTGTGTGAGGGTTAGAATCGTCAACATTGAAATTTAGGGCTTTTCGGGTGATCACAAAGTTACCCGAGGACTTAACAAAGTGGGTATAAGTCTTAAAGCCCCATATATTAAATAACAAAGCTTCATATGCAAGTTGGATGGTGAAAACGACCTTTCGGGGGACCAAGGACCAAAGTGCAATTGATAAAACATGTGTGACCTGACCAGAAGGGCCTCGCGGCCCGCCTCACACATAGCAGAAGGCCACGCGGGCCGCGTGCGACCTGCAGATGCTGAAAAAACAGGCAGCTGCCTGTTGAAGCTTGTAACCGACTTAAAATGCAAGTTTTCGATTCTATGGGCTTGCTAAACTGGTTTTTAACATGTAGGACACATGTTGGCACTTTGGTAACATCCCTAGACTTAGTTGTTGATCATCCGTGATGTTTGAAGTTGTTATAAAAAGTCACATTTTCCACATACATGCACATTTCATCTTCTGGACATTCTCAAGAGCTCAAGAACTGATCCAAGCTTTCCATATCGTCCATTAGTCGTGTGTAAGTGCCTTTGATCCTTCTTGTTTGAGTTTTACTTAGTTAAAAGCCTAGAAATCAAACCGTCGTAACTACGGTTTGACTTTGTGATAAATCACAATCGGTCCAGAGATTTGTCGAATCGAAAGTTGTTATAAGTTGGTATTTATATGGTTAATAAACCCCTTAAAGGGCACTCACTGATTCGAATCCTAACTAGGTCGTTTGTCGAGTCAAAGGTTGTCCGAAAAAGTCAACAGAAACATTAATCGCATATTTAACGATACGGAAGGCGTGTAACCTGTTTTATCAGTCATACAACTTGAAAATAAGTATAATAACTTGTATAAGCTTATTTGATTCGACAACTTTATGTATTGAACCGATTCGGAACCGAGAGACGCAAAAGTTTGAATTTTGCTTTGACCTCAGTTCTGACCCGATTTATATAGGTTTAGACATGCCTTAAAGTTCCATTAGGACCTAGTTGCATGTGTGTATAAGCCTCTGCGTTTATACCACTCGAATCCCTAATCGTCCGATGTTTCCGTTAAACGCCTAAATATTGACCGTAATGCCCTTATGACCATAAAACGAGATTTTTGGAAATGTGAAAGTGCCATAATCTTAGTTACTGATTTTTAGACTTGTACCTAAAATTTTACATCAGTTGGAGATCTAGATAGGGAGTTATGCTTAATGACGTAATTTGAGTACTTTTAAGTAATTAAACGGCGTCATTAGCGTAAAGCCTATCTAAACCAAATTTTGGACACCAAACCTTTTACCCACTGATGTGATATAATATTTTGGGATTTTTAAATATTTTTAATTATTTTTAAACTGATCATAAGCTAGGTTTATCGCCTCGATTCGGTTAATACCAAAAATACCCTTTTCGGCCATAAAATGAGTTTTACAAATCCTTTTAACGCCAATCCAATTGCTACTGATTTTAAATAATAAATGGAGTATTTTTAGCATGTTTATTTGATCAGAAAACTCAGAATCGTATTTTAACCCGTACATCGCTTAAAACGACTTTATACGCGTATTTAACGCATTGTTTGGGTTTAAAACTATTTAAGCATATAAGACTTATTACCAAAGGTTATAACCTGTTAAAATAAGCTATTTTACTGATTAACTCAGACCCGGATCAAAGGTGTCTAATTAAACCCTTTTATAATCTTTAAAATGACCAAAATACCCCTACGGGGCTTATAAAGAGATTAAACTCGTTTTGGGCATCATGGGTGATATCCTACTGATATCACAACTTATTTAAGGCGTGTTAACTTAGGAAACCTGTTTAGGACTCTTACGGATACCCGTTACGCTTCATGCGTGTTCGGTTCGGTTTATGTAACTAGTTTACATAAATTAGCCGAAACGGGTCAAACCTTATCGGTTTTATCTCAAAATCCAGAATGTGTATCATATACCCATATTAAGCAAGTCTTCAAACTTGACGGGTCTAAATCACATTCTATCCGGTCTTCGCTTAATCGTGCGTACGAACCGTATCTTTAAAACTAACCGGTCTAAGCGTAAGCTTAACTAAAGACCCGTTAGGATTCTAATAGGTTATTATAAACCTTCGTTCCAGATTAGGAGAACCAGTAAAAGATACTTGCACTCGCTGATTTTGAACTATACTTACTCAGGTAAATACTTTTAACTTATTTTCCCTATACGGGCTTGGGGTACGGTATATAAAATACCGCTTGGTCCAGCATTGAATCTTTAATTGAATAGAGGTTAAATCATTGATATGCTCTGTTTTGAAATGTTTTGTTTGCTTAAAGCCTTTGGGGGGTTAATGACCATGTCCCGGATATCCCTGGCATCATTTTACGAAATGGCCACGACCTCAGCACTCAGGTGTAGGCGTACACCTGTCAGTGTCTCATTATATAAAGTGGTGTGTCCATTGATCTTTAACCCGGTCTACGGATCGGGCTACTGAACGCATAAGAAACATGTAATTCGTTTACAAGTATTATATATTTACATAATTATCCCAAGTTATAAAATATTATTTGTGCCTTGTGCCTTAAATGCATTTTCTTAAACTCTTTTCAAAATGAGTCGGTTGATTGTATTTACCAGTGTAAACTGACGTATTTTCTTAAAAAGGTTAAGTGCAGGTACTACGCGAAATAGGCTGGCTTGTCTCCTAGCATCCACATTAAGTCTCGCCAGCTTGGATGTCATAAACTGTTGAACATTTGTTTCCTTTTTATTTTGATCTACATGTGGATTATATTCGACTAATTGTGATACTTAATATTACAATATCATTTGGTTGAATTTAATCTATACTTTGCTTCCGCTGTGCATTTATATATTGTGTTGTTTGACTATTATGTTGCCAACCACGTCACGATACTCCCCTACCGGGCCCACCGGTGACACGTGGAAAAATCGGGGTGTGACAGGTTGGTATCAGAGCCAACTCTGAGTGAATTAAACACTAGTCTTTTGTGTTTAATCTCAGTTACACAATTGCACATTCCTAAATCTTCGAGTCTAGACAAAGAACTTAGGAATAATCCAAATTGTTCAATTTTTATTTAAATTTTGTCCTTTATTTTCCCTTGTTATTACCTTGTGTATTTTAACAGGTACAATAATGCCGCCAAGATTTAGACGAGGTGGTCGAGGAAAGGAGCCAGCTAGCGCCCCTAACGACCATGAGGCAGGGCCTTCATATCGACGAACTTCTTCTACAAGGAATGACGAAACGAGGGAGCTATGGAGGACATATGAAGACGATGCCAGACGATATTTTTCGCATGCCTCAACACCTCCATATCATGACTCTTATGGGCCTCAGTCAGAGAACGAACCCCACAACCCGCAACGTTTCTTTGGCGACCCTACTCCTGTTTTTCAAGGTCAGTTTAACCCAGCAGAGTACCTACCAGAGCACGTGGGCTTTAACCCACTAGGACCAGAGGATCACTTTTCGGGTGATCAAGATATGGACGAGGACACAGATCCCGTCGAGGCTTCAACCGGATCCTTGAACCATCCTTTCGTGATCTCAGACGGTTCGTCTTTTCACGGAACACCATACCAGGGTCCGGATAGTCACATGGCACGGTTCGAACGGTGTGAGTGGTACTATACACCATCTGAACACTCATCACCTCATCAGCAGCCGCCACTGCAGCAGCAAAATCCCTCTGGGGATCCACGTTATGAGGCAGTCACGCCATCGCCTCCACCGCCGCCAGTGCATCTAGAGCCTCCAGAGCCACCAAGACGTAGGAGGACTGGTGCACGGATCTCAGCACGAGAAGTTGATTTTCGTCTCAACACCCCTCAACACTCTAGCGGTAGCCATTACCCGCCTACTTATGAAGTCCCACAGATGGGTGGACCTTCTGTCCCAGTTTCGGAGGTGAATTCAGCACCTATTGTACCGCCATCACCGGGTTTTGGCCACCCAATCCCTGCTTATACTGCTCCGGCAGCTTACAACCCATATGGACCACCAGCATACCATGGCTATAACTATGCTGATGATCCTTACAACGTGGCATCAAGCTACCAAGCCCATAATAATCCTGAAGGACCATACGGACCCCCTTGGGGAATAGGATACCCAGCTCGAGGGTATCAAGCACCTGTTCAGCCGCCACCACAGTACCAGCCACCACGGGCTCCTCCTCCTGAGCAGGAGGAACTCCGTCGAAGACTGGCCAAAGTGGAGCGAGACTTCCAGAAGGAACGTAGGAAGAATGAGGGATTTATGAGTGGTTTGGCAAACTTGCTTAAGGGAAAGAAGAAAAGGGATCGTTAAATCCCAATATGTATTATTATATTTCCTTGTTTAAATCAAGTCCCTACGTGGACATTTATTTATGTGTGTATGTAGTCCCTGCGTGGACATCTATCTTTGTACTTAGTCCCTACGTGGACTTGTCTCTAGTAGTCCCTGCGTGGACATTTACTTTTGTAGACCGTCCCTGTGAGGACATGTATTATATGTATAGCTCCTGCGTGGGCATCTGTTTCTGTGAAAAGTCCCGTTTAGGGCAAAATGTACTACTTTTAGTATTAATGGAATGTAAGTTTATAAATTTCATCTTTGCTAAGTTATGCATAGTTAAATTATATATGAAATAAATAAATCAGAATCATTCCTTTTAAAAATCTATCTGCCTATGTTATTTTTATTAAGGATCTTAAAAGTATAACCTAGCCTGCATGTCATTTTAAGACCTGGCCTAGATGGTAAAACTCGTTAAAAAGATTCAAATCCCTGTTAACATCTGAAAACATGTTAACACTCCTGGCAGACATGATTCGTTAAAAACACACGTATTATTATATATGGATCTTTTCAAAGATTCTAAACCCAACTTAATGATCTCTGAATCATGGGTTAAATCATTAATAAATATGATAAGTTCTTTTTACCATCCATTGGTAATGGAATGCCTACGGGCCCTTCTCATTTTCATATGAGACAAAAGACAATATTAGTCTGTAACCCTGTCTGATAAAGGTAATGAACTTTGTTCAAACCTTCATGCTTTGATTCTCTGAAATCATAGCTTATAATCTATATTGTCCCTGTGACTAGGCCTTATGTGCTAATAAAACTATTATCGTTTTATAATTAGGATAAATTATATTAGAAATCCTAAATTTATGTGAGTAATAAATTAACTAGATATGGTCTATGTTTACCACGGTTAATAAAATTGTCATAAAAGACAATTCTATAATAAACTCACCAATAAATTATTGTCGATATGTTACAGTTTAAGCTACATGGCAGACTCAAACGAGGTCAACAGTCACCCAGGGATAGTGAATGATAATGCCCAAGTAAACGTAGCAGGTGCAGAATTACAAGCTATGATAGATAATGCGGTTAATAGAGCTATGGGCAGATAGCACCATGGATCAAGTGGTACCCATACGAGGACCCATTCTGCATCACACACTAGAACACCCTCCAGGACCCACACTGCCCACAACAGTAATTCTCACCACTCCTCGAATCAAAGGAGTAATCCATCTCAAAGAGTCGTACAGAACCAAGAACCTCGTAATAAGGGTTGCACCTATAAATACTTCGTGTCGTGCAAACCCATAGACTTCAATGGGGAAAAAGGAGTTGTTGATTGCATGACGTGGATGGATGAGATGGATACTGTGGTGGATATTAGTGGTTGCCATAATAGGGACATTGTGAAGTTTGTCTCACAGTCCTTCAAAGGAGAAGCCTTAGCCTGGTGGAGATCTTTGATCCAAGCCATAGGGAAAGTCCCATTATACAACATGACTTGGGAACAGTTCATGGCACTAATCAAAGAAAATTTCTGCCCTCAACATGAGGTTGAGAGAATTGAATCTGACTTCCTGGCGCTGGTCATGAAAAACCTGGACTGTCAGGCCTACCTTACTACTTTCAATACTTTGTCAAGGTTGGTCCCTTATTTGGTGACTCCGGAGCCTAAACGTATAGCTCGTTTTATCGGGGGTTTGGAACCGGAGATCAAAGCAAGTGTAAAGGCCTCCAGACCAACCACTTTTCGGTCAGTAACGGACATATCATTATCTCTGACCTCAGATGCTGTCAGGCTGAGGTCACTGAGGAAAACTGATACCGAGAAAAGAAAGCGTGAGGATGACAACTCACGGCGTTCAGACAAGAAGCAGAAGGGTAGCAATGACCAAAAGAAGGGGTCAGGATTCAAGAAAGATGGTCAGCAGTCGGGTGAAAAACCCAGATGTAAAATTTGCAGAAAGCACCATTTTGGAAAGTGCAGACTGGACTCAAAATCCCAATACCAGCCAAGGCCTTGTGGGATTTGCAAGTCTACGGAACATAAGACCCTGGAGTGCAAGAAGATAAAGGATGCAACGTGTTATAGTTGCAATGAAAAGGGGCATATCAAATCCAACTGCCCAAAATTTGCAAGGAAGAATGAAGAGGGGAAGAAGACCAATGCGAGGGTCTTCAGGATGGATGCTAAGGAAGCCGTCAAGGACGACAACGTTATAACAGGTACCTTTCTCATAAATGATGTTTATGCGAGAGTGTTATTTGATTTAGGTGCTGATAAGTCGTTTGTAGATAATAAGTTTAGTGAATTGTTGAAACTACCTGTTAAAACTTTAAGTGTGAAGTATGAGGTGGAACTAGCAGATGGCACTTTAGAAACCGCTTCAACCTTATTAGATGGATGTTTAATATCCATTAGGAACCACTCTTTTCCTTTGTCCCTACTTCCTTTAAAACTAGCCGGTTTCGACATAGTTTTGGGTATGGACTGGTTATCACATAACCAGGCCCAGATTATTTGCAATAAGAAGCAAGTGAGGATCAAGACTTCGTCTGGTGAATCACTTACTATCCAGGGAGATACCCAGTATGGGCTGCCCGAGAAGATGTCTATACTCAAAGACTCAAAGTGTTTGAAGAAGGGCTGTGTCATCTACATGGCACAGGTGATTATAGATGAGCCGAAACCCAAGATTGGGGATATCCCAGTCATTTCTGAATACCCCGAAGTATTTCCTAAAGAACTACCTGGTTTGCCACCAGATAGGCAAGTAGAATTCAGAATTGACATTATTCCTGGATCAGCACCAGTTGCAAGGGCGCCTTATAGGTTGGCACCAACAGAGATGAAGGAATTGAGGACGCAGCTAGATGATTTGCTAGCTAAAGGTTTCATCAAACCTAGTTCGTCTCCTTGGGGAGCACCGGTTTTATTTGTTAAGAAGAAGGATGGATCGATGCGTCTGTGCATCGACTACCGTGAGCTTAATAAGGTTACTATCAAGAATAGGTATCCTTTGCCCAGAATCGACGATCTGTTCGATCAACTTCAAGGGGCAAGTTTCTTCTCGAAGATTGACTTGAGGTCAGGCTACCATCAATTGAAGGTTAGAGATGAAGATGTGCACAAAACAGCATTTAGGACTCATTATGGTCATTACGAGTTCCTAGTGATGCCTTTTGGGCTCACTAATGCACCAGCCGCATTCATGGATCTCATGAATCGCGTTTGCAAGCCGCACTTAGACAAATTCGTCATCGTCTTCATCGACGACATTCTCATCTACTCAAAGAACCAAGCTGACCATGAGAAGCATCTTCACTGCATACTGGAACTACTTCATAAAGAGAAGCTCTATGCCAAGTTCTCAAAGTGTGAATTCTGGCTTCGAGCAGTCCAATTTCTTGGACATGTTGTTAGTGAGCGTGGTATCCAAGTCGATCCCGCTAAAGTTGAATTTGTCATGAATTGGCATGAGCCAAAGACGCCTACAGAAATTCGTAGCTTCCTAGGTTTGGCAGGATACTATAGACGATTCATAGAAAACTTTTCAAGGATTGCCGCACCCCTGACTTCGCTGACACGTAAGAAGATTAAGTTTGACTAGGGTCCTAAGCAGCAGGAATCCTTCGATATTCTGAAACAAAAGTTGAGCAATGCTCCGGTACTAACATTGCCTGATGGATTAGAGGAGTTTGTAGTTTATTGTGATGCATCACACACCGGGATGGGATGTGTGCTTATGCAGAAAGGCAAAGTCATTGCCTATGCTTCACGTCAGTTAAAGGTGCACGAAAAGAATTACACCACCCACGATTTGGAGTTGGGTGCCGTTGTATTCGCACAAAAACTGTGGAGGCACTACTTATATGGAATAAAATGTGTGATCTATTCGGATCACAAAAGCCTTCAACATCTGTTCAACCAAAAGGACTTGAACATGAGGCAACGCCGTTGGATGGAAACTCTGAATGATTACGATTGTGAAATAAGATACTATCCCGGCAAGGCGAATGAAGTCGCCGATGCCTTGAGTCGGAAGGAGAGGGTGAAACCCATCCGAATCAATGCCAAGAGCATGGAAATAAAGAACAACTTGATAGAAAGGTTGTTAGCGGCACAGAAGGAAGCTGTGCTGGAAGCTAACTATCCTAAAGAAAAGCTAGGAGTAACTGAGGAACAGTTATCTCTTAGTAAGGATGGAATTCTAAGATTAAACGGACGAATATGGGTTCCGATTTATGGGGGACTCCGTGATGTTATCCTCCAGGAAGCCCACAGCTCTAAATACTCTGTTCATCCTGGAGCTGATAAAATGTACCAGGATCTTAGGGCAAATTATTGGTGGATAGGCTTGAAGAAGTCTGTAGCTACCTATGTAGCTAAATGCTTGACGTGTGCGCAAGTCAAGGCAGAACATCAAAAACCGTCAGGTTTGCTACAACAACCTGAACTTCCTACTTGGAAGTGGGAAATGGTAACTATGGATTTTATCACCAAGTTACCCAAGACAAGGAAATGACACCATCTGGGTGATAGTTGACCGACTGACTAAGTCAGCACATTTCCTACCTATTAAGGAGACTTACAGCTCCGATATGTTAGCCCAACTGTACGTGGATAAGATTGTAGCTTTACATGGCATACCTGTGTCTATTATCTCTGACCGAGATACTAGATACACATCACATTTTTGGAAAAGCTTCCAACAATCTTTGGGCACACATTTGAACTTTAGTACGGCTTACCATCCACAGACAGACGGTCAAAGTGAGCGTACTATTCAAACGTTGGAAGACATGCTACGTGCATGTGCAATCGATTTGGGAGGTAGCTGGGATAAGAACCTGCCATTGATCGAATTCTCCTACAACAATAGCTACCATACCAGCATAAAGGCTGCGCCTTTTGAGGCATTATACGGTAGAAAGTGTAGATCGCCTGTTTGTTGGGCGGAAGTTGGAGAAGTCCAGTTATCAGGACCAGAGATCGTGTTCGAAACGACGGACAAGATTGTCCAGATTCGTAACAATCTCCAAGCTGCCCGGAATAGGCAGAAGATTTACGCTGATCCAAATCGTAAGGATTTTCACTTCGAAGTAGGTGAAAAAGTCCTACTTAAAGTGTCACCCTGGAAAGGAGTGATGCGGTTTGGTAAGAAAGGCAAACTAAGCCCGAGATACATAGGACCCTTCGAGGTTATCGAACGTGTCGGGTCAGTTGCCTACAAGTTAAACTTACCTGAAGAGGTCAGTAGTATACACAATGTGTTCCACATCTGCAATCTGAAGAAGTGTTTCGCTAACGAATCAGTGGTTATACCCTATACAGATGTGCATATTGATGAGAGCTTGAAATTTGTGGAAAAACCTTTGTCGATCGAAGATCGACAGGTGAGGAAGCTTCGAAGGAAGCATATACCTTTTGTAAAGGTCAAATGGGATGCCCGTAGAGGTCCCGAATTCACGTGGGAGGTTGAATCCACGATGAAAGAAAAATACCCTTACTTATTTCAGTAAATCTCGGGTCGAGATTTATTTTAAGGGGGTGAGGATGTAACACCTCGGAAATTTACGTCCTATAATGTGTTCACACGTGTCATAGGTTTGAACGTGTGAAAGAAGGTTCTTGAAGGACTAAAGTTGACAAACAGTGAAACTGTGTAAATAGAAGGGTTCAAAGTGTCAACAATGAATAAATATACTTTGCAATAACCCTACATGATGTTTATAACCTTAAACGAATAGATCATGGATCATACGAAGCGAATTGTGAAAGAAAGAGAGAGATTACAAACTACAGGGGTTAAATGTGCCAACATGTTTAAGTTATACCTCTGAGTGACCTTTTGACAAACCCGAAGATTTGTAACGATTCATTATGCTCACTAGAATGTACCACAAAAATTTCATGAAGTTTCGTTATCGTATGAGCAAGTTGTGATAAAATTCGTGTGTGAGGGTTAGAATCGTCAACATTGAAATTTAGGGCTTTTCGGGTGATCACAAAGTTACCCGAGGACTTAACAAAGTGGGTATAAGTCTTAAAGCCCCATATATTAAATAACAAAGCTTCATATGCAAGTTGGATGGTGAAAACGACCTTTCGGGGGACCAAGGACCAAAGTGCAATTGATAAAACATGTGTGACCTGACCAGAAGGGCCTCGCGGCCCGCCTCACACATAGCAGAAGGCCACGCGGGCCGCGTGCGACCTGCAGATGCTGAAAAAACAGGCAGCTGCCTGTTGAAGCTTGTAACCGACTTAAAATGCAAGTTTTCGATTCTATGGGCTTGCTAAACTGGTTTTTAACATGTAGGACACATGTTGGCACTTTGGTAACATCCCTAGACTTAGTTGTTGATCATCCGTGATGTTTGAAGTTGTTATAAAAAGTCACATTTTCCACATACATGCACATTTCATCTTCTGGACATTCTCAAGAGCTCAAGAACTGATCCAAGCTTTCCATATCGTCCATTAGTCGTGTGTAAGTGCCTTTGATCCTTCTTGTTTGAGTTTTACTTAGTTAAAAGCCTAGAAATCAAACCGTCGTAACTACGGTTTGACTTTGTGATAAATCACAATCGGTCCAGAGATTTGTCGAATCGAAAGTTGTTATAAGTTGGTATTTATATGGTTAATAAACCCCTTAAAGGGCACTCACTGATTCGAATCCTAACTAGGTCGTTTGTCGAGTCAAAGGTTGTCCGAAAAAGTCAACAGAAACATTAATCGCATATTTAACGATACGGAAGGCGTGTAACCTGTTTTATCAGTCATACAACTTGAAAATAAGTATAATAACTTGTATAAGCTTATTTGATTCGACAACTTTATGTATTGAACCGATTCGGAACCGAGAGACGCAAAAGTTTGACTTTTGCTTTGACCTCAGTTCTGACCCGATTTATATAGGTTTAGACATGCCTTAAAGTTCCATTAGGACCTAGTTGCATGTGTGTATAAGCCTCTGCGTTTATACCACTCGAATCCCTAATCGTCCGATGTTTCCGTTAAACGCCTAAATATTGACCGTAATGCCCTTATGACCATAAAACGAGATTTTTGGAAATGTGAAAGTGCCATAATCTTAGTTACTGATTTTTAGACTTGTACCTAAAATTTCACATCAGTTGGAGATCTAGATAGGGAGTTATGCTTAATGACGTAATTTGAGTACTTTTAAGTAATTAAACGGCGTCATTAGCGTAAAGCCTATCTAAACCAAATTTTGGACACCAAACCTTTTACCCACTGATGTGATATAATATTTTGGGATTTTTAAAGATTTTTAATTATTTTAAACTGATCATAAGCTAGGTTTATCGCCTCGATTCGGTTAATACCCAAAAATACCCTTTTCGGCCATAAAATGAGTTTTACAAATCCTTTTAATGCCAATCCAATTGCTACTGATTTTAAATAATAAATGGAGTATTTTGAGCCTTTTTATTTGATCAGAAAACTCAGAATCGTATTTTAACCCGTACATCGCTTAAAACGACTTTATACGCGTATTTAACGCATAGTTTGGGTTTAAAACTATTTTAGCATATAAGACTTATTACCAAAGGTTATAACCTGTTAAAATAAGCTATTTTACTGATCAACTCAGACCCGGATCAAAGGTGTCTAATTAAACCCTTTTATAATCTTTAAAATGACCAAAATACCCCTACGGGGCTTATAAAGAGATTAAACTCGTTTTGGGCATCATGGGTGATATCCTACTGATATCACAACTTATTTAAGGCGTGTTAACTTAGGAAACCTGTTTAGGACTCTTACGGATACCCGTTACGCTTCATGCGCGTTCGGTTCGGTTTATGTAACTAGTTTACATAAATTAGCCGAAACGGGTCAAACCTTATCGGTTTTATCTCAAAATCCAGAATGTGTATCATATACCCATATTAAGCAAGTCTTCAAACTTGACGGGTCTAAATCACATTCTATCCGGTCTTCGCTTAATCGTGCGTACGAACCGTATCTTTAAAACTAACCGGTCTAAGCGTAAGCTTAACTAAAGACCCGTTAGGATTCTAATAGGTTATTATAAACCTTCGTTCCAGATTAGGAGAACCAGTAAAAGATACTTGCACTCGCTGATTTTGAACTATACTTACTCAGGTAAATACTTTTAACTTATTTTCCCTATACGGGCTTGGGGTACGGTATATAAAAAACCGCTTGGTCCAGCATTGAATCTTTAATCGAATAGAGGTTAAATCATTGATATGCTCTGTTTTGAAATGTTTTGTTTGCTTAAAGCCTTTGGGGGGTTAATGACCATGTCCCGGATATCCCTGGCATCATTTTACGAAATGGCCACGACCTCAGCACTCAGGTGTAGGCGTACACCTGTCAGTGTCTCATTATATAAAGTGGTGTGTCCATTGATCTTTAACCCGGTCTACGGATCGGGCTACTGAACGCATAAGAAACATGTAATTCGTTTACAAGTATTATATATTTACATAATTATCCCAAGTTATAAAATATTATTTGTGCCTTGTGCCTTAAATGCATTTTCTTAAACTCTTTTCAAAATGAGTCGGTTGATTGTATTTACCAGTGTAAACTGACGTATTTTCTTAAAAAGGTTAAGTGCAGGTACTACGCGAAATAGGCTGGCTTGTCTCCTAGTGTTAGTGCACTACGTCTATTGACTTCGTCTTGTATCATGAGATAGAATAGGATATCTAGTGCACGAGGTTCGAGAAATTGTAAAATGAGGTGTAAGTGATGATTTCGCTTCAAGTGAACTGATGACAAGTTCAAGCGAAATCTTACACATCAGATTTCGCTTCAACCAGTCTTGGTTACCTTCAAGCGAAATCTTAACCTCTATAAATAGTGCACATGTCATTTCACTTGGTACGCGACTTCTGAAAGTGTAACGAAGTGCTGCCGGTTTTCTGTCAGGTTGTAATCAGTGTTAAAAGCAATATAATTGACAGATTAAAGATTAACAAGCTGTGTTCATGTCTAGTTCTCTGATTCCGCCTTTGAACTGGATTTAAACTCTTCTGATCGACTCAATCGGGTCATACAACGATCCAACAAGTGGTATCAGAGCTCAGGAGGAAGAGTTTAGCTCGATTGCAATTAGATTCTGACTTCTACACCTTCTTTTTCAAACTGAACGAGATTTTATGGTCAAAATGGATTGAACTTCTCGCTGAACATTCAAAACAACAGTTTAACAAAGCCTTGAAAGTTTGAGACCGAAATTCGCAGTAAAAATGACAAAAATTGGACAGAAACTTGATTTCGCTTGAAGAGAGTTCGTGGATTTAATTGATTTCGCTTCAATATAAGACTGTTTGGACTATTTCGCTTGAATATCTGAAGCGAAATAGTGTTATGTTCTTGGATTTCGCTTGAAAATCTGAAGCGAAATAGATTTCCTGAAGCGAAATAGTGGTGTTCGCTTGAACAGTTGAAGCGAATTAGATCTTGTGGGTTTTCGCTTGAAGGTTCTAATCAGTTGAAGCGAAATAGTTGATTTCGCTTGAAACAAGTTTGTTAGCAGATTTCGCTTGAACAGTTTAAGAGATTTCGCTTGAGTTTCATAGTTCGATTGAAAAGTGAAATTTCGTGTCAAGATTATTTCACATCAACAGGGTATCAATCTATTTCAGGATATTATTGTGTATACTGATTGTTTGTTTGTTTGTTTGCAGGTGATTTACACGGCACAAATATCAAGAATTCAAAATGTTTGATGAACTGGAAAACATTAAATTTGAAAGAATGAACAATTGGACTTGTTGTTCTTCTTCTGAGAAACAGGAGGTTTTAGTTGAAAGATTTGAATATTTCATGTGTCGAAAGGATGAAACGTTGGATGAGTTGGAAATACGGTTTAAAAATTTAATGGACAGTTTGAGAAACAAGAATATTAGAATATCAAATGATGAACAGATATCGAAATTGGCAAATGCATTACCTGCTAAATGGGATAAATTCTTAGTTGATCTAAAAAGGGAAGATTTTTTTCAAGAACTTTATCCAACACAGTTCTTTAATGAGGTTAATGGAGAGGTTCGTAATGAAAATAGGAAAAAGAAGGAAATTTTGACTAAAATGGAAAAGAATTTACAAAAATTGGAATTGGATATTATTACTGAAATTGATAATAGAATTAGTGTGTGTCTTGATACAAAGAGTATTTTGAAATATGATATTAAAAGGAAATGTTATATTGATGAAAGTATGAATCCTTTTGATTTCGTTAAACTCTTTTGTGCAGGAACATATAAGATGGAAACAAAGGATATTCCAAAGAACGAAGAATCTTTGAAGCTTGGATCTTCAAGTTCAGAATCAGTGTGCTCAAAATGTGACAACTTTAAGGCTGAAAATGACAAACTTTTGAAGGATGCAGAAAGTTTGACATCAGAAGTCTAGAAGTTGAGAGATGAGAAGCAAACTGATGATAACCAAATTCTTATGTTGCAGGGAATTTGTGAAAATTTGAAGTCTGAAAATGTCAAACTGCTTAGTGATTTGAACAGTTTGACATCAGAAAACAAGATTTTAAAAGAAAAAGAAAAAGAGTTTGAAAATGAAAAATTAAAATTTGAAAATGATTTCAAAAGTCAGTTAAAGATTTTAGAAGATGAGAGAGATGTTTTTGGTAAAGATAATCTTGAAAAACAAATTGAAATCAATTCTCATCTTGCTAAAATCATTCAGCTTGAAAAAGAAGCTGAAAAAGCTCGGACTAAAATCAAAGAGCTTGAAGTAAAATTGAAAGGTTTTGTGACTTCTACATCACATGTTTGTCCAAAACCAATCAATTTCAACATTGAAAATGTCAAAGTTGAAGATTGTGATGAGATATCTGATGATGAAAAAGAAAAGAAAAGAAAAATATCTTTAGATTTACAAGAAAAATTTCAAAATACTGTTCTGCAATCTACTGAAACAGGTGAATGTTCTAAACAAAAACCTGTTAAGAAGAATGAAGAACAGAAACAAAAAGATAGAAATTTGAAAAATTCTAAAATTGAAAGTAAAAGCTCATCAGATAAATCATCCAATCATTATCAAAAATCACAAAAATTTAAAAATGAAAACTCACAATATGTTGGTAATAAGTGGTGCAGGTTTGACCACAGTGCTCAAAAGACAAATCCAGCATTGAAGAGGAGAAATGACTATAACCAAGCCAAACAATGTTATGATCTGAAGGTTTGGACTGATCAAAGTGGATGGTACGATAACAGAGTGTGCTACACCTGTGGTGTGAGAGGACACATTGCTGTTAACTGCCAGAATTGGAATTTTGATACAAGAAGATGTTATAATTGCCATATCAAAGGTCATATTGCCAAAGATTGCCCAAGGAGATCGATGGATAGATTGAGGGTTGAATCTCAAAGAACAGTAAAGAAGCCAGTCAAAGTCAAGCTCTATGAACAGAAGGTTCTAAAACCTAAAGTTCAGGATCAGACAATTCAAGAAAAGAAAGTTAAACTTTCACAAGGGCAGAAAGATAGACTACGAAAGAAAAGGAAGAAGGCGAGAGAGTATCTTGAGAAGATTTTGTCTTCGGGTTCACTGGTTGGTTCGAATAAGAGTTCTGATGAATCGATTCACTCGACTGCAAAGCCAAGCAAATCGAATTCTTCAGATACAAATCTGAGGACAAAAGAGAAAAAGGAAAAGAAGAAAATGGTTGGCGATGAATCTGATGTTTCAAAGTCAGACAAGCCACCATCAGGCGATGAATCTGACTCATCTAAGTCAGATAAGCCAAGTTTGTGCAATGAATCTGATTCCACAAAATCAGAGGAGCCACAAGTTGAGGTAAAGAAGGAAGAAATTGTTCTTTTGATGAATGATGAAAAATTTCCTCCATTACAAGCCACAAACACAAAATCAAAAGGTGTTGATGCTGGAAAAATGTTTAATAGCAATGTTAAACATACTTTTAGTAAGATGGTTGATGGTAAGGAAAAAGGAGTGAAAGAGTTTTATGAAGAAAAGAGAAAAGTTCAACATACACCCAAGGAAAGTCAGGCTTGGGTGAAACTTTTCAAATAGAAAAATCTGACTTGCCGGAGCTTCCAGGTTGGTAAGTGTGAAGCAGGTATCGGCATCATTCTTGAGAAATTCACAGGATGGTAACTGTGATATTTCGTTTTACTAGTGGTTAATCAAGGACATTAAGTTGTACTTGATTTTCTACAAGTGATTGTGGTGTTTGATTTTATATTGTTAAAATCTGTACAAAAAGGTTTTAAAGAGAACAAGATGATGAGATAACCCCGAATTCACAAGTGATGGGTAAACAAACTAATTTTTCCGGAAAAACCATTCTGATTAAAACAAATTTAAGTGTTTTGAAATCATTATGGGAAAATAGTTTGTTGTAAGGGGAAGTTTTGATTGAATATGCCGAAACCCTCACGGCTGAACAAACATGATTACTTTCATCAGATTGAAAAACGGTTTTCAAACTGTTAAGATCAATGGGTTGTAAATCATGGGGGTACTTTATGTTATATTTTCTGCAAAACAGAGCATGAAATGCAGAAAATGGATGGCGAGTCAAAGCTATCAGTATTGGTTGTCAAATTTTCTTTATATGGTTTTGTATTTTAGGGGGAGAAAAATTGTCATTTGAAAATACAAAAACATTTGAAAATTTGAAAAAGTAAAAAACATGATAAAATTAAAAAAATTGAGTTTTTGTGTAAAAAGAGGAAATGATAGTACATCAGTAGACAGTTACAGTATACTAAAGAAATGGAAAGTTTAAATGTGTTAAACGATCTCACCGTGGATGTGTCGGTAAGTTTTTATACATTTAGTAAATTTTTTCGGGATATAAACCTAAATTCAAACTTACTTATTTCGTGGGGAACACTACTTGGATATATAGGTAACCCCTGAAATCTCGTTTGAAAGGTCTCTTAATCTGATATACTAGGTCTTTATACTCAATGATGTCTGGGGTATTATTCCGGGACTTCTGCTGAACGGTAGTTCTGACCTAGTCCCTGGCTAATACTTGCTGCAATGCTTGAAATATAGCATTAAACCCTCAGCATGCTGAAACAATTAAATTGATATATGCTGCTGTTGTAAGCAAAAAGATCCTCTAAAGGGGACATACCGTAAAGTCGAAGCTGATATCTCTCTGCGTATACGGAAGTATCGATCTGAGATCCCTTGGCCCTCGCATACCTAATTTATATACAGATATCATTGTAGTATTCTCACCTGTAAGACTGATTATTGGGATTCTGGATACAGGAGTATATTCAAGAGGTGGGACACATGAATAGGTTTAAGTTCTTAATACATCTAATTCGTATCCTGAATTAGTTGAAATTTGTGTGAAAATTTAAATGGACAAGTATATCGACAATCTAAGTGAATTGTTTAATGCATAAAGTGAAATTAAGCTCAACGGTACTTGTAATTTGTCATAAACTGATATGATCCTCTGATGCATACTCAAACAAAAATATTGTCTGTAAATATGTTTGTACATATTTCTTTACTGCTTTATATTTTTCAGAAAATACAAAAAGATTTTGATTTTTGTTTTATTTTCGACAATCGATGTCTGAGTGCTGAGTTTCAAAATCTAAGTAAGCTGATTGTGTTTCTGAAAGTAAAACAAGTTCATTAAATTGAAACTTGAATTAAATTCAAAAATTTCAAAAACAGTTTGTGATGTCTCCAAGGTCATTAGCTTGAACTTGGATGATTAACTGTGAGGGAGTTGGATTCTTTAACATTGCTAAATCTATACAGTTTGTTGATAGGGGGAGTGGATTAGAGAATTAGATTGGAATTGCCAGGTTATGATTCCTGGATAGTCTAAAATGTTGTTACTTATGAATGTATGAGTGATTGCAGGAAAAAGTCCAGATTACGATCCCGGAAGCTGAGTCTAAGGGGGAGTCTGAAGACGAGCTTAAAAGTAAAGGGGAGCTTGTAAATGGAAAGCTAGGTGTCGATCCCAAAGCACGGAAGCTTGATGAAAGGGGGAGCCTGAAGCTGATAGAAGAAGAGATAGTTAGATGCTTACAATGTTACAATCTAAGTGAGGATGCAGAATGATCAAGACTGAAGATGTGTCATATTCAAGAATAGTCACTGAAGACTTCGTCAATATCCGAGGGGGAGTCTGTTAGTGCACTACGTCTATTGACTTCGTCTTGTATCATGAGATAGAATAGGATATCTAGTGCACGAGGTTCGAGAAATTGTAAAATGAGGTGTAAGTGATGATTTCGCTTCAAGTGAACTGATGACAAGTTCAAGCGAAATCTTACACATCAGATTTCGCTTCAACCAGTCTTGGTTACCTTCAAGCGAAATCTTAACCTCTATAAATAGTGCACATGTCATTTCACTTGGTACGCGACTTCTGAAAGTGTAACGAAGTGCTGCCGGTTTTCTGTCAGGTTGTAATCAGTGTTAAAAGCAATATAATTGACAGATTAAAGATTAACAAGCTGTGTTCATGTCTAGTTCTCTGATTCCGCCTTTGAACTGGATTTAAACTCTTCTGATCGACTCAATCGGGTCATACAACGATCCAACACCTAGCATCCACATTAAGTCTCGCCAGCTTGGATGTCATAAACTGTTGAACATTTGTTTCCTTTTTATTTTGATCTACCTGTGGATTATATTCGACTAATTGTGATACTTAATATTACAATATCGTTTGGTTGAATTTAATCTATACTTTGCTTCCGCTGTGCATTTATATATTGTGTTGTTTGACTATTATGTTGCCAACCACGTCACGATACTCCCCTACCGGGCCCACCGGTGACACGTGGAAAAATCGGGGTGTGACAGGTTGGTATCAGAGCCAACTCTGAGTGAATTAAACACTAGTCTTTTGTGTTTAATCTCAGTTACACAATTGCACATTCCTAAATCTTCGAGTCTAGACAAAGAACTTAGGAATAATCCAAATTGTTCAATTTTTATTTAAATTTTGTCCTTTATTTTCCCTTGTTATTACCTTGTGTATTTTAACATGTACAATAATGCCGCCAAGATTTAGACGAGGTGGTCTAAGATCCAAGACTCCAGTTAGGAGTAATGGATATTGGATGGATGTTCCAGTGGTTGGTGAATTTGGACGACCCAAGACCATTAAGGCTTGGGTCCCCCAATCTAACTAATTTCTTGGTTGGTGTGTGCAGGAGCTGCTAAGGAGGATTATCAACTTATGGTATGTTGATAGTGGCTGCTCCAGGCACATGACGGGGGATGCAAGATTGTTAACTGAATTTGAAGATTTTAATGGAGGACATGTAAATTTTGCGGGTGCTAAAGGTGGTAGAATTACAGGAAGAGGAACAGTGACCAATGGGAAGATCACACTGGACAAAGTGAACTATGTGGAGCAGCTTAAACACAATCTGATGAGCGTGTCACAAGTCTGCGACAAGGGTCACTCGGTCCATTTTACCAAGAATGAAGCATTAGTGTTGAAACCAGGTTTGAAGATTCCGGACGATTGGATAGTGATGCGAGCGCCAAGGAGAAATGACACTTATGTCATGGACATGGGTGCTAAGGATCCAAATGCTGTGGTGGCGTGTTTACTATCAAAAGCATCTGAAGCTGAATCGATGTTGTGGCACAGACGCATGGCCCATATTCACTATCGAAAAATGAATTACCTTGTCAAAAATGAGCTAGTGAAAGGGGTTCCAATGCAGAGGTTTCAAGTGGAAGATAAATTTCTTCCATGTCAAAAGGGAAAACAACATAAGAAACCTCATAAGTCTAAAACAGTAAATTCCATAGATGCCCCTTATGAATTACTTCACATGGATTTATTCGGTCCAGTGAACGTAAGGAGCATAGGTGGAAAGTACTATTGTTTAGTTGTCACTGATGATTACTCACGTTATTTATGGGTTTTCTTTTTAGGTACAAAAGATGAGACGGCGGATATGCTGATAGATCTTTTTACGAAGTTGGAAAACGTCCATGATTCAAGGATAAGGAGGATAAGGAGTGATAATGGCACGGAGTTCAAGAATCGAATTCTGGATCTCTATTGTCTTCGCAAGGGAATTGAACATCAATATTCTGCTCCTTATACACCTCAACAAAATGGAGTTGCTGAGAGGAAAAACAGGACGTTGATTGAAGCCGCTAGGACGATGCTTTCAGATTTAAAGCTACCAGTTCTTTTCTGGGGATAAGCTGTGAATACAGCTTGCTACGTCCTAAACAAAGTTTTGACTGTTAAACGTTTTAACAAAACATGTCATGAATTAATGTTTAACAAAAAGCCAAACTTGGAAGGCTTTGAACCATTTGGATTACCCTGCACCATTGTGCGTAATAAAGATAAACAAAAATTCGGTGAGGTGGCTAACGAAGGCTACTTTCTAGGTTACGTACCTGGCGCACCGAATAAAAGGGTTTTTAATCTAAAAACTGGTAAAATTGAGGTCGTTTACAATGTTGAAATTACTACATACAAACCTCAACAATCAACGAGTGGTCCTGCTATATTATATGATTATGAAAGCACTTTTAAGTCATTTAATATTCCTGAGTTTCCAAATGCAGATGAATCTCAGCTGATTCAAACAGTGCTAAGTGGAGACGATGAAGGCGAGTTCATGCCTAGATCGAATGTTGATATGACAGATGCTCCAGAAACTTCCCAAGGTGCTGCTGATCCTGATTCAAGCGATAGTGACTCTGAACCCATTGAGGGGGAGGATTTCATTAATCCGTTTGTAAATCAGAATGTTTAGGGGGAGGTTGGATCAAACCTGGGTGATAATCTTGAAGTGGATACTGTTGGTACTACATGAGCAAATAGAGATCATCCAGTTGACATGATACTTGGGGATCCTAATGCAGGTGTTCAGACGAGAAGAAGCATAGCAGCGAATTCTGGTTTATTTGTGTCGATTGAGAAGACTGGGATTGTGAACGAGTGCTTGTATAGCTGTTTTATTTCCCAAGAGGAGCCGAAGAACATTCATATGGCTCTTAAAGACAATTCATGGGTTGAAGCTATGCAAGAGGAATTGGCCCAGTTTGCTAAGTTGAAGGTTTGGGAGTTAGTTGATCTTCCTAAAGGTGAAAGAGAGATAGGCACTAAATGGGTGTTTAAGTGCAAGAAGGATGACAGAGGGATAGTAACACGAAACAAGGCTCGATTGGTGGTAAAAGGTTTCAATCAGCAAGAAGGGATTGATTACAATGAAGTGTTTACACCAGTGGCAAGGTTGGAGGCAATTCATTTGTTTCTAGCTTTCGCAACATTCAAGGGCTTCAAAGTTTACCAACTAGACGTGAAGAGTGCGTTTCTTTACGGGAAAGTCCAAGAAGTGGTGTATGTCTCACAACTAGATGGGTTCGTTGATCCAGATTATCCAGATCGAGTGTACAAACTTGATAAGGCTTTATATGGGTTACATCAAGCTCCCAGGGCGTGGTACGAGACACTGTCTACACATCTGATCAAGAATGGTTTTGAAAGAGGTCAGATTGACAGTACACTGTTCATCAAGAGGAAGAAGGAAGATTTTCTGCTAGTACAGGTGTACGTGGATGACATCATCTTTGGGTCATCAGATGAAAACATGTGTAAAGAGTTCGAGCAGGTGATGAAGAGCAAGTTCGAAATGAGCACTATGGGTGAGCTGTCTTACTTTCTGGGATTACAAGTTGAACAGAAGGAGGATGGGATGTTTATTCATCAAACAAAGTATGTGTACGACATTTTGAGTCGGTTCAAAATGAATGATTGCTCTACTTTCAACACACCCATATGTGAAAATCACAATCTTGGCCCAGATCATGAAAGTACTGAAGACGTTGATCCTACTCAATACAGGGCGATGATTGGTTCTCAAATGTACTTGACTGCTTCAAGACCTGACATTATGTTTGCAGTATGCTTGTGTGCTAGATATCAGGCAAATCCAAAAGAGTCACACATGAAGGCAGTGAAGCGTATTCTTCGTTACTTGAAGGGGAAACCTAAACTTGGGTTGTGGTATCCAGCTGACTCAGACTTTGGAGGATGCAAGTCGAACAGAAAGTCTACAACAGGTGGTTGTCAGTTCTTAGGAGGCAGGATCGTGTCTTGGCAATGCAAGAAGCAATCCTGTGTGTCTACATCTACGTGTGAAGCTGAATATATTGCTGCGGGTAGCTGCTGCTCTCAGGTTCTCTGGATACAACAGCAGATGCACGATTACGGTTTGGATTTCACTCGTACTCCTATTATGATAGACAATAATGCCACAATTTCAATAACTAATAATCCCGTGAAACACAGTCGCACAAAACATATTCACATACGTCATCATTTTATACGGGATTGTGCTGAAAAACGATTAATTGAATTACATCGAGTTGACACACTAGATAACCTGGCAGATCTTTATACTAAAGCTTTTGACAGGGCTCGCTTTGAACATTTAGTCGAACTCAACGGGATGAGGAATCCTGAATAACTGGTTTTTCATAAGAATTTTTGTAAATAGTTTATTGCTTTTCTTAAAAACCAAAAATAAAAAAAATTTTGAAAAATCAAAAACATAAAAAATAGAAAATTAAAAATGAGTTTTCACTGTGTGAAAAAGAAGAAATGATTTAAGTGTGATAGCAACTTCATTATATGATGTACCAGTAGGCAAAAAGCATGAAATAATCAACTTACCAATGTGATATAAACTTAACTGAACTGTGTATGAGTGGGGAACACATCAGTGGTGTATGGTTTAATGACCTTAAATCTTGCGTTGATAGATTGCCAAAATCTGAAGTTTTGGGTCTTTATACTGTTTTTTCATCTGGGGATATCTTGGCTGTCCTTCTGTTCGGAACTAAAATTGTACATGACCCCAGGAAAGAAAGTCACTTGGAATTAGCTCATTTCTATTTGAATGTCTGTATGTTGTCCCGATACACACAATTTTGATCTGATTCTGAAATCTTCTCTGAAAAAAGTCGTGTACCTCCTTTGCTGCATCCAGATATATGCTGACCTAGAGGTGCTAGGCAACGACAGCTTTTGGTGCATCCAGATACATGCTGACCTAGCTGTACGTTGTTGCGCTATAGATCTAATACACCCGAAAGAGGCCCTTAAGTGCCCAAATGAAACCCAAGAAACCTATATCAAACTGAGAAAAACTCATTTGATCTGTATATTATACCATCTCTTCTAAAGATCTATTCTGTTCTCTTCTCAACCTATTCCCAGTTAAGATTTCTGAAATCTGGATTGGAGTTGTGAAATATGTGGTAGGGAAGATACTTGCATGATAGAGTGTGTTGTTTATATTTATAGGATTTGATTAGTATTTATTTGGGTGTTCATTGTGAAGCAATCAAAACATGATAAAACAGATTATATGCAGACCTAGACATTGTCAGGATATCTTAAAGGATGACATCAGTATACTCACCTACTACGATGAATCTTTGTGCATACCTTGATCGCGGGGGTATATCCTGAAGTGGGACACACTAATTTTTCAGTATATTAAAATTACCTTAACGTATCATACGGTAATGGTACTTGAAATGTTCATGCATTTTGTTTAAGTGGACAAACATACTGGTAATCGTCTTGGACTGCTTTTCACGAAAAATTAAATAAAGAATTATCTACAAGTGTGAAACAGTTTAATTGTGCTGATATGATCTTCTTACCAGTGATTCTCACAAAAATAGAGTGTTTATTGCTTTTCGTATTTATTTGCTTTCAGAAAATACAAAAATACAAAAATAGTGTCTTTTTCTGTTTGAAATTCTTAATGTACGGAAAACTGTTATTCTTGGAGGAATTGTTACTGATAGGGGGAGACAGTGTTAGAAAGTGAGTTCAAAATTTTAAATCATGCGGGTTATAGGGTGTGTGATTAAAAAGTTTTGCGTGTTGGTGATAAATTGAAAATGCTTAATCTGTGATACTATCTCTTGGAAAAATAATAATTTATTTAACTTTGTTGAAAAATTCTTATGGTTTCTCGAGATGTTTGTTTTATAGTATACAGATTGAAGCAGTGTGTTGCTGAGAAGTTAAAGTGATGAGTTGCTGTGGAGATGAGAGTTTGATTGGATGCATGGTAGAACCTCCTTTCTACATTGCAGACAAAGTTGAAGAGTTTGAAGATTGCTATACATATGTTGAACTGGAGTTTACTCAAACGCTAAAGTTTTTGAAGATTTGGTGATTGGATGCATCAGCTTAGGGGGAGTCTGTTGCTGACAGAGCTATTGAAGCTGAAGCTATCCAAAGACCAAAGACAGTGCACGACTACATGAAGATTGCAAGATGACTAAAGACAAAGTTAGTTTATGAAGCTATTGTCAAGGGTTAGTTTGTTGGTGCATGTTTGTGACAACAGCTTAGATTTGGTCTTTGGATATCTTGTAATTAGTTAAACGATAAACAGTTAGCGGGTTTAGCTTTGTATTAGTGAGTTAATAGAGTTTGGGCTAAACAAAACCCACATTGGGTGATGGGGGACGAAATGGGCCTAGCCCATGTAGGAACCCATGCCTAATGTTGCAACCTTGTGTTATATAAACAAGGTTAGGCTTTAGGGTTTAGGTTAATCAGCCAAAACAGTTTATGTGTGAGATTTCGTGAGAGTGATATAGCTTGGACGAAATTGAGAGTTGGTTAGGGTTTGATTGATTGTAATTCTTGTAATCGATAATCAATAGAAACCCGGGTTGAAAGTGATTTGCTGTTTTCTGTTTCTACTCATTCTGCTATATTCTGATCAAGAGGATTCCGCACTCTTGATTGGAAAGACAATTCTGTGAAAGATCCATACACATCAAGGGGACCTACAGGTAACATAAGGTAAACACACCATCAACAAAGACAACTAAGTAAATAAAAACCCAAGGGAATAAACAAAGCAACAACACAACATACTATGATGACGGGGGTAGCCCAAGACTAAATAAAATGACTAAACATGCAAACGCTAAAAGGGTTAAATGGTTCAATGGTTAACAAGCTGAGGAGATGGAGTAAAGCAATACGAGAACAGTAAACAAGTCACATCTCCGAACAGCTCCACCAACCCACCAGCCGCAAAAGCAATGCAGGTCTGCAGAATACCCGCTATTATCCAGGGGTCAAAAGGCTTTAACCCCCGAAAGGGTAAGCCCCTCACTGCAAACAGGATCACTAGTCAAATGAATTCTACTTCGGGAGATGTCTTCTCCTATAAATTGACACTTCATTTACTTCAGAAAACATCTCCTGGCCAGCTCTGATTCTCTAATCTCTGGTCATTCATATTAAGTACTTGCTTACATGCGAGTCACTTCTTTTCACATACACTACACACATTCTATTTGCTCCCACATCCGAATCTGAATATACTTCAGAGAAGGATCTTCAGCAAACAACAAAAATAAACTAGTGAACCTCCTTCCACATCTTGCAAACGTGGGGGGACCCCACGACCTGCGTTAGGCAAAGTTGAACCCTTCAACCCTTTTTCCTAACCAGCCCAGCTACCACCGTTGGTCTTATATTTGTTGCATCAACAAGTTGGCGCCCACCGTGGGGCTACGCCGCTATTTCTTCTCACAAAAGACCTAGTAGTGTAGCTCTCTTCACTTAAAATCACCATGTCTGAAAGTGGATCCCCGGAAGAAGTAAATCAGATTCCAAACACTTCTACTCCGGGTAGTAGCCAAGCTCACGTGGCTATACCAACTTCTTTCTCAACTCCGGGGAGCACACCCGAGTTCCTCACCTTCAACACACCAACTCCGTCTAGATCCGGGGTTCCATCTCCCAATATCGGTGTCTTTAACGCCCCATCCCGTGTTGAACTCACCCCTGAAGGGGTCGCCAACAATTTCCTTGAGTTGAGGTCCCTTCTCAACCAACATGTAAGTAAAGAAAGAGAAAAAGGAGTGAGGATTCGTTTGGACTATGATGAACCTGAACCAACGCTGTCTCCCGGACCACCTCCCCCTCCTTTTACAACAAGAAGTGAGGCTGGTCCCAGTAATCCTTCAAACCCTCACCCTTATCTGTCCACTATGACAAATCCTATGGTGCATCCTATCTTCTCTTCTCAACCGATTACTAGTGACGCTCCTTTGGGACATGAGCTAACCCTTGACCAGCTCCTACAGTCCCCAGTAACAAGCTATCCCGCATCTATAACAACTACATGGGAGCAAGCTCTGTCCGTGCTCCCTTTGGCACGAAGTGCTGTTATGAGCACTCCCCTCGGAATAAACTGCTCAGTTGGCCCAGGAAGCCTTCAAGGCTTCAACCTCATGCCCAACATGATGACCCAGATGATGGCCAACTTCCCATGGCAACACTTTATTAATCAGGTGCTAGCCACTCAGGGAAATAACGGCAACGACAGTAATATGGATGCAAGGGCTGAAGAAGACTTGGCTAAACCATATAAGCCGAGTAACCTTTCACGCTTCTCAAAGCAGATAGCCGATTATGATTTCCAAGCAAAGATTAAGATGCCATCCCACATCAGGACGTATGATGGGACTGAAGATCCTGAGAATCATCTTCAAATCTTCACCGGTGCAGCAAGGATAGAGAAATGGTCAAACGCTGAATGTTGCCTAATGTTCATGCAAACCCTTGTTGGATCAGCCAGAATCTGGTTCAACGACTTACCCGCCCAAAGCGTTCGAAGCTTTGACGATCTTAGTAAGGGTTTTCTGGCCAATTTTTCTCAACAAAGGCGATATGTTAAAGACGCAACAGTAATCTTCCAGATAAAGCAGCGTGATGATGAAAGTCTTCGCGCCTTCATTGAACGATACAAAAAGGAAGGTCTGACCTATGTAGGGGCAGATGAGAAAATGAGAGTGGCCGGTTTCATGAACGCCATCACCTCTAAATATCTCACAAGAGATTTCAACAAGTCCTTGCCCAAGACCTTGGAAGAAGCTCTCGAAAGGGCTGAAGCCCACATCCGGGGAGAGGAGGCGGTAGACATTAAAGAACAAAGAAAAAGGGGACCCGGCTGGCAAAGCAATAGTCCGGCTAGAAAGAGGGGAAACTTTAACTCCTATGACAGGCGGTCAAAGGGTTCAGACCCTCGAAAGTCTGAAGGTCGGAACCCTCAGAGCCGGGAGAAAGGCATCAGTTTCACTCCCCTCACAAAGACCCCTCAAGAAATCCTTGCAACGGAGGAAGTTAAGCAAAACTTTCGGCCTCCTAGGCCTCTCCCTAAAAGCAGGAAAAACGAGAACTCCACCCAATACTGTGAGTTTCACGAAGAAAAAGGTCACCACACCAATGATTGCTTCCAATTCAAGAAAAGAATTGAAGAGGCCGTTAAGTCCGGAGAACTCGCTCATTTGGTGAAGGGAGTCCGGGATAAAATGGCTGAAGGAAAGGGTAAGGAAGTCAATATGGTGGATTTCGATGGAAGGGTTCCTCATAAAAGACAGTGGTTGGAAGCTTGGGAGCTTCAGTGTGTCTGCTTCCCCCCAGCGGAGAAAGACCCCCTCTCTAGTCCCCTTGTGGTAGAAGCTACCGTGGGAACGTTACAAGCATGCAGGGCATACATAGACACCGGGGCAGCCACTGAAATCATGTTCGAGAAATTCTTCAACCGTTTGAGTAATGAAGAACGCTCAAGGCTTCAACCCTCTGGAACCTCTATAAAAGGTATCGCTGATATACCTCTCAAGCCTTTAGGGCAACTGACACTTAATGTTCGTTTCAGTGAAGGTTTGAAGGAAAGGACCCAACCACTAACCTTTATAGTTATCAACATCCCCTCAAGCTATGACGTAATCATCGGAAGACCCGGACAGTGTGCTTTCTACATGGCCGTGTCTGTCGGCCATGGCACAGTCAAATTTCCTACTGAGAGGGGCATAGCAACCCTTCAACCCTCTCAAGAAGCTTACATGGTTGAGGGTGAAAGCTCAAACAGTGAAGAAGACAGGCAAAGGTTGGTCATAAACCCCAAGTACCCTGAACAAAGGATAAGGGTCATTCCACACCTTTCTCAAGAGACCCTTTCGTATCTCAAAAAACTGCTAATACATTACAGCGATGTCTTCGCTTGGTGTCCACAAGATATGACAGGAATCCCTCGGAACATTGCTGAACACGAGTTAAGAATACCACCGGATGTCAAGCCTGTGGTCCAAAAGAAAAGAAGCTTAGCACCCGAGAGAAGTCTGGCAGCCTGCCAAGAGGTTGAAAAGCTTGTGACAGCCGGCATTCTCCAGGAAGTCAAGTACCAGTCATGGGTTGCAAACCCGGTTATGCTCAAGAAACCCGACAACTCATGGAGGATGTGCATAGATTTCAAGGATCTTAACAAGGCTTGTCCTAAGGATTGCTATCCACTACCGGAAATTGATCTCAAAGTTGACTCCCTCACCGGTTACTCGTTCAAATGCTTTCTTGATGCATACAAAGGTTACCACCAAATCCTCATGAAGGAAGAGAATGAGGAAAAAACAGCCTTTCACACGGACAAAGGGATCTTTTGTTATCAAAAGATGCCTTTTGGTCTCAGAAATGCCGGAGCAACCTACCAACGACTCGTTGAAAAAGCTTTTGCAAGCCAAATCGGTAAAAACATGGAGGCATACGTCGACGACTTGGTGATCAAAAGCGAGACAGAATATCAAATGCTCGACGACATTCAAGAAACTTTCAAGAACCTCAGAAAGGTTAACATGAAGCTCAACCCTGAAAAATGCTCGTTTGGGTTTGAGGAAAGAAAGTTCTTGGGACACATTGTCGGGAAATAAAGCATCAAAGCTAACCCAAACAAAGTAAAAGCTGTCCTTGAAACCAAGCCACCAAAAACCAAGAAGGAGGTTGAAAGTCTAAACGGGAAGCTTGCAGCCTTGAAGCGTTTTACCTCAAAGTTGGCTGAAAGATCTCTGCCCTTCTACAAAACGCTCAAGAACTGCTCAGATAAGAAGGATTTCAAATGGACTGAAGAAGCTGAAGAAGCTTTCAACCAAATGAAGCAACATCTAGCTTCCCTACCAAATATTGTGGCACCAAAAACTGGGGAGTCAATATCGGTGTACCTCTCAATCGCTGACGAGGCCATCAGTGCAGTCCTCACCATTGAGCGAGACAAGGCCCAGGTACCCGTTTATTTTTTCAGCAAGACATTAAAATTAGCTGAAAAGAAATATCCTCCCCTTGAAAAACTCGCCCTAGCCCTAGTTCAAACAGCTAGAAGGCTTCCAAGGTATTTCCAAGCACACCCCATACAAGTGGTCACCGACCAACCTATTAAGAGTGTGCTTGAAAAACCTGAAAACTCGGGGCGATTAGCCAAATGGGCCATAGAACTGGGTGAACATAACATCAACTATGTCCCAAGAAAAGCCATCAAGGCCCAAGTCTTGGCTGACTTCATTGTGGAAGTCCCAAACCAGGCGATCACTGAAGTAAACACTACCACCACTGAACCTTCCAACCCCGAAGCCTGGAAGCTTTTTACCGACGGGGCTTCAAGCGTTGAAGGGTCAGGGGCTGGGCTAATTTTGATCAACCCAAAAGGACTAGAATTCACATATGCTCTCCGTTTTGATTTCCAGACCACCAATAACGAGGCTGAATACGAGGCACTAATAGCTGGCCTAAGGCTGGCTAAAGAGATGAAGGTTGAAAAGCTTTAAGTATTCACAGATTCGTTGCTGGTCTTAAGCCAAGTAAATGATAGCTATATAGCTAAAGAGCCCAACATGAAAAAATACAGAGAAAAATCCAAGGAACTGATGAGTACCTTCCAAGCTTGCAACATCAAACAGATCCCCAGATCTCAAAACAAAAAGGCTGATGCCTTAAGTAAGCTCGCATCTCTCACTTTTGCCCACCTTACCAAGAAAGTGCTGGTAGAAGTGTTGAAGGCTCCATCAATCAATGAATTGGAAGTTCAAGATGTAGTTACCGAAGAAGATCCAAACTGGATGACTCCCATAAAAAAGTTCCTTAAAAATGGTGAATTACCCAATGATCAAGCGGAAGCCAAAAGGGTTGAAATCAAAGCAAGGCAATACATACTACAAGGAGAAACCCTTTACAAAAAGGGTTACCTTGCTCCCTTGCTAAGATGTGTCGGCCCCGAGCAAAGTAAGTATTTGATCAAAGAGATTCATGAAGGTGTATGTGGAGCTCACTTTGGAGCTAGGTCGGTAGTTGTAAAGCTCATGAACCTTGGATATTTCTGGCCCTCAATGCATCGCGATACAGCCAAAGAATTGAAGAAATGTGATGCTTGCCAGGTCCATGCACCAATCCCAAAAAGTCTCAAGCATGACTTAGTCCCAATAACCTCGGCATGGCCATTCCATAAATGGGGGATGGACATTGTTGGTCCATTCCCCCCAAGCAAAGGAGGAGTAAAATTCTTGCTGGTGGCAATAGATTATTTCACCAAGTGGCCCGAGGTCAAACCACTTGCTAAGATTACGGGAAAACAGGTCATCGATTTTGTTTGGGAGAACATCATTTGCCGTTATGGATTGCCGGGAGTACTTGTCACCGATAACGGAAGGCAATTTGCTGAGAAGCCTTTCAGCGTTTGGTGCAAGGAATACAAAATCGATCAGGTCTTTAGCTCAGTGGCTTATCAGCAATCAAACGGTCAAGTTGAAAGGACGAATAGAAGTATAGTGGAAGGCATCAAGACAAGATTGGGAAGATACGAAAGCAACTGGCTTGAAGAATTGCCTAGTGTCCTATGGGCAATTAGGACAACTGAAAAAACAAGCCACAAGAAAACACCTTATAGCTTGGTATTTGGATCCGAGGCTGTGATCCCCGCTGAGATAGGAGTTGTAACCCAGCGAATCGTCAACATGGATCCCGAAACAAACCAAAAAGAGACCATGTTGAATTTACAACTCCTAGAGGAAGCACGAGATCAAGCTGCGATCCAAGAAGCCAAATGCAAGCAACAAATGGAAGCCTACTACAACAAGAAAGTCAAGTACGAACGATTCAAGCCAGGGGACCTGGTCCTCAGAAACAATGCAGCTAGCAAAAAGGAAAATCAAGGAAAGCTTGGCCCAAAATGGGAGGGTCCATACACCGTCCTCGAGGCACACAAGGGTGGATCCTACAAGCTAGCAGATTCAGAAGGCAAAAGGCTTCCAAGGCATTGGAATGGCAAAACACTGAAAAGGTTCCATGTTTAGACAAGAAAATTTGGTTTGTATCAAAATGTATTTCGAACAACACTATGAATACCTTTTGTAAAAAGCAAGTATTGCTTGAATGAATGAAGTTGTTTTATCAAACTTGTCTTTCTATCCTAAGATCAGGTTGAGAACCTAGCAAAAAACTCCATGGCAAGGGCCATGTAAGGGGATGAGCTCCCAGGCCACATCGCTCAATAGGTTCAAGGGTTGAACGAGCCTATATAAGGGGTGAGTTCCTAGATCAATACAACTCCATGAGACTTGTTAAGAAAAAAATAAAATTGTCTCATAGACGGGTGTGAACAGCCTACACCAAATGTTCCCTAAGCCTCAAAAACATAATCCGCAAACAGGCTTGGAAAAAGACAAGTGAAAACCAAAATAATGATAAAAAGGATAGGTGCTATATCTTCTTGTTAAAAATACCAAGGCTAAGTGTCTGCAGCACTGAACCCTTTTAGGTATAACAAACATAAGGGCAGCACAAACTCGAAAAAGACAAAGTTAGAAAAAGACAGAAAATCTAAAAGAAAAAAAATCACTTGGACAAAAATCACAAAGATACAAACCGAGTCAGAAGCCTTCAAGGCTTCAAGCCACCCGGGTAGCAACCAGAAACGTCAAAGGCTTCAACTTACTAGCAGACAGCCAAAAGGCTTGAAAGGTTAAAGCCAAACAAACTACCTCAACGAAATAGGCACAAGTGTAAAAACATAACACATAGAAAAATAGTTAAACATCATACCATGTCAAAGAAAGTCCTAAAAGACTTCCAAACATAAGTCAAGGCAAGTCCTAGTAACTTGCAAGCCTAATCATTGTTCAAGCGGCCATACAGGCCTTCAACACAACCAAAAGGAACCTTAAGGGTCCTTGAAAACCTAATATTGTTTAAGGGTTACAAACCATGAATTGTTTTAACAAAGTGCTAAGAAAGCTACGAATTTTAGGCATCAACAGAAGGCTTAGTAGCCCCAGAAATGCTACCCTTGGCCTTCTTAGTCTTCTTAGCCTTCTTAGCCTTCGGACCTTGATCATCAACAGCTGAAACTTCCAAACTGGCATCCTTCGGAGCATCGGCCTCCCCAGGAAAAGTATCCTCACTATCTCCCGAAAAGGAACGTTTCCTTGAAGGGGAGCCAAGCAGTTCAGCGCATAACTTTTCATTCAAACCATCCGGCTTCAGTTCCTGTAAAGCAGAGAGTGGCTTACCATAACAAGAGGCAACTTGACTTACATACGGGTATGATAACCTCTCCATTTGCTCCACGGAACTCTTAAAGACGTTAGAAGCCTCGGGACGGTATAGAGGAGATTTCTCCAAAGGGTTGCCAGACTCGTGAAGCTTATAACCTGCAATAAGACCTTGGTGTTTTCCCAGATTGAGTAGCTTAGTATAAACATCACCAAGAGCAGAGTTAAACTCTTTGGAATGCAACAGATAGGTAACCACTTGGTGAAAACCCTGCTCAATGAGCCATTGGTTATCTGTAGTAGCCTGTGAAACCAAATTCTTCAAACCATCCTTCTCTTTAGCAAAAGCCTTCTTCTGCACAGCCAAGGTCTCCCGATCAGCTTTCAGTTTCAACAGGTTGGCTTCAAAGCTCTTTTTGAGGTCACCCATTTCAATATCGTGCCTTTTAGTTAACTCCTCAATCTTCTTGTTCCAAGCCAACTCCTTCTCAGAAAAGCTCTCAATTTCCTTCTTCATGGCAGCAATTGAAGCCTTCATTTTCTCCTTCTTCTTGGAGGTCTCCTCATATTCCCGCATCCCTTTAGCAAAGCGGGTGACACCTTTAGCCAAAAGGGCAGAAAGGTTGCAGGAACTGAGCATCATCCTAGAGATAAGATAATCACCCTCCATCTCAGATATGGCATCTCGAACACCGGGAGGAGCAAAATGAGCCAAGGCTTCAGCACACACAGTAGGATCCTTAAAATTGTCACCAACCTTAACCCCCCAATTAGGCACGTAAATGTCCTCTGAACCCTCGAAGCTTTCAACACTTTTGGCTGACGATCCTTGAATAGCAGGAATGGCACCCTTCTTAACCAATTTCTTTTTCTTGCTTGAAACAATCAACTCCTTCTCCTTGCCTTTACCAACATCCACAGCTTGATCCTCTGATGCCTCAATATCATCACTAACGTCAATAGGCTCTGAGCCAGAGGGCTGATCAACAACCTTCAGATGGCGTTGAGAACGACGAGTAGAACCTTTGGACGCAGTAACCTTGGTGAAGCCTTTGACATTCGGAACATTGACATAACCAGAACCCTCAAACCTATAATCGGTACCCTTAACAACCGCATTCTCGTCAGGGGTAGCAGCAACATCATCAAAAACAACGTCAGAGGTATCATCGCTTTTGATAAAATCCAAGGCAGACATAGCTACAACACAAATATAAAAGCACATAAGCAAATAAATAGAAAGGAACAAAGAAGCAAGAAAAGAATAAATGCATACCCTTCCCATCTCTAATAAGCACCGGATCCCGGTTAGCCTTTTCCCACAACTTACTTATACCCAACAACACCAACAAATGCTCAGGGAAAGGGCGAAGCCTATAAGGACACTCCCTAAGAATTTCTAAGAAGCGAGTGTTTATCTCGGAATCAGAGGGCTCCGGCTCGTTCAGAACAGCATCTAGGTGTCTCCAAACAGGTTTGAAAGGGACAATTTCCTCCGACACCCAGAAAAACCTATCTTTCCACACCCCAAGTGTAGAAACCATGGACGAGATTAAGCAAGTGTCAACTTGACTGGTTTCAAAGGTGAACCAATCACCATTCTTAGCAAGCCGGAAAAAGCGACGGAAGGACAACAAAGATGGATCATACCCACAAGCCCGGCACAGAATTTCGAAATGCAAAACCCTAGCCATGCCTAGGGGATGAACTTGACCAAAAGACACCCGATAATATTCCAATACATTCAAGACAAAGTTTGAAAACAGATAGTGAAGGTTTGAAAACTCAAAATGACGGCAATACAAGGCAATCATACCAGAAGGACAGGCATTGATGGATTTATCGCAAGCCGGTGCAACCGGTTTATACTTCGTCCCTATTCCCCATTCTACACAAAATAAATCGACTTCCTCTTGGGTCAGTCGAGAGAAGGATTTTGCCATATCCTTCCAAGCACCCATCACAATGAACAACTAAAGAAAAAATAAGCAAATGGAAACTAACCTGATATTGAAAGAAAGGGGGATACCGGAGAGAAAAAAGGAAGCAAACTGATTTCTTCAAATTAAAATGTGTAAATAAATGAGAAAAGTAGATATAAAATAACCTACAATAGGGGTAATAATGGCAAAATAGTAACCGCCACCCTATTGAACTGCCATACATCAATCAAATCAAGTGTCAGTTATTTAAAATTCAAATATTAACTGCTCACAACCCTTCAAGCCTTCAAGCCTTCAAGCATCGAACCATTGAAACCTTTGGGCAATAAAATACGCGTATAAAAGTCAGAAGTCTTTGAGCCCATTCCCCAAAAACCTCTGACTTGGGGGGCTGATGACGGGGGTAGCCCAAGACTAAATAAAATGACTAAACATGAAAACGCTAAAAGGGTTAAATGGTTCAATGGTTAAAAAGCTGAGGAGATGGAGTAAAGCAATACGAGAACAGTAAACAAGTCACATCTCCGAACAGCTCCACCAACCCACCAGCCGCAAAAGCAATGCAGGTCTGCAGAATACACGCTATTATCCAGGGGTCAAAAGGCTTTAACCCCCGAAAGGGTAAGCCCCTCACTGCAAACAGGATCACTAGTCAAATGAATTCTACTTCGGGAGATGTCTTCTCCTATAAATTGACACTTCATTTACTTCAGAAAACATCTCCTGGCCAGCTCTGATTCTCTAATCTCTGGTCATTCATATTAAGTACTTGCTTACATGCGAGTCACTTCTTTTCACATACACTACACACATTCTATTTGCTCCCACATCCGAATCTGAATATACTTCAGAGAAGGATCTTCAGCAAACAACAAAAATAAACTAGTGAACCTCCTTCCACGTCTTGCAAACGTGGGGGGACCCCATGACCTGCGTTAGGCAAAGTTGAACCCTTCAACCCTTTTTCCTAACTAGCCCAGCTACCACCGTTGGTCTTATATTTGTTGCATCAACATACTACAAAAGTTAAACATTGCATAAACATAATCTAAGAAGTTAAAAGTACAAAAGGCCACACCGGGCCACAAACATAAGATATTGTCTAGAAGCCTTCAAAGCTTTAAGCTACAAGGGACCTAAACGGCTCCCTTAGATAAAAAGTGTTTAAACATACATAGACCACAAACATTGTTCATAAGATGCTAAGAAAGCTACGAATGAAGACACTTTCCTTAATTCATAGAATTGGAAGCGGTTGGTTTGGTTGCATCGTCTTTCTTAGAAGCATCATCCTTCTTTCCCCCACCAGCAGGAGCCTTCTTGGCCTTCTTCTTCTTTCTACTAGCAGCAGCCACCTCAGAGGCTTCAAGGCTTGAATCCTTCGAAGCATCCACACCTTCCGAACTGGTATCTTCACTATCTCCAGAGTGGGAATGTTTCTTCGAAACAGACTGAAGGATTTCATTGCAAAGATCTTCATTCAAGCCTCGGGGCTTCAGGCCCTGCAAAACAGAGAGAGGTTTGCCATAACAGTCAGACACCTTGCCCACGAAGGGGTAAGTCAAACGCTCTATCTTCATAATAGTGTTTTTAAACGCATCAAAGTCTCAGGGCTGAAAAAGAGGAGATTTATCCTTTGAAGACCCAGCAGCACCAGCATCATACCCAACAGTATAACCTTGATGTCTTCCATGAATGATAAGCTTCGAATAGACATCACCTAGGGCATTGTTAAACTCGAAGGAATGAAGAAGGTAAGTAACAACCTGTTGGGAGCCCTGCTCAATGAGCCATTTATTATCCTTGGCCAATTGAGCCAAAGAAGCTTCCAACTCCTCCTTCTCCTTCAACGATGCTTCAGCTTGTTGTTTCAACTCCCCAATCTCAGCCTCATGCCTTTGAGTCAATTCATGCACCTTCTTCTGCCAAGCCAACTCTTTCTCGGCAAACCCCTCTTTGTCCTTCTTCAAAGCTGCAATGTTAGCTTTCATGGCCTCCCTCTTCTTTGAAAAAACCTCATACTCATGCATCCGTTTTCGAAAATGGGATATACCCTCCGGGATCAGGGAAGAAAAATTACAGGAGGCCATAATCAGCTTGGAGATCATTTCATCATCAACCATAGAAGAAGAAGAAGCCCGAACAGCCGGAGGGGCAAAATGGTTGAGAACATCCTCACAAACAGTAGGAGGCTTAAAGGTGTCAGAAATGGTAACCTTCCAGTCCGGAACATAGATTTCCATCGGGTCAACGTTGGAGGAACTCTCAATAGCCTTGGTTGGAGGCTTTGACCCTCCAACCTTTTTTCCTACTGCCTTGGCATCCTTGCCTGCCACCAAAAGCAACTCACACTTCTTTCCACCATCAAGAAACTCTGTATCCTCCACATCCAACTCATCACCAAGATCAATCGTTTCAGAAGTTGAAGCTTGCCCAACACCTTTACGTCGAGTGGAACGATGAGTAGACTGCTTCGATGTAGGAGCCTTCACAAAACCCTTGACATTCGGAACACTAACGTAACCTGAACCCTCGAACCTATATTCAGCACCTCTAACCACAGCATCTTCACCTTTAGGAGAAACAACATCAACAAACACACCATCTAATGTGTCATCACTTTTGAGAAAGTCCAAAGCAGACTGAAACAAGAAACACAGAAATCGGTGACAAGTAACATAAAAATAAGGAAACACAAGAAAACAAAATGCATACCCTGGCCATCCCTCATAAGCACAGGATCACGGTCTACTTTATCCCATAAAGTGCTTATCCCCATGAAAACCAACAATGGTTCAAGAAAAGGGCGAAGCCTGGAAGGGCATTCCTTAATAGATTTCAAAAACCAACCATCAAATTCGTCCTCAGAAGGTTCAAGTTCGTTAAGGACGGCATCAGGATGCCTCCAAATCATCTTAAAAGGAATAATAGACTCCGACACAAAAAAGAAACGATCTTTCCATGAACCAAGAGTGGTCACCATGGATGAAATCAGGCAAACATAAACTTGAGAAGTTTCCAACATAAACCAGTCGCCATTCTTTTCCAAACGGAAAAAACGACGAATGGATAAAATAGATGGATCATACCCGGAAGCCCTACACAACACTTCAAAATGCAAAACTCTAGCAAGACCTCTAGGGTGCAACTGACCAAAAGAAACTCGATAATACTCCATCACATTAAGAACAAAAGTGGAAAAAGGATAACGAAGGTTCAAAAATTCGAAGTGTTTGCAAAATAAGGCAATAGAACCCTTCGGACATTGATCAATGGATTTGTCCAAGCCTGGAGCTTCTGGATTAAACCGTGGATCAATCCCCCATTTCAGGAAAAATGCCTCAACTTCTTCTTGTGTAAGACAAGAAAAACTAGTAGATTGATCTTTCCTCGCACCAATGATAAAGATAATCGAAAGAAAAATGAAGAGAGAAAATCAAGACTAACCTATTGAATGGATGATATTTTGTGATGAAACATGAAGATATGTGTGAGAAAATGAGTAAAGGAAATGATCTCTTGATAAATGAGAAGATAAATAGGCCTGGCGGTTATAATTATGGACCTAGGGTTCATTAACTGATGTCTGAAAAAAACCGTTAAGGCCGTTAAATCAACTGTCTTTTCAAATTCAAATTTGAGACAGTTTCGCCGCCCAAAACACGAACCCTTGAACCTTTCAAGCCTCGAAGCCCTTAAGTCAAAAAAGCAAAACTGCACCAAAAGTCAGAAGCCTTTGAGCCTACACCACAAATACCTCTGACTTGGGGGGCTGATGACGTAGGTAGCTCAAGCTCAATAAACTAACTAAGTGTAAACATGGCTTAAAAGGTTGAAGGGTTAAAAGGTTCAGGAGAACGCACAGCTGTGGTGAACAGCGCAAAGCAACAAGTCAGTGATGTGTCACATCACACTTTACATGTGATTCCTTCACTAAGCCGCAAAAGCACACACGTGAAGAAGGCACTCTTTTACCCGCAGGTTAAAGCCATCAACCCTCTAAAACGGGCAACCCCCTCTCTGCATTCTCGGATCACTTGGTCTTAGGTTTCCTATTTGAGAAATACCTTTCTCTATAAATGAGCACTCCTGGTCATTTAACAAACATCCCGAAATCTCTGACTTCTCCCTCTAGAACTTATACATTGCATGTTCTATTCTTCACTTACAAAAACGATGTCATATTGCATGCATTACTTCAGGGTTGAATCTTCTTCAATCCTAAGATCAAATCCATTGAAATGGGAGTGATCTCGCCCTACGTATTGCATACGTAGGGGGACTCGTAACCTGCGTTAGGCAAAATGAGACTCTTGAAGCCTTTTTCCTAACCAGTCTCCTCACTATACTCGGTCTCATATTTGTTGTAGCAACAAGGGGTGCTGTGTTTTTATTAACACTAGCAAGTCACCACTCACTACCTGTTCGGATTGCCCATTTTACAACAAAAAAAGGTCATCCTGCCTCTCTCTCTCTCTCTCTCTCTCTCTCTCTCCTAGCCTTCTCATATAAATGCCCAACCCCATCCATGTACACGGATGGGGCACCTAAAACGCCTAATAATGCTACATACGCTAAAAAACAACACCTATTGGAGATGCTCTTATTAAAAGCCGCTCAATAGAAGTTGAGACTTTTAACAAATATTATACTCGTGCTTTAGATAAACATAGTATTTCATATAATTTGGGGTTACAATGATGAACTTATGGTTATATCATCATTTACTTGATCAACACCTAAAAAGTTGATTTTATGTATAACCTAAAAGCATTCACAATTATTCTCTTCTTGATCCTTGATTTAACAATAATACACATGTATTCATAAAAAAAAACCCTCTACACATATGACTCCCTATACGCCTGCGTGCTTGCGCGCGCGCGCACATATACACACACGCGCGCGCGCGCACACACACACACACACACATATATATATATTCATAATGAATTAAATAATACATTTTTCCCACTCAAAATATAAGATATGGGATGGATAGTGAATCCCCAAATATGATGGTTTGCTTTAGTTTTCTACATAGTTTGGCGGTGGGGTAATGGGGTATATCGATGAGGACTTCAATGTATAAGTAAAAAACAAATAAAATCTCATATTTTCTTTATAATTTGGGTATGGGGAAGAGGATAAAAACTCCATTACGAGTACTCTAAGAGCATTCTCAGCCGACTCTCTATCTTCGTCTATATAATTTATCTAAAAAAACATCATTTTCCATTAACTTTGTTTATTTTTTAAAATATCACACATCCAACTCTCCATCTTTATCTCTTACTTACAAACATTTATTTTTTTTCCTCGATTTTATACACTCACAATAATACATAGATTGGATGAATAATAAGCCTCTAAGTTCATAAAGTTATATTATTTTTCTATAAAACTTTCGCTGTTATAGAGGCTCTAATGTAATGAGTTATAGTTATTTTTTTTATATTTTTTCCTTGTATTTATCGAGAAATAGAAGGCTACATTGTAAATCTATCTACTATACTAAAAGAATACATCTTAGCCACATGACATATTCTTAGCCTTTTGATGATGTGGATATCCGTTAATCAATAGAATTCACCTTTGGGCGCCAAACTCTTTTCCTCTATTCTCTTTTATCTCATTATCTCATACTCTCACACGCGCTTATTAAGAATCATCTTTCCACCGCCATTATTCACATTCATCTTCCACCGCCTTCTCTCTCCTCTATGAAATTTGTTGCCTTTATAATCTTCGTGACCCTTTCCTTTATCGGTTGAATGAAAGCCCTGATTGAATATCACAATCACAAATTTTCAGTTATTTTCTTCAAACCCTAGAACTAAGTGTTCTTTTTTGACGTTTGAAGATCTGGCATCTGTTTACACAATCCACTAGCCACAGGTTCTTTCACAATCCACATCTGAACCCTTACCTGATCTAGGGCCCGAATAGATGATTTGGTCAAAGTTTGACATATCATAGAAACTTGTATAAAAACTCAGATTCTGATTTTGATCATGTAGTAAAACCTCAGAGGGTTATCCTACATTATAATACGATCATAATACAACTTGAATTCAGTAGCTAACTATGCTAAATCGGGTCAGAATCGAAAGTCAAAAGCAGAAGTCAAACTGCTCGACTTTCGGTTGCGAACCACCCTAAAATTGGAAATGACGAGCCGAACATGTTCATACATGTTCTAATATTTATTACCAACTGATTTGTTGTCAAAATATGGTTTATAACATTTATAAGATCAATTTATAACATTTACGAAAAATTAACTTTTGACTTTTTAAATAATAAAACTTTGACTCGTCATTTGACCTAGTTAACGTGATTTTTAGGAGGTGCCTTTTTAGGGATTAACACCTACCTAATTACAATCACGTAGCCATGTTCGATTCGAACAATGGCTGGACCATAATGGTCTAAACCGAAAGTCAAAGCGAAAATCGGTTTCGTTTGACTTTCGGCTTTAAAAGCCTATAAAACTGAAAGAGCAAGAATGGAGCACTTACAAGTGGTCCAAGAGAATGATTTGAGCTTCAAGGAAGCTCCCAAAATATCAGGAACTTCCAATGTAGAAGATAGAGGAGAAGAGTATGAAAATGAGCAAGTTGAAATTTATTTAATCTTGCTATTTATAGTTGTAGGAGGTTAACAAGATCAGGACATGTGTCAAGGAAGTTTATAGGATGTTAACAAGTGTTTATGAAGTGTCAAGACTAGTTTAGATGCTCATGGTTTCAAATAGGTGGTTTACTTAGAGACCACTCAAAAAAATCTGCCCAGCAGCATCGTATACGGACCGTATAGCCGAGGGCTTGCGGTCCGTAAGAGGTCTTCAGTGAAAATCTGTTTTCATACCCCTTGCGATCCGTAAGGGACCTTTAAAGAATTTTTTTTATATTTTAACAATTTAAGTCCTTGGACTTTATGTCTTTGGCCATTTGGCACTTTTAGTCCCTCTCCTTTCTCGTAGTTTAGATTAGTCGGAGATCCAGGACGCATTTTTAGTTAACGCACTATAAAAGTTTCTCTCCTTCCCAGAATCGGGATTAGTCGGAGATACGAAATACGTTTCAAGGAACGTGGAATATAATGTCTTCTTCTTTCCACATATTCGGAAATAATCAGAGGATTAAATATGTATTCGTTACACAGTGGAATGATAAATTCCCTTTTCCTTAGTTGGAAATTCGGGACACGTGTCACCACAGAATTGGATGAAAATTCACGGGTGTTACAGGAAAATGCTTTAGCTACTCAGTTTCAAGAACGCTTAGACCAATTGAAAGCTATTGGCGACCCTATTTTCTTTAGGTGTGCAATGATCGCAAGTTTTATTTCTATTTCCAAATTACAAAATTTATATTTGTCAAAATATTATAAATACAAAGAGCTCACAACAAGGCTAGAAGCATCACAAATTGCTAAACAGTATTTCAATGAGCTGCAAGAAGTAAATAAGATCCAATCACATTGTTTCAATTTGTGGAACCCCGTATTGTTATGTCTCATCTATATCTATAATTTATGACCTTTTGGGTGCAAAACATATGACCTATCACTTGATTTTTTTGCAGATTGTTAGTGGATGGGAATCGAAAAAAACTTGGATTTCAAAGAGAAAATTGATCAGGTAAGAATTTCTTGCACTTTTCAAACATTGTTGTTGTTGACTGGTGTGTGTAAGGTGTGATATGTTTTTAATATTTTAAGCCCATTTTACACATTAGTCAAGTTTTAAATTTATAATACATGATATTCTACTAATACTAAACACACACATGGGCAAGTACACCTATCGTGAGCGTAGTATAGCGTTGGTAAGATACCGAGGTCGTCCAAGGACACAAGAGCTTTTAATACCGGTTTATCCTCAACGTCTAATCAAATAAAAATTTTTAGAAAAGGTTTTAAACATGAAAAATAAAAACTAAAACGCTGAAAAATAAAAATAAAATAAAACAGATAGACAAGATAAATCACTTGGATCCGACTCGCCTTTAATGTAACCTTTGATGATTTCCACACTTTTACACTTTTTAAGAGATTATCTTAGTTATAGTAGTAGGCCCCTCTTTTGAAGGCGACGTTACCCTCAACCCAATGGTTTGAGTCAGCAAGGATACAATCCCAAAGGGTTGGAATTTTGGAAGATAACTTATTAAGTTATTAATGCGAAAAGTGGTAGGCCCCTCTTTTGAAGGCGACGTTACCCTCGGCTAAGTGGTTTGAGTCAGCAGGGATACAATTCCAAGTAGCCGGTTTAATGTATTAATAGTATTTTACATATGAGGGGATCAAGCCATTCGCACCCCTGCTATCCCATACCAGTGGGTATTGAAGGAGGTCCTAGTAAGCTTGACCCAGGTACTTGCAGGATCTATACACTGAACAAGGGAAGAACCTTACCAAACCATTCCCTTAACCCCCGACCAGCTAGCCAACATATCTCTATATAGACCGTAGAGATATGAATGGTGAAAATCTTTTACTTTATATAGACAGTAAAGTAATGCCAAGACACCAGGGACAAATGATAAGGAAGTTTCACCTTCAACATAAGAAACTAGTTATTAAAGTCATTAATACAAAACCAAATAAAAAGTGCGAAAAGATTAAAAATCAAAAGTATTACATTAAATGCTTGTCTTCACCAAGTGATGTAAGAGACTTAGCCAAACATGACCTTTGATTGACAAGAACTCTTACGATCAATCTTGGATCCCGAGACTACTACACACACTCTAAGGTGGATGATGGATGATGGTGGTCGATGTGGGTGTTGTAGTGGTGGTGGAGTGGTGGTGAAGTGGGAGAGAGGTGGTTTTCCAAGGGATGCATTTGAAGTGAACCAAGCACCACTATTTATAGCCTGAACAGAAGCCCAGCCACGTCCCCGTGTCTGCTAGACACGCCCCCGTGGCCATCCTTTTTCTCTTCCTTCATTAATTGCTCTTGTCTGCATTAGGCTCCACACGGCCCCGTGTTCGCTGGGCACGGCCCCGTGTGCAGAAGCGTATCTATACTACCAAGATTTGCTAGATTCTGCGAATCTTATCGTTGACCACGCCCCGTGCTCAGTGGGCACGCCCCCATGGTGGACAATAGAAGCTTCTACAGCGTTGTCCTTTCTGCAGACATCTGACCACGCCCCCGTGCTGAGTGGGCACGGGGCCGTGGTCAGCCTTCTGTTTCTTGTTTTTGCTTGGGAATATGTTGTCGAGTGGTCGGGCATGCCACGTTTATTCCTTTTCTTTGTTGTTATGTTTGTTTTTGCTGCATATTTGCTCCTTTTGTTCATTTAAGCTCATTTGGTCCTGAAAATACAAAAGGAAGATAAAAGCATACTTTTTCCAACATTAGTACTAAAAAAGGGTTAGTTTTATGCCTTATTTGATGTAATTAATATGTTGCATTTTGCACGCATCAAATACCCCCCACACTTAAATCTTTGCTTGTCCTCAAGCAAAACTCTTTATTTTGTGGCTTACAGACTCAAATGGAATGGGTAGAAGAGAAGTTTTGGGCTTGTCTTGAGTGTCGGGAATCCAAGATCTTTATTGGGTTTTATTTTTATATTATTTACAATCCTATTCGTTATGATTTATTTAAAACGTTTCATAAGCGAAATTACTTATTTGGGCATAACATGTCTTTTTAAAATTCCATTTATATACAAGTTCACATACCTCATGGGAGATCACTCAACCCTCGGCCGAAGATGTATTTTTGTGAAACACTCGAGACCGGCATGGAACTTACTTCTACCATATGCTTGCCAAGCAATCAATCATCCTCCTTTTTAACTATAAACCTTTGTAAATATCAAGAGGACTTAGGGAAGGGTTAGGCTTGGGCTAAAGGTAAGTGGTTTTGGGTTAGTGGTTAGTAAAAAAAGGGGCTAAAAGCGTAAAAGCATCGGTCGTCATAAAACTTTTTGTTTTTGTGACTTTTATTCAAACTAAGCATTTTCAAACAAAGTTTCTTTGAGGACATTGTTTGTTTATTGCTAGACTTCATATTTTGTTTTTTTTGTATTTTTTTATAAGGAAACGTCACAAGAAAACCGAGATTTTTACTAAAATAAAAGGCTGAAAAGAAAAAAGGGTTTTGGTGGGTAAGGTGTGTTTGTTTAGTGGGTTTAGAAATGAAAAGGTTTAGGCTCAAAGGGGTTAACTAGAGGGATTTTGGGTAGGTGAAAAAGAAAATGAAAAATAATGGTGTTGAAAAGAAAATGGGCTAGTCCTAATGCTTCCATCATTTACTTACTTGGGTTTGAGTTGGTAAGGACCGGGAATGTATCGTCGCGGCAAGTTCTAGAGTCATAAGAACCAAACGGCTATTCACACAAGAAACGAAAAATGAACATTTAATTTAAAGATGTATGCTTGTATACCCAATAAAGGCTCAAAACTCACTTGTTGTGGGAATGGGTTTATAATGTTATCAAGTATATATAATCAAATTTTAACTAGATTTGTTATGCCGTTTCATAATTTTCTTATGTTGGTTCTTTTTATCATGACGTTATCGGTTGTAAATTTGTAAAAATATAACCTTTTAGAACTTGTTATTCCCAAATTAAACCAAGACAAGTAAAAAAATGAAAAGTTTTTGAAAAAATTTGGGGTGATTATGTTGGTGCATGTTTGTGACAATAGCTTAGATTTGGTCTTTGGATATCTTGTAATTAGTAAAACGATAAACAGTTAGCGGGTTTAGCTTTGTATTAGTGAGATAATAGAGTTTGGGCTAAACAAAACCCAGTTGGGACAAGGGTGGACGAATTGGGCTTTGCCCATGTAGGAAACTCTAGCCCAAGTTGCAAACCTTGTGTTATATAAACAAGGTTAGGCTTTAGGGTTTAGGTTAATCAGCCAAAAACAGTTTTGAAAGAGCAATTTCGTGAGAGACTTAGTCTTGGACGAAATTTTGAGTATGTTAGGGTTTTTATTGATTGTAATACTTTGGTTTGATAATCAATAGAAAACCCAGTTTGAAAGTGAATTGGTGATTTCTGTTCCTACACGTTTTCTGCTATATTCTGATCAAGAGGATTCCGCACTCTTGATTAGATTGACAATTCTGTGAAAGATCCATACAAATAGGGGACCTACAATTGGTATCAGAGCATTAGGCTCTTGAAGGCTCGGTTCAGAATTGTGTTCTGCAGAAACAGGGAGTTTTTCAAATTTTTGAAAATTAGGGTTTTGAAATTTTCGAAATTTTTTTGTTTGTTTGATAAAAATTTTCGAAATTTATTAGCTGTTTTGATTTTCTGCTTTGTTTGTTTGCTGATTTGCAGGTTTGCAGGACAATTGTTGGTTTATTCTGGAAAACTTTTTGGCTGAAATTTGAAGATTGTTCTTGGTTTCTTCATCAAGTTCAACGAATTTGGGTGAAAAGGTTGCTGATTTTGCAGTTTCGATTCTGCAGAAGTTGTTAGGAGATCCGGAAAATCATCAAAATTTTCGAAAAGATTGAATTTCCATATTTAACTGGCGAATTTGCTTAATTTTGCAATCTGGACCTGCGAAATTAATTGACCTGCGAAATTACCGGCGAAGTTAAATCCAAAGGCGACTTTGGTAACCGTATAATTTTCCTCAGCGAAATTATTACGGTTTTTGGCGAATTTACTGGTCGTCGTAATAGCGAAATTGACCAGCGAACTAGACCTGCGAAATTGATCTTTTCTGCGAACTTTGATTAGCGAAATTGAACAAGTATAAGACCAGCGAAATTAAGTGATTACCAAGCGAAATTAACAGCATAATTAAAAAGGTGGAATATTTTCTGGCAAGCGTAACAAAAAATTCACGTTTTCGAAAATAGAAATTCATCAGTAGCTCGTTGGACTCTGGAAAATCCCGATTTCGGTTTTTGACATTAGATATCATTAGACTCGTCTTTTCGATACGATTCTAACGGTGTAATTTGGTAACCACTGTTTTCGGGAAAATTTTGTACGGTTTTATCAGTCTGTTACGTTAAAAATGTCGAGCATGTCTAGTTTGAATGAGCTGTTGAGAATGGAGCATGAGGTTGGCACTACCAACAAACCGCCTAAGATGATGAAGGTGGAAAATTATTTGACATGGAAGGATCGTTTCCAATCCTTCATTGAATATCAAGACATGCGCATGTGGATATGTATTGAAGATGGGTACACAAACCCTACTCACGACTTTGAGGGCAGACCACGTAGAACAGCCTATGTGAACATGGAAGAGAATGATAAAAAGATGTATGAGGCTGAAAAGAGAGCATTGGCTGCTATTAAAATGTCGTTACCTGATAGCATCAAGCATACATTCACAAAGTACACAAATTCAAAAGATATGTGGGATGCATTAGAAAAACGATATGCAGGAAATGCAGATGTTAAGAAAAACAAGATTGATCTACTAAAGAAGCAGTTTGCTATTTTCAAGCACATGAAGCATGAGTCACTTGAGGACATCATTACTCGTTACTATCATCTGATGTCAGAAATGGAAAACTATAAGATTGATTGCTATTCTGATGTAGAAAAGAATGACAAGCTGCTCGATGCCTTACCTACCAAGTGGGATATCTACACCCTTATGATCAAGGGTGAAGCAGATTATGAGACAAAGGAGCTGGAAGAAGTAGTTGGCAAGCTGAGAGCTTATGAGCTCAGTATGAAGAAGAAAGATACTGGATATGATCAGGTTCAAGATCCAGCGATTTACAATGGACTTACGTCTTCTTCATCTCACAACGCTTCTAGCGACTCTGCTACTGCGTTTCTATCATGTGAGAATGAGCAGGTCACAGTGAATGAGGATGGTGATGTGTGTTTTGTAGCTGCTTCAGGAGGATCAACAGGAGCCAAGAAAACATCAGCTTCTAAGCAGAGTAGTGGTGTTAAGTCGATGCCTATGAGTGTGAAGTCTGCTGAAGAACATCTTGCTCTACTTGCTTCATTCGTTGCTTCCTATGAGAACTACATTCAGGGGAAGATATCTGATCCTGCTACTTTAGATAAAGATTACGATCAGATTGACCCTGATGATCTTGAAGATATGGATTTGCAGTGGCAAATGGCCATGATCACTAGAAGAGTGAAGAGATTTATGAACCGAACAGGAAGGAAGTTTATAGGAAAGACTGTTGGTTTTGATAAGACCAAAGTGAGATGCTTCAACTGTCAAAGTTATGGTCATTTCGCTAGGGAATGTCAAAAACAAAAGCAGGAGACTTCGAGTTAGAGTTCAAACAATAGGAATGCATCAAACAACTCTAACTCGAGAGCGCTGATCTCTACAACTAGAGAAGGTTCATATGACTGGAGTGTTCACTTGGAAAAAGATGACAATGTCACACAGGCATTCATGGCAGAGATAACTCCAGTTGATGATGGTGAAGCTACTGTGGGAGATGCTGAAGCAAAAGTGGATGCTGAGGCAGAGGTCAAGATAGAGAGTAAAGTTGAAGAAGAGAAGGGTGATCAGACAAAAGATGCTGAAGAGGAAAAGCAAAAGTCTGACCAGGAACGGGAAGCTAAAGAAAAGGATGCTAAGTATAAAAGAATGGAAGCTCAACTTGCGGCTCTAATGGCTAACCTTGATAAACAAACAGGAGAGGTAAAGTCTAATTCTGTATGTTTGAGATGTCGTGAACTACAGGGTGAGGTTGACAGGTTGAGAACACAAAATCAAAGTCTGGTAAGCGAGATGTCAAACGTAAAAGAGTCAAATTTTTTTTGCTAAAAGAAATGAATCGTCATACTTGAAGAAGATAAAAGGTTATGAAGCTGAAATTGAAGCTTTAACTTGCAAACTAAATGAAAAACTTCAAGTCATAGACTTAGCTCATGACATGATGGCTGAGAAAACAAAAGAGATTTCTAAAAAATGCAAAGAGTTGTCAGATGCACAACTCAAAATTGTTGAACTTGAAAAGAAATTGAGTCAATTCAGAGATTTGTCTTTTGTAATGAAACACATGATGGGTGGGTTAAAGAAGAGTAATGACAAGACCAGTGTGGGCTTCCAGGGCTTTAATGAAGTTCCACCTCCTCTTAGTCATGACTATTCATTCCTGCCTAGTGAAGATGAGCTAGCAAACTTTATGGCATCTGCACCAAGTAGTTTCACATCCACATCAAGTCAAGGTGATGGATCTGAGAGTGATGATGCTAAGAAGAACAATAACAGGGAACCTTTAAAAAGGAAAAATTCACCGCCTAAGAATAAAAATCAAGCTTTTGTTAAAAAGATTAATTTTGTTCAAGGTAGTGATATGAAAAATGAAACAATTGTTATTGAAAATGAATCAAATGTAGAGTTTGCTAAGAATAAAAACAAAGAAAAATCTGAATCCAAGCAAACTAAACAAGGTTCATCGAAGGGATCATCACCATCTGAAAAGGGATCTACCTCAGAGACTCCAGCTAAGAAGTCTTTGAAAAGGAGATCGTGCTTCAAGTGTCACATCGAAGGACATGTAGCTAGCTGCTGTCCTAACAAAAAGAGTGAAGCACAACTTAGTGAAAAACAGAGAGGGAAATTACCAGAGAAGAAAGGTGATAGTGAGGAGAAAGGCTCAAATTCTCCAAAGAAATCTGCTCCTAAGCAACCAGAAAATGTTGCTGTTGGTGTAGATAAGGCTGAAAAAGGAACTCCACAAGTTCCTCGTTTTCAAAGAAATCAACCAAGATTTCAGCCTAGATCTCCACCAGGCAGATTTGAGAGGCCTAGAAGTAGTTCACCAAGAATGAACAATTATAATGCTAATAATTTCAGAAGTCAAGGTCAATATCAAAATCGATACCAAAATAATGGTGGTCGAACTTTTTATAACAATGGCTTTAGAAATTACAACAATAATGCTTCTTGGAATCAAAATTCAAGGTATCAAAAAATTTTCAAAGGTCAAATAGTCCAAATGTATATAGGAACCCTCAGGACCAAAGACCTAGTGGAAATCAAAATCAAATTCCATCAACAGGTCTGAGATCCAAGACTCCAGTTAGGAGTAATGGATATTGGATGGATGTTCCAGTAGTTGGTGAATTTGGACGACCCAAGACCATTAAGGCTTGGGTCCCCTAATCTAACTAATTTCTTGGTTGGTGTGTGCAGGAGCTGCTAAGGAGGATTATCAACTTGTGGTATGTTGATAGTGGCTGCTCCAGGCACATGATGGGGATGCGAGATTGTTGACTGAATTTGAAGATTATGATGGTGGAAATCTGAATTTTGCGGGTGCTAAAGGTGGTAGAATTACAGGACGAGGAAAGGTGACCAATGGGAAGATCACACTGGACAAAGTGAACTATGTGGAGTAGCTTAAACACAATCTGATGAGCGTGTCACAAGTCTGCGACAAGGGTCACTCGGTCCATTTTACCAAGAATGAAGAATTAGTGTTGAAACCAGGTTTGAAGATTCCGGACGATTGGATAGTGATGCGAGCGCCAAGGAGAAATGACACTTATGTCATGGACATGGTTGCTAAGGATCCAACTGTTGTGGTGGCATGTTTACTATCAAAAGCATCTGAAGCTGAATCGATGTTGTGGCACAGACGCATGGCCCATATTCACTATCGAAAAATGAATTACCTTGTTAAAAATGAGCTAGTGAAAGGGGTACCAATGCAGAGGTTTCACGTGGAAGATAAATGTCTTCCATGTCAAAAGGGAAAACAACACAAGAAACCTCATAAATCAAAAACAGTAAATTCCATAGATGCCCCTTATGAATTACTTCACATGGATTTATTCAGTCCAGTGAATGTGAGGAGCATAGGTGGAAAGTACTATTGTTTAGTTGTCACTGATGATTACTCACGGTATTCATGGGTTTTCTTTTTAGGTACGAAAGATGAGACGACAGAAATGCAGATAGATCTTTTTACGAAATTGGAAAACGTCCATGATGCAAGGATAAAGAGGATAAGGAGTGATAATGGCACGGAGTTCAAGAATCGAATTCTGGATCTCTATTGTCTTCGCAAGGGAATTGAACATCAATATTCTGCTCCTTATACACCTCAACAAAATGGAGCTGCTGAGAGGAAAAACAGGACGTTGATTGAAGCCGCTAGGACGATGCTTTCAGATTCAAAGCTACCAGTTCTTTTTTGGGGAGAAGCTGTGAATACAGCTTGCTACGTCGTAAACAAAGTTTTGACTGTTAAACGTTTTAATAAAACTTGTCATCAATTAATGTTTAACAAAAAGCCAAACTTGGAAGGTTTTGAACCATTTGGATTACCCTGCACCATTGTGCGAAATAAAGATAAGCAAAAATTCGGTGAGGTGGCTGACGAAGGCTTTTTTCTAGGTTACGTACCTGGCGCACCGAATAAAAGGGTTTTTAATCTAAAAACTGGTAAAATTGAGGTTGTCTTTAATGTTGAAATTACTTCATACAAACCTCAACAATCAACGAGTGGTCCTGCTATATTATATGATTATGAAAGCACTTTTAAATCATTTAATATTCCTGAGTTTCCAAATGCAGATGATTCTCAGTTGATTCAAGCAGTGATTGGTGGAGATGATGAAGGCGAGTTCATGCCTAGATCGAATGTTGATATGACAGATGCTCCAGAAACTTCCCAAGGCGCTGCTGATCCTGATTCAAGTGATAGTGACTCTGAACCCATTGAGGGGGAGGATTTCATTAATCCATTTGCGAATCAGAATATTCAGGGTGAGATTGGATCAAACCTGGGTGATAATCATGAAGTTGATACCGTTGCTACTACACGAGCAAATAGGGATCATCCAGTTGACATGATACTTGGAGATCCTAATGCAGGTGTTCGGACGAGAAGAAGCATAGCAGCGAATTCTGGCTTATTTGTGTCGATTGAGAAGACTGGGATTGTGAACGAATGCTTGTATAGTTGCTTTATTTCCCAAGAGGAGCCCAAGAACATTCATATGGCTCTTAAAGACAATTCATGGGTTGAAGCTATGCAAGAGGAATTGGCCCAGTTTGCTAAGTTGAAGGTTTGGGAGTTGGTTGACCTTCCTAAAGGTGAAAGAGAGATAGGCACTAAATGGGTGTTTAAGTGCAAGAAGGATGATAGAGGGATAGTGACGCGAAACAAGGCTCGATTGGTTGTCAAAGGTTTCAATCAGCAAGAAGGGATAGACTACAATGAAGTGTTTGCACCAGTGATAAGGTTGGAAGCAATTCGGTTGTTCCTAGCTTTCGCAACATTCAAGGGCTTTAAAGTTTACCAACTAGACGTGAAGAGTGCATTTCTTTACGAGAAAGTCCAAGAAGTGGTGTATGTCTCACAACCAGATGGGTTCGTTGATCCAGATTATCCAGATCGGGTTTACAATCTTGATAAGGATTTGTATGGATTACATCAAGCTCCCAGGGCATGGTACGAGACACTGTCTACACATCTGATCAAGAATGGTTTTGAAAGAGGTCAGATTGACAGTACACTGTTTATCAAGAGGAAGAAGGAAGATTTTCTGCTAGTACAGGTGTATATGGATGACATCATCTTTGGGTCATCTGATGAAGATATGTGTAAAGAGTTCTAGCAGGTGATGAAGAGCAAGTTCGAAATGAGCGCTATGGGTGAGTTGTCTTACTTTCTGGGATTACAAGTTGAACAGAAGGAGGATGGGATGTTTATTCATCAAACAAAGTATGTGTATGACATTTTGAGTCGGTTCAAAATGAATGATTGCTCTACTTTCAACACACCCATTTGCGAAAATCACAATCTTGGCCCAGATCATGAAAGTACTGAAGATGTTGATCCTACTCAATACAGGGCAATGATTGGCTCTCTAATGTACTTGACTGCGTCAAGACCTGACATTATGTTTGCAGAATGCTTGTGTGCCAGATATCAGGCTAATCCAAAGGAGTCACACATGAAGGCGGTGAAGCGTATTCTTCGTTACTTGAAGGGGAAACCTAAACTTGGGTTGTGGTATCCAGCTGATAGTGATATGAATTTTGTTGCTTACACTGACTCAGACTTTGGAGGATGCAAGTCGAACAGAAAGTCTACAACAGGTGGTTGTCAGTTCTTAGGAGGCAGGATCGTGTCTTGGCAATGCAAGAAGCAATCCTGTGTGTCTACATCTACGTGTAAAGCTGAATATATTGATGCGGGTAGCTGCTGCTCTCAGGTTCTCTGGATACAACAGCAGATGCGCGATTACGGTTTGGATTTCACTCGTACTCCTATTATGATAGACAATAATGCCACAATTTCTATAACTAATAATCCCGTGAAACACAGTCGCACAAAACATATTGACATACGTCATCATTTTATACGGGATTGTGCTGAAAAGAGATTAATTGAATTACATCGAGTTGACACACTAGATAACCTGGCAGATCTTTATACTAAAGCTTTTGACAGGGCTCGCTTTGAACATTTAGTTGAACTCAATGGGATGAGGAATCTTGAATAACTGGTTTTTCATAAGAATTTTGTAAATAGTTTACTACTTTTCTTAAAAATAAAAAATACAAAAACATTGAAAAATCAAAAAACATAAAAAAATAGAAAATTAAAAATGAGTTATCACTGTGTGAAAAAGGAGAAATGATAGTACATCAGCAAGTTAGACTGTCACACTGAAAATGAAATTAAAATGCTAAAGTGTGATAGCAGCTTCATCATATGATGTACCAGTAGGCAAAAAGCATGAAATAATCAACTTACCAATGTGATATAAACTTAAATGAACTGTGTATGAGTGGGGAACCCATCAGTGGTGTATGGTTTAATGACCTTAAATCTTGCATTGATAGATTGCCAAAATCTGAAGTTTTGGGTCTTTATACTGTTATTTCATCTGGGGATATCAGGGGTGTCCTTCTGCTGCATCCAAATACATGCTGACCTAGACACACCCAGGATATCTTAAAAGAGCTAAAAATCCCAAAACCCTTAAATGAAGAAGCTCTCAAAGAGAGTCATTCAAAAAATGTGCAAAATGCATAAATCGTACCAAAAATGGTATTTGTCTTAGCCCTCGTTAGATATTTTGGTCTCTCTGCTGTACGGAAGTACTGACCTGTTCACCAATTATCTAAACGTTGAAAAATAAAACGGATGAATTCAGTATACTCACCTACTACGATGAATCTTTGTGCATACCTTGATCGCGGGGGTATATCCTGAAGTGGGACACGCTAGTATTTCAGAAATAAAATTACCTTAACGTATCATACGGTAATGGTACTTGAAATGTTCATGCATTTTGTTTAAGTGGACAAACATACTGGTAATCGTCTTGGACTGCTTTTCACGAAAAATTAAATAAAGAATTATCTAATAGTGTGAAACAGTTTGATTTTGTGGATATGATCTTCTTACCAGTGATTCTCACAAAAATAGAGTGTTATTGCTTTTGTTATTTACTTGCTTTCAGAAAAATATAAAAATCCAAAAATAGTGTTTTTTTTTGTTTAAAATTCTTAATGTACGGAAAACTATTATTCTTGGAGGAATTGTTACTGATAGGGGGAGACGGTGTTAGAAAGTGAGTTCAAAATTTTTAATCATGCGGGTTATAGGGTATGTGATTAAAAAGTTTTGCGTGTTGGTGATAAATTGAAAATGCTTAATCTGTAATATAGTTTAAATATCTCTTGAAAAATAATAATTTATTTAACTTTGTTGAAAAATTCTTATGGTTTCTCGAGATGTTTGTTTTATAGTATACAGATTGAAGCAGTATGTTGCTGAGAAGTTGCTGAGTTGCTGTGAAGATGAGAGTTTGATTGGATGCATGGTAGAACCTCCTTTCTATATTGCAAACAAGTTGAAGAGTTTGAAGATTGCTATACATATGCTGAACTGGAGTTTACTCAAACGCTAAAGTTTTTGAAGATTTGGTGATTGGATGCATCAGCTTAGGGGGAGTCTGTTGCTGACAGAGCTATTGAAGCTGAAGCTATCCAAAGACCAAAGACAGTGCAAGATTACATGAAGATTGCAAGATGACTGAAGACAAAGTTATTTTATGAAACTATTGTCAAGGGGGAGTTTGTTGGTGCATGTTTGTGACAACAGCTTAGATTTGGTCTTTGGATATCTTGTAATTAGTAAAACGATAAACAGTTAGCGGGTTTAGCTTTGTATTAGTGAGATAATAGAGTTTGGGCTAAACAAAACCCAGTTGGGACAAGGGTGGACGAATTGGGCTTTGCCCATGTAGGAAACTCTAGCCCAAGTTGCAAACCTTGTGTTATATAAACAAGGTTAGGCTTTAGGGTTTAAGTTAATCAGCCAAAAACAGTTTTGAGAGAGCAATTTCGTGAGAGACTTAGTCTTGGACGAAATTTTGAGTATGTTAGGGTTTTGATTGATTGTAATACTTTGGTTTGATAATCAACAGAAAACCCAGTTTGAAAGTGAATTGCTGATTTCTGTTCCTACACGTTTTCTGCTATATTCTGATCAAGAGGATTCCGCACTCTTGATTAGATTGACAATTCTGTGAAAGATCCATACAAATAGGGGACCTACAGATTAGTGGTTCCAATAGATTTTTGTGTAAGGCTTGTTATTAGGACTTGCAAAATTCAAGGTTCTAGCATCCCCCCACACTTAAATTACATATTGTCCTCAATGTGTCCCAAAAATAAGTTTTTAGGTTGATTGAATGTGTAAAAAGGTGATAAAAACAAGGTTTTGGTGTTACTGGGCATCTGGCCATGGCCACGTGCTGGGTGAGCACGTGTAGGATCGTTTTCAGACCCGAACGAGTCAATCAGAAGAGTGTTGCTCAGTACGAAAGGCGGAAACATACGTACTAAGGTCAATTCAGCTAGATATACACCTTAAACTGTCGTATTATTGATTTGAAAGCAATTTACAGCGAGACGACACTTCGGCAGCACTTCGTTGCTCTGACCGGAATAATTCTTACAGATTTTGCTCGAACACACATATATATAGTGTTCAGATTTCGCTTGAAGATGCAGAATGTCAGTTCAAGCGAAATTAACTGAGTTGATTTCGCTTGAAACTGCACATGTCTTATTCAAGCGAAATCATAACCTTTCAAGCGAAATAACATATTATCTTGAACTACGTGCCCTGATTTAACATTCTACGTACAAGACTCGATACAAGACGAAGTCGACAGACGCATGCACCAACAGACTCCCCCTCGAATGTTGACGAGTCTTAAAGTGTCAAGTCTTCGCATCTTCAATCTTTATCAGCCATTGGGCTTCTCCTTTGAAGTATCTGGACACTGTAAAGCATCCTCAAATCTTCTCTCTTCTCTTTTCATCACCAACAAACTCTCCTTCCTCGAACGTTAATCTAATCTTCAAACTTAGAATCACAAACTGACTCTATCTTCTCTTGATCAGATCTCTTGATTCTTTAAGTTCATAAACTTCAGCAGCTTGCGTGAAATTCATAATTGGAACTTGGCTCTGCAATCTACAGACTTCCCCTTTCAGTATGCTGGAATTAAAGCCTGGCTTGTTAAAATCACAGAGTCCTCAGGTATCGGAACCTGGCTCTCTATCACTTAGATATCCTGCATATTCTCTACCCAAAAGTAAATTTTCTGATGATCACTTGTAAAAGCAATATCACCATCTAATGAACACTTGTGGGTAAGATATGCAGACAATGATTTTACAATGTTAGACTTTGATGAATCACTTGCAGGAATAACGTTTTTATAAAAAAAAACTTTTCTCATTTCATTTCAAAACATCTCAAACAATTTTCACCCAAACCATTTGTTCATCATGTTCAGCACTTGGAATTTTGAAATTCAGCTTTCCAACACTAGTTGTTGAAAATCTTTTTGAATTTTTCAAAAATCTTAAGCTAAAACACACTGAAAATCTTTTTGGATTTTTAAAAGAAATGAAATGCAGTAAAGAAATATTTACAAACAATATTTTTTTGAGTTCGTGTAAGAGGATCATATCAGTTTACGACAAGTCACAAGTACCGTTGAGCTTAGTTACACATTAAGAATTAAACAATTCACTTAGATTGCCAATATATTGATCCACTTAAATTTTCACGCGGATTTCAACTGATTCAGGATACGAATTAGGTGTTTTAAGAACTTAAACTCATTCATGTGTCCCACCTCTTGAATATACTCCCGTATCCAGATCCCAATATTCAGTCTTACAGGTGAGTATACCACAGATGATATCTGTAAGGGGTTAAATTGCGAAACCGTGAGAGCTCAGGTCAGAACTTCCGTTCAGCAGAGAGATGACGGCTCGACTTTTGGTGTGTCCCCTTTAGAGGATCTTTTTTACAACAGCATTGATTAGCAATTTTATTGTCTTATCATTTTATGCTGAGGGTGGCGCTATATTTCAAGCAAGCAGTAAAGTATTCTCCGGGGACTAGGCCATTGCTTCCGCAAAATCAGAAGTCCCAGGATAATACCCCAGATATCACTGAGTATAAAGACCTAGTATTTCAGAAAGATGGACCTTTCAAACGAGATTTCAGGGGTTACCTATATATCCAAATAGTGTTCCCCACAAAATAAGCAAGTTTGAATTTTAAGTTTATATCCCGAAAAAGCTTACTAAACGTGTAAAAACCTATCACCATGTCATCAGTGAGACCGTTTAATGCTATTTAATCATTACATTTCTTCAGCATACTGTAACTGTCTACTGATGTACTATCATTTCTTTTTCTTTAACACAAAAAACTCATTTTTAAATTTTATCATGTTTTTTATTTTTTCAAATTTTCAAATGTTTTTGGATTTTCTGAAAATTTTTACTCCCCCTAAAATGCAAACACATTTAAAGAAATTTGAAAACAAACTATACAAACAAATTGACAACCGATATCGAATCGCTTCAATTCGCCATTCACTTGGCATAAACAATCAGAACTCCCCCTCACAACAAACTATTTTCCCATTATGATTTCAAAACATTTAAGTTTGTTTTAATCAAATGGTTTTTCCGGAAAATAAGTTTTGTTGATTTTACCACTTGTAGGTATTAAAACTTGTAGATTAGGGGTTTATCATCTTGTTCTATGAACCACTTGTAGGAAAATGCAAGTACAACTTAATGTCCTTGATTTACCACTTGTAAGTATTAACCTACTTCAACCACTTGTAGGTTCACTCACCAATCATAACCTCATGTATATCGAAATATAACAATATAAAGATATCACCTGTATATTTACCAACCAAACATATCAAGAATGATGCCGATTCCTGCTCCACTCTTACCAACCTGGGAGCTCCGGCAAGTCCAGGATTTTATTGTTCATAGTAGGTACCATCCCAGTCACAAACCAGGGATGATACTTTACCTTGCTTCTTCGTTTTCTTCTCATAAAATTCCTTGACTCCCTTGACTTTCCTGTCAACCATTTTTCCAAAAATATGTTTAACTTTGGAATTAAATGCTTTTTCAATATCAAAATCTTTCTTTTCAGAAAAGAATTGATTTGAAATCTCAACTTTTCCAACTTTCTTCTTAAAATTTTCAGCCCGAAGTGGTGGAAAATTCACATCATCCACAGTCGGAACTGACTTTTCACATTTAATTTCAACCTGTGGCTCCTCTGACTTTGTGGAATCAGATTCATCGCCAGAAGATAGCTCCTCTGATTTTGATAAATCAGAATCATTGCTAGAACTATCATCTGATTTCTTAACAACCCAGTTTTGGTTGTCAAGGTTTCCCTTTTTCTTGTAGAATCTGTTTGAACATTCACCAATCTCAAATGTTGAATTTTTGAAAAATTTGGTTCTATCAATTGGTGGTTCAAACTCAACCTCTTTATCTTTCAGTTTACGAGAAACTTCCTGTTTTGATTGTACTACCTTGGAACAATTCTTGGCAATATGTCCAACATTGTTGCATTTGAAACAGGTTCTCATTTCTTTCATCTGATCAACAAACTTCATCTCTTCTTGCTTCTTTGCAAGGAATTCTTTGTTCGACTGATTTCTGAACAGATTTTCTTTCTCTTCTTCAGTAGATGTACCTCAAACAAATATCATTTTTGATTTAAAATCTCGAACATATTTTTCATTTTTCTGTTTTTCTGATGGAATAAAACCTAATCCTTTCTTTTTGAAATTACTGTTATGGTTTGGTTTCTTGTGAAAACCAGAACCAGAACTGTAACCCTTTTTCTAGTTTTCTTTTTGTTGAACTCTTGAGGTGTACTTTTTAGGTTTATCATTAAGATTTACATCTTTTATTTCAGAAATATTAATTTCTGTTAGTTTGAAAACCTTTTTTTATCATATCAGGTTTAACACCTCTTATTGGAAATTCCTCATCAAAATATAATTTGTCAGAATCATTCAAAGTATATGCAACTTTAAACATTTCGTCATCCAAATTAGATTTTGATAGAAAGAATTCTTTATTGTAAACCCTTTTGCCCTATTTGTCGGTTTGACTCGGAATGCTCGACTCAGACTTTGACTTTGTGATAGACTCCGACTTTGACTCCTCAGTTTCATCGTTATCTAACACATGATCCACTACTTTCTTCATCAATTGAGATTGTTGATCAGTGTCAGACGATGTAAATGTAACATCAATGTTTTCTGGCAAATTAACTAAAGACTCCGACTCCCACTGTAAATTTGTTGCCTTTTCGACTCTTTCTGAATTTGGATTTCTCGGAGAATATCCATTTTCAAGCGGGGGTGGACACTTGTTGTAACTGAAACCTTGTTTCTTACCAGATGTCTTTTCTTTGGTATCCTTCTTCTTTTCTTTCTTCTTTTTCAGAAATCTTTTCTTCAGAAACTTTTTGTTCTTCAGTTACTTCATCATCTTCAAATGCCTTCATGCCCTCAACCGTTGGATAAATCCTGTCAATGACATAAGAAGTACATGAGTAACTTTTCAACAAACGATTAACTCTTTCAGTTTCAATTCTTTGTGTTTCAAGTTTCTGTTCTAGCACAGCACACTTCTCAATGTAGTTGTTCACAACTTTCTGTTTTATCATGAAAGCTCCTTGAAGTGTCTTCATTGCTGTTGCTTGTTCTTCACTTGATTGATTATATTGATTCATGGCTTTGTTCAAAACATCGTAAGATTCCTTCAACTGATTTATATTGTTAATCAGTTCACTGTTTTTCTTCTTGATAATCTCACAATTCTCACAAATCACCGGAATCTTTTTAGCATTTACTTCTTCATCAACCTTGAACTTTGGAATATCCACCTTTTTCCTTATCACTGGAACAACTTCATCATCACTGTTGACTGGTGTTTTGACCTTTTTCTTCTTCTTTTTAGCTTTATCGTCATCACTATCACTCTCTTCCATCATTTTAAAATGAGCTGCCAATCTTCTTGCATGATACTCACGATCATCATCACTATCTTCTTCAACACGAGCGACACAAGCTTTTTGATGTGAAGTTTTGTTTGGATCATAATCATCCCAACTAAAACCTTCCCAGTTAAAACCTTCTGGCAACTTTTCATCATCTTGGTTTATCAGGCATGCTTTACTATCAGCTGAGATATATTTGTCCCAATTAAAACCCTTTGTTGGCTCTTTGTCATCCTGATTCACCATGCAAGCTCTCTTTGAAGATTCCTTGATTATTTTCCTACCATGTGCCACTTGTGGTTCTTGTTGTTGTTGTGCAACTTGATGATAAATGGCCTTCCGGTAGTAATCATTATTATTGTTGAACGGATTTTGAGCTCCACTTGCTTCACGGTTTTTACACTCCCTCTTGAAGTGTCCTTTTTCCCTGCAACGAAAACAAGTGACTTTAGATTTATCAACACCCAAAGGAGAAACATTAGCTTCACATAAATCATCTCTTCCTGTGATCTGCTTAAATTTCTCAGCTCATCTCAATACACTTGCCAAACACCATTTAATATCCATTAATTCCATTTCCTCAACGTCAATTTGATCGTAATCCTCTTTTGTCAACATTGGATTCCCGATCCGACCTGCAACAAAACTTCCATAAGACTCCAACACAGTTCCCAACAAAGACATGTGACTCTTAGCAATTTCTGCTAAATAATCCTCATCATTTTCCAGATTCAAAACAATGTTGCACTGCAGCTTCTTGCCATTCTTTGTTGCTGAAATGTTTGGATCAAAAGATGGATATGATGAAAAATTTGTGTTGCTGTTTCATCCTTTGGAAGAACTTCCAGATGAACACTTAACATTGAAAGATGTCTCAATATTTGGTGACATGTTGGTGGTTTTATCACTGACCCCACCTTTGTAATACAGTCCAATATCTTGTTCACCGTCAAAATCTTTCATTCTTAAAACCTTTCTCTGTTCCATCTCCTGAGCCCCAATCTTTTCAATAAATTTGCTCAATGTCAGATTACTAAATCCTTTCTTGTTTCTCAACATCATAAGATATGTTCCCCAAGTCTCATATGGCAACGCATCGGCTAGTTTTTCAATCAACTCTTCATTATCTTTGTTGATGCTCAATCTTTTCATGTTGGCTAACAAATTGCAATATCGTTCAATAATTTCCTTTGTGCTTTCATTTTTCAACCCACGAAAAAGATCAAATTCCTTTTTCAAAAGTGATTTCTTGTTTTTAATCATTTCTTGGCTTCCATGAAACTTCGATCTTAATGCTTTTCAGATTGAATAAGAAGTTCCATTGTGTTGCAATAGAACCAAGATATCTTCCTTCACAGCTTGTTGTAGTAGACTTAACATCATTTTTTCATCTTTGTATTTCTTTCTATCTTCTGCACTTAGATCTTTTATTGCAATAATCTCTTCCTCATCATTCGTCGGTCTAATATATTTCGTTTCAACACATTCCCAAGCATCCAAAAAGTTAGCTTGTACCCAGTTTTCAAAACGTCCTTCCCAACCTTTATACTCCTCGATGTTCATTAGCTTAGGCGGTTTTTGCAACGTCCCTGTTTCATTTTCCAACATCGTGTTCTGTGCCAGAGTAATCGGGGTAACTGGAGTAGCGAATGCGTTGAAAAATTCCTCTTCCATATTTTGAATTTTCAAAGATCACAAAAACTGGTTGTTCAAGCGAAATAACGTTCTCAAGTGAAATAACTAGTTCAAGCGAAATCACCCTGAAGCGGAATACCTTTTCAAGCGAAATTACACAATTGAAGCGGAATAGCAAGTCTCAAGCGAAAACAGCACAATTTCCAAGCGAAATACCGGTTCAAACGGAATCAACCAGTATTTTCAAGCGAAATCAGATCCAAAGTGTGATTTCAAGCAAAATCAACATATCAGTTCAAGCGAAATACTGCTGATGTCATATTCTCAAGCTGTTTTTCAAGCGGAATAGTGAAATTTACCAGTTTTAGATTGATTTTAGGCCTGAAACTTTCAAGGCTTTGTTAAACCACTAATGCGCACAACATATGTGAAAATCAAAACATTTTGACCGTGAAAAGATGTAAATTTTGAAAAAGAAGGTGTAGAAATCAGAAATTTCAGCTGAATTGGTATGAACTCTTCTTCCTGAGCTCTGATACCACTTGTAGGATCGTTTTCAGACCCGAACGAGTCAATCAGAAGAGTTTTGCTCAGTACAAAAGGCGGAAACAGACGTACTAAGGTCAATTCAGCTAGATATACACCTTAAGCTGTCGTATTATTGATTTGAAAGCAATTTACAGCGAGACGACACTTCGGCAGCACTTCGTTGCTCTGACCGGATTAATTCTTACAGATTTCGCTCGAACACACTTATATATAGTGTTCAGATTTCGCTTGAAGATGTAGAATGTCAGTTCAAGCGAAATTAACTGAGTTGATTTCGCTTGAAACTGCACATGTCTCATTCAAGCGAAATCACAACCTTTCAAGCGAAATAACATATTATCTTGAACTACATGCCCTGATTTAACAATCTACGTACAAGACTCGATACAAGACGAAGTCGACAGATGCATGCACCAACAGCGCGGCCCCATGGTCAGAGTGCCAGTAACAGCAACTTACAGAGGGTGGCCATGGGGGCGTATCTAGTGGACACGACCCCGTGGCAAGCAGATTTCAAACAAATCAGCAGGTACAGGGTGGTGGCCACAGGGGTGTGCTCGCTGGCCACGGTCCCGTGGCGACAGTCTGCAATCAGATCAAACAGGTTTTTGGCTTCCGGTTTGGGTTTCCGGGCTTGTTAGCACTAATATTTAGCGCCTCCAAGCTTCCTAAGTACATGTTTTGCTTAAAAATACCACACCACACAAATAACAAACATCCTAACATACCATAAGTTATCATCCACATCACAAACAAAAAAAAGAAAATGCAGAAAAGTAAAAGTGTTAACGGAAAGTAAATTGTTCAACTTTGCCACGCAGGCCAGATAATTGTTTTTGAGAATAAGGGGTTAACCTGTGAAAGCTGCTACCGTGTCACACCACCTCCGACTCCTTCGCCTCAATCCATCTCTTCATCTTCATCATTCCCTCCTCGGTACACCATATGCTCCCGGATGTGACTGATGTCATCTTGCATCTCGGAGATGTTCCTCTCTATAGCTCCGGCCCGGGTGTAGGTGTTGTTGGACATGTTGTAGGTGTTGCGGGTGCATAAGTGTCACGGCCCCCGTCTCGGTTTTACCCGGTTCGGAAGCCGCGGGACAGAAACCGGTGGTATTGATGGTTAATTTGGCAGCGGAAATTTTAACAATATTATGAAACTGAAAATGCCAATTTATTTTATTTCACAATTTGGGACAAACCTCGTAATTTACAATAAAGGAATTTCACGAGGAAATTCCCTATTTTACAAAACATGTTTATTTATTTTACTAGCCACCTCCTCAAGCTTTTAGTGCTACGCGGCACTTTCCCTGGGTCACAGTAAATCACCTGAAACATGTTTAAAAAGATTTTATCAACGGGGAAATATTGGTGAGTCATTCAAATTATACAAAACGACACATTGTTATAATATACAGTATTAAGGGTGATTATATTGTTTCTATCAACCAATTACCCCAAATCGGTATTTGTCACTTGACTGTATCTGTGACTATGGTTAGATCACCCATTGGCTAACCTGTTGTCCAATGGTGACGGGTATCAAGTAATGTATACAAAACCCCACATACCGGCAGTAATTGAAGATTACAAAGACTTAATCCCTATTATTATAACCTTGAAAATAAATAGGGTTTTGGAAAACAATTTGATAAAAAGAGAATGACACACTTTGCAAGTTTATTTGGACAGAACTTGGCCTACTGATTTTAGCCTTGTAACCTAGTTAAATAACAATGCATACGAAACTAGGTCAGTAACTTAATACAACATTTACGTTAAACTCACGAAATCAAAACCCTCACAACGAATGACAAAGTATAGCCCGAATTCGGGCAGCACTTAAACATCCATCGGATCGGTTTCAATCGATCGGACATTGTATCGTAGCAGTGATCGAGTTAATACCCTGTACTCGTAGCAGCGTTTCCCTACTTATATTACGAATTTGAGCAGTATTCTTCGACTTTTGAAAAGTTTTACGAACACGGATGAACAGGCCATTCACTGCCCTATTTATAGCAAAAATTTGGGGTTTACGCTGCCCGCGTAAACCCTCTCGACATCATACGCGGCCCGCGAGGGCCACCTTTTCTACGATTAGGGCTAGCGTGTCACGCGTAGGCCCGCCACGTGTCAAACACGTGGCACAAAGCGCGTCCGGGTCATCTGTTGTGTTGTCGCAGACCGCGTAGGCCTAGCCTAAATCTTACGCGGCCCGCAAGAAGTCCATAATTTTTTAATTTCTTGGTTTTTCCTGGGAACTAGGGTTTTAGGGGTCCGGGTTTTTACTTACGGGTCATTTTGGGACATTTTTGCAGGTCCTTACATCCTCCCCACCTTATTTATTGAAATTGGTGAGGATACTTTCGCTTCATTTCCGATTCCAGCTCCCATGTATACTCAGGTCCTCTTTTTGAATCCCACTTGACTTTCACCAATACCAATCTTTTGTGTTTGAGGAATTTGACTTTTATGTCTTCGATTTGGAGTGGTTTCTCAACAAATCTCAACTTTTCATTTACCTCTATGTCTTGAAGAGGGATTACCAGAGATTCGTCAGATACACATTTCTTGAGGTTGGATACGTGAAACACGTCATGTACTCCAGCCACCTCTTCTGGTAGTTGTAAGCGGTAGGTAACTGGTCCTATTCGCTGGATTACTGGGAATGGTCCTATGTATCTTGGACTTAGCTTTCCTTTCTTACCGAACCGAACTACACTTTTCCAAGGAGAAACTTTTAACAGTACTTTGTCTCCAACTTGAAATTCTAACGGCATGCGTCGATTGTCTGCATAACTTTTCTGGCGATCTCAAGCCATTTTGAGTCTTTCCTTAATTTGAGTTATCTTGTCGGTGGTTTCTTGTACAATCTCGGGACCGGATAATTGACTTTCCCCTATTTCTGCCCAACAAACTGGAGTTCAACACTTCCGTCCATACAGTGCTTCAAATGGGGCAACCTCGATGCTTGCATGATAACTATTGTTATAGGATAATTTGATTAAGGGTAGGTGGTCATCCCAGTTTCCCCCAAAATCTATGACACATGCTCTGAGGATGTCTTCCAGGGTTTGGATCGTCCTTTCACTCTGTCCATCTGTTTGGGGATAGTAAGCAGTACTTAAATTTAATCGCGTCCCCATGGCTTCTTGGAAACTCATCCAGAAATGTGAAGCGAAGCGACTATCCCTATCTGATACAATGGAGAGTGGGACTCCAGGTAAGGATACTACTTCGTCTACGTACAATTTTGCTAACCTTTCCATGCTAAAGGTTTCCTTCATGGGTAGGAAATGGGCTGATTTGGTTAATCGATCCACAATCACCCAGATTGCGTCGTTACCTTTTCTGGTCTTGGGTAACTTAGTAACAAAGTCCATGGTTATTAGTTCCCATTTTCATACGGGCATTTCTAATTGTTGCAGTAGACCTGAGGGTTTCTGGTGTTCTGCCTTAACTTGTTAACAAGTTAGGCACTTAGAAACATATCTAGCTATATCCTTTTTCATTCCTATCCACCAGAAGTTATTTCTTAAATCTTGGTACATCATGCATGGTGTATCTATATTTATGGGCTTCTTCTAAAATCTTATTTCTTAAGTCTCCTTGCTTAGGTACCCAAATCCTTTTCTCGTGGAATCTCCAAATCCCATCAACCCCTTGCTCTAGTTCCTTTATTCGTCCTTCCATTCCTTCAGCATCACTCTTGATTGTTGTTTCCTGAACATTCTTCAGTTGTTCCATTAAATCTAATCGGATACTTAATCTAAGAGCACGAACTCGTCTTTGTTTTTCATGATACTTACGACTTAAGGCATCTGCGACTACATTTGCTTTTCCTTCGTGATATTAGATATCACAGTCGTAGTCACTTAGAATTTCCATCCATCTTCTTTGCCGCATGTTCAATTCTTTTTTGCCCAAATATGTACCTTAAGCTCTTATGATCCGTATAGACAGTAAACTTACTTCCATACAGATAATGTCTCCAAATCTTAAGGGAAAAAATTATTGCTCCTAATTCTAAGTCATGAGTTGTATAATTTTCTTCATGTTTCTTCAATTGCCTTGAGGCATACGCAATTACCTTTTTGCGTTGCATTAGTACACATCCTAACCCTTGCTTAGAAGCATCACAGTAAACTTCAAAATCTTCTGTTCCGTTTGGTAAAGCTAGAATTGGGGCATTTGTTAATCTTTGCTTTAAAATTCCAAAGGCCTCTTCTTGCTGGGGTCTCCATTCAAACTTAACTGTTTTACAGGTTAGCTTAGTTAATGGTACAATTATCTTAGAAAAATCCTTAATGAAACGCCTATAGTAACCAGCTAATCCTAGAAAACTTCTAACTTATGTGGCTGATTGTGGGACCTTCCATTTTATGATTGCTTCTATCTTAGAAGGATCTACGTGAATACATTCGTGATTCACCATATGTCCTAAAAGTTGTACTTCCTGTAGAGAAAATTCACACTTCGAGAATTTGGCATAAAGTTTTTCCTTTCTTAACAAAGTTAAGAGTGCATGTAGGTGCACACAATGCTCCTCCTGGCTTTTGGAATAAATAAGTATATCGTCAATGAAGAAAATTACAAATTTATCCAAATACGGTTTACAGATCCTATTCATCATGTCCATGAACACTGCAGGTGCATTCGTTAACCCAAAGGGCATGACTGTAAACTCGTAGTGACCATACCTAGTCCTGAAAGCAGTTTTAGGTATATCTTCTTCTTGTACCTTTAACTGATGATATCCGGAGCGCAAATCTATTTTAGAAAAATATCTAGCCCCCTAAAGTTGATCAAAAAGATCATCGATCCTAGGTAACGGGTATCGATTCTTAATCGTAACCTTATTCAATTCCCTGTAATTGATACACATTCGCATCGAACCATCTTTCTTTTTCACAAACAACACTGGTGCTCCCCAAGGGGATGAACTAGGTTGTATGAATCCTTTGCTTAATAATTCATCTGACTGCTTTTTCAGTTCTAACATTTCGGTGGGTGCTAACCGATAAGATGCCTTAGCTATCGGTGTAGTTCCAGGAATTAGATGAATTCTAAATTCAACTTACCTATCGGGTGGTAATCCAGGTAGTTCTTCTAGGAATATATCCGGGTATTCTAATACTACTGGAATTTCCTTGAGTTCCTTACTTTTAGTATTAATAACTACCGAATCATATACACTATTTGTAGGATCGTTGTTTGACCCGAATGAGTCGTTCAAAAGAGTTGTTTATCCGAATCAAAGGCGGAATCAGTGAAACGGATGTGGAAACAGCTTGATTCACTATAATATGTCTCTATTATTGATGTAAAAGAGTTACAGCACCTCGAGACGATTCGGCAGCGCTTCGGTACCAAATCAGACAAAATGTTACAAATGAAACGATATCAAAGGTATATATAGGCATGTAATTCCGTGTGGAATTAACAAGTTCAGTTCAAGCGGAATTAGCTAAAGCTAATTCCGTACGGAATTAACTTGTTAATTTCAAGCGGAATTAACCATTCCAAGCGGAATTACCAAGATGGTAATTTCGTGCGGAATTATCCTAAATCTCATAAAACCTATTTTCTCGTTCTACGATCCCTGATCTATCAATTCTATTACATGACATGATACAAGACGAAGTCAACAGACATAGTGCACTAACAGACTCCCCCTTAGATGTTGACGAAGTCTTCAGTGTCTATTCTATAGCATGACACATCTTCAGTCTTGATCAGTCTTTTTGGGCTTTCCAAATTGTCTAACACTGTAAGCATCCATCCATCTTTATCTTCTTCCATCAGCTTCAATCTTTGAATGTTGTACCAGGAACTAACTCTGGCTCTAACATTAACAGCTTCTTCAGGCTCCCCCTTTCATCAAGCTTCAGTGCTTTAGGGATCGTCACCTAGCTTTCATCTACAAGCTCCCCCTTGCTTCAAGCTCGTCTTCAGACTCCCCCTTAGACTCAGCTACCGGGATCGTAATCTGGTATACCTGCAATCCTCAAACATCTATAAATACAATGTTTTCAAATCAACCTCTATAAACCACTTCCCCTATCAACAAACCTCTAGAATTTGTCAGTTTCAGCGAAACGGATCAGAAACTGGCTCTTTAACAATATAAGCATCCAAATCCCTCACAGTTAATCATCCAAGTCCAATTTAATGACCTTGGAGATATCACAAACTGTTTTTGAATTTTTGATTTAAAAAAAAAACTTCAAGTTTCAAATTAATGAACTTGTTTTATTTTCAAAAACACAATCAGCATACCTAGATTTTGAAACTCAGCATCCCAGACATCGGTTGTCGAAAATAAAGCAGAAATCAAAATCTTTTTTGTATTTTTCTGAAATATAAAGCAGTAAAGAAATATGAACAAACATATTTACAGACAATAAATATTGTTTGAGTTTGCATTAGAGGATCATATCAGTTTTTGACAAGTCACAAGTATCGTTGACCTTTAGTTACACATTAAGAATTAAACAATTCACTTAGATTGTCGTTATACAGATCCACTTAAATTTTCACACAAATTTCAACTGATTCAGGATACGAATTAGGTGTATTAAGAACTTAAACTCATTCATGTGTCCCACCTCTTGAATATACTCCCGTATCCAGATCCCAATATTCAGTCTTACAGGTGAGTATACCTAGATTATATCTGTAAGGGGTTAAATTGCGAGGAACCGTGAGAGCTCAGGTCAGAACTTCCGTTCAGCAGAGAGATGACGGCTTCGACTTTTGGTGTGTCCCCTTTAGAGGATATTTTCTTCAACAGCACATGATTTACATATTTTTTGTTGGACTCTGTATGCCCAAGACACATATTAAATTGATGTGGCTAGTACGTTATGATCCAAGTCGGGTCATACCCAATAACAAGCTAGACAAACACCTATAATATTTGTTTATGATATGATCAAACAAATGAATATTAACACTTACAATATTTAGAAATCGGTTTTCTAAATAATTGCGCTTGACTAACTAATAAATTATATGGATAATTTATTTTGAGAGAGTATTTTATTTTGATATTTAATGGGTTAAATGACTTAATAAAAGTTGTATAAGTCTTAAAACATGTGATGTTATAATTTTATAAATAAAATTATATAAGACTTAAATTGTTATTATAAGAAAATTATTGAAATTTTTTTTTATAAAAATAAAAGCTAGAGCCGCCCCCCCTCATGGGAACTTACAAAAGTTTTTTGGTCCAATCATAAAGCATGCATTTTTGCATGTCTAGATGATGCTTGATTGGCCATCTTTGGTGGCAACTTTCTCTCTCATCCTTTTAAGAAAAAGGTGTTGCAAGACTTGTAAAATCCATCATTTTTCTTTCAAGAATTCAAGTGCAAGAACTCTATCAATTACCTTCAAAATTTCGGCCAACATATGGTTGTTTTGGAGAAATTTCAAGTGAGTTTTCAAGTGTAGAAATCCTAGCAACATAAGGTGTTCGTTGGAAGCTTGGGGTATGCAAGCTTGAGGTCTTCTCCTTTGAAGATTTCCATTCAAGAACATCATCTTCTTCATATCACCTTGCTCTTGGAATGGTAGTATTCTAAAACACCCTATGGTTGTATTTTGATAGCATGTATGTCATATATGGATCCGATTTTGGGTTTTTGCATTTAAAAGAGTTTTAAATCTTGTAAAGTAACATGTTTTAAATCCTAATTCCGCTGCGTTTTAATTTTATTCGGATAAAATTAGCTTTGATAAACATGTTAAAAACCCTTCAATGGCATCTAGAGCCGCTTATATGAGTGCATGCTTCATCGGATTTAAAAATTTTCGGGTTTTCGGGTTTGGAGAAACCCAATAGCCGAAATTTTATCCATGGATTTCCTTTTGTTTTTCAAGATTTATTTCCTACATGCATAAAGGAATCTTGAAAAGAAATTATGTCATATGGATGATTTGTTCATAACCTAGCCATGACCTTGTATGAATATGTTTGTGTTTGTGATTTTAGTTAATTATTCAATGGGTTGTAATAATTATTATTTTGTCTTCCATTTGTAAAAATATGTAATTTATTTATTTTCATTTAGTATGTAAGTAAATAGATTAGATGCATTTATTTTACTAGAAAAATGTATTAGGATACTTTTATGTAAAAGAAGATGCACACAAAAATGCGGTTTTGGTTTTTGCCAATTTCGGGCATAAAGGACTTCATAGTTCTTAACGGGATTTTAGCCCGATAACCAAAACACATTTTGAAGTCCAAAGGAGTTTGGAGCTGAATTTAAAAGACATTTGGAAGCTCAAAGAAGTGAAGAAATCACAACACAAGATGAAGACTTGAAGCATTTGGATGCGGGATCAAGTGGGACTTCACCGACACTTTTTTGTGTCCATATTCACCCTTTAGGAAGGACCTTTTGACACACTTGTTTTGTCTAACAAGTGTGGTCAAAATAGTTGGCTATGGTTATGCACCTTTTAACATATGTGTTGTGTGCTTGTATGGTTATATTTTATTTATGGTTGTTTGGATGATATTTGGATATGCATACTTAACAACTAATAACCCGTAACAAGCTTAAAATTGGTTCTTACAAAATCATTAAAACGATTAATAAAAGGTTTTATTAAAAATTAATGATTTTATAATAAAATGGGTTTTATTAAAAGAACCTTGAAAATTGGTTTTCACTAAAGTACCATTGATTTGAATGCATGCAAATATATGGTACATAAAATTTTTCTAAACTAGAATTTTGAAAAATAAAAATCCCTTTTATAAAACAATTCAAACACCATCCTTTTATACAACACTCAAATTACTTGGGAACTCTTTGTGGGATAAAGGTCACCTAACCACATTTGAGGAAACTTGTATATTTGAGGTGGGGTTACCATGTTTGTGGGATAAAGGTCACCTAACCACTTATATGTGTAAACTCACATGTGTGTATAAGTTGGACGACTTGATTTGGAAACCATGAACTTAGGGTCACCGAAGCATGGAGAACAAAGGTGTTGATGGGATTAAACATGCCAACTAAACATAAAGATGTTTAACCGATCCCATATAGCTAGAAGTTGCAAAGGGTTGCAATCGTCAAACGTTGACTACCTTGTTAATTTAAATAATGGGATAAAGGTCACCTAACCAATATTTAAATGTAACGTTGGATTCTAGATTTTAATTATTAATTGTCTATGAAACGTTAAAAGGGTATTAATGATTAAAATTTTAATAATATCGAAAATACTAAAATTGAACTTTGTTAAATTTTGTAGATGGCCGCTAACAATGCAAACCCGATTACCCAAACCGTCCGTAACCTATCACTAAGAACCATCCTTGAAAAGGATCGTCTCAACCATAACAACTTCATGGATTGGTTTCGAAACTTGAGAATTGTTCTCAAGCAAGAGAAGATATCCTATGTGTTGGACGATCCTATTCCCGATCAACCTGACGAGGAAGATGTAGAAGCCTACAATGATTGGGTTAAGTATACCGAGGACTCCATGCAAGCCTCTTGCCTCATGCTGGGAACTATGATTCCCGAGATTCAAAAGGACTTTGAACATCATGGGGCATACGACATGATTACCCAATTGAAGGAAATGTTCCTACAACAAGCAAGGGTAGAACGCTTCGAAACGGTTCGAGCGCTTCATGCATGTCGGATGGAGGAAACCCAATCGGTCTCATCTTATGTCCTTAAGATGAAAAGCCACATTGATCGCCTCGAGAGGCTCAATTGTCCCATCTCTAAAGAGTTGGCTACGGATTTGATCCTCAACTCTTTAACAAAGAAATTTGAGAGCTTTGTTATGAACTATAACATGAATGGATGGGACAAGACCATTGGTGAGCTTCATGCAATGCTCAAAACGGCCGAAGCGGGAATAGGTAAAAAGGCTTTACCCGTTCTAATGATCAATGAGGGAGGCAAGAAGGGACATCACTCCGACTCCAAGGCAAATGTTGCCAAAGGAAAGGGGCACGTCAAAGGGAAGGGAAAAAGAAAGGCTAAAGCAGAACCACCAAAACCAAAAGAGAAGAAGGCAAAGGTTACCACGAGCGATCCATGCTTTGAGTGTGGAGAGATAGGGCATTGGAAAAGGAATTGTCCAACCTATCTCAAAGAGTTGAAAAACAAGAGGGATGCAGGGCAAACCTCAGGTACAATCTTTATGATACATATTGATCTAAATGTTATTTCTTCTAACACATGGGTATTAGATACCGGATGTGGAACTCATATTTGCAATTCGTTGCAGGGGTTCAAAAGAAATAAGCATTACAAGAAGGGAGACACTAGTCTCTTCATGGGCAATGGAGCGAAGGTTCAAGTTGAAGCCCAAGGAGACTATGTTTTAAAACTTCCAAGTGGTTTGGAAATATGTTTGAAAAATGTTTTGTATGCTCCTAGTTTGACTAGGAACATTATTTCTGTTTCCCTTTTAAGACAATATGGATTTGATTTGAAGTTTGTGAACAATGAAATTTATGCTTTGATGAATGACATGTTCTACTTTAAAGCTACGCCTTCAAATGGTATTTATGAATTGGTTCATGATAATACATCATTTGATAATTCGATGTACCAAGCAAACACCAAGAAACTCAAAACGGATTTGATTGAGACCTATCTTTGGCATTATCATCTTGGTCATATAACCAGAAATCGCATGCAAACACTTCAAAAGAATGGTCTTTTGGAAACAAATGAAATTGGTTCATTTGATACATGTGAATCTTGTTTACAAGGTAAAATGACCAAGAAACCCTTTAGTGGCACAAACCAAAGCGCAAAAGATTTATTAGGCATCATACATTCGGATGTATGTGGTCCTTTTAAGCCAATGACTAGGAATGGTGAAAGATACTTCGTAACTTTTACCGACGACTTCAGTCGTTATGGTTATGTGTACTTGTTAAGACACAAAGATGAAGTTTTTGAAACGTTCAAAATCTTCCAAAACGAAGTAGAAAATCAACTCACCAAGACAATCAAAGTTCTTTGTTCCGATAGAGGAGGTGAATACCTTAGTGATGCTTTTCAAGATCATCTTAGGAGTTGTGGGATCATCTCACAACTTACTCCACCTGGAACACCACAACATAATGGTGTGTCTGAGAGGAGGAATCAAACTCTATTGGATATGGTTCGATCGATGATGGCTAGAAGCACATTGCCTCTATCATTTTGGGGTTACGCTTTGCTCTCCGTGGCTCGTATATTAAATATGGCCCTAACCAAGAAAGTGGATAAGACACCTTTTGAAATATGGCATGGAACGGTTCCATCATTATCATATTTGAAGGTATGGGGTTGTGATGCTTATGTGAAGCAATACACCCCAAACAAGTTAGAAGTACGATCCATTAAGTGTATCTTCGTAGGATATCCTAAAGATGATATAGGATATTATTTCTATGATCCAACAGAGCAAAAGGTATTTGTTGCTCGAAAGGGTAAGTTCTTGGAGGATAAGTTCCTTATGGAAGGAACTAGTAGAACAGTGGAACTTGATGAGGATCAAGAACCACAAGCCGATACACGTTTGGTTGATACTAGCACTCAACAAGAGGTTGTTGAAAATGATCAAATGGTTGATCAACATACACAAAACGTTCGCAGATCAGGTAGAATTAGTAATCCACCTGAAAGATATGGATTTTTCATGGATGGATGCTATGTGGTAGATTCAGATGAACCAACCACATACCATGATGCAATGTCAAAATCTGATTGCGACAAATGGCTTAAGGCTATGAACGTAGAGATGCAATCCATGTATGACAACCAAGTTTGGGAATTGGTTGTGCCACCTCTTAACTCCAAAGTAGTTGGAAGTAAGTGGGTTTTCAAGAAGAAAACAGATATGCATGGTAACTTGGATACTTATAAAGCGAGACTTGTAGCAAAAGGTTTCACTCAAACTCAAGGGGTTGATTATGATGAGACCTTCTCGCCAGTGGCAATGCTAAAGTCGATTAGGATATTATTTGCCATAGCTGCATATTATGACTATGAGATTTGGCAAATGGATGTCAAAACGGCTTTCCTCAATGGATATCTTGATGAAGATGTCTATATGGTTCAGCCTGAAGGTTTTGTCGATCCAAAACATCCTAACAAAGTGTGCAAGTTAAAGAAATCAATCTATGGATTGAAACAAGCATCGAGAAGTTGGAATCACCGTTTTGATGAAGAAATTAGGAATTTTGGGTTCATCAAAAACGGGGATGAAGCTTGTGTGTATAAGAAAGCTAGTGGGAGCACCGTCACTTTCTTAGTATTGTATGTCGATGACATTCTACTATTTGGAAATGACATTCCAACCATGGAAGGTGTAAAAGCATGGCTTGGAAGATGTTTTTCCATTAAAGATCTTGGAGAAGCTGCCTATATTTTGGGAATAAAGATCTATAGGGATAGATTAAGGCGCTTGATAGGTTTAAACCAAAGTGCATACATTGACAAAGTCTTGAAAAGGTTCAAGATGGAGAACTCTAAGAAAGGTTTGGTACCTATTCAAAAGGGGACAATATTGAATGTGACTCAATGTCCATGCTCAAAGGATGAGCAAGAAAGAATGAAAGGAATCCCATATGCGTCTGCTATAGGATCCATAATGTATGCAATGATATGCACAAGACCGGACGTGTCATGCGCCTTAAGCATGACAAGTAGATACCAGCAAAATCCAGGTAACAGTCATTGGATGGCTGTTAAGAGCATATTGAAATACCTTAGGAGGACTAAGGATATGTTTCTAATATATGGATCTGGTGAAGAGGAACTCGTTGTAAAAGGTTACACGGATGCGAGTTTCCAAACTGATCGAGATGGTTCTCGATCACAATCTGGGTATGTCTTCATTTTGAATGGAGCTGCAGTCTCTTGGAAGAGCTCGAAGCAGGATGTTGTAGCATTGTCCACTACAGAATCAGAATACATCGCCGCCTCATTGGCAGCACAAGAAGCTGCGTGGTTAAAGAACTTCATTGCTGACCTAGGGGTAGTCCCTACCATTCAAGACCCCCTAGAGATCTTTTGTGATAACGAGGGTGCGATTGCTCAAATCAAGGAACCTCGTGCACATCAAAAGACTAGGCACATTGAGCGGAGATTCAACTACATAAGGGATGAAGTTGAAAAAGGAAATATATGTATTCGCAAAGTTCACACCGATCAAAACATTACGGATCCACTCACGAAGCTCCTTGAACGGCCAAAACATGAGGGTCATACTTGTGCCTTAGGACTTCGGTATTCTAGTGATTGGATTTGATCTATTTTGTATTTGGATATTGGAACAATTGTTATTTTAACTCTTTTATGGTATTTTGAGTTATGTTCCATTTTAGCATGTTTAAATCCGTGAATAAATTAATTATTCTAAATGTCCGTAGTCGATCATACTTGTGGGAACAAATATGAATATAAGACTATTATGAACTTGGATTGGTGGATATTCATTAGGTATGAATATAGAGCAAAGTGTTGCTGCCAAAGTTCATAGATATTTGTGGGATACAAATATTGGACTGACCCGCTCTCAAATGTTACTGCATGGAATCATTGATTGATCATAAGTAAATTTGAGCAAAGGCGAATATCATAGTATCCTCTGACCTGAGATACATATTGGGTCTTGATATTCACCAAATATTATGCCTTGACTTAGTTCTTCGCTGTCTGTAATAAGATAGTACATAAGACTAAGCTCAGGTATGGTACGAGGTGATTGTGAGAGACGTATGTAGTCAAGAAGGGATTTGTTCCTCTTATTCGTTGAGAGTAAGATGTCTAAGGCCTGCTTAAGTTAAATCAACAGAGAATGATCACACTGTGTCTCTGGATTTGACATGACATCTGTAACGAAAGGATAAATGATAGATTCACCTAAATCATTTTCAAGTAAGGGACTTGAAGGGGATGATGTTATTGAATGGCACTTCGTCATACGTATTAGGGGTAGTAAACCGTTGTTAGGCGTCATTTACTGCTTACATCAATCTTCTATGTATCTTGTGCAAGTGGGAGATTGTTGGACTCTGTATGCCCAAGACACATATTAAATTGATGTGGCTAGTACGTTATGATCCAAGTCGGGTCATACCCAATAACAAGCTAGACAAACACCTATAATATTTGTTTATGATATGATCAAACAAATGAATATTAACACTTACAATATTTAGAAATCGGTTTTCTAAATAATTGCACTTGACAAACTAATAAATTATATGGATAATTTATTTTGAGAGAGTATTTTATTTTGATATTTAATGGGTTAAATGACTTAATAAAAGTTGTATAAGTCTTAAAACATGTGATGTTATAATTTTATAAAAGTTATAAAATTATATAAGACTTAAATTGTTATTATAAGAAAATTATTGAAATTTTTTTTATAAAAATAAAAGCTAGGGCCGCCCCCCCTCATGGGAACTTACAAAAGTTTTTTGGTCCAATCATAAAGCATGCATTTTTGCATGTCTAGATGATGCTTGATTGGCCATCTTTAGTGGCAACTTTCTCTCTCATCCTTTTAAGAAAAAGGTGTTGCAAGACTTGTAAAATCCATCATTTTTCTTTCAAGAATTCAAGTGCAAGAACTCTATCAATTACCTTCAAAATTTCGGCCAACATATGGTTGTTTTGGAGAAATTTCAAGTGAGTTTTCAAGTGTAGAAATCCTAGCAACATAAGGTGTTCGTTGGAAGCTTGGGGTATGCAAGCTTGAGGTCTTCTCCTTTGAAGATTTCCATTCAAGAACATCATCTTCTTCATATCACCTTGCTCTTGGAATGGTAGTATTCTAAAACACCCTATGGTTGTATTTTGATAGCATGTATGTCATATATGGATCCGATTTTGGGTTTTTGCATTTAAAAGAGTTTTAAATCTTGTAAAGTAACATGTTTTAAATCCTTATTCCGCTGCGTTTCAATTTTATTCAGATAAAATTAGCTTTGATAAACATGTTAAAAACCCTTCATTTTTTCAATGTTTCATCATTTTTGTACTGAGGGTATTTGCTATATTTCAAGCATGCATAAAGTATTATATGGGGACTAGGCCATTGCTTCCGCAAAATCAGAAGTCCCGGGATAATACCCCAGATATCACTGAGTATAAAGACCTAGTATTTCAGAAAGAGGGGTCCTTCAAACGAGATTTCAGGGGTTATGTAACATCTGTGCTTGTAATCATTATGAACAGTTCAATTATCAATAAAACAATGTTATTTAATCCCAATGTTTGTTTGGTTGTGTTTTACATTTTTCATGTTTTGACTTTTATTCAATTTCAAACTCTATATCGCTTTCTGGAGAGTTATACGCAAACTGGTGCATAAACGTCACCAGTTTATCGCGACAAATACTCCGGAACATCAACATATACTTAACATACCTTAAATAACCTTTACATAACTTAGAAATAAGTTTTGAAGGCTTTGGTATGTCAAAAACAAGTTAATTAGCTTACAGGGACTAAACATGACAAACTGCGAAAGTATGCCAATTTGAACTGTAACAGACATTCCGGAACATGACCATAAGTTAAACATACCATAAATATCCTTCACATAGCTTAGAAATAGTCTTTGAGGGGTTCGGTGTGCAAAAATAAACTTTTGGGTCATTCAGGGACTAAAAGTGTCAAAAAGTGCATAAGTTTGCACTTTCGCGCATAACTTACGTTCTGAATACATCCGGACATCCAAAAATTTATGTAAGCACTAAAATATTTTATTTTAGTGTTTGGCATAAGAAAAATCCATTCGTCACGCCATTTGGATCGTTTTTCGCGCTTATGCGCATTCCGTCGTAATTAACCGAACAACGCAATCGTACGGCCAAACGAACCGACATCCGGGATATTTTTGAGCACATTTTAAGTTCCCTATACTTTAACTTCATTTTAGAGCTTTGAAATGGGGTTAACGGGCCTTAAACGCGTCGGAAATGACCTTATAACACAACAGGGACCAAAACTGTAAATCTGCCAAACTAGGTCCTTGCGCACCTCAACAATGTGAGTGTTGCGGTGCGCAAGCAGGGGCCAGATGCAGCAAATCGTTTTTCTCAGCTGTTAACAGCCCCTAAACACCCTCCAAAGGCCAATGCCATGTGTCCAACTCTTGTGGTGGAGCAATATGAGTTACCACAACATTCCGACAAGTGTACGGGCGAGATCATTCCCTCTTCTCCAAGAAACGATCCTAACGGTGAACCGAAATCTATAAATACCCATCACATTTTCGCTCATTCCTCACAAGAATCTAATTTGAGAAGCTCTAAGTTGAAACCTTTGTTTCATACCTGAGCTACTTGAATCAAGATTAGCATTCGGGGACCCTTTGTAAGTGTTCCTTCGTTCTTTTATTGCTTTTCGAGTCCGAAAGTCAAACTTTGTTTGACTTTCTGCATTGACCAGTTTATGGTCAATGCGAAGTTCGTTTGAACTTCGCAACGTGATTGTAATCACGATGGTTATAGTCCCTTGTGACTATGCCTACTGATTACCACGTTGTCTAGGGTCATAAGGGTAAGCGATCTAATAAATCGCTTATACCTTCGAACCTGACCCATTTGGTCGATCATTAGGATCCGACCAAGCACATTAGGTGACCATAGCATATAGTGAATAACCTTCCGAGGTTATACCTTATGGTCGCTTCGTTTAAGTAGTTGTTTGATAGGTAGTTTATATGCCTTAGGTAAATTACCAAAATACCCCTTTGATGCCAAAATTCATTTTAAACATATGTAACATAACTTTTGACATCTAAACTGATTTGACAACAATATTAGACATGTTAAGGCATATGTTACTTGTCATAGGACTAGTTAGGCGGTCCAAACGCGTTTTACGCGAACGACGCGTTAAAGTAGCATAAGCTTCCTAAACGGGTCGTAATGGGTCGTAAGCACTTAGGTTAGGTTTCATTTAGTATGTAGGCCTTGTTAAACCATACTACATGAGTTCTAATACTCATTTGGTTTACGAGCCCTCATTCTATCCGATCTTCCGATATCGGTCCGGTTTATTAACATAGTTACCTATATTAGGTGCCGTTTGATTCCGTGATCTCTAGCATTGCTTGGTGGTTATCTTAGGACTTCTGAGCAATCTCAAGTGAGTACATAGACCCCTCTTTTACTGTTTTCCAAACTTTTTTGGGGTGAAACACATGTGCCTACTTGTTACTTTCGTGCTTTCCTGCTTTCACATCATATACTTGCTATGTTCATTAGTACATTTATAGTACATGATTTCATTGTGTTCATGCTATGTATGTCCATTGTGTGCATACTTAGTACATTGTTTTACATTACATTTCATGCTATGTATGTCCATTGTGTGCATACTTAGTACATTGTTTTACATTACATTTCATGCTATGTATGCCCATTGTGTGCATACTTAGTACAGTTGTTTTCATCACATGCTTACATTTTGGTATGACATTTGGGTTGTTTACAATGGAACAATACATTCATTAACATTAGCTACGCCATTCGTTAGTAGGTAGTGGTACCATAGGAATTGACAACTCCCGTTCCGGACATCCTGGGTAGGTTTGGATGAAAGGAATGACCGAATTCGATACAAATAACTTAGATAAACCTTTAATTTGTTTAAGGGTATATCGCCACAGTCTCAAGGCTTGGATGTTTGCATTTTCACAATACCGCATAAATGTTTGTATCAGTATAGCATGCATTTGTTCCACAAAACATAACGTTGATTTAAACCATGTTTTACTTCAATACCTTGTTTTTGTGCATTATACATATGGTTTAGTTGATATATTTCACTTACCATACATGATATGTTTGGGTACACATTACATGATCTACATTAAACATAAACATTTTGACATTGATATACACATTTAGTGGTTTACATTGGACCTAGACATTTTGATATGGTTTACACATTAACACATGACAATTCATTTATACATAAACAATTTACATTGGTGGTTGGTTTGAGTAAGTGATTTGAGTAACGAGGCGTGTGTAATATGATACAAGCATGGTGGATACGCCGCTGGCACTTCCTATATATAAGTGTTTGTATGACATTACATGTCGTAGCGTTACTTAAATCATTTCAATATTTGACATATTACGTTTTACATAAACAACTTATCTTCACAAGTCATTGATTTACAAAACAACTTATCTTATACAAACTCATTTTACTTGGTTATTCATTTAACCTTACATTATTCTTTTATTTATACATATCATCGCTTTTTGAATGATTTACAAAACAAAACAATTTACAAGGTTCATAACTGACTTTTGTTAAACAATTTTTTCTAAACTATAAGTCATGAATCCTCTTTTCACAAATCCTATGTATCTCACAGGCATTTTTATGCTGACGTACCTATTTTCACATGTGTTTTCAGGAGCTATTGCGTAGGATGATGATCGTGACACTAGGGCGGACCTGTGCCTTAGAGACTAAAATGAAGATAGACTAGTTTAATTTTGTTATGAACTCTTTGTTTCCTATTTAAGACAATATTACACTCTTGTTTAATAAATAAAATACAACTTTGAATGCCATGATTATGAAACAATTAATTATGTTACAACACTCCCCGACGTTTCTGCCACGTTTTGTATGTTCTACATGGTCGGGGTGTGACAGAAGAGTTGGTATCAGAGCCAATGGTTATAGGGAATTAGGTTATTAGTAATTCTTTGACCTAGACTATAACCTTTCTAGGACCCAAACACAAGTTGTCTTGTGTTTAGAATTTAAAACATGCACATCACCTATCCTTAGGTGATTATCAAAACAAGAACCAAATTTTTCCGAAACGATTTTTGAAAAACAATCTTCTGTTTTTGAATGATTTATTACAAGGTTTTGAACCCTCTATTGTAAGGTTTTGAACCCTCTATTATAAGGTTCTGAACCCCTTTGAGTTTTCAAAATCTCATCAAGGTTTTGGGTTTTAAATAATGTGAACACGTGCAAACTGGAAGGGTGAATGCCTGTACCCTGGGTTTTCTGTCTAAGGCTAGAGTGTTCGTATAAATACACATAATCGGACCAGTCACTCTTACCTGGGAACTCTTGGGGTGAGTGTTTACTTATAGGCGAGCATGTCTTCGCGATACATTATTTTTGACCCATTTACCTTGATTAGTCACTGTGTGTTGTTTGTTTGCCTTATGGTAACAAACAAATGACCACCATCTTTGCCATTATCAATTTTTGCATCATCTCATTCTTTTCACCCAAACATCTCACTCGTTTCCTTTCATGTTTTCCTCTTTTAGAATGCCTCCTCGACGTGAAAACCAGATAGCGACTGCCGAACTGGCAGAAATCATTGCGCAGCAGATGGCTGCTCAATTCCCAAACCTCTTTGCTCAATGGAACCAAGCCAACAACAACAACAATGCTCCATGCAAATACAAGGATTTTAACTCGGCTAAACCACTCAAGTTTAGTGGTTCTGAAGGAGCGACTGGGCTTCTTCAATGGTTCGAGAGCATTGAGAATACTTTCCGCCACATGCAGTGTCCTGACAATTGCAAGGTCGAGTTTTATTCGAGTGTGTTTCAGAAGAGGGCTCTCACATGGTGGAACGGGGTTATGAGAGACCGTGGTGCAGAAGTTGCTCTAGCACAAACTTGGGCTGAACTTAGGGCCCTTATGATGAGGGAGTTCTGTCCTCGTCATGAACAGCGAGCTTTGGAGAGAGAGTTCGATGACTTGAAACAAGATAGTGGCGAGCACAGGGCATATACTGATAGATTTGAGGAGTTGAGTCTGCTTTGCCCAACAATGGTTACCCCACTTGACAAGGCTATCGAAAGGTACATCGACGGCCTACCTGACTCAGTGCAAGACATCATTACTGGTAGTAACCCTGCCACACTCCGTCAGGCTATCGAGTTAGCAGCGACATTGACTGAGTCGCAGATTCGGAAGAATAAGTTACACAGGAAGGGTGACAAGGGCAAGAAACAGTCGTCTGACAAGGAAGATAGCAAGAAAGGTCAAAACAAGAATGGAAAGAATTCTGGTTCATCGAAAAGGGCAAGGAAGCGTAAGGCTTCCCAAAACTATGCTGTCACTGCCCAAGCTAACCAGGCAGCTCCCAACCAACCCGCACAGCCTCCAGCGAAGAAGCCCTATTCAGGGAATGCACCTTTGTGCAATAGATGCAACAGTCACCATCAGCCGCATCATCCGTGCCATTTCTGTACTAACTGTGGGAAGTCAGGTCATCTTGCCGATGTTTGTCGGTTTGCTCAGAATCGTGCAGTTCAGAACCCGACTCAACAAGTTGCTCAGCCTCCTGCTCCGCAACAGGGTCAAGCTGCACGACCACACTACCCACCAGGTGCTTGTTATAACTGTGGGGATCTGACCCATTACAGAAACCGGTGCCCAAGGCTGGCTAACCAGAATCAGAATCCAAACCAGAATCAGGCTCAGGCTCGAGGGCGAGTCTTCAACATGAATGCTCAAGAGGCACAAGCAGAAAATGAAGTGGTGAACGGTACGTTCTTTATTAATAATCAGCCTGCATCTGTTCTCTTTGATTCGGGTGCCGATAAGAGTTTTGTGTCATTGTCTTTTGAGCCAATGCTTCGCGTGTCTAGAACGAAACTAGGAAAACCCTTGACAGTAGAAGTTGCTAGTGGTGAACCCATTGTTCTTGATTCTATTCTACGCAACTGCCAGTTGAACCTTAACGACCATCTTCTTCCTATCAACCTCATGCCTATGCAACTTGGAAGCTTCGACGTCATTGTGGGTATGGATTGGTTATCCAAGCATCGCGCAGAGGTGGTTTGTTTCGAGAAGATCGTTCGGGTGCCGCTTTCGACAGGCGAGATCCTACAGGTTCAAGGTGAGAAACCGTCTGGTGGTCTCAAGCTCATGTCTTGTTTTAAAGCTCGGAAGTATCTGCGAAAGAATTATGTGGCCTTCTTGGCACATGTCACAACAGATAAAGGCAAAGGTAAGTCTATTCAAGATATTCCTGTTGTTCGGGATTATTCTGAAGTATTCCCTGAAGATTTACCTGGTCTACCTCCAGCACGCCAAGTCGAGTTCCGTATTGATCTCGTACCTGGTGCAAATCCCATTTCCAGATCTCCATATCGTCTTGCACCGTCTGAGATGCAAGAGTTGTCTAAGCAGCTTCAGGAACTCTCTGACAAAGGTTTTATCCGTCCTAGCTTTTCACCTTGGGGTGCTCCCGTTCTTTTTGTCAAGAAGAAGGATGGATCTTTTAGGATGTGTATCGATTATCGTGAGCTTAACAAGCTTACCATCAAGAATCGATATCCCCTACCGCGCATAGACGATCTCTTTGATCAGTTACAGGGCGCTTCTTATTTTTCGAAGATTGATCTGCGTTCCGGGTATCATCAACTTCGTGTGCATGAAGAAAATATTCCCAAGACAGCTTTCCGCACTCGTTATGGGCATTATGAGTTCACAGTTATGCCATTCGGTTTGACTAATGCTCCTGCTGTTTTCATGGACTTAATGAATAGGGTCTGCAAGCCTTATTTGGATCAGTTCGTCATTGTTTTTATTGACGATATATTGATTTACTCTAAGACGCGAGCTGATCACGAGCAACATCTTCTTCTGACTCTGGAACTTCTAAAGAAAGAGCAACTTTTTGCCAAATTCTCCAAGTGCGAATTCTGGCTTAAAGAAGTTCAATTTTTGGGACATATTGTCAACGAACGAGGTATTCATGTAGATCCCTCCAAGATCAGTGCGATCAAGGATTGGGATACGCCTACTACTCCTACTGAGGTTCGTTCTTTTCTTGGTCTAGCGGGTTATTATCGCCGCTTCATTGAAAACTTCTCAAAGATTGCAGTTCCTCTAACTGCTCTAACTCAGAAGAACAAACCCTTTGATTGGGGATTCAAGCAAGAGGAAGCTTTTCAACACTTGAAGCAGAAACTTTGTGACGCGCATGTTCTGACTTTGCCTGAGGGCAATGATGATTTCGTCGTTTATTGCGATGCATCTAAATTGGGTCTTGGCTGTGTTCTGATGCAAAGGAACAAAGTCATAGCATATGCATCGAGGCAGTTAAAGATACATGAGAAGAACTACACCACTCATGATCTTGAGTTGGGTGCAGTTGTTTTCGCTCTAAAGATCTGGAGACACTATTTGTACGGTACAAAATGTGTGGTTTTCACGGACCACAAAAGTCTTCAGCATATCTTCAATCAGAAAGAACTCAACATGAGGCAACGACGTTGGGTCGAGCTTCTAAACGACTATGACTGCGAAATTCGCTACCATCCTGGTAAGGCTAATGTCGTAGCCGATGCATTGAGTCGTAAGGAACGTACTAAGTTTCATTGTGTTCGTGTTCAATCTGTTATCCAAGCTCGATCCGATATCCAGGCACGCATTTCTCAGGCTCAACAATCTTGTGTTTCACAAGGTTTAATGGATAAGGAATTTCCCTATCACATAACCCCTGATCTGGAACTGAAGGACAATGGATCGTATTACTTCATGGACCGTTTGTGGGTCCCAAGCCAAGATAACCTTCGCACCTTGCTTATGGATGAAGCCCATAAGTCTCGTTATTATGTTCATCCTGGCTCAGATAAGATGTATAAGGATCTTCGTATTCAGTATTGGTGGCCTGGTATGAAGAAAGACATTGCCTTATACGTATCAAAATGCCTTACTTGTCTTAAGATTAAGGCTGAACATCAACGTCCTTCTGGTTTATTGGTGCAACCAGAGATCCCAGTTTGGAAATGGGAAAACATTACTATGGATCTTGTTACCAAACTTCCATGCACAAAGAAATGTCATGATGCCATCTGGGTAGTTGTTGATCGTCTTACTAAGTCAGCACATTTCTTGCCAATCCGTGAGGATTTTCCTGCTGACAAACTTGCTAAAATCTATGTGGATGAAATTGTAGCTCGACATGGTGTTCCTTTGAACATCATTTCTGACAGAGATGCTCGTTTCACTTCTCATTTTTGGAGAACCATGCAATCTGCTATGGGGACCCAACTTAACCTGAGCACAGCTTACCATCCGCAAACAGATGGTTAATCTGAAAGAACAACCCAGACTCTGGAGGATATGCTTAGAGCTTGTGTGATCGACTTTGGTGGTAGTTGGGATTCACATCTGCCGTTAATTGAATTCTCCTACAACAACAGTTATCACACCAGCATCAAAATGGCTCCTTTCGAGGCTCTCTATGGTCGAAAATGTCGTTCACCAGTCTGCTGGAATGAGATCGGCGATGCTCAACTTACTGGACATGCCCTCATTTTAGAGACAACTGACAAGATTAAGAAAGTTCATGATAACCTTCAGACAGCTAGAAGCCGTCAAAAGAGTTACGCAGACCCAAAACGCAAGCCCTTGGAATTTCAAGTCGGTGATCGAGTATTACTTAAGGTCTCACCTTGGAAAGGTGTGATCAGATTTGGAAAGAAAGGAAAACTTGCACCTAGATACGTTGGACCATTCAAGATCGTCGAAAGAATTGGAAAGGTAGCCTACAGACTTGAGTTACCTCCTGAACTTGGAAATGTTCATCCAACTTTTCACGTGTCCAATCTCAAAAGGTGTTTAGCTAATGAGAACCTCCACATACCACTTGACGAAATTCGTGTTGATAAAACACTGAAATTTGTTGAGAAGCCTGTGGAAATCATGGAACGTGAAGTCAAGTGGCTTAAACGCAAGCGCATTCCTTTGGTCAAAGTTCGCTGGGAAGCTAAACGTGGGCCCGAGTTTACTTGGGAACGCGAAGATTAAATGAAGGCGAAATATCCGCATCTTTTCCCACGAGTTTCCTCTAAATAAATTTCGGGACGAAATTTCCACAAGTAGGGGAGACTGTAACATCTGTGCTTGTAATCATTATGAACAGTTCAATTATCAATAAAACAATTTTATTTAATCCCAATGTTTGTTTGGTTGTGTTTTACATTTTTCATGTTTTGACTTTTATTCAATTTCAAACTCTATATCGCTTTCTGGAGAGTTATACGAAAACTGGTGCGTAAACGTCACCAGTTTAACGCGACAAATACTCCGGAACATCAACATATACTTAACATACCTTAAATAACCTTTACATAACTTAGAAATAAGTTTTGAAGGCTTTGGTATGTCAAAAACAAGTTAATTCGCTTACAGGGACTAAACATGACAAACTGCGAACGTATGCCAATTTGAACTGTAACAGACATTCCGGAACATGACCATAAGTTAAACAAACCATAAATATCCTTCACATATCTTAGAAATAGTCTTTGAGGGGTTCGGTGTGCTAAAATAAACTTTTGGGTCATTCAGGGACTAAAAGTGTCAAAAAGTGCATAAGTATGCACTTTCGCGCATAACTTACGTTCTGAATACATCCGGACATCCAAAAATTTATGTAAGCACTAAAATATTTTATTTTAGTGTTTGGCATAAGAAAAATCCATTCGTCACGCCATTTGGATCGTTTTTCGCGCTTATGCGCATTCCGTCGTAATTAACCGAACAACGCAATCGTACGGCCAAACGAACCGACATCCGGGATATTTTTTAGCACATTTTAAGTTCCCTATACTTTAACTTCATTTTAGAGCTTTGAAATGGGGTTAACGGGCCTTAAACGCGTCGGAAATGACCTTATAACACAACAGGGACCAAAACTGTAAATCTGCCAAACTAGGTCCTTGCGCACCTCAACAATGTGAGTGTTGCGGTGCGCAAGCAGGGGCCAGATGCAGCAAATCATTTTTCTCAGCTGTTAACAGCCCCTAAACACCCTCCAAAGGCCAATGCCATGTGTCCAACTCTTGTGGTGGAGCAATATGAGTTACCACAACATTCCGACAAGTGTACGGGCGAGATCATTCCCTCTTCTCCAAGAAACGATCCTAACGGTGAACCGAAATCTATAAATACCCATTACATTTTCACTCATTCCTCACAAGAATCTAATTTTAGAAGCTCTAAGTTGAAACCTTTGTTTCATACCTGAGCTACTTGAATCAAGATTAGCATTCGGGGACCCATTGTAAGTGTTCCTTCGTTCTATTATTGCTTTTCGAGTCTGAAAGTCAAACTTTGTTTGACTTTCTGCATTGACCAGTTTATGGTCAATGCGAAGTTCGTTTGAACTTCGCAACGTGATTGTAATCACGATGGTTATAGTCCCTTGTGACTATGCCTACTGATTATCACGTTGTCTAGGGTCGTAAGGGTAAGCGATCTAATAAATCGCTTATACCTTCGAACCCGACCCATTTGGTCGATCATTAGGATCTGACCAAGCACATTAGGTGACCATAGCATATAGGGAATAACCTTCCGAGTTTATACCTTATGGTCGCTTCGTTTAAGTAGTTGTATGATATGTAGTTTATATGCCTTAGGTAAATTACCAAAATACCCCTTTGATGCCAAAATTCATTTTAAACATATGTAACATAACTTTTGACATCTAAACTGATTTGACAACAATATTAGACATGTTAAGGCATATGTTACTTGTCATAGGACTAGTTAGGCGGTCCAAACGCGTTTTACGCAAACGACGCGTTAAAGTAGCATAAGCTTCCTAAACGGGTCGTAATGGGTCGTAAGCACTTAGGTTAGGTTTCATTTAGTATGTGGGCCTTGTTAAACCATACTACATGAGTTCCAATACTCATTTGGTTTACGAGCCCTCATTCTATCCGATCTTCCGATATAGGTCCGGTTTATTAACATAGTTACCTATATTAGGTGCCGTTTGATTCCGTGATCTCTAGCATTGCTTGGTGGTTATCTTAGGACTTCTGAGCAATCTCAAGTGAGTACATAGACCCCTCTTTTACTGTTCTCCCAACTGTTTTGGGGTGAAACACATGTGCCTACTTGTTACTTTCGTGCTTTCCTGCTTTCACATCATATACTTGCTATGTTCATTAGTACATTTATAGTACATGATTTCATTGTGTTCATGCTATGTATGCCCATTGTGTGCATACTTAGTACATTGTTTTACATTACATTTCATGCTATGTATGTCCATTGTGTGCATACTTAGTACATTGTTTTACATTACATTTCATGCTATGTATGCCCATTGTGTGCATACTTAGTACAGTTGTTTTCATCACATGCTTACATTTTGGTATGACATTTGGGTTGTTTACAATGGAACAATACATTCATTAACATTAGCTACGCCATTCGTTAGTAGGTAGTGGTACCATAGGAATTGACAACTCCCGTTCCGGACATCCTGGGTAGGTTTGGATGAAAGGAATGACCGAATTCGATACACATAACTTAGATAAACCTTTAATTTGTTTAAGGGTTTATCGCCACAGTCTCAAGGCTTGGATGTATGCATTTTCACAATACCGCATAAATGTTTGTATCAGTATAGCATGCATTTGTTCCACAAAACATAACTTTGATTTAAACCATGTTTTACTTCAATACCTTGTTTTTGTGCATTATACATATGGTTTAGTTGATATATTTCACTTACCATACATGATATGTTTGGGTACACATTACATGATCTACATTAAACATAAACATTTTGACATTGATATACACATTTAGTGGTTTACATTGGACATAGACATTTCGATATGGTTTACACATTAACACATGACAATTCATTTATACATAAACAATTTACATTGGTGGTTGGTTTGAGTAGGTGATTTGAGTAACGAGGCGTGTGTAATATGATACAAGCATGGTGGATACACCGCTGGTACTTCCTATATATAAGTGTTTGTATGACATTACATGTCGTAGCGTTACTTAAATCATTTCAATATTTGACATATTACGTTTTACATAAACAACTTATCTTCACAAGTCATTGATTTACAAAACAACTTATCTTATACAAACTCATTTTACTTGGTTATTCATTTAACCTTACATTATTCTCTTATTCATACATATCATCGCTTTTTGAATGATTTACAAAACGAAACAATTTACAAGGTTCATGACTGACTTTTGTTAAACAATTTTTTCTAAACTATAAGTCATGAATCCTCTTTTCACAAATCCTATGTATCTCACAAGCATTTTTATGCTGACGTACCTGTTTTCACATGTGTTTTCAGGAGCTATTGCGTAGGATGAGGATCGTGACACTAGGGCGGACCTGTGCCTTAGAGACTAAAAATGAAGATAGACTAGTTTAATTATGTTATGAACTCTTTGTTTCCTGTTTAAGACAATATTACACTCTTGTTTAATAAATAAAATACAACTTTGAATGCCATGGTTATGAAACAATTAATTTTGTTACAACACTCCCCGACGTTTCCGCCACGTTTTGTATGTTCTACGTGGTCGGGGTGTGACAGGTTACCTATATATCCAAGTAGTGTTCCCCACAAAATAAGCAAGTTTGAATTTAGGTTTATATCCCGAAAAAGTTTACTAAATGTATAAAAACCTATCGGCATATCATCAGTGAGACTGTTTAATGCTATAAAATCATTACATTTCTTTAGCATACTGTAACTGTCTACTGATGTACTATCATTTCCTCTTTTTACGCAAAAACTCAATTTTTTGAATTTTATCATGTTTTTGGCTTTTTCAAATTTTCAAATGTTTTTGTATTTTCTAACAACAAAACTCCCCCTAAAATGCAAAACCATTTAAAGAAAATTTGACAACCCGATACTGATAGCTTTGTCTCGCCATCCATTTTCTGCTTCTCATGCACTGATTTGCAGAAAATATAACGTACCCCCATGATTTACAACACATTGATATTTTACAGTTTGAAAACCGTTTTTCAATCTTGTGAAATTAATCATGTTTGTTCCGCCGTGAGGGTTTCGGCATATTCAATCAACAATTTTTTTTAATTTTTGATTTTTTTTACAAATTTAAAAACAAACATATTTTTGGTTTTTCAAATTTTTGACAAACTAAAACAAATTTTTAGTTTTTAAATTTTTAGGGTTTTTGAAATATTGTTTATTTATGTACAGAAAACAAACAAACTCCCTGTTTTCACCCAACACAGGGTCCAGCAGCCTCTTCCTCCTCTCGTTGTGCCAGGCTGCTCCAACTTGCATTCTCACAATCTTTGATTTTGTTGAGCACCTGCACATTTAAAGCATTCAATTACTTGAACAATTTTGCCCAGGTCTGTTTAACCTTAGGCATTTCAACACAATAAACTTCATTCAATGTCGGAAAGTCTTTATCATCTTTCACAAAGACCTTATCACTTTTGACTTCAACTTTTTCATCTTTTACCAAAGTCATCAGTTTCTTAGCACTCCATGTTTGACCTTTAGGAGTACCACATTTGTAAAAATGTGAATCTTTTTGAACATTTTTATTCTGAACAACATTTGGTTTCCAAAATTGTTGTGGTTTTATTGCATCTACATTTGTTTTCCAACTTTGTGTTGTTCTTAATCTGGGTGTGTGAAAATTCCAGGTCTGTATAGAATCGAACCTGTTCGGGTTTGATTTCCAATTTTGATTTGAAGCAAATTTGTTTGTATTGTACCTCCAAGTTTGTTTCGAATCAAATCTGGTTGACCATTGTTTCACATTCTTAGATTTCTGTCTTTCAACATTATCAAATTTCTTTTTGTCAACATCAACAGGTTTCAGATTTTGACACTTGCGAGCAAGATGTCCAATTTGATCACATTTGAAACATGTTCTCTTGGACACATCTTTGAGCTGACGTTTTTGCTTTTTCTGAGCATGAAACTCATCATTAGACTGTCGTCCAAGTTTGAGTTCTTTCTCTTCTGCTAAACTTTTTCCTTGAACAAAACTCATTTTTGCCTGATAATTCGGCGTTTCATTTCTTTTCCAATTCTGTTTCTTTTTATAACCCAACCTGACGGGTGGTCCATAGGACAACCCTTAAATGGTTTAAAAAGATTAAAATTCCATGCTTTACTTGGTTATTTGCTTGAACTTAGTAACTGCGAGTGTTTGTGTTCTTTGCAGGTAAAACATGTAATTCGATGAAATTAAGTGGTTTAAAGAGAAAGTGCACATGTGGAATTGAGTTTGGCAGCCGACATCCAACGTTGAATAAGAAGGCAGCCATCACATGTTGTTTGTGGAAGGAATATTATCAATGATCATTAATTAGGGGGCTCTCTAGAGTGCTTTATCAACAAAAACATCATCATGACAGTATTGGGAGCCGATATACAAGGTTGTACAAAGTCAACATTCACATCATAAGATGGGAATTGGCGGCAGGCATTAAGTCACATGAAGGGATTTATTTTATTGTTCTCATCATCTACAAACATATATCATCATCACGTGCACAGGAGGTTTTGAGAAGAAAAATTATCAATCATCCATCATTAACACATCATCCATCATCTAAATATATACACACACAGCCAAAGAATAGTCAACAACCTAATAATCATCATCCTCTCAACATCAACGCAGACTTGGAAGTTGGAGCCGACTTTGGGAACAATACAATAATACAAGAGGTGGACTGTTTGAAAATCACATGTGGGCCGCCAACATGAAGGCCACGTATGGGACTTTTGGATTTCTGGATTGGGCCGATTATAGCTTGGGCGGCTGCTAGTTTGTGATTGGGCCGACATGTTTCACATGGGCCGACTATCGAGCACATGTGGGACAATTAAGTGGGTTGTTGGTGTTGACTTGGTGGACCTGATGTGCACAAGTTTCCACCGTAAATCAGTCTTCATGTGCCGTAAAACTTTTCATGTCCACCGTAAATTACGGTGGAGCCGTAATTTACGGTGGTATCTGCGATCAATTGTGTAACTGCCTCATTAAAGTTGGTTTATGGGTGTCTTTTCACCTATTCTCATCATTGAACGGTTTTGGAGCAGGAGAGGGGCGATTTTTGGCTCTTCTCGGGTGTTCTTGAGTGGTCAAAACATGAATACTTTGTTTTTGATTCCAATAAACAAAGGTTTGATTGTGATGATGATTCACCACACTATGAGCGGCTAGGTTTGCTTGGTGATCATCCCGAATGTAAGGTTTACTTGTGACAATTATGTTTTGTTCTTGAATTTCTGGAATATTAAACTGTGCATGTGTTGTTAGTTTATTATGGTGCTTGATTGGGTGTTTGTAAATTGTTGATGTATGTTTGATCATAGTTCTAAACCATACGTTCTTGGTGCCGTTGGCAATCGAGATATCATGGGAGGGATTAGGGTTGGATATATGTTAATTGGTCATCGGGTAACAACCTCGCGTTCTAGGAATCCGAGTACTTAGTTCCCTTTCATCACAAATAATTGATCTTGCATGAGCTATGTCTATGTAGTTCTTTCCAGTTGAACATAAACCTTGATTGTCACTTAAAACCTGAAATTCGGGATGATTACTACCCTCTTATCTTGTTACAAAACTTAACTTTGATTTGTAATCCAATTTAGTTCAGTTTAGACAATTAAAACCAATCAACCCAAACATTGAAATTTTCTTTTCTTGCAATTTAGATTAATCTAGTTAGTTAGACATACATTGAGATAACACATATTCCACAAACTCCCTGTGTTCGATACCCACTTACCGTTATCTATATAGTTGTTATTGGGATTAAATTTGATTGTGACCACGACATCACGTCACAACCCAGCCTTCATGTTTTTCTTCTTGAAACCAGGTTTGTTATAAAAAGTTTTGTGACCTTTACCAACAAACTTTTCAATCTCAGACTTTTCAATCTCAATCATCATGAAAACTTTGTCAACCTTTTCTGAAATCACATTCTGAATCGGGAATACAACATCTAAGAATAATCTGTCTGATCCAATCATGGTATAAACCAATCCCTTTGAATCATCATTCAAATTCTTCTCGGATTTTTTGTTTTTCAGATATCCATCATGAAAATTACCTTCATTTTCATCCTGTGATTCAGAATTACCTATTTCAACCGACTCTTCTTTCAACACACTTTCAACGACCTTACCTACCACATCTGAATCACTAGAATCATCAGATTTAGAATAGGTTACGTCAATGTTATCTGGCAATTGATCTACCATGTTGAAAGCTTTTTCGACCTTTTCATCATCATAAAACACAAACTTTTCCGGTGGTGGAACTTGATGAAACTCTGAGCCAATACCTTTCGTGTTTTGCTCGGAATCTTTCCCATCCGGTTTTATGTTGAAAATACGTTCAAGCACACATGATGACGCATGATAACTTTTTAACTTGTTATTAACCTGTTCTAAATCAACAATCTGAAGCTTAAGTTTAGCAACATCTTCAATATAAGAATTTACAACTTGTTGCTTTATTTCATACTGTCTCTTAAACGTATCAGTTGTTTCAGAACAAAATTTAAATCTTGATTAAACAAGTTTCATTTCACTTTTTACTTTTTCAAATGATTCTTTTGTAATGTGATAAGCCAATTTTATTGAATCATACTCTATTTTCATTTCTTGACAAACATTTTCCTTTTGATCACATTCTTCTGTCATTTTTGAAACCTTTTCTTTTAAACTTTCATTTTCATTTTCTTTTTCTAACTTTTTACATTTTTCTGAAAATGTTTCATTATTTTCTTTTAAAACCTTTTCATTTTCTAACATTTCTTTGCATTTATTTTTGAAAACTTCCTCGATTTTTGTGAAATCAAGATCTCTTGTTTTTAACTTTTCATCTTTCTCGGTGCAAGCTCTGCACGTTTCCATGCATTTCTTGCACTGTTCAACGATTTTGATTAAAGTTTTAGAATCAGAATTTACCTCAGTGATAGGCACTTTGGTGTTTGCTCCAATTTCAGTCTGATTCTGATCAACAACATTATGCTTTTCTTCTTTTCCAAAACCAGCATCATTTTTAATACCAACATCACCAGGAACATCAGCAGAATTATCAATCTTCACTTCAGCTTCTTCAACTTGCTGTTCTTCAGTAACAGCTTCTTTTTCAACCACTCTTTCTTTTATCACCTCCTCTTTTTCAAACATCTTCACATCTTCAACTTTCTCTTCTTCAACCTTAACCTTCTCAGCAACTTTCTTCAAATCATCAACTAGATTCTCAATATTCTTCTTCATTCTTTCTTCATTCCTCTTCCTCAGTTTTGATGTCATAGCATTCCTGATGATTTTATCCAGCCTTTTTACATATGTCTTGTCTTTTGCAACATTTGAGTAATATTCGCCAGATCGAGGAATTACTAAAAGAACATCATCGTGAACTATGTCGCTTCTTGGAACAACAGGTTCTCCTTCTTTGTTGACAAAACATTCTTGTTTCTTATCCCATCTTTTGTTTCGAACAACATTTTCATATTCTTCCTGCATCTTCTCCATTCTGCATCCAACAATAAAAATTTCTCTCTCAGTTTTCTCTCTCAAAATCTCTTCTCGAGTTTTCTCTTTTATCTCAGCTGTGCCTTTTTCTTCTTTGTTTTCCTCTTGAATTTCAGCAACAAAAGCATAATGATCATGCTTTTTGGGTAAAGTTTGATCATCTTCCTTTGTTCTAATTTTGAATCGATAATCAATTCGATCTTCTTGTGGAAGAATCTGACTCCAGTCAAATCCCTCATCATCATGGAAAACTGCACAAGCTCTTGATTTGGGTTTATCTTCAATCATTTTCGGCTCTTCTTTGCTTCGGTGGTAGATTGCCTTTCGGTAGTAATCATCATTGAATGGATGTTCATTTCCACCAGATGCAAAATTATTGCATTCTCTCTTGAAATGACCTTTTTGCTTACATTTGAAGCAGGTCACTTTGGATTTGTCAAAACCAAGCTTCGTTGATGGACCGCCCAATGATTGCTTCCCAGTAATCTCCATGTATCTTTGAGCTCTGCGAATGCAACTTGCTAGACACCAACGGATGTCAATGAGTTCCATCTCTTCCGGATCAATCTGGTCATAGTCTTCTTTGGTTAATTCGGAGTTTCCAATTTTGCCAGCTACCAGACCTTCATACGATTCCAGAACAGATGCAAGGAAACTCATTTGCTGCTTTGCTGCATTAATGCTCATTGCAGGAGAATTTTTCAACTTAAGATCAATGTTGCACAATATCTCCTCTGCTTCTACAGGACTTGTTTTTGAAGATGAATGATATCCAGACTTGTTTTTGAAGATGAATGATATCCACTGAATGCTGTCTTTGGTGAACTATCAGCTTTCACCGAAGGTAAATTGCCGTTGTAGTACAAACCAACATTCTGATGATGTGATGAACTGCTCATCTTGCTTTGCTTTTGCAATTCCAGATCATGACTCTTAATTTTTTCTAACAAAACATCAAGAGAAATTGTATCATACAAAGCATCATTTTTCAGGATAAAAACAAACGTTTGCCACTGATCAGCTCGTGGTAACGCTTCAATTACTTTGTCAATTATTTCTTCTCTGGTTTTCACAATTTGAAACCTTTCAAGCTCAATTTTTAGATGACAAAAGCGTTCTATCATTTGCCTTACAAATTCACCTTTTAAACTATCAAACAAATCGAATTCCTTTTTTAATAACACAATTTTGTTTTTCTTAATTTGTTTACCCCCCCCCCAGCTTTCACCTGCAAAGCTTTCCACACAGATTTTGAAGACCCATCATGAATTAACAATGAAAAAATATCATCTCGAACTGATTGTTGGATCAAGGCAATCATCTTCTGTTCATATGAAAATTGCTTTTTGTCTTCCTTTGAAAAACTTTTGATCGGAATTTCTTCATTTTTGTCATCAATAGGTTTATCATACACAAACTCCAAACAAAACCAACTTTCATGTGCATACGCTTTAGTCCAGTTGATAAACCTTTCTTTCCACCAGACATAGTCCTCAATATTATCAAGCTTAGGTGGTTTAGAATAAGTTCCATAAAAGTTGTCATGTTTAATGTTGTCTTTGATTGTTTTTATTATCGCTTTGGGTGTAGCATCTGAAGCTCCCACCGTATCCGTGTAGGTCCCTCGGAGGTTGAGGTTAAACCTTATCCTTGTTAAGTTTAACACACTAGCAAGTGCGGAATCCAAGCTAGAATGCAAACCGGTAGTTTATATGAGAACACAAGCTACAAAGAGAAAGGTAGACACACAAGATATCAAAGTTTTCTCTTGTATTTCAGTGGACACGGTTACAGCCCTTGACCAAACTGAAAATACGCTCTCTACAAGACTAAGTTCACTCACATTCTGAAGTGAACACATTACATGAGTATTTATATCCATCACAGGTCGTCTGGTCGAAGGATCAGATAGACTGATCGAAAGATCATCTATCGAGATAAAACCTATCGAAGGATCCACATATACCTCGAAGGATGATATCCTTCGAGGTCCATCTATATCCATCGAAGGTTATCCTTCGAGCTCATCGAAGGATATAAACAATCCTTCGATGACTCATCCTTCGACACACATGACTTACAAACTTGTTCTAACTGTTTGACCAAGTCAAACCAGGAGGATGGTTGACTGGTCAAACTTACATTAAGCACACATATTAACACACCTAAGACGTAAACAAGACTAACAAAAGACATCGTTTTATATCATAACAAAATACAGACAAAGTACAGACACAAGTGCACCAACAATCCGAGGTAAACGCGTTGTAAAAAGTATTGAAAAATTCTTCAGCCATGATGTGATCCTGGAGACAAACAAAACAAACACAATCAGTTAAATCAATATCAAAGAATTTGAAATAAACTGACACTCGGTTGACGTGAAATGATCTTGACACGAAATGATATTTGGTGCGAAATCAGCTTTCAAACGGAATTAGTCTTCAAACGGAATCAGACTTTAAGCGAAAATGCAACTTCACACAAAAACACTTTGGTGCGGAATTACCACTTCAAACGGAAATACCCTTTTGAACGAAATTCCCAAGCGGAATTAACCTTTCACATGAAATTACCAAACGGAATTCCCTTTTCAAACGGAATTACCACACAAAATGACCTTTTCACGTGGAATTAGTAATTTCGTGCGAAATTACTTCAAACTTTCAAGCGAAATTATATTGTTCGTTCAAACGAAATTACTTGTTCGGCCCATTTTTGTCATTTTTACTTTGAATTTTGATCTGAAACTCTCAAGGGTTTGTTAAAACACTGTTTCACATAAGATGTGTGAAATTCAAACCATTTTGACCGTTAAAAGTTGTCCAATTTGAAAAAGAAGGTGTAGAAGACAGAAATTCAGTTGTAATCACAAAGAACTCTTCCTCCTGAGCTCTGATACCACTTGTAGGATCGTTGTTTGACCTGAATGAGTCGTTCAGAAGAGTTGTTTATCCGAATCAAAGGCGGAATCAGTGAAACGGATGTGGAAACAGCTTGATTTACTATAATATGTCTCTATTATTGATGTAAAAGAGTTACAGCACTTCGAGACGATTCGGCAGCACTTCGGTACCAAATCAGACAAAATGTTACAAATGAAACGATATCAAAGGTATATATAGGCATGTAATTCCGTGTGGAATTAACAAGTTCAGTTCAAGCGGAATTTGCTAAAGCTAATTCCGTACGGAATTAACTTGTTAATTTCAAGGGGAATTAACCATTCCAAGCGGAATTACCAAGATGGTAATTTCATGTGGAATTATCCTAAATCTCATAAAACCTATTTTCTCGTTCTACGATCCCTGATCTATCAATTCTATTACATGACATGATACAAGACGAAGTCAACAGACATAGTGCACTAACACTATTCCTTGTTTTCTTGAATAACTGGCCATTTTCATTACTGAAATGAATTTCATTGGCTTTCGTCGCTTATCTCCTGTAATCACAATTATTTCTCCTGTGGGTGTATGAATTTCTATGGAATTCCTATCACAGAGGATTCGAGCATGGTTGGCTGCTAACCAATCCATTCCTAACACAACATCGAATCCAGCTAAATTCATAGGTAACAGGTTTGCAGAGAATTTATGGCCTAAGAGTTCTATCTTTCCTTCTTGCAAAACCTTATCTATGTTAACAGAATTCCCATCTGTGGTTTCTACCGTAAAAACTTGTCTAAGTTTGGTTAAAGGTTGCTTAAGGGATTGGCAGAATGAAGTATTTCTGAAACTTTGGTTTACACCATAGTCAAACAATACTTTTGCGTAAACATCATGAACTAGGAACGTACCAGTTATCACATCAGAAATCAGATCTGCTTCTTGAGTTGACAGCTGAAAAGCTCTTGCGTTTTTCTTAGTAGTTCCTTCAGTAGGTTTGGCCTTGTGGTCAACTGGTTTAATCAATTTAGGACATTCTGGTCTAAAATGTCCAGTTTCGCCGCAGTTGTAGCAGATCCTTGTTTTCTTTCTGCACTCCTCCTCTCGATGCCCCAGAGATTTGCAGAAGTTGCAGGTTTCATTACATCTTCCAAAATGTTTCTTTTTACAATTTCTGCAGAATGGTGGGGTGGAAGATTGCCCAGTTCCCTTTTTCTTGAAATTATTACCCCCACGGAACCCTTGGGTAATCTTTTGGGCTAATTCCTTTTTCCTGTTTTCTTCTCTCGTGCATACCAGCCCGTCGGTTAAGGTGTTGGCTAATTCCACCGCATCGTCAATTGTGCGGGGTCTCGCAGCTTTGACGATATCACGAATTTCGCTAATCAAACCCCAAATATAACGAGAAATAAGTACCGGTTCTGGCGAAGCCAGGGTTGGTACAACTCTAGCATATTCAAAGAATGTCAAAGTATACCCTCGACAATCAACATCCACCATCCGGTGGTTTAGGAACTTATTTATCATTTGTTCCTTTTCATATTCGGGACTGTAGGTCCCAAAATCCGAGGATCAATTAGGAAAACCTAAATCACTTGTTTATAGCAAACACGGTTACGCGTGCGGAATCCACGTAACTATGCCAAATCAAACACGTAAAATGATAACGACACGGTAATAATCAATGATACACACTCGATTGATTAAACGGGATGAGAACCGATTACAAACTGATACAAACACAGTTTAACAGAATTTTGACAGAGTTTCTTTATGTGTAAGCTCTCATCTGCTTTCAACTGTGAAAGCAGATGTGTTTATATAGTCTCTGGGCCCAACTGTCGACGAAACACAAGGTGTCACGGCGAAACAGAATATGGGCCAAACATTTGGGCTTGAAGCAGCCCAATACACGACGAATCAAGTGTGATTCGTCATGAATGTCGGCGAAACAGACATAATGGACATTGGTCTGTTTCGTCATGATGTGTTCGACGAAACAGACCTGTTTCGTCGAGGTCTGCAACTGTTGTGGTTGTTTCTAAAAACAGACAGCAACAACAGCAACATATAAACAACTTATAATGACCATTCTACCCTTTGTATGCAACATGCATTGTTCGAATAGCATTACATATTAAACGGAACAAACTTATCGGACCCAAGTGGATAGGAGGATATCCGACTTGGTCTTCATTCCGTTAAAGGCTCGAACCGAACGTGCCGCGTCCACACAAAAAGTGTATCAACAAACTCCCCCTTGGACGCTGCTGTGATGGTTCGACTTCCATGTCTTTCATGTCGGAGGATCTTCAAAGTCTTCACGCGTCGTAAGAAGAAAGTGTATCAACAAACTCCCCTTTTCATTTACAAAGTGTGTTAACAAACTCCCCCTTAGAATGAACTCTCCATTGAGTTATGCTCGTGAATCTTTTGACTTGTCAAATCTTCAGATCCTTGTGGTGTTGATGAAGGGTCAACGGCAACTCGATCATTTTATCCTTTGAGTGCCTCCACTTCGTGTCTTCATTCCAAAGCTTGTCATCGAAAATGTTCTCCTCGCCTTTAGCATCTGCACAGGCAAGAAAGCTAAACGCATAATGAGAACAACCGCTTGTATTATAAACAAATTAAACAAACGACACATTTGAGATCAAATCTCAATCAAACACCGACCGACAACAGTTTGAAAGTTTAAAAATTGTTCAATTTTAGTTCTTAACTTTCAAAACTTGTTAACTTCGACAGATTATGAAGATTTTCACACTGAACAGAATTTGATTAAAATGAACACTTTTCCATTTTGTTTGAGTTTTCAAATGCAAGAACGTTTTAGAAGAAGGTTTCAAGCTTCCGGCAGAAAACACCAAGCAACAACTTCGGCTTAATCAAAAAAAAGAACTTTACACAAAAATACTAAAAACAAATTTAAAGTACAGTAAACTAAACGAAAAAGCGGAAAACTGTGAAAAACACTAAACAACTGTACAAGTGCAATCTTTTTGCGAATCTCAAGGACAAGGAATCATACCAGCTTACGGTCTTAGTCAACATGATTTTGATTTCTGTTTAAAGCTCTGGATAAGTATACTACCTCGATTATCGGTATTGTGGTCCACATAAGCTCAAACTGATCAGACGTAATCATAATTTAAGAGATACGATAATTTAAGAGATACGATTAACGGTAAGGATTATACTTACAAGTCGATGTAAATCCACTCACGACACATTCCCGTATCAAGGTATGCACGAGAATTCATCTTACCATTGAGTATACCGATTATCATCTGTTTGACCGTATAAAAATGTGAGAAACTCACTTATTTTGATTTGAAAACAAGCCCTATGTGATAGAATCACTTATTGATGAGGGACTTGATTTTCGATGCATGAGGGCACAGGAGCAAGTCCGTGAACAGGTCAGTACTTCCGTACAGCAGAGAGACGAACTTGACTCCCGCAAAGAATCTGTGATAAAATATCACTTATTTTGTTTGGACATGTGATTGTTGATCACTTATTGAGGTCGAATGCAGTATGTACACGTATGTATAGTATCATGGAAGATCTTAGACTTCGTCTCCGTTATTTTTACGGTTTGATACAACCATGATACCCAGATGATAAGCAGCATAAAGACCGAATATTTCAGATCTCGGCAATCTCTCAAACGAGATTTCGGTACTAAGACCATATGCCAATGAATGGTTCCCACCTGACTTGAAGTCTGTTAGGTTTGTATCATCCTGCACATTTTAGTCTGATTGAGAGCCTACCGATACATCGTTAGAAGAGATACTTATCATTTTTCTTTTTGTTTATTTTGAGCACATTGACCGACCACACCAGTGAACTTCATCATTTTCCTTTATCCAAGAAACTCAATTTTGGTTTTTCTATTGTTTTTGAATTTTTGAATTTTTCAAACGAAACGACAGAAAGTAAAGACATCTTTTTGGATTTTGAATTTTTGCAATGTTTTTGTATTTTCTTGAAATTTCTCCCCCTAAAATTTGCAAAGTTTACGAAAACTAAAATCTTTTTGAATTTTCAAAGTTTATAAAGAAAATATTTACAAAAACGATCAGCCAAAGAAGTTTACTCGGGTATCACCTTAATGCCATTGACCAAAAGTAGATAATCAAAACGTGATTTATCAAAAGCTTTTGTAAACAGGTCGGCACGTTGGTGATCAGTGGGGACATGAACGACATCGATTAATTTCTTGTCAAAACAATCACGTATGAAGTGATATTTAATGTCGATGTGTTTAGTCTTGGAATGCTGCACAGGATTTCTAGTGATCTGTAAGGCAGCATTATTATCAACAAAAATATTAGTAGATAGGAATTCTAAACCGTAGTCGCGCATTTGTTGTTGTATCCAAAGAACTTGGGAGCAACAACTCGAGGCAGCAATGTATTCTGCTTCACATGTTGATGTAGCAACACACGTTTGCTTCTTGCACTGCCACGTGACCAGGCGATTTCCTAAGAACTGACATCCTGCTGTTGTCGATTTGCCATCGATTTTGCATCCACCAAAATCAGAATCACTGTATGCAATTAATTCAAAGCTATCATCCCTAGGGTACCAAAGACCAAGGTCCGGGCATCCCTTCAAATAGCGAAAAATCCTTTTGATAGCTGACTGATGAGAGGCCTTCGGGTTTGCTTGATATCTTGCAAGCAGGCATGTTGGATACATTATATCAGGCCTCGATAGTATGAGGAGTTGATGCTTTCACCCTTCAAATCCGGAGTAATCCCGTGATTCTGCGGAAGAGGGGTACCAATGGGCGTTGCATCTGACATTTGGAATCGGTTCAAAATGTCACCAACATATTTAGTCTGATGGATGAATATCCCAGACTCTGTTTGTTGAACTTGTAGGCCCAAGAAGAAAGTCATCTCCCCCATTGCGCTCATTTCGAATTTTTCTTGCATAACTCGTTCGAATTGCCTGCACAAAGAATCATTAGTGGAACCAAATATTATATCATCAACATATACCTGCACCAGCAGAAGATCTCCATTTTGTTCCTTGATAAAGAGTGTGCAATCAATAAGACCTCGTCGAAATCCATTCTCCAGAAGATAGTTGGATAAGGTTGCGTACCAAGCCCTAGGTGCTTGATGTAAACCATAAAGAGCTTTGTTTAGCAACCAAACCCGATCGGGGTGAATAGGATCTTCAAAACCTGGAGGCTGTTCGACGTGCACCTCTTCTTGAACTATACCATGAAGAAAAGCACTTTTGACGTCCATCTGGTAAACTTTGAATCATTTGAAAGAAGCATAAGCTAAGAAGATCCTAATAGCTTCCAGACGTGCAACAGGTGCATAAACTTCATTGTAGTCAATGCCTTCTATCTGGCGAAAACCCTGAACAACCAGTCTCGCCTTGTTGCGAATAACAATTCCACGGTCGTCCTTCTTGCATTTGTAAACCCATCGTGTGCCAATTTTCTTGTAATTATCCGGCTTTTCAACAAGCTTCCAAACACCAAGCTTTTGAAATTGTTGCAGTTCGTCCTGCATGGCTTCAACCCAAGAATTATCTTTTAAAGCATCCTTCCAAGACTTTGGTTCTTCTTGTGAAACGTAACAAGCAAAGGACCAATCGTTTTGAAGACCAGATTCTCTAATGGCTGAATATAAACCAGCATTCGGGTTATTTCTAAGCTGATTACGCGTCTGCACACCGCTTTGGACATCTCCTATAATGTTCTGCTGTGGATGGGTATTGTGAATCCTCAATTCAGGATGTTCAGGAACACTTGTATCAATACCCAAATTGTTAAGATTAAGATCAGCAACCAACTCCGCACCGGGTATATGCGTGGAGGTGGAGGCATTCCCTTCAGCAGTATCATCATTCTGCACTTGAGGAGTTTCTAAAGAAGAGCCTTGAACAGGAGCAACCGGGGCAGAAGTGCCTTCAGTCGCATCTAGATGTTCATCATCTTCCGATGACTCAGTAGCATCTTCAAATACCTCATTTTGAACTGTATTGTTAACTGAATTAGAACCTTCAGGGCTAACAATAACAGGTCTTACCAATGGCGAGCCAGCAGCGTTGTCACTATCAAATAACATTTGAACAGCTGCAGATTCTTCATCAAAGGTAGGCAGATTAAAGGAGTCGAATATCCCATCGTAATCGAACATCCAAGGATCACCCGGAGCTCTAACAGGACTTGTATACCTTTGAACCCTTACTTCATTCCAAAGCTCAATCTTTTTGGTGGTCAGATTCCATACACGACAATTTGGAGTTGCATATCCAAGGAAGAAACCTTCGATAGCTTTTGCGCCAAACTTACCATCTGGGTCAATCATGGTACATGGACCGCCAAAGGGTTCAAGGAAAGAAAGATCCGGTTTCCTTTTCTGTAGAAGTTCAAAACAAGTTTTGCCATGCCTCTTAACTGTAAGAACTCTGTTCAAAGTGTAGCATGCAGTCGACACAGCTTCTGCCCAGAATTGAACAGGAAGCTCCGACTCTACTAACATAGTTCTTGCAGTCTCAATAATCATGCGATTCTTCCTCTCAGCGACACCGTTTTGTTGTGGAGTATAGCGAGAACTGTATTCATGAAGAATGCCTTTAGAAGTACAGAACTCATCCATCACACGGTTCTTGAATTCAGTTCCATTGTCGCTTCGGATCCTCTTCACTTTCAAAGTGTATAAATTCTCCAACATTGTGAGAATATCCTTGAGAATTCCAGGAGTATCACTCTTGTGTGCCATGAAAGCTACCCAAGAAAATCTAGAATAATCATCAGTAACAACAAGACAGTAAGCATCTCCGAATGTTGTCTTGTGCTTCATAGGTCCAAAAAGGTCCATATGAAGACGTTCGAGAGGCATGCTAACAGAATTGATTTTCTTCAGAGGGTGAGATTTCTTTGTTTGTTTCCCTTTCTGGCACGAAACACAGATATCTTGTAGATGAAAACTTCTCACAGGTACACCATTCACAAGATTGTTTTTCACCAAATGGTTCATTTTCCTCAAGTGAATGTGCCCCATTCTTCTGTGCCAAGAAATAGACTCCTTCTCTGTGGCTTTTGAGACAAAACATTGTACTTGCGCAGATGTCGTAATGGCTTGGCTCATGTCAAGAATATAAAGATCATTAATTCTTGGAGCCGATAAGAGAATCCATTCATCAGGAATCTTGAATCCAGGTTTAAGCACATAACAACCGGCATCATCAAAATGCACGGTGTACTTTTTATCGCAGATTTGCGACACACTGAGAAGATTATGATCAAGTTGACGAACATAATTAATCTTTTCGAAGCATACCACACCATTGGAGATCATTCCTTCTCCGGTGATATATCCGCCTTTGTCTCCTGCGAACGCGACATAGCCTCCTCTAATATTTCTCACATCGTACAGAAGCCGTAAGTCGCCCGTCATGTGCCTGGATGCCCCACTATCAACAATCCAATGACTACTGATAGTTCCTCCTGGAACATCCTGCACGAATCATCCTATGATTAGTTAAGGATGGGGACCCAAGCCACAGTGGTCTTGGGTCGTCCCTGAGAATCACGAATAGTGATCTCGATCTGGTGATGATTTTCCAAACTAACAAATCCCCCTGAACCTTCACCCTTCCTAGGTTTCCAAGTTTGTTTTTGTTTACCAGATTGAGTTTTAAAAACAGATTTTGAAACTTCTGGTTTTAAAGGTGAACTTGGTTCCTTTGGAACAGATTTGACCTCAGATTTTAAAGCCTTTTCTATTTTCTTCACATTTTGATGTCGTTGTTTCGTTTCCTGTTCTTTAACCGTTCTTTTATCATGTTTTAACGAAACAGTACGACATTGAGGGTGAATTATTTCAGGTGGTGCTTTCTCAACAAATTTATCTCTTGAAGTGTTTACACAATCTTTGATGATGTGCCCAAACTCTCCACATTTAAAACACGTTCTCCTCTCAACAAACTTAGGAGAACCAGATCGACGCTCATATGTCAAACTTGTAGGACCTGAGGTACTTGCCTTTTCATCACACCCGTTTGAATGTTGAGTGTAATTATTTTGACTGTTACGCTTTAAAATCTTGACTTTTTGTACAAAATCAGTGTTTGATTTGTTAGCAAAAATCTCAATTTTATCAGTACCCTCAGATGCCACAAATCTGACATCATTGTTTTTCTTTTGATAACGAGCTCCATTTGTTTCAGATTTTGATTTAGAAACATCTGGCCTTTGAGCTCGTTGATATGGTTGTTTACCCTTAGGAGCAAACGGTTGTTGCTTTGTTGGGAATTTTTGATTTCCAAATTTCTTCTTGATTTCAGCCTTAGGAATTTGATCACATTTAGTTACAGTAACTCTTGGAATCGATTTTCCCATAAACTTACTTGTGTTATTTTCAAAAACGTTATCAATCGATGATGGATTGACATTTTTAATTGGAAAATCATTATCTGAATAGATTTTAGAATCACCAACCAAAGTATACAACACATTGTTACTCTTAACGGTAGACACAGGTTTCTTGTCATTTATGACAGGGTTAATCACATTTTTGGCAACCTGTTGCACAAAAGGAATAGGAGGATCACAAAGAATATGATTCTCAATTGGAATTTCTATTCCCTTTTTCTTATCAAGTGATTCATCCTGGTCATTTGCATCTGTTTCATCATCAGATGAATCATAATCCTCAACAATTGGAGGACTTTGGCTCACTGATGTTGAAGTTCCTGTTTCATCAGATAAAGTTCCCGAGGAGCTGTCTGGTTTGAACCCTAATCCAGTAGTAAATTCCTCATAATTAAGAGGCACACTGGGTTCAAAACGAGGCATATCCTCTTCATCAGGTGGTGCTGCATAATTGTGTCTCAAAGGGGGCGGACATTTCTTATACCCAACACCACTCTTGTTTTTCTTCAGTTGTTGAACGTCAATTATGTGATCGAGCACAAATCGGGAGTTAGAATAACTCTCCAATTTTTGCTTGATCGCATCGTGCGCCAATTTTGCAATGGCTAATTCCGTTCTGGTTTCCTCAACGAGATTTATGTACTTGTTAATACTAACTTGTTTGTGATAAACAACTTTAGTAGTTTCGGAAACACTTTTCTTTAAATTTTCAATTAAAGATTTAAAGTCCTTTTCGTTTCTTGTTAAAGCCATATTTGCTTCTTTGCACTTTGACATATCAACAACCAAATGTTGATTGTGACTATGAATTGTGTCACATTCAAGTTTCACTCTTTCACATTCCTGTTTCATATAAGCACAGTCATTACAAATTCTAGGAGTTTCAGATGTTACCTGACTCGACGAGGCTGAAACATTTGCCATAAAGGCAGTTTGAAAAGAAAAAGATCCGTCTTCCGAGAGGAACTTCTCCATTTCTTTAGATGCTATCCCAGCCTTCTTAATAAGAACAGATTTCTGAGACTTCAACTCCTCTGCTTCACTCAAGAAATCATCAATAGAACTCGCTTCTTCTTTCACATCACCCGAAATAGAACTTTCTTCATCAGAACTCCCGGTATAACCCGAACTGTCGTTACTTTCAGAAAATTCTTCCCTACGAACGTGCTTGATGTGATTGATGATCTTTGCGTAGCACGCGGTTCCTCCTCCTTCATTATCACCTTCCCCCAATTGTAAAGACCAATTACACCCTTCATCTGTTTGAACAACCAATGCACGAGTGTTGTTTGATGGCCCAGACTGGTTCTGGTTGGTGGTGTTGTTCACAGCTACTATCCCTCTTCCACGATTGTCTTGATTGCCTTGATTGGCATTTGAAGAACCTGTCTGATTTCTGAAAGGGTTCTGATTGCCTTGCTTGGGTGGTCGAGTGCATTCACGTTTAAAGTGACCCTTCTCGCCACAATTGAAGCATGTAACGGTTTCTTTATCAAACCCGTACTTCGTATCCTGCTTACTTTCCAAGGAACTTCTTCCCGTTCGAGCCATGAAGTCCTTTGCCCTTCTAACTGCACTCGCAAACACCCACTTTATATCCATCAACTCCATTTCATCACGGTCGATTTGTTGATAATCTTCGTTGGTCATACTGATGTTCCCAATTTGACCTGCAACCAAACCGCAGTAAGCACTGACCATCGTATTAATGAGTTCCGAATGCTCCTTTGCAACCTCAATGCTAACTTTTGATAGGTTCGAGGTATCAACTTTGATAGTATTCATGTCTTGGGATGGAGGATTGCTGGTATAATGTACTTGTTGTGGTGGTGGTTGTGCTTTTGATAAGGATTTCGAAAGATAAGCGCCTAAATCAAACTCTGGTTGAGTAGTAGTAACTTGCGGTGGAGATTGATCTTGAGATTTGAATTTTGATATTGATTGTGAAAGATAAGCTCCTAGATCAAACTCTGGTTGTGGTGGTGGTTTGAATGGAAACGGAGATGAGTTTGTGTTGGAAACAAACGCCGTTTGAAGCTTAGGCTGCTGAACAGAACTAGAACTTGCAGAAGGAGCAAAACCAGGCAAATAAATTTCTGTGTTTTGAGGAGCTCTAATCCGTTTAGCTTTCCGATTTTCTTCTTCGTACTTGTGCTCCAACTTCTAAACAAATCCATAGATAGTGACAGTTTCCCCATCCAGAGCACCAGTATGCTTTAGAAGTTCAATGAATGGACTCCATATAGGAGGTAGAGCATCAGCTAAACGTGCAATCATTTCCACATGACTTACAACAACCTTATAAGAACTCATTTCACTTATCAAATGATAGAAACGAGAAGTCAAATCATTTAGATTTTCATTTTCCAAAGATTGAAATGACTCAAATTCTTTCTTTAAAAGATCATGGCGAATTTTTCTAGAAGCTTCATTTCCTTCTCCTCTTGTTTCCAATGCATCCCATAAAGCTTTTGTGCTCTTACTATAAGAAAATTGATGATAGATGTCTTTATGAAGAGCTTGTGTTAGATAAGCAAACGCCTTCTTCTCTAATTCATAGGCTTTCTTATCTTCTTCAATCATATGAGAAATGCCAGCGGCAGTTGATGCTGCTGCTTCCAGTTCCGGACTACATTCAGTAGTGAAACATGTCCAAAGTTCAACGTTTTGCCCTTGAATGTATGTATGAAAACGACCCTTCCAAGTTGGATAGTCGTTCATATGATTTAGCTTTGGCGGGCGATTGTTGCTTCCCGTCTCACTTTCACTGAGCAATAGATTCTGTATGTTTTGATTTTGATTAGAGACCATTGCCCATTGACTTGCATTTGCTGCTTGTTGTTTTTGAGGCAATTGGTTCATCAAATCGGCAAGTGAAGGCTGATTTTCACTTGGTCTTGCTTCCGAACTCCAATCCCACAGACCTTTGCTACCCATGATTTGTGTATGTATGTTAGTACCTGCACACACACTTGAAAACACAATGTTATGACAAATTTGCAAGTCCTCTGTGTAAAACAGAAGTGTTCTCGACGAAACACTTTCCACGAAACAGGTTTGTTTCGTCGAAATGAATAATGACGAAACAGACTTGTTTCGTCGAAGAGATTATGACGAAACAGACTTTGTTTCGTCGAAGATATTATTGACGAAACACAAGTGATTCGTCGACTGTTTGTTTCGTCGATGCTGAGTCTCAGACAGCTGTTTAAGATATTTACAGCTGTTTAAGATATTTAAAATATCTAAACTGACACAAGGTATGTTTTTCTGAGTTAGAGTTTCAAGTGCACCAACAATCCGACAAAGTACAGACACAAGTGCACCAACAATCCGAGGTAAACGCGTTGTAAAAAGTATTGAAAAATTCTTCAGCCATGATGTGATCCTGGAGACAAACAAAACAAACACAATCAGTTAAATCAATATCAAAGAATTTGAAATAAACTGACACTCGGTTGACGTGAAATGATCTTGACACGAAATGATATTTGGTGCGAAATCAGCTTTCAAACGGAATTAGTCTTCAAACGGAATCAGACTTTAAGCGAAAATGCAACTTCACACAAAAACACTTTGGTGCGGAATTACCACTTCAAACGGAAATACCCTTTTGAACGAAATTCCCAAGCGGAATTAACCTTTCACATGAAATTACCAAACGGAATTCCCTTTTCAAACGGAATTACCACACAAAATGACCTTTTCACGTGGAATTAGTAATTTCGTGCGAAATTACTTCAAACTTTCAAGCGAAATTATATTGTTCGTTCAAACGAAATTACTTGTTCGGCCCATTTTTGTCATTTTTACTTTGAATTTTGATCTGAAACTCTCAAGGGTTTGTTAAAACACTGTTTCACATAAGATGTGTGAAATTCAAACCATTTTGACCGTTAAAAGTTGTCCAATTTGAAAAAGAAGGTGTAGAAGACAGAAATTCAGTTGTAATCACAAAGAACTCTTCCTCCTGAGCTCTGATACCACTTGTAGGATCGTTGTTTGACCTGAATGAGTCGTTCAGAAGAGTTGTTTATCCGAATCAAAGGCGGAATCAGTGAAACGGATGTGGAAACAGCTTGATTTACTATAATATGTCTCTATTATTGATGTAAAAGAGTTACAGCACTTCGAGACGATTCGGCAGCACTTCGGTACCAAATCAGACAAAATGTTACAAATGAAACGATATCAAAGGTATATATAGGCATGTAATTCCGTGTGGAATTAACAAGTTCAGTTCAAGCGGAATTTGCTAAAGCTAATTCCGTACGGAATTAACTTGTTAATTTCAAGCGGAATTAACCATTCCAAGTGGAATTACCAAGATGGTAATTTCATGTGGAATTATCCTAAATCTCATAAAACCTATTTTCTCGTTCTACGATCCCTGATCTATCAATTCTATTACATGACATGATACAAGACGAAGTCAACAGACATAGTGCACTAACACTATTCCTTGTTTTCTTGAATAACTGGCCATTTTCATTACTGAAATGAATTTCATTGGCTTTCGTGGCTTATCTCCTGTAATCACAATTATTTCTCCTGTGGGTGTATGAATTTCTATGGAATTCCTATCACAGAGGATTCGAGCATGGTTGGCTGCTAACCAATCCATTCCTAACACAACATCGAATCCAGCTAAATTCATAGGTAACAGGTTTGCAGAGAATTTATGGCCTATGAGTTCTATCTTTCCTTCTTGCAAAACCTTATCTATGTTAACAGAATTCCCATCTGTGGTTTCTACCGTAAAAACTTGTCTAAGTTTGGTTAAAGGTTGCTTAAGGGATTGGCAGAATGAAGTATTTCTGAAACTTTGGTTTACACCATAGTCAAACAATACTTTTGCGTAAACATCATGAACTAGGAACGTACCAGTTATCACATCAGGAATCAGATCTGCTTCTTGAGTTGACAGCTGAAAAGCTCTTGCGTTTTTCTTAGTAGTTCCTTCAGTAGGTTTGGCCTTGTGGTCAACTGGTTTAATCAATTTAGGACATTCTGGTCTAAAATGTCCAGTTTCGCCGCAGTTGTAGCAGATCCTTGTTTTCTTTCTGCACTCCTCCTCTCGATGCCCCAGAGATTTGCAGAAGTTGCAGGTTTCATTACATCTTCCAAAATGTTTCTTTTTACAATTTCTGCAGAATGGTGGGGTGGAAGATTGCCCAGTTCCCTTTTTCTTGAAATTATTACCCCCACGGAACCCTTGGGTAATCTTTTGGGCTAATTCCTTTTTCCTGTTTTCTTCTCTCGTGCATACCAGCCCGTCGGTTAAGGTGTTGGCTAATTCCACCGCATCGTCAATTGTGCGGGGTCTCGCAGCTTTGACGATATCACGAATTTCGCTAATCAAACCCCAAATATAACGAGAAATAAGTACCGGTTCTGGCGAAGCCAGGGTTGGTACAACTCTAGCATATTCAAAGAATGTCAAAGTATACCCTCGACAATCAACATCCACCATCTGGTGGTTTAGGAACTTATTTATCATTTGTTCCTTTTCATATTCGGGACTGTAGGTCCCAAAATCCGAGGATCAATTAGGAAAACCTAAATCACTTGTTTATAGCAAACACGGTTACGCGTGCGGAATCCACGTAACTATGCCAAATCAAACACGTAAAATGATAACGACACGGTAATAATCAATGATACACACTCGATTGATTAAACGGGATGAGAACCGATTACAAACTGATACAAACACAGTTTAACAGAATTTTGACAGAGTTTCTTTATGTGTAAGCTCTCATCTGCTTTCAACTGTGAAAGCAGATGTGTTTATATAGTCTCTGGGCCCAACTGTCGACGAAACACAAGGTGTCACGGCGAAACAGAATATGGGCCAAACATTTGGGCTTGAAGCAGCCCAATACACGACGAATCAAGTGTGATTCGTCATGAATGTCGGCGAAACAGACATAATGGACATTGGTCTGTTTCGTCATGATGTGTTCGACGAAACAGACCTGTTTCGTCGAGGTCTGCAACTGTTGTGGTTGTTTCTAAAAACAGACAGCAACAACAGCAACATATAAACAACTTATAATGACCATTCTACCCTTTGTATGCAACATGCATTGTTCGAATAGCATTACATATTAAACGGAACAAACTTATCAGACCCAAGTGGATAGGAGGATATCCGACTTGGTCTTCATTCCGTTAAAGGCTCGAACAGAACGTGCCGCGTCCACACAAAATGAACACTTTTCCATTTTCTTTGAGTTTTCAAATGCAAGAACGTTTTAGAAGAAGGTTTCAAGCTTCCGGCAGAAAACACCAAGCAATAACTTCGGCTTAATAAAAAAAAAGGACTTTACACAAAAATACTAAAAACAAATTTAAAGTACGGTAAACTAAACGAAAAAGCGGAAAACTGTGAAAAACACTAAACAACTGTACAAGTGCAATCTTTTTGCGAATCTCAAGGACAAGGAATCATACCAGCTTACGGTCTTAGTCAACATGATTTTGATTTCTGTTTAAAGCTCTGGATAAGTATACTACCTCGATTATCGGTATTGTGGTCCACATAAGCTCAAACTGATCAGACGTAATCATAATTTAAGAGATACGATAATTTAAGAGATACGATTAACGGTAAGGATTATACTTACAAGTCGATGTAAATCCACTCACGACACATTCCCATATCAAGGTATGCACGAGAATTCATCTTACCGGTGAGTATACCGATTATCATCTGTTTGACCGTATAAAAATGTGAGAAACTCACTTATTTTGATTTGAAAACAAGCCCTATGTGATAGAATCACTTATTGATGAGGAACTTAGGTCCCAAAATCCGAGGATCAATTAGGAAAACCTAAATCACTTGTTTATAGCAAACACGGTTACGCGTGCGGAATCCACGTAACTATGCCAAATCAAACACGTAAAATGATAACGACACGGTAATAATCAATGATACACACTCGATTGATTAAACGGGATGAGAACCGATTACAAACTAATACAAACACAATTTAACAGAATTTTGACAGAGTTTCTTTATGTGTAAGCTCTCATCTGCTTTCAACTGTGAAAGCAGATGTGTTTATATAGTCTCTGGGCCCAACTGTCGACGAAACACAAGGTGTCACGGCGAAACAGAATATGGGCCAAACATTTGGGCTTGAAGCAGCCCAATACACGACGAATCAAGTGTGATTCGTCATGAATGTCGGCGAAACAGACATAATGGACATTGGTCTGTTTCGTCATGATGTGTTCGACGAAACAGACCTGTTTCGTCGAGGTCTGCAACTGTTGTGGTTGTTTCTAAAAACAGACAGCAACAACAGCAACATATAAACAACTTATAATGACCATTCTACCCTTTGTATGCAACATGCATTGTTCGAATAGCATTACATATTAAACGGAACAAACTTATCGGACCCAAGTGGATAGGAGGATATCCGACTTGGTCTTCATTCCGTTAAAGGCTCGAACCGAACGTGCCGCGTCCACACAAAAAGTGTATCAACAGGGACAAAATTTTCTTTCCACCAGTCTCTTAAATTCTTCCCAATTCATGGCATAAGCCTCGTCACTTCCTTTAGCTTGTAGTACCGTGTTCCACCATTCTAACGCCCCTTCTTTATAAAGGTGGGACGCATACATAACCTTGTCTTCCTCGGCACATTTGCTTATTTTAATCACTGCTTCGGTTTTCTCCAACCATCGCAGTGCGGCAGTTGCCCCTTCATTGCCTGCAAATTCAACCGGTTTACAGGCAAGAAATTCCTTGTAGGTGCAACCAGGTGTTGCAGCTTTCATTTTCTTAAGAAATGGGGCTTGCACCACATCAATATTATTATTGTTGCCGCCCCTATTTACATTATTACTAAAGTTGTCGTCGCGAGTACGTTTGCTGTGAGTAGCTTGTGGAGGTTCAACTGGATTTCGGGCAGAAGCAATGATTGCTGGAATAGCGTTGGCTATTCCCTAAGCAACGATGTTTTCTATGTCCTGTCTATTAAGGAAGTGATCTTCATTGTTTTGCTCAGATTGGTTAACTTCGTTAACTGGCTCATTGACGGCGTGTTCCATTTGATAATTATCAATATATAAATTATTGGCACATAATAAATGTTATGGGTCATTTTCTGAGCGTACATATCTTGACTAATATCCTGCTTTTAATTGTTTATTTGTGACCAGGATACTGGACTGGGATATTGCTAACATCCTGGGCGATATCCTGAGGTTATTTGAACTAACCACGTGCAGGTTAAAGGTTGTGGATTACTAACGGTCAGATGGACTTCTTCTCCTCAAGACTCGGGCGTATCTGTTATGTGAGAGACGTTGAACCCGAAAGACCAGGTCTATAACGTTCGAGTAGAGAATATTCGTCGGATCCCGGGTTATTAGGATAGTTTGTTACACTTCTTTTACTATAAATATATGGGGGCGGATCAGATTAAGGCACACAACTCATACACACACATTCGGACACTTTTGCTCTCTAGCTCACTGCAAACACTACACACCAACACTTGTATTCAAATTACTTTGTAACACCTAGTTGATCCGCACCACATCCTGCACTGTATCCTGATATTGGAAGTAATAGAAGAACAAGGCAGCTGCGATTGTCAGCTCCCGAGGTTTTGTGCCGGCGATCTAAATTGATGAAGGTCTTTCCTCGTATATCCTGTGTCACCCTTTACCTTTTTGCTCATCGTTTGATTAAAGATACAGCTCTATATCCTGAGCCGTATCCCGAAACTGTTTTTGCAAATAACTTGAATAACGTATTTTCGACACACTTTTCTAGCACACTACCTCACTTAACTAATTTGATCACTTAATTGCTTTGATAATTTTTGACCAAAACAATTTGGCGCCCACCGTGGGGCAAGTGGTGCTATTTTTGCTAAAAACTTTAGTAAAATCATTATTCGGTTTTCTTTTGTCAAAACTTTTTTCTAACTTGTTTTCAATGGCCTCAAGATCAAACATGAGTTCCTCCACTATGTCCGCTACAACTTCTGCTACTACCAGTTCGGTGCTTCCACCACCTCCTCCAAGGATGCCAGTTTCTTCACAACCTCAGGATATTATCCCTACTCGGAGTGTTCAGGGATCTGCTCCTATTTTAGCCTCTAATGATGAAATTTGAACTTTATTTGGAGGTGTGGAGGAACAAATGAGGCAGCAACAGGAAACTAACCAAATGTTGTTAAGAGAAATACAACTCTTAAAAGCTAGCTCGAGTAGACCTGCTGAAGAAACTGTCACTCCTATACAGCCCAGGGCTTTGAACTTCAGTTCTGCAGTTTACACTAAGGATAACCGGGGGAACATCGTCCCAAGCTATTCTCAGAATCATACCCCTGAGATACCCTCCTCGGTCAGGATGTCAACTGTGAGGAGCTCAGGATATGTTTCAGGATATGGACAAAATCCTCAGACCGGTAATGTGTCAAATAATAATATTCTTGCTACTAACAACAAAGGATCTTTGCAGGATGCAGGTATGACGTCAACATTTACTAGGGAGCTTCAGAAATTGAAGGACATGATATCCAGTGTACCTAGAGTGGTCCAGCCAATTCCGGAAGTATCTCAAGACAGCCACAGGATATCCCGCTTTGCATATCCTATCTGTGATGCTAAAATCCCAAAAAGATTTCAGACCCCCAACATGAAACTGTATGACGGGACTACAGATCCTGAAGAGCATATTGCCCAGTATAGGGAAAGGATGGAAATCAATCCTATCCCTCCAGATCTCAAGGAAGCATGCTTATGCAAGGGATTCGGTTCTACCTTGACAGGATCAGCCTTAAAATGGCTGTTAAATGTTCCTCCTCACTCGATTACTTCGTTTGCTCATTTGGTTAATTTATTTAACAGTCAATTTTCTTGCAGTCAGAGTTTTGAGAAACTAACCAGTGATCTTTACAGGATAACTCAAGGACCTCAGGAATCCTTGAGGGATTATGTGAACAAGTTTAGTCGAGAATCCTTGGATATCCCACATCTTGATGTTGCAACAGCTGTGCAGGCTTTTAAGATGGGGTTACAAAAGGATTCTCAGTTTTATCAGGATCTTGTAATGAATCCCTGCAGGAATCTCGACGAAGCTCGTAACAGGGCTTTGAGATATATCCGCTTGGAAGATGACAAAAAGATGCAAGAAAGGATGAATTCTACCTCAACCTACGAATCAACCAACAGGAAATCAGAATCCTCGTATAAACCATATCGCTCTAAGCCATATGGTAGAAATGATAGCAAGAAAGTGAATGCTGTTGAAGACGAGGATCCTGAAGAATATCCTGACTTATCTGAATACTGCTTTTCTGTTAATATACCTGAGTTAATGTATGCTATGCAGGGTTTAGGAGACAAAGCTAGGTGGCCTCGAAAGAACCAGCAGAAAGCTGATTGGAAGGATAAATCCAAGTGGTGTGCCTTCCATGAAGACTTCGGACATGTGACCGAGGATTGCATTGCTTTAAGGAAAGAAATAAGTTACCTGTTAAGCAAAGGGTATCTGAAGGATTTGCTGGGAAGAAAGAAGAATAAAGGGCAGGATCCTGAGAAGGATCCTGAACGAGCAGCATCACCCCCAGCAGATGCCAAAATAATTAACTTTATTTCAGGAGGATCCGACATTTGTGGGACTTCGTATTCGGTGGCCAAGAGACATGCAAAGGAAGCTAAGACTGAAAGGGGAGACAAACCAGTCAGGATGACTACCCTCACAACTGATAAAGTGATCACTTTTGATAGTGATAACAGGGATACTGTTCAGGATCCTCACCATGATGCTTTGGTAATAACATTATATGTGGCTAACCATTTTGTACGCAGGATATTGGTGGACAACGGTAGTTCTGTCAATATAATTCAGCTGGAAACATTGAAAAGGATGAATGTATCTCCGATGGACATTACTTCGAAGTCCACTGTGCTCGTTGGTTTCAGTGGAGAAGCTAGAAATACTGTAGGAGAAATAAAGTTACCAGTATATGTTGAAGGGGTCAACTCGATACAACGCTTCTGTGTGATGGACTCCTTATCCTGCTATAACATCATACTAGGCAGGCCATGGATCCATGACATGAAGGCTATGCCTTCGACTTATCACCAATGCATCAAGATTCCAACCCCTTGGGTGGTCGTCAAAGTTGATAGTGATCAGCAGGAGGCGAAGGAATGCTACTCATCCTCAATGAAATCCTCAACCAAGCCTAATCCAGCATAGCAATTAAAGATACGGGCCCAGGATACCTTGGAGGCTTTAGAGCAGGATGTGAAGAAAGTTATCCTGGATCAGGATAATCCTGATATCTCGGTGCTCGTAGGAACCAATATCCCTCAGGATATTGAAGAACAATTAACTAACTTTTTGAAGTGCAGGATGTCAACATTTGCATGGAAGCATGAGCATATGACAGGTATATCCAAAGACATTATTACTCACAAGCTTGGAATTGACAGGTCGTTCAAGCCTATACAGCAAAAGAGAAGGAAGTTTGCTCCTGAACGAAATGCAATTATCCAGGAGGAAGTTGAAAGATTGTTGAAGTCCAAAATGATCAGGGAGGTCAAGTTTCCAAGATGGCTAGCAAATGTAGTCGTAGTACAGAAGAAAAATGGGAAATGGAGAGTCTGTGTAGATTACACGGACTTGAATAAGGCTTATCCTAAAGACCTGTTTCCTCTTCCTCATATTGATGCAATGGTGGATGCTACTGCTGGGCATGAGATGTTAACATTCATGGACGCATCCTCAGGATTTCAGCAGATTCAAATGGAGCCTTCGGATCAGGAGGATACGGCCTTCATGACACCGACAGGTATTTATTGCTATACTGCTATGCCTTTCGGTTTGAAAAATGCAGGTGCAACATACCAGAGATTGGTGAACATGATGTTCAAAGATAAGCTGGGGGACACCATGGAGGTATATATTGACGATATGGTAGTGAAATCTAAAAAGGCTGAGGATCACCTCCAGGATATCAAGGGAGCATTTGATATCCTGGATCAGTATAACATGAAACTGAATCCTGCTAAGTGCCATTTCGGTGTGGGGGCAGGAAAGTTTCTAGGATATATGGTGATGAAAAGGGGCATAGAGGCAAGCCCGGAGCAGATTAGAGCTATCCTGGATATAAAATCACCTTCGAATATGAAGGATGTTCAACGGTTAACAGGCCGAGTAGCAGCATTGAACAGATTTATTTCAAGATCCTCGGAAAAATGCAAGGAATTCTATGATATCCTCAAGAAGAATAACAAGTTTGAATGGGAAGCAAAGCATGAAGCAGCCTTGCAGGATTTGAAGCGATATCTCTCAACTGCACCTCTATTGATGAAGCCTGAAAATGGTGAACCACTATCCCTATACCTCGCTGTATCGGGGAATGCTGTAAGTGCCGTTCTTATAAAGGACCATGAAGGTCAGCAATATCCTGTCTATTATGTTAGTAAAAGTTTGTTAGATGCAGAAACTAGATATTCTCATTTAGAAAAGTTGATATTAGCCCTAGTTATGGCATCAACAAAACTTAGACATTATTTTGAGACGCATAGGATTCATGTTAGAACCAATTATCCTGTTAAAAATGTGCTTAGGAAACCCGAGATGTCGGGTAGGATGGCTAAATGGTCAGTAAAATTAAGTGCTTATGATTTAGTATATGAGCCTAGGAATGCCATAAAGTCTCAGGCTTTAGCTGACTTTGTGGCTGATTTCAGTAGTGATATTCAAAACGAAGTAGATTTAGAAGTACAGCAGCTAGGAGAAAATTTGGAATGCTTGACATTGTATACTAATGGTGCATCTAATGTAAGAGGTGTAGGTTTAGGTATACTACTAAAATCGCCACAGGGGGACATATTACCCCAGGCTATTAGGTGTGAATTTCCTGCCACTAATAATGAGGCAGAATATGAGGCTTTAATTGCAGGATTAGAGTTGGCCAAAAATATGAATATCAAGAATTTGCAAGTATATGTTGACTCCTTATTAATCACTAATCATTTTAATGGAACCTATGTAGTTAAAGGAGAGAAGTTAATCGAGTATCTCGAAATTCTCAAAAAATTAGCAGGATATTTCGATATTTTTACACTTGAACAGGTACCAAGAGAGGATAATGCTGAAGCTGATGCCTTGGCAAATCTAGGATCATCAGTCAGGATACCGGAAGGAACCCGAATACCGATATTACATATCCTATATCCTACGACGGATCCTCAGGATAAGGAAGTAGTAAGTGTTCAGGATCCTGATGATAAGTATCCTGACGAGGATCTTAAGTCTTGAATGGCTCCAATCATAACATATCTCAAGGAAGGACACATCCCAAAGGATGAGAATCCTAAGGCCTTTAGAATGAAGGTATCATGATTTACTATTATAAATAATGTCTTGTATAAGAAATCTCTTGCAGGACCATATCTGAGGTGCTTAGAGGATCCCGAAACTAAGGAAGTGCTTCAGGATATACACGAAGGGGATTGTGGTAACCATACTGGGGGTAGGTCGTTATTCTCAAAGGTATTAAGAACAGGATATTATTGGCCGAGGATGAAGAAAGATGCCGCAGAATATGCCCGAAGATGTGATGTATGTCAAAGACATAGTAACATATTACATCAGCCTGCTGAACCGCTGTATCCTATTGTTTCCCCTTGGCCGTTTATGAAGTGGGGTATGGATATAGTGGGAAAGCTTCCAAAGGCTCCAGGAGGAAAGGTTTTCATGTTGGCAATGACGGATTATTTCTCCAAGTGGGTTGAAGCAGAAGCATTTTTTCAAGTTAGAGATCAGGAAGTGGTATCCTTCATAAAAAGGAATATCCTGACTAGGTTTGGAGTACCAGCTGAAATAATTTGTGACAACGGATCTCAATTTATAAGTAAAAGGACTACTGACTTCTGCAAGAGTTGGGGAATCAAAATGATTACATCTACCCCGGTACATCCTCAAGCAAATGGACAAGCTGAATCCTTAAACAAGATAATTGTTAACAACTTGAAGAAGAGATTAGGGGCCAAGAAAGGAAGATGGGCAGAAGAACTACCCTTTGTTTTGTGGGCTGATAGAATGACGGTAAAAAATGCAACTCCATTTTCCTTAGTATTCGGAGCAGAAGCAGTGATCCCGACAGAAATGGTGATACCCACAGCAAGATCCAACCTCAGGAATCCTGAGCAGAATCCTGAAGTCCTATGCCAGGAGCTGGATACTATTGATGAGACAAGAGATGCAGCACGGCTAAGAATGGCGGCATATCAACAAAGGATATCCAGAGCATACAACAAGAATATAAGAACTAGAAGGTTCAAAGTTGGAGATTGGGTGTTAAGAAAAGCTTTTCAAAATACTACTAATCCTGCTGATGGAAAGCTGGCTCCGAAATGGGAAGGACCATATGAGGTTGAATCAGAATCAGGAAAAGGTGCATACCGACTCAAGAATATGGAGGGGGATATGCTACCGAGATCTTGGAATGCTATACACCTTAAAATTTATTTCAACTGAGTTTAGAATTTAATTTCTAACTCAATATGGTATGAATTCTATCTTTTTTAAATATGTTTGATTTGATTTGTTCTTTGAAACCCAATACTGACTTAAGCATCGGAGGGGTGTTAGCCAAGCTAACACCCACCTTAGTTTAAGGGTGTTTTGCAGTATATGCTTCGGGATATAGCACCAGGATACTCACTCAGGATACTTCGGAAGATTAGAGGATTGGCCCCCTCTCTCACGTATAAGGGATCCTGATTCCTTCACAGGTTTAAAGGTATTCACCTTTCTTCCGAATTGGGTTTAAACACCCCGCCTGGAGCGCAAGTTATTCGGGAATAGTTCAAGGTGGCGGGACCAGTCCATGTAAAAGTGGCTGACAATTTCGTTGCTATTGGCTATATCCTGAATCCTAAAGGTATATGAGGATTGATCACCCTCTCTCACGAAAGGGTATTTTCATACTCTCTAAGGTTTGAAGGTTTTCACCTTTCTAAGTCTTGGAGTTTATACACTCCCGCCTATAGCGCACGAAAATTTGGGATTTCCCCCAGGATACGAAGGATTTATCTCCAGTACATTTTTGTGTTTTACCCCTGTAACACAAAAAACTGTCTATACAATTGAAACTGATTTCCAGGAAATTTCTAAGTACTTGAGGACATTATGCACAGGGGACATTCCATCTGAAAGCAATTGTATGATACATAAAGGATCAAAGTTAAGCTAAGAGTCTCGAACTGGGGACATCTTAGTAGGAGAAGTCGCAAAAGGGATTGGAGATTGATACTAGGGTTAGACTCAGTTCCTGGTATGATCTTTCCTTTATAAACTTTACATAAATTCTATCACCTAGGTTAATGTTTAAGTATCTTGAAAAAGATATATCTTCAGGATATATCTGTAAAATGTGTTTTTGGGATGCGCTTCAGGATATTTGATTAAAGTATTTGGAAGTAATACTAGTTTGAAATTGAAACCTTGATCAAACAAGTATAGTCAAAATGAGTTTGAGAAAGTGGACTATCTTTTATTCTTTAAAAGTGTTCTCTAAAGATGATTGAATTTTTGGGAGTTATATTTAACAAAAAAAAATTTAGTATATCACTGAGTATATTGATCAAGATATTTTTGAAAGATAGTTGTACAAAATTTTGCAAAGCTAAAATATACATTAAGGAATGCATGACAGAAATTAAAAGGCAACAACAAATAAGTCAAAAGAAGTTATATTATTAACATGTCAAAAGTTGTGCTTTTGGATTCACCTCAAACCGAGGCCCATCCACCAAAAGCACAATTAGTGTTTACCATACTTGTGTAACGGTTAAAGGTTCTATCTCAAAACGGGACCTGTCCACCTTCAACCGTTATGACAACCAAAACAGGTTATACTAACCGATGACCAAGGGCTTCATCCTGAAACCCAGGACCCATCCACCTTTGGTCATCGTATTGTTTTAGTGCAGGAAATATAAATTGTTCAACGACGGGAAAAGTAAATTTTTTGTACAAACCACAACCATGAAATTTAAAAAAAGTGGGCTCCGGCCTTGGCACGTATATCCATCATCGCCCACTTCGCCGCCTAAGGAGCGGCACCTTCTTGATCAGCAGCCTCTTTCCCAGCATCCGCACTAGCATCAGCCTCAGGATTCTTCTCGGCATCATCATCACCAGCATTGACCACTTCCTCTGCCACCTTAGAAGGCTCTTCACCAGCATGCTTTGCAGGATGAGCGATGGGATGACCTCCAAGATCCTGTAGTTTCGCTTCCCAAGCCTTTACATTCCAGGAGGGGCATTCGAAGCCCAAGCTCTTGGCCTCATAAGCCATCCTTAACCTAGCTTGGAGAAGCGAGATAACAACGGATGCTTTGAGGCTGTCCCAATATGAACTCATATCCTGCTGGTATTAAAGAAGAGCGGCGTCTAGTTTGGCCTGAGCATCCTCATTGGCTTTGTGGAGGGCAGCTTGGTGTTCTTGGTTCATTGCTTTGTATTTGTCTTCATAATGCTGGGACTTGGCGGCTGTGATTGTTCCTTGATCGGCTATAGTGGCTTCAGCTTTGTCTAGCTTAATCTCCAGCATCTTGTTAAGCCCACAGGCGTCTTCATACAAGTGCATGAGATGTTCCAAGCCCTGCGGTTAAAGATACAGGTATCGATATAAAATAAGCAGGATGAGGATTAACATACATGTGCAGGATATCGAAAGGGAACTTTTACCTGCTTGAGGAATGAAGTGGCTTCACTAAATCCATGATTCTCGAGAGAGAATGTCTCGGAGGCGGCTGGAGAATCCATTTCCTTTCTCTTCCGGGAGCTAGAGGCCCGGGTCCTGGATGCCGGAGGAGCTTTAGGAGCGGTAGTAGTATTTGAAGAGGTAGGCTTTGGTGTGGCAGACGACTTCGGCTTGGATTCTTGTTTAGCAGGTACAAGGGTGGAGTAACTGTCCAACTCATCGAGTTGAAAGCCTTCAAGGTTGACAACTGGTACTGCATAAGGGAAGATATTTTTAAACTTATAATACCTCTGAAAGATAATCGGTTTAATGGATAAAGATAATTACTGAGAATATACTTACCAGACATCTCTGAACTTGACTTTTGGCTTGAATCTGCAATAGACAGGGAGAAAGTTCTTTCACTAGCAGGAAGTCGGTATATTTCTTTGATCCTGGACTCGGATTCCGCACTTAGGGGTGCTAAGTCTCTGAAGTTTGCTGCATAAAACATCAGGATATAAGTTTAGGATATAGTTTAAGGATACACTTGGGGATATTCCTAAAACCCTATATCCTACCCTTGGTTAACCATCTAATCGGCAGATCGAAACCCTTGTCGATGGAATCTCTTTTCACTAAAAAGAACTTTCGCCGCCATCGGTCTTCGTTCTTGGTGGCCTTTAGGACTAAAGGGTTTTTGGAGGTGGAAAACAAAAGAAAACGGTTGTCACCATGGGATCTCAACTGGTATGCTATAGGAAGGTCTTCAATACACAGGTCAGGGTAATGGTGAGATCTGATTTGATCCAGTACCATCAAAACTCGCTAGACCATTGGTATAGTTTGGGCATAACTAAGGCCGGTGAGGTCGAAAAAACGAGAGATAAAAGGTGGAAATGGGTACCGGAGTCCCAAAGAAAAGGGGTAGGCGAAAAAACAGACCCATTTGTCTGACGACACGTCTGATCGGATCTCCCGATCAAAAGGACGAATGACTGTTCCAGCAGGAAAGGCGCCGGAATCCTTGAGGGCAGCGATATCGGCATTGTTGAAGCAGCAGATTTCTTTTTCTGGTTCTCGTATGAGGTTTTGACTCACAAGGGTTGGGACTGGTTCATCCGAACGAGATCTTGTCCGTGATGCCATGGAAAGTATTAAAGCAAACAAAAAGAAACCCTGGAAATAAAACAGAGGATGAAGAAGAGAATAGTTACCTGAAAATTGCTTGGAGAGTAATGATAGTAAAAGGAAATATCTCAGCTAATTATAGGCTGAGTATAGGGGGTTAAAAGTAAATATTGCATTGAAAATAGTGCAAGGTCACCTCAGCTGTCGTTTCATCTTAATTGCCTTGAATTACGAAATAGAATTTCTAAAATATATCCGTTGGATTGGTATCCCAACAGATATATTTTGGGGACAATTGTTATGGGTCATTTTCTGAGCGTACATATCTTGACTAATATCCTGCTTTTAATTGTTTATTTGTGACCAGGATACTGGACTGGGATATTGCTAACATCCTGGGCGATATCCTGAGGATATTTGAACTAACCACGTGCAGGTTAAAGGCTGTGGGTTACTAACGGTCAGATGGACTTCTTCTCCTCAAGACTCGGGCGTATCTGTTATGTGAGAGACGTTGAACCCGAAAGACCAGGTCTACAACGTTCGAGTAGAGAATATTCGCCGGATCCCGGGTTATTAGGATAGTTTATTACACTTCTTTTACTATAAATAGATGGGGGCGGATCAGATTAAGGCACGCAACTCATACACACACATTCGAACACTTTTGCTCTCTAGCTCACTGCAAACACTACACACCAACACTTGTATTCAAATTACTTTGTAACACTTAGTTGATCCGCACCACATCCTGCACTGTATCCTGATATTGGAAGTAATAGAAGAACAAGGCAGCTGCGATTGTCAGCTCCCGAGGTTTTGTGCCGGCGATCTAAATTGATCAAGGGCTTTCCTCGTATATCCTGTGTCACCCTTTACCTTTTTGCTCATCGTTTGATCAAAGATACAGCTCTATATCCTGAGCCGTATCCCGAAACTGTTTTTGCAAATAACTTGAATAACGTATTTTCGACACACTTTTCTAGCACACTACCTCATTTAACTAATTTGATCACTTAATTGCTTCGGTAATTTTTGACCAAAACAATAAACAACAACCAACCACAATAAGCAATCACACATAATTATGTCAACACGTATAGCCAAAATTGTCGACTTTGCAACTTTCATATTTTTATATATATTTGTATGTATCGATACACACTAGTTATATTACAAAAGTTTTATTTTAGTTATTATTATACAATATTTTATTATTATTTTATATTTTATTATTATTATTATACATATTATATTATTACTATTATTATTATACTATACAAACACAAAACCACAGTTAATCAGCCCTTCAGAAGCGACGCTCCCTCTTGTCGTATTTCCACGTGATTTTCTCCCCCACTTCCCAAATTCTATTTCCAGCGTCCTCTAGTTCTTCGCCATAATGGCGGAGTTCAGCCAAGTTTTCTGTGCTCATAGGTGGATTTGGTGCTGGTTCAGGGTCAAACTGGGGAAAATAGACATTGGGATTATTCATGAAGTTCTGAAATTGCAAATCACTTGTCCACCATTCCTCCAATTCTCCGGGTAGAAGCTGGTGGTTAACAATAGGATCTGGGATGGCAGGTTCTAAATTAACTGGAAGTTGTGATTTAGCAGGATAACTTAAGCGGTTTTCATCGGCAGGTCCGATGAGGTCGCAATTTGCTAGTTTGCGATCAAGCATCTCCCACGGTGGCATTTCCCGGGCTTGTCCAGAATTTTCCCCGATCTCCTTTCCTTTCCCTTTGGGATCCTCGGTCTTTTTAACCTTCTGGGCGGTTGGCTTCTTCCTAGGTCCGCGTTTCCAGTCCAGAATTCTCCTCCTCTTTTTTCGGTTTTGGTTTTTCCTGTGGCTGGGCCTGGAATTCCAATGGTTCTTCAGTGTCGGCCAGATAACCGGAAAAGCCCCCGGGAACTTCCATGTCAACAGAATGGATAGTGAGGTTCTGAAGAGCTTCAGACAACTCATTCATGCTATTAATATATAAAGAAAACACAAAAATCCTAGTTAGAATGTTATTTATTAAATTTTCACAGAATCACAGAATGGCAATCTGAAAAATTAAGTATTTCTAAATACTTAATTAGCTTAAATCAGTGGCTCTGATACCACCTTTTTTCTGTCACGGCCGCCGTCCTGGTTTTACTCGGTTCGGAAGTCGCGAGACAGAAACCCGTGGTATTGATGGTTAATTTGGCAGTGGAAATTTTAACAAGATCGTGAAACTGAAAATGCCATTTTATTTTATTTCACAATTTGGGACAAACCCCGTAAGTTACAATAAAGGAATTTCACGAGGAAATTCCCTGTTTTACAAAACATGTTTATTTATTTTACTGAGCCACCTCCTCAAGCTTTTAGTGCTACGCGGCTCTTTCCCTGGGTCACAGTAAATCACCTGAAACATGTTTAAAAAGATTTTATCAGCGGGGAAATACTGGTGAGTCATTCAAATTGTACAAAACGACATATTGTTATAATATACAGTATTAAGGGTGATTATATTGTTTCTATCAACCAATTACCCCAAATCGGTATTTGTCACTTGACTGTATCTGTGACTATGGTCAAATCACCCATTGGCTAACCCGTTGTCCAATGGTGACGGGTATCAAGTAATGTATACAAAACCCCACATACCGGCAGTAATTGAAGATTACAAAGACTTAATCCCTGTTATTATAACCTTGAAAATAAATAGGGTTTTGGAAAACAATTTGATAAAAAGAGAATGATTCACTTTGCAAGTTTATTTGGACAGAACTTGGCCTACTGATTTTAGCCTTGTAACCTAGTTAAATAACAATGCACACGAAACTAGGTCAGTAACTTAATACAACATTTACGATAAACTCACGAAATCAAAACCCTCACGACGAATGACAAAGTATAGCCCGAAATCGGGCAACACTTAAACATCCATCGGATCGGTTTCAATCGATCGGACATTGTATCGTAGCAGTGATCGAGTTAATACCCTGTACTCGTAGTAGCGTTTCCCTACTTATATTACGAATTTGAGCAGTATTCTTTGACTTTTGAAAAGTTTTACGAACACGGATGAACAGGCCAATTACTGCCCTACTTATAGCAAAAATTTGGGTTTTACGCGGCCCCCGTAAACCCTCTCGACATCTTACGTGGCCCGCGAGGGCCACCTATTCTACGATTAGGGCTAGCGTGTCACGCGTAGGCCCGCCACGTGTCAAACACGTGGCACAAAGCGCGTCCGGGTCATCTGTTGTGCTGTCGCGGACTGCATAGGCCTAGCCTAAATCTTTCGCGGCCCGCGAGAAGTCCATAATTTTTGAATTTCTTGGTTTTTCCTGAGAACTAGGGTTTTAGGGGTCCGGGTTTTTACGTAAGGTTTTGGGACATTTTTGCAGGTCCTTACAATAAGAGGTTTTCCTGCAAAAGATCATTTAAACTTTGGAAATTAGGAAAACCACCCCCTTGAAAGGATGATGAGCCCGCATGGCCGTGAAATTGAGGAGGATGACGGATTTGTGGGGCGTGAAGAACAAGAACCTCTTGTGGGTTCCAAACATGTCCCTGAACCGTTTGAAATCGAATCGTCCCGTCACCTGCCTTGTTGATAATTCCCATTGGGTGGCAAATGACGAGATCCACCTTGCCCGACCATGGGCCCTGTAGGATCGGGATTCGATCAAACGAGTCATTCAGAAGAGTTCTCGATCAATACGAAAGGCGGAAACAGACGTATTGATGTTATAGCAGCTATATTTACACGTAGAATCACTTTAAATGTCGATTATATTGATTTGATAAAGTTACACGAGCTAGCGACGCTTCGGCAGAGCTTCACTACCGGAATCCAAAAGTTCTCCAAAAGTTCTAAAAGTTCTAAATGAAGACCCAAGACCACATATATATAGGAGATGCCAGACCCCATGAACCAGACCACACGAACTGGTCCAGGTCGCACGAACTGGCCAGAAAGCATGAACTTGCCAGAAAGCATGAACTTACCAGAAAGCATGAACTTGGTCACCTCGTGCGAGGTGGCCTAGCCACTTCGTGAGGGGTGGCTGGTTCAGGTATGTTTCCCGTTTCTCTTGTACAACGTGTCATGGTCTATCTATTCTAGTTACATGACTCGATACAAGAAGAAGTCAACAGACATATGCACTAACAAACTCCCCCTTGGATGATGACGAGTCTTCAGTGTGTCGAGTCTTCCGTCTTGATCAGTCTTCTCGCTCTTTCCAAAGTATTCTCCATTGTACGCATCTTTATCAATCTCTCTCTTACTCTTCCAGAATCTCAACTTTACTCTTCAAACTTTCTAATTCTCTTGATCAGATCTCTTGATTCATTAAGCTTTTCAGCATTAGTAGCTTCTATCTCGAATGCTATTCCAAGATCTGAATCTGGCTCTTACGTCTTCAGACTCCCCCTTTCGATAAGCTGGGATCGCAGTCTGGAATTCACTATCTGCAGGCTTTGGATTGGAAACATGGCTCTAATCTACATACGCTTATGCGGAAAGTTCTCAGGTGTCGAAACCTAGCTTTTTACCTGCACATACTCTACCCAAAACATAAGATTTTTCATTTTAAAAACATTCATAGTCTAATCATCTAGACACATTTGCAAGATAGACAATTTTGACATTGATGTTCTCTGATTATTCACTTGTACAAACAAATTTGGTTTCAAATTAATGAACCATTTAATCATTTCAAAATCATTTCTCATTTCAAACAAACTCTACAACCCTTTTGTCGTTCATCATGTTCAACACTTGGAATTTTGAAAATTAGCTTTCCAACATCAGTTGTCAAAAATAAGATGAAACAAAATCTTTTTGAATTTTCAAAATTTTATGCTAAAACATACTGAAAATCTTTTTGGATTTTGGGAAATAAACTATACACAGACATCTTTTTGTGAGTTTATGTAAGAGAATCATATCAGTTTATGACAAATCACTAGTACCGTTGAGCTTTAAATACTTTAAGATCTAAACGATTCACTTAGATTGTCAGTATACTGATCCACTTAAATTTTCACGCAAAGTTCAATTGATTCGAGATACGAGATTAGTGTTTTAATAGACTTAACTTATTCGCGTGTCCCACCTCGGAATATACTTCCGTATTCAGACTCCTATATTCAGTCTTACATGTGAATGTACACTAATGATATCTGTAAACGGGTAATGCGAGGCCATGAGAGCTCAGGTTAGAACTTCCGTTTAGACAAAGAGATGATGGCTCGACTTTTAGGTGTGTCCCGTTTGGGGATCTTTTCTTCAACATCACATGATTAGCATTTTTCAATGTTTCATCATTTTTTATGCTGAGGGTGGGCTTTATGATTAAAACAGTGTAGAGTATTATACGAGGACTATGCTATTGCTCCCGAAAAATCAGAAGTCCCGGTATAATACCCCAGATATCATCACGCACAAAGACCTAGTATGTCAGAAATAGAAAGCCCTTCAAACAAGATTTCAGGGGTTACCTATATATCCGAGAGATATTCCCCGCGAGATAAGTAAGTATTTGATATTTAGGTTTATATCTCGAAAACAATCTACTGACCGTGTAAAAACCTACTGGCATATCATCAGTGAGACCGTTTATCACATTTTAACTTTTCAATTCTTTAGCGTACTGTGATTGTCTACTGATGTACTATCATTTCCTCTTTTTCACAACAAAACTCATTTTGATTTTCCGATGTTTTTGGTTTTTAGATTTTATCATGTTTTTGGATTTTTCAAATTTTCAAAATTTTAATTTTTTACTCCCCCTAAAACCAAAAATATGTTTCAATTTTTTATTTTCCGGGAAAATTTGAAAGTAAAAGCAATAAACTGTACAAATAAAATGACAAACTGATGTGAATTGCTTCAATTCGCCATCCACTTGGCGTAAACAATCAGAACTTCCCCCGTCAAAAACTATTTTCCCATAAAGATTTCAAAACACTTAAGTTTGTTTTAATCAAAATGGTTTTTCCGAAAAATTAGTTTTGTTGATCATTTCACAATCATGGGGATTCATTCATCACTTTGTTCTTTCAACTTACAACTTGTAAGTTCACTTTTCCTTTTCTTTTACCACTTGTATGAAAGTTAAATCAAATTCAACTTAATGACCTTGATTAACCACTTGTAGGTTCTTATCAACAATACTACTTGTAAGTCGAAATATCACAGTTGTGAATTTCTCAAGAAAGATGCCGATTCCTACTCCCCAATTACCAACCTGGGAGTTCCGGCAAGTTAGGATTTTTAAGCAAAGAATACAGACACCCAAGCCTGACCAGCTTTGGGTGTAACCGGTTCAATTTCACTTGGTCTTTGAACATTCCTTTTTTATGCATAGAATTATTTTACCCCTATGGCCCTACCATCGACCATTTTTCCAAAAGTATGTTTTACTTTCCCATTGAAAGCCTTTTCGACATCGAATTCTTTCTTTTCAGAATAAAATTGATTCGAAATTTCCACTTTTCCAAATTTTGATTTGAAATTTGCAGCCCGCAATGGTGGAAAATTGACATCATCCATTGGCGGTATTGACTTTTCTCTTTTTTGCTCAACTTGTGGCACCTCTAACTTTGACGAATCAGATTCATCGCCAGATTTAACCACTGATTTCTTAGCAACCCACATTTGGTTGTTAAGATTCACTTTTTTTTTGTAAAACCTTTTAGAACACTCACCAACTTCATATGTTGAATTTTTAAACTTTTTAAATTTTTCAGTTGGTGGTTCAGTTTTATCAACAATTTTTTCTTTAAATTTAGAAAACACTCCATGTTGTGTGTTGGTTGCCTTTGGACAGTTCCAGGCGATGTGACCAACTCCTTTGCATTGGTAACAGGTTCTTGTCTTATTTTTCTGATTAGCTTCATTCTTCTCATGTTTCTGTTTTTCTGCAAGAAACGCTTTGTTTGATTGCTTCAAGAATGAGCTCTTTTTCTCTTCTTCGGAATTAGCCCCTGAAACAAATACAATTTTTGATTTAAAATCTTTAATATTTTGATTATTTTCAACATCAAAACCCAACCCCTTCTTTTTGAAATTGCTTTTATGATTCAGTTTCTTTTGATGTCCTGGATCGAAACCTTTCTTCTTGTTTAAACGTTGTTGAACTCTAGAAGTATATTTTGGTTTTGAAAATCTCATTTTATCTTTTATTTCTGAAAACTTTATTTTTATCAATTTAAAAACAGTTTTAATATTTTCAATTTTCACATTTTTAATTGGAAATTCCTCATCAAAATATAATTTGTCTGAATCATTCAAAGTATATGCCACTTTGATTGTTTCGTCATTCAAATTAATTTTTGATAACATAAATTCTTTATTGTAAACCCTTTTGACCGATGATTTCGAACTGTCCACTGATGAACTTGAACTCTCAGATTTAGACTTTGACTCTGACTCCTCATCCTTATCCAACAGCTGATCGACCACTTTCTTTATTAACTCAGACTCATGATCAGTGTCAGACGATGTGAATGTGACGTCAATGTTGTCTGGTAACTCATAAGTTGTTTCAGACTTTAACTTTATATTGACTGCCTTTTTGACTTGTTCCGAATTTGGTTTTCTGGGAGAATAACCTTCCCAAATTGGAGGCGGACACTTATTATAATTTCCACTTTGTTTCTTACCAGTATCCGTATCTTTCGACTTCTTATCTTGAAAGACTTCAAAACCTGCTACTGTTGGATAGATTCTATCAATCAAGTAATCAGAACTTGAGTAACCCATTAGCAATCGTCTGATTCTTTCATTCTCAATCTTTTCAGTCTCCAATTCATGCTTCAACTTTGCACACTCATCAATATAGTGATTGATGGCCTTCTGCTTAGACATCATTACTGCATTCATCATTATCAAAGCATCTTCCCTTTCTGAGTTTGTCTTTTCCAACTGATTAACCGTTATGTTCAACACATCATACGATTCTTTTATGTACTTAACATCGAACAACAATTTTTCTTTCATTTTGTCTAGCTCACTAAACTTTTTATCTTTCTCTTCACAATGTTTGCATGGTTCCAAACATTTCAGACAAGGTTTTGTGACCTCTATAATATTTTCAATCTCAACAATCTTCTCAACAACTTTAACTTCTTCACTCTGTTCATACTTCTCTTCCACCTAAACAACATTCTCACATTTTACCTCTTTCTTTTCTTTTGCTGCTCGTTTCTACTTTAGTTTCTCCAATTTATCTGCAAAATAAAATTTGAAACTATCAGGAGATAAATGAGTTTTACCAATGTTTATTTGTTTAATTTCTTCATCATTATAACTGTAATCAATTGGTGATTGATCAAAAACTGGTGTCTTTCTGAACTATCTTCTGAAGAAACAGACTCTCCATCTTGACTTTTCTCATCATTTGCAAATACATCCATCCATTCTTTCATCAACTCTGGCTCTTGAATGATATGTGCAACAAATGATCTAAACTTTGAGTTACTTTCAGCCGAAATATATTTATCCCAGCTAAATCCCTCTAGCAATCTTCCATCTTCTTGATCTGAAGGCATAGTAATACAAGCTTTCTTCTTTCCATCTTCAATCGGAATAGTATGGGATGATGGCGGTTGTTGAGCTACTTGATGATATATTGCTTTCCGATAATATTCATTGTTCCCGAAAGGATTCTGAGCTCCACCTGCTTCTCGGTTGGTACATTCCCTCTTGAAATGTCCTTTTTGCCTGCATCGAAAACAAGTAACTTTAGCATCACGTAAATTATCTCTTCCGGTAATCTGCTTAAATTTTTCAGCTCTCCTCAACACGCTCGCTAAACACCACTTAATATCCATTAGCTCCATTTCCTCAGCATCAATCTGATCGTAATCCTCTTTTGTTAACATTGGATTTCCGATCCTTCCTGCAACCAAACTCTCATATGATTCTAACACTGTAACTAGTAATGCCATATGACCTTTAGCGACTTCTTCAGAGAAATTCTGACCGTTCTGAAGATGAAACGCGATGTTGCATTATAGCACATGACCATTACCATTGTTTGAGCTTTGAGACTGATAATTTGAAGTTGAAACATTAGGATTAACACTCGGATATGAAGAAAATCCACTGTTGTTGATTGAACTTTGGTTGAGTAATCCGGATGAGTTTTCTGCGATGAAAGCGGTCTGGATCTTTGGACTAGCTTCAACATTTTGAACATTACCTTTGAAATACATCTTGATATCTTGTTGACCACTTGAATTGTTCATTCTAGCGAACTTTTGTTATTCAAGATCTTGTCCTTCAAGTTTTTCAATGAATTGAGCAATTGACAATCTATCATACTCTCCGGTATTCTTCAAAATCTGTTAGTGCATGTGTCTGTTGACTTTGTCTTGTATCGAGTCATGTAATAGAATAGATAGACCAGGACGCGTAGTACGAGAGAATCGGGCAACGGGTCTGAACCAGCCACTTCTCACGAAGTGACCAGTTCGTGCGACCTGGCAGGTTCATGCGACCTGGCCAGAAAGCATGAAAGTTCGTGCGACCTGGTGTTCCCTATATATATGAGGTCTTGGGACTTTATTTGTAACTTTCTGATTCCGGAGACGAAGCTCTGCCAAAGTGTCGAACAATCTGAAAACACTATCAAATCAATACAATCGACAGTTAAAGTGATTCTAAGTGTGAATCTAGCTGATATAATATCAATACGTCTGATTCCGCCTTTCGTATTGATCGAGAACTCTTCTGAATGACTCGTTTAGGTCGAATCCCGATCCTACAAGTGGTATCAGAGCTCAGGAGGAAGAGTTCTTACCATTTCAGCTTGTTTTCACGGATAAATCTGATTTCTACTCATTTCTACTCATTCTTCTACACTTTTTCTTCAAAATTTCAACGAATTTACGGTTAAAATGATCTGATTTTGTGATATAACACGTAAAACTGAGTTTTAATCAATCCATGAACAAATCAGAACCAAATTCAACCTAAAACTTGATAAAAAATTGATAAAATCATGAACTTTTGGACCGAAACCGCGTGAAAAACATATCAGATTGTTCGAAAATTCTTCCAGCTCGCACGAAGTGAAGCCAGGTCGTTTGGAATAGCTCAGATCGTGTGAAATTTTATCAGATCGTGTAATATTGGGTTCCATGTCGCACGACCTGAATTCCAGATCGTTTGAAATTGTCTCAGACCGCACCAGTTCAGGTCGCTTGTAATTCTGTTCAGCCCATGTGAAGACTAGTGCTTGTTATCAATTCACGTGGATCAAAGTCAATCGGCCCAATCATATTCTTTTGACACTTGATGTTGTCGGCTCAGATTTGTATAAGCATTTAATAGATAACAGCCCGCTAATTCAGACGGTCCAATGAGAATTGAGTTGTGAACTTAGTTTGTCAGCACATTATTATTTGAGATCCACGAGATGTTGTCGGCCATTGTTTACAAATTTCAATACAATGCATGTGATAAGGTTGCATGAGAGATTGTAGTTCATTGATTCAGGATAAACAAGTGAAAACGCTACCCGAATCGGACAACATAATCATTTTGTCGTGTAGTGACATTCAATCGAGTAGTGGGTCGTTCGGGGTGTTTGATAAATTTCAAGGTCGTTTGGCTTTTCACCAAATCGCACGAGTTGAGAATCAGGTCGTACGGGGTGTCAGGTCATTTGGAGATCAGAGTCAGATCGCACGGATTTAACTCAGATCGTTTGATCTTGTCAGATCGTTTGTGGCTTCCAGATTCGTTTCAATACGTCAGCTCGCTTGAACTTTGTGATTTGGTATATCTTTTACATCGAAACATGGACAACGAATTTTACAACGCTTTTGCTACTGCTCCGGGTACTCCAGTTACCGTTGCTCAGAACGTAAACATGGAAAATGAAACGGGAACGTTGCAGCCAAAGCTGATGAGCATTGAAGAATATTACAGTTGGCAAGAACGGTTCGAAAACTGGGTTCAAGCAAATCATCTAATGTCTTGGGTTTGTATTGAAACTAAATACGTTCGACCTCGTTCTGATATGGGAGTTATAAATATTATTTCTGAATTTTCTGATAAAGAGAGAGACATGTACAAGGCATAAAAAATGATGATCAGTTTACTACAACAAGCTGTGAAAGAAGACATTTTCGTATTACTTCAACATGATGGTAGTGCACGTTCGATTTTGGAAGCACTTCGCACAAAATTCGAAGGAAGTATGGAGATGATCAGGAATAAAAAATCATTATTGAAGAAAGAATTTGAATTGTTTTCAAGTTTGCCGGGTGAAACTACAAAGACTCTTATTGAGAGATATTGTCATTTAGTGCGTTCAATGACCCGTTTGGATATTAAAAAAGATCGAGAGGAATGGGTTGAAAAATTAGCCGATGCTTTACCACAAAATGAATGGGGTACATATCTTACCACAAAATAAATGGGGTACATATCTTACAGAGAAAGATACTTTGGAAAGAGCGAGAAGACCGATCAAGACTGAAGACTCGTCAACATCCAAGGGGGAGTTTGTTAGTGCATATGTATGTTGACTTTGTCTTGTATCGAGTCATGTTATAGAATAAATAGACCAGGATGCGTAGTACAAGAGAATCGGGAAACAGGTCTGAACCAGCCACTTCTCACGAAGTGACCAGTTCGTGCGACCTGGCAGGTTCATGCGACCTGGCAGGTTCATGCGACCTGGCAGGTTCATGCGACCTGGCAGGTTCATGCGACCTGGCCAGTTCGTGCGACCTGGCTAGAAAGCATGAAAGTTCGTGCAACCTGGCGTTCCCTATATATATGAGGTCTTGGGTCTTCATTTGTAACTTTCTGATTCCGGAGACGAAGTTCTGCCGAAGTGTCGAACGATCTGTAAACACTATCAAATCAATACAATCGATAGTTAAAGTGATTCTAAGTGTGAATCTAGCTGATATAACATCAAAACGTCTGATTTCGCCTTTCGTATTGATCGAGAACTCTTCTGAACGACTCGTTTAGGTCGAATTCCGATCCTACAAAATCATAAGATATGTACCCCATTCATTTTGAGGTAAAGCATCGGCTAATTTTTCAACCCATTCCTCTCGATCTTTATTGATATCCAACCTGGTCATTGAACGCACTAAATGACAATATCTCTCAATAAGAGTCTTTGTAGCTTCACCCGGCAAACTTGAAAACAATTCAAATTCTTTCTTCAATAATGATGTTTTATTCTTGATCATCTCCGTACTTCCTTCGAATTTTGTGCGAAGTGCTTCTCAAATCGAAAGTGCACTACCATCATGTTGAAGCAATACGAAAATGTCTTCTTTCACAGCTTGTTGTAGTAAACTGATCATCATTTTTTCTGCCTTGTACATGTCTCTCTCTTTATCCGAAAATTCAGAAATAATCTTTATAACTCCCATATCAGAACGAGGTCGAACGTACTTAGTTTCAATACAAACCCAAGACATTAGATGATGTGCTTAAACCCAATTCTCGAATCATTCTTGCCAACTGTAATATTCTTCAATGCTCATCAACTTAGGAGGTTTCTGTAACGTTCCCATTTCATTCGCCATGTTTACGTTCTAAGCAACTGAACTTGCAGTAGCTGAGGTAGTACTGAACGCGTTATAGAATTCGTTTTCCATGTTTCGGTATCGAGATTTCACAATAACAAAATCTTCAAACGATCTGGTCAAACCACACGACCTGGAAAAATTAATTCAAACGACCTGAACGTTGGCACGATATGAATTTGGTGCGACCTGGATTCAATTTCAAATGAGCTGACGTTTTTCAAACGACCTGGCTTAATCTCAAACGACCTGATCAACTCGTGCAACCTGGAGTTCAACTCGTGCTGCCTGGAGTTCTCGTGTGACCTGGAGTTCAACTCGTGTGACCTGGAGTTCAACTCGTGTGACCTGGAGTTCAACTCGTGCGACCTGGAGTCACTTTCAAACGACCTGGTGAACTTTCACACGATCTGAATGTTTTTCACGCGATTTGAACAAGAATCAAGCGATCTGGGTCAATATTCAAACGATTTGAATAGAAATCCACACCGTTTGAGAATCCTAAGTCCAAAATTTCATGATTTTGTCAAATTTTATCAAGTTTTCGGTCTGATTTATGGTTTAATCTGTTCACAGATTGATTAAAACTCAGTTTTACGTGTTATATCACAAAATCAGGTCATATTAACCACGAATTCATGGTTAATTTTGAGAAAAACGTGTAGAAAGTGAGTAGAAATCAGATTTATCGGTGAAAACAAGCTGAAATGGTAAGAACTCTTCCTCCTGAGCTCTGATACCACTTGTAGAATCGGGATTCGATCAAATGAGTCGTTCAGAAGAGTTCTTGATCAATACGAAAGGCGGAAACAGACGTATTGATGTTATAGCAGCAAGATTTACACGTAGAATCACTTTAAATGTCGATTATATTGATTTGACAAAGTTACACGAGCTAGCGACACTTCGGCAGAGCTTCACTGCCGGAATCCAAAAGTTCTCCAAAAGTTCTAAAAGTTCTAAATGAAGACCCAAGACCACATATATATAGGAGATGCCAGACCCCATGAACCAGACCACACGAACTGGTCCAGGTCGCACGAACTGGCCAGAAAGCATGAACTTGGTCACCTCGTGCTAGGTGGCCTAGCCACTTTGTGAGGGGTGGCTGGTTCAGGTCTGTTTCCCGTTTCTCTTGTACAACGTGTCCTGGTCTATCTATTCTAGTTACATGACTCGATACAAGACGAAGTCAACAGACATATGCACTAACAGGCCCTTACGGAAGGACCTTGGCATTCTTTCCATGAAGTTCTTGTAGATGCGGTAGATCCATCCTCCAAAGAAGATAGGGGTCGGGGCAGTGGCTAGTTGGTTCAGGTGCATGTTTCGGAGGAGTGGGTGTGGAACATCGAGAGGCACACGGTTGTGGATGCAGTATAAGACCGTCAAATCCCTTAGGTTAACAACACCGGAACTGTCACGCCTTTGGTTGAGGGAGTTGCTAAGGACCCTGTGAATGTAGCGGTATAGAGGGTCCCGCAACTGTGAGCTCTCGGTTTAGCTTGGATCATATGCTCCTTCTCTGATTTGAGCCCATGCAGTTTGACGCAGATTTTGGTAGATTTCACGGAGACCACCCGTGTTTTCCTTGTTTCCGACATCTTCTTCAGCATACAACCCAGTGTTTGACCCAAACTGTGTAATGGAGATTGAGTGTAAATTTCCAGCACAACGAAACTCAACCCCATCCTCATCGAACGGCTCTGCTTTAGCTTTGAATGCAAACGTGCTATAGAACTCCATGTTGTATTCGTGGACCAAATGGAGTCTAGTGCAGATGGCCGCCCTAATTGGACCCGTGACTAGGGTGTTGAAGCGGTCAATCTGCCCCACTGCTTCCAGGGTGTCTAGGCATACTTGTCTTGGGTTTTCCTCAGGCCTTGCTTGTAGAATCTCAAATCGTGCTTGATAGTTCCACTCATTTTGGTTGAAGCAAGTGAATTTCTTGGCCATCTAAAAGAAAACACAAAACAATTAGCACGAAACAATAAATTTCTGAAGAAAACTGAAAACCGCAAGCTAAACATGACCCCGTGGCCACTGGCCACGCCCCGTGTTCGGCTGGGATTTGCTGGCCACGCCCTCGTGCTCGCTGAGCACGGCCCCGTTCTCAGGTGTCTGTTTCCCAAAAATCCATTTTTCGTCCCGGTTCCGAAAACTTGAAAATTTTTTGTTGAGTAGGGGTGGTTTTCCCCGAAAATGAAACCCCAAGTGCCGCTTTTCCGAAAATAAACCATTTACCCCTTCAATTTTATCTTTTTCGATTCAAAAACAAGGGTTTGAGGTTTTTGTTAGAAATCAGGAAAATCTTCAAACAATTCAAGTTGATTTACTTCCTATAACACAAAACTAAACTACTACTAACAGATCTAAGCAAAATTTTGAGGTTTGATTCGGTTCAAGTTGAAGAACCCTAGATTTTTCCCCAAATTTTTGATCTTAAACTACATGCAAATGATTAATCTAACTAAATTTGATGATAAAATCATACCTTGACGTTGTTGAATGGTGGAAGAACGTGAAAATATGCAAAGATTCACGGTGGAACCAGAGAGTTTTCGGGGAAACGGGTCGTACTGAAGTGAATAATAAAAGGAAAAAGGGGTTTTATCCCCGACAGTAGCCGGGCACGGCCCCGTGTTCAGTTGGGCACGGCCCCGTGGGTGGGTAATAACTGGAAAAAAAAATAGTTTTTTTAGTGCACATGTGAGTGACCTGTTTCCCAAAACTTGGTTTTAGAAATCTTACCGATTTAGAAGCTTTCCCGACGTTCGTTACTTACAAGATATGATGTTGATGCACAAACCTTTGTTTATTCGTCAACTACTTGTAGCGAGATTTCCTCCTCTTCATCCTAAATGAATCCTTGATAAACAAGCTTTAGCCATTGTCCATTGACTTTGAATGGAATCCCATTCCGAGATTTAATTTCAATTGCACCGTGTGGAAAAATATGGGTGATAGAAAAAGGTCCCGACCACCTAGACTTTAATTTACCAGGAAATAATCGAAGACGTGAATTAAACAATAGAACTTGATCTCCTACCCGAAATTCATTAGGTTTAATATGTTTATCATGCAAATTTTTCATTCTTTCCTTATAAATTTCGGAGTTAGAGTATGCGTGATTCCTTAATTCGTCTAATTCATTTAATTGACAAAATCGATTTTTACCGGCAATTTGTATGTCTAAGTTTACGTTTTTAATTGCCCAATAGGCTTTGTATGCTATTTCTATTGGCAAATGACAACTTTTTCCAGAGACAAGCTTATATGGGGTGGTACCTATTGTTGTTTTATATGCGGTTCGAAAAGCCCATAAAGCGTCATCTAATTTATCGGCCCATTCCTTTTTATTTAACCCTACAGTTTTCTCAAGTATTCTTTTCAAACCTCGATTAGTCACTTCGGCTTGTCCGTTTGTTTGAGGGTGATATGCGGTTGAGATCCGGTGATAGACCCCATATCTTGTTAAATTTTTTTCGAGTTGATGGTTACAAAAATGGGTACCCCTATCACTTATTAACGCTTTTAGAGTTCCAAAACGAGAGAATAATCGTTTCAGGAATCTTACCACAACTCTTCCATCATTTGTTGGAAGGGCTTTGGCTTCGGCCCATTTTGACAAGTAATCCACTGCCACAAGTATATATTTGTTTCCTTTCGATGGTGGGAAAGGTCCCATAAAGTCGAGTCCCCACACATCAAAAATTTCACAAACAAGAATGCCATTTTGAGGCATTTCGTTTTTGGAAGAAATATTACCTGATCGTTGGCATGCATCACAAGTCTTGACAAGACATTTGGCGTCTTTGTAAATAGTTGGCCAATAAAATCCTGAACCAAATACCTTTCGTGCGGTACTAGCGGCCCCATGATGTCCTCTGTATGGACCTTCATGACAATGGCGGAGAATTCTTCTTGCTTCACCACCATGTACGCATCGTCGGATGAGTTGGTCAGCACACATTTTGAAAAGATATGGGTCTTCCCAAAAGTAATGTTTGAGATCGGCAAAGAATTTTTTTTCTTTGATGATGCGACCATACTTTTGCGACTATTCCACTAGCTAAGTAGTTAGCATAGTCGGCGTACCATGGCTTTTCTCGGTATTCCACCATTTCTAGGGACTCCGTTGGGAATTTTTCATTGATTAGCTCGTCCCTAGTTGCCTGCAAAGCTGGATCTTCCAAGCGGGAAAGATGATCTGCAGCGGTGTTTTCTGCTCATCTTTTGTCTTTTATTTCAATGTCGAATTCTTGGAGGAGTAGAATCCAACTGATCAAAGGTGGTTTAGCATCCTGTTTCTTAAAGAGGTAAAGGATGGCTGCATGGTCTGTATAAACTATCGTTTTAGAAAGAACAAGATAAGAATGAAATTTATCAAAAGCGAATACTACAGCTAGTAATTCTTTTTCAGTTGTTGTGTAATTTTCTTGTGCATCGTTAAGTGTTTTACTAGCGTAATAAATTGGGTGAAAATGCTTATCTTTTCTTTGTCCCAAGACTGCTCCAACTGCAAAGTCACTTGCATCACACATGATTTCGAAAGGTAATTTCCAATCAGGCGCTATCATGATAGGTGCATTGACTAGCATTCTTTTAGCGTTAGAAATGCTTGGTTGCAATCCTTGTCAAAGATGAAAGGAGCATCTTTTTCAAGTAATTTTGTTAAAGGTCTTGAGATTTTAGAAAAGTATTTGATAAATCTTCTATAAAATCTGGCATGTCCAAGGAAACTTCTGATGGCTCTAACGGAGGATGGGGGTGGTAATCGAGAAATAGTGTCTATTTTAGCCCGATCAACCTCCATTCCTTCGCTTGAGATTTTATAACTGAGCATTATTCCCTCTGTTACCATGACATGGCATTTTTCCCAATTAAGGGCGAGATTAGTTTCCTCACATCAGGATAGCATTCGTTCAAGGTTATTGAGGCATTGGTCATACGAATCTCCAAAGATAGAAAAGTCGTCTATGAAGACTTCCATAGTCTTTTCTATCATGTCATGGAAGATTGCCACCATGCAACGTTGGAAAGTTGCGGGGGCATTGCATAGACCAAGGGGCATGCGTCGATAAGCAAAAGTTCCATAGGGACATGTAAATGTTGTATTTTCTTGGTCTTCGGGTGCTATTGGTATTTGAAAGTAACCTGAAAAACCATCTAAGAAACAATAAAATTTGTGACCGGATAATCTTTCTAACATTTGATCAATAAAAGGTAAAGAAAAGTGGTCTTTCCTTGTTGTTTCATTTAATCTACGATAATCTATACACACTCTCCATCTTGTGACGGTTCTTGTTGGTATTAATTCATTTTTTTCATTAGTGACCACCGTCATACCTCCTTTCTTAGGAACTACTTGGACGGGACTTACCCAAGGACTATCGGAAATTGGGTAAATGAGTCTGGCATCAAGTAATTTGATGACTTCATTTTTAACCACTTCTTGGACGTTTGGATTTACTCTACGTTTTGGTTGTATTGCCGATTTATAGTCATCATTCATTAAAATTTTGTGCGTGCACATGGAAGGGCTTATTCCTTTAATATCTACAAGCTTCCATGTGATCGCGTTTTTATGTTTTTTCAAAAGTGTGACCAGTTTTTCTTTTTCTACACTAGTTAATTTTGATGAAATAATTACAGGTAATTTATGTTAGTGCATTACGTCTATTGACTTCGTCTTGAATCATGTGATAGGATAGGATAGGATTATCAGTGTCCGAGTTGCAAGAAACTGTTATTTGAAAGATTAGAAGGTTGTTCGCTTGAACATGCATGGTCGCTTGAACATGCCTGGTCGCTTGAACATGCCTGGTCGCTTGAACATGCCTGGTCGCTTGAACATGCCTGGTCGCTTGAACATGCATGGTCATCCTCAAGCGAACTACACACACTATATATAGGACACTTGTTGATTCATTTGGTACGCTTCAGGATTTGTAACGAAGTGCTGCCAAAATCTGTTCAGGTTGTAATTAGTGTTATAATCAATCAAAGTGACAGATTTAAGAGTATCAAGCTGTTTATACATCCGTTTCACTGATTCCGCCTTTGAATTGGATATAAAACTCTTCTGAATGACTCGTTTGGGTTCAACAACGATCCTACAAGTGGTATCAGAGCACAGGAAGAAGAGTTTAGCTTGATATCATCTATTTTCTGACTTCTACACCTTCTTTTTCAATCTGAACAAGATTTCACGGTCAAAATTGCATGAATTTTTCACCGAACGTGTAAAACAGCGTTTTAACAAAGCCTTGAAAGTTTCAGACTCAAATTCGGACTAAAAATGACAAAAACAGGCCTAAAACTTGTGTTCGCTTGAACGGATATTGCATGTTTGCTTGAAAATATAGCTGAGTTCGCTTCAACTCGACTGTTCGCTTGAAAATATAGTTGAGTTCGCTTCAAATAGACTGTTCGCTTGAAAATATAGCTTAGTTCGCTTCAACTTGCCTGTTCGCTTGAAAATATAGTTGTGTTTGCTTCAAACAGCTTGTTCGCTTGAAAATATAGTTTAGTTCGCTTCAAAGTGTTATCGCTTGAAAGTTCATCAGATTTCGCTTGAAGTGCTTTCTCGCTTGAAGTGTCAATTCGCTTGAAAGTTGCTATTCGCTTCAATTTGTTATTTCGCTTGAAATCTCATTTCGCTTGAAAGTGGAAATTTGGAGTCAAGATCATTTCACGTCAACCGAGTGTTAGTTTGTTTCAGAATATTTGATATTGTTTGTACTGATTGTGTTTGTTTGATTGTATTTGTTAAGGTGATTCAAGGAGATAGTGTCATGGCTGAAATCAAAGAGAAAACCAGAGAAGAGATTTTGAAAGAGAAGACTGAAAGAGAAAGATTTATTGTGGGGTGCAGAATGGAGAAAATGCAAGAAGAATATGAGAATGCTGTTGCGAACAAAAGATGGGATAAAAAACAAGAATGTTATGTCAACAAACAAGGTGAACCGGTTGTTCCAAGAAGAGACATAGTTCATGATGATGTTCTTCTTATAATTCCTCGATCTGGCGAATATTATTCCAATGTTGCAAAAGACAAGACATATGTGAAAAGGCTGGATAAAATCATCAGGGATGCTATGACAACAAAACTGAGGAAGAGGAATGAAGAAAGAATGAAGAAGAACATTGAGAATTTAGTTGATGATTTGAAGAAGGTTGCTGAGGAGGTCAAGGTTGAAGAAAAAATGAAAGATGGAGTTGAGAAAGTTGAAGAGAAGGTAGTTGAGAAAGAAAAGGCTGTTACTGAAGAACAGCAAATTGAAGAAGAGGTGAGGAACGAAGAAGAAGAAGTAAAGAATGAGAATTTGGAAACTGATAATGTTGGTAATGAAGTTGGTATTGAAGAAAAGCAAGATGATGCTGATCAGAAGCAAAATGAGGCAACTGCATCAAACACCAAGGTGTCAATCACTGAGGTAAATTCTAATCTAATATCTTGACTGAAATTGTAAACTGATAATGTTGGTAATGAAGTTGGTATTGAAGAAAAGCAAGATGATGTTGATCAGAAGCAAAATGAGGCAACTGCATCAAACATCTAGGTGTCAATCACTGAGGTAAATTCTGATCTAACATCTTGACTGAAATTGTTGAACAGTGCAAGAAATGCATTGAAACGTGCAGTGCTTGTACTGAAAAAGATGAAAAGATCAGAACAAAAGATCTTGATTTCACAAAACTTGAAGAAGTTTTCAAGAACAAGTGCAAAGAAATGTTTGAAAATGAAAAAGTTTTAAAAGAAAATAATGAAACACTTTCAGAAAAATGTAAAAAATTAGAAAAAGAGAATGAAGTTTTGAAAGAAAATGTTTCTAAAATGACAGAAGAATGTTCTCAAAAAGAAAATATTTGTCAAGAAATGAAAAAGGAATATGATTCAATAAAATTGGCTTATCACATTACATAGGAATCATATGAAAAAGTAAAGAGTGAAATGAAACTTGTTCAATCAAGATTGAAATACTGTTCTGAAACATCAAATGAACTAAAACGAATGTATGAAATTAAACAACAAGTTGTAAATTCTTATATTGAAGATGTTGCTAAACTTAAGCGTAAGATTGCTGATTTAGAACAGGATAACAACAAATTAAAAAGTTATCACGCGTCGTCATATGTGCTTGAACGTATTTTCAACATAAAACCGGATGGAAAAGATTCTGAGCATAACACGAAAGGCATTGGTTCAGAGTTTCATCAAGTTCCACCACCGGAAAAGTTTGTGTTTTATGATGAGGAAAAGGTCGAACAAGCTTTCAACATGGTAGATCAATTGCCAGACAACATTGACGTAACCTATTTCAAATCTAATGATTCTAGTGATTCAGAGGTGGTAGGTAAAGTCGTTGAAAGTGTGTTGAAAGAAGAGTCGGTTGATACAGGTAAATCTGAATCACAGGATGAAGATGAAGGAAATCTTCATGATAATTATCTGAAAAACACAAAATCCGAGAAAAATTTGAATGATGATTCAAAAGTATTGGTTTATACCATGATTGGATCAGACAAATTATTCTTAGATGTTGTATTCCCGATTCAGAATGTGATCTCAGAAAAGGTTGATAAAGTTTTCAAGATGGTGGAAATTGAAAAATCTGATATTTCAAAGTTTGCTGGTAAAAGTCACAAAACTTTTTATAACAAACCTGGTTTCAAGAAGAAAAACATGAAGGCTGGGTTGGGTTTTAAAAAGAAACAAAATTGGAAAAGAAATGAAATGCCGAATTATCAGGCAAAAATGAGTTTTGTTGAAGGAAAAAGTTTTGAAGAAGAGGAAAAACTTAAAATTGGACAACAGTCTATTGAAGAGTTCTTAGCTCAAAATAAAAAGCAACAACCACAGGTCAAAGATGTGTCCATGAGAACATGTTTCAAATGTGATCAAAAAGGACATCTTGCACGCAAGTGTCCTAATCTAAAACCTGTGGATGTTGACTTAAAGAAGATGGATGCTGAGAAACAAAAATCTGAGAATGTGAGACAAAGGTCAACCAGATTTGACTCAAAACAAACTTAGAGGTATAACACAAACAAGTTTGCTTCGAATCAAAACTGGAAATCAAACTCTAACAGGTTCGATTCGAGACAGACCTGGAATTCTCACACACCCAGAGTTAGAACAACTCAAAGTTGGAAAACAACTGTTGATATGACAAAACCACAAGAATTTTGGAAACCAAAAGTTGTTCAAAAACAAAATGTTCAAAAAGAGTCTCATTTTTATAAAAGAGGTACGCCGAAAGGTCAAACATGGTCTATTAAGAAACAAATGACTTCGGTAAAAGATGAGAAAGTTGAAGTAAAAGTTGAAAAGATTTTTGTGAAAGATGACAAAGATTTTCCGAAATTGAATGAAAATTATTGTGTTGAAATACCTAAGGTTCAACAGACCTGGGCTAAATTGTTTCAGTAATCAAGTAGTCTGAATGTGCAGGTGCTCAAGAAAAATCAAGATTGTGAGAATGAAAATTGGAGCAGCCTGGCACATGGAGAGGAGGAAAAGGCTGCTGGATCCTGTGTTGGTTGAAACAGGAAGTTTATTTTCATTATGTACATAAATAAACAATATTTTCAAAACCCTAAAAATTGAAAAATTTAAAACCAAAAATATGTTTTAGTTTGTTAAAAACTTGAAAAACCAAAAAAAATTTTGTTTTTAATTTTTGTCAAAAATAGAAAATTACAAAAATATGTGTTGATTGAATATGCCGAAACCCTCACGGCGGAACAAACATGATTAATTTCACAAGATTGAAAAACGGTTTTCAAACTGTAAAAATCAATGGGTTGTAAATCATGGGGGTACTTTATATTAGTTTTTCTGCAAATCAGTCCATGAGAAGCAGAAAATGGATGGCGAGACAAAGCTATCAGTATTGGTTGTCAAATTTTCTTTAAATGTTTTTGCATTTTAGGGAGAGTAATATTGTTAGAAAATACAAAAACATTTGGAAATTTAAAAAAGCCAAAAACATGATAAAAATTCAAAAATGAGTTTTTGTGTAAAAAGAGGAAATGATAGTACATCAGTAGACAGTAACAGTACGCTAAAGAATTGGAAAGTTTAAATGTGTTAAACGATCTCACCGTGGATGTGTCGGTAGATTTTTATACAATTAGTAAACTTTTTCGGGATATAAACCTAAATTCAAACTTGCTTATTTCGTGGGGAACACTACTTGGATATATAGGTAACCCCTGAAATCTCGTTTGAAAGGTCCCTCTTTCTGAGATACTAGGTTTTTATACTCAGTGATATCTGGGGTATTATCTCGGGACTTCTGATTTTGCGGAAGCAATGGCCTAGTCCCCGGAGAATACTTTATGCTTGCTTGAAATATAGCGCCGCCCTCAGCAAATTGATGAAACATTAAAATTGATAGTCATTGCTGTTGTAAAAAAGATCCTCTAAAGGGGACACACCGAAAAGTCGAAGCCGTCATCTCTCTGCGTATACGGAAGTATCGACCTGAGCTCTCACGGCCCTCGCATCTAACCCCTTACAGATATCATCTAGGTATACTCACCTGTAAGACTGAATATTGGGATCTGGATACGGGAGTATATTCAAGAGGTGGGACACATGAATGGGTTTAAGTTCTTAATACATCTAATCCGTATCCTGAATCAGTTGAAATTTGTGTGAAAATTAAAGTGGACAAGTATATCGACAATCTAAGTGAATTGTTTAATTCTTAATGTGTAACTAAGCTCAACGGTACTTGTGACTTGTCAAAAACTGATATGATCCTCTGACGCATACTCAAACAAAAATATTGTCTGTAAATATGTTTGTACATATTTCTTTACTGCTTTATATTTTAGAAAATACAAAAAGATTTTGATTCTGCTTTATTTTCGACAACTGATGTCTGAGATGCTGAGTTTCAAAATCTAAGTAAGCTGATTGTGTTTCTGAGAATAAAACAAGTTCATTAATTTGAAACTTGAATTAAAAATTAAAATTTTTAAAAACAGTTTTGTGATATCTCCAAGGTCATTAATTTGGACTTGGATGGTTAACTGTGAGGGAGTTGGATTCTTTAATGCTGCTAAATCATTTAGTTTGTTGATAGGGGGAGTAGTTAAAGAGTTTTAAAGAGTATGTTTATGATTTCTGAGTAATTAAATATGAAAACATTGCATTTATAGATGTTTGAGTGATTGCAGATAGTCCAGATTACGATCCCGAGAGCAGAGTCTAAGGGGGAGTCTGAAGACAAGCTTGAAGTAAAGAGGAGCTTGTAGATGGATAGCTAGGTGTCGATCCTAAAGCACGGAAGCTTGATGAAAGGGGGAGCCTGAAGCTGATGAAAAAGAAAGATTGATGGATGCTTATAATGTTACAACTTGAATGAGAAGGCAGAATGATCAAGACTGAAGATGTGTCATACTGAAGACTAGACACTGAAGACTTCGTCAATATCCGAGGGGGAGTCTGTTAGTGCATTACGTCTATTGACTTCGTCTTGAATCATGTGATAGGATAGGATTATCAGTGTCCGAGTTGCAAGAAACTGTTATTAGAAAGATTAGAAGGTTCTTCGCTTGAACATGCATGGTCGCTTGAACATGCCTGGTCGCTTGAACATGCCTGGTCGCTTGAACATGCATGGTCATCCTCAAGCGAACTACACACACTATATATAGGACACTTGTTGATTCATTTGGTACGCTTCAGGATTTGTAACGAAGTGCTGCCAAAATCTGTTCAGGTTGTAATTAGTGTTATAATCAATCAAAGTGACAGATTTAAGAGTATCAAGCTGTTTATACATCCGTTTCACTGATTCCGCCTTTGAATTGGATATAAAACTCTTCTGAATGACTCGTTTAGGTTCAACAACGATCCTACAAACTACCATCCTTGTCGAGAAAAACATATTCCAAACCTTTTGGTAGTCCTTTGAGCTCAAGTGGTGGGTCTTTAGGAGACTCCTTATTTGGTTACTCATGTTGGTCAAGAACCAAAAAGGTTTGTTCAATGGCGACCTCTTCTTCAACAAAGTGGTCAATTTCTTTTTCCGTATCGGGTGGCTCATCTTCATCTTCAATCAGGGGGTCATCATTGCCGATTGGATATTTCATTGAACGCTCAAGATCGACACTTCGTTTGAATGCCCCTAATTGAATGGGCAGATTATTTTTCTTCTGATTTTTCAAAGCTTTGTGGGTTTTTACAAAAGGTCGTCCCAACACTAGTGGAGCGTCATCAAGGAAGACGAAGTCGGTAGGGACTACCATTTGATTTGTTTGGACTAACACATCTTCAACTACTCCCATTGATTTTATTGTTTTCCGATTAGATAGAAAAATGGGTATTTGAAGCGGAGAAAAATCACCAATACTTAATATTTCGAAAATGTAATTTGGCATTATATTAACACAAAGATCTTTATCAATTGTAATATTACTAATAAAGGAATTTTGAAAGAAACATGGAACCGGTGTAATGTTAATTTCAAATGGGTCATCTTTTATTAGCGTAGTTTGATCATTTGTTAACTTAACGCTTACCATTTCATCAATTTTAGTGTTAGTGTTTAACTCTTTTAAAAACATAGCAGGAGTCGGTACTAAACAGTGGTTTTCGAAAGAAGGTGACAAGAGGGTAATTTCTTGAAAATTAGACTCTTCTTGAATTTTAACGTTGTCGGACTCACCGTTTTTGTCGTTTAGTTCATGTGTCGGTTTTTCACTTACTTGTTCTTCCATTTTTACCTCTTCAACTATCTCTTCTTTAGTACAAATTACCTCTTCCCTTGCGCGGGATTCCTCTTCCCTTGCGCGGGCTTCTTTTATATAGCGCTCGATAGTTTTAAGGTGTTCTATTATCTTTTCGGCTAAGGGTGAGATAGTTGGTGGTTCGTCAAACTGAGCGGAAAAAGGATCCTCAAAGCTTGAACTCGGAAGTTCGATCCTTGGTTCCTCATAATACTCATATGAGGTAGATGGTGCATACCATTGTTTCTCATCGTAAGTATATGATGAATAAGGTTCATAACTTGGTTCTTCATAATACTCATATGAGATGGGTTGTTCACACCATGGTTCCTCATAGTGAGTATATGAGGGTGAAGGCTCAAAACTTGGCTCCTCAAAGTATGAGTATGAAGGCTCATACCTTGGTTCATCAAGATATGAGTATGAGGGAAAAGGTTCATACTTTGGCTCTTCATAGTATGTGTATGAAGTGGTTGGCTCGTACCTGGGCTCCTCATAGTATGTGTACGAAGGGGATGGTTCAAAGAGGTCACAATATTGTACCGAATGAGGATTACCACAAATGGTACAATACTCTTCTTCATAATCATCCTCCTCATAGTGGTAGTTGTAACCTCCTGAGTATTGATCCATAGGAATCACTCAGCAGATCAAAACGGAAACAGAGGCTGAGCACGGCCCCGTGTTCAATGAGCACGACCCCGTGTTCAATGAGCATGGCCCCGTGTTCAGTCTACTGTAATGCAAAAACTAGCCAACATGAAAAAATGTGCGCGCAGTTTTAAAAAGGTTTTGAAAAACGATTAGGCCGTCGATTTTAAGCTTTCTTAAAATCCTTTTGTCGCCGGCAGCGGCGCCAAAAACTTGGTGTGTGTAAGGTGTGATATGTTTTTATTAATATTTTAAGCCCATTTTACACATTAGTCAAGTTTTAAATTTATAAAACACGATATTCTACAAACACTAAACACACACATGGGCAACTTCACCCATCGTGAGTGTAGTATAGCGTTGGTAAGATACCGAGGTCGTCCAAGGACACAAGAGCTTTTAATACCGGTTTATCCTCAACGTCTAATCAAATCAAAAATTTTAGAAAAGGTTTTAAACATGAAAAATAAAAACTAAAATGCTGAAAAATAAAAATAAAATAAAACAGATTGACAAGATTAATCACTTGGATCTGACTCGCCTTTAATGCAACCTTTGATGATTTCCGCACTTTTGCACTTTTTAAGAGATTATCTTAGTTATAGTAGTAGGCCCCTCTTTTGAAGGTGACGTTACCCTCAACCCAGTTATTTGAGTCAGCAAGGATACAATCCCAAAGGGTCGGAATATTGGAAGATAATTAATTTAAGTTATTAATGCGAAAAGTGGTAGGCCCCTCTTTTGAAGGTGAAGTTACCCTCGGCTAAGTGGTTTGAGTCAGCAGGGATACAATCCTAAGTAGTCGGTTTAATGTATTAATAGTAGTTTACATACGAGGGGATCAAGCCATTCGCACCCCCGCCATCCAATACCAGTGGGTATTGAAGGAGGTCCTAGTAAGCTTGACCTAGGTCCTTGCAAGATCTATACACTGAACAAGGAAAGAACCTTACCAAACCATTCCCTTAACCCCCGACCAGATATCCAACATATCTCTTTATAGACCGTAGAGATATGAATAGTGAAAATCATTTAGTTTATATAGACAGTAAAGTAATGCCAAGACACCACGGACAAATGATAAGGAAGTTTCACCTTCAACATAATAAACTAGTTATTAAATTCATTAATACAAAACCAAATAAAAAGTGCGAAAAGATTAAAAATCAAAAGTATTACATTAAATGCTTGTCTTCACCAAGTGATGTAAGAGACTTAGCCATGGCCTTTGATTGACAAGAACTCTTACGATCAATCTTGGATCCCGAGACTACCACACACACTCTAAGGTGGATGATGGATGATGGTGGTGGATGTGGGTGTTGTAATGGTGGTGGAGTGGGAGAGAGGTGGTTTCCCAAGGGATGCCTTTGAAGTGAACCAAGCACCTCTATTTATAGCCTGAACAGAAGCACGGCCACGGCCCCGTGTCCGCTGGACACGCCCCCGTGGCCATCCTTTTTCTCTTCCTTCATTAATTGCTCTTATCTGCGTTAGGCTCCACACGACCCCGTGTTCGCTGGGCACGGTCCCGTGTGCAGAAGTGTATCTGTACTACCAAGATTTGCTAGATTCTACGAATCTTAGCGTTGACCACGCCCCATGCTCAGTGGGCACGCCCCTGTGGTGGGTAATAGAAGCTTTTACAGCTTTGTCCTTTCTGCAGACATCTGACCACGCCCCCGTGCTCAGTGGGCATGAGGTCGTGGTCAACCTTATGTTTCTTGTTTTTGCTTGGGAAGATGTTGTTGAGGGGTCAGGCATGCCACGTTTATTCCTTTTCATTGTATTTATATTAGTTTTTGCTGCAAATTTGTTCCTTTTGTTCATTTAAGCTCATTTGGTCCTGAAAATACAAAAGGAAGACAAAAGCATACTTATTCCAACATTAGTACTAAAAAAGGGTTAGTTTTATGCCTTATTTGATATAATTTATATGTTGCATTTTGCACGCATCATTGACCTTTTTAATCATTCTCAACGAAATCATTTTCAGGTATTACGCGAGGCAGATGATCTCCAAGGTAGTTAGATGACAAGGAGGTTGAGCAACAAAAGTGAGTTCAACATGATTACTTACATGATATTTGTATGTTTTACTTTCCTTTTTGGACCTTAAAATGTCAATCTGTACAAAAGACTCGAATGGTAAAACATATGTAAATTTAGAAATATAATAGTAAGAAAAAATCAGGCTCTTTTTATATAAAATGTAGCGATCTTCTTACAAGATATGCTTGAAAAGACTTGTATTCGTCTCAGTGAACATTACATAAACAGTGTTATTCGTGCTTCTACACCCCTAACTGTTTAAAATCAAAACTCCCTTAACTGGTTATCCGCATCTAGCACCCCGGCTTATACTTCTCAAGAGGTTATCGACAAGCTGCTAGATCTTAAAGACAAGGTATGTTTGAATATCTTATGAATATTTCTTTCTATCTTTCCTCTCAACCAGAGGTTTACTTACAAATGAGTTGGCTAACATCCTGTTTTATCTCCAAAGTCGTACGCGTAAAATGAATAATCAGTCGAAAGTTGCCAAAGTGTATTTTCAATGTGAAACCTCATAAATTATTGATAGAGGTGATCTGGCCTGGCCAACCTCTTTGACTCGTAACAAAAAGTTACTTTTTATAACCCGACTATTTGGCCACCTTTAGTTTTTATATTAATAAAAACTCTATTTCGAAGTTCGAACATAACCCAGTTTTTAATAAAATTTACACAGGAACATCAAGAAAAGCAGTCAAACACAACTACTTATTTAGTTTTTAAAGAAAACAAATGCAAGTATAAAATCAAATTCGTAAAAAAAAATTAAACATATTAAATGTATATATCATATATAAAATGGTTTTATTTATAACAATAACTAATACAATAACAAAATGATAATTATAATAGAGATAATATAACTATATTAAAATACCTATATACAGTTACTATTCATAAACACTTACTATTAATAGAGATAATTATTTTTGTTTTTTCCACCTTTTTTCCTTTTTCTTTGCTGACAAGTGACTATCATATAATAATTACCAGGTTGCAAGCATCAAACGAATCCCGGAGCCAAAACCAAAAGTCGAGAAACCAACTGTGAAAAAGTTAAGTTAAATACATCAACTTCTTGAACTACACAATTTTCTTATATTTTTAGGCAAAATGAAATTGATTTTGAACGGTTGGTAATCTTTTGCAGGCGATTGACAATGTTATTAATTCTATAGCAAAGTCAAACTACATGTCTACTGGGCACAATAATGTCCCCATTGTGTGTAGAGAACCAAATGGGACCGCTGCTGGTGTTGGTGCTCAACATTCCTAGTTTTGTTTGTATGTTTGACTCTTGAATTCTCATTAGTTTCCACATTTTCGCATGAGTGACATCATAAAGCTTATTCGTGTTCATTTTCTGATTTATAGTCTACATGTCATCTTATAATGATAAATGACAATAGCGTTTGAAGTAAGATGCATATCATAAACAGTTTGGAAGCGATTAAGCTTTTTCCTATTACCCCGATATTTCATATTTTCTAGGTTTTGTTATCAATTTTTGTCTCTTATGGGTTTGGCTCTACTATTATATTGGCACACATCTTGACTATTTTACCATATTGATCAAATGTCGTAAACCGAATCAAGGGTAATTCAAAAACGCAGTATCGTAATATGCTATGTAATTACGATGTCATCATTAATAATGGTTATGTGTTTTTTATGTTAATATTTTTTTACCTTGTGTGCTAGATCTTTTAGTGCTATTGGATAAAAAATGGTTAATTGCATGTATGGTGGGCTTTTATTAGAAGTGGAAATATAGGCAGGTCAAGTGGGTTGGGTATATGGTTAAAACATGTGATTTTTAATACGGGTCAAAGCATGACGGGTTGACCCCTAACGCTATTCGTCAAAAAGTTGTAAGTTAATACCAATTGTTTGTGTGTCAAATGTGGTTACAACTTATAAAATTGTTTTGAAATAAAGTTCCTGACTTTATATGAAAATTGAATGATCAAATATGATTATCTAAAAATATTTAGCTAGAAACTTACCAAAAGTCTATTTCTAATGAATAGGCCTTCCTATATTGAAAATAAGCTATTTTAGTCCAACCCATTTGACCAGTGACTTGGCATGCCCTGTTAAAATTCATATGTTTTCAAGTAGTTTTGTGCGTGCTACTTTTGATTACAAAATCATTGCATTCTTTTGAGTCAATTTACATAACAACATATACCCCATAAAGTTATATCTGATTTACTCAATTTACACAATATGTATTCAGATACTTATTAGTGTTTTTTTCTTATTAAAATAGGTGGCCTTTGGTATGCCAAAATGGATGTCGTGATGCTGCTATCAGTGAAGTTGGATGCTTCGTTATGTGTAACAAATTGTTTATGATGAGATTTGTAAAATCGTACTTAGACGATTAAATCGTGTATGCATTTAACATGTTACTAATGCAATGTCGCGTGTAAGTTCCTGTAACACCTCGAAAATTCGGGTTAAATATTAAAACGACACGTGTTAAGTACGACAAAACGCGTTGTAAAAACCGGATTTAAGAAAGATGTTTGACAGGATTTAAAAGTGTCGTTATGTTAACTTTTGCACCTCTGAACGACCTCGTTATAAATCCCAAGACTCAAATTTTATTAAAAACATCTCATACATGATCCAAATTTCAGTAAATAATAGCATTGAATGATCTATGATTAAAGTGGTGGACTCCTACGAAGAAAAGAATGGTAAACCTTCATGTTCGGTACTTGTTTTTGGATTCAAAACAAACAAACTCAAATGGTAGGGTATCCAACAGTTAAAGACCAATATTGGAGGCCCCAAATTGATAAAACAAGGCCCCAAACTCGGAAAAGAGGTTGCCCTTTCGAAGCACCAACAAACAACAACATTTCAGCAACTGATGAAGGCCTGCGCACCGTAGGCCTAAGACCCCTACGATGCGCAGCGGTACACCCAGCTCCAAAAAACGGGCTGTTGCCTGTTTTGTGCAATTTTAACCCACTTAGCCGGTTTTTCTCACTTGTAAACAACCCCTAGACATCCCTAGGCACTAGTAACAAGTGTTAATCAGTTGTGGATGGATCCTAGACTTTGTTGTCAACTTGTTGTGGTCATTGCAACTAGTATAAAAGGCCTCCAATGTTGCACATTTTCCTCACAACTTCTCCTGCACTCTTGGATCATTTCTGGAGCTCAAGCTTGCTTCCAAGTGATCTTATCTCGTGCATAGGACTTCAGTAAGTATTCTAATCTTTCTCTAATTGCTTTTAGCTTAGTTAATTAGCTAAAAGTCAAACCGTCGTAATTGCGGTTTGACTTCGAGATTAGTCACTAATGGCTCAGTCATATCTCGATTTAAAAGTAGTTATAGGATGGTATTTATGTGGGAAATAAAACCCCAAAAGGGTTTCCCCTGATCACCATCCTAACTAGTTCAAATGTCGAGTCAAACGATTGATTAAAAAGTCAACATAATGCTTAAAATGTCATTTATGCATAATTAGCTATCTAGAACATTTATAACCTGTTTGATCATTGTTATAACTTAGTAATTAGTGTAAGAGCATGTCCAAACATGTTCAACCCGACTATTTCCTGTTTAGACCCGGTTCGGAACCGAAAGTCACATAGTTTGACTTTCACTTTGACTTTCAGTTCTGACCCGTTTGGGCATATTTTAGAAATGCCTCAGAGCTTTAATTGGATTAGGATACATGTTAGAACAACCCTCTGTGATCATACACCTTGGTTCACTAGTTATCCAATTAATATGCATATTTCCGTTAAATGCTCATACATTGACCGTTATGCTCGTATTACCTTAAATCATGATTTATGAAAATGTAAAAGTGTAGAAACCTTAGTTACTGATATATATAAACTTGTATGCAAAGTTTGACATCAGTTTGACTTGTAGATTAAGAGTTATGCTCATTGTCGCTAAATTAAAGCTTTATGTTAACAAAATGGCGTAATTAGCGTATAGCCTAGTTAAACATACTTTTTGATATCAAATCTTTTAACCACTGATGTTATATATTGTTTTAGGATTTTTAAATATTTTTAATTAATTTTAGGCCGAGCATAACTAGTAGTCATAGGCTTAATCCGGTAATTGTCGGTTTTGCCCTTACGGGCCATAAAATGAGTTTTACTTATCTAAACGATTCCAAACCTTTTGCTACTGATCACATATGTTAAATAAATTATTTTAAGCCTTCTGGAAATATAAAAATATCAGATTTAAGTATAGAACCCGGAAATGGCGTTTAATCGCCATAATTAGCGTTTCTAACGCATAGTATGTCTTAAAATCATATTGGACATACCCGGGTTGATGCCTACTGATATATGAGGCAAATTATGATATCTTAACAGTAAGCAAAGGTCGATAAACTCAGACTTCGTTTTTGAGCTTTCCGGCTTATGTGAAATTACCAAAATACCCCTACGGGGCATAGTTTGGTTAAATATGATAAATTTCACATATATGCCTTAGCCTACTGTTATAACCCATCAAAATGAGTGTGTTTGCTGTTTACAACAGACCTGTAACTCAGTTGAACATATAAACGCTTTTACAAACTTTAAAATGACCAAACTACCCCTACGGGGCATAGTTTGTGTTTAAATTAGTTCGGGGCATAACGAAAGACATCTTACTGATGTCACAACATATTTGAAGCATATTAACTTAGGAAACCTGTATATGGCTCTTGCGGATACCCGTTACGCTTAATTCGCGTTCGGTGCGGTTTATGTAACAAGTTTACATAAATTAGCCAAAACGGGTCAAACCTTATCAGTTTTATCTCAAAATCCAGAATGTGAATAATAGACCCATATTAAACAAGTCTTCAAACTTGTCGGGTCTGAATCACATTCTATCCGGTCTTCGCTTAATCGTGCGTACGAACCGTATCTTCGAAACTAGCCGGTCTAAGCTTAAGCATAATTAAAGACCCGCTAGGATTCTAATAGGTTATATTTAACCTTCGTTCCAAATTAGGAGAAACAGTAAAAGCTACTTGCTATTTGCTTATTGTGACTATACTTTGCATCAAGGTAAATACTTTTAACTTATTTTCCCTATACGGGCTTGGGTTACGGTACATAGCGTACCGCTTGATCGGGCATCAAATCTCCACGCTTAGTGGGTAGTTGAATAATTTGATCGGCTCGTTTAAACAGTCTTGTTTACTTTACAGCCTTTGGGGGGTTAATGACCATGTCCCGGATATCCTCGGCATTATCTTACGAGATGGCCACGACCTGAGCACGGGGTGTAGGCGTACACCTGTCGGTGTATAACTCATTATTGTGGTGTGTCTATTGATCTTTAACCCGGATACGTTCCGGGCTACTGAACGCATAAGTAACATGTAAATCGTTCACAAGATTATAATATTAAATAATTCTCCCAAGTTAATAAAAATGTTTATGCCATGTGCATCCAAACCAATTTTCAATCATTTTATAAAATGAGTCAGTTGAATGTATTTACCAGTGTAAACTGACGTATTTTCCCAAAAAGATTAAATGCAGGTACTAGGCGAAATAGGCTGGGATTCTCCTAAGCATCATTAGAAGTCTCGCAAGCTTTAGATGCCGAAGTCTGTTGAACCATAAACAATATTTCTATCATTCGATCCTACTGTGGATAAACACCGGATATTGTGACTTTGTTTACAATAAATAAATTCGGTTGTATCTTATTTTAAATTGCTTCCGCTGTGCATTATTATATTGTGTTGTTTGACTATTGAGTTGCCAACCATGACGTCACGATACTCCCCCACCGGGCCCACCGGTGACACGTGGAAATCGGGGTGTGACAGTTCCCGATTGTATGCTTAAATAGATGTTCCTCCCTATGGATGGCATTGGGGCGGGTTTGGGCAATCCTAACACGGTACCCAAAATATTAAAGCATGTCGGAAACCCGACACAAAGTACATGATGATGCAAAACCACTCCAAATAAGATCTATTAGGAACTGGACACCTTACCAAAGAAAGGAAATTGGCTATCTATTCGTAGACAGTTATGTAAACCATTTGGGTATTTAAATTATAGGTTTGCATCTTACATTTGGGCATCAGTTTGTTATGTTTAGATTGTCCACGAAAAGAAAAATCATAAGTCATGTTTACACTCTGAGCTAGAGAAAATGAGTGTCAAAATACAAAAAGACAAGTTCACGTAGGTATATGAGGACATGAGGCTGTATATAAAAGTGGCATGTAGAGTTTGATTTTTTTAAAGGTGTAAGGAAACTTTCAACACACAAAGGATTTCTTCTTTTCACATGTAAGGGACATTTTCCTTTTAAAAAGTGGTAGTATGGTAAAAGTTTTATACAACATCATGAAAGAAATGTCAAGGTTGCTCAAAATATTTTACTAAGCATCCCTTTATGAGGTTCTTTTTACCACACTTTCATGATTTTAAGCAATATTTGTATATGTGTTTTTGGTTATTTGTTTGGAGAAGGAAGATCCCCACACCAATGGCTCTAGGAAACAAGGGATAATTTTAAACATGATGGCATGTGCATTTTGTGAGGTGCAGCTTAAACAACATATCACTTATTGGTTCGATTTTGCGCTGCAGATTTAGTGTGGCAGGAGCCATCTATATGGCTAAAAGTTCCAAGGAGTTTATGGGACGCGAGGAACCGGAAAGTCTTTTAATGAAAGGAACGCTTCGGTTTATAAAGTGGTGGAAGAGATAAAGGAAGAATTGTTTGAATGGGTAAAACATATACGTGAAAGGCACACGGGTGGCATAGAATGAATTGTGCAGATTTGATTTCGCAAAGATTTGATTTCTTTGTAGGTAGTATGTTTGTTTGCTGTAGGAAGTTGCTTTACGATTTGTAATTAGGACCAATATAACATCTTGCTGTATGGTCTATTTTGGTTATGAATTAAAAATCTCTGGCATCATGGTATGGTGGCTTCAAGATGAAGAGCTATTGGTACATTCCTACATAACATAAGGAAATAGCATGTATTATATATTTCTTTCATTTATCTATAATTTTTATTTCAGTATCATTTTTATACGTTTATATTCAAAAGTTATTTCATTACAAAGTTCATCTCAATGATAGTTGATATTATATGTTTGTGTTAAGCCACCCGCGAAACTCGCGGGTTCTTAAACTAGTGCTTTAATATATACAATAAACTTTTACTCATTTATACGTTTAGTTAGTATCTTATTATTGCATGAATAGTAAAATTACTATTTCTTGTCTTATTATTATTTTCACCCCTTATACTATATATAATATACATTTTTAATCTATTTAATTTTTACTAATTGGTTTTTCTCAGATTATTTGGTTTCGTTAGTTTAAAAAAATAATCAAATATGCATTTGTGTGTAGTTTTTTTCTCAACATTCCGGTATATATTTTGTTGAAAACAGAGTTGTGTTCGAAATCGAGCATTCTTTTTGTATCATATGCTACAAAGAGTGTCGGTACCGAACGAACAACATAATATCAGTACTGGTATTGGTATTATCGGACCAATATTGGTATTCGTTTTTCTGGTTTTCGATCGATGTAAAACACGACTTTATTTTTTAGGTTACACGACTTTTTTGGGTTACATAAGACAACTTTTGTTCAATAAAGCCATCGTAAGTTTCTTTATATCTTAAACTATACCGAATACTGGTATGTGACACCTGAGGAAAACCTGCAAGAATCCTGAGTTATCACTTCTTGATTTCTCACTTCACTCCTCTGTGCTTACTTATCAAATTTCGGGACGAAATTTCTTTCAAGTGGGGGATGATGTGACAACCCGAACTTTCAAGGTTAGTGTCGTTAGCCTCGTGATCATAATTCCTCATAAGCATTCCATTTCGCGTCCTTGCTGTATTAAACTGTGGTTAAACGTTTTGCTATGATAATAATCGTTGAGTGTAATCGTATTTGAGTGGGTGTCAATTATTTATAGAAGCCACATATGATATTTGGCCGCAACACACTCCTTTTTTGGCCGCGATACATGTTTACGTTTGGGCACACACACACCCGAAGCCCAACCCGTGCACATTATACACCGAGATCATGTTTGGGTTTGGTAGAGCCCAAGTGGTGCCGATTAATAGTATTAGTGGGCCGGTTAGTGGATTAAAAGTGCACCCACACTTATGAACTTAATCTCTTTTAGTTTCGGCCCAAGTAGTGTTTGAATTAGGCCCGATTATATCCTAGTCAAATTGTGAAGTTATATTCACGGATTGAAGTCACCCCTTTTATTATCTCATAATCTCTATATTTTAAAACAAAACCCTACTCTTCTTTTCCTGCCTATACCTCGACGACAGCATGGAGACATCCCCTCCCTTCCCGGTTGCGACTCCCTCCTCTCGTTGTTCTCTTCTTGCTCGCACATCTCTCACGGTTAGTACGAGATTCTTGTTTAGTCCGAGCAGTTGGTGTTGTTGTGATGACTTGTTGTATTGTTTCTTTGAATAAGTATATGGTTGTGATTTATGATTCATGTTGCTTGCTGTGTATTCCGTGTTCGTAAAAGTTTCGGCAAACCGTTCCTATACAGTAAATTAGGATTACATGATGTCCGTATGCTAATACTTTCGTTCATATAAACCTGGTTATGATGTTCATTATGTTGAACTAGGGATAAAAATCGGATGATGATGTTTATGATTCTAATCAGATTGATGTTAAAGGTCTAATGATGCTTGATAAACTGATTCCTTGATGTAGGAGATGTACATGCAATAATTAGGGTTTTGGTAGAAAATCACAACGGCAGTGAAGGGTCTTTCGTCTCACAAATACCAGACGAAACATTATGGTTTTCATCATAACTTACCCGAGGAAACTTGATCTTTCGTCACCAAGGGTACCTGTTGTGGGTTGGGGCTATGAGATTTAATCATGTAATTGGACCTTTTAATTGATTGGGCCACTCAGGTAAATGGCCGACAAACTTTTGCTGTTGCTTCACATGCAATAATGAATTGATAATATATGTTGATGAATAGAATGATATGCATGTCATACACTGATCATGCAACCACACACTAGCAACATGCTATACACTCACTTGGGCCGGTTATGATAATTGGGCTGCACAAAGAATTTAACAAATGGATCCAGTAGGGACTTGGGCCGCACATTTCATTTAAACATTGTGATGTTAGTTGGGCCATAGGCATACCCGATGGATCACACAATGTTAAGATGTATGATTTTTAAACGTGGTCTTACGAACTAATAGATATTGGAAGATTTAAAACACCAAATATGTGATGTAATTTCCATGTGACGCAAGTGTCTAGTACATGTAATGATTTCGAAGTAGGCTATGGTTAAGTGTGTTACATGATCAACTATTACTTGTCGCATGATATTACGTATATATATATCATGAATTCAACTTGTGATGAAATACGTGGTTAAACGTGAATACTAAACTGATTGTTACTGGTAAACCATGATAGGACGTACTTAATCAACTGATAAACAAGTAACATAATCTACCGAGCACTCTAAGGTGAGTTCATCTCTCTTGGGCATGCGTCCCGGTGGTTGGGACAGTCAGTGGGTATCCCGGGGAGGGATAAGTCTTTTGGGTAAAAACGGGAACGTTGGATAATAGACACATCCTATCACCTTTAAAGTCCCTCCGTGTTGTTTGGTTACCTGAGAGGTAACATGGTATTAGTTAGTAGCGCTACTTAGGTTTGGCAACCTCACCCCGTACCTGGGAAGACGGGTGTTGAACTAATGACCTAGTCATGACCAATGCTTTGATAGGAGCATTGGAGAAAGGGAAATGTAAATCAGAAGTTGTCTTGTATTTGGGATATTATCAACATTAAATTCAATGGATTAACTAAACACTTGGTAACCAACATTTTCGTAAAACTATGAACTCACCAGCGTTGTCTGATACACTTGTTGCATGCTCGCAGGTCGTTAGATATCTTGGATTTGGGAACTTGTTGTCTGGAGTAGCTGGAGTGGTCATGGGTCGACTGAAGGGATTCATGTGATTGACTTATTGATATATACATTGGTTTTGAAACAATTTAACTTTGGTTTACTATTTGCTTCCGCTGAACATGTTGGTTTTCGTTTAAACTTGTTGGTGGTGATTTTCATTAATAATTGAGGATTTGATTTGTAAACTTGTATGGGTTCAATGTAATTAGTGGCTCGTTGTTGGTACGTCACACGCCTAACAGGGACATCCCCTAGGAGGTATTTTGGGGGTGTGACAGTTTGGTATCAGAGTCACTGGTTATAGTGAACTTGGTTTTAAAAACGTTTTTATAAAGCCAGACTATAACCGAACAGTACCGAAATCGACCATGACACTCAGCTCCAGACTGCAAGGTTCGTTTCTCACTTACTATTGCATAGTATATCTAGTGTACACTTATGTATAACATTACACGTGAATGCACACTTGGCACAACAGTATGAGCCCTTATGTTACCAACCCTTGTTATGTGAACTGTTAGTGTGACACTACCCTTCGACTATTGTGATTCTTGATCCTGTAAAACCTTTAGTTTGCTATTTGAATGTGGGGAACCTTTTAGCGCAAGTTAAGAGGCACTGATATAAGCATGAAAATCGCCTTATTATTATGGGTGCACACATGATAATAACGTGAGGTGCATGTGAGTCCCAGTGAGGCTTAACGAGTGTAAAAAGGGTTCCGCTCGGCTAATTGGCGTTATGTTAGAACTCAGTAGTCTATAGAGGTCATAGTAATACTTGACTCCTACTCGAACTTGCATTTTAAATCCTTCCTCTTCTTGTATAGAAACATGAGCGGACGAGGCCATGGACGCGGCCACATTGCTATGACGCAGGCCGAATTAACCAACTTGATCAACACTCGTGTAGCTGAAGCCCTAGCGGCTTACCAGGCTGGTACGATATGTGCTAATTACTTTATATCCTTGTGTCGTACACTCGAATCTTACTTGTGTGTTGTACGTTCTTTCGTTTTAGGTCAACCTGCGAATCAAAACAATCCACCTGCTCCACCTGCTTGTACATACAAGATGTTCATGGATTGTAAGCCACAGACCTTCAGTGGGACTGAAGGGGCTGTAGGACTCCTGCTATGGTTTGAGAAGGCAGAATCGGTATTTGCAATGTGTAACTGTCCTGCTGGGGACAGAGTGAAGTATGCTACGGGCACACTTGAGGTTGGTGCCCTGACATGGTAGAATGCCCAGGTTCAGATGTTGGGTATCGAAATGGCAAATGCCACCACTTGGGAAGACTTTAAGGAGTTGATGAGGGAGGAGTATTGTCCTCGTGATGAGGTTCAGAAACTGGAGAAAGAGTACTACAATCTGAAAATGGAGGGATCTGAGATTGAATCATTCACTAGGAGGTCTAATGATTTAGCAACTTTGTGCCCTAACCTGTCGCGACCACCACATCGGCGAATTGAGTTGTATCTCAAGGGCTTAGCACCAGCTGTTAAGGGGTATGTTACTGCTGTAAACCTAGACAATCTGCCCCGTATCATCCGTTTGGCACATAAGATTACTAACCAAGAGGTCGAACGTGGCAACTTGCCGCCACATGTTTCTGCTACTACCTCGACTGCTACAGCTACCACACCTGCCAGTGATAACAAGCGCAAATGGAACGATACTGACAAAGAACCCAGTGCCAGCCAATCTCAGAAAAGGGCAGACAACAGCCTCCACCATAGTTTCAGCCAGTCGTCTTCTGTGAACCAGAATCAAAGCAATAATTCAAATCAGGGTTCTTACGCGGGAAAGCTACCAAAGTGTGATAAGTGTATGTTCCACCATCGCGGGCCATGAACCCGGGTATGTCATAGGTGCAACAAGGTGGGTCATATGGCTAAGGATTGTAGGGTCTGGCTTCCTAAGCAGCCACAGCAGCAGCAGCCACAACAACAGGAGAGACAACAACCTCAACAGAATCAGGGTATTCGAAAGGGGTGCTTTCACTGTGGTGATGAGGGTCATTTTAAGAGGGATTGCCCTCAGCTTAATCAGAATACAACAACAATACTAGGAATAACAACAACGGGAACAATGGTGGGAACGGGGCACGTGGAAGAGTATTTACTATTGGCACTGGGGAAGCTCGCAATGATGGCAATGTTGAGACCGGTACGTCTTCTTTGAATGATATTTTTGTTTCTGTTTTATTCGACTCTGGTGCCGATTGGAGTTATGTGTCTTTGGGGTTCAGTCGCCAGTTAGGACTGACTCCCACCCCTCCTGTAAATAAGCATGTAGTAGAATTAGCTGATAGCAAAACGATAGAAGCTTCTCATTTTCCTTTTGGTTGTAAACATGATCTCATGGGTCAAGTGTTCGACATTGACCTACCTCCCGATACTCTTGTAAGTTTTGACGTGGTCGTTGGCATGGATTTGGTTATCTATGCATCAAGCGGAAATTCTCTGTAAAGAGAAAATCGTGCGTATCCCTCTCCCTAGTGGGGAATCCTTATCAGTTCAAGATCAGCGTAGTGGTGCTGTTGGGATTGAACCCTACCAGAGGAACAGATAATGTAAAGCCAAAACCAGGTCACAACAGAGGATTCACAATAAGCAGTAGTGTACACTTGCTTTCCCCTTGACAGTGGATATCTATCAGCTGATGAACCTTAAGTACTGCTCAAAAGAACAACTGATGATCCAAACGCTGATGTAATCCTAAAGACTGCTGAAGACAAACTCTGTCGCTCTATCTACTGCTGTCTCTTAAGTGCTGCTGAAGATACAAACACTGCTCATTCAAGGACTGATCACCTTTGAAGAAAGCACTGATGTTGGTATTAAGCATCAGTGCTTAGGCTACAACAGTGGAACGTGAAGCAGTTGTTTTCTCATGTTTTGTATTTTATTTACAATTAGTTGTTAGGACATCAGTAGTTTGTGTAAGACAGTAGATACAGGTTGTTAGGCTGTTAGACGTCGCTTTCATGGTGACGTCAGCTGAGATACTTCAGTGGTTTGGTTTGCCTATAAATGTAACAGTACCCTGTACTGTTACATTTGATTGACTGAGTGGGTTCTTCTCCTCATGTCTAATCCTTTCATCTTGTGTGCAACCAACCTTGGGGCATCAGGCTGAGGGGGAGTATGGTTTGTAAGCATTTCTGTAATCTTTTGCTTTGATTTGTAAATCATTCGACTCTATGAGAAGCAATTGTTTATCAAACTATTATCTCCTTTGATTGTGTTTACAGAGTTTGTTTTCACTTCCGCTGCATCTAACATGTTTTCATATTCATTGATTATTCATTTTAAACAAACAAACACTATCATGAGAGCCTCAGATCCTAACAATTGGTATCAGAGCTCGGACAGTCAAATTCGATCTAACAGTCAATTTGACATAACAGTTCGGCTCAAAATTCATTGATACTAAGGTTGGTTGTATTCAGTTGAAAAACAGAGTAACGAGTAAAATCATGATCAAAATGGTTATTCAAAAACTCTGTAAATCAACCAAGATGTCATATAACACACAAATTTCACACAACAGGTGTTATCATGCAAAAGTCACCCATAGCTTTCAGATCTGTGAACTTATCTGTCAAATTATGGGATTGTTTTATATTTTTCAATATTGATTTCAACTGTTGTTTTGATATTTGTGATGTTTTCATTAAATACTAAAGTACAAACCTCAGATTAACAAAACCTATGTTCATAAAAGCATTGTTGTTTTGTTAACACTAAAAGAGGGATTTGAAACTTTAGTCATTCAGATCTTATGTGTTGAAAACAGGTTGAGTTCCTCAAAAGGACAAAATCAACTATGTTAAAATACATTAAGAAAAACTCAGTAGTGTGTTTATCTCAAAACTTTTGTAGTCAAAAGAAAAGAGTATAAACATAAAACACTTATGAGTCATAGTTTAGGGTAATAATGGGAATTAAGCAACTATGTGCATTTATCTGTTCAGAAAAAGGTTTTGATTCCAGTAAATGAACTCCAAAGAGGACTAGACAAATGTTCAAAAAAAAAAATTTCCATGTGTCCTCAAGTTTGCAATCAATTGTCAAAGATAATGGTTCCAAACAGTGGTCAAAATGTATCAAAAGTTTCTTTCCACTGGTGACCACTGACCATTTTCAAAAACTTATGAATGATATGATTATATACTCTATTGAAATTATACCAGATCCTTTTTTATACTATTCTCAGAAAAATCCTTTAACTATTTTTTGTTGTTCAAAGGATTTTCTCAAATAATCAGGATATATTATTCATTTTTTTTTGGAATAATATATTTGGAACTTATGCTTGTTTTTGTTGGCAATAGTTTCAGTTCCTGTCAGGATGTAATATCGCATTTTTATGGTATTAGTGTCCTCATAAATGGGTCAAAAGGAAATGGTACATATGTCATGATCATGTCATACTCAGGTTTGCTCCTAAATTTTTATAAAAGGTTGATTGCAAACTGTGCTTAAAATACTAGGGTACTCATGTTTTAATTGAATATTAAACGAAAATGAGTTGCCTTAGCAAAAAGTTTTCATCATCTGGGGTACTAAACCACTGTCCTTCAAAATTGACATGTGGCAAAACCTTGAATGAAAATCCTCAAAATTGTTGCTGTAACATCTGTCTTTCAGATATTTACCATTTACCCTAACCACTGTTTTGTTCCAAATTCTGATTCCTAAACACTGTCCACTGCTGAAAGTTAACCACTGATCCCTCATTTTCTTGAAAAGCACTGATGCTCAAAATCAGTGTCTTATCCACTGATAGTAAAAATCATCCACTGCCCATAATTTTTACCGTTGTAACCACTGATGTTTGATACGTCAGTAGCTCTTAAAACAACTGTTCTACATACTTCATCCGTCTCATCAGTGTTTGACACGTGGTCAGTTTTTAGCCCTCAGATCTTAATAACCGCTGCCACATCAGCGATCATTTTTAAATAAAACCCTGCCCTAAACCCCCAAACAGGGTTTTACACTGTCGAATTGAATTCCAAAAATTCTCTTCTCATAGCAGTTTCCAACCCTTCTTCTCAAAATCTCCAAAATCCTCCTCCGATTCTTCTTCATCAAAATGACGAAGTCAAAAGGAAAATCAAAATCAAAACCTACATCACCATCACCTTCCAAAGAGGTCGCTCAAACGGCCGAAGATCCCATCGAAATACCATTCAAACAATCTCACAACTATCTGGGTTTACTCACAAAACCCAAAGACAATCACACCTTCGACACCATCATTGACGCATTATCTGCATCAAAGTACAAAACTTTGTTGACAGCAAATGCTCCCATCTATCTGCAAACCCAGAGAGAGTTTTGGAAAAAGGCGTCACTTGAAAAACAAGACGGAAAAGTCATAGCCATTAACTCCTCGATACAGGGAAAAGCGATCATAGTCACACCAAAATTGATATCAGAAGTCTTCATACTCGACGATCAGAACGGTAAAACCTCTTTTGACAAAAACGAGTTAAAAGCTGATTTTCTGAAAAGGGGTTATGCAGAAGAACCTAAGGTAGATACCCTACAAAAGGGTTATTTTCCATCTGCACCCAGGTTTTTATTTCACACACTATTGATGTGTGCTTCAAATAAAACAACATCTTTCAACGAAATACCATTGAAAATTCAAAGCCTGGGTTACGCTATTTTGAATGATAAAGACTATAACTACTCCCAGGAGATTTTCAATGACATGGTGAAAAACGTTGAAAGTAAAGCATTTTTACTTTTTCCAAGATTTTTGAGTTATTATTTTGAACAAAAATTTGAAAAGAAAAATGTAAATTTGCTCAAACAAGGTGTTCATTGTCAAATAAAAAGTATAACAAAAGAAACATTTTCAAGGATGATGGCACCAATAAAAACAAAAGCAGGGGTACCTGAGCAGGTTTTAGCAGTTACAACTGCTCCTCAGGTATCTGCTGTTGAGCCCACTGCTCCAGGTGATCAGAGCAGCACTCCCACTGCTTTGAAACCCACACCTGCCACCACTAAAAAGACCAAAAAGAAAACATCCAGAAAACCCACCAATCCTAAAACAAAGGCAACTCTGGAAGATGAGATCCCAGAGGAAATGCCTGTGACAACACAAAAGTCACCACAAACCACTGCTGCTACTTCCTCACAGCAGTTGGAAGAAAGATCTCAGCCCATAACCGAAACTCCTCCTGCATCCTCACAAAAGGATCAGGTTGTAAGCACAGGGACACCACAATATGAAGCTCTGAATCCACTCGGGTCCATCTTCCTCAGTCCTGATCCCAAGGACATGTCTCTTTCAACCCCCATCCCCTCACCAATAATAATGCCACAATCCATGCTACCTCTGTTGCATGCAGCTGCTATTGCACAGACACAAACCAGTTCCTCTCTATCACCTATCACTGAGAGTATACATCCACAAGTGACTGGGTCTGATGCTTATACCTCTGCTATCCCAGCAACAGTTGAGGAGGTTACACTGCAGGAGTTACAAGTAACTCCTGTCAGTAGTTCAAGTGGAGCAGCAACTACAACTGGTGGATCAACAGATCCTCAGTTGGACAGTTGTTTCATAAGTCAGACTCCCTTGAAGGCAATTTCTTCCATAGCAACTTCGGTGACCACCAGTGAGTTAGATCTAACCACTGGTACCATCAAAGGTTTATCGAGTGCTGAAGAAAGAAGTCCCCAGTACCAAGAACAAGGGGCATCAATGGGTGATTTTTGGGACTCTGTTCCTAAGTCACACATTGATATAACCACCACAGGTGGGGATTCAGATGATCCCAGTAAAATGGGTGATGATTCAAAATATCAGGAATTGACGGGCAGAGTTGACAAACTTGAAGAAACTGTTGCTGAAATAAAAGAGATGGTGCAAGAGATTTTAAAAGCTCAGAAAGCACAAACCTCTGCTATTCCTGCTCAAGCACCTGCACAACATGCATTTGCTGAAAATGAGCTTTGGAATATTTTTCAACCCATGCTTGAAGCACAGCAACTTATGGCTGACAAAAAGCATGCCATTCAAGTACAAATGCTGACCAACATGGTTGAATCAAGGTTCAAGGACACTCAAGCAGATATCAAGGCCATAAAGGCAAGCATTCAAAGTGTCTCTGGCAAAGCTCCTTCTTCCATATCATTCCTTGATAACCCCCCTTCAGATAATGCCAAAAAGGGGGAGAATATCAAGATGTTGAGAAAATTGAATACGAAGGGAATAGAGCATGGCCTCCATATTGAGCCTGAAAAAGCAAAAGAAAAGCAGGTCTCAAAACCTGCTAGCCAAACAGCTGATACAGCAGCAGTTAAACAAACTGCTGCAGCAGCAGTTACAAAAACTGCTGTCAGTAGCCAAACAGCTGCCAGTTCATCAACACACACACCTTCAACACACACCACTCTACCACACACCACTACAACTACTGCTCCACCATCATCATCTACAATCATACCATCACCACTGCCTCCTGTCATAAAACAGAAGACAACAGATGTTACAACATCTGTTGTAATGACAACAGTGATTGAAACACAAGTTGTTTCAATCACTGTCAGTCAATCACTGCCACAAACCACTGCTATCCAATCTACCACCACTGATCCACCCAAAACATCATCTGCTTCTTCTTCATTAAAAAGGAGAAGAAATCTCATATCAGATGATGATTCACCACCATCACCACCAACATCACCACTTCCATCCCCTGCTCAAAAGCAGAAGACAACTGCTGACATATCAGCAGTTGTAATGACAGCAGATGTTGAGACACCAGTTGTTTCAACAGCTGTTAGTCAGTCCTCCACCACTGCTCTCACCTTTTCTACTTCACAGCCAAAGCTCTTCAACAGAATAAGAAAGCCAATCACTGCCGATGAGGGTATGCATGATCCTAATGCTGCAAAATATCCACTGGAACTTGAAGCTATCAAAAATGAGATGAGGCAATTCTATAAAGAAGAGGATCCTTCAAAAAGAAGATTCTCCTCACTCATAGGCTACATGCCACCAGAAGATATGGATGATTACCTCAAACTCAAGGCAAAGCAGGCCAAAGTCAAAGCCAAGGTTGATAGTGAAAAAGAAAAGTTAAGCGAAGATGGCACTGCTAAAAGACTGGAGTTCTACTTCACTAAAGTAAAGCAGATAGAAGGGTTTGCACAAGACTTAGACAAAGAAAAGGCTGATCAAAAGAAAGAATTAAGAAAACAATATCTAGCCTACATCATGAAAGAAAAATTCTATCCTGCTGAAGAACAACAGTTCAGAGAATGGCCAGTAGTAGCTCTTAAGCGTGAGGCAGAAAGGATTGAAAGGATTAAGAATGATCCTACGAAGAGGAAGAATGCTCCTAACTGGAGAAAATATGAAAAGCTCATTGCTGACTTAACTGCTGAATATAAGAGAAAGAAAAGGGAGCTGGTGGATGCGAAAATGGATACTGCTGAAGCCATATCAAAATGGTCTAAACAGCAGACTGATGAAGCCTACGAAAGGCTGAAGAAAAGAAAGATAACTGTTTCAGGCACTTCTAAAAAGCAAGAACAAATGATGAAGCTTGAACAGAAGATGGGAAACCTCGACACACTGTTCCGGTCTACCTTTGTAACAAATCAAGAAGAGGGAGAACAGCTGACTGAAGAAGAGGTAATGGAAAAGGAAGCAGAGTACTTCAAAGATACCATCACGAAAATGGGTCTAAAAGAAGATACTTCAACAAAGCTTCAAAGCCTTTTTAAGGCATTAAACAAACCTGCGTCTCCAAACACTGCTAAAGACAAGACAGAAGCTGTAAGACAAGAACTTATTGAACAAGAAACTGCAGAAGATATAGCTGCAGGTGACAAAGTCTTTGAAGAAGCTTTCAAAAGAATGTCTGAAAGTCTGCAGTTGTTTTCAAGGCCATTATCTCTCAACTCATCCGCAAATAAGTCTCTCCCAAGAAACCCACTTGGCTTAAAAATACTAAAGTGGATGTCTGATCAAAAGACTCACGAATTGACCTTGGTCAGAGCCAATGGCGATGTGAAGCACATATCAAGGAAAGAAGCACTAGGCCTTAGTGTTCAAGATTTGCAGGATCTCCTTGGGCTTTCACTGTGTAGGGATGAGGATGACCAGAGTGCAAAGGAATTTGAAGCTGAATTCAAAGAACAAGCTAAGGCACTCTTGATGATTAATAAAGGTCCTGAATAATGAAAGGTTTTGGCATTATCTGTTCCAGGGGGAGATTGTTGGGATTGAACCCTACCAGAGGAACAGATAATGTAAAGCCAAAACCAGGTCACAACAGAGGATTCACAATAAGCAGTAGTGTACACTTGCTTTCCCCTTGACAGTGGATATCTATCAGCTGATGAACCTTAAGTACTGCTCAAAAGAACAACTGATGATCCAAACGCTGATGTAATCCTAAAGACTGCTGAAGACAAACTCTGTCGCTCTATCTACTGTTGTCTCTTAAGTGCTGCTGAAGATACAAACACTGCTCATTCAAGGACTGATCACCTTTGAAGAAAGCATTGATGTTGGTATTAAGCATCAGTGCTTAGGCTACAACAGTGGAACGTGAAGCAGTTGTTTTCTCATGTAATGTATTTTATTTACAATCAGTTGTTAGGACATCAGTAGTTTGTGTAAGACAGTAGATACAGGTTGTTAGGCTGTTAGACGTCGCTTTCATGGTGACGTCAGCTGAGATACTTCAGTGGTTTGATTTGCCTATAAATGTAACAGTACCCTGTACTGTTACATTTGATTGACTGAGTGGGTTCTTCTCCTCATGTCTAATCCTTTCATCTTGTGTGCAACCAACCTTGGGGCATCAGGCTGAGGGGGAGTATGGTTTGTAAGCATTTCTGTAATCTTTTGCTTTGATTTGTAAATCATTCGACTCTATGAGAAGCAATTGTTTATCAAACTATTATCTCCTTTGATTGTGTTTACAGAGTTTGTTTTCACTTCCGCTGCATCTAACATGTTTTCATATTCATTGATTATTCATTTTAAACAAACAAACACTATCATGAGGGCCTCAGATCCTAACAGGTGCCATGGTTGGCATCATCTCAGCCATGAAAGCCCAAAAGTGTCTGCGGAAGGGCTACCCTGCTATACTAGCTCTCGTCACCAATTCGCAACCTGAAGAAAGGAAGATCGAGGATCTTCCAGTTGTTCATGAATTTTCTGACGTGTTTTCTGAAGAGTTACCTGGTTTACCTCCACATCGTCAGGTGGAATTTCAGATTGACCTTATGCAATTTCAGATTCCTTCTGGGATACAGCAATCCCTTGGGTTCGCTGGATACTATCGCAGATTCATCATGGGATTTTCGAAGATGGCGCAACTTCAACCTCCTTAGCATAGCGGGGAGCTGTGAATTCATGGGAAATAAAACAGGGGAACGTTTCTTCAGCTTTTGAAACCCAACCCTACAACGCATTGAGCATCACTTCTATCCGAGGGTACTAATGAATTGGTGGTATACCATGATGGTTCGAATCAGAGTCCCAGTTACACATCAATGCAACACGAGAAGGAGATGGCCCACATGGTGGACTTACAGGAAGAACTGCACGAGTCACGACCTGTGGTGGAAGCCATGGTCTTTGGATTTAAGCTGGAGGCATTACTTGGACGGTACCAAATGCACTACCTAGACCGATCACAAGGGCCTCCCATATACCCTTGTTTCAAGAGAGCTAAACGTGTGATGGCAACGCTGAGTGGAACTTTTGAATGAATACGACCATGAAACCCGGATGTGCACAAGCTTTGCAGCTCGCTATCGACTTTAACATACCTGATCAGACTCGCCTTCTTCAAATTGAAGGACTGAGGGAAGAGAGTTCTCAAGATTGACCCGTGCGGGGCATGGGGAAGCAACCTTTGGCAGGTCAGACGATATTTGCTACTTCATGGAACGAATATGGACCTCACTATACAGCAACCTTAAGGAACTGGTGCAGGCGAAGCACACGGGCCTCGATATCCTATTCATCTGAATTTTGATAGGATGTATTAAAACCTGAAGACCAAGTACGGGTGACCGGGCCTGAAGGCCCACATAGCCACGCATGGGAAGGAAGTTTGACAGGTGGAAAAGTCAAGGTGGGATATTAGCAACCAGAAACACATGTATGGAAATGAGAACAGGCAGCCATGGATTTTGTCACTAGTCTACTTACAACTCGAAACGGAAACATTATCACCTGGGTGATCGTTAATGGACTCAAGTTACCAGCACTCTTTCTTGCAAACAAGAAAACTGACGAGTCTTCACAGTTGTGAATGTTCCCCTGAGAGAGGCGGCTTTCAAGTACGATGTGCCAACTCATGTTACCTCTGAATTAGATTTATGTATGACTTATGTCAGGAAATACACAACACCCTTGGCTCACGTCAGGACCAGAGCGATGCTTATCGCCGTTGGGCAAACGATCAGAGAAAACGAGCTCTCCTGGCACTCGAAGACATGCTGCGATCATGTATGTGACTGGCTTTGGTGCAAATTGGAAGGACTTTTACCTATGGTTGAGTACTATTGTGGCAGTTATCATCTTGGTAACCAGACAGCTCCGTTGAGGCATTACATAGACAATAATGCCAACCTTGTTAGACTGAGATGGTTGACAACTTAATGACTGGTCCAGGACTGGTACTCGAAACTCTTGGGAAGGTTGTTTGGATCGGGAGTCGATTGGTGGCAACGTGTGATCGTCAGGAAAGCTGATAAACTTGGGGAAACGTTGGAAGATCGTTGTAGGCGATCGTATCGTGTTGAAAGTCTCACCCTGGGAGGGTGTGGAATGCTTGGGAAGCATGGCGAGCTTAACTGACGTCACGATGGACCATTCAATAGTCTGGGAGGAATCGGTAGCGTAACCTACAAACTAGAGTTACCCGACGAATCGGGTAACGCACGCGATGTCATTTATGTTTCGGATCTAAGGCAGTAGTTGTCTGATGAAACACTAATTGTGTCTTTCCAAGAGCTGAAGATCGACGACAAGTTGCAGTTTGTTGAAGAACCTATAGAGATCATGGACCGGGAGGTCAAGGTGCGTACACATAGTCGTATTCCGATTGTGAGAGTTCGTTGGAACTCAAGACGTGGACCAGAGCTCACGTAGGAACGCAAGGATAAAATGAAACTCAAGTATCCTCAACATTTTCCTGATGACCAATCTAATTTGGGTACTACTGGTGAATTTCGGGACGAAATTCCTTTTCAAGTTGGGGATGATGTGACACCTGAGGAAAACCTGCAACAATCTTGAGTTATCACTTCTTGATTTCTCACTTCACTCCTCTGTGCTTACTTATCAAATTTCGGGACGAAATTTCTTTCAAGTGGGGGATGATGTGACAACCCAAACTTTCAAGGTTAGTGTCATTAGCCTCGTGATCATAATTCCTCATAAGCATTCCATTTCGTGTCCTTGCTATATTAAACTGTGGTTAAACGTTTTGCTAAGATAATAATCGTCGAGTGTAATCGTATTTGAGTGGGTGTCAATTATTTATAGAAGCCACATATGATATTGGGCCGCAACACACTCCTTTTTGTGCCGCGATACATGTTTACGTTTGGGCACACACACACCCGAAGCCCAACCCGCGCACATTATACACCGAGATCATGTTTGGGTTGGGTAGATCCCAAGTGGTGCCGACTAATAGTATTAGTGGGCCGGTTAGTGGATTAAAAGTGCACCCACACTTATGAACTTAATCTCTTTTAGTTTCGGCCCAACTAGTGTTTGAATTAGGCCCGATTATATCCTAGTCAAATTGTGAAGTTATATTCACGGATTGAAGTCACCCGTTTTATTATCTCATAATCTCTATATTTTAAAACAAAACCCTACTCTTCTTTTCATGCCTATACCTCGACGACAGCAAGGAGACATCCCCTTCCCTCCCGGTTGCGACTCCCTCCTCTCGTTGTTCTCTTCTTGCTCGCACATCTCTCACGGTTAGTATGAGATTCTTGTTTAGTCTGAGCAGTTGGCGTTGTTGTGATGACTTGTTGTATTGTTTCTTTGAATAAGTATATGGTTGTGATCTATGATTCCTGTTGCTTGCTGTGTATTCCGTATTCGTAAAAGTTTCGGCAAACCGTTCTTATACAGTAAATTAGGATTATATGATGTCCGTATGCTAATACTTTCGTTGATATAAACCTGGTTATGATGTTCATTATGTTGAACTAGGGATAAAAATCGGATGATGATGTTTATGATTCTAATCAAATTGATGTTAAAGGTCTAATGATGCTTGATAAACTGATTCCTCGATGTAGGAGATGTACATGCAATAATTAGGGTTTTGGTAGAAAATCACAACGGCAGTGAAGGGTCTTTCATCGCAAAAATACCCAACGAAACATTATGGTTTTCGTCATAACTTACCCGACGAAACTTGATCTTTCGTCACCAAGGGTACCTGTTGTGGGTTGGAGCTTTGAGATTTAATCATGTAGTTGGAACTTTTAATTGATTGGGCCACTCAGGTAAATGGCCGACAAACTTTTGTTGTAGCTTCACATGCAATAATGAATTAATAATATACTTTGATGAATAGAATGATATGCATGTCATACACTGATCATGCAACCAAACACTAGCAACATGCTATACACTCACTTGGGCCGGTTATGATAATTGGGCTGCACAATGAATTTAACAAATGGATCCACTAGGGACTTGGGCCGCACATTTCATTTAAACATTGTGATGTTAGTTGGGCCATAGACATACCCGATGGATCACACACTGTTAAGATGTTTTATTTTTAAACGTGGTCTTACGAACTAATAGATATTGGAAGATTTAAAACACCAAATATGTGATGTAATTTCCATGTGACGCAAGTGTCTAGTACATGTAATGATTTCAAAGTAGGCTATGGTTAAGTGTGTTACATGATCAACTATTACTTGTCGCATGATATTACGTGTGTGTATATATATATATATATCATGGATGCAACTTGTGACGAAATACATGGTTAGACGTGAATACTACACTGATTGTTACTGGTAAACCATGATAGGACGTACTTAATCAACTGATAAACAAGTAACATAATCTACCGAGCACTCTAAGGTGAGTTCATCTCTCTTGGGCATGCGTCCCGGTGGTTGGGACAGACAGGGGGTATCCCAGGGAGCGATAAGTCTTTTGGGTAAAAACAGGAATGTTGGATAATATACACATCCTATCACCTTTAAAGTCCCTCCGTGTTGTTTGGTTACCTGAGAGGTAACATGGTATTAGTTAGTAGCGCTACTTAGGTTTGGCAGCCTCACCCCGTACCTGGGAGGATGGGTGTTGAACTAATGACCTAGTCACGACCAATGCTTTGATAGGAGCATTGGAGAAAGGGCAATGTAAATCAGAAGCCGTCTTGTATTCGGGATATTATCAACATTAAATTCAATGGATTAACTAAACACTTGGTAACCAACATTTTTGTAAAACTATGAACTCACCAGCATTGTCTGATACACTTGTTGCATGCTCGCAGGTCGTTAGATATCTTGGATTTGGGAACTTGCTGTCTGGAGTAGCTGGAGTGGTCATGGGTTGACTGAAGGAATTCATGTGATTGACTTATTAATATATACATTGGTTTTGAAACAATTTAACTTTGGTTTACTATTTGCTTCCGCTGAACATGTTGGTTTTCGTTTAAACTTGTTGGTGGTGATTTTCATTAATAATTGAGGATTTGATTTGTAAACTTGTATAGATTCAATGTAATTAGTGGCTCGTTGTTGGTACGTCACACGCCTAACAGGGACATCCCCTAGGAGGTATTTTGGGGGTGTGACAGTTTGGTATCAGAGCCACTGGTTATAGTGAACTTGGTTTTAAAAACGTTTTTATAAAACCAGACTATAACCGAACAGTACCGAAATCGACCATGACACTCAGCACCAGACTACAAGGTTCGTTTCTCATTTACTATTGCATAGTATATCTAGTGTACACTTATGTATAACATTACACGTGAATGCACACTTGGCACAACAGTATGAGCCCTTATGTTACCAACCCTTGTTATGTGAACTGTTAGTGTGACACTACCCTTCGACTATTGTGATTCTTGATCCTGTAAAACCTTTAGTTTGCTATTTGAATGTGGGGAACCTTTTAGCGCAAGTTAAGAGGCACTGAGATAAGCATGCAAATCGCCTTATTATTATGGGTGCACACATGATAATAACGTGAGGTGCATGTGAGTCCCAGTGAGGCATAACGAGTGTAAAAAGGGTTCCGCTCGGCTAATTGGCGTTATGTTAGAACTCAGTAGTCTATAGAGGTCATAGTAATACTTGACTCCTACTCGAACTTGCATTTTAAATCCTTCCTCTTCTTGTATAGAAACATGAGCGGACGAGGCCATGGACGCGGCCACATTGCTATGACGCAGGCCGAATTAACCAACTTGATCAACACTCGTGTAGCTGAAGCCCTAGCGGCTTACCAGGCTGGTACGATATGTGCCAATTACTTTCTATCCTTGTTTCATACACTCGAATCTTACTTGTGTGTTGTACATTCTTTCGTTTTAGGTCAACCTGCGAATCAAAACAATCCACCTGCTCCACCTGCTTGTTCGTACAAGATGTTCATGGATTGTAAGCCACAGACCTTCAGTGGGACTGAAGGGGCTATAGGACTCCTGCGATGGTTTGAGAAGGCAGAATCGGTATTTGCAATGTGTAACTGTCCTGCTGGGGACAGAGTGAAGTATGCTACGGGCACACTCGAGGATGGTGCCCTAACATGGTGGAATGCCCAGGTTCAGATGTTGGGTATCGAAATGGCAAATGCCACCACTTGGGAAGACTTTAAGGAGTTGATGAGGGAGGAGTATTGTCCTCGTGATGAGTTTCAGAAACTGGAGAACGAGTACTACAATCTGAAAATGGAAGGATCTGAGATTGAAGCATTCACTAGGAGGTCTAATGATTTAGCAACTTTGTGCCCTAACCTGTCTCGACCCCCACATCGGCGAATTGAGTTGTATCTCAATGGCTTAGCACCAGCTGTTAAGGGGTACGTTACTGCTTCAAACCTAGACAATCTGCCCCGTATCGTCCGTTTGGCACATCAGATTACTGACCAAGAGGTCGAACGTGGCAACTTGCCGCCACGTGTTTCTGCTACTACCTCGACTGTTACAGCTACCACACCTGCCAATGATAACAAGCGCAAATGGAATGATACTGACAAAGCAACCAGTGCCAGCCAATCTCAGAAAAGGGCAGACAACAGCCTCCACCGTAGTTTCAGCCAGTCGTCTTCTGTGAACCAGAATGAGAGCAACAATTCAAATCAGCGTTCTTACACTGGAAAGCTACCAAAGTGTGATAAGTGTATGTTCCACCATCGCGGGCCATGCACCCGGGTATTTCATAGGTGCAACAAGGTGGGTCATATGGCTAAGGATTGTAGGGTCTGGCTTCCTAAGCAGCCGCAGCAGCAGCAGCCACAACAACAGGAGAGACAACAGCCTTAACAGAATCAGGGTAATCGAAAGGGGTGCTTTCAGTGTGGTGATGAGGGTCATTTTAAGAGGGATTGCCCTCAGCTTAATTAGAATGCTGGAAACAACAACAATACTGGGAATAACAACAACGGGAACAATGGAGGGAACGGGGCACGTGGAAGAGTATTTACTATTGGCTCTGTGGAAGCTCGCAATGATGGCAATGTTGAGACCGGTACGTCTTCTTTGAATGATCTTTTTGTTTCTGTTTTATTCGACTCTGGTGCCGATTGGAGTTATGTGTCTTTGGGGTTCAGTCGCCAGTTAGGACTGACTCCCACCCCTTCTGTAAATAAGCATGTAGTAGAATTAGCTGATAGCAAAATGATAGAAGCTTCTCATGTTCCTTTTGGTTGTAAACATGATCTCATGGGTCAAGTGTTCGACATTGACCTACCTCCCGATACTCTTGTAAGTTTTGACGTGGTCGTTGGCATGGATTTGGTTATCTATGCATCAAGCGGAAATTCTCTGTAAAGAAAAAATCGTGCGTATCCCTCTCCCTAGTGGGGAATCCTTATCAATTCAAGATCATCGTAGTGGTGCCTTGGTTGGCATCTTCTCAGCCATGAAATCCCAGAAGTGTCTACAGAAGGGCTACCGTGCTATACTAGCTCTCGTCACCAATTCGCAACCTGAAGAAAGGAAGATTGAGGAACTTCTAGTTGTTCGTGAATTTTCTGACGTGTTTTCTGAAGAGTTACCTGGTTTACCTCCACATCGTCAGGTGGAATTTCAGATTGACCTTATGCAATTTCAGATTCCTTCTGGGATACAGCAATCCCTTGGGTTCGCTGGATATTATCGCAGATTCATCACGGGATTTTCGAAGATGGTGCAACTTCAACCTCCTTAGCACAGCGGGGAGCTGTTAATTCATGGGAAATAAAACAAGGGAACGTTTCTTCAGCTTTTGAAACCCAACCCTGCAACGCAATGAGCATCACTTCTATCCGGGGGTACTGATGAACTGGCGGTATACCATGATGGTTCGAATCAGAGTCCCAGTTACACATCAATGCAGCACGAGAAGGAGATGGCCCACGTGGTGGACTTACAGGAAGAACTGCACGAGTCACGACCTGCGGTGGAAGCCATGGTCTTTGGATTTAAGTTGGAGGCATTACTTGGACGGTACCAAATGCACTACCTAGACCGATCACAAGGGCCTCCCGTATACCCTTGTTTCAAGAGAGGTAAACGTGTGATGGCAACGCTGAGTGGAACTTTTGAATGAATACGACCGTGAAACCCGGACGTGCACGAGCTTTGCAGCTCGCTATCAACTTTAACATACCTGATCAGACTCGCCTTGTTCAAATTGAAGGACTGAGGGAAGAGAGTTCTCAAGATTGACCCATGCGGGGCATGGGGAAGCAACCTTTGGCAGGTCAGACGATATTTGCTACTTCATGGAACGAATATGGACCTCACTATACAGCAACCTTAAGGAACTGGTGCAGGCGAAGCACACAGGCCTCGATATCCTGTTCATTTGAATTTTGATAGGATGTATTAAAACCTGAAGACCATGTACGGGTGACCGGGCCTGAAGGCCCACATAGCCACGCATGGGAAGGAAGTTTGACAGGTGGAAAAGTCAAGGTGGGATATTAGCAACCAGAAACACATGTATGGAAATGAGAACAGGCTGCCATGGATTTTGTCACTAGTCTACTTACAACTCGAAACGGAAACATTATCACCTGGGTGATCGTTGATGGACTCAATTTACCAGCACTCTTTCTTGCAAACAAGAAAACTGACGAGTCTTCACAGTTGCGAATATTCCGCTGAGAGAGGAGGCTTTCAGGTACGAGGTGCCAACTCCTGTTACCTCTGAATTAGATTTATGCATGACTTATGTCAGGCAATACACAACACCCATGGCTCACTTCAGGACCAGAGGGATGTTTATCGCCGTTGGGCAAACGATCAGAGAAAACAAGCTCTCCTGGCACTCGAAGACATGCTGCGAGCATGTGTGTGACTGGCTTTGGTGCAAATTGGAAGGACTTTTACCTATGGTTGAGTACTACTGTGGCAGTTATCAGGCAATTATCATCTTGGTAACCAGACAGCTCCGTTGAGGCATTACATAGACAATAATGCCAACCTTCTTGTTAGACTGAGATGGTTGACAACTTAATGACTGGTCCAGGACTGGTACTCGAAAATCTTGGGAAGGGTGTTTGGATCGGGAGTCGATTGGCGGTAATGCGTGATCGTCAGGAAAGCTGATAAACTTGGGGAAACGTTGGAAGATCACAGTAGGCGATCGTATCGTGTTGAAAGTCTCACCCTGGGAGGGTGTGGGATGCTTGGGAAGCATGGCGAGCTTAACTGATGTCACGATGGACCATTCAACAGTCTGGGAGGAATCGGTAGCGTAACCTACAAACTCGAGTTACCCGACGAATCGGGTAACACACGCGATGTCATTTATGTTTCGGATCTAAGGCAGTGGTTGTCTGATGAAACACTAATTGTGTCGTTCCAAGAGCTGAAGATCGACGACAAGTTACAGTTTGTCGAAGAACCTATAGAGATCATGGACCGGGAGGTCAAGGTGCGTAAACATAGTCATATTCCGATTGTGAGGGTTCGTTGGAACTCAAGACGTGGACCGGAGCTCACGTAGGAACGCAAGGATCAAATCAAACTCAAGTATCCTCAACTTTTTCCTGATGACCAATCTAATTCGGGTACTACTGGTGAATTTCGGGACGAAATTCCTTTTCAAGTTGGGGATGATGTGACACCTGAGGAAAACCTGCAACAATCTTGAGTTATCACTTCTTGATTTCTCACTTCACTCCTCTGTGCTTACTTATCAAATTTCAGGACGAAATTTCTTTCAAGTTGGGGATGATGTGACAACCCGAACTTTCAAGGTTAGTGTCGTTAGCCTCGTGATCATAATTCCTTATAAGCATTCCATTTCGCGTCCTTGCTATATTAAACTGTGGTTAAACGTTTTGCTATGATAATAATCGTCGAGTGTAATCATATTTGAGTGGGTGTCAATTATTTATAGAAGCCACATATGATATTGGGCCGCAACACACTCCTTTTTGGGCCGCGATACATGTTTACGTTTGGGCACACACACACCCGAAGCCCAACCCATGCACATTATACACCGAGATCATGTTTGGGTTGGGTAGAGCCCAAGTGGTGCCGATTAATAGTATTAGTGGGCCGGTTAGTGGATTAAAAGTGCACCCACACTTATGAACTTAATCTCTTTTAGTTTCGGCCCAAGTAGTGTTTTAATTAGGCCCGATTATATCCTAGTCAAATTGTGAAGTTATATTCACGGATTGAAGTCACCCCTTTTTTTATCTCATAATCTCTATATTTTAAAACAAAACCCTACTCTTCTTTTCCTGCCTATACCTCGACGACAGCAAGGAGACATCCCCTCCCCTCCCGGTTGCGACTCCCTCCTCTCGTTGTTCTCTTCTTGCTCGCACATCTCTCACGGTTAGTACGAGATTCTTGTTTAGTCCGAGCAGTTGGCGTTGTTGTGATGACTTGTTGTATTGTTTCTTTGAATAAATATATGGTTGTGATTTATGATTCCTGTTGCTTGCTGTGTATTCCGTGTTCGTAAAAGTTTCGGCAAACCGTTCTTATACAGTAAATTAGGATTACATGATGTCCGTATGCTAATACTTTCGTCGCACAAATACCCGACGAAACATTATGGTTTTCGTCATAACTTACCCGACGAAACTTGATCTTTTGTCACCAAGGATACCTGTTGTGGGTTGGGGCTATGAGATTTAATCATGTAATTGGACCTTTTAATTTATTGGGCCACTCAGGTAAATGGCCGACAAACTTTTGTTGTTGCTTCACATGCAATAATGAATTGATAATATACGTTGATGAATAGAATGATATGCATGTCATACACTGATCATGCAACCACACACTAGCAACATGCTATACACTCACTTGGGCTGGTTATGATAATTGGGCTGCACAATGAATTTAACAAATGGATCCAGTAGGGACTTGGGCCGCACATTTCATTTAGACATACCTGATGGATCACACACTGTTAAGGTGTATGATTTTTAAACGTGGTCTTACGAACTAATAGATATTGGAAGATTTAAAACACCAAATATGTGATGTAATTTCCATGTGACGCAAGTGTCTAGTACATGTAATGAGTTCGAAGTAGGCTATGGTTAAGTGTGTTACATGATCAACTATTACTTGTCGCATGATATTACGTATATATATATATATATATATATATATATATATATATATCATGAATGCAACTTGTGATGAAATGCGTGGTTAAACGTGAATACTAAACTGATTGTTACTGGTAAACCATGATAGGACGTACTTAATCAACTGATAAACAAGTAACATAATCTACCGAGCACTCTAAGGTGAGTTCATCTCTCTTGGGCATGCGTCCCGGTGGTTGGGACAGTCAGTGGGTATCCCGGGGAGGGATAAGTCTTTTGGGTAAAAACGGGAATGTTGGATAATATACACATCCTATCACCTTTAAAGTCCCTCCGTGTTGTTTGGTTACCTGAGAGGTAACATGGTATTAGTTAGTAGCGCTACTTAGGTTTGGCAGCCTCACCCCGTACCTGGGAGGACGGGTGTTGAACTAATGACCTAGTCATGACCAATGCTTTGATAGGAGCATTGGAGAAAGGGCAATGTAAATCAGAAGCCGTCTTGTATTCGGGATATTATCAACATTAAATTCAATGGATTAACTAAACACTTGGTAACCAACGTTTTCGTAGAACTATGAACTCACCAGCGTTGTCTAATACACTTATTGCATGCTCGCATGTCGTTAGATATCTTGGATTTGGGAACTTGTTGTCTAGAGTAGCTGGAGTGGTCATGGGTCGACTAAAGGGATTCATGTGATTGACTTATTGATATATACATTGGTTTTGAAACTATTTAACTTTGGTTTACTATTTGCTTCCGCTGAACATGTTGGTTTTCGTTTAAACTTGTTGGTGGTGATTTTCATTACTAATTGTGGATTTGATTTGTAAACTTGTATGGGTTCAATGTAATTAGTGGCTCGTTGTTGGTACGTCACACGCCTAACAGGGACATCCCCTAGGAGGTATTTTGGGGGTGTGACATGGTACCATAACGAATCGAGTTGTGTTCAGAATGATGTATTCTTCTGTGTTGTATACTTTACCGATTGTCTACCAACCGAACAACGTTTGTACAATAGCGATATTATCGGATCCGGTGTCGGTATTTATTTGTATGGTTTTCAATGGATATAACATGTCTTGGTTTTTTTCAAATATAATGTTTTATGAAATTCTTATTACACCGTTGTGATACACTTATTTTTATCTACGTTTCGATGAAATTCTTATTACACTGTTGTGACACACTTATTTTTATATAGGTTTCGATATAAATTATATATATATTAAATGCAAATGTCGGTAATATTTTCATTTGACCCACTTCTTTTTTTGCTTCTTATATTCCGTTGCTTCTTTGGCTTGTCATATAGTAAGGGTCGTATTATTGGCACACCTTGGGGGATTAAATCAACACCCTCAATACGCATCGTATAGGCCTATACGATGCGTATTGAGGTGGGTTCAAACTTCTATGTCTGCCAAAGGTGTTGGACCATGTTCCGACCCTAAACAGTCAGTTGAGAACGTTCATCTTCACATACGAAGGCGGAATCAACGTAAATGAAGTTACACAGCTTTTCTTTTTCAATTCCTTCTCTTTTATTGCTTTCTGATTCAAGTTTGACAGAGTTTCGTTACACAAGCAATGACCTAGTTCCGCTCCAAGTTACAGACATAATAATCAGGTTTCGCTCCTGATGACTATATATAGTCCATGTGGTTTCGCTCCAATGACCTTGACATATAAGCGAAACCCCTTAATGACACATAAGCGAAACCTCTCACAAATTATGACATATAAGCGAAACCTATACATTAAACCCTAATTTTGACTTTTAAGCTCCTATCTTGACATATCTTGACCTAAGACTTAACTAAACGTAGTCAACAGACATTCTGTGCACCAACAGACTCCCCCTTGGATGTTGACGAAGTCTTCAGCTCCGAGTCTTCAGTCTTGATCTTTTCTCCATCCCTGTCTTTTCATCATAAACAACTCTATCTTCACAGGTTCAGGATCTTGTCCTAGCTCCATCTTCAGACTTCCCTTTGACTGTTGATCTAGACTCCCCCTTTCACAGACTCCCCCTCTCAATATGCTAGAATCTGAGGTCGTGATCTGGTTCAAGCTTTGACATTTAGCTTCCGTGGGAATGATGAAGTCCAAAACCTGTGTCTCAAACATCAAACATTACAAACTATCTTTTCAACAATAAATCATAAACTCAATCAGCTTTAGCAATCCACTCAAGTATTCAGGTCTAAGTTAATGACCCTGATCACTCGATTAATCTACCAAGTTCAATTTAATGACCTTGGTTGATCATTTGACGAATCAAACTGATTTAGAAAACAACAATTTACACATTTTCTGAAAATAACAAGCATCAAGTTAATGAACTTGTTTTTGACTTTTTAATAATTAAAACTTCATCAAGATAAGCTCTCCTCATTCTTCAGTCCAGAATCTCCTGCATCTGCTTCAATCATCTAAGAATCCAACAATCAACTCTCCACTTTGGTTTGTCGGAAAATAAAGCAGAAATAAAATCTTTTTGGATTTTATAAACTGTTCTAAACTAAGAAATGAAATACAGAAAACTTAAATTGCAGAAAGTAAACAAAGTAAACTATTTACAAACTTATTTTTGGCAAGCGTGTCAGGGAATCATATCAGCTATCAGACAAATTACAAGTACCGTTAAGCTTCATTTCATACTCAGACTTAAACAATTCACCTCGATTGTCGATATACTGATCCATCTTAAATTCCCACACAAATTTCAATTTACTCAGGATACGAATTAGATGTCTTATGAACTTAGTTCATTCATGTGTCCCACCTCTTGAATAGACTCCTGTATCCAGAATCCCAATATTCAGTCTTACAGGTGAGTATACTACAATGATATCTGTACATAAATTAGGTAATACGAGGGCCGAGGGATCTCAGGTCGATACTTCCGTATACGCAGAGAGATATCAGCTTCGACTTTACGGTATGTCCCCTTTAGAGGATCTTTTAGCTACAACAGCAGCGACTATCAATTTTATTGTTTCATCAGCATGCTGAGGGTTTATGCTATGTTTCAAGCATTTGTGAAAAGTATTATCCAAGGACTAGGTCAGAACTTCCATTCAGCAGAAGTCCCGGAATAATACCCCAGACATCATTAAGTATAAAAACCTAGTATATCAGAATACGAGACCTTTCAAACGAGATTTCAGGGGTTACCTATATATCCAAGTAGTGTTCCCCACGAATTTCACAAGTTTGAAATTTTAGGTTTATATCCCGAATAAATCTACTAAATGTGCTAAAACCTATCGACACATCATTAGTGAGACTGTTTAACTCATTTAAACTTTACAAATCTTTAGCATACTGTAATTGTCTAGCCGATGTACTATCATTTTCCCTATATACACAAGCTCTTTTTCAAATTTTAACATGTTTTTGTATTTTTGCATTTTTTACTGTTTTTGTATTTTCTGAAAATATATCTATATACATCTATCTACTCCCCCTAAATACCAAAACAAGTAAAAAGTCGACAAACCATTGCAGATTGTTTTTCGTCTTCATCCGCAACAGTACTCTCATCAACGCCCACAATTCCATCCGACACCGAAAGAAGCTTCATACCATTCAGTTTTAACAAATATTTAAACCGATTTTTATCAAAAGCTTTGGTATGTAAATCAGCTTTCTGTTCGTCAGTGTGGATTTTCTCAATTCGTATCAACTTTTTCTCAAAACAATCACGAATAAAGTGATGACGAATTTCTATGTGTTTAGTCTTTGTTATATTTATTGCGGCCTCATTATCAACAAAAAGAGGTGTGTTAAGAAACTGCAAACCATAGTCACGCATCTGTTGCTGTATCCACAGGATCTGAGAGCAGCAACTGCTAGCAGATATGTACTCCGCTTCACATGTAGATAGCGCCACAGACGTTTGTTTCTTACACTGCCAGGTAATCAATCTAGGTCCAAAGAACTGGCATCCTGCAGTTGTTGATTTTGAATTGACTTTGCAGCATCCGAAATCCGAATCGGAATACCCTTCGAGCGTAAAGTCGCCTTTTCTAGGATACCACAACCCCAATGAAGGAGTTCCTTTCAGGTAGCGCAATATCCTCTTCACAATGATCATAAGCGAAGCTCTCGGGTTAGATTGATATCTTGCTGCGAGGCACGTTGGGTACATGATATCAGGACGTGAAGCAGTTAAGTACATCAATGAACCTATCATGGATCGGTAGAACGTTTCATCAGCCCTGTCTCCGGTGAGATCTGGGTGAATCCCATGATTTGTTGCAAGTGGGGTAGCAGCTGGAGTAGAACTTGACATCCTAAATTTCTCTAGAATATCATGCACGTACTTCGTCTGGTGAATGAAAATTCCCTCAGGTAGTTGTTCAACTTGTAGACCCAAAAAGAATTTCATCTCCCCCATTGATGACATTTCAAACTTTTGCTTCATCATTGATTCAAAATCTTTGCATAGATTTTCATTTGTCGACCCAAAAATTATATCGTCCACATAAATCTGTACTATCAGAAGATGACCGTCGACCTCTTTAGCGAAGAGAGTGGCATCCACTTTTCCACGAATGAACTTGTTGGCTAGTAGGTGTTGAGACAAAGTCTCGTACCAAGCTCTCGGGGCCTGGTGTAAACCATACAGCGCTTTGTCCAATAAGTAGACCTTGTTTTTGTGGATTAGATCGGTGAAGCCCGGCGGCTGTCCGACATAAACCTCCTCTTTGACCTTCCCATAAAGAAACGCCGATTTTACATCTAGCTGATATACTTTGAAGTTCTTCCAAGACGCAAATGCAAGGAAAATTATGATTGCCTCTAGTCGTGCTACAGGAGCATAGACTTCTGTAAAATCAATCCCCTCCTGTTAACTAAATCCCTGAACAACAAGTCGAGCTTTGTTCCTTACAACAACTCCTCTTTCGTCTCTCTTACACTTGAACACCCACTTGGTGTTAATCTTCCTTTGACCATCTGGCAAATCCACTAACTTCCACACTCCCAACTTTTCGAATTGGCTCAGTTCCTCCTTCATTGCATTGACCCAAGAATCTTCTGTAAGCGCCTCTTTGTAAGTTCTTGGCTCAACATGCGAGATAAAACAACTCAATGAGAATTCAGTTTGCAAAGGAGCAACTGTTGTATAAAAACATGTAAGCCCTTTATCAATCTGTCTTCGAGTGCGAACGCCTGTCTGCAATTCTCCTATGATCAACTCCTCTGGATGATATGAAAAAGTTCGCGGCATCACTTCGCTTGGAACATCTACATTGCCCTCCAGATTAGTAACATTCTGATCTGCATCTTGTTCACCAACTTGGTTTGTTTGACTTGAAATCTGAATTTGCTCCCCCTCAGAATCTGAATCACCATGATCAAAGACTGGCATGTTTTCAGCTTCTTGATTATCATTCTGATCTGACTGATTATCCTGAGCAACTTCATTTTGTTGGACATCATCATGTTCACCAGCATTACTTGGACCTGCTTCATCATCGTTTGAAGTTTCCCGTGGTCGCCTCGAATACTCAGCTGGGAACCTTTGCTATGACTCGTATTCGCGTAAAATATCCAACTCATCAAAGAAATCTTCATCATCCTCTGATTCTTCTCTCATGTCAAACGAATCCCACAGTTTGTCATAATGATAACGCCATGAATCTCCAGGATTCTACGGCGGCATAGTATAACCTTGACATTCAACATTTCCAGCTTCAATAATCCGCTTCTCACTTGGAACGAAGACACGTCACATCGGATTTGCATAACCAACAAATATTCCCTCAATGCACTTCGGACCAAACTTTCCATGAGGTTCTATAACAGTACAGGGTGACCCGAACGGTTCTAGATACTTCAAATTCGGTTTACGGTTATTGATTAGCTCAAAGCATGTTTTGTTGAACTTCTTGACAGTGAGAACCCTGTTGAGCGTATAGCATGCGGCGGAAACAGCTTCAGCCCAAAAATTTATCGGTAACTTTGAATCTGCGAGCATGGTTCTAGCCGTCTCGATTAGTGTCCGGTTTTTGCGTTCTGCGACTCCATTCTGCTGCGGAGTGTGCGGAGCACTAAACTCATGCAATATACCTCTTTCATCACAAAATTCTTCCATCTTGGTGTTCTTTAATTCAGTACCATTATCACTTCGAATTCTTTGATACGCCGTTGGTACAGATTCTCAATCTTTTTGAACAACGCCATCAAACTGTCAAACGTTTCGTCTTTCGTCTTCAAGAATGAAACCCACGAAAATCTGGAATAATCATCAGTAACGACCAAACAGTAGTAATCTCCTGTAATACTTTTGACATTCACAGGACCAAACAAATCCATGTGAAGTCTTTCCAGAGGTCTCGAAACTGAATTGACTTGCTTTGTAGGGTGTGACTTTTTCTTCTGCTTGCCTTTAACACAGCTAATGCACTCCCCTTCCAGATGAAAACCTTTGATATTAACACCCAAAACTAAATCATTGTGCACCAAGTGATTCATCTTCCTTAGGTGAATATGCCCCATCTTGCGGTGCCATAATCTTGATTCTTTCTCAGTTGCTCTAGACACAAAACAATGTGCTTGACCAGTAGTTGTAGTTGCTACACTCATATCTAACACATATAAATCATTCACTTTAGGTACCCGCATGATAATCCATTCTTCAGGGATAACAAATCCTGGTTTCAAGATTAAACATTCTTTATCGGTGAAGTGAGTAGTATACATATTGTCACAAATCTGCGAGATACTTAGCAGATTATTCTCCAGCTCAGTAATATAGTTAACTCTTTCAAACGTCACAATCCCATTGGATAACGTTCCTTCACCAATAATTCTACCACCTTCATGACCAGCAAATCCCACATAACCACCATTGATATTTCTAACATCATACAATAATGCAGTCTTTCCTGTCATATGTCGAGACGCTCCACTATCCATGATCCATCTTGAAACAGCTCTCGGAAGATCCTGCACATAACAAAATATGACTTAACCAACTTCAATAAAGATGCTGATTCATGCTTCGCGATCAAGGAAGCTCCGGCAATTCAAACTGTTTAGTCGAACATGGAGTCCACCCAGGCCTCATCAGCCTTAGGTGTAACCATGACTCTCGCAATTTGAATTTTGAAGTTTTCAGCCTTAAGAGGTGGAAAATTTGCATCATAATCAATTTGAATTGAATCCTCAGAAGGTGAAATCTTTTTCTCACTTTTTGGTTTCCAAATTTGTTGAGATAATGCAACCCGCTTGTAAAATTTGTCATTTTTAGTTACCACTTTCTTTACGGGTTCATTTTTCACTTTAATGTTGTCATTTTTCACACTCTTTTTCTCAACAACGATTGGTGCTTTACTCTTCACCTCAACTTTCTTCTGTTGAATCTTCACAGTTTCAGTCTTAGGCTTCACATTGGTACACTTTCGTGCAATGTGACCAACTTGATTACATCTGAAACATGTTTGAGTATCAACCACTCGACTTGTGCCTTCAGACTGAGACTGTGAAGCTCTTTTCTCAAAGAACTCTTCGTTCGATTTTGAAAAAATCTCTTTCTCTTCATTAGCAAGTGAACTCGAACTGTTCACAAACTTTTTCTTTTCAGCAAACCTCTTGTTTGGAACATTTCTTTTCTGATAATTCCTACCACCCTGATAACCACCCGACCAGTTATTTCGATTGTTATTATAAAAACGTGATGGATTAACAGGTTTCTTGTAGTATGATTTATCTTTCTCAAAACTCATTTTTCTCTTTGTTTGACTCAGATTGTTCACTTCTGACAACTCAACTTCGACCAACTTGAAAACATTTGTCAATTTGTTCATATTAACATTCTCAATCGGAAACTCAGAATCCGAAAACAACTTATCTGAACCCAACATCTTGTACATGACAAGATTTGATTCTTCATTTAAGTTGTTCTTGGACTTTTGTTTCGGAATGTATTTGTCCAAGAAACACCCATCTTCCTCAGTAGTGTCACTATCCGTTTTTAGCACATTTTCAACAACACCTTTTACAATATCATTTTGGACACTATCATCATTGGAAGATGTGAACGTGACATCAATTGAATCTGGAAGATTCATTTCACTTTCTTCTTCAATTTCAACCAACCCTGATTGCTTTTTCGTGTAGTTATCAAGAAAAGGTGGTGGAACTTGATGAAAACCCACCCCAGTTCCATCAGAGTACACATCTTCGCCTGCTTTGTCTTTCCCTATGGGTTTGGGAATAATGTGTTGCAAAACAAAGCTTGCGGAGCTGTAACTGTTAAGCTTCAACTGGATTCACTCGTTTTCAATTTCAGCCTCTTGAAATTTAAGTTTCAGTTTAGCGATTTCATCCAGTTGTTGGTTGATTGATTCTTCTTTTACTCTAAGCACTGCTTTTAGTTGAACGTTTTCTTTATAAGTTTTACCATTTCGATCATCATTATCTTTCATTGTGCTTTTGAGTTTTTCAAACTTCTCAGAAATCTGACGGTTTTCAAGAATTAACTTTTCATTTTCCTTTTTAACTCTTTCATGATCAATTTTATCATTTTCAATTTGGTTAGCTAATTCTTTTATCTGTTCAGTTGAAGCTTTAACTCTTTTGTCACGATCAATAATTTGATTCTCAACACTTCTGACTTTTGCTGTCAGATCTTGAACTTTCTTACCGTTGAGATACGTGACTGTATTACAAAATTTGCACTCTTTTATGCAATTTTTGCAATCAACATTTCCATCAATTTTCTTACCTGACACATTTGTTGACAAGTTTGAACTGACCTGGCTTTTTGACTCAGACATGGAGTTAGAGTCTACCTCAAGTGCCTTAGCAGCCAGCACTTTGTCAGCCATTTTTCCGAGGTTTTCAGCAGTTAACTCCTGCGTTGTGTCAATAACCCCAGTGTCAACTTTCTTTGACTTCTCTATATCTTCTTTCTCCTTCTTCTCTTTCTCTTCTTTCTCTTTCTCGTCTCCAGTTCCCCACCATTTATTCTGCCAATACTCATCCTCATCTTTGAACTCCTTTATTATGGCTTCCAGATCAAGAGTTTTGTCATCAACTGCAATATTTCCATATGGATCAAGATAACACTCCCTGTTCGGATCCCATCTTCTCGCTCTTCTCGCTTCTAGATAGATACCAGAAATTCTAATTATTCTGTTTTCAGCCAACATTTTTCTATATTGATACTTCTGCTCTTCAGTGCGGTTATCTTTCCAAGGAATAGGTTCGTTTTTCGCCATGAACGCGTAACCAACCGCATCTTCCTCCGGTAGAACCTCTTAACTCCAATCATACCCTTCATCATCGTAAATCACCGCAAGAGCTCTAGATTTATCTCTATTATCTTCAACCTGCTTCAATCTAGGCGGCTCAGATTTATTCTGGTGATAAATTGCCTTCTTGTAGTAATCTTCTCTGAAAGGGTTCTCCGACTCATCAGCATATGCGTTTCTGCATTCTCGCTTGAAGTGACCTTTATGCTTACACTTGAAGCACGTCACCTTGGACTTATCGAACCCCAGCTTGGTAGATGGACCACCAATTGTCTTCCTGCCGGTTATTTCCATGAAACGCTGTGCTCGACGAACAGCACTGGCCATACACCAACGAATGTCGATCAGCTCCATTTCCTCCGGATCAATCTGATCATAATCTTCTTTCGTCAGGTTGGTGTTGCCTATCTTCCCTGTTACTAACCCTTCATACGATTCCAACACAGATGCTAGGAAAATCATCTGTTGTTTAGCAGACTCCTCGTCAAAATTTTGAGCATTCTTTAAGTCTATTGCGATGTTGCATTGAAAACGATTCTTTGCATCAGAATGACTTCTAGATGATGAAGATCCATTGTGATAACCACTGTGACTTCCACTGCTTTGACCACTTTGACTTTCGTTGCTTGCTGTGGACACATTTTCAGCAGAAAATGCAGTCTTGGGAGAAGTTGCTTTTGGCATCATGCTTTTTGGATAATACAAATCCAAATTCTGCTGATAGGATGAGTGATTGACTTTGTATGTCTTCTTCAGTTCCAGCTCGTGACTTTCAAGTCTCTTAATCAACAAATCCACAGTCAACTTTTCAGGCTCGATAGTGTTCTTCAGCATCAGCGCATAATATCTCCAATCCATCTCGTCTGGCAATGAATCGAACAACTTGTCTACTAGCTCATCTTCAGGATACTTAATACCATGTCTAGCTAGTTCCAGCTTCAGGTGTCCAAACCTCTCGATCATTTTTGACACTGATTCATTCTTTAAACACCCAAACATATCAAACTCTTTTCTAAGTAGTTTCTTTTTGTTTTTCTTGATTTCTTCACTATTTATACATTTCTTTTCAAAAATTTTCCAAAGATCTTTTGCATTTGAATAATCGATCAACGAGATTATGTCCTCCCGGACGGACTGAAACAACAAAGCCACACACTTTTGTTCAGCTACAAATGACTCGATCTCTACAGCTGATGTTAGAGTTTCACCATTTTTGTTTCCATTGACATAACTGTTTTTCAGACTCTTCCAGCTGGGAAATGCAAATGCCATCAACCAATCTTCAAACTTTCTTGACCATCGACTGTATTCCTCGATAGCCATTAGCTTTGGAGGTTTATTGAAGGTTCCAAAAGCACTTTCAGATTCCCAAGCTTCCGTTAACTTTTTCTTCGTATTCGGCGGATTCTCATTTGTATTGCTTGTAGATGAATCATCTCCCGAATTTCCAGCAAATGCGTACATGTCGCTAAACGGGTTCAAGAATATATCATCCATCTTGAATGTACCTGCAAAATCAGCAAACAGTTAGTAAAATTTTCGTAATTTTGAAAAACAGTGACAAATGAGCGAAATCACCAATTTGTGACAAATAAACGAAATCAGTCAATGACTGATGAGCGAAACAGCAGTATGTTGTCACAAAAGCGAAATAGCACTTTGACTAAAAAGCGAAACCAGACAATGACAGATAAGCGAAATAGTATTTGACAAATAAGTGAAAGCAGATTTGTCCGTATAATCGAAACTAACTAGTCCGTATGAGCGAAATCAAGCACTTATGTTCTTATCAGCGAAATTAGACAACTTGTGTCCCTATGAGTGAAATCAGGTGTGTTCTAATGAGCGAAATCAGATGATTATGTCCGTAAAAGCGAATATGATTTTTAACTGATTTTTACCATTTTTAAGTCGTATTTTAACCTGAATCTTTCTAGGGTTTGTTAATCGTATGTTTTACACGTTATACTCGAATTTCAAATCATTTCAACCGTAGGAACCAGTTTAAATCGAAAAAGTATGAGAGAAAGTGAGTAGAAATGAGAGAATTTGTCCGAATCAGCTGTAGTAGTATGAACTCCTCGTCCTGAAGCTCTGATACCACTTGTTGGACCGTGTTCCGACCCTAAACAATCAGTTGAGAATGTTCATCTTCACATACGAAGGCGGAATCAACGTAAATGAAGTTACACAGCTTTTCTTTTTCAATTCCTTCTCTTTTATTGGTTTCTGATTCAAATTTGACAGAGTTTCGTTACACAAGCAATGACCTAGTTTCGCTCCAAGATACAGACATAATAATCAGGTTTCGCTCCTGATGACTATATATAGTCCATGTGGTTTCGCTCCAATGACCTTGACATATAAGCGAAACCCCTTAATGACACATAAGCGAAACCTCTCACAAATTATGACATATAAGCGAAACCTATACATTAAACCCTAATTTTGACTTTTAAGCTCCTATCTTGACATATCTTGACCTAAGACTTAACTAAACGTAGTCAACAGATATTCTGTGCACCAACAAAAGGCTGCCAATTTCCCCTACCAAAAATTATTACGCATCGTATAGGTCTATCGATGCGTATTAAAGGTGTCGATTTAATTTTTTTTAATTTTGCAAGGTAGCTTCCTGTCACGCGGTAGCTTTCCGTCACGCGAACGAAGCAGCAGCATTTTGGACATTTGTTGGTCTTCAAACATCTAGGAAACATTATTTAAGAATACCCTTGAATTTATCGAAGCTGTAGAATGAGATCCTCCACTGTTGCGTTATCATCTTTCAACCTCATTTTCCCTATTTTCCCTAAATTTATCAATTCTGTATTTCAACAGGGATGCAATGCAATGATTTCTCTCAATTGAATGGACTGACACTTGCTTCAGAGGACTCACTTGAATCATCTCGGATTTAATAACCGTACGTTTAGCATCCGTGTCTGCAATTGGAATTGATCTTGGAACAACATACTCTTTGTTAACATATGACACATGATAAAAAAACGCGTCTTTAGATAATCTGGGATTATGTTCCGCAAATCGGGAACCACATATTTGCTTCAAAATTTACGTCTGATGTCCATGTTTAATCACATTTGACTTCATCTGCGCCAGTCCACTAATTTTCGTCCCCTGTGTCTGCACCGTGATCTTCATATTCTTAGTTCAATACCAACTCATCTTTAGTAGTGTTTGTTTGAGAACCTGATTCAGATACACAACGGTCCTCCAATTCCAGATCAGCAAGCAAATACACAACGGTTCTCCAATTCCAGATCAGCAATGTAATGGGAAGCGTTGAGATAACGGACATCCATCAAGCTCAAAAAGAAAACTTGTGTTTCCCATAGTCACAAAACGATTGCAGTTTGTAAAGATCCGTGGTCGGTCTCGGGTGGGCATAAGATCCGTGGGCCCTATTGTCGGATCTGTGAGTCCATGGAAGATGTGATTAAGGTAAGCGTGTCGTATCATGTGTCATAAAACGGAACATAATCCCAAATTGTCTAAAGAAGCGCTTTTATCATGTGTCATATTAGAGTAGTATGAATGCACCATGATCTTCATATTCTTGGTTCAATACCAACTCATCTTTAGTAGTGTTTGTTTGAGAACCTGATTCAGATACACAACGGTCCTCCAATTCCAGATCAGGAAGCAAATACACAAAGGTTGGGTTTGTATTTCCCATAGCCACAGTTTCCGTAGTACAAAACGGTTGCGGTTTACTCATTCAATCTTCATTGCTTCATTAAAATAAAAAAGCGTTCTCTTTGCTTCGTCCACTAGAACTATTTGTGTATGCATTCTTTGCTATAACAGGATGGATGTGACACACACAGATAGATAATATCTGATTGTTTCAGTTTTTTTCGACTGTTTTAGTTATGTTTCAATAAATAATATCTGATTGAGAAGCACTAAATTAACAACGGTTCTCCAATTCCTGATCAGTAATGTAAGGGGAAGCGTTGAGATAACGGATTATTGAAAAGATAGATAATATCTGATTGTTACGTACTGATTATTGAAAAGATTTGTTGAAATCGAAGAAAAGAGTAAAAAAGATGAATTGAGGCGTGCATTTGGAACAAGAAGTCCAACAATCCGTTCATCAACATAAGCTAAAATACTCTAAAATACGAAAAAATACGCTAAAATATGCTAAAATACGTTAAAATACCCTAAATTACAATAAAAACGTTAAAATATGCTAAAATACGATAAAATACGGTAAAATACACTAAAATACGGTAAAATACGCTAAAATACGATAAAATACGTTAAAAACGATAAAATACATGAAAATATGCTAAATTACGCTGCAATATGTTAATATAAGTCATATTACGAAAAATTACATGAAAATACGTTAAAATACACCGAAATACGTAAAAATACCCTAAAATAGGTTAAACTAAGCTAAAATACGTTAGAATACGCTCATATACGTCAAAAATACTTTTAAATCCGCAACAATATGTTAGAATACGTCAAAATACGTAAAAATACGCGACTAACGGTATTTCCACACACGTATACATATAACACAGCACTATGGAGTACAAGTGGATTTCAAACAAGACTGTACGTAATAATAGAATACGATATTCGCACGCAACCGAGCGGCACCGAAACGACTTATGTTGAAGGTATACATCATAAAACAACAAAATATGCGAAAGTTCAGCAAAAAACGACACGTATACGTGTCGAACCGAAGAATACAAGATAAAATTAATTTGGAATCATAACATATACGATCGTATAGGCCTATGTCATATCGTATATCAGCTTAATACGAATCGTATAGGCCTATACGATACGTATTAAACTTTGAATTTTCTCAAAAATACCTCTGAATTTATCAGAAAAACAGGGGTATTTCAGTGAATTCATCGTTTAATACGCATCGTATTGGCCTATACGATGCGTATTAAATTATAAATTTCTAAAAAATGTGTTTCAAATCAAGGGTTCCATCATTACAACCACTAGTTTTCAACGGGGATGTAATGCAATGATTCCTCTCAATTGAATAGATAGACACTTGCTTCATATGACTCACTTGAATTGTCTCGGAAGTACTGAACAACAGAAATAACAGCTTCGGTTTCATCAGCTGCATCGTTTACCGTGGAAGACGATGCGTATTAAATTATAAATTTCTAAAAAATGTGTTTCAAATCAAGGGTTCCATCATTACAACCACTTGTTTTCAACGGGGATGTAATGCAATGATTCCTCTTAATTGAATAGACAGACACTTGCTTCATAGGACTCACTTGAATCGTCTCGGAAGTATTGAACAACAGAAATAACAGCTTTGGTTTCATCAGCTACATCGTTTACCGTGGAATGAAGCATATAATGATTCCTCTCAATTGAATAAATAGACACTTGCTTCATAGGACTCACTTGAATCGTCTCTGAAGTACTGAACAACATAAATAACAGCTTCAGTTTCATCAGCTCGAAGAAGTTTCTCTCGATCAGGTGTTCCAATAGATTCTCCCTTTTAACAAGGTCCTGTTAATTGTTTTATTTTTTTCTACTTTTAGAAAGGTTTGACCACCTCACGACTGTAAGATGTGATTAAGGTAAGCGTGTCGTATCATGTGTCATAAAACGGAACATAATCCCAGATTGTCTAAAGAAGCGCTTTTATCATGTGTCATATTAGAGTACTATGAGTCTGAGTCCATTGTGGTTCGTGTCGGGTTTATATTTCACATAGCCACTGTTTCCGTAGTACAAAACGGTTGCGGTTTGCACATTCAATCTTCATTGCTTCATTATAATTAATAATGCGGTCTCGATTGAAGATGTAATTACAAGACTGTTTGTCGGGCTTCCAATGCTCACACAGGGGTGCTGGTCTTTTCTCCCACTGTGCAAACAAGTTCTCCGCAGAAGTGATGATCTGAAACATTCCGAACCACTAGCAGAAGAGCCCGACACAAACAAGTTCTCCGCAGTTTGTTATTCAGATCTCTATTAGGTCATCTTTCCAAACTATAACACACGATATTTTCGGTTTCATCAGTTGCATCGTTTACCATGGAATGCATCATTATTTCTGTAAAAATCGCACAAAAAGCATGCCTTGAACGAGCCTAGAACACTTGTAATCCTCAACCGGCTTTGAAACCGGACGGAATCTATGGAATTGATCTTGGAAAAACATACTCTTGTGTGGCAGCCTGGTTTGATAAGCATAATGCGATTGAAGATGTAATTGCAAGACTGTTTGGCGGGCTTCCAATGCTCACACAGGGGTGCTGGTCTTTTCACCCACTGTGCAAAAAATTTCTCCGCAGAATTGATGATCCGAAACATTCCGAACCACTAGCAGAAGAACCCGACACAAACAAGTTCTCCGCAGTTTTTTATTCAGATCTCTATTCGGTCATCTTTCCAAACTAACACACGATATTTTTGGTTTCATCAGTTGCATCGTTTACCGTGGAATGAATCATTATTTCTGTAAAAATCGCACAAACAAGCATGCCTTGAACGAGTCTAGAACACTCGTAATCCTCAACCGGTTATGAAACCGGACGGAATCTATGGAATTGATCTTGGAACAACATACTCTTGTGTGGCAACCTGGTTTGATAAGCATAATGTAACACTTCTAATCTCAAACAAGAATATGCGTTGACTTATTCATGTGACAGTCAACAAGCATATCGTCGTTGCGGAGAACAACCTCGTTTAATAGCAAGATAAGAAGGATGAGATATCGGCAGTTAGCTCGAAGAAGTTTCTCTCGATCATTCAACATGTGTAATCCAGAGGTCGGTCTCGAGTGGGCATAAGATCTGTGGGCCCTATTTTCGGATCTTTGACTCCATGGAAGATCTGAATATCCCCTTCGTAGTTGTTACCATATGTCACATGATAAAAGCGCTTCTTTAGACAATCTGGGATTATGTTCCGTTATGTTTTAGTTGTTACCATATGACACATCAAAAAATAAACTTCAAAAAATCAGATGATTCAGATTCAGGGAGCAGATGTGTTGATAACTTTTACTGTTTGATTTGACCAGGAAAGGATTGAAGGTGATTTGTACTTTTAATAAGCTGTCACATTTGTCAAATTCGTTGAGTGCATTCATAAGTTTTTGAGTTTTCTAGGTCATTTGAATTAACCAACATACATTGATCGACGATTCAACTTGAAACCGATTTTACCTCATGAAAAGGAAAGAAACAAACCAAAAAAATCCGAATACTGAAAAACCAACATTCCTTCAACCTTTCTAAACCCTAGCTGGAAACAAACCAACAAAATCCGAATACTGAAAAACATCAGCAACCATTTTTCATTTTCCTACAGTTTTGAGAACATTCTCCCTAACATGATAAAAGCGCTTATTTTGCTAATGGGTTTTATAAGTTAAAGTTAACTTTCAGATTCAGGAAGACATGTCGGGTTCTGTACACATCCCCGCGTTGATAGCTTCCGTTTTATTACAGTCATACGACACAGGGGTTTAGTCCTAGCTAATCCTCAGTTATGTCAAGATCGTGTCAAGATCTTTATCTATCATGTCATCGACAAACTGCTCGAAATCAGTGCCGACACAACACACCAAAAGATAAACTTCAAAAAATCAGTGCCTTGATACGCATCGTATAGGCCTATACGATGCGTATAAAGCCTGCCGCCAAACATAACCTGCACCTGCCAGTCTACCATGTCTTTTGTCACACCCCCAAAATACCACATGCGGAATCACCGCGGGGCGTGTGACGTACCAGGATCCAAGCCACAAATCATGTTGAACTCATAACAATTATTCCAAATAAAACTTTCATTTATTAATGATAGAAGTGTTACAAAACATTATTTTACGTTCAGCGGAAGCATAATACATTAATTAAGAAATTAATAAACCAAGCGTGTGAAATCCATTAGATTCGTCTCGCGTTTCCATGTATCTCGACCCATGACCACTCCAGCATCTAAGACAGCAAGTTCCAACAATATGCACCTAAAGGCCTGCAAGGCATGTAACAACGAATCAACAACAAAGTTGAGCGAGTTCACAGTTGGGTGTTCGTTTTAAGTTGTTTCAAAAACATAGTTTTTCTTTAGCTGGGTTACTTGCCATGGGGGTTACCCCATAGTTGAAAATATGATTAACCAATTCCTTCTTTCCCAAACCATAACCAGTGGGGGCTTCCCCATGTGAACCACTAGACCGTTACCATATCGACTACTGACGAAAGTAAGTTGTGCCCTAAGTCAATGTCTATCATCATTGACTGTTTGCCATGATCCATTAGTACACGCCCGTCCGACCGGCACGGTGTGAGGTTTGTGAAACCTAATAGCACTATTAACTAATGACCCGCTCGCCATCGGCCTCGGCGATTAAGTCGATATAAAATGAGGGACTTAGGTGATAGAGTTTTGGCTAGTAGTTGAAGGTTGTTGTCCTACCCAAGGAGGACGAACGTACGTATTCTACCCAAGGAGAATACGCAGTATTAAGATTGGCATCCTACCCATGGAGGATGGAGCTACATATCCTACCCAAGGAGGATATGTAGGTTCTGTTTTAATTCTTTAACCCATTCCCAACCACCGGGAATCCCATGCCTTATAGAAAGTGTGAACTCACCTTGGCTTTCTCGGTATGACTAGTTACTTGTTTAACAGTTGATTGAACACGTCCTAATATGGTTATCGGTATCGATTAGTTTTGTGTGCACATAACTACTTATCTCATGTACAATCAATTCACGTAATCCTTGTTCACATAACACCCAATTATTGTACATGTATTTCACGCATATAAGTCAAATCATCATAATCAATCCATTAATTTAATATCAATAAGTAGTCCTCTAACATGTATTCGATTCATAGCAGGTTCACAAAATGATCTCATGTTTACACACATATAACACTTTAATCTTCAACACAAGTACATGCAAAATAACCAAATTAATAACTTACTTGGGTTTGGTATAATCTGAGATAATTTTTTGTCAATTATGATCAATTAGCGGCCCATTCCCTAGAACCCAAACCAAACACCTGGCCCAAGCATGGCCAGTCCGCAACCTTCGCGGCTGAAGCTGGGTTCACGGCCCAAACGCACCCCAGGCCTATCCGGATGTGCGGCCTGGTCTAAAGTTGTAGTCCAGTTTGTATAGGAGGCCCAAACCAAACTACGAGTGGGCTTTTACTTATGCGATTGGGCCTAATGTGTTTTTGTTTAGTGCGTGGCCTGAATACATAATAATATTCAGCAAGGAGCCCGGTTTTTATTGGATTTCACTACCCTCTTCCCCAACCGATTCATCTTGAAACCAAAGTAATAAGGATTTTCTTGATTTACAAAAATTCTAAACATTCCTTTTTACCATATTATGTTCTTGTTTCGTGTTCACAGAATTAACCCGACACGAGATTGCCTATCTAGTACACAGAAATTAACATATATTCAAATCCATAACCCCTAACCATTAATAGCACTATTAATAATTCGAATCAGATCTATGAATGCCCCACCTTATTATCCCTATCACATGCATAATTCAAGTGTTAACCAGTATATTATCAAACTAGACATCATCATGCAATAATAAACTAGTATCATGAATGCTACACACATAATTAATCAACAGTCATGATCAAAACAAATGGCCGACACATTTATTACTCTTCTCATGCAATTGTGAATTAGTGGATTTTGATAAATCATAATAGACCAATCTAATTGGACCTTCATTTTAGTCACATGGAAACTGACAAACTAATCATGAATTCTAAGTCATCATTCAGCCTGTTTATTGACAATACCCTAGGTCATGTTTCTTATCTCATATACACATTACAACACCACATAAGCAACCGATCAGGAAATCATAATTTATAAGTTATCAGACTAACCGAATGCAATAGATGATAACTCGAAGATAAGAGGGTTCCGATGAGAATGGTCGCTGCCACTCCAAGAGAGAATGAGGGCTTCGGGATATACCATACACACCATTGCCGATTCTAGGAGATATGAACGAGTATTAGGGTTTTGGCTTCTAGGTGATAATACGAGATAATGAAAGACCCCATATAACTTATGTGCATGTTCGAGCCAAGTGGGCCGAACCCCAAACTTGGGCTTCCGTTTCGGGCTAGGGAGGACTTAGGCCGAGAACAAGTTAGCTAATCAAGGGGAATGCTCAGCCCATAATCGATGTGTGCGACATGGTCGTGATTGTGTGACTGGTTTCCTTAGTGACTAATTTCTATACTATCCAATCAATGCATGAACATTCAATAGCAATCAAATATAGCCAAACAAGTTTAACATAGTGCGCACAAGATTCCAACGTATACCAACAGATGAAACATAACGACACTAAACAGAAAAGTTGCAAAAATTCAGGTTGTCACATCATCCCTAACTTAAAAGAAATTTCGTCCCGAAATTTGATAAGTTACACAAAGCGGCAGAGTGTTAGATCAGAATGACTGTGGATTTTCCTCGGGTACCACATCATCCCCAACTTGAAAGGGAATTTCGTCCCGAAATTCATCAGTTGTATCAGCACAGATTAGGGCACAAAGCTTCATCTGGTATTTGTGTTCCCACGTGAACTCCGGTCCACGTCTTGAGTTCCAACGAACTCTCTCGATTGACATTCGACAGTGTTAACAGTGGGTTCCTCAACAAGGGTATCACAAGTGTTGCGTCGAACAGACGCTTCTTTAGGTTCGATACTTAAATGACATCATGTACGATACCTAATTCGTCAGGTAATCTCGAGTTCGTGAGTCATATCATCAATCCATTCCAGAAATCCAAATATACCAGTGTACCGCAAACTAAGCTGGCCACGTTTCCCATAGCGTACCGCACCCTCCCAGGGTGAGACTTTTGATTATGATACGTTCGCCCACAGTGAACTCCCAGTGTTTTCTAAGCTTAACATCCTTCCTGGCAGGCACATGTTGCCGTCAAATAATTTCCGATCTAAACAATCTTCAAGAGTTTCGAGCACAAGTCCTGGACCTGTGATTAGGTTGCCATCTGTCACACCCCAACCGATGGCGGAAACATCGGGACATGGCACTCAGCGAAATAGATTGTCCAGAAGTTTCCATAACAATTATCATCACCAATTAATTTAAAATAACATGTCCCATACCATGCCTCAAAAGGTGAACAAATTATTACAGACAAAATCTAGGAAAATAGTTCTATTCCGACAACTCAGATTTTAAATAGGGAAATTGTTTATCTGCTTCTAGAGACCCTTGATTCAATTTGTACAGACAACTATTTGTTGGCCTCTAGAGCCTTATTCCAGCCTCGATATCCTAGCAGATGTGCATCCTAAGCGCCTGTCACATACATTAAAATAAAGTCAATACATATAATGTAAAGGTGAGCATACAAGTTTGATAATAGCATAAATAAAGTTCGAGTTCGTTTACGCATAACCAGCACGTACACAGAGAGAAATGAGGCATGTTAGTTATCGCCATAGATCCATCGATACCAATGACTGCGGGTTGACTGCCAGAGGCAGTTCGCAATACATGATTACCACCGTAATCCATGCAAGTAATTGTCCTTAACAACCCCCGCGAACGGGTGCTGAGTCCAAACTATAGTACTATCGTTGCTAAGGCAGGTAGACAGCATTCCATGTGTAAACATAACAAACAAGCATTCATAAGCCACGTATAACATGCATTAACGGTTAGCGTTCAAATAGTATTGAGTAGTGTGTTGATTATGATTTGAATATTCGTAACGTATGAAACACCCAAAAGTGCATAAAGCAAAAAGGGTTCGAGTATACTCACAGCGGTTGATGGATTGAAGGGAGCGCTTAGCGAGTAAGGTTAGCCTGAATAGTTTGATAGCATAACGATAAGTGACGCGTAAAACGATGTAGTGTGTGAGTGGGTCGGATAGCAGTTCGATCGGATGATAATCCAATCGGACGGCTGGTTCGTGCGGATGACAATCCGTTCGGATGGTCATCTGTTCGGACAGGTTGTCCGGTCGGGTGACTATTCGAGTGGATTGTTTCTTCCTTTAATGTGTTTGTGTATGATGGCTTATCCTTTGAAGTTTTCATTGTAGCATTTAGAAAACATTGAAGTATCTCTATCCTTCAAGTCGGTCGATCGGACGGTCAGTCGTGCGGATGATAATCCGTTCGGAAGGTCATCCGGTCGGACGGCGACCCTAGTGATAAGGTTACTTAGTGGGAAGTGTCACTCGGTCGGATGTCCATTCGACCGGGTGGCAACCCTGTTAATGAACATGTTGAAAATTGTTTAAGTCTTTAAAGTCCTAGTATCTCATGATCCGAAGAGTAATCCGGTCGGATGGTAGTCCGATCGGATGGCAATTCATTCAATACTCAAACTTAGATAAAGTTGATTAAGTGTGGCACCCAAGGTGTGATCCGTTCGGATGGCAATCCGTTCGGGTGGCTTATCCGCTCAGACAGTAGTCCGGTCAGACAGCACTCCGTCCTGGTTGCTCTGTCCATCTTACACTTGGTCGTTTTGTTTGTTTGTAGTTTTATCGAGACGTTTTGACATTGTGTTAACCCACAGAACCCCATCTTGTCCCTAGTGACCTGATCGACCAGGAATCACCCTAGTTCGTCCAGTTAATCAGTTCAAGACGGTTGTTCTTGTTTAACCCGAAATCGGTGGTCTCGTGAGTAGAATCCAGATCTTGAGCTAGCACAACACTAAGTATGAGCAGGAGACTAGAACAAGACTCGATTCTATCGGTTTTGAGTGCAATGAGTGTAAAAGAGTTGAAAGAAAGTTAGAAACCATCTTTCAATCCTTTTTCACTATGTTTATGTTTAGATCTAGCATAGATCTTTGTTTATTTGTGTGGAAATTGGTTAGATCTAAGTTGTTCTCGGTGGATTGAAGCCAAAACATGAAGTTCTTCAAGAAATCATGATGACATCATCCTAAAACACCTCAAATCTAGTGATTTCACGGTTAAAAGTTAAGATTCAAAAGATAGAAAGGTGTAGGAGTGCGTGTAGATCAAGAAAGTACAAGATTTAGGGCGAGATCTTACCGGAATCGAGAGAAATCGAGGAAAATGTGAGGAAAGCGTGCTGTTCGGACATGAGTTTCCAAAAGTAGAAAGTTTGAGAGTGACATGGGTATTTATAGGATTCCAAAAGGGGAAAGTGTGGGTCGGTCGGATGGCATCCCGCCCAGATGACTATCCGGTCAGATGTCATCTCGGTCAGATGACGACCTGGCACCATGACCAAGTGGCAGCCCGGTCGGATGGCTATCCGGCCGGATGGCACTTGGTTCGTGTGTTCGACGCGACGATTTTTGCTGATTTGATTTCGATTGCGAGCGATGCGATACGATAGAGTTTCCTAGTTAAATTACTTTTAATCCCATGTCACACCCCCAAAATCCACCATGCGGAGTATCACCGCTTGGTGGCGTGACGTGACCAGGATCGAGCCACCAATCATATTGAACAACACAATTAAGTAAATAAAACCAAACACAATACGATTGGTGACCAAAAGGAAGTAAACCGATTTTAGGTTAACAGCGGAAGCATAAAACATAAGTTCAAAACATAAGTCCATAGTTCATAAGTTTAAAGTCCAGAACGTAGGTTAAATAAGTTCATAAAGTTTATTCATTAAGTATGGGACATATCAGTTCGCATCCCACAACGACCACCTCCATATGCAAGCTCCATAGCATCTAATGACCTGCAAAGCATGTAATAACGAGTCAACAACAAAGTTGAGTGAGTTCACGGTTGGTTGTCCATTTTAGTGTTGTTTCCAAAAACATAGTTTAATCTCATTCGGCCGTTCAGCCGTGGGGGTTACCCCATAGTTCGAAAACGTTTATTAGTTAACCATCCCATGTCCACCTTCCCTGGCTATCCAGCCCGGCACTTTGGCCGTGGGGAGCTGCCCCAGTATTTTAAACTACCAGACTCGTTTATCATATCGACTACTAACAAAAGAAATCAATTGTGCCCTAGCGTCGGTGTTCTATCACCACCAACGTGCCATAGTCCATTAGTACACGCTCGTCCGACTGGCACGGTGTGAGGTTTGTTAAACCTAATAGCGCTATTAACTAATGACCCGCTCGCCATAGCCTCGGCGATTAAGTCGATACAAAAAGGGAGGGACTTCGCTGATAGAGTTCTAGTCCAGTAAGTCTAATACGTCCCAATAGGACGAGGAATTTACATTCCTGAACACGTCTCAAGGACGAGGAATTCACATTCCTGAACGCGTCCCAAAGGACGAGGAATCCCTATTCCTGTACCCATTCCTATTCCCACCGGGAATTTACCATGCTTTGTAGAAAAGTGTGAACTCACCTCGGTTTGCTCGGTTAGATTCTCACATATAGCTAACAGTCAAGGTCGGTCAATCACGTCCTAGTATGATTTACCAGTTAGTCATTTAGTGGCTTTCAAATAGAACACAAAGTTCCTACACGTATCTATCACACAACATGCATCATTTTAACGGTTTATGCCCATCTAAGTTTCCCATCCATTCCCCACTCAAAATAAAACATACGATAATGCACATAATATATATATAACATGTTAGATCATTCACAGATAGCATACTCGACATTTAGACACGCGAGTCACAACTTATGTCATTTCAGCATTTATATTCAATACCGGCTGTTTTCGGACATTTTAATAAAATGCTTAAATTATTCCAAAAATTCCCAAATTTTTACAGGATGTCTTAAACGTTCCATATTTTATTGTGTAAAAATATCGGCATCCGGTTCGTTACCAATATTTTATAAAAATTCATATTTCGGACTGAACTCAGATTTGTGTATTTCTGACCACAGTCCACGGAACAATTTATTAAAAATTCATCGAGTGTCCGATTTACGAAATTCCAGTGGGGTAATTACAAATGCATCGGTTTTCATCTACTGTACAAATTTCATGGTCCGATTCATCACAAAACTCAGGTTATGACTGAAAGTATGACACCCATTTATTGCTGTCAAAATTCAGCTTAAGTTGCTGTTACAAATTTACACTTTAAAAATAGTAAACGAAGTCCAAAAATTACGATTCCGGTGCCATTAGAACCGTATTTCATAATAACATATTTTAGATTCAAAATATCGGTTTTTCGTTGAGTTTAAGACCTGTTTACAGCCAACTGAAGTTGGCTGTAAAACCGGGACAGATTCTGTTTTTCAGTGTTTAACCTTCTAAATCGCGTTCGATCGATTCCGTTAACAAGTTAATTAATCACAACAACATTAAACATCAATATTAATCAGCAAAACATTAGATAATCAACCAATAATCATAACAACACAAGATCTATATGATTTACACACATATTCATCCATTAACCACCTTGTTCATCACTTTAGTAGACTTTTAGTTGGTGATCTTATATGTTAGTGATTTTTAACCGACGAAACTCTTATTAACCACTCTAGACAAGATCAAGAAGGCGTTTAGAGTCACTTACTACTAGCTCAAGGCTAGGGAAGAATCAAAGCGAAAATGAAGTGGATAAAAGCGATGTAGAGAGGTCCTTGAGATTCCGTAAGCACTGGGTCTCCTTGTATGTCGCCTTTCACCTTTGCGTATATAATAAATGGTTGAACAATGGTGGATGACGGTGGTAGTGTGGTAAGGGGGTGGTGGCCGTGAGCTTCTAGGAGGGAGGAGGAGAGCAAAATTTTGTTGAAGTGTTTGGTGAATGAAAGCTTATCCATGAAGTATTCTTATAGTCCATTTCTCACCATTAACCATTAGATCATATGCTCACTAGATATGGGACAATCTTGATTAAAATAATCAAAAGTGTAAGGGTGTGTCCCCATGGAGGAAACCGATCGGTTGGGGGGTTAAGGGGTATGGTTTGATTTTAACTAACTAGTTAGTGTTTAGTTTAGATAGTTAGGGGTTTAAACTAGTTACTAGAGTGTTATGTATTGTAGCGGGTGTTAGGGTGTTCGGGGACCCTAACTAGCTCAGAAAAGTAGGAATAATGCTTCTAGCATTATTTTAGTGTTCCGAGTAAAGTCCGATTGTTCGGTTCGGTGTTGTTCCGTTAAAGTGCTTAGTTAATCCATAAAGTGTCCTACATATATATTTTTGTAACGTTTTTTATTTTCAACACACAGGAAGGCATACCGGACTTTTTAGTAACTTTTCTGTACTCTACTAGTATGTTACCATGCACATGTAAGTATAACACAGATATCAGAAGCAGTTAAATAATTCCACACAGTCGTCAAGCACTTTAATTGTCATTAATAAATTGTACGGAATACATGTAAATTTGAGGGTTGTCACATTCTCCCCCTGTTAAGAGAATTTCGTCCCGAAATTTAGCGCGTGGTTGCTGAGGAAGCTAGTTAAGTTGCGTTGTTTCCTGATTTTCCTGGGGTGTCACATCATCCCCCCGTTGATTTGGAATTTCGTCCCGAAATTTTGCCGTAGCTTCAGCCTCAGTAGTGGTTGCGTTTTTCTTAAACAGCTGGGGGTACTTGAGTTTCATTTGGTGTTCGCGTTCCCAGGTATACTCTGGGCCACGACGAGCATTCCAACGAACTCGAACGAGAGGTATCCTGGTATGCTTGAGGATCTTAACATCTCGATCCGTAATCTCTACTGGTTCCTCGACGAATCGCAGCTGGTCGTCGATTGTGAGTTCCTTGAGAGGAACTATGAGGGTCTCATCTGACAGACACTTCTTCAGATTCGACACACGGAAAACATTGTGAACTCCGCTGAGTTCTTCAGGTAGATTCAACCTGTAGGCGACTTTGCCAATTTTCTCGGTGACTTCGAATGGTCCGACATAACGCGGATTGAGTTTGCCTCGTTTGCCAAAGCGGACTACACCTTTCCAAGGTGAAACTTTGAGTAGCACTCGATCCCCAACCTGGAGCTCGAGTGGTTTTCTTCCCTTATCAGCATAGCTTTTCTGACGGTCACGAGCTGCCGCCATTCGCTGTCGTATCTGAGCAATTTTCTCGGTGGTATCTACCACAAGTTCTGGGCCAGTGATTTGGCTGTCACCAACTTCTGCCCAACAGAGAGGTGATCGGCATTTGCGTCCGTACAATGCCTCAAACGGAGCGGCTTGGATGCTGGTGTGGTAGCTGTTGTTGTACGAAAACTCCACCAGTGGGAGGTGCCTTTCCCAGCCATTATCAAAATCGATTACACATGCCCTAAGCATGTCTTCAAGGGTTTGGATGGTGCATTCAGATTGCCCATCCGTCTGCGGGTGATAAGCGGTGCTCATATCTAAACGTGAGCCAAAGGACTTGTGCATTGCTTGCCACAGTTCAGAAGTAAAACGTGCGTCACGATCAGATATAATAGAGGTTGGCACTCCGTGCCTTGATACCACTTCCTTTAGGTAAATGTCTGCAAGAGTAGAAAACTTATCCGTTTCTTTGATAGCCAGAAAATGTGCAGACTTGGTTAATCGATCTACGATCACCCAAATGGTATCGTTTCCGCGTTGAGATTTGGGCAGGCCGGTAACGAAATCCATGGAAATTTGCTCCCATTTCCATTTCGGGATCTCCGGTTGTTGAAGTAGGCCTGATGGTTTCTGATATTCAGACTTGACTCTCGCACAAGTCAAGCACTTGCTGACGTAGGTTGCTATGTGGGCTCTCATGCCAGGCCACCAGTATGTGGTCTTTAAGTCGTGGTACATCTTATCCGAACCAGGATGTACTGAATAACGAGACTTATGTGCTTCATCCATCACAAGCTCGCGTAAGTTGCCATAGAGTGGAACCCAAATACGCCCTGTTACATAGTAGGCGTCGTCTTCCTTTTGTTCTAGCCGTTGCCTCGATCCTTGTAGGGACTCAGCCCTGATGTTATCTGCTTTCAATGCTTCGACCTGGGCATCTCGAATTTGAGCGGGAAGGTTGGATTGGATGGTAAGCTGTAAAGCACGTACACGCCTAGGTATGGTATCCTTTCGACTGAGGGCGTCGGCCACAACATTGGCTTTACCCGGATGATACTTGATTGCACATTTATAATCGTTCAAGAGCTCAACCCATCGGCGTTGACGCATGTTTAACTCCTTTTGCTTGAAGATATGCTCGAGACTCCTGTGATCGGTGTAAATGGTACACTTGGTACCGTACAGGTAATGTCTCCATATCTTAAGCGCGAATACAACTGCTCCCAGCTCCAGATCGTGAGTAGTGTAGTTTCTTTCATGAACTTTAAGTTGGCGCGATGCGTAGGCAATGACCTTGTCACGTTGCATCAATACGCAACCCAGTCCTTGGATGGAAGCGTCGCAATAAACCACGAAATCATCGGTGCCTTCGGGCAATGAGAGGATAGGCGCGCTACGAAGTCTATCCTTTAGATGTTGAAATGCGGACTCTTGTGCATGACCCCAACGATAGATGACACCCTTCTGAGTCAGCGAAGTGAGAGGTTGCGCAATCTTGGAGAAGTCTTTGATAAACCTTCTGTAATATCCTGCCAAACCCACGAATTGGCGGATTTCTGTTGGAGTGCGGGGTGCAGGCCAGTTCTTAATTGAGTCAACCTTGGATGGATCAACATGAATCCCATCCATGTTTACCACATGGCCTAGAAAGTGGACTTCGCGGAGCCAGAAGTCACATTTCGAAAACTTGGCATACAAATGCTCTTTTCGAAGAAGTTCCAGCATAAGTTGTAGATGCTGCTCGTGTTCCTCCTGACTCTTGGAATAGATCAGGATATCGTCGATGAACACAATAACGAACTTATCCAGGTAAGGCTTGCACACTCGGTTCATGAGATCCATAAAGACCGCTGGTGCATTCGTCAGCCCGAATGGCATAACCAGAAACTCGTAATGGCCGTAACGAGTTCTGAATGCTGTTTTGGAGACGTCCTCATCTCAGACCCTCAGCTGATGGTATCCCGATCTCAAGTCAATCTTGGAGTAATAGCTCGACCCTTGCAACTGGTCGAACAAGTCGTCAATACGTGGAAGAGGATAACGATTCTTCACAGTCACCTTGTTAAGCTCGCGATAGTCAATACACATTCTGAAAGTACCATCTTTCTTCTTCACGAATAGTACTGGAGCTCCCCAGGGCGAAGAGCTAGGACGTATAAAACCCTTTTCCAAGAGTTCTTGTAGTTGTGTGGACAGTTCTTCGAGTTCTGATGGAGCTAGACGATATGGTGCTCGAGCTACTGGCGCTGCTCCAGGAGCTAGCTCGATTTGAAACTCAACTTGGCGATGAGGCGGAAGACCAGGTAATTCCTCAGGAAATACCTCGGGAAAATCGCGCACAATAGGGATGTCTTCAATTCTCTTCTCTTCTGTTGATGTGTCAGTAACGAGTGCTAAAATGGCAGTGTGACCCTTTCGCAAACACTTCTGGGCCTTAAGGAAAGAGATGATGCCTTCGACAGCACCACTCTTGTCGCCACGAATCATGAGAGGTTCTTCACCAGGACGAGGAATGCGGACGATTTTCTCCTTGCAAACAATCTCCGCTTGATGATGAGATAGCCAATCCATCCCAATAACAACGTCGAAACTACCCAGTGTGATAGGAATAAGATCGATAGAGAAAGTCTGACCAGCTAAGACGAGGTTACAACCTTTAACTATGTGTGTGGCTTCAAGACTTTTACCGTTAGCTAGTTCTACCGTGTGTTTGGTGTTCAGGAGTGTTGGAGTGCGCTTAAGCATTTGGATAACTTTTACGGACACATAACTAGTATCGGCACCTGAATCGAATAAAACAGTAACAAAGAAGTCGTCCAGAAGAAACTTACCCATCACAACGTTGGGATCGTTCCTTGCATCACCCTGACCAATCACGAAAGCATGACCTCTTGCCCCATTACCATTGTGGTTTCCTCCATTGCCGTTTCCATTCCCCTGATTGTTGTTGTTCTGATTCTGATTTAGCTGGGGGCAGTCTTTCTTGAAATGGCCCTCAGCACCACATTGAAAGCACCCTTTGTTGTTACCTTGTTGTTGCCGCTGCTGGCGTTGATTGGGTGGGGCTTGCTGTTGCTGCCGGTTCTGATTTGCCGGATGCTGACTCCTGTAGTCCCTTGCCATGTGACCAGGCTTGTTGCATCGATGACAGTTGCCTTTACCACATGGCCCACTGTGGTGCAAGTTACAGCGATTACATTTGGGGTGATTTCCCTTGTATCCACCCTGACCTTGATTTCCAGAAGACTGCTGACTGGGGCTCCTGTACTCATCTGTCTTTCGCTGCTGGGACTGAGCTGAAGTAGAACCTTTTTCCTGAATTCCCATCCCATTTTCGCTTGTTATCATTGGGTGCGTCAGCAGTAGCAGCACTAATATGCTTGGGCAGTTTGTTTTGTTCCACAGCTTGATCGGTGAGATGATGGGCTAACTTAATGATCTGCTGAATGGTACCCAGGTTAGCCGAAGCCACGTGACTCTGAATCTCGGGTACAAGGCCCTTGAGGTAAAGCTCAATACGTTTGATGGGAGGGTCCACCATCGTAGGGCACAGGATGGCCAGTTCATTCGGCCTCTTGGTATACGCCTCAATCTCAGATCCCGTCATCTTTAGATTGAAAAATTCCACCTCCAGTTTGTGGATGTCATCCCGACTGCAGTACTCTTCCTTGATCAGTTCCTTAAAACCGTTCCATGGGGTGGCATTAGCAGCAACCAACCCCAGCAGCTGAACCTGAGCGTTCCACCATGTGAGCGCTACCCCTTCAAGTGTTCCGGTAGCGTATTTCACCCTACGGTCTTCGGGGCATTCGCACATCTCGAAAACTGACTCGAGCTTTTCAAACCAGTGAAGAAGGCCCACTGCTCCTTCGGTGCCACTGAAAGTGGTAGGTCGGCAGTCCATGAACGTCTTGAACGTGCACACAGGAAGTTGAGCATGTTGGCCTGTTGCGCGAGAATAAAAGACAAGGTTAAGCACGAGGGTTGGTTTGCGAAGGTAGGATCTAAACGTCCTAAGATGGGTTGATATAGCAGGTTATACCTCCTGCAGGAACAGCTGCGAGTGCCTCAGCAACTCGTTCGTTGATCAAAGCCGTCAACTGGGCTTGAGTGAGGTTGATACGTCCTCCGCGTCCGCTCATGATCTTCATAATGAAGCAACGTAAGTGAGGAAAGTGTCGCGAAAGTGCGTAAGTGTGGGACGATAGTAGAGCGTAAGCACACAAGGTTCAAATAGCAATTACTACATTATCTAATGCACAGTGAGAACTATCTAACCGACAATATAACATAAATCATACCACTTATGGTGTCGAGTCTTGCACGTGGAGCGAAGTGTCGTTGTGGATCGTTGAGCACTGTTCTGGTTATAGTCTGGTTTTTATCAAAAACTTTTCCCTTTTTAAAAACCAAGTTCACTATAACCAATGGCTCTGATACCAATCTGTCACACCCCCAAAATCCACCATGCGGAGTATCACCGCTTGGAGGCGTGACGTGACCAGGATCGAGCCACCAATCATATTGAACAACACAATTAAGTAAATAAAACCAAACACAATACGATTGGTGACCAAAAGGAAGTAAACCGATTTTAGGTTAACAGCGGAAGCATAAAACATAAGTTCAAAACATAAGTCCATAGTTCATAAGTTTAAAGGCCAGAACGTAGGTTAAATAAGTTCATAAAGTTTATTCATTAAGTATGGGACATATCAGTTCGCATCCCACAACGACCACCTCCATATGCAAGCTCCATAGCATCTAATGACCTGCAAAGCATGTAATAACGAGTCAACAACAAAGTTGAGTGAGTTCACGGTTGGTTGTCCATTTTAGTGTTGTTTCCAAAAACATAGTTTAATCTCATTCGGCCGTTCAGCCGTGGGGTTTACCCCATAGTTCGAAAACGTTTATTAGTTAACCATCCCATGTCCACCTTCCCTGGCTATCCAGCCCGGCACTTTGGCCGTGGGGAGCTGCCCCAGTATTTTAAACTACCAGACTCGTTTATCATATCGACTACTAACAAAAGAAATCAATTGTGCCCTAGCATCGGTGTTCTATCACCACCGACATGCCATAGTCCATTAGTAGACGCCCGTCCGACTGGCACGGTGTGAGGTTTGTTAAACCTAATAGCGCTATTAACTAATGAACCGCTCGCCATAGCCTCGGCGATTAAGTCGATACAAAAAGGGAGGGACTTCGCTGATAGAGTTCTAGTCCAGTAAGTCTAATACGTCCCAATAGGACGAGGAATTTACATTCCTGAACACGTCTCAAGGACGAGGAATTCACATTCCTGAATGCGTCCCAAAGGACGAGGAATCCCTATTCCTGTACCCATTCCTATTCCCACCGGGAATTTACCATGCTTTGTAGAAAAGTGTGAACTCACCTCGGTTTGCTCGGTTAGATTCTCACATATAGCTAACAGTCAAGGTCGGTCAATCACGTCCTAGTATGATTTACCAGTTAGTCATTTAGTGGCTTTCAAATAGAACACAAAGTTCCTACACGTATCTATCACACAACATGCATCATTTTAACGGTTTATGCCCATCTAAGTTTCCCATCCATTCCCCACTCAAAATAAAACATACGATAATGCACATAATATATATATAACATGTTAGATCATTCACAGATAGCATACTCGACATTTAGACACGCGAGTCACAACTTATGTCATTTCAGCATTTATATTCAATACCGGCTGTTTTCGGACATTTTAATAAAATGCTTAAATTATTCCAAAAATTCCCAAATTTTTACAGGATGTCTTAAACGTTCCATATTTTATTGTGTAAAAATATCGGCGTCCGGTTCGTTACCAATATTTTATAAAAATTCATATTTCGGACTGAACTCAGATTTGTGTATTTCTGACCACAGTTCACGGAACAATTTATTAAAAATTCATCGAGTGTCCAATTTACGAAATTCCAGTGGGGTAATTACAAATGCATCGGTTTTCATCTACTGTACAAATTTCATGGTCCGATTCATCACAAAACTCAGGTTATGACTGAAAGTATGACACCCATTTATTGCTGTCAAAATTCAGCTTAAGTTGCTGTTACAAATTTACACTTTAAAAATAGTAAACGAAGTCCAAAAATTACGATTCTGGTGCCATTAGAACCGTATTTCATAATAACATATTTTAGATTCAAAATATCGGTTTTTCGTTGAGTTTAAGACCTGTTTACAGCCAACTGAAGTTGGCTGTAAAACCGGGACAGATTCTGTTTTTCAGTGTTTAACCTTCTAAATCGCGTTCGATCGATTCCGTTAACAAGTTAATTAATCACAACAACATTAAACATCAATATTAATCAGCAAAACATTAGATAATCAACCAATAATCATAACAACACAAGATCTATATGATTTACACACATATTCATCCATTAACCACCTTGTTCATCACTTTAGTAGACTTTTAGTTGGTGATCTTATATGTTAGTGATTTTAAACCGACGAAACTCTTATTAACCACTCTAGACAAGATCAAGAAGGCGTTTAGAGTCACTTACTACTAGCTCAAGGCTAGGGAAGAATCAAAGCGAAAATGAAGTGGATAAAAGCGATGTAGAGAGGTCCTTGAGATTCCGTAAGCACCGGGTCTCCTTGTATGTCGCCTTTCACCTTTGCGTATGTAATAAATGGTTGAACAATGGTGGATGACGGTGGTAGTGTGGTAAGGGGGTGGTGGCCGTGAGCTTCTAGGAGGGAGGAGGAGAGCAAAATTTTGTTGAAGTGTTTGGTGAATGAAAGCTTATCCATGAAGTATTCTTATAGTCCATTTCTCACCATTAACCATTAGATCATATGCTCACTAGATATGGGACAATCTTGATTAAAATAATCAAAAGTGTAAGGGTGTGTCCCCATGGAGGAAACCGATCGGTTGGGGGGTTAAGGGGTATGGTTTGATTTTAACTAACTAGTTAGTGTTTAGTTTAGATAGTTAGGGGTTTAAACTAGTTACTAGAGTGTTATGTATTGTAGCGGGTGTTAGGGTGTTCGGGGACCCTAACTAGCTCAGAAAAGTAGGAATAATGCTTCTAGCATTATTTTAGTGTTCCGAGTAAAGTCCGATTGTTCGGTTCGGTGTTGTTCCGTTAAAGTGCTTAGTTAATCCATAAAGTGTCCTACATATATATTTTTGTAACGTTTTTTATTTTCAACACACAGGAAGGCATACCGGACTTTTTAGTAACTTTTCTGTACTCTACTAGTATGTTACCATGCACATGTAAGTATAACACAGATATCAGAAGCAGTTAAATAATTCCACACAGTCGTCAAGCACTTTAATTGTCATTAATAAATTGTACGGAATACATGTAAATTTGAGGGTTGTCACATCCCAACCACTCATATCTCGCACTATCCCTTCTCCACTAATTATCATTGTTCGATTGTGATTCGAGTTCAAGGTCGATTGAGTTCAATTGCATTTCGATTGCGTTTCGAGTTCAATTGCGTTTCGATTGATTACCACATCATAACGTAAATAAACATGCACAAGCAACACATAAGGCACACACACGTATAACGATAACCAAAAAGCGTAGTTCGAGTTGCGATTTGATTCGATTGATTAGCATAGTTTGATTATTGTTTAGCTAGCTTTATCGCATTGTTACTTCCTATACTTCACAGTCGTAGGTCGATTGGATAGCAATTATCATACGTCGATTTATTGTAATTATAGACACTTACTCCACATAATAGCTAAAATAAAAGAAATCTATTATTAGTCAGTTGCGCGAAATCGGTCGTTGACTTTGACCTTGACTTGACTTGACTTTGACTCCTCGAAAACACGGGGTGTTACGGCCTCCCCTTGTTTAGGGAATTTCGTCCCGAAATTAGGCTGGAAGTTGTACAGCACCGTGGATTACTTTGGGGAACTTTCTCTTTCTAGACTTTCTCTTTAAATAACTGCGGGTACTTCGCCTTCATGTCGCTTTCGAGTTCCCAAGTGAACTCTGCGCCTCGTTTGCCTTCCCATCGGACTTTCATAATAGGAATGCGAGAGCGTCTGAGTTGCTTGGTTTGGCGATCCATGATTTCGACAGGCTTTTCCACGAAGTGTAGTGTTTCGTTCACCTGGAGGTCATCGAGTGAAACATGTAAGTCGTGGTCGGCTAGGCACTTTCGGAGGTTTGACACGTGGAAAGTCGGGTGGACGTTACTAAGTTCCTCCGGTAGTTCGAGTCTGTAGGCGACTTTTCCGATCCTTTCCAGAATCTTAAAAGGTCCAACATATCGAGGCGCGAGTTTTCCTTTCTTGCCGAATCGGACCACACCCTTCCAAGGTGATACCTTTAGGAGTACGTAGTCACCAACGTCAAATTCAAGGGGCTTGCTTCGTCTATCGGCATAACTTTTCTGTCGGTTCCGAGCTTTTACCAGGTTGTCTCGAATTTGGAAAATTATGTCCGTCGTTTCTTGTAATAGCTCAGGACCGGTTAATTGTGAATGGCCGATCTCGTGCCACACAATAGGCGATCGACATCTTCTTTCGTATAAAGCCTCGAATGGTGCCATTTGAATGCTGGAATGATAGATGTTGTTAGACGAGAATTCAACTAACGGCAGGTATTTATCCCAATTACCACCGAAGTCTATGACACACGAACGGAGCATGTCTTCAAGAGTACGAATCGTTCTTTCAGTCTGACCGTCGATTTGAGGGTGGAAAGCGGTACTTAGGTTAAGCGATGTACCGAGTGCCGTTTGAAACGTTTCCCATAGTCACGAGGTAAACCGAGCATCACGTTCAGAGATGATGTCGCGAGGCGTCCCATGATTACAAATGATCTCGTTGGTGTAGATTCGGGCTAATCGTTCAACCTTGTAGTCTTCCCGTATTGGCAAAAAGTGGGCTGATTTAGTCAGACGGTCAACCACAACCCAAATGATGTCGTGACCTGATGACGTGTGTGGTAGCTTTGTTATGAAGTCCATAGCTATACTCTCCCACTTCCACATAGGGATTGGTGGTTGTTCGAGTAAGCCAGAGGGTCTTTGATGTTCAGCCTTGACTCTCGCACAGGTCAGGCATTTTCCAACATAGAGAGCAATATCCCTTTTCATGCCCGGCCACCAGTACTTATAGCGAAGGTCCTGGTACATTTTGTCGGCACCGGGGTGAATAGAATACCGGGATTTGTGGGCTTCGTCCATCAGAATCTGTCGCAAATCGGTCCGTTTAGGGATCCAAATTCGGTCCAGGAAGTGGAATATCCCATTCGACTTACTCACAAGCTGGGCTCCATCGTGGTAGATTCTTTCTTTCTTCAGAGTGCGTTCGTTAAAACACGCGTGCTGAGCTTCGCGGATGAGGGATTCAAGATCGTATTGGGCTTGAACATTACGAGTGCTAAGCAGATAGCTCCGTCTGCTGAGTGCGTCCGCAACAACATTTGCTTTGCCTGGGTGATAACGAATCTCTCAGTCGTAATCGTTGAGAAGTTCTACCCATCGGCGTTGGCGCATATTAAGTTCCTTCTGATTAAAGATATGTTGTAGGCTCCTATGATCGGTGAAGATCGTACACTTGGTACCGTACAGGTAGTGTCGCCAAATCTTTAACGCAAAAACAACAGCGCCTAGCTCGAGATCATGGGTTGTATAGTTCTTCTCATGGATTTTGAGCTGACGAGATGCGTAAGCTATAACCTTGTCCCGCTGCATAAGGACACAACCAAGACCAAGGTTGGAAGCATCACAATAGACAATGAAATCATTGTTTCCGTCGGGCAATGTGAGAACGGGAGCATTGCAAAGCATGTTTTTAAGGGTTCGGAAAGCAGTCTCTTGCTTGGCTCCCCAAACAAAAGGCTTGTCTTTATGCGTGAGAGCGGTAAGCGGTACGGCGATCTTTGAGAATCCTTCGATAAATCGTCGGTAATAGCCTGCTAGTCCGAGAAAAGAACGGACTTCGGATGGGTTCTTAGGTGTAATCCAACTCTTAACGGCTTCAATCATCGCGGGGTCGACATGAATACCTTGACTATTAACAATGTGACCCAGAAACTGAACTTCCTCCAACCAGAATTCACACTTGGAGAACTTGGCATAGAGTTGGTTCCCCTGGAGTAGCTCGAGAACCAAACGTAGGTGTTGCGCGTGTTCAGTTTTCGACTTGGAGTACATCAAGACATCATCGATGAATACGATGACGAAACGGTCGAGATATGGTTTACACACGCGATTCATCAGATCCATGAAAACCGCAGGTGCGTTTGTTAAACCAAAGGGCATAACAACAAATTCGTAGTGGCCGTATCGAGTGCGAAACGCGGTTTGGGGTATATCCTCCTCTTGAATGCGTAGTTGGTGATATCCTGAGCGTAGATCGATCTTCGAGAAGCATGTAGCACCTTGTAGTTGGTCAAACAAATCATCGATGAGAGGTAGGGGATAGCGGTTCTTGATAGTTAACTTATTCAATTCCCGATAGTCGATGCACATCCTGAACGACCCATCCTTCTTTTTGACGAAAAGGACTGGCGCGCCCCAAGGAGAGGTGCTCGGGCGAATAAAGCCTTTCTCAAGTAATTCCTGGAGTTGGTTTGAGAGTTCGCGCATTTCGGATGGCGCGAGTCGGTAAGGAGCTTTGGCAATAGGGTTAGCTCCAGGAATGAGGTCGATATGAAAGTCGATATCACGACTTGGTGGTAGTCCGAGAAGATCCTCTGGAAAAACGTTAGGAAATTCTCGAACCACAGGAACGTCTTTCACTTCCTTCTTCTCTTTCTTTTCCTTCTCCGCTACCACAATGTTAGCCAAGAAAGCTCTGTATTCCTTGCGGAGATACTTGCTAGCTTGGACACATGTCATGAGCTTGAGACCTTTTGAAGCAGTTTCACCATAGACGCACACTAGGTCACCATTAGCGAGCGAAAATCGAATCATCTTATCGAAGCATACCACTTCAGCATGGTTTTCGCGAAGAAAGTCCATGCCTACTATGACATCAAAACTTCCGAGTTGCATCGTAATAAGGTCGATTGGAAAGATGTGATTGTTGAGCTCGAGAGTACAATCACGAAGCACAGAATTAACGGCGACAATTCTTCCCGTAGCGACTTCAACTTCGAACGTCGAGAGGAGATGAGAGCGCTTACGACTAAGGAGTTTCTCGAACTCGAACGACACAAAGCAATTATCGGCTCCAGTGTAAAACAAACATGAAGCATAAATACCATTCACAAGGAACGTACCATTGACCACGTTGTTGTCGGCTTGGGCTTGACGCACGTTGATGTTGAAAGTTCGTGCGCGTACTGCTTGTTGTTGTTGCTGCTGGTTTTGCTGCTGCTGAAGCTACTGCTGCTGGGGCTCTTGTTTCACAACCCTGTTTGGGAACATGTTGGCGAAATGGCTAGGATCGCCACATGCGAAGCAGACTCTAGCATTGACCGCGGGTTCCGGAGGAGCTTGTTGACCCTGAGGGGCGGTGAGTAGAGCATGATGAGCAGGAGCTTGTCGAGCACGGCAGTTGGTAGTGAAATGGCCGTACATATTGCAATGAGCATAGTAACGGAAAGCGATGGTAGTCGGGTGGTGGTAGCTACAAGTAGGGCAAAGCGGGTGTGGCCCAGTGTATGCACGCTTAGCAAGCGGTGCATTTGCCACAGGCGCCGCTACTTGACGTTGTTGGGCTGGTACAGCTTAAATTGGTGCAGCGGTGATCGCACAGTTCTTGTTGCTGGAGTTGTTCTTTCTCTTATTCTTTCTCTTGTTGCTCGACGAGGTGGTGGTTTCAGCAATTGGTGCGGCGGTGGTAGCTTGATGCAGGTGCTTCAAAATTTTATCCCAGACACCAGCCTTGACCCTCTTGTCATTAATCTCAGTGGCCAGTAGGTAAGTCTCTTCGATCGTCTTTATCTTATCCGCTTGCACGAAATCTGCAACGCAGTCGGGCAAAGCTCGGATGTACTTCTTGATTGTGATCTCCGGAGTCTTGACTTGGTCAGGGCAGATGATGCTGAGCTGCTTGAAGTGAGTAGTGAGAGCAGCGTTGTCACCTTCCTTCTACTTTACGTGCCAAAATTCATCTTCTAACTTTTGGCGTTCATGAGGAGGGTAGAATTCTTCCAGCATGACCTCCTTGAGTTCGTCCCACGACAGACCGTAGGCTGCATCGTTTCCCCGCTTGTTTCTCTCAGCCGTCCACCAGTCTAATGCGCGGGACTGGAAAACGCCGGTAGCATTCAGAGTACGAAGATCGTCTGGGCAACCGCTCTGTCGTAGAGTGACCTCGATGGAATCAAACCATTGGAACAACGTTGTAGGGCCTTCCTCGCTAGTGAATTCCTTTGGCCCACAAGACTTGAATTGCTTGAAATTGAAAGTTGTCTTGGTAGCAGCTTTAGGAGCTTCGGTTCTCGACTCCTCAGACGATTTGTTGACGTTCTCATAGACATCACTCACGGCTTTTGCTACTTTCTTAGCGATGATAGCAGCAAGGCGTTTGTCTCTCTTCTCTTGACGAGAAAGTGGGTGACGGGATCCAGATGACATTGTCTGCAACAGACATCGTCACAGGACACAACACAACGTATTCAAATCTCACTTCACACGTCTAATAATTACTAAAGCTCAGGAACACAATGTATCATACATCACGTAAACACGTAGTCACATAATCACCGATTCACAAAACACAGAAGCACATAAGCACGTAGAACACATAAGCACAGAAGCACATACACGTTTAGTCGCAAGATGCAGTCAGAATACAGAAACCTATTATTCCCAGTTCGCGAGTGTTCGAATATAGCGTTAGCGTTTTAGTATGTCGAGTAGTGTAGTATTAGCGTATATCATATCCTAAGATCGTCTACAATCTAGCGATTTGTTGGCCTTTTGAGATAGAGATGCAGTGCGACTCGTGCATGTCGATCGATGTGAAAGCAAAATTGAGCAAGTTTCCCAAAATTTAAACACATAAATAGGTAAATTCACTTATAAACACATAAAATCAACGAATCATCAGAGTCAGCAGTTGCGGGCTCAGAATCGAAACACATAAAAATCGAGAACTAGATTGTCCGCGGCTATTAGACATTGACTATCCAAAGTGGTTCGACTATTCGCAGGGACTTGTTGTACACGTTTGACCTTCGGGGTAGTGCATTTGCCTCGATTCTTGGGCGTTTGGCACACATCCTGTTAGTCGTATTGTGACTTCAGGTCATCGAAGTCCGTCGAGACTTTGGTGAGAGTTTTGTAAAATGGGCGGAACAAGTCGTCAAGGTTAGGGTTTCACCCCTAGCTTAACAACTTCGTCCCTGTTTTGACAAAATAGAGGAGATTATTCATCAAAATACGGATTTCACTCCTGATTTGGCATAATTCTCCCCGTTTGTAGATAAATTACGGGCTGATTAGCAACTTCAGTAGAGAGTTTGCGGTTTTCACACCTAATCTTGACTTAGTTACTCTTTCATAGTTGAAAATTCGAGTGTAGTGATAGCGTAGCATAAGTGAGAATAGCGAGAAATAGTAGTAAACTCATACAAAATCCCTAATGGATATGCACAAGTCGGTCTGTTGGTTCCTAACTATAGACTAGGTCTCTGAGACATTGGCTCGGCCTAGGTCGTGTCTTGCCTAATTCCCTATAGTTATGGCTCTGATACCAATCTGTCACACCCCAACCGATGGCGGAAACATCGGGGCATGGCACTGAGCGAAACAGATTGTCCAGAAGTTTCCATAACAATTATCATCACCAATTAATTTAAAATAGCATGTCCCATACCATGCCTCAAAAGGTGAACAAATTATTACAGACAAAATCTAGGCAAATAGTTCTATTCCGACAACTCGGATTTTAAATAGGGCAATTGTTTATCTGCTTCTAGAGACCCTTGATCGAATTTGTACAGACAACTATTTGTTGACCTCTAGAGCCTTATTCTAGCCTCGATATCCTAGCATATGTGCATCCTAAGCGCCTGTCACATACGTTAAAATAAAGTCAATACATATAATGTAAAGGTGAGCATACAAGTTTGATAATAGCATAAATAAAGTTCGAGTTCGTTTACGCATAACCAGCACGTACACATAGAGAAATGAGGCATGTTAGTTATCGACATAGATCCATCGATACCAGTGACTGCGGGTTGACTGCCAGAGGTAGTTCGCAATACATGATTACCACCGTAATCCATGCAAGTAATTGTCCTTAACAACCCCCGCGAACGGGTGCTGAGTCCAAACTATAGTACTATCGTTGCTAAGGCAGGTAGACAGCATTCCATGTGTAAACATAACAAACAAGCATTCATAAGCCATGTATAACATGAATTAACGGTTAGCGTTCAAATAGTATTAAGTAGTGTGTTGATTGTGATTTGAATATTCGTAACGTATGTAACACCCAAAAGTGCATAAAGCAAAAAGGGTTCGAGTATACTCACAGCGGTTGATGGATTGAAGGGAGCGCTTAGCGAGTAAGGTTAGCCTGAATAGTTTGATAGCATAACGATAAGTGACGCGTAAAATGATGTAGTGTGTGAGTGGGTCAGATAGCAGTTCGGTCGGATGATAATCCGACCGGACGGCTGGTTCGTGCGGATGACAATCCATTCGGATGGTCATCCGTTCGGACAGGTTGTCCGGTCGGATGACTATTCGAGTGGATTGTTTCTTCCTTTAACGTGTTTGTGTATGATGGCTTGTCCTTTGAAGTTTTCATTGTAGCATTTTGAAAACATTGAAGTATCTCTATCCTTCAAGTTGGTCGATCGGATGGTCAGTCGTGCGGATGACAATCCGTTCGGATGGTCATCCGGTCGGACGGTAGTCTGGTCAGACGGCGACCCTAGTGATAAGGTTACTTAGTGGGAAGTGTCACTCGGTTGGATGTCCATTCGACCGGGTGGCAACCCTGTTAATGAACATGTTGAAAATTGTTTAAGTCTTTAAAGTCCTAGTATCTCATGATCCGAAGAGTAATCCGGTCGGATGGTAGTCCGATCGGATGGCAATTCGTTCAATACTCAAACTTAGATAAAGTTGATTAAGTGTGGTACCCAAGGTGTGATCCGTTCGGATGGCAATTCGTTCGGGTGGCTTATCCGCTCGAACAGTAGTCCGGTCGGACAGCACTCCGTCCTGGTTGCTCCGCCCGTCTTACACTTGGTCGTTTTGTTTGTTTGTAGTTTTATCGAGACGTTTTGACATTGTGTTAACCCACAGAACCCCATCTTGTCCCTAGTGACCTGATCGACCAGGAATCACCCTAGTTCGTCCAGTTAATCGGTTCAAGACGGTTGTTCTTGTTTAACCCGAAATCGGTGGTCTCGTGAGTAGAATCCAGATCTTGAGCTAGCACAACACTAAGGATGAGCAGGAGACTAGAACAAGACCCGATTCTATCGGTTTTGAGTGCATTAAGTGTAAAAGAGTTGAAAGAAAGTTAGAAACCATCTTTCAATCCTTTTTCACTATGTTTATGTTTAGATCTAGCATAGATCTTTGTTTATTTGTGTGGAAATCGGTTAGATCTAAGTTGTTCTCGGTGGATTGAAGCCAAAACATGAAGTTCTTCAAGAAATCATGATGACATCATCCTAAAACACCTCAAATCTAGTGATTTCACGGTTAAAAGTTAAGATTCAAAAGATAGAAAGGTGTAGGAGTGCGTGTAGATCAAGAAAGTACAAGATTTAGGGCGAGATCTTTCCGGAATCGATAGAAATCAAGGAAAAGGTGAGGAAAGCGTGTTGTTCGGACGTGAGTTTCCAAAAGTAGAAAGTTTGAGAGTGACATGGGTATTTATAGGATTCCAAAAGGGGAAAGTGTGGGTCAGACGGATGGCATCCCGCCCGAATGACTATCCGGTCGGATCTCATCTCGGTCGGATGACGACCTGCCACCATGACCAAGTGGCAGCCCGGTCGGATGGCTATCTGGCCGGATGGCTGTAGGATCGGTTTGCGACCCGAACGAGTCGTTCAGAAGAGATTTTATCAGTTTCAGAGGCGGAAACTAAGAAACCGACGTCGAAACAGCTTGCGTATCACTTTAACTACTGATTATATTGATATAATATCGTTTACAATCAGTCTTCACACCGGCAGCACCTCGGTGTGGAATTCACCAACTATTCTCTCTCTCTAGAGGTTTAGCTTGAATGCCTATTTATAGGTGAGGAGGTTTAGCTTGAAAGTGTTATGTCACTTTCAAGAAAAACTAGGTTTAGCTTGAAACTGTCACATGCCACTTTCAATAGAAACCTCTTCATTCAAGCTAAATTCCACAAATAAATTCTAACAATTAAGCCCTGAACTAATAATTCTAATACAAGACTCGAACAAAGATGAATTCGACAGACAACTGCACCAACAATGGCACTTGGTTCGTGTGTTCGACGCGATGATTTTTGCTGATTTGATTTCATTTGCGAGCGATGCGATATGATAGAGTTTCCTAGTCAAATTACTTTTAATCCCAACCACTCATATCTCGCACTGTCCCTTCTCCACTAATTATCATAGTTCGATTGTGATTCGAGTGTGACAACTCTCACTAAACCAGGTATCCGTACAATTAATTAAATTTAATTACGTGCTTAATAACTGTGCTTGATTTCAACTGACAAATTAAACTGCTTTATGATTTCTATAACATACATGCATATGCATCACCCTTCATACAGTCACTCAATTTATTACACACAAACTTTAGTGACATACTTGATGCACAAAGCAAAGTTAGCGGATAACTCAGAAATATACTGACAATGCCAGCACATAGACAGACAGTATTTTGAGACCCAGTATGGGCCAGGGACAAGGTACTACACTAGTATGGTGTGTAGGGAATGAGGACCATAAAACTGCATCACTAGGTGATAGTTAAGGTGCCAGGAAGTGCCTAAAACACACTTTAACTGCAGAATTCTGCATTTTCAGCAAAAATTCAGCATTTAGCATGCTAGCAAGGTGCCAAAAATATGGCAGAATGGTCCTGTATGCTTTCCTAAGTGCCGGGAATTAATTGTGTTACAAAAATATATATATAAAAGACACTTTACGGAATAATTAAACACTTTAACGGAATGGTATCTAACCGAACAACCGGACATTACCCGGGACACCAAATTTTTGTCAAATACATTGTTTTATTATTTTTGGCTAGTCATGATTCCCGCTTACCATAACACCCACTAAATTCCCTACTAACTAACATATGTAACTAGATATTTGATCTTAACTAACAATTACCAACTTTCATCAAAAACTTACATCCAACCCCCCTCCCCATACCCGATTTCGGTCACCCCAAGGGGACCCACAAAATTTCACCAACATGCCTTCCTAGATTACATCTTATTATTTTATTAGATCATTGCTTGTTGTTTTGAACATAATATTGAACAAATTATTATAAGTATGGCTTCATATCTCTACATATCCACTCAAAGATCACACTCTCTCACTCACTCTCTTCTCTCTCCCTCTCGGCCACCCTTAACCGCCACCATCACCACCATAATTCAACCTCATTCTTCCATTTTAAAGCTTCATCTAAGTGCTAGAAGGTGAATCAAATGTGCTTGAAGTTGTAGATCATTAAGGAGCTTCATACATTGCTTTTTCACCATCATTTTCTTCATCTTTTCACTAAAGATTCATCCCTAGCCTTTGTGCTAGTAGTAAGTTCTTGTTAAACTCTTATTCATCTTGTTTTTATAGTTAAAGGTTGTAGTATGATAAGTATGTTTAAAACACTAAAGAACAAGAACTAAGAAGATGAACATGAAGCTTTACATAAAAGTTTACATAAGGTTGAAACATGAAGATGAAATGTTGCTAGTAGAATATTGTAGTGTATATGTTGTTGATAGTATGATGATTCTTGGTTGTGTGATGTTAATCACCATATGGAGCTTGTTAAATGATGTTGAGAAACATGATTTAACAAGACTAAGAAGATGAGTATGTGAAACATAAAATATTCATCTTCTAGTTAAATATGAACTTGATAAAAATAATTTTTTCTTGAAATATAATTAAACAAAGTAAGTCGATGATCATGTAGATCCGGGTTTTACAAAAAGTTTTTCTAAATGAACCAAGTTCAAGAAGCGATTTTTGGAAAGACATGACTATTACAAACACTTACACCATTTTTAGAAATAAGACAAGTATGAGAATATTTTATTTACAAGAAGAGTTCAAAGCGGTTAATTTTTTCAAAAATTATTTACAAGTTGTAAACACTTAATTCTTTCAAGAAAATGATTTTTAAGAAATAAATACACTTTGGAAGGTAACTAAGCCCACTAAATGCTTTACCAAGTTACTACGCGTTTTCGGGATGTATCAAGTTCATGATTAATTTGTAACGAATATAGTTTTTGCTCTCGGTGATGTAAGGTTGTTAAAGGATAATTGTTGATGATTATTGTGATTGTTTTGAAAAGAAAATGATATGCTTATTAGCATGGACGCCTCCATTTACAAAGGAAACTCTGGCGAAATTTCCTAAAAATTTCAATACTTGGAAGTTATTTTCTAAAGAATGGTTGCAAATATGTTTTAAACATTGTCTTTCAAAATAAACTTCGCCATAAGTTTTGTTACAAAATTTCAAAGTACCGGAGGTTGGTTTTCATAAATAAACACATAAACGTGTATTTAGAATATATAATTTTTACTAAAACGATTGTGTGATGATTTGTTTGATTTGGGAACTAGTTATATTATTTAGAGAAAAATAATATAACTCAACAAAATACCGTTACTAGTATATTTTGGATGGATAATATTTTGATAACGAAAAATATGATTTATCACAACGTATAACATATTTTTGAAACAAGTAGAAAATATATTATTTTGAGGAGTTATGATATATTTTCCTAGCATACTTGGAAAAATATATATTTTTTGGATATGTTATTTTTGATAAATAAGTTATTATATATTTTTTTCTAACGTGGGACTTAGGAATATATAATGTCAATACTTTAATCACAAAATACATGTATACATACCCCCATCATTCGGAAGAAAATACGCATATAAAATACTTGAGAAGTATGAATACGGAATAGTTGCCTAACTATTATTTCAAGACCTAAAAATATAAAGTAAGTTAAAATAATTATTATCATTTCACAAGAAATAATATCATAGTAACGTAACTCAAACCCGTACATACTAAGCTAAGGCACGGCCCGTTCGTCTAATAGACATTAGTACGTTGTAGGTCGTTGTATAGCTGACAAGGTTTGAGTACGAGCACAGGAGACGCACTACAGTGAGTTCATGTCCCCATTTTCTCTTAATTGTTTTCGGTTTTATACTTCGGGGGTGAAATACATGTTACAATTATACAGACATTTTTATACATGGTACGGTTAGCTTAAGGAGGGACTTTTCATACATCGTTAGATCATGTGAGTGGGTAGGCGGCTACTAAAGGCCATTAATCCTCGTCGTAGGACCGAGGGACATGAGTGATAGATCTATTTGGGTGTAGCGAGCCCACACCCAAATTGCTAGGTTTGAGTCTTCCTGCATCACTTCACACATATCAATGGCCTTGCAAACTATTGGTGATCTCTTTTTTTTTCCTTATTGCTACATACCAGGGACTTACATACACCGTTTAAAAAGAATTATACATACATAGTTTACAAGGGTTTATACATACTCACATACACATGAACTCGCTCAACTTTTTGTTGATTTTTCAAACTACATGTATTTCAGGGAATTGATCGGATCTGGCGGGTGATGCACATTAAGTTGCGTATTAAATAAAAGATGTCATCCAGGGTTTGGGAGGTGTAACCCTTGCCTGGACGGGTCACACGTCTTCAAACTACGTTTTATTTAAGGTCTTTTGTTGAGTCCATTGGAAACTCATTTTAAACAAGTCATGGTTGTAACTTATTTTGGGTTGATGATTCAAGACAATTATGTTATGGTATTTCTTAAACTATCTTAATGGATGAACATCTTGTGGTTTTTATCATATAGCATTGTTATGATTGTTGCTATGGTATTAAGAAGTCACACCAATAAACCCACGCTTCCGCAAAAGCTAGGGTGTGACAGCTTGGTATCAGAGCCTCGGTCATAGCGAACTAGGATTCATTCTCGAGTCTAGACTATGATCACTAGGGCTCTCACGAAAATGTTTTCAAACATTTTTATATTGCATACACTAAAAGTCCAGATCCCGGGCATAAACATTTTACAAACAAAAGGCACAAATACACCTTTCAAAATTCATGATTCAGTCTTAGAGATTGAGGGAGCTCAGTCTTAGAGACTGAGGGAGGATCAGTCAAGAGACTGAGGGAGGTTTAGTCTTAGAGGCTGGGGGAAAATTTAGTCTTAGAGACTGGGAGGTTGGTCTTAGAGACCAGGGATTTAGTCTTAGAGACTGGAAGGGTTGGTCTTAGAGACCACGGAGTTGGTCTTAGAGACCAGGGAATATAGTTTGGGGAAGACTAGGATGATTACTCGCTTGCATTGTTGTGACTTATATGCTTACTGACTATTATTGATATATGTGCCTATGTTGTGGTTGTGTTATTACAGACACTATGTCTTTGTCGAGTGGAGTTTCTGACCCCGTGGCAGTAGATTCAGATGACCCGATGCACACCGATCCGGAGGTCTTTACATCTGATACCGACAGCAGTAATGATGATGACTTCCAGCCTTTTGCTTTGCCGGATGTCGGAGACGATGTTCAGCTCGCTGATGGTATTCTAGCTGGGGATCTACCTCTTGCTGAGATCCCTGCTCCCGTTCCACTTGCTGCATTTCCTGTTGAGGATTTGCCACTCGATGTTGTGTCTGATGAGGAAATCGATCTTTTCGTTGAGGGTCCCCCTGAGGACGACCATGAGGGTGGGGCCCCGATTGCTGATGATGTCGCCATTCCTTTGGTTGAGGTTCCGGTTGCGGATGCTGTTGTTTTACCACCTGTTGAGGCTCCCGCTGAGGAGATTTTATCTGATCAGCCCAGTACTGATTCTTTTTAGTCAGTATCATCTTCCACTTTGCACGCCGTCGGATTGCGTCGATATCCTACTGACTCCGACTCTGATACAGCTATGTCAGCTGTACCTAGTTCACCCCACGAGTTTGAGTTTAATCCTGAGTTCGAGGATGAGTTTGATCCAGTTTTTCCTCCTGATTTTGATCCCGATCATGAGATCGAGTTTATTCCTGATGACCAGCCCTTGGAGACACCAGTGGTTCCTATTGATCAGCTTCTTGATGTACCTGCCGACTTTGATATGGCCTTTGCCAACCCTGAGCCTGTCATGGCACCAGAGCCTGTCCTTGCTCTCAACCCTATGCATGTTGATGCTCCTGTTATTGTACCACCGGTTATTGATGCTCCCGTTATTGTACTACCAGTTATTGATGCTCCCGTCATTCCCCCGCCAGTCGTTGAGGTTCCGGTCGTGGCACCTCTGCTTGACCCTGTCATTGCTGAGATACCAGACATCGTACCATTATTTCCTGATTCGGCCCCAGTGTATGCTGACCATGCACCTTTTGCCACTCACATCGATCCTCGTTATGCTGACACCCGTAATAGGTGGATTGAGGATGATGATGACTATCCTCCATTTGTTTTACCAGTCACTCCTCCTACCGCACCTATTTCTGCACCTCTTGATATCCCCCAGTTCCACTCGCACACATCTGATATCCATCGCACCGACCTTCCTATCACTTTTCTCCGGGACATTCCTCCACCTCGTCCTGGGGAGGATTCGTCGAGGCAGCAGCCTACTTTTGTCCCACCTGTGTCGTCAGCTATACCATTCATGTCTCAGCTTCCTCGTACTACATCACCATTTGTACCCCCGGGCGATCCATTTCTGTGGTCTTCGCCCAATGTTATGTCGTTATCAGACCCGTATCACCCTTTTCATGTGGGGTACACGACGGACGATATACTCATCTCCCTATAGTTACAGCAGGAGGCACTGAGCCGGAGAGTTCATGAGTTAAAGAGGATTCCACGTCCTCCCCCGTGCCATTGTCAGTCTCCTTTTGCTACACCACCAGCTCCTCTTCCACTACCTCCGGACTCTGATGTCCGCTTCCTCACACCGGAGCAGCAGATTGCCTATCTGCTGCGAGTTGTCCATGCACTTGAGGAGGATTGGGTGCTTATGCGCCGTTTTCTTTTCTCTTTTCCTCCTCCTCCTCTGCCATCAGCGTAGCTATATTTTTGGTTTGATGCTGGTAGATTGTTTTGGTGAGAAAGTCATAATTGGGCCAACATATGAAGACTTTTGGAAAACCACGTTTTTGTATATGTTTTGTGTAGACTGACTTGTATTTTGGGGTGATGTAACCTAATGATCTTATTTTGATGTATGATGTACTGTGAAACATGTAAAACTATATTGTGGTCATGATTGAATGAAAGCTCAATGGCAACGTTCTCACTACATGCATTGTTGAATTATTTGTTTTATATTATAACATGGGATGTTATGTGATATGAGGTTGATGGATGTGATTATATACGCAAATTACTTACTTACCATACTTACTCTGACCTGACCAATATGATCTTCTTTTAGAAGATGCCTCCGCGACGAGACACACGCTTGCCTACTACTGAGGCAGAATTACAAGAACGTATTTCAAAAGCAATAGCTGATTATGAGGCCTCGCGTGCCGAAACAAGCAGGAATAACTCAAACAACAACAACAACAACAACAACCCACCAAATGGTAATGTCCAAGTCGCTTGAGACACACTACATTACATTCGGATATTCCTTGCATATCCACTAATGCTTACTGTAAACGATATTGCCTGTACAGGCTGTACTTACAAACAATTCCTGGATTGTAAGCCCCTGAACTACGATGGCACTGGAGGTGCTGTTGCCTTTGTCAGATGGACTGAAAAGACGGATTCTGTAATAAGGATGAGCAAGTGTGCTCCTGAAAACCAAGTTACTTACGTCTCAGGCCTCTTTCTTGATTGTGCTTTATCATGGTGGAACTTACAGGTTCAAACCTTAGGAGAGGCAGCGGCGTATGCACTGACATGGGCTGAGCTGAAAGAGCTCATGAGGAAGAAGTATTGTTCACGGGCAGAAATACAGAAGCTGGAAACGGAATTCTGGAACCTAAGAATGGATGGTCCGAAAATTGCTAAGTATGTCCAAAGGTTTCACGACTTGTCACGCGTTGTGTCGTATATGGTTGATCCGGAATTTAAACGTATCGAGTGTTTCATCTGGGGATTGGCACCCCAGATCATGAGCATGGTAACAACGTCCAAGCCTCCGACAATTACCGAAGCCATTGATCTCAGCGTGGCACTTACTGAGGAAGCCATCCGGTTAGACAAGTTTTCCATTTCGGAGCTGAAAAAGAAAGAATCTCATGTTGAATCGTCAGGGGAGAAAAAGAGGAAGTTCTCCAACTTCAAGAAGAGTACCGACAGTGCCAACAAGAGTAAGGATGTGAACCGACCAGCTGAAAGTAAGCGTGGTGCTGAAGCCAAAGGGAGAGGATACATGGGCACTTTGCCCAAATGTGAATTATGCTAACATCATCATGTTGGCCGGTGCATACTTAGCAAATGTGAATCCTGTGGAAGGATGGGTCACTTAAAAGACACTTGTTGGGTTGGTACTGGCCGTGGTGGCCAAAAGGGATCTGGTAACAACAACCGTGGAAGTAACGGGAATGGGAACCGCAACGGCGGAAATGGTAATCACGGTAACTTCGGGAATCAAGCAGGAAATGGTAACCGCAATCAAAACAACAATCAAGGCGGTAATGAAGATGGTAACGGTCGAGGATCGGGATGTTTTAACTGCGGAGACGTCGGGCACTTCAAGCGTGAATGCCCAAAACTCAATCAGGCTCGTGGAAGGGTATTCAACATTGGAGCAAGGGAAGCACGCCAGGACCCGAATGTTATCACTGGTACGTTCCCTATAAATCAACGCTTTGCATCTGTTCTATTTGACACTGGTGTAGACTATAGTTTTGTATCGCTAGAATTTAAGAATATGCTTGGGTTAACTGCTAGTAAGTTAGATATTCCATACTCAATTGAACTGGCTAACGGAAAGCTAGTGGAAACAAATGAAGTCATCAAAGGTTGCGTGATAGAGTTGGGAGAACACGAATTTACACTGGATTTGCTGCCAGTCGAGTTGGGAAGCTTCGACGTGGTAGTAGGGATGGATTGGTTGTCAAGCAATAGAGCCGAAATTGTATGTCACGAGAAGACCATTCGCAACCCAATGGCGGATGGAGAAACGATTGTGGTTCATGGAGAAAAGCGCGATACGCCCTTAAGGATCATTAGCTGCCTAAAAGCTAGAAGGTGTTTGAAGAAGGGATGTGTTGCCTTCTTGGCACACATCGTGGATAAAGAAGCCGCTGAGCCGAAACTAGAAGATATTCCAGTCGTTAAGGAGTATCCTGAAGTCTTTCTAGAAGACTTGCTAGGATTACCGCCACAAAGACAAGTCGAATTTCATATTGACTTAGTTCCAGGGGTCGCGCCTGTAGCTAAGGCGCCCTATCGGCTTGCGCCTTCAAAAATGCAGGAATTGTCGACACAACTTCAGGAGTTGTTAGACAAGGGATTTATCCGACCAAGCTTCTTGCCTTGGGGAGCTCCAGTTTTGTTTGTTAAGAAGAAAGATGGTATTTTTCGCATGTGTATCGACTACCGGGAGCTGAACAAGTTGACAATCAAGAACAGATATCCTTTGCCAAGGATCGATGACCTGTTCGATCAGTTACAAGGTTCAAGCTTTTACTCAAAGATCGACCTTCGATCAGGATATCATCAGTTAAGGATACAAGAGGAGAGTATCCCAAAGACGGCCTTTAGGACTCGCTACGGGCACTACGAGTTCCTGGTTATGCCATTCGGGTTAACAAACGCACCAGCTGTATTCATGGATTTAATGAACAGAGTCTGCAAGCCCTACCTTGATAAGTTTGTGATCGTGTTCATTGATGACATCCTGATCTACTCAAAGACAAATGAAGAACATGAGCATCATCTAAGAGCCATCTTGGAGCTGCTTAAGAAGGAAAAGTTATACGCGAAGTTTTCAAAATGCGAGTTCTGGTTACGGGAAGTCCAGTTTCTTGGTCACGTGGTTAATGGAAACGGAATCCATGTGGATCCTACAAAGATTGAAGCAATCAAGAATTGGGAGACTCCGAAAATGCCAACTGAAATTCGACAATTCTTGGGTTTGGCTGGGTATTATCGCAGATTCATTGAGGATTTCTCGAAAATCGCTCAACCTTTGACCTCTCTCACGCAGAAAGACAAGAAGTTTGATTGGGGAGACAAACAAGAAGAGGCATTTCAGTTATTGAAAAACAAGCTTTATGACGCGCCAATCTTGTCTCTACCCAAAGGCACGGATGACTTCGTGGTATATTGCGATGCCTCGCGTCAAGGTTTAGGCTGCGTGCTGATGCAACGTCAGAAGGTTATGGCATATGCTTCTCGCCAGTTAAAAGTCCATGAGAAAAACTACACCACGCATGACTTGGAGGTAGGCGCAGTGGTGTTTGCTTTGAAAATCTGGCGACATTACTTGTATGGAACGCGGTGCACAATCTTTACCGATCACAAGAGCCTGCAACATATCTTCGATCAAAAAGAGCTTAACATGAGACAAAGACGCTGGGTTGAATTGTTGAACGACTACGATTGTGAGATCAAGTATCACCCAGGGAAGGCGAATGTAGTCGCCGATGCCTTAAGTCAGAAAGAAAGGATTAAGCCCATAAGGGTTAGGGCTTTGGAAATGATTGTTCAAACAGACCTCACATTGCGCATTCGTGTTGCGTAAAGGGAAGCTCTTAAAAGGGGAAATCTTGAGAACGAGTATCTCCGGGGAATGGAGAAGCAATTGGTACCAAAGGAGGACGGAACATTGTGTTTCTTGGGAAGAATTTGGGTTCCCCTCTTTGGTGGTTTGAGAGAAGTTATTTTCGATGAAGCACACAAGTCACGGTACTCTATCCACCCGGGAGCGGACAAAATATACCAAGATCTAAGGGATTTTTATTGGTGGCCAAGGATGAAAGGCGATGTTGCGATATATGTTGGAAAATGTTTAACTTGCGCTAAGGTTAAGGCCGAATACCAGAAGCCTTCAGGTCTCTTGCAACAACCCGAAATACCTTAGTGGAAGTGGGAACAGATTTCCATGGATTTTATAACAAAATTTACAAGAACGCCCAGAGGCCATGATACGATCTGGGTAATTGTAGACCGTTTAACGAAATCTGCACACTTTTTGCCAATCAAGGAAAAAGACAACACGAGCAAACTTGCTGAGATATATCTGAGAGAGATTGTTGCACGACATGGAGTGCCTCTCTCAATTATCTCCGATAGAGACGGAAGATTCGTATCAAGGATTTGGCAATCCTTTCAAGAAGCTTTTGGCTCTCAGTTGAATCTGAGTACTGCTTTTCATCCGCAGACAGACGGACAGAGTGAACGAACGATTCAGACATTGGAAGACATGTTACGAGCTTGCGTAATGGATTTATGTGGAAGTTGGGACACTCACCTACCACTGGTTGAATTTTCATAGAATAATAGTTATCATGCAAGCATTCAAGCCGCACCGTTCGAAGCTCTCTATGAGCGTAAGTGTCGATCACCCTTATGCTGGGCAGACGCGGGTGATAGACAGCTTGTTGGTCCGGAATTGGTCCAGGAAACAACTGATAAGATTACACAGATCCGAGAACGCATCAAAGCGCCTCGTGATCGACAAAAGTGTTATGCAGACCGCAGAAGAAAACCTCTGGAATTTGAGGTGGGAGATATGGTATTGTTGAAGGTTTCACCCTGGAAGGGTGTGGCACGCTTTGGGAAGCGTGGGAAGCTGAACCCCAGATACATTGGTATATTCAGAATTCTGGAACAGATTGGTCTCATAGCATACAAGTTGGACTTACCTGCAGAGCTAAATGGCGTTCATGATACATTTCATGTATCCAATTTGAAAAGGAGTCCAACATAAGAAACCGTGGTCATTCCTACTGACGAAATTCATGTTAACGACACACTCCACTTTATTGAAGAACCAGTCGAGGTTACGGATTGGAAGATTAACAAAACACGCAGGAGTAGTGTCAAACTCGTCAAGGTTCGATGGAATGCACGGCATGGCCCAGAATTCACGTGGGAACGTGAGGATCGTATAAAGGCCAAGTACCCACATTTATTCCCCAAGACCTCTACAACTAGAAGCAGAACCTAAAATTCCGGGACGAAATTTTCTTAACGGGGGGAGAATGTGACAACTCTCACTAAACCAGGTATCCATACAATTAATTAAATTTAATTACGTGCTTAATAACTGTGCTTGATTTCAACTGACAAATTAAACTGCTTTATGATTTATATAACATACATACATACATACATATGCATCACACTTCATACAGTCACTCCATTTATTACACACAAACTTTAGTGACATACTTGATGCACAAAGCACAGTTAGCACAGTTAGCGGATAACTCAGAAATATACTGACAATGCCAGCACGTAGACAGACAGTATTTTGAGACCCAGTATGGGCCAGGGACAAGGTACTACACTAGTATGGTGTGTAGAGAATGAGGACCATAAAACTGCATCACTAGGTGATAGTTAAGGTGCCGGGAAGTGCCTAAAACACACTTTAACTGCAGAATTCTGCATTTTCAGCAAAAATTCAGAATTTAGCATGCTAGCAAGGTTCCAAAAATATGGCAGAATGGTCCTGTATGCTTTCCTAAGTGCCGGGAATTAATTGTGTTACAAAAAGATATATAAAAAACACTTTACGGAATAATTAAACACTTTAACGGAACGGTATCTAACCGAACAACCGGACATTACCCGGGACACCAAATTTTTGTCAAATACATTGTTTTATTATTTTTGGCTAGTCATGATTCTCGCTTACCATAACACCCACTAAATTCCCTACTAACTAACCTATGTAACTAGATATTTGATCTTAACTAACAATTACCAACTTTCATCAAAAACTTACATCCATCCCCCCTCCCCATACCCGATTTCGGTCACCCCAAGGGGACCCACAAAATTTCACCAACATGCCTTCCTAGATTACATCTTATTATTTTATTAGATCATTGCTTGTTGTTTTGAACATAATATTGAACAAATTATTATAAGTATGGCTTCATATCTCTACATATCCACTCAAAGATCACACTCTCTCACTCACTCTCTTCTCTCTCCCTCTTGGCCACCCTTAACCGCCACCATCACCACCATAATTCAACCTCATTCTTCCATTTTAAAGCTTCATCTAAGTGCTAGAAGGTGAATCAAATGTGCTTGAAGTTGTAGATCATTAAGGAGCTTCATACATTGCTTTTTCACCATCATTTTCTTCATCTTTTCACTAAAGATTCATCCCTAGCCTTTGTGCTAGTAGTAAGTTCTTGTTAAACTCTTGTTCATCTTGTTTTTATAGTTAAAGGTTGTAGTATGATAAGTATGTTTAAAACACTAAAGAACAAGAACTAAGAAGATGAACATGAAGCTTTACATAAAAGTTTACATAAGGTTGAAACATGAAGATGAAATGTTGCTAGTAGAATATTGTAGTGTATATGTTGTTGATAGTATGATGATTCTTGGTTGTGTGATGTTAATCACCATATGGAGCTTGTTAAATGATGTTGAGAAACATGATTTAACAAGACTAAGAAGATGAGTATGTGAAACATAAAATATTCATCTTCTAGTTAAATATGAACTTGATAAAAATAATTTTTTCTTGAAATATAATTAAACAAAGTAAGTCGATGATCATGTAGATCCGGGTTTTACAAAAAGTTTTTCTAAATGAACCAAGTTCAAGAAGCGATTTTTGGAAAGACATGACTATTACAAACACTTACACCATTTTTAGAAATAAGACAAGTATGAGAATATTTTATTTACAAGAAGAGTTCAAAGCGGTTAATTTTTTCAAAAATTATTTACAAGTTGTAAACACTTAATTCTTTCAAGAAAATGATTTTTAAGAAATAAATACACTTTGGAAGGTAACTAAGCCCACTAAATGCTTTACCAAGTTACTACGCGTTTTCGGGATGTATCAAGTTCATGATTAATTTGTAACGAATATAGTTTTTGCTCTCGGTGATGTAAGGTTGTTAAAGGATAATTGTTGATGATTATTGTGATTGTTTTGAAAAGAAAATGATATGCTTATTAGCATGGACGCCTCCATTTACAAAGGAAACTCTGGCGAAATTTCCTAAAAATTTCAATACTTAGAAGTCATTTTCTAAAGAATGGTTGCAAATATGTTTTAAACATTGTCTTTCAAAATAAACTTCGCCATAAGTTTTGTTACAAAATTTCAAAGTACCAGAGGTTGGTTTTCATAAATAAACACATAAACGTGTATTTAGAATATATAATTTTTACTAAAACGATTGTGTGATGATTTGTTTGATTTGGGAACTAGTTATATTATTTAGAGAAAAATAATATAACTCAACAAAATACCGTTACTAGTATATTTTGGATGGATAATATTTTGATAACGAAAAATATGATTTATCACAACGTATAACATATTTTTGAAACAAGTAGAAAATATATTATTTTGAGGAGTTATGATATATTTTCCTAGCATACTTGGAAAAATATATATTTTTGGGATATGTTATTTTTTATAAATAAGTTATTATATATTTTTTTTCTAACGTGGGACTTAGGAATATATAATGTCAATACTTTAATCACAAAATACATGTATACATACCCCCATCATTCGGAAGAAAATACGCATATAAAATACTTGAGAAGTATGAATACGGAATAGTTGCCTAACTATTATTTCAAGACCTAAAAATATAAAGTAAGTTAAAATAATTATTATCATTTTAACAAGAAATAATATCATAGTAACGTAACTCAAACCCATACATACTAAGCCAAGGCACGGCCCGTTCGTCTAATAGACATTAGTACGTTGTAGATCGTTGTATAGCTGACAAGGTTTGAGTACGAGCACAGGAGATGCACTACAGTGAGTTCATGTCCCCCTTTTCTCTTAACTGTTTTCGGTTTTATACTTCGGGGGTGAAATACATGTTACAATTATACAGACATTTTTATACATGGTATGGTTAGCTTAAGGAGGGACTTTTCATACATCGTTAGATCATGTGAGTGGGTAGGCGGCTACTAAAGGCCATTAATCCTCGTCGTAGGACCGAGGGACATGAGTGATAGATCTATTTGGGTGTAGCGAGCCCACACCCATAAGGCCGTGGCGGCCCATAGTGGTGACTGTGTCTTACAGCCGAGGCCCGGTACAAATTTTCTAGGTTTGAGTCTTCCTGCATCACTTCACACATATCAATGGCCTTGCAAACCATTGGTGATCTCTTTTTTTTTCCTTATTGCTACATACCAGGGACTTTCATACACCGTTTAAAAAGGATTATACATACATAGTTTACAAGGGTTTATACATACTCACATACACATGAACTCGCTCAACTTTTTGTTGATTTTTCAAACTACATGTATTTCAGGGAATTGATCGGATCTGGCGGGTGATGCATATTAAGCTGCGTATTAAATAAAAGATGTCATCCAGGGGTGTAGGGTTTGGGAGGTGTAACCCTTGCCTGGACGGGTCACTCGTCTTCAAACTTCGTTTTATTTAAGGTCTTTTGTTGAGTCCATTGGAAACTCATTTTAAACAAGTCATGGTTGTAACTTATTTTGGGTTGATGATTCAAGACAATTATGTTATGGTATTTCTTAAACTATCTTAATGGATGAACATCTTGTGGTTTTTATCATATAGCATTGTTATGATTGTTGCTATGGTATTAAGAAGTCACACCAAATAAACCCACGCTTCCGCAAAAGCCAGGGTGTGACATCGAGTTCGAGGTCGATTGAGTTCGATTGCATTTCGAATGCGTTTCGAGTTCGATTACGTTTCGATTGATTACCACATCATAACGTAAATAAACATGCACAAGCAACACATAAGGCGCACACACGTATAACGATAACCAAAAAGCGTAGTTCGAGTTGCGATTTGATTCGATTGATTAGCATAGTTTGATTATTGTTTAGCTAGCTTTATCGCATTGTTACTTCCTATAGTTCACAGTCGTAGGTCGATTGGATAGCGATTATCATACGTCGATTTATTGTAATTATAGACACTTACTCCACATAATAGCTAAAATAAAAGAAATCTATTATTAGTCAGTTTCGCGAAATCGGTCGTTGACTTTGACCTTGACTTGACTTTGACTCCTCGAAAACACGGGGTGTTACACCATCCATCTTAATCCAACAAGGAGATTAGCGTTACTGTCCATGTAATATCTCAAACAGAGCTTTCTGAATACTAGAATGGTGACTGCTACGGCAGAACACAGCCAAAGATACATGTCCTTCCAATTTTTCACCCAATTCATCCATACACATGCTCGCAGCATGTCTTCGAGTGTCAGGATGGTTCGCTTACTCTGTCTGGTTGTCCTACGGTGATAAGCAATGCCCATGTCTAGGCGTGAGCCCAGGGTATCATGTATTGCCTGTCATAAATCAGGTATACCTCAAAATGAGAAGTAACGGGAGTTGGCACCTCGTGCCTAGAAGTCGTGTCTCTCAGAGGAACGTTCATAGCTGTGAAGACTCGTCAGTTTCCTTGGTTTCAAGAAGGTGTGCTGGTAACGTGAGACAATCAACGATCACCCAAGTGTTATTGTTTCTGTTTCGATGCTTCTGGTTGCTGATACTCCACCTTGACTTTCCCATAAGCCAAACATTATTCATATACGCTGCCAGGTGGGCCTTCATGCCCGATCACCAGCACAAGATTCATAGACCCTAATATCTCTCATCAAAACTCAGACGACTGGAATATCAAGGCCGGTGTGCTTTGCTCAACACAAATTCCCTAAAGTTGCCGTATAATGAGATCCACTTTCGTTCCACTAGGTAGCGAGTATCGTCTGTCCTGTCAAGGTTGTTTCTTCATGCCCCGCATGGGTTCAACTGGAAAATCCTCTTCCTTCAATTCTCCAGTTTGAACAGGACGAGTCAGATCAGGTAAGTTAGAGTCGATAGTGAGCTGCAAAGCTCGTGCACGTTCAAGTTTCATAGTTGTAATCATCAAAAAGTTCCCTCCAGCGATGCCATTAACTGATTTAGCTCTATCGAAGCCAAGGTACACGGGAGGCCCTTGTGATCGGTCTAAATAACGCACCTGGTACCGTCCAAGTAATGACTCCATCTAAAATCCCAAGACCACGGTTTTCACCGCCAGTTGTGTGTCGTGCGGTTCCTCTTTGTAACTCCATCACGTAAGTTATCACTCTCTCGTGTTGCGTCGTTGTGTAACTGGGATTCTGATTCGGACCATCATGGCATACCACTAAATCACCCGCACCCTCGGGTAAAGACGATGCTCAGTGCATTGTTGTGACACCCCAGGAAAACCAGTAATCTTCGCAAACCTGCTCGGGGAGCCGCGATACGAAACAGGTAAACAACGTCACACAATTAGCTTCCTCAGTAACCACATACTAAATTTCGGGACGAAATTTCTTTCACGTTGGGGATAATGTGACAACTCGACTTTCTGAGATTCCATTCTCGCATTTAATGCACATTGACTGTTTGACTGTTTGATTTCTTTGCCTTGTACTTGTACAACTTTGAATTATTCATGTGATGAATGCATGGGAATACATGATTGATTGTTATGTATGTATGTATATTAATCTCGGCCCACACTATTAATGCTAAGCGAACACACCTATGTTGACCTGGCCCATATCATGAACCACTTAAACCCATGTGATGACCGGCCCACCCACTCTCAATGTTTTAGTTTGCACCTTATTTATAAAGTGGATAGCACATGTACGTAACATCCCTCATATTTACTAATAATCATATAGCAAACCCTACCTACCTATTGAGTGACGGCAATAGCAAAACCTCCATCGAAATCATCATCATCACCGGTTAGTGTACCTCTTGTTTGTCTATTTGTTGGCTGTTGATTCTATGTGAACACATGTCGATATGTTGTAAATAATATTTGTGTTATGTGACAATAACATATAACCGACATTAGTTATGATCTAGAAAGAAAACTGTTAATGATGATGCTTGGATTGAGTGTGCGAATGGAAACATAAAACATGATATTGTGTGGCCATGTGATGATAGTAACGATGAGATTATATGATTGGCTTGTGAAATTAAATGTTGTTTTAGGAAATTCATGGCTGATTATATGCATGTGACTTGTCTCGAAAATGCAGCCAAAGTAGATAAAGGTTTACCTCATGAATTGTCGGCCACTTTGTTCTTGTCTTACATGTGCATTTAAGATTTGATATGAGGACTGCAAGTGCCTTCGTAAATAGGGATTAGACTTGATTAATCGGCGACTTGCTTTTGATTTGATCTGGTAATTCATATAATATCATGAGTTGGGTTGATTGAATTGAATTGTATGTTAGGGGTCCTTATAATCTTGTTAATATCGATGATCTTGTCATGATGGTAGGATGTTAGATATTTAGCAGAATGGGATTCTTGTATGTATATGTTGTTTGCTGTATGATGATGATTGTATGATTGCCGGATGATGAACCGATGATTAGGGTTTTTGTGTAACTGATAAAACGGCGTAACAGACAACTTGACGAAACGAACATGACAAAACGAATGTGTTTCGTCAAGGGTATCATGACGAAACAAAGGGTGTTTCGTCGAAGGGTGTTAACGACGAAACAAGGGTGCTTCGTCGAAAGGGTAAACTGCACAGTAAACTTAGCTTAATTCTGTTAAAGTTAACTGAGTTAGTTAACTGCTGTTAAGTGACTCGCATGACTGGTATGATCATTGAATACGTGCAATGTGCTACTCGATGAATATTAATGCATTGTCCACTGTGATTATACTTATACGTGAACTCCGTGAATGAGAACTGATTATGTACACATACGTACTTTAGGACGTGATTGACTTACTTTGAGCACTTACTTAGCATACCGAGCAAACCAAGGTGAGTTCACACAGCCAAGGCATGGGGTTCCCAGGGTGGGAATAGGTTTGGATTATTTACTTGTACTTACCTAGCTTATGGAACTTAGTTATATGGTCCTCGGGTGAGGAAGGGTTATTGATAAGATACGACTAGACTAGTGATACTTATAGAACTGATCTTCGCACACACGCCGGGGTTGGCTGCGATAATATGACTGATCTTCGCACACACGCCGGGGTTGGCTGCGATAATATGACTAATCTTCGCACACATGCATGGGATGGCTGCGAACCATACTTTGAACTTCGCACACATGTCGGGTGGGCTGCGATACAAATATACCTAGTCTAGAAAACATGGGAAACCCCCCCACAATCTTCGCACACATGTCTGGGAGACTGCGATTCAAGTACATACGATATATGGGTTACTAAACGAACATACGGTTTTCAATACAATTACAATAACTGAACAACCAACTGTGAACTCGCTCAACTAGTTGTTGACTCTCTGTTACATGCCTTGCAGGACCATAGGTACTCTTGGAGCTTGCACGGGAGGCGCGGTCGTTGTGGGCACGGATTGTGGATTTTATGATAAACTCCTTTATGACATTTCAACTTAATACTTATGTTGGGCTTTTTACATTATTGCTTCCGCTACACACTTGTTTATGTTTGGTTTTGAAAACGCCTATCGTATTGATGAATGACATTTACTATTTACTTATATGTTCAATATGATTGGTGGCTTGATCCTGGTCAGTCACGCCTCCAAGCGGTGGTATTCCGCGTGTGGATTTTGGGGGTGTGACAGATTGGTATCAGAGCCATTGGTTATAGTGAACTTGGTTTTAATAAGGGGAAAACATTTTTATTAAAACCAGACTATAACCTGTACAGTGCTCAACGATCCACAACGACGCCTCGCTCCACGTGCAAGACTCAACATCCTTGGTAATATGGTATATGTTTTATTGCCTACTTGTTAGACTACATAGAACTTTGCTCATGGTATGCTTAGATAAACGTAGCAACTGTTAATTTAAAACACTTGTGTTACTCTCTTCTGTCATCGCACTACTCGCGAACCTCTCTCACTTATGTCATATTTGCTATCAAGATCATGAGCGGACACGTTAACCTAACTCAAGCCCAGTTGGCGGCTTCGATCACTGAACAAGTTACTGCAGCACTCGCAGCTGCCCAGGCAGGAGGTATAACCTGCCATCACAACTTACTCTAGGATCTCTAGATCCTACTCTCGTAATCCAACATTTGTGCTTAATCTTGTTTATTCTTACGCGCACAACCAGTCAGAACGCTCAACCACCTGTATGCACATTCAAGACGTTCATGGACTGTCGTCCTAGTACTTTTAGTTGCACGGAAGGAGCAGTTGGACTCCTCCATTGGTTTGAAAAGCTCGAGTCCATTTTTTTTAGATGTGTGAATGCCCTGAGGCTCGCAGGGTGAAGTACGCCACTGGTACACCAGAAGGCATTGCACTGACTTGGAGGAAGGCGCAAGTTCAGATGTTAGGGTTGGCAGTTGCTAACGCCACACCCTGGAACGACTTCAAGAAGTTGATCAAAGAGGAATACTGTAACCGTGATGACATCCACAATCTGGAAGTGGAGTTCTTTAACCTGAAGATGACGGGGTCAGAAATAGAAGCGTACACGAAACGATCCAACGAACTGGCAGTGTTATGTCCAACTACCTCCCATCAAGCGCATTGAGCTGTACCTCGAAGGCTTAGTACCATAGATTCAAAGTCATGTGACTGCTGCTAACCTTGCTACTACCCAGGGTGTTACTCGACTTACTCATCATCTCACAGACCAAGCAGTGGAACAGAACAAGCTGCCTAAATGTGTCGGTGCTACTACTACTACTACTACTTCTGCTACTTCCTGTGACAACAAACGAAAGTTGGATGGAACCTCCAGCAACTTCAGTTCAGTCCCAGGGATGGCAGCGAAAGATTGATGACTATCAGAACCCTGGTCAACAATTTTCTGGTAGTCAAGGGTTGTAACCTCGTCTTAGCTGGTCAGACATTCTCCATCAATCTCATTCCTATAGTTTTGGGTAGTTTTGACATCGTCATTGGGATGGATTGGTTATCCCAACAGCAAGCAGAGATCCTATGCAAAGAGAAGATTGTTTGTATTCCCCGTTCTGGTAAAGAACCTCTCGAAGTTCAAGACGACAAGAGTGGTGCCGTGGTTGGCATCATCTCCTTCCTGAAGGCTCAGAAGTGTTTGCGAAAGGGTCACACCGCTATCTTAGCACTTGTTACTGATGCATCAACGAAAGATAAGAAGTTAGAGGATATTCCAGTTGTACGCGACTTTCCTCAAGTGTTTCCTGAAGAGTTACCTGGGTTACCGCCAGGTCGAATTTCAGATCGAGCTAGCTCCAGGAGCAGCACCCATAGCTTGAGCACCTTATCGCTTAGCTCCAACCGAACTGGAAGAACTGTCTAAGCAACTGCAAGAACTCTTGGAAAATGGTTTCATTCGTCCTAGCTCTTCGCCCTGGGGAGCTCCAGTATTATTTGTGAAGAAGAAAGACGGTACCTTCCGCATGTGCATAGATTACCGCGAACTGAACAAGGTGACCGTGAAGAATCGCTATCCTCTTCCACGCATCGACGACTTATTCGACCAGTTGCAAGGGTCGAGCTATTACTCGAAGATTGACCTGAGGTCAGGATATCACCAACTGAGAGTCCGGGAGGAGGACGTCTCCAAAACAGCATTCAGAACTCGCTACGGCCATTACGAGTTTCTGGTCATGCCATTCGGGCTAGCGAACGCGCCTGCGGTTTTCATGGATCTTATGAACAGGGTGTGCAAACCTTATCTTGACAAGTTCGTCATTGTATTTATCGACGACATTTTGATTTACTCAAAGAGTCAGGAGGAACACGAGCATCATTTACGACTTATTTTGGAACTTCTTCGAACGGAACAACTGTACGCCAAGTTTTCGAAATGCGACTTCTGGCTTCGTGAAGTCCACTTCCTAGGCCACGTGGTAAACAAGGATGGGATTCATGTCGATCCATCCAAGGTAGATTCGATCAAGAACTGGCCTGCACCTCGCACACCAACCGAAATACGCCAATTCTTGGGTTTGGCGGGTTATTATAGAAGGTTCATCAAAGATTTCTCAGAGATTGCACAGCCGCTTACACTACTGACACAGAAAGGTGTTGCTTACCGTTGGGGTAATACACAGGAAACAGCGTTTCAGCACTTAAAGGGTAGACTTTGTAGCGCACCTATCCTCTCATTTCCTGAAGGCACGGGCGATTTTGTAGTCTACTGCGACGCATCTATCCAGGGTCTTGGATGTGTGTTGATGCAGCGGGATAAAGTCATTGCTTATGCTTCGCGCCAACTTAAGATTCACGAACGGAATTACACAACACATGATTTAGAGCTGGGAGCTGTTGTCTTTGCGCTTAAGATATGGCGACATTACCTGTATGGCACTAAGTGCACCATCTACACCGATCACAAGATTCTCGAGCATATTTTCAAACAGAAAGAGTTAAACATGCGTCAGCGTCGATGGGTCGAGTTACTGAACGATTACGAATGTGCTATAAAGTACCATCCGGGCAAAGCCAATGTGGTGGCTGATGCCCTCAGTCGAAAAGATACTACACCTAGGCGTGTACGAGCGTTGCAACTCACTATTCAGTCAAGTCTTCCTTCACAGATACGAGATGCTCAGGTAGAAGCATTGAAACCAGAAAACGTCAGGGCTGAAGCTCTACGCGGCTCAAGGCAACGGTTAGAACAAAAGGCAGACGGCGCCTACTATGTAACAGGACGCATCTGGGTCCCACTCTACGGCAACTTACGCGAGCTTGTAATGGATGAAGCTCATAAGTCTCGCTACTCAGTACATCCTGGTTCGGATAAAATGTACCACGAAATCAAAACTATGTATTGGTGGCCTAGCATGAAGGATCACATAGCAACTTACGTTAGCAAATGATCGAATATCAAAAACCATCACGCCTACTCCAACAACCAGAGATACCAAAATGGAAATGGGAGCAAATTTCCATGGATTTTGTTACTGGCCTGCCTAGATCACAACGTGGGAATGATACTATTTGGGTGATCGTAGATCGACTCACAAAGTCTGCACACTTCTTGGCCATCAAGGAAACGGATAAGTTCTCCACTCTAGCAGACGTCTATCTTAAGGAAGTAGTATCGAGGCACGGGGAGCCAACCTCTATTATATCAGATCATGATGCACGTTTCACTTCAGAACTTTGGCAAGCGATGCACAAATCCTTTGGCTCACAATTAGACATGAGCACAGCTTATCACCCTCAGACGGATGGGCAGTCTGAGTGCACTATTCAAACTTTAGAATACATGCTTCGGGCATGTGTAATTAATTTTGGCAACGGCTGGGAAAAGCATCTCCCGTTGGTGGAGTTTTCGTATAACAACAGTTACCACGCCAGCATTCAAGCCGCTCCATTTGAGGCATTGTATGGGCGTAAATGCCGATCACCTCTTTGTTGGGCAGAGGTGGGTGATAGTCAGATCACGGGTCCAGAACTTGTAGTTGATACTACAGAAAGGATTGCTCAGATACGTCAACGCATGGCGGCAGCTCGTGACCGTCAGAAAGCATACGCCGATAAAGACAGGAAACCACTCGAGTTCCAGGTTGGGTATCGAGTGCTACTCAAAGTTTCACCCTGGAAGGGTGTTGTTCGTTTTGGCAAACGAGGCAAGCTCAATCCACGATACGTTGGACCTTTAGAAGTCATAGAGAAAATAGGCAAAGTGGCCTACAGACTAAACTTACCAGCTGAACTCAGTGCAGTTCACAACGTCTTCCACGTGTCGAATCTGAAGAAGTGTCTGTCAGATGAGACCCTCATAGTTCCTTTGAAGGAGCTCACTATAGATGAACAGTTGCATTTCGTCGAGGAACCAGTTGAAATCACGGACCGGGATGTTAAGGTCCTCAAGAACACTAGAATACCTCTTGTTCGAGTTCGTTGGAACTCCTGTCGTGGCCCAGAGTTTACCTGGGAACGAGAAGATCAAATGAAACTCAAGTATCCCCAGTTATTCGAAAACCAAGCAACCACTACTGAGGCCGAAGCTACTACAGAATTTCGGGACGAAATTCCAAATCAACGGGGGGATGATGTGACACCCCAGGAAAACCAGTAATCTTCGCAAACCTGCTCGGGGAGCTGCGATACGAAACAGGTAAACAACGTCACACAATTAGCTTCCTCAGTAACCACATACTAAATTTCGGGACGAAATTTCTTTCAAGTTGGGGATAATGTGACAACTCGACTTTCCGAGATTCCATTCTCGCATTTAATGCACATTGACTGTTTGACTGTTTGATTTCTTTGCCTTGTACTTGTACAACTTTGAATTATTCATGTGATGAATGCATGGGAATACATGATTGATTGTTATGTATGTATGTATGTATGTATGTATGTATGTATGTATGTATGTATGTATGTATGTATGTATGTATGTATGTATGTATGTATGTATGTATGTATGTATGTATGTATATTAATCTCGGCCCACACTGTTGATGCTAAGCGAATACACCTATGTTGACCTGGCCCATATCATGAACCACTTAAACCCATGTGATGACCGGCCCACCCACTCTCAATGTTTTAGTTTGCACCTTATTTATAAAGTGGATAGCACATGTACGTAACATCCCTCATATTTACTAATAATCATATAGCAAACCCTACCTACCTATTGAGTGACGGCAATAGCAAAACCTCCATCGAAATCATCATCATCACCGGTTAGTGTACCTCTTGTTTGTCTATTTGTTGGCTGTTGATTCTATGTGAACACATGTCGATATGTTGTAAATAATATTTGTGTTATGTGACAATAACATATAACCGACATTAGTTATGATCTAGAAAGAAAACTGTTAATGATGATGCTTGGATTGAGTGTGCGAATGGAAACATAAAACATGATATTGTGTGGCCATGTGATGATAGTAACGATGAGATTATATGATTGGCTTGTGAAATTAAATGTTGTTTTAGGAAATTCATGGCTGATTATATGCATGTGACTTGTCTCGAAAATGCAGCCAAAGTAGATAAAGGTTTACCTCATGAATTGTCGGCCACTTTGTTCTTGTCTTACATGTGCATTTAAGATTTGATATGAGGACTGCAAGTGCCTTCGTAAATAGGGATTAGACTTGATTAATCGGCGACTTGCTTTTGATTTGATCTGGTAATTCATATAATATCATGAGTTGGGTTGATTGAATTGAATTGTATGTTAGGGGTCCTTATAATCTTGTTAATATCGATGATCTTGTCATGATGGTAGGATGTTAGATATTTAGCAGAATGGGATTCTTGTATGTATATGTTGTTTGCTGTATGATGATGATTGTATGATTGCCGGATGATGAACCGATGATTAGGGTTTTTGTGTAACTGATAAAACGGCGTAACAGACAACTTGACGAAACAAACATGACGAAACGAATGTGTTTCGTCAAGGGTATCATGACGAAACAAAGGGTGTTTCGTCGAAGGGTGTTAACGACGAAACAAGGGTGTTTCGTCGAAAGGGTAAACTGCACAGTAAACTTAGCTTAATTCTGTTAAAGTTAACTGAGTTAGTTAACTGCTGTTAAGTGACTCGCATGACTGGTATGATCATTGAATACGTGCAATGTGCTACTCGATGAATATTAATGCATTGTCCACTGTGATTATACTTATACGTGAACTCCGTGAATGAGAACTGATTATGTACACATACGTACTTTAGGACGTGATTGACTTACTTTGAGCACTTACTTAGCATACCGAGCAAACCAAGGTGAGTTCACACAGCCAAGGCATGGGGTTCCCAGGGTGGGAATGGGTTTGGATTATTTACTTGTACTTACCTAGCTTATGGAACTTAGTTATATGGTCCTCGGGTGAGGAAGGGTTATTGATAAGATACGACTAGACTAGTGATACTTATAGAACTGATCTTCGCACACACGCCGGGGTTGGCTGCGATAATATGACTGATCTTCGCACACACGCCGGGGTTGGCTGCGATAATATGACTAATCTTCGCACACATGCCTGGGATGGCTGCGAACCATACTTTGAACTTCGCACACATGCCGGGTGGGCTGCGATACAAATATACCTAGTCTAGAAAACATGGGAAACCCCCCACAATCTTCGCACACATGTCTGGGAGACTGCGATTCAAGTACATACGATATATGGGTTACTAAACGAACATACGGTTTTCAATACAATTACTATAACTGAACAACCAACTGTGAACTCGCTCAACTAGTTGTTGACTCTCTGTTACATGCCTTGCAGGACCATAGGTACTCTTGGAGCTTGCACGGGAGGCGCGGTCGTTGTGGGCACGGATTGTGGATTTTATGATAAACTCCTTTATGACATTTCAACTTAATACTTATGTTGGGCTTTTTACATTATTGCTTCCGCTACACACTTGTTTATGTTTGGTTTTGAAAACGCCTATCGTATTGATGAATGACATTTACTATTTACTTATATGTTCAATATGATTGGTGGCTTGATCCTGGTCAGTCACGCCTCCAAGCGGTGGTATTCCGCGTATGGATTTTGGGGGTGTGACAATTGCAGAGTTGGAATTCGAAAGCTGAAAAGACGTCTTCCTGTTTTGTCTGCCACGAACACAACACCCTGCTGTGCTAAAGAGATTTAAGCTACGCGACCTTCGAAAGTCATGTGATAGTATCAAGCGAGACCAAGAATTTGTTGTATCCTCGAAGGATTCTTTGGTGTCGATCAGTTTCCAACCAAGACAGGTCTTAGCGAGATCCACGGGCATTCCCACTTCGTTGATTATATGACCAAAAAGGATCCCTCGCATGCAGAAGTTACATTTATCAAGACTTCGCGCGGTGTGGCTCCTCCTTCAGGAGCTCTCAAATAAGATACAAAGCTGCCCATGATGTTCCTTTCTCCTGGAAATGATTCAACATGTCGTCAATAAGCATGGTCGATTCATGTGATCCATACAGCTGTTGGTGTGATGATTAGCTCGAAGGTCTTGGAATACACGTCGAAATGGCCGCACTGCGCTTGGTATGTCGTTATAGGAACATCCTCCCCTTGGATTTCCATCTGACGATAGCTCGTTCGTTTGCCAATCCTCGAATGGGAGCTTGACCCTCGCAACTGGTCAACAGGTCATCAATACATGGTCGAGGCAAATGGTTCTTAACTGTCACCTTGCTGAGTTCTGGATAATCAGTACACATACGAAAAGGCTTATCTTCACGGATATAACTGGGGCTCCCCAAAGCGAAAAACTATACCCACCAAAACTCCTGTCCAATAGTTCCTGTAGTTGATTAGACAGCTCTTGCTACCCTCCTGGTGCAAGACGGTAAGAGTGCGTGTAGTCAGGGCTGCCTTTGGCGCGAGATCAGACTGAGATTTTGCCTAACAGTTGTGGAAGTAAACCCGAAAGTTCCTCAAGTAGCTCACCGAAAGAAATCACAAACAGTGTTGGATCCTCGATCCTCTTTTCCTTAGCTTTAACATCGGCACGAGTGCCAACATAGCGGGGTAATCCTTCCATGGACACTTCTGACCTTCATTGCTGGATTGATGCTAACCTGCACCACTCCTATACTTTACGATAGGCGACAACTTTCTCCTCATGGGGTATATCTATGCGATATCGGGATAACCAATCCATACGGACTACTGCATCAAAACTATCAAGGGTAGTAGAAGGATGGTCGACGTCGAACACTTGTCCCACAAGGTCGAGTTTACATTCTAGCGGACATATGAGGTTTCATTTGACTTGCCATCCGTTGCTGCCACAACAAGTTCGGTTTCAAGAAGCATCAGGGTTAAGCAGAACAGTGGCGAAGTGATTAGTCACCAAGAACACGTAGGCCACCATGTTGCTATAATCCCGGCGTCGCCCACGCCAATCCCTAATGTCCTCTGCCGTTCCCTTGGTTGTTGTCGTTGGATTTAACACCGGCCACTCCATGCCGTAGGCACCTTCACTTTCCATGTTGTTGGTTACCATTACAAATACCTTGTTGTTGCCGTGACTGTTGCCTCTAATGCTGTTGTTTGGAACGGAGCTCTATGACCTTTTACTGACAGGATCCACCTCTTCACATTCCATGGTACGTGCTAAGGCACTACTCACTGTGCGGGGAGTTTCACATTCCATTCTACAGTCAGTTTTCATTGCTTATCTCCTGATTAGTTTGTAAAAGTTGACTCCCATGAGTCGCTGGCTGGGGTTAAGGATTCGATTGGAGTCAAATTGCTGATGTTCATTGTTGGTAACTAGGGTCGTTCAAATGCTAAAGCCCATCGTTCTTGCAAGTTGACTGAGTAATACACAGTATGTTACGAGAGTGTTGCAGAAGTGATCGCACTTCGGGATTTAAAAAGTCAATACGTTAAGTTCCAGAAAACGAAGAAAAGCGAGAAGGGTATAGACCAATCATTGTTGTTGCAACATCCAACTCAAGGATGTTCGTACAATCACCTAACATTCTACACAGTTCGCTAGGCGTTCAGATGGGTATGCAGGTAATACTCGATAGCATCGAGATTCGAAAGGATCCAGAGATGAATGAAAAATTGACGTTCGAGTGGGGGACAATCACTACTATGACCCCTATAGGTTTGTTATGTTTCACATCGATCAATAACGGAACGGAACCCTTTTTCCACTTGTTAAGGCTCACTGGGACTCGCATGCACCCCCACATTATTATTATGTGTGCACCCACAATAATATTGTGATTTGCATGCTCATCTCAGCTCCTCTTAACTCATGTCAAATGATTCCTCAAACTCAAGTAGCTAACAAAGAGCATCACGAATCGTAAGTCATAAAGGTTTAGGGAAATACCACCCTATCAGTCACATAACACAGGCAAGTAATACACTAACTCATACTGTTGTGCCGAACGTGCAATCACAGGCAATAACATACGTAAGTGTTCACTAGTTATGCAGTACAATGAGTATACGAGAGACGAACCTTGCAATCTGGAGCTGAGTGTCATAGTCGTATTCACGTTTTCAGAACTGTTCGGTTATAGTCTGGTTTTACAAAAACGGTTTCCCCCTTTTTAAAACCAAGTTCACTATAACCAATGGCTCTGATACCAATCTGTCACACCCCCAAAATACCACATGCGGAATCACCGCGGGGCGTGTGACGTACCAGGATCCAAGCCACAAATCATGTTGAACTCATAACAATTATTCCAAATAAAACTTTCATTTATTTATGATAGAAGTGTTACAAAACATTATTTTACGTTCAGTGGAAGCATAATACATTAATTAAGAAATTAATAAACCAAGCATGTGAAATCCATTAGATTCGTCTTGCATTTCCATGTATCTCGACCCATGACCACTCCAGCATCCCAGACAGCAAGTTCCAACAATATGCACCTAAAGGCCTGCAAGGCATGTAACAACGAATCAACAACAAAGTTGAGCGAGTTCACATTTGGGTGTTCGTTTTAAGTTGTTTCAAAAACATAGTTTTTCTTTAGCTGGCTTACTTGTCATGGGGGTTACCCCATAGTTGAAAATATGATTAACCAATTCCTTCTTTCCTAAACCATAACCAGTGGGGGCTTCCCTATGTGAACCACTAGACCGTTACCATATCGACTACTGACGAAAGTAAGTTGTGCCCTAAGTCAATGTCTATCATCATTGACTGTTTGCCATGATCCATTAGTACACACCCGTCCGACCGGCACTGTGTGAGGTTTGTCAAACCTAATAGCGCTATTAACTAATGACCCGCTCGCCATCGGCCTCGGTGATTAAGTCGATATAAAATGAGGGACTTAGGTGATAGAGTTTTGGCTAGTAGTTTAAGGTTGTTGTCCTACCCAAGGAGGACGAACGTACGTATTCTACCCAAGGAGAATACGCAGGATTAAGATTGGCATCCTACCCATGGAGGATGGAGGTACATATCCTACCCAAGGAGGATATGTAGGTTCTGTTTTAATTCTTTAACCCATTCCCAACCACCGGGAATCCCATGCCTTATAGAAAGTGTGAACTCACCTTGGCTTGCTCGGTATGACTAGTTACTTGTTTAACAGTTGATCGAACACGTCCTAATATGGTTATCGGTATCGATTAGTTTTGTGTGCACATAACTACTTATCTCATGTACAATCAATTCACGTAATCCTTGTTCACATAACACCCAATTATTGTACATGTATTTCACGCATATAATTCAAATCATCATAATCAATCCATTAATTTAATATCAATAAGTAGTCCTCTAACATGTATTCGATTCATAGCAGGTTCACATAATGATCTCATGTTTACACACATATAACAGTTTAATCTTCAACACAAGTACATGCAAAATAACCAAATTAATAACTTACTTGGGTTTGGTATGATCTGAGATAATTTTATGTCAATTATGATCAATTAGCGGCCCATTCCCTAGTACTTAAACCAAACACCTGGCCCAAGCATGGCCAGTCTGCAACCTTCGCGGCTGAAGCTGGGTTCACGGCCCAGACGCACCCCAGGCCTATCCGGATGTGCGGCCTGGTCTAAAGTTGTAGTCCAGTTTGTATAGGAGGCCCAAACCAAACTACGAGTGGGCATTTACTTATGCGATTGGGCCTAATGTGTTTTTGTTTAGTGCGTGGCCTGAATACATAATAATATTCAGCAAGGAGCCCGATTTTTATTGGATTTCACTACCCTCTTCCCCAACCGATTCATCTTGAAACCAAAGTAATAAGGATTTTCTTGATTTACAAAAATTCTAAACATTCCTTTTTACCATATTATGTTCTTGTTTCGTGTTCACAGAATTAACCCGACACGAGATTGCCTATCTAGTACACAGAAATTAACATATATTCAAATCCACAACCCCTAACCATTAATAGCACTATTAATAATTCGAATCAGATCTATGAATGCCCCACCTTATTATCCCTATCACATGCATAATTCAAGTGTTAACCAGTATATTATCAAACTAGACATCATCATGCAAAATAAACTAGTATCGTGAATGCTACACACATAATTAATCAACAGTCATGATCAAAACAAATGGCCGACACATTTATTACTCTTCTCATGCAATTGTGAATTAGTGGATTTTGACAAATCATAATAGACCAATCTAATTGGACCTTTACTTTAGTCACATGCAAACTGACAAACTAATCATGAATTCTAAGTCATCATTCAGCCTGTTTATTGACAATACCCTAGGTCATGTTTCTTATCTCATATACACATTACAACACCACATAAGCAACCGATCAGGAAATCATAATTTATAAGTTATCGGACTAACCGAATGCAATAGATGATAACTCGAAGATAAGAGGGTTCTGATGAGAATGGTTGCTGCCACTCCAAGAGAGAATGAGGGCTTCGGGATATACCATACACACCATTGCCGATTCTAGGAGATATGAACGAGTATTAGGGTTTTGGCTTCTAGGTGATAATACGAGATAATGAAAGACCCCATATAACTTATGTGCATGTTCGAGCCAAGTGGGCCGAACCCCAAACTTGGGCTTCCGTTTCGGGCTAGGGAGGACTTAGGCCGAGAACAAGTTAGCTAATCAAGGGGAATGCTCAGCCCATAATCGATGTGTGCGACATGGTCGTGATTGTGTGACTGGTTTCCTTAGTGACTAATTTCTATACTATCCAATCAATGCATGAACATTCAATAGCAATCAAATATAGCCAAACAAGTTTAACATAGTGCGCACAAGATTCCAACGTATACCAACAGATGAAACATAACGACACTAAACAGAAAAGTTGCAAAAGTTCAGGTTGTCACATCTTTTACTTTATTTCAATACACATCGTATAGGCCTATACGATGCGTATTGAATTGAAAAAGTGTGTAGATAGACAAGGGGGTGTGCCATTAGATTTCCCCTATAGTAATAATGGTAAATCTTGTGTAAAGCCGGGTGAAGGAGTGGCAAATACTTTGTACCTCACAGAGTTAGTAAACGACAAAATAATAACACTACCAACTTAACCTGGTTTAGGTTTTACCATCTATAGCGCTCCTAGGCGCTATACAACCACACCTCGAGAGTTAAGAGGGGGCGCTATAGAAGGGGCTCCATGGTGGTAACGGGGAGAAAATTGAGGGGATCGATGGGTGTTGGTCAAATCCGACCGTTTGGCAACGTTCAATTTAAAAAAAAAAATCAAATATAAATATAAACCTATCCCAATCTAAATAACACACCAATCACAACTAAAACTCACACCAATCACAACTAAAAAATGTCATCCGATGGTGTTCTTGATGATATGGTTATTGCAATTACGCATGAGGCGATTAATTATTTGCGAGAAGAAGCCGAATCCTCTACATTGCGTACCAGACAACCGCCTCTTAAACGGGATCAGTTAGGTGCTCATGAACGTCTAATGCAAGATTATTTTTGAACGGGATCGGTTACTATAATTTAAAAACATTTAACCAAATTAATAAGAGGCATTTTATTGAATAAATAATATTCATTGTTAATAAGTCTTTTTTATTAATTTAATGTATCATTAATAATACCGCTATCGTTCATTTTTAAGACTAACTATTTGCGTGTCTATTTCTATCTACATGTGGGTATAAATTCGAGTTGGTCTAGTTAGGTCAAATATAATACATTTTCGTTTAGAAAAAAAAAAACCGTTTTCACTTGTATATTTTTATATATTTGTCGGTATAAATTTGAATTGGTCTACATTTTGACTTAAACTTTTTTTGGAAAACGAATCAGGTCATATATAATAAATTTTCGGGTTTATTTTATGTATGTTGCGTAAATTTTGTTCCGGACCGGTGGAGTCAAACTGCGGTTTTTTTTTTTCCTTTTTAAAAAGCTCTAATCTCTTTTGATTACACATGTTACGTTTTCTATGTATGAGTCGGGCCACATATAGTACGTTATGATTGTACGGTATAATTTCAGTTTACTTTACGTTTTGATCCAATCGCAATGCTTATATAGGTTACATTGACTTCAATCGGATACGTCAAAACGCGCGTTTTTCATGTGGTTAACGCATCACATAACGCTTGGACTAATTCATTCGATGTTTGCGACGTACCGGCGCCGCAACGCGCTCGGGTAATTTTTGCTAGTTTTACTTAAAATTGAACCTTGGCAGTTATTAACAAAATCTAATACCTTGAAAAAAACATTACACCGGCCCACTTTAACTTGTATTGTCATTTATGTGATAAGCGTTTTATATTGACTTTGATGTACTGAGTTCGACATAAGTCCTTATTATTAACTTTCATCATGACTTGTTACTATTATAACATTAATTAAATTCGATAGTTCATTGGACTGGTACATACAATTATTGAGCATTATGATATCTTGCCCCCACATTGATTATGACTTAAAGTTTATGAGTTCTTATTGATATGATTTCTATTGGAATTTAAAAAATATTGTAACCGAATAACATTTAACAATTTTAAACATTCTTTTTCAAATGATTGCATACATGTAAGTTAATAATACATGTAATATTATTTGGATTGAATATATTATCAAGTATTTAAACATATGTAATTGGTGTCTAGTTGCTCTTCGTGTTGTTACCGTGTAACATAAATGCGTTATTACTTTTTTTTTTTGTCTTGAGCTCTTAAAACAACCATATGTACAAAATTCAACATACCTCTACACAAACAAAACAAAATGTCCAACATCATGTGTAATACACATGTATATGTGTCATCTAAAGCATCCATTGATTTCTACGCTCACGAATCTAATACCAATGTTACGGTTAATATACTGGTTAACCTTTATGACGACATCCCATTGGACATGAGACGCGCTATATTGAGTTCAATTGTTGTGCTTCTCAATAACAATCAAAGTGATCAAACAGACACCTTTGAATGAATCTATCTTTTAGTTTAAGCCATCAATGGCCCTAGAGATTTTACTCTATTATCCAAATATAAGGAACGAATTTTGTGTTTACCACGTACCCCTCTCAAGCCTCTCGTGTCATAAACACGTTGACAATCGTTATAACTGTTTTGACTAAAGAAGAACATATAAAAAATAACAATCTTCAAACTAAAGACATGTTTACAATGTGGATTGATATGTCCTAAATAAAATATGTTTTACATGATTATTTACTAGCTAATTTGTCATTTTTCCTAATGAAAACATTGAATGTGATACTAAATTGTTTTACATGAGTTTTGCATGACTAAATTCCTGCAAACTGTTAGGGGGGTAGGGTTGGTCATCACTCATCACTCACTCACAACATCTAATCAATTTTTGTCATGTCATCGAGCTTTATTCCATCATTAGTGATGGTTTTTAGTGGAAATGCCCATCACTTACCACCACACCCAACCAGTGGCGGAACTAGCCCAAAAAGTTAGGGGTATCCTATTTTTTTTTTTTTTTAGGATCAGGATTCAGGGGTATCCTTTATATAACAGAAACGGAGTTGAGGGGTATTTATACACTACGGAAATAGAGTTAAGGGGTATTTTTACACTACGAAGACGGGGTTGAGGGGTAGCCCGTGCTACCCCTATTAACACTATATGTCCACCACTGCACCCAACAATTTCCCTCACAACCAACAATTTCCAACAATTTCCCTCACAACCAACAATTTCCCTCACCACCCAACACTTCTTCACGCGTGATAATTTCCACGCATTTTCATTCTGACACGTTATATACATGAGTGGCGGTGGTGTTTTGTTGTGTATAACTCGTTATATATCATCATCACGTGTTAAAAGTTTACCGCCCCGCCTTAAAAGGAAATATATATCATGATAAATTAAAGAAATATACATAATTCAAATCACAAGCCTTTGGTTCCCAATCACATAGGTGTGTGGTATTGTTCATATACACATCTCCCCTCAAGACCATTACAAAGGCTTGTGAACCCTATAATCCAAAGAAAAAGTGCATTCCCACCTATGCCTCTAGTACTTCACGTGATGTTGAAGTCCTCTGTGTATTTTCATATACGCGATTATGTGATGTTAAATCTAGTGTGTGTGTTTTTTTTTTCGACACACACCCTATAAGTGGGGTATTTCATAACATTTAAATTAACCCTGACCGACCAATAGATCTAGTGTTTAGGGTTACTTGTATACGCCTTGTTTATGACTATACACGCGCGATAGGTGTTGAATTCAAATGTGGGGATGTCCAAATAGAACGAGTCAAAAACATTCTAACATAAATTTACTAGAAATTTGTTTAAGATCAATAATCTCATAATATTTGATTAATTAGTAAAGATACACAACAAGTCAACAAGATATTATATATGTTATTTAATTGAGAATACGTATAAAATAATTCTTTAAAAAATCATATGTTAGCATAACAGACTCCTTCAGTTCCTGATCTGATCTAGGACGGGAAAATCACGACCTTTGGGAGCTTTGGATGATCGGAATTCGGATAAATTAATATAATAATGAAAATGTATATTGATAAGATTATTTAATATAAAAATTAAAATTGGTGACTAAAAAAATACTTTTGCTTGGCCAAGTTTTGTTTGAAATAGCGCTGTTCACGAGCTGAATCGAACCGGTATCTATGCTCGTGCTCAGTTCGTTTACAAACCGAACCGAACGTTTTTTCAACCGAGCCAAAGTCGAACAAGTGCCTTTCGATCCAAGTATATTTCGAACGAACGTTGAGCGAGTATCGAGCGTCGCATAACAAATGAAAAAGTGACGATGGGATTGTTAGTTTTTGGAGTAATATGCAGTTTTCGTCCCTAAGGTTTCGTCCAATTAAAACACAAGTATATTTTTTTTTTACATTAATACGTCACAAATTCACACAAGTATATTTTTTTTTTACATTAATACGTCACAAATTCAGTGTTGATGGTCGCTCACGGCGGTGTGACATTGATACTATTTTGCATGGTTTTACACCCCCACCGTAACGCGGGAGTGCTTAATGTTAGTTATATTTAAAATAAAAACGTCATGCACAAGTCTTAAAGCATATAATTTACATTTACAAGCCATTTATGTATCCTAACTAAAAAAATCGATATCAGAAAATAGTTATATTTTTATTTTTGTCATTAATGTATCCTAACTAAAAAAATGGATATCAGAAAATAGTTTTATTTTTATTTTTATTTTTATTTTTATTGTTATTGGAGGGGGGATGCATTTGGACTCACGTGCGCCTTCTACAAATGTCCTCTCCCACGAATGTTTGGAACATGGGTACATCAGCCCATATACAAAACAACTGCCTTGCATTGGATTTGATCTTTATACCAACCATTCAACTTTTTAAGTTACTTTAATACAAATAATAATATTTATCTCTTGCTAAATAAAAACAACATATAAAGATAGGATTAGTTGAAACTTTTCATTAATAATAATAATAATAATAATAATAAAAAGGTACTAAAGTCCATTTTCTTTATTGTAACTTTGCCTTTCAATGATAAAAGAGTAGAGAAAACTGTTGCATCAAAATAGTATATCATTAGGTTAAACTAGTGTTTTTCTATAACGCGCGTTGCGCGAAAGGAATTGGTGTTTTCGACCGACATCATCCTGCAACTCTTCTTTTAACTGTTTCACTTCTTGCAAAGACTGAACGTAGGCCCTAACTCTTGTTTCACCACTTAATCACTGTAAAAATTACAGGATTCATGTTTGGGGCATGGGTTGACACGTGGACTTCGAGCCTCCCCGCTGGTGAGTGACGTGTTGGGTCGGTTAAGGAAAAAAAAGCTTAAAGCGTTAGGTAGATTTCGAACAGGGCGAGCTTGTCAAACGGTTTCCGCTCCTTGCCCCGGAACTCGATGTTGGCCACCGCCACCCGGTTTTCGTGACTTATATCACCACCCGGGACGCTATCGTAGTAGGCTTTAAAACGGTCGAGCTTCGGTCGTAGCTCGCGCCACTTGTGTTGGCACGCGTTTAAATTGTGCCGGTCGTTCCCCACGTTGTGCCGGTAGCTAGCGAAAGCTTCCGGCCAGCAACGGGTCTCACCGGGTTGGCGGCCCTTCATCGCGTTGTGCCGGTATCAAGTGTGGGTAGCGGGTTCGGGTAGGTGGAGTGAAGGGTTGGGGTAGCGATGTGGACAGGCGGTGGGGTTGGGGGGTTTTATAGTGCCTTGGGTGAACCTAGCCAACCCAGCCAATGAGAGCCGGCCACGGAGGACCGCTAGGCATGCCCAACGCCCGGGCTGAAACTCCCGCCCAAGGGGCCACGCCGAAACCCAAACCCACTCGGGGTGGTGACTTGGGCATTTGTACCCAAACCACGCCCCAACCCTCGCCCCATACCTCATAGTCTAATAAATAAATATAAGGTATTGCTGGCTGAAACTCCCGCCCAAAGGGCCACGCCGAAACCCAAACCCACCCGGGGTGGTGACTTGGGCATTTGTACCCAAACCACGCCCCAACCCTCGCCCCATACCTCATAGTCTAATAAATGAATATACGGTATTGCTCAATATAAAAAAATAACATAATAAATAAAGAATTAAAAATGAAAACCGCTAGGCATGCCCAACGCCCGGGCTGAAACTCCCGCCCAAGGGGCCACGCCGAAACCCAAACCAACCCGGGGTGGTGACTTGGGCATTTGTACCCAAACCACGCCCCAACCCTCGCCCCATACCTCATAGTCTAATAAATAAATGTAAGGTATTGCTGGCTGAAACTCCCGCCCAAGGGGCCACGCCGAAACCCAAACCCACCTGGGGTGGTGACTTGGGCATTTGTACCCAAACCACGCCCCAACCCTCGCCCCATACCTCATAGTCTAATAAATGAATATACGGTATTGCTCAATATAAAAAAAATTACATAATAAATAAAGAATTAAAAATGAAAACTGAATAAATAAAGAATTAAAAATGAAACATAATAAATAAAGAATTAAAAATGAAAACTAAATGATACTGTTCATTCAGTTTTCATTTTATCATATAGTAATTTGTATTTATAGGTAATAATTGTATTTTTATTTTAAAAACAAGATAATTGTTTTCCTAGTTTTACCATTATTCCATATATAAATTAGTAAGTTTTGATGCATTAGCACTTGTAACTTGTGCTTGGGGAGTTTTCCAAAAAAAAAAAACTTAATTTTCCACTTTCAACCTAAAAGTTTTATCTTTTATATTTTAACCCCTTTTTTTTTTACTTTTAACTCTAAGTTTTCCATCTTTTATAATTTAACACAACACTTTGTTATTTACAACTTTGGTCTCCCATACTTTTTATCTTTTGCAAGTTTTTCGTTTTACGTTTCGTTCTAAATTTTGCGAGTTAACATGTCGTAGCGTGCATGTGAGGTTCAACGTTTTTGCTCTATTTTTTTCATATTTGACAGACTTGTCGCAACGCGTCCATTTTTCCCCTTTTGTAAAGTTCGTCGCAACGGGCGGGTTGTAGATAAACTAAGTTATTATTTTCTACATTTTACGTTTCTGCTTAATTTCTTCGCATTAAGACACTGTAACGGGTGTGCATGGTTCAACGATTTTAGTCTACTTTTCGTTATGTGTAATTTTTACCATTTTATCTATTTTATTTTTACGATGTTGAGAGTCGATGTCGTTTTGGTACTACTTGGCACGGTTTTACGAACGTTTTTAACCTATTAAATTTTTTACTAATATTTTTTTTTTGTTTACCCCTATTCTTCCTTTACTTAAAAACTAATTTTTGTGTGCATATTTTATGTACCGGTATGTATAAGTATGATTTGTTCTATATTTCGACGAAAACTTTTTTATAGACAAGTCAGGTCAAATATAATACGTTTTCGTTTAAAGAAACCATTTTTACGTGCATATTTTTACGTATGTTTTGGTATAAATTCAAGTTGTTCTACGTTTTGAGGTAAACTTTTTTGGGAAATGATTTAGGTCAAATATAATATGTTTTCGTGTTTATTTTATGTATGTTTCGTAAAGTTTGTTTCGAACCGAGTGGAGTCAAATTATGGTTTTTTTTTCTCCCTTTTTTTCGAAAGCTCTAATTATTCCCTTTCGATTACATGTGCATATTTTCCTTCATACATGTTACGTTTTCTGTGTATGAGTTGGGTCACATATAATACGTTATGATTGTTCGATATGAATTCCATTTACTTTACGTTTGATCCAATCACAATGCTTATACAGGTTACACTGAGTTCAACTGGATACGTCGAAATATGTGTTTTCATATGGTTAATGCATCATATAACGTTTGGACTAATCCATTCAATATTTACGATGTACCCACCCTAGTTCTTAATTAAATGGCCCCATAGCAACGGTTGAAAAGTTTAATATGTGAGGAGTCACGAGTGAGGATAAAAATAGTAAGGAAGTGAGGTTGCCGCCGCACCACCACTCATGCCACTTTAGTGCCTTCGTTCGTACGTCTCCCACATGTATAACATATGGCCTAATAGGGTTGTTGAGCTCATGAGGTCGATTTTGTTTACTATTATCAAGTAGTCAGAATTAGAAAGAAAGAAAAAAAAAAGTAGCTAAACTTTCCTTTTTTTACCTCTCATGCTCGAGTTAACTTTCCCAGTTACAACCCTAGGGGCAAGGGTTTGAACCCCGCTCATCGTCACCTCGATCCATTGTTTCTTTTTACCAAATTCCCATGATTAGTTGTGGCCTATGGTCCAGACTTCATGACCAACTCGACCCATCGGTCCTCTTGTGCCCATGTACATCTAGCCTTGATAACTTAATTGTAGCATGTGTTACTTGATTTTAGCAACCTAATGTCGGATACCCCACTTGTATCATTTTGTTTGAGATGTGTTGCTTCCAAAATCTACACCGTTGTAGGAGTAGACTCAGGTTGCATCAAAAGCGTGTAAGTTTTCTGGTCCAGATTCATCTTCCTCGACTGAAGGTGTTTTCCTTCTTTATCGGGCCACAAAACAAGCTGCAACCACATGAAAATTTCATTAGAGGTCCAATGGGCTTTAACCGCAACCACTCCGATACCCAAGTCAATCGAGTCCACATCGTGAAATCATATATGTGAAACATACAATATCAGCAAGAGCATATGTATTATGTAGTAGTATAAATAGATAGTTTAGAGGGAGGAAACAATGGTTGGACTTTTTGCCCAATTAATAGTAAGGCCAAGATGATTGTCTTGTGTTGTTTTACAATTACACTCAATGTATGTTTTGCATGATATGCTAATAATTAGGATTCATTAGTGATTGCTATAATTTATACTTTTTGACATTCAAAAGCTAACATACGATTATTAGACACCCGGCCTCTTATATCTTAAACTAGAGTAAATTGCTTTTTGAGTCCCAACGTTTTAATGATTTTAACCATTTGAGTACAAAATCAAAAAGTTTAACGACCTCAGCCCCTAACCACTCAATTTATAACATTTTGAGTCCAACTTTTTAAGATTTGTACATTTGATTTTGGACTCAAGTGGTTAAAACCACTAAAATATAGGGACTCAAAACGTTATAAAATGAACAGTTAGACCGTTAAATTTTTTGATTTTGTACTAAAGTGGTTAAAACCACTAAAACACCATAGGGACTCAAAAAATAATTTACTACTATAATCAGGATTCACTAGCCGGCTTCTTATATCTTAAACTGGTATAACTAGAGGATTGACTAGATTTTATGTAAAGTAGTGCGTTTGTAAGATTGAGTTGTTTGTTTATTTAAGCTATAAAATTTCTTTTTGTAAGCACTAAGCAGGGATAAGAACATAGAGTTTCCCTAATTTATTATTAATTTTATCGTATGGGTGGATTTGATCGATCACGTTTGTTTTGGGTTAAAGTCCCACAAACGACGACAGGGATTAAAGAAATTAGCCGTTCAAAAAAAATCACAAATTGTTCTATTCAATAAAAATACAGAAACTCGCCAGAGTTCTAACACCTCTGCTTTTTCATACGACCACCGCGTATCTACAAGCAAATTATTATTTAGATTTTTTTTCAAAAAAAATGAAAATTAAGATCTTTTTTGGTTTATAAAGTTATGCAGACTTCTTGCAGTGGTTTTCAAGCCATTCCATTGTAACACTTTTCGGCCTCTCCAATGGCAACCCGAGAGCTCGATCCCATATGAGCTGAAACCAACATAAGACGATACATAAAGACATGCCCAGAACAAGGAAAATTAAAAAAACATTATTTGTAATTGGCATACCTGAGAACAGATTCCAATTGCCCTCGATACGCCAAAGAGAACAGTGTAATATCTGAAACAAGTTAAAAAAAATTAATAATCATAAAGAACAAGCATTATAAAACACGATTCGTATATAAGAAAACCACAAAAAATGCATACCTTGCTTCAGTTAAACCATAGTAGTTTAGCAACACACCACTATGAGCGTCAACATTTGGCCAAGGGTTTTTCACCTACACGCATAATTCCCCGATCAAGATTGATGGAACTCCGGTTTTGAGTATTGACATTCACAATAAATTATTATTTGTAAAAAGAAGTCATAACATGCATTTCACTGAGTATAAATGTTGCATGACTGAAACTTTGGCGTTTGCTATTTTTTTTTTTTTTTTTTGATATATTTTTATGCTCTATATTCTTTTATTTCTCAGAAAAGTAACAATCCAAAAACGTTTTTTTTTTATTATGTTTCCTTTGTAATATAAAATCGTTAAAAAGTAACTTACCTTTCCAAGCTCTGTTAGGATTGGAGGCACCACATCATAAAGTTTTGAAACCTAAAAGAAAACAAAAAAGAAAAAGATTAAATAGACTCGTGTACATAAATGTTTACACTGTTCTTGTTCGGGGGTTGTACGATTTTAGTTGTGTTTGGGTTAGGGTTTGATGTCGTTGAAACATGCAAATATATGGGTCGTGTTTGTGTTCATCAATTCAACCCGCCAACCCTACACAACTGACACTGGGCTGTCGCTATATGACATGAAAACAACTGATTGCATCATCAATTATTATGTGCTAACCAGCTGGAACAGAGGATCGTTAGGCAAATGTTTCAATGCAAATTCTCGTTGGCACATATATCTGGGGTCTGTTTTTCGCAAAACACCATGCCCAAATCCAGGAACAACCTGCATATCAAAATTAATGTTAATTTACATACACTTGTCAATAAAAAAATTAAAAAATAAAAACTTCTAATTACATACTTTGCCACTGTTTAAGGTTTTCCAGACATAATCCTTCAGTTGGTCCTTGGTTATGTTCTCTCCACATTCATCTACCACCGACTTTATCCATAGCAGAACTTCCTGCACGATAAAATTATATACTTATGAGCCAGTGAATCCTAAACATTATACATTTATTTCCAAACTTTCTGATGATAATGGAAGAATCAAGGTGAAGAGATATATAACTTAAATAAAGAAAAGAAGTTAAAAGGGCCAGCAAAAAAATATACCTGGTTAGCAAGACCATGAAGGGGTCCGGCTAAACCGTTTAATGCTGCAGCAAACGAGAGATACGGGTCCGAGAGGGCACTGGCAACCTAAGCGAACCATCAAAAAATAGTTAGACGATGAACATGCGTAACCTATTACAAAGTTGGCAGTCGGGTAATACATTTTTTTTATTTCCATATAAACTATAACAAACTTCGAAAACTCTAAGGGTGCGAAAGCCGAAAAGAGTTTAAATGCTTACAAGATGACCAGTATGAGCGCTAACGTTTCCACCTTCATGGTCACTGCAATAATTCTTATGCCAATTAAAAACATATTTTATATCTCCTTTAAGCTTAGGCTCAGATATTATAATATAAATACATAATCTCACCTATGGATGGTGACATAGAGCCTCATAAGTTCTTGCATTTCAGGACCATCGAATCCAAGCATGTGTGCAAAATTTCCACCGTAATCTAGTGAGTCATCCATGGGTATCCTTTCTCCATTTTTGTACATCCTTGAGAAATAATGAGTGTGGATTGAAACTTAGTAGCTAGAAAATGTAATTTCACCACATAAAATCCCCACGTACATGACAGCACAGTTATTTAGTTATTTTAACTAAAAACAATGATATTTACAGATACTTGTATTCATACCTGCGGTAGACATATGCAGCTACAGCTGGCACTTGAGCAATCAATGAAAGTGAGTCCTCATATGTCGGCTCCCAGTATCTATTGTAAGCAGGATAAACTTTACATATTTAATTCCACAAGAGTAACTAGAGTTATTTCAACATACAGATTGATATTCCACATATACCTACTTGGATTTATGGATCCCTTTCTCATAGGCTTTTAAAAACTCACTTTGTACCTGAAACAAGAATGAGTCGTTAAAATTTGAGATTAAAAAAAAACCTGAAGCAAATTTAACAATAGCATGATCATATGATTTGATTGAGTATATTGAAAGAGTAAGTGAAGTCAACGGAACTTGATATTGGCTACAGGATGACTGTTCATAAGTGGGTTCCATAGATAACAGTATATTTTAAATGATTTGATCATAACTCTCCACACAACATAGAATGTAACAGGTAAGTTTCAAATAAACCTGAAGAGCCATAACACCAGTTGTAAACTGTGTCATTGGATGAGCTGTAACAGGTAGAGCATCGATGGCTTTGTACACATGATCTGCAACAACAAATAAAAAAACCAAGTTTAATAAAAAAACACTTGGTTCCATAGTATGAAAAAGTTGTCGATTAGCTTTATGTATGACTGAAATTGACCTGGGATAGCGGCACGGCTGCGCAGTTCCTTGGATAAAGCATCCACTTGTTCTTTAGTTGGTACCTTATTTTAGAGAAACAGTAATAGAAGTATTAGGTCAAAAACTAGATAAGAAATGGTGTGCGTGTGTGTATAGAAAGTTTAAAATACAGAAGTCCCTTAACATGCGAATCGCGTACACAACCACCAAAAATTATGCATATAACATGCGTAACTAGGTTTTACTTATGCGTGAATTGTGTTTTTGTCCATGTATGATTTTGTGTTTCAACCTATGTGTGATTTTTTTACCACATGCGTAATTAGGGTTACTCATGCGTGACTTCTGTGTTTTGTTCATGTGTGATTTTGTGCTTAACCTTAGGGCTTGAATTTTATAACGTACGTAATTTACAAATGAACATGTGTAATTAAGTCGTGTACGCTTCGCACGTTAAGGGGCTATTGTACATTAACCTTCCCCTATATATATATATAGGGGAAGGTTTAAATGAGAACGCTAATTATTGTGAGAATCGTGAGAACGAATGAAAAAACCGCGAGAACTTGGTTAAAAGCAATTCAAATTCAAATTTTTTTACCCTTATCATTATTATTCGAATACAATGTTAGAAATTTACTTTACACATTTAAATTTACGTGAGTTCATAAATAAAGGAAATTTACACGTGTAAGTTTGCCATTTACACGTGTAAAAAATCTAATAAGAGTGATTTTTAGAAGAGAAATGAATTAGTTTATGTTGTAAATTCTTTTTTTGATGTTGTATCTTAATTAAAATGAGTTTTGTATTAAAAAATTGATTTTGATTGGTTTTTTATGCGTTCTCACGGTTCTCGCAATATTTAGCGTTCTCAAGATAACTCTCCCCTATATATATAGGAGAAGGATCCGTTAGAAACCACCCTTTATTGCGAGAAGCAATGTGAACACAACCAAAAATACCTACAAAAAATCTAAAAAACACAAAAAAAAAAATTAATATTTTTTATAAAAAATCGCTACTTTTCGTCATTAAAAAAAATTTCATGCTTTTTTTTATGACGAAAAGTAGCGATTTTTTTATTAAAAATATAAAAAAAATGTGTGTTTTTTAGATTTTTTTAGGTTTTGGGTGGTGGTGTAGTGGGTTTATTTAGTTTTGTTCACATTGGTTCTCGCGGTTCTCGCAATAAAGGTGGTTCTCGCATGAACCCTACCCTATATATATATATATATAACAGAACCCAGCAGTGAGCAAATACAAAACGCTAATTACAGAAACCAGATCACAAATATAGTAACAATAATAACAAAACAACAATAATATATGTATTGCTGTCTACCTTTCCGGTCAAAAGAAGCCAAAGAAGACCCTCAGGCAATGGCTCACCACCAGGCTTTGCTGCTGGTAATAACTTCTGACATTCGGGGATAGATAGACCCCGGAAGCGAATTCCCTAATTAATAAGAAATAAAAATTAGTTATATATATTTTGCATTTCAAAAGTTGCAGATAATTCCCGCAGTGGACCTGAGTTTATACCTCATCTGGGTCAAGCAAGGATGTTTCCCAAAGTAGACCTGTCATTCCTCTCATACCACCAAGTACCTATAGATTTTAACACATGAATAATAAATATCAAATAAAATGCTGTACTACTGCAAGAAAATGAATGTAAATAGATCCAAACAGATTGCCTTTAAACTAAATACGACAAGCAACCAAAAAATTTGAAAAGGAAAAATAATAAACAAAAGGAGTAGGTTATTTACCATATCAACAGTAATGTTACCCAGCTGAACTTTTCCATATTCTGATTTGATCTTTTTTAGGCGCTCCTGCACAAGATTGAATTCGTTAATAACGAATATGATCATGAAGAGAGATAAAATTGATCGTATTAGAAAGAAGAAAATGATCATAATAGAAAGGAAGTCTTGAATATGCATAACAAATGAGCAGTATGTGATTTTTGATACATTAAGCAAGCAAGTTAATGAAGAGTTGTCACTGACAACCTTTACTTAAAGAGCTATGAATTTGATCTAAAGACAAGTTAAAAGAATTCAACTTTAACTGCTCCCTGGCATAGTTGTCAATAGAGCCAGCAGCGCACGCTGTAGCGAATAGCGTAGCGTATAGGTGAAGTGTCGCTACAAACCCTGTAGCAATAAATAGCGGACTTTTTATTTTTGTTATTATTTAGATGATTAGTGATAGCGTATTTGAGCTGTTTTAGTGTACTTTTAGCACTTTTATACATAATTGGTGTGTTAAATATAGTTTTTATTTTCTACCCCTTATCGATAAACATGAAATAGCCGGCACTATTTCGTCACTATCGCTACGTAGCATATTGGTAGCCTGTCTCTATGGTCCCCTATTCGCTATTGACAACTAAGCTCCCTGCATGCCATCACTTACCCCAATCATATATGTTTACGCATATGAGGTAACTTGTAATGACATACAAGCAAAATTTTACAAACTAGATTTGACATTTAGATACTAAAAAGTGCATAACCAAATAAATTGAAGACAATAGAGAAAGAATGGCACAGTGTAGTGACAGACAAGAAAACTCCAAAAAGATCATGACACCCGCAACCATAAATGTCGGAAATGTACCTGCTGTTCTGGAATCAATTCCTTAAGCTGAGAATGAAGGTCCTGCATGGAATTAAACATATTAAAGCTTCTGAACCAAATTTTTAACTTTAAGAATATATGGTACCTATCAATGTGATTGATTAATTTCTATCGATCAAGTTGGAGCATATACTAGCAAGGCAATGAAGCTCCAAGAATAAGTGAATAAAGAAAAAGGAAACTAGAAAGGAAATAGTATTTTGCACATATATTAATCCTTTGGCAATTTTAGCATAGTTATTTGTTTGTTTCTTTCTTTATTTCACAATATTCAATGTTGCAGTCATATCTTATACTCTAGAAAATAACTTTTTACGAAACAATAACTTGCATAAACGTAAAATTATAGCCTCTGAAGCTCTGATACAATGACTTTTTCAAAAACAATATTGCAAAAATCCTTTTCAATGTCCCATGTTTTATTGTATTTTGTAATGGACCAGAATACATAAATGCTTTAGTTCGAATGTGCTACATAAATGCTTGACAATAGTTGAATGCAATATGCTTTCCCTGATCACATCCAACATTTATGGAGCATAGGAGATTACATATTTGTGGTCATCAATTGACTCATGTACTAACTTAATTTGTAGACTTCCTTTATTGCTTGTTGAAAACATACCCTAGAACATGTGTAACATAAGAGCATACACTCATACATGTCTTTCTGAAAACTAACTTGACCTATTACAAGTAACATCTTATAAAAAAAGTCAACAGACATTATATACTCCAACTTTAAGAAAGCTTAGTCTACTTATTTATTAGACAGAATTTGACTTTTGTGGTCCATAACTTATGCTAAGATGCTCAAAATTCTACCAATTAAAAACTCTGTGACCATTCATATATGCATAAGATTCATATCATCAGTTTACAATTAAATAAAATAGTATAATTAAAACAACTTACAAGGTCAGAAGAGGTCTGGATTTGCAGCCACCTAACCGAATTACTCAAACTAGGCTGTTGAACCTGTTAAACAAACACAAATCACCAACCCATAAGACATAATTGGCCACAAATTGATACTTACTAAGTGCATAGTAACAAACTAACAATGATTCACTAGAAAACCTCTTGCTGCTCTCAATCACATACTGTACATCTAACAAATAATACAGATAAAACTGATGACATATCCGCTTTCCGAAAGTAACTCGTTTCAATCGAATAACTTGAAAAATCAGATTAGGTCATTCAACTATTGAAACTGTAGTAAATCCTAAATTGTTCAAAAACTATATTGTGCATCATAACAATTACTTTGTAAACAATTAAAACACGTTGATCAGACTAATACTATCAATTTGTTACAAACTACAGTCAAATAACACAAATTAACTATCAATCAATAACAGATACAAATGCAAAGAACAATAAACAAATTATAAAACAACTTACAACACGATTTCTTAGCTTCGAAAGAAGTGAAACGCTCCGATAAAACACCATCGCTGATAAACAAAACAAACTGCAATGTAGAATCAACAAAACAGTCGTCAAATAGGCGCAAAAACGCAGATCTGGAGACTGAAAATAATAGAAAATGAATCGATCATCGATCGATTATATATAAAATTGAAATGGAAAATGATGTTTTGATGATGATTGATTGATTAGAGCTGTTGTACCTTGATTCGGAAAGGAAATGAGAGGAGAATACTGGAAAGAAGGAGAGATGGAATGGTGATGCGTTGTTGAACTTGAATATGTAAACGAATAAAAACAAGCGTGAAATGGAAAGCTTAAGCCGTCAGGGTAGAATTGTCAAAATCCCAATCTTTGACATTTTTTGTGGAGATGTTGTTCTAGATCGGGATTCTATCGATACTGGTATCGAAAATACTGCTACCTAATTTATGGAAAAGTGGATATCGAATACCGTATCGAATTTATCGGTAAGGTACCGATATGATACCTGTACTCGTTACAAAATTCTCGTTTATATATGATATTGATATCGAAGATACTGATATTGATTTTCTTGAAAAGTAGGTACCGAATACCGTACCTAATCTATCAGTATGGTAGCGGTACTCGATACCAAATGTTCGTCCCTACGCTAAAATATATGGAGGATTATCTTTTATTATACATCTTAATCTTAATTAATACCGCTAAACTGCAAAGCCTTTAGTAATTAGGGCAGTTAGGATAAAATATATTTATATCCGTGGTTTTGAAATTTACACACTTTATTTTATGTGATTTAGGGGGTGTTTGGAGTTGAGTTTTGAAGGAGATTTTTAGATTATTGAGTTTTGAAATTGTAAATAATCAGTTTTGAGTGTTTGGGTAAAAAAAATGATTATTTGCGTTTAGAAGGTTACAAAACGCAGTTTTCCAAAAGCAGCTCCCCCCTACTGCAACAAAACACAGTTTCCAAAAATTGATTATTTGCGTTTAGAAAAGGATTTTCACTTGTTTATTTTTTTAAATATATATTTGCCAAACACTCAAATAGTTGATTATCTGATTATTGTGATATCAGGCAACATAATCAAATACAAACACTATCTTTCAACATCACGTTTTATTACAGTTAATTATCTGATTCTGATTATTCAAAACACATAATCTATTTTCAAAACTCAACCCCAAACACAATTTGATTGTTTTATAGCAGTGTGAAGCGAAGTAGCCATTTAACCTTTTTATTTTTAAAGTAATCAATTATGTGTCCGTAATCGTATTATGTATTCTTTTATCAATCATATTTATTATTTGACATGGGCGGCTCTTATCGTATGCGGGGAGGACTTCTGCACAAGGTCCGTGATTTCGAGGGACACAGGATTTAAAAAAAATCAATCTATATATGTTATTTAAAGAAAAAATTGTAAACACATACAAATCAATATAGAGACCCATTATCAAATATTTTTTTATGCTTTATAATTTACCCAACTTAACATTAAATTTATTGGGCCCAACCCAATACTAATATGATTTTAAAAAATAAAAATAAAAATAAAAACAATTTTCGTTAAAGCATATGGGCACATTTTTCGAGCTCGAACAGGGTACATGAATTCTCAGAGACGCCACTGTCATTTGAACAAAAATAATGCAACTTAATGATTTTTTTTATTTGTTGATGTATATGTATACTGGGCAACTTTAACGGATGAAAGGTTTGTGCCCACTTAAGATTGATGGTTGAAGGTGATGACGAGAGAAGGGGATTAGAGGTTAAGGGGAAGCCAGTTTAAAATAGATACGTTTACATTTGATTTAGGAAAAATTACACTTTTCGTCCTTTATGTTTGTAGCTAGTTGCAATGGATGACCTTTACCTTTAATAATTACACCCACAGTCCTTTTTTTGAAAACCTATTACATCTTTCGTCCTTTACCCCAAACCCAGTTAAAAAATCAGGTTAAGTTACATCACGTGCACAGGACGTGAGGGCATTTATGTCCATTCAAAACCCCAACTACTCACCATTAAAAGCCCCAATTCTCACCCAAATCCCTCATTTATCAGTTCCATCCTTATCTTCTCCCCTAGGTCTTCGAATTTGCATAACATCCCCAAATCCATATACTCTGCTCGATCATCTTCTTCAGCAAGAAATCTTGCCTGTACGGTCATGACGACGAATCAAGAACCAGTACCACCAACGTGGTTTATACGAGAGACCATGGATGGAGATGAAGTTCTTCAGATGTATGGTAAGTTTAGCTTTAACCTAAATTCTGATCTTTTTAATGATTCAAGACAACCTACTGTAATGTGTAAGTTTCTAACTAGTAAAAATTTGAAATTTGCAGTTGGTATGCCTCATATATTCAGTATTAGGTTACATCATGGTGGTAGGTTAACCAAGAGTCTTGGTCGTGTATACGAAGGTGATAAGGTTAATTTTGTTGACATCATCGACGTTGATATGTTTTCAGTTCACGAGATTTCAGATATGATGGATGAGCTGGGTTATTCTGTTACTGACCATATATACTATTATTTCCAAAACCCTGAAAAGGATTTAGATAATGGTATTGAAGATTTAAGTAGTGACCATGATATTTTGAACTTGTCTAGGTATGTAGAATTTCATAAGATTATCAATGTGTTTACGTTACATGGTTTAGACATTATTAAGGACTTCTTTCAGTCACCTATGAAGCCACAAAAGGGCATTACAATTGAAGAAATTGATGAGCCTGGCCCTTTTGCAATAGTGCCTTCTAAACTAACTGTAACAAGAAGGTTGCATTTAGATGTTGATAACATTGGGCAGAAAAGTGGGGCTGTGCAGGAAGGTGGGACTGTGCAGGAAGAACATGTGCAGGAAAGTGGGGCTGTGCAGGAAGGTGTGACTGTGCAGGAAGTGAATGATCAGGAAGGTGGGGCTGTGCAGGAAAATGGGGCTGTGCAGGAAGAACATATGGACATGTTCTTGTATGATAATGCGCCAGTTGACACTTAGGGAAATGTTTTAAATGAAGAGGGTCCTGAAAATGAAACAAGCACTAAAGAGGATGATAGTGACAGTGACTTTGTAGTTGATGAAAACAATTGCATGCTAGATCATGATGTAGATATGAGGGACTACACTATGAATGTTGACATGGAAGTAAATGACATTGTTATTCATCAAGATGAAGATATAGAAGATGAAATCTTAGACAATGAAGCATTCCCAAGTGGGTCAGAGTCTGATGACAATGAAACAAGCACTAGGAAGAGACACATACACAATGTTGTAGAAGGCGCTAGTCGGGCGGTGAGGTACCGCCTAGGGATTAATCGGAATGGGATTGTTATATGTATTTTTTCAAAATTATATATATATACCCAATAATATAAAAATAATACTTCAAAATTCACATAAATACTTCAAGTTTCAGATAGTATGGTTCGATTTTGACCGATTTTGACTGATTCTGACCAATTTTGACCTCCTAGGACCGATTTTGACCGATTAATATAGTCCGATTAATCCGATTTTTGACCGCCTAGTACCGATTTTGACCGACTTTGACCGACTCCGATTAATTGACCGACTAGCTCAAAATTAGTCAGTAAGTAGCCGCCTAGCGACTAGGCGCCGATTAATCGGCCGCCTAGGCCGATTTTTGCAACACTGCACATACATCAACAAAGAAGGAGAAATGAGAATAGAGTGAACTTTTATTTGGGACAAGTGTTTGGAACTAAGGAAGAGGCAAAGAAGCTTATAAAGGTTCATTCAGTTGAGACAAGAAGGGACATTGTTATTGTTAAGGATGATAGCACAAGGGTGAGGGCAGTGTGTCATGGTAGGTTGCCTGAATTTGATGTAGATGATAATAGAGTTCATATTGAAAGTCAAGCAAAGGGTAAAGGGCCTGTTGTGGACAAAGGCAAAGGTAAAGGTCCTGCTGTGAACAAATCTAAGTCTAAAGGGTCTGATGTGAACAAGGGTAAAAGTCAAGGGGAAAAAATGCCAAAGTTTAAAAGAATTGGGCCTCCTGTGAATAAAGGCAAAGGTAAAGGGGCTGCTGGTGAAGGATCCAATGTACATGTTGGTGGAAGAGGCAACAAAAAAAGATTATGCACAATACCCATGTCCATGGGCCCTACTTATCTCAAAAGTTAAAGGTGAAGAAAGTTGGATGGTCAAGACTCTTCTTGAAGAACATATATGTGTTTATACCAGAAAAATACATTCTTGTACTTCAACCTTTCTCTCTCAACAGATGGTTGAACAAATTGAAGAAAATCTAGATATTCCTGTCAAAGCTGTTCAAGAACAATTTCAAAGAAAGTATTCTGTTAGTGTATCCAGGATGAAGGCTTACAGGGCTAAAACAAAAGCAAAGAAGATGGTGGAAGGTGATTACTCATCACAGTATGGTCTGTTGAGGGACTATGTCCTTGAGTTGCAAAGTAAAAATCCTTGTACCACTGTTAAGATAGATCTAGAACCTGGTCAAAGTAGGGATCTGAATAGACAGTTTAGAAGGATATATGTTTGTTTAGGGTCTTTAAAGCAAGGGTTTAAAGCATTAGGTTGGGATTTACTTGGTTTGGATAGTGCATTCATGAAGGGGCCTTATCCTGGACAAATCGTAAGTACAGTGGGTGTTGACCCTAATAATGGAATCTATCCAGTGTGTTATGGAATTGTTGAGGCTGAAAATCTAAGTGCTTGGACATGGTTCCTAGAGTTGTTAGCTGATGACCTTGACATACCAAGAAACTCAGCCTTTACTTTTATGAGTGATAGGCAAAAGGTTAGTATTTACTTGCATTCTGTTTTTAATTCAGTTATGAGATTTGATATTGGTTTAGGTATAATTACAATCTGGTTTCCGCAGGGTCTGTTACCTGCAGTTTCCAAGTTGTTTCCATTAGATGAGCACAGATATTGTCTCAGACATATTCATGAGAATATGAAAGGAACCTTTAAAGGTAGACAATACAAAGATTTATTGTGAAATGTGCAAGTGCTACAACAATTCCTGAGTTTCAAACTGCCATGGAGGAATTGAAAGCTTTTAACAAAAAAGCTCACTTGTGGCTGTCTAAAATCCCCCTTCTTCACTGGACAAGGTCCCATTTCTCTGGTATGTACATTGTGTTCCCATTTCTCACTTGGTCTTAACTGGTATACACTTGACTAATGATAAAAACCAATGAACATGTAGGGCATTAAGTGACATGCTACTCAATAACATGTGTGAAACCTTCAATGGCAAGATAGTGGAAGGAAGGGACAAGCCTATCATTGCTGCTCTGGTGTATATCAGGGAGTACCTAATGAGGAGGATTGTGACAGTATTGAGGGTTATAGAAAGGACTGAAGGTCTTATTACACCTTGGGCACAAGAACAACTTCAAATAATTAAGAAAGATGCAGCCTTTTATCATGTGCAATGGAATGGAGGGGATCTGTATGGGATGAGTGGTAAACCTGGATACACAAGGGTAGTGGACTTAGCCAAAAAGACTTGTGCTTGTAGAGGCTGGGAAATCACAGGTATATTATTAACTGTTTGTGACTGACTTTTATCATGTGCAGTGCTCATTGTAAACTGGTTGTTCATGATTGTGACAGGCATGCCCTGCAGACATGCAGTGGCTGCAATATGGTTCATGGCTACTAATGGTCAAAGAGTTGGTGCTTTGGAAAGCTGATTTGATCCAGTCTACACAATAGGCAGGTGGAAATAGGTGTATGCTTTCAATATAAACCCTATAAATGGCAAAGCTCTATGGCCGAAGAGTGAAGTTCCTATTAAGATAACACCACCAAAACATCACAAACAAGTGGGTAGGCCAAAGAATGTTAGGAAAAGGTCAGCCGTGGAGATGGAGGATGAAGGCTCAAGCAAGAAGAAGGGCATTATCAAAGAAGAATATCAAGGGTGTATGTGGAAAATGTGGGAACACCAGACACAATCAAAGGACTTGCAAGGGGCAAGGTGAAAAAAAGAAGGACTAGATCTGTTGGCAGGGGTTTAACTTTTGACTTTTGGTTTGTTATGGTCTTACTTAGTATTTTATGGGATATGTATTAACTCTAGATGTTTGGAACATGTTTAAAACTTACTTATATATGCCAATGTGGCAGTTTTTGTGCTAGATGTCTATTTTTGTGTTTGATGGATCAATATAACTTTGTTATCTATGCCAATGTGTTGTTTGCCATTTACAACAGTTGAATGGGTCAAAAAAGGTCATTTATATTGTGTTTGATGTTTACAGCAGTTGAATGGGTCAAAACAGGTCATTTACATTGTGTTTGATGCTTACAGCAGTTGAATGGGTCAAAAATGTCATTTATATTGTGTTTGATGTTTACAGCAGTTGAATGGGTCAAAACGGGTCATTTACATTGTTGTTTGCCAAACAGGTTATGTCCAAACAGGTTATGGGTCAAAATAGAGACTGTCGAAACAGGTTATGTGCTGTTTGACAAACAGGTTATGTCCAAACACGTTATGGGTCAAAATAGAGACTAACGAAACAGGTTATGGGTCAAAATTCTGTTTTACAGCAACAGGAAAGACAATATCATGTGCCGAAGCCAAAGGTACTGCATTACATTCATTATATTCATACCAAAGGTACTGCATTACATCAAAACTACTTACATATCACATTTTAATACAAAAACTACTTGCATTAAACTGCATTACATCAAGACTACCACATTACATCTAGATTGCTTTGCATTACATAGACAAATACAAGATGAAGCAAACCCAACTCAAAAACAAAATCTTTTTCAGCTTCATTGTCTCAGATTTAAATTCTTTCACCTTCTCCTCTAACATGTTTCTGTTTCGTAGCAGACCTGGGATGATGTTCACACATGAATGGCAATTGGACTGATCTACCCATCCTATGAATCGACATGTCGATCCTTTATCAGGACACCCATAAAAACGGCGACATGGGTTCCTATCTGTCCAAGAGGTGAGGATAACAGCTTCTTTTCCACAATCGCATAACACCATCTTCGTTTATGAGCAGATGATTTAAGATCCAAACCCTAAATTTTGGGTCAGCCGCCGTAGAGAGAGTTGCAGGTATGGAGGCTTTCAAATGGGGAAGAAACCCTAACCTAATTAGGTATTTGGGGGAGAAATGGGGGCTTTTAAATGGTGGGTAGTTGGGGAGGTTGAATGGACATAAATGCCCTCACGTGTTGTGCACGTGATGTAACTTAACATAAGTTTTTAACTGGGTTTGGGGTAAAGGACGAAAGATGTAACAGGTTTTTTTAAAAAAAGGACTGTGGGTGTAATTATTAGAGGTAAAGGTCATCCATTGCAACTAGCTACAAACATAAAGGACGAAAAGTGTAATTTACCCTTTGATTTAACTACTTTATCGGGATCACTATAGTCAAACTACAAAATATAAGTTCACATCGGATTCCTATGTAATAGTTATTTTATATGTATTTTTTAATTATCAATAAAACATTCACTTATTGAAAGTTACTATCAACGTTCTTCAGTCATGTTAGGTTGATAAGAGAATATGAGTTAAGCGACAACCAATTTCATGGTTGCTTAATGTATCTGTCAGGAATTATAGTCATACCGCTTGATATTTGTCCTAACGAATAGTCAACAACTACAATTTCCTTTCCACTTGAGTCTAAGGCCGGCTCAACGTTTATGGTGGCCCAAAGTGAATTCAAAAAGTGGGGCCATTTACAAAGAAAAAGAAATTGATTTAACATGATCAACTAAAAGAAAACTCGAGAGATTTACAATTTGTTTAACATAACAAGAGGAATAGTTGTCCAAAGGATTTGTGTGATTTAGTTATAAATATGAAAGAGATAATGCTAATCTCCTCATTAAAACATGAAATCAAACACAAAGGAAATTAGATAGTTGCAGGACAACATTGGGCTTTTAGAGGCTAAAGAGGCTATCCATTCGTTAAAAAAAATAAAAGTTGAAAATGATTAATTGTATAGCTGCTTAGATTCGAACCAGAATCTTCACAATAGCCTGTTGGATATCTTACCGATAAACTACTGCAGCAATATTTGACAAAGCCATTAAATTATACATCAATATATTAGCTTTGTATAGCTATTTTTCTAAAATGGAGGCCCTAAAACTTTGGAGGCCCAAAGCCCTTGCTTCATTTGAATGGCCCAAGGGCCGGCCAGTTGAGTCCATGATGAGATTTGACAATGTTGTGCATATGGTGATAACAAGGTGCATCTACATGGTCAAAAAAATCAAACCAAACCCATAGCATATTACTAAACTAGTAAGTTTACCAGTTGTGCATTGCGACGGCGTTGAAATGTAAAGTAATTTGAACATGTTTTGTATTATATTTAGATCCGCCTGTGGATCATTTCTTTACAACCGTCTGTATATTCTTTTATTCGTACTTTGAACTTTCAGTTTGTAATAGTAATTTACCTTCCAAACCTTCCGTTGTGCTATAACTGTGTTTAATTGACTATGATGATATCAACTACGTCACGATACTCCCCTCTACGCCCACTGGTTTGAGGTTAAAATATCGGGGTGTGACAACAGTTCCTTCTTTTCTTTTGTAAAACAGATTCTTATGGACTGGTCCTTACTGATTGTTATGCAGATAACCTTTAATGATGTTATGCACTGGTCCCACTTGATACTTATGGTTTGTTTTCATATTTAGGTGATATGCATCTGCAACGACCTATACGCATCAACCATGGGAGTGTTACGTAATGTGGTAAAGTAAGCATTTTTCAGTTAGATTAAGGCCACATACAACGTTCTAAATCAATTTATTTATTGATATTTAGTTTATTATTGTAACAATTCTGATTTATATAAGAAATACTTTATATAAAAGATGGAAATAGTATAATTGTGTGGTGGGTTGTTGGTGCAACAAATACTAGACCGATGGTAGTAGCTGGGCTGGTTAGGCAAAAGGGTTGGAGGGTTCAGTTTTGCCTAACGCAGGTCGTGGGGTCCCCCCACGTTTGCAAGACGTGGAGAGAGGTTCACTAGTTAGATTTTGTTGTTTGCTCGAGATCCTCCACTGAAGTGTGTTCAGCTTCGGATGTAGGAGCAATGGAAATGTGTGTGTTGAATGTAAGGAAGAGTGACTTGCATGGAACAAGTACTCAAGAGCAAAGACCAGAGATCCCAATGGAATCAGAGCTGATCGGAATGTCTTTTGGCACTAAATGAAGTGTCATTTTATAGAGAAGGACATCTCCCAAAGAAGACACCATTGACTAGTGAAACATGCCTGCAGTGGGGGACTTACCCTTTTAGGGGTTGAAGCGTTTGGACCTGCGGGTAAAAGACTACACTCTGTGCACATGTCTTCTTTTACGGCTGTGAGAGGCTGGACAAGTAATCAGAGAAGTGATGGCTCACTGTTCACATCCTTTTTGTTGCCCACCCAAGTTTGCGGGATCTGAACCTTTTAACCCTTTAACCTTTTAAGCGTTCATATGTCTAAGTCATTTTATTTGGTCTTGGGCTACCCCCGTCATCAGCCCCCCAAATCAGAGGTTTTTGGGGAATGAGCTCAAAGACTTCTGACTTTTACACATTTATTTGTATTGCTTAAAGGCTTGAAGGTTTAAAGGCTTTAAGGGTTGAGAACAGTTGAGAATTTTGAATTTTAAAATTGACAACTGATGTGATTGATGTGTGGCAGTTTTTCAGTCAGCGGTTTGTATACACTAGGTAATAATAACCTCTCATTTAATTACTTTTTCATTTATTAACATCTTTTGGTGAGATTTTTCACTTATCTTCTTCCGAGAATTCCGATTTCCTCTTCTAAACTCAGGTTAGTTCCCATTTCCTTGTGTGTTTTGCTTGTTCTTTACTTTGATCATGGGTGCACGGAAAGATCTTTCCGTTAGTTTCTCACGCCTTACTCAAGAGGATGTGGAGGAATTTTGTGTTGAATGGGGCATTGGTCTTAAATTTAATCCGGTTGCACCGGGTTGTGATAAATCCGTTGATCAATGTCCCCCTGGTTCAGTTGCTTTGTACTGCCGTCACTTTGAATTTTCCAACCTTCGTCATCCTTTTTCGCTTTTTGTATTGAACGTTTTGGAGTACTATCGTGTTTCCTTTGGTCAAATTCATCCGAAGGGTATGGCTAGGGTTTTACACTTCGAGGTTTTATGCCGGGCTTGTGGTTATGACCCTTTGCTGTTGTTATTCCGTCAATTTTTTCGCCTGGCGAAGAATGGTGACTGGTTTACCTTTGAGACATCCAAGGCTGACATTTGTTTAATCTCTTCCATGGTTACCACACTCGGTACTTGGAAAGATCAATTTTTCTGGGTTTCTGATTCTATTGTTCCACCCGGATGCCGTTCTCAATGAACCGGAACCTTCCGAGTCTGATTTGAATGAAGTTTTTCTTAAAGCTATCCGGGAGTGCCCTTCAAGGGTTCATCCTTTTCCCGAACATTTTCTAGTTCTGTTAGGTGTTAGCAAATTGTGGGATAAGGCTAATCGGGATCCGGTTCTTATGAGGAATGGCCAGGGTATGCATTTTCCCTGTTCTGCCTTTTCGGGATATCTTTATTTAGTAGCTTATTTGTTTTTTGTTTTAAAATGTTTTGCAGTTATGTCTGCTTTGGACTTTATCAAGAGTGATGATAGGTCTGATGGTGCCTTTATGGATGCTCAAGCCGCTGAAGGGGATGATGCTGTTGCTAGGTGTGTAGAACAGAGGTTTGAGGATGCTGGCTATGTTAGTGTTTCTAACGTCAAGGGTTTTACTAAGCCTGCTGTTCCCAAGGCTTCGACCCGTCGTTCTGCTCGTCGTTTGTTAAGGAGTGTACCTCAATCTACTTCTTCTGATCCGGTGGAATTAAGTGATGATATAGAGGCTTCCGAAGGTCAGGATGTTGATGTTGAGAAGGAGAAAAAGTTAGTTGTTCATGGTAAGAAGAAGACTTCGGCCAAGAAGGTTGTGACCACTCCTGTTCAAGGTTCATCAAGCAGAGACGTTGAAGGGTTGAACGAAGATGAAGTTTATGTTCTTGATTGGACTGTGAAGGTTGGTGATAGTTTCAAGGATCCGAATGTTTATGCTAATGTGTTAGCTCACTTTGCTCCTCATGGCGTTCGTGGTGCTATATCTGAAATGGAGAGTGACCACTTTATATCAAGGTTGATGTTAAGTTCTTGCAACCTTTCTGCCTTGGTAGCCGAGGGTGTTACTCGTTTTCAGAAGGGAATGCAGGAATACGAGGATTTTTCTAAGAAGAAGGAAAAGATGAAGTCTTCAATGGCCGCGATGAAGAAGGAAATTGATGGGTTTTCAAAGAAGGAAGAAGCTTGGGTCAAGAAGGTAGGTGAATTGACAAGGAGGTACGAGATTGAGATAAATGATCTCAAGAAAAGTTTCGAAGCTGACCGGTTGAAGTTGAAAGCTGATAGGGAGGCCTTGACTGTTCAACAGAAGGCCTTTGATAAGGAGAAAGAAGGTCTGAAGGCTTCAGTTGTTCAAGCCACTGGTGATAACCAGTGGCTTATTGAGCAAGGCTTCCACTAGGTTGTTACCTACCTCCTTCATTCCAATGAGTTCAACTCTGTCCTTGGAGAGGTTTATATGAAGCTGCTGAATTTGGGGAAACATCAAGACCTTATTGCTGGTTTTAAACTTCACGAGTCTGGCCAGGCCTTGGAGCAATCTACCATTTTCCGTCCTGATGCTTCCGAAGTGTTTAAGGCATCTGTCCAGCAGATGGAGAGGTTGTCTTACCCATATGTAAGTCAAGTTGCTAATTGCTTTGGTAAACCTCCTTCTGTCTTACAGGAACTGAAGTCGGCTGGGCTTAATGAAAAAGTTTGTACTGAAGTGTTTGATTCCCTGTCCAAGAAACGTTCTAATTCAGGAGATAGTGATGAAACTTTTTCAGATGATGCCGATGTATCTAAGGAAGCAAGCCTCCAAGGTTCAGCTGTCGGGAGTGGTGGTGGGTCAAAGGCTAAGAAGGCCAAGAAGGTTAAGGGTGATGGTTCCGGGGCTTCTAAGCCTCCTGTTGATGCTTGAACAATATTCGTAGCTTTCTTAGCACTACTTAAACAATTTAATGGTTTGTATGTTACTTTAAACAATTTTAGGTTTTGCATGAACCCTTAAGGTTCCTGTTTTGTGGTTGTGGTTTGGCCTTCGTGGCCGTTTGAACAATTCTTAGGTTTACAAGCCGTTAAGGCTTGTTTTAACTTGTTTGGATGTTTGGGAGCCTTTTAAGGCTTCTTTTCTTATGTTACTAAGTTTCTACTACTTGCCTTGTGTTGTGATTTCTTGTGCTGGTGCCTGCTTTAGTAAGGCAGCTTGGTTGGCTTCAAGCCTTCAAGGCTTCTGGCTGTTTGAATGTTTGTAGCTTGAAGCCTTCAAGGCTTCCGGTTACTACTTTAGTTTGATGTCTTGATGTCTTGGTTTGTATTTTTTAGATTGGGTTGTATGCAATCTTTTTTACTTATGTTGTTGCATTGCTCCTTGAATTATTTTTTATCTTTATGGTATTGTCTTTGTTGGGTTTGTATTGTCTTTATGTTTTTTATACCTTAAAGGGTTCAGTGCTGCAGTCACTTAGCCTTGGTATTTTTAACAAGAAGACATAACACCTATCCTATTCATTACTTGCATGAGTTTGATTTCATTTCGTAAGCCTGTTTTTGATAATTTTTCTAAGTCTTAAGGAACATTTGGGTGCTGTTTGTTTTTTCTGCAGGAAAAGGTCTGCAGTCTGTGGACCACATCTGCAGAGAAGAGGTGGACCAAATGTCTGCAGTCTGCAAGGAGAAGAGGGTTTGTTTTTTTTTATACAAAAACTCTTCTAACACACACACAACTCACACCACACGACCAGTCTCCCTCTTCCCTCATTTTTGTTCACTAGAACCCCAAACAACCACCTGCTCGCCTCTCCTCTCCGGCTCCGGCAACCGGAGTCACGCAGGTTACCGGCTTCCTTTTTGTCCTCCGACGAACACCCACTGCACCCACCTGTTTCCCCCTTCTCCCTTTCTACAACACAGTCACCGGAGAAGCTCCGGTCGTCTTCTCCGACACCGGTAACAGTGGCAGCGGCGAAATCAGAGAACATCGAGAGAGAGAACGAGAACAGAAGATGAAATTTCACAAAAAAAAAAAACCCTAATTTCATACCTGGATATGTGCGAGAGATGGTAGAGTTCTCGAGGTGGTGGGGGTGCGGCTGGAGATTCTTGAAAGTTATCTTAAACGAATGTTTTTTGGTTTGAATAAGATGCAGGTGTTTGTGGGTTTTAAGTTTTGGATGTTTGGTTTGGAATTTAGATATATATGATTCATGTTTGTGTATTTGTGTATAATAATAATAATAATAATAATAATAATAATAATAATAATAATAATAATAATAATAATAATAGATGAATTTGTGATGGCAGAGGAGGTCGGAGGTGGAGATGGTGGTGGCAGAGGAGGTGGTGGTGGCAGAGGGAGAAGAGGAGAAGAGGTTGGAAGAGGATGGAAGAGGATGGAACATGTCTGTGTGGTGAAGAGGTCTCGCAGACCTTTTTTAATGAAAGGTCTGCGAGAAAACAAACAATCTGCAGCATCCAAACGTCTGCCTGCGTCTGCGCAGCGCAGACATAAGTGGCCAGAAGTACTTCTGGCCAGAAGTACTTCTGGCCAAAAAACAAACAGAACCTTGGTGTAGGATGTTCGGACCCGTCTATGAGACAACTTTGTTTTTAATTATAAGTCTCATGGAGTTGTATTGATTTAGGAACTCACCCCTTTTATAGGTTCATTCGACCCTTGAACCTATTGAGCGATATGGCATGGGAGCTCATCCCCTTACATGGCCCTTGCCATGGAGTTTTTTGCTAGGTTCTCAACCTGATTTTAGGATAGAAAGAAAAATTTGATAAAACATCATCATTCATTCAAGAGATATTGTTTTACAAAAAGTGATCATAGGACAACTCTTGAAATACAACCTTTGAAATATAAACCAATCTTTCTTGATCAGACATGGAACCTTTTAAGGGTCTTTCCATTCCAATGTCTTGGAAGCTTTTTACCTTCTGTGTCGGATAGCTTATAGGATCCGCCCTTATGTACCTCAAGGATTGTATATGTTTTTCCCATTTTGGGCTAAGCTTTCCTTGGTTCTCTTTTTTACTAGCCTCATTGTTTCTGAGCACCAGGTCTCCTGGCTTGAAGTGTTCATGCTTGACTCTTTTGTTGTAGTAAGCTTCCATCATTTGTTTGTATTTGGCTTCTTGAACTGCAGCTTGGTCTCGTGCTTCCTCTAGGAGTTGTAAGTTCAACATGGTCTCTTTGTTGTTTGCTTCGGGATCCATGTTGACCGTTCTTTGGGTTACAACTCCTACTTCAGCTGGAATCACGGCTTCAGATCCAAACACCAAGCTGTAAGGTGTTCTTTTATGGCTTGTTTTTTCGGTTGTTCTTATAGCCCATAGAACGCTTGGCAACTCTTCAAGCCAATTGCTTTCATGCCTTCCCAATATGGCTTTGATTCCTTCAACTATGCTTCGATTCATCCTTTCAACTTGGCCGTTTGATTTGTGGGTATACCACTGAGCTGAAAACCTGAGCTGTTCTGAATTCTTTGCACCAAACGCTGAAAGGCTTTTCAGCGAATTGCTTTCCATTATCGGTGACAAGCGCTCCCGGCAATCCATAGCGACAAATGATGTTTCCCAAACGAAGTCAATAACCTGTTTTGCCCGTAATTTTTGTAAGTGGTTTAACCTCCGGCCACTTGGTGAAGTAGTCTATGGCAACTAATAAGAACTTCACTCCACCTTTAGCTGGTAGGAATGGGCCGACAATATCCATTCCCCACTTATAAAATGGCCAGGCTGAAGATATCGGGACAAGGTCATGCTTGGGGCTCTTTGGGACCGGTGCATGAATTTGGCAAAAATCACATTTTCTCAGCTGTTCAGCGGTGTCTCGGTGCATGGAGGGCCAAAAATACCCCAGGTTCATTAGTTTGGCAACCACCGTTCTTGCTCCAAAATGAGCTCCGCATATTCCTTCATGAACCTCTTTGACCAAGTACTGGCTTTGTTCAAGACCGACACATCTCAGCAAGGGTGCAAGGTAACCCTTTTTGTAGAGGATTTCACCTTGCAACACGTACTGTGTAGACTTGATTTTAACCCTTTCAGCCTCTATTTGATCAGCAGGTAACTCACCATTTTTAAGGAATTTTTTAATTGGAGTCATCCAATTGGGGCCTTCTTCGGTGATTACGAATTGAACTTCCAATTCTTCAATTGATGGAGTTTTCAACACTTCTACTAATACCTTTTTGGTGAGGTGGGCAAAGGTGAGAGAAGCGAGTTTACTCAAGGCATCAGCTTTCTTATTTTGAGACCTGGGAATTTGCTAGATGGTACATGTTTGGAACGTGTTCATCAGCTCTTTAGATTTTTCTTTGTACCTCTTCATATTGGGCTCCTTTGCAACATAACTGTCATTCACTTGTCTTGACACCAGCAGCGAGTCTGTGAAGACTTGAAGCTTCTGAACCTTCATTTCCTTAGCCAACCTCAAGCCGGCTATCAACGCTTCGTATTCAGCTTCGTTGTTGGTGGTCTGAAATTCAAATCGAAGAGCATACGTGAATTCTAACCCTTTAGGGTTGATCAGAATGAGCCCAGCCCCTGACCCTTCAACGCTTGAAGCCCCATCGGTAAAAAGCTTCCAGGCTTCAAGGTCCGAGGGTTCAGTGGCAGCTGTGTTCACTTCAGTGATTGTTTGCTTTGGGACTTCTACAATGAAATCAGCCAAGACTTGGGCTTTGATGGCTTTTCTTAGAACATAGGTGATGTTGTGTTCACCTAGTTCCACGGCCCATTTGGCTAATCGTCCTGAATTTTCTAGTTTTTCAAGCACACTCTTAATGGGTTGGTCAGTGACCACTTGTATAGGGTGTGCTTGGAAATACCTTCGAATCCTTCTAGCCGTTTGGACTAGGGCTAGAGCAAGTTTTTCCAAAGGAGGATACTTGATCTCTGCCAGTTTTAAAGTTTTGCTGAAGAAATAAACGCGTACCTGAACTTTGTCTCGTTCGATGGTGAGAACCGCACTTATTGCTTCTTCAAAAACCTAAAGGTATACAGAGATCAACTCTCCCGTTTCTGGGGCTGTAATGTCTGGGAGTGAAGCTAGGTGTTGATTCATCTGGTTGAAGGCTTCCTCAGCTTCCTCAGTCCATTTAAATCCTTTTTGTCAGAGCACCCCTTGAGCGTTTTGAAGAAAGGCAACGATCATTCAGCCAATTTTGAGGTGAAATGTTTTAAGGCTGCAAGCTTCCCGGTTAAGCTTTCTACCTCCTTTTTGCTTCGTGGTGGCTTGGTTTCGAGAACAACTTTGACTTTGTTTGGATTGTCCTTTATACTTTGTTTTCCCACAATATGCCCCAGGAATTTACCTTCTTCAAACCCAAACGAACATTTCTCAGGGTTGAGCTTCATGTTGACCTTCCTTAGGTTCTTGAAGGTCTCTTGGATGTCATCAAGCATCTGGTATTCCGTTTTACTTTTGATTACCAAATCGTCGACATATGCTTCCATGTTTCTACCAATTTGACCAGCGAAGGCTTTGTCAACCAGGCGTTGGTAGGTTGTGTGACAACTGTCAAAAATCCAGATATCCGTACAATTAATTAACCATGATTAGTGCCTAATGACTGTGCTGAATTACAATTAACTACTTTCTGATTACTGCATCATACTTACATGCGCATCACATATTGCATAATGTCACATCATTATTACAGGTAAACCATATTGACATAAATTATGCACAAAGCACAGTTAACACAGTTAGCGGATAACTCAGAAAAATGCTGACAGAACTCAGCACATAGACAGACAGTGCAATGAGACACAGAATAAGCCCGAAACCAAGTATTACACTAGTATAGTGTGTAGGAAAGTGAGGATCACAAAACTGCCGTTCTAAGTAATAGTTTAAGTGCCGGAAAGTGCCTAAAACTCATATAAAGTGCAAAATTTAGCAAAATTCAGCATAAATCAGCTTTTTAACACACTAAAATTCTGCTGAAACATGGTAAAATGGTCCTGAATGCTTTCCTAAGTGTCGGGAATTAAAAGTGTCACAAAAGGGTACATAAAGAACACTAAACTGTATACTTTAGCACTTTAACGAACCAGTATCTAACCGAACAACCGGACACTACCCGGAACATCAAAATTGCACTAGAAACATTGTTTTAACATTACCAAGCTAGTTATGATCCGCGAACATCATAACACCTACTAAAAATATCTAATAACCAAGATATGTAACCAACACTTGAAATTAAACTAAATGGTAACTAATTTAGTTTAACCTAAGCTAATACCCCCTACCTATGTAATCGGCCCAAGTGGCCCCACCATCAAGATTTCATTTGATTATTATATTAGATCTTGTTTCCCCCTAAAATGACACATTACACAAGGGTTAAAGCTTAAACATGGTTATAAGTAGAACATGATGGAGTTAGAGCTCATTATCTCACACACACTAACACACACCACTCTCTCTCCCTCTCTTGCTCTCACTCTCGGCCGAGAACAAGGCCACACACCACCACCATCTTCATCCAACTTTCATCCATTCCATACTCATACAAGGGTGCTAGAAGCTAAGTTAGGAAGCTTGGAAGGCTTGGAGATTGAAGGACCTCTTTCATTTGCTTTTATCCATCACATTCATCATCTTCATCTTCTTGAGTTTCATCCTTAGCCTTGTGCTAGTAGTAAGGCTCTTATAATCTCTTGTTACTTCTTATAATGTTGGTTAAAAGATGATATATGTTGCTAATCATGAAGAACACTAATGAACAAGATGATAATCTCTAACATAAAGCTCACTAACATAAGAATATATGTTGTTTTAGTATATGTGTGATACTTGATGATTGATTCTTGTGTTTATGATGTTAAACATTATATGGAACTTACTAGATTATGATTAAACACATGATCTAGCAAGTTGAAGTGATGATCTTGTGAAAGACCAAAATGATCATACTTTATGTTTCACATGAACTTGAAAATAAGAATGATTTTGGGTATGATAAAGTATGAACCAAGTTAGAAGTCTTGTATAAAAGTGATTTCAAACATAGTTTTCTCAAGAAACCAAGTCATTTGCAAGATGTACATAATCATGGATTTTAAAGAAACTAACCATGTTTTTAGTGGTATATCAAGTGTAGAAACACATTGTTAACAAGAAAAATTCAAAAGAATGATTTCTAGAAAAATCATCTTGTAAGTTGTAAAAGACTAAATCTTGCAAGAAAGGGATTTACAAATAAATAACCAAACTTTAAAGGGTAACTAAGCTTACTAAACACACTAGTAAGTTACTACAAGTTTTTATGAAAGTTCAAGTTCATGTTGTTATGTAAATTGCATGATTTTGGCACTTGGTAAGTGTTGATTAAATTGTTAATTGTTTGGGATGATTTTAAAAGAAAATGATATGCTTTGAAAGCATGGAAACCTCCATTTTCAAGGGGAAACTATGGCAAAATTTCTGTAAAAAAAATTAAATACTTAGAAAAATATTTTAAACAAGTATGTACAAGTATATTTTAACCATGATTTTCATACAAAGTTTGCCATAATTTTTGTTACAAAAAGTATAAATATTGGAGGTTGGTTTTTGTAAATAAAAATGACTAAATATCTATTTGAAAGATATATATTTAGAAGACACATGTATGTGATTATTTATATACTTTGTGTATTAGTTATATTATTTTAGGATTTGAAATAATATAACTTAACAAAATACAAAGAAATTACAATCCAAAATATTACCAAAAATCTCAAGGAATAAATACACACGTTACACACATAATATTGGGAAACCGAACGAAAGGATGTAACTTACAAAATATTCCGGAAAATACATTTACAAGTATATTTTTAGTAAATAATATTTTGGACACAAGAAATGAAAACATGATTTTTACGATTGTCACAAAGTTATATCATATTTTGACAAAAAGGAAATATATAATTTTTTGTGAATAATATATATATATATATATATATATATATATATATATCCTTGAAATTAGTAGAAGATATATTATTTTTGGGAAAAATATATATTTTCTTGGATAAACTTGAAATACATTATTTATGGATAGAAATAAGTTTATATATGTTTTCTAAAGTTAGACTTGAAAATATATATCATTTTGGAACTACAAATATTTTTGCCAAAAGGAAAAATTATAAATAATTTTTCTAAGTAATAATTCTTAAATATATATATATATATATTAGGAGATATATATATTAGTGGACTTTATTAGAAATAATATTCCGGAAAGTTTAACACAAAATTTAGTATAAGAATACTTAACAATTACAAGAAAATACGTATTCTCGTACGTATAAATCAACACCGGAATACGACACCGATACATGGCAAAAATATACAAATACTTACAAATATACCCATCCTTGGGAAGGAAGTACAAGTATAAATACTTGGGAAGTATTAAAATAAGATATACTGTCTTAACGATTATTCCAAAAATTCATTCGAGTTAAAATATTAATTATTTTAACAAATAATTGCATAACTTGGGATGATACCGAAGACATAAAAGAAACGTAACTCAAAAACATTAATACTAAGACAAGGCACGACCCGTTCGTCTAATAGACATTAGTACATTGTAGGTAGTCGTGTTTGCTGAAGGAATTTGAGTTACGATTATCGAAGACGCAAGACAGTGAGTTCATGTCCCCCTTTTCTCTTAACGGTTTTCAGTTTTATAACTTCGGGGGTGAAGTACATGTTTCAAATGATTACAAAATGTTTATAAACAAATACAATTGGTATGGTTAGCTAAGGAAAGTACAGTAGATCATGTGAATGGGTAGGCGCACTCTTAAGACCATTAATCCTCGTGTTAGGACCGAGGGGCATGAGTGATAGATCTATTTGGGTGTAGCGAGCCCACACCCATGAGGACCAGGGTGGCCCATGAGGTGACTATGTCTTACAGCCAGAGGCCCGATACAAATTTGCTAGGTTTGAGCCTTCCTACGCCGTTACACGCATGTTAATGGCCTTGCAAACCATTAATCGATCTGTTTCCTTGTTTTGCTTTCATACCAGGATTTAGAAACATATATACATATACACAAACACATGAACTCGCTCAACTTTGGTTGATGTTTTCAAACTACATGTATTTCAGGGAATTAAGTGGATCTGGCGGGTGTTTGGATGTTCCAAGCTGCGTTATGAATAAAAAGATGTCATCCGAAGTCATTGGGGTTTAGGAGATGTATCTTAATCCTGGATGAGATACATGGTTCTAAACTCGGTTTTATTTAAGGTCTTTTGTCGAGTCTTCGTGAAACTCTTTAAAAACATGTTGTGGTTTGGAATTTAAATTTGGAGTCTACGTTTCAGACAATTATGTTATGATATTTTCAAACTTAATTTATGGATGAACATCTAATGGTTTAATCATATAGTGTTGTGATGATTGAATGCAATGGTATTAAGAAAGTCACACCATAATCATGATTCCGCAAAAGGCAGGGTGTGACAGCTTGGTATCAGATCTTCGATTGTAGCGAACTAGGATTCCTTCTCGAGTCTAGACTACAATCATTAGGGCTCTCACGAAAATGTTTTCACAACATACTTTTATTGCATACACGAAACGCCCAGATCCAGGAAACAAACATTTTTACAAATAAAAGACACAAAACACATTTCAAAGAATTCGTTTATAGTTCAGTCTGAGAGACTGGGTAGTTCAGTCTGAGAGACTGGGTAGTTCAGTCTGAGAGACAGGGTAGTTAGTCTGAGAGACTAGTTGGGACAGTCTGAGAGACTGAGGAGTTTAGTCTGAGAGACTAAGTAGTTCAGTCTGAGAGACTGGGAGGCTTAGTCTGAAAGACTAGGTAAGTAGTCTGGGAAGACTAGGAAGAATACATGCTTACATTGTTATTACTTACATGCTTAATGATGATTGTTGATATATGTGCATATGTTGTGATTGTTTTGTTACAGACACTATGTCCTCATCTGAGAGTGGACTGTCAGATACTGTCGACCCCATGGCCATTGTTTCGGACGATGAGATTGTCCCAGACCCAGAGATTTTTACCTCCGACACTGAGAGTGACCCGGAGATGATGTCGGATGATGACAATGATTTCCAGCCTTTTTCACTACCCGACTTTGGCGACGATGTACCGCATGCTGATGGCTTACCTGACGAGGATCCCTTTCTTATTCCTATTCCTAACCAGGATCATCTCATCCTCGGACATCCCGATGGTGAGCATGTCGTGTTTCCGATCCTCGCCCCTTTGCCTCTTGCGGCCTTTCCTCTTGAGGATTTGCCTTTTGATGACTTGTCTGATGATGATGTCGATCTTTTCATTGATGGTCCCCCTGATGCTGCCCAGGGTGATGGAGTTCCAGCTAAGGATATCATTGTTGTTCCATTCATTGAGATTCCTATTATTGAGGTTTCATCTGATCATTCTGCTCCAGATTCATTCGAGTCTGTGTCATCCACCACTTTGAATGCATTGGGATTGCAGCGTTACCCCACTGATTCTGATACTGACACGACCCTATCTGTTGCGCCTGTTCCTCCACATGACTTTGATCATGACGTTGAGCCTGGACATGAGATTGACTTTGTTCCCGACGATCAGCCTATTGATGCACCTGCTGATCTTGAGCCGATGCCTGTTGAGCCTGAGCTGGCCCCAGCACCTGAGCCTTTACCTGATTTTGATCCTGTACCATTTGGCGTACCTGACATCGCACCACTCATACCGATTCCTGCACCCGCTGACCATGCTACTTTTGCCGGTCAGATAGACCCCAGATACGCTTTCACCAGCAATGGGTGGATAGAGGATGATGATGATATGCCCCCTTTTGTTGAGCCTGTCACTCCCCCACCTGCACCTACACATGCACCTGTTGATGTCGCCCCTTCTCACCCGATTGTGTCCGACGTTCACCGCACAGACCTACCTGTCACATTCCTGCAGGAGATCCCTCCACCCCGTCCAGGGGAAGGTCCGTCTAGTCAGCAGCCTAGCCAGGTTCCACACGTGTCAGCCACTTTTCCTCACATGCCACAGTATACACCTACTACTCATTTTACTTCTACACCGTCAGGCGAGCCACTCATATGGTTTCCGCCGAACAATATGCCAGTTTCTGATCCATACCATCCCTCCCACTTTATTGGTTACACGAGGGATGACTTACTCCTGTCATTGCAGCTTCAGCAGGAGATCCTGTGTTGTAGAGTTATGGAGCTTGAGAGGACTCCACGTCCTCCACCTTGTTCATGTCAGTCACCTTTTGCGACTCCACCTGTTCCTCTTTTGCCTTATCTAGATTTTGATGTTCGATTTCTCACTATGGAGCAGCAGATCAGTTATCTGTTGCGACACGTTTATGATCTTGAGGAGGAGCTCGCGCATGTGAGCAGCTTGCTTTTCGTTCCTCCACCTCCTCCTCCACCGCCATCAGCATAGCCGGTTTTTGGTTTTATGCAGGTAGCCTGCTTTTGATGAGAGTATCGCTATTGAGCCTAGCTTGCAAAGCCTTTTGGAGACCACTTTTGTTGATATGACTGTTGTAGATTGATAGACATTTTGGACAAGGGTAGTGTGACCCTGTAGTCCCTTTTGATGTGATACGATACATTTGTAGAACATGTAACTGTATTTGTGGTCGATAATTTATGAAAGCTTAATCGCAATGTTCTCATTATATACGTTGTTGAATTATACATTGGTGATATGAATGTGATGCTATGTGCTTACTTTTGTTGATAAATGCTATTACATACACGTACTACATACTTAACAACATAAGACCTGACCTATACAATCTTCTTTTAGAAGATGCCTCCTCGAAGAGATAACCAGCTGCCCACAACAGAGGCTGAGCTACAAGAACGGATTTCACGAGCAATAGCACAACGCGAGGCCTTGTGCTCTGAACACAGCGGAGGTACCTCAGGAAGTAACCTGCCTCATGGTAATGTTTAAGTCATTTAAGACACATTACGATACGTTTGGACATTCCATGTGCGTTTGCTAATGCTTTCTGTGAATGATGTTGCTTGTACAGGCTGGACCTACAAGCAGTTCCTTGACTACAAGCCTCTGAATTTCGACGACACCGGGGGTGCTGTAGCTTTTGTTAGATGGACGGAGAAAATCGATTATGTGCTAAGAATGAGCAAGTGTGCGCCGGAGCACCTGGTCACCTACATCTCTGGACTTTTCCTAGACGGAGCACTATCATGGTGGAACCTCCAAGTTCAGACTTTGGGAGAAGAGGCTGCATATGCTATGACTTGGGATGAGATGAAGGAACTGATGCGCAAGAAGTACTGTTCGAGGGTTGAGATTCAAAAATTGGAAACAGAGTTTTGGAACCTCAAGATGTATGGTCCAAAGATTGCTGAATATGTACAGAGATTCCATGACTTATCTCACGTTGTTCCTTACATGGTTGATCCGAAGTTCAAGCAAATCGAGCGTTTTATTTGGGGATTGGCACCCCAAATCATGAGCATGGTGATGACGTCAAAGCCTTTAACGATCACTGAGGCTATTGATCTGAGTGTGGCATTGACTGAAGAAGCAATCAGGTTGAACAAGTTCTCCATTTCTGACCAAAAGAAGAAGGAGACTCACGTTGAGTCGTCAGGTGAGAACAAAAGGAAGTTCTCAAATTTCAAGAAGGGTACCAGCAGTGCTAACAAGAAGAAGATGCGAACCCACCAGCCGAGGTCAAGACTGGTGTTGAAAACAAAGGAAAAGGGTATATGGGCACCTTGCCCAAATGCGATGCGTGTCAGTTTCATCACACTGGACGATGCCGAGCCGGAAAGTGTGAGACGTGCGGAAAAGTTGGCCATGCCAAAGAGACATGCTGGTATGGTGCCGATCGTGGTAATGGTGGTCTGAGAGGTGTTGGACCGTGTCGTGACCCTAAACGATCAGTCAAGGCAGTTCATCTTCATGTGTAAAGGCGGAATCAATGCACGCAAAGTAACAACAGCTTTTCCTTTTAATTTCTTCTCTTTATTAGCTTTCTAGAATGATTTTAACAGAGTTTTGCTACCAAGCTAATAACCTAATTCCACTCCAATGGTTCACACACATGAGGTATTTATAGATAGGCTGATTTCGCTTATGTGTCCATGACACTGAAGCGAAATCACCTGATGTACATTGAAGTGGAATCACCTACTGACCATTGAAGCGAAATCACTCTAAATAACATGTACATTGAAGCGAAATCAACTCTAAAAACCCTAATTTTGACTTTTAAGATCCAATCTTGACTTTCTTGATTTAAGACTTGATGAAGATGCAGTCAACAGACATTCTTGTGCATCAACAGACTCCCCCTTGGATGTTGACGTAATCTTCAGCTCCTGAGTCTTCAGTCTTAGTCTTTTCTCTAACTCTCTGTCGTCTCATCATAAACACTAACTTCACAGGTTTCAGGATCTTGTCCTCCTGACTCTAACTTCTTTCTTCCCTTTGAATGTTGATCCAGACTCCCCCTTTCACAGACTCCCCCTCTCGATATGCTAGAATCTGAGATATCTGGTTCAAGCTTTAACAATTAGCTTCCATTTGGGAATAATGAAGATCAAACCTGTTAACCTGCACATCCTCTACCTCAACATAAATTTTACAAATTTATAACAATTGAATTTAGCAAACTTACTGATAGAAATCAATCATCACAAACAATCATACTAGTTACATCAAGTTCAAATGAATGACCTTGATTAACTAACCACACAGACTTTCAAAATATTTGTATATGACATTTACAGTTTTCAACATATTCTCCCAACCCAATTCATCATGTTTAGCACTTGGAATTTTGAATATCAGCTCTTCAACATCAGTTGTCGAAAATCTTTTTGAATTTTGATTTTAAAGAAATGCAGTAAACAAATATGTACAAATAATATTTTTGTGAGTTTGTGTAAGAGGATCATATCAGTTCATTAGACCAATCACTAGCACCGTTAAGCTTTAATCATTTTAAGTTCTAAACGATTCACTTAGATTATCGATATACTGATCCATCTTAAATTCTCACACAAATTTCAATTTACTCAGGATACGATTAAGATATCTTATGAACTTAGCTCATTCATGTGTCCCACCTCTTGAATATACTCCCGTATCCAGAATCCCAATAATCAGTCTTACAGGTGAGAATACTACAATGATATATGTATATAATTTAGGTATGCGAAGGCCGAGGGATCTCAGGTCGATACTTCCGTATACGCAGAGAGATATCAGCTTCGACTTTTCGGTGTGTCCCCTTTAGAGGATCTTTTTGCTTACAACAGCAGCATTTATCAATTTTATTGTTTCAGCATGCTGAGGGTTTAATGCTGTGTTTCAAGCATTGCAGCAAGTATTAGCCAGGGACTAGGTCAGAACCACCGTTCAGCAGAAGTCCCGGAATAATACCCCAGACATCATTGAGTATAAAGACCTAGTATATCAGATTAAGAGACCTTTCAAACGAGATTTCAGGGGTTACCTATATATCCAAGTAGTGTTCCCCACGAATTCACAAGTTTGAATTTAGGTTTATATCCCGAATAAATCTACTAAATGTATGAAAACCTATCGACACATCATCAGTGAGACCGTTTATCACATTTGACATTACATATCTTTAGCATGCTGTGATAGTCCACTGATTTACTATCATTTCCTCTTTTTCACAACAAAACTCATTTTTGTTTTTTTCAATGTTTTTGACATTTTCAAATTTTCAAATTTTTTTTTTAAATTTTTCTCCCCCTAAAATCAAAATATGTTTCAATTTTGATTTTCTAAGAAAATTTGAAAACAAACTATACAAAAAACGTGACAAACTGATATCAAATCACTTCAATACGCCATTCACTTGGCATAAACAATCAGAACTCCCCCTGACAACAAACTATTTTCCCATTTAGATTTCAAAACACTTAAGTTTGTTTAAATCAAATGGTTTTTCCGGAAAATTAGTTTTGTTTGTCTCTTCACAAACTTGGGGTTTCATCACCTTGTTCTTCTTTAACCATTTTGAAAGATTTAACAATTAAGACCCTTGTCAACAACAATCACTAGTAGAAAATCAAGTACAACTTAATGTCCCTGATTTACCACATGTAAATCGAAATATCACAGTTACCATTTTGTGAATTTCTCAAGAAAGATGCCGATACCTGCTTCACACTTACCAACCTGGAAGCTCCGGCAAGTCAGGTTTTTAACCAACAGATTTTGACACCCAAGCCTGACCAGCCTTAGGTGCATTTTGAGCTTTTCTCTTTTCTTCATAAAATTCTTTCACTCCTTTTTCCTTACCATCAACCATCTTGCTAAAAATATGTTTAACATTTCTATTAAACATTTTTCCAGCATCAACACCTTTTGATTTTAAGTTTGCGGCTCGTAATGGTGGAAAATTCTCATCATTCATTAAAGGAACTGTCTCTTCCTTTTTTACCTCAACTTGTGGCTCCTCTGATTTTGTGGAATCAGATTCATTGCCCGAGCTTGGCTTGTCTGACTTGGATGAGCCAGATTCATCGCCAATGACTTTCTTTTTCTCCTTTTTCTCTTTTGTCCTCAGATTTGCATCTGAAGAATTCAATTTACTTGGCTTTGCAGTCGAGTGAGTTGATTCATCAGAACTTTTATTCAATCTGTCCGATGAACCCGAAGACAAAATTTTCTCGAGATACTCTCTTGCCTTCTTCCTTTTCTTTCGCAGTCTGTCTTTCTGCCCCTGTGAAAGTTTAACTTTCTTTTCTTGAATTTTCTGATCCTGAACTTTAGGTTTTAGATCCTTCTGTTCATGGGGCTTGACGTTGACTGGTTTCTTTGCCATTCTTTGAGAATTAACCCTCAATCTTTCATTTGATCTCCTTGGGCAATCTCTGGCAATATGACCTCTGATTTGAGAATTATAGCATCTTCTTGTCTCATAACTCCAATTCTGGCAGTTAACAGCAATGTGTCCTCTCACACCACAGGTGTAGCACACTCTGTTATCGTACCATTCACCACTTTTACACCATATGCTTAAATCATAACATTGTCTGGCTTTGTGGTGATCATCACTCTTCTTGAAAATTTGTTTTGGCTTTGAAGCACTGTGGTCAAACCTGCACCACTTATTACCAACATTTTGTGAATTTTCAATTTTAGATTTTTGTGATTTTTGATAATGATTGGATGACTTATCTGATGAGCTTTTATTTTCATTTTTAGGATTTTTCAAATTTTTATCTTTTTGTTTCTGTTCTACACTCTTCTTAACAGGTTTTTGTTTAGAACATTCACCTGTTTCAATAGATTGCAAAACAGTATTTTTAAATTTTTCTTGTAAATCTAAAAATATTTTTCTTTTCTTTTCTTTTTCATCATCAGATATTTCATCACAATCTTCAATTTTGACTTTATCAAAATTTGTGACATTATCACTTATTGGAACAGAATTGATCGGTTTTGGACACTCATATGGTGCCGAAGTCACAAAACCTTTCAATTTAACATCAAGCTCTTTGATTTTCATCTGAGCTTTTTCAGCTTCTTTTTCAAGCTGAATGATTTTAGCAAGATGAGAATTGATTTCAATTTGTTTTTGAAGATTATCTTTACCAAAAATATCTCTCTCATCTTCTAAAATCTTTATTTGATTTTGAAAATCTTTATCAAATTTTAATTTTTCATGTTCAAAATTTTCAATTTTTTCTTTTAAAATTTTGTTTTCTGCTGTCAAACTGTTCACATCACTAAGCAGTTTAACATTTTCAGACTTCAAATTTTCACAAATTTCTCGCATATCAAAAATCTGTTTATCATCAGATTCTTTCTCATCCTTCAAGCTTTTGATTTCCAATGTTAAACTTTCTACATTCTTCAGAAGTTTGACATTGTCTGTTTCTGATTTTTCACATTTCAAGCATTTTCCATTCATCTCTCCATTATCAGCTTCTTTCTTTGTTTCCATCTTGTATGTTCCTGCACAGAAAATTTTAACAAAATCAAGAGGATTCATATTTTCATCAATATAGCAACCCCTCTTAATATCGTATCTCATAACATTTTTTGCTGCAAGACACACAGTGATTCGTTTTCTCATTTCAATGATCACATCCAAATCTATCTTTTCTGATTCTCCTTTTATTTCATCCAATAACTCCCTTTTTCTTGAATCTTTATGACTCCTATGATTTGTTATTGTATTTATGAAACTTCTTAAATCAAAGCGTGATAAACTAGAATCCCGTTTCAGTTCATTCACGAATTTATCCCATTCCAAAGGTAAAGCATTAACAAGTCTTGAAATTTTTTCATCCTTTGAAAAATATATCCCATGTCTTTCTAACTTGTAAACTAACTCATCAAACCGTTTTACCAACTTCTCCACTGATTCATTCTTCATACACAACAAATTTTCGAATCTTTTAACATAAACATCCTTATCACCTAATCTCCCATACCAAGATTCACAAAGCCAATCATTTAAATTTTCAAGATTTTTGTTTTCCTTTTCGTCAAACATTTTGATTTCTTGGTATTTGTGCGTTGTAAAACACCTCGAATTACCTGCAAACAAACAAACAAACAAGCGATCAGTTTAAACTGACTGAATATGTAACAGTGAATTACCAAGGACACTTAGACAAATTATTTCAACTACAGTTGGGCCGATGACCTACTTGGGCTGACAACACTTATAACACAACTCGATGTAATCAAGCAATTAATGGGTTGTTTTAAATGTGCACAATTACTGATTAGGCCACTATATCCGACAAACACAAGTAGTCATTAACTTTCAAATGATCTTATTGGAACTCAAATGTTGGACAAACACAATAAGCACATGGGCTGTCTTTATCTTCAATTGAATTTTCAGACTATGATTGGGCCGCTAATTTGGGTCAACAAAAATGATAAGATTCAATTTTATAGGACCTATAAACCCACTAAACCGACAATATATGCACAATTCACTAGTCTGAAAAATTCTCGCTTAACCGTCAACTATGATTGGACCTTTCAATATATTCTATTATCACTAAACTTCCATTTACACAAGCCGACACCTAGAATACTATTTAATTTCTGATTTGACCACAATTCCACTTGACCGACAATGTCAGATACAATGATGACTGATCAATCGAAATCAAACATCTTGATGACACAAAAGCGAAATCACCAGTATGACAAATAAGCGAACCTATCAGGTTCGAATAAGCGAAACCACTAAGACCGTATGAGCGAACCTAACTTTTGTCACAAGAGCGAAACTAGGACTGACACATGAGCGAAATCTCAAAGATTCGTATGAGCGGAATCAGATAAGACCGAATAAGCGAAATCACACCTTTTGGATTGTCCTAAGAGCGAAATCACGTGACAAATAAGCGAAATCAGATGATTAATTGTGACATAGAAGCGAAATTAATTGATGTACGTAAAAGCGGAATTACCTTTTATCCAAATTTCACCATGTTTTAACCCGTTTTACAACCTGAAACTTTCTAGGGTTTGTTATTAGTTAGTTTTACACGTTATACTTGAATTTTAGACAATTTTAACCGTAGGAACTATCTCAAATCGAAAAAGTATCAAAGAAAGTGAGTAGAAATGAGAGATTTTTGTAGATTCAGCTGTAGTAGTATGAACTCCTCGTCCTGAAGCTCTGATACCACTTGTTGGACCGTGTCGTGACCCTAAACGATCAGTCAAGGCAGTTCATCTTCACGTGTAAAGGCGGAATCAATGCACGCAAAGTAACAACAGCTTTTCCTTTCAATTTCTTCTCTTTATTAGCTTTCTAGAATGATTTTGACAGAGTTTTGCTACCAAGCTAATGACCTAATTCCACTCCAATGGTTCACACACATGAGGTATTTATAGATAGGCTGATTTCGCTTATGTGTCCATGACACTGAAGCGAAATCACCTGATGTACATTGAAGTGGAATCACCTACTGACCATTGAAGCAAAATCACTCTAAATAACATGTACATTGAAGCGAAATCAACTCTAAAAACCCTAATTTTGACTTTTAAGATCCAATCTTGACTTTCTTGATTTAAGACTTGATGAAGATGCAGTCAACAGACATTCTTGTGCATCAACAAGAGGTAATGGCAACGGAAATGGAAACGGTAACCGTGGTGGAAATGGGTATGGAAACCGCACTCAAGGAGGAAATGGCGGTAATGGAAACCGTGGTGGTAATGGGAACTATGGAGCAAACAACAACCACGGCAGAATTGGAAATGGAAATGGTCGGGGACCAGGTTGCTTTAACAGTGGAGATGTTGGGCATTTCAAGAGAGATTGCCCAAAGATCAACCAAGCTCAGGGAAGAGTTTTTAACATAGGAGCGAGGGAAGCTCGCCAAGATCCAAACGTAGTCACGGGTACGTTCCCTATCAACCAACACTATGCATCTGTACTGTTTGATACTGGTGCCGATTATAGCTTTGTATCCCTAGAGTTTAAGAAAATGCTTGGGTTAGTAGCTAGTGATGTGCGTGAAAGTGTTATATATATTAGGTGTATATTTTAAGCCCCTTTAACACTTATTTTAGCCAAGTTTTAAATTTATAAAACACGATATTTTACTAACACTAAACACACATATGGGCAAGTGCACCCATCGTGAGCGTAGTATAGTGTTGGTAAGATACCGAGGTCGTCCAAGGACACAAGAGCTTTTAGTACCGGTTTATCCTCAACGTCTAATCAAAATAAAAAGTTTAGAAAAAATGTTTTAAACTAAGAAAAGATAAAAACTAACTAAAAGCTGAAAATAAAAATAAAATAAAAACAGATAGACAAGATGAATCACTTGGTTCCGACTCGTATCTAGTATAACATTTGATTATTTCCGCACTTTTGCACATAATTAAGAGATTATCTTAGTTATTGTAGTAGGCCCCTCTTTTGAAGGTGACGTTACCCTCACCCCAGTAGTTTGAGTCAGCAAGGATACAATCCTAAAAGGGTGGATTATTGGAAGATAATGAATTAAGTTATTAATGCAGTATTATGGTAGGCCCTGCTTTTGGCGGTGACGTTACCCTCGGCTAAGTAGTCTGAGTCAGCAGGGATACAGTCCTAAATAGCCGGGTTATAGTATTAATAGTAGTTAACTTATGAGGGGATCAAAGAGTTTGGACCCCCGCCATCCAACACCGTGAAGTATTGAAGGAGGTCCTACTAAATTTGACCCAGGTTCATTGCAGGACCTCTAAACGCTGAACAATGGCAAGACCTTTACCAAACCGTTCCCTTAACCCCCGACCAGGTAGCCAACATACCTCCATATAGACCGTGGAGATATGAATGGTGAAAATCCTTTATTTTATATAGACAGTAAAATAATGCCAAGACACCACGGACAAACGATAAGGAAAGATCACCTTCAACATAAGTAACTAGTTATTAAAGTCATTAATACAAAACCAAATAAAAAGTGCAAAAGATTAGAAATAAAAAGTATTATACTAGACACTTTGTCTTCACCAAGTGATGTAAGAGACTTAGGCAAACATGGCCTTGATTGTCAAGAACTCTTACGATCAATCTTGGATCCCGAGATGACTCACACACTCTACGATGGACAATTGATGATGGTGGTGGATGATGGTGTTGTGATGGTGGTGGGTGGTGGATGAAGTGTGAGAGAGGTGGTGTGCCAAGGGATGAGATGAAATGAATCCAAGCACTCCTATTTATAGGCCGAACAGAGAGCTGGGCACGGCCCCGTGTCCGCTGGGCACGGCCCCGTGCCTGTCTGACACTCTCTCTCCTCATTAATTGTAATTCGTAATTACAATTAATGCGCCTGCTGTACTTTCGACACGCCCCCGTGTTCACTGGGCACGGCCCCGTGGTGGGCAATAGAAGCTTCTATAGGTTTGTCTTTTCTGCTGCTTCTTGGGCACGGCCCCGTGCTGGCTGAGCACGGGCCGTGTTCAGTCTTCTGCCTTCTCTATTTTGCTTTGGAAGGTGCCGTTGAGGGGTCGGGCAGTCCACTTATGTTCCTTTCCTTGTATTTATGTTGGAATTAGCTGTCTTTTTGCTTCTTTTGTGTTTTTGAGCTCATTTAATCCTGAAAATACAAAAGGAAGACAAAAACACTCTTTTTCCAATATTAGTACTTAAAAAGGGTTAGTTTTATGCCTTATTTGATGTAATTTATATGTTGCATTTTACACACATCAAATACCCCCACACTTGAACTTTTGCTTGTCCTCAAGCAAAACTCTTTAATATGTGGCTTACACTCCCAAATGGAATAGGTAGAAGAGATGGTTTTGGGCTTGTCGTAGAGTGTCGGGATGTCCAAGATCTTTTTGGGTTTTATTTTTATTTATTTACAATCCTATTCGTAATGATTTAATTAGAACGTTTCATAGGAGAAATTACTTATTTGGGCATAACATGCCTTTTTTTTTAAATTCCATCTATATACAAGTTCACATACCTCACGGGAGAAATCACTCACACTCGGCCGAAGGTGTATTTTTAGTGATTCACTCGAGAGCGGCATGGAACTTATTCCTACCATAAGCTTGCCAAGCAATCAATCCTCCTCCTTTTTAACTTTTATACCTTTGTAAATATCAAGAGGACTTTGTGGGTTAAGGGTTAGGCTTGGGTTAAAGGTAGGTGGTTGGGATAGTGGTTAGTAGAAAATGGCGAAAAGCGTAACAAGTGTCGGTTTTCGTAAGACTTTATTTTTGTAACTTTTTATTTTGATGAAGCTTTTATTCAAACAAAGTTATTTTTGATGAACTTGTTTGTTTATTTTCTTTTTGCTTCATCATCAACACATTTTTTTTTCAATCATACAAAGAACCGAACTTGTTACTAAAACAAAGGGTTAAAAATAAAAAGGTTTTGGTGGGTAAAAGGGTTTTTGGTTTGGGTGATGAAATGAATAGGTTTAGGCTCAAAGGGGCTAACTAGGGGGATTTTTGGGTAGGTGGTAAAAGAAAAAGAAAAATAATGGTGTAGAAATAAAAAGGGTTAGTCCTAATGCCTCCATCATTTACTTACTCAGGTTTAAGTTGATAAGGACCGGGAATGTATCGTCATGGCAAGTTCTAGAGTCATAAGAACCAAGCGGCTATTCACACAAGAAACGAAAAATGAGCATTTAGTCTAATGATATGTAATTGTATGCTCAATAAAGGCTCAAAACTCACTTTTGTGGGAATGGGTTTTTATGTGATCAAGTATATATAATCAAATTTTAACTAAGTTTGTCATGCCTTTTCATAATTTTCTTATGTTGGTTCTTTTTATCACTACGCTATTGGTTGTAAATTTGTAAAAATATAACCTTTTTGAGAACTTGAATTTCCCGAGTTAAACCTAGACAAGTAAGACAAATGAAATTTTTGAAAAAAATTTGGGGTGATTAGCGGTTCCAATAGAGTTTTGTGTAAGGCTTGTATTTAGGACTTGCAAAATTCAAGGTTTTAGCATCCCCCCCACACTTAAATTACACATTGTCCTCAATGTGTCCCAAAAATAAATTTTTAGGTTGAATAGATGTGTAGAATAGTGTTTAAAAGCAAAAATTTGTGTTACTGGGCGCTGAACACGGCCCCGTGTTATCCGGGCACGGCCCCGTGTTCAAGTGCCAGTAACAAAATTGAAATAAGAAAAGCAGAAGTCTGGACACGGGGGCGTGTTGGGTGAACACGGCCCGTGTCCAGGTACCTGAACTGGGCGTTTTTCTGCAGGTGATTCAGCACGGGGCCGTGTTGGTTGGGCACGGCCCGTGTTGAACCTTCTGAACTAGAGAGAATTGTCGGGTTGCCTCGTTCTTGTGCATGAGGTCATTTTTCTCGTTCCCCTTTTCATCCTTTACCACCATGAGTGTGTTTTATTAAAAACCATCCAAACCTTAAAAACCATCATTTCATTGCAATCATAGAGAGACCTTACATAATCCTAAACTAAGATAAAATAGATAAAACAGAGAAATAATAAACCATGGAGTTCTAGCCTCTACTTTATTTTAATTAGCAAAATTTCCAAGAAGTAACTAATCTTGGTTAAACAAGGCCTTTTTGAACTCCTTCTTCCGCGTGCGGTTCTCCTCATATGTCGGCGAGCCATTCTTCCACCTCCCTTGGAAGGAGAAAAGAAGGCTCATTGGCATTAGTTTGAGGAGTTTCGACTTCCACCGGGATCTCTTGTTGGTGTTCCACGGGAGGTTCCACCGGAAAGTCCTCCCACCCGGTAGGGTTGTTGATTCCGAGTGCCAGGTTCCAATCCTATTGAGGAAGGACTGGTTCCATCGGGGGTGTTACAAGAATATTTAACCTCTGGTGCAAGAGGTTAATTTCTTGGAAGCTGCTTTCAAGTCCCATCGTAAGATCGTTAATACGGTCGATTAGGACCTCCTCTACTGATGTCATTTCGTCGAGAGCCTCCCTTAATGCTATCACATAGTGCACAAGTGTAGCTTCAATGGAGGGTCTCCTTCCTCTTCGGCTGTTTGACGAATGCACAGAAGATGTTTCGCTGTTTTCACTCGACATCCTACGAAAAATAAACTGAAAAAGTTTATTTAATGAAACAGTTACCGGACACGGCCCCGTGCTCAATGAGCACGGCCCCGTGTTCATCTTTCTGCAGAATTTTGGAGCAAGGAAACTTGGATTTTTAAGTTATTTTCTGAACTTGTGGGGTCTTTTTAGTCGCTAATAACTTAAAACAATGTTACACAACATGTTTTTACCAAGATTCCATGAACAAAACCCATTAATCCATACCATAAAGTTGTAAGAATTCAAACTTTTTAATGTTAGTTCTTGGAGAAAGATGAAGAAGAAGGAAATGGCTAAAAGAGGAAAGGACAAGATGGGGTGTTGGAACCTTCTTTTAGACTTACCTAGGATAGTTTGAGAGAATATTCCTGCAAATCTCTGTCCCAAGTTGGTCCAAATGTGCAGAATTCTTGGCTGCATTTATAGAAAATGACAGCATCCTGGACACGGCCCCGTGTCCAGTGAACACGGCCCCGTGTGCAGGTGAAGTTCTGACACAGTTTGTCCGTATTCTGACGTACTGATCAGAATGGAATCTTTTGATGGACACGGGGGCGTGTTGGCTGGACACGGCCCCGTGTCGAGGGACTGTTTTATGAAGTTGTCTAGCTTTTAAGGAACTTGTTAGTATCGGGTGGCTCCTGATTGGTTGGAACAACCCCAAAGTGCCTAAGATACCTTAATTGTCCTAGACTAAGGCGAGAACGCAAGAGGTTGTCGGTGAGGGTAATTCCTATTTTCATTCTAGGTGGACAAGTCCAACCCTTTCCCGGGCTCTCGTTAAAGAAGGTGTATGCCGAATCGCTCAGGTCTATGTATGCATCGAACGAAGTCGATGGAGAGTCCTTCATGGCACAATCGACACAGGGACGACTATCGTCCAAGCCTTTGCTAGGTACGAAGGTATTTTCGGGAGCAACGAGGTTGTCGGAATGCGGTTCCAGCATTTCGTCATGGTTATCGTCTTGGGGTGGATCAATAAAATCCTTCCTAAGCTCTTTTAACCAATTTAAAATTAGTTTTTCTAGTTGAAATAACTCATCAAGGAGCATTTCCCATAGAATATCTGGCTGGGCGCATTCGAGGGAGAAATAGTGCTTATTTTTACTTTCGCCCCTCTTAAGGTTGTAAGAAGTCGGTGGGTCCATGTAGTGGGGCCTATAATTTAGAAAGTAGCATTCTACTTCTTCATGTTTGCCACCACATAATTGACACCACGTACCATAAGAGTGCCGAAAGTAAAAACAATTACTATCACTCATGTTTATGTCAGAAATTACCAACCGCCGGGATCTAACGGTTCTGTTTTCAGTAAGTGAATCTTGGGCACGGGGGCGTGTTGGGTGAGCACGGCCCCGTGTTCAGCTTACTGTCTGACGTAAAACAGGATTGCCAGTTCCAATGATTGAGCACGGGGGCGTGTTCAGCGGGCACGGCCCGTGCTGAGCTCTGCAGAAGCTGAAAAACTAAGAAAATCCTAAAAAAATAAAAAGAAAAATAAAAGATGATTAGGCCGTTGATTCCTAACTTTCTTAAAATCCTTGTGTCCCCGGCAACGGCGCCAAAAACTTGATATGCGTGAAAGTGTTATATATATTAGGTGTATATTTTAAGCCCCTTTAACACTTATTTTAGCCAAGTTTTAAATTTATAAAACACGATATTTTACTAACACTAAACACACATATGGGCAAGTGCACCCATCGTGAGCGTAGTATAGCGTTGGTAAGATACCGAGGTCGTCCAAGGACACAAGAGCTTTTAGTACCGGTTTATCCTCAACGTCTAATCAAAATAAATAGTTTAGAAAAAATGTTTTAAACTAAGAAAAGATAAAAACTAACTAAAAGCTGAAAATAAAAATAAAATAAAAACAGATAGACAAGATGAATCACTTGGTTCCGACTCGTATCTAGTATAACCTTTGATTATTTCCGCACTTTTGCACATAATTAAGAGATTATCTTAGTTATTGTAGTAGGCCCCTCTTTTGAAGGTGACGTTACCCTCACCCCAGTAGTTTGAGTCAGCAAGGATACAATCCTAAAAGGGTGGATTATTGGAAGATAATGAATTAAGTTATTAATGCAGTATTATGGTAGGCCCTGCTTTTGGCGGTGACGTTACCCTCGGCTAAGTAGTCTGAGTCAGCAGGGATACAGTCCTAAATAGCCGGGTTATAGTATTAATAGTAGTTAACTTATGAGGGGATCAAAGAGTTTGGACCCCCGCCATCCAACACCGTGAAGTATTGAAGGAGGTCCTACTAAATTTGACCCAGGTTCATTGCAGGACCTCTAAACGCTGAACAATGGCAAGACCTTTACCAAACCGTTCCCTTAACCCCCGACCAGGTAGCCAACATACCTCCATATAGACCGTGGAGATATGAATGGTGAAAATCCTTTATTTTATATAGACAGTAAAATAATGCCAAGACACCACGGACAAACGATAAGGAAAGATCACCTTCAACATAAGTAACTAGTTATTAAAGTCATTAATACAAAACCAAATAAAAAGTGCAAAAGATTAGAAATAAAAAGTATTATACTAGACACTTTGTCTTCACCAAGTGATGTAAGAGACTTAGGCAAACATGGCCTTGATTGTCAAGAACTCTTACGATCAATCTTGGATCCCGAGACGACTCACACACTCTACGATGGACAATGGATGATGGTGGTGGATGATGGTGTTGTGATGGTGGTGGGTGGTGGATGAAGTGTGAGAGAGGTGGTGTGCCAAGGGATGAGATGAAATGAATCCAAGCACTCCTATTTATAGGCTGAACAGAGAGCTGGGCACGGCCCCGTGTCCGCTGGGCACGGCCCCGTGCCCGCTGGGCACGGCCCCGTGCCTGTCTGACACTCTCTCTCCTCATTAATTGTAATTCGCAATTACAATTAATGCGCCAGCTGTACTTTCGACACGCCCCCGTGTTCACTGGGCACGGCCCCGTGGTGGGCAATAGAAGCTTCTATAGGTTTGTCTTTTCTGCTGTTTCTTGGGCACGGCCCCGTGCTGGCTGAGCACGGGCCGTGTTCAGTCTTCTGCCTTCTCTATTTTGCTTTGGAAGGTGCCTTTGAGGGGTCGGGCAGTCCACTTATGTTCCTTTCCTTGTATTTATGTTGGAATTAGCTGTCTTTTTGCTTCTTTTGTGTTTTTGAGCTCATTTAATCCTGAAAATACAAAAGGAAGACAAAAACACTCTTTTTCCAATATTAGTACTTAAAAAGGGTTAGTTTTATGCCTTATTTGATGTAATTTATATGTTGCATTTTACACACATCAGCTAGCTAATGGAAAGCTAGTAGAAGCAAATGAAGTAATTAGAGGCTGTGTAATAGAGATCGGGGAGAATGAGTTTACACTTGATCTTCTGCCAGTCGAGTTGGGAAGCTTTGACGTGGTGGTTGGAATAGATTGGTTGTCAAGCAACCGAGCAGAGATCGTATGTCACGAGAAGATCATTCGTGTCCCGATGGCGAACGGAGAGACGATTGTAGTGCATGGAGAGAAGGCCTCTAAGGATTATCAGTTGTTTGAAGGCCCGAAGATGTTTGCAGAAAGGATGTGTTGCCTTCTTAGCGCACGTCATGGACAAGGAAGCCGCTGAGCCAAAGCTGGAAGATATCCCAGTTGTGAGGGAATATCCTGAAGTCTTCCCCGAAGAGTTGCCAAGATTGCCGCCGCAAAGACAAGTCGAGTTTCACATTGACTTGGTTCCAGGCGCCGCGCCTATAGCCAAGGCACCTTATCGACTTGCGCCTTCCGAGATGCAAGAATTGTCGACGCAACTTTAAGAGCTTTTGGACAAGGGATTTATTAGACCAAGCTTCTCGCCTTGGGGAGCTCCAGTTTTGTTTGTCAAGAAGAAGGACGGTAGTTTCCGTATGTGCATCGACTACCGCGAGCTAAACAAGTTAACCATTAAGAATCGTTATCCTTTGCCGAGGATTGATGACCTGTTTGATCAACTACAAGGTTCGAGTTTCTACTCTAAGATCGATCTTCGACCAGGTTATCACCGGCTGTGAATTCAAGAGGAGAGTATTCCGAAGACTGCCTTCAGGACTCGTTATGGACATTATGAGTTCCTGGTGATGTTGTTTGGTTTGATGAACGCACCAGCAGTGTTTATGGATTTGATGAATAGAGTCTGCAAGCCATATCTTGATAAATTCGTGATCGTGTTTATCGAAGATATTTTGATTTATTCAAGGACGAAGGAAGAGCATGAACAACACCTAAGAGCTATTCTAGAGTTTCTCAAGAAAGAGAAATTATATGCAAAGTTCTCAAAGTGCGAGTTCTGGTTGCGTGAAGTGCAATTCCTTGGTCACGTGGTAAACGAAGATGGAATCCACGTGGATCCCACCAAAATAGAAGCGATTAAGAGTTGAGAGACTCCTAAGACGCCAACAGAAATTCGACAATTCCTAGGTTTGGCAGGGTATTACCGCAGATTCATTGAGGATTTTTCGAAAATCGCTCAACCGTTGACCTCCCTTACTCAAAAGGACAAGAAGTACGAATGGGGAGACAAACAAGAAGAAGTTTTTCAGCTGCTCAAGAACAAGCTTTGCGACACACCTATTTTATCCCTACCCGAAGGCACCGATGACTTCGTGGTGTACTGTGACGCCTCACGTCAGGGATTAGGTTGTGTGCTGATGCAGCGACAGAAGGTTATAGCTTATGCTTCACGCCAGTTGAAGGTTCATGAGAAGAACTACACCACGCACGATTTGGAATTAGGCGCTGTGGTGTTTTCCTTGAAGATTTGGAGACATTATCTGTATGGCACCCGATGCACGATCTTTACTGATCATAAGAGCTTACAGCATATATTCGATCAGAAGGAGCTTAATATGATACAGCGACAATGGGTTGAGCTGTTAAACGCTTATGATTGTGAAATCCAGTATCATCCCGGAAAGGCGAATGTCGTAGCAGACGCCTTAAGTTGAAAAGAGAGGATTAAGCCCATAAGGGTTAGGGCTTTGGAAAAGATCATATAGACAGATCTCTCGTTGCGCATCTGTGCTGCGCAGAGAGAAGCTCTTAAGAAGGAGAATCTTGTGGATGAATATCTCCATGGGATGGAGAAACAATTGGTACCCAACGGGGAAGGAACATTGTGTTTTATGGGACGAATTTGGGTTCCCCTCTTTGGTGGTCTTAGAAACGTGATTTTTGATGAAGCCCAAAAATCGAGGTACTCGATCCATCCAGGATCGGATAAGATGTACCAGGATTTGAAGGATTTCTACTGGTGGCCAAGATTGAAAGGTGATGTTGCAACGTATGTTGGAAAGTGCTTAACCTGTGCCAAGGTAAAAGCCAAATATCAGAAGCCATCAGGTCTTTTGCAGCAACCTGAGATACCCATGTGGAAATGGGAGCAGATTTCAATGGATTTTATAACAAAGTTACCAAAGACACCCAGAGGTCATGATACGATTTGGGTAATCGTAGACCGTCTGACAAAATCTGCGCAATTTCTGCCGATCAGGGATAAGGATAACACTGGTAAGCTTGCGGAGCTGTACTTAAGAGAGATAGTTGCACGACATGGAGTGCCTCTCTCGATTATTTCCGATAGAGACGTAAGATTTGTGTCAAGGATTTGGCAATCTTTCCAAGAAGCCTTTGGTTCTCAGTTGAATCTGAGTATTGCATTTCATCCACAGACAGATGGCCAGAGTGAACGAACGATTCAAACGCTAGAAGATATGTTGTGAGCTTGCGTAATGGACTTGGGTGGCAGTTGGGACACTCACCTACCTTTGGTTGAGTTCTCGTATAATAACAGCTACCATGCAATCATTCAAGCTGCACCGTTAGAAGCTCTCTACAGACGTAAGTGTCGATCACCGTTATGCTGGGCAGATGCGGGTGATAGACAGCTTGTTGGTCCCGAATTGGTTCAAGAGACGACATATAAGATTATACAAATCCAAGAGCGCATCATGTGACACATGTGCTTGTAATCATTGTAAACAATTCAGTTATCAATGAAATAATGTTATTTGACCCCAATATTTGTTTGTTTATGTTTGATATTTTTCATGTTTTGATTTTCGTTCAATTTCAAACTCTATATCACTTTCTGGAGAGTTATACGCAAACTGGTGCGTAAACGTAATCAGTTTAATGCAAAAAACACTCTGGAACATCAACTTGTGCTTAACATACCTTAAATAACCTTTACATAACTTATAAATAAGTTTTGAAGGCTTTGGTATGGCAAAATCAAGTTTATTCGCTTACAGGGACTAAATTTGACAAACTGTGAAAGTATGCCGATTCGTACTGTAACGGACATTCTGGAACTTGATCATAAGTTAAACACACCCTAAATATCCTCTACATAGCTTAGAAATAGGCTTTGAGGGGTTCGGTGTGCTAAAATAAACTTTTTGGTCATTCAGGGACTAAAAGCGTCAAAAAGTGCATAAGTTTGCATTTTCGCGCATATCTTATGTTCTGAATACATCCGGACATCCAAAAATTTTATGTAATCATTAAAATATTTTATTTCAGTGATTGGCATAATAAAATTCTATTCGTCGCGTAATTTGGATCGTTTTTCGCATTCGTTCGTGTTTCGTCGTACTTAACCGAATAACGCAACCGTACGACCAAACGAACTGACATCCGAGATATTTTTGAGCATGTTTCATGTTCCCTATACTTTAACATCATTTTAGAGCCTTGAAATGGGATTAACGGGGCTTAAACGTGTCAAAAATGTATCAAAAACCATGTTTTGCACATTCAGGGACCAAAATTGACAATCTGCCATAGTTATCTTAGGAAGGGACCAAAGTTTGAAAATCTGATTTCCAGCTTGTTCCAGATGTTCCCCTCATTTGCACATGGTTTTAATGAAACTAGGGGCTTGTTTTGGGGTACCCATGGTATTCTAAAACCATGGGCATGTAAGGTTCAGATCGAAGCTCGGTTTTCGATGAACGGTCCTAACGGTCTTGGTTTTCCTATAAATACCCCCACCCTCTTGCTTCAAAACTCACACTTTGATCTGATTTGGCTCTCTAAGTTGAAGTTATACACTTCATACCTGAGAGTAATCGGATCAAAACTCCATAGCTTAGACCCGTTGTAAGTCCTTTTTCGTTCTTTTACGCGTTTTAGCGTGAAAGTCAAACATTGTTTGGCTTTCAGCTTTGACCAGTTTATGGTCAACACGAAGTTCGTTTGAACTTCGTAACGTGAGCGTAATCACGATGGTTCTAGTCCCTTGTGACTATACCTACTGATTACCACGTTATTTGGGCATAGTGGCGAGTCGTAGTTTCGGCCAAAATGCGTATTCTTTGGTATTTTGTAACCAAACTACTTTTAGGTATCAAGACCATTTGTTTTGATACCAAACCTGTTTCCTAAATTCGTTAAACATGTTTTAACATGTTTAGCTCGTCACTTTAGGTTTAGTGCTTATATAGGGCCTAAGGTAAGCGATCTAAACAATCGCTTAGACTTTCGAACCCGACCCGTTTGGTCGATCATTAGGATCCAACCAAACACATTAGGTGACCATAGTTTTATAGGGAATAACCTTCCGAGGTTATACCTTATGGTCACTACGTTTAGTTAGTTGTATGATAGGTAGTTTATATGCCTTAGGAAAATTACCAAAATGCCTTTTTTACGCCAAAATTCATTTTAAGCATATGTAACATAATTTTTTATATCTAAACTGATTTGGAAACAATATTAGACATGATAAGGCATATTTTACTTGTCATAGGACTAGTTAGGCGGTCCGAACGCATTTTACGCGAACGACGCGTTAAAGTAGCATAAGCTACCTAAACGAGTCGTAATGGGTCGTAAGCACTTAGGATAGGTTCCGTTTTAGAATGTGAGCTTTGTTAAACCATATTACATGAGTTCTTACACTCATTTGGTTTACGAAACCACATTTTACCCGATCCTCTGATTTAGGTCCGTTTATTAACATAGATACCTATATTAGGTGTCGTTTGATTCCGTGATCTTTCTAGCATTGCTTGGTGGTTACCTAAAGACTATTGAGCAATCTCAAGTGAGTACATAGACCCCTCTTTTACTGTTTTTCAAACATTTTGGGGTGAAACACATGTGCTTACTTGCTACTATCGTGCTTTCCTTGTTTTTATATCATATGCTTGTTATGTTCATTAGTACACTTATAGTACATGATTTCATTATGTTTTTGCTATGTATGTCCATTTGTTGCATACTTAGTACATCGTTTTACATTACATTTTATGCTATGTATGTTCATTTAGTTCATACTTAGTACATTGTTTTACATTACATTTCACGCTATGTATGTCCATTTAGTGCATACTTAGTGCATTGGTTTACATCACATCACATGCTATGTATGTTCATTTGTTGCATACTTAGTACATTTGTTTTTCGTCACATGCTTATATTTTGGTATGACATTTGGTTTGTTTAATGGGACAAAAATACGTTCATTAACATTGGTCATGCCGTTCGTTAGTAGGTAGTGGTACCATAGGAATTGACAACTCCCGTTCCTGACATCCTAGGTATGTTTGGATGGAAGGAATGACCGAATTCGATACACATAACTCAGATAAACCTTTAATTTGTTTAAGGGTTTATCGCCACAGTCTCAAGGCTTGAATGTATGCATTTTCACAATACCGCATAGATGTTTGTATCAGTATAGCATGCATTTCCACAAAACATAACTTTGAATTAAACTATGCTTTACTTCAATACCTTGTTTTGTGCATTTTACCTATGGTTTAGTTGATATATTTTCAGTTGCCATACATGATATTTTGGATACACATTTAACACATGAACATTTGACATTGATTATACATTACATGGTTTACATTTTGACATAAACATTTTGACAATTGGTTTAAATATAAACATTTTACATTGGTGGTTTGTTTGGGTAAGTGATTTAAGTAACGAGGCGTGTGTAATATGATACAAGCATGGTGGATACGCCGCTGGTACTTCCTATATATAAGTGCTTGTATGATATTACATATCGTAGCGTTATTTAAATCATTTCAATTTAGTCATATAACATTTTACACAAATAACATATTTTTCACAAGACATTGTTTTACAAAACAGTTTAATTTATACAACTCATTTTATTTGGTTATTTTATTAACCATACACCTTTCTTTTATATAATATGATTTCTTATCGAGTTTTCATATGATTTATAAAAGAAAACACTTAACAAGATTCATGACTAATTTTTATTAAACCTTTCTTTTAAAACTCAAGTCATGAATCCTATTTTCACAAAACCTATGTATCTCACAGACATTTTTATGCTGACGTACCTATTTTCACATGTGTTTCAGGAGCTATTGCATAGGTTTGATCAAGATACACTAGGGTGGACTCGGGCCTTAGTGACATAAAAGAAGCAAGATTAGTTAAATAATGTTATGAACTCTTGTTTCCTTTGTTTAAAGACAATGTATTCCACCTTTGTTTATAAATAAAACAAAACTTTAATTACCATGGTTGTGAAACAATAATTCTGTTACAACACTCCCCGATGTTTCCACCACGTTTTGATGTTTTACGTGGTCGGGGTGTGACACATCAAGGCGGCTCGTGATCGACAAAAGAGCTATGCGGACCAAAGAAGGAAACCTTTGGAGTTTGAAGTGGGAGATGTGGTTTTACTAAAAGTCTCACCTTGGAAAGGGGTAGCACGCTTTGGGAAGCGTGGAAAGTTAAACCCATGATATATTGGACCGTTCAAAATCCTGGAGAGGATTGGTCTTGTAGCTTACAAGTTGGATCTACCCGCGGAACTAAATGGAGTCCATGATACATTTCATGTATCTAATCTAAAAAAGAGTCCAACTCAAGAAACAGTTGTTATTCCTGCCGATGAAGTTCACATTGACGACACACTCCACTTTACCGAAGAACCTGTTGAGGTTACTGATTGGAAGGTTAAAAAGACACGTAGGAGTAGTGTTAAACTCGTCAAGGTTCGATGGAACGCGCGTCACAGCCCAGAGTTCACTTGGGAGCGTGAGGACCGCATGAAAGCAAAATACCCACATTTGTTCCCCAACTCCCCTGCAGTCAGTAGCAGAGCTTAAATTTCGGGACGAAATTTTCTTAACAGGGGGAGAATGTGACAATTGTCAAAAATCCAGGTATCCGTACAATTAATTAACCATGATTAGTGCCTAATGACTGTGCTGAATTACAATTAACTACTTTCTGATTACTGCATCATACTTACATGTGCATCACATATTGCATAATGTCACATCATTATTACAGGCAAACCATATTGACATAAATGATGCACAAAGCACAGTTAGCGGATAACTCAGAAAAATGCTGACAGAACTCAGCACATAGACAGACAGTGCAATGAGACACAGAATAAGCCAGAAACCAAGTATTACACTAGTATAGTGTGTAGGAAAGTGAGGATCACAAAACTGCCGTTCTAAGTAATAGTTTAAGTGCCGAAAAATGCCTAAAACTCACATAAAGTGCAGAATTTAGCAAAATTCAGCATAAATCAGCTTTTTAACACACTAAAATTCTGCAGAAACATGGTAAAATGGTCCTGAATGCTTTCCTAAGTGTCGGGAATTAAAAGTGTCACAAAAGGGTACATAAAGAACACTAAACTGTATACTTTAGCACTTTAACGAACCAATATCTAACCGGACACTACCCGGAACATCAAAATTGCACTAGAAGCATTGTTTTAGTATTACCAAGCTAGTTATGATCCCCGAACATCATAACACCTACTAAAAATATCTAATAACCAATATATGTAACCAACACTTGAAATTAAACTAAATGGTAACTAATTTAGTTTAACCTAAGCTAATACCCCCCCCCCCTATGTAATCGGCCCAAGTGGCCCCACCATCAAGATTTCATTTGATTATTATATTAGATCTTGTTTCCCCCTAAAATGACACATTACACAAGGGTTAAAGCTTAAACATGGTTATAAGTAGAACATGATGGAGTTAGAGCTCATTATCTCACACACACTAACACACACCACTCTCTCTCCCTCTCTTGCTCTCACTCTCGACAGAGAACAAGGCCACACACCACCACCATCTTCATCCAACTTTCATCCATTCTATACTCATACAAGGGTGCTAGAAGCTAAGTTAGGAAGCTTGGAAGGCTTGGAGATTGAAGGACCTCTTTCATTTGCTTTTATCCATCACATTCATCATCTTCATCTTCTTGAGTTTCATCCCTAGCCTTGTGCTAGTAGTAAGGCTCTTATAATCTCTTGTTACTTCTTATATTGTTGGTTAAAAGATTATATATGTTGCTAATCATGAAGAACACTAATGAACAAGATGATAATCTCTAACATAAAGCTCACTAACATAAGAATATATGTTGTTTTAGTATATCTGTGATACTTGATGATTGATTCTTGTGTTTATGATGTTAAACATCATATGGAACTTACTAGATTATGATTAAACACATGATCTAGCAAGTTGAAGTGATGATCTTGTGAAAGACCAAGATGATCATACTTTATGTTTCATATGAACATGAAAAGAATAATGATTTTGGGTATGATAAAGTATGAACCATGTTAGAAGTCTTGTATAAAAGTGATTTCAAACATAGTTTTCTCAAGAAACCAAGTCATTTGCAAGATTTACATAATCATGGATTTTAAAGAAACTAACCATGTTTTTAGTGGTATATCAAGTGTAGAAACACATTGTTAACAAGAAAAATTCAAAAGAATGATCTCTAGAAAAATCATCTTGTAAGTTGTAAAAGACTAAATCTTGCAAGAAAGGGATTTACAAATAAATAACCAAACCTTAAAGGGTAACTAAGCTTACTAAACACACTAGTAAGTTACTACAAGTTTTTATAAAAGTTCAAGTTCATGTTGTTATGTAAATTGCATGATTTTGGCACTTGGTAAGTGTTGATTGAATTATTAATTGTTTGGGGTGATTTTAAAAGAAAATGATATGCTTTGAAAGCATGGAAACCTCCATTTTCAAGGAAATATATATATATTTTGACAAAAAGGAAATATATAATTTGACAAAAAGGAAATATATAATTTTTGGTGAATAAACATATATATATATATATATATATATATATATATATATATATATATATATATATATATATTTCCTCGGAATTATTAGGAGATATATTATTTTTGGAAAAAATATATATTTTCTTGGATAAACTTGAAATACATTATTTATGGATAGAAATAAGTTTATATATGTTTTCTAAAGTTAGACTTGAAAATATATATCATTTTGGAACTACAAATATTTTTGCCAAAAGGAAAAATTATAAATAATTTTTCTAAGTTATATATATATATGTATATATATATATATATATATATTGGGAGATATATATATATATTAGTGGACTTTATTAGAAATAATATCCTGGAAAGTTTAACACAAAATATAGTATAAGAATACTTAACAATTACAAGAAAATACGTATTCTCGTACGTATAAATCCACACCGGAATACGACACCGATACATGGCAAAAATATACAAATACTTACAAATATACCCATCCTTGGGAAGGAAGTACAAGTATAAATACTTGGGAAGTATTAAAATAAGATATACTGTTTTAACGATTATTCCAAAAATTCATTCGAGTTAAAATACTAATTATTTTAACAAATAATTGCATAACTTGGGATGATACCGAAGACATAAAAGAAACGTAACTCAAAAACATTAATACTAAGACAAGGCACGGCCCGTTCGTCTATTAGACATCAGTACATTGTAGGTAGTCGTGTTTGCTGAAGGAACTTGAGTTACGATTATCGAAGACGCAAGACAGTGAGTTCATGTCCCCCTTCTCTCTTAACTGTTTTCAGTTTTATAACTTCAAGGGTGAAGTACATGTTTCAAATGATTACCAAATGTTTACAAACAAATACAATTGGTATGGTTAGCTAAGGAAAGTACAGTAGATCATGTGAATGGGTAGGCGCACTCTTAAGACCATTAATCCTCGTGTTAGGACCGAGGGGCATGAGTGATAGATCTATTTGGGTGAAGGGAGCCCACACCCATGAGGACCAGGGTGGCCCATGAGGTGACTATGTCTTACAGCCAGAGGCCCGGTACAAATTTGCTAGGTTTGAGCCTTCCTACGCCGTTACACGCATGTTAATGGCCTTGCAAACCATTAATCGATCTGTTTCCTTGTTTTCTTTCATACCGGGATTTACAAACATACATACATATACACAAACACATGAACTCGCTCAACTTTTGTTGATGTTTTCAAACTACATGTATTTCAGGGAATTAAGTGGATATGGCGGGTGTTTGGATGTTCCAAGCTGCGTTATGAATAAAAAGATGTCATCCGAAGTCATTAGGGTTTAGGAGATGTATCTTAATCATGGACGAGATACGTGGTTCTAAACTCGGTTTTATTTAAGGTCTTTTGTCGAGTCTTTGTGAAATCTTTAAAAACATGTTGTGGTTTGTAATTTAAATTTGGAGTCTACGTTTCAGACAATTATGTTGTGATATTTTCAAACTTAATTTATGGATGAACATCTAATGGTTTAATCATATAGTGTTGTTATGATTGAATGCAATGGTATTAAGAAAGTCACACCATAATCACGCTTCCGCAAAAGTCAGGGTGTGACAGGTTGCACCTGCGTTTTTAAGGCCAAAAGGCATCTTTTGGTAGCAAAAGATCCCTTTGTCCGTGTGGAAGGCAGTTTTCTCTTCATCTTCTTCCTTCATGAGAATTTGATGGTAACCCTTGTAAGCATCGAGAAAATACTTGAAAGGGTAACCAGTGAGGGAGTCAACCTTGAGATCAATTTATGGCAACGGGTAACAATCTTTAGGACAAGCCTTGTTCAAGTCCTTGAAGTCTATGCACATTTTCCAAGAGTTATCGGGCTTTCGAACCATGACTGGGTTTGCAACCCAGGACTGATACTTGACCTCTCGGAGAATTCCAGCTGATACAAGCTTTTCAACTTCTTGGCATGCAGCCAAGCTTCTTTCGGATGCTAGGCTTCGCTTCTTTTGGACAACAGGCTTGACATCGGGTGGTATTTTCAGCTCGTGTTCAGCAATTCTTCGAGGGATACCCGTCATATCTTCTGGGCACCAAGCGAAGACATCGCTATAATGTACTAGTAGTTTTTCAAGGTATGAGAGAGTTTCTTGTGAAAGGCTTGGATTAACCCTTATCCTTTGTTCGGGATACTTAGGGTTTATGATTAGCCTTTGCTTGTCTTTTTCACTCTTGGAACTTTCCCCTTCAACCATGTAGGCCTCTTGAGTAGGTTGAAGGGTTGCAATCCCTCTCTCGGTAGGAAACTTGACTGTGCCATGACCAACAGAAACGGCCATGTAGAATGCACACTGCCCCGGCCTTCCTATGATGACATCATAGTTTGAAGGTATATTGATAACCACAAAAGTGAGAGGTTGAACTCTCTCCATCTTGCCTTCACTGAAACGGACATCAAGGGTTAGTTTCCCTAAAGGCTTGAGGGGTATGTCAGCAATACTTTTTATGGAGGTTCCGGAGGGTTAAAGCTTTGAACGTTCCTCATTGCTCAAACGGTTGAAGAATTTTTCAAACATAATTTCAGTGACTGCACCAGTGTCAATGTATGCTCTGCTTGTCATTAATGTACCCACAGTTGCTTCAACCACAAAGGGGTTTGAGAGTGGGTCCTTTTCTGTTGGGGGGAAGCAGACACACTGAAGCTCCCAAGCTTCCAACAGCTGCCGTTTGTGTGGAACCTTTCCATCAAAATCCACCATGTTAACTTCCTTGCCTTTTCCCTCACCTTCACCAAGTGAGCAAGCTCCTTGGAATTGACGGCTTCTTCAATCCTCTTTTTGAGTTGGAAGCAATCATTAGTATGGTCGCCCTTCTCTTCATGAAATTCACAAAATTGGGTGGAATTTTCATTCCTGTTGCTTTTTAGGAGAGGTCTGGGAGGTCGAAAGCTTTGTTTCACTTTCTCTGTGGCAAGAATCTCTTGAGGGGTCTTGGTAAGGGGTATGAAGTTCATGGCCTTCTCCCTGCTTGGAGGGTTCCGGCCTTCAGACCTTCGTTGCTCTGAACCCCTTTGGTGTCTGTCATAGGAATGAAAGTTCCCCTTATTTCTAGCTGGACTGTTGCCTCGCCAGCTAGATCCCCTTTTTCTTTGTTCTTTTATGTCTACAGCCTCCTCTCCTCTGATGTGGGCTTCGCTTTCAAGAGCTTCTTCTAAGGTTTTTGGCAGGGACTTGTTGAAATCTCTGGTAAGGTACTTGGAGGTAATCGCATTCATGAAACCAGCTACTCTCATTTTTTCATCCGCCCCCACATACGTTAGACCTTCCTTTTTATACCTTTCTATGAACTCTCGAAGGCTCTCGTCATCCCTTTGTTTTATCTGGAAGATTACTGTATCATCTTTAACGTATCGCCTTTGCTGGGAGAAGTTGGCCAGGAACCCCTTGCTAAGGTCATCGAAGCTTCGAACGCTTCTGGCAGGTAGATCATTAAACCAGATTCTGGCTGATCCGACAAGGGTTTGCATGAACATGAGACAACATTCAGCATTTGACCATTTCTCAATCCTAGCAGCACCAGTAAAGATCTGAATATGATCCTCGGGATCTTCAGTCCCATCATATGTTTTGATGTGGGATGGCATTTTGATCTTTGTTTGAAAATCATAATCAGCAATTTGTTGGGAGAAGCATGACAAATTTCTTGGTTTATATGGCTTGGCCAAATCTTCTTCCACTCTTGCACCTGTGTTGTTGTTGTTATTGTTGTTCCCTTGGGTGGCCAGTACTTGATTAATAAAATGTTGCCACGAGAAGCTTGCCATCATCTGGGCGATCATCTGAGGCATGAGGTTGAAGCCTTGAAGGCTTCCAGGTGCAAGTGGATAGTTTACTCCCAAAGGAGTGCTCATAACAGCACTTCATGCCAAGGGAAGCACAGACAAAGCTTGTTCCCATGTAGTTGTTGCTGAGGGTGGAAGGCCTGCTACTGGAGATTGTAGGAGCTGGTCCAAAGTCAGCTCATGCCCCAAGGGAGCACCGGTTGCAATTGGTTGGGAAGAAAAGAGAGGAAAAGACGTTGGATCTGACCTCGTGTACAAATATGGGTTAGGATTTGGAGGGGGGTTGCTGGGACCAGCCTCATTCCTGGACACAGTTGGTTGTGAGCTTGCAAAAGGAAGAGCGAGAGGTCCAGGGGATAGTGATGGTTCTGGCTCGTCATAATCCAGACGGATCCTCACTCCCTTGTCTCATTCCCTACTCACGTATTGGTTAAGGAGAGACCTTAACTCGAGGAAGTTATTAGCAACTCCTTCGGGAGTAAGGTCAACACATGAGGGGGTGTTAGAGGCACCAACGTTGGGAGATGGTACTCAAGAACGAGATGGTGTCGGCGTTTGGAAAGTGAGAAACTCGGGATATGTTGCTCCAGTTGGAGTGCTTCCCGGTGTTGAGATGGAGGTTGGTATAGCCACAGGAGTTTGGCTAGTGTTCGGGGTAGAGGTACGTGGAATTTGGTTTACCTCTCCCGGAGACTCACCTTCCGACATGCTGATTTTTTAGCAGAAATGGAGCTACACTACTAGGTCTTTTGAAGAAAATTAGTGGCGTAGCCCCACGGTGGGAGCCAACTTGTTGATGCAACAAATACTAGACCGATGGTAGTAGCTGGGCTGGTTAGGAAAAAGGGTTGGGGAGTTCAGTTTTGCCTAACGCAGGTCGTGGGGTCCCCCCACGTTTGCAAGACGTGGAGAGAGGTTCACTAGTTAGATTTTGTTGTTTGCTCGAGATCCTCCACTGAAGTGTGTTCAGCTTCGGATGTAGAAGCAATGGAAATGTGTGTGTTGAATGTAAGGAAGAGTGACTTGCATGGAACAAGTACTCAAGAGCAAAGACCAGAGATCCCAATGGAATCAGAGCTAATCGGAATGTCTTTTGGCACTAAATGAAGTGTCATTTTATAGAGAAGGACATCTCCCAAAGAAGAAACCATTGACTAGTGAAACATGCCTGCAGTGGGGGACTTACCCTTTTAGGGGTTGAAGCGTTTGGACCTGCGGGTAAAAGACTACACTCTGTTCACATGTCTTCTTTTACGGCTGTGAGAGGCTGGACAAGTAATCAGAGAAGTGATGGCTCACTGTTCACATCCTTTTTGCTGCTCACCCAAGTTCACGAGATCTGAACCTTTTAACCCTTTAACCTTTTAAGCGTTCATATGTCTAAGTCATTTTATTTGGTCTTGGGCTACCCCGTCATCATGGGTCAACTAGACCCTTATGTTTGTTTTGATATTTTAGTGCTAATTTACTTTCTTTATTTTAGAAGTTCCAACTGAGGAAACACTAGACTAGAACCTTGACCAGCTATTAGATGATTTTGCTGACCTCGTACTAAGCTCAACTTTTAGGTGAGATACATATCTTCTTCTCGCTTATAACATGGTGTATACAACTGCTATGCACTGCATTAGAGGTGTTAAAATAAGCAGGTTGGCTAGCAATTGGGTGATTTGGGTCATATCGACCCACTAATGCTTTATTGTACTTCATTTTAAACTTTGTAAATGATATTGAAAATCATATTACTAAATTATTATAACGATTTCTTATAAACCAAACTATTCGGAATATTGAACATTGTAAGTATATAAATACATGTCTATGTATTGACATGTTTATTTTTAGCTAATCCTTTTTTATTTTACCTGTTTGACCAGATACATATGTAATACACAACATGAGTTAGCGTGTTTGTAGACACATGGATCGAGTTTGCCGTTTATGCCCCTCTATAGCATGCTATTAGACCCTTCTTGTCCAGAGACAGGTAAGTCATTTTACATAACGAAAACATGTTATGATGCACTTCTTCGTCATAATCTCTCTTTAGAGATGTGAGATCTTCATGTGCCTTCTAGAATTTGCATACTCTTCACCCAATTATCAGTACACAAACACTTATTCTTGATCATTACATCAAATTTTCGATTAATTGGACTAAAACCCTCCCACACGGTTGTGTTGCTTATCATACACCTCTTAGTCAGAATCTCTCTTCAGAACTGTGAGATGTTTATGTGCCTTTGCCAGATCTTTTCCGGGCACCGCCATTATAGCTTGGTAGTTGATCTCACAATTGAATCATGTCGTACACCTAAAAAGTTCTTGGCACATTTAACAAGTTCAAATCTACTTTTACAACAAGTTCAAACTCACCAACCGAAAAGGTGAATTCAGTTTCGGGTTTAATTTATTCAACATCCATGTTAGCATCTTTTTAGAGCAATACCTATATGGAATATAATACATAAGGCAACAAGACATGTATTTTTTGTGCATCGAAGAACAACGCCCCATATTGTACAAAGCTTCATTGCTTAATTGCATACAATGAAAGCGTGAAGTAGATTTGTGGGAATCGGGCTAAATTTAGGTTCTTGTAAGATGGCGACACCTGTGTCGTCACCGCCGCATCGCGCGGGCACCCTGTTAGTATTTTTATATACACACACGTTGGAATTAGTTTTATGTGTATGTGTGTCTTGGTGATTTAATTAAGCATACAAACATACACCACTTTTCTCTCACATGGGATTTGTAGATTTTAGCGTAGGATTAGGTTGTTAATTTGCGATCGTATGAGGGGATCTAAGGAATACAAGTAACTTAGATGGCTTTATCTCAGGTCCTTAATTTCTTGGATTATCCATTCTTTCGAGCGGTATTGCTTGTTGGATATCTTCACAAACGTGAGTAGATTCATTAATAGAATTCCCCTTTTTGTCATTAACTCTTTTTGGGTTTATCTCGCGTTTAATTTCTATTATATTATTTATATTAACAACATGCAATTCGACATGTTTCTATGTGTCACATGTTGCTAAATTCTATTGTATCTCTATATGTACATCTATGTGTTACTCGCTTTGTGCCATAAGTTTCGCGTGGATCCACCTGGCTGACCGGTTCCCCATGGCCAAGGGTCGAACCCGGTATCGCCAACATTGTTTCGCAGATTCTCCTTTCGGGGCTTGAATCTCCATGTGTCTTTGTTACTATTGTTGTTGTGTTGTGTTGCTTGTGATATTTGTGATGTTCCCTTATTATATTGTTATACATAGTTTCACATTTGTTAATGCATGTTATAAAATAAGGTTTTCTAAAAATAGTAAAACAAAAACCGTTTTTAAATAAAAACCGAATCTATTCACCAACATGTTTGTTGACCCAAAACTCTTTTACGCGTGATACAGGTACACAATGGTGGGCGGATTTTGAGTTGGAGACATGTAGGACGGCCTATGTATGTTTCTTTTATTTATTTGAATTTGGAACTTTGAAATAATATTTGATTTATATGTTATGTGTGACATTTTAATAATGATGTTTTAAATACTACAACCTTTAATTAGTTGTTATAAGCTTTGAGCAATCAATCATGCCCCGTACCATTCCACTGCGGGTCGGGATGTGACAACCACGTCCTTCACGCACGTTCCCTCTCCCACATTAGTCTTAAGGGTTCACGCGGAGGGAGCATTGACTTTGATCTTGTATAGCAAGTTCATCGGAAACAACAAAGAATCAGGCCAAAGGAAACCAATTTTAGACCGATGGATATGGTTAACGATATCATACGTCTCTTAGTCTATTACAACCATTAATCACGTCCACTCTCATCCAATCCATGATCAAGTAACCAGAATCCAGATGACAATTATTGTTGTTCTCTGGTTGTTTGTAGCTATATTTTTTTTTTGAACGGCAAATCACTTTATATATATATATATATATATATATATATATATAAAGAGACAGCTAGAAACTGGGAAACAAAACAGGAAAAACAAAAAAAGACAGAAACACAAAGACAATTACAACAGCCTTACAGAATCAAAAATTAACCAATTCCATCCGGCTCCCAAACCGACACCAAACCCCCATTGATATTGATTGAGATAAAATTCATTGATCCCGGTTCATCTCCATCTCCCCAAAATTCATTGATATTGTTTGTAGCTATATATTTATTTATATACTCTTGAAATGCATGGTAATTGGTCACCGACCATGCGTTTTAAAATAACATAATAGATATAAGGATAAATTACACTTTTCGTCCTTTATGTTTATACCTAGTTGCAATGGACGACCTTTACCTTTAGTATTTACAGCCACAGTCCTTTATTTTGAAAACATGTTACAGCTTTCGTCCTTTAGTGCTAACCAGGTTAAAATTTTGAGTTAAGTCCAGTCACTGGAGGGTATTATGGTCATTTCATGTTTTTATTTAATAATAAAACTAAAACATAACATATATACATTTAATCATTTCTTGTATATATACATAATACAGCTTAGCCAAACAGCCCCTATATCTGTACATCTGAATCTCTCTTGTATCTACTCAACCACCACCTAAGTCCACCACCGCCACCGCCACCGCCTGTAACATCACCACCACCATCATCGGAGCTATTTAAAACCCAGAAAAACCCTCTGTATATAGATCGATGCACACCCCTGTTAGAGAGAAAGAGATAAAAATCCCTAATTCATCTTCCACAATCTACCTGCCATCACCACCAGGCACCAGCAACATCCTAATCTAGCCAACCACCACAACCGAATCTACACACTTCTCTAAGTAACCCTAAACCCAGTTAAAAAAATTTATACATATACATGTATACAGGATTTATGTGGTCATCTTCTTCCTGTCTTCAACCCCCCTCTCCCTCTTCATCCAACCTCTATCACCACCACCACCACCACCTTATCTCAGCCGCCACCATCAAATCGAGCCACAACACCACCACCGACGTATGCCAGCACCACCGATCAAAACCCCACTCACCGATGTGTGCCAGCACCACCGATCCGCCACCGATTCACCACTGCCACCATTTTCTTTCTCTCTCCCACGCTCTCTCTCCCTTCATCTTCTTCACCACAATACCCACTAACCTAATCCAAAACCCCCAAATCTTGCAAACCAAATCCCCCAAATCAGCTCCATCTAGGGTTTATACTTCATAGGTTTCAAACCAAAACTGATGCTTCCACTATGAATCGACTACTTCCAGATCCACTATGAATCGTCGGAGACTCACAACGATGACGGTGGTGCCGGTTGTGACGGCGGCGATAACAAGATCCGGAGACTTTAGTCCACTTCAATGATCTAGGGTATCTAACGAGGGAGAAAAACAGAGGAAAAACACCTCCGATCATCAACAATCAACAGCAACATCTAGGGCTCCGATCCGACGGTGGTGTTATGATTTAGAGAGAGAGTGAGTGGTGGTCGTGTAGCTTCGATGATGGTGGTGGTAATGTTACAGGCGGTGGCGAAGGCGGGGCGATGGCGGTGGTGGACTTTGGCGGTGGTTGGGTGGTGGTTTTATCAGAGAAAGTGTATGTGGTTGAGTGGACTGAAGCTGTACTGCTGTAGTGTGTATATATATATGTTAATGTTTTTGTTTTCTTTATTAATAACATAAAAACGTGAAATGACCATAATACCCTCATGTGATCAGATTTAACTTAAATTTTTAACCTGGTTAGCACTAAAGGACGAAAGTTGTAACATGTTTTCAAAATAAAGGACTGTGGCTGTAAATACTAAAGGTAAAGGTCGTCCATTGCAACTAGGTATAAACATAAAGGACGAAAAGTGTAATTTATCCTAGATATAAAGCTGAAGTAGTTGTTAATGGGCTCATGTCACCTCTGACATTTAGTTTGAAATCTATGTAAGTAAAAGGTAAACTTATAAACTTGGGCCGACGCTGCATATATTTTTTAATATACATTTTTCTTTAAGTTTATAACTCATAAATAAATATTACCAAAATCAGCGTGGTTTGCTTCACAATGTTTGTGAATTGAAATCTGAATAATTAATATCATGTTTAGTTAAAGAAATAGAAATCATGTTTTGTTAAAAAAATAGAATGACTCTAATGTAGATAAGCAGATATATCTAGTAATCATCTCATAAACTTGCAATATTTTCCTCATTGTAATTAATACTCATCCACTTCTAAAGTGCTTAACATTTAAATTATAGTTGAAGGACGGGCCATGTTTTTTAACGTAATTCAAAAATATTATTATTATTATTATTATTATTATTATTATTATTATAATAATAATAAATATAATATAAAAAAAATCATAGAAGTCTGATTTTGACAAGGTTTAATTAAAAATATAAATGGATATTAAAATAAGAAATTTTGAACTTTAAAGTAATGACGGATATTAAAATAAGAAATTTTGTCATTCTATAATATCAACTCGTTTAAAAATTAATAAATTCTCTATACCAATAAAATTCTTACGACAATTTTTATTACAATTTTTATATATCACAACAAATTTTGATTTATGAGAGCCCGTAACATGATAAAATTTATATTTAAATAATAGCACCAATTATTTAAATATGTACACATATTTTGAATACAAAAGGTAATATTTGATTAGCAATATAAATATACATTCATATCAAACTAATATATCAGGTCTTGATCATGAACAATTAAATATATGTTCTGATTAATATATAACTTATTAAAAAAATTATTTATACTAATCTTAGTAATATACATTCATATTAAATGAATATGTCAGGCCGATACGTTTTGATTTATATATAAGGGTAAGGATCAAATAAGAAGTTTATTTTGGCTGGGAAGTATAGGAAGCAATAGGATTAGGACATGTGGCAAAATTTAAAATAAAGATGAAGGGTATTTTAGTCAATCTTATCATTTTCTTCTTCCTTCTCCTTCCCAGTAACATCAAAACCCATCATTTTCAAAACATCTTCAACCGTTTCTTCACTTTCTATCTCAATAATCACTACATTATAGTGTGATTTTCGTCACCAATCAATGATTCAAACACCCGATCAACGTGTTCTTCAGCTTTTTTGAAGAAAACCCAGTTTAATTTCATACAAAATCTCGTTTTTTCCGGTGATTTTGAAGATAATCACTCGATCCGTTCGATTCGATCTCTGATAAGTGTTTCAATCATTCAAATTTCGTCAATCGTTGAAGAAACCGACTTCGATCCATTTAAGAAATTCTTTGATTTCATTTTTATTATCTGGGTTTTTGATTTAGTCATTGCGTTTTACGATCTTGGCGGGGGTCCGGGGGCAGCGCCCCTAGTAGCAGGGTCCCAGGGGTGGCAGCCCCTGGCGGGGTCCAAGGGGCAGAGCCCCTGGCTGGGGTTGAGCTGGTTCAATGCGTTTTAGAGAGAACACTTTCTTTGGTGTTTTTAGGCCATTGCGTTTTAGAACTAAGATATTTTTATGTGTTTTCTGGCCATCGCGTTTTAGAAAAACACATTTTTGAAGTGTTTTTAGTCATTGCGTTTTAGGTAAAACACATTTTTAGGTGTTTTCAGTCCATTGCGTTTTAGAGAGAACACTTTCTTTTGTTTTTTTAGGCCATTGCATTTTAGAAAGGAGACATTTTTAACTGTTTTCTGGCCATTGCGTTTTATAAATAAGACATTTCTTTGTGTTTTTTGTGAATTGCGTTTTAGGTAAACACATTTTTATGTGTTTTCAGTCCATTGCGTTTTAGAAAACAGAGATTTTAAGTGTTTTCTGGCCATTGCGTTTTCGAAATAAGACATTTGTTTGTGTTTTTGGTGCATTGCGTTTTAGGTAAAACACATTTTTATGTGTTTTCAGTCTATTGCGTTTTAGAAAGTACACTTTCTTTTGTGTTTTTAGACTATTGGTTTTAGAAATAAGACATTTCTTTGTGTTTTCTGACCATTGCGTTTTACAAATAAGACATTTCTTTGTGCTTTTGGTGCATTGCGTTTTAGAAAAATGTCATTTTTTAGGTTTTTTTTTTCATTGCGTTTTACGCAACTTTGTTTTTTCCATTGCGTTTTACGCAACTGGGTTTTAATTTTTTTTTTCGAAAATATAGCAATAGTATACTCGTTTTAAAGATAAAAAACGCGCGTTTTTTGGTGCAATTTTTATAAAAAAAAAATAATGACGTATGAAAGAGTTATTAACGTTTAAAAAATGGGGGGAATTTGAGGAAAGAGAAACTATTGCCTTGGATTGACTAGAATGCCTCTAAACAAACCCACACGCCTCTTTTCTTCCTTTCAATTTCTCTCATTTAATCTTAGCCATTGATTAACTAAATGGATGGTCAAGATTACTTCCTAGCCTTCTTAACCAAATAAACTTCCTATTATATCCTAACCCTTATATATAATTATTTAAAAAAATATTTATATTAATTTTTTATGTGTTTACATTAATCTTAGCAATATACGTATACATTCATATTTCCCTATATATTAAAAACAGAACGAAATGAATAGTAATATTAAATAAATACCCTATATATTAAAAACAGAACGAAATGAACAGTAATATTAAATAAATATTAAAAAGAGTATTGAATGACAAGTAATAAAAATAGAAATAAATGAATGGTATCGGGTACCGGTACCGGTATCAAATTTATCAAACTGAGTGTATTTTCGGTATTCGTTCGGCACCGGTATTCATCGGGTTTTACCCTCAAATACCGGTGCCGTACCAGTACCAACCGTATCAAGCCGTAATGTACCAGGTATATTCGGTACCGATACCCATTTTTGAGGATTTCGGTAACGGTATTTTCGGTACCGGTTGGTACCGAGCTCATCAAATCCTGTAGCAACGTAGCAATGCAAGTAATTGCACAGTTGAGATTACTTTTCATACACACAGTAAGTAAACTGTATTTCGTTTGAATGAGGTTTTATATACACAATAACTTATTTTGCTTTATTTTTTGTCTTTTTACGTAATGAATGAATTGTAGCATGTAAAATTAACTTGTATATTTAGATTATTGATGAGCAAATCGTATCAAATCCTGTAATCAAACCGGTATCGTATCGGTACCAAATTTACTATACCAAATCATTTTCGGTACCAATTTGGTACCAACCTTTTGACGTTTTCAGAATCGTTACTTTCGGTTCGACACTGGTCTAGCACCATACCTATTTTATTGATTTTTACCTTCAAATACCATACCGTATTGTACCTAGCATTTTCGGTGCCGGTACCTAATTTCGATGATTTTCCGGATCGGTACTTTCGATGTCATTAAAGGTACCGAGTTCATCCATATTTTAACGTGTTAGCACCGTAATAACTGAACTGAAAACAACCGAATTTCCAACGTGTAGGACGTGCGGGTCCTATTATTATATATTAGGTTATTTTAAATCGCTTTTTTAGGACGGATTGACTATCCTTTTCACGACATTTTTATTTATATTTTGATATTCGGTATCTGATTGCCGTTACTGACACGCGTTTTGCAGTCATTGGGTCCCCGCCGCAACGCGCGGGCGGAAATTTAACTAGTTAAATGAATATGTCAGGCCGATATGTTTTGGTTTATATATAACTAGGTTAGAACCCCGTGTATTACACGGGTTGAATAAATGTAATTTTATATATTAAATAATAAACAGTTATATTTTTATGAACATCGTATATTGTACAGGTTAAATAAATGTAATTTTATATATCAAATAATAAAAAAAAGTTATATCTTTAATAACCATGTGTATTACACAGATTAAATAAATGTAATTTTGTATACTAAATGCTAAAAACGTCATATCTTTAAAAAAAAAACCATGTATAATCGGGTTGAATAAATCTACCAAATAATAAAAAAAAATTACATCCTTAAAAACCCCGTACGTTACACGTGTTGAATAGATCTGAAAAAGAGTTATATCTTTAAAAACCATGTGTATTACACATATTAAATAAATGTAATTTTATTTATTAAATACTAAAAATGTTGTATCTTTAAAAACCCATGTATAGTCGGGTTGAAAAATCTAACAAATAATAAAAGAATTATATCCTTAAAAACCCTGTGTATTATACGTGTTGAATAAATCTAATTTTACATAGCAAATGATATAAAGTTATATCTTTAAAAACTTCGTGTATTACACGGGTTATATAAATGTAACTTTGTATAGTAAATAATAAAAAAATCTTATTTTTTCAAAACCCTGCATTTTACACAAGTTGAATAAATATAATTTTGTATATCAAATAATAAAAAAGTTATATTTTTAATAAATTAGGATAACATTTATTATTAATTTATTATTTAAATAAAAAAAGTTATATTTTTAATAAATTAGGATAACATTTATTATTAATTTATTATTTATATATATATTTAATATAAGATAAGTAGGAGAGAGAAGTATTTGTTTTAAAAATATATTAAATTAACAATTTAGATTTGAGGATAATATTTTATTAAAGCATGATAAGATTTAATATTAATTTATTTTTTATTTAGTTAATATAAGATAAATATACATTTGATGATACCTTCAATGAATGACACGTGTACAAAAGTTGGTTTCTTTTATTATAGTAGATAGATTATTTAAAAATTATTTATATTAATCTTTTATGAGTTTACATTATTAGATAAATTATTTTTTAAATAATAATATCAATAATTTAAAAATCTTAATATAAATTATCTTAAAGTTTGATATGGTGTTTGACAGATGACATTTTCTGGAGTCTTTTGTTAGATGTTAGATTAGATATAACCTTAAAGACAAATGTACCCATTCTACCCCCAAACCTTGCTATAATGTCAAAAGGAACCCTCTACTTTGTAAATGTCACTTTGACTACCTCAAGTTTTCTAAAGTTTTGAGTTTACCCTAAAATTAATTTCTTACGTTTTTATTTTTATGTACGTGTCGTATAAATTCGAGTTCGTCTACGTTTCAACGTAATTTTTGTTTGGAAACGAGTTGGGTCAATTATAAATATTTATTTTTATGTACGTTTTGACGTAAATTTTGTTTAGAACAAATCGGGTCAAATGTAATACATTCTCATTCGATAGTGTAAATTTGAGTTACTATACGTTTCGACGTAAATTTAGTTCAGAAACGAATCGGGTAGGGTTGATTGTAGTCTACAATTTTTCACGCCACGTATGACGCCACTGCATGTTTTTATTTTATGCACGTTTTGACTTGGTCGACGTTTCTACGTAAATTTTATTTGAAAACAAGTCAGGGTCAATATAATATATTTTCATTCAACAATATGAATTCAAATTCGGATTACTCTACATTTCAACATAAATTTTGTTCGAAAACGAGTAGGGTTGATTGTATAGTCTTTAAATTATCACGGCGCCTCGCGCCGCCGCAACGCGCTGCAGGTAAAAGAACTAGTATATACTATAAAGTACCAACATTGGGTATGCAGTTGCATCAAGATTCCAGAAAACCCCACAATTCACAATGATCACAATAACACAAACAAAACCTACTAATGCAGTAGCTACCACTGCATTACATGTTATTTGCAAGCTCTAAGAGAACACAATGACAGGAAAACAAAAGGCCCATTATTAAAACAGAAATCCAAAAAGGTTGAAAAAAGAAAAAAAAAAAGAAAAGAAAAGAAAAACTGGCGTAATAATATCACGGGCCATTTAATCTTTATTAGGGTTTAGGATCTAGGATATAGGAGCGGATATAACATAACGTCTGCAACCAATGTACACTTGGTTAAATTTGCAGGCTGGTGAGGTACCTTGGAACCATGAGAACCACTATACATCATCTGCAGACAAGTAAAAAAAATCATTAGGCATTATAGACACAAAACACTAGTTGACCACATACAGTACAGCTACATATCAGCCTTTTAATCAAGTAAACTATAAACCAACCATTCATAATCTCTTCCTCCTTTTGGTTATGTTTTACATATTGGCATCATCAGTCCCCCAAACCCTATATTTGACCAATTTTGACCCACATGAGGCGTTTTTTTTCAGATCAGGCGCGCTTTTAAAACAAAGCTACAAATCAGAAGCTCTTAACAGATTAAAGAACAAAGTCTTGATGGATGGTAATTTTGACTTTTGTATTAAATTATTTGCACCAGAAAATCTCTTCTTTGAGTAAGTGTTCTTTTTTCTGCTACATTGGTTGACTCTATTCCTCATCAGACCATGCTAATCTTAATAACCACATATACCAAATAAAAAGAGACAAATAGACCTATATGGTTTCTTGAGGAATGTGTTCATCATTCATCAAATTCAAAACACCAAATGAAACCAGCATAAATGGTTAAAGGTATTGCAAGAAACCGTTTTGTGACCAGATAAATGAACATCAGACCATGTCACTCAAGACGATCCAAAATCACCTCCTATGTCTGTAACCTAGAATAATGTTCTTCCCTGTATTCTATGGTTACACTCTAACGTTCATATTCATCCATAGCAAATAAACCATCTTTTCTTTTCTTTTTTCCGTCAAGTTTAAAATGACGATCACTAGATGCAAGATATGGATATTGAATGTCTACTAAAACATAAAACCAATATGCATTCCATATGTTATACAATCAAATGCAGTGATTACAAATTCAGCAACAAGGACTATTGCCATCATCAAGTACCTATTTATGAACATCAAACTAATCTACACTCCTACTTTTTTATGAAAATCAATCTAATCTACACTCCTAATTCTCGATGAAGGGCACCATTTTACACACATGGATACCGCCAAGCCAACGGCCCTTTAGCGTCATCAAATACTAGTAAGCAAACTATACTATCAATCATAGAAGTGCAATAAAAATATATACCTACAAATTTACCTGTAAAAGAGCCCTTGTATGCAATGTTTCAAGACATTACCACATCATCATCATCATTAACTCTAGCAGCAATCTCACCTCCATCAACCGGCCAGCTCGGCCAACTCGACACCGTCTCCACACTATTCGTCCGCCCCGAATCAGGCATCACATCCACCTGAACCTCCTCCCCAATCTGCGTTGGCGAAAACAAAGCTTCCACCTCCCCCACCCGCCGCTCCCGCTGATGCCTAACCGGAAACACCAACCGATGCCTCCGAGCCAAATGCCTCAATCCAAACCCTAACAACTCCTCATCATCCTCATCATCCACCAAATCCCCCAATCTCAAAACCCTAGACCTAGACCTCCTCCTCACTTTCGAATCCCCGTCCACCGGATCAATCGGCAGCTGAAACCGACATACCGGACACGAATTACGCTGCGAAAGCCACGGAATTATACAATCAGGATGATACATATGCTTACACGGAAGCTCTTTCGTCTCATCATCAATCACAAACTGATCCTTACAAACCGCACAAATGACAATCGGATCAATCTCAAGCAACGCCGCCGTGATCTTCACCGACGGTATAGCTTCAACCGCGGATTTCGCCGCCGGCGAGTGGAGGCGAGAGGTGGTAGCCACGGCGGACGGACTGTGAACGTAATCGGAGTTAAAAAGGTGGTTAATTACACGGTGAAAGTACGGATTATCGAGCGTATCGACCGGTGTCTCCGCCGCCGGAAACTGAAACGCGTCCGCCGGTAACGACGGGTCGAGAAACGACGGGAATAATAATTGATCTGAATCGCCGTGACTGTTAGGGTTAGGGTTGGTGAAGGTGATTGGGGAATCTAATTCTTCGAGGAAATCGGAGTTGCAGTGGGGGCAGAGGGAGGAGGTAGGGAGGAGGGAGATGCTCATGTCACACTCGTGGCACCAGTAGGTGCGGCGGTCCATGACGGTGGTGGTGGTGGTGGTGACGGTGGTTGAGGACATTGTGTGTGGTTTGGTGATGGGTGAGGTGGGATATTATTGTATGGATGAGAGTGTGTGTGAGGGTGGGACAAGATTGGTTGGTTTGGTTAGTGTCGTTAGTTAACTCTTGTTGTTGTGTTGGAAGTTTAGTGGTAATAATGTAAATTGGTTGATTGATTTTTTTTGGACTTGTGGTTAAAGGTTGTGGACTAGTACTTGTGTTTTTAATGTAAGTGTTCGTACCACTCAATCATAGGGAAGGTTTTCCTAGGAACAACATTTTAGGAAGAGAACTAGTAGAAAAGGTGACTAGGAAGCGTGAGAGGAGTAAACCGGTCTTCCTAAGTTAAACATAATATTTTGTCTACGTTAGTTGTCGGTGAAACCTTTTGAATGAGATAGTGTGGTTTCATATGCCCGAGATAAACCAACCTGGAAAGTGTCTAATACTTTTTGTTAACTACACTTAAATACTTGCGAAGCTTGTACTTGTGCTCCACGTCGGAGGCTGGTCAAAGAACCCCCCCTCCTCTTATGAGGATACCAGTGGTGTCCTTGTCTTAGCATAATGTCACGGGGTTAGTTTTCAACCCCCATGTGGTGTCCTTATCTTAGCATAGTGTCACGGGGTTAGTGCGTACACATTTTCATTGACACTGACTCTGTCCTCTAATAAAGTCCTGGACTAGCTAAAGCACAGCCCATAGCATATAGATACAGATCTTCACATATTTGGCCTGTGACACTCTTGTCACACCCCAACCGATGGCGGAAACATCGGAGTGAGACGAAATAGATTGCTCGAGACATCATAACACTAGTATTCGCGACAAGTATTTAAATATTTAAATTTCATTTCATTTCTAAGAGTCAATTACAAAGATGGAAATCAAATACAACATGAATAAAGGAAATACAATACAATAAGTATACAAAATTTAAAGTGTATATCTAGGCATCCTACTAGATTCCATGCATCATCAACATCATCGTAAACCTGTAACATGTTGTAAAAGCGTAGTTCAATACAAAAGTATTGGCGAGTATACAAGTTTTGTGTAGTAGCAAATAAGTATAAAAATGACAATGAACAATCCACATGGCAAACCTAGTTATCAAGATTAACGTATAAACTGGCATGCGATTTACAAGTCAGCCCTCTGTTTACGCAAGTATGATTGAATAAACCTAACATGACCTCTCGTTCACGAGTGGTGCGTTACTCCTATAGTGTTATACATGTTAAGTGGAGGCTCGTACGAAGCTAATGACAAGTTCATCACATAAGAATCACCCAGAAAACACGAATCAAGCATAACAAATAGTAAGCATGCATTGGATTGTTTGTTTGTATATTTGCATAAGAATATGTATACTAAGTGTGTTTTGTATATGAAAACATGTTACACCCAAAAGTGTGAAAACGGTAAAATGGGTCGAGTATACTCACAAAATTGCTAATTCTTCTGATTATCCAATTGTTGACGAGTGAATGAGTTTAGGAGGTTGAATGTATACGGATTGGAGTTCAAGGTATGTTTAGAGTCGGAATTTGGAATTTAAAGTATATCGAAAGTAACTATATGAGAAAATAACCATCTAGCACTTAATACTCGTTTTGACACTATGAAACCCATAGGGGTTTGAATGTTTTCATGGGTTAAAGTACCCATTAGAATCGTAACGAGAACTAAGTTCTTAGATAGTGTAACTTAGTATTTTAACAATTAACCATTAGATTATCATCAAAGGTTCGGTTACTATAGGTATTATATATTCTATGTAGTATATATTATAAGTTTTAGTCCATCAAGTATAGCAAGATTATCATAGAAGTCATGCATAGAGGTAGGAAGATAAATCTCCCATTTTAAGACCTCTTTTGTATTCACCAATGCACAAGTTGTTATAAGACAACAAGGATGGTCATGAATGTACAATAAGGAAATGAAATAACACTAGCTAACAAGGAAAAACATCAAGTGATGTGTGGATTTGTAAGTAGGATAGCCCAAGCTATCCATATAATCACACATACACAAGTTCAAGACTTGTTCATCATTTGTGGGTTAAAACCCTTTTAAAATAGAAAGTTTTGAGGCTTAAAACCTCTGGATTTGTATGTTACAACCTTTTTTTAAGCACACATAATCATAGTCTTGATTAGTAGCATAAGGACGTAGGAATGTATGAAGAAATCACAAGTTTAAGTATGTTTATTAAAGTGTTTGTACAAAACAGAAAGTTTCTTGCACTTTTAACCCTTTTATAGTGATGTTCCAGTCTTGGTTTTCCATGGAAAACCTGTGGAAATATACCTAAGGTTGTTCCAAGTGCTAAGAAGCAAGAATGAATGAAAAAGATGGAAGATAGGTGAATTTATGCTCACTTTTGCAACTTGTAATGAATATGCCTTGCTACTGATTTCTCAGCTGAATTTAGAGTGTTTGAGAGTGAAAGTGAGGTGTTGCAAAGTGAAAAATGTATGGAAATGGGTTGGGTTTTATCTATGCAGTTAATATCGGCGATATATCGGTGCTATATCACCGATATATCGGTTATCGGCCCTACCCCAACATATCGATGTGCCATATCGGTCTGTATCTCGGTGAGCGATATTATCGGGGATAAATACCGATATATCGCCGATATTTTGCATATGTCATATCGGTTGTCTCGCCGAGATTCTCATTCGGGCCATTTTTTATGTTTTTTTAACACAAAAACTGCATTTTGGGCCATTTTTTATGTCTCGCTGCTTAAAAAAACCTTAAATGGTGGGTGATAGAGAATTCAATCGTGATAGAGAAGAAATGATGGCTAATCGAAGTTGTTGAATCGAAGCTTACCTGCTGATCGAACCTTACCTTCCCTGCTGAATTGTAGAATGAAAGAAGATCTGTCGGTTGTTTTTTAGGTTTAGAAGATGGAGGAGCGAACAAGGGAGATAGAGGATGGCTGCTTTAGTTGTTTAGGGTTTTTTTAGTTTAAAGGGGGTGACGGTTGATTAGTAAAAGTAGGTTTATAAAAATTATTGTTTACCCCCTTTTCTTTTAACTTGAATTACAATTTCATCCTCCAGTTATAGATTCATCAAAATTAACCTTAGACTTTTACAAGTTATAGTGCATAAAGATGTTGTATATATATATTATATAGGTTCTAGATATTAATATACATATATTATATAGGTTCTATATATAAATATATATTTATGCATGATATTATAAATTACCGATATCTCACCGCGATAAACGATATCTCAAATATCGGTCCTTGACCGATAACCGATATTTTTCCGCATTAACTGCTTAGGGTTTTATAGGGAAGAATTAGGTTAAGTTTGGTGGGCATTTAATGGAGAAAAAACAACAAAACACACCAAAATTCGCCCAATCCACGAGCTGGTTGAAGGATTCTGCGGATTCGGGGCTCTAGCGGGGCACGATCCAGATGAAGGTGCGAGTCGCGGCCCGTGAGCCAAGGTGGCTGATGATTTTCTTTGATATTTTGGCAAGTATGGTCCATATACTCTCTTATATGCACGATTTAGGATGTTTTAAGGTGTTTTATGGTGTTTTAAGTATGAAAGACAAAGTGTAGGGGTATGTAATGTAATTAAAGCATAAAAATAAATATAAAACAAGTACGAATAAGTATGTTGGTCGAGATTAAGTAGCGTATTCGCATGAATTTAGCATGTATGACAAGTAAGTGTAAGTTTAACACGTTTCGCATAAATTACGAATAAAGTATAACATGTATGATTATTCCAAACGTATGAACATGTATGAAATATGTAGAACATGAATTTAAAGAAATACAAATCTTATTTATGATCCAAGTCTTGGATTTTACGATGATACAACGAAAGGACGATTACAAGGAATACGAGATTTCCAAGAATAGCATTACAAGGCGAGCTTTCTAATTATGGAAAGCATGAAAAAGCAGGGTGCTATAACTCTACCACCACCATCTCATGAACGTCCTCGTGCATGCTCATCGTCCCATATTAGCTCGCATAGGTGACAATGCATGATTCCCTTATGTTGAACATGATTCACTTTAGGAGGGTAGGACACCCAGTAGCACAACAACAATGATCTTATGTCATGTCGGTTAAAGTAGTACGTCAGTTCTTATTTATGTTGGTGCTGACGTCCGCCGCATCGGGTTGCTCATGTTGGCGCTAATGATTCACCAATAGTTTCAAGAATACGGGGAACCTGAGTAATTGTAGCAGTTTTCACAAAACTTTCCTTTTGACAACGCTACTTACCGTAGGTTTTTGAACACATCACAGAGGGCTTCATTGACACTATACTAGAGCGGTTCTCACGATCCCGTACTCGCAGAATACAAAGACCTTTGCCGAAGCAAACCCATATTTGGTCTTCTCCCGCGATCATCGCATAACCGTACTCTAAATGTTAAGCTCATTTTGATTAAGAGTCACATTCCAACGTATCCGAGAATCGACGTGCTCTGATACCAAATTTCCACGCGGTTAGTTTTTGACCGCCTGTGTGGCATTCTCATATCCTCAGGGATAATCCAATCCATCCTGCTTCTTTATGTGGGTCACTGGTTTCGTCATGCCTTGGACTCATCAGGAGAGCGACGTCATGTCACACCCCAACCGATGGTGGAAACATCAGAGTGAGACAAAAACGAGATTTCAAGAGACTTCATAAAGACTAATTGTGACAAGTATTTAAAGTAACGATTTTCATTTCTTGCTAAGGTAATACATTGTTCAAAAGGGAAATACGAAAAGAACATACAAATTAAACAACAAAACATAAATTTAAACTAAGTGCATATCCTTCATACTAGATTTCTTTTCAACGCATAAACATCAAGCTCTTGCAATATATTAAAGTAACATGTTAGCACAAAAGCATTGGTGATCATACAAGTTTAGTGTACTAGCCTAAGTATAAAGAATTTTTACGAGATCCACATGGCAAAAATGTATACTAAGGCATAACATATCATGAACTAGCATGCATCACACACGTGTCAACCCAAAGATTCCACTAGCGTAATCTTATCGTCGCAACGACAAGACTGGTTGTATAATTACTTAACATAGACCCAACAGGGGTGGTGTGCTACTCCTATAGCTTTATACATGTTAAGGTAGGCTTGTACGGAATTAATGACAAAGTATAGTGCAAGAATGACTTCTAGCATGCATGTATTCCTAAAGTATAAACGTATAAAGCATGTATAACAGATTCGTTTGTATGTTTAGTGTATTTGCATAAGCATAAGCGTGTTCATGTGAGTTTTAATACGTATATATATTGCACCCAAAAAGTGTGAAAATGGAAAGAGGGTCATGTATACTCACGGTTTGCGAAGTAATTTCACTTAGTGCGAGTCTTGAGTTTTGGAACAGTTAAGTTACCCTAAGAGAGAAACGAAGGTGTGTGAGTTGCTGTTTTTGTTTAACGGGTTGGATTCGGAATTTAAAAGTTACGTAGACGAATGTAAATTAAGGTACCATGGGAATGGTCATGCCAGGAGGTAGGGTGAATTCCATCCATTTAACCTCATTATATGATACACCAAATCACAAAATTATCAATTTAGTTATGGTTTCAGTTGGTCGTGAATATAGACTAAAAATGAAATATACATAAACTACTAAATCTTAAAATAACCAATTGAGCAAGCTAGATGTGTGCATCCCAAAAATGGAGAGTGTTTAGGGACGTGATGTAGCCATCTCCCTTTGTTTGGCAATTGTTTTGAGATTTAGTGTATGAAGTTTAAACTAAAGTTTAAACAAGTGAGGTAGTGGAACAAGGATGAAGAGCCAAAGCTTCCATGGTTCATACATTCACCAAAACACAAGTCCTTCAACATTGAAGGTTGGAAGCTTGAATGGTTCCAACACTTTTGAAGTCACTTGGGACTTTTTGGGCATAATTTTATGGAGGTTTTTGAGCCTATTTTTTTGTGGAAATCAACCACAACACAAACCCACAACTATGAGTTTAGTTGGGAGCAAGGTGGGTGTAAGATTTCATCAAGTTTTAAGCATCATATACAAGAAACTAAAAGATAAGTTAAAACAAAAATTCTATGCTACTTTGGACCTCAAATGTGGTGAGGTTCCACCTAGTTTGCCATGGCAAGCTTGTGGAAACCTTCCTAGAGGTTATCCAAGTAGTTTGAGAGAAGAAATGAAGAAGAAATGTGAAGAAAAGTGAGTGAAAACACACATAGAACACTTGAACTTTCTGCCCAAAATGGAGAGGTTCTTGATGATTTTAGGTGTGTTTGAGAGTGATTTAGAGTTGCGGAAAGTAAAAATGTAATGGAGAAAGCTTGGTTTTATAGGGGAAAATTAGGGTTTGAGAGAGATTTAGTGTTTTGGAAAGTAAAAATGTGATGGAGAAAGCTTGGTTTTATAGGGGAAAATTAGGGTTTGAGTTTTAAGGAGGTTGGAGTGTGATTGGAGGTAAAAAGAAGTGGAAAAGGGTGAAGCCCGATTGGACCAAAACTAATTATGTGGATCAGCACGGTCGCGTCACGCAACCATGCATCTTTCCCCACCATGTGGCGCAACGGGTCCATTTCCCTGACTTTGGTTTTTGTTCGTTTTACCCCTGTACTTCGTAATTATGTTATTTTATGTCGTTTTATTGCATTTTGGCTTATTTTTAGGTATTTAAAGTGTATCAAAGTATTGTATGAGTATGAAGCATGTATGATTGATATATCCAAATATTTCGAGTCTCGAGTTTTGCGTATAAACACGTATTTGGTGATTGATTGCGTATAACACAAGTATGTAACACGCATATCTATACAATGAATTCCCAATATGATCAAAGTCTCGGATTACAAGGCTGGAAATGAAATATGAATACATAATGATTATAAGTTTCTGAAAATAGAAATAATTATACAACTTTTGAAATAAGGAAAGTACATAAATGCTAAGTGTTACAGTCTCCCCTACTTTAGGAAATTTCGTTCCGAAATTTATTAAAGAGGAAGGCTCGGTGAATAGATGTGGATACTTGGTCTTCATATCACTCTCAAGTTCCCAAGTAAATTCAGCGCCACATTTTCCTTCCCATCGAATCTTAACTACGGGAATTCGACTACGCCTAAGTTGCTTGGTTCCTCGGTCCATGATTTCGACTAGTTTCTCGACGTAGTGTAAGGACTCGTTGATTTGTAAATCATCGAGCGGAACATGAAGTACTTCTTCGGCTAAACATTTCTTAAGGCTTGACACATGAAATGTCGGATGAACTAGGGCTATCCAAACTACTCGACGACCGTGGATCGCTTGACGATCGCTCGAAAAATGCTCGTTCGATTCCCGCTCAGTTTGTAAATGAGCCGCTCGGCTCGGTTCGATTTGAAAACGAGCCAAGCATGAGCAAAGGTCCGCTCGCTCATAGATCGCTCGGTTTCGCTTGAATTATTTTTAATAAATAATTAATATATATTATGGGTATATAGGGTGGGGTTCTAGAGTGAACACTAGTGTATTTGTGAACTAAGTGGACAAATCCTGGCCATTGATTTACATCATCAAATCGGTACCTAATCTCCTGCTACATACCTCATGCCATGTACATTGCTGCTACTCAAGTTCAACTTATACGGATACGGTACAATCTCCTACCTCGCCGGCTACTTCAAATCAGCAGAAGTACAATCTCCTACCTCCTGCCACATACCTCGCTGCTGCTCATGTTCGATTTCTAGGATCCATTTTTGTGCTTCTTGATATCGTTTAGAACTTTTTTAGGATCATGATTTTAGTTATGTATTGCTTTTGTTAGTAAGGACGTAAGGTGTTGGACATGTTTTAATTAAGTTAGGATTTATTTTTGTTGAATGCAGCCTTGTAATAGTCTTGATTTCAGATTTTTTTTGTTGCTACACATGTTTTAATTTCGGTATTGAGAAAAACCGAGCGAAAACGATCCGCTCGATTCAAATTCAATCCGAGCACGAGCATCACTTTTATGCTCGGTTTTGCAAATTTGATCCGATCGTATCGAATCGGTTGTAATTCAATCAGAGCACGAGCAAACCCTCGCTCGGAGCGGCTCATGAACACCGATAAACGTTGTTGAGCTCTTGAGGTAAATCCAGTCGGTACGCCACCTTGCCAATCCTTTCGAGAATCTTGAAAGGACCTACGAAGCGAGGGGCGAGCTTGCCTTTCTTACCAAAACGAACAACTCTACAACTCCATTCTAAGGGGATACATTGAGGAGTACGTGATCACCAACGTTGAATTCCAAAGGTTTGCATCTTTTGTTGGCGTAACTCTTTTGGAGACTTCTAGCCTTGAGTAGGTTGTCGTGAATCTGTAAAATATTATCCGTCGTCCATTGTATGAGCTTGGGACCAATAATTTGTGTGTCTCCAATCTCGTGCCAACAAATAGGCGAATGACACTTACGACCATACAAGGCTTCGAATGGAGCCATTTGAATACTGGAGTGATAGTTGTTATTGTACGAGAATTCGACCAAAGGTTAATGTACGTCCCAATTGCCACCAAAATTGTAACACCCCGTGTTTCGAAAGTCAAAGTCAAGGTCAAGATTAAAGCCAAAGGAAGAAAAGATTGCTAATTGCGATCTGTCTCTACTTGCTCAATTCCTGTTTTGACTTCTTTGACTCGTAGATAGCCTATTTTGTTTTCGCTTTAGTTGTATTATGTGGAGTACTTATTATAATCGCATAGTAATCGCTATTTATCGCTTGTCTAATCGCTTTATCGCTATCGCAATCGCACTCGCAACTCGATTTACGCATTTTGGTTACTGTTATACATGTGTGTGCCTTATGTGTTGCTTGTGCATGTTTATTTATGTTATGTGTGGTAATCAATCGAAACGCAATCGAAACTCAATCGCAATCGAATCGCAAACGCTAAACGAATACGAAATAAGGATGCTTGTATGTTGATATAGTAGTTGGGATTAAAAGTAATTTGGCTAGGAAATTCCATCGCATCGAAACGCTCGTAATCGCAATCGATACAGCAAAACTCGTCGCGTCAAACACTCGAACCAAGTGACTGATCGATCAGGAGGCCAGCTGATCGACCAGTCGTTCGCTCGACCAGCCGTTCGATCGGACAGCTATTCGACCAGGCTGCCATCCGATCGACCAGCTCCTTTCCACTTTGGGGAACCCTATAAATACCCCTTGTCACCATCATACTTTCCACTTTTGGTAACTGACGTCCGACTAGCGCTTTAACCTTGCTTTTTCTTCGATTTCTCGCAATTCCGGTAAGATCTCGTCCTAAATCTTGTATTTCCTTAATCTACACGCACTCCTACACCCTTCTATCTTCCAAATCTTAACTTTTAACCGTGAAATCATCAAGATTCAAGGTGTTATAGGATGACGTCATCATGTGTTATTGAAGAACTTCATGTTTTGGCCTCAATCCACTAAGAACAACTAAGATCTAACCGATTTCCACATAAACCAACAAGGATCTTTCATAGATCTAAACATATTCACTACGAAAAGGATCGAAAGATGGTTTTCCAACTTTCTTTCAACTCTTTTACACTCAATGCATGCAAAACCGATAGAATCGGATCCTCTGCCGACTTACTACTCATTCTTGTGGTTGTGTTGATGCAAGATCCGGATTCTATCCACAAGACCACCGATTTCGGGTTAAACACGGAACACCGTCTCGAACTGTTAACTGACCGGATTTGGGTGATTCCTGTCCGAACAGGGGTACCAAGTATTGACGAGGTTTCTATTGCTTAATACGTTATCAAAACGTCTCGATAAAACGACAAACAATCAAAACAACCAAGTGTAAGACGAACAGGTCGACCAGGACGGAGTGTCGTCCGATCGGACTGCTGTCCGATCGAACAGCCAATCCGAACGACTGGCCAATCCGAACGACTTGCACCTTGGTCCCACTTTAATTTTCAAATCAACTCTCAAGAGTTTTGGAACACCGAACGGACTGCCGTCCGATCGAGCTACCACTCGATCGACCGACCATCCGACTATGTGATGTTTCGAAACTTCAACACTTAAACAATTTTCAACATGTTCAATGCACAAAGGATGCCACCCGATCGAACGACCGTCCGATCACGTGACAACCTGTTGTGAACTTGTTCTCACTGAAGTGCCTAACCAATCGGGTTGCCATCTGATCGAACGACCGTTCGACCGACCGACCTGAAAGGTAGAGATACTTCAATGTTTTCAAAATACTACAACAAAAACTTCAAAAGTCAAGCCATCATACACAAACACATCCTTCCCAAAGGAAGTAACAATCCACTCGAAAGGTCACCCGACCGGATGACCATCCAAGCGGACTGTCAACCGAACGATCGGCTGTCCGATCGGACTACCATCCGATCAAACTGCGGTCCGACTCACTTGCACTTTGCATCGATTTATGTGTCGCTTATCGTTATGCTATCAATCTGTTCAGGCTAACCCTACTCTCTAGCGCTCCCTTCAATCCATCAATCGCTGTGAGTATACTCGATCCCTTTTTGCTTTACGCACTTTTGGGTGTTACATACGTTACTTATACTAAATCACATTGAACACACTACGCAATACTTTAAACGCTAACCGTTACCGCATGTTATACGAGACTTAATGAATGCTTGTTTGTTATGTTTACACATGGAATGCTGTCTACCTGCCTTAGCAACGATAGTACTATTAGTTTGGACTCAGCACCTGTTCACTCAGGGGTTGTTAAGGACAATTACCTACATGGCTCACAGTGGTGAGTGTGTATCGCGAACTGCCTTGGGCAGTCAACCCGCATTCATTGGTATCGATAGGTTCATGTCGATAACTAACATGCCTCATTTTACTCTGTGTACGTGCTGGTTATGCGTAACACTTTCGAACTCTATATGCTATTATCAAACTTGTATGCTCACCTTTAAACTATGTGTATTGACTTTTACCTTAACGTATGTGACAGGTGCTTAGGATGCTTATTTGTTTTCTTTGCTGTGAAATCGAGGCTAGGAAAGACCTTGGTCAACAATAAACAATTGTCTGTAATAGAAATCTGAGTTGTCGGAACAGAACAATTTGACTAGACGTTTTCTGTAATAATTGTATTATCATTTATGACATGGTATGGGACGTGTTGCTTTAAATATCTGGTAAATATAGTTGTTATGGAAACTTCTGCCACGCCCCGATGTTTCCGCCATCGGTTGGGGTGTGACAGATTGGTATCAGAGCCATAACTATAGGGAATTAGGCAAGAGTCGACCTAGTCCGGGTCGATGTCTTAGAAATGACCTAGTCTATAGTTAGGAACCAACAGACCAACTCGTGCATGTCCAGTAGGGATTATGTACGAGCCTACTTACTGTTTCTCGCTATTCTCGACTACGCTACACGATCACTACACTCGAAATTTTCAAAAAAATGAATGAGCGATTAAGTCAAGAATAGGTGTGAAAACCGCAAACTCTCGACTAAATTGCTTGTTCAACCCACATTTTTATCTATAAACACGAGAAATTGCGTGGAAATAGGAGTGAAATCCATACTTTGACGCATGATTCTCTTTTATTTTATCAAAACAGGAACGAGGTTGTTAAGCCAGGGGTGAAACCCTAACCTTGACGACTTGTTCCGACCCTTACTTGGTTTTACAGAACTCTCACCAAAATCTCGACGGACTCCAACGACTTGAAGTCACGGTATGACTAAAGGGATGTGTGCCGAACGCCTAAAAATCGAGGCAGAAGCACGGTCCTGAAGGTCAAGGTGTGTACAACAAGTCCTTGAGAATAGTCGAATCACTTTGGATAGTCAACGTCTAATAGCCGCAGACGATCTATTTCTCGATTTTATGTGTTTCGATTCTGAGCCCGCAACTACTGACTCTGATGATTCGTTGATTTTAAGTGTTTGTATGTGTATTTACCTGCTTATGTGTTTTAATTTTTGGAGAATTATTCGATTTTCTCTTTCACCTTGATCGACACGAACGACCCGCATTGCTTATCTACCTCAAAACGCTGACAAATCGCTAAATTGTGGACGACCTTATGTTACGTTATACGCTTATACTATACTACTCGATATGTTAATCGCGATCGCTATTCTCGAACATTCCCGGACTTTGAAGGATAGGTTTCTGTATTCTGACTGACTCTTGTGATTACGTGTTTTATGTGCTCTCTGTGAATCTGTGCCTTACGTGCTTACATGCTTACATGCTTCTGTGTTTATGTGAATCTGTGATTATATGCTTACATGATTATACGTGTTCCTGAGCTTTAGTAGTATTAGGCGTGTGAGGTGAGATTCGAATATGTCATGTGGAGTCATGTGGCGATGTCTGTTGCAGACAATGTCTTCATCTGGATCTCGCGCTACCCGAGATGCTCGCCTAAAGCAAGCAGACAAACGCCTTGCTGCCATGATTACCAAGCAAATGGCAAAGGTTGTACCCCAAGTTGTCAGTGAACAGTACGAGAACATGAGCAAATCATCTGAGGAATCCCGAACTGAGACTCCCAAAGCTGCTTTCAGCTTCAAACAGTTCAAGGCATGCGGGCCGAAAGAGTTCACCGGAGAAGAAGGCCCTACGACTTTGTTTCAATGGTTTGACTCAATTGAAGTTACCCTGCGACAGAGCGGATGTCCTGATAATCTCCGCACATTGAACGCTACCGGCGTCTTCCAGTCCCGCGCTCTAGACTGGTGGATGGGTGAAAGGAACAAGCGCGAAAATGATGTAGCCTATGGTCTGTCATGGGACGAGTTGAAGAACGTTATGCTCGAAGAGTTCTGCCCTCCCAATGAGCGCCAGAAGCTGGAGGATGAGTTCTGGCACATTAAGCAGAAAGAAGGTGACAACGCTGCCTTGACTGCTCGCTTTAAGCAGCTCAGCATCATCTGTCCCAATCAAGTGAAGACGCCTGGCATGGCGATCAAGAAATACATTCGAGCTCTACCCGACTGTGTTACGGATTTTGTGCACGCCGCGAAGACAGCAATGATCGAAGAAACTTACTTGCTTGCCGCAGAAATCAATGACAAGCGGGTAAAAGCTGGTTTTTGGGATAAAACTCCGAAGAACCTGCATCAAGTCACCACCGCATCAACCGCTGAAACCGCCGCTGCCCAATCATCAAAGTCCTCCCGCCGTAAGAAGAAGAACAACAACAGCAGTTCCAGCAACAAGAACTGTGCTCTCACCACCACTGCTGCTCCACTACAAGCCGTACCGGCTCAGCAGCAGTCTCAGCACCGATCAGCACCAGTTACCTATGCAACGCCTGCAAAGCGTGCATACACAGGCCCCCACCCGGCTTGTCCAACATGTTCTTATCATCACCCGGTGGGTCTCGCCTGTCGTTTCTGCGCTCACTGCAATATGTACGGCCACTTCACTACTAACTGCCGTACTGGTCCCCGTCAAGCGCCAGCTCAATCCACTGCTCATCAAGCTCTGCTCCCAGCCCCGCAAGGCCAACAAGCGGCTCAGGCACTCGCGGTCAATGCCCGAGTCTGCTTCGTATGTGGTGATCCCAACCATTTTGCGAACATGTGCCCGAACAGGGTTGTGAAACAAGAGCCCCAGCAGCAGCAGCCTCAACAGCAGCAACAGCCACAGCAGCAACAGCAAGCCGCACGTGTCAGAACCTTTAACATGAACGTGCGCCAAGCCCAGACTGACAACAACGTAGTCAATGGAACGTTCCTTGTGAATGGTATTTATGCATCGTGTTTGTTTGATACTGGAGCCGATAACTGCTTTGTGTCGTTTGAATTCGAGAAGCTTCTTAGTCGTAAGTGCTCCCATCTCCCCTCGATGTTCGATGTTGAAGTCGCCACCGGAAGAACTGTTGCTGTTAATTCTGTTCTTCGTGATTGTACTCTTGAGCTAAACAATCACATCTTCCCAATCGACCTTATTCCGATGCAACTCGGAAGTTTTGACGTTATAGTAGGCATGGAATTTCTTCACGAAAACCATGTTGAAGTTGTGTGCTTCGATAAGATGATTCGATTCTTGCTTGCGAATGGTGATTTATTGTGTGTCTATGGCGAAACTGCTTCGAAAGGTCTCAAGCTCATGTCGTGTGTCCAAGCTAGCAAGTATCTCCGCAAGGAATACAGAGCTTTCTTGGCTAACATTGTAGTAGCGGAGAAGGAAAGGAAAGGAAGACTTGGTGTAAACGATGTCCCAGTGGTTCGAGAATTTCCTAACGTTTTTCTGGAGGATCTTCCCGGCCTACCGCCAAGTCGTGATATCGACTTTCGTATCGACCTCATTCCTGGAGCCAACCCTGTTGCCAAAGCTCCTTACCGACTCGCATCGTCCGAAATGCATGAACTCTCGAGTCTGCTTCAGGAATTGCTTGAGAAAGGCTTCATTCGCCCGAGCACCTCTCCTTGGGGCGCACCAGTCCTTTTCGTCAAAAAGAAGGATGGGACGTTTCGGATGTGCATTGACTATCGGGAACTGTATAAGTTGACTATCAAGAACCGCTATCCCCTGCCTCGCATTGATGATTTGTTTGATCAGCTACAAGGCGCTACGTGTTTCTCGAAGATCGATCTACGTTCAGGCTATCACCAGCTACGCATTCAGGAGGAAGATATACCCAAAACCGTGTTTCGCACCCGTTACGGCCACTATGAGTTCGTTGTTATGCCTTTTGGTTTAACCAACGCACCCGCGGTTTTCATGGATCTGATGAATCGTGTGTGTAAACCCTATCACGGCCGTTTCATCATCCTGTTCATCGACAATGTCTTGATCTATTCCAAGTCGAAAGCCGAACACGCGCAACATCTACGTTTGGTCCTCGAGCTACTCCAAGGGAATCGACTCTATTCCAAGTTCTCCAAGTGCGAATTCTGGCTGGAGGAGGTTCAATTCCTCGGTCACATTGTTAATAGTCAAGGTATACACGTCGATCCCGCGAAGATTGAAGCCGTTAAGAGTTGGATTACACCTAAGAACCCGTTTGAAGTCCGTTCTTTTCTCAGATTAGCGGGCTATTATCGACGATTTATCAAAGGATTCTCAAAGATCGCTGTGCCGCTTACCGCTCTCACACATAAAGACAAGCCTTTTGTTTGGGGAACTGAACAAGAGTCTGCTTTCCAAACCCTCAAGCACATGCTTTGCAATGCTCCGGTTCTCACATTGCCCGACGGAAACGACGACTTCATTGTCTATTGTGATGCTTCCAACCTTGATCTTGGTTGTTGTAACACCCCAAATAAAACGGTTTGGTAATCAAACCACGTTAATGTCAATGACGGGTAAAATGCCGTTAGTGGTGAAAATTTTACCCGGTAAATATTAGGATTTAAATAAATAAACCTAATGTTAAATAAAAAGAGAATAAACGATTTTTGACGAAATAGAGATCGTGAGAGGCCCGAGTTAACGGGACCTAAAATAGAACGGGTGGTAATCTTCCAGAACCCGCTGAGTTAACTAGGAGTACTTAACCCAGTTAAAAGAAAATATTTTTAGAAATAAATAGGTTAAAGCCTATTTAATAACAAATCAAAACAAGGGGGACTAAAGTGGGTAGAATTGAAACTTGTGTTATGAAAATAAAAACTTAAAACACAACACACACACATAGGGTGTGTGTGTGTGCGTGGGGAACGACCAGAAACAGGGAAAGGGGGTGTTAACCCTAGTTCAATCATCTCCTTCAAATTGAAAGGCTAATTGGAGCCCGAATCCAGATTTGAACATAAAATAACGATCACCTAATCGTGGGGATCATGAGGTATGTCGAAATTTATATTTTGGTGATATTTGAAATTAGTGATAATCATGCATGAATGAAATTCTAGTATGAATGTTGAATGCTATAGTGAAATTGACACTAGTACAAGTCTAGGAACGAACCCTAGATGTGAAATTTGGTAATTTAGTGTCATGAACTAGTGATTGAAGGATTAACCTAGTAAATGGTAAATGGGTTTTATAAAAATATGATGAACACTTGAGTTAGAGTGGTAAAATTGTGAAAATTGATGTTTAAATGCAAGTAATAGATATTGTTTATGTATACTAGACATCAAGGCTTGATTATGATGTGAAACTATGGTTAGAGATTTATCATGAACTTGAACAATGAATGCATAAAATCTCGCCTACAAGATGTTTGATAAAATGCCTAAATGAGTGGTTGAACTAGATTGTGCATTTTATATGATTAAAGGCAGCTGACTTTTGAAAGTCAAATTGACCTAAAATATGATTGAATAAAGATGTTGATATACAATCTGTAAGATGGCATAGTCGTGAAACTGATGACGAATCTGACCATCTTGCGAATTATAAATGATAGTTTGACGTTAGACAGGCTAGGTGGAAGCTTGGAGAAGAAACAAGTCAAACGGGTCACGAATGAAGGAAAAGTGTATTTGAGCGCAAGGTAAGTAAAGCTTATACTTTACTATTAGATTATCTACTTGTTATAGTAGTTATGGATAAGATGAAACGGTAGTTTGGTTATGGTAACCCGAGGTGTAACAATACGGGTCGGAATAAGTAAAAGTATGTAAAACATTGATTCGGTCATGTGTAGACCGAATAAACAAAGAGCTTTAAGAAACGACATATTATGGCGTAAACTTAAATGAGTAAAAGGGGTAATACGACAATTTGGCTACGAGCTAACGAATAAACAATTGTTTTTGAAAAAGGCGCTCAAAAGCGTAAAACATAACGTGTCAAATGAGTTAGGAAAAGATTTTTAAGCAATTTGATTGAACGGTGTAAACCGGAACGGATTACATGGACGAGATGGTAAATAAATACCATCTCATGAAAGTAAAATGACCGTTAGACTAAATGGGTTGAATGGTGATGATATCACCATTTGACATTTTCGACTAATAAATTTTGGTCAAGTATTATGATCACAGGGTGAATAGCATAAGGAATTGCAGTGCTATTGATTTGCAAGTTAATTGATATGGTATTAAAACAGGTTTTAGCTTTGACCCGAGCCAGGTACGAATGTTTAGAATTATAGCTAAAAGCAATATTTTGGTCAAATATTAGCGAAAGTCCTTCGTCGTAAAATGAAGGACTAAAATTTACCAAAAAGCTTTTGATGGGTAAATTGGGCAAACGACCCATATGGGTGGTTTAGGAACTTGCATAATGACTACATGATACGGGTAGATACTTTGAATGTGAAAATGCAAAGTGCGAAAAGAGAAGAGTGAGATTAATGAATAAATGCATATGACCATTTAAACGGGTCAAAACTGGTCACGCACATAACTTAGACATTGGTCGTGTAATTCACACATGTTATGGATCCGGGGAAAAATAATGTGAGTTAATTACATGGGCATATGCCCCATGACTATTTAGAACAAGTTTGTGGTTTTAAATATAAACGGGTCAAAATGTTGAAATTGAATAATAAGACGAAGGTTTAAAAATATAGAATTTTATTTACAAGAAGAGTTCGAGAGTTAATTTTTTAGAAAAACCATAACTTTACATACACTTACATAATTTTTGTTAGTAAAATAAGTGTAAAAAGCTTTTATTTACAAGAAGAGTTCGAGAGTTAATTTTTTTGTAAAAAGTTATTGTAAGTTGTAAACACGTGACTCGTTTAAGAAAGTGATTTTTAACGAAATAAATACACTTTGGAAGGTAACTAAGCCTACTAAAAGCTTCACTAAGTTACTACGCGTTTTCGGGAAATATCAAGTTCATGATTATTATGTATTGCGTATATTTTGCTCTTGGTAATGTAAAGTTGTTTAAAAGATTGTTTGTTGATTGATTTTGAAAAGAAAACGATATGCTAGTAAGCATGGACACTCCCGTTTTAGGGGAAACTCTGGCAAAATTTTCCAAAAATCTCTAGACTTAGAAAAATTATTTTCTAACAAGTATTTACAAAATATATTGACTTGTTTTTCGGAAGTAAACTTCGCCATAAATTTTATTACAAAACTCCAAAGTATCGGAGGTGGGTTTTCATAAATAAAAGCAAACAAATATATATTTAAAATATATATTGGATAGTAAAACGCTTGTGTGATTATATTATTTATTTTGGGGGAAACTAGTTATATTATTTAGGACAAAATAATGTAGCTTAGCAAAACGCCATCACATTTATGAATCCGAGAAATACGTTTACGAACATATTTTGGGGTAAATATTATTTGGTTACAAAATATGAAAATATATTATTTTGAGAAAAATAAATATATTTTGGGCTATATGGGTTTCGATTAATAGGTTGAATATATTTTTCTAAGTGGGACTTAAAATATTTTTTTTCCGGAATTACAAGTGTACATGTAAAAATACCCCCATCCTTGGGAAGGAAATACACTTATAAACAGTTAAGAAGTGTGAATACGAAATAGTTGCCTAACTATTTTCCTTATTACCAAAGTTAAGTTAAAATGATTATTATTATTTTGACGAGTATAATATCAAAGTAACGCAACTCAAAACACTAAACTATAAGCCAAGGCGCGGCCCGTTCGTCTAATAGACATTAGTACGTGTAGGTCGTCGCGCAGCAGATCGAGTTTGAGGATGACGTTACAGGATACGCACTTCAGTGAGTTCATGTCCCCCTTTTCTCTTAACTGTTTTCAGTTTTATAACTTCAGGGGTGAAATACATGTTACAATTATTTAGGACATTTTTATACATGGTATGGTTAGTGATGTGTGCAAAATGCAACATATAAATTACATCAATTGTGGCATAAAACTAACCCTTTTTAGTACTAATGTTGGAAAAAGTGTGTTTTTGTCTTCCTTTTGTATTTTCAGGATTAAATGAGCTCAAATTAACAAAAGAAGCAAAAAGGCAGCTAAATCTAACATAAATACAAGAAAAGGAATAAACGTGGCATGCCCGACCTCCCCGAAAGTATCTTCCCAAGCAAAACAAGAGAACAGAAGGCTGAACACGCCCCGTGCTCAGTGAGCACGGGGGCGTGCCCAAGTGTCAGCATAAAAGTCAAAGTTGTAGAAGCTTCCATCGCCCACCACGAGGCCGTGCTCAGCGGACACGGGGTCGTGGTCAACTATTAGATTCGCAGAATCTAGGCAAATCTTGATAGTACAGATATGATTCTACACACGGGGTCGTACCCAGCGGACACGGGGCTGTGGTCAACTAATAAAGACAAGAGCAATTAATGAAGAAAGAGATGGTTGTGGACACGGGGCCGTGCCCGAGCTTCTGTTCAGCCTATAAATAGGAATGCTTGGCTCAAGCTCAAACCATCCCTTGGCACACCACCTCTCTTACACTTCACCCACCACCCACCACCACCATAACACCATCATCCACCACCATCATCCATTGTCCATCATAGAGTGTGTGAGTCGTCTCGGGATCCAAGATTGATCGTAAGAGTTCTTGACAATCAAGGCCATGTTTGCCTAAGTCTCTTACATCACTTGGTGAAGACAAAGTGTCTAGTGTAAAACTTTTTATTTTTAATCTTTTCACAATTTTTAATTGGTTATGTATTAATGACTTTAATAACTAGTTTCTTATGTTGAAGGTGATTTTTCCTTATCGTTTGTCCGTGGTGTCTTGGCATTATTTTACTGTCTATATAAAATAAAAGATTTTCACCATTCATATCTCCACGGTTGTAAGTCCCGTGAAACGGATCTTTCAATGATATCAAACAATCCAATTGATTGTGCGGAATCCAATCAATGGGTGATTCAAGAAATCAAAACGAAAGGAACAAGAACACAGAAATAACCTTTAAACTTGCACACGATTCTATTACTATGAATTAGCAAAATCGTCTGGTACAAGCTCACAACCAATCGCCTCTCTCTCTCTGTGTTTCTCTAGAATTTTTGTAACATGGAGGTTCAAACCCTAAAACAAGTTAGAAACTTGTTTATATACCTACTAAAGCCCACTTCCCTACATGGGCTCCCCTTGGGCCTGCTTGGCCCACATGGCCTAAAGCTTAGCCCAAGTGACCTATAAAGGTCCACAACCTAATATAAACTAACCCGGTATGGCCCAGCTCGTAACCATAACCCGTTGTGTTAATTTGATGCGTCAGTCTCACACTTTAGGGCCTAACAACGGTCTATATGGAGGTATGTTGGCTACCTGGTTGGGGGTTAAGGGAACGGTTTGGTAAGAGTCTTGCCATTGTTCAGTGTATAGATCCTGCAAAGGACCTGGGTCAAATTTAGTAGGACCTCCTTCAATACTTAACGGTATTGGATGGCGGGGGTCCAAACTCTTTGATCCCCTCATAAGTTAAACTACTATTAAAACTTTAACCCGGCTACTTAGGACTGTATCCCTGCTGACTCAGACTACTTAGCCGAGGGTAACGTCGCCTTCAAAAGAGGGGCCTACCACAATATGCATTAATAACTTAATTAATTATCTTTCAATAATCCGACCCTTTAGGATTGTATCCTTGCTGACTCAAACTACTGGGTTGAGGGTAACGTCACCTCCAAAAGAGGGGCCTACTACAATAACTAAGATAATCTCTTAAATAGTGCAAAAGTGCGAAAATAATCAAAGGTTACACTAAACACGAATCGGAGCCAAGTGATTCATCTTGTCTATCTGTTTTTATTTTTATTTTTATTTTTCAGCATTTTAGTTAGTTTTTATTTTCTTAGTTTAAAACATTTTTCTAAACTTTTGATTTGATTAAACGTTGAGGATAAACCGGTACTAAAAGCTCTTGTGTCCTTTGACGACCTCGGTATCTTACCAACACTATACTACGCTCACGATGGGTGCACTTGCCCATATGTGTGTTTAGTGTTAGTAAATATCGTATTTTATAAATTTAAAACTTGGCTAAAGAAAGTGTAAAAGGGCTTAAAATATACTTAAACCTACATATACACCTAACACGCATCAAGTTTTTGGCGCCGTTGCCGGGGACACAAGGATTTTAAGAAAGTTAGGAATCAACGGCCTAATCGTTTTTTCTTATTTTTCTATTTTTTTAGGATTTTTCTTAGTTTTTCAGCTTCTGCAGAACTCAGCACGGGCCGTGCCCGCTGAACACGCCCCGTGCCCAATCATTGGAACTGTCAATCCTGTTTTAAGTCAGACAGTAAGCTGAACACGGGGTCGTGCCCACTCAACACGCCCCGTGCCCAAGATTCAGTTACTGAAAACAGAACCGTAAGATCCCGACGGTTGGTAATTTCTGACACAAACATGAGTGATACTGATACTTTTTACTTTCGGCACTCTTATGGTACGTGGTGTCAATTATGTGGTGGTACCCATAAGGAATTAGAATGTTATTTTCTAAATTATAAGCCCCACTATATAGACCCATTGTTTCCTTGTATCCTTAAGAGGGGCGAAAGTAAAAATAATCCCTATCTCTCCCTCGAATGCTCCCAACCAGATTTTCTAGGAGAAATACTTCTTGATGAGTTATTTCAATTAGAAGATCTAATTCTTAATTGGTTAAAAGAACTTAGGATAGATTTCAATAATTTATCTCAAGATGATAACCAAGACGAAGTGTTGGAATCGCATTCAAACAACTTCGTTGTCCCCGACGATACTTCTAACTCTAGTGAGGACTTGAGCGATAGTCGTCCCTGTGCCGATTGTGCCGTGAAGGACTCCCCATCGACTTCGTTCGATGCATACATAGACCTGAGCAATTCGGCATACACCTTCTTTAACGAGAGCCCGGGAAAGGGTTGGACTTGTCCACCTACATATAGCATAGGAATCACCCTCACCGACAACCTCTTGCGTTCTCGTCTTTATCTAGGGCAATTAAGGTATCTTAGGCACTTTGGGGTTGTTCCATCCAGTAAGGAACCACCCGATCTGAAAAAGTTCCTTGAAAATAGACAAAACTTCATAAACAGCCTTTCGACACGGGGCCGTGCCCAGGTCAACACGCCCCCGTGTCCACCAAAAGATTCCCTTCTGACTTTTTTCAGAATACAAACAAAATTGTGTCAGGATTCTGTCTGCACACGGGGCCGTGTCCAGCGGACACGGGGCCGTGTGCAACGTACTGTCGTTTTCTATAAATGCAGCCAAAAATCCTGCACATTTGAACCATTCCAGGGACAGAGATTTGGGGAATATTCTCACATACCATCCAAGGTATTTTCTAAAAGAAGTTTCTCAATTACCTTCTTGTCCTTTCCTCTTTTATCCACTATCATCTTGTTCAATTTTTTCCTTGTACTTCCATTAAAGCTTGAAACTTCCATAATTTCAATCTTTGTCGAGATGTTTGTTAGATTTTTGTACATGGAATCTTGTTAATAATAAGTTCTACAACAATGTTTTAAGTTGTTTCTGTACAAAAATGCTTTAAAAATCACGAAAACAATTTAAAACCCCAAGATTCCTTATTCCTAAATCCTGCAGATATCTGAACACGGGGCCGTGTTCATTGAACACGGGGCCGTGTCCGAAGTACTGGTCCCATAAAATTGAACTCTTTTCGGTGTGTTTTCTCAGAATGGCAAGCAGAACAAGCGGAAACTCCTCGTCGCATTCAAGAAACAACCGGCAGGGGAGAAGATCATCAACGGTTGAGGACTCTCTTGTAAACTATGTTTACGTTCTAAAAGAAGCCATTGATGAGATAACGGGGGTAGAAGAAGCATTGGTCGACCGTATTAATCATCTAACGGTGGGACTAGAAGGATGTCTCCGGGAAGTCAACCTTTTGCACCAAAGGTTGAACATTCTCGCCTCTCCTCCTTTGGTGCCGATTGTCACCCAAAGGGCATGGAATGTGGTACCAGAAGTCATCATTCCGGCCGAATGGTACGCCTTACATCCGGAGCCCCCTCGAGACATACTACAAGGGGTTCCGATTGGTGTCACTCCCCCTCCACAAGATGTTGAGGAACATGAAGCCGCCTCCCTTCTCCCGAGGGAGATAGAAGAATGGCTTTAGCAACATCTAAGGGACACCGCTCGGCTTGGAGTTCTGCAAAACTTTTAGAAACCGGAAAACTATTTCCGGAATTTTGATTCTTATCGTAGTAGAGCTCCTTAAGATGATTTTACGTATCACTTGACCTATCTAATTTAGGACTTTTAACTTTTATTTTCTGCTTTATTTTTAAATTTTTAGGACTACTATGTAATTCTCTCTATGACTTAATGAATGATGGTTTTAGTTAACTTGGTGTATGGATGGTGTTAAAATAAATAAACCACACTCGGGATGGCAAAGGATAACAAGGGAAACTTGAACCAGCACCCCATGCAGGAAAACAGGGCCATCCGACGATTTTCTTCATTAACAGTAAGCTCAGCACGGGCCGTGTCCGCCCAACACGGCCCCGTGCTGCACAGTCTGCAGAAAAAACCCAGTTCAGGTAACTGGACACGGGCCGTGTTCACCCAACACCCCCCCGTGCCCAGGCTTCTGTTTCTTTTGTTTATTTTTGTTACTGGCACTTGAACACGGGGCCGTGCCCGGACAACACGGGGCCGTGTCCAGCACCCAGTAACACAAATTTTTGCTTGATTCACACCTATTACACATTCAATCAACCTAAAAACTTATTTTTGGGACACATTGAGGACAATGTGTAATTTAAGTGTGGGGGGGATGCTAAAACCTTGAATCTTGTAAGTCCTAATAACAATCCTTACACAAAACTCTATTGGAACCGCTAATCACCCCAATTTTTTTTTTCAAAAATTTTCATTTTTTTACTTGTCTAGGTTTAATTTGGGAATTTCAAAATTCTAAAAAGGTTATATTTTTACGAATTTACAACCGATAGCGTCGTGATAAAAAGAACCAACATAAGAAAATTATGAAAAGGCATGACAAGCTTAGTTAAAATTTGATTATATATACTTGATCACATAAAAAACCCATTCCCACAAAAGTGAGTTTTGAGCCTTTATTGAGCATACAAATATATATCTTTAAATTAAATGCTCATTTTTCGTTTCTTGTGTGAATAGCCGCTTGGTTCTTACAACTCTAGAACTTGCCACGACGATACATTCCCGGTCCTTACCAACTTAAACCCGAGTAAGTATATGATAGAGGCATTAGGACTAACCATTTTTATTTCTACACCATTATTTTCTTTTTTTTTTTATTACCACCTACCCAAAATCCCCCTAGTTAACCCCTTTGAGTCTAAACCTTTTCATTTCTTAACCCAAACCAAACACCCTTTCACCCACCAAAACCTTTTTATTTTTAACCCTTTGTTTTAGTAACAAATTCGGTTTTTCATATGACTTTCAAAAAAAATGTGTTGATGATGAAGCAAAAAAGAAATAAACAAGCAAGTTTATCAAAAATAACTTTGTTTGGAATTATGGCTTCATCAAAATAAAAAGTTAAAAAAAAATTAGAAAGTCTTGAGAAAACCGATACTTTTTTCGCTTTTTCGCCCTTTTCTACTAACCACTAACCACTAACCCAACCACCTACCTTTAACCCAAGCCTAACCCTTCACCCAAAAAGACCTCTTGATATTTACAAATGTATAAAGTTAAAAAGGAGGAGGATTGATTGTTTGGCAAGCCTATGGTAGGAGTAAGTTCCATGCCGCTCTCGAGTGATTCACTAAAATACATCTTCGGCCGAGTGTTGAGTGATCCCCCGTGAGGTATGTGAACTTGTATATAAATAGAATTTTAAAGAGGCGTGTTATGCCCTAATAAGTAATTTATCTTATGAAAAGTTTTAAATAAATCATGACGAATAGGATTGTAAATAAATAAAAATAAAACTAAATAAAGAATCTTGGAAATCCCGACACTCTATGACAAGCCCAAAAAAATCCTTCTTTTCTACCAATTCCATTTGGGAGTGTAAAGCCATATTATAAAGAGTTTTGCTCGAGGAAAAGCAAAGATTCAAGTGTGGGGGTATTTGATGTGTGCAAAATGCAACATATAAATTACATCAATTGTGGCATAAAACTAACCCCTTTTTAGTACTAATGTTGGAAAAAGTGTGTTTTTGTCTTCCTTTTGTATTTTCAGGATTAAATGAGCTCAAATTAACAAAAGAAGCAAAAAGGCAGCTAAATCTAACATAAATACAAGAAAAGGAATAAACGTAGCATGCCCGACCTCCCCGAAAGCATATTCCCAAGCAAAACAAGAGAACAGAAGGCTGAACACGCCCCGTGCTCAGTGAGCATGGGGGCGTGCCCAAGTGTCAGCATAAAAGACAAAGTTGTAGAAGCTTCCATCGCCCACCACGGGGCCGTGCTCAGCGGACACGGGGTCGTGGTCAACTATAAGATTCGCAGAATCTAGGCAAATCTTGATAGTACAGATATGCTTCTGCACACGGGGCCGTGGGCAACTAATAAAGACAAGAGCAATTAATGAAGAAAGAGAAGGATGTGGACACGGGGCCGTGCCCGAGCTTCTGTTCAGCCTATAAATAAGAATGCTTGGCTCAAGCTCAAACCATCCCTTGGCACACCACCTCTCTCACACTTCACCCACCACCCACCACCACCATAACACCATCATCCACCACCATCATCCATTGTCCATCATAGAGTGTGTGAGTCGTCTCGGGATCCAAGATTGATCGTAAGAGTTCTTGACAATCAAGGCCATGTTTGCCTAAGTCTCTTACATCACTTGGTGAAGACAAAGTGTCTAGTGTAATACTTTTTATTTTTAATCTTTTCGCACTTTTTAATTAGTTATGTATTAATGACTTTAATAACTAGTTTCTTATGTTGAAGGTGATTTTTCCTTATCGTTTGTCCGTGGTGTCTTGGCATTATTTTACTGTCTATATAAAATAAAAGATTTTCACAATTCATATCTCCACGGTCTATATGGAGGTATGTTGGCTACCTGGTCGGGGGTTAAGGTAACGGTTTCGTAAGAGTCTTGCCATTGTTCAGTGTATAGATCCTGCAAAGGACCTGGGTCAAATTTAGTAGGACCTCCTTCAATACTTAACGGTATTGGATGGCGGGGGTCCAAACTCTTTGATCCCCTCATAAGTTAAACTACTATTAAAACTTTAACCCGGCTACTTAGGACTGTATCCCTGCTGACTCAGACTACTTAGCCGAGGGTAACGTCGCCTTCAAAAGAGGGGCCTACCACAATATGCATTAATAACTTAATTAATTATCTTTCAATAATCCGACCCTTTAGGATTGTATCCTTGCTGACTCAAACTACTGGGTTGAGGGTAACGTCACCTCCAAAAGAGGGGCCTACTACAATAACTAAGATAATCTCATAAATAGTGCAAAAGTGCGAAAATAATCAAAGGTTACACTAAACACGATTCGAAGCCAAGTGATTCATCTTGTCTATCTGTTTTTATTTTTATTTTTCAGCATTTTAGTTAGTTTTTATTTTCTTAGTTTAAAACATTTTTCTAAACTTTTGATTTGATTAGACGTTGAGGATAAACCGGTACTAAAAGCTCTTGTGTCCTTGGACGACCTCGGTATCTTACCAACACTATACTACGCTCACGATGGGTGCACTTGCCCATATGTGTGTTTAGTGTTAGTAAATATCGTGTTTTATAAATTTAAAACTTGGCTAAAGAAAGTGTAAAAGGGCTTAAAATATACTTAAACCTACATATACACCTAACACGCATCAGTTAGCTTAAGGAGGGTTGGGACATTCAGATCATGTGAGTGGTGGGTACAACACTTAAAGCCATTAATCCTCGTTGTTAGGACCGAGGGACACAAGAGTGATAGATCTATTTGGGTGTAGCGAGCCCACACCCGTGAGGTCAGGGTGACCCATAGAGGTGACTGTGTCTTACAGCCGAGGCCCGGTACAAATTTGCTAGGTTTGAGTTTTCCTGCATCACTTCACACATACCAGTGGCTTTGCAACCCAGTGGTGATCTCTTTTTCCTTAATTGCTACATACCAGGAACATTTTTACACTGGGACGTACTTCAACGATTTATAACCATACTCACTTTTACATGAACTCGCTCAACTTTTGTTGATTTTTCAAACTACATGTATTTCAGGAAATTAGTGGATCTGGCAAGGTATGCATTCACGTCAAGCTGCGTAAGGAATAATGATGTCATCCGGGTTTAGGAAGTGTAACCCTTGCTTGGACAGATTACAAGTCTTAAACCGTATTTCTAGTCAAGACTTTTGTCGTGTCGTATGAACATGTTTTTAATTATGTCATGATTGTAATTGGTTTCATGTGTCGACTTTTAAAACAATGTTGTTGTGGTAATTTTTAAAACTAAATGAATGGATGACTATCACGTGTTTTAATTCATATAGCATTGTTATGATTGTGCTATGGTATTAAGAAGTCACACCAAAATAAACCCACACTTCCGCAAAAGCCAGGGTGTGACAGCTGGGACTTAGCTTTCCTCTTTTGATGAATCTTACCACTCCTTTCCAAGGAGAGACTTTCAATAACACTTTATCTCCTACCTGAAATTCTAATGGTTTTCGTTTGTTATCTGCATAACTCTTTTGTCGATCACGTGTTGCTTTCAGTCGTTCCTTGACTTGAATGATTTTTTATGTCGTTTCTTGCACTATCTCAGGTCCAGATACTTGTTTTTCTCCAATTTCTGCTCAACAGACTGGCGTTCGGCACTTTCGTCCATAAAGTACTTTGAATGGTGCAGCATTGATACTTGTGTGATAACTGTTATATAAGAAAATTCTATCAATGGTAAGTGATCGTCCCAATTACCTCTGAAATCAATTACATAAGCTCTAAGCATGTCCTCCATTGTCTGAATTGTCCTTTCACTTTGTCCGTCCGTTTGAGGATGATAAGCGGTGCTTAGATTTAATTTGGTTCCCATTGCTTTTTGGAAACTTGTCCAAAAATGAGAGGTAAAACGACTATCTCTGTCAGAAACAATTGATAGAGGAATTCCATGTAATGAAACTATTTCATTTACATATAATTTAGCTAACTGTTCCATACTAAAGGTTTCCTTCATTGGTAGGAAATGAGCTGACTTGGTTAGCCTATCTACAATCACCCAGATTGTATCATTACCTTTTCTTGTTTTGGGTAATTTGGTAACAAAATCCATTGTTATCAATTCCCATTTCCATACAGACATTTCTAACTGTTGCAGCAAACCTGAGGGTTTCTGATGTTCAGCTTTAACTTGTGAACAGGTTAAACATTTTGAAACATATGCTACTATATCCTTTTTCATTCCTATCCACCAAAAATTCTTTCTTAAGTCCTGATACATCTTATCACTTCCAGGATGCATCGTACACTTAGACTTATGGGCTTCTTCTAATATACGGTGGTGTAGGTTTCCTAATTTAGGTATCCACATTCTTTTCTTATGGAATTTCCAAATTCCATCTGTTCCTTGTTCTAATTCCTTAATCATTCCTTTTAATTTCTCAGTATCATCTTTGATTACTGATTCTTGTGCCTTTCTAATCTGTTCATTTAAATCTACTTGCAGATTTAATTTAAGAGAACGTACTCTTTTTGGCTTTTCATGATACTTTTGACTTAAAGCATCAGCTACGATGTTTGCCTTTCCTGCATGATACTGGATATTACAATCATAATCACTAAGTATCTCCATCCAGTGTCTTTGTCTCATATTCAATTCCTTTTGCCCGAAAACATACCTTAAACTCTTATGGTCGGTGAAAATGGTAAACTTACTACCGTAAAGGTAATGTCTCCAAATTTTAAGAGCAAAAATTATGGCTCCTAATGCTAGATCATGGGTTGAATAATTCTCTTCATGATTCTTAAGTTATCTAGAGGCGTAAGCTATAACCTTTTGACGTTGCATCAACACACATCCATAACCTAACTTAGAAGCGTCACAATAGACTACAAAGTCTTCAGTTCCTTCTGGTAATGCTAGTATGGGTGCATGGGTTAATCTTTGCTTAAGAATTCTGAAGGCTTCTTCTTGTTTTGGTCCCCATTCAAACTTAAGAGATTTACAGGTTAGCTTGGTTAAGGGAATGACTATTCTAGAAAAATCTTGAATAAATCTTCTATAATAACCGGCCAATCCTAAGAAACTTCTAACCTCAGTTGGTGATTCAGGGGTTTTCCATTTGGTAATCGCCTCGATCTTGGTGGGATCCACATGAATTCCTTCATGATTGACTAAATGTCCAAGAAATTGTACATGTTCTAACCAAAACTCGCACTTCGAAAACTTAGCATAAAGCTTTTCTTTTCTCAATAAACTTAGAAGTGCATGCAGATGCGCTGCATGTTCCTCTTTACTCTTAGAGTAAATAAGAATATCATCTATAAAGACAATTATGAATTTAACCAAATATGGCTTACATATTCGGTTCATCATGTCCATAAATGCAGCTGGGGCATTGATTAAACCAAATGGCATGAGAGTAAATTCATAATGGTCATACCTTGTTCTGAAAGCGGTCTTAGGAATGTCCTCTTCCTGTACCTTTAATTGATGATATCCTGATCTTAAATCGATTTTAGAGAAAAATCGAGCTCCTTGCAATTGATCGAATAGATCATCGATTCTCGGTAATGGATACCGATTCTTAATCGTGACTTTGTTCAATTCACGGTAGTCAATGCACATACGCATTGATCCGTCTTTCTTTTTAACGAATAAAATCGGTGCTCCCCATGGCGATGAGCTTGGTTGTATCAATCCTTTCTCCAACAATTCATCTAACTGTTTCTTCAGTTCCTGCATCTCTGCGGGTGCCAAACGATAAGGTGCTTTGTCAATTGGTGTTGTCCCTGGTATCAAGTGGATTCTGAATTCGACTTCTCTGTCTGGAGGTTGCCCTGGTAGCTCTTCTGGAAATACATCTGAAAACTGGGATACTACTGGAATATCTTTTAATTCTTTTCCCTTAGTGTTAGTGATTATGGATATCAAATACACTAATGACCCTTTTCTTATATAACTTGTTGTTTTCATTACAGAGATGAATTTTGTGGATCTAGAGGATTTATTTCCTTTAATTGTGATCTTTTCACCCCTTGGTGAATTTACTTGGATTGACTTTTGATCACATAATATACTGGCTCTATTGGCTATTAACCAATCCATTCCTAAAACAACATCAAATCCTGCCAGATTCATTGGGTAAAGGTTTGCAATAAATTTCTGATTTAGAATTTCTATTCTTGCTCCCTGCAAGAATTCAGAAATATTAATGGTTTCCCCATTTGCTGTCTGTACTAGACATTCTTGTGGAAGTTTAGTTAATGGTTGTTTGAGAAGTTTACAAAATGAAGTATTAATAAAACTTTGGTTTGCACCAGAGCCAAATAATACTTTAGCAAAAAAACATTATTAACTAAAAACGTACCGACGATCACATCCGGGATCATCTTTGCTTCTTCTGCAGTTAGAACAAATGCTCTAGCATTTTTAGTATTCTTGGTGTTCGTGGCTGGAGCTAGTTTTGGACAGTTCGGCTTGATATGACCTTGTTCTCCACAGTTGAAGCATATCCTGTTGTTAAGCTTCTTCCTGCAGTCTTCCTCCTTATGTCCAGATATTTTGCAGAAGTTACAGTATATGGAGCATCTTCCAGAATGCTTCCTTTTGCAATACTTGCAATAAGGTGCCGAAGTAGAACCTACATTCTTCCCACGGTTAGAATTTCCAGAACGGAATTCTTGGGTAATATTTTGCGTTAGGTTCCTCCTTTGATCCTCTTCTCGCGTACGCACTAACTCATCTGTCAAGGTATTTGATAGTTCTACAGCTTCTTCTATGGTTTGATGTCTAGCTGCCTTGACTACATGCCTAATTTCCCCAATGAATCCCCAGATGTAACGGGAGATTAATACTGGTTCAGGTGATGCAAGGGTTGGTACTATTCGAGCATATTCAAAGAATAATGTAGTATAACCTTACTATCTACTCCAATCATCCTAAGGTTTAGGAATTTGTTGGCTATCTGCTCTTTTTCATTGGGATGGCAGAATTTTCTTTCTACCATGCTTTTAAATTCCTCCAATTCCATATTTTAAACCCTATCACTTCCCTTAGACTGGAGGATAGTGTTCCACCATTCTAGTGTTGAATTCTTAAACAGATTGGAAGCAAACATTATCTTATCCTCTTCCGCGCATTTACTTATTCTTAAGACTGCCTCAGTCTTTTCTATCCAGCGTAAAGATGCAACGGCCCCTTCATTGCCCGAGAATTCCATTGGTTTACAAGACCAGAATTCTTTATAAGAACAACCATAAGACACGCTTCTTCTTCTTTTGGGAATGAGCACTTGAAGTACGAGTCCATTGTTTACGCTGTTTTCAGGTTTAGAAGGTCGTTTACTATCACGTTTACTTTTATTTTCTGATTCCTTAACCGTTTTGATAATATATGGCATCGCATCTATTATCCCTTGTGCCACTATATGTTGCATGGCACTGTTATCCACTTGGTTTCCATTATTGTTGTTGTTCGGGTTTTCGTTATCCTGGTTATTGTTACTCTGGTTATCATTATTCTGGTTTTCCTGGTTTACTTCGTTGTCCATCTGAATTTTAAATATTTTCCAATTATTAATACCACAAAATAATAATTAAGGCAAACAATCATTCAACGCACATATTGGTAAAAAACGTCGAGCATTGCGACTTACTCTTTCTTATATAGTATGCTTCTAATACAAACTAAGACTGGAATTTAAAATTACAATACTGCTATGCATCACTAACCACGAAGTGGTCTATACTACAACATATATTATTATTATTACACATATATATTTTTTTCATACACACATATTATATATTATTATATTATTATTACTATTTCCACCATCACCTTCACTGATATGGGTTCATCCAGAACTCCATATTACGCTCGTCGTACTTCCAGACGTGTCGTTCTCCAACCTGTCTTATCCTCTCGCTACTTTCTAAAATCTCTTCTCTGAAAGTTCGGAGCTCTTGTACATTTTCTGCACTCATTAGTGGTGCAGGTGCTGGTACTGGTTCTGGGTACTGGGGCATAGGTTCTTCCTAAGGGTATGGATTCTCTAAGATCTCCCTAATGTATTCATCAGTATCGTAGTAGGGATCTAGAGGGTCCAGACCTGGGTAAGCTGCTAGGTTTGGCATGGGTTCGTCGGTTAGGTGGTAGCGTTGCACATAATCCCTATGATCATCGAACCACGGATCGTAGTCTGGGTCTAAGGGATTGGGTGCTGGTACCCTAGGTATCTCCTCTGGGTTGAAATCATGCATTTGGACTTGGTTTTCTGGGTTGTTTTCTATCTCCATCGGCTGCGTGGGAAACAAGGGTAATGGTTGTGGGGCTACTAGTTGTTCCAGGTTTGGGTTGGCAGCTGTGGTTGCTAGGATATGAAAATTGGCTAAGCTCCTATTAAGCATATCCTGTGTGTGGGCATCTGTCTCTCTTTTAGCGGCTGCTAGGACTCGCTGCTGTTGTAAGGTCTTCATTCTTTTCCTACGCTCGTGTGCTCCCCTACTGAACCATCCTCTCTTTTTCTAAGGGAATGGCTCTTCAGACTGAGCCTTAAACACAAATATCCCTTCTTCATTATCAGCTGAATACCCTGAGAGGGCAGGCTGTGAAAAGGTGCCTTCGCTCCTAGGTGAGCCGGACAACAGACGATAAGCGTCGGAGGGTCCTTGATCACTCATACTGTAAACTAACAGATAGTCAAATAACACATAACAATAAAATACAGATATGCACGAATTTCCATAATTAATTTCCTAACAATTTGAATAATATCTTGGTGTCAGCAGAACACTTCTGTGGCTGAATCAGTGGCTTAGCTCTGATACCACCTTCTGTCGCAACCCCCGCCCCCTATCTGTCCCGGGAACGGGCGGCCGCGAGAATAAGTATTGGTGGTATCGGTATTTATCATTTTGGCAGCGGAAATTTCATCAGGACCGTAGTTAGGAAATATTTTATCAGAGTAAATACCACGCTTTTATAATATTAAACATATTGGGATAAAACCCAAGTTTTCATTACAAATATTTTCATAGGGAAAATCCCTATTTTATTGAATAAAACATCTTCTTTTATTTAGGTAACTTTTATAGCCACTTTTCCAAGCTTTCAGTGCTGTCCAGCTGGCTTCTAGTTGGCTTTCACATTTTGTTACCTGAAACGCGTTTAAAAACATTTTGTCAGTGGGAAACACTGGTGAGTGAATCCCAGTTTAATCAAGAAGAGTTTTATCAATTTTCACAGTATTGAGAGCGATTACAATGTTTGCATCTACACAATTACTCATTCAGTACTGTCAATCCTGACTGGTGGGTCATATTACCCATTGGCTAACTCTTTGTCCAATGGTAACGTGTTCCACATTTTGTATACAAAACCCCAACATACCGGCACTAATTGAAGAATTACAAAGACTCAATCACTGCTAATAGCATTGTAAAATATTTAAGGTTTTGTAAAAACAGTTTACAAAAAGGAGATTACTCACATTGCTGTCTTAGATTTCCTTTAAGGGTTTCCTGGTAGTTATCTAGTAATTAAACAAATGTACATGTGTTAGTATAATAACCCAATATTTACATTAGCAATACCCTCCCCGAGACGGCATTCCAATGACTACGTCGGGCAGAACCACGACAGCCATTACGGAACCCTGGATCAATCGGGCAGCGTATCTAATACGTAGTCAGGGTTATGATACTTACAACGGAGCAGAACTTCGTTATTTAGGGGGTATTATGCCCGGAGATTATGTTATCTATGCAGAAATTCGAGAGAGAAAGCGAAAATGAACGATCGGAACTGAAGGCCGAAGCCATCTATTTATAGGTGACCTTTCACCTTCCCTCGCGGCCCGCGTAAGAGAAGGGAGAGGCCTACGCGGCCCGCATAGTAGGGTTAGTAGGCCCTAGCTATGACTGGTCATCGAACTAGCTTTAACACGCGTTTGACACGTGGCTGCACCGGGTGCAGCCCTGACTCCGAGCTGTCGCGCCCCGCGTAAGAGACCTTAAGGATCTACGCGGCCCGCGAGCGACACATAAATCTTGATTTTATTTTATTTTTGCAAAATTAAAGGTATTTTAGGCTCGGTTTTCACATACGGGGTACATATTGAGACATATAAGGGCATTTTAAATATATTAGGGGTGTCGAACATATTTTGGAGGGTTATTATACATATAATCTTTACGAAGCCTATAATTATTATCATGCCAGAGATAGATCACATAATACTTCCTCATGCGATAGGCTAACGATGCTCTTATCTTTGTAGAGGTTAGTCTACGCTAACCCATTTTCATTGAAGCATTATTTTAAACTCCTAATAACCACGCCTCACTCAAAATATACACTACGTTGTTTAGAGTATGGTTCAATTGGTTTGACAAAAAAACTAGATTGAACCATTAACTACAATTTTATGAAACGACAAACCAAACAGGTTAGGTTGGGTAGGTTGGTCAGACTGGTTAGTTTGGTTGTTTAACGATTCGGTTTTGACTATTTTATGATTTGAACCGTGTTTTTACATCATTATTAAAATGTTATAAAGATGTCTCATGGTTATAATACATCGCTAAATAATTACAAAAATAAAAGGAACGTATAAACAATAAGACTAAATGTCCGACATCAAGTTTTAAGCCACATCTTTCTAAACCATTAAATCTCAAACTGTCAAATTAAACTGTTTAAATATCAAAATAGCCAAACCAACTGAGCTACTTTGGAAAAGAGTTATCGGGGTGATTCATACGACAAGGCTTGCGTGGGACTTCCTTCTGGTTCGAAAAACTTAGGTAGGGTTTGGTGCAATACTGTGAACGTCGTTTCGATGCTGCTTGTAGAGGGCTTGTCTCTTAGAAGCTTCTTCATTGGCGAGGTTAAGAATGGGGAAGATATATGTTTTTGCCTTGTTTTCTCTAACAAGTGAAAAAATGTAAAGTTGTAGATAAGGTAAATGTCTGGGGTGTGCAAGGTGCAAGGAATCGGGTTTGGTTAAGGAGGGTCGGTGTTGGCTCATAGTTTTCTGAGCTCACTGTCCTGGAAAACTTGTTGTCCAATGTGGTTCTCTCGGCTGTAGTTGACAGGTGGAGTTGGACCGGTGCGCCAGATGGCATTTGTCATACCCCCGACCCCACCCTGGGAGCGGGAGCTGTGAACCAATCAAGTGGTATCGGTGTTTATTAATTATGCAGCGGAAATTTTTTCATCAGAATCGTAGTTAGGAAATAATTTCAGTGTTTATAAAACACCAACTTTTAATATTAAATAAATGGGCTCAAACCCATATTCAATTCAATTGTTTTTATAGGAATAAACCCAAATAAATAAAACATAAATTTCTTCTTTTGTTCAGGTATTTATAGCCACTTTATTTAAGCATTCAGTGCTCCATAGCTGGCTTCTATTATCTTTACAGCAAATCACCTTAAACGCATTCTGAAAACATTTTATCAGTAATAATTACTAGCGAGTTCATCCCATTTTTATTAAAATATATTGTTATACTCTACAGCATTATGGGTTTTATATTTGTTTATATTTACCCAACTCAATCAGTATTTGTCAAATGGTGGCAGTTCCGATGTGACAGTGGTCATATCACTCATTGGCTCACTTTCGTCCAATAGTGAATTTATCTAGTAATTATATTTTACTATTATTCAAAGTATCTGTCACTAGGCGATTCCTGTGACGGTGGTCAAATCACTGTTGATCATTCTTTCAACTAGTGACTGGGGTCGTAACATTGTTGATCATTATCTCAACTAGTGCATGTGGTCGCATCACTGTTGATCGTTCTCTCAACTACTGACTGTGGTTAGAACATTGTTGATCATTCTCTCAACTAGTGCCTTTGATTATGTCACTGTTGATCATTCTATCAACTAGTGACTCTAGTCATTTCACTGTTGATCATTCTCTCAACTAGTGACTCTGAACTTAGTAGTGTTCCATGACATTACTTTGTCAAATATATTTTCTATGGCACAAAACCAATTAGCCCAGAAAATGAAATATATCATTTTCTGTCAAATTAATAGCTATAACTTTATTAAATATAATATATATGAATTAAATAATTGTGATATTATTATTTAATATATTAACGTGACTAAGACTAAAAATATAATCTTAGTATAGTAGAATATATTATATTTGACATATTTTATTATGGTATACATTTATTGACTAAACATTATTTTATAATGTTAATAGTAATTTAGGTTTATTAAATATATTTTCTTTAATATATATTTTAATAATGATTAATAAAGCTCTATTTTATATACACATCATTTAGATTTATTTCAATCATACATTAAATTTATTAATGATTTAATATAAAAATAATATCAGTTATAGGCTATGGCTACTGGGGCACAATCCCCCCCCCCCCCCCCCGGTGCTTGTGGTCATGCTACTATTGGCTATCGTTTTGGCCAATAGTAACGAGGGTCAAGTAATGTATACACCCCCCCCATACCAGCAGTTATTGCAGAATACAAAATTTTAATCACTATAAGTATAACTGATAAACATTTAGGATTTTGAAAAGCATTTTTAAATATAATTGTATCACAAAAAGATGATAAAAAGAAGAATGACTCACAAACTGTCAGAACAGAGACTGGACTCACTTTGTAACTTTAGGGTTCAACTAGAAACTTCCTGGTATAATCTTGGGTATAACTCCTGAGTTTTTTAATAAAATATATAATGAACTTGCGTTAAGTATAGTAACCCAATTAACTTTATCTCTACGTCAAGAGACAGAACCCCAACGGACTTAGTCGGGCAGAGCTTTGACATGCGTTACGGGGCCCTAGATCAATCGGACAGGGTATCAGTGATCAGGGGTTAAAACACTTAAAATGGGGCAAGGCTTTATTATTATTATTATTATTATTATTATTATTATTATTATTATTATTATTATGGGATGAATTTATATATATATATATATTACTATATTCTTAAAACAAAAGGTCGGTGGGACCAAAATACAAACAGCCTTCAAGTTTTCAATTTTATCAAAACAGCCCATCAACTTTTTAACATGACTAAAATAGCCCCTGAGAAAAAGACAAAACGGCTCTTAAAGTTTTGAACTTAACAAAAAAGACCCCTAAACTTTTAAAATTGACATTTAAACCTCATACATCCACTAAAACTTTATAAAGTGTTTGTATTCACCCCCCCATAATATTCATTCTTTAGCTTAAAAAGACAAAAAAAAAAAAAAAAAAAACTATTTTCTCACGTCGTTATTTTCATGTATGTTTCGGTGTAAATTTATGTTTCGACTTGGACTTCAACTTTTTCGAAAACGAACATAGTCAAATTGATGCGTGTGTAGCGTTATATATTTTTGTTTATATTTTAAGCCCTTTTTAACACTTTAATCAAGTTTTAAATTTATAAAACATGATATTCTACTAACACTAAACACACATATGGGCAAGTGCACCCATCGTGAGCGTAGTATAGCGTTGGTAAGATACCGAGGCCGTCCAAGGACACAAGAGCTTTTAGTACCGGTTTATCCTCAACGTCTAATCAAATCAAAAGTTTTAGAAAAGGTTTTAAACATGAAAATAAAAAAATGTTGAAAAACAAAATAAAATAAAAACAGATAGACAAGATGAATCACTTGGATCCGACTCGCCTTCAATGTAACCTTTGATGATTTCCGCACTTTTGTACTTTTCAAGAGATTATCTTAGTTATAGTAGTAGGCCCCTCTTTTGAAGGTGACGTTACCCTCAACCCAATGGTTTGATTCAGCAAGGATATAATCCCAAAGGGTCGGAATATTGGAAGATAATTGACTAAGTTATTAATACGTAATGTGGTAGGCCCCTCTTTTGAAGGTGACGTTACCCTCGGCTAAGTGGTTTGAGTCAGCAGGGATACAATCCCAAGTAGCCGGGTTAATGTATTAATAGTAGTTTACATATGAGGGGATCAAGCCATTCGCACCACTGCCATCCAATACCAGTGGGTATTGAAGGAGGTCCTAGTAAGCTTGACCCAGGTCCTTGCAAGATCTATACACTGAACAAGGCAAGAACCTTATCAAACCATTCCCTTAACCCCCGAGTAGGTAGCCAACATATTTCTATATAGACCGTAGAGATATGAATGGTGAAAATCTTTTATTTTATATAGACAGTAAAATAATGCCAAGACACCACGGAGAAATGATAAGGAAGTTTCACCTTCAACATAAGAAACTAGTTATTAAAGTCATTAAAGTCATTAATACAAAACCAAATTAAAAGTGCAGAAAGATTAAAAATCAAAAGTATTACACTAAATGCTTGTCTTCACCAAGTGATGTAAGAGACTTAGGCAAACATGGCCTTTGATTGTCAAGAACTCTTACTATCAATCTTGGATCCCAAGACTACTACACACACTCTAAGATGGATGATGGATGATGGTGGTGGATGTGGGTTGTAGTGGTGGTGGAGTGTGGGTGAAGTGGGAGAGAGGTGGTTTGCCAAGGGATGCCTTTGAAGTGAACCAAGCACCACTATTTATAGCCTGCACAGAACCCCCGACACGGCCCCGTGTCCATCCCCTTTCTCTTTCTTCATTAATTGCAATTTATCTGCATTAGCTCCACACGCCCCCGTGTTGGCTGGGCATGGCCCCGTGTGCAGAAGCGTATCTGTACTATCAAGATTTGCAAGATTCTGCGAATATTAGCGTTAACCACGGCCCGTGTGGAGCTGGGCATGCCCCCATGCTGTGAATAGAAGCTTCTACAACTTTGTCTTTTCTGTAGGCATCTGGCCACGCCTCCGTGTCCGCTGAGCACGGGGCCGTGGTCAGCCTTCTGTTTCTTTGTTTTTGCTTGGGAAGATGTTGTTGAGGGGTCGGGCATGCCACGTTTATTCCTTTTCTTGTATTTATGTTAGATTTTGCTGCATATTTGTTCCTTTTGTTCAATTACGCTCATTTAGTCCTGAAAATACAAAAAGAAGACAAAAGCACATTTTTTCCAACATTAGTACTAAAAAAGGGTTAGTTTTATATCTCATTTGATGTAATTTATATGTTGCATTTTACACACATCAAATACCCCCACACTTGAATCTTTGCTTGTCCTCAAGCAAAACTCTTTATAATGTGGCTTACACTCCCAAATGGAATGGGTAGAAGAGAAGTTTTTTGGGCTTGTCTTGAGTGTCAGGAATCCAAGATCATTATTGGGTTTATTTTTATGCTGTTTACAATCCTATTCGTTATGATTTATTTAGAACGTTTCATAAGAGAAATTACTTATTTGGGCATAACATGCCTCTTTAAAATTCCATTTATATACAAGTTCACATACCTCACGGGAGATCACTCAACACTCGGCCGAATAAGTATTTTTGTGAAACACTCGAGACCGACATGGAACTTATTTCTACCATATGCTTGCTAAGCAATCAGTCCTCCTCCTTTTTTACTATAAACCTTTGTAAATATCAAGAGGACTTGGGGAAGGGTTAGGCTTGGGTTAAAGGTAGGTGGTTTTGGGTTAGTGGTTAGTAAAAAGGGCTAAAAGCGTAAAAAGCTTCGGTCGTCGTAAAACTTTTTGTTTTTGTGACTTTTATTCAAACAAATCATTTTCAAACAAAGTTTCTTTGAGGAACTTGTTTGTTTATTGCTAGACTTCATTTTTTTGATAAGGAATCGTCACATGAAAACCGAGCTTTTTACTAAAATAAAGGGTTTAAAGGAAAAAGGGTTTGGTGGGTAAAGGGTGTTTGTTTTGTGGGTTTAGAAACGAAAGGGTTTAGGCTCAAAGGGGTTAACTAGGGGGATTTTTGGGTAGGTTAAAAGAAAAAGAAAAATAATGGTGTTAAAAAGAAAATGAGTTAGTCCTAATGCCTCCATCATTTACTTACTTGGGTTTAAGTTGGTAAGGACCGGGAGTGTATCGTCATGGCAAGTTCTAGAGTCGTAAGAAACCAAGCGGCTATTCACACAATAAACGAAAAATGAGCATTTAGTTTAAAGATGTATATTTGTATGCTCAATAAAGGCTCAAAACTTACTTTTTGTGGGAATGGGTTTATAATGTGATCAAGTATATATAATCAAATTTTAACTAGATTTGTCATGTCGTTTCATAATTTTCTTATGTTGGTTCTTTTTATCACGACGCTATCGGTTGTAAATTTGTAAAAATATAACCTTTTTAGAACTTGTTCTTCCCAAATTAAACCAATACAAGTAAAAAAAATGAAAGATTTTTGAAAAAATTTGGGGTGATTAGCGGTTCCAACAGAGTTTTGTGTAAGGCTTGTTATTAGGACTTGCAAAATTCAAGATTTAGCATCCCCCTACACTTAAATTACACATTGTCCTCAATGTGTACCAAAAATAAGTTTTTAGGTTGATTGGATATGTAAAAAGGTGTTTAAAAACAAAATTTTATGTTACTGGGCGTCTGGGCACGGGCCCGTGTTGGTCCGGGCATGGCCCCGTGTTCAGATCGCCAGTACCATAATTAACAGAAGGCTGGGCACGGGGGCGTGTTCAGTGAGCACGGCCCCGTGTCCAGTTACCTGAACTGGGCCGTTTTCTGCAGAACGTCGGGCACGGGGCGTGTTGGGCTGAGCACGACCCCGTGCTGAACTTGCTGTAATGAAGAAAAATTGTCGGGAGGCTCTGTTTTTGTGCATGGGGTGTGGGTTCAAGTTTCCCTTAGTAACCTCCACCACTCCGAGTGTGTTTTATTCCTGAAAATTAAAACTAGACTAGAAAACATAAAGGTTAATCTAAACTAAAACTAAGGATAGTTCCGCGGAATGCCTCCGTGGTGTGCCACGTTTATAAGGGTCCTTGGCTAGACCCAAAGTCAGTCATATGTTACCCAAGTGGGATGTTTTGCATCCCATGTTGCACCGTTGGAGAGCATCATCCAAGCTTGAGTCTATGACTTTCATGTAGTTGACCGGGTCGTCGTCCTCTACTCTTTTCCCAACCCCAAACTCCTTGTCCCTAACCCTCATTGTTAATGTCCCACCATTCATGTCTACCATTGCGTGGGCCGTGGCTAGGAATGGTCTTCCTAGAATGAGTGGTACTTCGGTATCTTCCTCCATATCTAGTATGACAAAGTCGGTCGGGAAGACAAAGTCTCCGACTTTTACCAATAGATTTTTGGCGACACCTTGTGGATATTTGATAGACCTATCGGCAAGTTGTATGCTCATCTTTGTGGGGCTTGTTTTACCTAGTCCGAGTCGGTCAAACATTGATGCGGGCATGAGATTAATGCTAGCCCCAAGATTGGCTATCGTATTGCGTATGGGCGATCCCCCAATGAAACAAGGGATGGTGAAGCTTCCGGGGTCGATTTTCTTTTGTGGGAGTTTGTTAAGTAGTACGACGGAGCATTCTTCACTTAAATTAACTAATTGCAGTGTTTCAATTTTTCTTTTGTGAGTGAGGAAGTCTCTCATAAATTTTGAATATTTAGGCATTTGAGTTAGGACTTCCACAAATGGAAGATTGATGTGCAATTATTTTAGTAAGTTTACGAACTTTGTGAATTGCTCATCGGTCTTTTGGCGAAGTAACCGACCGGGTAAGGTACCAGAGGATTTTTGGTAGGCTCTTGATTTGACGGAGGAGTCGTCTCTTCTTGGGGCGTTGGTGAAGTTGCGGTTTGGTTAGACGGACTCTTTTCAGTTGGAGGCAGTGGAGCCTCTTCGACACCTACGGTACGGTTTCTCAATGTGATGAGATGTACTTGCGCCTTTGGGTTGGTTTTGGTATTGCTGGGTAACGCGCCTTGTGGTCACTTGGAGAAATTTTGAGCTAGTTGATTTAGTTGTTTTTCGATGTTTTGAATACTAGCTTGTTGATTTCTAAAGTTCGATTCCATTTGTTGAAATCGATCCGAGTTTTTATTTTCGGTGTCTGAGATGAGGCGTGAGATAGTATCTTCAAGCCTTTCTCGTCCACCTTGTTGTTGTTGAGAGAAATTTTGTGACTCATTTCTTGGTTGTTGAAAGTTTGTTCGTTGGTTTTAATTTTGTTGGTTACTACTATTGTCGGGTTCTCTCCAACCAAGGTTAGGGTGGTTATGCCATCCTTGGTTGTAGGTACCTGTCGGAGGACCTGACGGTCTAGGTCTATTATCAATGTAGTTTACCGTTTCTGTTTGATTGTCCATTTCTTTCATACAAATCCAATTTTCATGTGGCCTACCACACCCTTCGCAAGCCATAACCGAGGTCGTTTTTGTCATTTCTAACTTTTTGATTTTCGAAGAAAGGGCCTCGATTGCTTGTAAAGAAGTGCTTTCGTCAACCTTATGGGCGCCCGGGACAATAGATTTTGTGCCTCGGGGAGTGTGCCACTGAAAATTGTTTTGAGCAATTTCCTCAATTTGATTATAAATTTCATTTGGGCGACGATTACCTAGAAGTCCCCCAAAACTAGAGTCAAGTGTTTGTCTTGTGTGTGGCAACAACCCATTATAGAAAGTGGATACTTGTTGCCATACCGCAAGACCATGATGAGGGCACTTTCTTAGTAGCTCCTTGAACCTTTCCCAAGTTTCATATAAGGCTTCCCCGCCCTCTTGTGAGTATGTATTAATTTCAGTCATTAATTTAGCCGTTTTAGAAGGAGGGAAATACTTATATAAAAACTTTTGGGCTAGTTCATCCCAAGTGTTTACCGAACCAACTGGGAGGGTGTTAAGCCAAGCCTTAGCTCGGTCTTTTAGTGAAAATGGGAACATTCGGAGGCGGATGGCGTCATTTGATGCTCCGTTGATCCGAAAAGTATCATATATGTAACACCTTGAAAATTTACGTCCAATAATGTATTGACACGTGTCACAAGCTTGAACGTGTGAAAGTATACTCTAGAGGGACTAAAGTTGACAAACATGGAAAGTATGTGAATATAAGGGTTTAAAATGTCAACAAGGGATAAATATACTTCACGGTAACCCTACATGATGCTCATACCCTTAAACGAATAAATCATGGATCATACGAAGCTAATTGTGAAAGGAAGTGGGGAATTACAAACTACAGGGGTTAAATGTGTCAACATGTTCAAAGTATACCTCTGAGTGACCTTTTAGCAAACCTGAAGCTTTGTAATGATTAATTATACTCACGAGAATAAGTGATAAAATTTTCATAAGGTTTCATTATCGTATGAGAAAGTTATGAGAAAATTCGTGTGCGAGGGGTTAAAAGCGTCAACGTTGAAATCTATGACTTTTCGGGTGATCAAAAGTTAACCAAGGACTTAACAAAGTTGGTATAAGTCTTGAAGCCCTTAGAATTCAATTTAGAGGGCCCAAAGTGCAAGAAATAAAGGTAAAATCAAGTTTGGAAGTCCAGGGGTCAAAATTGTCAACATTGAAAGATTCTTTGTGCTGGCATGACCCTTGCGCACCTCAACACCAATAACGTTATGGTGCGCAAGCAGGTCCCAAATGCAGAAAACTTGACAGCTGCCTGTTATCTCCGGTTACACCGACTTAAAAGCTGGTTTTTCGATTCAAGGGGCTCCTATATCTGGTTTTTAGCATCCTAGGCCACCTGGGATGATCTTATAACATCACTAGACTATGATGGCATGATCCTAAGCTCTTGGGGTTCACTATATAAGAAGATGAAAGTTGCAACATTTGGGCATTTGCATTTGCAACATTCACAACTTACTTTCTGGAGCTCTCTGGTCAGCAAGCAATCTTCCTAGTGATCCCAAATCATAATTAGGACATTTATTTAGGAGCCCAGTAAAAGCTATATGTACTTGCTTGGTGGTATACGGCTGGGATAAATTGTATAAATTTGCTCAGGTAAATACTTTTAGCTTATTTTCCCTATACGGGCTTGGGGTACGGTATATAAAATACCGCTTGGTCCGGCATTGAATCTTTAATCGAATAGTGGTTAAATCCTTGATATGCTACGTTTTGAAATGTTTTGTTTGCTTAAAGCCTTTGGGGGGTTAATGACCATGTCCCGGATATCCTTGGCATCATCTTACGAGATGGCCACGACCAAAGCACGGAGTGTAGGCGTACACTCGTCAGTGCCGAACCAAATAATGTGGTGTGTCTATTAATCTTTAACCCGGTCTACGGATCGGGCTACTGAACGCATAAGTAACATGTAATTCATTTACAAGTATTATACTCATATAATTATCCCAAGTTATAAAATGTTTTGTGCCACGTGCATTCAAATCAATTTTCAACCCTTTTCAAAATGAGTCAGTTAAATTGTATTTACCAGTGTAAACTGACGTATTTTCCAAAAGGTTAAGTGCAGGTACTACTCATACTAGGCTGGTTGTCTTCTAGCGTCCACAATAAGTCTCGCAAGCTTGGATGTCAATAAAACTGTTGAACAATATCTTCTTTTATTTTGATCCGCCTGTGGATCCGTTTCAACTATTCGTGATATTTAATATTACATTTTATTAAAGTTGAAATGAATCTATCTTTGCTTCCGCTGTGCATTTATATAATTGTGTTGTTTGACTTATGATGATATCAACTACGTCACGATACTCCCCACCGGGCCCACCGGTGACACGTGGAAAATAGGGGTGTGACAGGTTGGTATCAGAGCCAACATTGAGTGAATTAAACACTAGCTTTTTGTGTTTAATCTCAATGACACGATAGCACATTCTTTGACCTTCTGAGTCTAGACTTAACATAGGAATACTCTCGTCCCTATTCGGAGGATTATTACCTTCAATTATATTTTAATATGTCGCTTAGCAAAGAAGCCATAATGGAAATTCTCCCCATTCGAAGCCTAGGGAAGGCCGAGCCTCGTATTGCGACTAGGATTAATGTACAACCAAGGAGAAGACATTCAGAACTAAAATGAAGAAGAAACTCCTTTTGCTGAAGTTCGTTTCCTTAGTAAGTCCTTATAAGGGCATACTTCTCCTTCAGTCCCTTCATGGACAACATCATTTCATTCAAGTCTCGCTTAGGGCAATTCTATACCTCTTTTAAAAACCGTTGGGATGTTTTATCTAAATTTCATTTATATCATTATATATGAATATAATATATGAAATAATTTAAAATAACATTTCTGTTATAAGATCTACCATTATAATAAAATGGCAAAATCTAAAAAGGACAAGACCTAGCCTCGTGTCATTATTAAGACCCGGCCAAGATGGCAGTTCCTCAATTTAGGTTCAGATCCTTATTAACATCCCGAGTTAGGATTATTCTGCGTTATTTATTAAAAGGGAATCTTAAAGGTAAACCTAGTCTATATGACGAGGCCAAGATGGTAGGACCTGTTCAAGAGATTCACATCCTTGTTAACATCTGTAACATATTAACTTTTCTGGCAGACGTGGTTCGATAAAGTCACATAAATCATCCTTATACTGGATTCTCCCGAAATCCTTTCTTATTTTGTGATTTAAACATCCATTAGGGATATGATGCCTACGGGCTATAATTAACGTCCTCTGAGACTAAAGACAGTCGTAGCCTACAACTCCCTGTCAAGAAAAGGCGTGAACACGTTCAAGCCTAAATACCTTGATTCTACAAAATCATGGTTTATAATTTAAAGTTGCCCTTGTAACTTGACTCTTTGTGCTATAGTTATATTTTAATTAAATCCAGGATAATTATGATAAAAATCCTGAATAAAAATAAATATCATTCCTTTCCTGCCAGTATAAATATTAAAAGAGAATCTTAAAAGGTTTGACCTAGCTTGAATGTCATTGAAGACCTAGCTAAGATGGTAAAACATGTTTAAAAGAGATTCAGATCCTTATTAACTCTTGAAAACGTGTTAACACTCCCGACAACAGTGATGCGATAAAATCACGCTTGTCATCTTTATATTAGGAACTTCCAAACCCCTTATTTAGCATAAATGATCAATAGGAATCATGGCTAGTAAACGTCGAACATGATGTACGCATCAAAACATCCATTTGGGATGTATACCTACGGGCAAAGATGTATACATGAAAAAGATAGTTTTATTTCATAACTTCTTGTCAAGACAATGAACTATGAAATTTTGCGATCCAAAGGAATCATTGATTATGTTTTAAAATTTCCCTAGTGACAAGGCCTCTGTGCCATCAAAAAGTCCTTGGGAATAAGCACTTGTGCTATATGGAATGTCGGTACGACATTGACAGTCGTGGCTTATGTCCCCTGTCTAATAAATATGAAGGATTATATTCCGTTTAAACACCAAAGATGGTTTATTTAAAAACCTAGGCAAAACATAATCAAATAAATTTAATACTATCTATTGGCCTACATGGTTTATTTGCACCATGGCTATTTAATCATCAATTCGACAATCCAATATAATTAAGCAAATTATTACTACATGATTTGTAGCCTTCAAAGCTTCACCATGGCTGACTCCTCGGAAGCTCTCAATCATCCAGTTGATCAGAATGATGATGCAAGACTGAACTTAACAGGCACCGAGTTACAGGCTATGATAGATATAGCTGTAAACAACGCTATGGACCGTGCGTTGAAGGATCATAAGCGAAGGTTCGTTGATACCCCAAATAAGGGTTATAAAAAGGGTAAGACCGGTTCAAACTATAACCAGTCCAAGCCAAAGGAGGCAAAACCCGAATGTAAAACCTGTGGGAAGAAACACTTCGGAAAATGTTTCTATGATCAGACCAGGGGATGTGTCATCTGTAAAGAGATGGATCACAAGACCCATGAATGCAAGGACTTGAAGGACAACCAGCAGTCAGGTGAAAAGACCAGATGCAAAACCTGTAGGAAATACCACCTCGGGAAATGCATATTTGAATCTCAGCCTCGACCCTGTGGAATCTGCAAGTCCAAGGAGCATAAGACCTTGGATTGCAAGAAGTTGGGAGACGCAACCTGCTATGGTTGCAATGAAAAAGGGCACATTAAGACCAACTGCCCTAAATATGCTAAAAAGCTTGAGGAAGTTAAGAAGACCAAAGCTGGAAGCTCTCAGAAGAATGCTCAAAAGGCTATTCAGGATGACAATGTCACAACAGGTACTTTCTCTATCAATAACGCTCATGCTGGAGTATTAATTGATTCAGGTTCAGATAAGTCTCTCATAGACAATAGATGTTGTAAATTATTAAATCTGCCTGCTAAAACTCTAAGCGTTAAGAATAAAGTAGAATTTGGCCGATAGTACCTCAGAGACTGTTTCAGCAATATTAGATGGATGTTTAATGTCTATTAGAAATTTTTCCGCTGTCCTTGTTTCCATTAAAATAAAGGAATTCGATATAATGAAAAGAATGAATTGGTCGTCTTATAACCAAGCCCATATTGTGGGTAATAAGAAGCAAATAGTTATCAAGACTCCTTATGGTGAGCCCTTGACAATTCAAGGAGACACTAGGTATGGATTGCCTAAGAAATTGTTGAATATTGTATTTAATACCAAAGCTTCGAGTATGGAAAACTCGGAAGAGATAAACAACATTCGCGTCACTAGAGATGCGACAAGTGTTAATGGTGCACCAAATATGAACCTCGATGATGATGGAATTAATCTCCAAAACGGTAAGTAACGCAGCTGTTAGAAAGACTATGAGAAAGAGTCATAAGAAGGCTTAAGAAGCCGAATGCTGCTTGCTCTACAATACATGTAGCTGCTCATAAGAAGAGCTTTATTCCTGCTTCAAATGCGAAGAATAACCCAAACAAAATCCTATATGGCAAGGAGCCCAATTCCTTTTCAGGATGTACTTAAAAGTACTTCGTCTCTTGGAAGTCAAGAGACTTCAATTGTAAAAAAGGGGCCATCGATTGCAGGAAACCGTGGGATGAAGTAGAAACCATTAGGTGTATCAGCAATTATGCTGGAAAGGACAAAGTGAGGTAAACATCACTGTCATTCGATGACGATACCCTTAATTAGTGGGGACATTAATGAAGTCTACAAGAAAGATCCTCTTATACATTATGCGATGGTCCAAGTTTTAAGGACCTTATTAGAAAACCTATTATCTGCGTCACGAAATGGGAAAAGATGGAGAAATAATTTTCCGACTCCCCCATAAGATTTATAAACTATCGGCAGTGTGCTGCAAACCTTGGTTCATTGATGGAAATAGTGCCCTTATTCGGTTAACCTAGAATTTAAGCATAATGCACTATATATATATTATGATTTAGCATCGGCAATAAGAGGGCACATTAAGGTTTCAAAGCCTGCTTATTATGAATCCATTATGGATCCACCTCAGCTACTCACATTTTATAGGTTAAGAAATAACCAGTCAAGGCCGAGACTGCCCTACAATTTGTCAAAGATCTTATAGCTAAGTTTAAAAGGTTTAAGAATGGAGGCGTTTAGCCCTCCTAATGAATGATTAGAGGCAGCTCACATTAATAAGGACACCAGATAAATCCCTTATGGTGATTTTATGGCTAGGAGTTACGTTGGTTTCAGGTACTGCTAAGTCTCTCATAAAACCATAAGCTTAGCAAACTTTTAGAAATCTTTCTCGTAAGAACCCTTTTTCTTCTGTTCCTATCAGAAACCTCCAACCGTAAGAATTCTAGAAGTAACCTCTCTCTAGAAGAAGTGCGTCAGCATATCGTTGATATCCCCTTGATATCTATCGATTAAGAATACCAGATGGTATGACAAAAAGTGCCATATGAGGGTTGATGTATCTTAACAAGTTCCATAGATTGCTTCCATGCCTGATCAGTATGGAGGTTTAATGCATGGAGCCACAAAGATATCCCAATAATCATATGATACTAAAAGTCAACTAATGGTATTCCAAGAAGATATACACAATGGATTTTTCCAAGTAAATGTCTATGAATAAGGGAATCCATAGACTTGTAATGTGAATATGCCCCTCATCTGACACAAGCAATGATGGATGAACTGGAGCATGAGATTTGGGAAATCTCTGTAATCTCTGTGTATCTTGATTATCTTCTCTTAAGATTACCCTGTTTACCTCCTGAGAGGCAGGTAGAGTTAAGATTAATATCCCAGATGGGGCTGTATTATTATGAAATCTCCATGACGGCTAGTACCATCATTAGAATAATTGAAATTCTGATTAAGCGAATAAAGGATTCTTATGGCCTAACTCAATATTCTGAGAATTCGTTTTAGTTAATTAAGAAAGGCAGTTCATTTTGCTTATGCATTGATTACCGCAACCCTAATTAGACAACAATTAAGAATTGACATTAGCTGCCCAGGATCGTCGATTTGATCGAATAACGCAAGGATTAACTAATCCTTGGGATTAGTTCTAAGCAGTGATTGGAATAACCATTTCTCCTTAAGATAAGCTTTTTATAATAGTTGTTATATAAGTATCAAGGTTGCTCCTTTGGAGACCTTGTATAGATAAAATATCAAAATGTCCGTTTGATGGATGAGACTTTGGGAAGTCCAATTATCAGGATCAGAAGGTTGCCTTGGTAACAACAGATAAGATCAAACAAATCCATAATCATCTGTAAGTTGCCAGTATTCGGCAGAAAAATCAAGGATTAATGAAAATAGCAACCCTCCTAAGTTCTTGTGAAGGAATAAGGTTCAACAAAGATATCACCCTGGAAGGGTGTGCCAATTTGTTAATTATCAGACTAGTTAAGCTCTGAATATAGAAAATCATTCGAAGGAAATCGAATGTATCAAGATCAGATAGCTTAAAGCTAAAACTTTTTAAGGAGTAGGATGGAGCTCGCAATACATTTCACACTAATGATTTAAGGATGTGTTTCACCAATAAGTCGAGAAGCATTATCACATAATGATATGCAGATTTATGATATAATGAGCAACCTACGTCGATTAAGGATTGACAGGTAAAGAAGCTCCAAAAGAATACATGTACCCATTATAAAGGTCATTTTGGGAGCTTGGAAAAGCTCCAGATATGCTATTGAGGTTAAGTCCATTAGGCGACGAAAAGTACTTCCATAATTTTAGCAAATCTCGAGGTCGAGATTTATTTTAAGGGGGTGAGGATGTAACACCTCGAAAATTTACGTCCAATAATGTATTGACACGTGTCACAAGCTTGAACGTGTGAAAGTATACTCTAGAGGGACTAAAGTTGACAAACATGGAAAGTATGTGAATATAAGGGTTTAAAATGTCAACAAGGGATAAATATACTTCACGGTAATCCTACATGATGCTCATACCCTTAAACGAATAAATCATGGATCATACGAAGCTAATTGTGAAAGGAAGTGGGGAATTACAAACTACAGGGGTTAAATGTGTCAACATGTTCAAAGTATACCTCTGAGTGACCTTTTAGCAAACCCGAAGCTTTGTAATGATTAATTATACTCACGAGAATAAGTGATAAAATTTTCATAAGGTTTCGTTATCGTATGAGAAAGTTATGAGAAAATTCGTGTGCGAGGGGTTAAAAGCGTCAACGTTGAAATCTATGACTTTTCGGGTGATCAAAAGTTAACCAAGGACTTAACAAAGTTGGTATAAGTCTTGAAGCCCTTAGAATTCAATTTAGAGGGCCCAAAGTGCAAGAAATAAAGGTAAAATCAAGTTTGGAAGTCCAGGGGTCAAAATTGTCAACATTGAAAGATTCTTTGTGCTGGCATGACCCTTGCGCACCTCAACACCAATAACGTTACGGTGCGCAAGCAGGTCCCAGATGCAGAAAACTTGACAGCTTCCTGTTATCTCCGGTTACACCGACTTAAAAGCTGGTTTTTCGATTCAAGGGGCTCCTATATCTGGTTTTTAGCATCCTAGGCCACCTGGGATGATCTTATAACATCACTAGACTATGATGGCATGATCCTAAGCTCTTGGGGTTCACTATATAAGAAGATGAAAGTTGCAACATTTGGGCATTTGCATTTGCAACATTCACAACTTACTTTCTGGAGCTCTCTGGTCAGCAAGCAATCTTCCTAGTGATCCCAAATCATAATTAGGACATTTATTTAGGAGCCCAGTAAAAGCTATCTGTACTTGCTTGGTGGTATACGGCTGGGATAAATTGTATAAATTTGCTCAGGTAAATACTTTTAACTTATTTTCCCTATACGGGCTTGGGGTACGATATATAAAATAACGCTTGGTCCGGCATTGAATCTTTAATCGAATAGTGGTTAAATCCTTGATATGCTACGTTTTGAAATGTTTTGTTTGCTTAAAGCCTTTGGGGGGTTAATGACCATGTCCCGGATATCCTTGGCATCATCTTACGAGATGGCCACGACCAAAGCACGGAGTGTAGGCGTACACTCGTCAGTGCCGAACCAAATAATGTGGTGTGTCTATTAATCTTTAACCCGGTCTACGGATCGGGCTACTGAACGCATAAGTAACATGTAATTCGTTTACAAGTATTATACTCATATAATTATCCCAAGTTATAAAATGTTTTGTGCCACGTGCATTCAAATCAATTTTCAACCCTTTTCAAAATGAGTCAGTTAAATTGTATTTACCAGTGTAAACTGACGTATATTCCAAAAGGTTAAGTGCAGGTACTACTCGTACTAGGCTGGCTGTCTTCTAGCGTCCACAATAAGTCTCGCAAGCTTGGATGTCAATAAAACTATTGAACAATATCTTCTTTTATTTTGATCCGCCTGTGGATCCGTTTCAACTATTCGTGATATTTAATATTACATTTTATTAAAGTTGAAATGAATCTATCTTTGCTTCCACTGTGCATTTATATAATTGTGTTGTTTGACTTATGATGATATCAACTACGTCACGATACTCCCCACCGGGCCCACCGGTGACACGTGGAAAATAGGGGTGTGACAATATATTTCCAAAAAGTTGGTAATATGTAAATGGGGATCTTCGTCCGCAAGCCCATGGAAAGTTGCGGAGTTTTGGAGCATTTGAATTAAATGCGGCCGACGTTCGAAGTTATTGGCATCGACATTCGGTGCATTAATAGCGGCACCGAGATTACCTACCGTGGGCCGTAGGTAATCCATTAAGGTACGTTGATCCGCCATTGGAAGTGGATCCCCCGAAACTTTCTCTTGGATTTTAGCTTTAAGTCTTTTTTATTAGAAAGCGTTCGGGTTCGTCTAGAGGTTCTTTTATGTCTTTATTTGAACTGGAGCTCATGCACTACGTAGGAAGTTCAAGTGTGGGGCCTGGGTTCCAAGTCCTGCAAGAAAAACAAAAAGATTGTCAGTCAGAGGTTTCACCACAGCCCCGTACTCATCTGAACACGGCCCCGTGTTGGAGTTACAGTGATTTTTTTTTCCGGATCCCTGTTACTGGAGAGTTCAACACGGCCCCGTGTTGCACCAACATGGCCCCGTGCTCAGCTCTCTGTAACTCGGAATATAAAAACTGCCAGTAAGGATGTTGAACACGGCCCGTGTCCGACCAGGCACGGCCCCGTGCTGAGCTCTGCAAAAGCTGAAAAATTTAGAAAATCCTAAAAAAACAGAAAAATAAGAAAAACGATTAGGCCGTTGATTCCTAACTTTCTTAAAATCCTTGTGTCCCCGGCAGGGGCGCCAAAAGCTTGATGCGTGTGTAGCGTTATATGTTTTTGTTTATATTTTAAGCCCTTTTTTAACACTTTAATCAAGTTTTAAAATTATAAAACACGATATTCTACTAACACTAAACACACATATGGGCAAGTGCACCCATCCTGAGCGTAGTATAGCGTTGGTAAGATACCGAGATCGTCCAAGGACACAAGAGCTTTTAGTACCGGTTTATCCTCAACGTCTAATCAAATCAAAAGTTTTAGAAAAGGTTTTAAACATGAAAATAAAAAATGCTGAAAAATAAAATAAAATAAAAACAGATAGACAAGATGAATCACTTGGATCCGACTCGCCTTCAATGTAACCTTTGATGATTTCCACACTTTTACACTTTTTAAGAGATTATATTAGTTATAGTAGTAGGCCCCTCTTTTGAAGGTGACGTTACCCTCAACCCAGTGGTTTGAGTCAGCAAGGATACAATCCCAAAGGGTCGGAATATTGGAAGATAATTAATTAAGTTATTAATGCGTAATGTGGTAGGCCCCTCTTTTGAAAGTGACGTTACCCTCGGCTAAGTGGTTTGAGTCAACAGGGATACAATCCCAAGGAGCCGGGTTAATGTATTAATAGTAGTTTACATATGAGGGGATCAAGCCATTCGCACTCCCTCCATCCAATACTAGTGGGTATTGAAGGAGGTCCTAGTAAGCTTGACCCAGGTCCTTGCAGGATCCATACACTGAACAAGGCAAGAACCTTACCAAACCATTCCCTTAACCCCCGACCAGGTAGCCAACATATCTCTATATAGACCGTAGAGATATGAATAGTGAAAATCTTTTATTTTATATAGACAGTAAAATAATGCCAAGACACCACAGACAAATGATAAGGAAGTTTCACCTTCAACATAAGAAACTAGTTATTAAAATCATTAATACAAAACCAAATAAAAATTGCAAAAAGATTAAAAATCAAAAGTATTACACTAAATGCTTGTCTTCACCAAGTGATGTAAGAGACTTAGGCAAACATGGCCTTTGATTGTCAAGAACTCTTACTATCAATCTTGGATCCTGAGACTACTACACACACTCTAAGATGGATGATGGATGATGGTGGTGGATGTGGGTTGTAGTGGTGGTGGAGTGTGGGTGAAGTGGGAGAGGGGTGGTTTGCCAAGGGATGCCTTTGAAGTGAACCAAGCACCTCTATTTATAGCCTGCACAGGAGCCCGGACACGGCCCCGTGTCCATTGGCATGACCCCATGTCCATCCCCTTTCTCTTTCTTCATTAATTGCAATTTGTCTACATTAGCTCCACACGCCCCCGTGTTGGCTGGGCACGGCCCCGTGTGCAGAAGCGTATATGTACTATCAAGATTTGCAAGATTCTGCGAATCTTAGCGTTGACCACGGCCCGTGTGAAGCTGGGCACACCCCCGTGCTGGGAATAGAAGCTTCTACAACTTTGTCTTTTTCTGCAGGCATCTGGCCACGCCCCCGTGTCCGCTGAGCACGGGGCGGTGGTCAGCCTTCTGTTTCATTATTTTTGCTTGGGAAGATGTTGTTGAGGGGTCGGGCATGCCACGTTTATTCCTTTTTTTTTTGGATTTATGTTAGATTTTGCTGGACAACTCAGATTTTTTATTTAGTTTGTTTTGTCTCCATTTCTCGTCATCTGGTCATGGAGAACTGCTTGTAGGTGCAGCCTGACCGTAATGCATCATATCGAAACAACCGTCGCATGAACTCGCTCAACTTTTTGTTGATGTTTTCCAAAAAAAAAACCTGAAAGGAATAAAAATGGTCCGATCGGATGACTATTCGTTTGGAACACTTTGCTGCTTAGAAGATCATATGCAATTTCAAGAGTTTCAATTTGGCTAAACCACTGTAGCGATCGATGAAACCATCGGATTTGTAAATCTTTGGAATTTTAATTTGAAAGAGACTGTTTGAATGAATTGATCCGATTGAAACTGAACGGTTAAAACCGATATGTTCGGGAGTGAACTAATGATCCCAGTCTTGACCAATGCCACTTTCTTCCCGATACTAAATCCTCCGGCGAAGCTCTTTACGGTCGAAAATGTCGTTCATAAAAACATGTCGGAGATACTTCTAACAAAAGGTCAAAGCTACGAGGCCCCACACAATCGATGCTCTTACGATCAATCTTGGATCCCGAGAGGATTAGGAATCCAAATACGATTGAGATCGATAATCCTTATGGTCATACTCCCATGGGTGGGTAAGTCTGACTCAGGTAGTGCCTAAAAAGTCAAAGGCACATAATTTGATACCACTTGACAAGCTCTAAGCATGTCCTCCATTGTCTGAATGGCATTGGCATTGAATTTCCTCCTTGCTCCAATCACAAATGCTCGAGCCACCACCTCATGACGCCGCCGCCGCTACTCCGTCACCGGTAAAAATGTGCAGACTTTCACTTTTGATAGGTTTTCCTTAAGTATCGCCTCATGATTCCTTTATTCCCACAATTCAAGATCCCGTATGATAGATTAAGGTGGTCTTGGGCTAGGGCAAGGATATGTCCATTATCCCACTCCTTGTGCAGGAAACGATTAACCGTCGGCTCGATATGCACTCACAATAGAACAACTGAGCTTCGAGAATTCAGTTAGTCGATTCATGTGATCCCTGAAGCTGCTACATCCCATAGGAATGGTACAGACGGATGGGCAATCTGAACGCACCATCTTTCTCCATCAATTAGGAATCTGATGCCGTCAACGCGGTGCTTCGACCCCCATTTCAGTTTTCTGAACCTACAGCACCAGTCCTGACCAAATGAACAGGAGGGAAACCTATAAAAAAATAGGTCACTTTAGTGGGCATAAAAGGGGACCCTTTTAGTGGTCTAGTCAAAAGATCGTTCTGATCAGGCTAACCCTACTCTCTAGGGCAGGAACATAGAGGCAATTAGAAAGCTTAAGTGTTGTGAAATCTCCAAGGTCATTAATTTGGACTACAAATTTGCTAGGTCTTCCGATTATCCACTGTTGTCGGGTTCAGAGGGTCGCTTGCTGCTCATTTTTCATTTCTTGTGTGAATAGCCGCTCCCATATATCCTCCAGAACTGAAAAAGGACGACTTGTTTACTTGCTTTTAGTAAAACTTATAGAATTTTATTAAAAGGGTTATAATGTGTCGTGACTTTTGGTATTATTTTGGTGTTGTAGGCCCAATTCGTCCCCAGCTTTTCTTGCCACCAGACCTTTCTCCATCACCTTCTGGTTTGCTTGTACAACCAGAGATACCGGTTTCTCTCTTCCTTTGGTCTACCGAAATAATCAATGTCTAGTTATTTTGAACGAATGATTCTTCAAGATTTGGATTTGAAAATTATTGGACTAAAGGAGTAATATTAGAAATTAGCAAGCTTAAATTCAAGCTTGACACAAAACAAGTACATTTATTAAATACACTATAATGTCATTGATTTTCATAGCACTTTACTGACTTCAGTATTTGGATCCAAAAGTTAATCCATATGAAATTTGAAACTCAAAAATGAATGAATGATGAGGTTCACTGTTACCTAACTTTTGTGCTTGTCCCCAGTTTTTGGGCTTGTCCCCACTCAAATTTTATTGAATGACGTTTCTAGACCAGAAATGTGAAGCGTTACATACATTAAATCCTTCATGGTGAAACTTGCACTCATCACATCTCATGGATTGAGAGAGGTACATCATCATCATCATCGCATTGGTGTGGTATTATCCTCCACAACCTCTGCTCCTGGCCAAGAGGGCAAAGTGTGTGTAACCATACTCCTTTCCCATTTCTTGTACCAAATTTTGAATTGCTTTGTCTCGGGCCTCATCCTCCTCAGACCCTACCTTAGCTTTGCTGTTGGTGAGCAAATGCGTTATAAAACTCTTCTTCCATGTTTCGGTCAATTTGCAACCACACGTCCCATTTTTCCGGGGATACCATAGGTGATTTTCCCTTAACATCAACATACCTTGTGATCCTCTAACCCAAGTGGCATCAACCGTTGCAATGCGACCCATATCGCGAGGGGGTCAACCATCACGCCTCACGCAATCTGGGTGATATGGTATTGAGGAAAGCATTTCAGGTGACAAACCCACCGAGGGGGGTTCGATCCTGAACCTGATATCAATCAACTTCATCTCTTATGGGTCCGTTCTAGATCCCGATGGCAAATTTGGTTCACTTTTTTACCAAGTAGATTTTACCATAACATCTGAGGACCCCTATGTCAGTCCTATGGACCAATGACCGAATGAGTGATATACAAGTTCCATATGTGGCTTGATTCATCCGATCGGATGACCTATCTGGTCAATCTATGTGGAAATCAATTAGGAGTATCAAAGGGTTGTAAGAGTCTTATCTTTATTAGCATACGTCTCTTCGTTCAAAATATCTCCGTTGACATGGCGTCTAGAAGCGTCTTCACCCCACAAGTATTTGGGCTCTCAATTTTAATGAGAGTACTAAATTCTGGATCACTCAGCAGACCACAACAGAGTCTCGTGTGCATTGTGTAAATTATAGATAATCACCAGTCTTCGTATCAGTCCATGGGCTAAGGCGCAATTGCCTTAACTTTTGTCGATGAACATGGACGCCCCAAGGTGGCCAGAATACACGTGGACGGGGGAGAGAATGACTCACATTGCAATTTTAGTTAAAATCGCTACTTTTAGTACTAAAAGTAGCGATAAAGGTGTCATGTTCTAATAGTTAAGGGGTTAAAGTGAACCAAAACACGTGTAAACGACCCCGTTGGGCATTTCAAGCGTGATTACCAATCTCTCCAATTGGTTGAGTCCTCTTCTTCCTCCACTTTTCAGGCTCCTGCAAAACATTAGTGGAATTTTGATGTATAGAATGTATACACCGAGTACAGATATCATATCGGCGTGGTGATGCGAAATGTTATAAATGTATAGGAGGGGCTGTAGATTGGGTGAAAGGTTCTGTAGGGGCTGCTGATTGTACCTGCGCCGGTGGCCGTAGGGTTATCAGACATGTAATCTTTTGTAACACTTTATGTTAATGAAAGAAAATGTTTGTCAGCAAATCTTAGAAAGAGCAGTTATCACTTCTAGGAGGTTTAGTGGGCCCACAAGCCCGTTACTAGTGTTTTGGGGCCTCTATTCCCCTCCACACTATAAATAGGCTCAAATGGTTAAGAAAAATGCTTATAGGGACTCAGGGCGTTAAACAGAAGCCGAGAGTAGTTACATATAGCACTTGGGGCGAAGTTTTTAAGGGGCGAGAGGGGGCGGACGTACCTATTTTTACACATGTTTCAGGACACATCTTTTGAAGTCCCCTAATTGAATGACCCCTAACTAATCCAAACTTATAAAATAAGGGAACCCGATTTGTTTTATCTATTTCATAACAATTATCGTACAGTTTGTTGGGCAGCGAAGTTATTTGTCGACACGGAACACCCGCTCTCGGGGTTAGGGGTCAAGGGTTGCGACAGTGACCTATTCGCTCGGATGGCTTATCCGTTACAAACAATTATCACAAAGAAAACAAAAGGAAAATTATGAAACGGCATGACAAGTTTATTTGACCTCGGTTTTAGATTCAGTGCCAGAACCAGAAAGAGCCAGTTTCTGATCCTGAAACTGTCAGTTTTCCAATCCTGAAGAGGTTTTCGGTAAATTTGAAGTTGGTGCAGTAGCTTCAGAACACCGTGCGTATACGGATCGATTTGAGGAACTCAGTCCATTCGCTTGCTTGGATCCATTCTTCAATATCGAGACTTGAGGATGAATTATTGGTGACCCCGTCGGGCGCAATAGTACTATACCCATGTCCTTGTCAGCATGCTTCCGTTTCCCCCACCCCCACCCCCCAAAAACCTAAAAAGGGTCAATTACGCTCATCTAGTCCTGAAAATACAAAATGAAGACAAAAGCACACTTTTTCCAACATTAGTACTAAAAAGGGTTAGTTTTATGTCTCATTTGATATAATTTATATGTTGCATTTTACACACATCACAAATGTAATGTGTTTTCATGCTTATTTTTATATATGTTTTTAGTTGGTCTACGTTTTGACATTTTAATATACGTGTCGACATAAATTCACATTTCAACGTAAACGATATAGATTCAAGTTTCGACATAAGTTTTTTTCGAAAACGAGTCTGGTCAAATATAATACGATTTTATGCTCTACGCTCTAACGTAAACTGTGTTCGGAAGCGAGTCGGGTAAAATATAATACGTTTTCATTCGATGTTCAAAATTTGAGTTATTGTATGTTTTGACACCACCAAGTCTAGATGCAAAGGTAAAGGTGGTGTAGTGGCTAGGTGGAATGCTTACTAAATGAACCAGTTCGGGTTCGATTCCGTTTCTTTTATAACTCCAAAGCTTTAGAGCAGATACGTCGGGACACACATTTTCATATGATTAATACATCACATAACGTGTCGCAAGCTATAAATAACTAAGGCGTCGCCGCCGAATCGCGCGGCATAAGACAACAATCTAGTATATATATATATATATATATATGAAAAGAAAGAGGGGCGACAGAGAAAGCAAAAGAAAAGAATGTTTGAGAAATTGTGAAGTTGAAATGAGATCCTATATTAATACTAAAGTTTTTTAGCTTGAAGCTCACGAAATGGATTCTGCATAAGACACGACACGCTTCAATTTAATGTTTTGACTTTCATACATACGTCATGCAAAATAAATGTTAAGTTAGTTTATTATTATTATGATTATTATTATTATTATTATTATTATTATTATTTTATTGTTATATATTATAATTAATTCACCTGCTTCACTTATTTGACGCTTATAACTTCTAAAATATGACGTTTTATAAAACAATGAATATGCCATTAGAACGAGAATATTTGTGTCTACATTTTGAACCAAGTTTCATTAAAAACGGAGTAGGTTCAAATATAATGTATTTTTATAAATTAATTATTAAAGGGTTCCTAGGTCCGTATAGGTACTTCATATTTCTAACATTCAACTTACCCGTAATCTACCCGTCTAATAATATAAGTTTTATATACTTTATTTTAATATAGAAAATAGAAATGCCACACATATACAAGCCAATTAATTAGTATAACATTCCAACCAATTATATATATAATAGTTTTTAAAACTATATGGGTCGAATAATTATATTAAAAATAAAACTAGTTACTAGTGGTTAATAAATTTAAACAACCTATAATTCTTATATGATAAAAAATGGAAATGTTGCAGTGTTTTCAGTGTAGGGGTCGTTAAAAAGCTCCTATATAACGGTTCATATAACAGTAGCAACTTTGTTATGGAGTTATGCTCCTGCATTCTATTAAAGTGTAGCATTTTTTTCGTGGTGTATGGTTTTGGACCACTTGCCGACTTAGATTGCGCTCAAAAGGAGGCGTATTCAAGTGGAGGATATCTCATGTCCGCTGTGTGAGATGGGGGAGGAAACCGTCGAACATTTTTTCACGTATTGCTTGATAGCTTCCTTGTTGTGGTAAGCATCTTAGCACTTGGTGTAGAATTTTTTATTTTTATGTGTTTGGCTTTCAATATATTCTGCAGATGCACTCTTTCAGTGGGTTAAGGCAACCGGAAAAGATGGCATTTCTAGGTATTGTTAACATCGGGTGTTGGAGCTTGTGGAAAGCTAGAAACGGGATAGTCTTCTCAAACAAACAAGTGAAGGTCGAAGACATTATTAGTGAAGTCAAGCCCTTACGCTGTGTTCCCGAGTTTCATTTAAGGAAGGAAAAGAAAAGATTTGAAAGGATGTAAAAAAAGTCGCGTTCCATAGTTTTTTTTAAGGAAGGAAAGGAGAGAAATGGAAGGAAAACTTATGTCTTTTCCCTTCATTTTTAATCCTTTCAAACCGGAGAAATTTGGAAGGAAATGATTTTTAATATATAAAATCCTTCCTTTTCTTTTCATTTCATTCGAACTCGGGAACGCGATAGTTAATTAAAATTTGAGAAAAGTGTCTGGATAGTCCCTATGGTTTACTCCGTTTTCACCTATAGTCCTTACACTTCTAAAATTATAGCTATAGTCCCCAACTTTTGCACTTTCATTCTCGAATATTCCCTGGCGTGGATGAGGTTAGTTTTTGCTGTTAAGTGGGTGTGAAATGCCTAAAATGCCCTACAAAACAAAATAATAAAAACAATAAAACATTTATAAATTCAATGGGCCCCACCCAACCCTCACCCAATCAACCCCCTCCAATAATTCTTTGTGGGACCCACCATCACCATCTTCAACCTACTCCACCCTCCTTTGCAGACCCTCACCCTCCCGCCACCACACTCCACGAGGACCACCATCACCACCACAACATCACCCTCTCACCACAATGACACCACCATCGCCGCCATAACACCACCCTCTCACCACCGCCGCCACCATCACCACTGCAATGGAAGATGCGGTAGGAGGATAGATATGGAAGATGCGGTTGCTCTGAAACCGTTGTTCAGTAATGATCTGAACTTCTATGGTGTTTACGACGGCCACGTCTGCTCACATGTATACCTTTTATCCGATTTTATAAAATCACGATACAATAACAAATAAAAATCTGGGTATTGAACTGTTTGCTAATTTGTGCAGGTGGCGATGAAGTGAAAAGAATATAAATTTGTGCACGAAATAGGTATGAAAATTGAGAGATAACAATTATAGATTTAGTGAATTCAACTAAAAGAATATAAATTGTAAGTCATTCAATTTAATAAACATGTGTAGTAAGTAATCCATAAGGTTTTCCAAATCTGCAATATTATCTTGTTAGTGTTCTCACCATTTGATGTATGTCATGGTTTTAAGTGTGTGAATGACTAGCAACATTAAATGCATCTGGTTCCTAACCTTTTTTTTTGAACCGTAACTATTTTATTATAATCATAAAATAGAACAAAGAGGCTAGCAGGAAGCTGGAAGTCCCAAACAAAAACAACATTACATTATAATGTCGCGGACATTAAAGTCTCTCCACCTCTCCCAATCAAGACTCACAAACGGTGATCTATTTATAATCCATTGAAACGATTCCTCTTTAATCCTATCCACCATACCGTCCACCCGACTCTTTTTCTATTCGAAGATAAATTCAATCCTTGATTTCCATATGATCCACATCGTCGCGAACGCAATCACTAAAATAGCCTTTTTCCATTTATTAGAACCTTTCAAATTATGAATCCATTCTAACAACTCCACTACAGAGCCAAAACTTACCCTTGTAGGAAGCTTTGTCCAAGCCCAAATACTCCACCAAGTAGCATATGAGGTAATGCAAGAGAACATCAAATGCTCTATTGTTTCTATACCGTAACCACACAGCACACAGTTAACATTATCCACCACAACTCCTCTTTTTTTGCAGTTTTGTTTTGACCGCTATACCTCCATTTAAAACCCTCCAAACAAAAAAACATACCTTTCTTGGCGCCCACGCCAGCCACTCGAACCGCCCAATTTCCACCTTCTCCCCTATTCTTTCAGCCACCGCTTGTCTGAACAAGGCAACTGAGAATTTTTCATCACTTCCATTCTCAGCTAGGACACCCAACAGTTCTGGTTCAACCACACCAGCTTTAACAATATCATTTTTTACCATAACAATGTCCTTCCACAGGCCGGTAATTCCTGTTTTTAACGGAATCGCATTTTCATTCGAACCATTTCCATGAATAGCTTTAATCACATTTACCCAAAGGTGTGATTGTTGATGCTTCAATCGCCAACGCCATTTCATAAGAAGGGCCCAATTAAGGCTTCTAATCTCACCTAAACCAAGGCCACCAAAATATTTTTGTGTCACCCTTTGTTCCAACCCACCCATCTTATCTTATTGCACGATCCCGTCTTCCCCCAAACAAAGTCCCTTCGAATCCCTTCCAAAGTCTTAATAATCTTCTTCGGAGCTTTAAACATCGATAAATAATACGACGGCATACTACCAAGAACCGATTTTGCAAGAGTCAATCTTCCACCCATAGAGAGAATCTTTGCCTTCCATCTAGATAATCGTTTTGTAACTTTATCAACAATCGGTCTCCAAGCTCTAACTCTTTTCATATTTTCACCAATCGGAAGACCAAGGAATTTAAAAGGAAGCGAACCGGGTAAACAATTAAACTTACTTGCCATTTCTTCCACCACCACATCATCCACTCCTACACCCATCAAACTACTTTTATGAAGATTAACCTTTAATCCCGAAATAAGAAAAAGAACCCTTAGGATCCTTTTCAAGTTTAACATATTTTTTTCACTCCATAACTCGAAAAACATGACATCATCCGCGTAACAAAAGTTAGTCAAAACCGGGCCACCGTTTGGAAGAGCCACCCCATCAAAGAGCCCATTAGAACACGCTCTCTTCATAAACCCTTCCAAAACCTCTAAGCCCAAAATAAAGAGAAAAGGTGACCTTGTCGAAGACCCCGTTTTAGATGAAATTCCTTAGTAGGAGAGCCGTTAACAAAGTTGCATGTGATCAGACTTATTGTGTGAACCAAAGAATTAAATACAACAGTTGCTAAATCGAACGGCCCAATCAACAGTTGAGTGTAATAAATGTTGTGTGCAGCCCATGTGATGATATCTCGATTCATGTGTGTTTATGAGATTTGCATGTGAATTTCATTGTTATCAAAGTATCACTTTCATTGAAAACAACATCACGTGATTTTTGATAAATAGTCTAATGTGTCAGCCACATCATATTAGTCATTAATTGCAATCTTTGCATGTGAAGCTAGAAAGTAGTCGTCAGCCATAATTTTGTTTAGAATAAATCATAAAGTTGTCGGCTATTATAATTGATTGTTTGGCTCAAGGATTACTTGTGATTGTCATTGATTGAATAAAAAGAAGTAAATATCGCGGCCCAAAGTTTACATGTGACATAATATTTGTAGCGGTCCATTTATAGTTGATTTGTTATCAGCCCATGTGACTTCATGTCTCGGCCCATGTGATTAGATTTGAACGGCCCAATTAGATTCTATTGGTTCAATTGTACGGCCCTATAAAATCAAAAGAGTTTGTTAAAAAAAAAAAAAAATTTGTTGTTTGTTTGAATTGTTGGTTGTCGGACATTAAGTTAGAGGTGCACAAACCGATTAATTTTAATAACCGGTTCGGTTAACCAGTTATACCGGTTAATTTGACTTTTTGACTTTAACCGGTTAATGCTTTAACCGGTTATTACTTTAACCGGTTATTTTTTTAACTGGTCCGGTTAATTACTTTAAACGGTTCGGTTAATTAACCGGTTATTTTCGGTTATTAACCGGATTTTTTGCCTTTTTTTTGAATTTTTACGTTATTTTTTCGGTTAACCAGTCTATCGGTTAAAAAACCGGTTTAAAAAAACCGGTTATTATACTAAACACTTATAACCGGTTACTAACCTACGGTTAAATAACCGGCTGGACCGGTTATTCCTAAATCGGTTATTAACCGGTTACGGTTTCGGTTAATAACCGGTTACGGTTAATTAACCGGTTATTTTGTGCACCTCTACATTAAGTGCTTTAATTGTTGAAATATCTGTTGCATGATATAATCTGCATGTGAGTTAAAATTGAATTCATTGTTGAGGTTTTTTGAGATAGTCACTCAGGTCGTGTGAAGTGGTTTTAGCTCTTTTGGTCATTTGAAAGTTCCTCAGTTCGCACAAAGTCATTACAAGTTCACACGAAGTGAACTCAATTCAAGGTGATTCAAGAAAACATCATGGCTGAAATCAAAGAGAAAACAAGAGAAGAGATTTTGAAAGAGAAAACTGAAAGAGAAAGATTCATTGTGGGGTGCAGAATGGAGAAAATGCAGGAAGAATATGAGAATGTTGTTGCAAACAAAAGATGGGATAAGAAACAAGAATGTTATGTCAACAAACAAGGTGAACCGGTTGTTCCAAGAAGAGACATAGTTCATGATGATGTTCTTCTTGTTATTCCTCGATCCGGTGAATACTACTCAAATGTTGCAAAAGACAAAACATATGTAAAAAGGCTGGATAAAATCATCAGGGATGCTATGACAATCAAATTGAGAAAGAGAAATGAAGAAAGAATGAAGAAGAATATTGAGAATATGGTTGATGAATTGAAGAAAGCTGCTGAGGAGGTCAAGGATGAAAAAGTGAAAGATGAAGCTGTGAAAGTTGAGGATGTGAAGACATCTGAAGAAGAGAAGGTAGTTGAGAAAGAAAAGGCTGTTACTGAAGAACAACAAGTTGAAGAAGCCAAGAAGAAGAAGGAAAGTTCGATAGAGTTGAAGATTGAGAGTTCAACAGTTGTTGTTGGTGATGCTGGTGCTAGTAAAGATAAGAAGAATGATGCTGACCAGAATCAGACTGAAGTTGAAGAAAACACCGAAGTGCCAATTACTGAGGTAAATTCTGATTCTAACATCTTGACTGAAATTGTTGAACAGTGCAAGAAATGCATGGAAACGTGCAGTGCTTGTACTGAAAAAGACAAAAAGATTAGAACAAGAGATCTTGATTTCGCAAAACTTGAAGAAGTTTTCAAGAACAAGTGCAAAGAAATGTTTGAAAATGAAAAGGTTTTAAAAGAAAATAATGAAATGCTTTCAGAAAAATATAAAAAATTAGAAAAAGAGAATGAAGCTTTGAAAGAAAATGTTTCTAAAATGACAGAAGAATGTTCTCAAAAAGAAAATATTTGTCAAGAAATGAAAAGGGAATATGATTCAATAAAATTGGCTTATCACATTACAAAGGAATCATATGAAAAAGTAAAGAGTGAAATGAAACTTGTTCAATCAAGATTGAAATACTGTTCTGAAACATCAAATGAACTAAAACGAATGTATGAAATTAAACAACAAGTTGTAAATTCCTACATTGAGGATGTTGCTAAACTTAAGCGTCAGATTGTTGATTTAGAACAGGATAATAACAAGTTAAAAAGTTATCATGCGTCGTCATATGTGCTTGAAAGAATTTTCAACATAAAACCGGATGGGAAAGATTCTGAGCAAAACAAGAAGGGTATTGGCTCAGAGTTTCATCAAGTTCCACCACCGGAAAAGTTTGTGTTTTATGATGAGGAAAAGGTCGAAAAAGCTTTCAATATGGTTGATCAATTGCCAGACAACATTGACATAACCTATTCCAAATCTGATGATTCTCATGATTCAGAGGTGGTAGGTAAAGTCGTTGAAAGTGTGTTGAAAGAAGAGTCGGTTGATACAGGTAAATCTGAATCACAAGATGAAAGTGAAGGTAATTTTCAGGATGGATATCTGAAAAACACAAAATTCGAGAAAAATTTAAATGATGATTCAAAAGGATTGGTTTACACCATGATTGGATCAGACAAATTATTCTTAGATGTTGTATTCCCGATTCAGAATGTGATTTCAGAAAAGGTTGACAAAGTTTTCAAAATGGTTGAGATTGAGAAATCTGAGATTCCAAAGTTTGCTGGAAAGTGTCACAAAACTTTTTATAACAAACCTGGTTACAAAAAGAAAAACATGAAGGCTGGGTTGGGTTATAAGAAGAAACAAAATTGGAAGAAAAATGAAACGCCAAATTATCAGACAAAGATGAATTTTGTTCAAGGAATAAGTTTAGCAGAAGAAAAAGAACTCAAATTGAGACAGTCTAATGATGAGTTCTTAGCTCAAAAGAAAAAGCAACAACCACAGGTCAAAGATGTGTCCATGAGAACATGTTTCAAGTGTGATCAGATAGGACATCTTGCACGAAAGTGTCCGAATCTGAAACCTGTGGATGTTGATAAAAAGAAGTCTGAAAATGTTGAGAAACAGAAATCTGAGGATGTGAAACAAAGGTCAACCAAATTTGATTCAAAACAAACTTGGAGGCACAACACAAACAAGTTTGTTTCGAACCAAACTTGGAAATCAAACCTGAACAGGTTCGAGTCAAGACAGACCTGGAATTCTCACACACCCAGATTAAGAACAACACAAAGTTGGAAAACAACTGTTGATATAACAAAACCCCAAGAGTTTTGGAAACCAAAAGTTGTTCAAAATCAAAATGTTCAAAAAGAGTCACATTTTTATAAAAGAGGTACTCCGAAAGGTCAAACATGGAGTGTTAAGAAACAAGTGACTTCTGTAAAAGATGAAAAAGTTGAAATCAAAGTTGAAAAAGTCTTTGATGACAAAGATTTTCCGAAACTGCATGATACATATTGTGTTGAAATGCCTAAGGTCCAACAGACCTGGGCTAAATTGTTCAAGTAATTAAGTGTAGGTCCCTCTCGAGGATGAGATTAGAAACCTTTTCCTTGTTATATCAAACACACTAGCGAGTGCGGAATCCAAGCTAGCATGCAACCGAGAATGTATACGAGAACAAGCACAAACACAAACACACAAGATTCACCGATTAACACCACATGTATTAATACGAATGAAGGGTCCGGTTACAAGCTCAATGTTTACAGATATGTTCTATAAACTCTCAAAGTGTGTGTGTGCTCTCAACAGAATGCTCTCTCTGTTTCTCTTGTGTCTGTCTATTGAACACAACACAACACATGGGTATTTATACCCGACACAGCAGGTCTGGTCGAAGGATCAGACAGATTGATCGACAGATCATCTGTCGACCAGAACGCCATCGAAAGATCATCTGTCGACCACGAAGGATGATATCCTTCGTGGTCTATCCTTCGTGGTTATCTTTCGAGCTCATCATCATCGAAGGATATAAGTAATCCTTCGATGACCATCCTTCGACACAGCCATCTTTCAACCAATGTGCTAACTGTTTGGCCAAGTCAAACCAGGAGGATGGTTGACTTGGTCAAACTTACATCGAACGCACATTGTAACAAACTAAGACGTAGCCCAGACTAACATAAGACATCGTTTTGTATCATGACGAAATACAGACAAAGTACAGACACAAGTGCACCAACAAACTCCCCCTTGGCTGTAGCTTTGTCTCGATCTTCGTGTCTTCAAGTCTTCAAGGCCGAGTCGAACCGAGCCGAGTCGCGTCCACACAAAGTGCATCAACAAACTCCCCCTTGGACGCTACTCGTGATGGTTCGTCTTCTGTCACATTCATGTCGGAGGATCTTCAAAGTCTTCACGCGTCGTAAGTAGAAAGTGTATCAACAAACTTCCCATTTAACTTAGGTAGTGTGTCAATAAACTCCCCCTTAGATTGAACTCTCCATTGAGTCATGCTCGTGAATCTTTTGACTTGTCAATTCTTCAGATCCTTGTGGTGTTGATGAAGGGACAGCGGCAACTCGATCATTTTATCCTTTGAGTGCCTCCACTTCGTGTCTTCATTCCAAAGCTTTTCATCGAACATGTTCTCCTCGCCTTTAGCATCTGCACATGCAAGAAAGCTAAACGCATAATGAGAACAACCGCTTGGAATATAGTTAACATTTAAACTAATGACACATATGAGATCAAATCTCAATCAAACACCAACCGACAGCAGTTTGAAAGTTTAGAAAAATATTCATTTTAATTCTTTAACTTTCAAAACTCGTTAACTTCGACTGTTTATGAAGATGCAATTGTTTTTCCAGCTTACGATCAGGAATTTGGGTAGGATAGACTCGAGTTCCAACATCAGTCAATCAAAAATAAACTTGAAGAAAAGTCTTTTTGGATTTTATAAAGTTTATATTAAAACACACCTAAAATCTTTTTGAAATTTTCATTTTTCAAATGTAAAGACGGAAAACAATAAATAGATATATACAAAGATGCATAAACAGGAAACATTAAATAAATATTTACAGACATTCTTTTTGCGAGTTTCGAGGGTAAGAGAATCATATCAGTGTACGGTCATGCCAAAACGCTCTTGTTGTTCTTTTAGTTAACATTAAGATAAGCATCCTATAACGATTATCGGTATTGTTGTCCACTTAAGCTCAACTTATCATTTGTAATCATGGCGAGGGGATACGTTAAGGTATAATTTATACTTACCGACCGGTGTTCATCCACATCACGACACATTCCCGTATCAAGGTATGCACGAGGATTCATCTTACCGGTGAGTATACCAATTATCATCTGTTTGACCGTATATGATGTGAGATTCTCACTTATTTTGATTGAAAACAAGCCCTATGTGATATAATCACTTATTGATGAGGAACTTGATTTTCGAATGCATGAGGGCACAGGAGCAAGTCCGTGAACAGGTCAGTACTTTCGTACAGCAGAGAGACGAACTTGACTCCCGGATAAATGTGATATTTTATCACTTATTTTGTTTGGACATGTGATTGTTGATCACTTATTGAGGTCGTATGCAATATGGAATATGTACACGTATGTATAGTATCATGGAAAATCTAGACTTGCGTCCCCGTTATTTTTCGGTAAAAGATACAACCATGATACCCAGATGATAAGCAGCATAAAGACCGAATATCTCAGAACCTCGGCAATCTCTCAAACGAAATTTCGGTACTAAGACCATATGCCAATGAATGGTTCCCACCCAGTCTTCAGTCGGATTTAAGTTTATATCACCCTGCACACTTTAAAATGATTGTGAGCCTACCGATACATCTTATATAGAGCTGCTTATCGTTTTTCATTTTGGTTTAAAGAGGTTTAGACAGACCACTGATGTACTATCATTTTCTCTTTTGCTCGCCAGGAAACTCATTTTTGTTTTTCTATTGTTTTTGGGTTTTTGAAATTTTTCAATGTTTTTGGATTTTCAAAGTTTGGATTTACTCCCCCTAAAATCAACAAACTAAGATAAATTTAAAAACAAGGATATATACAAAAATGATTTTCCGATGTTGGTTAACTCATGTTTTACCTCAATGCCGTTTACCAAAATTAAGTTGTAATCAGAAATGATTTAGCGAATTTTGGAAAAATCAGTTGGCATGTCGGTAAGCGGTGCGGACCATGACAGCATTGTCTGGCCAAAGAGTGCTGTACGAGATAATAGTTCACAAAGCAGCTTAAATATCGACAAGTATAGGAGAGATTAGAAATTTAAAACCGTATCCTGCAACTGCATCGTGCATTGCCAGGAATTTGAGTGCTCTCCCAAACTGAATATCCACCCGGTGTGGATTTCAAAGTCGATTCCTTGTAGCTACTTAGACATCTCTTGACAGCAACAAGATCAGAAACCTTTGGGTCCGGCTGGTCTTCCACATTGCACCAGCGAAGGTCTTTGTCTTTCTCTTTCAGAAGTAGTGTGCGGTTGTTCAACCCATGCCAAGGCGTCCGCACACCTGGTTGGTTTGTTCAACAAACACATTTTCTTCAAACACACCACGAAGAAATGTACACTGCACGTTCATCTTGTAGATTGTTGAACTTCAGACGTGCTACAGGAGCGTACATTTTGATTTGAATCTATCCCGGGGACCCGATCAAAGCCTTGAACATTCACATTTTGAAAAGATTTTCATGTTGTCGAAGCTTTCAATTTCTTTCAACCACATTCTTTCACCATCATTCCTTCATCGGAATGTTTAACTTCTTATCTTTTTCCTTTCTCTCCATCAAAGGCAGCAATTTCTTCTGTTGCCTATTTTGTGCAAGGATGCTCCACTATCAACAATCTTACGACTATCGAAAGTTCCTCCTGGAATATCCTACACACTTACTCAAAAATTAGTTGGAGAGTGGGACCCAAGCCTTTGTGGACTTGGGTCGTCCTTGATCATCAAGGTAAGTGATTTCAATCACTCGATGATTAGGAAAAAGAACCTGTGGTGCTCCCCCTGATTGAATTACCTGTTTTTGCTTCCAAGCTGTTTGTTCTTTACCAGTATTTGCATTAATTGTTTTAGCATTTACTGGTTTTACAGTTTTAGGTTTTGCTTGAACAGGTTTTTCTTCTTTGACCTCTGATTTCAAGGCCTTCTCAATTACCTTTTGATTCTTTTGTTTTAACTTCTTTTCCCTTTCTTTCAAGACACGTGGGTCTTGTTTCGGGGAAAATGATCGTTTTTGGTAATTGGTTTCTTGGGGAGCACTCGTTTTTGGCTTCAACTTTTGCAGGTATGGGCAGTATCTTACAATATGCCCAATTGTGCCACACTCAAAGCACATTCTCCGCTCTACAAACCTCGGAGAAACACGTTGATGACCAGACTGAGAACCAGACAATGAACTTTGTGATCTAGACGTGCTTGGACCTAAATCACATCCGTTGGTGTGTTGGGTGTAATTATTCTGATCATTTCGTTTTAAAATTCTAACTTGTTTTATAAAATCAAGGTTAGATTTATCCTGAAATGTTTCAAGTTTGTCTGAACCCGTGGATCCAACAAAGTTCACTTTCGGTTCTCTTTTCTTAACAGGAGCTCTTTTGTTTTGCACCCATTGTTGTTGAACCTTAGGTGCTTGAACATTCTTGTTCTGAGCCTTCTTTCCCTGTACCTTACCCTTTCCGGAGTTGACTTGTTGTTTTCGCTCAGCTTGTAGTTTTTGGTTTCCGTACTGTTTTCTAATTTGTTCACACGGAATTGGATCACATTGAGTGACAGTAACTTTGCCACTTTTGTTCCCCAAAAACTTATCAGTGCATCCTTCAAAAATTTGCTCAATTAAATCTTGATTTACATTTTTAATTGGAAAATCTTTGTTAGAGTAAATTTTGTCATCTCCTTTGAGCGTGTACAACAAGTTACTCCCTTCAAAACTTGATACACTCGACTCCATTTCTTTTGACATTTCAGTCTCACTCGGTTTCACTGGTGGATCACACAGGATGTGATTCTCAATTGGAATATCCGGTGTAACCGAGTTAGACTGTTGTTTCACAATTACTTCAGATTCATCATCCGAAGAATCAGCATCCTCAACAGTGGGAGGACTCTGTTCCTTAACACATGATGAATTTGTCACATTCTCAGATTCAGATTCAGTTTCAGATTGACCTGAGGATGATGTACCAGTTGTGAACCCGAGGCCTGCTGCAAAGTCATCTAGACCGAGTGGCACAGTAGGTTCAAAACGGGGCATATCCTCGTCATCAGGCAATTTTGAGTAATTGTGATTCATTGGGGGAGGACATGATTTGAATCCATTACCCTTCTTATCCCCCTTTTTCTTTTGAACATCAATAATGTGATCCAATACATAGCGGGAATTGGAATAACTTTCCAATTTGTGCTTGATTGTTTCACATTCACATCGAGCGGTGGCCAATTCTACCATCTGCTTTTCAATTGTGTCTATAAGATCATTGTTAGCATGTTGTTTTCGCAAAACAGCTTTTTGTAATTCTGAAACATCATGTCTTAATGACGCAATTGTTGTTTTAAATTCCTTTTCATTTCTGGTTAAAAACACGTTAGCTTCAGCTGCTTTAGACAGATCTACAACCAATTCTTGATGGTGTTTGAGTGTGATTTCATATTTCTCTTGCAAAGCCTCGTGTTTGCTTTGCAATTCACAACACTCATCCTTCAAAGAAACATGTTTGTCTTGCAAGTCAAACAAACTAGCTTGTAAAGCATCATGTTTGCCTCGCAACTCAGACATGTTTGCCTCCAAATCAGCATTTTTGACACGCAGACTATCACAGTTATCACAATTAGCTACAGTGGGTTCATCGACACATACCTGACCTGATGAACTGTCGACATTAGCCATAAAGGCTGAATGGAGAGAAGACGAAGAATAAGCAGCTTGATCCACCAAATTAGATCTTCTTTCAGTTCCTGCTGCAGCTTCTTCCAAAAGTTCATCAATATCTGCATCGACTGACGCTCTTGATGTCTCATCCGCATGATCATTTCCTGAAGTGGAGGATTCTTCATCTGAGCTTCCACTATAGCCAGAACTGTCTTCATCTCCAGAAGATGCAACACCATTGGTGGAAGATTCTCCACCACTGGCGTGCTTTAAGTCCTTTACTACTTCAGCAAAACATGCTGTTCCACCATTTCCTCCTTCTCCAAGCTGAAGTGACCAATCACAACCCTCATCTATTTGAACCACCAGCCCCCGGTTTGCATTTGATGGTCCTGCTTGAGTTCGGTTGTTGACAGGTATTAACATACGCTCATTGTTCCTGTTCTGGTTCTGCTGGTTGCCTTGATTTCTGAAGGGGTTTTGGTTTCCATGCTGAGCTGGTCTTGTGCATTCCCTTTTGAAATGACCACGTTCACCACAGTTAAAGCACGTTACAGCTTGCTTGTCGAACCCATACTTGGTGTCTTTCTTGCTTTCCAAGTTGGTTCTCCCCGTCCTTTCCATAAACTCCTTCGCTCTTCGAATTGCACTAGCAAGAGCCCATTTGATATCCATCATTTCAAACTCTTCTTTATCCACTTGCTGATAATCTTCATTGGTTAGATTGACATTCCCAATCTGACCTGCGATCAATCCACTATAAGCACTAACCAGGGTGTTCAACATCTCCATATGCTCCTTGGCTACTTCGACACTGACTTTGGAAAAGTTGGAAGTGTCTAGTCTGACTGTGTTAGGATTGGAAGTGGCTTGAAAGTTTGAGGAGCTTCCATAAAACCCTTGCTGTTGCGGTTGTTGCTGCTGAGCTGACGGTTGCACATTCGGTCTTGAAAACATCGTGTAGGCTGAAGGATCAAACTGATCTGTTGTTGAAGGTCCGGTGTTAGAGACGAAGGCTGTTTGAAGCTTCGCGTGTTGAGAAGCTGGTCTTTCTCCACTGATACCTCCTGCAATCCCAAAGTACATTTCTGGATTTTGAGGAGTTTGTGTTCTTTTTGCCTTCAGCTTTTCTTCTACATCCTTGTTCTCCAGTTTTTGAATCAACTCATACACGTTGATTGTGTCTAGAACACCATTTTCTTTAAGAATCTCAAGATAACTGCTCCACTTTGCTGGTAAGCTATCAGCGAATCTCTTCACCATTTCTTGTGGAGTGGCAGTGACTCTAAAACCAAACATCTCGCTCAACAAGTGATGGAATCTTGTAGATAACTCTGCCAAAGTCTCATTCTCCATACACGTGAAACCTTCAAACTCTTTCTTCAGTAATTCTTGCTTGATCTTTCTAGATTGAGCATTTCCTTCACACCGTAACGTGAGCATATCCCACAAGCTTTTAGTCGTCGTGCAGTAAACGAACTGGTGGTAAATGTCTTTGTGAAGAGCTTGTGTGAGAATCATGAATGCCTTCTTTTCTAACTCAAATTTCTTCTTATCATCATCAGACATAGTGCTGTAAGTTTCTGGATTAGATCCTGCAACTTCCAAATCACTGTCAAATGCGGTGAAGAAGCACATCCATAGATCTTGACCTTGCCCCTGAACGTAAGTTCTCAGCCTTTCTTTCCACCATCCCCAATCATTGATATGATTTAGCTTTGGCGGTTTCGTGCTTGTACCAGTCTCACTGTCGTTCTGCATCATAGATTGAATGCTGTTGCTTTGATTTGTGACCAATGCCCATTGATTTGCAGTTATCATTGCTGCTTGAGGTGGGGCAATAGCCTGCATCCATGCTTTGCTGAAATCTGACGCAGATTGAGTAGCTGATGATTGCGTAGCTGCTGATTGTGGAGTTAGAGTCCACGCGCTTGGATCCCACTGACCGTTTGTTCCCATTTTATGATAATTAATATATTAAGTGAAAATTGATTTAAGATTTGAAAAATAAGTTTTCTCCTATTAAAAATTTAATTTTCACAAACTATGTTAAAATTTCGTAGGATAACAACCAGCCGAAGGATCACGAATCGAAAGACCTGAAACACAAACTTGTTAGACACAAACCGACAAAGGATCGAAAGGTCAACACCTGTTCGAAAGATCCTCCAACGAAGGATCCTTATCCTTCGAAAACGTACTGTAGACCGAAAGATGAACACGAAAGATGATTTCGAAAGACTCCCCAGTCGAAGGATCCTAGTCTTTCGAAAAAGAACAGAAGACCGAAAGATGTATGTTTCGAAAAAAATTCCTTGGAACGAAAGATAAGTCTCACACTTCGAAGGATGCTCGAATGATGACTATCTGTCGAACCTCCTTTGGTCGAAAGATGATCTTTCGACTTCGAAGGATATCTTTCGATCAGTTCTGACACAGTTGACAATCGGGTGACAGGTTGGTGAAAAGTTGATGGGTTGGTGAGAACTTTCGGCAGAAAGTATGTTCAGACCATATCTTCTGAACATGCAGGTTTCACCAAACAGGTAAGATCCAATATTTTAATCAGTTTACAACTCCCAACACACAAACACTTTGAAATTTAAACCTTTTAAGATCAAAAGTGTAAAATACCAAGAACACTATGAATATCGGTTGAAGATAAGAAGAACAAACCCAGAAATATGAATATTTCTGCAAACCGACAACAAACCGAAACCCGATTTTAACAAGTTTTTCAGAACAAATAAACCTTTTAAACCCGAAAAACAGTCCGAAAACTCTCGGTTTTAACAAGGAGAAGAGCCAAAGCTCTGATACCACTTGTAGGTCCCTCTCGAGGATGAGATTAGAAACCTTTTCCTTGTTATATCAAACACACTAGCGAGTGCGGAATCCAAGCTAGCATGCAACCGAGAATGTATACGAGAACAAGCACAAACACAAACACACAAGATTCACCGATTAACACCACATGTATTAATACGAATGAAGGGTCCGGTTACAAGCTCAATGTTTACAGATATGTTCTATAAACTCTCAAAGTGTGTGTGTGCTCTCAACAGAATGCTCTCTCTGTTTCTCTTGTGTCTGTCTATTGAACACAACACAACACATGGGTATTTATACCCGACACAGCAGGTCTGGTCGAAGGATCAGACAGATTGATCGACAGATCATCTGTCGACCAGAACGCCATCGAAAGATCATCTGTCGACCACGAAGGATGATATCCTTCATGGTCTATCCTTCGTGGTTATCTTTCGAGCTCATCATCATCGAAGGATATAAGTAATCCTTCGATGACCATCCTTCGACACAGCCATCTTTCAACCAATGTGCTAACTGTTTGGCCAAGTCAAACCAGGAGGATGGTTGACTTGGTCAAACTTACATCGAACGCACATTGTAACAAACTAAGACGTAGCCCAGACTAACATAAGACATCGTTTTGTATCATGACGAAATACAGACAAAGTACAGACACAAGTGCACCAACATTAAGTAGTCTAAATGTGCAGGTGCTCAAGAAAACTGAAGACTGTGAGAATGAAAATCGGAGCAGCCTGGCACAGGAGGAGAAGGCTGCTAAACCCTGGTTTGGTTAAACAGGGAGTTTGTTTGTTTTCTGTAAATAAATAAACAATATTTCTAAAACCCTAAAAATTGAAAATTTTGAAAAATCAAAAATTTGTCTTTAAATTTTTCAAAAATTTCAAAAATACAAAAATATGTTGATTGAATACGCCGAAACCCTCACGGCTGAACAAACATGATTAATTTCACAAGATTGAAAAACGGTTTTCAAACTGTAAATATCAATGTGTTGTAAATCATGGGGGTGCGTTATATTTTCTGCAAATCAGTGCACGAAAAGCAGAAAATGGATGGCGAGACAATGCGATCTACATCGGTTTGTCAAATTTTCTTTAAATGATTTTACATTTTAGGGGGAGTAATATTGTTAGAAAATCCAAAAAACATTTGAAAATTTGAAAAAGGCAAAAACATGATAAAATTCAAAAATTGAGTTTTTTGTGTAAAAAGAGGAAATGATAGTATATCAGTAGACAGTTACAGTACGCTAAAGAATTGGAAAGTTAAAATGTGTTAAACGATCTCACCGTGGATGTGTCGGTAGGTTTTTATACATTTAGTAAACTTTTTCGGGATATAAACCTAAATTCAAACTTGCTTATTTCGTGGGGAACACTACTTGGATATATAGGTAACCCCTGAAATCTCGTTTGAAGGACCCCTCTTTCTGAGATACTAGGTCTTTATGCTTAGTGATATCTGGGGTATTATCCCGGGACTTCTGATTTTGCGGAAGCAATGGCCTAGTCCCCGTATAATACTTTTCGCATTGCTTGAAATACAACGTCGCCCTCAGCAAAAATGATAAAACAATAAAATTGATAATCATTGCTGTTGTAAAAAAGATCCTCTAAAGGGGACACACCTAAAGTCAAACCTGAGCTCTCTGCTGAACGGAAGTTCTGACCTGAGCTCGTATGGTTTTATAATTTATTCCCCTTACAGATATCATCTAGGTATACTCACCTGTAAGACTGAATATTGGGATCTGGATACGGGAGTATATTCAAGAGGTGGGACACATGAATGAGTTTAAGCTCTTAATTCATCTAATTCGTATCCTGAATCAGTTGAAGTTTGTGTGAAAATTTAAGTGGATCAATATATCGACAATCTAAGTGAATTGTTTAATTCTTAATGTGTTACTAAGCTCAACGGTACTTGTGACTTGTCAAAAACTGATATGATCCTCTAACGCAAACTCAAACAAAAATATTGTCTGTAAATATGTTTGTACATATTTCTTTACTGCTTTATATTTTCAGAAAAATACAAAAAGATTTTTTATCCTGCTTTATTTTCGACAACCGATGTCTGAAATGCAGAGTTTCAAAATCTAAGTAAGCTGATTGTGTTTCTGAAAATAAAACAAGTTCATTAATTTGAAACTTGAATTAAAAATCAAAAATAAAAAACAGTTTGTGATATCTCCAAGGTCATTAATTTGGACTTGGATGATTAACTGTGAGGGATTTGGATGCTTATATTGTTAAAATCTGTAAAAGAGCCAGTTTCCGATTTTGTTTGATAAAACTGCCAAATCCTTAAGGATTGTTGATAGGGGGAGAGATTCAAGTAATCCTGGATATATTCATATTATTATATCTTTAGAGCCAGGATCTTGATTTAGAAAGTTTGATAGAGCCAGGTTACGATACCTGGACAACTGAAAATGTTTTCACTGTAAAATGTTTTACTTATAAATGTTTGAGGATTGCAGATTCCAGACTACGATTCCGATAGCCGAGTCTAAGGGGGAGTCTGAAGACGAGCTCAACGCAAGAGGAAGCGTGGATTCAATGAGCCAGGAAACTATCCTGAAGGAGCTTGTATACGGAAAGACAGGTGTCGATCCCAAAAGCATGGAAGCTTGACGAAAGGGGGAGCCTAAAGAGTCTACAGAAAGGGAGAAGCTGAAGCTGAAGACAGATCCAACGAGATTCTGTTCGAGCAAGAGGGAGTCTATGTTTCTAAAGACGTCAAACCTTCAAGAGGACTCAGAGAAAGAGAAAGATTAGACGCTACGAGTTTGACTAAATGTTTGAGATTGACTGCGGCAATATCCAAGGGGGAGTCTGTTAGTGCAGTATGTCTATCGCCTCCGTCATCTCAAGACCGTAGCTGAAACAGTTTAAATCTAGCCTTATATTGTAATATCTAGAGTAAAAGGCAAGGTGGCAATATTGTAAATAAGAGGAAAGCTCTTATAAGCCTTGGTCTATAAATAGATGTGTTAGGGTTAGAGTTTAGAACTTTTATGACTTTTTCCATTTGGAGACTTGAAAAGCTCTAGTGTTAGAGAGAGAAGCTAGAGAGAGAAAGTGCTCCACGTGATTCAGGTTCTTGTACGATTTCAGATCTGATTAATAGAATCACGATTATATTACGTTCTCGTGTGTTCGGTCACGTTCGTGTACGGATTCCGCACGTCACACGTTTGATTCGCAATCGTTTCGGAGTCAAAACCGGTCCTAACATCCTCCATCTCCTAGGAAACCCCATAAGTTTCAAATTATTCAATAAAAAATTCCAATTAACCGAGTCGTATGCTTTCTCAAAATCGAATTTGAAGAACATCACCTTCACCCCTTGTTTTTTCGCCCAAGAGATTACTTCACTCACCATTAAAGGACCGTCAAAAATATTTCTATCTTCCACAAAAGCTGATTGAGAGGTGACGAGATTGAAGACATCACCCCCTTTAGTCTATTAGCAAGCGCTTTCGCTATGACTTTATACACTATCCCAATAAGCGAAATTGGTCTAAAATCTGACAAAGAAATAGGGTCATTAATCTTAGGAATAAGAGTGAAAAAGGAAGAATTGCACCCAAAATTAATACGACCCGATTCATAAAATTGAAACATCAATTCCATGAACTTTGGTTTTAGCACATCCCAGTACCGTTTTACGAACAAGAAAGTGAACCCATCCGGGCCCGAGGCCTTATCTCCACCACACTCCCAAACAACCTTTTTCATTTCCTCAACCGAAAACCGAGCCGTCAACATTCTTGACTGGGACAATGAAATGGGTCGAAAATCATTAACCATCAACACCGGCCTTTTTTGCATTGGCTCGCTAAATTTCTTCTTGAAAGCTTTCATAATAGCTACCTTCATGCTCGGAGGATCACGATATACAACCCCATTAATAACAATTTCATTAACCCTCATCGCCGCTTTCTGAAAATTAATAAATTTATGAAAAAACTTCGAATTCTCGTCACCATTCTTCACCCAATTCAACCTGGCCTTTTGCTTAAGATCCTTAGATTCTTGCTTTTCTAGCTTTCTTAGCGCCGAATTCAAGTTCACTCTTAATTTTTTTTCCTCAGCAGCAAGTCTTCTATTTTCAGCCAAGGATTCAAGCTCGCTCAATTTTTTGATGATCTCCACCCGTGCTTTTTCGTCGTCACACTTCCACCCATTTCGCCACACTTTCAACGCCCCTTTAGTCTTTTCAACAAGTCGATTAAGGCTTTGTCTCCCTGCTGAACAAACACATCCTCATTGAAAACCCCTTTAACTACATCATCAAAACTCTCTTTACAAAGCCATGAATTAAAATACTTAAACGGAATCGGGCCATAGTCCACATCATTACACAATAGAATTAATGGACTATGGTCCGACAATTCCTTAGCAAGGACCTTAAACATAGCCTCCGGCCAAGCCTCCATAAAGCTATCACACACCAGAATACGATCAAGTTTACTCAGTTTCGTGCCGTCGTCTGAAATACGAGTAAACCTCCTACCGACTTGATTATATTCTAAAAGCCCTGCCCCTTGAATAAAACAATTAAAACGGAAGGCACCAAGGTCATCAAACAAAGAACTACATCTCTCTTCTTCATCACGAACCTCATTAAAATCACCTAGAAGAATACACCACCCCTCAACTCTATTACGCCAGTCCAAAAGTTCACCCCATAAACCATTCCTTTTATTTGAGTCGTTTGGAGCGTGAATATTAAACACGTTTAAAGGACACGGCGTACCTTTAAGGAATCCAGAAACTATTAAAAATGCCTTTTCCGAACAATTACCGAAGTATTAACAAAAATATCTGGATTCCACACAGTCAACAACCCCCCGACTTCCCTACTGCATCGACACAACAAAAATCTGCCCGTTGGTTACCCCAAAAACTTCCAATCACCTGCTCAGAAATCCCAGCCAATTGAGATTCTTGGATAGCGACAAAAGAAATCTTATACTCTCGAACTAACATGCGAACCCACCGACCTTTCTCCATGTCACTGCCACCCCTTAAATTTAGAGAGAAAAATTCATTGAGCACCAATTTTCTCCGTTTCTCCCTTAATCGCAACTGTCACATCCTCCTGAAAATCATTCAAATCGACCCCAATAATTGTTGCCACTTCCATAGTTCCTACCACTTCATTATGAATCTCTACATCACATACAGTCTCTACACCATTCTCTGCTTGAATATCTTCACAACGCACACCCTCTCCCACTTTATCAATATTTTCGGTAGAAGGCCCACTTCTACCCTTTTTCGAAATACCATCTCCTGGAAGGAAAGTATGAGAAATATAATTACCCCTCTTTCTTTTCTTTACAGAGCTCTTAATACCGTCCGCCCAAATAATGCGATCAATATCAAATGGGTCATCTGCCCAGATATTTAGATCCGGAACCGAAACTGGTCCACCTTAATGCTTCTTCTTTTGGAACGACGTCTTTCCTCCATCTTTACAAAATCTAGTCGTCCCACTCCCAAAATCTACTGGCCCGACTTTTTTAATTGGGGTTTTAAAAAAGTTATCTGATCCTAGCCCACCACATGAATTTTTAGGCCCAGACTGTGCCTGAAACAAAAAAACTCCTTCATTTCCACCATGTTGGTCCCACCTGAGATTCTTTTTGAGAATTCAAAACCTCCTGATCAATTCCACCATTTAAAACATGTTCCTTTCCATGCACATGCACAGGCTTTAGTTCATCTTATATCTGCTTAACATCACTCAATTCACACTCTTCCATCAAATTAACAACTCCGACTTTAGAGTGCGAGGTCGGGTCACCACCCCACGAAATAAAATTAGGTGACCACTCTGTTGATGCATAATGTCTATCGCCTACGTCATCAGTCTGTGTCGTGTCAATTATATGTAATAGTTTGAAAGTTTAAGTTTTATATGTATATGAACCAGTTCGCACAACCTGGATTGGTCAGGTCGCACGAAGTGGTATTGCCCAGTTCGTGCGGACTGAACATGTTATTTGGTGCGAACTGGTGGGCCTATATATAGGTCAGTAGTGTTTTTCATTTGTAACATTCTGGGGAATTCTGAAACGAAGTGCTGTCAGATTCTCTCTGTACGAAAACGTATTATATCAATGAAGAACATGTTTAAAGTGACTTTCTACTCTTCTACTCCTATTCTAACACTGACTGACGGTTTCTAGTCTGATTCCGCCTTTCTAGAAACCAGATTTGACTCAGATTGACTCGTATTGGACGAATCCTCGATCCTACAAGTGGTATCAGAACTCAGGATGAGTCAAATCTGTTGATATCAGTGTTTTGAACGGTTTAGAATCATATACTTCTCCTCTTTCTTGGATTTTTAGACGAATTCACGGATAAAATGGAATGAATTTTGGATATTATGTGTAAAACATCATTTTGAACAATCGTACAAAGTTTCAGACCATAAATCGAACTAAAATTGATCCAAAAATGTCAAAAACTTGAAATTTTGATAAACTACTGTCCAAATCGCTTGAAAATTGTCCAGGTCGCACGAAAAATTGTCAGGTCGCACGAAAACTTGTCAGGTCGTGTGAAATTGTTCCAGGTCGCTTGAAGTGAAGTCCAGGTCGTTTGAAATTGTTCCAGGTCATTTGAAGTGAAGTTCAGATAGTTTGAAACAGTCCAGGTCGTTTGAAAGGTCCAGATCGTTTGAAAGTCCAGATCGTTTGGAAGTCAGGTCGCTTGAAACTGTGATTTTTCAAAACTTAGAAATTTTTCGAAACATTTTTCAAAGTTTAAAAATGGACAATCAAGAGTTTTACAATGCGTTTTTCGGAGGAGGTATGACAGCAGCTCAAACTCCAGCAAGTATAGCCCAGAATGTGAATATGGAAAATGAGCTAGGAACCATGCAGAAACCACCGAAACTGCTCAACATTGAAGATTATTCGGGGTGGCAAGATAGATTTCGCACGTGGGTTCAGGCGAATCACCTCGAATGCTGACTGAAAGTTAAAACAAAATATGTAGTTCCTACGAATGATGCTGGTCTTCCGAAAACAATTAACACATTAACTCCGGCTGAACAAGAACACTTTAAAGCCGAGAAGAAGATGGTCAGTATATTGCAACAGGAAATTAAGGAAGATATTTTGGTACTGTTATAGCATCAGAATGACGCGCAATCTATTTGGAATGCACTTAAAATCAAATTTCTTGGGAGTGCTTCAATGATCAAAAGCAAAAAGGCGCTACTAAAAAAAGAATTCGACATATTTACTGCTATCAGTGGAGAATCAACGAAAGAGTTGATTGAGAGGTATTGTCACTTGGTAGTGGAGATGAAACGTTTGAGTATAGATAAAACAGACGAAGAGTGGGTTGATAAGTTGGCTGACGCACTACCACAAGAAGAGTGGGGCACGTTCTTATTGGTTTTGAAGAACAATTTGGAATACATGGGTTTCAATTTGAATACGTTTATTGAGAGAATTGAAGGTCATGAGCTTGAACTTCGGAAGATGAGGAAAATGAAATCTGCAAACGTACAGCAAGATGTTCCAGGAAGTGGTCTTGCAATGATGGCTGAAATTATTGAAGAGCCAGAACCGGAAATTGAGGAATGTGTTCCTGAAGTTGGAGTGGTGAATGAAGAAAGTTTTGATCTAGAAGAGGAAGCAGTAGCGGTCTACTATTATCAGTCTGAACAGGAGGTTATTGCTAATGCATTTAAATCTATAATGCCAGCTAATGTGTTTGATTCTTTTGCAGGTTTCTTCAGTGAACCGACTACAGGTTTTTGCCCACAATATGAAGTTGAAAAAACTCCGGTTCAAGAGATCATTGATGTCTCAAAGGAAATGAATGAAGAGACGTTGAAAGAAATAGCAGACAAAGCTCTTATGGTCAAGCTGCAAGAGGTAGAACAAACTAAAACACCTTCTGATAACAATGAGACCAAAGATGCAACTCAAGGGTCAGTGTCAGTTGAAAAGGAGTCAGAGTCCAATGACAAATCAGAAAATGTGAAGTCCGTATCTGGAGAGAAATCTGAGTCTGAGTCCGAAAAGTTTGGTAAATCGGAAAGTAAAAATGATAAACAAGAAAATGTTTTTGAAAAAGTTGATCTAATTCTTGAAAAGCCATGCGAAAACTATTTAAAACCATGCATGGATTGTCTTGAAAAAGACAAACAGTTTCAAGAGTTGAAAAAGTTTAACGACAAATTAAAATTTGATTTTAATGATGTTAAAGAAGCTTATGACACTCTGTCACGATCAATCAAAATGATTCAAACTGAGAGTAAAGAAAATGATAAAATTGCTAATTTGCTCAAAGCTACGGTCATGGACAAGCAAATGTCGATTAACATCCATCTGGACACAATCGCATCTCTAAAGAAGGAACTTGAACTGATGCGCATTGAGACAGAAAGAGTCGAAAAAAAGTTGATCAGTTATCTTTCATCTTCATATGTGATTGATCAGATTGTTCCTCGACAAACTGAAGTTAAACCAGCTTTCAAAAATGTTCCACCCCCCAATGTGAAATCATTATTCTCAGAAATATCCAGACGGGGTGGAGGAGGCATTGAATCTAAAACTGAGAACAGAGGAGAATGAGTTACCAAAAAACATAGATGTTACATTCTCTCCGTCTGACACCGACAACGAGTCACAACTGGTTAAAACAGTTGTAGACCAAGTGTTGGATGAAGAAAGTGATAACACTGATTTCAAAACGATTAAAACTCATTTTGAGAATTCCAGTTCAGATTCTGAAGATGACGGAAACTTTCTTGATAAGTTTATACCAAAGTCAGATAAAGTTGTGGATGACGATTCGATCATTGTGGTTTACACGATGACCGGAACTGACAAACTATATACTGGTTTTGAGTACCCGATTCAGAATGCGAATCTGGAAAAGGTTGAAAAAGTTTTTAAACTCATGGAAATTGATATTTCAGAAGTTAACAACAATTCGTTTCTATCAAAACCGAAAAAATCTTTTGTTAAACAACCGACAAACAACCCGGGAAAGAAAAATGAATGGGTGGGTAACAATGGTAATAACAAGAGACATGGTAATAATTACAAAAAGAAAGGTGTTGGTTTTGAGTAGAAAATGGCTAAGAAAGAAGTTAAGCCAAAAGAAAAATTGAGTGATGTGTTTGTGGCTGGTAATAACAAAGAAATCGAAAAGGATTATATCTTTAGTAAGCAAGCAGTTGACGATTTTATTGCGGCCAAAAAGATAAGAGACGAGACCAACAGATCCACTTTTGTAGAATATGACAAAAGAATCTGTTATCGATGCAATGAAATCGGTCACATGGCCAAACAATGTGTCAAAAAGATAATCAAACCAGTTTTTCAAAAACCAAAATTTCAAAGGGCGTTAAGGGAAAATCACCTATGGTATTCCCCGTGCGTATTCTTAAACGCGGTGAGTCATTGAAGTCAGAGGACAAACCAAAATCAACTTTTGAAATTGGTGAATCTTCAAAATCACAAAAGACTTCAAAGATTTATCTTAAAACAAAGACTTCCCAAAGTCAATCATGGGTGGTGAAACCTAAACATTCTTTTGAGGAAAAGAAAATGGAAAAGGTTTAAAAATCTGAATAAAAAATCTGTGCATCCACCGATGAGAAAATTGAATTTGAGTTAGATAAGTTGATTAAAGAATTGCCACCTATCAAGGAAGGAGCTCTAAAGTCAAACCCAGAATCTGATGTTCCAAATGTTGTCTTTCACATTCCAAAAGTTAACAAAGTAGCTCATGATATTGTCTTTGGTAGTACACCAAATGTTAAAAAATCTTGGGTATCATTGTTTAAGTAAATGTTTTTTGTTGTGTGTAGGGGCTTCCAAGGTCTATCAATATGCTATACTACGTCAAGTAAATCAATGGAGGCTATGTAGGGTTTGCTGGAACTCAAGGTGCTCAAGAAAACAGATGATCATCAAGTTGGAAAGGGAGCAGCCTGGCACGAGGAGAGGAGGCTGTTGGTCCCTGCGTCTGAAACCAGGGAGTTTATTCATTTCTGTACATAAATAAACCATATTTCAAAACCCTAAAAATTGAAAAATTAAAAAATTTACAAAAATATGTTGAGTGAATACGCCGAAACCCTCACGGCTGAACAAACATTATTAATTTCACAAGATTGTAAACAGTTTTCAAACTGTATAATATCAATGTGTTGTAAATCATGGGGGTAATTTCTGCTTCACATGTTATATTTTTTGCAATTCAGTGCACGAAAAGCAGAAAATGGATGGCGAGACAAAGCTATCAGTATCAGGTTGTCAAATTTTTTTTAAATATTTTGAATTTTAGGAGGAGTAAGAAATTTTTTGTTAAAAAAATCCAAAAATATTAGAAAATTTGAAAAATCCAAAAATATGATAAAATCAAAATGAGTTTTTGTGTAAAAAGAGGAAATGATAGTACATCAGTTAGACAATCACAGTACGCTAAAGATTTGGAAAGTTAAAATGTGATAAACGGTTTCACTGATGATATGTCAGTAGGTTTTTACACGCTTAATAGATAAATTTCGAGATATAAACCTAAATATCAAACACTTACTTATCTCGTGGGGAACATCTCTCGGATATATGGGTAACCCCCGAAATCTTGTTTGAGAGATTGCCTATTTATGACATACTAGGTCTTTGTGCGTGATGATATCTGGGGTATTATACCAGGACTACTGATTTTGCGAAAGCAATAGCCTAGTCCTCGTATAATACTATGCACTGCTTTAATCATAAAGCCCACCCTCAGCATAAAAAATGATGAAACATTGAAAAATGCTAATCATGTGTTGTTGAAGAAAAGATCCCCAAACGGGACACACCTAAAGTCGAGCCATCATCTCTTTGTCTGAACGGAAGTTCTAACCTGAGCTCTCATGGCCTCGCATTAACATTTTACAGATATCATTAGTGGACATTCACCTGTAAGACTGAATATAGGAATCTTGATACGAGAGTATATTCTGAGGTGGGACACATGAATAAGTTAAGTCCTTAAAACACTAATCTCGTATCTCGAATCGATTGAACTTTGTGTGAAAATTTAAGTGGATCAGTATACTGACAATCTAAGTGAATCGTTTAGAACTTAAAGTGTTTAAAGCTCAACGGTGCTAGTGTTTTGTCATAAACTAATATGATCTTCTGACGCAAACTCAAACAAAAATATTGTCTGTAAATATGTTTGTAAATATTTCTTTACTGCTTTTATGTTTCAGAAAAATATAAAAAGATTTTCATTTCTACTTTATTTTCGACAACCTATGTCCAAAAGCTGAGTTTCAAAATCTAAGTATGTTGATCGTGTTTTTGAAAATAAACAAGTTTATTAATTTGAAACTTGAAGCTTTTAGTCAAAAAATCAAAAACAGTTTGTGAAGTCTCCAAGGTTATTAAGTTGGACTTGGATGATTAACTGTGAGGGATTTGGATGCTCAAATTGGTAAAATCTGATTGTAAAGTGCTAGATTTCGTTGTTTGGATTCTTAATATCGTCAAATCTTTATAGTATTTTGATAGGGGGAGAGAATCAAGTAATCCTGGACAACTAAAAATGTTTTCACTGTAAAAATATTTTAGCATATGTTGAAAGAGCCAGGTCATCAATCCTGGACATTCAAAATGATTTTTCTCATAAATGTTTGAGATTTGCAGATGAAAGTTCCAGATTACGATCCCGATAGCTGAGTCTAAGGGGGAGTCTGAAGACGAGCTCGACGCAAGGGGGAGCTTGTAACCAGAAAGCCAGGTGTCGATCCCAAAAGCACGGAAGCTTAACGAAAGGGGGAGCCTGAAGAAAGAGTCTCTGAAAGCAAAGAAGAGGAAAGAAGAGCGTGAAGAAAAAGACAGAATCGCTCGAGCTACATGGAGGCAAAAGCTAGCTGAAGAAGAGGAGAGAGCTGCTAAAGAGAATGAAAAGCTCAGAAAAGCGTTGTTGAAAAAGCCGAAACAAAGAGAAGAATTTTTCAAGTCTTTGTGAAGAAAGTTTTAGAAGACAGGCTGACTGAAGACTGCGGCAATATCCAAGGGGGAGTTTGTTGATGCATAATGTCTATCGCCTACGTCATCAGTCTGTGTCGTGTCAATTATATGTAATAGTTTGAAAGTTTAAGTTTTATATGTATATGAACCAGTTCGCACGACCTGGATTGGTCAGGTCGCACGAAGTGGTATTGCCCAGTTCGTTCGGACTGAACATGTTATTTGGTGTGAACTGGTGGGCCTATATATAGGTCAGTAGTGTTTTTCATTTGTAACATTCCGGGGAATTATGAAACGAAGTGCTGTCGGATTCTCTCTGTACGAAAACGTATTATATCAATAAAGAACATGTTTAAAGTGACTTAATGTCTATCGCCTACGTCATCAGTCTGTGTCGTGTCAATTATATGTAATAGTTTGAAAGTTTAAGTTTTATATGTATATGAACCAGTTCACACGACCTGGATTGGTCAGGTCGCACGAAGTGGTATTGCCCAGTTCGTGCGGACTGAACATGTTATTTGGTGTGAACTGGTGGGCCTATATATAGGTCAGTAGTGTTTTTCTTTTGTAACATTCCGGGGAATTCTGAAACGAAGTGCTGTCGGATTCTCTCTATAGGAAAACGTATTATATCAATGAAGAACATGTTTAAAGTGACTTTCTACTCTTCTACTCCTATTCTAACACTGATTGACGGTTTCTAGTCTGATTCCGCCTTTCTAGAAACCAGATTTGACTCAGATTGACTCGTATTGGACGAATCATCGATCCTACACACTCTCCCTCCTCTTCGTGCACCCAAACTTTAAATCTTCGGTCCCTCCACCCAAGTGTCACCTCCTCATTAATCTTCCGACCATGATCGACGACCACCGCAATCTTATCGTAAGCTAAACACCCGTCCCTCAGAAAGGCTTCCGATGGTTAAACAATACGACCAAATCTTTCTCATATAGAATTTATAACCCCTCTATCCCATAGTACCAAAGGGATACCACGAACAATCAACCAAACCAATCGACAAAAATCAGTATCCTGGCCATTCCAAAACTCCATACTATTAGCCCACACCTCCCAAAAAGTCTTTTGATTTTCTAGAAACTCTAGAGCCGTGACAGAATCTTTAAAACACATTAAAATTTTCATGCCCCCTACATAACTCATTTTGGCTCCAAGGGCGTTTCCTTGTGAAAGGAAAGTATCCAACTTATTTAACAATTCCAATGATTTTACCTTAGCCAATAAGGACTTTCCATTCCAAGCCCCATTTGCATCCGTGATTTCTGGACTAACTAAAAGAACATTATCATCTCCTTGCTCTGCCTTGCTTCCATTACCGGGTGATTTCTGGCTTTAGTACACCAGCACCGTTCCAAGCCGGGGCTTTAGGCAGCACCGCATTAACATCGGTATGCACTGGCCCTTGATTTTCAGCCCTTCCATCCCGCTTGACCATCTCCTTACACCCTGTGGCTTGCCCTCCTTTAAAACTTGCTTCCTTAGTAAACCGCGCAACATTAACCCCAAGAATTGCACCATCTATAGTCACCGACTTCAATTTCTCCAACCACAACTCCATATCGACGACTTCTTTGAGACGAATGAACCCAAATCTATTACCCGCTGCATCTCTCTTTTTAGGCACAAACGCATCGCCCAGGTTTCCTAATGGAAAAAAAAAACACTTGCCACAACCTTGTACTAGTACAGTCATCCGGAAGATTGGAGATGAAAAACGTCACCGCATTCTGTAGACGTTCCTCTCTCCTCACCCACTTCATCTCCTTTTTCTTTTGATTCCGACTCACCACCGTCTGCCATCTCTCATCAGAATGATAAAACGATCTGTTGACACGTTGTTGTTCGAACTGCTTCCTTTTTTCTCAGATCTCTAAGGTCTTCCGGCACCCACCTTGTCGGCTCCCTTTCTCTCCTTCGCCCGTTCATGACTTATCTTTATAGATCTGGTTCCTAACCTCTATCCAACTCTAACCCGGTACCTTTTTTAACCGGTTTTCTTTCATTGTTCTCTTAAATACAACAATTTCATCCCACCATTTAAGATGGCTGAAGTAATTGGCTGCCTCTGATCGGTAGTGTCGGTGATTTTGGGTTGTTGCAAGTTAAAGAGAAAGAAGAGGGAAGAAGACATGGGCTAGGGGTGGGGTGGGTAGGCGGGGCCCACATGTATTTTTTTAATCTTTTAATGTTTTATTTGTTAATTTTTAAATAGTAAGGGCATTATAGTCATTTCATACCAACTTAACTGAGAAAACTAACCCCCATCCATGCCAGGTACTATCCGAGAACGAATGTGCAAAAGTTGAGGACTATAGCTGTAATTTTAGAAGTGTAGCGACTATAGGTGAAAACGAAGCAAACCACATGGACTATCCGGACACTTTTCTCTTAAAATTTCCATATTACTCCTTTTCTTTTCTCTCCTTAATTCATTTTCTCTTATTTTCTTTCATTTGTTAAACTCGTGAACACAGCATTAGAGTTTTTATTAGTGTTGTAAAAATCGCGACTAGGCGGTGATTAATCGCTAATCGGCCAGTAACTGAGTAATTTTTCGTTAATCAGACCATTAATCACTAGTCGGCCAGCAAAAAATCGACAATTCTGGCCAGATTCCGGAAAAACCTGTATATTCTGGCCAAAACTTCTAAATTCCAGCCAGTTTCCAACCAAACCATGTGAATTCCAACAATTAATCTTGTATACTTAAAAAAAGAGTTGAGTAAGAGTTAAAATCTTGCTACTTAAAATATTTACCTATAAAAATGTGTATATGTATACATAAAACTAAAAATTACATATAACAAACCCGATCCGATTAATCTCGAGTAATCCCGAGCAGTCGGTAGTCTCCACCTCACTGACCGACTAGCGAGTTCTCCAACCTTGGTTTTTATGGTTCAAGAGTCGGTCGAAATTCAAGAATGTTACTTGAATGGATTGGTATAGATTTGTAATTATGTAGGTGTCTTTATTGTTTTGGGTCGCCCTGTTTTGAGGTGGCAGGTGCGTTTCTAATAAAGTTTGCCTTAAAAAAAAAAAAAAAAACCGAGCTAATTTACCATGGAGGATTAAACCGATTACATCGAGGTTTTAACATCCCATAATCCTCCTCACCAGCTGATTTGCGGCCCAACTGTGGATGGGCTTTTGTAAGCCGTCAACTAGGGTTTCATCGATCGCTATATAAACAACTCACAACACCTTTCAGTCATCATCTTCATCTGCCTTCTTTCTTCAGGTTAGATTTCTTCACTCTGTTCTCATCAACCAGATTTGAATATCTCATATCCTCAGATCTGCGCATGATAGCGAAATCACGAGTATCTTATTCTTGTTTCGATTTGGTCGAATTGAAGCTTTTTTGTGTAGGCTATGATGATTTAAACTTATATACCATCAAACTCTGAAAGCTTCAAGCTATTTTGATGAATTTCAACATTACACTGAGCCTATTTTGAAACAATTCTTTTTTAATTGAATTAACTTGATTTGATTTTGTTAGTGAATTTTTGTTGATTTTGAGTCGTTGTCAGGCAACAAATTAGAGTCTCTGATGTGCTTTTTGGTAGTATATTCAGTGCTGTACGTTGCCGATAGTTATTTGGAACTGAGATTCTGGCATTTGTCTGTTTAATCTGACTTTTGCATTCAGATGTTTCTACATTTGTTTTGTATATTTGAAATTTAGTTTATTAAAGGATCTGTTAGTTGTTAGATTTTTTTTTTTTTTTTTTTTTTCTGTTGGATTATTATTGGCAACATTTTAGAGTCGCTAAAGCGTTTACTCTATAGCGTTTTAAGTGCTGTTCGTTGCCTATATAGATGTAGTTGACTGGTATTTGGATCAAGTTGTTTATCTTCTTGTCCTACCATATGCTTTAACATTTATGTAATTTTAACTTTTAAATTTACAGTCTAGGTTATTAAAGATTTATTAGAGCTAACTTATATGATTTATGTACCTTTATTAATGTAATAGTTAACATGAACCATCGTATCAGTAAAATATAAAGAGTCGACTAGTTCAAAGCATTTGTTGTTGCTACTTGAACTCTTAAAAACCAAATGACTCGTTGATTATAGAGTAAATCACAAGATTTAACAACCAAAATCAGCAACCAACACCATTAAACCCACCACCCCCACTGGAACCCTAACCCCAAGAACCTGCAAACCACCTAGGATCAAAATAACTTTCAAAAATTGACCAAACGAAACACTTAAAGATATATTTTGTTCAGAAAATGAATAGATCTTGACTTATAAACTTGTTCCAACCTTAATCGATGTCCGCCGTCGAACTAACCCACCACCCTTTCACTTTCACCCATCACCATCACGAGCGCCGCCGTCGAAACCAAATCACATGCCGCCACCTAACCCACCACCACAAATGTGTGAAGATCTTGAGGCAAGGACGGATGGATATGGTTGAATGAAGGTTTGATTATGGAAAAAAGTGAGAATAAACTGAATCGAACGTCTGTGTTGGTTGTTGTTATCGATTTGAGGCCTTAATATAGACAATCTGTAAGTGAATCTGACTGCAATTTCTTCAGGTTGAAGATGAACATATGATATTATTATGAGAGAGAGGGACTCGCAGTTTTGAGAGAGAGAGAGAGAGAGATTATATTTCTTTTATTTTTCATCTTATTGCAAACTTGTCCCTAAAAACAAATTGTTTTACATAATAGTCCCTGAAAAGATGAAATGACAACATTACTTTCATGTGCAAGACACATGACCAGATTTAACAAGAAAATCTAACTGGGTTTGGTCAAAAGGACATAGCGTGCAAAATTTGCAAACATTAAGAACAAAACTCATCAATTTTAAAGACAAAGGACAGCGCCTGCAATTTGGGACAAACATAAAAGACAAAACTTGTAATTTACTCTTGATTATATATGTGTGTGTATATATCCCATCACCCAAGGTTTTATCCCATTTAGGCTCTGTTGATGTGGATGCCTACGTGGTGGGTGTGGGTCATCCTTTGAGAACTACTTACTTCATCCTTTGAGAACTACTTACTTCCACACTCAATAGCCTAAATCTGTGTCATGTAGCATTAATGTCACCGCCGTGATTGACTACTAACAAAGACTTTTAATTTGAAGAACTTAGATTGAAACGTATAAAATAGAAAATAATGTCATATAAGACTTTCATGTTATCACAAACGTATATCGGAAAAAATAGATGTTGTAAAAATGTTGGATCACATATGCTAGTTGAGTCGTGTTAACTTGCAAAATAGTGTAAAATGAAATGTCAAAATGTCAAACCACTCGCATGTTTGTGTGGAACCAAAAAAATTGTGAGCTAAATTGGAAATGATTAAAACTTTTAGGTTAAAAGTAAAATTTTAAATAGTTTTGAATCAAATGTAATTTTTCAATTAATTTTGGACAAAAAGGAAAAAAAAAACATTTTTTTGAGAAGTTTTCTGGGCGATTCTATTTATACCCAACTAGGTTATCACCCGTGAATACTCACGGGTCGGATATTTAAATTTTATTAAACAACTTTATATATATTTTAAAAAAATGAATAATGTGTGACGAATAAGGTATATTAATTAAACGTTAACGTCTTTAAAATTAAAAATAATTATCAAAGACAGAAAACAAAGTTGATCATATTCATTTACATGATTATTAAAAGACAATTTATCATGAGTCTGTATTGTTAATCAAACAATATCGAAACAACAATGGTAAAGTGAATGAATGAATCTGAGCAACTTGCGCTAGAGATGGGCATAATAACCGGTTCCAAACCCGAACCGGTAGAACCGACCTGGAACCGGTTCCAGTTCCAACCTGTCTTATAGAAGAACCGGTTCCGGGTTAAAAAAAACCCGTTGGTTCCAACCCGGTTCCACATTTTATAAATAAAATCGGTTCCTACCCGGACCCGGTTCCTACCCGTATGTTCATACCCGGTTTCTACCCGGACCAAAACCAGCATCAGCGTGACGGTAGTGACGTTGGGATGAATACAAAAGAGTGAAATTACATAGGTTAGAGCTTTTTTCCGGTAGCCGAAGTTGACCTCTGCAAGTTGTGTTTGAGGTGAGATATGGCGATGCAGATCAAAGACAAAAGAACACAAGAAAACTACAACTAAGAAGAAAGCCATTTGATGAGTTAATCAGGTTCATAATTTGATAACACATAAAAGATGAATGAAACGAGTTATCAAAATCAAATAAAAGAAAACGAAAATCAATTCTCAAACCCTCCACGAATCTTTCCTCGGTTCGGTTCGGGTTTAATGTGAGTTTTCCTGTTCAAAACCCGGGTAGGAACTGGAACCGGTTACACCAAGAACCAGTTCCAGCCCTACCCGGAACCAGTTACACTTGGTTCTAGTTTTAATGGTTAAAACCCAGGTAGGAACTGGAACCGGGTACACCAAGAACCGGTTCCATTGACACTCATTCAAGAACCGGGTACGGTTTGGAACCGGTTCCGGTTCTTAAAAAGAACCGGATATGCCCATCTCTAACTTGCGCCCAGTGGACCAAATCCACACCATAACCTATGGGTTTTTTTTTTTTTTTTTTTACAAAATATCCATTCTTGTTATATAATATAGAATTAGCAATTTGTAAAAGTCTTCCTTATCAAGAATTTGTAAGTGCTCTTTTTCAATCTTAAAGCCAACCTTCAATAAAAACCAAACCAGCTTGTTGGCACAAAATAGTTACAAACATTATATAAAATTATAATGATTTTTATACACATGTCCATGTATGGCCCCTTCCAAATTATCCATCGCCCATACATCTCTACCATTATTTAAGTTTATTTGTTGCAGCAAATTCATAAGGCTCCCTGTTTGAAGCCATTCAAAGCATTGTAAAAGGTGCTACTTCCGTAGTTAAATTTGAAATATGATTAAAAATTACAGTTGCAAACTATGAATGATAATACCGATACGGCCACTCATGTTATCCGCTCATTTGTTCTCAGCGTATACACCACTGCCAGTTCATTCACCATGGTTGTTAACCCGTCACATTGAACTTTGCATTTTTGCATGCATTTATAATCTGGGCTCAGCCAGCCACTTATCTTGTAACTGTTCAGGTGGGATTTCAGGTAGCATCTTGTATCCTTGTATTTGGAACGACAATTTTGCTTTTGCTTAAGTCAATCGTTGGCGACTCAACAGGAAGATGATGCTATTCTAGACAAAAAATAAAACCCAAAAATATAATTTGAGTTATTAAAAAGGCAAAACATTTCAAAGATATTTTAGTTATTAAAAAGGCAAAACATTTCAAAGATATCAAACAGTTGAACTTAGTTTAACTAAAATAGTTGAATCTAATGATGTAACCAGGAAAAAAAAAACTAAAAAAATAATATTTACCATATAGGGTATCCCGTATAGGGTTATTATGAGAGTTTTTACCCAATCCCATTCTTCTACGAATTCTATAGTAAAGTGGTATGTCTAAATAAATAAATTATTGCTCTCTGGTGAACTAAAAAATCTTCAATTCTACAACAACTTAATACTGTGTGTTCTCACTTTCAGGTTAGGAAGAAGAAAAGCAAGAAAAAAGAACATACCTTCTGAGTTTTAAGTTCACATCAATGCCTCGTGGGAGCAAACCATTGTATGCTTGTTGCCTATTCTCATACAGTTCACTCAAGTTTGAATTTTCACTTTCATGAGGCACATAATTACATAGCGTGTTCAAAGACTAACAATATAGTTCACTCAAATTTGAATTTTTACTTTCATGAGGCATATAACTACATAGCGAGTTCAAAGGCTAATAATTTCATATGTGGATTCCAAAAAAACCCAAAATATAACATCTAACTTTGTATGCTAATTAATGGCTGATGATAAAGCTAAAGTCAAAATTTAAGCTAAGGTCAAAATTTCATCAGCCAAGAACAAAGCTATATAAATTTTCATAAACAAAAACTTTTTCTTAAGACAAACTCAAATGGACAACTCAACTCAAAACCCTGCAACTTCATCTTCTTCTCCAAGAAATCCTTATCCTCTTCCCTCAAAGGCGGCTTCGTCCCACCCCAAAAATATGTAACCAACTGCCTCAACTCTTTAAACATCTTGACCACATCTCTCTCTCATGTCCCCGTGTCCCCTAATGCACCACCTCCCTACTATCAGCAACCGCACCCACATTTGCGACATTCATCAATGATAAATTCTCATACACCTGCAAAAACACACTCAATTCCTCACTATGCCGAATAACTGGATGAGCAGAAAGCTTTTTAAAATACTTCTCCAAAGCCACCCTCCTCTGCTCAACACACTCAAATACTCACTATCCCAAATAACGGTTTTTATTTATTCAAACACTTGGATGATGTATAATACCATATTTTTTTGTAACTATATCGATCGACCCAGCCAGCCCCATATGGAGTTTGAAACAAACATATGTCAACTCATTACCCAACCCCAAGAATTTGCCCTTCTTTACCACTTCTACCCGTTATTATCTAGATGTTAACTTCATAACCAAAATACTTGAGGTTTTTTTTTCAACTTAAGTGCAGCAACTTCTTTGGCTAAAGCCATGTTCCTCTCCTAAAACTTGGTGGGCTTCAACTCTAATTTATTAAGTTCAATATATGTGTGTGTATATGTCATAAGAATTCCGAACTACAGTTTCTTTAAAGGCATACATGAATGAAATTTACACATTTCTCGCACGAAGAAATACTTATTTGCTTCAAAGAGACTTCTAATCGAATAGGTGTGGTAGCTCAAGAACATTACCTCAAATGTTTTATCAATGTAGAATGTCTGATGCCTCTCTAAACTTTTAAAAATATACTTTTTTGATGGTTCTTAAAATCTTCCAATTTTGTATATCGGTATATGATGAAGTCATATGGATCTTGATTTTCTCATCATTATTGACTTGTAGAAAGATGATTCACCAAAATAAAAAGTGTTACCATGTAATATCTAAACATTTTCCACCATGGATCTTTTCAAAGCAAAGATTATCATCTGGCTTAAGCTCATCATCATCACCACATTCAAAATTATCATCGCCATCTTGAGCATCATCCTTGACAACATCATTATCATCTACAAAAGTTAAGCAATCGGTTAAAAACCAATTTAATTTGTATGTACAAATAGATAAACAAAAACGGAACCCAACTGGTTTTTATTTTATTAACCGGAACATCTTTTCCACAAGGTAATAAACCTTGAAAAGTTAAAGTGTCAATTAGCTAAAACTAAGAAAATATCCCTAACACACAATCTGACATCTTTGACCAACTCCTCCCATCCATGGGAAAAACAGCAATCTCACCCGATCTTTACAAACTCCATCCTCCAGGAATGCTCCCCTGCTGCAGTTATTATTGTCGGGTTTCTAGGGATCTTTATCAAATATCTCCTCACAAAAGCATTTGGCAATAACTTCAAACACAATTCATTTTTTATTCGGTAAAATAAAATAGTCAGACTCATAAGTCACCGTTAATGAAAACTATACACAAAGATTTAAGACCACAAACAACATAGAAGAGATTAAACTGTCTGTCATACACCTAAACTAAATATATGAACAATCACATACACATTCTCACATGGAGCTTAAAGTCTGATAGGAAATGTGAATGCACAACATGTGTTGCAACCCAAATCCAAAGTGTATTGAACCGCAAGACCCGCGTTGTTTAGGAAGCAATAATAACAGCTTGATTGCAAGGCCTCGATTATTACGGTAGTAATCGAATTTACTAAAATAAAAGCAACTCTATGCATTTGGATAGAAAGAAGACTTTCAAGTGGTTTACTATCTAGTTAAAGCTTTTAACATAACTTGCTTTACTAATTAGACATACAACATAACCCAAGTTGAGCTCTAAAATGTACATTACAAAGCCAAACGCATAAAAAAAATACTAAATAGTTAATAATGAAGATTCATCTATGCAGAATCTGCATTTATCAATAGTTTTATGCAGAATCAAACCCGTATTCTTGAAAGTTTTGTTCGTATTTCTATTTTTGAAAACCTTGTATTCTTGTTATCGTTCTTTCTTTGTAATCATTGTAAAACCGAGACTTGGATCATTAATGAAACTCGTATTTTGTTACAAATATGTTATACACACTCTATATATGCTCGTATGTTCGATTTTGTAAATCAATTGATGATTAATCATTATTCTTGGAAACTAAGTGCTAAACTTGCAATTATTTAAACTCGTGTTATACATACTCTATACATGTTGGTACGCTTAAATTGAGAAACAATTTGGTATTTATTCGGGATGTTCGCGAACTTATGTTAAACAAATAAACACGTGACATTTATATTTCATGCGAAACTTATGCTTAGTCATATTCAATTTACACTTGGGCATACTTTAGAACATGTTACATATGCCTAGGAACACTAATTTAATCATAAAATCCGTATTAGGTGACATGGGAATAAGTTGCAATTCGTTAAAACATAAAATAAAAATTTTGTGCTTCTGGTCCAGGCTTACGGACCGTAAGCCTCTACCCTTACGGTCCGTAAGGGGTGTCTGGGCGGACAGAATTCGCAGCAGCCCGCGTTTTTGCACGAAATCCCACTTTCTTAAACCCTCCAATCAGCTCTAATCCACCTCTAATCACCTCCAATCATCCCTAACCTCTTCCCCTATAAATACAACCCTTCTCCAAGCCATTTTACACTTTCACAACTCTCTAATCTTCTCTAAATCACTCTCAAGTTCTTGCAAATTTCAGAAATTCGGGCAGATTCATACTCTTGTACTAAAGTGAGTGTAACTTGCTCATTTCTCAACCAAATCACTTGATTCTTCTTCCTACTTCTTTGGATAATCCTGGGGTTTGATTCCTTGGTTTCTCCTTGGAGAAATCAGACCTGGAATTGCCCTAAATATGTCCGTAAACTTTTTGTTTTGTTTATACTCTTTCAAAACTTGTTTAAACTTATCAAGACTCATCTCAAGATTTTGTACTAATGCTCACAACCCTTCCTATGGTTGATTAGGTGTTAGAAACATATTTGAGACATCTAAAATCAGAGGTTAAACCTCAAATACTTTCTGTTTTGTTAGGGTATTTAACCCACAAGTCATGTCAAGCTTAGACCTTGATAAATGAGTGATTATGGAACAACTTGGGTTGTCCAAACATACAATCCTCACATGATTTGATGATTTCTCTTTAGATAGGTTGTTTATATTATTGTACTAATCCTAGTTCGTGACCCTCCTTGGTTGTTTTTACATCAAGTGAAGTGGTGAACATTCAAGGGGTTCCTAAACGGAAGCTTGTTCTTCCTACCCCATACATGACTTCCATGATAACTCGAGGTGCCTAAATGAGGATTCTAATCTTCTACCTCCTACATGAATTATGGGACTAAATATTATGTAGCCTAGATATATATATACTCATTCGAACCTTTAATGTTGAACTTGTGTTTATATGTTAAAGTAGTAGAATATCATCTAAGACTTTAAAACCTTGATATGATTCTAATGGGTGTACTACCTATGAAATACAATATAACCCTAGTGGTTACATAGTGTCATATAAGAGTTATAAGTTAAAGATGATTATTTTAATATCATACTTTATGTTATGTTAAACTCCAAATTTATAATCTTCCGTTAAACGCCAAACTCACACACCTATGTTTCCTCGTGTAGAAGGACTAGGTGCTCCAAACTAATCCATCCACAAACTCACTCGCGGGATATCAAGTAGGAAAGCTTGCAACCACCATGAGTATACTCGATCCCTTTTTCCCCTTTTACACTTTGGGATGCAACATGTATAATTATGCAAACAACTTTTAAACTAAACATACTCAATCCTTGATCAAGCATGAAACTAATGTGACTTACTTGTTATTCTCGTATGCTATGTGAACGATTTGGAACGTTATATGCTCATTAACTTTGCTCGCCCACCTTAACAATTATAGCGCTATAGGATTAACGCCCCGCCCGCTATTCTATTGGGTATTGTTAAGTTAAACATCACCACCCCGCTAAACTATTGGGATTAGGCTATTTTATGCGTTGTATTCTAGGGTTTGATCATATTGTACGCCAAAATTGCATACTAGTAATCACAAATTATGAATCATGTTGGATTTGAGTTTTTATTCTATTATGCTATGTAAACAAACTTGTATACTCGCCATTGCTTTTGCATTGAAACTCTATTTTAATACATGTTGCAGGTTAAATTGTTGAAGTATGATGAAAGATGAAACAAGAATAGGGTGGACTAGATACACACCTTTAATCTATTTATCTTTTGATGTTATGATTGAAATTTGAACAATGTTGTTATTTATATTTTAAATGTTGTATGACAATTTAGCACTTGCAATGAAATTTGAATTTAATTAAATATTGTCACATAGTGTTATGAAGTCTCTTGCAATCTACACACACTTCGTCTCATCCCGATGTTTCCGCCATCGGTTGGGGTGTGACAGATTGGTATCAGAGCCATAACTATAGGGAATTAGGAAAATTGCCATGCTTTTGCCCTAATCTATAGTTTTAGGAATTTTGCCTCTTATGTGTTGTTTAAAACTTTTGTACTCTACCATGCATGCTTCCTAGCTATACTTCTTGTTGATTAAATTTATATGCCTTTCCTAAGGTTAACATGAATACACTCTTGTTTATTTGTATACTCTTGTAACACAAACGAGACAACTTTACCAAAATAGGCGTGAAACCCACAATTTGGTAAACGACTCTCATTCTACCTTAAACTATTTTTGCACGAAATTTCACCATTATGCTAGGAGTGAAATCCACAACTTAATGGTAATTTCCATTTCAACTCTAGTGGACCCTTGTCATAGTGTCGAAATTTTATTTTGACCCGACAAGTACCAACCACATTTAGGGTACGAAATCGTCAAGTTAGGTGTGAAACCCGCATCTCGTCGATTAAGTCCCATTCCTCGATTTTCAATCTCGCCAAAGTCCCGATTGTTTCAATCAATTAGAGATGTGTAGTAACCGGAAGGGTAAGATACCGTTAATCGCTTCTCGACGAGAGTATCTTACCTATAGGCAAAAGCACGTTTTCTCTAATTCGAAAGGACTTTCGATCCACTTTGGAATAGTCGATGTTTCTCTACCCGAAACAATCCTATGTTTTATTGAGCCTCTCTTTTATGTATCTCAATTTATATGTGATTTTATACTTGAACGTTCGTTCTTTTCAAATTTTGGTTTACTCATTCCGCACGTTGATCGCAATCACAAACAATAATAATCCCTCGTGAACAAACTAAATTTACAATGCTTTCATTTATTCATGCTATGCTATGTGGAACTCATGACTGTGCTATATGAGACGTCTAAACTCTTTAAGTTATGTGAATCAATTTGAACATTTTATGCTATGTGACACTTTATGCCATGTGAATCAATTTATGCAAACAATTTTCTTAAACAAACATTATGATCAAGTCTCACCTTTTCGCTACATCTTCCTAAATTTCGGGACGAAATTTCCTAAAGGAGGGGAGACTGTAACGCCCGGCTCTTTTGTACTTTCCATTTATAGAAAGTTTTGTTCGTATTTCTATTTTTGAAAACCTTGTATTCTTGTTATCGTTCTTTCTTTGTAATCATTGTAAAACCGAGACTTGGATCATTAATGAAACTCGTATTTTGTTACAAATATGTTATACACACTCGATATATGCTCGTATGTTCGATTTTGTAAATCAATTGATGATTAATCATTATTCTTGGAAACTAAGTGCTAAACTTGCAATTATTTAAACTCGTGTTATACATACTCTATACATGTTGGTACGCTTAAATTGAGAAACAATTTGGTATTTATTCGGGATGTTCGCGAACTTATGTTAAACAAATAAACACGTGACATATATATTTCATGCGAAACTTATGCTTAGTCATATTCAATTTACTCTTGGGCATACTTTAGAACATGTTACATATGCCTAGGAACACTAATTTAATCATAAAATCCGTATTAGGTGACATGGGAATAAGTTGCAATTCGTTAAAACATAAAATAAAAATTTTGTGCTTCTGGTCCAGGCTTACGGACCGTAAGCCTCTACCCTTACGGTCCGTAAGGGGTGTCTGGGCGGACAGAATTCGCAGCAGCCCGCGTTTTTGCACGAAATCCCACTTTCTTAAACCCTCCAATCAGCTCTAATCCACCTCTAATCACCTCCAATCATCCCTAACCTCTTCCCCTATAAATACAACCCTTCTCCAAGCCATTTTACACTTTCACAACTCTCTAATCTTCTCTAAATCACTCTCAAGTTCTTGCAAATTTCAGAAATTCGGGCAGATTCATACTCTTGTACTAAAGTGAGTGTAACTTGCTCATTTCTCAACCAAATCACTTGATTCTTCTTCCTACTTCTTTGGATAATCCTGGGGTTTGATTCCTTGGTTTCTCCTTGGAGAAATCAGACCTGGAATTGCCCTAAATATGTCCGTAAACTTTTTGTTTTGTTTATACTCTTTCAAAACTTGTTTAAACTTATCAAGACTCATCTCAAGATTTTGTACTAATGCTCACAACCCTTCCTATGGTTGATTAGGTGTTAGAAACATATTTGAGACATCTAAAATCAGAGGTTAAACCTCAAATACTTTCTGTTTTGTTAGGGTATTTAACCCACAAGTCATGTCAAGCTTAGACCTTGATGAATGAGTGATTATGGAACAACTTGGGTTGTCCAAACATACAATCCTCACATGATTTGATGATTTCTCTTTAGATAGGTTGTTTATATTATTGTGCTAATCCTAGTTCGTGACCCTCCTTGGTTGTTTTTACATCAAGTGAAGTGGTGAACATTCAAGGGGTTCCTAAACGGAAGCTTGTTCTTCCTACCCCATACATGACTTCCATGATAACTCGAGGTGCCTAAATGAGGATTCTAATCTTCTACCTCCTACATGAATTATGGGACTAAATATTATGTAGCCTAGATATATATATACTAATTCGAACCTTTAATGTTGAACTTGTGTTTATATGTTAAAGTAGTAGAATATCATCTAAGACTTTAAAACCTTGATATGATTCTAATGGGTGTACTACCCATGAAATACAATATAACCCTAGTGGTTACATAGTGTCATATAAGAGTTATAAGTTAAAGATGATTATTTTAATATCATACTTTATGTTATGTTATGTTAATCTCCAAATTTATAATCTTCCGTTATACGCCAAACTCACACACCTATGTTTCCTCGTGTAGAAGGACTAGGTGCTCCAAACTAATCCATCCACAAACTCACTCGCGGGATATCAAGTAGGAAAGCTTGCAACCACCGTGAGTATACTCGATCCCTTTTTCCCCTTTTACACTTTGGGATGCAACATGTATAATTATGCAAACAACTTTTAAACTAAACATACTCAATCCTTGATCAAGCATGAAACTAATGTAACTTACTTGTTATTCTCGTATGCTATGTGAACGATTTGGAACGTTATATGCTCATTAACTTTGCTCGCCCACCTTAACAATTATAGCGCTATAGGATTAACGCCCCGCCCGCTATTCTATTGGGTATTGTTAAGTTAAACATCACCACCCCGCTAAACTATTGGGATTAGGCTATTTTATGCGTTGTATTCTAGGGTTTGATCATATTGTACGCCAAAATTGCATACTAGTAATCACAAATTATGAATCATGTTGGATTTGAGTTTTTATTCTATTATGCTATGTAAACAAACTTGTATACTCGCCATTGCTTTTGCATTGAAACTCTATTTTAATACATGTTGCAGGTTAAATTGTTGAAGTATGATGAAAGATGAAACAAGAATAGGGTGGACTAGATACACACCTTTAATCTATTTATCTTTTGATGTTATGATTGAAATTTGAACAATGTTGTTATTTCTATTTTAAATGTTGTATGACAATTTAGCACTTGCAATGAAATTTGAATTTAATTAAATATTGTCACATAGTGTTATGAAGTCTCTTGCAATCTACACACACTTCGTCTCATCCCGATGTTTCCGCCATCGGTTGGGGTGTGACAGATTGGTATCAGAGCCATAACTATAGGGAATTAGGAAAATTGCCATGCTTTTGCCCTAATCTATAGTTTTAGGAATTTTGCCTCTTATGTGTTGTTTAAAACTTTTGTACTCTACCATGCATGCTTCCTAGCTATACTTCTTGTTGATTAAATTTATATGCCTTTCCTAAGGTTAACATGAATACACTCTTGTTTATTTGTATACTCTTGTAACACAAACGAGACAACTTTACCAAAATAGGCGTGAAACCCACAATTTGGTAAACGACTCTCATTCTACCTTAAACTATTTTTGCACGAAATTTCACCATTATGCTAGGAGTGAAATCCACAACTTAATGGTAATTTCCATTTCAACTCTAGTGGACCCTTGTCATAGTGTCGAAATTTTATTTTGACCCGACAAGTACCAACCACATTTAGGGTACGAAATCGTCAAGTTAGGGGTGAAACCCGCATCTCGTCGATTAAGTCCCATTCCTCGATTTTCAATCTCGCCAAAGTCCCTATTGTTTCAATCAATTAGAGATGTGTAGTAACCGGAAGGGTAAGATACCGTTAATCGCTTCTCGACGAGAGTATCTTACCTATAGGCCAAAGCACGTTTTCTCTAATTCGAAAGGACTTTCGACCCACTTTGGAATAGTCGATGTTTCTCTACCCGAAACAATCCTATGTTTTATTGAGCCTCTCTTTTATGTATCTCAATTTATATGTGATTTTATACTTGAACGTTCGTTCTTTTCAAATTTTGGTTTACTCATTCCGCACGTTGATCGCAATCACAAACAATAATAATCCCTCGTGAACAAACTAAATTTACAATGCTTTCATTTATTCATGCTATGCTATGTGGAACTCATGACTGTGCTATATGAGACGTCTAAACTCTTTATGTTATGTGAATCAATTTGAACCTTTTATGCTATGTGACACTTTATGCTATGTGAATCAATTTATGCAAACAATTTTCTTAAACAAACATTATGATCAAGTCTCACCTTTTCGCTACATCTTCCTAAATTTCGGGACGAAATTTCCTAAAGGAGGGGAGACTGTAACGCCCGGCTCTTTTGTACTTTCCATTTATAGAAAGTTTTGTTCGTATTTCTATTTTTGAAAACCTTGTATTCTTGTTATCGTTCTTTCTTTGTAATCATTGTAAAATCGAGACTTGGATCATTAATGAAACTCGTATTTTGTTACAAATATGTTATACACACTCTATATATGCTCGTATGTTCGATTTTGTAAATCAATTGATGATTAATCATTATTCTTGGAAACTAAGTGCTAAACTTGCAATTATTTAAACTCGTGTTATACATACTCTATACATGTTGGTACGCTTAAATTGAGAAACAATTTGGTATTTATTCGGGATGTTCGCGAACTTATGTTAAACAAATAAACACGTGACATTTATATTTCATGTGAAACTTATGCTTAGTCATATTCAATTTACACTTGGGCATACTTTAGAACATGTTACATATGCCTAGGAACACTAATTTAATCATAAAATCCGTATTAGGTGATATGGGAATAAGTTGCAATTCGTTAAAACATAAAATAAAAATTTTGTGCTTCTAGTCCAGGCTTACGGACCGTAAGCCTCTACCCTTACGGTCCGTAAGGGGTGTCTGGGTGGACAGAATTCGCAGCAGCCCGCGTTTTTGCATGAAATCCCACTTTCTTAAACCCTCCAATCAGCTCTAATTCACCTCTAATCACCTCCAATCATCCCTAACCTCTTCCCCTATAAATACAACCCTTCTCCAAGCCATTTTACACTTTCACAACTCTCTAATCTTCTCTAAATCACTCTCAAGTTCTTGCAAATTTCAGAAATTCGGGCAGATTCATACTCTTGTACTAAAGTGAGTGTAACTTGCTCATTTCTCAACCAAATCACTTGATTCTTCTTCCTACTTCTTTGGATAATCCTGGGGATTGATTCCTTGGTTTCTCCTTGGAGAAATCAGACCTGGAATTGCCCTAAATATGTCCGTAAACTTTCTGTTTTGTTTATACTCTTTCAAAACTTGTTTAAACTTATCAAGACTCATCTCAAGATTTTGTACTAATGCTCACAACCCTTCCTATGGTTGATTAGGTGTTAGAAACATGTTTGAGACATCTAAAATCAGAGGTTAAACCTCAAATACTTTCTGTTTTGTTAGGGTATTTAACCCACAAGTTATGTCAAGCTTAGACCTTGATGAATGAGTGATTATGGAACAACTTGGGTTGTCCAAACATACAATCCTCACATGATTTGATGATTTCTCTTTAGATAGGTTGTTTATATTATTGTACTAATCCTAGTTCGTGACCCTCCTTGGTTGTTTTTACATCAAGTGAAGTGGTGAACATTCAAGGGGTTCCTAAACGGAAGCTTGTTCTTCCTACCCCATACATGACTTCCATGATAACTCGAGGTGCCTAAATGAGGATTCTAATCTTCTACCTCCTACATGAATTATGGGACTAAATATTATGTAGCCTAGATATATATATACTCATTCGAACCTTTAATGTTGAACTTGTGTTTATATGTTAAAGTAGTAGAATATCATCTAAGACTTTAAAACCTTGATATGATTCTAATGGGTGTACTACCCATGAAATACAATATAACCCTAGTGGTTACATAGTGTCATATAAGAGTTATAAGTTAAAGATGATTATTTTAATATCATACTTTATGTTATGTTATGTTAATCTCCAAATTTATAATCTTCCGTTATACGCCAAACTCACACACCTATGTTTCCTCGTGTAGAAGGACTAGGTGCTCCAAACTAATCCATCCACAAACTCACTCGCGGGATATCAAGTAGGAAAGCTTGCAACCACCGTGAGTATACTCGATCCCTTTTTCCCCTTTTACACTTTGGGATGCAACATGTATAATTATGCAAACAACTTTTAAACTAAACATACTCAATCCTTGATCAAGCATGAAACTAATGTGACTTACTTGTTATTCTCGTATGCTATGTGAACGATTTGGAACGTTATATGCTCATTAACTTTGCTCGCCCACCTTAACAATTATAGCGCTATAGGATTAACGCCCCGCCCGCTATTCTATTGGGTATTGTTAAGTTAAACATCACCACCCCGCTAAACTATTGGGATTAGGCTATTTTATGCGTTGTATTCTAGGGTTTGATCATATTGTACGCCAAAATTGCATACTAGTAATCACAAATTATGAATCATGTTGGATTTGAGTTTTTATTCTATTATGCTATGTAAACAAACTTGTATACTCGCCATTGCTTTTGCATTGAAACTCTATTTTAATACATGTTGCAGGTTAAATTGTTGAAGTATGATGAAAGATGAAACAAGAATAGGGTGGACTAGATACACACCTTTAATCTATTTATCTTTTGATGTTATGATTGAAATTTGAACAATGTTGTTATTTCTATTTTAAATGTTGTATGACAATTTAGCACTTGCAATGAAATTTGAATTTAATTAAATATTGTCACATAGTGTTATGAAGTCTCTTGCAATCTACACACACTTCGTCTCATCCCGATGTTTCCGCCATCGGTTGGGGTGTGACAGATTGGTATCAGAGCCATAACTATAGGGAATTAGAAAAATTGCCATGCTTTTGCCCTAATCTATAGTTTTAGGAATTTTGCCTCTTATGTGTTGTTTAAAACTTTTGTACTCTACCATGCATGCTTCCTAGCTATACTTCTTGTTGATTAAATTTATATGCCTTTCCTAAGGTTAACATGAATACACTCTTGTTTATTTGTATACTCTTGTAACACAAACGAGACAACTTTACCAAAATAGGCGTGAAACCCACAATTTGGTAAACGACTCTCATTCTACCTTAAACTATTTTTGCACGAAATTTCACCATTATGCTAGGAGTGAAATCCACAACTTAATGGTAATTTCCATTTCAACTCTAGTGGACCCTTGTCATAGTGTCGAAATTTTATTTTGACCCGACAAGTACCAACCACATTTAGGGTACGAAATCGTCAAGTTAGGGGTGAAACCCGCATCTCGTCGATTAAGTCCCATTCCTCGATTTTCAATCTCGCCAAAGTCCCGATTGTTTCAATCAATTAGAGATGTGTAGTAACCGGAAGGGTAAGATACCGTTAATCGCTTCTCGACGAGAGTATCTTACCTATAGGCCAAAGCACGTTTTCTCTAATTCGAAAGGACTTTCGACCCACTTTGGAATAGTCGATGTTTCTCTACCCGAAACAATCCTATGTTTTATTGAGCCTCTCTTTTATGTATCTCAATTTATATGTGATTTTATACTTGAACGTTCGTTCTTTTCAAATTTTGGTTTACTCATTCCGCACGTTGATCGCAATCACAAACAATTATAATCCCTCGTGAACAAACTAAATTTACAATGCTTTCATTTATTCATGCTATGCTATGTGGAACTCATGACTGTGCTATATGAGACGTCTAAACTCTTTATGTTATGTGAATCAATTTGAACCTTTTATGCTATGTGACACTTTATGCTATGTGAATCAATTTATGCAAACAATTTTCTTAAACAAACATTATGATCAAGTCTCACCTTTTCGCTACATCTTCCTAAATTTCGGGACAAAATTTCCTAAAGGAGGGGAGACTGTAACGCCCGGCTCTTTTGTACTTTCCATTTATAGAAAGTTTTCTTCGTATTTCTATTTTTGAAAACCTTGTATTCTTGTTATCGTTCTTTCTTTGTAATCATTGTAAAACCGAGACTTGGATCATTAATGAAACTTGTATTTTGTTACAAATATGTTATACACACTCTATATATGCTCGTATGTTCGATTTTGTAAATCAATTGATGATTAATCATTATTCTTGGAAACTAAGTGCTAAACTTGCAATTATTTTAACTCGTGTTATACATACTCTATACATGTTGGTACGCTTAAATTGAGAAACAATTTGGTATTTATTCGGGATGTTCGCGAACTTATGTTAAACAAATAAACACGTGACATTTATATTTCATGCGAAACTTATGCTTAGTCATATTCAATTTACACTTGGGCATACTTTAGAACATGTTACATATGCCTAGGAACACTAATTTAATCATAAAATCCGTATTAGGTGACATGGGAATAAGTTGCAATTCGTTAAAACATAAAATAAAAATTTTGTGCTTCTGGTCCAGGCTTACGGACCGTAAGCCTCTACCCTTACGGTCCGTAAGGGGTGTCTGGGCGGACAGAATTCGCAGCAGCCCGCGTTTTTGCACGAAATCCCACTTTCTTAAACCCTCCAATCAGCTCTAATCCACCTCTAATCACCTCCAATCATCCCTAACCTCTTCCCCTATAAATACAACCCTTCTCCAAGCCATTTTACACTTTCACAACTCTCTAATCTTCTCTAAATCACTCTCAAGTTCTTGCAAATTTCAGAAATTCGGGCAGATTCATACTCTTGTACTAAAGTGAGTGTAACTTGCTCATTTCTCAACCAAATCACTTGATTCTTCTTCCTACTTCTTTGGATAATCCTGGGGTTTGATTCCTTGGTTTCTCCTTGGAGAAATCAGACCTGGAATTGCCCTAAATATGTCCGTAAACTTTATGTTTTGTTTATACTCTTTCAAAACTTGTTTAAACTTATCAAGACTCATCTCAAGATTTTGTACTAATGCTCACAACCCATCCTATGGTTGATTAGGTGTTAGAAACATATTTGAGACATCTAAAATCAGAGGTTAAACCTCAAATACTTTCTGTTTTGTTAGGGTATTTAACCCACAAGTCATGTCAAGCTTAGACCTTGATGAATGAGTGATTATGGAACAACTTGGGTTGTCCAAACATACAATCCTCACATGATTTGATGATTTCTCTTTAGATAGGTTGTTTATATTATTGTACTAATCCTAGTTCGTGACCCTCCTTGGTTGTTTTTACATCAAGTGAAGTGGTGAACATTCAAGGGGTTCCTAAACGGAAGCTTGTTCTTCCTACCCCATACATGACTTCCATGATAACTCGAGGTGCCTAAATGAGGATTCTAATCTTCTACCTCCTACATGAATTATGGGACTAAATATTATGTAGCCTAGATATATATATACTCATTCGAACCTTTAATGTTGAACTTGTGTTTATATGTTAAAGTAGTAGAATATCATCTAAGACTTTAAAACCTTGATATGATTCTAATGGGTGTACTACCCATGAAATACAATATAACCCTAGTAGTTACATAGTGTCATATAAGAGTTATAAGTTAAAGATGATTATTTTAATATCATACTTTATGTTATGTTATGTTAAACTTCAAATTTATAATCTTCCGTTATACGCCAAACTCACACACCTATGTTTCCTCGTGTAGAAGGACTAGGTGCTCCAAACTAATCCATCCATAAACTCACTCGCGGGATATCAAGTAGGAAAGCTTGCAACCACCGTGAGTATACTCAATCCTTTTTTCCTCTTTTACACTTTGGGATGCAACATGTATAATTATGCAAACAACTTTTAAACTAAACATACTCAATCCTTGATCAAGCATGAAACTAATGTGACTTACTTGTTATTCTCGTATGCTATGTGAACGATTTGGAACGTTATATGCTCATTAACTTTGCTCGCCCACCTTAACAATTATAGCGCTATAGGATTAACGCCCCGCCCGCTATTCTATTGGGTATTGTTAAGTTAAACATCACCACCCCGCTAAACTATTGGGATTAGGCTATTTTATGCGTTGTATTCTAGGGTTTGATCATATTGTACGCCAAAATTGCATACTAGTAATCACAAATTATGAATCATGTTGGATTTGAGTTTTTATTCTATTATGCTATGTAAACAAACTTGTATACTCGCCATTGCTTTTGCATTGAAACTCTATTTTAATACATGTTGCAGGTTAAATTGTTGAAGTATGATGAAAGATGAAACAAGAATAGGGTGGACTAGATACACACCTTTAATCTATTTATCTTTTGATGTTATGATTGAAATTTGAACAATGTTGTTATTTCTATTTTAAATGTTGTATGACAATTTAGCACTTGCAATGAAATTTGAATTTAATTAAATATTGTCACATAGTGTTATGAAGTCTCTTGCAATCTACACACACTTCGTCTCATCCCGATGTTTCCGCCATCGGTTGGGGTGTGACAGATTGGTATCAGAGCCATAACTATAGGGAATTAGGAAAATTGCCATGCTTTTGCCCTAATCTATAGTTTTAGGAATTTTGCCTCTTATGTGTTGTTTAAAACTTTTGTACTCTACCATGCATGCTTCCTAGCTATACTTCTTGTTGATTAAATTTATATGCCTTTCCTAAGGTTAACATGAATACACTCTTGTTTATTTGTATACTCTTGTATCACAAACGAGACAACTTTACCAAAATAGGCGTGAAACCCACAATTTGGTAAACGACTCTCATTCTACCTTAAACTATTTTTGCACGAAATTTCACCATTATGCTAGGAGTGAAATCCACAACTTAATGGTAATTTCCATTTCAACTCTAGTGGACCCTTGTCATAGTGTCAAAATTTTATTTTGACCCGACAAGTACCAACCACATTTAGGGTACGAAATCGTCAAGTTAGGTGTGAAACCCGCATCTCGTCGATTAAGTCCCATTCCTCGATTTTCAATCTCGCCAAAGTCCCGATTGTTTCAATCAATTAGAGATGTGTAGTAACCGGAAGGGTAAGATACCGTTAATCGCTTCTCGACGAGAGTATCTTACCTATAGGCAAAAGCACGTTTTCTCTAATTTGAAAGGACTTTCGACCCACTTTGGAATAGTCGATGTTTCTCTACCCGAAACAATCCTATGTTTTATTGAGCCTCTCTTTTATGTATCTCAATTTATATGTGATTTTATACTTGAACGTTCGTTCTTTTCAAATTTTGGTTTACTCATTCCGCACGTTGATCGCAATCACAAACAATAATAATCCCTCGTGAACAAACTAAATTTACAATGCTTTCATTTATTCATGCTATGCTATGTGGAACTCATGACTGTGCTATATGAGACGTCTAAACTCTTTAAGTTATGTGAATCAATTTGAACATTTTATGCTATGTGACACTTTATGCCATGTGAATCAATTTATGCAAACAATTTTCTTAAACAAACATTATGATCAAGTCTCACCTTTTCGCTACATCTTCCTAAATTTCGGGACGAAATTTCCTAAAGGAGGGGAGACTGTAACGCCCGGCTCTTTTGTACTTTCCATTTATAGAAAGTTTTGTTCGTATTTCTATTTTTGAAAACCTTGTATTCTTGTTATCGTTCTTTCTTTGTAATCATTGTAAAATCGAGACTTGGATCATTAATGAAACTCGTATTTTGTTACAAATATGTTATACACACTCTATATATGCTCGTATGTTCGATTTTGTAAATCAATTGATGATTAATCATTATTCTTGGAAACTAAGTGCTAAACTTGCATTTATTTAAACTCGTGTTATACATACTATATACATGTTGGTACGCTTAAATTGAGAAACAATTTGGTATTTATTCGGGATGTTCGCGAACTTATGTTAAACAAATAAACACGTGACATTTATATTTCATGTGAAACTTATGCTTAGTCATATTCAATTTACACTTGGGCATACTTTAGAACATGTTACATATGCCTAGGAACACTAATTTAATCATAAAATCCGTATTAGGTGACATGGGAATAAGTTGCAATTCGTTAAAACATAAAATAAAAATTTTGTGCTTCTGGTCCAGGCTTACGGACCGTAAGCCTCACCCTTACGGTCCGTAAGGGGTGTCTGGGCGGACAGAATTCGCAGGAGCCCGCGTTTTTGCACGAAATCCCACTTTCTTAAACCCTCCAATCAGCTCTAATCCACCTCTAATCACCTCCAATCATCCCTAACCTCTTCCCCTATAAATACAACCCTTCTCCAAGCCATTTTACACTTTCACAACTCTCTAATCTTCTCTAAATCACTCTCAAATTCTTGCAAATTTCAGAAATTCGGGCAGATTCATACTCTTGTACTAAAGTGAGTGTAACTTGCTCATTTCTCAACCAAATCACTTGATTCTTCTTCCTACTTCTTTGGATAATCCTGGGGTTTGATTCCTTGGTTTCTCCTTGGAGAAATCGGACCTGGAATTGCCCTAAATATGTCCGTAAACTTTCTGTTTTGTTTATACTCTTTCAAAACTTGTTTAAACTTATCAAGACTCATCTCAAGATTTTGTACTAATGCTCACAACCCTTCCTATGGTTGATTAGGTGTTAGAAACATCTTTAAGACATCTAAAATCAGAGGTTAAACCTCAAATACTTTCTGTTTTGTTAGGGTATTTAACCCACAAGTTATGTCAAGCTTAGATCTTGATGAATGAGTGATTATGGAACAACTTGGGTTGTCCAAACATATAATCCTCACATGATTTGATGATTTCTCTTTAGATAGGTTGTTTATATTATTGTACTAATCCTAGTTCGTGACCCTCCTTGGTTGTTTTTACATCAAGTGAAGTGGTGAACATTCAAGGGGTTCCTAAACGGAAGCTTGTTCTTCCTACCCCATACATGACTTCCATGATAACTCGAGGTGCCTAAATGAGGATTCTAATCTTCTACCTCCTACATGAATTATGGGATAAATATTATGTAGCCTAGATAAATATATACTCATTCGAACCTTTAATGTTGAACTTGTGTTTATATGTTAAAGTAGTAGAATATCATCTAAGACTTTAAAACCTTGATATGATTCTAATGGGTGTACTACCCATGAAATACAATATAACCCTAGTGGTTACATAGTGTCATATAAGAGTTATAAGTTAAAGATGATTATTTTAATATCATACTTTATGTTATGTTATGTTAATCTCCAAATTTATAATCTTCCGTTATACGCCAAACTCACACACCTATGTTTCCTCGTGTAGAAGGACTAGGTGCTCCAAACTAATCCATCCACAAACTCACTCGCGGGATATCAAGTAGGAAAGCTTGCAACCACCGTGAGTATACTCGATCCCTTTTTCCCCTTTTACACTTTGGGATGCAACATGTATAATTATGCAAACAACTTTTAAACTAAACATACTCAATCCTTGATCAAGCATGAAACTAATGTGACTTACTTGTTATTCTCGTATGCTATGTGAACGATTTGGAACGTTATATGCTCATTAACTTTGCTCGCCCACCTTAACAATTATAGCGCTATAGGATTAACGCCCCGCCCGCTATTCTATTGGGTATTGTTAAGTTAAACATCACCACCCCGCTAAACTATTGGGATTAGGCTATTTTATGCGTTGTATTCTAGGGTTTGATCATATTGTACGCCAAAATTGCATACTAGTAATCACAAATTATGAATCATGTTGGATTTGAGTTTTTATTCTATTATGCTATGTAAACAAACTTGTATACTCGCCATTGCTTTTGCATTGAAACTCTATTTTAATACATGTTGCAGGTTAAATTGTTGAAGTATGATGAAAGATGAAACAAGAATAGGGTGGACTAGATACACACCTTTAATCTATTTATCTTTTGATGTTATGATTGAAATTTGAACAATGTTGTTATTTCTATTTTAAATGTTGTATGACAATTTAGCACTTGCAATGAAATTTGAATTTAATTAAATATTGTCACATAGTGTTATGAAGTCTCTTGCAATCTACACACACTTCGTCTCATCCCGATGTTTCCGCCATCGGTTGGGGTGTGACAGATTGGTATCAGAGCCATAACTATAGGGAATTAGGAAAATTGCCATGCTTTTGCCCTAATCTATAGTTTTAGGAATTTTGCCTCTTATGTGTTGTTTAAAACTTTTGTACTCTACCATGCATGCTTCCTAGCTATACTTCTTGTTGATTAAATTTATATGCCTTTCCTAAGGTTAACATGAATACACTCTTGTTTATTTGTATACTCTTGTAACACAAACGAGACAACTTTACCAAAATAGGCGTGAAACTAACAATTTGGTAAACGACTCTCATTCTACCTTAAACTATTTTTGCACGAAATTTCACCATTATGCTAGGAGTGAAATCCACAACTTAATGGTAATTTCCATTTCAGCTCTAGTGGACCCTTGTCATAGTGTCGAAATTTTATTTTGACCCGACAAGTACCAACCACATTTAGGGTACGAAATCGTCAAGTTAGGGGTGAAACTCGCATCTCGTCGATTAAGTCCCATTCCTCGATTTTCAATCTCGCCAAAGTCCCGATTGTTTCAATCAATTAGAGATGTATAGTAACCGGAAGGGTAAGATACCGTTAATCGCTTCTCGACGAGAGTATCTTACCTATAGGCCAAAGCACGTTTTCTCTAATTCGAAAGGACTTTCGACCCACTTTGGAATAGTCGATGTTTCTCTACCCGAAACAATCCTATGTTTTATTGAGCCTCTCTTTTATGTATCTCAATTTATATGTGATTTTATACTTGAACGTTCGTTCTTTTCAAATTTTGGTTTACTCATTCCGCACGTTGATCGCAATCACAAACAATAATAATCCCTCGTGAACAAACTAAATTTACAATGCTTTCATTTATTCATGCTATGCTATGTGGAACTCATGACTGTGCTATATGAGACGTCTAAACTCTTTATGTTATGTGAATCAATTTGAACCTTTTATGCTATGTGACACTTTATGCTATGTGAATCAATTTATGCAAACAATTTTCTTAAACAAACATTATGATCAAGTCTCACCTTTTCGCTACATCATCCTAAATTTCGGGACGAAATTTCCTAAAGGAGGGGAGACTGTAACGCCCGGCTCTTTTGTACTTTCCATTTATAGAAAGTTTTGTTCGTATTTCTATTTTTGAAAACCTTGTATTCTTGTTATCGTTCTTTCTTTGTAATCATTGTAAAACTGGGACTTGGATCATTAATGAAACTCGTATTTTGTTACAAATATGTTATACACACTCGATATATGCTCGTATGTTCGATTTTGTAAATCAATTGATGATTAATCATTATTCTTGGAAACTAAGTGCTAAACTTGCAATTATTTAAACTCGTGTTATACATACTCTATACATGTTGGTACGCTTAAATTGAGAAACAATTTGGTATTTATTCGGGATGTTCGCGAACTTATGTTAAACAAATAAACACGTGACATTTATATTTCATGCGAAACTTATGCTTAGTCGTATTCAATTTACACTTGGGCATACTTTAGAACATGTTACATATGCCTAGGAACACTAATTTAATCATAAAATCCGTATTAGGTGACATGGGAATAAGTTGCAATTCGTTAAAACATAAAATAAAAATTTTGTGCTTCTGGTCCAGGCTTACGGACCGTAAGCCTCTACCCTTACGGTCCGTAAGGGGTGTCTGGGCGGACAGAATTCGCAGCAGCCCGCGTTTTTGCACGAAATCCCACTTTCTTAAACCCTCCAATCAGCTCTAATCCACCTCTAATCACCTCCAATCATCCCTAACCTCTTCCCCTATAAATACAACCCTTCTCCAAGCCATTTTACACTTTCACAACTCTCTAATCTTCTCTAAATCACTCTCAAGTTCTTGCAAATTTCAGAAATTCGGGCAGATTCATACTCTTGTACTAAAGTGAGTGTAACTTGCTCATTTCTAAACCAAATCACTTGATTCTTATTCCTACTTCTTTGGATAATCCTCGGGTTCGATTCCTTGGTTTCTCCTTGGAGAAATCAGACCTGGAATTGCCCTAAATATGTCCGTAAACTTTCTGTTTTGTTTATACTCTTTCAAAACTTGTTTAAACTTATCAAGACCCATCTCAAGATTTTGTACTAATGCTCACAACCCTTCCTATGGTTGATTAGGTGTTAGAAACATGTTTGAGACATCTAAAATCAGAGGTTAAACCTCAAATACTTTCTGTTTTGTTAGGGTATTTAACCCACAAGTCATGTCAAGCTTAGACCATGATGAATGAGTGATTATGGAACAACTTGGGTTGTCCAAACATACAATCCTCACATGATTTGATGATTTCTCTTTAGATAGGTTGTTTATATTATTGTACGAATCCTAGTTCATGACCCTCCTTGGTTGTTTTTACATCAAGTGAAGTGGTGAACATTCAAGGGGTTCCTAAACGGAAGCTTGTTCTTCCTACCCCATACATGACTTCCATGATAACTCGAGGTGCCTAAATGAGGATTCTAATCTTCTACCTCCTACATGAATTATGGGACTAAATATTATGTAGCCTAGATATATATATACTCATTTGAACCTTTAATGTTGAACTTATGTTTATATGTTAAAGTAGTAGAATATCATCTAAGACTTTAAAACCTTGATATGATTCTAATGGGTGTACTACCTATGAAATACAATATAACCCTAGTGGTTACATAGTGTCATATAAGAGTTATAAGTTAAAGATGATTATTTTAATATCATACTTTATGTTATGTTAAACTCCAAATTTATAATCTTCCGTTAAACGCCAAACTCACACACCTATGTTTCCTCGTGTAGAAGGACTAGGTGCTCCAAACTAATCCATCCACAAACTCACTCGCGGGATATCAAGTAGGAAAGCTTGCAACCACCATGAGTATACTCGATCCCTTTTTCCCCTTTTACACTTTGGGATGCAACATGTATAATTATGCAAACAACTTTTAAACTAAACATACTCAATCCTTGATCAAGCATGAAACTAATGTGACTTACTTGTTATTCTCGTATGCTATGTGAACGATTTGGAACGTTATATGCTCATTAACTTTGCTCGCCCACCTTAACAATTATAGCGCTATAGGATTAACGCCCCGCCCGCTATTCTATTGGGTATTGTTAAGTTAAACATCACCACCCCGCTAAACTATTGGGATTAGGCTATTTTATGCGTTGTATTCTAGGGTTTGATCATATTGTACGCCAAAATTGCATACTAGTAATCACAAATTATGAATCATGTTGGATTTGAGTTTTTATTCTATTATGCTATGTAAACAAACTTGTATACTCGCCATTGCTTTTGCATTGAAACTCTATTTTAATACATGTTGCAGGTTAAATTGTTAAAGTATGATGAAAGATGAAACAACAATAGGGTGGACTAGATACACACCTTTAATCTATTTATCTTTTGATGTTATGATTGAAATTTGAACAATGTTGTTATTTCTATTTTAAATGTTGTAAGACAATTTAGCACTTGCAATGAAATTTGTATTTAATTAAATATTGTCACATAGTGTTATGAAGTCTCTTGCAATCTACACACACTTCGTCTCATCCCGATGTTTCCGCCATCGGTTGGGGTGTGACAGATTGGTATCAGAGCCATAACTATAGGGAATTAGGAAAATTGCCATGCTTTTGCCCTAATCTATAGTTTTAGGAATTTTGCCTCTTATGTGTTGTTTAAAACTTTTGTACTCTACCATGCATGCTTCCTAGCTATACTTCTTGTTGATTAAATTTATATGCCTTTCCTAAGGTTAACATGAATACACTCTTGTTTATTTGTATACTCTTGTAACACAAACGAGACAACTTTACCAAAATAGGCGTGAAACTAACAATTTGGTAAACGACTCTCATTCTACCTTAAACTATTTTTGCACGAAATTTCACCATTATGCTAGGAGTGAAATCCACAACTTAATGGTAATTTCCATTTCAGCTCTAGTGGACCCTTGTCATAGTGTCGAAATTTTATTTTGACCCGACAAGTACCAACCACATTTAGGGTACGAAATCGTCAAGTTAGGGGTGAAACCCGCATCTCGTCGATTAAGTCCCATTCCTCGATTTTCAATCTCGCCAAAGTCCCTATTGTTTCAATCAATTAGAGATGTGTAGTAACCGGAAGGGTAAGATACCGTTAATCGCTTCTCGACGAGAGTATCTTACCTATAGGCCAAAGCACGTTTTCTCTAATTCGAAAGGACTTTCGACCCACTTTGGAATAGTCGATGTTTCTCTACCCGAAACAATCCTATGTTTTATTGAGCCTCTCTTTTATGTATCTCAATTTATATGTGATTTTATACTTGAACGTTCGTTCTTTTCAAATTTTGGTTTACTCATTCCGCACGTTGATCGCAATCACAAACAATAATAATCCCTCGCGAACAAACTAAATTTACAATGCTTTCATTTATTCATGCTATGCTATGTGGAACTCATGACTGTGCTATATGAGACGTCTAAACTCTTTATGTTATGTGAATCAATTTGAACCTTTTATGCTATGTGAATCAATTTTTGCAAACAATTTTCTTAAACAAACATTATGATCAAGTCTCACCTTTTCGCTACATCTTACTAAATTTCGGGACGAAATTTCCTAAAGGAGGGGAGGCTGTAACGCCCGGCTCTTTTGTACTTTCCATTTATAGAAAGTTTTGTTCGTATTTCTATTTTTGAAAACCTTGTATTCTTGTTATCGCTCTTTCTTTGTAATCATTGTAAAACCGAGACTTGGATCAATAATGAAACTCGTATTTTGTTACAAATATGTTATACACACTCTATATATGCTCGTATGTTCGATTTTGTAAATCAATTGATGATTAATCATTATTCTTGGAAACTAAGTGCTAAACTTGCAATTATTTTAACTCGTGTTATACATACTCTATACATGTTGGTACGCTTAAATTGAGAAACAATTTGGTATTTATTCGGGATGTTCGCGAACTTATGTTAAACAAATAAACACGTGACATTTATATTTCATGTGAAACTTATGCTTAGTCATATTCAATTTACACTTGGGCATACTTTAGAACATGTTACATATGCCTAGGAACACTAATTTAATCATAAAATCCGTATTAGGTGACATGGGAATAAGTTGCAATTCGTTAAAACATAAAATAAAAATTTTGTGCTTCTGGTCCAGGCTTACGGACCGTAAGCCTCTACCCTTACGGTCCGTAAGGGGTGTCGGGGCGGACAGAATTCGCAGCAGCCCGCGTTTTTGCACGAAATCCCACTTTCTTAAACCCTCCAATCAGCTCTAATCCACCTCTAATCACCTCCAATCATCCCTAACCTCTTCCCCTATAAATACAACCCTTCTCCAAGCCATTTTACACTTTCACAACTCTCTAATCTTCTCTAAATCACTCTCAAGTTCTTGCAAATTTCAGAAATTCGGGCAGATTCATACTCTTGTACTAAAATGAGTGTACCTTGCTCATTTCTAAACCAAATCACTTGATTCTTATTCCTACTTCTTTGGATAATCCTGGGGTTTGATTCCTTGGTTTCTCCTTGGAGAAATCAGACCTGGAATTGCCCTAAATATGTCCGTAAACTTTCTGTTTTGTTTATACTCTTTCAAAACTTGTTTAAACTTATCAAGACTCTTCTCAAGATTTTGTACTAATGCTCACAACCCTTCCTATGGTTGATTAGGTGTTAGAAACATGTTTGAGACATCTAAAATCAGAGGTTAAACCTCAAATACTTTCTGTTTTGTTAGGGTATTTAACCCACAAGTCATGTCAAGCTTAGACCTTGATGAATGAGTGATTATGGAACAACTTGGGTTGTCCAAACATACAATCCTCACATGATTTGATGATTTCTCTTTAGTTAGGTTGTTTATATTATTGTACTAATCCTAGTTCGTGACCCTCCTTGGTTGTTTTTACATCAAGTGAAGTGGTGAACATTCACGGGGTTCCTAAACGGAAGCTTGTTCTTCCTACCCCATACATGACTTCCATGATAACTCGAGGTGCCTAAATGAGGATTCTAATCTTCTACCTCCTACATGAATTATGGGACTAAATATTATGTAGCCTAGATATATATATATACTCATTCGAACCTTTAATGTTGAACTTGTGTTTATATGTTAAAGTAGTAGAATATCATCTAAGACTTTAAAACCTTGATATGATTCTAATGGGTGTACTACCCATGAAATACAATATAACCCTAGTGGTTACATAGTGTCATATAAGAGTTATAAGTTAAAGATGATTATTTTAATATCATACTTTATGTTATGTTATGTTAAACTCCAAATTTATAATCTTCCGTTAAACGCCAAACTCACACACCTATGTTTCCTCGTGTAGAAGGACTAGGTGCTCCAAACTAATCCATCCACAAACTCACTCGCGGGATATCAAGTAGGAAAGCTTGCAACCACCGTGAGTATACTCGATCCCTTTTTCCCCTTTTACACTTTGGGATGCAACATGTATAATTATGCAAACAACTTTTAAACTAAACATACTCAATCCTTGATCAAGCATGAAACTAATGTGACTTACTTGTTATTCTCGTATGCTATGTGAACTATTTGGAACGTTATATGCTCATTAACTTTGCTCGCCCACCTTAACAATTATAGCGCTATAGGATTAATGCCCCGCCCGCTATTCTATTGGGTATTGTTAAGTTAAACATCACCACCCCGCTAAACTATTGGGATTAGGCTATTTTATGCGTTGTATTCTAGGGTTTGATCATATTGTACGCCAAAATTGCATACTAGTAATCACAAATTATGAATCATGTTGGATTTGAGTTTTTATTCTATTATGCTATGTAAACAAACTTGTATACTCGCCATTGCTTTTGCATTGAAACTCTATTTTAATACATGTTGCAGGTTAAATTGTTGAAGTGTGATGAAAGATGAAACAACAATAGGGTGGACTAGATACACACCTTTAATCTATTTATCTTTTGATGTTATGATTGAAATTTGAACAATGTTGTTATTTCTATTTTAAATGTTGTATGACAATTTAGCACTTGCAATGAAATTTGTATTTAATTAAATATTGTCACATAGTGTTATGAAGTCTCTTGCAATCTACACACACTTCGTCTCATCCCGATGTTTCCGCCATCGGTTGGGGTGTGACATAAGTAATACAATAAACACAAACCACCTTATTTTTCATTTTGAAACAATACCATATAGGTAAGGACAAAAAAAAGAATTACTGCAGAAGAAATGGGAATAAAAATTACTTATAGAATCAAAAGTCATAGCATCAAGATCTGGTTCAGTTATGGTTTGCAATTTGACTTTTTATATACATTTTACACGACTCTCACCCCGGTTGAGCAGTTTGACGCATATGAACCATTCCCTTTTTAGCTATTTTTAATATGTGTTGGATAAACGTATCGAACCTGTCAGGTTTTATAGATAATAGTTGTTTAAAACATTTTGTTGTTTACATCATTCATATAAGCATTAGAATTGATAAAATAAATAAAATCAACTTACAGAATAAACCTCCTTCACGGGTTGGACCATTTAAATTTTGTAAAACACAAATGTAAAACTTTTTAAAAATGTACGATGTTTGGTAAAATAAATAAATAAGAAGGATTACTATAAGTGAAATGCTAAATTCTAATTCATCACAATGATTATCAAGATACAAACATGCATATTTTGACCACAAAAGTCAACTTACAGGATAACACATGTGCGTATTGGATTGTGGTTCTTGCATACATTCCACGTGACTACGTAATATGGAAGCGTTCTATGATGGATCTGAATACACTTCTGCACACTACTAACCGAAAAGAAACCAGAACCTGATGAGTGAAGACCCCATTAACAGCGATCCTTAGTCGAAGACATGCATACATTCAGCAGAAAAGCCATCATTTGCTGCAGTTCAGCAGCTTCAACGTGAGTTAATACCTGTCTTTTCCAGCACCATACCCCACGTAATTCCATCCAACCCATGTCTAAACCATGACGCCACTAAACAGACCTTTTTCTGCCTTGACTTCAAAAAGAGTTGGGATAACAGAAAGAGAAACCTTAGAAGATGGTTGGGTGGTTAATAATTAATAAAAAAAAATTATTTTAAAAAAAATTATTTTTAAAGTTGGTGTTAACCGTGGTCGTTTAAGAAATATATTATTTTAAAAAATTTTATTTTATAAAGTTGGTGTTAACCGTGGCCGTTTTAGGGCAGGGATCTGGTTAGCAAAACACAAAAAACTCATGATAATAATAATACAACAACAAATTTCGATTTCAAGGATACCGAAAATGTAAGAATTAATCAATTAACCTCATTCTTTCATCCAATGTATTCTCTTGCATAGTAAAGCTTTCAACCTTTACCCGTAACTAAGTCACCTCATTATTCATCTCTTCAAGTTAGAAACATATTCGCCCCTAAGCAATTAATAAAAAAAATATAAGACTGGTATAGTTAACCAAAGTTAGCTAATGATCATAAAACTTGCACAGGTAACCTTACTTCCAGCGGATTATGTTCTTGGAAACCTTGTCATTTATTATATGTAAATAGATATATTGTTTACCTCTACCAAAACCTAAATCATACCGAAGAACATATATTTTATAAAACCACTTTTCCGTTCAACACATGAATGGAAAAAATAAAAATTGCAATCATGGTTTTCTTCACGTTCTCGATCTGTTTTGGCAGCTCTTACCGACACTTACCGTGGTTGTCTGTAGAGAGTTTCGGACCGTGAAGCACCTCTCGAATAGCTGCAAAAGATCCCAACTCACTGCTGCATTGTACCATGCAATGTTGTCTCGAAATCACGCCCGAAAGTGTGACTTTGTTGTCTAGTTTTGAGAGCCCATTACCGCTGTCCTTTTGGGACTTTTTAACCATCCACACAGCCCCTAAATACCTATAAATTGAACACGAGTGACGACCTCTCATCACCAAATCACACCAAAGCTTTTAACAACTCGATAGGGTCCAGAAACCACCCGAAACGTTATTTCAATCGCCGGGTGTCACTTTTTGGCGACCGCCGCGGCTCCATCTTAACAGCTCACTGCCACCTTTTATAACAAAATATATATGATATTAGATTATACCTATCCTGCTAGCTGATTTTAAAAGCAAACTCTTTCGACTTAAAGGGCAATAGACCAGAAGCAATAGTGAAAAGACGTTCAGAAAACTCTAATTTCACACTCCAATCGTGAAGGTGAAATTTTATAAATCCAAAAATAAAATAAATACCGAATCCAAAGCATAACTTACAACGAAGATTATCGAATTAAACCGGGTCATACTCAAAAGAATCCGCGTGTAGAAGACAAACGGGATCCACCAAGGAGTGCAACCTTTGTGCTCAAGGTCTCTGTAATCGGTGCTACATATAACGAAAACACAATCTGATTACACCATGTTTTGAAACACATTTAAAAAAGCGCTAATCCTTTATCACATTTTAAAAATAAAAACACAAACTGTGTAAATTGATTTACCAACACAATGTCCAACAATCGTTTAAGAATAAAATAATTATTCATGCGTGTGAGTGTGTGAGTGTTAGTTAATGAAAAACATATCATACGTTTTTCAGTTTTATCTGTCAACAACATGAATCAGAATAGGGAAAGGCCTTCAACGAAATTCAAGACTCAAGTAAGAGTGAACCGAAGACAAACCTATTTCAATAAGTTTCTTCACTGATTTAGACCACCATCATTACAGTCACTAAAGAATGTGCAACATTCTTCCTACCCTTGGCCTTTTCATGTCCTTCTCAATCTTACGTCGCTGGAATCTTCTCAAATCAAACAAAACACAGCAAAGCAAAGTTTCTGGTGCTAAATTGGTATGAATTTTTTATTCTGAATTAATACCTCAATTGGAAAAGAAACCGATGCATTTTACCTTTTATCCAATTCGTCAGCAAAATCTGCATTATACTCAAACATCCAGCTACATCATCCTCATGATAAAAACATATGCCTATATTAGATAGTTAATTCATCAAAAAACTTGGGTAACTAAATAAAAAAGCAATCTAATAAAAACAACATTATTTAAAATGTGTCGTAAACATAAATTCAACTCGGAGTAACGAAATAAACCTGATCTGAATCACGAAAACTGAACAAATCAGATTGAATTGATGCACAATCGATCGTCAAATAGAAAGACATCGATGAATTATTCCTGTGTCAGAGATATCAAAATGCAAATAATTTCAAAATGCAAATAACTAAACCGATAGATGCATAAATTTTATGTATGTGAATTAATGGATATAGATATGTAGATACATACAGAGAAAGAATTGTTCCCCCATTTTTGTTCAAGCTTTCTCTCTCTTAAAGTTGTTAGCATCTTCGTTGAAGACCACATGCTTTATCCCTGGCTTTTTAAATATTCGTTCAAGCTTTAGTTCATACCCTACAAAACTGCCTGCAACATATAACCTGCTTATCAATTTTCCCTAATATCAAAATAAAAAATTGAGTAAATCAAACATCAGTACAATCGTTACAAAAATAAATATGATCAAAAGGTAACAGGTAAAGAAAAAAAGGTAATTAGCAGATGGTATCGGATTGTATAGATGACAACGAAAAGATAAAGGTAAGCAGGAGGTGAAGTGGTGAGGGATTGATTCAGGGGAAGAAGAAGACGACACATGAACAACTTTAGTTTCTAGGGTTTGTGGAGAATGTCAAAGCTTGAGAAAGAAGAATGAATTGAACGTTTATCAAACCACTGATCGCCACAACGAAGAATGAAAGCGGTGACGAAGGATTATTGAACGAAAGAACCTGATGAACAACTTTGGTTTTAGGGTTTGTGTAGAATGGCGAAGCTTGAGAAAGAAGGAGAGTAAAAAGGGATATAAAGGATCCGTATGGATCATTGGGTCACCCAAATGCATTCGGATCCCGCCTCTTTTGTGTTAAAATCGTGAATGTAGAAGCAAGAAGTCAATTCCCTCCTAAACTCACCACCAAAAGTTGCCACATCAGCAAAAATTGCCAAAATTAAATGCCACCTAGCCCAAATCCATCTCATTTATATATATATATATATATAGATTTTTTTAGTATTTATAACTTCTGATATATAACCTTTTATTAAAAAAGGAATATGGTTTTTTTTTATAAAAACGTAATATAAAATTTATAACGACTTATATAATAACATTATATTTGATACGACTTTGTTTTTATAGAATTTATATCAAAACGTAGATAAAAAGTAAGTACATTGCAAAACCATATTCGTTTAATTTATTAATCAAAAGTTAAAGTAAAACACAAATTTAAATTTATTAATACGACATCATTTTGGTTCAAATAAAAAAAAAGTTAGGTATAAATAGTAGGATCTAAATGCTCTAATCATTGGGTACAACACTTATGCATAAATTGCACATAATCATTTAAAATTTATTATTAAAATAGGCATTTAAAATCTAGCAAATTGACCACCGTTTTTTTTTTGTTGAATTATTGATTTTCGTTAAGTTTTAGTTAAAAGATTATTTCATTGAGGGTGGAGTTATTGTAAAAAAGACTAAAAGTGTGAGAAAGGTAAGAAAGAATCTCAACCATTAGATCTAAATTAATTGAAAAGGGTATGATTGTAAATGCATTAAAAATTCAAATATGGTAATCCTTGATTTAAGGATTTGGAGAGAGAGAAAATCCTTGATTTAAGGACTTATAACCGCCAGTACATAAAATAACACGATTTAGTAAACAAAAATATAACACCATTCAGAAACAAAATAACACCATTCAGAAACAAAATAACACCATTCAGTAAACAAAAAAATAACACCATTCAGTAACAAAATAACACCATTCAGTAAACAATATAACATCATTCAGAACAAAATAACACCATTAAGAAAAAGAACACCATTCAGAAACAAAATAACACCATTAAGAAAAATAACACCATTCAGTAAACAAAATAACACCATTCAGTAAACAATATAACACCATTCAGAAAAAAAAAACACCATTAAGAAAAAGAAAAAAACACCATTCAGTACAAGAATATAACACCCTATAACACCATTCAGAACTAAATATAAAGCTTTTGAGTTTTTAATCTACGATTGAATATAATAACAATAAATATTAGAGATGAAAGTGAGTTAGTTACATTAAATAGTTGATAAGCAGCGTGTAAGAGCATCAGAACGGTGATTACGTCGACGGCGAAGCTCACCGTCATCGTTGAATCGATCGCCGGCGATTATGGAGATTGGATTTGGGGTTTTGGTTTTACCACCGCCGCTGCCCACTCACACCAGCACCACCGCCGCTGCCGCTCGTACCACCACCACCGCCGCTGCCGCTGTCGTTTTGATCTTCCGATTGGCCGCTGTCGTTTTGATCTTCCGATTGGTCTTGGAGAGAGAAATTCAAACGTATGATAGAGAGAGATCTGGAGAGAGAGAGAAATTTTAGGGATTTTGATTTACAAAATGGGGATAAAAAGACACAATTACCCCTAGATATTTCAATTTAGTCCAAATTAATAAAAATATTTTACAATTTGGTCCCTAATGATCTTAACCATTAGATCAAAAGATCTAATGGTTGAGATTCTTTCTTACCTTTCTCACACTTTGGGCCTTTTTTACAGGATCCTCTACCATTTCATTGATTTGTTCTCTTATAACAATTTATATAAGAAAATACATATAAAATAATATTAACAATTCAATAAACGATTTTTACTGTAGCCAACATCCAACCTTAGTCTATGTGGAAAAAATTAATTGGTAATAAATGTTTTTGATTGTTAGTTTTTTTCACAAATGAAATCAAATTGATGTTAAAGTTACGTGGGTTGTCTTCTTTCTTAATATCTAACTAGGATTTTGCCCGCCGCGCGATCGGTGGAAACATATAGTAAGACAAAACACGATTCGTAAAACCCAGTGCGTAAAAGACAATTACAAAAAAAAAGTGTTAATCACAAAGGTAGACACAAAGTGTACAAAACAATGCCAAAGACATTTCGAAAAACACAATGCATTGTCATTTGCAAAAGTAGGAGTTGTAGTCTAGGGGTTACAATTGCAATTTTTTTAAAGTTTGGCGGGTGTAAAAATGGAGTAATAGTGCAAGGGGTAAAAACACAAAGTCTAAAAAAGACAGTGTAAAAGTATAGGGGTGGTGGCGGAAATGTGTAAAAGATGAGGGGGTGTTGTTGGAAATGTAAAAGAAGAGGGTTGGTGGCGTAACTGTGTAAGAGCTAAGGGGTGATGGTGGAAAACCATAGTAGAGGGTTGGTGCTAGCAAAGTTTGAAAGATGAGGTTGTGGTTTAGGAAATCCAAAGTCAAGGGGCTACAATTGCAACATCGTGAACGTATGGGGGCAGGGAGGCAAAGCCAGTGGGAAACCTGCGCGCGTTGCGGCGCAAGTACATTGCAAACATCGAATAGATTAGTCGAAGCGTTATGTAATGCGTTAAACATATGAAAACGGACATTTTGACGTATCCAATTTAATTCAATAGCATTGTAGCTGGATAAAAATGTAAAGTATATCGTATTTATATGTGACCCGACTCATACATAGGAATCGTACAAAAAGCATAAAATGTGTATCAAGGGAAAACTAACACATGTAATCAAAAGTGATATTCATATCAACGGAAAAAATTATACCTTTAGCGTGCTGCGGTAGGGTCGAAACGTAGAATTGGAAAACGTACATAAAACAATCAAAAACCAAATATATTTGACCTGACTTGTTCCTCAAAAAAATTTACATCGAAACGTATACCAACTCGAATTTATACCGACACATAAATTTTAATATTCATAATGCAACCCGCGGGCGATGCGTCGTAGACACGTTGCAAACAGATTAGTCCAAGCGCTATGTCATGCGCAAACCATATGAAAGCGCATGTCTTGACGTATTTAGTTCAACTCAATGTATGGTTGAATCCAAACGTTTAGTTTTTTAAAAAAGAAATCAACGAACGGAAATAATTAAAGAAAACAATAAGCTAAAAATGTATAGATATATGGTACAACGATAAAGTTGAAACATTATAAACTTTTGAGATTAAACCTCAATGGTCTAATATTGCAATGTAATTGAAGTTTAACTTGGAAAGGAAATGGACTCAAAACACAATTTAACAAACTAAAAGCAAAGGGCCAAAATGTATTTTACTCAAAGTATGGGTGAAAAATTGAAGCTTAACTTGAAAAGGAAAAAGACTCAAAACGCAATTTAACAAAACTAAAAGCAAGGGGTCAAAATGTATTTTTACTCAAAGTATGGGTGAAAAGAGGAAATGTCGAAATGGACTCAAAACGCAATTTAACAAAATTAAAAGCAAGAGGCCTAAATGTATTTTACTCAAAGTATTGTGTGAAAAAAGAGAAATGGCATATGCATGTGGTGTCCTATGCCACCGACTTTGTACTTGGTAATATAAGTTTAGACATGCTCTTCTTTCTTCATTTTCATTTTTCAATCTCAGTTTATACATGCAGTATATGTAGTCTATATATATTTTTTAGTGGGTATATGTAGTCTATATATTTTTTTAGTGTGCGTATATAATAAATTTTTTTTTTGTGGGTGACTAAGAAAATAAAAACTGTTTTTTTGTGGGTAACTAAGAAAACGGAATGCAACTAGACATTTAGTGTGTTTATATATTTATTTCTATATAATTCATGATAAACTAAAATGAAAATTACCACGGATTACAAATATGAAATATTTTGAAAGCGAATACTTCTCGTTTTCCCTATTTCATGGTTTAACCAATTGTTTCACAACACTTGTTATAAGACAAATTCTCAATGTGATAAGTTTCGATTTGGTTTTGCAATTGTTCGACTATGATGATGGTAAGTTTTGATCACTTATGAAGCAGAGAATGCTACAAAGTTTAAAAAAAAAGAACAATTCAAGTAGACTAATGTCTGGTTGGCTTGGATGACTAAATGAAGATGCGGGAGAAAAAGTGGGAGTGATTTTGATAAACCTTATTTTATCTCCGTATGAAAATGAACATATTTGTTGATGAGAATAAGAATGAAAAAATTGAAAAAGAGTGAAGGGATGACTCATTTTTTATAAAACCTACTTGGCTTCTATGGAGGATCAATTCAAAGGGACGTCTAAGACGCATGCTAGTCCTTTAATCCTCAAGCTGGTGACAACTAAGAATGATGGGAGGAGTGGCATTCATGAGCATATCATGATGATGAATGCCATGACCCATAAGCTGAAGGGATTAGACATGGAGATAGTGATGGTTTTCTCGTACACTTTATTACGACTTCGTTTCCTTCGTCCTATGAAGCAATCAAGATCAATTACAACACTCAGAAGGACAAATAGACGATAAGTGAACTGGTCGCCATGTGTGTGCAGGAGGAAGAGCAATTACTACCTCCAACTCAAACAAGATGAAGAACAATTACTCAAGGAAGGATGTTTCTAAAGTATAAAAACCTAATACAAGTGCACATTCCAGCTATAAGAACTCACGTTAGGCAAACTAGCAAGTTCTACAAAGAGACATGACATAAGCAGAAGGAATGCCCTAACTTTAAGGAGTGGCTGGCTAAGAAATGTAATGATTTTTTCATGATACTTGAGTCCTATAATTTAAACATTCCTGCTGATTTTTAGTGGTTTGATTCTGGTGCTATGGTTCATGTGACCAATTCTACTCAGTGATTCATTTCAATCCGAAAGCTGAGAAGAAACCAAATAACACTTAAAGTGGTGGATGATAGAGAACTAGAAGTGAAGGCCATAAGAACCTTACAATTATTTATGAAAACTGGTTTATGCATTAAACTTTTTGATACCTTATATGTTCCTGAGGTAACTCGGAACCTTGTATCAGGACCAAAGTTAGACATGGACGGTTTTGATGCTTCTCATGGTCATCGCAAACTCTCTATTCTCTACGATTCCGTTGTTTATGGTACTAACATTCTGGATAAAGGTCTCTATAGATTAGAACTAGATGACGACTTTTCCAAATCTTTGTTGTCATATAATATTAATGAATTAATCACAAAGATGAAAAAGAAACGAGACTTAGAGACTTCATCCATATTGTGGCATTAACCTTTAGGCCACATCTCACGAGAACGATTAACTCGACTTGTAAATGATGAAGTCTTACCACCTCTTGATTTCACTGACTTTGGAATATGTGTCAAATGCCTTAAAGGTAAAATGGCATCAACGAATAAGAAAGGTGCCACTAGGAGCTCTAATCTATTAGAACTCATTCATACTGACATTAGTGGTCCTTACCGCATCGCTGGCATAACTAGACATACTTCATTTATCACTTTAATTGACGATTATTCCCGTTACATGTATTTGTATCTCATTAAGGAAAAATCTGAATCACTTTAAAGATTATAAAGCTGAAGTTCAAAAACAACTAAATTGTCAAATTAAAATTGTCAGATCAGATAGGGGCGGTGAATATTATGGAAGACATACTGATGTGGGTCAAGCTCCTTGTCTATTTTATGAGTTTTGTAAGGGCCAAGGGATCGTGAACCAATACACCATGCCAGGTACACCTTAGCAGAACGGTCTCGCTGAACAAAGAAATTGTACCCTAATTAACATGGTGCGCAGTATGTTACACAACACTAATTTACCATTATTCCTCTAGACGGGAGCGTTAAAAGCAGCTGCTCATATACTCAATGAGTTCCTTCTAAGTCTGTCTCTAAAACTCCTTATGAACTTTGCTCAATAGAGTTCATTCTAAGTTTGTCCCTAAAACTCCTTATGAACTTTGGACATGAAGGAAACCGAGTCTTAAATATATGAAAGTATGGGGCCACATTGCTGAAGCAAAACTTTACAATCGTTTCCTAAGGAAACTCGGCCCTAAAACAGTTACCTGTTTCTTTATCGGGTATCCTGATCATTCAAAGGGTTATCATTTCCATTGTCCTTCCCACGCCACTCGTATTGTAAAACCAAGTGTGCCACGTTACTAGAGGATTTTAAGGTCAGTGGGAACAGTACGTGTCACAACTCCCGACCCTACACTGGACGGGAGCTGTGAGCAGATACAAGTGGTAACAGTGTTTATGAAAATTATCGCAACAGAAATTTCATCAGGACCGGGTGTCAAGAAAAATATCAGAGTTTTCAAACACCGTAATTTTCATTTCATAAACTGTGGGATGAAACCCATAATTACATAAAGGCTTTTTATGGGGATAAACCCTTAATTACAAAACACATTTATTCAGGTTACATAGCCACTTATTTAAGTTTGAGTGCGTCATAGCATGTTTCTTTCTCTTCACAGTAATTCACCTGAAACACGTTTTAAAACATTTGATCAACGAAAAATACGTGACAACTGTCAAATTTGCATGCATCCGTACAACTATTAGACAATGATTAATGCTTAATGACTGTGTTGAATTTCAATTAATTACTTAAACTGCTTTCTGATTATTGTTATCACTCATACATGTGCATCATATAATGCAAATGACATATCATTATCGTGTGAAAACTTTGTTGATTCAATTGATGCACGAAACACTGGCAGCACAGTTATCAGACAAATCAGAAAAATGCTGACGGAGTTCAGTAAATAGACAGACATTGTATTGAGACACGGAATGAGTCAGAAACCAAGTATTGCACTAGTATAGTGTGTAGGAAAGTAAGGATCACAAACTGCCTTTCCTAGTGATAGTTTAAGTGCCGGAAAGTGCCTAAAACTTACATAAACTGCAGAATTCTGCAGAATTCAGCATTAATCAGCACAATTCAGCTATTAACACAATAATATCATGCAAAATTTATGTTTTATTGTCCAAAATAACTTACAAAGTGTCGGGAATTGAAACTTCCATAAAAGGTGCTTCATACCTCGTGAAACTGCGCAATTCAGCACTTTAATGAACCGAACAACCGGACAATATCCGGGACATCAAAATTTGTCTAGAAGTAATGTTTTATGATATTAAGCTAGTATTGGTGGTAGAACACCTTAAAAATCATAAAAACACCTAAACACACTTAAACATACTTAAACCTTCTAGTTTGCACTTTAAACCCCTAACTTCCAAAAATTTACATTTACCCCCCCCCCTCACCAAATTCGGCCCCTATGGGCCCCACACACCTTTTGAATATTTTATTTAACCTTGTCCCCCTAATTTAGTGCATGAGATCCCATAGGAAGATTATGTTGGAACTTTTTTCTATAAGACACCCTAAGTAAATTCACATTGTCCATCATTCCTTAAAAACTTCATCTTCTTCCTTTCGCTCCCTCTTGCTCACGGCTCATTACTCCCACACATAACCCACCATTTTCATTCATCTTCCACCCATTCCACATATGAACAAAGGTGTAAGAAGGTGTATTAGGAAGCTTGGAGCTTTCGGAAGCTAAAGGACCTTCACCATTTGCTTTTATCCACTACATTTCTTCTCTTGATCATCCCTAGCCTTGAGCTAGTGGTAAGAACCATGATCTTTCCATTTTACTTCTATTTTAAGTGGTTAACAGAAGATTCATAATGTTAATCATGAAGAACACCAAGAAATAAGAAGATGAAACATGAACATAAGCTTGAAATTTAAGAAAACTTAAAGAAATCATGTTGTTTAGTGTTGTTGTGATACTTGATGAATGATTACTTATGAAAATGATATAGATCATCAAATTATCTTGCTAGATCATGATTAAAAACATAATCTAGCAAGATGAGAGAATGGAAATGTTGTAGGATGATAGATCATCCACAAATAAAGCATGAACTTGAAAGAACAAAATGTTTTCTTGAAAAATAATGGTCAAAGTGAGTAGTGATACTTGTAGATCTAAAGATTTATGGATGATTTTTCAAAGAAACCAAGTTAAAATATAGGATTTATTTAATCTTGGTTCTTACATAAACAAACCTTATTTTTGGTGGTTAAACAAGTGTAGAAACACTTGTGTAACAAGAAGATTTCATAAAGAAACATTTTTAGAAATGATGATCACAAGTTGTAAAGATCAATCTTCTTTAAAAATGAAGTTTTTTAAAGAATCACTCACACTTTAAAGGATAACAAGGCTTACTAATAACACTAGTAAGTTCCTACAAATTTTTACAAATATTCAAGTTCATGAAGTAGTAGATTATACTTATTTTTGGCAAAATTGGTAAGTAAAGGTTGTTTATTATTGATTGTGAATGGATTGTGATGATTTTTACAGAAGAAAATGATATGCTTGAAAGCATGGAAACCTCCATTTTTAGGGGAAACTATGGCGAAATTTTCTAAAAATCTAAACACTTAGAAAAATATTTCTAAACAAACACTTACAAGTATATTCTAAACCATGGAGTTTTACATAAACATTGCCATAATTTTTGTTACAAAAATTATAAATATTGGAGGTTGGTTTTTACAAATAAAAGTGACTAAATATGTATTTAGGAAATATATATTTAGAAGGCACCATGTGTGTGATTATTTGTATATTATGTATATTAGTTATTTTATTTTTGGATTTGAAATGATATAACTCATCAAAGTACCAAGAATTACCATCCAAAATATTACCAAAATTCCAAGAAATAAATATACAAGTTGTACACAAAATGGGTGAAAACCGAAATATGGAATAAGACTTACAAAATATTTTAGAAATTTATTCACAGAGTATATTTTGGTAAATAATATTTTGGACACCAAGAAAATGAAAATACGATCTTTACAATTATTACAAGAATATATCATATTTTGACAAAGGAAAATATATTATTTTTGGGCAAGAATAAATATATATTTTTCTTGAAGTTATTAGAAGATGTATTATTTTTGGGAGAAAATATACATTTCTTAAACAAACATGAAATACAATATTTTTGGGTGAAAGATATATTTTCTCAAAATAAATATGAAATATATCATTTTTGGGATGAAAAATGAGTATATGTATATTTCCAAGTTAGTCATGAAAGTATTATTTTTTAAACTTATGAGAAAATGCAAATATTTTTGCCAAAAGAAAATTTTAAATAATTTTTCTAAATAATATTTATTACAATATATATTTTGGAAATATATATTGGTGGACTTTTATTAAAGATAATATTCCGGAAAAATTAATACGAAATTAAGTATAAGAATACTTAATGAATACAATAAATATACGTATTCTCATACGTATAAATACACACCGGAATACGACCTCAATACATGACAAAAATATACAAATAAAAAAATACGAATACACCCATCCTTGGGAAGTAAATACATGTATAATTACGTGAAAAGTGTCAAGTTAATATATTGTTTTAACTATTATCCCAAAAATTAATAAATATAATTCAAGTTAAAATATTTATTATTTTAACAAACAATTATATAACATGGGATAATGTTGAAGATACAAAGAACGTAACTCAAAAACACTAACTAATACTAAATCAAGGCACGACCCGTTTTGGACCATAGTACGCATGTAGGTAGTCGTGCGTTCTAGAGGAAGCTTTGAGTTACATTAGATACGAGGAACGTAAAACTGTGAGTTCATGTCCCCCTTTTCTATAAATGGTTTTCAGTTTTATAACTTCGGGGGTGAAGTACATGTTACAAAATGATTACAAACAATTACAATTGGTATGGTTAGCTTTGGAAAGTACAGTAGATCATGTGAATGGGTATGCGCACTCTTAAGGCCATTAATCCTCGTTGTAGGACCAAGGGACATAAGTGATAGATCTATTTGGGTGTAGCGAGCCCCACCCATGAGTCCGTCGAGTGGACCATGTGGTGACTATGTCTTATTGACAAAGTCTGCTAGGTTTGAGTCTTCCTGCACCATGTCACGTATATTAATGTATTAGCTACACGTTAATTGATATGTTTCCTTATTGCTTTCATACCGGATTTCAAGTACATACAAACATACTTACAAATGTTTCAAAGGTTTATTCACAAACACACACATGAACTCGCTCAACTTTCGTTGATGTTTTCAAACTACATGTATTTCAGGAAAGTGGTTAAGGATCTAGCGGGCGTTCAAGATTTCAAGTTGTGTTTTTAATAAAAGATGTCATCCAGTACTGAAGGGTTTGAGTCATGTGATTTATCCTTGATAGAATACCTGGTCCCAAAGCTTGCTTTTATTAGTGCCTTTTGTGAAGTCCAGTATGGAACTTTAAGCTTTTGTTGTCGTGAGATCTAAATTTGAAGTCTTAGTTTGATGTTAAACAATGACAGATGTATTATTTTGAAAACTATATTTGGATGAACATCTTGGTATTATCATATAGTTGTTTGTTATGGTTGAGTGCAATGATATTAAGCAAGTCACACCAAATCACGCTTCCGCAAAAGTCAGGGTGTGACAGTTTGGTATCAGAGCCAGGTTGTAGCGAACTAGGATTCCTTCTCGAGTCTAGACTACAATCATTAGGGCTCTCACAAAAATATTTTTACAACATGTTTTCATTGCATACACGAAACGCCCAGATCCAGGGAAACAAACATTTTTACAAAATAAAAAGACAAGAAACACAATGCACATTTACTTTGTTGGTTAAGTCTGAGAGACTGGGTGGTTCAGTCTGAGGGACTGGGTGGTTTAGTCTGAGGGACTGTGTGGTTCAGTCTAGGAGACTGGTTGGTTTAGTCTGGGAGACTAGGTGGTTCAGTCTGGGAGACTGGTTGGTTTAGTCAGGGAGACTAGGTGGTTTAGTCTGGGAGACTAGGTGGTTTAGTCTGGGAGACTGGGAAAGATAGAAAGTTTTATGAAGGATAAATGTGAATACATGATTACATGATGAGTTGTCTTTGCTTGCAATACATTTGGTATTAGTAATTACTATAGATATACATGCTATGATTATTATGTACTGGCACACATGTCATCTTCTTCAGAGAGCTAGTTGTCTAACGTTGACGACCCTAAGGCCATCGTCACAGGTGATGAGATTGCACCTGCGCCAGAGATATATACGTCAGACACTGAGAGTGATCCTGACATGTTGTCCGAGGACGAGGACGACTTCCAGCCGTTCGCGCTACCAGAGTTCGGCAATGATTTACCCTTGCTGATGGTTTTACCTGACGATGATCCTTTTGTCATTCCTGGTTTGGTCCATGACCACCTCATCACTGGTCATTTCGATGGTGAGTCCATCATGGCTCCGATCCTCGATGTCGTACCTCTTGTGATCATTCCTCCCGAGGATCTGCCTTTCGACGATTAGTTGATGATGACGTTGATTTGTTCGTTGATGGTCCCCCCTGATGACGCCCATGATGATGGAAGACTCCTTTGAGTCTGTGACATCCTCAGCTTTATAGACGACTGGATTGCAACTTTTTGCTACTGACTCAGACAACGACACCGCTATGTCTGCCACAATATCACCTGCTCAAGATCCCACACCTCCACACGACCCAGAGCCTGCTCCTGAGCTAGCTTCTGTTCCTTTTGGGTCAGCCTGATGTTGCACCTATTGATCTTGAGCCGATTCCTGATCCTGACCATGTTTCTTTTGGTTTACCAGACATTGCACCCCTTATATCTGATCCAGTTCCTGCACCTGTTGATTCCCCTTTTGTTGAGCTATTTATTCCCCCGCCTGCACCCCGCTGATGTTGCTCCTTCCCCCTATAGAGACCGATGTCCATTGAACCGACATGTCTATCGTTTTTCCTTCAGGACATACCCGCACCCCGTCCAGAGGAAGGTACTTCTGGTCAGCACCAGCGCGACAATCCCTTTGCTTCAGCAGCTTTTCCATAGATCCCTCAGGCTGCACCATTTCCTCCTTTCATTACTTCACCGCTGGACGAGCTGCTCCGATGGTTCCTACCATACACTATGCTGAATTCAGACCCCTACCATTCCTCACATTATGGAGGCTACACACGGAATGAGTTGCTCCTGTCACATCAGCTACAGTTGGAGGTTATGAGTCGCAGAGTTTTGGAGCTTGAGCTGACACCATGTCCTCCACCCTGTCTATGCCAGTAAACTTTGATCCTCCACATTCATCACTGTCTCCTTTTGCACTCTCACCTGCTGCTATTACACCTTTCCCATGTTTTGATGCTCGTTTCTTTACTATCGAGCAGCAGATCAGTTAATTACTTCGACGTGTATACAAGCTCGAGGAGGAGCTCGCACATGTTAGAAGTTTGCTTTTCTTCCCTCCTCTACCTCAGTCACCAGTATAGTTGGTTCCTGGTTTTATGCGGATTGCATTACTTTTGGGTAAAGACACTACTGATGAGCCGAGATTGTGGAGACTTTTGAAGACCACTTTTGATCACGTGATATTAATACACTGATAGACTTATTAGACAAGGGTAGGGTGACCCTGTGTCCCTTTTGATGTGATACACTTGTAGACAATGTGATTGTGGTCAGAAAATAATGAAAGCTCAATCGTCATATTCCCCATTAAAAATGTAACAATACCTTGTGGTCAATGACTAATGAAAGCTCAGTCGCCATGCCCTCACTAAGCACGTTGTTGATCTGCATGTGTGTGCTATAATTGTGATGCTACGTGCTTGCTTGTTACGTTCTCATTAAATATGTTCCCATCTACAAGTTTGTGCTATAATTGTGATATTATATGATTGCTTGTTATAACGACTGCGTATATACATATGTAAATACACCTCCTAGGTCTTATTCGTTAAGAAGGTGCTTATGTGCTTGTGTCCTTAATATGACCTGACCTAACCGACCTTCTTCTTAGAAGATGTCACTTCAAGGAAACATCGATACCAACAACCCTTTGCCTACGACAGAGGCAGAATTACAAGAGCGCATCTCACAGGCCATTGCACATCACGAGGCCCTTCGCTCCGAACGCAGCGGAGGTACCTCAGGAAATAACCCACCCAACGGTAATGTTTAGGCACTTAAGACACATTGCAAAACGTTCGGACATTTCAATGTATGCATTGCTAATGCCTTATGTGAATGATGTTACTTATGTCGTAGACTGCACCAACAAGCAGTTCTTGAGCTGCAAGCCCCGAGATTTCGACGGCACTGGGGTGCCATAGCCTTCGTGCGCTGGGTTGAGAAGACGGATTCTGTCTTCCGTTTGAGCAAATGCGCCCCAGAGCATCAGGTCACGTACATAGCTGGATTGTTTCTAGATAGGGCTCTGTCATGGTGGAACCTTCAGGTTCAAACGTTGGGCGAGACTGTTTCGTATGCTTTAACGTGGGATGAACTGAAAGAGCTGATGCGTAAGAGATATTGCTCAAGGGCAGAAGTCCAGAAGTTGGAGACTGAACTTTGGAACTTGAAAATGGAAGGTTCAAAGATAGCTGAGTATGTGCAGAGATTTCATGATTTGTCACAAGTTGCTCCGCGTTTGGTGGAACCAGAGTTTAAGAGGATCGAACGCTTCATCGGGGGATTGGCACCTCAGATTCTAAGCCTGGTGACAACATCTAAACCTCCAATAATCACCGATGCTATCGATTTAAGTGTGGCGCTCACTGAAGAAGCGGTTAGACTAGGGAAATTTTCCACTTTGGAGGAGAAAAATGAGACTCCTGTGGAGCCATCTGGAGATAACAAGAGAAAGTCCGCAAACTTCAAGAAGGGTGCTCGGGCGAGTAACAAGAAGAAGGCCAAAAAGGAAAAGAGTACATGGGTATCCTACCTAGGTGCGACAATTGTCTACGTTATCATGTCGGGCGATCTAAATATGGAAAATGTGATAACTGTGGCAAGAGGGGGTACATCAAGGAGACTTGTAGGCCGGGTACTGAACGTGGAAATGAAGGTCAAGATGGTAGCGGGAATCACGAAGGAAACAACGACAACAACGACTATCAAGGCAGGACGAGTGACAAACAAAAACGTGCTCAAGGGTGTTTTAACTGTGTAGACAAAAAGCATTTCAGGAAATACTACCCTAAAAACACTCAGGCAAGTGGATGAAAGCTCAACAGCGGAGCTAGGGAAGCACGCCAAGATCCAAACAAGGTTGTCGGTACGTCCCATATTAGTCAGCGTTATGCATTTGTGTTGTTCGATACTAGTACCGATTTTAGCTTCGCATCTCTAGAGTTTAAGAGTATCCTTGGTTTAGTAGCAAGTAAGTTAGGTATCCCGTATTTGATAGAGCTAGCTAATGAGAAGCTAGTGGAAGCTAGTGAAGTGATTTGAGGCTGTGTGATAGAGCTTGGAGAGCGTGAGTTTACGCTTGATCTGCTGCCAGTTGAGTTGGGAAGTTTAGACGTAGTAGTTGGAATGGATTGGTTGTCGAGTAACTGAGCTGAGATCATATGTCACAAGAAGATTTCCCGCAGCCCGATGGCTAGTGAAGAGACGATCGTGATTCACGGGAAGAAGCCGGATACACCCCTACAGATTATTAGTTGTTTGAAGGCATGAAAGTTTTTGCGTAAAAGGTGTATTGCCTTCTTGGCTCATGTCGTGGGCAAAGAAGTCGAAGCACTGAAGCTCGAAGATACCCCTGAGATAAAGGAATATCCTGAAGTCTTCCCTGAAGACTTGACATGATTATCTTCTCGATGACAAGTCGAGTTCCGCATTAACTAGGTTCCGGGCGTCGCGCCTGTAGCTAAGACACCTTATCGACCTGTGCCTTCATAGATGCAAGAGTAGTCAACGCAGCTCCAGTAATTGTTAGATAAGGGATTTATAAGACCAAGCTTCTCGCTTTGGGAGCTCCAGTGTTGCACATCGAAAAGAAGGGTGATAACTTTCGAATGAGTATCGACTACCAAAAGCTGAACAAGTCAACCGTCAAGAACCGAAATTCCATGCCGAGGGTTAACAATTTATTTAACTAACTGCAAGGATCCAACAACTATCCTAAGATTGATTGTCGATCCAGTGTCATTAGCTGTGAATTTAGGAAGAAAGTATACCAAGGTATAGTGAGTCAACAAGTCGTTTTAAACATACGCTAATGTTGTGTTTTATACACGATACACAAAATAGTTACACACAGAATACAGAACTTTGTGGGTTAGGAATCATGCACTTAAGACCTCAGGGAACTTATGTCGAGATCCGTTAAAAGGTCACCACGTAAGGACCGCGTCTATTAACTCGGACAAACACTATTATTCTGTCATGAAAGCTGTTTTAGTTAACCAAACGGATAAAGTGCTCGAGTTTCTTATATTGAAATTTCCGCTTTTGCTTCTAACAAGTAGAATTTTGCATCTCTACTTCTCCTAATGATAGTTGCAACATAACAATTTTCTTCATTAAAACGAACACTCCTTTGTCTCGATACTTGATCATTTCTTCATTTTAGCAAATACTCATTGTTTCATTTCTTGGAAAGTCATATGTTATGCATGCACCATTTGTTATGCATATGGTTTCGTTTCAAATAAATGCTTCATCAAAAGTTCAAAAATTATTTGCTAAAGCTAATTTTCGATTTATGATTCGGATGACCTACATTATTGTAATTGTTGGCTCCTTTGATATCAAGCCAACACATGTCACACCCCGACCATGATAAAACAACAAATCGTGGCGGAAACTTCGGGGAGTGTTGTAACAGAATCATTGTTTCATAACACATGGATTGAAGTTCTGTTTTATTGAATTAAATGTATTACATTACATTGGAAATTAAAAACAAAACATGAACAAATAGACTTTCATTGTTATTAAGTCACTAAGGCCTCGTCCATTCCTATGTGAGCACACACCAATATCATCATCAAATATCACCAACTATGGTACCTGAAACACATGTGAAAATACGTCAGCATAAAAATGCCGGCGAGTACATAGGTTTTATATGAGTGTCTGATTCATGGCTCGTTTATGTTTTGAAAAATATAACTTAAACACCTTTGTAGATTGATAATTAGAAAAACCAAGTTTTGTAAAATGTTTGTAATGTAAATTGAAATAACTAATTCAAAACAAATTTGTTTTATAAAACCTCGATACCATGAACCTTACTCAAAACATTTGTTTAAGTAAACCTAAATTGTAAATCGTTTTTGAAATAAAACTCGAATGTTTTATATTGTTAGAAAAACCTTGTAATATAACTTTTGTTTTGATAACCTTGCCCAAGTGATCTAGACAACGCAACGATATATAATGTATTAAAAGCACTTATATATAGGAAGTACCAGCGGCGCATCCACCATGCTTTTAACACATTACACCCGCCCCGTTACCTAATCACTTCCCTAACCCAACGGTTCAAACAATACCAAACGGTTCACATAATCAAACAGTTACAAACGGTTCATATAAATCAAACAGTTACAAACGGTTCACACAAATCAAACGGTTCACACAAATCAAATGGTTACAAACGGTTCAAAATGTAAAACAATGTGCTAGCATGTTAAGTAAACATACATAGCAAAACATAATGAAATCATGTACTATATATGTACTAATGAACATAACAAGCATATGATATAAAATCATGAAAAACACGAAAGTAACAAATAGGCACATGTGTTTCACCCCAAACAATTTAAAACGGTAAAAGAGGGGACTATGTACTCACTTGAGGATGCTTAGAAGTCTTGGACAACAACCAAGCAAAGCTAAAGGGATCACGGAAATCAAGCGGCACCTAATATAGGTAACTATGTTAATAAACGGACCTAAATCGGAGGATCGGATAAAATGAGGTTTCGTAAACCAAATGAGTGTAGGGACTCATGTAATATGGTTTAACAAAGCCTACATTCTAAAATGAAACCTAACCTAAGTGCTTACGACCCATTACGACTCGTTAAGGTAGCTTACGCCACTTTAACGCGTCGTTCGCGTAAAACGCGTTCGGATCGCCTAACTAGTCCTATGACAAGTATTATATGCCTTAACATATCTAATAATGTTGCCTAATCAGTTTAGATGCCAAAATTTATGTTGCATATGCTTAAAATGAATTTATGCGTAAAAAGGGCATTTTGGTCATTTTCCTAAGGCATATAAACTACCTATCATACAACTAACTAAACGAAGTGACCATAAGGTAAACCTCGGAAGGTTATTCCCTATACAACTATGGTCGCAATAAATGCTTGGTCGGATCCTAATGATCGACCAAACGGGTCAGATTCGAAAGTCTAAGCGGTTGTTTAGACCGCTTATCTTACGCTCCTATACAAGCACTAATCTAAAAAGTGACGAGTTAAACATGTTGAAACATGTTTAACGAAGTTTGAAAACAAGTTTGATACCAAAACAAACAGTTTTGGTACCCAAGAATAGTTTGGTTGCAATATACGCATTTTGACCGAAACTATGACTCGTCACTATACCTAATCAACGTGGTAATCAGTAGGTATAGTCACAAGGGACTATGACCATCGTGATTACGCTCACGTTGCGAAGTTCAAACGAACTTCGTGTTGACCAAAGACTGGTCAAAGCAGAAAGTTAAACAATGTTTGACTTTCATGCTTGAAAAGCATAAAAGAACGAAAGAATACTCACAAAGGGTCAAAGCAAGGAAATCTTGATCCAAATTGCTCAGGTATGAGGTACTAAACCCCAACTTAGAGCAAAAGAATCAGATTTGTGTGTTGCAACAATGAAATCTTGTGGGTATTTATAGATTTCCTAGAACCGTTAGGATTGTTTCTTGAAATCCGAGCTTGAATCTTGGCCTTACACTTGGGCCCATGGTTTAGAATACAATGGGTACTCAAATACCAGTCCATAGAATAAAAAATCAGGGATTGAAAACCATCAAATGTGCTGAATTGGACCAGGTTCATTGTTTCTGCAATCTGCTGGTCTGGGACTCCTTTACAGACCGTAAGAGGTCCCATACGGTCCGTAAGGACCCAAGGTGCTGGCAGCAACTTTGCAAAATTGGCAGAACAGGCCCTTGAGACTCCAAACTTAATTTTTGATGCGTTTTGGCACGTTTAAGCCCCGTTAACCTCATTTCAAGGATCTAAAATGAAGTTAAAGTATAGGGAACTTAAAATTTGCTCAAAAATATCTCGGATGTAGGTTCGTTTGGTCGTACGGTTGCGTTGTTCGGTTAATTACGACGGAAGTCGTAACGAACGCAAAAACGATCCAAATTGCGCGACGAATGGAATTTTATCATGCCAATCACTAAAATAAAGTATTTTAATGATTAGATAAATTTTTGGATGTCCGGATATATTCAGAACGTAAGATATGCGCGAAAATGCAAACTTATGCACTTTTTGACGCATTTAGTCCCTATTGATCAAGAAAATTTAATTTTGCGCACCAAACACCTCAAAGCCTATTTATAAGCTACGTAAAGGATATTTAGGGCACATTTAACTTATGATTAAGTTCCGGAATGGTTGTTACAGTACGACTCGGCATACTTTCGCAGTTTGTCAAAATTAGTCCCTGTATGCGAATAAACTTGATTTCGGCATACCAAACCATCCAAAACTTATTTCTAAGTTATGTAAAGGTTATTTAAGGTATGTTAAGCCTATGTCACTGTTCCAGAGTGTTTGTTGCATTAAACTGGTTATATTTACGCATCAGATCGCGTATAACCTTCTAGAAAGCGATTTAAAGCTCGAAATCAAACATGAATTGATATGTGCAAACGATACACATATTTATACAAATCCCAAGTATGAAATACAATATTTCATTGATTTGGTATTTGTTTGATGGTCGCAGAGCCACAGGTGTCACACCACACTTTCTTGAAACTTCTGTTCTTTCAAGTCACATACATGGTTTGTCTTTGTAACCATGCCGAAATTCCCTTATTGATACATACGTTTATTGTTAGATTGCACTGAAACCAAGTTCAATTGCTTGAACTTGTCCATTTCTCAAATTCAATTCAAGACGCCATATGATGTATTGGGAGCATCATATTCAAATTTATTTTTGCAAAGATTCTTTTCTTTCGAGTCGTAGTAGACTTGTTTGGTCTACGACTCCATTAAATCGCTTGTTGATTTCGACACTTTGAAGTGATGCCTTCACTAAATTTGAAGCCTGCGTAAATCTCGTTTACGCATCTCATGCACGGATTTAATTGTTTATTTCTTGACTTGCTCTAAATCCGTTTTGTTTTATCATGATTGAAGCAGTCCTAACACAATCGTGTGTTAAGATAATGGTACATAAATTCATTTTATACCCCAGTGTACCTCCTAACGATTCTTTCATTATCGATCGAATGCCTTGCGGTACTTATTGCTTTTTCATCTTCGATCGGAAACAGTAGTTCTTTGGTGTTCTATATTCAATTGAAAAATCCTACAATACCATTTGAATCAAATTTCCAGGATTACTTCATTACACTTTCATTTGATTTCAAGCACGGTGAACTTGTTCGGTCACCGCCATTATTGAATTATGTCATTACGACACCTTAAGGTGTCAGTGTAAACTTGTAGCTTTTGCTAATCATGATCAACCGTTTCACTCGAAACTACACATACTTTTGTTTGACCTGTCATTTAAACATTCTTAATGCAACTACGTATTGAGACAACAATACACCATTTCCAATTGTATTTCATTTCGGTGTATCCTCACAATCCAATAGTGTCATCACGCTATTTTATCCATGTATTTATTCGAAAGTTGACAGATCATTTTCATGTTACTATCATATTCGAGTCGTTGATTTTGAGTTCATCTAGCGGATACTATTGTTTCTGAAAACTTGTTTGCATATTGTGATCGATTGTTTGAAATTCTATTGGTCGAAACTGTAACACCCAGTGTTTTCGAAAGTCAAAGTTAAAGTCAAGGTCAAAGTCAACGATCGATTTCGCAACTCGACTTTTAGTGATTTTCTTTTATGTGTTTATTTTAGTTGTGTTATGTGGGGTAAGTGTCAATAATCACAGTAATCGACGCGTGTTATTCGCTATCTAATCGACTTACGACTGTGAACTATAGGAAGTAACAATGCGATAAAGTTAACTAATCAATAATCAAACTATGTTAATCAAATCGACATCGAATCGAATTGCAACTTGAACTACGCATTCTGGTTACTAATATACTTGCGTGTGTGCCTTATGTGTTACTTGTGCATGTTTATCTATGTTATGTTGTGGAAATCAATCGAAACTCGAAACGCAATCGAACTCAATCGAATTCGAACTCAATCGCAATTGAAATGGTATGATAATTAGTGGAAAAGAGATAGTGCGAGATATGAATGGTTGAGATTAAAAGTAATTTGACTAGGAAACTCTATCGTATCGAAACGCTCTCAATCGTAATCGAAATATCAAAACTCGTCGCACCGAACACTCGAACGAGGCGACTGATCGACCAGGCAACCAGCCGTTCGACCAGCCAGCCGATCGGACTGCTGTCCGATCGGACAGGCTGTCTGCACGGGCTGCCCAGCCGATCGGCCAGCCCCCTTTCCTCTTTGGGTAACACTATAAATACCCCTTGTCACTCTCAAACTTACTACTTTTGGCAAGTGACGTCCGACCAGCTCGTGTTCCTCACTTTTCTTCAGATTTCTCACGATTCCGGTAAGATCTCGTCCTAAATCTTGTACTTTCTTGATCTACATGCACTCCTACACCTTTCTATCTTTAAAATCTTAACTTTTAACAGTGAAATCATCAAGATTTGGGGTGTTCTAGGGTGACGTCATCATGAAGTTCTTATGAACTTCAAGTTTGACCTCATTCCACCAAGGATAACTCAGATATGAAGGATTTCCACATGATTTCACAAAGATTTCGGATAGATCTGAACATTTTCAAAAGGATAAAAGAGTTGAAAGAAATAATCACAAGTTTCCTCATTCTTCTACACTCAATACACTCAAAACCGATAGAATCGGAGCTTGTACCGGCTCACTACTCATCATTGTGGTTAGGGTTGGTTCGAGATCCGTAGTTCTATCCGTGAGATTACCGATTCCGGGTTAACCATGAACCAACGTCTTAAACTGGTGGAACGAATGAACTTGGGTGGTTCCTGTTCATACGAGTCACTAGACTTAAGATGAGGTTCAGTTGGTTAGCACGATATCAACACATCTTGATAAAACGACAAACGAACAAGACAACCAAGTGTAAGACAGACGGGATGGAATGCTGTCCGATCGGATCACCGTCCGAACGAACTGCCAACCGTACGGGTTGCTAGCCGAACGACTTGCACAATATTTGAAGGATTGAATGTTGAACGAGTTGTTGTCCGATCGGAATACCATCCGATCGGATTACCATTCGAGCCATGAGACATTTGACTTAAACAATTTTCAACATGTTCAATACACAACGGATGCCATCCGAACGAACAACTGTCTGAACGGGTGACAACCTGCCATGAACTTGAAGTGTCCAACCGAACGGGTTACCGTCCGATCGACCGACCCGAAAGGTAGAGATACTTCAATGTTTTCAAAATGCTACAACGAAAACTTCAAAAGTCAAGCCATCATACACAAAAACATCCTTCTCAAAGGAAGAAACTATCCACTCAAACAGTCAGCCGACCGGACTACTGTCCGAATAAACTGCCATCCGCACGGCCAGCCGTCCGAGCGGACTACCATCCGATCGAACTGCTGTCCGAGCCACTCGTACATTGCATCGTTTTACGTGTCACTTATCGTTATGCAATCAATATTCAGGCTAACCTTACTCTCTAGCGCTCCCTTCAATCCATCAATCGCTGTGAGTATACTTGATCCCTTTTTGCTTTACGCACTTTTGGGTGTTACATACGCTACAAATATTCAAATCACAATAAACACACTACTAAATACTGTTTGAACGCTAACCGTTAATGCATGTTATACGTGGCTTATGAATGCTTGTTTGTTATGTTTACACATGGAATGCTGTCTACCTGCCTTAGCAACGATAGTACTATAGTTTGGACTCAGCACCTGTTCACAGGGGTTGTTAAGGACAATTACTTGCATGGATTACGGTGGTAATCATGTATTGCGAACTGCCTCAGGCAGTCAACCCACAGTCATTGGTATCGATGGAACTATGTCGATAACTAACGTGTTTCATTTCACTATGTGTACGTGCTGGTTATGCGTAAACGAATTTCGAACTCTATATGCTATTATCAAACTTGTATGCTCACCTTTACATTATATGTATTGACTTTATTTTAACGTATGTGACAGGTGCTTAGGATGCACATCTGCTAGGAAATCGAGGCTAGAATAAGGTCTTAGAGGCCAACAAATAGTTGTCTGTACAAATGAAATCAAGGGTCTCTAGAAGCAGATAAACAATTTGGCTATTTGAAAATCAGAGTTGTCGAAATAGAACTATTTGCCTAGATTTTGTTTGTAATAATTTGTTTACCTTTTGAGACATGGTATGGGACATGTTACTTTAAATTGATTGGTAATGATAATTGTTATGGAAACTTCTGGACAATCTGTTTCGCTCAGTGCCATGCCCCGATGTTTCCGCCATCGGTTGGGTGTGACAGATTGGTATCAGAGCCATAACTATAGGGAATTAGGCAAGACACGACCTAGTCCGGGTCGATGTCTTAGAGACCTAGTCTATAGTTAGGAACCAACAGACCGACTCGTGTATGGGCTTATTACTATTTCTCGCTATTCTCGCACACGCTACACTATCACTGCACTCGAATTCTCAATTATGAAGAAGCGATTAAGTCAGGATTAGGTGTGAAAACCGCAAAATCTTGACAAAAATCTGCTTGATCAACCCAGCATTTTATTTACAAACGGGGAGAATTATGCCAAATCAGGAGTGAAATCCACATTTTGATGAATAATCTCCTCTATTTTATCAAAAACAGGAACGGAGTTGTTAAGCTAGGGGTGAAACCCTAACCTTGATGACTTTTTCCGACTATTACTTGGTTTTACAAAGCTCTCACCAAAGTTTCGACGGACTCCAACGACCTGAAGTCACAATACGACTAACGGGATATGTGCCAAACGCCCAAGAATCGAGGCAAAAGCATAGTCCTGAAGGTCAAATGTGCACAACAAGTCCTTGTGAATAGTTGAACCACTTTGGATAGTCGAAGTCTACTAGCCGCAGACAATCTATTTCTTGATTTTTACGTGTTTCGATTCTGAACCCGCAACTACTGACTCTGGTAATTCGTCGATTTTATGCGTTTACATGTGTGCGTTTACCTGATTTTGTGTTTAATTGTGGAAAAATCATTCGATTTATGCCTTCACTTCGATCGACACGCACGACTTACACTGCATTTCTATCTCAATACGCTAACAAATCGCTAAATTATGGACGACCTTATGCTATACTATACACTTAGACTATACAATTCGACATGTCAATCGCGACCGCTATATTCGAATAATCGCAGACTTTGAATGATAGGTTTCTGTATTCTGACTGCATCTGGTGACTAAATGCGTATGTGCTTCTGTGCTCTACGTGCTTATGTGCTTATGTGTTTATGTGCTTCTGTGATTGTGTGATTCTGTGATATGTGAATTGGGTGACTGTGTTCCTGAGCTTTAGTAAGTAGTAGACGTGTGAGGTGAGATTCGAACACATTGTATTGAGTCCTATGACGATGTCTGTTGCAGACAATGTCATCTGGATCCTGCCACCCACCACTTTCTCGTCAAGAAAAGAGAGACAAACGTCTTGCTGCTATCATCGCAAAACAAGTAGCAAAAGCCGTGAGTGATGTCTACGAGAACGTCAGCAAATCATCTGAGGAGTCGAGAACCGAAACTCCTAAAGCTACCCCAAAGCTGCCTTCAATTTCAAGCAGTTCAAGTCTTGTGGGCCCAAGGAATTCACTGGCGAGGAAGGCCCTACAACGTTGTTCCAATGGTTTGATTCCATTGAGGTCACTCTACGACAGAGCGGTTGCCCAGACGATCTCCACACTCTAAATGCTACCGGCGTCTTCCAGTCCCGCGCACTAGACTGGTGGACGGCCGAGAGAAACAAACGAGGGAACGATGCAGCCTACGGTCTGTCGTGGGACGAACTCAAGGAGGTCATGCTGGAAGAATTCTGCCCTCCTCATGAGCGCAAAAAGTTAGAAGATGAATTCTGGCACATAAAGCAGAAGGAAGGTGAAAATGCTGCTCTCACCGCTCGCTTCAAATAGCTCAGCATCATCTGCCTTGACCAAGTCAAGACTTCAGACATGGCAATCAAGAAGTATATCCGAGCCCTGCCTGACTGTGTTGCAGATTTCGTGCAAGCAGCTAAGACTAAGACGATCGAAGAGACTTACCTACTGGCCGCTGAAATCAACGACAAGCGAGTCAAGGCTGGTATCTGGGATAAAACTTCAAAGCACCTGCATCAAGCTACCACCGCCGCACCAACTGCTGAAACCACCACCGCATCGAGCAACAAGAGGAAGAACAAGCGAAAGAACAGCTCCAGCAACAAGAACTGTGCGATCACTGCTGCACCGATACAAGCTGTACCAGCCCAACATCGTCAAGTAGCGGCGCCTGTGGCAAATGCACCGCCTGCTAAGCGTGCATACACTGGGCCACACCCGCTTTGCCCTACTTGTACCTACCACCACCCGACTACCATCGCTTGCCGTTTTTGTGCTCATTGCAATATGTATGGCCATTTCACTACCAACTGCCGTGCTCGACAGGCTCCTACTCATCAAGCTCTACTCACCGCCCCTCAGGGTCAACAAGCTCCTCCGGCACCCGCGGTCAACGCCAGAGCCTGCTTCGCATGTGGCGATCCGAACCATTTTGCCAACATGTGCCCAAACAGGGTTGTGAAACAAGAGCCCCAGCAGTAGCAGCCTTAGCAGCAACAGCAACAAGCAGTACGCACACTAACTTTCAACATCAACGTGCGCCAAGCCCAAGCCGACAACAACGTGGTCAATGGTACATTCCTTGTGAATGGTATTTATGCTTCGTGTTTATTTAATACTGGAGCCGATAATTGCTTTGTGTCGTTCGAATTCGAGAAGCTCCTTAGTCGTAAGCGCTCCCAACTCTCCTCGACGTTCGATGTTGATTCTGTTCTCCATGATTGTACTCTCGAGCTCAACAATCACATCTTCATAATCGACCTTATTCCGATGCAACTCGGAAGTTTTGATGTCATAGTAGGCATGGACTTTCTTCGCGAAAACCATGCTGAAGTTGTGTGCTTCGATAAGATGATTCGATTTTCGCTCGCGAATGGTGATTTATTGTGTGTTTATGGTGAAACTGCTTTGAAAGGCCTCAAACTCATGTCATGTGTCCAAGCTAGCAAGTATCTCTGCAAGGAATACAGAGCTTTCTTGGCTAACATTGTAGTAGCGGAGAAGGAAAAGAAAGAAAAGACAGAGGTGAAAGACGTTCCTGTGGTTCATGAATTTCCTAATGTGTTTCCCGATAACCTTCCAGGTTTACCACCAAGTCGTGATATCGACTTTCGTATCGACCTCATTCCTGGAGCCAACCCTATTGCCAAAGCTCCTTACCGACTCGCACCGTCTAAATGCGTGAACTCTCAAACCAACTCCAGGAATTACTTGAGAAAGGCTTCATTCGCCCGAGCACCTCTCCTTGGGGCGCGCCAGTCCTTTTCGTCAAAAAGAAGGATGGGTCGTTCCGGATGTGCATCGACTATAGGGAATTGAATAAGTTAACTATCAAGAACCGCTATCCCCTGCCCCGCATTGATGATTTGTTTGATCAGCTACAAGGTGCTACGTGTTTCTCAAAGATCGATTTACGCTCAGGCTATCACCAACTACGCATTCAAGAGGAGGATATACTCAAAACCGCGTTTCGCACTCGATATGGCCATTACGAATTCGTTGTTATGCCCTTTGGTTTAACCAACGCACCCGTGGTTTTCATGGATCTGATGAACCGCTTGTGTAAACCATATCTCGACCGTTTCGTCATCGTATTCATCGACGATGTCTTGATCTATTCCAAATTGAAAGCCGAACACGCGCAACATCTACGTTTGGTTCTCGAGCTACTCCAGGGGAATCAACTCTATGCCAAGTTCTCCAAGTGCGAATTCTGGCTGGTGGAGGTTCAGTTTCTGGGTCACATTGTCAATAGTCAGGGTATTCACGTCGATCATGCGAAGATTGAAGCCGTTAAGAGTTGGATTACACCTAAGAACCCGTCTGAAGTCCGTTCTTTTCTCGGACTAGCGGGCTATTATCGATGATTTATCGAAGGATTCTCAAAGATCGTAGTACCGCTTACCGCTCTCACGCATAAAGACAAGCCTTTTGTTTGGGGAACTGAACAAGAGTCTGCTTTCCAAACCCTCAAACACATGCTTTGCAATGCTCCTGTTCTCAGATTGCCCGACAGAAACGATGATTTCATTGTCTATTGTGATGCTTCCAACCTTGGTCTTGGTTGTGTCCTTATGCAACGGGACAAGGTTATATCTTACGTATCTCGCTAGCTCAAAATCCACGAGAAGAACTATACAACCCATGATCTCGAGCTAGGCGCAGTTGTTTTTGTGTTAAAGATTTGGTGACACTACCTGTATGGTACCAAGTGTACGATCTTCACCGATCATAGGAGCCTGTAACATATCTTTAATCAGAAGGAACTTAATATGCGTCAACACCGATGGGTAGAACTTCTCAACGATTACGACTGTGAGATTCGTTATCACCCAGGCAAAGCAAATGTTGTTGCCAACGCACTCAGCAGACGGAGCTATCTGCTTAGCACTCGTAACTTCCAAGCCCAATACGATCTCGAGACTCTCATCCGCGAGGCTCAGCATGCATGTTTTAATGAACGCACTCTGAAGAAGGAAATAATCTATCACGACGGAGCCCAGCTTGTGAGTAAATCAAATGGGATATTCCTCTTTCTAGACCGAATTTGGATCCCTAAACGGACCGATTCGCGACAGATTCTGATGGACGAAGCCCACAAATCCCGGTATTCTATTCATCCCGGTGCCGACAAAATGTACCAGGATCTTCGCTACAAGTACTGGTGGTCGGGCATGAAAAGGGATACTGCTCTCTACGTTGGGAAGTGCCTGACTTGTGCAAGAGTCAAGGCTGAACACCAAAGACCCTCTGGCTTACTCGAACAACCGCCGATCCCTATGTGGAAGTGGGAGAGTATAGCTATGGACTTCATAACAAAGCTTCCGCACACGTCATCAGGTCACGAAAACATTTGGGTTGTTGTTGACCGTTTAACCAAATCAGCTCACTTTTTACCAATACGGGAAGACTACAAGGTAGCCCGAATCTACACCAACGAGATCATTTGTAATCATGGGACGCCTCGCGACATCATCTCTGACCGTGATGCTCGGTTTACCTCGCGACTGTGGGACACGTTTCAAACGGCTCTCGGTACATCGCTTAATCTAAGTACCGCATTCCACCCTCAAACCGACGGTCAGATTGAAAGAACGATTCGTACTCTTGAAGACATGCTCCGTTCGTGTGTCATAGACTTCGGTGGTAATTGGGATACATACCTGCCGTTAGTCGAATTCTCGTATAACAACAGTTATCATTCCAGCATTCAAATGGCACCATTCGAGGCTTTATACGGAAGAAAATTTCGATCGCCTATTGTATGGCACGAGATCGGTCACTCGCAATTAACCGGTCCTGAGCTATTACAAGAAACGACTGATAAAGTCCTCCAAATTCGAGACAACTTGTTGAAAGCTCGAAGTCGACAGAAAAGTTACGCCGATAGACGACGCAAGCCCCTTGACGTTGGCGACTACGTACTCCTAAAGGTATCACCTTGGAAGGGTGTGGTCAGATTCGGCAAGAAAGGGAAACTAGCGCCTCGATATGTTGGACCTTTTAAGATTCTGGAAAGAATCGGAAAAGTCGCCTACAGACTCGAACTACCGGAGGAACTTAGTAACGTCCACCCGACTTTCCATGTGTCAAACCTCCGAAAGTGCCTGGCTGAGCATGATTTAATTGTACCTCTCGATGACCTTCAAGTAAACGAAACACTACACTTCGTGGAAAAGCCTGTCGAAATCATGGATCGCCAAACCAAGCAGCTCAGACGCTCGCGCATTCCTATTGTGAAATTCTGATGGGAAGGCAAACGAGGCGCAGAGTTCACTTGGGAACTCGAAAGCGACATGAAGGCGAAGTACCCGCAGTTGTTTGTTACGGCTTCGGCTTAATTTCGGGACGAAATTCCCTCAACTAGGGGAGGATGTAACACCCCGTGTTTTCAAAGGTCAAAGTTAAAGTCAAGGTCAAAGTCAATGATCGATTTCGCAACTTGACTTTTAGTGAATTTCTTTTATGTGTTTATTTTAGTTATATTATGTGGGGTAAGTGTCAATAATCACAGTAATCGACGCGTGTTATTCGCTATCTAATCGACTTACGACTGTGAACTATAGGAAGTAACAATACGATAAAGTTAACTAATCAATAATCAAACTATGTTAATCAAATCGACATCGAATCGAATCGCAACTCGAACTACGCATTCTGGTTACTAATATTCTTGCGTGTGTGCCTTATGTGTTACTTGTGCATGTTTATCTATGTTATGTTGTGGAAATCAATCGAAACTCGAAACGCAATCGAACTCAATCAAACTCAATCGAATTCAAACTCAATCGCAATTGAAATGGTATGATAATTAGTGGAAAAGAGATAGTGCGAGATATGAATGGTTGGGATTAAAAGTAATTTGACTAGGAAACTCTATCGCATCGAAACGCTCGCAATCATAATCAAAATATCAAAACTCGTCGCACCGAACACTCGAACGAGGCGACTGATCGACCAGGCAACCAGCCGTTCGACCAGCCGGCCGGCCGATCGGACTGCTGTCCGATCGGACAGGCTGTCCGCACGGGCTGCCCAGCCGATCGGCCAGCCCCCTTTCCTCTTTGGGTAACACTATAAATACCCCTTGTCACTCTCAAACTTACTACTTTTGACAAGTGACGTCCGACCTGCTCGTGTTCCTCACTTTTCTTCAGATTTCTCACGATTCCGGTAAGATCTCGTCCTAAATCTTGTACTTTCTTGATCTACACGCACACCTACACCTTTCTATCTTTTAAATCTTAACTTTTAACCGTGAAATCATCAAGATTTGGGGTGTTCTAGGGTGACGTCATCATGAAGTTCTTATGAACTTCAAGTTTGACCTCATTCCACCAAGGATAACTCAGATCTGAAGGATTTCCACATAATTTCACAACGATTTCGCATAGATCTGAACATTTTCAAAAGGATAAAAGAGTTGAAAGAAATAATCACAAGTTTCCTCATTCTTCTACACTCAATACACTCAAAACCGATAGAATCAGAGCTTGTACCGGCTCACTACTCATCATTGTGGTTAGGGTTGGTTCGAGATCCGTAGTTCTATCCGTGAGATTACCGATTCCGGGTTAACCATGAACCAACGTCTTAAACCGGTGGAACGAATGAACTTGGGTGGTTCATGTTCATACGAGTCACTAGACTTAGGATGAGGTTCTGTTGGTTAGCACGATATCAACACATCTCGATAAAACGACAAACGAACAAGACAGCCAAGTGTAAGATAGACGGGACGACCGGTACGGAATGCTGTCCGATCGGACCACCGTCCGAACGAACTGCCGACCGTACGGGTTGCTAGCCGAACGACTTGCACAATATTTGAAGGATTGAATGTTGAACGAGTTGTTGTCCGATCGGACTAACATCCGATCGGATTACCATTCGAGCCATGAGACATTTGACTTAAACAATTTTCAACATGTTCAATACACAAGGGATGCCATCCGAATGAACAACTGTCCGAACGGGTGACAACCTGCCATGAACTTGAAGTGTCCAACCGAACGGGTTACCGTCCGATCGAACAACCGTCCGATCGACCGACCCAAAAGGTAGAGATACTTCAATGTTTTCAAAATGCTACAATGAAAACTTCAAAAGTCAAGCCATCATACACAAACACATCCTTCTCAAAGGAAGAAACTATCCACTCGAACAGTCAGCCGACCGGACTACTGTCCGAATAAACTGCCATCCGCACAGCCAGCCGTCCGAACGGACTACTATCCGATCGAACTGTTGTCCGAGCCTGTAGGATCGTTTTCTGATCCGAACGAGTCGGTTAGAAGAGTTTTTCACCAAAACAAGAGGCGGAAACAAGTGTTTCGGTGTAATTCAGCAACTATTCACTTTTAACTGTTGTTTATATTGATATACGAACAATTACAGACCTGACAACACTTCGGCAGCACTTCGTGGCTAACCGGAAGACAATCACCTAGAACTATATTATGATTTCGCTCATTTGACACTATATATAGTACAAGTGATTTCGCTTATGTGTACACTGACACATAAGCGATACCCCACAAGACCATATAAGCGATACCCTATCAAGACCACATGAGCGGAATCTTAATTTGACCGAAATCCAATTTTCACTTTCTAATTCTTTTGTCTTATCTTGTGATGATGTCATGGTGATGTCATCATGACATCATGCTTTAACATCTCCGCAACGAACCCGATCTTCGCAACGAACCCGAGACTCGACATAAGACGTAGTTGACAGACGTAGTGCACCAACAAACTCCCCCTCGGATGTTGACGGAGTCTTCAGTGTCGAGTCTTTAATTGTCAATCTACAATCTTTATCGATCTTCAAACTTCCTCTGAAGTATTTGTCATTGCAAGAATCCTCATTCTCTTACTCTTTCTCGTAATCTTCAGAATCTGAATCTGGCTCTACTATCTTCAGACTCCCTCTCGATGTCCTCAGACTCCCCCTTTCACTAAGCTGGGAGCGCAGTCTGGAATTCACTATCCACAGATTCTTAGATCGTAAACCTGCAAAAACAAAACTCTACCCAAAAATAAATTTTCTGATAACCATTTTGTGGATAAAATTTTCAAATCTAATTTACCACATGCAGGAAAAACATTTTATAGCAAAACTTTTTTCATTTCATTTCAAAAATCTTCAAACACTTTCACCCAAACCATTTGTTCATCATGTTTAGCACTCGGAATTTTGAAAATCAGCTTTCCAACACCAGTTGTCGAAAATCTTTTTGAATTATTCAAAATTTATGCTAAAACACACTAAAATCTTTTTGGAATTTTTGAAAGTACTGAAAAGCAGTAAATGAAATATTTACAAACAATATTTTTGTGAGCTTGTGCAAGAGGATCATATCAGTTTTTGAGACCAATCACCAACACCGTTAAGCTTCATTTCATTTTAAGTTCTAAATAGTTCACTTAGATTGTCAGTATGTTTGTCCACTTAAATTTTCACACAAAGTTCAATTGATCCGAGATATGAGATTAATGTTTTAAGCTCTTGAACTTATTCGTGTGTCCCACTACTTGAATATACTCCCGTATCCAGATCCCAATATTCAGTCTTACAGGTGAGTATACCACAGATGATATCTGTCAGGGGAATAAATTATAGTACGAGGGCCGTGAGAGCTCAGGTCGATCTTTCGATACGCAGAGAGATGACGGCTTCGACTTTTGGTGAGTCCCCTTTAGAGGATCTTTTGCATTACAACAGCAGCGACTATCAATTTTATTGTTTCATCAGCTTGCTGAGGGCGATGCTATGTTTCAAGCATTTGTATAAAGCATTATCCAGGGACTAGGTCAGAAATTTCTTTCAGCAGAAGTCCCGGGATAATACCCCAGATATCACTGAGCATAAAGACCTAGTATCTCAGAATAAGGGACCTTTCAAACAAGATTTCAGGGGTTACCTATATATCCAAGTTTGTGTTAACCCACAGAACAAGCAAGTTTGAAATTTAGGTTTATATCTCGTCACAATCTACTAGATGTGCAAAAACCTACTGGCACATCATCAGTGAGACCGTTTATCACTTTTTATCTTACCAATTCTTTAGCATGTTGTGATAGTCCACTGATGTACTATCATTTCCTCTTTTATGCAACAAAAACTCATTTTTCATTTTATCATGTTTTTGACTTTTTCAAATTTTCAAATGTTTTTGTATTTTTCAGAAATTATACTCCCCCTAAAATGCAAACACATTTTAGGAAATTTGAAAACAAACTGTACAAGAACATGACAACTGATATCGAATTGCCTCAATTCGCCATCCACTTGGCATAAACAATCAGAACTCCCCCTCACAACAAACTATTTTCCCATCGATTTCAAAACACTTAAGTTTGTTTTAATCAAATGGTTTTTCCGGAAAATAAGTTTTGTTGATTTTACCACTTGTAAAATTGGGAATTAAATCATCACATTGTTTTTCAACCACTGGTAGAAAATCAGATACAACTTAATGTCTCTGATTTACCACTTTTAAGATCAATCCAATCAAACATTTTCAACCAAACATCATCTGTTGGATGAATTCTCAAGATGCCGATTCCTACTCCTCACTTACCAACCTGGGAGTTCCGGCAAGTCCTGCAAAACTTCTCAAAAACACATTATACAAACATGATAAAGAATGATGCCGATTCATGATCCACAATTACCAACTTGGGATCTCCGGCAAGTCAGGTTTTTACTCTTTGAAGAATATGTCCACCCAAGCCTGACCTTCCTTGGGTGTTACCGAGTTATCATCACTCGATTTCTTACCTCCCCTCTTCTTCTCGTAGAACTCTTTAACCCCTTTGACTTTTCGATCAATCATTTTTCCAAAAATATGTTTTACAGTAGGGTTAAAGGCCTTGTCAACATCAAAAACCTTTTTGTCATTATAAAATTGATTTGATATCTCAACTTTACCAACTTTCCTTTTGAAATTTTCAGCATGCAAAGGTGGAAAATTTTCATCGTTCATAGTTGGAACTGATTTTTCAACCTTTTCTATAACAACCTTTGGCTCCTCTGATTTTGTGGAATCAGATTCATCACTAGAACTGTTACCTGAACCCTTAACAACCCATTTTTGATTAATCAGATTTTCTTTTCTTTTAACCACATTCTTTGAACATTCACCAATCTCATGGGTTGAATTTTCAAAGCCTGTAAACTTTCGGGTTGAAAGTTCAGTTTTCTCTATCACTTTCTCTTTTAGTTTACCAGAGACTTCCTGTTTCGGTTTGAATGTCTTTGGACAGTCCCTAGCAACATGACCAAAAGTTTTACACTGAAAACATGTTCTCTTTTCAATCTTCTTTGGAACAACATTCTTCTTCAGTTCTTCTTGCTTCTTGGCAAGGAATTCTTGATTTGTCTGCTTCCAGAATGAACTCTTTTGTTCTTTCTCAGCACTTGTTCCTGAAACAAAAACTGTTTTTGGTTTATTAAATTTCTCATTTTTATAGTTTTTCGGTGGTATAAAACCTAGACCATTCTTTTTGAAATTACGGTTTTGGTTTGATTTCTTTTGAAAACCAGAACCAGAACTGTAACCCTTTTTCTTGTTTAAACGTTGTTGAACTCTTGAGGTGTAAGTTTTAGGTTTTTCATAAAGATTTACATCTTTTATTTCAGAAATATTGATTTCTGTTAATTTGAAAACCTTTTTAATCATTTCAATTTTAACACCTCTTATTGGAAAAATCTCATCACAATATAATTTGTCAGAATCTTTCAAAGTATATGCCACTTTGAACGATTCATCATTCAAATTAGATTTTTTCATCAAAAACTCTTTATCATAAACCCATTTGTCCTTTTTGACTGTTGACTTTGACGCATCGGACTCAGACTTTGACTTGGATTTGGACTCCGATTTTGACTCCTCACAATCATCTTTATCTAACACCTGATCGACCACACTTTTTATCAACTTTGACTCATGATCAGTGTCGGACGACGTGTACGTGACATCAATATTTTCTGGCAAGTTATCCGACGGCCCAGACTCCCATTGTAAGTTTATTGCCTTTTCGACTCTTTCGGAATTTGGATTTCGAGGTAAAAATCCATTTTCGATCGGGGGCGGACATCTAGTGTAGACCACACTTGATTTCTTACCAGAAGTCTTCACTTCATCTTTTGTCACAGATTTCTTTTCTTCAGACATTTTCATTTCTTCAAATGTCTTCAATTCTTCCACAACCGGATAAATCCTGTCAACAACAAAAGTAGAACATGAGTAACTGTCTAATAATTTCTTAACTTTCTCAGTTTCTATCTTTTGTGTTGCCAACTCAAGCTCGAGATCTGCACATTTCTTAATGTTATAGTTTGCCGTATCAAGCTGTCTCAGATAAGCTATCTTCAAAGTATTCATAGCTTCAGCTTGTTCACCATTTGAATCAGTATACTTGTTGATTTCTCTGTTCATTGTATCATATGATTCTTTCAATCTGTTTATGTTGTGCAGCAATTCATTGTTTTGCTTGATTAAAGAATCACAATTCATGCACTTTTCAGGATCTTTGACAGGTTCTGCATCAACTTTGATCTCAAATTCAGGAACTTCTTTGACACTTCTGCTTGATTGTAAAAACTCAGCTCTTCTTCTTTTCTCAGCTTTCGCTTCGTTCTTCAATCTCTCTTCTTCTTCTTCCTCTTCTTTGTTCTTCCTTCGTCTTTCTTCAGCTGCTTCCATGACTTTTCTGCATCTTTCTGCGCATTTCAAATCATAAGCATTAGCAAAGAAAACATTAACATTTGAAGTGTCTTTAGACATCTCTTTGGTCATAAATTCTTGATCTGGACAAAAATTCCTGAGCATATCGTCACTTCCAGTAAACTTTGCTTCCAACTCTGTCCATATCGAATATGCAGTTCCATCATGTTGAAGCAGTATCAAAATATCTTCTTTTATCGCTTGCTGAAGCAGACTCACCATCAATTTCTCATCTCGATATTTCTTTTTATCTGCAGTACTCATTTCTCTAAGTGTCAACGGAGTACCATTCACAACATCGTTCTTTGTGGGCTTAACATACGGCTCTTCAGTGTGTTCCCACGCATCCAAGTGATACGCCTCAACCCAATTTCCAAACCTTTCGGACCATCCATTGTAATCATCAATATCCATGAGTTTGGGTGGTTTCTGAGACGTCCCGGTTTCATTTTCAAGCAATGTACTCTGAGTAATTGTAGCAGGACTAGCAAAAGCATTCATGTTTCAAATTTTCAAATGAGCTGTACCACCTTGTAAAATACCTGACAACACTTTATCAAATAGGTAATTACAATTCACATGTACCAAACCTCTAAATTCTCATTTGACCAAACTTTAACTATGTCGACAACATCACATGCTATCTTTGAATTCCTTTTTTTAAACTTTGTCGATAACTTTCATATATCCACACACTTCTATTGGACCTCAATTCTTGAACTATGCTGACATACGGCTGACAACAACTAGAATCAAATCAGTTTGAATGTATCGAAATTAATGTTGACCAACAATCTAGATTTTCATTGGACCTTCACCACACAATATTATATTCTATTATAATGAACTAACAACTTTTAGAAACAACTTGATTTCATTGGACCTTGTAAGCCACTAAACCGACAATTCGATTAAATGTGAATAAACGATGATTCCATTTCTCAATTAAATGTGACCTGACAAACTTGTATAATGTTTCACACATAACCGATGTATTCACATGATCACATATTACAACCAACTGACAACCTTGTTTAAAGTATTACACAATTCAATTATCTTTTCAAACGGTTCACACAATTCGATGTACACAAAAGCGAAACTATCAGTAATTGTCCAAATAAGCGGAACCTTGAACTGTCACTAAGAGCGGACCTTATGGTCACAAAAGCGGACCTTCAAGTGACACAAGAGCGGAATCACGTTGTACAAATGAGCGGAATTAACTAAACGATGACCGTAAGAGCGAAATCACAAGTAAACCTGCTGATGTCACTTTTTCACGAAACCGTAAAAGCGAACCCTCAAAAAATCTAAGATCTAAGTCGTTTTTAATTCTGAAAATCACAAGGATTTGTTACTTCATAATTCCGAGCAATATGTGAAAAACTGAACCGATTTTGATCGTAAAAAGTTTTGTTTTTCGAAAAAGAAAGGTGTAGAAACAGAAATTTCGGCTGAATTGTAAAAATCTCTTCTTCACTGGCTCTGATACCACTTGTAGGATCGTTTTCTGATCCGAACGAGTCGGTTAGAAGAGTTTTTCACCAAAACAAGAGGCGGAAACAAGTGTTTCGGTGTAATTCAGCAACTATTCACTTTTAACTGTTGTTTATATTGATATACGAACAATTACAGACCTGACAACACTTCGGCAGCACTTCGTGGCTAACCGGAAGACAATCACCTAGAACTATATTATGATTTCGCTCATTTGACACTATATATAGTACAAGTGATTTCGCTTATGTGTACACTGACACATAAGCGATACCCCACAAGACCATATAAGCGATACCCTATCAAGACCACATGAGCGGAATCTTAATTTGACCGAAATCCAATTTTCACTTTCTAATTCTTTTGTCTTATCTTGTGATGATGTCATGGTGATGTCATCATGACATCATGCTTTAACATCTCCGCAACGAACCCGATCTTCGCAACGAACCCGAGACTCGACATAAGACGTAGTTGACAGACGTAGTGCACCAACAGAGCCACTGGCACATTGCATCGTTTTACGCATCACTTATCGTTATGCTATCAATATTCAGGCTAACCTTACTCTCTAGCACTCCCTTCAATCCATAAATCACTTTGAGTATACTCGATCCCTTTTTGCTTTACGCACTTTTGGGTGTTACATACGCTACAAATATTCAAATCACAATAAACACACTACTCAATACTGTTTGAACGCTAACCGTTAATGCATGTTATACGTGGCTTATGAATGCTTGTTTGTTATGTTTACACATGGAATGCTGTCTACCTGCCTTAGCAACGATAGTACTATAGTTTGGACTCAGCACCTGTTCACAGGGGTTGTTAAGGACAATTACTTGCATGGATTATGGTGGTAATCATGTACTGCGAACTGCCTTAGGCAGTCAACCCGCAATCATTGGTATCGATGGATCTATGTCGATAACTAACGTGCTTCATTTCACTATGTGTACGTGCTGGTTATGCGTAAACGAATTTCGAACTCTATATGCTATTATCAAACTTGTATGCTCACCTTTACATTATATGTATTGACTTTATTTTAACGTATGTGACAGGTGCTTAGGATGCACATCTGCTAAGAAATCGAGGCTAGAATAAGGTCTTAGAGGCCAACAAATAGTTGTCTGTACAAATGAAATCAAGGGTCTCTAGAAGCAGATAAACAATTGGGCTATTTGAAAATCTGAGTTGTCAGAATAGAACTATTTAGGGGTGTGCAAAATTCGTTTCGAATTCGAAAAATTCGAAATTCGTTTAAATTCGATTCGATTATCAAGAATTCGTTTCGATTATAAGAATTCGAATTCGATTCAATTCGAGTCAAGTAAATCGAATACGAATCGAATACGAATTTATAATTTCAAATTCGATTCGATTCGAAATTCGAATAAAAATTATACATTTTTATTTATTATTTATATATATATAACTTTGATTAGGCTATACTATAAATTATTTTCAAATTTTTTCCAAGTATTATAATTACCCATTACCAAACCCACTACATGGCTCATAACTAAAACCTAAGTAACAAATCTATCAATAGATTTTTAAGCGTAAAAATATTAACTTGTAATGTGGAGTGGTTCTTTCCGATTTCTCGTTTTGAATTTTAGACTTGTGGTACTTTATTTGGAATTTTTTAATGTGATATCGTGCTTTATGGGTGCTTAAAAATTTATGTTTCATTATGAAAGTTTTTTACATTTTTTTAAAGGAATCTGAATTAAATCGAATTTATTCGAATTCGAATTTTTAATCGAATACGAATCGAATACGAATTGGGTTTTTTATTCGAATACGAATTCGAATCGAATTCGGTAGGTTTTAATCGAATTCGAATCGAATACGAATTCAAGGAAAAATAAAAATTATTCGAACAATTCGATTCGAATAATTCAAAAATTCGATATTCGATTCGATGAACACCCCTAGAACTATTTGCCTAGATTTTGTCTGTAATAATTTGTTTACCTTTTGAGACATGGTATGGGACATGTTACTTTAAATTGATTGGTAATGATAATTGTTATGGAAACTTCTGGACAATTTGTTTCGCTCAGTGCCATGCCCCGATGTTTCCGCCATCGGTTGGGGTGTGACAGAAACTCCTTTGTTGCACCCCTGTTAACTAAGTTACACTAGATTATACATCTATACAACTCGTGTCCTTTGACATCAAATTCTGGAAAACATACCTTTTAACCGTTGGGTTCTTGTTGTTGTAATATGTCCTTGGATTCACCTGATTCAAATAAGTTTTGATTCGGTTTCGTGGTTATATACCTCAGTATTATTCATATCCACGCACGTATAACGTAACCCTAAAGAGTTAATGAAGTTCAAATTTCGAGGACGAAATTTTCTTAACAGTGGGAGAATGTGACAACTGTCAAATTTGCATGCATCCGTACAACTATTAGACAATGATTAATGCTTAATGACTGTGTTGAATTTCAATTAATTACTTAAACTGCTTTCTGATTATTGTTATCACTCATACATGTGCATCATATAATTCAAATGACATATCATTATCGTGTGCAAACTTTGTTGATTCAATTGATGCACGAAACACCGACAGCACAGTTATCAGACAAATCAGAAAAATGCTGACGGAGTTCAGTAAATAGACAAACATTGTATTGAGACACGGAATGAGTCAGAAACCAAGTATTGCACTAGTATAGTGTGTAGGAAAGTAAGGATCACAAACTGCCTTTCCTAGTGATAGTTTAAGTGCCGGAAAGTGCCTAAACCTTACATAAACTGCAGAATTCTGCAGAATTCAGCATAAATCAGCACAATTCAGCTATTAACACAATAATATCATGCAAAATTTATGTTTTATTGTCCAAAATAACTTACAAAGTGTCGGGAATTGAAACTGCCATAAAAGGTGCTTCATACCTCGTGAAACTGCGCAATTCAGCACTTTAACGAACCATAACGAACCAAACAACCGGACAATAACCGGGACATCAAAATTTGTCTAGAAGTAAAGTTTTTATGATATTAAGCTAGTTTTGGTGGTAGAACACCCTAAAAATCATAAAAACACCTAAACACACTTAAACATACTTAAACCTTCTAGTTTGCACTTTAAACCCCTAACTTCCAAAAATTTACATTTTACCCCCCTCCCCTTCACCAAATCCGGCCCCTATGGGCCCCACACACCTTTTGAATATTTTATTTAACCTTGTCCCCCTAATTTAGTGCATGAGATCCCATAGGAAGATTATGTTGGAACGTTTTTCTATAAGACCCTAAGTAAATTCACATTGTCCATCATTCCTTAAAAACTTCATCTTCTTCCTTTGGCTCCCTCTTGCTCACGGCTCATTACTCCCACACACAACCCACCATTTTCATTCATCTTCCACCCATTCCACATATGAACAAAGGTGTAAGAAGGTGTATTAGGAAGCTTGGAGCTTTCGGAAGCTAAAGGACCTTCACCATTTGCTTTTATCCACTACATTTCTTCTCTTGATCATCCCTAGCCTTGAGCTAGTGGTAAGAACCATGATCTTTCCATTTTACTTCTATTTTAAGTGGTTAAAAGAAGATTCATAATGTTAATCATGAAGAACACTAAGAAATAAGAAGACGAAACATGAACATAAGCTTGAAATTTAAGAAAACTTAAAGAAATCATGTTGTTTAGTGTTGTTGTGATACTTGTTGAATGATTACTTATGAAAATGATATAGATCATCAAATGATCTTGCTAGATCATGATTAAAAACATAATCTAGCAAGATGAGAGAATGAGAATGTTGTAGGATGATAGATCATCCACACATAAAGCATGAACTTGAAAGAACAAAATGTTTTCTTGAAAAATAATGGTCAAAGTGAGTAGTGATACTTATAGATCTAAATATTTATGGATGATTTTTCAAAGAAACCAAGTTAAAATATAAGATTTATTTAATCTTGGTTCTTACATATACAAACCTTATTTTTGGTGGTTAAACAAGTGTAGAAACACTTGTGTAACAAGAAGATTTCATAAAGAAACATTTTTAGAAATGATGATCACAAGTTGTAAATATCAATCTTCTTTAAAAATGAAGTTTTTAAAGAATCACTCACACTTTAAAGGATAACAAGGCTTACTAATAACGCTAGTAAGTTCCTACAAATTTTTACAAATATTCAAGTTCATGAAGTTGTAGATTATACTTATTTTTGGCAAAATTGGTAAGTAAAGGTTGTTTATTATTGATTGTGAATGGATTGTGATGATTTTTACAGAAGAAAATGATATGCTTGAAAGCATGGAAACCTCCATTTTTAGGGGAAACTATGGCAAAATTTTCTAAAAATCTAAACACTTAGAAAAATATTTCTAAACAAACACTTACAAGTATATTCTAAACCATGGAGTTTTACATAAAAATTGCCACAATTTTTGTTACAAAAATTATAAATATTGGAGGTTGGTTTTTACAAATAAAAGTGACTAAATATGTATTTAGGAAATATATATTTAGAAGGCACCATGTGTGTGATTATTTGTATATTATGTGTATTAGTTATATTATTTTTGGATTTGAAATGATGTAACTCATCAAAGTACCAAGAATTACCATCCAAAATATTACCAAAATTCCAAGGAATAAATATACAAGTTGTACACAAAATGGGTGAAAACCGAACTATGGAATAAGACTTACAAAATATTTCGGAAATTTATTCACAAAGTATATTTTGGTAAATAATATTTTGGACACCAAGAAAATGAAAATACGATCTTTACAATTATCACAAGAATATATCATATTTTGACAAAGGAAAATATATTATTTTTGGGCAAGAATAAATATATATTTTTCTTGAAGTTATTAGAAGTTGTATTATTTTTGGGAGAAAATATACATTTCTTAAACAAACATGAAATACAATATTTTTTGGTGAAAGATATATTTTCTCAAAATAAATATGAAATATATCATTTTTGGGATGAAAAATGAGTATATGTATATTTCCAAGTTAGTCATGAAAGTATTATTTTTGAAACTTATGAGAAAATGCAAATATTTTTGCCAAAAGAAAATTTTAAATAACTTTTCTAAATAATATTTATTACAATATATATTTTGGAAATATATATTGGTGGACTTTTATTAAAGATAATATTCCGGAAAAATTAATACGAAATTAAGTATAAGAATACTTAATGAATACAATAAATATACGTATTCTCATACGTATAAATACACACCGGAATACGACCTCAATACATGGCAAAAATATACAAATACAAAAATACGAATACACCCATCATTGGGAAGGAAATACATGTATAATTACGTGGAAAGTGTCAAGTTAATATATTGTTTTAACTATTATCCCAAAATTTAATAAATATAATTCAAGTTAAAATATTTATTATTTTAACAAACAATTATATAACATGGGATAATGTTGAAGATACAAAGAACGTAACTAAAAAACACTAACTAATACTAAATCAAGGCATGACCCGTTCGTCTAATGGACCATAGTACACATGTAGGTAGTCGTGCGTTCTAGAGAAAGTGTAACACCTCGAAAATTCACGTCCTATAATGTGTAGACACGTGTCATATGTTTAAATGTGTGAAAGAATGTTATAAAAGGACTAAAGTTGACAAACATGGAAAGTATGTGATTATACGGCTTCTAAATGTCAATAGTGAATAAATATACTTCATAATAACCCTACATGAACCGCCAAATCACCACAATTATGGTTACGCGGAGGCCTACCCTTACATGGTAGCGGCGAACTACAACACCCAAGGACCCTATCGAGATCCATGGGGAGTAGGGTACCCAACACATGGGTACCAGATACCTCCTAGGCCTGTTATTCGGACTCAATCGCAGCCGCCTAGGTTCTCCCCACCTGAGCATGAAGAACTCCTTCAGAGGTTGGATCAAGTTGAACGGGAAGTTCACAGGGACCGCAGGGAGAGACAGACCTTCTTCCAAGGATTAACAAGCTTGATCAAAGGGAAGAGCAAGAAGGATCATTGAATCCTTCCACTGTTGTTTTTCCTTGTATCAGTTAAGCCCCTACGTGGGCCTGTATTTGTTGTATTTGTTTAAGCCCCTGCGAGGGTAAGTATGCGTGTTTGTTTTGACCCCTGCGTGGGTCTATCTTCCGTTAACCCCTGCGAGGGTATGGTGTTTGCTTAAAGTCCCTGCGTGGACTAGGTTGTTTGTTTAAGGTCCCTGCGTGGACTATTATGTTTGTTTAAGGTCCCTGCGTGGACTATTATGTTTGTTTAAAGTCCCTGCGTGGACTATTATGTTTGTTTAAAGTCCTTGCGTGGACGAGCATGTTGATTGACCCCTGCGTGGGTAATTGTTTGTTGAAAAGACCCGTTTAGGGTAGCGTGTAATATTATAATAAATTAATGGAATGTTTGTTTTATAAATTTCATGTTTGCCATTATGTGCATATAAAAATTATAAATGAAATAAATAAATTAAAATCATTCCTTTTGAAGTAATATCTGCCTATGTAAAATTTTAATAAGAATCTTAAAGTGTGAAACCTAGCCTTCGGGTCATTATAAGGCCGGGCCAAGATGGTAAGACCTGTTTAAAATATTCGTATCCCTGTTAACATCTGAAAATATGTTAACACTCCTGGCAGACGTGATTCATTAAAAATCACACACGTCATTGTTATTAAAGGATTCTTCAAAAGATTCCTAACCCAATTATATGATCTCTGAATCATGGGTTTAGGTCATCAATTAAGATGATCATAATTTAACCATACGTGGTAAAATGGTGCCTACGGGCCCTGCTCATTTCCATATGAGCCAAAAGACAGTGGTAGCAATGACTCCCTGTCAAACAAAGGTAATGAACTAGGTTCAAACCTTCATGCTTTGATTCTCTGAAATCATAGCTTATAATTTATATATGTCCTTGTGACTAGGCCTATTGTGCCAGTATACCTTAATGTTTTGATTCTCTGAAATCATAGATTAAATAAAAATGTCCATGTGACTAGGCCTTTTGTGCCACAAATAAAACTGTTATTGTTTTATAATTAGGATAAATTATTATAGAAATCCTAAATAAATATGATTAATAAATTAACCAAATATGGTCTCTGTTTACCATGGTTAATGAATTTCCCTAAGGGGCAATTCCATAATAAACTCCCAAATAAACTATTGTCCTTGTTTTCTGCAACAGTTCAATTAAAATGGCTAACTCGGACGAGGGTAATAGTCATACAGTGGAGAATAACGAGAACGCCCGGATTAATTTAACGGGTGCTGAATTGAAAGCAATAATAGACGGCGCAGTTACACAGGCATTGGAAAGGCAGTATGAAGAGTACAGTGGGATTCGTAGTAGGACCCAATCTACACAACCTTCAAAGCCACCGTCCAAGAAGGACGAATCGAAGAAAGATGATGATCGACGCTCCTCGAACCACAGTGCTCCATCTCAGCAGGTTATACTTAATCAAGGACCCCGTGACAAGGGTTGCTCGTATAAATATTTTGTGTCTTGCAAACCCCGGGATTTCACTGGGGAGAAGGGAGCCATTGACTGTATGACGTGGCTGGATGAGATGGATACGGTTGTAGATATCAGCGGATGCGCTGAAAGAGACGTGGTCAAGTTTGTGTCACAGTCTTTTAAGGGTGAAGCGTTAGCATGGTGGAGATCTCTGATTCAAGCCACCGGAAAAATCCCATTGTACAACATGTCGTGGGAACAATTTGTTGCCCTTATCAGGGAAAATTACTGCCCTCAGCATGAGGTGGAGAAGATAGAGTCTGACTTTCTATCATTGGTGATGACAAACCTTGACTGTCAAGCTTACCTAACGAGCTTCAACACGATGTCCCGGTTGGTTCCTTATCTGGTAATAAGAATAGCTCGTTTTATCGGTGGTTTAGCCCCGGAAATCAAGGCAAGCGTAAAAGCTTCTCGGCCAGCTACTTTTAGGTCTGTAGCTGACATATCCTTATCCCTTACTTTGGATGCGGTCAGGCAGAGATCGCTGAGGAATAAGGAGGCTGAGAAGAGAAAACGTGAAGATGATGGTTCATGTAGATCGAACAAGAAACACCATGGGAACGGTGACAACAAGAAAGGATCGGAGTCAAGGAAAGATGGGCATAAATCTGGTGAGAAGCCCAAATGCAAGATATGCAAGAAACAGCACTTTGGAAAGTGCAGACTTGAGTCGAACTCTCAGACTCAGTCAAAAACTTATGTTTGTGGTATATGCAAGTCCACGGATCACAAAACCTTAGATTGCAAGAAGATGAAAGACGCAACGTGCTACCGTTGCAATGAAAAGGGCCACATTAAAACCAACTACCCTAAATATACCAAGAAGCCTGAGGAGGCCAAGAAGACTAATGATAGAGTCTTCAGAATGGACGCAAAGGAAGCGGTTCTAGATGACAACGTTATTACAGGTACTTTCCTTGTAAATGACGTCTTTGCTAGAGTACTTTTTAATTCAGGCGCTGATAAGTCTTTCGTTGATAAAAAGTTTTGTGAATTGCTGAAATTACATGTCAAAACCTTAAATGTGAATTATGAGGTGGAGTTAGCAGATGACACCCTAGAAACCGTCTCTAATGTGTTAGATGGATATGTTATATCCATTAAGAACCATTCTTTTCCTCTATCTTTGCTTCCCTTTAAGTTGGCCGGTTTTGACATAGTTCTGGGTATGGACTGGTTATCTCATAACCAGGCCCAAATTGTCTGCAACAAGAAACAAGTAGTGATAAAGACTCCGTCTGGTGAATCACTTACCATTCGGGGAGATACCCAGTGTGGGCTGCCTGAGCAAGTGACTATGCTCAAGGCTTCAAAATGTTTAAAGAAGGGATGTGTCAACTACATGGCACAAGTGATTATTGATGAGCCCAAACCGAAGATAGAAGACATCCCTGTCATCTCTGAATTCCCAGAAGTTTTTCCGGAAGAACTACCTGGTTTGCCACCAGATAGGCAAGTGGAATTCAGGATTGATATCATCCCCGGAGCAGCACCAGTTGCCAGAGCACCCTATAGGTTGGCTCCAACGGAGATGAAAGAATTAAGGACACAGCTGGATGAATTGCTAGCTAAAGGTTTCATAAAACCTAGTTCGTCTCCTTGGGGAGCGCCAGTCCTGTTTGTCAAGAAGAAGGACGGATCAATGCGTCTGTGCATCGACTATCGTGAGCTTAATAAGGTCATGATCAAGAATAGGTATCCTTTACCTAGGATCGACGATTTGTTCGATCAATTACAAGAAGCAAGTTACTTCTCGAAGATTGACTTGAGGTCAGGTTACCATCAACTGAAGGTTAAAGATGAAGACGTGCACAAAACAACATTTAGGACTCGTTATGGTTATTACGAGTTCCTAGTGATGCCTTTTGGGCTCACTAATGCACCTGCCGCGTTCATGGATCTCATGAATCGCGTTTGCAAGCCTTACTTAGATAAATTCATCATCGTTTTCATCGACGACATTCTTATCTATTCTAAGAACCAAGCTGACCACGAGAAACACCTTCGTTGTATTCTCAAACTCCTGCATCAGGAGAAGCTCTATGCCAAATTCTCTAAGTGTGATTTTTGGCTTCGTGAAGTCCAATTTCTTGGACATGTGGTTAGTGAGCGTGGTATCCAAGTGGATCCCGCTAAGGTTGAAGCAGTTATGAACTGGCAAGAGCCAAAGACGCCTACAGAGATTCGTAGCTTCCTGGGATTGGCAGGATATTACAGGCGTTTCATTGAAAAATTTTCAAGGATTGCTGCACCCCTAACTTCCTTGACCAAGAAGAAAGTAAAGTTCGTTTGGGGCCCTAAGCAGCAAGAATCCTTTGATATTTTGAAGCAAAAGTTGAGCAACGCCCCAGTACTGACATTGCCAGATGGAATAGAAGATTTTGTGGTTTATTGTGATGCATCGCACACTGGCATGGGGTGTGTGCTTATGCAGAAAGGCAAGGTTATTGCCTATGCATCACGACAGTTAAAGGTGCACGAAAAGAATTACACCACCCACGACTTGGAGTTGGGTGCCGTTGTATTCGCACTAAAACTGTGGAGGCATTATTTATATGGAATCAAGTGTGTGATCTATTCTGATCACAAGAGCCTCCAACATCTGTTTAATCAGAAGGAATTAAATATGAGGCAACGCCGTTGGATGGAGACTTTAAATGATTATGATTGTGAAATCAGATACCATCCCGGCAAGGCGAATGTAGTCGCCGATGCCTTGAGTCGAAAGGAGAGGGTGAAACCCATCCGAATCAATGCCAAGCGCATGGAGATAAAGAATAATTTGATTGAAAGGTTTTTAGCTGCACAGAAAGAAGCTGTGTTGGAAGCTAACTATCCTAATGAAAAGTTAGGAGTAACTGAGGAGCAGTTAACTCTTAGCAAGGACGGAATTCTAAGATTAAATGGACGAATATGGGTTCCAATTTATGGAGGACTTCGAGATGTCATCCTCCAGGAAGCCCATAGTTCCAAATACTCCGTTCATCCTGGAGCTGATAAGATGTACCAGGATCTAAAGACAAATTATTGGTGGATAGGCTTGAAAAAGTCTGTAGCCGCCCATGTAGCTAAATGCTTGACATGTGCGCAAGTCAAAGCCGAGCATCAAAAGCCGCCAGGCTTGCTACAACAGCCTGAACTTCCTACGTGGAAGTGGGAAATGGTAACCATGGATTTTATCACCAAGTTACCTAAGACCAGGAAAGGAAATGATACAATATGGGTTATAGTTGATAGACTGACTAAGTCAGCACATTTCTTACCCATCAAGGAGACTTATAGCTCCGACATGTTAGCCCAGTTATACGTTGATAAAATTGTAGCCTTACATGGCATACCTGTGTCTATTATCTCTGACCGAGATACTAGATACACGTCACATTTTTGGAAGAGTTTCCAACAATCCTTGGGCACACGTTTGAATTTTAGTACGGCTTACCATCCTCAGACAGACGCTCAAAGTGAGCGTACTATTCAAACGTTGGAAGACATGCTACGTGCATGTGCGATCGATTTGGGTGGTAGTTGGGAAAAGCACCTACCATTAGTCGAATTCTCCTACAACAATAGCTACCATACCAGCATTAAGGCCGCGCCCTTCGAGGTATTATACGGTAGAAAGTGTAGATCGCCTATTTGTTGGGCGGAAGTTGGAGATGTCCAATTATCAGGACCAGAGATAGTCTTCGAAACGACGGACAAGATTGTCCAGATTCGTGACCGTCTCAAAGCTGCCCGAGATAGGCAGAAGAGCTACGCTGATCCAAAGCGTAAAGCTTTTAACTTCGAAGTAGGTGACAAAGTCCTACTTAAAGTGTCACCCTGGAAGGGGGTGATGCGATTTGGTAAGAAAGGAAAACTAAGCCCGAGATACATAGGACCTTTTGAGGTTATCGAACGTGTCGGGTCAGTTGCCTATAAGTTAAACTTGCCTGAAGAGCTCAGTGGAATTCACAACATCTGCAATCTGAAGAAGTGCTTCGCTGATGAATCACTGGTTATACCAGATACAGATGTGCATATAGATGAGAGCTTGAAGTTTGTGGAAAAACCTTTGTCGATTGAAGATCGACAGGTAAAGAAGCTTCGAAGGAAGCATGTACCTATTGTAAAGGTCAAATGGGATGCCCGTAGAGGACCTGAATACACGTGGGAAGTTGAATCCATGATGAAAGAAAAGTACCCTTATTTATTTCAGTAAATATCGGGTCAAGATTTATTTTAAGGGGGTGAGGATGTAACACCTCGAAAATTCACGTCCTATAATGTGTAGACACGTGTCATATGTTTAAACGTGTGAAAGAATGTTATAAAAGGACTAAAGTTGACAAACATGGAAAGTATGTGATTATACGGCTTCTAAATGTCAATAGTGAATAAATATACTTCATAATAACCCTACATGATGTTTTAAACATCAAACGAATAAATCATGGATCATGCGAAGCTAAAAGTGAGAGATTACAAACTACAGGGGTTAAATGTGTCAACATGTTTAAAGATATACCTCTGAGTGACCTTTTGACAAACCCGAAGCTTTGTAACTGTTAATTTTGCTCACTAGAATGCGCGATATAAATTTCATAAAGTTTCGTTATCGTATGAGAAAGTTATGATAAAATTCGTGTGCAAAGGGTTAAAGCGTAAACGTTGGAAGTTAGGACTTTTCGGGTTAACCGGAAGTGTCCAGGGACTTGGCAAAGTGGGTATAAGTCCTAAAGCCCTTGTGGGTAAATATAAAGGGGGTCAAATTGCAAGAAAATACTGAGTTGCCCTTTCGAAAGGTCAAGGGACACTTATGTGGAAAATAGAAAATTTAAAATCTGATAACAGGGTCCAGGCGGGCCGCGTAAAGGTTAAAAGAACCTTACGCGGGCCGCGTTAACCACCCAGTGTCAGAAAATGAAGACAGCAGCCTACATTCGCGCAGAACCGACCTTTAATCGATATTTTTGCATTATGGGCGACCCCTAAACTATTCTAGGCACTGAGGGACATGTGTTGATCACTTGTGGTGAGTGCTAGACCTTGGTGTCAACAAATTGTGGTAAGAATTTCACTATAAAAGGGTCTTGAGTTGCAACTCATTCTTCACACCATTCTCTGCATTTTCTGATCAATTCTGGAGCTCAAGCCTGCTCTCAAGTGATCACATTTCGTGCATAGGACCTTGGTAAGCTTGCTAAACCTTTCTAAATTAAGTTTTAGCTTAGTTATAGCTTAAAAGTCAAACCGTCGTAATTAACGGTTGACTTTAAGATTAATCACTAATGGTCCAGTGATTAGTCGAATCAAAAGTAGTTATAAGTTGGTAATTATGTGGGTAATAAACCCTCAAAAAGGTTCCCCCTGATTCCCACTCTAACCAGGTCAAAAGTCGGGTCAAACTTGCTAAGAAAAAAGTCAACAGAAGGTTTAAATTACAATTTATGCATAATTAGCAATGTAGATCATATACAACCTGTTTGATAATTGTTATAACTTGGTAATAAGTGTAAGAACATGTCTAAACATGTTCAACCCGACAATTTCCTGTAAATACCCGGTTCGGAACCGAAAGTCACATAGTTTGACTTTCACTTTGACTTTCAGTTCTGACCCGTTTAGGCATGTTTTAGAAATTCCTTAGAGCTTTATTTGGACCAGGTTACATGCTAGTATAACCCTTTGTGATTATACACCTCGGATCATTAGTTATCCAATTAATACGCATGATTCCGTTAATTGCCCATATGCTGACCATTATGCCCTTATTACCTTAAAACGTGATTTTTGGAAATGTAAAAGAGTAGAAACTTTAATTACTGATATTTAAATTTGCATACAAAATTTGACATCAGTTTGAGGTGTAGGTTAAGAGTTATGCTCGTTAGCGTAAAATTAAAGCTTTATGTTAATAAAACGGCGTAATTAGCGTATAGCCTAGTTAAGCCTACTTTTTGATATCAAATCTTTTACCCACTGATGTAATATATTATTTTGGGATTTTAAAAGATTTTTAATAAATTTTAGGCTGAGCATAACTAGTAGTCGTAGGCTTAATCCGGTAATTGTCGGTTTTGCCCTTACGGGCCATAAAATGAGTTTTACATATCTAAACGAGTCCAAACCTTTTTCTACTGATCCCATATAATAAATAAATTATTTTAAGCCTTCTAGAAATATAAAAAAATATCAGATTTATGTATCAAACCCGGAAATGGCCTTTAATCGCCTTTTAAGCGTTTTTAACGCATAGTATGTGCTATAACTATTTTAAACATACCAAGGGTGATACCTACTGATATATGAGGCAAATTATAATATTTTAACAGTAAGCAAAGGTTGATAAACTCAGACTTCAGTTTTGAGCTTTTCGGCTTATGTGAAATTACCAAAATGCCCCTACTGTGCATAGTTGGTTATAAATGATAAATTTCACACATATACTTTAGCCTACTGATATAACTTAGCAAATTGAGTATATTTGCTGATTACATCAGGCCTGTAGCTCAGATTAACATTTAAACTCTTTTACAACCTTTAAAATGACCAAACTACCCCTACGGGGCATAGTTTGTGTTTAAATTCATTTCGGGCATAATAAATGATATCTTACTGATGTCACAACATATTTGGAGCATATTAACTTAGGAAACCTGTAAATGGCTCTCATTATTACCGTTACGCTTATTACGCGTTCGGTTCGGTTTATGTAACAAGTTTACATAAATTAGCCGAAACGGGTCAAACCTTATCGGTTTTATCTCAAGATCCAGAATGTGCATGAAGGACCCATATTAAACAAGTCTCTGAACTTTTCGGGTCTAAATCACATTTTATCCGGTCTTCGCTTAATCGTGCGTATGAACCGTATCTTTGAAACTAACCGGTCTAAGCTTAAGCTTAACTAAAGACCCGTTAGAATTCTAATAGGTTATTATAAAACCTTCGTTCCAGATTAGGAGTACCAGTAAAAGCTACGTGCATTTTGCTTATTGTGATTTATACATTGCTCAGGTAAATACTTTTAACTTATTTTCCCTATACGGGCTTGGGTTACGGTATATAGCATACCGCTTGATCGAGCATCAAATCCTCCACCGTTGAGTGGGTAATTGACTAATTTGATCGGCTCGTTTAAACAGTCTTGTTACTTAAAGCCTTTGGGGGGTTAATGACCATGTCCCGGATATCCTTGGCATCATTTTACGAAATGGCCATGACTTAAGCGCGGGGTGTAGGCGTACACCCGTCGGTGCAACAACAACAACAACAACAACAACCATACCCAGTATATCCCACAAATAGCGTACACCCGTCGGTGCATAAAAGAATATTGTGGTGTGTCTATTGATCTTTAACCCGGATAAGATCCGGGCTACTGAACGCACAAGGAACATGTAATTCGTTCACAAGATTATATATTTAAACAATTCTCCCAAGTTAAATAAAAATGTTTATGCCACGTGCATCCAAACCAATTTTCAATCATTTTTCCAAAATGAGTCAGTTGATTGTATTTACCAGTGTAAACTGACGTATTTTCCCAAAAAGATTAAATGCAGGTACTAAGCGAAATTGGCTGGGATTTCTCCTTAGCATCATTAGAAGTCTCGCAAGCTTAAGATGCCTGAAGTCTGTTGAACTATTTGTTTCATATTTTATTTTCGATCCTTCTGTGGATAAACTTCCGAATATTGTGACACTTGAAATTACAATATTAAATTCGGTTGTATTATATCTTTTAAATTGCTTCCGCTGTGCATATTAAATATTGTGTTGTTTGACTATTATGTTGCCAACCACGTCACGATACTCCCCCACCAGGCCCACCGGTGACACGTGGAAATCGGGGTGTGACAGGAAGCTTTGAGTTACATTGGATACGAGGAATGCAAAACTGTGAGTTCATGTCCCCCTTTTCTATAAATGGTTTTCAGTTTTATAACTTCGGGGGTGAAGTACATGTTACAAAATGATTACAAACAATTACAATTGGTATGGTTAGCTTTGGAAAGTACAGTAGATCATGTGAATGGGTAGGCGCACTCTTAAGGCCATTAATCCTCGTTGTAGGACCGAGGGACATGAGTGATAGATCTATTTGGGTGTAGCGAGCCCCACCCATGAGTCCGTCGAGTGGACCATGTGGTGACTATGTCTTATTGACAAAGTCTGCTAGGTTTGAGTCTTCCTGCACCATGTCACGTATATTAATGTATTAGCTACACATTAATTGATCTGTTTCCTTATTGCTTTCATACCGGATTTCAAGTACATACAAACATACTTACAAATGTTTCAAAGGTTTATTCACAAACACACACATGAACTCGCTCAACTTTCGTTGATGTTTTCAAACTACATGTATTTCAGGAAAGTGGTTAAGGATCTGGCGGGCGTTCAAGATTTCAAGTTGTGTTTTTAATAAAAGATGTCATCCAGTACTGAAGGGTTTGAGTCATGTGATTTATCCTTGATAGAATACATGGTCCCAAAGCTCGCTTTTATTAGTGCCTTTTGTGAAATCCAGTATGGAACTTTAAGCTTTGGTTGTCATGAGATCTAAATTTGAAGTCTTAGTTTGATGTTAAACAATGACGGATGTATTATTTTGAAAACTATATTTGGATGAACATCTTGGTATTATCATATAGTTGTTTGTTATGGTTGAATGCAATGGTATTAAGCAAGTCACACCAAATCACGCTTCCGCAAAAGTCAGGGTGTGACAAAATACTAGTGAGTTCATTCAATTTGTATAAAAAGACACATTCTTATCATTACATCATTAAGAGTTTTTACATTTGTCTATGCCTTACTATTACCCAAAGGTTTTTGTCACTCGACAATTCTTGTGACTGTGGTCATATCACTATTGATCATTCTCTCAACTAGTGAACCTTATCAAGTAGTGTATACAAAACCCCACATACTGACAGTAATTTTCCAGTAAAAATACAAAGACTTAATCACTGTAATATAAGTAACAATTGGAAAATATATAGGGTTTTGCAAATCATTTGAGAAAAAGAGAATGACCCACATTGCAGAATTAGGGTTTTTAGTTATCGCCTCCTGGTTTAAGTCCTGGGTTCCTAAATAAACACACAATGCAACACGTATTATTATATTAACCTAATTCAAACTTTAAGGATAATCATGAGATCAAAACCTCAACATAGTTAACAAAGTATAGCCTTATTCAGGCAACACTTTGATATTCGTTGATTAGTTTCAGATCAATCAGACAGGGTATGGTACCAGTGACTAGGGCCAGTAAACTTCTTACGGGGCAGAGTTTCGAGGTTTTAGGGGTTAGAGAATTATAACGACAGATCGAGAGAGAAAGAGTGTCGATTTTCAAATCGAACAGGTGCACTGAGATTTGTCCAACGATTGCCCTTATATAGCCCGCTTGAGTTTCCCCCGCGCGTCGCGGGAGGATCAGAGGTATTCCCCGCGTGGCGCGGGAGCTGCCAGCCAGGGCTAGGTTAGCTCCGTCACGCATATATGCTTGCCACCTGTCGCTCGGTCGTGCCACGTGTCTTGGTACTCTCTCGCGCGTCGCGGGAGATGCAGGGGTTTCTCCCGCGTGGCGCCTGAGATGCCTGGTTTCGAATTCTTCGTTTATCGCGTTGGATCTTGCTGTGCATGTCCGGGGTTTCGATTGTGGTTCTTCATAGGGGCTTTTGGGAGTTGTTACATTCTCCCCACCTTGTGATTATATCTTGTCTATTTTTTTTTCTTTTATTACGTTAGTTTCTTTCTTTATTTTACTTTTTTATAAACCTTTCTCAAAATTCGGTTAGGTTAGACGTTGACGATATTCCGGTATTAAAAACTCTTGTGTTCTAGGACGACATCGATATCTTACCATCACTATACTATGCCAACGATGGGTGCACTTGCCCTATCATGTTGTAGAGAATGATAATGTTATCTCGTGTTTTATAAATTTAAAACTTGATAAACGAGTGGAAAGTGATAAAAATATATTAAAAATCATACACCCTCACCACACGTCAGTAGTCATTGACACACAGGGCCCACAATCAAAACTCCTCTCACTCCGTTACCACCTCCACGCTACCCCTCTTCACGCCCTAAACCCGCCCCTCCGCATGTGTGCCCTGTCCTATCACACCAACCTCCATGCCACCCGGACGGGGCGTCATCCCATAATATGCGGAACTTGTGTTGATCGACCCAAACTAATGTTGGTTTTTTATCGTAAAATATAACCTCATCACTCGAAGGGATCTAACTTGTCAACATGTAGAAAGTTGAAGGGCTCATTAATCGTAATTTTCCTGTAAAGCAAAACAAGAATCGATAACATCGATCTCGACTGACGGTTTTCAAACCTTTTCTTCTCCAAATTCACCCCCCTCTACAATCTCCACATAAAAGCACACAGGCACACATACATAAAATGAGTGTAGAGCTTGCATCGGACACCCATGGGAATCTGGACGAGCAGATTTCACAGCTCATGCAGTGCAAACCCTTAATCGAACCTGAGGTTTTATTTTTCACCGTTGATTTTGTTTAATTTTCTGTTTTAGGGTTTCTGTTATTTGAATATTGTATATGATTGGAATTATGTATTTATTTTATTTCAGTTAGTGTGGTTATTGATGGATCTGAGTTCGTTAATCGATTATATATTTTTGATCTGAATTCTTGGCTGAAATCATTTTTTTTTTAAATTTATGATGTGGTTGAATAATATTATTAAGTGGAGAGATTCACACTTGCTCTTGATTTCTGACAATTTAAAGTTAACAGTTACTGCAAGTATTTTAAGATTGTGATATGTAAAAAGAAAAAGGAGCACTAGGAATTGAATCATACTGTTAAATTTGCAATTTAATTAATCAAAATTTGCTTCACAAGTTTCTTGAGTTTGACAATATACATGAATGAGCTACATAATTATACTATGTAGTACCTCTGGTAATTCATGTTTGTATTATTAATATGTATTGAAGACGCCAATCCTGATAGTCGATTGAATATAGGCTATAACATACGCTTCCTTTAGAATGCGAATTATAAATAGCTGTTAAAAGCCACCGCCTCTTGCGCCTAGGCCCATTTTTCAGGCGAGGCGAGGCAATTGCATTCAAATTCTCCAGGTGATGGTTCAGGCGTACATTCCGGCAAGATTCCTAGATTCCGGAGAGTTTCCGGCAAGATTCCAGCCAGATTTGTACTTTTATTTAAGGAAAACTACTTTTCTACACTAATATTTTAAAACTTTTGGTACTAATTAGATGATATTAAATGTTATATAATAGCTTTTGTTAATTTTATTTGAAGAATAGTATTATTTTTCTAATACATAATATATTTTTAATTTTTTTTTCATTGTGCTCCTTGAGTGCGCCTAGCACCTTTAATTACTATGGAATTATAATAATATGGGATTATAATTTAGAATCGTGAAAGTGTCAGTTGTAATATTAAGAACTGTGGGTACTGTATCATGCAATCGTACGTAGTGCTTTGAATGCGACACATAAGACGGTTACTTAACCGCTTCAGTTTCTTTCTCCTACTTTGATTATCTTCTGTGCACTATGTACAAGTGCATTATACGGTTCTCGTAGTTTTCAACATGTTATTGGTTTTGAATGAGCGTGCCCCTTATATTTGAAATATCATATATTCAACTTCTTGAGTAACAGTAAATTTAGGAAGTTAAGCACAATATTTAGATACTGTGTGTTTGTGGATGTAGGTTAGGACACTATGTGACAAGGCAAAGGAGATATTAATAGATGAAAGCAATGTTCAGGTATGACTTTTTTTTTAATTGCGATTTCAGTAACAGTTGTCGTTATATAGTATGGACTGATGTACGTTTGCAGCCAGTAAAAAGCCCGGTGACTATTTGTGGTGACATTCATGGGCAATTCCATGATCTTGCTGAACTTTTTCGTATTGGAGGAAAGGTATTAGCATTAACTCTTTTGAAGGAAACACAGTCAATATGATTGAAAGAATACATATACTTTAAACGCAGTCAATTTGGTCTTAACTTACATGATATAATCACATTAACATCATCTCTACCGTCGTATCAGTGCCCGGATACAAACTACTTGTTTATGGGGGATTACGTGGATCGAGGGTATTATTCTGTTGAAACTGTCACAGTAAGTAAAAGTCTCTAAATCATGCCTTTCTGATGTATTTATATTTGTTTTACTGACCCGCTTGGTCGCATGTTATACAAGTATTTGATATATAACCAATGTTTTTTTTATTACAGCTCTTGGTGGCTCTGAAAGTACGATATCCTCAACGAATTACTATATTAAGAGGGAATCATGAAAGCCGGCAGGTATTTTGTTTGACTTATTTGACTTTTGACACAGCTAGTTTTTCAGATATATAACCGGATTATTTTCTTTATGTACAGATTACTCAAGTATATGGGTTTTACGATGAATGCCTTCGGAAGTGAGTTTGTGCTCTTATACAATTTACAACAGAATATTTTTATATATTTTCATGTAGTAAAGTGTGTAATTTAAATCTTGTTTTCCAGGTATGGCAATGCAAATGTTTGGAAGACATTTACAGATCTATTTGATTATTTCCCATTGACCGCATTGGTAAGCATACGCCTTTGTTTCGTCCACTAATGTAACAAGTTTTTAATGCAACATTATATGTCATGTTATCACCATTATATTATATTATATATTATTAAGGAAACTGTGTAGCTGATGCTATTTATAATTTGTTTGTTTTAATTTATTTTCATATGCTAGGTTGAATCAGAAATATTTTGCCTCCATGGTGGGCTGTCACCTTCTATTGAAACCCTAGATAACATTAGAAATTTTGATCGCGTTCAAGAGGTCCCACACGAGGGGCCCATGTGTGATCTTTTATGGTCTGACCCAGATGACCGTTGTGGTTGGGGTATCTCCCCCCGTGGTGCTGGTTACACGTTTGGTCAAGTAAACACACTGCCAAACACCTTTTTAATATACCTGAAGTCTAATGCATCAACTTATCTTATTAAATATTGAAATGTATTTACAGGATATATCAGAGCAATTTAACCATACCAACAGCCTAAAGCTTATTGCTCGAGCTCATCAACTGGTCATGGAAGGATTTAACTGGGGACATGTATTTACTAGAAATTTCTGTTTTTTTTTTTAATTAATTTTTTTTGAGGTCTCTTTTATAATGATGTTGGTCATGCAACTATTTATAATATGCTGATTTTTGGTTGACAGGAACAAAAGGTGGTCACTATCTTTAGCGCACCTAATTACTGTTACAGGTGTGGGAATATGGCTTCTATCTTGGAGGTCGATGATTGCAAGGGACACACATTTATCCAGGTTTCACTCTCTCACAAATATACTTAGAGGTGGCAACTGGCAAGTTGGGTGGGTTAGGGAGTTGAAACCTATGCAGTTAATATCGGTGATGTATCGGTTATCGGTCCCCATGTAAAATATCGGTCAGAATATCAGTACTGATATCATCGGTGATATTGACAAACATATCACCGATTTTCTTGATATCAGTACCCTGCTTCTTAGTTCTAGCATACGTCTTTCTTCTTATTGCTGCTATTAGTGTTATAAGTTTTAATTGTTAATTGTTAGTGTTAAATGTTAGTGTTTTACGTCTTAATCAGTTCCTACTTGCTACAATTGCGAGTGTTTTGCAAGTTGCAAGAGGTTAATTTGTTAATGGTAGGAAAGCATACTGAATCGTTAAGTGTTAAATTGCTATATATATAGGGTAAGGTTATTTGAGAACCACCTTTATTGTGAGAACGATGAGAACCAATGTGAACACACCAAAAAAACCTTAAAAAACCTAAAAAAAGTTTATAAAAAAATGTTTATAAAAAACCTTAAAGAACCAATGTGAACCACCTTTATTGGTAACGAAAATTAGCGATTTTTAGCTAAAAAATATTTATAAAAAAATGTTTTTTTAGGTATTTTTGGTTGTGTTCACATTGGTTCTCGCGGTTCTCGCAATAAAGGGTGGTTCCTAACGGATCCTTATCCTATATATATATATATATATATATATAGGGTTGAGTTAATTTCAGAACTCTAAATAACTACAGAACTTTCAGAACTACTAATAAACAATCATTTTATATATAAGTTTTGTATTTAGGATCTTTCTATCATCTATTATATGTATTTCTTTGATTACATACATGTTAAAAGTAGTTTACATATGTTTAATTGCCAAAATTATATAAATGTGTCATAACTAATTACATATATGTAAAAAAACTAGTTTACATATGTGTAATTATAAAAGTACATATAAAAAATGATAAAATTACTCTTAACATGTATGTAACCGTAAAAATACACATAATAAATGATAAAATTATCCTAAACATAAGAATATATAAATAAAAAGATTGTTTATTAGGAGTTCTGCGAGTTCTGTAAATATTTATGGTTCTGAAATGATCCTGGCCTTATATATATATATATATATATATATATATATATATATATATATATACCTATATAGGGTAAGGATAGTGTAAAAAGGGCCTAAAGTGTGAGAAGTGTATTATAACACTATATAACATCATATAAACACCGTATAACAATATGTAACACCATATAATACCATATAACACTATGTAACACTATATAACATTATATAACAAATATAACACTATACATCTATCATAGACATGTTATCAGACAACCTATAGTGTTATATTTGTTATATAATTATATATAGTGTTACATAGTGTTATATGGTATTATATGGTGTTACATATTGTTATACGGTGTTTATATGGTGTTATATAGTATTATATATAGTGTTATAATACACTTCTCACACTTTGAGCACTTTTTACAGGATCCTCTACCTATATATATATATATTTAGAAAATGTTAAACCTTATCAAATAACCTCTTATGGGTTAAAAATCACATATAATGATATATATATATATATAGGGGTTGGTTAACGTACAATTTGTGTTAACGTACGCAGCGTACGAGATTGAGTTACAACATGCAAACTTCATTTTCACCATGCGATTTTTTTATAACATGCTATTTTCTCATTTATACAACATGCTATTTTTTCATCTTTCAACATGAGACTTTTTTGTTTTTCAACTTGCGAGTTTTTATATTTTACAAGATGCGAGTTTTTAGTTATGAAATTTATAACGTGTGAACTTCAAACCTCGTACGCTCGTACGGTAAGGCATATTGCACATTACACTTCCACTATATATATATATAAAAGATTTTCATGATATTAAAATTACCGATATCCCACCGCGATAACCTATATCTTAAATATCGGTCCTTGACCGATATCCGATTTTTTTACCGCATTAACTATATAGGTTGAAACATTAGTTTTTGTTTAGTTAAAGGTTAACTTCTTTTTTATTAGAAGTTATTAAGTTAATGCATTAATTATGAGTAGGGGTGCAAACGAGCCGAGCCGAGCCGAGCCCGAGCTCGAGCTTGTTTAACATATGGAAGCTCGAGCTCGAGCTCGGCTCGAAGGTAATTTTTCAAGCTCGAGCTCGGCTCGGGCTCGGGCTCGACTCGTTTAGTATTTATTAATTAATTTATATTAATTATAACTATTATTATATATATAATTTAGTTATTTTTTATATTTATATAAATGGTAATTATTATTATATACTTGGTTTAAAAAAGCGCAAAGCGCTCCGAAGCGTTTTGGTTCCAAAAGCTTTAAGCGAAGCTTCAAGCGCGAAGCGAGAGCTTCACGTATACGAAGCGCTAAAAAAATATATATATATATATATTGTACACATCAATATGACCTATTCTACTTGTTAATCAATAACAAACACAAAAACATGATTAAAAAACACACTTAACACATAAAAAACATAGTTAAAACATAAATTAAAGTCGAAACACACTTAGGGTAAAGAAACAGGCCTCATTTAACCCTATTTAAAGACTGTTGGGCTTAAAAAATGGCCCAAATGTGACCTGATTGGGCTGAAGCGTCGCTTCAAACCATCATCGCTTCGCGCTTAAAGCTCGCTTCACAGCGCTTCACGTAATGTAACGCTTCAGACCAAAAAAAGCGATGTTTCCAGCGCTTCAGCGCTTCACGCTTAAAGCTCGCTTTAAGCGCGCTTTTTTAAACACAGATTATATAAATATATATGTTTAATATATTGGGTGAGAGTTGGCTACAAAGTTTAGTTTTCCTATAAAGTGTAAAAAGTCATAAAACACCTTGATGTCAAACATAAAACACACTCAAAACCCACAAATAACATATCGGAGATTACTAAAACACCATATTTTTGGGTTTTGTGTTGCGTTTTGGATGATAAGGATTTGATTGTCGAATGACTAATATTAGTGTGTTTTATGTTGATTATCATGTTGTGTTTTATATTTATAGTTGTACGATGTTGTGTTTGAAGTTTTTAAGGACTGTTAGGGTTTGGATATTGTGTTTTAGTAAACTTCACTATGTTATTTGTGGGTTTTGAGTGAGTTTTATGGCTGAAATTGTGGTATTTTATGACTTTGTACACTTTGTAGGAAAAAATGGACCTTGTAGCAGAACCCCACCCTAATATATTAATAAAAAACTAAGCAGTTAAAGCGGTAAAATAGCGGATAGCGGTCAAGGTCCGCTATATGATATATAGGTTATAGCGGTGCTATAGCGGTAATTTTTATACCATGCACAATTTATGTACTTTTATATATATATAAATATGTCTTTGAAAAATATTAATAGTAATATCAAAATTCATAGTTTCGCATTCAAGATGAACTCTGAGTATCAGACCAGCAATTGAAAGATGACGAACAGCTTTGATTCGGATTTTTATCAGCTTTGAACAGCTTCCTGATAATGGCGAACTGCTTCCAGCGACCTCAAACCAGTGTGCGCTGCAGACATTGGTCGTCGAACATAATAAATTTAGGTTTAATTGGTCGTATCTAGGTTTTATCAAACATTTGGGCCTTTTACTGTAATGGGTTTAATTAAAAAAAGTGGGATTTTCCTTATGTTTGGGCTGACCGCTAAAAGCGCTGTTGTAGCCGCTATACAGGTCTTCAAATAGCGGCCAAATAGCGGGCTATAGCGCCGCTAATAGCGGAACCGCTATGAGCAACCGCTATTTGGACCGCTACAAGCCCAGACCTCCGCTAACCGCTATAGCACCGCTATAGCGCCGCTATTAACTGCATAGATAAAAAATATTCAAACAGAAAGCTCGGTTAGGCTCTCGAGCCGGCTCGAGCTCGATAAGCAAAGCTTGGGCTTGGGCTCGTTTAGTAAACGAGCTTGTTTTTAGGCTCGGGCTCGAGCTCGTTTAAGCTCGGCTCGTTCGAGCTTTTTTTCGAGCCGAGCTCGAGTAGCTCGCGAGTAGCTCGGCTCGTTTGCACCCCTAATTATGAGTATAGAAACATTATTATTACAATAATAATCTTGGGTTTTTAATAAAAACGATTAGGAGGTTGTATCATGTATGCACATTAAATTAAGACTTTGGGCAGGGGTGTTCATCGAATAACGAATTTTCGAATTATTCGAATCGAATTTTCTCGATTTTTTTTTACATGAATTCGTATTCGATTCGATTAGTATTTGAAACTCGAATTCGAATAAATTCGATTTAATTCAAATTCACCCTAAACAATAAATTATTTTACTTTCATTTTTTAAAACTACTACGAATAATTATATTCAACATAAAATATAATAATCTGCAAAATTATTTAACTATCAATATGTCAAAACCATAGTTACCTAATTCGCGGTTCGCTCCGGTATGGGTACGCGATTCGCTAGAGGTGACGTCTTCGGTACGGAGGGGGGTAGGTTCATTTCGGTACGAACCGGTACGATGTACCATGGAGTCCGGTTCGGTGTACACAAATTAAAACATAATGTAATTTATAAGTTTTATGTATGAATTTATAAGTTTAAGGACCAAATGTAAACTAGTGAAGATAGAGGGGGTTAAATGTTTAAATACACAAACTACTTTCACACTTTTTATGTAAAAAACAATAAGTTTTAGGGTTTAAATGTAAACTAGTAAAAATAGAGGGGTTAAAATGTTGTAATAACTAAACTTATTTAAACCCTAAAAACCTAAAACATACGCAGCCACTGTTTCTTCTTCCCCTTCTTCCTGGTTTCCGGCTGAAAACAACACTGGCGTCGAAGTTCAGTTATGGATCGCCGTACCCAATCGATTTGGAACGTCCACCTTGTCTATTTTGACACAAAACACCAAAATTTAGAGGATAGGTTGGTTACTGATAGCGATTTAAGCTAGGTAAAAATTTGGAAATAAGTAGTATGGGCTATTTGTCAGAAGGTTTGGTAATGTTATGAATAATAAACTATCACTTATGGAGGTAGTTCATACTTTGGCCAAGTTTAGAAGTTATATGGAGGTATTTAAAATATATATATATATATATAAATTGAATTCGAATTTCGAATCGAATCGAATTCAAATTCATAAATTCATATTCGATTCTAAATTGATTACTGGACTCGATTACGAATCAACTCGAATTCGAACATTTTTAATCAAATTTCGAATTTTTCGAATCCGAATCGAATTCTGAACACCCCTAACTTTGGGTATCTTTCAACCCGTTACCTTTTAGCTAAATCTTGTTGGTTTGGCATGTTTGGGATTTAATACACCAGAAAGTAGACGGGTGACGCCGTGACGGGTCAAAGATACCTTAGGCAACCCTCTTTAAGCTACACAGTTTTCTTTCAAGGGTTTGTATATAAGTGCAGCATTTCTTGTTTTAGACTGGATTTTAGAATTATTTAGTTAATAATCAAACAAGTTATGCCTGGTAGGGGATGGCTAAAGTACCTAAACCCGACTGGAAAACCCGAAACAATAGGGGTATGTAGGGGTGAGCAGAAAACCAAAATAACCGAAGAAACCGAACCGAAACAAAAACTGACGGTTCGGTTTTCGGATAACCATTTTCAATAACCGAAAAAAACCGAACCGATAAGTTACAATCCATATATTTAAGTTTAAATTGTTTAAGTGTTTAACCCAAATCTAGTAGAAATTAATTTTATTCTTAATGTTAAGTGTTTATAATAAAAACATTACATGTTTATTTATAATTGAAATGATATATTTATTACCTACAAGTAATAACAAAATTTATTATAAAAATTAAATAATCTTCAAATTATTATAAAAGAAAATATCTTAATAAAAGCTTTGGAGAGACATAAAAATAGATTAGAATGTTAGGTTTATATAAAAATTAAAGAGGTTAACTATAATAACTTTTCTATATAAAATTAAAGAGGTTAACTATAATAACTTAAAAATTTGCACGTTAAGTGAACAATATTTGGAGAAACATAAAAATTAAAGAGGTTAACTATAATAACTTAGGGGCTGTTTGTTTACCTCTTAATGAGGCTGTTAATGGTTCAGTCGTTCAGACCTCTTATTGGTTCAGTACTTAATGGTTCAGACTGTTTGTTTCACGAGCAGATGTCTGAATGGTTCAGACATTTGCTTCTGAATGGTTAAGATTTATACAGAGGAGTTTGAATGGTTAAGAGTTAAGACCTCTAATCTGAATTGGTCAGACATTTGCCCCTGAACGGTTAAGTATTATACAGGCTCTTAATGGTTCAGACCTCATACTGGTTCAGCACTTAATGGTTCAGACCTCTTACTGGTTCATCACTTAACCATTCAGATGTTGCCAAACAGCCTCTTAGATGTAAACAAATAAGAAAGATTCTTATATTTTAAATTATACTTGTTATTTTTTGAATCTTACATAATTTTGTTCCAAAAACCAAAATAACCGAAAAACTGAACCGAACTGACGTAAAAACCGAAACCAAAACCGAACGGTTTTAAAAAACCGAAAACCGACATTTTGGTTTCGGTTTTGCCCAAAAACCGAACCGAACCGAACCGTGCACACCCCTAGGGGTATGGGATTAGCTTTCTTAGTTTTTTGCGGGTTTGGGACAATTATGATTTTTGGTGATAGTCGCCCGATTACCCGAGCCCGTTTATGTTGGAAACTTGAAATTATTAAAATTATGGAATTGGTAGAAGCGAAGTTGAATATTTTGTATCATTCAGGTTGGTTTTTTAGGTGAGTTTAAGATAGGGTTCCAGGTAATGGGCATCCCACCAAGTAACTTATATAAGACCATAAATGGGTATACCTAATGGCCAAACGGATACCCGACGAGTATGGGACCGGGTAATTACGACACAGTTTTACAATCGTATATGGGGCTGGGATTACGAAAATCTGTCCCGTACCCGACCCATTGCCATCCCTAAATTGATGGGTTATTGATATTCTCAAAAAAATAAAAATAAAATAAAATTCATGTAAGATGCAAGGACCCTGTCTTTTTTTGAAGTTTTATTAGCAACTGGTTGATTGAAAAAATTGCTATTGCAGTTTGAACCTGCTCCCAGGAGAGGTGAACCTGATGTAACTAGAAGAACGCCTGATTATTTTCTGTAAAACTGATGCTCGTCGGATGATCGTGTGAGGACCTGATGTAACTAGAAGAACGAATGCTCATCGGATGATTGTGTACCGGACATCGTTATGATGGTTTCCTGGTTCAAGTTGCACTCTAACCTCGGATTTTGCGGTCGACTGTCCGACAATGTAATTTTTCATTATTTCGTTTGTAGGTTTTTGTGTGTAATCTTATGTATATGGACCTTGTTTCATATTCTTTTCTTTCGCCCACTTTTCTATTAGTCCGACTATATACATGTTTTGGTGCGCACTACTTGATCTATTTGTACACATTCTTCATCAATTTGTAGAAAATTTATGCTAACCAGTCTCTACCTTGCATTGGTTGCATGTCTTCAAGTCGATTTTTCGTCGACCTCATTGTTGTCAGGTTTGTTTCATAATATTACTATTATTCTTTGTATAATTCTAGTAAGAATATGTTTGTAACACATGGCAAGCAGGAGATATATGATTTAGAACTCGTTTACAATATGCCAGCCTGTTTACAACTCGCTTGACTTGTTTTCAATTGATTAAAAGTATTGTGTTAAAAGTTACATGGTTTGAAGTGTATATTAGTTAAGAGTTGATGCATTCGATACACAAGTATGTGTTATTTTTGTGGCCTGTTTACAACTAGCCACCTTGCTTGACAAGTTTACATAAATGGATTAAACGTATTGTGGTAAAAGTTACAGGATTTGAAGTGTATATTAGTTAAAAGTTGATGTATTTGATACATAAATATGTACCATTTCTGTGGTTTGACGAATTAGCCATTCTGTCAACTCGACATGATCGCCATCAAGGGATCAGGTATACTAGCACAAAAAATAACTGTGACAAAATTTAATAACTTCTACCCAATGCAAACAAATGTAGTATCTATAATGTATGTTTAACGACCGTTGAAAAATCGGTTACACTATAAGGATAACAAGCCAGGTCCATGCACACTGCACAGAGAAGTCCCCTCCAAACATTATTTATCATGTACATAGTTCATATAATATGTTTGTATATAAAAAGACATACATGATGGCGAAAACTATCATCGCGTCTTCATCCGTCATCACATGGTAAGCTGAAGAACACGCTTTTTCCGAGAACCACCTTTGATCTTAATCATATGACCCCACATCTTGGCACAACGGCTAACCATTTTCTTAAGACTCGCCCCGTCGTGTCCCTTTTCATGTTTGACTACCAATTGACGTTGCTTGTCTTCCTCTGTGAAATGTCCTCCAAGAGATGTTTTGCATTCTTCCTCATCATCCTTTCCGCCGAAAACGTCAATGAACTTCATCTTTCTCTTCTCTTCTTCATTATCTTCCACAACTTGTTTGTCGTCGACTTTCAAAGCACTTACTTTCTCTCCAAAGAGTGTCCGCGCTCTTCGAGTTCTTCTTGACATGGTGATGTCATAACGGGGCTTGTTTGGATTAGATTCGTCTCCCATTTGTGTTAGAAAATTTTGCTTGATTCGAGCTCGCAAATTGTCATGTGAAAGAAATATACCAAAGGCCAGAGGGTTATAACTGAGGTTATGAATTGGGATGCTTAGTAATGAATTTATTCTTTTTCATTCTTACATTTGGTTGGTGGCCAATTTTGTCAAGTCTTTTTTAATGGTAAGATGTCTCATTTGAAATAGGGAATGTAAATTACCTAACAAAGTTTATGGATCTGTGAAGTATGAAGTATGACAATATTGTTACATATATGAAAAAGAAACTTTTTCAGTTTTTTTTTTTGTTTTTGTTTTTTTTTGTTTTGTGTGTGTGTGCTAAACCAACCAAACATGAACCTCTAGAAATGCCCCCCACTAATATAGAAACCATACATGACTATAGGGTTTAGGTTAATGAACTAGAATTAGAGATGGGAGAAGAAACTGAGTATCCGAAACATACATACCTAGGGCTGGCAATTCTGACACGAACACGATAACATGACACGAACCTACACGAAGTTATCATGTTTCGTGTTTCGTGTTTGACCTTAACAGGTTTCGTGTTTAAAACAGGTCGACACGATAAGACCTTAACAGGTTTCGTGTCTAAACATGTTAAAACTCGTTAACCTGTTAAGACCCGTTAAGTACATGTTAATAATTAAAAAAAAATATTATATACGGGTGTGGAAATGGGGTCATTAGTCGTGGGACCTAGGATGAATTATACACAAACACACACGGTTTTTTTTCCACAATCCAAACCATAATTTTTAAATCTCTCTCACAAACACCACCATTCTCAATTCGGTTCATAGCTTCCCCAATTCGACCGTGTTCGTGTCTTAAACAGGTCGTGTTCCTTTTTATATAAACTAATTAAATGATAAACAAATATAAAAATATAAAAATAAAGTATAAGAAATGTATTTATATAATCCAATAGTTTTTAGTTTTTATATAAACTATTTAAATGATAAACAAATATAAAAATAAAGTATAAGAAATGTATTTATAGATCCCAACAAGCAAATTTTAAGAAAGTAAAAGCATACCCGATACATAACAAGTAATGACTCATTGATCTGATACATACCCCATGGATATGGAATACTGAGATTACCAATACCGCCTCATTGTCACCCAAACTCAAATTAAATAATTTAATTAGTTACTATTACTTATAATGAATTGTTATTAGTTGCACAAATAAATATAAAGAAAATGAAATTATACAAGTTGTAAAATTCAACAATTGTTTTTTTAATAAAAGTAGGAAAATCCCAAGAGTTAATAATAGTTGGCCTTCTATGTCGCTTGTTGACACTTTTGTTGCTTTTGTCACCGCGACACTAACTAGAAGGGTGACTTAGACATTATTCAATAGTCATATAACTCAACGAGATCCCCAACCCAAACTTTTCTTTCGGTTTAGAGTAAAATGCACGGATAGCCCCTGTGGTTTGGTGAAATTTCACCTCTAGTCCCCAACATTTCAAAATTACACTCTTAGTCCCTGTGGTTAGTTTTCAAACCACAGGGACTATCTGAGTAACAATTTGTCAAATCACAGGAACTATCTGAGTAACATTCATGTGCTTTAGGGACTATCCGAGTAACAACTTGCCAAACCACAGGGACTAAGAGTGTAATTCTGAAAAGTTGGGGACTAAAGGTGAAATTTCACCAAACCACAGGGACTATCCGTGCATTTTACTCTTCGGTTTATTTAGTATTGAAAACCAAAACCGAACCGAAAACTGAATTTGAATTCGGTTTGATTTTCGATCGAATATATATATTGGATTAGGTTGGACTAACGTTGTAATTGAATTAACCTAAATGGCAAAACTTAAATAGTCATTATTTGATATCCAGTTTATTCAGTTCGATCTTCATTTCGATTGCTAAAACCGAAGATAAAAAATCCAAATCGGTTTTTACCGAAACCAAATATGTAACTTGGTTTGGTTTCCAGTTTAATCAGTTCGCCAACGAACAATGCACACCCTATCTCACCATAAGAAATATAGATAACTCGAGTTTATTTTAGGATTAGGGTCTAGTTACCCGAATCTTAACAAACATATGAAATTTTCAGGAAACTTATTGATTCATATAAATGCCAAAAGTTTAAAAAATGTTTTATCATGCGTTAAGATACATAACTAACAAAGAGTTGTAGAGTCACTAGAAATAGTTGTTGAAATAGTTTGGTCAACAACATGAATTATATGGCTTTCTTGAAACTACCAAGAGAAATGAGTAACATAGAATCATGATGAAATCACTACATATTAAGATGCAATATCATATTTTAAATCTTATTCTTGGATTCATTTGTAAAAAATCAAACTTGAAATCTCTGGACATTTATCTTTTCAACCTTTACGATACCCATTATAGAGTACAAGCGAAGGACCCGAAATAAACACTTCTAACAAATGTGACTGGTCTATCAATTCATTCGAGCATGACCATACATTTTATCGCTGTCAATACCATGAGCCAAAGATATATCTCTTACTTAAAATGGGAGTGAATCCCATCTTGTGATATACTCATATACAAAAAGGATAAAGTAATCTTATTTACATGTTTAAGAGTTGGAAAGAGAATAAATAGAGACATCTTTGTTTCATTATGTGATTAATGCATCAAAATTATATATGATTAACTAGTTAAGCATCTAACTCAACAAGAATCGACTAAAAACACATAAATTCATATATTTTTACATAGAGTAAAATGCACGGATAGTCCCTGTGGTTTTGTAAAATAACACCTATAGTCCTCAACTTTTGGAAATTCCACCGGTGCTCCCTGTGGTTTGACAGTTTGTTACTCGGATAGTCCCTAGAGTGGATGTCCGTTAGTTTTCTTCATTAAATCTATGTTAAATGACAAAATTACCCCTATACACACACATAAAATATACACACTTACGCATTTTTCTCTCTCCCTTTCTTTATTTACAGAAAGCCATTATCACTGCCAACACCACCGTGGCATCACCATCACCTCCACCAACCACCATCATCACCACCTTCCAACACCACCGTTACAACCACCTCCCACCACAACTACCACCGTTTACCACCTCCCCTTCTCCACCACTGTCATCCACCTCCCCTTCCCTACCTTCGCCACCCACCTCCACTACCGTATTTAAGAGATATGTGGGGTGGAACCTAAACAATGCGGATTCATTGGCTTATCTTGTTGTGTATAACCGTTAACCACCAGGTACCACCACCGTTTTGTTTGTAGCCCCAAATCGATTTGATTTTTAAAAATTAGGGTTTCGTTGGTTTGATTTTATGGAAGGAATAGGGATTCGTTGTCGGTTTGATGGTGGTTGGTATTGTGGCGTTGGGGATGGTGACAACTGGTGGTTGCATTGGTTATGGGGGTGGAGGCAGGTGGTGATGGCAACGTTTGATGGAGGTGGTGGTGATGTGGGATGTGGGATGCACAACTATTGGGTTTTATGTACAGATAAGGAATTTTTCAAAGGCCTTATTCGTTTAACTTTTCTATCTAGTTTTTTTTCTTTCAATTCTAAGCCTAACAAGTGTGCGTTATTACACTATATAGTTGTTGGTATTAGTTTTTTCGAGGAAGCCTTGTTAACCAGCTAGATTCGTTTTTTCTAGGCAGCCTTGTTAACCAGATAGATTCGTTTTTTTTCGGGAGCCTTGTTAACCGGTGGTGGGTGTTCGGTGGTGGAGGGGAAACGGTGGTGGTGGGTGTTCGGTGGTGGAGGGGAGATGGTAGTGGAGTAAAAATGGCGTGTTCAGGGTTGGAGGTGGTGCGGCGATGGTGGGTTTAGGGTGGAGGTGTAACGCCTCACGTTTTGTAACTTTCTTTATTTAGCAAGTTCATTGTACTTTCTGCTTATGGAAACTTGTATTCCAATGTGTTCGCACTTCATTTCATACGTTGTAATCTGAGACTTGAATCATAATAAAAATTTCATCTTTTACATACTTGTGTTATACATGATTCATAAATACTTGATGATTATTCATGATACATACATACTTGATACATCCTTACATGCAAATTCATACATATTCATACTTGTTATACATACAAAATACATTTTTACGCTCCTTTATTTATGCACGACACTTATACATTGCACTTATACGTTTAAAATACTTAAAAACAACAAAATTAACAAAATTCTTTGTCGCAACCCCCGACCCCTACCCGGGAGCGGGCGGCCGCGATCCTCAGAGCGGGTGGTATCGGTGTTTATTAATTTTGGCAGCGGAATACATCAGGACCGTAGTTAGGAAATATTTTTATCAGAGTAAGACACCAAACTTTTATAAGAATAATTTATGGGAATAAAACCCAAGTTCATTTGATAATACATTAACAGGGATAAACCCTAATTATTGAAAACAAAATGTCTTGTTTATTTAGGTAACTTTTATAGCCACTATTCCAAGCCTTCAGTGCTCTCCAGCTGACTTCTATTTGGCTTTCACATTACGTTACCTGAAACGCGTTTTAAAAACATTTTGTCAGCAAGAAAATACTGGTGAGTGCATCCCAGTTTAATCAAAACAGTTTTATCACTTTTACAGAATTGAGGGTAATCCAGCAATTACATTTGCTTAATCTAATCAATTACTCAATCAGTACTGTCAACCCGACTTGTGGGTCATATTAATCATTGGCTAACTCTTTGTTCAAAGGTAACGTCTCACAAATTTTGTACACAAAACCCCAACATACCGGAAGCAATTGTAAACTTACAAATACTCAATTACTGTTAAGTATAATTTAAAACATTTGAGGCTTTGGTAAAACATTTTTGACTCACAAAAAGATTTATAAAAAGAGAATGTACTCACATTGCAAGTTTAGATAATACTAAGGCTTCCTTAGAATCTCCTGGTTATTATCTATTAAATCAAATAATGCACACGTGTTAGTAAAATAACCCAATTCAAATTAACCGTACAACTCAAGACATAATTCCAATGACTGAGTCGGGCAGAGCCGACATGCATTACGGAATTTCTAAATCAATCGGGTGTACACACGAGACAGAATTCCAATGACTGAGTCGGCCAGAGCTGACATGCATTACGGAATTCTAAATCGATCGTGTAGGGTAACAGCAGGGTTATAGTACTTACAACGAGTCAAAGCTTCGCTAAATAATGGGTATTATGCTCAGGCAGAAGTTCTACTATTAGAGAATTTAGAGAGAGAATCGGGAATTGAACGGAGAACAAATGAGCCCTGACCCCCCTTATATAGGCTGATCGAGGGGTCCGTATCGCCCCGCGATAGCCAAGGCTTAAGCCTTCGCGGCCCGCGAGGGCCAAAAAGGCGGCGATAGCTTCGACTAGTCAGCAGACTAGCCTTGCCACGTGGCGACACGTGGCGGCTTTGTTTGCCCGGCAAGTTATGGGGTATCGCGCCCCGCGACAGACCACTGAGGTCTCCGTCGCGCCCCGCGAGAGACTGCCAAACTTAGTTTTTGTTGATTTTTACAAGTATAGGGTCATTCCAGGTCCGGTTCTCATGTACGGGGTATATTTTAGGACATTTCGGGTGTCCAAAATATTTTTAGGAGGGTTGTTATATTCAGAAAGTTGGGCTTTGGGCATGGCGCATCCGCACGGATGGGCTGACCCAATCCGTGCTAACAGGCCGATCCGCCCCAATCCCATCCGCCTGAAAGCCCATCCGTAAATAATAAGCCCAATCCGCCCTTAACCTAATTTCAGCTTATAAATACAAGGCTTCCTCCTTCACTTCCAATCTTCCACACTCAAACTTGTCTCTCGAACTAGCACGGATCAGAAGTACTTGAAGCTCATTTCAGTCATTTTTAAAGTTAATATTTAGCTAATAACTTCTATTCTTCATCTACTTCTACTACCTTCTTTTGACTTTTACAAGTTTTAAACAAGATTCTTCATCTTCCTTCTCTTGGTTTCTCAGATTCGCCTAGGCAATCTGATATAAACTCTCAAAATATTGAGGACCAAGCTGGAATGAAGTTAAATATTTTCAAAAACCATTTTACGAACTTTCCGAGTTTAAACTTAGCATAAATTTGAGGACCATCGAGCTCACAAGCTGAGAAAATAGCTGTGGATTCGAGCTGTGACCGATTCCAGCTGAATAGGTGGTCAGTTCAAGCAAAACCAAACTTATTTAGCTTGATAACAACCCCATCCGCGCTAACTGGTAGTCGTATCCGCCCGAATGGGATATCCACATTCGCACGAATGTGGCATCCCCATTCGCGCGAATGCACTGTTCATCAAGTTCCGAAGACTTTCAAGTGTCGACTGATTTCCAGATTACTATCTCTCATATGGTTAATTCTGGAACATCACTGTTAGCATTTACATTCTGTATTTCCTTCCTGTAAACATGACCAACCGATCAGTTTAACTGATTTGTGCTTTGGTGTTATATAATGAGGTTAAACAACCTCCATGCATGACTTCTTTGAGACTTCTGTTAACACTGGACTATTAATATACTTATACTATAACTAATAACCGTAATAGAAAACGCGAACTTAACTGATTAATAGTTAAAACATTCAAAATGAGGTTCTGTCCGACAACAGTCCCACTCGCACGGATGGCACATCCGCACGAATGGTGCATCCGTCCCAGACAGCCTCCTACGAACTGTTCGTATCTCCGTTACTGATATTCTGATATCGTGTTCTCCATCACTGATAATCAGAATACACCTTCTGTCTGCTTTCGTTTATTATCTTCATAATATACTAAGTACGTAAAATTCCGTGATCTTAATCCTCCAACTCCAACTCACACCTTCGTTTTCCTACTAAATCTACGCTCACAGGATTTCTTTGAAGAACTAAGCAAAACTGTGAGTATACACGAATCCCCCTTTTCTTTTACACACTTTGGGGGTGCAATATGTTAACTTATAAACTTACACATTACACTTAAACTTTTATGAAAAATACACAAACAATCCTTATACATGCATGCATACGTTAGAACTTGATGCTTTAATCTAGGATTGTACGTTTTGTGTTGAACTTGTCATTAACTTTGTACAGGCCTACCTTTAAGATGTATAGCGCTATAGGAGTAACGCACCGCCTGTGAACGTTGGGTTATGTTAAGATATGTTTTGCGTTAAACTTTGGGTTGACTTGTTTGCACATGCAGTTTATTGTTGATCTTGTGGATTTGTTTAAAACTTAATTACTTATGCTATGTATTGAAAACTTGTATACTCGCCAATGCCTTGTGTGTTGAACTGTACTTTAAACATGTTGCAGGTTGATGCTGATGATACTAAACTGGGAGTAGCATTGATGCCTTAGATACACATCTAGAAATCGTAGGATTTAATTGTTGTATCAAATTTGTACTATGTTGTTGTATTGTTTTGTTGTATTCGAACACGTTGTATTTGGAATTCTTGTACTGTAATCCAACTTTTGCTATAAAATGAAATCAGTTTATCTTAATCATATTGTCATTTTAGTGTTATGATGCAATGAACAATCTCTCATCTCTTAACTCTCTCTCTCTCTCTCTCATCTCTTAACTCTCTCTCTCTCATTTTTAATTATTTTCCATTATTTCTTTATCCATAGATTTTGTTTTAATTTTAACTTGAATATTGTTTTTCTTTTATTATCCGTATATATAGATATCATAATACATTGTTTTTAACTTTTTATATTTTTCAATAAACATTAAAAAATTTCTCTGAGATTTAAATTGTAATTATTTTGGGCATTAATTTTTTTTGAATATGTGTTGAAGTTATTTATTTTTGCATACATGTGATATGTTTCATTTTCATTAATTTCATAACTTTTATATGAATCTACTCGTGTGCATGCCTAATATACTATATGTTGTTAATATACACATATGTAACCATTTCTGAATATAATACACAGATGTATAAAAGACTGTACACATGTGTATAAACTAACAGCTGTGTATCTTGTATAAACTGATAGTTAGCGAGATTGTACACATGTGTATAAACTAACAGCTGTGTATATTGTATAAACTGATACTAGCGAGACTGTACACATGTGTATACACTAACAACTATGTATCTTGTATATAAGGAAACTAGCGAGATTTTAGGGATTTTGATTATATTGTTTAATAAATGCAATTTACAAAAGACACAAATACCATTCTGTCATTTATTTTAAAGGGGAGTTACAACATTATAATTACAATCTTGCCGTTTTTTAAAAATCTCTAGATTATGTAATCCAAAGGCCCAGATTAGTTCACACAGTTCACTCTCAACCTAGTGTTCACTCTAGAACCCTACCCTATATATATATATATATATATATATATATATATATATGTGTGTGTGTGTGTGTGTGTGTGTTTCAACCCTTATCATTTTACAAATAACACCTGAAATCCCGAATTCATATACTTGGTTTACAATTCATCGTTTATGCCAACCATATATATATTTTACCAAAATAAATATATAAATTTTTATACATACTTATGAACTTACAAGGCTGTTGTTCAACATTTTTGTCAATGTATATTTAAAATGTAAAGTCACATTTTGGCAAAATATACATTTGCCTTGTTTTAGTAAAATCACCTCCATTTATACAAAATCTCTAGATTTATACTAAAACATGTTTAAGGTCTTGAACCTCACATTTTTATAAAAACACCATTTTTATTATCCAAAATACATATATAAACTATAATAAAGTTTATATACTGACTACCACCAAAAATACTATCAACATGTACATGAGCACCTTTGATACGAAACACACATCTAACATATTGGTATCTAAATAACATATATACTTTAGATACCAACCCATATTATATATACATATAAGTGTGTGTTAGCCCAAAACACAAGTATTTAGATGTTCTATAGTCGCCAACACATGTACGGATTTTAAAGACATAAAGTTTGTGGGAAAAGCAAAACAACATATACACATACTTGTTTACCCACGCCCCGCATACATAGACCACACCAAACAAATTTATTTATCATATAGCTTATTTTTTCTTTAAAAACTTTGAGAAAACATCCCACACATAAAAAAAGAGAAGGATATAATGGTATCCATACCACAAGAAAATAAGGAGAAGGTGTAAAAAAGACAATCAATCTTGAACCCTTGAGGTGAACAAAGCTTGCTACACTAGAACACTAATAAACTTGATCTTGTATGTTTATTTCTTGTGGATTTAAACAAGAAAATAAACGAAACAAGAAGGTGAGTGAAATAGGTTTCTGTTTTGGGAATGTAAGGCTGAGAGGAATTAGAGTTTTGGGGAGGGAATGTGGCGTTGATTTTGAGTGACAATAATCCAAGTGTAGGATTTATTGGCACTAGATACACAATTATTTATTATGCATATACGTTTTCTTGGCATGCTATGATCTTATTCTTGCTTACATGGGCGGTCAAAGTCAACATCAAAAACAACATGGGAGAAGTAATAAAATATGGTGGGTTCGATTGAGTGTAAGCAACAAATGTGATGATGGTTGTTGGAGTTTTAGTACTCTTTTTTTTACATGTAAATCCTTGTTGGGACTTAGTGACATACTTGTCATAACATGAGGGTATGGGTGTTGATTTGTGTAGTCTAAAATGAGATGAAAAAGAGGATGGATGTAATGGTGCACAAGGGAAACGAGATATTGATGATGATGATGATTTTCGACGAGGCCTTTTGGATTGGGGATTCTCGTCTTGGGCTTCTTTAATTGGGCTTCTCAACAGGCACGTATATTGCTATTACTTCTGGTAAAAGGGAACAAAAGAAATAGGGGGAAAGAACTTGTCTTGTCTCTTGCACAGACATTAAATGCCTGCAACCAAAGAGAGAGAGAGGGTCGCCGAAATTAGTACGATGGAGATGCAGCCTTCAAAATACATTTTTACGCTCCTTTATTTATGCACGACACTTATACATTGCACTTATACGTTTAAAATACTTAAAAACAATAAAATTAACAAAATTCAGTTTTGTAACCCCCGAACCCTACCCGGGAGCGGGTGGCCGCGATCCTCAGAGCGGGTGGTATCGGTGTTTATTAATTTTGGCAGCGGAATACATCAGGATCGTAGTTAGGAAATAATTTTATTAGAGTAAGACACCAAACTTTTATAAGAATAATTTATGGGAATAAAACCCAAGTTCATTTGATAATACATTAATATGGATAAACCCTAATTATTGAAAACAAAATGTCTTGTTTATTTAGGTAACTTTTATAGCCACTATTCCAAGCCTTCAGTGCTCTCCAGCTGGCTTCTATTTGGCTTTCACATTACGTTACCTGAAACGCGTTTTAAAAACATTTTGTCAGCAAGAAATACTGGTGAGTGCATCCCAGTTTAATCAAAACAGTTTTATCACTTTTACAGAATTGAGGGCAATCCAGCAATTACATTTGCTCAATCTAATCAATTACTCAATCAGTACTGTCAACCCGACTTGTGGGTCATATTACTCATTGGCTAACTCTTTCTTCAAAGGTAACGTCTCACAAACTTTGTACACAAAACCCCGACATACCGGAAGCAATTGTAGACTTACAAATACTCAATTACTGTTAAGTATAATTTAAAACATTTGAGGCTTTGGTAAAACATTTTTGACTCACAAAAAGATTAATAAAAAGAGAATGTACTCATATTGCAAGTTTAGATAATACTAAGGCTTCCTGATAATCTCCTGGTTATTATCTATTAAATCAAATAATGCACACGTGTAAGTAAAATAACCCAATTCAAATTAACCGTACAACTCGAGACAGAATTCCAATGACTGAGTCGGGCAGAGCCGACATGCATTACGGAATTTCTAAATCAATCGGGTGTACACACGAGACAGAATTCCAATGACTAAGTCGGGCAGAGCCGACATGCATTACGGAATTCTAAATTGATCGTGTAGGGTAACAGCAGGGTTATAGTACTTACAACGAGGCAAAGCTTCGCTAAATAGTGGGTATTATGCTCGGGCAGAAGTTCTACTACTAGAGAATTTAGAGAGAGAATCGGGAATTGAACGGAGAACAAATGAGCCCTGACCCCCCTTATATAGGCTGATCGATGGGTCTGTCGCGCCCTGCGACAGCCAAGGCTTTGTGACAACCCGCACTAAACCAGGTATCCGTACAACTTAATTAATGATTAATTACTACTTGATTACTGTGCTTGTTTGAACTAGCTGATAAACTGCTACCTGCATACTGATACATGCACTTACTTGCATCATACTTTATTTGCTGTCACTACATTAATTACATACTGAACCTTAGTGACAAACATGATGCACAAAAAGCACAGTAGCACTAAACGGATACACGGCGAACATGCTGATATGACCAGCACCAGGCAGACACTGCCTCTAAGGCCTGTTAAGAGCCTCATATATTTTGGCTACACTGGTAGTGAGTGTAGGAATATAAGGGTTGTGGTACCGCGTCTCTAGGAATAAGATACACTGATTCGGATGTGCCAAAAACGTACTTTAAGTACCAAACACAGCACTTTAATAATTAATCCAGCTTCTAGCTGACTAGTAAAGTGCCAGAACATGAGAAAATAACACTAGACACTTTCTAGAGTGTCGGGAAAACAAATTGTGTCACTAAAAATAACAATAACGACACTTTAAAGCTTTTGTAACGCTTTAACGGATTACTATCCAACCGGACACCCGGACTTCACCCGGAACATGAAAATATTAGTATTCTCACTAATTATAATTTTCTGAGCCAGTTAGGGTCCCTGATTACCCTAACACCCGTCATAACACGCCATACTTAACTAACTCAGTTAAACACTTAGTTAACCTATTTAACCTAAACTAATCACCTAACTAAACTAGTTATGATCGAACTAACCCCACCCCCCATACCCTAACCGGCCCTAAACTAGGGGGACACAAGAGTACAAGAACTATTATTTTATTTAGCTTGGTTTAGTATCTAACCTACACATTTTCCATTGGATAATGCCCACTAACCTTGTCTATAAGATGCAACCTAAACACATGAGATTATTTCACTTCACAACTCAAGATCAAACTCTCTCTCTTGCTCCCTCTAACCTTCGGCCGAACACCCCACACCCCACCACCATACTTTCGGCTCTTGATCACCACATTCCATCATCATTCAAGTGCTAGAGGTCACGTATTAGGAAGCTCGGAGCAAGCGGAACACGAAGAACCTCTTTCGTTAGCTTTTATCCACGCGTTTTTCATCAAAAATCTTCCCTAGCCTTGAGCTAGAGGTATAACACTTAAATCTTGTTCTTGAACATATCTAAGGTGGTTAAAAGGAATATTGTCGGTTAAATATCGTTAACATACATTTTGATGCATAAAAGTCTAGTAAAAACTATAAAAGTGGTGGTTAATAACACATGTGTTGTGTAAAAGATGTAGTATTGGGAATTTGTGTTTATCTAGACCCGATCTATGATGTGGTAGCTCGGATCTCCGTTTAACCCGACTTTGTAAGATCATGTATCTTCACATAAGCTCGTTTTTGGTTACCACAAGGGTTAAAAGGCGAAACTCTACCACACAAGATGCATGAACTTGTGTAAAAATATTTTACTTGTGTAAAAGTGATTTAACCGGTACAATGGTGTTTAAAACTAGCGGATCTACGTATCTGCAAGTGGTATCTTTGAAGGACCACACTTTAAAAGAATCGTGTTTTCTAAAGAATAAATCTTGTACTAATAAACATGGTTTTATAAACCACAAGTGTGTGAACACTTGTGAAATGAAAGGATCCGACAAATAACTATTTTTGGGAAAAATGACTAGAAGTTGTAAAGACGGATTTCTCTAGTCACAAGGTTTTTACGAGATCAAAGTTACTTTATATAAAGATCTACATATATAAAGGGGATTTACACTATAGATTCGGAAAAACTGCAAGTTCATGCGATTATGCGATTTACATACTTGTCGACTAGTTTGATGTATCGGAAATTGTTTGGTTGAATAAAGAAGTTGTTGAATTGATTTGTTAAAAGAAAATGATACGCTTGAAAGCGTGGCCACCTCCAGTTACAGAGGAAACTCTGGCGAAATTTTCCAAAAACCTAACACTTAGAATTATTTACACAACAAGTGTTAGAACTATTTTTGGACATATTTTCAAAACATAAATTTCGCCAGCACTATATTTTACTAAATATTCGGAGGTGGGATTTTCACAAAGATTAACGTGATAAATATATTTGTCACAACACTGTTTATGATTATTTTGTGAAATACATAAATATTATTTTAGAGTGAAAATAATATTTACAAGCGTTAATGATTCCAAAACTTTACGAACGCTTCCACAAACATATAAGTTACACCGGTAATTACATTACCACAAGATTGATAAAACGTAACTTACGCACATGTATTGTATCCCCCATCCTTGGGAAGACGAATAACTACCAAGTGTATACGGAACATAAACACGAAATAGTTGTCTAACTATTTCCCAAAGACTTAAACTATAAAGCTAAAGCACGGCCGTCCGTCTAATAGAATTAGCACTTGTAGGTTGTTGCACAGCTTACTGTATTGGAGACACTTGGTAGAGACGCGCATTCACTGTGAGTTCATGTCCCCCTTTTCTCTAACTGTTTTCAGTTTACTTAACTGCGGGGGTGAAATACATGTTACTATGATTTACGAGTACTTTACAACGGTATGTTTAACGTAAGGAGGTGTTATACGATCATGTGAGTGGATAGGAACAACATGGGGCCATTAGTCCTCATGGAGGGACCGAGGGACAGGAGCGGTAGATCTATCTGGGTGTAGCGAGCCCAGCCCCCGGCCAAACTAGAAACGGACCGTGGGGTGACTTTGTCCACATACTTTGCCGTGGCGAAATCTGCTAGGTTTGAGTCTCCCTATTTGCACTTCACATATGTCAGTGGCCTTGCAAACCATTGGTGATCACAAGTCCTCTTACACTGCTACATACCACAACTATTTTTATACTCACAAGTGTTTTACATACTCACTTACACATGAACTCGCTCAACATTATTGTTGATTTTTCAACTCACATGTATTTCAGGAAATTAAAACGGATCTGGCACGGTATGGAACGTTTTCCGCTGCACTTGTCATGGAGTCATCAGGGTTTAGGGGATGTGTCTCTTTCCTGGACAAGACACAGTCCTTAACCCACGTTTATGTTATGTTATAAGTTGTAATGTCTACTGAACAAGGTTATGGTTGTATGTTAAAACAATGGTAATGTGTTTGATTTTCAAAACTTAATGGATGACTTGCATGGTTTTTAAATTCATATAGCTTGTTATGGTTAAGCTATGGTATTAAGAAGTCACACCAACATTAACCACGCTTCCGCAAAGCCAGGGTGTGACAGGCTTAAGCCTTCGCGGCCCGCGAGCGCAAAAAGGCGGCGATAGCTTCGACTAGTCCGCAGACTAGCCTTGCCACGTGGCGACACGTGGCGGCTTTGTTTGCCCGGCAATTTATGGGGCCTCGCGCCCCGCGACAGACCACTGAGGTCTCCGTCGCGCCCCGCGAGAGACTGCCAAACTTAGTTTTTGTTGATTTTTACAAGTATAGGGTCATTCCAAGTCCGGTTCTCAAGTACGGGGTATATTTTAGTACATTTTGGGTGTCCAAAATATTTTTAGGAGGGTTGTTATATTCTGCAAGTTAGGCTTTGGGCATGGCGCATCCGCACGGATGGGCCGACCCAATCCGTGCTAACAGGCCGATCTGCCCCAATCCCATCCGCCTGAAAGCCCATCCGTAAATAATAAGCCCAATCCCCCTTAACCTAATTTCAGCTTATAAATACAAGGCTTCCTCCTTCACTTCCAATCTTCCACACTCAAACTTGTCTCTCGAACTAGCACGGATCAGAAGTACGTGAAGCTCATTTCAGTCACTTTTAAAGTGAGTATTGAGCTAATAACTTCAATTCTTCATCTACTTCTACTACCTTCTTTTGACTTTTACAAGTTTTAAACAAGATTCTTCATCCTCCTTCTCTTGGTTTCTCAGATTCGCCTAGGCAATCTGATATAAACTCTCAAAATATTGAGGACCAAGCTGGAATGAAGTTAAATCTTTTCAAAAACCATTTTACGAACTTTCCGAGTTTAAACTTAGCTGAAATTTGAGGACCATCGAGCTCACAAGCTGAGAAAATAGATGTGGATTCGAGCTGTGACCGATTCCAGCTGAATAGGTGGTCAGTTCAAGCAAAACCAAACTTATTTACCTCGATAACAGTCCCATCTGCGCTAATTGGTAGTCACATCCGCCCGAATGGGATATCCACATTCGCACGAATGTGGCATCCCCATTCGCGCGAATGCACTGTTCATCAAGTTCCGAAGACTTTCAAGTGTCGACTGATTTCCAAGTTACTATCTCTCATATGGTTAATTTTGGAACATCACTGTTAGCATTTACATTCTGTATTTCCTCCCTGTAAACATGACCAACCGATCAGTTTAACTGATTTGTGCTTTGGTGTTATATAATGAGGTTAAACAACCTCCATGCATGACTTCTTTGAGACTTCTGTTAACACTAGACTATTAATATACTTAAACTATAACTAATAACCGTAACAGAAAACACAAACTTAACTGATTAATAGTTAAAACATTCAAAATGAGGTTCTATCCGACAACAGTCCCACTCGCACGGATGGCACATCCACACGAATGGCGCATCCGTCCCAGACAGCCACCTACGAACTGTTCATATCTCCGTTACTGATATTCTGATATCGTGTTCTCTATCACTGATAATTAGAATACACCTTCTGTCTACTTTCGTTTATTATCTTTATAATATACTAAGTACGTAAAATTCTGTGATCTTAATCCTCCAACTCCAACTCACACCTTCGTTTACCTTTTAGGGTAACCTCGATGTTCCTGTGCTACATTCATCTATTCCTACTAAATCTACGCTCACAGGATTTCTTTGAAGAATTAAGCAAAACCGTGAGTATACACGAATCCCCCTTTTCCTTTACACACTTTGGGGGTGCAATATGTTAACTTATAAACTTACACATTACACTTAAACTTTTATGAAAAGTACACAAACAATCCTTATACATGCATGCATACGTTAGAACTTGATGCTTTAATCTAGGTTTGTACGTTTTGTGTTGAACTTGTCATTAACTTCGTACGGGCCTACTGTAACACCCCGTGTTTCGGAAGTCAAAGTCAAAGTCAAAGTCAAGATTGAAGTCAAAGAAAGAAAAGATTGCTAATTGCGATCAGTCTCTCCTAGCTCAATTCCTGTTTTGACTTCTTCGACTTGTAGATAGTCTATTTTATGTTCTACTTTAGTTGTATTATGTGGAGTACTTATTAATAATCGAGGTTTATTCGACATTATCGCATGATTAATCGCTTTATCGCTATCGCTATCGCAATCGCGCTCGCAACTCGAATTACGCATTTTGATTATTGTTATACGTGTGTGTGCCTTATGTGTTGCCTGTGCATGTTTATTTATGTTATGTGTGGTAATCAATCGAAACGCAATCGAAACTCAATCGCAATCGAATCGCAAAAGCTAAACGAATACGAAATAAGGATGCTTGTATGTTGATATAGTAGTTGGGATTAAAAGTAATTTAACTAGGGACCTAGTCCGGGTCGAAACCGGCCGATCGACCAGCCGCTCGATCGGCCAGCTGTTCGACCGGGCTGCCATCCGATCGACCAGCTCCTTTCCTCTTTGGGAAACCCTATAAAGGGTCCCACGCTTAACCATTTTTGCCAACATTTGAAGTCTGAATGTTGAACGAATTGTTGTCCAATCGGACTACCATCCGATCGAACTGCCATTCAAATCAAAAGACATTTAAACTTCCACACTTAAACAATTTTCAACATGTTCAATGCACAAAGGATGCCACCCTATCGAACAACCGTCCGATCGAGTGACAACCTGCTGTGAACTTGTTCTCGCTGAAGTGCCCAACCTATCAGATTGTCGCCCGATCGAACGGTCGTTCGATCGATCGACCTGAAAGGTAGAGATACTTCTATATTTTCAAAATACTACAACGAAAACTTCAAAAGTCAAGCCATCATACACAAACACATCCTTCCCAAAGGAAGTAACAATCCACTCGAACGGCCATCCGATCGGATGGCCGTCCGAACGGACTGTCACTCGAACGACCAGCTATCCGATCGAACTACCATCCGATCGAACTGTTGTTCGATCCACTTACACTCTGTATCGATTTACGCGTCGCTCATCGTTATGCTATCAATTTGTCCAGGCTAACCCTACTCTCTAGCGCTGCCTTCAATCCATCAATCGCTGTGAGTATACTCGATCCCTTTTTGCTTTACGCACTTTTGGGTGTTACATACGTTACTTATACAACATCACATCAAACACACTACGCAATACTTTAAACGCTAACCGCTATCGCATGTATACGTGACTTAATGAATGCTTGTTTGTTATGTTTACACATGGAATGCTGTCTACCTGCCTTAGCAACGATAGTAATATTAGTTTGGACTCAGCACCCATTCACTCGGGGGTTGTTAAGGACAATTACCTACATGGCTCACAGTGGTGAGTGTGTATCGCGAACTGCCTTGGGCAGTCAACCCGCAGTCATTGGTATCGATAGGTTCATGTCGATAAATAACATACCTCATTTCACTCTGTGTACGTGCTGGTTATGTGTAATGCTTTCGAACTCTATATGCTATTATCAAACTTGTATGCTCACCTTTACACTATGTGTATTGACTTTTACTTTAACGTATGTGACAGGTGCTTAGGATGCTTATTTGCTTTCTTTGCTGTGAAATCGAGGCTAGGAAAGACCTAGGTCTACAATAAACTATTATCTGTAATAAAAACCTGAGTTGTCGGAACAGAACATTTTGACTAGATCTTTTCTGTAATAATTGTATTATCATTTATGACATGGTATGGGACGTGTTGCTTTAAATATTTGATAAATATAGTTGTTATGGAAACTTCTGGACAATCTGTTTCGCTCAGTGCCACGCCCCGATGTTTCCGCCATCGGTTGGGGTGTGACAGATTGGTATAAGAGCCATAACTATAGGGAATTAGGCAAGACTCGACCTTGTCCGGGTCGATGTCTTAGATACCTAGTCTATAGTTAGGAACCAACAGACCGACTCATGCATGTCCAGTAGGGATTATGTGTGGGCATACTTGCTATTTCTCGCTATTCTCGCCTACGCTACACTATCACTGCACTCGAATTTTCAAATTATGAATGAGCGATGAAGTCGAGATTAGGTGTGAAAACCGCAAACTCTCGACTGAATTGCTTGATCAACCCACATTTTCATCTATAAACACGAGAAGTTGCGTTGAAATAGGAGTGAAATCCATACTTCGACGCGTAATTCTCTTTTATCTGATCAAAACAGGAACGAAGTTGTTAAGCCAGGGGTGAAACCCTAACCTTGTCGACTTGTTCCGACCTTTACTTGGTTTTCACAAAACTCTCACTAAAGTATCGACGGACTCCAACGACTTGAAGTCACGACATGACCGAAAGGATGCGTGCCGAGCCCAAGACTCGAGGCAAAAGCACAGTCCTGAAAGTCAAAGTGTGTACAACAGGTCCCTGTGAATAGTCGAATCACTTTGGGTAGTCAATGTCTAATAGCCGCAGACGATCCATTTCTCGATTTTTGTGAGTTCCGATTCTGAGCCCGCAACTGCTGACTCTGATAATTCGTTGATTTTATGTGTTTGTGTGTGTATTTACCTGCTTATGTGTTTTAATTTTTGGAGACTTATTCGATTTTCGCTTCCACTTCGATCGACACGCACGACTCGCACTGCACTTCTATCTCAAAGCGCTGACGAATCGCTAAATTGTGGACGACCCCATGATACGCTTATGCTATACTACCCGCTATATTATTTGCTTATACTATACTACTCGATAAGTTATTCGCGAATGCCCTTGTCGAACGCTCGCAAACTTTGAAAGATAGGTTTTTGTATTCTGATTGCTCCCATGTGCTTCTAAGTGAGTCACGTGATTATATGCTTCTGTGTTTTGTGCCCTACATGCTTATGTGCTTCTGTGCTTATGTGAATCTGTGATTATGTGCCTATGTGCGTACGTGATTATACGTGTTCCTGAGTTTTATTAGTATTAGGCGTGTGAGGTGAGAATAGATTATATTGTGTTGAGTCCTGTGGCGATGTCTGTTGCAGACAATGTCGTCATCTGGATCTCGCGCTACCCGTGATGCTCGCCGAAAGCAAGCAGACAAACGCCTTGCTGCCATGATTACTAAGCAAATGGCAAAGGTTGTACCCCAAGTTGTCAGTGAACTGTACGAGAACATGAGCAAATGGTTTGAGGAATCCAGGACCGAGACTCCCAAAGCTGCTTTTAGCTTCAAACAGTTCAAGGCATGTGGACCGAAGGAGTTCACCGGCGAAGAAGGCCCTACGGCTTTGTTTCAATGGTTTGATTCAATCGAAGTCACCCTGCGACAGAGCGGATGTCCTGATAATCTCCGCACACTGAACGCGACCGGCGTCTTCCAGTCCCGCGCTCTAGACTGGTGGACGGCCGAAAGGAACAAGCGCGGAAATGGTGTAGCTTACGGTCTGTCATGGGACGAGTTAAAGAACGTTATGCTCGAAGAGTTCTATCCTCCCCATGAGCTCCAGAAGCTGGAGGACGAGTTCTGGCACATCAAGCAGAAGGAAGGTGACAACGCTGCCTTGACTGCTTGCTTTAAGCAGCTCAGTATCATCTATCCCGATCAAGTGAAGACGCCCGACATGGCAATCAAGAAGTACATCCGAGCTCTACCCGATTGTGTTGCGGATTTTGTGCATGCCACAAAGACAGCAACGATCGAAGAAACATACTTGCTTGCCACCGAAATCAACGACAAGCGGGTAAAAGCTGGTTTTTGGGATAAAACTTCAAAGAACCTGCACCAAGTCACCACCGCACCAACCGCTGAAACCGCCGTCGCTTAACCGTCAAAGTCCTCACGCCAAAAGAAGAAGAACAACAACAGCAACTCCAGCAACAAGAACTGTGCTGTCACCACCACTGCTGCTCCACTTCAAGCCATACCGGCTCAGCAGCAATCTCACCACCGCCCAGCACCAGTTACCTATGTACCGCCTACAAAACGTGCATACACAGGCCCCCATCCGGCTTGCCCAACATGCTCTTACCATCACCCGGTGGGTCTCGCCTGTCGTTTCTGCGCTCACTGCAATATGTACGGCTACTTCACTGCCAACTGCCATACTGGTCCCCGTCAAGCGCCAGCCCAAGCCGCTGCTCATCAAGCTCTGCTCCCAGCCCCACAAGGCCAACAAGCAGCTCAGGCACCCGCGGTCAACGCCCGAGTCTGCTTCGCATGTGGTGATCCTAACCACTTTGCGAACATGTTCCCAAACAGGGTTGTGAAACAAGAGCCCCAGCAGCAACAGCCTCAGCAGCAACAGCAAGCCGCCCGCGCCAGAACTTTCAACATCAATGTGCGCCAAGCCCAGGCTGACAACAATGTAGTCAATGGTACATTCCTTGTGAATGGTATTTATGCATCGTGTTTGTTTGATACTGGAGCCGATAATTGCTTTGTGTCGTTTGAATTCGAGAAGCTTCTTAGTCGTAAGCGCTCCCATCTCCCCTCGACGTTCGATGTTGAAGTCACCACCAGAAGAACTGTCGCCGTTAATTCTGTTCTTCGTGATTGTACTCTTGAGCTCAACAATCACATCTTCCCAATCGACCTTATTCCGATGCAACTCGGAAGTTTTGACATCATAGTAGGCATGGACTTTCTTCGCGAAAACCATGCTGAAGTTGTGTGCTTCGATAAGATGATTCGATTCTCGCTCACGAATGGTGATGTATTGGCGTTTAAGGCGAAACTGCTTCGAAAGGCCTCAAGCTCATGTCGTGTGTCCAAGCTAGCAAGTATCTCCGCAAGGAATACAGAGCTTTCTTGGCTAACATTGTAGTAGCGGAGAAGGAAAAGAAAGGAAAGATAGAAGTGAAAGACGTTCCTGTGGTTCGTGAATTTCCTAATGTCTTCCCTGACAATCTTCCTGGCCTACCGCCAAGTCGTGATATCGACTTTCGTATCGACCTCATTCCTGGAGCCAACCCTGTTGCCAAAGCTCCTTACCGACTCACACCGTCCGAAATGCGTGAACTCTCGAGTCAGCTTCAGGAATTACTTGAGAAAGGCTTCATTCACCCGAGCACCTCTCCTTGGGGCGCACCAGTCCTTTTCGTCAAGAAGAAGGATGGGTCGTTCCGGATGTGCATCGACTACCGGGAACTGAATAAGTTGACTATCAAGAACCGCTATCCCTTGCCTCGCATTGATGATTTGTTTGATCAGCTACAAGGTGCTACGTGTTTCTCAAAGATCGATCTACGCTCAGGCTATCACCAGTTACGCATTCAAGAAGAGGATATACCCAAAACCGCGTTTCGTACCCGTTATGGCCATTATAAATTCGTTGTTATGCCTTTCAGTTTAACTAACGCACCCGCGGTTTCATGGATCTGATGAATCGTGTGTGTAAACCATATCTCGACCGTTTCGTCATCGTGTTCATCGACGATGTCTTGATCTATTCCATGTCGAAGGCCGAACACGCGCAACATCTACGTTTGGTTCTCGAGCTACTCCAGGGGAATCGACTCTATGCCAAGTTCTCCAAGTGCGAATTCTGGCTGGGGAGGTTCAATTCCTCGGTCACATTGTTAATAGTCAAGGTATTCACGTCGATCCCGTGAAGATTGAAGCCGTTAAGAGTTGGATTACACCCAAGAACCCGTCAGAAGTCCGTTCTTTTCTCGGACTAACGGGCTATTATCGACGATTTATCGAAGGATTCTCCAAGATCGCTGTGCCGCTTACCGCTCTTACGCATAAAGACAAGCCTTTTGTTTGGGGAACCGAACAAGAGTCTGCTTTCCAAACCCTCAAGCACATGCTTTGCAATGCTCCTGTTCTCACTCTACCCGACGGAAACGACGACTTCATTGTCTATTGTGATGCTTCCAATCTTGGTCTTGGTTGTGTTCTTATGCAGCGGGACAAGGTTATAGCTTACGCATCTCGACAGCTCAAAATCCATGAAAAGAACTATACAACCCATGATCTCGAGCTAGGCGCAGTTGATTTTGCGTTAAAGATTTGGCGACACTACCTGTATGGTACAAAAGTGTACGATCTTCACCGATCATAGGAGCCTACAACACATCTTTGACCAGAAGGAACTTAATATGCGTCAACGCCGATGGGTAGAACTTCTCAACGATTATGACTGTGAGATTCGTTATCACCCAGGTAAAGCAAATGTTGTTGCCGACGCGCTCAGCAGGCGGAGTTATCTGCTTAGCATTCGCGATACCCGAGCCCGATACGACCTCGAAACCCTCATCCGCGAAGCCCAGCATGCTTGTTTTAACGAGCGCACTCTGGATAAGGAAAGAATCTACCACGATGGAGCTCATCTTGTGAATAACTCGAATGGGATATTCCATTATCTGGACCGGATTTGGATCCCCAAACGGACCGATTTGCGATAGATATTGATGTACGAAGCCCACAAATCCCGGTATTCTATTCATCCCGGTGCCGATAAAATGTACCAGGATCTTCGCTACAAGTACTGGTGGCCGGGCATGAAAAGGGATATTGCTCTCTACGTTGGAAAGTGCCTGACTTGTGCAAAGGTCAAGGCTGAGCACCAAAGACCCTCTGGCTTACTCGAACAACCGCCAATCCTGATGTGGAAGTGGGAGAGTATAGCTATGGACTTCGTAACCAAGCTTCCGCACACGTCATAAGGTCACGACATCATCTGGGTCGTTGTTGACCGTTTGACCAAATCAGCCCACTTTTTGCCAATACGGGAAGACTACAAGGTAGAACGATTAGCCCGAATCTACACTAATGAGATCATTTGTCGACATGGGACGCCTCGCGACATCATCTCTGACCGTGATGCTCGGTTTACCTCGCGACTGTGGGAAACGTTTCAAGCAGCTCTCGGTACAACGCTTAATCTAAGTATCGCTTTCCACCCTCAAACCGACGGTCAGACTGAAAGAACGATCCGTACTCTTGAAGACATGCTCCATTCGTGTGTCATAGATTTTGGTGGTAATTGGGATGCGTACCTGCCGTTAGTCGAATTCTCGTACAACAATAATTATCATACCAGCATACAAATGGCACCATTCGAGGCTTTATACGGAAGAAAATGTCGATCGCCTATTGTGTGGCACGAGATCGGTCACTCGCAATTAACCGGTCCTGAGCTACTGCAAGAAACGACTGACAAAGTCCTCCAGATTTGAGACAACTTGTTGAAAGCTCGAAGTCGACAGAAAAGTTACGGCGATAGACGACGCAAGCCCCTTGAATTTGACGTTGACGACTACGTACTCCTAAAGGTATCACCTTGGAAGGGTGTGGTCAGATTCGGCAAGAAAGGGAAACTAGCGCCTCGATATGTTGGACCTTTTAAGATTCTGGAAAGAATCGGAAAAGTCTCCTACAGACTCGAACTACCGGAGGAACTTAGTACTGTCCACCCGACTTTCCATGTGTTAAACCTCCTAAAGTGCCTGGCTGAGCATGATTTAATTGTACCCCTCGATGACCTCCAAGTAAAGGAAACACTACACTTCGTGGAGAAGCCTGTCGAAATCATGGATCGCCAAACCAAGCAGCTCAGACGCTCGCGCATTCCTATTATGAAAGTCCTATGGGAAGGAAAACGAGGCGCGGAGTTTACTTGGGAACTCGAAAGCGACATGAAGGCGAAGTACCCGCAGTTTTTTGTTACGGCTTCGGCCTAATTTCAAGACGAAATTCCCTCAACTAGGGGAGGCTGTAACACCCCGTGTTTCGGAAGTCAAAGTCAAAGTCTAGATTGAAGTCAAAGAAAGAAAAGATTGCTAATTGCGATCAGTCTCTCCTAGCTCAATTCCTGTTTTGACTTCTTCGACTTGTAGATAGTCTATTTTATGTTCTACTTTAGTTGTATTATGTGGAGTACTTATTAATAATCGAGGTTTATTCGACATTATCGCATGATTAATCGCTTTATCGCTATCGCAATCGCGCTCACAACTCGAATTACGCATTTTGATTATTGTTATACGTGTGTGTGTGCCTTATGTGTTGCATGTGCATGTTTATTTATGTTATGTGTGGTAATCAATCGAAACGCAATCGAAACTCAATCGCAATCGAATCGCAAACGCTAAACGAATACGAAATAAGGATTCTTGTATGTTGATATAGTAGTTGGGATTAAAAGTAATTTAACTAGGGAACTCTATCGCATCAAAACGCTCGCAATCGCAATCGAAACAGCAAAACTCGTCGCACTGAACACCCAAACCAAACAACAGATCGATCAGGAGACCAGCCGATCGAGCAGCCGCTCGATCGGCCAGCTGTTTGACCGGGTTACCATCTGATCGACTAGCTCCTTTCCTCTTTGGGAAACCCTATAAATACCCCCTGTCACTCTCATTCTTTCCACTTTTGGCAAACGCTCATCCGACCAGCGCTCTAACCTTGCCTTGTTCTCCAATTTCTCACAATTCCGGTAAGATCTCGTTCTAAATCTTGTACTTCCTCAATCTACACGCACTCCTACACCTTTCTATCTTTTGAATCTTAAGTTTTAACCGTGAAATCATCAAGATTCAAGGTATTCTAGGATGACGTCATCATGTGTTCTTGAAGAACTTCATTCTTTGGCCTCAATCCACCAAGAATAACTTGGATCTAACCGATTTCCACATAAACAAACAAAGATCTTTCATAGATCTAAACATATTCACAAGAAAAAGGATTGAAAGATGGTTTTCCAACTTTCTTTCAACTCTTTTACACTCAATGCATTCAAAACCGATGGAATCGGAGCTTGTGCCGACTTGCTACTCATCCTTGTGGTTGTGTTGGCTCAAGATCTGGATTTTATCCATGAGACTACCAATTTTGGGTTAAACATAGAACACCGTCTCGAACCGTTAACTGACCGGATTTGGGTGATTCCTGTCCGATCAGGGGTACCAAGTATTGACGAGGTTTCTGTTGCTTAATACATTATCAAGACGTCTCGATAAAATGACAAGCAATCAAAACAAGCAAGTGGAAGACGAACAGGTCGACCAGGATGGAGTGTCGTCCGATCGGTCTGCTGTCCGATCGAACAGCCAATCCGAACGACTGGCCAATCCGAACGACTTGCACCTTGGGTCCCACGCTTAACCATTTTTGCCAACATTTGAAGTCTGAATGTTGAACGAATTGTTGTCCGATCGGACTACCATCCGATCGAACTGCCATTCAAATCAAAAGACATTTAAACTTCCACACTTAAACAATTTTCAACATGTTCAATGCACAAAGGATGCCACCCGATCGAACAACCGTCCGATCGAGTGACAACCTGCTGTGAACTTGTTCTCGCTGAAGTGCCCAACCTATCGGATTGTCGCCCGATCAAACGGTCGTTCGATCGATCGACCTGAAAGGTAGAGATACTTCTATATTTTCAAAATACTACAACGAAAACTTCAAAAGTCAAGCCATCATACACAAACACATCCTTCCCAAAGGAAGTAACAATCTACTCGAACGGCCATCCGATCGGACGGCCGTCCGAACGGACTGTCACTCGAACGACCAGCTGTCCGATCGAACTACCATCCGATCGAACTGCTGTTCGATCCACTTGCACTCTGTATCGATTTACGCGTCGCTCATCGTTATGCTATCAATCTGTCCAGGCTAACCCTACTCTCTAGCACTGCCTTCAATCCATCAATCGCTGTGAGTATACTCGATCCCTTTTTGCTTTATGCACTTTTGGGTGTTACATACGTTACTTATACAACATCACATCAAACACACTACGCAATACTTTAAACGCTAACCGCTATCACATGTATACGTGACTTAATGAATGCTTGTTTGTTATGTTTACACATGGAATGCTGTCTACCCGCCTTAGCAACGGTAGTACTATTAGTTTGGACTCAGTACCCGTTCACTCGAGGGTTGTTAAGGACAATTACCTACATGGCTCACAGTGGTGAGTGTGTATCGCGAACTGCCTTGGGCAGTCAACCCGCAGTCATTGGTATCGATAGGTTCATGCCGATAACTAACATGCCTCATTTCACTCTGTGTACGTTCTGGTTATGTGTAACGCTTTCAAACTCTATATGCTATTATCTAACTTGTATGCTCACCTTTACACTATGTGTATTGACTTTTACTTTGACGTATGTGACAGGTGCTTAGGATGCTTATTTGCTTTCTTTGCTGTGAAATCGAGGCTAGGAAAGACCTAGGTCGACAATAAACTATTGTCTGTAATAAAAACCTGAGTTGTTGGAACATAACAATTTGACTAGATCTTTTCTGTAATAATTGTATTATCATTTATGACATGGTATGGGACATGTTGCTTTAAATATTTGATAAATATAGTTGTTATGGAAACTTCTGGACAATCTGTTTCGCTCAGTGCCATGCCCCGATGTTTCCGCCATCAGTTGGGGTGTGACACCTACCCTTAACATGTATAGCACTATAGGAGTAACGCACCGCCTGTAAACATTGGGTTATGTTAAGATATGTTTTGCGTTAAACTTTGGGTTGACTTGTTTGCACATGCCAGTTTATTGTTGATCTTGTGGATTTGTTTAAAACTTAATTACTAATGCTATGTATTGAAAACTTGTATACTCGCCAATGCCTTGTGTGTTGAACTGTACTTTAAACTGTAACACTTGTCTTACTTAATTATTATTTTATATGAAAAATAATCACTTTTCAAAACAAAATGCATTTCTACCAAAACCTTGGTTAATAGTTAAGTTGTACAACATCATAAAGTATTAACATAACAAGCTAACTTGTTTAAAACATTCAACATCTAGAAACGTTTATAAAACATCATTGTCCAACATGTCTAATTTAACGCGAAAGCTACAAAATTTGGTGTTCGGTTCTTGCATCTTTCCTTGATCGGCATCCAGGATGAAATGAGCATTACCTAAGGTCAAAACCGTATCAAATGTTAGTTTTGACAACGTATTAATAAGCATAAACAAGCCCTAATATCATACACATAATAGAAAAATAAAAATCTTGGTTTTTGGTCTGTTGCGCCACGCGCCAGACCCAACAATGACCTTCGCGTGCCGTGGGCGGCCCCGCGTGTCGCGCCAGAATTGAGTTGCCCCGTCGCGTGGCGCGGGGGAGTGCGTTTTCCAGCAGGTCCAGTTTCTGGACCTGCATATTTTCCCAGCTCCGAATTTTGTTAAAAATCTAACTTTAAACTAGCATAACTTTTCACTCGCTTGTCCGTTTTGGTCGATTCTTTTTCATATGCGTCCGTAATAAAATTATGGATCTAATCACATGAATTTCACGTAACGAAACCTAGTTTACGAACAATGGTTCACCAAAATCCTAGTTTTGGTTATTCGACCCATTAGCTATGTGTGCATAATATCATTATTCTGTTCTAAGGCATACTAGACATAATTTCCCAACTCCCCGGGCTTGTAAATCTTGGCGTATTCGCGCCATTTCATGGCTTTACACTCACACTAGAATTTCATGCTTGTTTTTCTCAAAATTCAAGCATACCGCTTCAAGCAACACTTATAATGGATTTCTATCATTTGACCCGATATCTCAGATTCGTAAAACTTAAATTAGCATAACTAATTCATTGGTGTATTACTATCCAACACTAGCACAATATGAGACTTTCAAGTCTCTACACACATGATCGTTTTTTTAAAGGTAAAATTTTGACCCGTTTGTTTGTCGAGTGAAAACCATCACTTTAATGACAAGCCAAACTATTTACAACCATTATTTTGACCCGTTTGATTGTCGAGTGAGCTTCGTCACTTCAATGACACATCAAAGGCGTACGTTACACTATGACGCCATTAACACACAAATTTCAAACATTTATGCATAATATTACGGGACTAAAGTCACGTACCTTTAGAGCACCCCCTTCAAGCGCGCGTCACCATCGGCTTGTCCACTAGACGCTCCGGTTTCCTTTCCTATAGAGTTCAACCACACTATGTTTAGAACTCGTTTCTTATCACATAACGCATAGTTCACCCAATTTTACAAATATGCTTTTTTGTTCAAATTTCAACATTCAATATTCTCTTAGGCATTTATACAAACATCTTTGGGGCAGAATTTTACACACTTCATAATCAAGCTCATAGCTTGTTATTTGGCCAAGATTAACATTATTTAGGCAATTTCACATAAATTTAACATCTATAAATCAGAAATTACTTTATAGATTTCAGATTACACTAGAACAACTATTATATCCCTAGTGTTTATCATGTTTATACAAAACCCATTAATTACCTACATTAGTGATTATGAAATTCACAAGAAATAAGCAAGTTTTCAACAAATAAATGGCTAGGGTTTACTCCTAAACATAATTTCATTCTCAATTTCATTCAATCAATGATCATGCAAGCTCAAATTCGAATTTCATGAGTTCATCTAAAATTTAAGATGGAACCAAATAGTGAAATTTCACATACCTTATGATCCCTTCGCCGAGGTGATCACTAATCTATATTCAAATTTCGATTTGGACTTGATTTGAACCTTCAATTTGTGAGTTTTGTGAGAGTTAGGGTTTGGAGGGGAACTCCCTGGTCCCCCTATTGTTTGATCGACCAGACACACCTTTGTGTGTGTTTGGTGTGTTTTATTTTGTATTTATTTAATTAAGTTTCAAGTTTTACAACATAAGCCCCTTAACTTCTGTTTAGTTCATAATTTAGGCATTTTAATTCATTTATGTGTTACAACAAGACTCATAACTAACTGGGTTATTTATTTCCTAGTTAGTTTATTCTCGTTTATTTTGTACTTTTTAATTCTAATATAAAGTTTTATAAATTTCGGGGTGTTACAAGTCCACCCCCCTTAAAAAGGGTTTCATCCCCGAAACCAGAGTACGTACCAAAAAGTGTAGGGTAGAGACGTCTCATATCCTCCTCGGACTCCCATGTGGTATCCGAACCTTTCCTGTGCTCCCATTTGACCTTTACTTTATCAATTTATTTGTTTCTCAAACTCTTTACTTTACGATCTAAAATTGCAATAAGCTTTACTGCGTAATTGAGACTGTTATCCACCTCGACGTCGTCGTAGTGGATATAAGCAGTTTCGTCCGCTAAACATTTTCGGAGATGTGACACGTGGAACGTGCTATGTATCCCACTCAACTCCTCGGGCAGTTCCAGACGGTATGCTACCTTACCAACCCGTTCGATGATTCTGAATGGCCCAATAAATCTCGGGCTTAACTTTCCCCCTTTTCTGAACTGAATAATTCCCTTCCACGGGGATACCTTTAACATAACTTTGTCACCGACTTGGAACTCAATTGGTCTCCTTCTTTTGTCTGCATCCGATTTTTGTCGATCCTGGCCCGCTTTCAAATGGGCTCGGACCAAATCGATCTTCTCATTCGTAATGCGGACTACATCCTTATGTGCAAACTCACGTGGACCGACCTCATCCCAACATACCGGGGTTCGGCATTTTTGTGACAACTGTCAAAAATCCAGGTATCCGTACAATTAATTAATCTTGATTAGTGCTTAATGACTGTGCTGAATTACAATTAACTGCTTTATGATTATTGCTTTATACACACATGTGCATCACATATTGCAAATGACATATCATTGATTGCATGAGGACTCTATTGACATAAAAGATGCACAAAGCACAGTTAGCACAGTTAATAGAGAAACCGGGAAAATGCTGACGTAGTTCAGTACATAGACAGACAGTGTTTTGAGACCCAGTATGAGTAAGAAATTAAGTACTACACTAGTGTAGAGTGTAGGGAAGTAAGGATCACAAAACTGCTTTTCTAAGTGATTGTTTAAGTGCCAGAAAGTGCCTAAAATTCACCTAAAGTGCTGAATTTAGCAAAATTCAGCATAAATCGGCATTTAAACACATTAATATTATGCAGAAACATGGTAAAATGGTCCTGAATGCTTTCCTAAGTGTCGGGAATTAAAAGTGTCACAAAAAGATACATAAAGGACACTAAACTGCAAAGTTTAGCACTTTAACGAATCAGTATCTAACCGAACAACCGAACACTACCCGAAACACCAAATTTACACTAGAAGCATTGTTTTAATGTTTCCAAACTAGTTATGGTCTCCGAACATCATAACACCCCATACAAAATATCTAGTAACTAAAACACTTAACCTACACTTGAAATTGAACTAAATTGCAACTAAATGATTAAACCTACTCTACATACCCCCCCCCCCACCTCAATCGGCCATACCAGTACCACCATACTTCAAGATTTGATTTCCTTATTTTAATGGATCTTGTTTTTACTTTTTAAAGCACATTACACATAAGATAATCGGAATGGATGGTTATAAGTAGAAACTTGGAGGTCTTGAGCTCATTATCACACCTACTAAAACACACACTTGTTCTCCTTCCCTTCCCCCTCACTCTCGGCCGAACACCCACACTAACACCACCATCATCATCCAACCTTCTTCATCCATTTTCCATACATACAAGGGTGCTAGAGAGTGTATAAGGAAGCTTGGTGGCTTTGGAACTTCAAGGACCTTCTCTCATTGCTTTTATCCACTCATTTTCTTCACTTGATTCATCCCTAGACTTGAGCTAGTGGTAAGATCCTTGTACACTCTAGTATTACTTCTATTTTGAGTGGTTAAAGTAGTATCATAATCAAGAACATTAAGAACACTAAAGCACATAAGCATGGAACTTGAACATAAGCTTGATTTATGAAGTAATCTTGATGAAACTAAGTTGTTTATGAGATGTATGCTTGTTGATCTTTGATTGTTTGTAGAAATGATGTTGATCATCATAACATCTTGCTAGATCATGATTAGAAACATAGTTTAGCAAGATGAGAAAGTGAGAATGTGGTAGGATGAAAGATCATCCACACTTAAATCATGAACTTGAGAAGAATACTTTGGTTTCTTGAAAAATAATAATCAAAGTGGGTTAATAATCACATAGGTCTAAGATTTATGAATGGTTTTCCAAAAGAACCAAGTTTAAAATGTGAGTTTTAGTAGATCATGGTTCTTACATAAACAAACGCTATTTTTGGTAGTTAAACAAGTGTAGAAACACTTGTGTAACAAGAAGATTACATGAAGAAACATTTTTGTAAAACATTATTACAAGTTGTAAACATCTAAGTCTTTCAAGAATGATGTTTTTATATAAACAACCACACTTTGAAGGATAACTAAACCCACTAAACACACTACCAAGTTACTACAACTTTTCATAAACTTTCAAGTTCATGAATTAGTGGAATAAGCATGATTTTGGCAAAATTGGTAAGTGTACGTTGTTTAGTGTTGAATGTGAATTGATTGTGGTGATTTTACAAAAGAAAATGATATGCTTGAATGCATGGAAACCTCCATTTTTAGGGGAAACTATGGCAAAATTTTCTAAAAATACAAACACTTAGAAAAATATTTTCAAACAAATATTAACCAAGTGTATTTTAAACCATACATTGTTACATAAACTTTGCCATAAATTTTGGTTACAAAATACAAATATTGGAGGTTGGTTTTTACAAATAAAAGTGGCTAGATATATATTTAGAATATATATATATATATATACATTAAAGACACATATGTGTGATTATTTGTATACTTTGTGTAATAGTTATATTATTTTAGGACTTGAAATAATATAACACATTAAAACACCAAGAATTACAATCCAAAATATTACCAAAATCTCAAGGAATAAATATACAAGTTACACACAAAATATTGGCGAAACCGAACAAGAAATGTAACTTACAAAATATTCCGGAACTTAATTCGCAAGTATATTTTGGTAAGTAATATTTTGGACACAAGGAAGTGAAAATACGATTTTTGCAATTATTACAAAGTTATATCATATTTTTGACAAAGAGAAAATATATTGTTTTTGGGAAGTAAATATATATTTTCTTGGAATTATTAGAAAATATACTATTTTTGGGAAAGATATATATTTTCTTGAGTACACTTGAAATACATTATTTTTGGATAAAAATAAGTTTATATATTTTCTAAAGTTAGACTCGAAAATATATTATTTTGGAACTATAAATATTTTGCCAATAGAAAAGTTATAAATAATTTTTCTAAGTAATATTTCTTAAATATATATATTTTGGAAATATATATATATTGGTGGACTTGTACTAGAAATAATATTCCTGAAGGTTTAATATAAATTTAAGCATGTGAATACTTAATGAATACCATAAAATACGTATTCTCACGCGTATAAATACACATCGGAATACGATACCAAAACATGGCAAAATATACAAATACAAGAATACGAATACACATGTATAAGATACCCCCATCCTTGGGAAGGAAATACAAGAACCAATACTTGGGAAGTATCAAGTAATATATATTATTATTAAACAATTATTCCAAAATTTAATAAATATAATTTAAGTTGAAATATTAATTATTTTGACAATAATTATATAACTTGGAATAATATCAGAAGCGTAAAAGAAACGTAACTCAGAAACGTTAACACTAAGTCAAGGCACGACCCGTTCGTCTAATAGACATTAGTACGTTGTAGGTAGTCGTGTTCACCGGAGAAGTACGAGTTACGATTGTTGAAGACCCAAGACTGTGAGTTCATGTCCCCCTTTTCTTTTAACTGTTTTCAGTTTATTAACTTCGGGGGTGAAATACATGTTACAACTGTTTACAAGCATTTTATACATGGTATGGTTAGCTAAGGAAGGGTACTACTTGATCATGTGAGTGGTCGGTACAACACTTAAGGCCATTAATCCTCGTTGTAGGACCGAGGGACATGAGTGATAGATCTATTTGGGTGTAGCGAGCCCACACCCATGAGGACCAGGGTGGCCCATGTGGTGACTATGTCTTATTCCCGGAGACAAATCTGCTAGGTTTGAGTTTTCCTGCATCACTTCACACATATCAATGGCCTTGCAAACCATTGGTGATCTGTTTTCCTTGTTGCTTTCATACCAGGATTTACATACATACAGACATACATTCAAAGGTTTACTCATACACACAAACAAACACATGAACTCGCTCAACTTTTGTTGATGTTTTCAAAATACATGCATTTCAGGGAATTAGTAAGTGGATCTGGCAGGCGTTGTGAATAAAGATGTCATCCATGGTTTTGAGGTTTGGGTTGGGTGTCTTATTCCTGGACGAGACACGTCTTCCAAACCTTGGTTTTATTTAATGTCTTTTGATGAGTCCTTAGTGAACTCTTAAAACAATTCGTATGGTTTGTAAAACTTGAATTTGAAGTCTATGTTTCAAGACAATGTCGTTATGTTTTAAACTTATTTAATGGATGACGAATCTATGGTTTTATCATATAGTTGTTATTATGATTGAATGCAATGGTATTAAGAAAGTCACACCATAATCACACTTCCGCAAAAGTCAGGGTGTGAAAATTTTCTACCGTAAAGCATCTCGTACGGGGCCATACCGATGCTTGCGTGGTAACTGTTATTATATGAAAACTCAACCAAAGGTAGATAGACATCCCAACTACCCCCTAAGTCAATAATACATGCCCACAACATATATTCCAACGTATGTATTGTTCTTTCACTCTGTCCATCCGTTTGTGGATGGTACGCTGTGCTAATGAACAATTTTGTTCCCATTCACTCTTGGAATTCGCGCCAAAAGTTCGAGGTAAACCGAGTATCTCTTTCAGACACGATGGATATCGGTACTCCGTGGCGTGCTACTATTTCATTGGTATACACCTCTGACATCTTTTCGGATGTATAAGTTTCACGAATCGGAATGAAGTGAGCACGTTTTGTCAATCTATCCATAACCACCCATATAGCATCGATACCACGGTTGGTTTTGGGCAGTTTGGTCAACAAGTCCATAGTGATTTGCTCCCATTTCCAAACTGGGATGTCCAACGGTTGTAACTTACTGTATGGCTTTTGGTGTTCCGCTTTGACTTGTAAACAGGTCAAGCACTTCTCTACATACTTTACGACATCTCTTTTCATTCCGGGCCACCAATAATTTTGCTTTAGATCATTATACATTTTGGTTGCCCCCAGATGGATAGAATAACGAGATTTATGGGCTTCGTCGAGTAGAAGCGTCTTGACTCCACACGAGTTTGGGACCCATATTCTCCCAAAATGAGTCTTTAACCCTTGGTTACCATCCGCCAATTCTTTCAATTGGCCAACTATTCTTCCCTTCTTCACATTTTCCTCCTTCATTGCTTCAACTTGGGATTTTCGAATTTGTTCAAGTAGACCCGATGTCACGATTAGTTGCATCGATCGTACTCGAATTGGTGTATAGTCTACCTTTCGGCTTAACTCATCGGCCACCACATTAGTCTTCCCGGGATGGTAATGTATATCACAATCGAAATCCTTGACTGTTTCTAACCACCGCCTTTGCCTCATGTTTAATTCCTTCTGGTCGAAGAAATATTTAAAACTTTTATGGTCGGTAAAGATAGTACATTTTACCCCATACAAATAATGCCTCCATATCTTTAAGGTAAATACCACCGCCGAACTCGAGGTCGTGTGTCGGGTATTTCTTTTCATGAGTCTTTAGTTGTCTTGAGGCATAGGCTATAACCTTGCCTCGTTGCATCAGAACGCACCCAAGACCCGAATGTGACGCATCCGAGTAAACTACCATATCATCAACTCCATCCGGCAATGTCAATACCGGAGCGTGTGTCAATTTTTCTTTAAGTGTTTGGAACGCTCTTTCTTGATCTTCGCCCCAAATAAACTTTTCGTCTTTACGGGTCAGTTTGGTCAACGGCGTAGCAATCTTGGAGAAATCCTGTATGAATCTCCTATAATATCCCGCAAGCCCCAAAAAGCTTCTGATTTCCGAAGGATTCTTCGGAGGGTTCCATCTTGCCACTGCTTCTATTTTTGACGGGTCTACCAACACCCCGTTTGCACTGAAAACGTGCCCGAGAAATTGCACTTCTCGTAACCAGAAAGCACATTTCGAGAATTTTGCATATAATTTCTCTCTTCTGAGCGTCTCCAACATTTCATGCAAATGGCTTGCATGTTCTGGTTCATTCTTTGAATACACTAATGTCACACCCCCAAAATCCACCCGCGGAGTACTACCGCTTGGAGGCGTGACTGACCAGGATCCAGCCACCAATCATATTGAACAACATATAAGTAGTTATAAAAATCCGACCAATACAATTGGTGTTCAAACAAAACATAGTTAAGTTGCAAGCGGAAGCATAAGTCTCAAATCAAAACATAAGTTTAATTGTTTCAAGGTTTAACATGGCACACAAACGTCCATGTCCCACAACGATCCTCCTCCATGCAAGCTCCAGCTAAGAAACCTAAGGACCTGCAAAGCATGTAGTAACGAGTCAACAACAAGTTGAGTGAGTTCACGGTTGGGTGTTCGTTTTAAGTTGTTTCGAAAACAGTTTCCTTTAGCTGGCATCCTGCCGTGGGGGTTACCCCATAGTTAAAAACGTGATTTGTTTATTCCCGGTTACTCTGGCAATCCAGCCGTGGGGGCTACCCCGTGATAGTTATCTGGCATTTCGGCCGTGGGGGCTACCCCATGTATATACTAGACTCGTTACCATATCGACTGCTGACTGTAGTCATGTTTATGTGCCCTGAAACTGTCAATGTCTGTCATCATTGACGTGCCCCAGATCCATTAGTTCACGCCCGTCCTCTGCGGCACGGTGTGAGGTTTGTCAGACCTAAATAGCGCTATCTAACTAATGACCCGCTCGCCATTGGCCCGGCGATTAAGTCGATATAAAAAGGAGGGACTTCGTGATAGAGTTTTGGTCTAGTACGAGTTATCTGTCCGTGAGGACGAGGAATTACATTCCTGAACCTTTGCTGTCCTACCCAAGGAGGACGAGGAACCCATGTTCCTTAACCCCAATTCCCGCCCCTGGGAATCCCATGCTTTGTAGAGGGTGTGAACTCACCTTGGTTTGCTCGGTAGATACACAGAAAAGTCAATCAAGCAATATCGTGGCTACTCACGTCCTATCATAGTCGTATCATACAAGTCAGGTTCGTAACCAAGTAGCACACGGATGTTTCTAGCACAGTGCATTCAAGTATCGTTCATGGCATACACGTTTAATCATGGCAGATCAACAATATTCACGTTCAAGTAACATATAAGGTCTGTGCATTAGGCCCAAGAGTCCGGCCCAATCAATTAAGTCCGAAATGAGGTGCAAGCCCAAACAGCGTGTATCTGTGTATAGTCTCGAGTCGCAACTAGGCGTTTGCGACTCGCAACCTGAGTCGCAATCATGGTTTCGGTTCGTGTTGTTTTGGTCTCGAGTCGCAACCGTACTCGTAACTATGGTTTCGAGTCATACGGTTTATGTGCTGATCTCGTGTGGTTTCGAGTCGCAACCGGGTGTTTGCGACTCGCAACCGATGTCGCAACCGGGGGATTTCGACTCATCATGTGGTGGTCTCGAGTCGCAACTGAAGGTTTCGGCTGGGAACATTTGCTGAATTCAATAATGTACTTGGCCAATAAGATTTCACTGTTGTGATTTCATGTACTATCCAATAACCATACACTAACATGTCTAATTGTCTAACACTTAACCAAAATAGATCAAACATGGCAAATTTCAAATATTCAAGCATGTTCATATCACATTCAAGTTGTTCTTCATATGTTCATCAAATATTCATATAAACTTTAACCCAACAAAAATCATGATCAACAATCTATCAACACTAATATGCACCCTATGATAGCACACAATGAATCACCCTAATAGTAAGCTTTCGGTTCTTAACATAAGAGTATGAAATCCGATTTACATGAACATTATCTAACATACATGTGCAAACCGATTTCATAAACATCAACAACCAATGGTTAAACCACATTTAATCACAAGATCTCATTAAATCAAACAAACACTTTGTCATGTTCAAACAATGGTTACGGTGCCTATTATCACATAATCCATACTTTAATCATGTATAAAACTTGTCAAGCAAACATACAATCAAATAATCTTCATCATACCTCATCATCATCAACCGAAACATAAACACACAATAGGAAACACTTACCGGTTCAAGTATGGGGTTCAAAGGTGTGTATAAAGCTTCCAAATGGGTGTGTACGAGTTGATCCGAGAGCTCCTTAGTGGTCACCGGTTGGTCCGAGAGTGAGGGAGGAGGGTGTTGTGGCTTAGGGTTTCCGTGAGGGAGAGAGGGAGAGTGTGTGTGGTTTGTCCAAAGAATGTCAAGACTAGCATCACTAAGGGTTATATACTTGATTCACATTGTGCACCCTAATGGACTTTCGGATGAGGTGCACGGCCCAACCGGCCCATATGCTAAACTAGTTCACTAGAGACCACATGGTCTCGAGTCGGGTTCGTGTTGTCTCAGTTCATATACATACTCGCATACATACACACAAGCATACATGTAACATAACACATAATCATATAAAGGTTCACTTATCATTCATTAAATCATCAAATTAGTTAGTCACTTAGTGTTCAAACGTACAACGAAAGGTTCTAAATTTTGAGTTGTCACATCATCCCCAAGTTGAAAGAAGTTTCATCCCGAAATTTGGTAGGCACTCACTGAGGAAGCTAGTTAAGTTGTATGGTTTTCCCGGTTTTCCTGGGGTGTCACATCCACCCCCCGTTGATCTGGAATTTCATCCCGAAATTCCGTAGCTTCGGCCTCAGTAGTGGGTGTACTGTTTGCGAACAGTTGGGGATACTTTTGTTTCATCTGATCTTCGCTCTCCCAGGTGAACTCTGGGCCGCGACGTGAGCTCCAACGAACTCGAACGAGGGGTATTCTAGTGCTCTTGAGGACCTTAACATCCCGGTCCGTGATTTCGACTGGTTCTTCGACGAATCGTAACTGCTCGTCAATAGTGAGTTCCTTCAAAGGAACTACGTGGGTCTCATCTGACGGACACTTCTTCAGATTCGACACGTGAAAAACGTTGTGAACTGCACCGAGTTCCGCTGGTAGGTTCAGTCTGTAGGCCACCCTGCCTATTTTCTCAATGACTTCGAAAGGTCCAACGTATCGTGGGTTAAGTTTACCGCGTTTACCAAAACGAACCACACCCTTCCAGGGTGAAACTTTGAGTAGTACCCGCTCCCCAACCTGGAGCTCAAGTGGTTTCCTGCCCATGTCGGCGTAAACTTTCTGACGTTCGCGAGCGGCCGTCATGCGTTTTCGTATCTGAGCGATCTGCTTGGTTGTATCTACCACATATTCTGGACCAGTGATTTGACTATCTCCCACCTCTGCCCAGCAAAGAGGAGACCGGCATTTACGTCCGTACAATGCCTCAAACGGAGCAGCTTTGATGCTGGTGTGGTAGCTGTTATTGTACGAGAATTCCACAAGTGGCAGATGCTTTTCCCAGCGGTTGCCAAAGTCGATTACACATGCACGAAGCATGTCTTCTAAGGTTTGAATAGTGCGCTTGGACTGCCCGTCCGTCTGAGGATGGTACGCTGTGCTCATGTCTAATCGTGAGCCGAAGGATTTGTGCATTGCTTGCCACAGCTCTGAAGTAAAACGTGCATCTCGATCCGAGATAATGGAGGTGGGCACCCCGTGCCTCGAAACAACTTCTTTGATGTAAATTTCTGCGAGCGTGGAGAACTTATCCGTCTCCTTGATAGCCAAGAAGTGTGCAGATTTTGTGAGTCGATCCACGATCACCCAAATAGTATCGTTCCCGCGCTGGGATCTAGGTAGGCCAGTAACAAAATCCATGGAAATTTGCTCCCATTTCCATTGAGGTATCTCTGGTTGTTGGAGCAGGCCTGAGGGTTTCTGGTATTCGGACTTGACTCTCGCACAAGTCAAACACTTGCTGACGTAAGTTGCTATGTGGGCCTTCATGCTAGGCCACCAATACGTAGTTTTGATATCATGATACATTTTATCCGATCCAGGGTGTACTGAGTAGCGAGACTTGTGTGCTTCATCCATCACAAGCTCTCGTAGGTTGCCATAGAGTGGGACCCAAACGCGTCCCGTTACGTAGTAAGCACCGTCTTCCTTCTGTTCTAAGCGTTGCCTCGATCCGCGTAGGGCTTCGGCCCTGACGTTTTCTGGTTTCAGTGCTTCTATCTGAGCAGCTCGTATCTGGGAAGGGAGACTAGAGTGGATCGTGAGTTGTAAAGCTCGCACGCGCTTAGGCGCAGTGTCCTTCCGACTGAGGGCGTCAGCCACAACATTGGCCTTGCCCGGGTGATACCTGATTGAGCACTCGTAGTCATTCAGCAGCGCGACCCATCGTCGTTGTCGCATATTCAGTTTCTTCTGCTTGAAGATATGCTCGAGGCTCCTGTGGTCGGTGTAGATTGCGCATTTGGTGCCGTACAGGTAGTGCCGCCATAACTTAAGTGCAAAAACAACAGCTCCCAGCTCTAAGTCGTGCGTAGTGTAGTTCTTTTCATGAACTTTGAGTTGGCGTGAAGCGTAGGCTATAACTTTATCTCGTTGCATCAACACGCAACCAAGACCCTGAATTGATGCGTCGCAGTAAACCACAAAGTCGTCTGTGCCTTCCGGCAAGGAAAGGATAGGTGCGCTACAAAGTCTATCCTTTAGGTGCTGAAATGCCAACTCCTGTGCGTTTCCCCAGCGATAAACAACGCCCTTCTGCGTTAGTGAGGTGAGAGGCTGTGCAATCTTAGAAAAATCCTTTATGAACCTCCGGTAGTATCCCGCCAAACCCAAGAATTGGCGAATTTCCTTTGGTGTACGAGGTGCAGGCCAGTTCTTAATCGAGTCTATCTTGGATGGATCAACGTGAATCCCATCCTTGTTTACCACGTGGCCTAGGAAATGGACTTCTCGAAGCCAGAAGTCGCATTTCGAGAACTTTGCATAAAGCTGTTCTGTTCGAAGGAGTTCCAGAATAAGTCGCAGATGTTGCTCGTGTTCCTCCTGACTCTTAGAATAGACCAGGATGTCGTCGATGAAGACTATAACGAACTTGTCCAGGTAAGGCTTGCACACTCGGTTCATCAAGTCCATGAAAACCGCAGGTGCGTTTGTCATCCCAAAAGGCATGACCAAAAACTCATAGTGTCCGTAACGTGTTCTAAAAGCTGTCTTGGAGACGTCCTCTTCCCGGACTCTCAGCTGGTGATAACCCGATCTCAAATCAATCTTCGAATAGTAGCTCGACCCTTGCAACTGGTCGAACAAGTCGTCGATCCGCGGTAGAGGATAGCGATTCTTCACCGTCACCTTGTTGAGTTCTCGGTAGTCGATGCACATCCTGAAGGTACCGTCTTTCTTCTTCACAAATAGCACTGGAGCTCCCCAGGGCGATGAGCTTGGACGAATAAAACCCTTATCCAGGAGCTCTTGTAGTTGCGTGGAGAGTTCTTTCAGCTCTGATGGGGCTAAACGATAAGGTGCACGAGCGATAGGTGCAACTCCAGGAGCTAGCTCGATCTGAAACTCGACTTGGCGATGAGGCGGAAGACCAGGTAATTCCTCAGGAAATACCTCTGGATAATCGCGTACAACTGGAAAATCTTCTATCTTCTTCTCTTTTTCTGAGGTGTCAGTAACAAGAGCCAAAATGGCAGTGTGGCCCTTTCGCAAGCACTTTTGGGCCTTAAGGAGAGAAATGACGTTCTCAACAGCACTCCTTTTGTCGCCATGAATCATGAGGGGTTCACCATCGGGACCTGGAATACGGACAACCTTCTCGTTGCAAAGAATCTCTGCTCGGTGTTGGGATAACCAATCCATCCCAATGACAACGTCGAAACTACCCAAGACGATAGGAATGAGGTCGATAGAGAAGGTCTGGTCAGCGAGAATAACCTTACAGCCCTTGACTATGTGTGTGGCCTCTAAACTCTTACCATTTGCTAGCTCTACAGTGTGCTTGTTGTTCAAAGGTGTTGGAATACGCTTAAGCATTCGACTAACTTCTAGTGACATGTAGCTAGTATCGGCACCCGAATCAAATAATACTGAAACATAAAAGTCGTCGAGAAGGAACTTACCCGCCACAACATTGGGGTCATTCCTTGCTTCACCTTGGCCGATCACAAACATCCGCCCCCTGGCGCCATTGTTGTTGTTGTTCCCATTGTTACCATTCCCCTGATCGTTGTTATTGTTGTTGTTGTTGTTCTGGTTCTTGTTCAGTTGGGGACAATCTCTCTTGAAGTGGCCCTCAGCTCCACACTGAAAGCACCCTTTGTTATCGCCTTGCTGCTGCTGCTGGCGCTGGTTCTGTTGAGCTTGCTGACGATTCTGATTGGCGGGGTATAAGCTCCTGCAATCCTTTGCAGCGTGACCAGGCTTGTTGCACCGATGACAGTTGCCCCTGGTGCATGGTCCGCTGTGGTGCAGGCTGCAGCGATTGCATTTGGGGTGATTTCCTTTGTACCCACCATGACTTTGACCACCAGACGATTGCTGATTAGGGCTCTTGTAGTCCTCAGTCTTTCTCTGCTGAGACTGGGACTGAACAGAAGTCGAACCCTTACTTGAAGTTCCATCCCATTTCCGTTTGTTGTCACTTGAGGTACCAGAAGTAGTTGCAGCGCCTATGCGTTTTGGTAACTTGTTCTGCTCCACCGCTTGATCCGTGAGACGGTGAGCCAACTGGACAGTTTGCTGGTAGGTGGCGAGGTTTGTTGAAGTCACATGACTTTGGATTTCTGGCACTAAGCCCTTAAGAAATAGTTCGATGCGTTTGATGGGAGGATCCACCATAGTAGGGCACAGAATTGCCAGTTCGTTCGACCTTTTCACATAAGCTTCAATTTCGGACCCCGTCATCTTGAGGTTGAAGAACTCCACTTCTAGTTTGTGAATCTCATCACGACTGCAGTATTCCTCCTTGATCATTTCCTTAAAAGTTTCCCATGGGGTGGCGTTGGCAGCAACCAACCCTAGCATCTGAACCTGAGCGTTCCACCATGTGAGGGCTAAACCCTCGAGAGTACCAGTAGCATACTTCACCCTGCGCGCCTCAGGGCATTCGCACATTTCGAACACAGATTCTAGCTTCTCAAACCAATGTAGGAGACCTACTGCTCCTTCAGTGCCGCTAAAAGTAGTTGGTCGGCAGTCCATGAAAGTCTTAAAAGTGCACACGGGTGGCTGAACGTGCTGACCTATCGTAGGTGAAAGAAAAGACAGAGTTTAACACAAAGGTTGGTTCACGAGAGTAGGATCCTAAAGATCCTAGAATGAGTTCGGACTGCAGGGTATACCTCCTGCGTATGCAGCTGCAAGTGCTGCGGCAACTCGTTCGTTGATCAGAGCCGTCAACTGGGCTTGTGTCAAGTTAACGCGTCCAGACATGATCTTCATATCAAGAAGAACGTGAGTGAGAGGGGTTCGCGAAAGTACGACGTCAGAAGTGAGTAAGTGCACACGTGTTCAAGCAACAATAGTTATACTAACCAAGCATACCATGAGCAATGTACTATGTATCTAACAAGTAGGTAATATATACGCAGATCATATCACCTAGAATGTCGAGCCTTGCATGTGGAGTGAAGCATCGTTGTGGACCGTTGAGCACTGTACAGGTTATAGTCTGGTTTTAACAAAAACGTTTTTCCCTTTATTAAAACCAAGTTCTCTATAACCAATGGCTCTGATACCAATCTGTCACACCCCCAAAATCCACCCGCGGAGTACTACCGCTTGGAGGCGTGACTGACCAGGATCCAGCCACCAATCATATTGAACAACATATAAGTAGTTATAAAAATCCGACCAATACAATTGGTGTTCAAACAAAACATAGTTAAGTTGCAAGCGGAAGCATAAGTCTCAAATCAAAACATAAGTTTAATTGTTTCAAGGTTTAACATGGCACACAAACGTCCATGTCCCACAACGATCCTCCTCCATGCAAGCTCCAGCTAAGAAACCTAAGGACCTGCAAAGCATGTAGTAACGAGTCAACAACAAGTTGAGTGAGTTCACGGTTGGGTGTTCGTTTTAAGTTGTTTCGAAAACAGTTTCCTTTAGCTGGCATCCTGCCGTGGGGGTTACCCCATAGTTAAAAACGTGATTTGTTTATTCCCGGTTACTCTGGCAATCCAGCCGTGGGGGCTACCCCGTGATAGTTATCTGGCATTTCGGCCGTGGGGGCTACCCCATGTATATACTAGACTCGTTACCATATCGACTGCTGACTGTAGTCATGTTTATGTGCCCTGAAACTGTCAATGTCTATCATCATTGACGTGCCCCAGATCCATTAGTTCACGCCCGTCCTCTGTGGCACGGTGTGAGGTTTGTCAGACCTAAATAGCGCTATCTAACTAATGACCCGCTCGCCATTGGCCCGGCGATTAAGTCGATATAAAAAGGAGGGACTTCGTGATAGAGTTTTGGTCTAGTACGAGTTATCTGTCCGTGAGGATGAGGAATTACATTCCCCTTTGCTGTCCTACCCAAGGAGGACGAGGAACCCATGTTCCTTAACCCCAATTCCCGCCCCTGGGAATCCCATGCTTTGTAGAGGGTGTGAACTCACCTTGGTTTGCTCGGTAGATACACAGAAAAGTCAATCAAGCAATATCGTGGCTACTCACGTCCTATCATAGTCGTATCATACAAGTCAGGTTCGTAACCAAGTAGCACACGGATGTTTCTAGCACAGTGCATTCAAGTATCGTTCATGGCATACACGTTTAATCATGGCAGATCAACAATATTCACGTTCAAGTAACATATAAGGTCTGTGCATTAGGCCCAAGAGTCCGGCCCAATCAATTAAGTCCGAAATGAGGTGCAAGCCCAAACAGCGTGTATCTGTGTATAGTCTCGAGTCGCAACTAGGCGTTTGCGACTCGCAACCTGAGTCGCAATCATGGTTTCGGTTCGTGTTGTTTTGGTCTCGAGTCGCAACCGTACTCGTAACTATGGTTTCGAGTCATACGGTTTATGTGCTGATCTCGTGTGGTTTCGAGTCGCAACCGGGTGTTTGCGACTCGCAACCGATGTCGCAACCGGGGGATTTCGACTCATCATGTGGTGGTCTCGAGTCGCAACTGAAGGTTTCGGCTGGGAACATTTGCTGAATTCAATAATGTACTTGGCCAATAAGATTTCACTGTTGTGATTTCATGTACTATCCAATAACCATACACTAACATGTCTAATTGTCTAACACTTAACCAAAATAGATCAAACATGGCAAATTTCAAATATTCAAGCATGTTCATATCACATTCAAGTTGTTCTTCATATGTTCATCAAATATTCATATAAACTTTAACCCAACAAAAATCATGATCAACAATCTATCAACACTAATATGCACCCTATGATAGCACACAATGAATCACCCTAATAGTAAGCTTTCGGTTCTTAACATAAGAGTATGAAATCCGATTTACATGAACATTATCTAACATACATGTGCAAACCGATTTCATAAACATCAACAACCAATGGTTAAACCACATTTAATCACAAGATCTCATTAAATCAAACAAACACTTTGTCATGTTCAAACAATGGTTACGGTGCCTATTATCACATAATCCATACTTTAATCATGTATAAAACTTGTCAAGCAAACATACAATCAAATAATCTTCATCATACCTCATCATCATCAACCGAAACATAAACACACAATAGGAAACACTTACCGGTTCAAGTATGGGGTTCAAAGGTGTGTATAAAGCTTCCAAATGGGTGTGTACGAGTTGATCCGAGAGCTCCTTAGTGGTCACCGGTTGGTCCGAGAGTGAGGGAGGAGGGTGTTGTGGCTTAGGGTTTCCGTGAGGGAGAGAGGGAGAGTGTGTGTGGTTTGTCCAAAGAATGTCAAGACTAGCATCACTAAGGGTTATATACTTGATTCACATTGTGCACCCTAATGGACTTTCGGATGAGGTGCACGGCCCAACCGGCCCATATGCTAAACTAGTTCACTCGAGACCACATGGTCTCGAGTCGGGTTCGTGTTGTCTCGGTTCATATACATACTCGCATACATACACACAAGCATACATGTAACATAACACATAATCATATAAAGGTTCACTTATCATTCATTAAATCATCAAATTAGTTAGTCACTTAGTGTTCAAACGTACAACGAAAGGTTCTAAATTTCGAGTTGTCACAACTAAGATATCATCAATGAACACTATCACCGACTTATCCAACATTGGTTTGCAAACCTGGTTCATGAGGTCCATGAAAGCCGCGGGTGCATTGGTCAACCCAAAGGACATCACGAGGAACTCGTAATGCCCGTACCGTGTATGAAAGGCCGTCTTCGGTACATCTTCCTCCTTGACCTTTAACTGATGATAACCCGATCTAAGGTCAATCTTTGAGAACCAACTCGCGCCTTGTAACTGGTCAAATAAGTCATCAATTCTTGGGAGTGGGTATCGATTTTTCACCGTAAGTTTGTTTAACTCCCGGTAGTCGATACACATGCGCATACTTCCGTCTTTATTTTTCACGAATAGCACCGGTGCACCCCACGGAGACACACTCGGTCTAATAAACCCCTTGTCGAGAAGGTTTTGGATTTGAGACATCAATTATTGTAGCTCCGATGGCGCGAGCCGATACGGCGCCTTGGCCACAGGTTTCGCGCCCGGAATCAATTCGATTCCGAACTCTACCTCCCGTTCTGGCGGTATTCCCGGTAAGTATTCCGGAAAAAACATCGACATATTCACGTACCACCGGTACGTCTTCAATCTTTGGCGATCCTTTGTCTGGTTCGTTTGTGTATATCATGAACGCTCTACATCCACGCCTCATGAGTTTGTGAGCTTTTAGCATAGTGCACATAACGGGATTACCCCCTTTTTCGCCATAGATGGTAACGTGTTTTCCACTTGGAGATGTTAACTTAATCTCCTTGCGGAAACACACGACCTTCGCGTGATGTCGGGATAACCAATCCATCCCGACCACTACTTGGAATTCTCCCATCGACATTGGAATCAAATCTATTGAGTATTCTTCACCATCGATACTCATCTAACAGTTTTGACACACGTCACATACGATAAAACTTTTGTTGTCACCTATTTCTACTTCTAAAGGCATAGGTAATTTTGTCAGTTCGAATGAAGGATGTCGAATAAATCCATGTGAAATAAAGGGTTTATTCGCACCCGTATCAAATAACACATGTGTGGGAATTGAATTTATGGCGAATATACCTGAGACCACATCGAGTTCCACCTTCGCCTTGGCTGCGGTTAACTGGAAGGATCTGGCTTTTGCTTTTGGAGTCTCTGTATGTGAATCCTTGCCATCCTTTTTCCCGACTAGCTCTGGGCACTCAGATTTCTTGTGACCCGGCTGGTAGCATTTATAACACACCGACACTTTCCCCGGGCATAATGCAGCCGTGTGCCCTGTCTTCCCACATATAGGACACGACTTATCTTTAAACCGGCACTCACCCTTGTGCCCTTTCCCGCATACCTTGCAGCTCGGAGACCCGTTTTTTCCTTCCTATTTCTTTGACGACTCAGTCGTACGAGCCTTTTTCGTAGGGCTTGGATTAACAACTTGTTCCCTTCTTTCACCTCTCTCTATTTGCTTCTTCAACTCTATCTCCCTTTCACAAGCATTATTAATGATTTCAGTGAGAGTTTTGTATTTCGAGGGAGTCATAAACTCCCGATACTCGGCACTTAGCATATTATAATAATAATAATACACTTTCTGTTCTTCAGACGTCACCAACTCATCACAAAATCTCAGTTTGTCGAGAAAGATCCCCGTGATCTTATCGATAGATACACCTTTTTGCCTAAGCTGAATGAATTCTTCCTTGATTCGATTGATAACTGCCTTGGGACTGTGGTGTTTAAGGAATGGTACCTTAAACTCGTCCCAGGTCATTGCCCTAGCCGCTTCGCTTCCGATTTCCTTTTTCTTGTTATCCCACCAATCCTTTGCCTGACTTCTAAGCTGACCTGTACCATAAGCTACGAAGTCGTTCGTGTCGCAGTGGGTTCTCTCAAACACCCCCTCAATATCGCTTAACCAACATTGGCATATTATCGGATCCACCTCTCCATTATAAAGTGGTGGTTTACATGCCATAAATTCCTCGTACGAGCAGCCCTTGCGTTCTCCCGACTTTTCTTTAGCTATGTTGGTACTATCCTCCAACTTCTTGATTCTCTCATCAACTACCGATAGTACCGTGTTCTGGATTTTATCAATAATGCCGGATAAGCTATTTTCAATTGCCTTTTCTACTTCCTCGGCAATCACTTCCTTCATTTGCTCAGTGACTATCGGCACCGCATTAACATTACCTTCGTCCGTCATCTTTAAAACTGAAATGTTTACACCAACTGTTAAACATTTCATCTATAACATATACTTTATTTGCTCCGGTTTAGCCAAGTTCGCGACTTGCTTTAACCGTTCTCGTTTAGTGCACTTTCCGGGTTTGAGTGTGTTAACACGCTCTTCCCGTGCACGTCACATCATATTTTTCTTTTATATTAATAAACCTACTAAAATGATTAACTCTTACCGGATGTTGATCAAGCTTGAACCGAACACATTTCTTAACAACCTTGAGCTCTGATTACCAACTTGTAACACTCGTCTTACTTAATTATTATTTTATATGAAAAATAATCACTTTTCAAAACAAAATGCATTTCTACCAAAACCTTGGTTAATAGTTAAGTTGTACAACATCATAGAGTATTAACATAACCAGCTAACCTTGTTTAAAACATTCAACATCTAGAAACGTTTATAAAACATCATTGTCCAACATGTCTAATTTAACGCGGAAGTTACAAAATTTGGTGTTCGGTTCTTGCATCTTTGCTTGATCGGCATCCAGGATGAAATGAGCGTTACCTAAGGTCAAAACCGTATCAAATGTTAGTTTTGACAACGTATTAATAAGCATAAACAAGCCCCAATAGCATACACATAATAGAAAAATAAAAATCTTGGTTTTTGGTCTGTCGCGCGACGCGCCAGACCCAAGAATGAGCTTCGCGTGCCGCGGGCGGCCCCGCGTGTCGCTCCAGAATTGAGTTGCTCCGCCGCGTGGCGCGGGGGAGTGCGTTTTCCAGCAGGTCCAGTTTCTGGACCTGCATATTTGCCCAGCTCTGAATTTTGTTAAAAATCTAACTTTAAACTAGCATAACTTTTCACTCGCTTGTCTGTTTTGGTCGATTCTTTTTCCTATGCGTCCGTAATAAAATTACGGATTTAATCACACGAATTTCATGTAACGAAACCTAGTTTACGAACAATGGTTCACCAAAATCCTAGTTTCGGTTATTCAACCCATTAGTTATGTGTGCATAATATCATTATTATGTTCTAGGGCATACTAGACATAATTGCCCAACTCCCCGGGCTTGTAAATCTTGGCGTATTCGCGCCATTTCATGGGTTTACGCTCACACTAGAATTTCATGCTTGTTTTTCTCAAAATTCAAGCATACCGCTTCAAGCAACACGTATAATGGATTTCTATCATTTGACCCGATATCTCGGATTCATAAAACTTAAATTAGCATAACCAATTCGTTGGTGTATTACTATCCAACACTAGCACAATATGAGACTTTCAACTCTCTACACACATGATCGTTTTTTTAAAGGCAAAATTTTGACCCGTTTGGTTGTCGAGTGAAAACCATCACTTTAATGACAAGCTAAACTATTTACAACCATTATTTTGACCCGTTTGATTGTCGAGTGAGCTTCGCCACTTCAATGACACATCAAACGCGTACGTTACACTATGACGCCATTAACACCCAAATTTCTAACATTTATGCATAATATTACGAGACTAAAGTCACGTACCTTTAGAGCACCCCCTTCAAGCGCGCGTCACCACCGGCTTGTCCACTAGACGCTCCGGTTTCCTTTCCTATAGAGTTCAACCACACTATGTTTAGAACTCTTTTCTTATCACATAACGCATAGTTCACCCAATTATACAAATATTCGTTTTTTGTTCAAATTTCAACATTCAATATTCTCTTAGGCATTTATACAAACATCTTTGGGGAAGAATTTTACACACTTCATAATCAAGCTCATAGCTTGTTATTTGGCCAAGATTAACATTATTTAGGCAATTTCACATAAATTTAACATCTATAAATCAGAAATTACTTTATAGATTTCAGATTACACTAGAACAACTATTATATCCCTAGTGTTTATCATGTTTATACAAAACCCATTAATCACCTACATTAGTGATTATGAAATTCACAAGAAATAAGCAAGTTTTCAACAATTAAATGGCTAGGGTTTACTCCTAAACATAATTTCATTCTCAATTTCATTCAACCAATGATCATGCAAGCTCAGATTCAAATTTCATGAGTTCATCTAAAATTTAAGATGGAACCAAATAGTGAAATTTCACATACCTTATGATCCCTTCGCCGAGGTGATCACTAATCTATATTCAGATTTCGATTTGGACTTGATTTGAACCTTCAATTTGTGAGTTTTGTGAGAGTTAGGGTTTGGAGGGGAACTCCCTGGTCGCCCCTGTTGTTTGATCGACCAGACACACCTTTGTTTGTGTTTGGTGTGTTTTGTTTTATATTTATTTAATTAAGTTTCAAGTTTTACAACATAATCCCCTCAACTTCTGTTTAGTTCATAATTTAGGCATTTTAATTCATTCATGTGTTATTACAAGACTCATAACTAACTGGGTTATTCATTTCCTTGTTAGCTTATTCTCGTTTATTTTGTACTTTATAATTCTAATATAAAGTTTTATAAATTTCGGGGTGTTACATAAACATGTTGCAGGTTGATGCTGATGATACTAAACTGGGAGTAGCATTGATGCCTTAGATACACATCTAGAAATCGTAGGATTTAATTGTTGTATCAAATTTTGGACTATGTTGTTGTATTCGAACACGTTGTATTTGGAATTCTTGTACTGTAATCCAACTTTTGCTATGAAATGAAATCAGTGTATCTTAATCATATTGTCATTTTAGTGTTATGATGCAACGAACAATCTCTCTTTGTTTCACTCCGATGTTTCCGCCATCAGCTGGGGTGTGACAGGAGGAAGGTAGCTATGGTGGAGGTGGAGGTGGGTGGCTATAATGATGTTGGCCGGTTGTTTATAAGGGAGGGGTGAATAAGGTGGGCCCACATTTTTAATAATCCATATTGGTGCTTTTATTTTTTATAGGGACGGGTAAATAAGTAATTTCAGATGGACTTAACAGAAAAACTAACCTCCATCAGCTTCAGGGACTATCCGAGTAACAAACTGTCGAACCACAGGGACCACCGGTGTAATTTCTAAATGTTGGGGACTATAAGTGTTACTTTACAAAACCACAGGGACCATCCGGACATTTTACTCTTTTACATACAACTATGTAACTATATTCCGTAAAACACACACACACACACACACACACACACACATATATATATATATATATATATATATATATATATATATATATATATATATATATATATATGCGTTTCAACCCTTATCATTTTACAAATAACACCTGAAATCCCGAATTCATATACTTGGTTTACAATTCATCGTTTATGCCAACCATATATATATTTTACCAAAATAAATATATAAATTTTTATATATACTTATGAACTTACAAGGCTGTTGTTCAACATTTTTGTCAATGTATATTTAAAATGTTAAGTCACATTTTGGCAAAATATACATTTGCCTTGTTTTAGTAAAATCACCTCCATTTATACAAAATCTCTAGATTTATACTAAAACATGTTTAAGGTCTTGAACCTCACATTTTTATAAAAACACCATTTTTATAATCCAAAATACATATATAAACTATAATAAAGTTTATATACCGACTACCACCAAAAATACTATCAACATGTACATGAGCACCTTTGATACGAAACACACATCTAACATATTGGTATCTAAATAACATATATACTTTAGATACCAACCTATATTATATATACATATAAGTGTATGTTAGCCCAAAACACAAGTATTTAGATGTTCTATAGTCGCCAACACATGTATGGATTTTAAAGACATAAAGTTTGTGGGAAAAGCAAAACAACATATACACATACTTGTTTACCCACGCCCTGCATACATATACCACACCAAACAAATTTATTTATCATATAGCTTATTTTTTTCTTTAAAAACTTTGAGAAAACATCCCACACATAAAAAAAGAGAAGGATATAATGGCGTCTATACCACAAGCAAATAAGGAGAAGGTGTGTGAAAAAGATAATCAATCTTGAACTCTTGAGGTGAACAAAGCTTGCTACACTAGAACACTAATAAACTTGATCTTGTATGTTTATTTCTTGTGGATTTAAACAAGAAAATAAACGAAACAAGAAGGTGAGTGAAATTGGTTTCTGTTTTGGTAGTGTAAGGCTGAGAGGAATTAGAGTTTTGGGGAGGGAATGTGGCATTGATTTTGAGTGACAATAATCCAAGTGTAGGATTTATTGGCACTAGATACACACTTATTTATTATGCATTGTTGGGATTGAACCCTACCAGAGGAACAGATAATGAAAGCCAAAACCGGTTCACAACAGTGGATTCACAATAAGCAGAAGTTTACACTAAGCTCTCCCCTTGACAGTGGTTACCTATCTGCTGATACACTCTAAGTACTGCTCAGAAGAACAACTGATGAACCAAACACTGATGAAACAACTAAAGACTGCTAAAAGGCAAACACTGAGCTCTATCTACTGCTGTCTTTTAAGTACTGCTGAAGACCCAAGCACTGCTCATTCAAAGACTGATCACCTTTTGAAGAAAGCACTGATGTTCATACAATCAGTGCTTAGGCTACAACAGTGGAACGTAAACAGTGTTAGACTTGTTTTGTATTTTATTATCAATCAGTTGTTAGACGTCAGTAGTTTTGTATAGACCAGTGTTTATAGGTTGTTAGGCTGTTAGATGTCACTATCATGGTGACGTCAGCTGAGGTACATCAGTGGTTTGGTTTGCCTATAAATATGACAGTACTCTGTACTGTTATATTTGATGGTTTTGAGTGAGTTCTTCTCCTCAATTCAATCCTTTCATCTTGTGCAACCAACTCTGGAGTATCAGGCTGAGGGGGAGTTTAGTCTGTAAGCTTGCATTGTAATCTTTTGCTTTTAATGTAATCTTTCGACTCTATGAAAAAGCAATTGTTTATCAAACTATATTCTCCTTTGATTGTGTTTACAAAGTTTGTTATTCATTTTCGCTGCACTCAAAACTGCTCATATCTATTTGATTTGTTCAAATCTCACAAACAAACAGAATCAGTAGATCCCCAGATCCTAACATGCATATACGTTTTCTTGGCATGCTATGATCTTATTCTTGCTTACATGGGCGGCCAAAGTCAAAATCAAAAACAACATGGGAGAAGTAATAAAATATGGTGGGTTCGGTTGAGTGTAAGCAAAAAATGTGATGATGGTTGTTGGAGTTTTAGTACTCTTTTTTTACATGTAAATCCTTGTTGGAACTTAGTGACATACTTGTCATAACATGAGGTGTATGGGTGTTGATTTGTGTAGTCTAAAATGAGATGAAAAAGAGGATGGATGTAATGGTGCACAAGGGAAACGAGATGTTGATGATGATGATGATTGTCGACGAGCCTTTTGGATTGGGGATCTCGTCTTGGGCTTCTTTAACTGGGCTTCTCAACAGGCCCGTATATTACTATTACTTCTGGTAAAAGGGAACAAAAGAAAGAGGGGGAAAGAACTTGTCTTGTCTCTTGCACAGACATTAAATGCCTGCAACCAAAGAGAGAGACAGGGTCGCCGAAATTAGTACGATGGAGATGCAGCCTTCAATTAATGCCCAAGGCATCATACCGGTGAGAACTAGACATGTGTCTGAGTCTTCCCAAGGTATCAGGATACCGTTAGATGACATTAGGGTCTTCATCGGAGTGATAAGCCATCTCCGCTATATAAGACAGACACAAGATCACCCATGGTAAGCATTCAATACCTCTTACATTCAATTCACATTCACACCACATTAACTCCGGACATTCTCCGGATCATATCTAAGGCTCTCAGCCAAAGAATTCACACCTAGGATATTTCGACGACTGTAACTCGTCGGAATAAACTCCATCTTCTCTGGCAAGCTTCCTTATTCTCACGCCGGAGCTTGATCACGGATTCCCCCCGGGGTCCTCTGTGGTAAGGCTAACCGTGTTTTGTTTTGTAGGTTGACAAAAGAGACCCACCAAAGCGTTGACGAGCCTCATTGACCTCAAACCGGAGTTCACGGACTTGAAAATGATGATGATGATATAGAGTGAGGTTTGGTGAATTTTCATATTCGTCATTTATATGTATCTCTAGTAACCAAGTTTCATAAACAACACACAAAAATACTAATAATATATAAGTATAAGTGTCGTGAAACTATATAGCAAATACGTGTGCGCGTCTATATCTATTTATAGATATGTGTATATATAGATAAAAGCATACGCGTTTGAGTCCCAGAAATGCTAAAATGCGACGCCACATTTGTAGATAAAAAATATATAATACTGGAATCGATATTTAACCGTTTAATATCTATAATATAATCATATAAATAACATATATAATTCAATTCTATAATTTTTGCGTTTCGTATAATCACCAATGTTCATTTTCGTTTATCAACTAATAACATACCGTGATTCCCATGAATCATGGGGTGTACGACATGAAATGTATGGACTTTGCTAGACACGAGACGACTTAAATACTGAAAATTAAGTCTAATGCACCTTATTGATGCAAAACATGATTAATTAGATGTACGGATAATGACCCAAATATAGAGATTGTCACAATTACATCTAACAACCTAAGTACCTCCTCCTAAGTGTCGTTAGATTCAATGTTAAATATTGGTGAAATGTCAACTTTGCCCCTTGGAGTGTTTAATAACTACGAATTGGAGTCCTAATTTACCCATTTTAGGGGCTGTTTGGCTGAGCTTTTCAAAATGACTTATTTGCTTATTTGCTTTCTGAAAAGCAAATAAGCAAATAAGTCATTTTGAAAAGCTCCATTTTAAAGCTTTTCAAAACAGCTTATTGACTTATTTGCTTTTCAGAAAAGCAAATAAGTAAATAAGCTGTTTTGAAAAGCTTAGCCAAACAAGCCCTTAATATCTACAAGCCCTAATATGTGTCCCTTTGCGATTAGTGAACTCATAATCATCATTCTCCATGAAATCGAGCCCAAATGTCTTAGTGATCATCTTCATCACCTACGAGTTCGAGCTCACAGAGGCACGATATATCAGATGTGACTTAATCATGTGGTGCAACTACATGCTATCGGACTTCTAGGACAGATGCAAACCCTGGTTGACAATTCTTGTATTGTGTAAGTGTTTCAATCCTCAAACAAAAAAATATTTTAGATAATTAGGTTTGATATTTTTTTATTATAGTCTTGGTTGTTAAATGTTTGAATTCAATTAATGTGTTACATAAAGAATTCAGTTAATGTTTTAAAAAATTCATGCTACTAGACCATCATGCCACTTGTTGACAATGTAAGTTCTGTTATGGTTTTAAACAATTCACGCGATGGTTATCTTCTTTAAATCAGATTGAAATTGAAATCCTAACCTATGAAACATCAAATTCGAATAACACATACATTAATCATTGCAATTTATAAGGGGCTTTTGATCCCCTGAGATAATAAAAAAGAATGGTGTAAAGAACATACAGGCTGCGCAGGATTTGAAGGTTCCAGCGAATTCCGGCGAGTGACGACTCCTGCGAAGACATAGAATCGTAACAAAGCGATTTAGAGTGAAATTGCTTGCAAGTAAACGTTCAGAGGGACGTTTGGGGTGTGTGTGTATACACAATTTGATAGATAGATAAAAGATCAAATACAAATAACTTTAACGTACAAAACGTACGAACTGAAGGTTTTGCTGAAAAAACGCGGTGACATTTTTGGAATTATTAGTAATTATCAAAATTACTCTACAAATGATCATGCAGAGTAATTTTGATCTTGTTGTTGTAGGGTAATTATCAAAATTACTCTACAAGTGTATCAAAATTACTCTGCATCAAAATTACTGTACAAGTGAATCAAAATTACTCTACAAGTTTATTAAACAACATTCAATTCAAAATTACTCTACAAATGATCCTGTAGAGTAATTTTGATCTTGTAGAGTAATTTTGTAAAATGATCCTGTAGAGTAATTTTGATCTTGTAGAGTAATTTTGTAAATTTTTTTAGCATTTAGTTATGGGGTTTAGCTTTATGGTTTAGTTTTTAGCATTTAGTTTGGGTGGGAGGTGGGTTAGGTTTTTTTTAGGTTTTTTTGGGGGTGAGGGAGGGGTTTGGGGTTTTTTTGGTGAGGTATAGTTTTTTGATCAAAATTACTCTACAAGAACATTTTACAAAATTACTCTATAAGATCAAAATTTCTCTACAAGAACATTTACAAAATTACTCTACAAGATCAAAATTACTCTACATGATCATTTTGTAGAGTAATTTTGATAATTACCCTACGAGCAGATAATTACGAAAATGTCACCGCGTTTTTTTTTTTTTGCCTTTTTCATGCTATTTGTACGGTTAGTACGTTAACGTTATTTGTACGGGAACTTTACTCTTGATAGATAATAATGTTTGATTACAAAATTGATCCGCTTTAAACCATTACTGAAAACAGAAGATTTTGGTCCAAAAAATGCAACAATTGACACTTAGGGGGCGTTTGGTTCGCATGAATTCAATAGAATTTAAGGGAATTGGAATTTGAATTCCATCTCTTAAGATGTTTGGTTCACAGAATTTGATGGAATTGGAATCTCAATTCCAATCTTCATGTGTTTAGTTGACAATGGAATTGGAATTAGGCATGAATTCCTTCAAATTCCTTTAACTAAAGAAATTCATAATCCTTCCTATATGTGAAGGAATTAAAGTAATTTCATTGGAATCTTCGACCGTTTCGACCCGTACCGTTTCAACCCGTACCGTTTTGACCCATACTGGTTTCGATCGGAACCGTTTCGACCTGTACCGTTTCGACACGAACAGTTTCGACTCGTACCATTTCGACGTGAACAGTTTCGATTCGTAACGTTTCGACGCCAACGGTTCCGACCAGTAATGGTTTCGACCCGTACTGTTTCGACGCGAACGGTTTCGACCCGTAATGTTTCGATGGCGAAAGTGGAGTTGGTCACATCCTCTGCTACTCATGTATGGCCAAACATTCATATGGCTGAAAATAAAAATGGTTTACTATCATTAATATATACATGTCGACTCACAGATAAGACCAAAACACACAAAATATTCCTTTATAAACGGTTTCGAACTGTAACGTTTCGATGGCGAAAGTGGAGTTGTTCACATCCTCTGCTCATGTATGGCCAAACATTCATATGGCTGAAAATAAAAATGGTCTACTATCATAATATATACATGTCGAATCACAGATAAGACCAAAACACACAAAATAATCCTTTATAAACGGTTTCGACCCGTAACGTTTCGACCTATACCGTTTCGACGCGAACTGTTTCGACGCGTCCGTTTTGACCCGTACCGTTTCAACCTGTACCGTTTCAACGCGAACCGTTTCGACCCGTACTGTTTCGAATCGAACCGCTTCGACCCGAACCGTTTCGACGCGAACCGTTACAACACGTACTAGTGGTTGTGGGTGCCGGGGTGATGAATTCCAATTCATTTGACAACCAAACACAACAAAAATGGAATTGAGATTCCAATTCCAACAATTTCCAATTCCAATTGGAATGTTTAAATTCCAAATCCAATTCCTTCAAATTCTAATTCCGATACAAATTCCAATTCCAATTCCAAAACATTCCGCGAACCAAACGCCCCCTTAATTACGCGTGCAAATTGTTTGATATGTCATCTAGATTCAGGATTTTAGTTTTAGGAAACACGATTGTAAGGTTTGATCAAAGATTTATCGGACCAAAAAGATCCGGTGTGATTGCGTTTAACAGTCTTGAGCGGTAAGACTCCATTCAAAGTTTGGACGTTTTTCAAATAAGGTCCTTATAGTTTAGTTATAGTTTCAAAAATGCTATTAAGTTTTTAGCACTCACAAATAACTTTCAAAAAATGAAAATTTAACCCTTGTAGTTTTATTTTATTAAAAACATCTTATATACCTTATCTAAATTTGTTTATTTTGTATTTTTTATACTTTATAATTCAAACTTTATAAATTGAAATCTTATTTATGATTTTATAAAAAAAACTTTTATTTAATTAGATGAATTATTATTTCAAAAAAATTATATTATTTGATGAGTTAGGAAAATAAACAAGTGTGACTGTAAATTGATGAAGAAAATAACCAACTTAGAATACATTGTAAATGAAGTTGGAAAATATATACAAAACCAAAATTTCTTGCTGGTTACAACAAGGGTTAGACAATGGTTCCACGTCTATTTTGCAAGTGCTCCTAGGGTTTGCTCTTAACAGTTATTCATAGTAGGTTCTTAGTAAACCATTATGCTCTCTATGCCCACTTTTACATCCTCCACTTGATTATCTTCATCTAAATATAATCAGGATCATCTTCCTCACTTTCCTCATCTGATCCAGATTCACTAGTCTCTTCCCTAATTTCAATTGCAATGATAGAAGTAGATGAACCAAGTTCACTAATTTTTTTTTCTCATTTTCAATTGCAATGATAAGATTATAAGGACCAACATCTTCTAGTAATGAGTTCATAAACACATGTGAATGCCAATGTTCAACATATATTTTAATAATCTTAGCTCTACTTGGTACATGATCAAATTTTTTTTCAAAATAACCATAGATCATTACTCAAGGACTTAAGACCCATATCCAAACATAAATACATAGGTACAGGATCAGGAGAAAACACCCTAAATGTGAGAACAGTGAGAACGGATCCTGGCTCAACACGTGGCAGGGGGCGCTAAATGATATGCAGGGGTACGATTGTCCTTTTGTACGTTCCATCCTTATTCGCGTTATAAATATGTTTCAAATTAAAACTCCAAAGATTTCCTATTAGTTGTTAACTCCTTTCCAAGCTTTCGCAGATTTATGGCGTCTAACGTGGATTCTGTTCGACAAAGTAATATTCGATGACGTTTCATATTTTTGTTCTAGCAAATCATGCAACACATATACAACAGATATGTCGTTTTGTTCTTTTATGCTTGTTTCATTGTTTTTTCTTTCAAATTAATATTTCATAATGTGTTGTATGCTTTCAATGGTGTTGTTCATGTATCCAATTTATTCGCGTTTTAGTTGGTAGTTAAATAATTAGTAAGAACTGATAATTGGAGTTTTCATTATTAATTTTAATTTTCGTTTGGGATCTAATATATTTCTTATGTTTTTATGATCATTGGCGTTTTACACCTGATTAGTTTTGAATATTATTTAGTAGTATTTGTAAACTATCAGTTATTACTATTTGTTAATTTGAGTAAACATCAGTTTTGTTAACTATGGCGTTTTCATTATCATGTTATATTTGTTAATTATTCATGTTGTTATCTGTTTTTAATTATTCATCTCATGGCATTTTCATTATCACATTGCATTAGTATTGTTAATTCATCATATTTGTTAATCAATAAAGTTATGGTGTGTGTATTTTGGCGTTTTCAAATTATATGTTTATTATGTCTTGTTTATTATTCAATTAATGGCGTTTTCATCTATAATGTTATTACGAGACATTTTCTATTTTTAATGGCGTTTTTTGTGAAATTTTGTTCCTCACTGTGTTTTCTCAGACGAGGTTGCTTCCTCGAGTGAAAGGTTCTGCCCCAAAACTGGTTTACCATTTATCATTCCTGACGTTAGTGAAGAAATAAAGCCCAGAATGGACATGATATTCACAAGCCTCGATGATTGTTATTCAATGTATGTTACGTATGCCAAGGCTTGTGGTTTTTCAGTCAGGAAAGGGACTGAAAAGATAAACACCAAAGGTGTATTACATATTAAGTATTACATATGTACGGGAGCTGGGGTATATAAGGACAAGAAGATTGATACATTGGACCCCAATCAAAAGGAACTTTTAGTGCGATCCAACTTTTCAAAGAGTACTGATTATGGTGCACTGTTATGTGTAATTTTTGAGGCTGGATCATGGAAGGTCCATAAGTTTGTTGAGGAGCACAACCATGATCTTGTTGAACGTCCTGATAAGCATTTTCTTCCAACTGAATGACACCTCACTCAGCTCCAAAGATGACGTTTTGTAATTTTGTAGTTTTTGTATGTTTTGGCGTTTATATTGAGGATAGACTCAATAAGATTTTGCTCAATGAGATGGACAATATCCCCAAATAAGGATTTTGCCCATCACATTGAGTGAAAGTTTACTGAGAAAATAATGTATCTCAAAGAAACGTTAATTGGAATTTTTGATGTTTGAGTTTTTTGGCGTTTCTAAGATGAATGGTATATAGTAAAATATGACGTTTTGGGTTTGGTGTGGTTATTGGAAGGTCTAAGATGTTGTTTGTATAGGATGCTTTTGGCGCGTATTTTAGGCGAGATTTTATTATAATAAATGCTACTAATTAAGTTCCGTCGTTTCAGTTACTGTTTGTTCAGCTTTATCTTTTAAAAACAAAGCTTGGCGTTTTATATATAATGGCGTTTAGATTAGGATGATGATGTGCTTTGTATTTTAAGGCAGGAATTTAATGGCGTTTTATTCATGAGTTTGGCGTTTTGTGTAAAGAAGTCAAAAGACTTTTTTACCCTTAATGAAGCGCGTCCACGTAATAAAATTGATGTTATTTACGAAAACGCCACCGCGCCGTCTAGTCCATAGATTGTTTTGATCTGACGATCCAACTGTTCTCATTATTCTCACACTTTTCACCATTTTCCCTAAATCCTGACCCTAAATACATAACCATAAAATGGTAATAAAAAACCATATCACATGGATTAGGGTGATTTCTTGATTAAAATCAGAGGGACACATTCCGGTTTACTTTTTATTTTATAAAGTTGTATGAAATTTAATTAATTTAAGAATAAAGTGCAATTTGTATTCCTATGGTTTGGTGGCGGGATCAAAATGAAACCCTCATACTTATTTTTCGATGTCTGAGTCCCTGTGATTTAAAAATTTAATACTCTGCATCCCTCTCGTCATCTAGTTGTTAACTCACATTGTGAAAATACATATTTACCAAGGTTGGAGAACTAGCTAGTCGCTGGTCGGCCGGTGAGGTGGGGACTAGCGACTACTCGAGATTAATCAGTATTAATCGGATCGGGTTTTTTATATGTAATTTTTAGTTTTATGTACATATACAAATTTTATAGGTAAATATTTTAAGTAGTTAGATTTTAATTCTTACTCAACTCATTTTTTAAGTATACAAGATTAATTGTTGGAATTCAAATGGTTTAGTTAGAAACTAGCCGGAATTTAGAGCTTTTGGCTGAAATATACAAGTTTTTCGCCGGAATCCGGCCACAATTTTCGATTTTTGGCTGACCGACTAGGTCCGACTAGTCGCCGCCTAGTCACGATTTTTACAACACTGATATTTACCCCCTAGATCATATGTAACATTACAAGTTTCATCTCTCTTTAAAAACCACCACCCATCACCACCATCATCATCACCTACCACCACCGCCCACCACAATCATCCTCATCATCACCTACCACCACCGCCCACCCCAATCATCCCCATCATCACCCACCACCACTATCATTATCACCACCACCACCACCCATCACTAATATCACCATCAATTATCTTCTATCGTAGCCATCAATCTCTAATTATCGTCTATCGCAACCATCAATCTATGTAAAGTTGTAAACTAAAGCTTTTATCCTATTTCATTTGCAACTATGAAGGTTTACGAGCTATCTGGAATCACTTTATTAATTGCTCTCTTCACAGACGTCACTGATTCCAAGTATTCTTTTTGCACACTCGTAACTTTTTTGACTTAATTTATGTGTAAATGAGGTATAATTTGTTAAAATTAAATGTGTATATGCATCTATTCAGTTTATGCAATCAGTCATTCATTGTTTATTCATGCTTGCAACTCATAAATTATAAATTAAGTGCATAAGCACCAAACATAGCTTTTTATTTCTGAAACTATTGTGTGTGCGACCGTTTTATTAAAGGGTTATTGGATTTTATCACCCGCAACTATTGGCCTTTGGCCGATGACACCCGCAACTAACACTTTGACACCCGGCACCCCCAACTTGTCTTTTTGTTTGTACTGGCACCACTCAGTTAAATATTCTCTAACTTGGTTAGTTATTTGTCCAACGTGGCACCATTTTACTGATTGTACATGCTGATGTGGATGATGAGGTGTAATGTCTCCTTCTCCTTTATAACACAGACATCCCAAATGAACCCTAATTCTCCATTCATCCCACATAATCACTGCAAAAGCTCCGATTCCCCCACAATTCATCGATTCATCCCATAGAAACCCTAATTGAGATGAGTTCATCTTCCAATTCATCATGGAGTGTGAACCGAACCCCTAAATTGTTCAAGGTTGATTTGGATGGAAACTTGTATTGTCATCATGAAGTTGTTGCTGTTCTTCGCATCGCTGGTCCTAAAAGTGTTCGACATGGTGATCAATTTTATGGTTGCCCTCAATGGCCTGTAAGTTGTTTACTTATGGATTGAACTTAAATTCTTGTTGAAACTGAGGTTGGTATATTGTTTTGTAGTTATCCGATTGCAAGTTCTTTATGTGGAAACAAGATTTCGACAAATTTTTGGAAGCACATTCAAATTGTAGTTCAAGTCCAGTCAGTTATCAAGAACTGAAAAATGAGAACTTGGAATTGCAGAACAAGTTGCTACTCGAAGAGAACACGATGCTGAAAAGACAAATTCTTGGCAAAAAGTCCATGTGGAAGCAACCATTTCTGTTTACTATGTGTTTTGTCATTGCATTATGGATGTACATTTTGAACAAGTGATTTAATTAGGTTGTACAATATTGAAGTTATTAATGACAGTTGTACATTTTGACCCATTTGTCATGATTTGGTAATTACAAAACCAAAGTGCAGCCAAACATTTGTCATAACAGTGGTTTGTTTTGACCCATGTTAGTGATTTGGTAATCACCAAACATAAGTGCAGCAAACAGCTGTCTGTTTTGACCCAATGTGCAGCCAAACATAAGTGACTAAACATCTGTTTTGACCCATATTAGTGATTTGGTAATGACCAAACATAAGTGCAGCAAACAGTTGTCACTTTTGACCCTTTTGTCATGTTTTTTGTGATAACCAAACCAAAGTGCAGCCAAACATAAGTGACCAATATCTGTTTTGACACATATTAGTCATTTGGTAATCACCAAACATATATGTGCAGCAAACAGTTGTCTGTTTGACCCATATTAGTGATATGGTAATGAACAAACAGCTCCAAACTGATCAAATGCCACAGCTCCAAACTGATCAAATGACCACAACTGTTTTGACCCATTTCTTAAACACCTGTCATATACACAGACCTGACATATATATACCACAGCTGTCAAATGACCAAATGCTTTGACCTTGCACTGTCACTAACCTACTCATGATCTGAATTCTGATATCCTCTAACATGTGAATAATATGCTTTGACCTTGCATTGATGATGTAACCATTGAATGTTTCTGCCATGTTGTTCACTATTACATCACATTTAGTGTGAGTTTTCAAGTAGCACCTGTTGAAACAAGTTTTATCCTGTTTCAATAATGCTTCTACTGCATCAGGGTTGATTGATCTCATCTCATCAAGTGCTTGAATGTACTCAGGTTCACAATAAGCCCTTGTAGCTTTCCAATACAGTTCCTTCAACTCCTCATCCTTGAATGTCTTGTGCCAGTTAGCATAGATGTGCCTTGCACAGTTTCTATGCTCTGCCCTTGGCCATATTAGTGCAACAACATTCAATAGACCCTGCATATGAATATCATAAGTGTTAATACTCTGCAGAATATAACAAAGATATTTCTAGTGATCATCATAGAAAAGTGGTACCTTCTGCTGATCTGATATGAATGTCCATGCTTCCCCACCATCATTTATTCCCAAACACTTCCTGAGCTCTTCCATGAACCATTCCCAACTATCATTGGTCTCCCCTTCAACCACTGCCCATGCCAAAGGATACATCTGATCGTTAGCATCCCTACCAACAGCAGTTAATAACATTCCCCCCAAGAATGTCTTCAGAAAACAACCATCTAAACATAACACCTTCCTGCATCCGGCTAAAAATCCTTTTTTGACACCATCAAAACATACAAATAACCTAAAGAATGTTTCATATGTGGCTGTTGGATCTAGATTGATAAAACCTGGTGGTGCAGTTACAAGAACAAACGTTGATGTTGGATTTGTTTTCTTCAAAATATCCATGTATGCACCAATTTTACTATAATGATCCCTCATTGATCCATGCAACTTCTTATGAGCACAAGATTTAGCCTTGTAAGCTAACCACTTAGTAATTATGACCTTATACTTCTGTTTTACAGCCAATACAATCTCCTTAGCTGACCAATTGGGCTTGGATCTAAACAATGGTAGGAACTCATTAGCTATAAACCCTGCTGTTAATTGTCTGTTCTTTATCATGTTCCTTTGGCAAGAATGTTTATTCTTCACTCTTTTAACCATATAAGACTCCTTACCCTTATGCAGTGAGCACAATAAGAAAAATGGACACCCTTCTATACACTTGACAACTATACGACCACAGTTGCCCTTCTCACTCTTAGCAAGGATCAAATTCCTACCATTAGTCACTGAATACCTTCTCACTGCCTCTTTGAAGGCATCCCTTGATGCAAACCTGGTTCCTACCTTCCAAATGAATTTCTTCCAGTTAGTTTCTTCAGTTACAGATGGAGCAGCTTCCTTATACTTCTTACCCCTGATATCATCGTCCTCACTTTCACCGGGTGTAAGAATGTCACCATCTGATTCCTCGTAGCTACTGTACCCCTCTATATGTGCACCCACTGAATCATTAGTTTCATGCAACTCTCCCTCTGTTTCTTTCTCCTTTAAGCATTCGTCAAACAACTTTTTTTTGGCTTGACAATCAACATGAGTAGCCTTTCTAACTGCATCTTGTGACTGTCTCCATTCCAAGTCCTCTCTATCAGACTCAGAACCATTTACCTCTTCTATAACCTCCTCCTCATCATGATCACTGCTTGGAACTAGGTCATCAATATCAGTATAATCATCCGACTCTCCTGATCCAGCTGATTGTTTATACTCACTGTCATCACTATCACTTCCATATTCATTGTCTATATCCACTGAAACCCTATCAGTTGACCTAGGAGGCTTTGTGGATTGGGCTTTTTTCTCATTGGGCCGGGGAGATGGTTTAGTGGGCCTGGAACAGGAGTGGGCTTCATCTGCCAATATAGGACCTGGTTGGATCAGGACTTCCATAAATGGTTCCTTCCATGTCATAACCTTACCGGCCAAGTGCAACACATCTTTATCACTCTCAAAGTGATTAAGTCCCCCATCATCAGCATCCAACCCATACATATGAAATTTTCTAGAACTGTATAAACCGGTTTCTATGGCATAATCTACAAGTTCAAAGTAAGAAATGTGGTCTACATCTACTTTAACAACCTTTGAATCACCTCCTACATACTGTGCTTGACCAAATCCTACCTCAATGTGACCGCCAATCCATAGCATAACATCTATGGTTGAAGACATCTCAAATAAATGAGTAATTTCAAGAACTGTTACCTTACAATCGGCAGATTAAGGCTCCATTGGCTTCATGTGATGATCGCGATGATGAGTGAAGGTGATGACTGAGATTATGATGTAAGGTAGGGTATATAAATGAGACATTACACCTCATCATCCACATCAGCATGTACAATCAGCAAAATGGTGCCACGTCGGACAAATAACTAACCAAGTTAGAGAATATTTAACTGAGTGGTGCCAGTGCAAACAAAAAGACAAGTTGGGGGTGCCGGGTGTCAAAGTGTTAGTTGCGGGTGTCATCGGCCAAAGGCCAATAGTTGCGGGTGATAAAATCCAATAACCCTTTATTAAATGACATTGACCTATTTTATGAAATTTTGACTAGTTAAGAGCTTTTGTTTGGCTTTCGAGTTTTGTCATAGCCAAGGTATTTAATTTATAAAAAAAAAAAAAGCTTAGAGGGGGGGGGGGGGGGGGGGGGGTATTAATTTTACCACTATTTAACCGTGACTTAACAAATAGGCACAAGGACTTAGACAACAAAAAATAAGTGTGGAGGTTTCATGTTGATCCCGTCACTAAATTACACGCAAATTACACTTTACACTTAATTTAATTTAACAATTTTATAAAATATAATTTTTTTATTATATATTTATCTTTGTTTGTTTAAATATTTTTTTTCTCGTTTGTTATTTTATATTCCAAACAAATTAATAATTCATTTAAGGGATGTAAAGGTGATAATGAGACTCACCAGAAGTATTTAATTATACAATATCTTAAAATGAAAGGTCGGTGCTCAATGCATGAGCCCGACTTTCACCCCTTAACTTTTTTGTTCTGACATGTTTGGTCCCTTTTTCTCCAGGTACAACACGTGATAGGTGTCTCTTTCTTTTTCTTTTTTACCACACTTTCATTGCAGTGGCCATCTCCGGCTCCGGTGAACGCCATCAAATTACCACCCTTTTTTTTTTTATTATTTTGGTGTCCACCTCTCTCCCTCTCTTGCTAGATATATCTTTCTCTTTTCCGTGAAGTGCGCCACCACAGCCAAGTGGCCAACAACCAACGATTCCATAGACTGAGGCACACAAACTTCTTTGTTGGAAAACAAAGGTGGGGTCAGATTTACGAACAACAGACGAAGAGATCTGAACCGCCACCACTTTCTTTTGTACCGAAACTCGGATTCGCATGTGATGACTCCGTTCAGATGGTGGCTTCAGGTGTTTCGGATCTGGTGGATGGAAAGCGTGTGGCGGTAAGGGTGGTGTCTGGTGTGGCGGTGGTGTAGGCACAAAGAAAGAGTAGAGTGAGATGGGATTTGAGAAGATGAATGATATCATAAAGTGAAAATTTGAGGCTTTGGGTTCTCTATTTTTATATCATAAAGTGAAATTTTCACTTGAGACCCATTTTAACAAATCTTTAATTTAATTACTTAAATAATCTTAGTAAACCATAGATACTTACGGAATAAAAATGGTCAACTTACTCAATGGTAAATGTTACAAAAGTATAAATGGCAGTGGAGGAATTATCTTGGAGTAAAAGATGCGTTGTGTAATGCATTTGGAGGTAAGACCTTTTTCCCCTTGGCCTTTGCACGGATAGTTAAATGACATACTTTTACGCCCTGCTTGCGGTATGTATATATGTGCGGGCGCTCGGGAGACAAAAGTGAAAGTTCACTAATTTTAACGTTATTTTACTAATTTCGTGAAAATAACGTTAAATGAGGGGGATGGTTAATCATGCATCATGTGGTGGCGTTGATAGCCGAAAGACAAGGGAGTACATGCACTAATCGACCTTTGTCTTAATTGCAAAGTGTTATGTGCCTTATGAACAAACACTTTCCACCATAGGTTCTTGACACTAAATAAACAAACACTTTCCACCATACTCCTCTGAATTCGATACTCTACTTACCTTAGCTATCTAGGTTATTTAGGTTTTTGCATGACACTCACGACATTCATCAACACCTCATTTTGTTTAAACTACTTTTACGACTATACATCACAACGTGCGACACATTATTTTACTTATTTTTATCTATGTCTAATCACATTGATGCCTAAATTACTGTTACAACTTTAGATTGTTGTCTAACCGACTTTCACAACTTTACACTACAACAACCAAGAAATACTATTTTTTATCTATGTCTAATGATTTTAATGTCACAAACATAACGTGTGTAACAAAGTAAAAAACGTATAATGTCACGTGCGAGCACCACATGTTAATGCATCATAGTGCATTGTAAACGCAATGCTTACATAGGTAACATTGAGTTAGATCGGACACGTCGAAACACATGTTTCTATTGTTAACGCATTACATAACGTGCCGCTAACTATAAACAACTAAGACATTGCCGCCGCAACGCGCGGCATACGGCAAGAATCTAGTTACATATTGTTCAGAAAGTTGTGACAAGTGTATCAACTTTTCTCATTTTTTTAACGGCAAGAAACGATGTGCCAATCCTCAATCATCATGACACCGGACACTATGGCCAATATCGACTACTATATCGCCGCTAGCCCTCTTGGCTCTCCCAGATGCGCGGAAACCCGACCTCCACCCGTCCGAAGGCACGACAATAGAATAATCGGTAAAACCTTGTCTCCCAACCAAGACGAACCGGTGTCACCCGTATTCGCCCTTCACCTGGATGTGACAGAAAATAATGAGAGTGAGAGCCGAACCTGTGTAATAAAAAATATTATGATTACCAACTTATCAGGCATTGGCAACTTTTCTCTTTTCTGTACTAACAATTTGGAATAAGCTGATGCACAAAAAAATATTATGTTTACCAACTTATCACGCATAAAATATATAATAACATAACTATATAACTAGTACACATTAAAAAATGCTACTTTTGTGTTATATAAGTTAACCAAAACCCTTTGTTACTCATTAGTCATTCCTTCAATTCCATTCCTACCGACAAAACCCACCTTAAGCAAACAATTTATTTATCAATTTTCTTAGTCTCTTTTTAATTATACTATACTACGTTATCACCCGGAAATTTTCCGGGTAGGAAAATTTAATTTACAAACAATAAAAGTATAAAAATAACACTTTTAACCTCAAAAGGGCTTCCTTTTGGATTCTGCCAATCTATAAACAAATTATGCAAATATGTTACAAATCAATCAGTTTCAATTGTTGATCCATGGTTGGATTGTGCATCGTCTAATCGTATATAAAATTCTCTCTCACATATTCATTTCAATAAGTTATAAACTATTTTGAGTCTTATTTCTAGATTAAAAATACTAAATGAAATCACCGAGTGAGTTTCTATTTGACCAACCACATGTGGAGAGTGACATATGCTCAAAATGAAAGTGTAGTCTTTCTTTCTTTTAGATAAAAACCGACATTTCTCCAAAAAGACCAACATTCATAAACCACAAAACTTATTAAAAACATGGAAAAAAGATTACACCTAACAAAGCAAAAGAGTGAGTTTCTATTTGTAGGGCACCACCTCACTCCTTACACGGGTAAACACTAAACAATGGGTGTCCAAGTAAAAAAAAAGTAAAGTTTCCTTGCCCTTCTTGTGTCCACCAATCTCAAAATGTTTGCATCTCAGCAAATAATCATGAGAAAAACATTAATAACATACCAAAAGCCATTCTAAAAGGATTTTATAGAGGCTAACCACTATTTACCCGTGTGACCCATTTCAGTATTTAGCTAAGTTTTAGAGTTTACCCATGTGACACAGTCCCATTTGACTCGTTACATTTTTAGCTATTTTTTTTTTATAAATCTACCAATTTGACCCGTTGCGCATAACATAACCCAAATTGACTCATTCTTACGTAAACGGGTTGAAATAAATATTTTCTAACCACTTAAAACTGAAAACGACCTACATTGATCTAATCTGATTCACTTATCTATAAACAATATAAAGAAAATTATTTAGTGATCAAATAACTCAGCCAATAATAAGATAAAACACATGATCTTAGTCATCTTACTTGGTTTCTTGTCTATGAATGTTGCATCATTTTACTTTTCTAATAAAAGTATGAAGTATAAAAATGCTATAAACCTATTATTATCATATCTTGAAGTACATAACTCTTTTGTTTAAATCTAATGTTACCATTTTGCCCCTTGTGTTCATAGATAAACATTTTAGATATTTGTATAATATTTAGAAAAAAAAAACTATATTAAATTACATGTAAAATCAAACTTGCTGCATGAATTTGAATCCATATTTTGAAAAGAAAATACCTGACAAACAAAACAGAATCACCAGCTTTAAGCCTTTTTTGCTTAAATAAACATGCTCCAGCATGTGGTAAGTAGATGCTGGCTTCCCTGCATTAGAATACAATAACAACCCAAATAAAGGTTTAGCTTATTTTTGTTTCAATATTTTCCTCTGAAATGTGAACGATTTGGAGATAAAGGTTAAAACTTTATAAAAAAAGATTGATGATAAAATATAGGCTAGTCACTTATAACCCGTATACATAATTATTACAAATATAGTTTAACTTTATCAATAATCTTGAACCAAGTATGCGCAAGTTTATCATGGTTAGTCATAGCCTTTAGGAAAATCAGATATATTCATCACAACCCCGAAAAAAGAATCTTAATGGCACATATTAGTTTAAAAAGCATATTGTTCAAAGATTTACATATACTAAACCCCTTTACTTAGTTGACTTTGACAATTAAATAAATTTTAACCACCAACGATTCAGATGAAACTAAAAATCGGAAACCTTAACACTTAGAAAAGACAGCAAACAAACAAAATAAAAGATCGGAACTTAACTCAATCCTGGGGAACCCACATAATCTGTTATAAATAAGCTATATTCATCAGCAAATGGGCTACCCACATAATCTGTTATAAACTGTGGTGACATGGGGTAGATGATTCAGAAGCTGTATGAAAGAAAATAAAATAATGAAATGCAGAGTTTACCACATGAAGTATACACTGGAGTGAGGACAAATTGTTGCATTTCAACTTCATCTCGACGAATATGTGGCTTTAACAGGTGAAAAACCCTGTGAATTAGACTAAATGATCGAATTAATTTAATAAAATGAATGAGACACTATAAAAATTTTGCTACCAATGATTGTTTCGAATAAAAAATACATACCTTGCGATTGATTTCAAAGATTTTGTGGGGTCCATGATTTGTTAATCGACGACAGAGGGCGGATCGGAGGCGGCGCTAGTCTCAACTCAAATAACAACGGCGAGCAACAATAGAAGAGGGTTTACCAGCGGCGTTTGTGTGAAACGAACAGAGAGCGAATGGGATAAAACATTACAGGCATTCTTTTGTTCTCAAAAGACCACTAAAAACAAAGGATACGCAAAAAACTAACACAAAGAACATCCACACACATCCGTATAATAACAATTTTAAAGCACAACTCAGACTATGATTATTTATAATAGAGTAATCTGAAGCGAACTACAACATTGCAAAATAAAAAAACACTTATACAAAGTTAAAAAATAAATATCAAAAAGTAAAATGAAACGTACCATGAGCTCTAATGATCAGCTGCAATCATCAATCATCCCGCTGTCAATATCTACATATAACAGCCCGAATATACCAGCGTATTTACCATACTTCACATCAAACTTTCCCGGCGGATTCAGGATCTACTTGACCTTGAATTTGGGGAATCTGCTGCTTTGAAAGCCTAAAAAGTAGGGTCAATCTTGCTGCCAAGCCATAGTTAAATCAAGAAATTCATACCTGAAGAAGCCGCCATGGCGAATTAGGCAAACGGGTTTGATCATCGGCACGAACAGACAAAACCATGCAGATAAGAGAGTGTTCTCAAGCTTCAAATCTCTGTGACAAATTTACTAAAGTTCAAAAGAAACAATGATTAAAAAACATAAATAATACAAAAAAGCTCAAAATTACTAAACTTAAGTAGCATCCTAAAGAAGCAATCTTTACCATTTAATGAGAATCCCTGACCCGAGATACATGTTGTTGAAGGAAAAACTGAGCCTGTTTTAAATATATCACTTAAAAGTGTTAGTTTTTAGCTATTTAATGTGTACAATTGAATCGAGGCTTACCAAAATTCTTGTCGGAGGTAACTAAAGTCTCGCCAGAACCCTAGTTTGCGTTGTCTCACCGGATTCCTTGTCTTCTGTTTTGTAGGTAGGGGTAGACCAATCAACGACACTGAGAAGACGACGCCACAGCTCCGCCGTCGTCATCTCAAATAACAGATGTATACCAGTACTGTTGTCGATGTTACATAACGATTATGAGGCTCAGATTTGTAAACAATCAAACAGAGTGGATAAATCCGCCATGGCTGCATACTTACGGTTGTCATGTGAAACCACATGACCATCCGGGTTGCCCTGCCAAGATGCGGACGATCTCATCTTTGCCCAATTTCACTCAGACGCATTCAAATTGATCATCACAGCTTTAAAACTCATCAAATCATCATCCAACAGACTAAAATTGAAATTACGGACCAAGATTCCAGCAAAACAATTATAAAACAAAATAATATTTCAAAACATCTCTTTTTATTTTATTAGGATACAATAGTTATGAAAATCGCATACGAAAAAATTTGGCAAATGCCATAGGCAGTATGATGAATTCAAATCGAATATAGAGTATAATTCTGATGTAAGCTGGATGAAAAATAGATTCTAATAGTCAAAGGTAAATTTTATTAGGCTAACACATTAACCAGCATAAAAAAAACCCTCTTTATCTCTATATACTCAATATCAACAACTATTAACATACAATTGCATAAAACTCCTAACACAGTAACCACAATACTTCAAATTAATCAAATAATTATCACACATTAAAAACTGACATATAATTCATAAACATTCGCAATGTTAACAGGTCGAGCTACTCTAATCATAATCATACTCAATCAACAATCGCATAAACTAAAATTAGGTCAAACAAAAACACATCATTACAACAAATCCAAACACTAATACCTTCATACATGGATTTAACCAGCGATTCGATGTTTCCTTCTTGTCGGATCACAAGAGGCGAATCACAGGGCCGGAGAGTGGCGCCGGCGACGGAAGAAAAAGAAATCTTTGAATACGATTACCAACATCAGTTAGATTCTTCATTTAAAATAATCCATGGATCCAAGTTTGATTCGAAGAGGATGTAGAGTGAAGCGGCTGAAAGAATGATTTAGGGTTTAGAATAAAGCGTGAGAAAGAAGATGGGAGTCAGAAGCAATATAAAGGATCCAAAATTAAAAGCCCGACCCAACCCGTAGTCTTCCGGATCCCGCGTCCAAATTTGTGTAGTTTATGTAATATTGATTCCCTCCCAAAATCACCCTCTACTCAACCATAGGATGCCACATCAGCAAAATTGCTCCACCATTCAATGACAAATGACCCAAATCATCTCATTTATTAATATATATAGACTAGTAAATTACACTATTTCCAAATTTATAAATTTTCTTATTCTCTTTTTGGTTATGCTATATACTAGTAAATTACATTAGTTCCATAGTTATAAAATTATGTATAATTTAGAAAAAACAAATATTCAATTATGTACAAAGAAATAGGCTTGTAAACGCCTCCTTGTGCGTGCTCGTTTAACTTTAACCGAACACAAACAAGCACGGCCGTGAAGAAAGTAAGTACAAGTTTGTTTATGATCGTTTATTAATATTAACAAACGATTCATGAACGTAAACAAACACAGGAAAACGTAACATGTGATATTATTATTTCATAAAACTAGACTAAGCTATATCGATGTTGGTGCATACGTCTGTCGACTTCGTCTTGTATCGAGTCTTGTATTGTTTTAGTTAGATCAAGGCACGAAAAACGAGGAAATATGAGTTTATGGGTAATTTCGCTTGAAATGACACAAGGTCATTTCAAACGAAATTAACTTGCTAATTTCGTTTGAAGTGATTCCGTGCGGAATTAGATTCCGTTTGAACCGTTTCAAATGAAATCACCTCACCTATAAATACCTCTTGTGCTTTGACATTTGTAACGATTCTGATTCCGGTAGCGAAGCTCTGCCGAAGTGTCTACAGCATTGTAATTGATCTAATATCAATTAAAAGACAGTTTAAAGTGATATTCTTGCTGAATTGAACTTAATACATCTGTTTTCGCCTTTAGTATTGAGAAAAACTCTTCTGATCGACTCGTTTGGGTCACAAAACGATCCTACAAGTGGTATCAGAGCTCAGGAGGAAGAGTTCTTACCAATTCAGCTGCAAATTCTGATTTCTACACCTTCTTTTCAAAATTAAACAACTTTTCACGGTTAAAATCGGTTAATTTTTTCACATAATGTGCGTAACAGTGTTTTAACAAACCCTTGAAAGTTTCAGACATTAATTCGGCTTAAAACTGTTCGAAAGTTTAATTTCGCTTGAAAGTGATATTATTTCGTTCGAAAAATTGCTGTAATTTTGCTTCAAGGGGTAATCTCGTGTGAAAGTTCATAGTAATTCCGTTTGAAAAAGTGTTATTTCACACGAAATCAGGTAATTCCGTGTGAATCTGGTATTTCATTTGAAAGCCTTATTTCGTTTGAAAAGTGATTCTGTGTGAAGCTGGGATTTCGCTTGAGATTGTTGTGCAGTTGATTTCGCTTCAACTGTGATTTCGTTTGAAAGGGTATTCCGTTTGAAGAGGGATTTCGCTTGAGTTTGATTTCGTTTGAACTGTCTGTTTGTGAAACTTCTTGAAAACTGAAACATGGAAGAGGAATTTTATAACGCATTTGCTACTACCCCGACTACTCCAGCATTTGTTACTCAGAACTTGACCATGGAAAATGAAACATGCACTATGCAAAAACCGCCAAAGCTTATGAATATTGAAGAGTATAAAGGATGGGAGGAACGATTTGAAAATTGGGTGCAAGCAAATTATTTGGATGCTTGGGAGTGTGTTGAAACAAAATATGTTAGACCTTTGAATGATGAGGAAGAGGAGATTGCTATTAAAGATCTAAGTGTTGATGATAGAAAGAGATACAAAAATGAAAAGATGATGATTAGTCTATTGCATCAAGCAGTTAAAGAAGATATCCTGGTTTTACTGCAACACACTGGAAGTGCATATTCAATTTGGAGAGCTTTAAAATCAAAGTTTGTTGGAAGTAAAGAAATGATCAAGAATAAGAAATCACTTTTGAAGAAAGAATTCGATCTATTTCATGGTTTGAGAACTGAGAGTACCAAGCAGATTATTGAAAGATACTGCAATCTGTTAGTTCAAATGAAGAGAGTGAGCATCAATAAAGATAATGAAGAGTTGATAGAGAAGTTAGCTGATGCGTTGCCACATGAAACTTGGGGCACGTATTTGATGATGTTGAGAAATAAGAAAGATTTTGGGAATTTGACACTGAACAAGTTCATTGAAAAGCTTGAAGCTCAAGAGATGGAACAAAGGAATATATCAAGAATGAAAGATTTTGATGGTGAACAAGATATTGGGTTGTATTACAAAGGAGGTATCAGTGATAAGACCAACATGTCACCAAAGGTTGAAACTGCATTCAATGTTAAAAGTTCGTCAGGAGGGTCATCTAAAGGATCAAACAGCAAAGCTGAATTTTCTTCATATCCATCATATGATCCAAACTTTTCAACAGCCAAGAATGGAAAGAAGCTCCAATGCAACATTATGTTAAATCTTGAAAATGATCAAAATTTTTCGGAAGAGATTGCAAAAAGTCACATGTCTTTGTTGGGAACTGTGCTGGAATCATATGGAAGTCTAGTAGCAGGAAAGATCGGGAATCCAATGTTGACAAAAGAGGATTACAATCAGATTGATGCTGAAGAGATGGAATTGATGGATATAAAATGGTGTTTGGCGAGTGTTTTGAGAAGAGCTGAAAAGTTTAAACAAATTACGGGAAGAGATGATTTCCGTGATGCAAATGTTTCTACTTTTGGATTTGATAAATCTAAAGTTACTTGTTTTCATTGCAGGGAAAAAGGACACTTCAAGAGAGAGTGCACGAATCGCGAAGCAAGTGGAGCTCAAAATCCGTTCAACAACAATGATTATTATCGGAAAGCAATTTATCATCAAGTTGCTCAACAACAACAAGAGCCACAAACTGCACATGCTAGGAAGACAATTGAAGAGTCATCAAAGAGAGCATGTATGGTGAATCAAGAAGATAAGAAATCATCGAAAGATTTCAATTGGGACAAATATGTCACAGCAGGTAGTAAAGCATGTCTGATAAATCAAGATGATGAAAAATTACCAGAAGGATTTAGCTGGGCAAATTTCAGTTGGGATGATTATGATCCTAACAAAACTTCAAATCACAAAGCTTTTGTTGCTAGAGTTGCTGACGACAGTGATAATGATGATGATTATTATGCAAGGATAATGGAAAAGCATTTGAAAATGATGGAAGAATTTGATAGTGATGATGAAAAGGCTAAAAAGAAAAAGAAAAAAAGTTAAAAAACCCGTTAACAATGATGATGAAGAAGTTCCCGTGATAAGAAAGAAATTAAAAGACATTCCAGTTTTCAAAGTTGATGCATAAGCTGATGCACAAAAGATTCCGGTAAAATGTGAAAACTGTGAAGCAGTGAAGAAGCTAAACAGTACTTTGATTCATAACATGAACATATTGAAAGAATCCTATGATGTTCTAAATAAAGCAATGAATCAGTACAATCAAACAAGCAGTGAACAAGCAACATCAATGAAGACACTTCAAGGAGCTTTCATGACAAAGCAGAAAAGTATTAACAGTTACATTGAAAAATGTGCTGTGCTTGAACAGAAACTGGAAACACAAAGGATTGAAACAGAAAGAGTTAATAGATTGTTAAAAAGTTACTCATGTACTTCTTATGTTATTGACAGGGTTTATCCAACTGTTGAAGGTATGAAGGCATTTGATGAAGATGAAGTATCTAAAGGAAAAATTTATGAAAAGAAGAAGGATACTGAAGTGAATAATTCTGGTAAGCAACGAGGTTTCAGTTACAACCAGTGTCCACCCCCGCTTGAAAATGGATATTCTCCTAGAAATCCAAATTCAGAAAGAATAAAAAAGGCAACCAATTTACAGTGGGAGTCTGAGTCTTCAGAAAATTTGCCAGACAACATTGATGTTACTTTCACATCGTCTGACACTGATCACGAGTCCGAATTAATAAAGAAAGTGGTCGATCAGGTGTTGGATAACGATGAAACCGAGGAGTCAAAGTTGGAGTCAAACTCTGACAAGTCAAACTCAACTGTCAAAAAGGAGAAACGGGTTTATAATAAAGAGTTTATGCTATCAAAATCTAATTTGAATGACGAAACATTTAAAGTAGCATATACTTTGAGTGATTCGGACAAATTATATTCTGATGAAGAATTTCCAATAAGAGGTGTTAAAACTGAAATGATTAAAAAGGTTTTCAAATTAACAGAAATTAATATTTCTAAAATAAAAGATGTAAATATTTCTGAAAAACCTAAAAAGTACACCTCAAGAGTACAACAAAAAGAAAACAAGAAAAAGGGTTACAGTTCTGGTTCAGTTTTTCAAAAGAAACCAAACCATAACGGTAATTTCAAAAGAAAAGGTCTTGGTTTTATTCCACCAAAAAATCATAAAAATGAAAAAACTTATAAACCAAAAACTGTGTTTGTTTCAGGAATATCAACCGAAGAAGAAAAAGAGCAGGTGTTCAGAAATCAGACAAATAAAGAATTCCTTGCTATGAAACAAGAAGAAATGAAGAAAGAAATTGCTCAGAGAAAGGAAACAAGAACCTGTTTTCAATGCAAAACAGTTGGTCATATTGCCAGGAATTGTCCAAAAGCAATCCAACCAAAACAGGGAGTTTCTGATAAAATGAAAGAAAAGATGTTTGATAATGAACCACCAACCAAACAATTTAAAGTTTTCAAAAATTCGAAGTTTGAGGTTGGTGAATGTTCAAAAAGATTTTATAAAAGAAAAGCGAATCTTGACAATAAAAAATGGGTTGTTAAGAAGTCTGATGATAGTTCTAGCAATGATTCTGATTCGTCAAAATCAGAGGAGCTATCTTCTGGCGATGAATCTGATTCCACAAAGTCAGAGGAGCCACGTGTTGAGTTAAAGTTGGAAACATCAGTACCTCCAATGGATGATGCAAATTTTCCACCATTGAGGGCTGAGAATTTTAAACAAAAAGTTGATAAAATTGAAATTTCAAATCTATTTTTCTCAGAAAAGAAAGAATTTGATATTGAAAAAGCTTTTAACCCCAAAGTAAAACATATTTTTGATAAAATGGTTGATGGTAAAGTTAAAGGGGTGAAGGAGTTTTATGAGAAGAAAACGAAGAAACCAGGTAACAATGGGTCGTCCCAGGTTTGTGACTGGGATGGAACCTATTATGATGAGTGAAAAATCAGGACTTGCCGGAGCTCCCAGGTTGGTAAGAGTGGAGCAAGAATTGGCATCTTTCTTGAGAAATTCACGTTTGTGATATTTCGCTTTACAAGTGGTAAATCAGGGACATTAAGTTGTACTTGATTTTCTACAATGTGGTATTTGTTGATTGATCTAAAAATTGTTACATTTTTCAAAAGGTTGAAGATGACAGAAAATAGTGTGATGAGATCCCCTAACCTACAAGTGGTTTTATGAAATCAATAAAACTAATTTTCCGGAAAAACCATTTTGATTAAAACAAACTTAAGTGTTTTGAAATCACTATGGGACAATAGTTTGTTGACAGGGGGAGTTCTGATTGTTTATGCCAAGTGGATGGTGAATTGAAGTGATTCGATATCAGTTGTCATTTTACTTTGTACAGTTTGTTTTCAAATTTCCTTTAAATGATTTTGCATTTTAGGGGGAGTAAGCATTTTTCAGAAAATCCAAAAAATTTAAAAATTTGAAAAAGTAAAAAAATGATAAAATCAAAAAATGAGTTTTGTTGTAAAAAAGAGGAAAGATAGTACATCAGTGGACAATCATAGCATGCTAAAGAATTGGAAAGTTGAAAATGTGATAAACGGTCTCACTGATGATGTGCCAGTAGGTTTTTATACATTTAGTAGATTGTGGCGAGATATAAACCTAAATTTCAAACTTACTTATCTCGTGGGGAACATCTCTCGGATATATGGGTAACCCCCGAAATCTTGTTTGAAAGGTCCCTCTTTCTGAGATACTAGGTCTTTATGCTTAGTGATATCTGGGGTATTATCCCGGGACTTCTGATTTTGCGGAAGCAATGGCCTAGTCCCCAGAGAATACTTTATGCTTGCTTGAAATATAGCCCACCCTCAGCATAAAAAATGATGAAACGTTGCAAAATGCTAATTATATGCTATTGAAGAAAAGATTCTCTAAAGGGAACCCACCAAAAGTCGAAGCCGTCATCTCTCTGATTTTGCGGAAGCAATAGCCTGAGCTCTCACGGCCCTCGCATTTAACCCTTTACAGATATCATCTAGGTATATTCACCTGTAAGACTGAATATTGGGATCTGGATACGGGAGTATATTCTGAGGTGGGACACGCGAATAAGTTTAAGTCTCTAAAACATTAATCCGTATCTCGAAACAGTTGAAATTTGTGTGAAAATTTAAGTGGATCAGTATACTGACAATCTAAGTGAATCGTTTAGAACTGAAAATGTTTAAAGCTTAACAGTGTTGATGATTTGTCTCAGATACTGATATGATCCTCTTACACAAACTCGCAAAAATATTGTCTGTAAATATTTCTTTACTGTATGTTCATTTTATTCAAAAATTCAAAAAGATTTTCGGAGTGTTTTAGCATAAAATTTTGAAAATTCAAAAAGATTTTCGACAACTGATGTTAGAGAGCAGAGTTTCAAAATTCCAAGTGCTAAACATGATGAACAGGTTTGGGAGAGTGTTGTTTGAAAAGAAAAATGATATTTCTTCAAGTGGTCATCAGATATTTTTGTATGTTAAATCATTTTGATTAATACCTGCATGTGATGTATAAATTTGTCATATTTTAAATTCGTGAGATTTATTTTTGGGTAGAGAATGTGCAGGTTAGCCAGGTTCCGATATCTGAGAATTGGATGAAAGCCAGGTCACAATCTTGAATATGTGAAAGTCAGACTACGATCCTAAGCACAACTTAAGGGGGAGTCTGAAGTTGTAAGAGCCAGCCACAGATCTTGGAATAGAAGATTGTAGAGCCAAGTTCAGATCCTGATTGTCATACAAGCTGAAGATTGAGAATCAAGAGATCTGATCAAGAGAATTAGTGAAGAGTTAGAGCCAGATCGAGATTCTGGAGAGAAAGAGAAAGAGAAAGAGAGAAGATTGAGGATGTTTTACATTGTTAGATACTTCAAAAGAGTTCGAGAGGACTGATAAAGACTGAAGGTTTGACAACCGAAGACTCGACACTGAAGACTCGTCAACATCCGAGGGGAAGTCTGTTGGTGCATACGTCTGTCGACTTCGTCTTGTATCGAGTCTTGTATTGTTTTAGTTAGATCAAGGCACGAAAAACGAGTAAATATGAGTTTATGGGTAATTTCGCTTGAAATGACACAAGGCCATTTCAAACGAAATTAACTTGCTAATTCCATGCGGAATTAGATTCCGTTTGAACCGTTTCAAACAAAATCACCTCACCTATAAATACCTCTTGTGCCTTGACATTTGTAACGATTCTGATTCCGGTAGCGAAGCTCTGCCGAAGTGTCTACAGCATTGTAATTGATCTAATATCAATCAAAAGACAGTTTAAAGTGATATTCTTGCTGAATTGAACTTAATACGTCTGTTTCCGCCTTTCATATTAAGAAAAACTCTTTTGATCGACTCGTTTGGGTCACAAAACGATCCTACAATCGAGCCTATAAAATATATCCAAATACATAAATGAACTTAAACAAATAAACATAAATGAACGTAAAGTTTTAAACAAGCGAACATAAACGAGCCTAAATGAACAAGCTTAAACGAAGGTTCACGAACATAAATTTACAAACGAGACATGCATTTACATTCAATCTTTGAACTAGATGGACAAAAATGTAACGCTCCACATTTTCGTACTTTCCTTATTTGGAAAGTGCATTCGTATTTCCTTTCCAATCTTGTAATCCGAGTCTTTAATCTCAATGAAATTCTATTTTATACATATACATGTTACCATACTTGTATTATACGCAAAAAAAATCTTGAATGCATATTTATATGCGAAACTGATACTTACAATACTTGTATTTATAAGTATACGCGCTTTATACTTATTTAATGCGTTGTTACATTTTAATATGTCACACCCCCAAATTCCACAAGCGAAGTATCACCGCAGGGTGCATGACATGATCAGGATCGAGCCACCAATCATATTGAACAACGTAATAAAGTAAATATAAAACCAACTACAATATAATTGGTGTCAAAAAAAAATTAACCAAGTTTAAGTTATCAGCGGAAGCATAACGTATAAAACCAAAACATAAGCTTAAAAGTTTAAGTGTTTAACATGGAACTCAACAGTCCATGTCCCACAACGACCTCTCCCTCCTGTGCAAGCTCCATCTATCAACCTAACGACCTGCAAGGCATATAGTAACGAATCAACAACAAAGTTGAGCGAGTTCACAGTTGGGTGTTCGTTTAAAATTGTTTCAAAAACATAAGTTTCCTTTAGCTGGCTTACTTGCCGTAGGGGTTACCCCATAGTTGAAAAACATGATTAACCATTCCTTTTACTCTGGCTCCCAGCCGTGGGGGCTACCCCATGATTATCCCACTAGACCCGTTACCATATCGACTACTGACTGAGAAAGTTGGGTGCCCTAAGTCAATGTCTATCATCATTGACGTGCCCAGATCCATTAGTCCACGCCCGTCCTCTGCGGCACGGTGTGAGGCTTGTCAAACCTAATAGCGCTATTTAACTAATGACCTGTTCGTCATTGGCCCGACGATTAAGTTGATATAAAAATGATGGACTTAATGATAGAGTTTTTGTCTAGTGTCAATGTTGTCACCCTTCAGTTAAGAGGGTGGAGGTACGTGTCCCATACAAGGAGATCACGCAGGTTCCAATGTTGTCACCCTTCAGTTAAGAGGGTGGAGTACGTATTCTACCCAAAGAGAATACGCAGGTTTCCTTTTTAATCATTAACCCATTCCCAAACCACCGGGAATCCCATGCCTTGTAGAAAGTGTGAAATCACCTTAGCTTAGCTCGGCAGATACACAAAAAGGTCACTTGAGCTATATGTGGTCAACCACGTCCTAACATGGTTACTATACAAGTCAGGTCTAGGTTCAAGTAGTGCACGTAGGTTTACACATAAACTAGCAGGTTACAAACACGTAATGATCATGGCAAACACGTAGAACACGTTAACAGTCAAGTACACGCATAAGGTTTAACTTGTGCGACATAGATGATTGGGCTGTTATGGTTGTGCAGGCCCAATCATCTTGTGCGATCCAAAGAATGAAGCGCAATATTAACCGGCCCAACCTGTTGTGCGTCCAGCACAACCTTGTGCAACTCACAACGGGTTGTGCGATCCAAAACATACCCGGCCTAATAACATAAGCAACCCAATATACACACGACCCAAACAAATAAACATAACATCATCTTGTGCGGTCCAACTACACTTGTGCGATCTGGAACAGCTTGTGCGACTGGGTTTTGGGCTGTCCGGCCCAACAGCTTAAATAGTTATGTGGCCCAACATATTGTGCGATCAGCACAACCTTGTGCGATTCACAAGATGTTGTGCGACTGAGCTTGAAGGGGTTGTACAGTGTGCCTAACCAGTTGTACCCCAACATATCTTGTGCGACCGGCTTATGCGACTAGCCTTGTGCGACCGGTTATATATTTCCTAATTTCATGCAATCTATTCTAACTGTTTCCTATTTCTCCTCCATTCAATCAAATCAACATTAACAGTTTTCAATCATTCTATAATCGATCAAACTAGGGTTTTAACATCACTTTCCTATGAACCCTAATCATATTCGAAACATAAGCATCAACCATAACATTTAACATATTAACACGGCTCAAGTTCTTGATTACTAGCATGCATCCTAACATAACAACACAATACTCATCCGAACATAGACCCATCACAGCCGATTAACATAGGTTCGGTTCAATATCTATGTGAGCCGATTAGCATATTAACACCTTGTTTCATCAATAATCAAATTAACATTCTAGCTAGTCGTTTGTACCAAATCTCATGAACACATAACATCAATGATTCTATTAGCAAGAACCCTAACTATTATACGAGATCATAACAATCATAATTTCAATTAACATGTAATCATAGCAATCGGAACATCTTGTACTATGCAAACAATAGCGAAACACTAACCGGTTGGGAGAAGAACAAGATTGATCCGAACAAGAAAGCTTCGAGAGGAAGAGAGGTGTGGCCGTCAGCTTCGAGAGGGGAGAAGGGAAGAGTAGGGTTTGTGTGTGTTGTGTTTTTTTTTTTGCAAACAATGAGGAAGCAAAACCTCATAAGGGTTATGTGTGGGTTTAAATAGTGAAGTGGGCCGAACCCTTGCATGGGCTGCCCCTTGGTTACGATTACAAAAAGTGTGGGCCGAGAGTTGTGTGGAACCAAAGCCCAAAGGCTTGTGCGATTACATTATATATATATATATATATATATATATATATATATATATATATACACATACATTACACACATTCACATAACATGTAACATTTATTCATTAAAACCAACATATCAATCCGTCACATAGAGTTCATACGAGTTACATCAAGCACAAAGATAGGTTTGGAAATGCGAGTTGTCACATAATATACTTAAGCGAGTTAAAATACAAGAAAACAACATAAAATAATGTAGTTACAAAGTGCAAGAATTAGAAGTGAGCAAAACCAAAAGTTTTTACACCTCTTTTCTCCTCCAATCACCTTCCACCTTTTTTAAGACAATCATATTTCACCCTTCTCCACTCCCTTTCTCCTCCAATCACCTTCCACCTTTATTAACTCCCAAACCCTAATCCCCACTTACAAATACAAGCCTCCACCACCCCTTAAACACTTTCCACACACTAAACTACTCCCAAACTCTCTAATCCTCTCAAGAATTCCAAGCAAGGAATAACTCCCAAACCCTAATCCACACTTACAAATACAAGCCTCCACCACCCCTTAAACACTTTCCACACACTAATCTACTCCCAAACTCTCTAATCCTCTCAAGAATTCCAAGCAAGGAAGAATACTTTCAAGTGTTCTAAGTGAGTTTTCACTCACTTTTCTTCACCTTTCTTCTAATTTTCTTTCAAAATACTTGGGCAACCTCTAGGAAGGTTTCCACAAGTCTGCCATGGCAAACTAAGGTGGAACCTCACCATCTAAGCTTCCAACCTTCAATGTTGGAAGACTTGTGTATGAGGAATATGTGAACCATGGAAACCTTGGCTCTCTAAACTTATTCGACTACCTCACTTGCTTAATTGTTTGTGTTCGTCTCAAGTAGCTTCCAAGAATCAAAGTAACATAACCCCGCCTCGCCTCCAAAATTTTCCATGATGGGTATGACACGCCCGGGTTATTCTTACTTGGCTACTTGACAAACTAGTTAGTTGTATTTTTATTTTCATTCATGACCAACCGGGTCATCAACTAAGTTGATGACTTTGTGCTTTGGTGAATCATACAATGAGGTTAATCCTACCTCCATGCTTGACTTACATGACAATACATGATGATACATGACGGACTACACTATATAATATATAATATATAATATATAATATATAATTAACCAAATTCTTGATACTAACCGGATTATGGTTAGATGTCATGAACTTAGGTTATATTATCTCCGTTCTAGACTCCTCGTTTGTGATTCTAATGGGCAAATTAGGACCCATGAAAACACATACAAACTTAGTGTCCAAACGAGTATTTAGACAAGATATATTTTCGTGTACATATACTTTTTATAATTAATTCTGAATCCAAACTCTCCAAAAACTCCGAATACTCATACACCTTCATATCCCCAACCTAAAGTAACTTTGGTGCTCTACTATCAACAACTCGTCAACTCGCAGTTAAACGGAAAGCTTAGCAAACCGTGAGTATACTCGATCCCATTTTCCGTTTATACACTTTAGGTGCAACATGTACACTTTATACAAATCACGAATTATGATTAAACTTGTTACATACACACTCTATCCATTACAAACATGATATTTGTTATAGATTCTAGTTACCGCGTGTTATGTTATACTTGTGTTCTATAAGCTCATTAACTTTGCAAGCCTACCTTAATAGTTATAGCGCTACAGGATTAATGCACCGCCTGTGTTCTTGTGGTATTGTTAAGTAAACTATTTTACGTCCTTGTCGTTTCGGCGACAATGGTATGCTCGATTGCGGTACATGGTTTGACTTATAGTTAACACATGCTAGTATGATAACAAACAATGTATGTAATTTACCATGTTGGATATGAGACAACTTTAATTCATAATTATGCTATATATATTCAAACTTGTATACTCGCCAACTTTTGTTGATCTTTATTTTAATACATGTTGTAGGAAACTAGTTGATGATGAATGAAGAAACGTACCCTTAGGGTGGATTAGAAACACACCTAGATTTTAAATTTATGTATTGTTTCTTGTTGTACTTTTCTTTCCAAAATAATGTATTTTCCATTTTAGTATGAATGAAATTAAATTTCTTGAATATTGTCACAATCAGTCGTTCTGAAGTCTCTTGCAGTCTCCTTTTCATCTCACTCCGATGTTTCCGCCATCGGTTGGGGTGTGACAGACAAAACTAAGCTCATTTTCGTTCTTTATTAAACATAAACAAACTTTTCATCAAAGGGTTAACCAAACATCTAAATAACATTAATTACACATTTCTAAAACCTTTCACTCTTGACACTATCCTCATTTAGATGTAAAGCATAAACAACATATATATATTTTTTAACAACCAACAAATGGCTGATTATTGGTGAAAACCACTGACAAAAGGTAGCTAGTCACATCTGTGAATACACAACGCTGATGACCTGACCTATCACCATTCTAAAAAAACCCACTATCCAAAAACCTACATAGCATTTTTGCTTGAGTAAACTTTTATTTTGCTTCCTGTGGTTTGGTCGTTTAATTGGTTTTGCCCCAATCATTTAAAAACGAACATTTTCCTCCCTGATGTTTTGATTATGTCGCCCGTTTGCTCACTGGCTCTTAACTCGGTTAAATCATTCAATAAAGGTAGGAGTATTTCGATAACTTTACATATAATTATTTAATATATTATTATTTCCTAAAATTCATTTTTTAGCTGAAAACAAAAATAAACAATTATTTGTTATTAATATATGTATATATTATATAAAAAAAAATTCAATCCTCACTCCTATAACATCTGTAAACCCACCATTACCACCGCCATCAGACACCACTACCTCTATTAGACACCACCCCACCCATCCCACCATTGTTGGAATCTGACGATGACAACGGTTTAAGGCTAAACTCGAGCAGATCGAAGAAGTGTTGGTGGTTCCACTTGCAGCCACCATAATGTATTTTCCATTTTAATATGAATGAAATTGAATTTCTTAAATATTGTCACAATTAGTCGTTATGAAGTCTCTTGCAATCTCGTTTTCGTCTCACTCCGATCTCTCCGCCATCAGTTCAGGTGTGACAGATCGGTATCAGAGCCATAACTATAGGGAATTAGAAAAATCTCCATGATTTTGACCTAGACTATCGTTAAGTACCTTATTTGACCATGCTTGTTTTACATGCTAAATTTTCTTAAAGTAGTCATACGTACACATATTTACTTCATTGTTTCAAAACATATGCCTTTCCTAAGGCAAGATTTACACGACCATATAAAGACATGAAAACACTCTCATCACATAAACAAGATGATTCCACCAAAATAGGCGTGAAACCCTCACTTTGGTGGTAACTCTCAATCCTCAAACATCGTTTTATGAAATTATACCATCAAGTTAGGAGTGACTTCCACACCTTGATGGAAAATTTCACTATACTTATTCTAGTGGACCCTTCCCTAATGAGTCGGATCTAGTTCTTATCTCGCTTGGTAAGTACCAACCACCTTTAGGGAACGACGTTATCAAGTTAGGGTTGATACCTGCATCTTGATAACTAGTCCCACTCCTTGATTTTCAATCCCACCAAAGTCTCGAAGCTTGGATTGACTAGGACATGTAGTACCTGGAAGGGTAAATACCGTTAACCGAAATTTCGGCGAGAGTATTCTACCTATTAGGCCAAAGCATGCTTCCCAAACTCAAAAGAACTTTCCATCACTTTGGTTTAGTCAAAGTTTCATTTCGGAAGGATCCAAGTATTAATCAAACCACCGCTATGCTAGTACCTACTTTATGCATAACACGATTTAACCATCCCTTTCTCAAAATGCAAATTATTTTTACAATGGATATATACATATTTCATCCATTATTCGTATATTTTACCTCGCTATTTATGTGTACAATCTCAAAACATCACCCACAAGTAAGACACTACACATATTCCAAAAAATGGGAGTTTTATCACCAAGATAGGAGTGATTCCCTTACCTTGACGATTAGCTCCATTCCTCTATTTCTTACAAAAAAAATCACCAGCGCTTTAGGAGTGATTTCCTTACCTCGGTGATCGTTACCAATTCTCCTTCCGTGTAGAAATCTTACCCTTGAGTTAGGAGTGATGTCCACATCGCAACGGGGAGATTAAATCGCAACTCGACCAACTCCATGAAAACCACTTGATTAAATCTTTTACTTGAATCATTCGTCATTGTGTCAAATTTTTAAACCTTCGCATGAATCATAAATTTCATTGTTTTACCAAACATATTTTAACCATACAATATATTTACGTAAATCACATGCGTGATAATCTCATTCATGCCTTAAATATCTCCTTACCCGATTTTTCTAAAGTCTTATAATATGCTACCTACCAACTTAGGCGGTCTAGTAAATTCTTGCCCATAAATTTCATATTTGACTCAAACACTAATGCACGCTCACACTTTACTACCGTACTAAAGACACTTTGTTCCCAATACGGAACCAATTTTTTTCCCTTTGATATACATATAGTTCTTATATATGTTGCTTCGTTTTAACGTTAACCTCACTTAGTTGGTAAAATATAATCAACCAATAGTCAACCTAACCAATGAATGCAAATAGCCAACCTACACACCCTCGAGGCTCGATTTACAATAAAAGACCCCAACTTAGAACTAGCTCTCCCACTGGTAAATTCTACCAACGCTTTGGAACGAGGTGAAAACACCCCAGATCTCTTACGAACCTCACCTATATTCATAACCCAAGAAACCCGGTAAGAACCGTACCTAGGAAACCGCTCAATACCCATGACCCATAACCCACTCGTACATCGTGCCGCTGTGCACCAAGTGTCGCACCTATAGACATTTAGTCGGAAACCGACACCTTACCATCAAACTACCATTCAATCAACCTACCACAACCATCTCATCGGTCAACCTAACTCCCCATACATACCCTAGACATAGTAACCCTAAACCACATACCTATACCAATGACGCTTGACTATCTATAAGTCCATTTTGCTAAAATACTTTTCAAGACCAAGTTTCCACGAAAATTTCCAAGCACAACTTTTCGCATTTTGATATAAAATACTTTCAATGAAGCAAGCTCACTACTCAAAACTGCTAATTCGCAATTCTAAATCTAAACACGTGGGCAGGAAAATTCAAAAGATCAGATAACTTATGACGCATGTGAATCCAAAATTTAAACAAAGGTAGCATCCTCTTAACGAACTATTTTTTTTCATCAAAAATTGCTACTTTTTCTCGACAATCTCTCAATATTCACGAATCTGATTCTCCTTTCCCAACGAACCCGATCCATTTGGTTCGACAAACTCAATGATTTGTTCGAACAACTATACACATGCATATCATTATACATGTTTCAACTTATGCAGTCAATATTTCATGACAATTTTACACACACCATTACTCGCACTTTGATTTATACACTCATAAACTATATGGTAGACTTATATATGCTTAACCTCATTTATACTACAACTGATACTCTCGATACTACATGCCAATCTTATACGTGTTTGTTATCAATCATACTCAAATTCATACATACTCGCTACATGGTAGTCATACTTGAAATCTATACATGGGCACAGCCGAGTGGTTTACCTACGTTAGACATGCACATACCTAAATACGATCATATATACATGCTTAATTTTTCATACGCTATCACACACACATCATTACTTGTAATGCTAAGTGTACCCTTGACCCATACACTACTAGTACAGACTATGAAGATCATGCAATGACCAGGATAATCGCGGGTGCACACGGGATTATAAGGTAGGTGCATGAAAACCCTAGTAGGTTCTACTGTGTGTCGCAACACAGAACGTAACATGACATCAAATAGCGAAACAGACGTAACATGGTTAGAATATGGTGGATACACCACTGTTACTTCCTATATATAAGTGTTCCTATCATGTTAACAAACTTACGTAAAACGTGCCATGTGATATTCGGTGTTATTCAGACCTTAGTAAATACGATCATCTAACAACAAACTATGACGCCTCACAATCCTTCCCACAGTTGTACCCCAAACTCGTTTTGAAACGCTTGATACTCGGTTGTCCATAACAAAATCTCATTCCCAGAATCGTTAGCCGTAACAGTTGCAACTATCAGTAACATCCCTCGACATTTTTCGCTCACAATTTATCCGGTACTTTTGCTATCCTTACCTCTCGCGTATAACTATTAAATCGCTCATTCACTCCTATGGCAGAATCATCCCCAACTATTCACTCAACATTTCGTCTAAAGCTCATCTATAGTAATTCGGCCAAAACGTTCGATCCAATTTTGCAAACATCCTCACCACTTATAAATACAAGTCTCCACCACCCTCTAAACACTTTCCACACACTAATCTACTCCCAAACTCTCTAATCCTCTCAAGAATTCCAAGCAACGAAGAATAATTTCAAGTGTTCTAAGTGAGTTTTCACTCAATTTTCTTCAACTTTTTTCTTCTAGTTTTATTTCAAAATACTTGGGCAACCTCTAGGAAGGTTTCCACAAGTTTGCCATGGCAAACAAAGGTGGAACCTCACTATATTTGAGGCCTAAAGTAGCATAAAATTCTGCTCTAATTTATCTTTTTGTTTCTTTTATATAATGCTTAAAGCTTAGTGGAATCTAGTACCTACCTTGCTCCCAACTAAGCTTATAGTTGTGGGTTTGGTGTGGTTGATTTTCACCAAGAAATAAGGCTCAAAATGTCACACCCCAACCGATGGCGGAAACATCGGGATGAGACGAACAAATTGCTCAAAACATCATAACACTATGTGACAATATAATTAAAGATTCAATTTCATTTCAATACTAAAATTGTCATAGAAAATTTCAAATAAAGAACAACATTGTTTCATAACATAACATCAAAATAACAAATTAATCTAGGTGTGTTTCTAAGTCCACCTAAATCTTGTTTCTCCTCGTAATATCGTCCCGTCTATCAACCTGCAACATGTATTAAAATACATCAACAAAAGTTGGCGAGTATACAAGTTTTCATACATAGCATAATATAGATTAAAAAGTTTAATGGCTCATATCCAACATGAATAACATAGATACAAGTTGCTAATATGCTGAAACTGTGTACTATATGTTTAAACCCAAGTATACAACGCGTTAATTTTGCCTATCCCAAAGAATAATGGGAGGTTAACATGTTTAACTTAACAATACCCCAACACTAATGGGCGGTGTGTTAATCCTATAGCGCTATAATTGTTAAGGTAGGCTAGCAAAGTTAATGAGCATATCTTGACACAAAAAGTTTACATAGCATACAAGTCTAACAAGAATCATATAGTTTCACGTTAAGCAAGGATAGAGATTAAAATAGTTTAGGTGTTTCGTGATTTGTAAAACATACATGTTGCACCCAAAGTGTAAAAAGAAAAATGGGATCGAGTATACTCACGGTTTTGCAAGCTTTCCACTTGGTAATCCCACGAGAGTTGTTGTTTGATTAGAGTGGAACACCATGTCCTTCTACACGAAGAAACATAGGTGTGTGAGTATTGGATGATAACAGAAGATTAAAGATTCAGAGTTTAAAATGTATGAAAATAGACAAATCTATGGTTTTTATCATATAGTTATTGTTATGATTGAATGTAATGGTATTAAGAAAGTCACACCATAATCACGCTTCCGCAAAAGTCAGGGTGTGACAGCTTGGTATCAGAGCTTCGATTGTAGCGAACTAGGATTCCTTCTCGAGTTTAGACTACAATCATTAGGGCTCTCACGAAAATGTTTTCATTGCATACACGAAGCGCCCAGATCCAGGAAACAAACATTTTTACAAACAAAAGACACGAAACACATTTCAAAGTTTATGTTTATGATTTAGTCTGAGAGACTGGGAAATTCAGTTTGGGAAACTGGGAGTTTAGTCTGAGAGACTAGGAGATTCAGTCTGAGAGACTGGGAAATTCAGTATGGGAAACTGGGAGTTTAGTCTGAGAGACTAGGAGATTAAGTCTGAGAGACTGGGAAATTCAGTATGGGAAACTGGGAAGTTTAGTCTGAGAGACTAGGGTGTTCCGTCTGGGAGACTGGGAAGTTTAGTCTGGGAGGCTAGGTAGTTTAGTCTGGTAGACTGGGTGTTTAGTCTGGGAGACTAGGTGCCTTAGTCTGAGAGACTAGGAAGGATAAGAAGTTTCACGAAGAATAATGTGAATACATGATTACATGATGAATTGTCATTGATTGCAATATACTAAGTGTTAGTGATTGCTATGAATGTACATGCTATGATTATTATGTACCGGCACACATGACACCTTCCTCAGAAAGCGAGTTGTCCGACGTTGACAACCCTATGGCCACCTCCACAGATAATGAGATTGCACCTACGCCGGAGATATTTACGTCAAACACTGAGAGTGATCCTGATATGCTGACCAAGGACGAGGACGACTTCCAACAGTCCGCGCTACCAGATTTTGGTGATGATTTACCCTTGCTGATGGTTTCTCTAACAAGAATCCTTCTGTCACTCTTGTTTCAGTCCATGACCACCTTATCATTGGTCACCCCGATGGCGAGCACGTCGTGGCTCCGATCCTCGATGTCGTACCTCTTGTGGTCATACTTTCCGAGGCCTGGCCATTCGATGATCTGTATGATGATGACGTTGATTTGTTTATTGATGGTCCTCCTGATGACGCCCATGATGATGGGAAGTTAGACGAGAATGTTGTTACTAATTTCACTTCTTGAGATCCCTATTATCAATTCTAGTATACACTCGATTTCAGACTCCTTTGAGTCTGTGACATCTGCAGCCTTACAGACGCCCGAATTGCAGCTTTCTACTACTGACTCAGACGACGACACCGCTATGACTGCTGCACCATCACCTGCTCGAGATCCCACACCTTTACCCGACCCAGAGCCTGCTCCTGAGCTAGCTTCTGCTCCTTTTGGGTCAGCCTGATGATGCGTCTAATGATTTTGAGCCAATTTCCTATCCTGACCATGTTTCTTTTGGTTTACTAGACATTGCACCCCTTATACCCGACCCACTACCTGCACCTGATGATCTTCTCTTTTGTTGGGACATTTGTTCCTGCACCTGCACCCGCACCCGCTGATGTTGCTCCTTTTCCCCTATAGAGACCGACGTCCATTGCACCGACATGCCTATCGCTTTCTTTCAGGACATACCCGCACCCCGGGAAGGTACTCCAGGTCAGCACCCGCGTGACAATCCTTTTGCTATACCAACATTTTCCCCGACCTCACAGGCCGCACCGTTTGCTCCTTTCAATACTTCACCAATGGACGAGCCATTCCGATGGGTCCTACCATACAATATGCTGATTTCAAACCCCTACCATCAGGCTACACACGAGATGAGTTGCTCCTGTCACAACAGCTATAGTTTGAGGATTTTGAGTCGCAGAGTATAGGAACTTGAACTGGAACCATATCCTCCACCCTGTCTATACTAGTATACCATGATCCTCCACATTCATCACTGTCTCCTTTTGCACTCTCACCTGCTGCTATTACACCTTTCCAGGTTTTGATGCTCGTTTCTTTACTATCGAGCAGCAGATCAGTTAATTACCTCGACGTGTATACAAGCTCGAGGAGGAGCTCGCTCATGTTAGCAGTTGCTTTTCTTTCCTCATCCACCTTAGTCACCAGTATAGTTGGTTTCTGGTTTTATACGAATTGCATTACTTTTGGGTAAAGACACTACTAATGAGCCGAGATTGGGGAGACTTTTTGGAAGACTACTTTTGACCTTGTGATTATGATACACTGATAGACTTATTGGGCAAGGGTAGGGTGACCCTGTGACCCTTTTGATATACTTTGTAGACAATGTGATGGTGGTCGAAAAATAATGAAAGCCCAATCCTCATATTCCCCATTAAACATGTAACAATACTTTGTGGTCAATGACTAATGAAAACTCAGTCGCCATGCCCTCACTAAGCACGTTGTTAATCTGAATGTGTGTGCTATAATTGTGATGCTACATGCTTGCTTGTTGTGTTCTCGTTATATATGTTCCCATCTACAAGTTGTACTGTAATGGTGCCGTTATATGATTGCTTATATACGTATGTAAATACACCTTCTTGGTCTTATTCGTTAAGTAGAGGCTTGTGTGCTCGTGTCCTTAATAAGACCTGACCTAACCAATCTTCTTCTAGGAAGATGTCGATTCAAAGGAACACCGATACCAACAACCCTCTGCTGACGACAGAGGCATAATTACAAGAGCGCATCTCACAGGCCATCGCACAGCACGAGGCTCTTCGCTTCGAACATAGCGGAGGTACCTCAGGAAATAACCCACCCAACGGTTGCACCTACAAGCAGTTTTTGAGCTGCAAGCCCCAGGATTTTAACGGCACTGGGAGTGCCATAGCTTTTGTGTGTTGGGTTGAGAAGACGGATTATGTTTTGCGATTAAGTAAATGCGCCTCCGAACATCAGGTCACGTACATAGCTGGACTGTTTCTAGATGGGGCTCTGTCATGGTGGAACCTTCAGGTTCAGACGATGGGCGAGACTGCTGCGTATGCTTTGACATGGGACAAACTGAAAGAGCCGATGCGTAAGAGATATTGCTTGAGGGCAGAAGTCCAGAAGTCCAGAAGTTGGAGACTGAACTGTGGAACTTGAAAATGGAAGGTTCAAAGATAGCTGAGTATGTGCAGAGATTTCACAATCTATCACAAGTTACTTCGCATCTGGTGGAACCAGAGTTTAAGAGGATCGAACGCTTCATCGGAGGATTGGCACCTCAGATTCTAAGCCTGGTGACAACATCTAAACCTCCAACGATCACCGATGCTATCGACATAAGTGTGGCACTCACTGAAGAAGCGGTTAGACTAGGAAAATTTTCCATTTCGGAAGAGAAAAATGGGACACCTGTAGAGCCATCTGGAGATAACAAGAGAAAAGTTGCAAACTTCAAGAAGGGTACTCGGGCGAATAGCAAGAACAGGGCTAAAAAGGGGAAAGAGTACATGGGTATCCTACCTAAGTGTGATAATTGTCGACGTTATCATATCGGGCGATGCAGATATGGAAAATGTGAAAACTGTGGCAAAGTGGGGCATGTCAAGGAGACATGTAGGCAAGGTACTGAACGTGGAAGTGGAAACCAAGACGGTAGCGAGAATCACGGAGGAAACAACGACAGCGACAATTATCAGGGAAGGACGAGTGACAAATAAAAACGTGCTTAAAGTTGTTTTAACTGTGGAAGCAAAAAGCATTTCAGAAAATATTGCCCTAAAAACAATCAGGCACAAGGATGAAAGCTCAACACCGGAGCTAGGGAGACACACCAGGAATCCAAGCATGGATATCGGTACGTCCTATATTAGTCAACGTTATGCATCCGTGCTGCTAGATACTGTTGCAAATTTTAAGCTTCGCATCCCTAGAGTTTGAGAGTATACTTGGTTTAGTAGCAAGTAAGTTAGATAACCCGCACTCGATAGAACTAGCTAATGGGAAGCTAGTGGAAGCCAACGAAGTAATTGGAAACGACAAGATAGAACCCGGAGAGCTTGAGTTTACGCTTGATCTACTGCCACTTGAGTTGGGAAGCTTCGACGAGGTAATTGGGATGGATTGGTTGTCGAGTGATCGAGCGGAGATTGATATCCGCATCTTGATGGCAGACAAAGAAACGATCGTGACTCATGAAGCAGGATACGCCTCTACAAATTACTAATTGCTTGAAGGCACGAAAGTTGTTGCGTAAAGGATGTGTTGTTTTCTTGGCTCATGTCATGGACAAGGGAGCCGAAGAACCAAAACTCGAAGATATCCCTGTGACAAGGGAATATCCTGAAGTCTTCCCCGAAGACTTGCCAGAATTACCTCCTCAAACGACAAGTCGAATTTCGCATCGATTTAATTCCAGGCGCCGCGCCTACAGTCAATGCACCTTAGCGACTTACACCTTCGGAAATGCAAGGATTGTCAGTGTAGCTTCAGTAATTGATAGAGAAGGAAGTTAACAAACCATGTTTCCCATTTTGGGTAACCCCAGTTCTGCTTGTCAAGGAGAAGGACGATGATTTTTAAATGAGCATCAACTACCAGGAGCCGAACGAGCTAACCAACAAGAGTCGGCAACTCTTGCTGAGGATTAACGAATTATTTATTTAACTAATTGTGAGGATCCAACTACTATTTCACGACTGATCTATGGTCAAGTGTCATTAGCTGTGAATTCAGGAAGAAAGTATACCGGGGGAAATTGTGGGACAATAACTTGTTTTAAACGTACACAAAAATGGTGTTTCCTACACGATGCACAAAACAGTTTTACACAGAATACGTAACTTTGAGAATCTAGAAAACATGTACTTAGGACCTTTGGGAACCCAGGTCTAAACTCGTAAAGGTTGCTTAGGAACCACACCTGTTAACTCAAGCAAACCCCATTATCCTAACATATATGCTATTTCAGTTAACCAAACAGAATGTACTAAAATCTCTTTTGTTGAAATCTTCACTTTTGCTTCTAGCGAGTAGATGTTTGCATCTCTACTCCCCTTAATGGTAGTTGCATCGCGTTAATTTTCTTCGCTGAGAGCGAACACACATTTGCTTCGATACTTGGTCATTTCTTCATGTTAGCAAATACTCATTGTTTCATTTCTTGGAAAATCATATGCTACACATGCACCAATTGTTATGCACGTGGTAACATTTCGAATAAACGCTTCATTGAAGTTCAAATATTATTCGCTAAAGCTGATTATTTATTTATGATTCAAATAACCTACATTATTGTAATTGTTGGCTCCTTTGTTATCAAGTCAACACACTTTCTTGGAACTTCTTTATTTCAAGTTACATTCATGGTTTATCTTTGTAGCCATGTCGAGATTCCCTTATCAATACATACGTTGATTGACAGATTGCGCTGAAACCAAGTTCGATTGCTTGAACTTGTCCATTTCGCATATTCAAATTAAGACGCTATATGATGTATTGAGAGCATCATGTTCATATATTTTTGCAAAGGTTCTTTTGTTTCGAGTCGTAGTAGACTTGATTGGTCTACGACTCCACTAAATCGTTTGTTGGTTTCAACACCTTGCGGTGATACTTTCACAAAATTGAAGCTTGCGCTAATTTGGTTGCGCACCTCATACACGGATCTAATTGTTTATTTATTGACTTATTCTAAATCCGTTTTGTTTATCACAATTAAAGCGGCCCCAACACAGTTGTGTGTTAAGGCAATGGTACATAGATTCATTTCATAGCATGGTGTACCTCCTAACGATTCTTTCATGGTCGATCGAATGCCTTGCGGTACTTATTACTTTTTCATCTTCGATCGGAAACAGTGGTGGTTTGATGTCCCGTATTCAATTGGAAACTCTATGACATTGCGTAAATGAAATCTTCAGATTGTCTCAGTACACTTTCATTTGATTTCGAACACGGTGAACTTGTTCAGTCGCCACTATTATTGAATTATGTCATCACAACACCTTGTGGTGTCATTACAAATTTGTAGCTTGTGCTAATCATGGTCAACCGTCTCACACAAAACTACACATACTTTTGTTTGACTTGTCATTTAAACATTCCGAATGCAACTACGAACTAAGACAATAATACACCAGATTCGCTTGTGTTTCATTTGATGTATTTTCGCAATTCAAGAATGTCAACACACTATTTTATCCATGTATTTGTTCGAAAGTTGACAGATCATTTTCATGTTACTATCACATTCGAGTTGTTGATTTTGAGTTCTTATAGCGGATGCTATGGTTTGTGAAAACTCGTTTGCATATTGTGACCGATTGTTTGAGAATCCATTGGTCAAAACTCCATTGTTACACCCCTGTTAACTGAGTTACACTAGATTATACATCTATACATCTCGTGTCCTTTGACATCAAATGCTACAACACATACCTTTTAACCATTGGATTCTTGTTGTTGTAATATATCCTTTGATTCACCTGATGTGAATAGAGATTTAACTCGGTTTTGTGGTTACCTACCCCAGTATTATTCATATACATACACGCATAATGTAACCCTAAGGAGTTAAGGTAGTACAAATTTCTTAACAGGGGGAGAATGTGACAAATGTCAAATTTGCATGCATCCGTACAATTATTAAATAATGATTAGTGCTTAATGACTGTGCTGATTTACAATTTATGACTTGAATTACTTTCTAATTACTGCATTATACTTACATGTGCATCACATATTGCAAATGACACATCATTGACTGCATGCAAACTTATTGACATAAATGATGCACAAAGCACAGTTAGCACAGTTAACAGACAAACCGGGAAAATGCTGACGGAGTTCAGTACATAGACAGACATTGTTTTGACACAGTATGAGCCAGAAACTAAGTACTACACTAGTATAGAGTGTAGGGAAGTAAGGACCACAAAACTGCTTTTCTATGTGATAGTTTAAGTGCCGGTAAGTGCCTAAAACTCACCCAAAGTGCTGAATTCAGCATAATTAAGCAAAAATCAGTATTTTAACATGCAAAAATATGACTAAATGGTCCTGAATGCTTTCCTAAGTGTCGGGAATTAAAAGTGTCACAAAAGAGTACATAAAGAACACTAAACGGTATAGTTTAGCACTTTAACGAACCAGTATACGACCGAACAACCGGACACTACCCGAAACACCAAAATAACACTAGAAGCATTGTTTTAACATTATTGAGCTAGTTATGATCCCCGAACATCATAACACCTACTAAAATATCTACTAACTAATGTAAGTAACTAATACTTGAAATTTAAACTAGATTGTAACTTAATGGTTTAAACCTATACTAGACCCCCCCCCACCTATCTCACGGCCCACATGGCCTATTTGGGAGATTTTATTTGATCTTGCTTGATCTTATAAAGATTTGCTTAGTAGATTTGCCATGTACTTATGAGACACATGATCCATTGGTTAATTCCTAAAGATGGTTATAAGAAGTAAATGGTGGATCAAGACTTCATTATCTTTCGCACATAACTTCACACCACTCCCTCTCCCTCTCTTGCCCACTCTCGGCCGAGAACAAGGCCACACCCACCACCACCTTCACCTCATCTTCCATACATTCCATAATCATACAAAGGTGTTAGAAGCTAAATTAAGAAGATTGGAGCTTGTGGATCTTCAAGGACCTCTTTCATTTGCTATTACCCATCACATTTGTCATCTTCATCTTCAAGAGTTCATCCCTAGCCTTGTGCTACTAGTAAGCCCCTTATAATCTCTTGTTACTTCTTATTTAATTGGTTAAAAGATGATATATGTTGCAAATCATAAAGAACACTAAAGAACATAATCAAGAAACATGAACATAAGCTTGATACATGAAGTAATCTTGATGAAACTAAATGTTATGAATACTTGTTGATCATTGATTTGTTTGTAAAGATGATGTTGATCATCATAGCATCTTGCTAAATCATTATTAGAAACATAGTTTAGCAAGATAAGAAATGTAAAAAGTTGTAGGATGAAAGATCATCCACCCCTAAATCATGAACTTGAAAAGAATAGTTGATTTCTTGAAAAAAAATAATCAAAGTGAGTTAATAATCATATTGATCTAAGATTTATGAATGGTTTTCCAAGAAGAACCAAGTTCAAAATATGATTTTTATAGATCTTGATTCTTACTTAAACATACACTATTTTTGGTGGTAAAACAAGTGTAGAAACACTTGTGAAACAAGAAGATTTCATAAAGAAATGTTTTTGTAAAACATGTTTACAAGTTGTAAACACCTAAATCTTTCAAGAATGAAACTTTTAAAGAAGTAAACATATTTTAAAGGGTAACTAAACCTACTAAACACACTACCAAGTTACTACAAGTTTTTATGAAAGTTCAAGTTCATGTTGTTAGGTAAATTACATAATTTTGGCACTAGGTAAGTGTTGATGGAATTGTTGATTGTTGAGATGATTTTATAAAGAAAATGATATGCTTTGATAGCATGGACACCTCCATTTTTAGAGGAAACTATGGCAAAATTTTCTAAAAATATCAACACTTAGAAAAATATTTTCAAACAAATATTTACAAGTGTGTTTTGACCATGAGTTTTCAATATAAACTTTGCCATAATTTTTGTTGCAAAAATACAAACATTGGAGGTTGGTTTTTATAAATAAAAAAATGCTAAATATATTAAAGACACGTGTGTGAATATTTGTATACTTTGTGTATTAGTTATATTATTTAGGATTTGAAATAATATAACTTAACAAAATACCAAGGAATTACAATCCAAGATATTACCAAAAATCATAAGGGATAAATACACAAGTTACACACATAATATTGGGAAACCAAACGAAAGAATGTAACTTACAAAATATTCCGGAAAATACATTTATAAGTATATTTTTGGTGAAAAATATTTTGGACATAAGAAAGGAAAATATGATTCTTCCAATTATCACAAAGTTATACCATATCTTTGACAAGGAGAAAATATATTATTTTTGGGAAGTAAAAAAATATATTTTCTTGGAATTTTTAGAAAATATATGATTTTTGGGAAAAATATATATTTTCTTGGATAAACTTGAAATACATTATTTTTGGGATAAAATAAGTTTAAATATTTTCTAAGTGAGACTTGAAAGTGTATTGTTTTGGAATTACAAATATTTTTGCCGAAAGAAAAATTATGAATAATTTTTCTAAGTGATATTCCTTAAAATATATATATTGGAAATATATATTGGCATATTTTTATTTGGAATAATACACCAGAATACGACACCGATACATGGCAAAATACAAGAATACGAATACACATGTATGAGATACCCCCACCATTGGGAATGAAATACGAATATAAATACTTGAGAAGTATTATTACAAAAAATATTGTTTAACAATTATTCCAAAACTTAAAAATGTAATTTAGGTTAAAATAATTATTATTTTAACAAGTAATTATAACTTGGAATAATATTGAGGACATAAAGGAAACGTAACTCAAAAACGTAAATACTAAGACAAGGCACAACCCGTCCGTCTAATAGACATTAGTACATTGTAGGCAGTCGTGTTTGCTGAAGGGATTTGAGTTACGATTATCAAAGACGCAAGACTGTGAGTTCATGTCCCCCTTTTCTTTAAACTGTTTTGTTTATTAACTTTGGGGGTGAAATACATGTTACAAAATGTTTACATACAATTACAAGTGGTATGTTTAGCTTTGGAAAGTACAGTAGATCATGTGAATGGGTAGGCGCACTCTTAAGGCCATTAATCCTTGTTGTAGGACCGAGGGACAGTAGTGATAGATCTATTCGGGTGTAGCGAGCCCCACCCATGCTCCCGCCGAATGAGCCATGTGGTGACTATGTCTTATTGACGAAGTCTGCTAGGTTTGAGTCTTCCTGAACCATGTCACGTATATTAATGTATTAGCTACACATTAATTGATCTGTTTCCTTGTTGCTTTCGTACCGGGACTTACAAACTTACATACATACTTACAATGATTCCAAAGGTTTATACATACACACAAACGAACACATGAACTCGCTCAACTTTTGTTGATGTTTTCAAACTCCATGTATTTCAGGGAATTGGTAAGTGGATCTGGCGGGCGTTGGAAGTTTTTATGCTGCGATAGGAATAAAGATGTCATCCATGGTCTTTGGGTTGGTCAGTGTGTTTTATTCCTGGATGAGACACGTCTCCCAAACCTTAGTTATATTTAATATCTTTTGACGAGTCCTTAGTGAACTCATAAACAATTTGTATGGTTTGTAAAACTTGTATCTGAAGTCTACATTTTAAAACAATGTTGTTATGTTTTTAACTTATTTAATGGATGACAAATCTATGGTTTTTATCATATAGTTATTGTTATGATTGAATGCAATGGTATTAAGAAAGTCACACCATAATCACGCTTCCGCAAAAGTCAGGGTGTGACACCATACACTCTCAAAACAGAATGTTTATGAGGTTTAAACCTCATACACTCTTAAAGCTTGAATATTGTGTGATTATAAGGTTAGCTTGGGCTATCCTACTTGAAAATCCACACATCACTTGATGTTTTCTTATATTAGCTATAGTTATTTCATTCCTTATTGTATGTTCATGACCCTCCTTGTTGTCTATGACAACATGTGTAGTGGTGGACACCAAAGAGGTTCCTAAATGGAAGACTTGTCTTTCCTACTTCATGCATGACTTATGTGAAATACAATCCTCCTACCTCATGCTTGACTTGTATGGCATTATGATATCTATATAACCTATATATTATCTTAGTAACCAAACTTTTGATGATGAACTAGTGGTCATTTGTCAAATGTTAAGTTACATAATCTAAGACTTTAATAACTTGTTATGATTCTAATGGGCATCTTGACCCATGAAAACATTCTAACCCTTTTGGGTTCATAGTGTTAAAACAAGTATTATAAGACTAGATGATTATTTTCCTCATATGTTTATTTTCATACATTTTAAACTCTGAATCTTTAATCTTCCGTTATCATCCAATACTCACACACCTATGTTTCTTCATGTAGAAGGACACGGTGTTCCACTCTAATCAAACAACAACTCTCGCGGGATTACTGTGACAACCCGTAATTTACGGATCTTAATTACGTGATTAACAGATAATTAACGCGATAATAAATAGTGTTTACAACGCGAATTAACTTAATTAGGCCTTTGGAGTGCCTAGGAACGTCTATCTGACTTTACAGTGCGCGAACGGTGATTTGCGGAGAAACATGCTAAACGTTAAGCGATAACGAAACGAAACCGTACAAAATACTGACAACGCCGACAAATACGGATTTTCTATGAAAATTTTATATTGATGAAATTAATTTTGTGAATATATCGTACTTTCATACGCCACAAAAGGCAGTCGCGAATGAGAAACACGGAAACGGTAACGCACCGACAATCAACGACGGAACTGACGCACCGGACTCGAATTTTGTCGCGATATTAATATATTACGATATAATTGGTTTCATTTTCGAATTTTAATACCCGTAGTCAAAACCGGATAGAAAAACGGTTCAAAACGGCGAACGACATAATTTTTCACAAATTTTTATTGTAAACAACGAACAAAAGCGCGAATGTCTACTGACACTGTGTTACGTATATTTAGCCCAAAGATATAATTTTACGCACTTTTAGAACTAAAATTATATATTATGATGTTCCAACTGTTTCGGGTTTTGAAAACGGGCTTGTGAATGCGTTTGGGATATTTAAAACACGAGAATAGGCTTGTGGGCCTTCGGCCCAAGCCCAAAGCCCATTATACAAGTATATAAAGGATACATTCCTGTGTTCCCTTCATTTGATCAACATCAGACAAAACAATCACACACTGACTCACACATCGCTCTCTCTCCCTCTCGGCGAACACCTGGCGGAGCCGGCAACCACCGGCGGCGGAGATGCGGCGGCGCCGCCGTCCGTGGCGGCGACGACGACCCTTTACGGCGACGTTTATCCGGCGCGTGAGCGCGAGTGCCCCCTAAAATACACCTCCTGAACCCGTTTCCGTGATCTGTTTTCCGATTCGAACAACAGTGGTGGCGGGGACCAGATTGAACGAGAGAGAGAGAGGCTGAGAAGAGAAGGAACCGACGGTCGGAGTCTCGGACCGGCGGTCGGTTCGTTTATCCAGCGGTCGATGCATTTATCCGGTGGTCGACAATAGGGTCCGGCGGTTCTCGTTCGGTCCGTCGAGTTTCACGTCAACTCCGATGACTAGTGTCTAAAGATTCGAAGATAATGATGGTAGCGGTGATGCTATGCTCAGAGGGTTCGAGGTCTGGTCAAGTTTTGGTTCGGGTTAGTTTAACCCGGTTCAGATCCGGGTCAACAGTGGGCATTAATGGTCAACGGCAGTGCGTTATTTTGTCTCGGTTCAGGCTTCGGGTTGGACTCGAATGGAATTCGGGTATTACGGCTCACCCAGTTCAGATCTGGTTCGATTTATGTTTGACTCGGTGTATTTCAGCTCAACTCGGTCCAACTCGGTTCGACTCGTGCATTTCGGCTTGACTCGGTCAACTCACCGAGTCGACTCAGTCAACAATATTCAGTCAACTCGGTTCGAGTTCAGTCAAATAAAGTCAACAGCAGGTCAAGCGTTCAACGGCTCGGTCAATGCGGTCAGATTCATTTTTGCGCGGTTCGGGTCGACTCGGTCAAACCTGGTCAACCCGACGAGTCAACTCGGTCAAACTGTCCGACGTTTCCACACGGAGATTCGGTAAAAGATTTAGAAAGAATATTATTTTTGCGTTAACTTTAAGTTTATAATAACTTCATGAACGAGCTCGAACCAAATTAATTTAGTGTTTATACCTTTGTCGTTTTTATGAAATCTTATATATATTGATGATTGGTTGAATTTTGATAAAGTAACGACAACTAGTGTTGTCGGGGGCGTCCAAAAACAGAGGAAACTCTGCCCGTTTTTCGAGGAAATCCAAGTTTTATTGTAAAACAAAACGTGCTTTTTGAGCGACTTTTATAAAACGAGATACGAATATAAAGTTTCTTTCGACCACAACTTACAACTTACGAGAACAACGATACGAAAAATATTTCGACAACAAAATAAATATAGTTATTATTATATTTATTTCAAACGAACTCGAATCTTTTTATAAATAAATATAGCATATGTATTTATTTCAAGCATCGCGTAACACGAATTCGTTTCATCAAAATAAATATAGTTTATATTTATTTCAAATATCAAACGACACGACGATTGTTTTGCCAAAATAAATATAGTTTATATATTTATTTGAAGTAATAAACGACACGAATTCTTTTATAAAATAGATATAGTTTATCTATTTATTTCAAACTTCAAACAAACTCGATAATACTTTTGCAAAATAAATATAACTTTTTATATTTATTACAAACGCCGAAACGGCGTATACGTATATTATGGCAAGTATATACAAGACGTAATATATAATACAAATTTATTATATATTACTTTCATACGAATATTCCTTTATATCAACATACGACTTCTTAAAACGAGCTAACAAGTATAATTTCTTCGCTTCTTTTAAGTTGACAATTTACCGTCAAATCGTTCGGTCAACGATTCGGTAGAGCTCGATGACACGTAATTTAGTTACTATGTTATTTAGAAAGTTATTAGGTATTCCGTGTTAGGAATATTGTAGAATGCACGCTAGCAAGTCAAGTCTTGGAAACGACATCATCGAAGTCGTAATTAGCTAGCTTTGCACAAGGAATATTCAGGCGAGTTCATAACCCCCACTTTTTACTGTTTTACATTTTTGTAAATGTTTTCGGGGTGGAAAGACATGCACGTTTTGCAAAAACATACAAAGTTTTGAACAAACGCAAAACTCGTATTTCTAAATCATATTACGAAGGGATTTCGAGGAACTCAAATGATTTACGAAAGGTTTATACTAAACATACCGGTTTTTACAAAACAAATGCTTATTTTCGAAATGTGATTGATTTACGGTCGGGGAGACCAGGGATTTGGTCGGGGAGACCAGGGATTTACGGTCGGGGAGACCAGGGATTTACGGTCGGGGAGACCATGGATTTTCATACATATAGACATATTACAAAAGGATTACAGACATTTTTACACATGGTATGTTTAGCGTAAGGAGGGTTAGGACGTACAGATCATGTGAGTGAGTAGGCGGGAACTGGAGGCCATTAATCCTCATTGTAGGACCGAGGGACGTAAGCGGTAGATCTATCTGGGTGTAGCGAGCCCAGCCCCAAGCCCAACAGAACGGACCTCGGGGTGAATTTGTGCCCAACGCAAAATCCGCTAGGTTTGAGTCTTCCTACGGCACTTCACACATATCAATGGCCTTGCAAACCATTGGTGATCTCTGTTTCCTTATTTGCTACATACCAGGGATTATATACTTACAAAAAAATACTTGTTCATACAAATTAAATACCATGTTTTATACAAAATTCAAAGCATAGGATTATGCGGGTATGAAGTCAAAGTCAGGGTGGGCATTGACGGTTATACGAACATTACAAATACAAGACTTTACAAATGCATGGTTTTTATGAACATACTGTGTTACAAACACAACGTTTCCATATAACTTGGCAAGCAAATGATTTTTAAATTCGTTTTCTCAATACTATTTCAAAAACCGGTTATTCCAAAGATTTATTTCAAATCTTTCACAACTCAAAAGATTTATTTCAAATCTTTTACAAACAAACTATGGACCCGCTCAACTTTATGTTGACTTTTTCGCATGTTTCTTTCTCAGGTTACAGTTCTAAGACAAGGCACGGTTGGAATAGGAGAACCATGAAGAGTCGAGTACTTAGTGGGCATTCGCATTCTAAAAGACTTAACTTATTTGCTTCCGCTGTGCAATGAAGATACCAGTCCAGTCACGCCAATGCTCTGATATTTCGGGGTGTGACAGATTGGTATCAGAGCTAAAGGTTACAGCGAATTAGGTTTTTGTTGTGATACCTAGGCTCTAACCTCACTTTTCTCTGGGACTTAGACTATTAAGACGTTGAATACATACAGAACGCCTAGTACTCGAATATGGTCTCCAACCGTTGCCGAAAAGCAAACAGTCAAAATTTTGTTTTCAAACATACGCTATTGTGATGTTTTACACACGGTACACAAAACAATTACATACAGTACACAACACTCTGAGAGTTTAGGAAACATGCATTTAAGACCTTCGGAACAGGGAATTCAGCCGGGTGGCTGGATCTGGTCGAGAGACCAGGGAGTCAGTCTGAGAGACTAGGAGATTCAGTCTGAGAGGCTGGGAAGGTAGTCTAGTGGGACTAGGAGATTCAGTCTGAGAGGCTGGGAGGATAGTCTAGTGGGACTAGGAGATTCAGTCTGAGAGGCTGGGAGGATAGTCTAGTGGGACTAGGAGATTCAGTCTGAGAGGCTAGGAGGATAGTCTAGTGGGACTAGGAGATTCAGTCTGAGAGGCTAGGAGGATAGTCTAGTGGGACTAGGAAGTTCAGTCTGAGAGGCTGGGAGGATATACTAGTGGGACTAGGGGAATTACTTGATTGCTTATTGGTGACTAACATGTTTATTTGATTATATGATTGATTATTTGCGCATGTGTGTGTTTATTAAAGGTCATCACGTAGGAACCGCGAATATTAACTCGGGCACATATTATTATCCATATTGTCTATGATATTTTGAATTTCCGAGCAGGCAGCCTACGTATAACGAAACACTAGCGCACGAGAATACATGGAACTCAATTTTACGTCAACGGATGTCGGAGTACATCACATTCTACGCAAAACGAAACACTAGCGCACGAGAATACATGGAACTCAATTTCTACGTCAACGGATGTCGGGGTACATCACCTTCTACGCGGCACACAACGCTAGTGCACAGGTATACGTGAAACTTAAGCTATACATCAACGGAGGTTGAAGTACGACACATACGACTATCGAGGCGAGGCCTTTGAGAAGGAATGATGACGCAAATTTAACGACGACGCTAGATCCCTGTCAGCAGGAGAACTAACGATCAGGAAACGACAACTTGTCACGCGATCCTGCAACGACACGAATCACGCCAGGGAGAAGACGATTGTCTCCGCATTCCCCCTACCTAACTAACGACGAATACGCTATGTTCGACATTCCATGGTAATGTCACCTAACAATTGGTCGTCACACGAAACCCCAGGTAAAGTCCTCAAATTTCTTTTATTGAAATTTCGAATTTCACACTTACTGAGTAGATTTTCGTATCTCTACTCCTCTTAATGGTCATTGTATCACGATCATTTCTTTACAAGTTACATACATGGTTTTTCGTTGTAACCATGCCTAAAGTTTTCTTGTCAATACATATATTTATTGTCGGATTGCGCTAAAACCAAGTTCGATTGTTTGAACTTCTGCATTACACATACTCAATTCAAGATACCATATGATGTATTGAAGACATCATATTCAAATTCATTTTAACAAGAGTTTCATTTGTTCCGAGTCGTAGTAGACTTGTTTGGTCTACGACTCCAATAAGTCATTTGTTGATTTCGACACCTTGTGGTGGTGTATTCATTAACTTGAAGCTTGAACTAAACTCGTTTACGCGTCTCATGCACGGATTTAATCATTTCTTTATTAGTTTGTTTTAAATCCGCTTTGAATTATCATATTAAAGCAGTCTTAACACAATCGTGTGTTAAGACGATGGTACACAAATTCATTTTATATTCCGGTGTACCTACTAACGTTTCTTTCATTATCAATCGAAAGTCTTGCGATATTCATTGCTCCTTCCTCTTCGATCGAAACAGTAATTCTTTGGTGTTCCATCTTCAATTGAAAATTCTTTGATGTTTGTTTGGAACAAACATTCATATTTACTTCATTGCGCTTTCAATTGACTTCAAACACGGTGAATTTGTTTGATCACCGCTATTATTGAATTATTTCGATCGCTACGACACCTTGTGGTGTCAGTACAAACTTGTAGCTTGGGCTAATCATGATTGAGCGTTTCATACAAAACACAGGTGATACTTGTTCGATCACCCCTATTATTGAATTGTTTCATTCATTGCGACACCTTGTGGCGTCGGTATAACTTACAGCTTGTGCTGATCACGATCGAGCGTTTCATGCAAACTAGTACATTCGAGATTGTTGATTCTAAGTTCATCCAGTGGATGTTATTGCTTCTAGAACTCAGTTACTTATTGTGAACATTCATATGGAATTCGATTGGTCGAAGTTCCTGCTCATTGTTGGATCCCTGTTAACTTAGTCACATCAGTGACTGTACCTAAACGTCTTTTTTCCTTTGACATCAATTTCTGAAACACATCCTTTTTAAACCATTGGGTTCTTATTGTTGAGGAATGTCATGATTCGAATAAGTCTTGTTTCGATTACACGGTCATTCACTTTGTTATTATTCGGACTTACCTGCAAACAACACAATTCTGAGGAGATAACATAGTCTAAATTTCGAGGACGAAATTGCTGTAACAGGGGGAGAATGTGACAACCCGTAATTTACGGATCTTAATTACGTGATTAACAGATAATTAACGCGATAATAAATAGTGTTTACAACGCGAATTAACTTAATTAGGCCTTTGGAGTGCCTAGGAACGTCTATCCGACTTTACAGTGCGCGAACAGTGATTTGCGGAGAAACATGCTAAACGTTAAGCGATAACGAAACGAAACCGTACAAAATACTGACAACGCCGACAAATACGGATTTTCTATGAAAATTTTATATTCATGAAATTAATTTTGTGAATATATCGTACTTTCATACGCCACAAAACGCAGTCGCGAACGAGAAACACGGAAACGGTAACGCACCGACAATCAACGACGGAACTGACGCACCGGACTTGAATTTTGTCGCGATATTAATATATTACGATATAATTGGTTTCGTTTTCGAATTTTAATACCCGTAGTCGAAACCGGATAGAAAAACGGTTCAAAACGGCGAACGACATAATTTTTCACAAATTTTTATTGTAAACAACGAACAAAAGCGCGAACGTCTACTGACACTGTGTTACGTATATTTATCCCAAAGATATAATTTTACGCATTTTTAGAACTAAAATTATATATTATGATGTTCCAACGGTTTTGGGTTTTGAAAACGGGCTTGTGAATGCGTTTGGGCTATTTAAAACACGAGAATAGGCTTGTGGGCCTTCGACCCAAGCCCAAAGCCCATTATACAAGTATATGAAGGATACATTCCTGTGTTCCCTTCATTTGATCAACATCAGACAAAACAAACACACACTGACTCACACATCGCTCTCTCTCCCTCTCGGCGAACACCTGGCGAAGCCGGCAACCACCGGCGGCGGAGACGCGGCGGAGCCGCCGTCCGTGGCGGCGACGGCGACCCTTTCCGGCGACGTTTATCCGGCGCGTGAGCGCGAGTGCCCCCCTAAAATACACCTCCTGAACCCGTTTCCGTGATCTGTTTTCCGATTCGAACAACAGTGGTGGCGGGGACCAGATTGAACGAGAGAGAGAGAGAGAGAGAGGCTGAGAAGAGAAGGAACCGACGGTTAGAGTCTCGGACCGGCGGTCGGTTCGTTTATCCAGCGGTCGATGCATTTATCCGGTGGTCGACAACAGGGTCCGGCGGTTCTCGTTCGGTCCGTCGAGTTTCACGTCAACTCCGATGACTAGTCTCTAAAGATTCGAAGATAATGATGGTAGCGGTGATGCTATACTCAGAGGGTTCGAGGTCTGGTCAAGTTTTGGTTCAGGTTGGTTTAACCCGGTTCAGATCCGGGTCAACAGTGGGCATTAATGGTCAACGGCAGTGCGTTATTTTGTCTCGGTTCAGGCTTCGGGTTGGACTCGAATGGAATTCGGGTATTATGGCTCACCCAGTTCAGATCTGGTTCGATTTATGTTTGACTCGGTGTATTTCAGCTCAACTCGGTCCAACTCGGTTCGACTCGTGCATTTCGGCTTGACTCGGTCAACTCACCGAGTCGACTCGGTCAACAATATTCAGTCAACTCGGTTCGAGTTCAGTCAAATAAAGTTAACAGCAGGTCAAGCGTTCAACGGCTCGGTCAATGCGGTCAGATTCAGTTTTTCCGCGGTTCGGGTCGACTCGGTCAAACCTGGTCAACCCGACGAGTCAACTCGGTCAAACTGTCCGACGTTTCGACACGGAGATTCGGTAAAAGATTTAGAAAGAATATTATTTTTGCGTTAACTTTAAGTTTATAATAACTTAATGAACGAGCTCGAACCAAATTAATTTAGTGTTTATACCTTTGTCGTTTTTATGAAATCTTATATATATTGATGATTGGTTGAATTTTGATAAAGTAGTGTTGTCGGGGGCGTCCAAAAACAGAGGAAACTCTGCCCGTTTTTCGAGAAAATCCAAGTTTTATTATAAAACAAAACGTGCTTTTTGAGCGACTTTTATAAAACGAGATACAAATATAAAGTTTCTTTCGACCACAACTTACAACTTACGAGAACAACGATACGAAAAATATTTCGACAACAAAATAAATATAGTATTATTATATTTATTTCAAACGAACTCGAATCTTTTTATAAATAAATATAGCATATATATTTATTTCAAGCATTGCGTAACACGAATTCGTTTCATCAAAATAAATATAGTTTATATTTATTTCAAATATCAAACGACAAGACGATTGTTTTGCCAAAATAAATATAGTTTATATATTTATTTGAAGTAATAAACGACACGAATTCTTTTATAAAATAGATATAGTTTATCTATTTATTTCAAACTTCAAACAAACTCGATAATACTTTTGCAAAATAAATATAACTTTTTATATTTATTACAAACGCCGAAACGGCGTATACGTATATTATGGCAAGTATATACAAGACGTAATATATAATACAAATTTATTATATATTACTTTCATACGAATATTCCTTTATATCAACATACGACTTCTTAAAACGAGCTAACACGTATAATTTCTTCGCTTCTTTTAAGTTGACAATTTACCGTCAAATCGTTCGGTCAACGATTCGGTAGAGCTCGATGACACGTAATTTAGTTACTATGTTATTTAGAAAGTTATTAGGTATTCCGTGTTAGGAATATTGTAGAATGCATGCTAGCAAGTCAAGTCTTGGAAACGACATCATCGAAGTCGTAATTAGCTAGCTTTGCACAAGGAATATTCAGGCGAGTTCATAACCCCCACTTTTTACTGTTTTACATTTTTGTAAATGTTTTCGGGGTGGAAAGACATGCACGTTTTGCAAAAACATACAAAGTTTTGAACAAACGCAAAACTCGTATTTCTAAATCATATTACGAAGGGATTTCGAGGAACTCAAATGATTTACGAAAGGTTTATACTAAACATACCGGTTTTTACAAAACAAATGCTTATTTTCGAAATGTGATTGATTTACGGTCGGGGAGACCAGGGATTTGGTCGGGGAGACCAGGGATTTACGGTCGGGGAGACCAGGGATTTACGGTCGGGGAGACCAGGGATTTACGGTCGGGGAGACCATGGATTTTCATACATATAGACATATTACAAAAGGATTACAGACATTTTTACACATGGTATGTTTAGCGTAAGGAGGGTTAGGACGTACAGATCATGTGAGTGAGTAGGCGGGAACTGGAGGCCATTAATCCTCATTGTAGGACCGAGGGACGTAAGCGGTAGATCTATCTGGGTGTAGCGAGCCCAGCCCCAGGCCCAACAGAACGGATCTCGGGGTGACTTTGTGCCCAACGCAAAATCCGCTAGGTTTGAGTCTTCCTACGGCACTTCACACATATCAATGGCCTTGCAAACCATTGGTGATCTCTTTTTCCTTATTTGCTACATACCAGGGATTATATACTTACAAAAAAAATACTTGTTCATACAAATTAAATACCATGTTTTATACAAAATTCAAAGCATAGGATTATGCGGGTATGAAGTCAAAGTCAGGGTGGGCATTGACGGTTATACGAACATTACAAATACAAGACTTTACAAATGCATGGTTTTTATGAACATATTGTGTTACAAACACAACGTTTCCATATAACTTGGCAAGAAAATGATTTTTAAATTCGTTTTCTCAATACTATTTCAAAAACCGGTTATTCCAAAGATTTATTTCAAATCTTTCACAACTCAAAAGATTTATTTCAAATCTTTTACAAACAAACTATGGACTCGCTCAACTTTATGTTGACTTTTTCGCATGTTTCTTTCTCAGGTTACAGTTCTAAGACAAGGCACGGTTGGAATAGGAGAACCATGAAGAGTCGAGTACTTAGTGGGCATTCGCATTCTAAAAGACTTAACTTATTTGCTTCCGCTGTGCAATGAAGATACCAGTCCAGTCACGCCAATGCTCTGATATTTCGGGGTGTGACAATTACCAAGTGGAAAGCTTGCAAAACCGTGAGTATACTCGATCCCATTTTCCTTTTTACACTTTGGGTGCAACATGCATGTTATACAAATCACAAAACACTTAAAATATTTTAATCTCTATCCATGCTTAATGTGAAACTATATGATGCTTGTTAGACTTGTATGCTATGTAAACTTTTTGTGTCAAGATATGCTCATTAACTTTGCTAACCTATCTTAACAATTATAGCGCTATAGGATTAACGCACCGCCCATTAGAGTTTGGGTATCGTTAAGTTAAACATGTTAACCTCCCGTTATTCTTTGGGATAGGCAAAATTAACGCGTTGTATACTTGGGTTTGAACATATAGTACACCGTTTCAGCATATTAGCAACTTGTATCTATGTTATTCATGTTGGATATGAGCAGTTAAACTTTTTAATCTATATCATGCTATGTATGAAAACTTCTATACTCGCCAACTTTTGTTGATATATTTTAATACATGTTGCAGGTTGATAGACGTGACAATATTACGAGAAGAAACAAGATTTAGGTGGACTTAGAAACACACCTAGATTAATTTGTTATTTGATGTTATGTTATTAAACAATGTTGTTCTTTATTTGAAATTTTGTATGACAATTTTAGTATTGAAATGAAATTGAATCTTTAATTATATTGACACATAGTGTTATGATGTTGTAAGCAATTTGTTCGTCTCATCCCGATGTTTCCACCATCGGTTGGGGTGTGACACAAAACCTTTTTAGAATTCTGCCAAAAATGTTCTAAGTGTTGAAACCATACAAGCTTCCAACCTTCAATGTTGGAAGACTTGTGTATGAGTAATGTGTGAACCATGGAAACCTTGGCTCTCCAAACTTGTTCCACTACCTCACTTTCTTACTTGTTTGTGTTCGTCTCAAGTAGCTTCCAAGAATCAAAGTAACATAACCCCGCCTCGCCTCCAACATTTGCCATGTTGGGTATGAAACGCCCGGGGTATTCTTACTTGGCTACTTGACAAACTAGTTACTTGTATTTTTATTTTCATTCATGACCAACCGGGTCATCAACTAAGTTGATGACTTTTTGCTTTGGTGAATCATACAAACAGGTTAATCCTACCTTCATGCTTGACTTACATGACAATACATGATGATACATGACGGACTACGCTATATAATATATAATATATAATTAACCAAATTCTTGATACTAACCAGATTATGGTTAGTTGTCATGAACTTAGGTTATATTGTAACGCCCCAAAACTTGAATTTTATTTCGATAGCTTGATCCCTTGTGCCATGGTATGATATGAGATAACCAAATTATTTAGTTTAGTTAAATTGTAGGTTCAATAACAAGGAATGAATTCCTGGTGACTAAACAAAATAATAAACAAAATTATAGGGGTTAAAAGGGGGCAAGTTGAAAGATGTTTTAATTAAAAACAAGAAAAAAAGAAGAAGGAAAAGGGGCGACACCAGGGAGGTCGAACCTCTTGGATGACTCTTCATGGAGGGAGAAGACCCCCAAGATGAGGTCAATTTCACAAATTGAAGACGAATTAATGAGATTGGAACTTGATTCTATCATCCTTCTCGATTTCTATGGCTAATGGTAAGTAACCCTCAAGTTTTGGATAGTGAAAAAGTCATGGGTTAGGGTTCTTGTGTTTTATGGTTCAATAAAACTGAAATTCATGGTTTTGATGCTTGATTTTTGGATGCAGAAACTCTAATTGATATGTTAGAAAGATTAGATGTAGTTTGGAGTTATGAGGTTATATTGCATGAAAAGATTTAACTATTAAGTTTGGCAAATTAGTAAGGTAGAATGGAAAACATGTATATTTGCTGACACAAATCTGAACAGAACTTGTGAATCTAAAACCAATGGTGATTTTATTTGAAAAAAATAAAAATAAAAGATGATACTATTTGAGAATTACAAAGAAAGTAGACATCTTTGATGATGAATTGGGGGTATAAGAGTTCATATAAGCGTAAAAAAAGGTGAAATATAGTTTATGCCCACAAGGTGTTTGATTAAATGCCTAAACCAAATAAAAGTGAATTTTTGAAAGATTTGTCATGTTTACTTCATGAAATGATTTGTTAATAATCAAGAAGTTTATGACAAACCTATTTGGTTAATTGGTTTATTATATATTATCATAATGACACATATGAGTTCGTTATGTCTAAGAATGGGCTAATCGACCAAATAGGTCATTTGGGTAAATGGAAGTATATGGATTGGTTTATAACAATAACTTATGTGTTATTATTAATTTGTGATTTTAAGTATGCTTTTAAATCTTAATATGATAGTATTGACCCGTAACTTGTGGTTATACAAAATGGGTGATAACGGGTCAAATGAATGGTAATATGATGGGTGAATAAATACTTAGGTATTATGAGATGAATACCCATGTTATATGTTCTAATGATTTGCTAGTTTGATTTGTTGTTAAGATAGGTGAGGTAATGTTTGGATGGCAACAGATCAAACGAATGATAAAGCAACAACACTCCTACGGGCGAAGGTGAGTGACTCGAATGTGTTTAGATTGTATTGAATTAAATAGTGTTCTTGTTAACCCGAAATCTTATAGTTAAGGTGGACGGTTTAATACAAATTATTGAATAGGGTTTGAATTAACAATAACGTATTGTTTTTGTGATGTTTTGGGGGTTTAAACCCATTGAAAAATTATGCAAATTGTTAATGGGTAGAGATACCCAAGTGCTGAAAATTCGGCTTATTTTCAGATTTTTGCTTTATCTTTAAAAATTCATAGTAAATGAACCGAATGTCCGTTCGGAGCGTATTTTATATCCACGGAAAGGTCTCTGAGATGCGGCCACTAAGAATTTTAGTTTGAACTGAAATACTCTCTGTAAAGAGGAGAATATACTTAATTTCTACAGCTGCGCAAAGCTGAGTGAAAACATAAATTTTATACACTTGCATAATCTTGGGGATTTTACAAAGAACCCGTCGGAAGTGATTTTATTATTGTTTCAAACCTTAACATAATTATATATATTTACATGAGTTAAAGTGAGTGATTCCATGAATATGGGCTGTGTATGCTAAACTAAAAAGTCATGGGCATTGTGACCCGTATGTGCAAATAAATGTGTTCATTGTGTAGTGCTTACGAATAAATGACACTTGTGTCGTTAAAATTATATAACCTAATTGAGTAGGTTATGAATACATATATGAATTATTAAGAATATGTTAGGTAATAATTGTTTTGGTCAAAAATTACCTAAGCAATTTAGTGATCAAATTAGTTTTGTGAGGTAGTGTGCTAACAATGTGTATTGAAAATATCCTGGCTTGGTTATTTGCAAAACAGTTTTCAGGATATAGCTCAGGATACCAAGCTATATCAACAATCAAACAATGATCAATCTAGATCGCCGACACAAAACCTCGGGAGCTGACAATCGCAGCTGCCTTGTTCTTCTTATTACTTCAAATGTCAGGATACAATGCAGGATATTGACCAGATCGTTGCTAAGTGTTACAAAGCTTGTGTGAATTGCGAGAGAAAGTATGAGAGTTCGAGAGTAGTGAATGTGATGTCCTATGTGATCTGGTTTATCCGTCTATTTATAGTTACAAAAAGAAAACAAAATCTCCTAAAATGGGGGGATGCCAGCGAATATTCCCATGTGAACGTTGAAGACCAAGTAATGCGGCTTCAACGTTCTTCTTCAAACAACTTGGACCAAGTCTTCAGGGGAAGATGTCTTCATGAACGTTATGGACTTGTACTCGTACTCCTGCAAACAATCCGTTAGTAATCCTCAGGATACAACACCAGGATGCTACCAATATCCTGATTCAGCATCCTGGTTTTGAACATATATTATGTAATCAAGATATAATTCAAGATACTATCCAGGATATGGGCTCAGAATTTCACCCGTAACTTACCGTTAAGGATCCTGGACCTAACGGTTACATTTTTCACGATAACCAAGGTAATTAAGAGATAAGACTTGATGTGACCGCTTGTAACTGCCCAGTCTGAATTTACTCATTGCTTCCCTGTATCTTCTCAGCCTCAACTCCATTTAATCTCCATCAAGAAGAAAAAGGGTAAAAATCCTCTCTCTTATCTTCATCTTTTCTCTCTCCCTTTTCTACACACTATTCCGGCGAAGATATGGCGAGGCAAACTAGGTCCAGTTCCGGCGATTCTGCTCCCACGCTCATTCATCAGAATATCCTTAAGGACCCGGAGTAGGAGATATGTTCGTTTGACAGTGCTCACCTGTCAGCTCTTAAAACCTTCGGCATCTTCCCGGAGGGGACGGTGTTCCGGCCGTTTGATCGGGAAATCCGATCGGACATGGTTTCCAACGAATGGCTCTGTTTTAACGCTTTTCCCTTTACTTTAGGCCTCCGATTTCCTTTTCCTGATTTTATCACTGAGTTTTTTCACATTACAAAAATCAGCTTCAGTCAAACAATGCCAATGCTTTGGCGGGTGTTGCTTGTTCTTGATCGAATCAAGAACGCCCATATTCCTAATCTATCCGTTCATGATCTTTCGTTAGCATACCGGCTTAGATGCCACAGTTCTTGCAGATTTCTATTCTATTCTACCTCCAGTGACCCACTGATACTCCGAGCCCCCAAGAACGAGGAGGAATGGAAATCCAAGTTTTTCTTTGTGAAAAGAAATTCAATCCCTGGTGGAGCGGAATATCCGGTGAAGTGGTTGAGAAAGGGTAGGATTTAGGGTTTTAGGATGATCCTGTCTTATATCCTATCTGTAGGATTGGTTTTTGACTCCCGAACGATTGCGTAAGACACGTGTGACGTGCGGAATCCGTACACGTGCGTGGACCGAACACGAGAACCGTACTATAATCTGTGATTCGATTGATAGATCTGAAAAGTTACAAGTAACGTGAATCATCTTTTGCCTTTCTCTCTCTACTTTCTCTCTCTAGCTCCTATGCTCCTCAAATGTGCAAATGGCAAAAGTTCTAAACTAAAGCCTTATACCTCCTATTTATAGGCAAGGCTTCTAAGCTAAGTTTAATGAAATTACAATTATGCCACCTTGTTTTTTCTCCTATATTTTACAATATAAAGTATGGTTTCATTCTGTTTCTGCTACGATCTGTATTGACGGAGGCGATAGACATTACTGCACTAACAGACTCCCCCTTGGATATTGCCGCAGTCAATCTCGTAGCGTCTTGTCTTTCTCTCTCTCTGAGTCTTCTTAAAGCTTTATCATCTTCAGCATTCACAGACTCCCTTTTTCTTGAACAGAATCCCCGTGGATCTGTCTTCAGCTTCATCTCCCCCTTTCATTAAACTCTTTCTTCAGGCTCCCCCTTTCGTCAAGCTTCCATGCTTTTAGGATCGACACCTGGCTTTCCGGTTACAAGCTCCCACTTGCGTTGAGCTCATCTTCAGACTCCCCCTTAGACTCGGCTATCGGGATCGTAATCTGGTACATCTGCAATTCTCAAACATTTATAAGTAACAACGTTTTGAGCATCCAGGAATGATTACCTGGCTCTTTAAAAACTTTTGAATCAAGAACCTAGCTCTAAAATATAATAATATGAATATATCCAGGATTACTTGACTTTCTCCCCCTATCGAATTGCTTTATAGATTCGACAGTTTAAGCAACCAGGATCGAAACCTAGCTCTTTACAGCAGCTTTCAACAATTTACACATCCAATACCTTCACGATTTATCATCCAAGTTCAACTTCTTGACCTTGGAGACTCACAAACTATTTTTGAAATTTTTTATTTTAAAAACTTCAAGTTTTAAATTAATGAACTTGTTTTATTTTTAGAAACACGATCAGCATACTTAGATTTTGAAACTCAGCATTCGGACATCGGTTGTCAAAAATAAAGTAAAATCAAAATCTTTTTTTAATTTTCTAAAACATAAAGCAGTAAAGAAATATTTACAAACATATTTACAGACAATATTTTTGTTTATGTTCGTGTCAGAGGATCATATCAGTTTATGACAAATCACTAGCACCGTTGAGCTTTAAACACTTTAAGTTGTAAACGATTCACTTAGATTGTTAGTATACTGATCCACTTAAATATTCACACAAAGTTCAATCGATTCGAGATACGAATTAATGTTTTTAAGCACTTAAACTTATTCGCGTATCCCATCTCAGAATATACTCCCGTATCAAAATTCCCTAAATTCAGTCTTACAGGTGAATATACCAATTTGATATCTGTATTCTGGGTTAGTGCGAGACCTTGAGAGCTCAGGTATGAACTTCCATTCAGTCAAAGAGATGAAGACTCGACTTTAGGTGTGTTCCATTTAGAGAATCTTTTCTTCAACTGCAATTGATTCATATCTTTCGATATTTTTCAATTTTTATGCAGAGGGTAAGCTTTAAAAGCGCGTAAAGTATTATACGAGGTCTAGGCCATTGCTTCCACAATATCAGAAGACCAGGTATAATACCCCAGATATCAAACAGTATAAAGACCTAGTATCTCAGAATCAGGCAATCTCTCAAACAAGATTTCGGGGGTTACCCATATATCCAAGAGATGTTCCCCACGAGATAAGTAAGTATTTGATATTTAGGTTTATATCTCGAAAACAATCTACTAAGCGTGTAAAAACCTACTGGCATATCATCAGTGAGACCGTTTATCACATTTTAACTTTCCAATTCTTTAGCGTACTCTGATTGTCTAACTGATGTACTATCATTTCCTCTTTTTACACAAAAGCTCATTTTTGAATTTTATCAAGTTTTTGGCTTTTTCAAATTTTCTAATGTTTTTGGATTTTCTAACAACGCTATACTCCCCCTAAAATTCAAAACATTTTAAAGAAAATTTGAAAAACCGATGTAGATAACTTTGTCTCGCCATCCAATTTCTGCTTTACATGCTCTGTTTTGCAGAAACTATACCCCCATGATTTACAACACATTGATATTTTACAGTTTGAAAACTGTTTTTCAATCTTGTGAAATTAATCATGTTTGTTCCGCCATGAGGGTTTCGGGCATATTCAAGTAACATATTTTTGAATTTTTTACAAAATTTAAAAACAAACATATTTTTGATTTTTCAAATTTTTGACAAAATAAAAACATATTTTTTGGTTTTTAAATTTTTTAGTTTTTAGGGTTTTTTGAAATATTTTTTTATTTATGTACAGAAATGAACAAACTCCCTGTTTCAGACGCAGGGTTCAGCAGCCTCCTCTTCTCGTGCTACGCTGCTCTCATCTCCATCTTGAAATATTTTTTTTAGGGTTTTTTGAATTTTTTTTTTATTTATGTACAGAAACCCTTTGTTTCTTTTCTACCCAAGTTTATCCTCTAGACATACTTCTTTTGTAAAAATGTGAATCATTTTGAACATTTTGATTTTGAACAACAACTTTTGGTTTCCAAAATTGATTTGGTTTTGTTGTATCAACAGTTGTTTTCCAACTTTGTGTTGTTCTAAATCTGGGTATGTGAGAATTCCAGGTTTGTCTTGAATCGAACCTATTCGGATTAGATTTCCAAGTTTGATTCGAAGCAAACTTGTTTTTGTTGTACCTCCAAGTTTGTTTTGAATCAAATATAGTTGACCTTTGTTTCACATCCTCAGATTTCTGTTTCTCAACATCATCAGACTTCTCTTTCGTGTCAACACCAACAGGTTTCTGTTAGGCACGAGCAAACCACTGAAGCATCTTGGCTGACGTCACCATGAAAGTGACATCTAACCTCCTAACAACCTATAACTACTGATCTAATACAACTACTGCTATTACAAACTACTGATAACAATACAATACAAAGACAAGCTAAACTACTGTTTCTCATTCTACTGTTGTGACTCCAGCAATACTGTATATCTTCAGTAGTGCTTCACCCAGATCAGTAGATCGAGCATCAGTGTCTGTCTTCAACAGTCTTTAGGTCTTCATCAGTTGTCGAGTGATCAGCAGTTGTAGATGAACAGTAGATAGAGGTAATAAGTTGTTAGAACACTTTCAAGGGGAGAGAATTGAATACAAACATCTGCTTATTCTGGATCCACTGCTCTGATCCAGTTTTGGCTTTAATCAACTGTTCCTCTGTAGGGTTCAATCCCAACAATCTCCCCCTGGAACAGATGATGCCAAATCCCTTCATTATTATGGATCTTTATTGCCTCATCAATAGTTCCCTGACTTGTCCTTTGAATTGTAATTCAAAGTCCATGGAATCTGTGTCATCCTCATCCCTGCACAGTGGAAGTTCAAGGAGATCTTGTAGATCTGCAACACCCAGGCCCAATGCTTGTTCCCTTGATATGTTCTTCACTTCACCACTGGATTTGAGCAAAGTCAATACGTGGGTCTGTTTGTCAGATTTCCACTTTAGTATTTTTGAATTCAGTGGGTTTCTTGGGAGAGGCTTTATTGATGATGAGTTTGGAGATGGTGGCCTGGTAATGACTGGTTGAGAAGTGCTTGAAGCTTTTGCCAATTCTGGATTTTCTGCTATCATCTGCTTCAGGACCATTTTTATAATGAAATCCCCTGCTTCTACATCTTCTGCTGTTTCTGCATCCATCTGCTTTTGTTTCCTTCTTTGATAAAGGAAGGCAGTAGGTGGAGCAGTGGATTTCCTGACTTGCAGTTTTTGTGGTTTAGCTGGAACCACTGCTTCAGGGTAAACGGGCTTTTGAGGAACATTAGGATTTTTCTTTCTCAATTCTTCCAGCTTTTGGTAAGAGGCCACCACTTTATCCTCTGACCACCTTGTCACTTGATTCCTTGACCCAAAATCAGCTGTTATTAGCTCTTCCTTCATCCTCTTCAGCTTTAAAGTTCTTTCAGGTACATTTTTCTTGTATTTTGACCAAACAGGAGGAGTGTGTTTTACTTTATCACTGTTCATTTTCTGCACTCTTTCTAACTCCTCTTTGAGCTCATCAATGGTCCATTCTTTATACTGAACTTTTTCTGCCCTGTATTTCTTGAAAGCCATTATGTGTTCAATGTAATCTTTTCTTAGGCTTTCATCTGTTCTTTCTGAAAGTTTCTGACAAAGATCTTTTGAAAACCTCTCCAAAGTGCTGACTTGAGTTAGCAGATATTGGTAGTATCTTTGAATCTCTTTGTCAGATTTTTCCTGTGTATTTCTTTTAGAGATATCCTCTGCTTGTTGACCTTTTATCTTCAAATATTCTTCAATGTTGTTAGGCCTAGGATATCCTTGAACAGATGGCAAGTTCCTTTTTGTAGGGTCATCTTCAGAGTAGAAGGATTTTATCTCCTCTCTAACTGCTGGAAGATCTAATGGATACTGGACAGCTGCAGGAACAATGGCAGTGTTTGGGTTTTGAACTTGTACTGAAGAGAGTGGAACAGGGTTTGGAATGGTAACAAGGGTCAGTGGTTATGAAGATGTTGGAGGTGATGGAGAGTCATCATCCAAGATTATCCTTCTCCTTTTGGGTTTAGGAGAGGCTGGTGGTGTTTTGGTGGGTTGAGAGGTGGTGATTGAAGTGGTAGGTGGCTGACTAACAGCTGTTGAAACAACTGGTGTTTCAACCACTGTTGTCATTACAACTGATGATGTGTCATCAGCTGTCTTCTGCTTTTTGGCAGGTGGCTGTTTTTGTGGTGATGAGATTTTTGGTGGGGCAGTGGTTGAAATGGGAGCAGTCGTTGAAGTGTGTGTTGATGTAGTGGTGGCAGTTGTTGGTTTAACAGCTGCTGAAACCACTGAAGTACCAACAACAGTTGATACAACAGGTGTGTTAACATCTGCTGGTTTGGAGGTTTGATGTGAGGAGTTTTTGGGAGTTTGGGGAGCATGTTTTGTGAGTCTGGAAGGTGTTGATTTGGGTTGCCTCACTTTTCTAGTGGGCTGTCTTCTTTTTGGCTTAGGATTTTCTTCATCCTTGGGCTCAGAAGTACCCTGATCTTCCATCTCCATTAAAACTTTCTTCTCCTCTCCAAACCTTGACTTGCCCTTTGCCTCCATATCCTTTTTCAGCCTTGTCTTATCATTAGCTAAGGCATTTAAGGTTACATCAACCTTTTTGGAACCATCTGGCCTAGGGATGTCTGCAAGCATACTAGAATTATCTGGTGCAATGTACAACCCATCTTCATATCCCTTTTTCTTTAACTGCTTCATTTTCTCCCCCCTTTTTGGCATCATAAGGTGGTGGGTTGTCCACAAAAATGATTGAGGGAATAGCAGTGCCAGTGGTGTTCAGCAAGTGGGCCTTGATTGCCTTTATATCTGCCCGTGTATCCTTGAACCTAGCTTCCATTAAATTTCTGATCTTTTGAACTTGAATTTCATGTTACTGATCAGCAAACTGTCTTTGTTGAATGAGCGTAGGTTGAAATAAACTCCAGAGCTCAGTGGGAGTAGGAGCAGATGATGGAGCAGCTGTTTGAGTTGGTGCAGCAGTGGGTGTGACCTTTTAGGCTTTCATCAACTGTTGCAGCATGTCTTTGATTTCTGCAACAGATGTATCAAGTTTGTCAACTCTATCCATCAATTCTCGGTACATTAAACCATCACCCATCTTAATAGGATCATCTGATTTCCCACTGGCAGTGGTTGTATCAGTGGTTGACTTAGGGAAAGTATCCCAAAAATCATCCACTGATGCCCTTTTTTCTTGGTACTGGGGTCTTCTATGTTCAAAAGAGGTTGCCATTCTTAGCTCACCAGTGTATATTGGATATCCACCAGTTGGCATTATGGTTCCCAAAGAAGATATTGCCTTCAAGCAAGTCTTAGGGATGAAACTACTGTCCAAGTGTAAACCAGTGGGTTCAACACTTGTAGTAGCTGCTTCACTTGAACTACCACCAAGAGTTACATTTAACTCAAGGGGTGTAACCTCCTCAACTATTGGTGGGTTAACAGAGATTGAGACACCAGACTCAGTCACTTTCTGTGGCATAATCTCATGAACAGGTGATTGAGATGAACTGATATTTGTCTGGGCTAAATCAACTGCATCCAATAGAGGTAATATTTGTGGTGGGAGTGTGGCAGTGAGTATTGGTGTGGAAAGAGAATTTACCCCGGGAGCTGGGTTGTGGATGATAGAATCAAGTGATTCTAGAGCATCATAATTTGGTGTCCCTGTTCTTACAACCTGTTCTTTTTTAGAAGAAGCAGGAGGAGTTTGAGGCTCAGGTTGAGATCTTTCTTCCAACTGCTGTGAGGAAGTAGCAGCAGTGGTTATTGGTGACTTTTGTGTTGTCACTGGCAGTTGCTCTGGGATCTCATCTTCCAGAGTTGCCTTTTTTGTAGGTTTGGGGGGCTTTTGAGATTTTTTCTGTTTTGGTCTTTTTGTGGTTTTAGGTGTGGGTTTGACAGCAGTTGTTTTGCTGCTGTGATCACCTTGAGCAGTGGGCTCAACAGCAGGTGCCTGAGGAGCAGTGGTTGCTGCTAAAATCTGCTCAGGAACCTCTGCTAGTGTTTTGGAAACTTTTGACAGCCTGGTGAATGTTTCAGGTGTTAGGCTGTTTATTTGAAAAGGTTCACTTTGGATAAGCACATGGGCATTATCCTTTGAAAATTTCTTTTGAAAATAATAGCTTAAGAACCTTGGAAACAATAAAAAGGATTTTTTATTAACATTTTTGACAAGATCATTGAAGATCTCCTGGGAATAGTTAAAATTTTCTCCATTCAATATAGCATAACCCAGGTATTGGATCTTCAATGGAATTTCATTAGAAGCAGTGGTTTTGTTTGAAACACACATTAGGAGGGTATGAAATAAAAATCTTGTTGCAGGAGGAAAACTGCCTTTTTGTAAGGTGTCCTTTTTCATCTCCTCTTCATACCCTCTTTCAAGAAAATCTGTTTGATACTCTGTTTTAGGGAAAGAAGTTTTACCTTGAAGATCATCTAGTTCAAAAACCTCTGACAGAGTTTGAGGTGTGATTTTAACTAGAACACTCTTTATCGAAGAAGTAATGGCTAAGGGCGTTTTATCCTTAGTTTCAAGTTTCGCATTTTTCCAGAATTCTTGTTGGGTTTCTAGATAAACCGGAGCATCAGAATTCAACAAAGTTTTATACTTTAAGGACGAAAGAGCATCAATGACGGAATCGAAGGTGGTGGTATGACTCGGTTTTGTAAGTAGACCAGAGTAGTTGTGGGGAGCTTTGAAAGGAAGAGCCATGGTGATTTCGATTGTGAGAGCGAGGGGAAGAAGATGATGAATGATTTGAGAGAAATGGATGGTAACTGCTTTGAGAAAGGAATTTTGAATTCGATTCGACAGTGAAAACCCTGTTTGGAGTCTTGATCAGGGTTTTATAAAGGGAAAAAGTGAATGCTGATGTGGCAGCGGTTATAAAAGATCTAACCGACAAGTACTGTACACGTGTCAACCACTGATGAGTAATGGAAGACAGTTGTTTAGGAAACCACTGATGGAACAAGTATCAGTGATTGCAACGGTCACAATGAGAACAGTGGCTGATTTTATAACTATCAGTGCATAGCCTATCAGTGGGTTAAAACACTGATTTTGAACAACAGTGATTAACAAGGAAATGAGAAAACAGTGGTTGACTTTCAGCAGTGGACAATATTATCAAAACAGATGTTTGAACAAAAACAGTGGTTATGGCAGACTTTTAAGGATTAATGAAAATTTTCATTTTTAGCTATTTTTAAGAATGGAATTTTGATTTTATGAAAACATTTTACTGCATTTATTCATAGAAAAACAAGATTTTGCTTGTTATTCCATGTTTAGCATGCCAATCCTAGAGATCAAGCTTTCAAAGGTGGATGCGTCTAATCCTTTTGTTAGCACATCTGCCAGCTGATCTTTAGTTGGTACATGATGCAGAGAAATCAAACCTTTTTCATAGAAATCCCTCACAAAGTGATGTCTGATATCAATGTGCTTGGTGGTTGAATGGGAAACTGGATTTTTGATGATATTTTCTGCTGCCTGACTGTCCAACATAAGAGGTGTCTTTAGGGCAGTGATACCCAAATCCAACAATTGATTTTGAAGCCATAACAGTTGGGCTGTACAGCTTGCAGCAGCCATATACTCTGCCTCAGCAGTGGATGTTGAAACAGCTGCTTGCTTTTTGCTTTTTGCTTTGCCAAGACACTAAGCAACTGCCTAGGAATTGGCACCCTCCGGAAGTGGACTTCCTTGTTTTGTCACATCCAGCAAAGTCACTATCTGAGAAACCTGAAAGCTTGATATTTCCATCAGCTGGATACCAGATACCAAGTGTGGGAGCACCTTTTAAGTATCTGAATATCCTTTTTACAGCAATAAGGTTTGACTTTCTAGGGGCTGATTGGGATCTTGCACAAACACATGTTGCAAACATGATGTCTGGCCTAGATGCAGTCAGGTACAATAAAGACCCAATCATGCTTCTATAAAGAGTTTGATCAACCAAATCATCCTTTTCATCAGACATGACTATCTTGTGGTTGCAATGGGTGTACTGCATGGCTTACAATCATCCATCTCAAATTTCTTTAAAAGTTCTTTGACATATTTGCCTTGATGGATGAAAGTATCATTTTGCAGTTGCCTTACTTAGAGACCAAGAAAGCACTGGAGTCAACCATTGCACTCATCTCAAACTCAGCCGTCATGAGTTTTCTGAACTCTTCACACATTTTATTACATGTGCTTCCAAAAATGATGTCATCCACATAAATTTGGACAATCATCAAATCTTTCTCTCTCAATTTTAAAAACAATGTTTTGTCTATTTTACCTCTTGTGAAACCAATGGAAAGAAGAAAGGTGGAAAGAGTTTCATACCAGGATCCTCAAAACTTGGAGGTTGACAAACATATACCTCTTCTTGAATTTTACCATAGAGGAATGCACATTTGATATCCATTTGATACACCTTGATGTTGTGGTTGACAGCAAAGGCCAGGAATAGTCTGATAGCTTCTATTCTTGCTACAGGGGCAAAAATTTCATCATAGTCAATGCCCTCTTCCTATCTGAACCCTTGAACCACGAGCCTTGCTTTTTTCTTGACAACAATACCCCTTTCATCAGTTTTATTTTTGAAGACCCACTTTGTGCCAATAAGACTCACACCCTCTGGAAGTGGTACAAGTTCCCATACTTGTTGTCTTCTAAACTGTTTGAGCTCCTCTTGCATGGCTTCTACCCAGTTGTTGTCTTTTAGTGCCTCTTGGTATTTGACTGGCTGATGAAGAGATAGGAAACTAGCAAAAAGGCAGATGTTTTGGGATTGGCTTCTTGTTAGCACCCCTTCACTGATGTTGGCAATGATTTGGTCAGGTGGATGAGACTTCAAGAAGATTAGATCTCCTTTGTATGGAACAATGGCATTTAATGGTGAAGGTTGCAGATGTGAATCATCTGAGCTAACCACTGTTGGTGACTTTGATAATCCAACAGTGGCTTCAAATGGAGGTGGAGGAATATGAGGAACTGGTGTGAAAACATGTTGACTTTTATCCACTGTTTGATGGCTTTTGTCAACAGTGGTTGATGATGTGGAAGCAGGGGTTAATGGGCTACTTTGGTCAACAACTGTTGAGGTAGCAGTGGTTGAGCTTTGACAACTGTTTTGAACATCTGCTGCTCTTCCAATTGATGCAGACTTTTGTTGTGGAATGATGACTTCATATCCATAGTCTGATGACGGACTTTGTGATGGACCTGCACTGTTAGTCTTGACAGAAACATTTTCAAAAGTAAATTTATCAAGATCAAACAATTCTGCAGGGTTTGCATGGATTTTCATTGAAGAAAGTTCATTGAACTTCACATTCAAAGTCTCTTCCACTGTTTTGGTCCTTGTGTTAAACACTTTGTAGGCCTTAGCAGTGGTTGAGTATCCCAGATGATAACCACAATCAATTTTGGCTGCAAACTTTGAGATAGAATCTTTTAAGTTTAAAATGAAACATGGGCAGCCAAAAACTTTGAAATATGAGATCAGTGGTTTTATTTTATACAGCATTTCATAGTCTTTTGATGCCTGGGGTTGATTAAAACTCTGTTCTGGACATAGCAAGCAGTGTTTACTGCCTCTGTCCAGAAAGTTAATGGCAAACCTGAATCAGCAAGCATGGTTCTGGCAGCCTCAATCAATGTCATGTTCTTTCTCTCAACAACCCCATTTTGCTCTGGTGTTCTTGGAATGCTGTACTGCCTTACAATTCCTTTTGAGACACATAACTCATCCAACTCCTTATTTCTGAACTCTGTGCCATTGTTACTCGTGAAGACTTTTACTGGCAAGTCAAACTGCTTTTCAACCTGTGTAACAAAGTCTTGCAGAATGCCTGCAGTCTCATCTTTGGAATGTAAGAAATAAGTCCATGTAAACCTAGAAAAGTCATCTACAATAACCAAACAATATCTTTTCTTTCTAAGACTCATGACATTAACTAGGCCAAACAGATCCATGTGAAGCATTTGCAAGCACTTGGTTATTTTGGACTCTTCAATGGACTTAAAAGAGCTTTTATGTTGTTTTCCTTTTAGGCAGGAAACACAATGCTCAGGACAGGTGAACAGTTTTTGAGGTAAACCTCTTACTAACCCCTGTTTTGACAAAGCAGTGATTGTCTTGAGATTTGTGTGTCCCAATCTTTTGTGCCAAAGTTATGTCTCTTTGTTAGAGGCAGCTGAGAACAGACAGGCATCAATTCTTGGGTTCTCTTTTGACAAATCAACCACATAAACATTGCCACTTCTTTGAGCAACAAGTTGGGTGTTTCCATTTTTCATTATTTCTTCAATCTTTTTAACTATTTCTGGCCCAACAATCCTACAACAATCCTTAGTAAAGAATGAGCCATAGCCCTTATCACTCATTTATGAGACACTAAGAAGGTTGAATTTTAGATTGTCTATTAGATTGACATTTTCAAACTTAACATTACCAGACTGAACTGTACCAGACCCCATAACCTTCCCTTTACTATTATTGCCAAAGGATATATCACCCCCTCCATGAGTATTGAAATCTTTGAGTAGGGCTCTACATCCAGTCATGTGCCTGGAGCCTCCACTATCTACATACCAAAGACTATCTAAGCATGCAGAAGCTCCCTTGGTTGCAGCCATCATGGCACAATCACAGGTATGATCATTTTCTTCTTTAGCCTTCTCTTCTTTTTCACCTTCTTTCTTCTCTTCTTCTTCTTCTTTGGACCAGGGGTCTGACAGTGGTTCCAACAGGGGTTTTGAACTTTCTCCCAACAATACTTCATCAGCAACAGCAGTAACCACTGCTTCAGTAATTTTGTCCACTGTTTCATCACTTGACTGTCCTTCTTCAGCTTCCAGCCCTTCTGGTATTGACTCTAATGCCATAAAACAAAATTCATCATTAGAAGCATCATTAGTAGCATAGAGTGCAAAATTTTCATCACCAAGCTCATCAGGCATACTGCTCCAGTCAACAAAGCCTTGAGTGAAAAAGCTTTGTTGATCTGGTTGAACTACTGCTAGAGCAGCTTGTTGAGGTGCAACTGGTTGCACTTGAACCTGAGGGACAAGGGCTTGGACATACTGAATTTGTGGAACAGTGGTTTGAACATAATGCACAGGAACAGGGGTTGTAGGATGTGCATAGTGAGAAGTGTTAACATGGGCAGCAGGGGTATATTGGGCATAGTGCACAGTGCTTTGGTTATTTTGTGGTCTAGGGTTTGAGCTGGGATGTGTAATAATTGGACTAGTGGTTTGACTCCTGCACTCCCTAGCAAAATGACCTAGCCTATTACACTTATAGCACTTGATCTTTGACTTATCCAACCCCACTTTTAGATTCCCATGTAACCCTAGGAATTTTCTCCCTGTCCTTTTGTAGAACTTGCTAGTTCTTACACTTAGCAAAGCCAGCTGGTGCAAAATGTCCATTTCTTCTAAGTCAGTTGGATCAAAATGCTGTAAATCATTGAGTTCAAAGCACAGATTGTCAGAGTTCTGGCTTTCTCCATTTGATGTGAAAGCAAAACTGGATGAGTGAGGATCAGAGTTGAAATTCCCACCAGTAGTTATGTCAATAAAATGATCATAACTCTGATCCTTACTGCTTCCAGACTCTTCCTGACCCAAAAGAGCTGTGTTACCAAATGAGTAGTCATCTACAACTTTGCCAGACTCTTGCAACTTCTTTTTCTGGTTTAACTCCCTTTCATAGGTCAGGAGTCTACCATGAAGTTAGGTCAGTGTCAGATCTTTGAACTCAACAGAGTTCTGGTCACAAAAGCTATAGTATCCCATTTTTCAGGAAGTGATCTTAAAAACCTGCTGTTAACAGTTGATTTTGGAAATTCAGTTTTAACAAGCTTAAGTTCACTTATGAGACAGCTAAATCGCTCAAACTGCTGAGTTAATGATTCACCCTTAATGTGACAAAAGGTTTCATACTGTTGGTTCAAAATTTCCCTGTTGTTTTCAATTACTTCTTCAGTTCCCCCAAATTGTTCCTTAAGTGCATACCATAATTCCTTGGCACTGTTACAATGTAACAGCCCAGCATAGATTTCATTGGGGAGTGCAGATGCAACGATGCTGAATGCTTTGGCATCTAGTTCTAATTTTTGAAAATTCTGATCAGTGTAGTTCTCTAATTTCTTAGGAACCAAAACCTTTAGATCCTTAGTACTCGGCACCATTGGAACATGAGGTCCATAGATAACCGATTTCCAACATCCGGTTTTCTGTTGAGCTAGGATGTGACCCATCCTTCGCTCCCAGATGTGGTATTCATTTCTTTTCAACATGGGTGGTTTGAAGAGAGAACCGATGTTATTGTTCATATCTTGTGATTGTGACGTCATCCTGGTTGTTTTACATGCACTGGTTAATCAACTTTGATCGTAATTAACCCTTACTCTGTTTTTCAACGAAACGAACAATTTAACAGTATCAACGATTATGAGCTGAACTATTTATGTCAAAATGACTATTAGATCAAATTTGACTGTCCAAGCTCTGATACCAATTGTTAGGATCTGATGACTATTTATGTCCAAGCTCTTATGATTGTGTTTTTGTTTGAGAATTATGAAGATGACAAAGTAATTGCAGCGGAATTGAAATGGAAACAAACTTTCACACACAATCAAACAGGAGAATTGCTTTCAACACACATGTTTAACTTTGAACCGAATGATTAAATTTATTTCAATATTCAATTACAACTGCATGCATGTATTACAAACTCTCCCTCAGCCTGAGCTCACAATAGTTTGTTCGTACAGAATGACAAGTGATGAAAGAGCTAATAGAACAGTACAGGGTACTGTTCTATTTATAGGCATGAGCAAACCACTGAAGCATCTTGGCTGGCGTCACCATGAAAGTGACATCTAACCTCCTAACAACCTGTAACTACTGATCTAATACAACTACTGCTATTACAAACTACTGATAACAATACAATACACAGACAAGCTAAACTACTGCTTCTCATTCCACTGTTGTGACTCCAGCAGTACTTTATATCTTCAGCAGTGCTTGACCCAGATCAGTAGATTGAGCATTAGTGTCTGTCTTCAACAGTCTTTAGCTCTTCATCAGTTGTTGAGTGATCAGCAGTTGTAGACAAATAGTAGATAGAGGTAATCAGTTGTTAGAACACTTTCAAGGGGAGAGAATTGAATACAAACATCTGCTTATTCTGGATCCACTGCTTTGATCCAGTTTTGGCTTTAATCAACTGTTCCTCTGTAGGGTTCAATCCCAACAGTTTCAGATTTGGACACTTGCGTGCAAGATGTCCAGTTTGATCGCATTTAAAACATGTTCTCTTTGAAACATCTTTGACCTGCTGTTGTTGCTTTTTCTGAGCGTAGAACTCTTCATTAGACTGTCGTCTAAATTGGTGTTCTTTCTCTTCTTCGGAACTTGTTACATGAACAAAATTCATCTTTTGCTGATAGTTTGACGTTTCATTTCTTTTCCAATTCTATTTCCTTTTATAACCCAACCCAGCCTTCATGTTTTTCTTTTTAAAACCAGGTTTGTTATAAAAAGTTTTGTGACTCGTTCCAGCAAACTTTGGAATCTCAGAATTTTCAATTTCAACCATCTTGAAAACTTTGTCAATCTTTTTCTGAAATCACATTCTGAATCGGGACTTCATTATCTGAGAATAACTTGTCCGATCCAATCATGGTATAAACCAATCCTTTTGAATCATCATTCGCATTTTTCTCAGATTTTGACTTTTTCTGATAACCTTCATGAAAACTACCTTCATTTTCATCTTGTGATTCAGATTTACCTGTTTCAACCGACTCTTCTTTCAAAACACTTTCAACGACCTTATCTACCACCTCTGAATCACTAGAATCATCAGATTTGGAATAGGTTATGTCAATGTTTTCTTGCAGTTGATCAACCATGTTGAATGCTTTTTCCACCTTCTCGTCATCATAGAACGTGAATTTTTCCTCAAATGGTGGTGGAACTTGATGATACTCTGAGCCAATTCCTTTCTTGTTTTGCTCAGAATCTTTACCATTTGGTTTTAAATTGAAAATGCATTCAAGAACATATGATGAAGCGTGATAACTGTGCAACTTGTTGTTGTCTTGTTCTAAATCAGCTATTTTACGTTTAAGTTTAGCAACATCTTCAATGTAAGAATTTACAACTTGTTGCTTTATTTCATACTGTCGCTTAAGCGTATCAGATGTTTCAGAACAATGTTTCAATCTCGATTGAACAAGTTTCATTTGACTCTTCACGTCTTCATATGATTCTTTTGTTATGTGATATGCAAGTTTTATCGAATCATACTCTTTTTTCATTTCTTGAAGCGAATTTTCTTTTTGCAAACATTCTTCAGTCATTTTTGAAACCTTTTCTTTCAAAACCTCATTTTCCTTTTCCAAAATCTTGCATTTTTGTGTTAGCTTTTTGTCATTATCTTTCAAAACTTTTTCGTTTTCTAACATTTCCTTGCATTTTTCTTTGAAAACTTTTTCGATTTTATTGAATTCTAGATCTTTTGCTCTGAATTTTTCATCTTTTTCAGTACAAGCACTGCACGTTTCCATACATTTCTTGCACTGTTCAGCAGTTTCATTTAAGACTTCAGATTCAGTTGAAGTATTTACCTCAGTGATAGGTACTTCAGCTTTCTCTTCAGTCTGCTTCTGACCTGCTTCTTTCTTTTGTTGTTCCTCAGTAGCATCATCAACATCAATCACTTCAACCGAACTTTCCTACTTCACATCATCTTCTTCTTTCTTCTTCGGATCATTTTCATTCAGCTGTTTTTCAGTAACAACTTCTTTTTCTTTCACAACTTCAGCTACCTTCTTCAAATCATCAACCAATTCATCAGCATTCTTCTTCATTCTTTTTTCATCCCTCTTCTTCAGACTTGCTGTCATTACATCTCTGATGATTTTATCCAGCTTTTTCTCATAATGTTTGTCTTTTGCAACATTTGAATAGTACTCGCCGGATATAGGGATTACTGCAAGAACATCGTCAAACACCACTTCCTTTCGGTGGACATCTGGTTCTCCTTTTCTGTTGATATAACATTCTCGTTTCTTGTCATATCTTCCATAGTTCCTTGCTTCTTCATATTCCTTCTCCATTTCTTCGATTCGATATCCAACAATACATCTTTCTCTGTATGTCTTATCTTTCAGAATCTCTTCTTTTGTTTTCTCTTTCACAACAGCAACAAATGCACGATGTTTGTTTGATGATTCTCTTTTAACTTTTGCTTTGAGCTGATCATTGACAATATCCTCTTCTGGAAGGAATTCACTCCAGTTAAATCCTTCGTCATCTTGGATCACAACACATGCTCTTGACTTTTCCTTTTCAGGATTATCTTCAATTTGTTTTAACCTTGGTGATTCCTCTCTGTTCTTGTGATAGATCGCCTTTTGATAGTAATCTTCTTTAAACGGATTAGCGGTTTCTTCAACAGAAGAGTTTCTGCATTCTCTTTTGAAATGACCCTTTTGCTTGCATTTGAAGCAGGTCACTTTTGATTTGTCGAATCCCAGCTTTGTTGATGGTCCACAGATTGATGGTTTGCCAGTAATATCCATGAACCGCTGAGCTCGTCGAATGCAGCTTGCCAAACACCATCTCAGATCAATGAGTTCCATCTCCTCTGGATCTATCTAGTCGTAATCTTCCTTTGTTAGTTCAGAATTTCCAATTTTACCAGCTACCAGATCTTCGTATGATTCCAGAATTGATCCCAGAAAACTCATTTGCTGTTTAGCAGCTTTGATGTTCATTGTTGAAGAATTCTTCAGTTTTAAAGCGATGTTGCAGAGAATCTCATCAGGTTCTTCAGTGTTTGATGTTGTTGATGATGAATGATATCCTGGATCGTAGCTTGATGAGCTTTTCTGTGAGTCTGTCGTCTTTTCAACACAATATGCAGTCTTTAGCTGTTCACTAACTGTCACCGAAGGTACATTGCCCTTGTAGTAAAGACCAACATTCTGTTGATGCGAAGAACTGTTCATCTTGCTTTGCTTTTGCAGCTCAAGCTCATGACTTTCTATCTTCTCTATCAAAACATCAGGAGTAATTTTATTAAACAACACATCATTTTTCAAAATAAACACGAACGTTTGCCAGTGATCAGCTCGTGGTAACGCTTCAATGATTTTGTCAATGATTTCTTCCCGTGTTTTTACAATTTCAAACCTATCAAGATCAATTTTGAGGTGACAGAATCTCTCTATCATTTGTCTTACAGATTCTCCTATTAAACCGTCAAACAAATCAAATTCTTTTTTAAGTAAAGCTATTTTGTTCTTTTTGATTTGCTTACCCCCCTCAGCTTTAACCCGTAATGCTTCCCACACTGATTTAGATGAGCCATCGTGATTAAGTAGTGCAAAAATGTCATCTCTAATCGACTGTTGGATTAGAGCAATCATTCTTTGTTCATATGAGAAGTTCTTTTTGTCATCAACGGATAAGCTTTTGAGTGGAATTTCTTCGTTTTTATCATCGACTGGTCTACTGTATCCGAATTCCATGCAAAACCAGCTTTCGTGCGCATAAGCTTTGGCCCAGTTGATGAATCGTTCTTTCCACCATGTGTAATCTTCAATACTGTCGAGCTTTGGTGGATTCGAATGAGTTCTGTAAAAATTATCATGGTTAATATTTTCAGTTATAGTTTTCGATATGCTTTTCGATGTGACAGTCGATGTTTCGGAAGATTCGGACTTGAACGCTTTGTAAAACGTGTTGTAAAACTCTTCAGCCATGACGCTTGATTCTTTTGTTTTCTCCTTTGCATATCGCACTTTGAATTTGCTTCTCGTTTATCACCTTGAATCACATGCAACTTTAGTCTGACAATTCTGATTGGGCCGATGCAATTAATTGTTTCACATGTGCAAACTCTTGTACCAATATCAATCACATGATTCCTTAATCTTGATTGGGCCGTACATAATAGATCTGATATAAAAAATAAACGAACAACATTAATTGGGTCGAGTGTTTATGATCTGTCAGTTAATAAAATTTGTTTCACGTGGGCTGTGGATCGAATGGTCTTTCGAACGAAAGGCCGTTCGATTGTTGAACAAAATGACAAAATCCCTTTCAATCGGATGACAACAACAATGAATGGATTGAATTTTGGATTGAATTTTGGATCGAACGGTGATCCGTTCGGATTGCCTTCCGATGATTGTACCTCTTGCCTTTTGATCAGATGACTACAAAACACTTTAACACATATGAGCTTATGTCCGACAAATAATTTAAAAAGAATCTGATCCCACTAAATTCCTATTAGGCCACTAATATTAAATCACATGCAATTTGATAATGTCTTGGGCCGACTAGATCACGTGAAAGCCTGACAAGATAATGGATAATATCTAAGTGAATCTCAACACTTATTGGACCGTTTGCATTTGAACAGATGACTTTTTGAAAATGTGTATGGATCGGATCAGTTTAAATGTAAAAATGAACGAATTATTTTTGAAAGTGATTTGAACGGACTTAACTTTGGATCGGATGGTCATCCGATCGGATGGCCATCCGATCGGTGAACATCATAAACAGCAACAGCTAACATTCTTAACGTATTCGGACATAAAATTCTCGATTTCTCACAAACCGCTTGGAATTATGATCTAAAAATTTGTAGGCTTATAAAATAATGATTTTTGCACACAATATCCAAAAATCAGCCAATTTTATCCGTAAAAACCATGTTAATTTTGCGTTTTTCTGTCAAGAACGTGAAGAAAATGAGTAGAGTGAGAGATTTGACAAATCTGATGTGTTTTTGACTCTGAATCTGATGATTTCTTGTGCGATTTTGTGTGTTTGGTCCGTGCAATCGAGCTCCTACTCTGATACCACTTGTAGGATCGGTTTTTGACTCCTGAACGATTGCGTAAGACACGTGTGACGTGCGGAATCCGTACACGTGCATGGACCGAAAACGAGAACCGTACTATAATTTGTGATTCGATTGATAGATCTGAAAAGTTACAAGTAACGTGAATCACTTTTTGCCTTTCCCTCTCTACTTTCTCTCTCTAGCTCCTATGCTACTCAAATGTGCAAATGGCAAAAGTTCTAAACTAAAGCCTTATACCTCCTATTTATAGGCAAGGCTTCTAAGCTAAGTTTAATGAAATTAAAATTATGCCACCTTGCTTTTTCTCCTATATTTTAGAATATAAAGTATGGTTTCATTCTGTTTCTGCTACGATCTGTATTGACGGAGGCGATAGACATTACTACACTAACACTATCCTATATCCTGAACTGATCTTTGATTTTGTTGTATGCAGCTGACTTCAGGAAACTAGCGCCTCCCCTTCCTGATTCAGAAAGTAGAATCCAAGCCATCGGACTCCTTCCTGAGATCGAAAAAAGCTTTATTCCATACCAACATCTTCAAGTTAACACTCCAGCTCAAACATGTCTGGTAAGGATCCTGTTCAATATCTGCATACATATTTTCATTTGATGTTGTTATAAAAAGGGTTTTTATAACAACATCAAGTAGAATCCAAGCCATCAGACTCCTTCCTGAGATCGAAAGAAGCTTTATTCCATACCCAACATCTTCAAGTCAACACTCCAGCTCAAACATGTCTGGTAAGGATCCTATTCAATATCCTGCATACATATTTTCATTTGATGTTGTTATAAAAAAGGGTTTTTTTAAAATTACTCCCTGTATGCAGATGCCAGCAAAGTTCCCATCCTCTTGGATCTTGAAGAACTTGACAGCTATCCTACTCCTGTCAATGTCAAGAAAGAGACTCTTGCCGTTACCAGCTCCAAACCAGTCGCAGCTCCTAAGCCTAACCCAAGGACTCGTGCTTCCACGTCCAAGAAGAGAAAGGGTTCAGAGACCACCACTCTAGCATCTGAAGGGTTCTCCTATGAAGAGCTCAGCTTCACCGAGTCCTTAGAGCCTATGACCTCCTTCCTCAATAAGGTAATATCCTGGTGCTAGATTCTGCACATATATCCTGATGGAATATCCTGGTTAGTAAATTTTAACCCTTACCTGTATCCTGAGTTGCAGGGTCTCCAGTATCTGCTCCATCTTTTTACCGATGCCTATGGTACAGCCAAGCTCTATGAGGCCAAAATCAAACAACTTGAGACCACCATACCTGACCAGGGCAATATTGCTGAAGCTAAGACCCAACATTATGAGGATAAGCTAAAGAAGGTCACTCAGGATGCCGAAGTGAAGCTGGCAGGCCGTCCACGTTGAGCACGAACATGCCATGATTTCCTTTAGGGAGGGGATCAAAAATTCCGCTGTTGTCTCCCTGCTGCAAGCTCGGATCAAGATGGCTTATGAATCCCAGGAGACAGGTCTTGAGTGCCCATCCTGGCCGGTTGACTCTTGGGTGGCAAAACTCAAGGAACTCGGAGACAATCCTGTGTCACATCCCGCCAAAGCTGGGGCTGAAGAGACTTCTAAAGTAGCTGAGGTGGAGGACAAGGCTGGAGAGAAGAAGGATGCTGGTGAGGATGCTGGTCAAGATGCTGAAGCTGGGAAGGCGAAGAAGGATGGAGGAGATGCCGCTGTGTGGGGGCAGTCAAGTGGGTGATGATGGATATTGATGCCTAGGCCGGAGCCCACTTTTTTAAATTTGAATGATGGTCTGTAACCCCAAAACAATTTACTTTTTCCTACACTTACTTTTCCTGCACTTAGATACTATATGATGGCTAAAGGTGGAGGGATCCTGAGTTTCAGGACGAAGCCCTTGGTCATCAATGTTAATACGCTTTTTGATGTGCGCAAAATGCAACATATAAATTACATTAAATGTGGCATTAAACTAACCTTTTTTAGTACTAATATTGGAAAAAGTGTGTTTTTGTCTTCCTTTTGTATTTTCAGGATTAAGTGAGCTCAAATGAACAAAAGAAGCAAAAAGGCAGCTAAATCTAACATAAATACAAGAAAAGGAATAAACGTGGCATGCCCGACCCCCCGACAGCATCTTCCCAAGCAAAACAAGAGAACAGAAGGCTGAACACGCCCCGTGCTCAATGAGCACGGGGGCGTGCCCAAGTGTCTGCAGAAAAGACAAAACTGTAGAAGCTTCTATCACCCACCACGGGGGCGTGCCCAGCGGACACGGGGCCGTGGTCAACTCTAAGATTCGCAGAATCTAGGGAAATCTTGATAGTACAGATACGCTTCTGCACACGGGGTTGTGCCCAGCGGACACGGGGTGTGGTCAACTAATGCAGACAAACTGCAATTAATGAAGAAAGAGAAGATGGGTGGACACGGGGCCGTGTCCGGGCTTCTGTGCAGACTATAAATAGGGGTGCTTGGCTCATTTGCAATCCATCCCTTGGCAAACCACCTCTCTCACACTTCACCTACCCACCACCACCATCACAACCCACATCCACCACCATCATCCATCATCCATCATAGAGTGTGTGAGTAGTCTCGGGATCCAAGATTGATCGTAAGAGTTCTTGATAATCAAAGGCCATGTTTGCCTAAGTCTCTTACATCACTTGGTGAAGACAAGTGTTTAGTGTATTACTTTTTATTTTTAATCTTTTCGCACTTTTTATTTGGTTGTGTATTAATGACTTTAATAACTAGTTTCTTATGTTGAAGGTGAGTCTTCCTTATCGTTTGTCCGTGGTGTCTTGGCATTATTTTACTGTCTATATAAAATAAAAGATTTTCACCATTCATATCTCCACGGTCTATATGGAGGTATGTTGGCTACATGGTCGGGGGTTAAGGAAACGGTTTGGTAAGAGTCTTGCCTTGTTCAGTGTATAGATCCTACAAGGACCTGGGTCAACTTTAGTAGGACCTCCTTCAATATCCACTGGTATTGGATGGCGGGGGTCCGAACTCTTTGATCCCCTCATATGTAAACTACTATTAAAACTTTAACCCGGCTACTTAGGACTGTATCCCTGCTGACTCAGACTACTTAGCCGAGGGTAACGTCACCTCCAGAAGAGGGGCCTACCACAATATGCATTAATAACTTAATTAATTATCTTTCAATATTCCAACCCTTTAGGATTGTATCCTTGCTGGCTCAAACTACTGGGTTGAGGGTAACGTCACCTTCAGAAGAGGGGCCTACTACAATAACTAAGATAATCTCTTAAAAAGTGCAAAAGTGCGGAAATAATCAAAGGTTACACTAAACACGAGTCGGATCCAAGTGATTCATCTTGTCTATTTGTTTTTATTTTGTTATATTTTTAAGCATTTTAGTTAGTTTTATTTTTTTTTTGTAGTTTAAAACCTTTTCCTAAACTTTTGATTTGATTAGACGTTGAGGATAAACCGGTATTAAAAGCTCTTGTGTCCTTGGACGACCTCGGTATCTTACCAACACTATACTACGCTCATGATGGGTGCACTTGCCCATATGTGTGTTTAGTGTTAGTAAATATCGTGTTTTATAAATTTAAAACTTGGCTAAAAAAGTGTTAAAGGGCTTAAAATATACATTAAAAACTATACGACACTTCACACGCATCAAGTTTTTGGCGCCGTTGCCGGGGACACAAGGATTTTGAGAAAGTTAGGAATCAACGGCCTAATCGTTTTCTCTTATTTTTCTATTTTTTAGGATTTTTTTTAGATTTCCAGCTTCTGCAGAACTCAGCACGGGGCGTGCCCGCTGAACACGCCCCCGTGCCCAATCTTTGGTACTGGCAATCCTGTTTTAATTCAGATAGTAAGCTGAACACGGGGCCATGCCCACTCAACACGCCCCGTGCCCAAGTTTCAGTTACTGAAAACAGAACTGTAAGATCCCGACGGTTGGTAATTTCTGACACAAACATGAGTGATACTAATATTTTTTACTTTCGGCACTCTTATGGTACGTGGTGTCAAATATGTGGTGGCCCTCATAAAGATTTAGAATGTTATTTTCTAAATTATAAGCCCCATTATATAGACCCATTGTTTTCCTGTAGCCTTAAGAGGGGCGAAAGTAAAAATAATCCCTATCTCTCCCTCGAATGCTCTCAATCAACCCTTCTAGGAGAAATGCTTCTCGATGAATTATTTCAAATGGAAGATCTAATTCTTAGTTGGGTGAAAGAACTTGAGATGGATATCATTAATTCACCTCAAGACGAAGCCCAAGAAGAATTATTGAGATCGCATTCGAATAAAAACAACTCCGTTGTTCCCGAAATCACCTCTAACTCTAGCGAGGACTTGAGTGATAGTCGTCCCTGTGTCGATTGTGCCGTGAAGGACTCCCCATCGACTTCGATCGATGCATACATAGACCTGAGCGATTCGGCATACACATTCTTTAACGAGAGCCCGGGAAAGGGTTGGACTTGTCCACCTACATTTAGCATAGGAATCACCCTCACCGACAACCTCTTGCGTTCTCGTCTTAGTCTAGAGCAATTAAGGTATCTCAGGCACTTTGGGGTTGTTCCATCCAGTAAGGAACCACCCGATCTGGATGAATTCCTTAAAAATAGAAGAAACTTCATAAACAGCCTCTAAACACGGGGCCGTGTCCAGGTCAGCACGCCCCCGTGACCACCCATAGATTCCCGTCTGATTTCGTGTCAGAATACGGACAAAATGTGTCAGGATCTTGCCTGCACATGGGGCCGTGTCCAGCCGACACGGGGCCGTGTGCAGCGTGCTATCGTTTTCTATAAATGCAGTAAGATTCCTGCACATTTGGACCACTCCAAAGACAAAGATCTGGTGGATCTTCACACATACCTTCCTAGGTATATTCTAAAGAAGGTTCCCAACAACCATCTTGTCTTTTCCACTTTTATCCATTACCTTCTTCTTCAATTTTTCCTTAACACCTCCATTAGAGCTTGAAATCTCCATAATTCCAAGCTTTATTGAGATGTTTGTTAGATTTTTATTCAAGAAATCTTGTTAAAAATAAGTTCTACAACAATGTTTTAAGTTGTTTCTGCTTAAAAACGCTTTAAAAATCACGAAAACAAATTAAAACTCCAAGATTCCTTGTTCCAAAAATCTGCAGACATCTGAACACGGGGCCGTGCTCATTGAGCACGGGGCCGTGTCCGAGGTACTGTTTCCATGAAATTGAACTCTTTTCGGTATGTTTTCTCAGAATGGCGAGCAGAACTAGCAGAACATCTTCATCGCACTCCAGAAACAACCGACAAGGGAGAAGGTCATCAACGGTTGAAGTTTCTCTTGTAAACTACGTTTACTCTTTAAGAGAAGCTATTGATGAAATGACGGGAGTGGAAGAAGCATTGGTCGACCGTATCAATCATTTGACGGTGGGACTAGAGGGATGTCTTCGAGAGGTCAACCTTTTGCACCAAAGGTTGAACATTCTCGCTTCTTCTCCTTTGGTGCCAATTATCACCCAAAGGGCATGGAATGTGGTACCGGAAGTCATCATACCGGCCGAATGGTACACCATACACCCGGAGCCACCTCGAGACATACTACAAGGGGTTCCGGTTGGTGACACTCCCCCTACGCAAGATGTTGAGGAAAACGCGCTCGGCTTCTTCCTCCCAAGAGAGATAGAAGAATGGCTTTAACCACATCTAGGGAATATCCCTAGGTCTAAAAGTTCTATGAGGCTTTTAAATACCGGAAAGCTATTTCCGGAATTTTGATTCTTATTAAAGTAGAACTCCTTAGGATGATTTTATGCACCATTTGACCCATCTATCTTAGGACCTTTAGTTTTTATTTTTTTTCCTTGTCCTTAAATTCTCTAGGACCTTATGTAATAGTTTTAATGAATGATGGTTTTAATTAATTTGGTGTTTGGATGATGATGTAATGGGAAAAACACACTAGGGATGGTGAAGGATACCAAGGGAAACTTGAACCAGCACCCCATGCACAAAAACAAGGCCACCCGACAATTTTTCTTCATTACAGCAAGTTCAGCACGGGGCCGTGCTTAGCCAACACGCCCCGTGCTCAACATCTGCAGAAAAATGCCCAGTTCAGGTACCTGGACACAGGGCGTGCTCACTGAACACGCCCCCGTGTCCAGCCTTCTGTTACTTTACTTTCTTTTCTGTTACTGGCGATCTGAACACGGGGCCGTGCCCGGACACGACGGGGCCGAGTCCAGACGCCCAGTAACATAAATTTTGCTTTTTCACATCTTTTTACACACTCAATCAACCTAAAAACTTATTTTTGGGACACATTGAGGACAATGTGTAATTTAAGTGTGGGGGGATGCTAAAACCTTGAATTTTGCAAGTCCTAATTACAAGCCTTACACAAAACTCTATTAGAACCGCTAAACATGTGACACCTGGGTCACTGCGACCATCAAACAAATACCAAACCAATGAAATATTGTATTTCATACTTGGGATTTGTATAAATATGTGTATCATTTGCACATATCAATTTTTGTTCAATTCCAAACTCTAAATCGCTTTCTGGAAGGTTATACGCGCACCGATGCGTAAATATAACCAGTTTAATGCAACAAACACTCTGGAATAGTGACATAAGCTTAACATACCTTAAATAACCTTTACATAACTTAGAAATAAGTTTTGGAAGGTTTGGTATGCCGAAATCAAGTTAATTCGCTTACAGGGACTAAATTTGACAAACTGTGAAAGTATGCCAATTTGAACTGTAACAGATATTCCGGAACATGACCATAAGTTAAACATACCATAAATATCCTTTACATAGCTTAGAAATAGGCTTTGAGGGGTTCGGTATGCTAAAATAAACTTTTGGGTCATTCAGGGACTAAAAGCGTCAAAAAGTGCATAAGTTTGCACTTTCGCGCATAACTTACGTTCTGAATACATCCGGACATCCAAAAATTTATGTAAGCACTAAAATATTTATTTTAGTTTTTGGCATAAGAAAAATCCATTCGTTACGCCATTTGGATCGTTTTTCGCGCTTATGCGCATTCCGTCGTAATTAACCGAACAACGCAATCGTACGGCCACACGAACCGACATCCGAGATATTTTTTAGCACATTTTAAGTTCCCTATACTTTAACTTCATTTTAGAGTTTTGAAATGGGGTTAACGGGCCTTAAACATGTCGGAAATAGCTCAAAACACTAACAGGGACCAAAAGTGTAATTCTGTGAAACTAGGTCCTTGCGCACCTCAACACTCTGAGTGTTACGATGCGCAAGCAGTCCCCAGAACAGCAGAAACTTGCAGAAACTTTGAATCTGGTCCATTCCACCTTGCACATGGTTTTGGGGCAATACCTTGGGCTCTAATGGTTTTCAAAAACCAGGGTTTTGAGGTGGAGGGTTGAGATTGAAGCACGGTTAACGAGGAACGATCTTAACGGCTCTATGAATCCTATAAATACCCCTTTCCTTCTTTTGCCAAAACCCACAAGAATCTTGATTTGAGAAGCTCTAAGTTGAAACCATTGTTTCATACCTGAGCTACTTGGATCGAGGTTAGCATTCGGGGACCCTTTGTAAGTGTTCCTTCGTTCTTTTATTGCTTTTCGAGTCCGAAAGTCAAACTTTGTTTGACTTTCTGCATTGACCAGTTTATGGTCAATGCGAAGTTCGTTTGAACTTCGCAACGTGAGCGTAATCATGATGGTTATAGTCCCTTGTGACTATGCCTACTGATTACCACGTTGTCTCGGCTCAGTGACGAGCCGTAGTTTCGGCCAAAATGCGTGTTATTGCGTATTTTGTAACCAAACTACTCTTAGGTATCAAAACCGTTTGTTTCGATACCAAACTTGTTCTCTAACTTAGTTAAGCATGTTTCAACATGCTTAGCTCGTCACTTTTAGTTTTGTGCTTATCTAGGGTCGTAAGGGTAAGTGATCTAATCAATCGCTTATGCTTTCGAACTCGACCCGTTTGGTCGATCATTAGGATTCGACCAAACACATTAGGTGACCATAGCATATAGCGGATAACCTTCCGAGGTTATACCTTATGGTCGCTTCGTTAAGTAGTTGTATGATAGGTAGTATATATGCCTTAGGTAAATTACCAAAATACCCTTTTCATGTGTAATTGGTAATTAAGCATATGTAACCTAAACTTTCGTCACTTAACTGATTATGTAACATAATTAAATATTTTAGGCATATAATACTTGTCATAGGACTAGTTAGGCGAACGCGTTTCACGTGAACGACGCGTTAAAGTAGCATAAGCTACCTAAACGGGTCGTAATGGGTCGTAAGCACTTAGGTTAGGTTTCATTTAGTATGTAGGCTTTGTTAAACCATACTACATGAGTTCCCATACTCATTTGGTTTACGAGCCGTCATACTATCCAATCTTCCGATTTAGGTCTGGTTTATTAACATAGTTACCTATATTAGGTGCCGTTTGATATCCGTGATCTCTAGCATTGTTTGGTTGTTACTCAAGGACTACTAAGCAACCTCAAGTGAGTACATAGACCCCTCTTTTACTGTTTTCCAAACTATTTTGGGGTGAAACACATGTGCCTACTTGTTACTTTCATGCTTTCCTGTTTTCACATCATATACTTGCTATGTTCATTAGTACATTTATAGTACATGATTTCATTACATTACATGCTATGTATGTCTATTGTTGCATACTTAGTACAGTTCACATGCTATGTATGTCAATTTGTTGCATACTTAGTACAGTTGTTTCAGTTTACATGCTATGTATGTCCATTTGTTGCATACTTAGTACAGTTGTTTCACGTCACATGCTATGTATGTCTATTGTTGCATACTTAGTACATTTGTTTCACGTCACATGCTATGTATGTCTATTGTTGCATACTTAGTACAGTTGTTTTCATCACATGCTTACATTTTGATATGATATTTGGTTTGTTTTGATGGATCAATATACATTCATTAACACCGATCACGCCGTTCGTTAGTAGGTAGTGGTACCATAGGAATTGACAACTCCCGTTCCGGACATCCTGGGTAGGTTTGGATGAAAGGAATGACCGAATTCGATATACATAACTTAGATAAACCTTTAATTTGTTTAAGGGTTTATCGCCACAGTCTCAAGGCTTGGATGTATGCATTCTCACAATACCGCATAGATATTTATATCAGTATAGCATGCATTTGTTCCACAAAACATAGCTTTGAATTAAGCCATGTATTACTTCAATACTTTGTTTTTGTGCATATGGTTTAGTTGATATATTTCACTAGCCATACATATCATTTCGGTTTACATTTGACACATAAACATTATTGACATTGGTTATACATTACATGACTTACATCTTGACATAAACATTTTGACATATTATTCAATACGTTTGGCAATTGGTTTAAACATAGACATCTTACATTGTTGGTTTGGTTTGAGCAAGTGATTTAAGTAAAGAGGCGTGTGTAATATGATACAAGCATGGTGGATACGCCGCTGGTACTTCCTATATATAAGTGATTGTATGGTATTACATATCGTAGCGTTATTTGAATCATTTAAATTTGGACATATAACATTTTATACAAATAACATACTTTTCACAATACATTGTTTTACAAACAACTTAATTTATACAAACTCATTTCACATGGTTATCCACTTAACCATGTGTTATTCTTTTATACATATATATCATTTGGTTTATTTATCACTTTTCAAATGATTTACAAGACAAAGCAAATTACAAGGTTCATGACTAAACATTTTCTTAAACATAAGTCATGAATTCTATTTTCACAAAACCTATGTATCTCACAGGCATTTTTATGCTGACGTACCTATTTTCACATGTGTTTCAGGATATGATGCATAGGATTTATCAAGATACACTTAGGCGGACTTGGGCCTTAGCGACAATAAAAGATGCAAGACTAGTTATTTATGTTATGTTTCTTTGATTGTCAAGACATTGTAACTACTTTAATCAATAAAACAATATTTCAATTTCCATGTGTTATGAAACAATGATTCTGTTACAACACTCCCCGACGTTTTCCGCCACGTTTTGTTGTTCTACGTGGTCGGGGTGTGACAAAACACCCCAAATTTGTTCAAAAATTTTTCATTTTTTTTACTTGTTTAGGTTTAATTTGGGAATTTCAAATTCTAAAAAGGTGATATTTTTACAAATTTACAACCGATAGCGTCGTGATAAAAAGAACCAACATAAGAAAATTATGAAACGGCATGACAAATCTAGTTAAAATTTGATTATATATACTTGATCACATAAAAACCCATTCCCACAAAAAGTGAGTTTTGAGCCTTTATTGAGCATACAAATACACATCTTTAAACTAAATGCTCATTTTTTGTTTCTTGTGTGAATAGCCGTGTTAGTACATTACGTCTGTAGCTTCCGTCAGCATGTAGTCATATTTTGTTCTGTGTTTATGTTTATTGTCTGAATGTATGTATAATAGTTAGCAGGACAACTCAGGATTAGGGTCTGTATGTAAAAGTGTTGATTGGGACAAGTTAAACTCGTACGGATGGCAATACGCACGTATGGCCATACGCACGGATGACTTATCCGTGCGGATAAGTCATACGCACGGATGACCGTACGTACGGGTGAGTCATACGTACGGGTAACCCACCCGCACGGACAACACTTATTAGGATCCTGAGTTTGTCTATATATAGTAGGTGCGGTGCAACTTTGTTAGAACTTTTGGACATGCACGGATAGTCTGTACGTTTACCGGATCTTGTAACTTTCAGAACAGTAAATAGAACGAACAGACAAGAAGTTAAACGTTGAATTCTGTGTTGCACAAATCTGTGATTCGTCGTAATGGATTCCGCACATTAAGACGAAATCGATTCATCTTGTTCCTACGATCAGATCCTGTATCAACGGGACCATCAAGTGGTATCAGAGCAATCAGGGAGCTGAATCGAGATCAACAACACTGAATTCACCGGAATTCAAGTCTCTTTTGCCGATCAAAGTCGAATTTCACCGGAGATTTGACTTCTGTTACCGATTTGATTCAAATTTCACCGGAAATTTGACGGACTTCTTCTATATCTACTTAGATTTTACATTTGTTCTTCAACTGACATCATAAAATCAGAAAAACCTAAAATTGAGCAAGAATTTACGGTTAAAATTTGTTAAAATCGATATCAATCAACTCGCAATCATTCAAAGTATAATCATACTTAGTTTCATAATCAGAATCAATCTAAAACTAGATCAAATTCATCAAAAATCATGTTTAGTTGTTCGATGACGTCATTCACCCGTAAGGACAGCTGTCTGAGTGATTTGGATTAGTTAGTTACTGCAAGTCGTGTGCTGACATCATCATTGTTACACGCACGGTTTACCATCCGTGCGGATAACCAGAATAGTCAAAAAAGTCAAAGCTAACCGTGAGCACAACCATCCGAGCGGATTACCATCCGTGCGGATAACCAGAATAGTCAAAAAGTCAAAGCTAACCGTGCGCACAACCATCCGAGCGGATTACCGTCCGTGCGGATAGACTTTGTTTACATACGAATTCTTGTTCGAACGGATAACTATCCGGTTCAAGTGTTTGAAGTTTTTAAAATTTGTAAAAATTTTCTAAGTGTTTGAAAATTGTTTCAGGTACTTGAAATGGAAGAATTCATGAATCCCTTTAGTGAGATGTATGCCTTCGCGGGTAATTCTGGAGACGATACTTCAAACCGTTCAAATGAAAATTCCAATATGAATCCAAAGAAAACGTTATCCGATGCACTAAATGTTGAAAGCGTATATGGTACCTACAACAAACCACCAAAACTAATGGCAATAGAAGAATATAATCGGTGGGCAAAAAGATTCGAAGAATGGTTGAAAGCCTTTGCATATCCAAGCTGGAAGAGCTTAAAAAATGGTTTTGTTTCAAGTAGACAAGATTTTGAGAACATGACAGAAGGAGAAGAATTAGATAGCTATATAGCTGAACAAAAATGCATTGCTTTGATTCATCAATCCGTAAGAGACGACATTATTTCACTCATTGAATACACAAACGCAACAGATCTATGGGCAAAGTTGAGTAAAAAATGTGTAGGAAGTGCAGAAATAATCAAAAACAAAAAGAAATTGTTGAGAAAGGAGTTTGATTTGTTCGGATGTTTAAAAGGTGAATCTGTTTGTAAAATGATTGAAAGATTTGGACACTTAAAGTTGGAATTGGCAAGGCACGGAGTAAACTATCCTCCAGAGGATCTTATTGACAAATTGTTCGATTCACTACCAGAGGAGATGGATTGGCAGTATTATGCAATGATGTTAAAGAACACAATACCTTCTGGAACTTTGACTGTCGACTTGCTGATTGAAAGACTAGAAAGTCATGAATTGGAGATAAAGAAAAACAAAATTAATCATCCATCATATCAACAAAACATGGAGTTATACTATCCAAAGAGTATGATTCCGAAGAATGTTTCTCCAAGAACTGCTTTCTCCGCTGAAAACACAAATACTCCAAGTAAAGAAAATCCAAGCTCAAACAGTGGTTTTCACGGAGGTTTCTCATCCAACATTCCAAGTCAGGGATCTTCTTCAAGTTCCTCAAGTCAACAACAATCGGTTCCTAAGAATGCCTTTTCTTGCAATATTGCGATCGATTTGAAGAATGCTCAAAATTTTGATGAAGAATCGGCCAAACTGCAGATGATCTTTCTAGCATCTGTTTTGGAGTCTTATGAAGGGTTAGTAGCCGAGAAGATAGGTAATACCAATCTGACGAAAGAAGATTATGATCAGATTGATCCCGAGGAAATGGAGCTGATCGATATTCGTTGGGCTATGGCCAGTGCTGTTCGTAGAGCACAACGATTCATGGAAATTACCGGCAGAAAGACAATTGGTGGTGCATCTACTAAGCTGGGGTTTGATAAATCGAAGGTGACATGCTTCAAATGTAAGCAGAAGGGTCACTTCAAACGAGAATGCAGAAATGCATATGCCGATGAGTCAGAAAACCCTTTCAGAGATGATTATTACAAGAAAGCAATCTATCACCAGAATAAATCCGAGCCACCTAGATTGAAGCAAGTTGAAGACAACAAAGAGAAGTCTAGAGCTCTTGCCGTAATCCATGATGACGAAGGTTATGATTGGAGCGAGCTATTGCCTGAAGAAGATGCTGTGGGTTATGCATTCGTGACAAAGATTATTCCTTACAAAGACACTAGAACTGAAAAAGAAAAATTGGTCAACCGAAGAATGAAAGCCCAAGCAAGAATAAGCAGAGTTTATAACATTTACAAAGAAGCAAAAAAGGCAAAAAGGTGGGATGCCGACAGAGAATGTTACCTTGATCCTCAAGGAAACATTGCAATTAACCCAGATTCCCTAGATGTTGATGCTATTACCCAACAATTTGCTGAGGAAGAAGAAGCAAGACAAAGAGAATGGTGGGGAGGTGGTGATGAGAAACAAGTTGAGATAGAAGAAAAAGCCAAAGAAGCAGAACAGAAACCAAAGTCAAAGAATGTTGATGACGGAATCATTGATACATCACAAGAGCTAACGGCTGAAAACTTAAGGAAGATGGCAGATAAAGTTCTTGCTGCAAAGGAACTTGAGGTAGTTTCTAGTTCTGGACCTGAGTCAACAAACAAGGTCAGTTCAAATGGTACACTTGAGTCAGGTAAGATTGATAAATCGGAAAAAGACTGCAAAAATTGCATGAAAGAGTGCAAATTTTGTAGTACAATCACTTACCTAAACGGTAAGAAGATTGAAGAGTTGACTAGTAAAGTCAAAAGGGTTGAAGATCAAATCTTAAACCGTGACAAAATGCTGAAAGCTTCGAATGATAGATCAAAAGAATTAGCTGATAAAATTGAAAATGATAAAAATGACATTGAAAGAATAAGAAAAGAAAATGAAAAATTGATTATTGAAAGTCGTAAAATTTCTGAAAGTTTTGAGAAGCTGAAGCGAACGGTTAAAGATTCTGATGAGAGAAACAGTAAAACAACAAAAGAAAATCTTCAACTATCAGGAGTTCTTCGTGTAAAAGAGGAGCAAATTAACCAACAACTTGATGAAATTGCAAAATTGAAGCTTCAGTGTGAAGAAGCTAAAATTGAGAATGAACGAATTAATCTAAAACTGTGCAGTTACAACTCTGCAAGCTTTGTTTTGCAACACATTGTTCCAAAACCCATTGGTAAAACCAAAGCTGGCGAAGATGTATACTGTGATGGAACTGGGGTGGGGTTTCATCAAGTTCCACCACCGGTTCTAAACAATTTCTCAAAGAAGCAATCTGGGTTGGTTAATGATGAGATTGAAACAAATGAGATAAAATTGCCAGAATCAATAGATGTAACATTTTCTTCATCTTCATCATCTGATGACAGTGTTCAAACTGAGATCATAAAAGGCATGGCTGAAAGTGTCTTAGATAGTGATTCGACTGAAGATGAAGAATGTTTTCTGAACAATTACATTCCGAAACCAAAATCTAAAAACAACTCAAATGATGAACCGGGTCTTGTGATGTACAAGATGTCTGGTTCTGATAAGTTGTATTCAGACTTTGAGTTTCCTTTGGAGAATGTTAATGTGAAAAAATTGAAAAATGTTTTTAAACTAGTTGAAATTGATTTGTCTGAAGTGGAAAATTTGAAACAAACAAAGAGACATATGAATTTTGAGAAAGATAAAGCTTACTATAAGAAACCTGTCATTCCACCACGTTTTTCTAACAACTATCAAAATAAATGGTCGGGTGGATATCAGGGTGGTAAGAATTATCAGAAAAGGAATGTTCAGAACAAAAGGTTTGCTGTGAAAAAGGTGTTTGTGAACAGTTCAAGTTCACTCTCTGAAGAGGAGTCTGAAATTTTCTTAAAAACAAACGAAGAGTTCTTTGAAAAGAAGGCCTCACAGCCTCAGTCTGAAGGTTCAAATCGGGTAATTGACACCCGAACATGCTTCAAATGTAATCAAGTTGGACATATTGCACGAAAGTGTACCAACCAGAAGCCTAAGACTGAAACTGTGAAGAATTCCATCAAGAAAGATGTTGGGAAAAGAAAGGCTCCATTGGTTGTTGAGAAAAATGTTTTGAAAAATGATAACACCAAGATCAAAACTGAACCTGTTAAGATTTCGGTAACTAAAAATGATAAATTTTACCAACGGGTTGCCTCACCTCAACAAACATGGAAGCCAAAAATTGTCGAAAAGAAAGTTGATTCATCAAAGGTGTCTGAAACTGAAAAATCATCATCTTCTTCCAAGAAGAAGTATGTACCTTTGAAGTTATATGAGAAACAGAAATCGACTTCTGAAAAGAAGTATGTGGTGAAGAAAAATCAACCAGCTAATCAACCTCAAAAAGACGAATTTTTCTTATTCAAAGAGGTTGAAGTTGGAACTGCTGAAAGCCTTAAAATGAATGATAAAAACTTTCCACCACTTTACACTAAAACAACTCACCTTGATTTCAAGTTACCTGAGTCAAAAGAGGCTTGGGTAGCATCGAAATCTCATTAAATGATCTTTTTATGTGCAGGAGCTTCCGAGATCCGTCTCACGTTGGATTATGGATAGTGGAGCTTCTCGGCACATGACTGGAAAAACAGCGCTGCTGTATGATGTCAGAAATTTTAATGGAGGTTATGTGGGGTTCGCGGGTAACCAAGGTGGTAGAATCGTTGGTGAAGGAACGTTATCCAATGGGATTGTCACGTTTGAGAGAGTTAACTACATTGCTGAGCTGGAAAATAATTTGCTAAGCATCTCACAGATATGTGACCGGATGTATACTACTCACTTCACAGACAAAGAGTGTTTGATTTTGAAACCAGGGTTTGTTATTCCTGAAGAATGGATCATCATGAGAGCTCCTAGAGTGAATGATCTGTACGTTCTAGACATGTCTGTAGCAACAACAACAACGGGTCAAGCACACTGTTTTGTTTCAAGAGCAACAGAGAAAGAATCAAAGTTGTGGCATCGTAAGATGGGGCACATTCATCTTCGAAAAATGAATCATCTTGTGCACAATGATTTGGTTCTAGGAGTTCACATTAAAGGTTTTCATCTGGAGCAAGAATGCATCAGTTGCATGAAAGGCAAGCAAAAGAAAAAGTCACACCCTAAAAAGCAAGTCAATTCAGTCTCAAAACCTTTGGAGAGACTTCACATGGATTTATTTGGTCCTGTGAATGTCAAAAGTATTACCGGAGAACTTTATTGTCTTGTGGTCACTGACGATTATTCTAGATTCTCATGGGTGTTATTCTTGAAGTCAAAAGAAGAAACCTTTGACAGATTGAGGGGGTTATTCAAAAAGATTGAAAATTTGTACCAAAGGCGTATCAGAAGAATTAGAAGTGATAATGGTACTGAGTTCAAAAACAACAATATGGAAGAATATTGTGATGAAAAGGGTATCTTGCATGAGTTCAGTGCTCCGTACACTCCACAACAGAATGGAGTTGCAGAACGTAAAAACAGAACACTGATTGAAACGGCTAGAACAATGCTTGCTGATTCAAAGTTACCGATAAATTTTTGGGCAGAAGCTGTTTCCGCTGCATGCTACACGCTCAACAGAGTTCTAACTGTCAAGAAATTCAACAAAACATGCTTTGAGTTGATTAATAATCGAAAACCGAATTTGAAGTATCTTGAACCGTTCGGGTCACCCTGTACAGTTCTAGAACCTTTTGGAAAGATGGGTCCGAAGAGTTTTGAAGGAATATTTGTGGGATATGCAAGTCCTTTACGACGAGTCTTCGTTCCAAGTCTGAAGAGAATTATTGAAGCTCAAAATGTTGAATGCCAAGGTCACACAATGCCTCCACAAAATCCGGGCGACTCATGGCGTTTCAATTATGATGTTTTATGGGAGTCTTTCAACATGGAAGAAGAGCCAGAGTTCTTTGATGAGTTGGATATTCTTAGAGAATATGAAGATGAAAGGTTTCCAGCAGAATCATATTGTAAAAGACAAGCTTCAAATGATAATGAGGCAGGTCCAAGCAATGCTGGAGAACATGACGATGTTGAAAATGATGTTGCTCAAGAAAATCAGACGGTGGAGAATGTCAATCAAGAATCTGAAAACAGTCCAATATTCGATCATGATGATTCAGAATCTGAGGGGGAGCCAATCCAGTTTTCAAATCAAACTATTCCAGTTAGTGAACAAGTTGCTGATCAAAACCTTACAAATTTGGAGAGTGAAGTAGATGTTTCAGGCGAAGTGATGCCAAGAACACTTTCTTATCATCCTGAGGAACTAATAATAGGAGAACTGCAATCAGGCGTCCGAACTCGAAGACAACTTGATCAAGGGCTTACATGTTTTTACTCAACAGTTGGTCCTTTACAAACTGAATTCTCATTAAGTTGTTTTATCTCGCAGATAGAACCAAGGACGTACAAAGAGGCGCTTACTGAAGATTCATGGGTAAATGCTATGCAGGAGGAGTTAAATCAATTCGAGAAGCTTGGCGTTTGGAAGCTAGTAGATTTGCCAGATGGTCACCGAAAGATTAATACCAAATGGGTATTTAAATGCAAGAGGGATGATCGAGGAGTTATCATTCGAAACAAAGCTCGACTCGTTGTCCAAGGTTTCAGTCAGCAGGAGGGGATAGATTTCACAGAAGTATATGCCCCTGTCGCAAGACTTGAAGCCATCAGAATCTTCCTTGCATTCGCATCATGGAAAGGATTTAAAGTTTTTCAGTTAGATGTGAAGTCGGCATTTCTCTATGGCAAGGTGAAAGAGGAGGTTTATGTCGGACAGCCACCGGGCTTCACCGACCCAATTCACAAAGATAAAGTTTATCTCCTTGACAAAGCATTGTACGGCTTACATCAGGCCCCGAGAGCCTGGTATGAGACCTTGTCTCAACATTTGTTAGCCAACCACTTCATTCGAGGAAAGATAGACGCCACTCTTTTCACAAAAGAAGTCGACGGGCATCTTCTGATTGTTCAAATTTATGTGGACGACATAATTTTCGGGTCAACAAATGAGCAACTCTGCAAAGATTTTGAACATGTTATGAAGCAGAAGTTTGAGATGTCTTCAATGGGTGAGATGAAGTTCTTCTTGGGACTTCAAGTTGATCAACTTCCCGAAGGAACTTTCATACATCAAACAAAATACGTTCATGATGTTCTGGAGAAATTCGGGATGTCAGGAATGTCACCAATTTCCACCCCATTAGCGATAAATCATGGGATACATCCTGATCTCACCGGAGAGAAGGTAGACGAAACATTATATCGTTCCATGATTGGCTCGTTAATGTATTTGACGGCATCAAGACCGGATATTATGTATCCAACATGCCTCGCGGCGCGATTTCAGTCAAATCCTAGAGCTTCGCACATGGTAATTGTGAAAAGGATTCTACGCTATCTGAAAGGAACTCCATCTCTGGGGTTGTGGTATCCAAAAGATGGCGACTTCATGCTCGAAGGATATTCTGATTCTGATTTCGGATGCTGCAAAGTGAATGCTAAATCAACAACAGCGGGGTGCCAGTTTTTCGGACCACGATTGGTCACCTGGCAATGCAAGAAGCAGACCTCTGTCGCTTTATCCACTTGTGAAGCCGAATATGTATCTGCTAGCAGCTGCTGCTCTCAGATCTTGTGGATTCAGCAACAGATGCGAGACTACGGTTTGCAATTTCTTAACTCCCCTATTTTTGTTGATAATGAGGCAGCAATTAACATAACAAAAAATCCTGTTCATCACGCTAAAACAAAACACATTGAAATTCGTCATCACTTCATCCGAGACTGTTTCGAGAAGAAGTCGATACGAATAGAGAAAATCCACACCGATGAACAAAAAGCTGACTTACATACCAAAGCTTTTGACAAAACTCGCTTTAAATATCTTTTGAAACTTAATGGTATGAAGTTGTTATCGGATGCGGAGGAAATTGTTGGCGTTGATGAAGGTGCCACTGTAGATGATATTGAGAAACAATCTGCAATGGTTTGTCGAATTTTTAATTACTTTGGTTTTTAGGGGGAGATAGTAGTTTTATTTCAGAAAATACAAAAACAATAAAAAATTCGTAAAAGCCAAAAACATTTGAAAAATTCAAAAACCCAAAAACATGATAAAATTTCAAAAAGAGTTTGTGTAAAAAGGGAAAATGATAGTACATCAGCTAGTCAGTTACTGTACGCTAAAGATATGGAAAGTTCAAATACGTTAAACAGTCTCACTAACGATATGTCGATAGGTTTTTACACATCCAGTAGTTTTGTTCGGGATATAAACCTAAATCTTACTTGCTTATTTCGTGGGGAACACCACTTGGATATATAGGTAACCCCTGAAATCTCGTTTGAAAGGTTTCATAATCTGATATACTAGGTCTTTATTCTCAATGATGTCTGGGGTATTATTCTGGGACTTCTGCTGAACGGTAGTTCTGACCTAGTCCCTGGATAATACTTTCTGCAAATGCTTGAAATATAGCATTAAAACCCTCAGCATGCTGAAACAATAAAATTGATAAACGCTGCTGTTGTAGCAAAAGATCCTCTAAAGGGGACACACCTTAAAGTCGAAGCCGATATCTCTCTGCGTATACGGAAGTATCGACCTGAGATCCCTCGGCCCTCGCATACCTAAATTATGTACAGATATCATTGATGTAATACTCACCTGTAAGACTGATTATTGAGATTCTGGATACGGGAGTATATTCAAGAGGTGGGACACACGTATAAGTTTAAGTCTCTAAAACACTTAAACCGTATCCTGAACAGATTGAAATGTGTGTAAGAATTTAAGATGGATCAGTATATCGACAATCGAGGTGAATTGTTTAATGTTTGGGATGAAATTAAGCTTAATGGTACTTGTAACTTGTCGGAAGCTGATATAATTCCCTAACACGCTCACCAAAAATATGTTTGTAAATAGTTTACATTTACTGCTTTCATATTTCTGTTATAGTCTATTTTTGCTTCATTATAATTCCAAAAAGATTTTATTTTTCTACTTTATTTTACGACAAACCAAAGTGGAGAGTTGATCTTTTGATTCGAAAGTGATAGAAGATGCAGGAAGTTTCTGAATTGGAAGATGAGTTTGGAGCTAATCATGACTAATCTGTAATTGAAAGTGTAAAACACAAGTTCATTAAGTTGATACTTGTAATTTTTCTGAAAAATGTTTGAACAAAATTATCAAAAGTCAGTATATTTTGCTTCAGGTCAACCAAGGTCATTAAGTTGGACTTGGTCGACAAATTAAATTCCTTGGGTCATTAATTTGAACCAAGCAATTTAAGTGGATTTCTAAAATCTGACAAATGTTGAGAAAAATAAAAGTTTTCATTGAAAAAGTAAAGTGTGCCTCATTCGAATGTTCATCCGTACGGGTAGCCATACGCACGGATGGTAATGCGCACGGGTGACCATACGCGTCTGATGTTGGTATAAATTGTGAGTCAAAGAGTCAGTCAAAGCTATACGCACGCACAACACTCTTTCTCTCTCACACTTTTATTTTCTGATTTTGGAATTCTTTGCACGGATCATTGTTCTCGTTGGTTTGTACAACATTAGCAATGGCAAAGGTATGTTTTTCTATCTCAAATCTGCAATATTCCATTAATTAATGTCTGTTCATCGATGTTCATCACGTATCTGTTCTTTCGGAGCCTTAAATCTCAGATCTAGCCCGTGTTAGTTCGTTTTGCCATGAATGAATCATAGGTTCTTGTTTAGAATGCTTAGATCTAGGATTTTACCGGATTAATTTGTGTTATAACATGCTAAAATCTGACAGATCTGATGTTTGAACGGTACGTAGTGTCGAATAGGTTTTTGATAAATTGATCTGTGAATAAGACGTTTTAGACATTGTTGAACATAGGGCTTTGATCGTTTTAACATTCTCTGAGTAGATCTATGTTCAATTTTAGATTTTGACATAGAAATTTGTGATATTCATTTATTGTTCTTCATCTGTGACTTGTATCTGCACGTACAACCTGTACGTGCGTATGGCAATCCATGACAACATCATGCTGTACGCACGTATGGTAATCCGTAGCAATGGTCTGTTGTACGTGTGGATAGTAATTCTTGACAATTCAATGTTGTACGTACGTATGACAATCCGTGTCAAGGACAGACTGTACGCACGGATAGCAATCCGTTGCAATTCAATGTTGTACGTACGTATGACAATCCGTGTCAAGGACAGGCTGTACGCACGGATAGCAATCCGTTGAAATTCAATGTTGTACGCACGGATGACAATCCGTGGGTATGCTATGCTGTTCGCACGGATGACAATCCGGGACTTGGTTTGCTGTACACACGGGTGGCTATACGTGTTGTACACAAAGTTGTCCGCACGGACAACTCATCCATACAAACAAGTCATGCGTACGGATAACTCTTCAAGTGTCATATCTTTCTTGACAAAATATTTTGAGATCCCAAAAATTAAAAAGAATAAAATTTCTGCAGGATTGGGATAAAGCTCATAATATATATTGTCTTCTGGATAAAGTGTATACCGAAAATACAGTAGTTCAAGATGTTGCAAAATTTTTGAGGGAAAGTAGAGTTTCTAAGGCCTTAACTGATAAGACAGTAGTATATGAATCGCATGTGAAACGTTTTTGGACTGCTGCAAGATACGAAGAAAGTGATAAGACCATTTATTCAGCCGTATCAAAGAAAGATGAGAATGGAAGAGTTGAAGATTTGGAAATGAAAGTAACTGTTGGTGATATAAGAAGAGTTTTGAATTTAGGGGACAATGATAGTGATCCAACCATAATTTCTGAACGTTTAGTAAAAGGATTGTGGTGTAGAATGGGTTTTGCTGGGAGTGTGAATGGAAGAATGCAGAAGACAAGCTTTAGTCATGCTTATAAGTTCATGATTCATTGTATACTTCACGCTTTGTCTCACAGAAAAGGTGGATATGATGAAACTCAAGATTACATCATGAATATCATTGCATGCCTTGTACTGAACAGACCATACAATATCTCTCAAGTAATCTTTGATCACATGTCTGAGAATGTGAAGGATGGTAGTAAGAGGTTTCTTATGTATCCAAGGTTTGTTCAAATGTTGATATATGAGAAATTTCAAGGTTTAGAAAAGAGTAGTAGTGACATTTTGGGTCTAAGGCACATGACACCAGATACAATCAGCAGATTGATCAAAGGTCCAGATCCTGGATCAAAGAGAATGATTTGCAAAATTTCAAATCCTAACTATGTAGCTCCAGAGAATGATGCATGGAGACATGAAGACAGCAATTCTGACAATGAAGATGACAAGATGAGTTTGTTTTATAAGAAGGATACAAGATGGTGGTGTGTCAAAGATGGAAAAAGGAAGAGAACTCCAAAGACGTCCCCGGCAGTTTCTATTCCTAAGAATTTGAAAAAGGGTATTGTGAAAGGGGGAGTCTCAAGGAAATTAGTATTTTTAGACTGTGAAAATTTCTAATGATTTTGTAAAACATCTGTTTTGCAGGGTCTTCTAGAAAACAACAGCACAAGCTGATAGATGAACAAGTTCTGGAGCCGTCAGTTGTTATTCAAAAGGGAACTGAGTTATTATCACAATCTCTTGAAAGTTTCTTAAAGAAAAATGAGGAAGCTGCTCAAGGAGTCAAAGATCAAGAAGGTGTCAAAGATCAAGAAGGAGTCATTCAAGATCTTTCAAGTGATGATGATTCTGAAACCACTATTTCAGAATCTGAACTTGATCCTCTTACTCTTGGCAAAGGAAAAGTTCAGTTGAAGAAAAGGTTACTAAAGAAAAGGAAGGGATCAGATGAAGAAGATACAACTTATGATCCTGAGAATCCAGATAAACAAATCAAGAAAAGAAAAGCAGTTGTAGCAGGACTCATTCCAAGAAGTGTTCGAGCAAGAAAAGGAGAAAGTCAAGTTCAAAAAGAACATGATGGCAAAGATCCTCAACATGTTAAATCTTCTCAACCAAAAGAAACAGAAGCAGAAAAACAGACGAGTCACGACGACTATGTTGAAGTTACTGATGCTGGAGAATTTTATTCAAAGTTTCCAGAAGTACCAGAAAACATAGAGATTCCACAATCGTCCTCACAACCAAAAGACTCAGATGATTTCTTTAGCTTTTTTCCACATGCTTCAGGTGATCCATTAGAAGATCTGAATTTTGATGGTGACTTGTTCAACAATGATGCAGTAAGAATTCTTTCAAAGAAAGTCAAAGATCTTGAGAAAGAAAAAGAAAAAGCTGAAAATGAACGTGATCTGTTAAAAGAGCAAGTGAAAAAGATAATGAAAGCTCATGATCAACTTAGAACAGTGATGATCCAAGATGAACGCACCATGAAGAAGATAAAGGAAGATGGTGAAAGTAACACTAAAGTGATTGAAGCTCTTCTGGCAGAAATCTCTTCATTGAACGAGAAGTCAAAGAATCTTCAAGATGTAAATCAAACACTAAATCAACTTCTCAGTGACATGAGTGAATCAACTTCAAACGAAATGAAAATAATGAAATTAGAGATGGAAGCAATGAAAGCTGACAAAGTGATGAAAGATGAACAACTCAAGATGTTGTATTCTGTTGTAGAAAATCTTTTAAAGAAGGATGTTCATGCTGCTTATAATGAAATTGAAGTAAAGAAAGTTGAAGAGAGAAGACTTGAAAGAGAACGAAGACTGGCTGAGGATGCTGTACAAAAGAACAAAAGTATAGTTGAAGATGTTCAAGAAGCTGGTGGTTCCTCTCTTCAAGATGATGCTGAAATGATTGATGCTCAACATACTCAAGAACAAGTTGTACAAGATCAAGATTTCATGTTGGTTGGAAGGCCTTCTCAAGTCATTGATACTGAAGAAATCATTCGTAGAGTTGCTGTTACTCAAAAGAAGAAAAAGGCCAAAGAAGTGTTACTACTTGAATGGAAGACAAAGCAGTTTGTTCTTGTTGGAAATGCTTACATTGTGCCTCTCAACTCAAAAGATGGTCTTTACAGAATGAAAGTTATGAGAAGGAGAAAAGAAGCTAAGAAGGCTCGTGGAGAGGTTGTTAGTGATTCAGATGAAGAACTTCTTGTAAATGATGACGAAGATGGAGATGATGAAGATGATAAGAAAAATGACGATGACGAGAAAGACGATGATAAGAAGAAAGATGATGATGATAAGAAGAATGATGATGATGATCAAGGATCGTCAGGATTGATTGTGAGGAATTCTATTAATGAGCAAAGGATAGAAGAGTTTCTAAATGATCAGATTAACGAGCAAGAAGATGATGATCATCAGGAAACTTCCTCTTCTGGAAATCAACATTCAGATCAGGTATTCCTTACAAATCCCACTGTCATATTCTTAGAAAATAAAAGTCAAGAGGTGATTGAGGTTAGTAGAACAAGGGCAGAAATGTTAGAAGAATTGGGTTTACAAGAGGGTAAATTTAAGTTCGACATTGAAGATGAGATTCCTGAAACTTCTGAAGATGTATTAGAGACCAGATATGCATTTGAGGCTGATAATTACAATGATGTAATAATTGAAGATGCTTCAGATTCATCTGATGATGAAGTTCAGTTTCATTATTCTGGGATCGATGAAACATTTCCTTCGTTATCGGAAATGTTTAAAGACTGAAATGTTGATGAAATCAGAAGGAAGATAGTGGAGAAGGTGTCAGTAGAAGGTATTCCAGATACTATTCCAAGAGAGAATTTGGCAGAAGAAAGAAAGAAATGGTACAAAACTATGCCAAAAGAGAGAAAGAAACTTCGGGCTCTACAATTCTTTACACATGACAAAGAACTCTCTTGGGGTGACATTCTCTCATGGGGATATTTGGAAGACTTGAAAGTTTATGCTATTAGAAGAGAACAGGGAGTGCAGTACTTTGAGTTCTTATCTGATATCAAAACTCTACCTTGGTGGGATATTGATGAATTGGTTAAAACAAAGAATATCAAAGAGTTCTACCATGGGTTGGATGTGATGCAGCACGATCAGAGACTTTGGAATTATGTAAAGCTACAAGCTGAAAAAGGATATCCTGATTGGAAACCACACTATCCTCAACGGATTGTCAGAATTCTAGAAAGTGGTGAAAAGGATATCACTCTGGATATCAAACCTCCAAGTTGTTTGAAGAATATGCCGTTAAGGGCAATGGAGCAAGACTTCCATGATGAGTTTGAAGGGTGGTTGTATAATCAAACTACAGCTGAAGCAATAATTTCGTTAAACAACAAGTCCACAGGAGAAGCTAGAAGGATCTGTGTGTTAGATCCTATGTGGCTTGTTAACTGCTCAAAGAAGGATATTGATTGTTTGTTTTACAACAAGATAGTCTACGAGAGACCTGATCGAGAGCAAGCTTTGCAATATCAGAAGGTTGTAGATGTTTGTTACGCGAAAGACATCAACTCTGGAAGGTATTGGAAGACTAAATGGAGAGATCTAGAGATTGATGAGTTTTTGAAAGAATACAAGCGCGAACAACAGTTTAAGAAGATTGCTGAAAAGGCTGCTATACGAGGAAGACGTAATTTGGGAATTGTTCCTCCAACAGATCAGACACCAATAGAATCCGAAGAAAACAAAATTCCAAAATGGGATCGAAAACGTGATGGAGATCCTGTATACAGACATTGGTGGTTGACTGAGGGAAGACAAAAGAGAAAAAGAATGTTGGAAGAACAAGCTCAGAAAAGAAGAGAGAAAGCGCGTATGCGAAGACACAACAGAAGGAATTAATGGACTATGCTGGAAGGTACTACAGCTACATTCGAGGGGGAGTCTGTTAGTACATTACGTCTGTAGCTTCCGTCAGCATGTAGTCATATTTTGTTCTGTGTTTATGTTTATTGTCTGAATGTATGTATAATAGTTAGCAGGACAACTCAGGATTAGGGTCTGTATGTAAAAGTGTTGATTGGGACAAGTTAAACTCGTACGGATGGCAATACGCACGTATGGCCATACGCACGGATGACTTATCCGTGCGGATAAGTCATACGCACGGATGACCGTACGTACGGGTGAGTCATACGTACGGGTAACCCACCCGCACGGACAACACTTATTAGGATCCTGAGTTTGTCTATATATAGTAGGTGCGGTGCAACTTTGTTAGAACTTTTGGACATGCACGGATAGTCTGTACGTTTACCGGATCTTGTAACTTTCAGAACAGTAAATAGAACGAACAGACAAGAAGTTAAACGTTGAATTCTGTGTTGCACAAATCTGTGATTCGTCGTAATGGATTCCGCACATTAAGACGAAATCGATTCATCTTGTTCCTACGATCAGATCCTGTATCAACGGGACCATCAAGCCGTTTGGTTCTTACGACTCTAGAACTTGCCACGGTGATACATTCCCGGTCCTTACCAACTTAAACCCGAGTAAGTAAATGATGGAGGCATTAGGACTAACCCTTTTTATTTCAACACCATTATTTTTCTTTTTTTTATCACCTACCCAAAATCCCCCTAGTTAACCCCTTTGAGCCTAAACCTTTTCATTTCTTAACCCAAAAAACAAACACCCTTTTACCCACCAAAGACCTTTTTCATTTTAAACCCTTTATTTTAGTAACAAAGCTCGGTTTTTCATATGACCTTCCTTATCAAAAAAAAAAATGACGATGAAGTCAAAAGAAATAAACAAACAAGTTTATCAAAAAGAACTTTTTTTGAAGAATTGCTTCATCAAAATAAAAAAGTTACAAAAATAAAAAGTCTTACGAAAACCGATGCTTTTTACGCCTTTCGCCATTTTCTACTAACCACTAACCCAACCACCTACCTTTAACCCAAGCCTAACCCTTCCCCCAAAGTCCTCTTGATATTTACAAAGGTATATAGTTAAAAAGGAGGAGGATTGATTGCTTGGCAAGCTTATGGTAGAAGTAAGTTCCATGCCGCTCTCGAGTGTTTCACAAAAATACATTTTCGGCCGAGTGTTGAGTGATCCCCCGTGAGGTATGTGAACTTGTATATAAATGGAATTTTAAAAAGGCATGTTATGCCCTAATAAATAATTTATCTTATGTAATGTTTTAAATAAATCATGACGAATAGGATTGTAAATAATTAAAAATAAAACTTAGTAAAGAATCTTGGAAATCCCGACACTCTATGACAAGCCCAAAAACCTTCTCTTCTACCCGTTCCATTTGGGAGTGTAAAGCCACATTATAAACAGTTTTGCTTGAGGACAAACAAAGATTCAAGTGTGGGGGTATTTGATGTGCGCAAAATGCAACATATAAATTACATTAAATGTGGCATTAAACTAACCCTTTTTTAGTACTAATGTTGGAAAAAGTGTGTTTTTGTCTTCCTTTTGTATTTTCAGGATTAAATGAGCTTAAATGAACAAAAGAAGCAAAAAGGCAGCTAAATCTAACATAAATACAAGAAAAAGAATAAACGTGGCATGCCCGACCCCCCGACAGCATCTTCCCAAGCAAAACAAGAGAACAGAAGGCTGAACACGCCCCGTGCTCAATGAGCACGGGGGCGTGCCCAAGTGTCTGCAGAAAAGACAAAGCTGTAGAAGCTTCTATCACCCACCACGGGGGCGTGCCCAGCGGACACGGGGCCGTGGTCAACTCTAAGATTCGCAGAATCTAGGGAAATCTTGATAGTACAGATACGCTTCTGCACACGGGGTCATGCCCAGCGGACACGGGGGCGTGGTCAACTAATGCAGACAAACTGCAATTAATGAAGAAAGAAAAGATGGGTGTACATGGGGCCATGCCCAATGGAGACGGGGCCGTGTCAGGGCTTCTGTGCAGACTATAAATAGGGGTGCTTGGCTCATTTGCAAACCATCTCTTGGCAAACCACCTCTCTCACACTTCACCCACCCACCACCACCATCATCCATCATCCATCATAGAGTGTGTGAGTAGTCTCAGGATCCAAGATTAATCGTAAGAGTTCTTGACAATCAAAGGCCATGTTTGCCTAAGTCTCTTACATCACTTGGTGAAGAGAAGTGTTTAGTGTAATACTTTTTATTTGTAATCTTTTTGCACTTTTTATTTGGTTATGTATTAATGACTTTAATAACTAGTTTCTTATGTTGAAGGTGAGTCTTCCTTATCGTTTGTCCATGGTGTCTTGGCATTATTTTATTGTCTATATAAAATAAAAAATTTTCCCCATTCATATCTCCACGGTCTATATGGAGGTATGTTGGCTACCTGGTCGGGGGTTAAGGGAACGGTTTGGTAAGAGTCTTGCCTTGTTCAGTGTATAGATCCTGCAAGGACCTGGGTCAACTTTAGTAGGACCTCCTTCAATACCCACTGGTATTGGATGGCGGGGGTCCGAACTCCTTGATCCCCTCATATGTAAATTACTATTAAAACTTTAACCCGGCTACTTAGGACTGTATCCCTGCTGACTCAGACTACTTAGCCGAGGGTAACGTCACCTCCAGAAGAGGGGCCTACCACAATACGTATTAATAACTTAATTAATTATCTTTCAATAATCCAACCCTTTAGGATTGTATCCTTGCTGACTCAAACTACTGGGTTGAGGGTAACGTCACCTTCAGAAGAGGGGCCTATTACAATAACTAAGATAATCTCTTAAAAAGTGCAAAAGTGCGGAAATAATCAAAGGTTACACTAAACACGAGTCGGATCCAAGTGATTCATCTTGTCTATCTGTTTTTATTTTATTTTATTTTTCAGCATTTTAGTTAGTTTTATTTTTTTTCTAGTTTAAAACCTTTTCCTAAACTTTTGATTTGATTAGACGTTGAGGATAAACCGGTATTAAAAGCTCTTGTGTCCTTGGACGACCTCGGTATCTTATCAATACTATACTACGCTCACGATAGGTGCACTTGCCCATATGTGTGTTTAGTGTTAGTAAATATCGTGTTTTACAAATTTAAAACTTGGCTAAAAAAGTGTTAAAGGGCTTAAAATATACATTAAAAACTATACGACACTTCACACGTATCACTTTTGAACAATCAACAGTTGAAGGTGGAGGGATCTTGGGTTTCAAGACGAAGCCTTCAACAAAGACTCTTAGAGAGTTGACTCCAATTTTCCACCTTGGATCCTTTTGCAACATTCCCCTCATTAATGTCTTTTGTGCATATTCAGGAAACTGAATTCATCCTTTGAATGATATCAAGGGGTTCGTCCCCTGTGTTCAGCATATTTGAATACTTAGGAATTTTTCGATGTAGATACAATCATAATTTGTTTGAAACTTGTCCTTAGACTTTAGTTTTTCTGGGGATAAACCCTTAATATCCTGGGGATAAATTCATAATATCCTGGGGATAAACCTATATTTTCATGCGCTACAGGCGGGAGTGTATAAACTCCAAGACTTAGAAAGGTGAAAACCTTTAAACCTTAGAGAGTATGAAAATACCCTTTCGTGAGAGAGGGTGATCAATCCTCATATACCTTATGGATTCAGGATATAGCCAATAATAACGAAATTGTCAGCCACTTTTACATGAACTGGTCCCACTATCTTGAACTATCCCTGAATATCTTGTGCTCCATGCGGGGTGTTTAAACCCAATTCGAGAGAAAGGTGAATACCTTTAAACCTTGGAAGGGATAAGGATCCCTTAAACGTGAGAGAGGGAGCCAATCCTCTAATCTTTCGATTTATTTTGAGCATACATCCTGGAGTAGTATCCTGAAGCGTATCCTACAAAATAGCTTCAAACTAAGGTGGGTGTTAGGCTGGCTAACACCCCTCCGATGCTTAAGTTAGTATTGGGTTCAAAAGAATAAATAAATCCAAACATATTTAAAAGAGATAGAATCCATACCATCCTGAGTTAGAAACTAAATTTTAAACTCACATGAAGTAGAGCTTAAGGTGTATGGCATTCCAGGATCTTGGTAGCATATCCCCTTCCATATTCTTGAGTCGGTATGCTCCTTTCCCAGATTCTGATTCAACTTCATAAGGTCCTTCCTGTTTTGGTCAAAAATCAGACTAGGATAATGTAACCAAATCTTCTTTTGTGAGGAATGATGCTTAGATCAATGAACAAATGTATGAACAACTTGTAGATGAAATGAACAAGTAACACAGGGATTTATACGAGGAAAAAGCCCTTGATCAATGTATGATCTCCGGCATAAAAAACCTCGGGTGATGGATGTGACAACTGGCACCAAACCGGTAATTTCCGTACACTTTAATCATTATTTAATGACTGCAATTATGTGCTTAAATGTCAACATTGTTTGATTACATACTATACAAGTGAATTCATGCACGTTTTATACTACAAAATATTGCTTTATGCATTAACGAGAGCGTTGCGTCAGAAATACTAGTAAACTCACCGGTAAGACACAATATGCCAACAACTCTGCAGAAAGCAGTCAGACAATAGACTTGGAGCCTAGGTGTAGGTCCAATGACAAGAATACATCAAAACCCAAGAGTACATACAAGGGTTAACATATAGACATTCCGAAAGCTAAAATACGCACTAAAAAGCACCCGAAACGCACTTTAAGTGCAGAATTTTATTAAATTCAGCTATAAATCAGCTTTTAACACGTAAATATTATGCTGAATTTATGTTTTACTATCCAGAATACATCCCTGAGTGCCGGGAATTAAAAGCGTTACAAAAGGATACTTAAGGGACACTAAACGGTGCAATTTAGCACTTTAACGAACCGGTATTTAACCGAACAACCGGACATTACCCGGAACATCAAAATATTACTAGAAGCATTGTTTTAATATTTCTGAACTAGTTATGGTCCCCGAACACCATAACACCCCTTATAACATAATAACACAACAAGTCCCTAAACTTTATATTTGAAACCAACTTATTTATGAACTAGGGATTAAAATTACACATTGCCCCCCCCCCCCATTATATCTTACGGTCATGAAGGGGTGGCCCCACCTAATATTTGCCAATCTTCTACAAAATCTCAATTGATATCATTTGGATTTGTTTTGATTTCATATGATCTTCCATAGATATGATTGAGATATTATGAGATATTCTATGATTTTATCTTATAAATATAACCATTTCATCATCTCACAACACACTTCATCATCCCCTCCACCTCCCTCCTTGCTCACGGCTCCAACCCACCACCACACTACCACCATTTTCATCCATTGTTCATCCATTTCAAGGTTTACATAAGGTGCTAGAAGGTCACTAACGAGGCTCGGCGCTCACGGAACTTGAAGGACCTTCTTCGTTTGCTTTAATCCAACCATTTTGTCATCTTGAAGCTCTAGTATTCTTCCCTAGCTTGAGGCTAGTGGTGAGGCTCTCTTGATCTTGTTTACTTCATATTTTGAGTAGTTAAAAGATATGCTATATCAAAAATTACTAGAACATTAAAAGACATATTCATGAAACAAGAAACATAAGCTTGCATATGATAAAAATGGTTGAAATAATATTGTTTAGTAGATATATGGTGATTGCTTGTTGTTTAGTAGAGTTATTGATGTTGATCAATACATGAAGCTTGCTAGATTGAGATTAAACCCATGAACTAGCAAGTTAGAGGGTGATTATGTGTTTACACAAGAAGATCATCCTCATGTATAAACATGAACTTAATGGATAAATGATTTCTTGAAAAGTAAGGAACAAAGTAAGCTAGTAAACTTATAAATCTAAGATTTATGAATGATTTTCCAAGAAAACCAAGTTTAAAATATGATTTTTTTGAAGATCTTGGTTTTTACTTAAACCTACACTATTTTTATTAGAAAAACAAGTGTATAAATACTTATGAAACAAGAAAAATACAAAAGAAGTATTTTTAGAAAAATCATCCTACAAGTTGTAAAAGACTAAATTATCCAAGAATGAGATTTACAAGCAAACAACCATGTTTTTGAGGGTAACTAAACTTACTAAATAACATGGTAAGTTACTACAAGTTTTTACAAAACTTCAAGTTCATGATGTAGTGAAATTTACTTGATTTAGCACTTGGTAAGACTTGATTGTGTTTTTGATTGTTGAGATGATTTTAAAAGAAAATAAACACATGTTTTGAAAACATGGGAAAACTCCATTTTTAGGGGAAACTCTGTCAAAATTTCTATAAATTTGAAATTTTGACACTTAGAAAAATATAAGTTTTTGAGAAACTTATTCCCTAAAAGTGTATCTAAAAACATTACCAAGGTTTCCCAAACTTTTGTGTTAAGAAATGAGGATTTCTTCAAGAGTCAAAATGGATATTAAGTATGTATATTTTTGAGAAAAATAAATATATATTTATTGATCACCAAATTTTGTGCTAAGTGTATGTAGTATGTATTATACTTGATAGTGTATTAGGACTTGAAAATACACTAAATACTCCTAAGGAGTGAAGATACAAAAATACACATACAACCCGCTTAGACAAATACAAGAGAATATATTTATGAAAATATATTTCTTAATAGATTAAATGACTTGGTCAAGTTATGAACACGAAATGAAGTTTTGGACAAGATACATAACTCGGGTGAAAAATACAAGGTACTTATACTTATTTTTGAGAAAATAATATAAGTAAGACATATAGTTAAAAATATAAATTATTTTTAACACAAGAGCAAATACATAAAAGATGGTGACTTGTACTTGTGCGATACAAGTCTAGTGACTAACGTTAATAAAACACGTTTAGGTCACGATGCTAGATAAGCAAATCCGGTGAAGTTTACGACGTAGGAACGCAAAGTTGTGAGTTCATGCTCCCCCTTTTCTTTTAACTGTTTTCAGTTTTATAACTTCGGGGGAGAAATACATGTTACAAATAGTACAATGTTTACAAATGGTATGATACAAAAACAAGAAGCACTCTTGGTGAGAACGAGTACCAAGTATGATGCGTATTGAGGAATGATACGAGAAATCGTGTCACGAATAGGGTACCATACGCACCATTAATCAGCAATATACCTAGACCGCAGAACAAAAGGTTAGATCTAACGGGTTTCGGGCAGCCACACACTTGGTGAGAACGAGTACCAAGTAGTGCTTTTGTGTCTCAGAAAAACTTGATAAATGCCTATGGTTTGGTGACTTCCTATGTCGTGTCACATGTTAATGGCCTTGCAACCCATTAACAACCTTAATACATACATGAACTACTTGATTTATACAAGAATACTTGAGTTGTACAAAATACAGATATACTTGACTTACATGAGATACAGAAATACTTGGTTTATACAAGATACATAAATACTTGATGTATACGAAATACATACCATGTTTTCATACAAAGTATACCAACGTTCATTACAAAAATTGCATGAATTCACACCAACATTATGTTGAGGTTTTTTCCAAAACTCACATGTATTTCAGGTAACTAGTGGATGTGCGTGCGGTCTTACTCATGCTTGTGGATGTCGTTTATGTTTGTCTTAAATAAGTTGTAAACTTTCTGACAATATGTTGTTTCGTGATGTAAACACCTAAAACTATGTTTTCCGTTATGTAATGGAAATGGTGTTTGAAGTTATTTTTGAGCATGTAGTATGTTTACCAATCGTATGCAATGAAAACCTTTCATGATCACACCTCGTGCTTCCGCCTAAGAAAGGGGTGTGACAGATTGGTATCAGAGCTGCGATTGTAGTGAACCAGGATTCCTTCTCGAGTCTAGTCTACAATCTCTAGGATCCTTTCAAGAAAACAAATTTTCAAAAAGTTTTCATTGCATAAAACTTCCCGCGACATCCACTACCTGAAACTGTTTACATGAGTCAAGAAAAGACACTACGAGACTTAGGGTGCACTGGAGAAGCACTTGTCTGTGATTAAGAATTACTTGCGATTATGTGTGATAATTGCTAAATACATATACTAGAAGTAGAATGTCACAGGTATACGTGACTTTTCCTAAAAGCAGTAGCCTATCTGAAGGAAGAGATACGAGGATGAAACGAAATGTGCGGACTGTGCAAGGAGTTACGTAATTATGGATATATACATAATTATGGAGTTCAGTGCATAGAAACCACAGCAAATCTTGTCACGTATAGATTCCCTCAGTACAAGAAAAGGTCAAACGAGAACACCAGTCTATTAAATACTCTGCTAGAGTAATAATTGTTTGATGTCACTTATGTGAACATGGCACCTAGGAGAATTGTGAACAATCGAGATTCGGATCAACCAGAGAATTGTCACTTATCGCTGAACCCAACAGAAAAGACCGAGACGCATGCTGAGTCGTCCGGTGACAAGAAGAGAAAGCATTCGAATCTGAATCAAGCAACCCGCAGCAACAACAAAGGTTCGTACAACAAGAAGCGTGACACTAACCCACCTAAGGAGGCGAGAACCTTTGCAGCGGCAAATGATACTGTAGCCAAAGGATACCAAGGCACCCTGCCTAAATGCCAAAAATGTAAGTATCATCATGAAGGAGCTTGTCGCATCCCAAGGTGCGACAAATGTGGTAGATTGGGTCATCAAACAGAAGACTGTTGGGGAAAAGGAAGGAACGGAAATGGAAATCGCAACGGTGCTGGTAATGCGAATGGTGGGAATGGAAATGGCAATGGTAACCGGGTTGGGAATGGAGCTGGGCGAAACCAAGGATGCTTCAGTTGTGGAAGCAATGATCATTTCATGAAAGATTGCCCAAAGGGAAACAATGCTCAGGCTCGAGCTTTTGTGATCGGAGCAAAGAACGCACGCGAGGACCCTAATGTGGTCACCGGTACGTTTCTCATTAACAACCACTTTGCATCCAAATTATTTGACATTGGTGCCAACTATAGCTTCATATCTGTGGAATTTAAACGTATGCTTGGAATAGAATCGAGTAGATTAGATATTCCTTATTCCATAGAACTAGCCAATGGTAAACTTGTCGAATCGGGCGAAGTTGTTAGAGGCTGCACATTAGAGCTTGGTGAATGAAGATTTAGCATCGACCTTTTACCTATTCAATTGGGTAGCTTCGATGTAGTGGTCAGAATGGATTGGTTGTCCAAGAACAAAGCTGAAGTTATTTGTCACGAGAAAATCATTCGCATCCTTCTGGCGAATGATGAAACTCTCATCGTGCATGGAGAAAAACGAGACGCGCCCCTGCGAATCATCAGTTGGATGAAGGCACAGAAGTGCTTAAGGAAAGGGTGTGTTGCTTTCCTAGCTCACGTTGTAGATAAGAAGGCTGAGGATCCGAAATTCAAAGACATTCCTGTGGTGAAGGAATTCCCTGATGTTTTTCCTGAAGATCTGCCAGGACTACCTCCGCAACGACAAGTCGAATTCCGTATAGACTTGGTTCCAGGAGTCGCTCCTGTAGCCAAGGCACCCTATCGGCTTGCACCATCTGAAATGCAAGAATTATCTACACAACTCCAGGAGTTGTTGGATAAAGGATTCATAAGTCCAAGCTTCTCGCCTTGGGGAGCTCCAGTATTGTTCGTGAAGAAAAAGGATGGAACTCTGCGGATGTGTATCGATTACAGAGAACTGAACAAGCTCACAATCAAGAATCGGTATCCATTACCGAGGATTGATGACTTATTCGATCAGTTGCAAGGATCAAGCTACTATTCCAAGATCAACCTTCCATCTGGATACCATCAGTTAAGGATCCAAGAGGAAAGCGTACCAAAGACTGCATTCAGAACACGCTATGGGCATTATGAGTTTCTTGCGATGCCATTCGGACTGACGAACGCACCAGCGGTCTTCATGGATCTGATGAACCGCGTTTGCAAACCATATCTCGATAAATTCGTGATTGTATTTATAGATGATATCCTGATTTACTCGCGAACGAAAGAAGAGCACGAGCAACACCTCAGAACCATTCTGGAACTACTAAAGAAAGAGAAACTTTATGCAAAATTCTCCAAGTGCGAGTTTTGGATTCGCGAAGTACAGTTTCTTGGTCACGTTGTGAACGAGAAGGGAATTCATGTAGACCCATCCAAGATAGAAGCCATAAAGAATTGGGAAGCTCCCAAAACCCCGACTGAAGTTCGACAATTTTTGGGCTTAGCGGGCTACTACCGACGATTAATCGAGAATTTCTCAAAGATAGCTCAACCGTTGACTTCCCTTACGCAGAAAGACAAGAAGTACGACTGGGGTGACAAGCAGGAAGAAGCCTTCCAGCTACTTAAAAATAAGCTATGCGATGCACCAATACTATCATTACTCGAAGGCACTGAAGACTTCGTGGTATACTACGACGCTTCACAACAAGGATTGGGTTGCGTGCTCATGCAACGCCAGAAAGTCATCACTTATGCTTCAAGACAATTGAAAGTACATGAGAGGAACTATACCACTCACGACCTAGAGCTAGGCGCAGTGGTATTCGCCTTGAAGATTTGGCGACACTATTTATATGGTACTCGATGTACAATCTTCACAAATCACAAAAGCCTACAACACATATTTGATCAGAAAGAATTAAACATGCGACAGCGACGATGGGTCGAGCTGCTGAACGATTATGACTGTGAGATTAAGTACCATCCAGGAAAGGCAAACGTTGTAGCAGACGCGCTAAGTCGAAAAGAAAGGGTTAAGACCCTAAGGGTTCGAGCATTGGAAATGACTATTCAAACGAACCTCACTGCACGCATTCGTGACGCACAACAAGAAGCCCTTAAGATGGAAAACCGTAAAGCTGAATACCTCCGGGGTATGTTGAAATACATGATGCCAAATGAAGAGGGAGCCTTATACTTTAAGAAGCGTATTTGGGTTCCGCTCTATGGTGGTATACGAGAAGTCATCCTTGATGAAGCGCACAAGTCAAAATACTTGATCCATCCAGGATCGGACAAAATGTATCAAGACTTAAAAGGATACTATTGGTGGCCGAGACTCAAGAGCGATGTTGCTATTTATGTTGGAAAGTGCCTAACCTGTGCTAAGGTTAAGGCTGAATATCAAAAACCTTCTGGCCTACTGCAACAACCAGAGATACCCATGTGGAAGTGGGAGCAAATCTCGATGGACTTCATAACGAAATTACCAAAGACCCCGAGAGGGCACGATATGATATGGGTGATAGTTGACCGATTGACAAAATCTGCGCATTTCCTACCGATCCGAGAAAAAGACAGCACTGGAAAGCTTGCTGAGATATACTTAAAAGAAATCGTGGCACGTCATGGAGTGCCAATCTCAATTATTTCAGACAGAGATGGACGCTTTGTCTCAAGAATCTGGCAATCCTTTCAGGAAGCCTTTGGATCTCAGCTAGATCTAAGCACGGCATTCCATCCACAAACAGACGGCCAGAGCGAACGAACCATACAAACATTAGAAGATATGCTTCGCGCATGTGTCATGGACTTAGGCGGCAGCTGGGATACTCATCTACCTTTAGTTGAGTTTTCCTACAACAATAGTTATCGTACAAGCATAAAAGCCGCACTGTTCGAAGCTCTGTATGGTCGCAAGTGCCGATCGCCCCTATGTTGGGTAGACGCTGGAGATAAACGTATGGTGGGTCCTGAACTTGTACAAGAGACAACCGAAAAGATTACGCAGATCCGAGAGCGCATTAAGGCAGCTCGAGATCGACAAAAGAGCTACGCTGATCGAAGACGAAAACCATTAGAATTCGAGGTGGGAGACAAAGTGTTGTTAAAGGTCTCACCTTGGAAGGGCGTAGTAAGATTTGGAAAACGTAGAAAGCTGAATCCACGATACATCGAACCATTCAGAATCTCGGAAAGAATTGGTACTGTGGCGTACAAGTTGGAGTTACCGGAAGAACTTAATGGAGTACATAATACGTTTCATGTATCCAACCTCAAGAAGAGTCCAACACAAGAAACCGTGATCATCCCTACGGATGAAGTGCATATTGATGATGCCCTCCGATTTACAGAACAACCCGTTGAGGCTAGTGGTGAGGCTCTCTTAATCTTGTTTACTTCATATTTTGAGTAGTTAAAAGATATGCTATATCAAAAATTACTAGAACATTAAAAGACATATTCATGAAACAAGAAACATAAGCTTGCATATGATGAAAAATGGTTGAAATAATATTGTTTAGTAGATATATGGTGATTGCTTGTTGTTTAGTAGGGTTATTGATGTTGATCAATACATGAAGCTTGCTAGATTGTGATTAAACCCATGAACTAGCAAGTTAGAGGGTGATTATGTGTTTACACAAGAAGATCATCCTCATGTATAAACATGTACTTGATGGATAAATGATTTCTTGAAAAGTAACGAACAAAGTAAGCTAGTAAACTTATAAATCTAAGATTTATGAATGATTTTCCAAGAAAACCAAGTTTAAAATATGATTTTTTTTGAAGATCTTGGTTTGTACTTAACCTACACTATTTTTATTAGAAAAACAAGTGTATAAATACTTATGAAACAAGAAAAATACAAAAGAAGTATTTTTAGAAAAATCATCCTACAAGTTGTAAAAGACTAAATTCTCCAAGAATGAGATTTACAAGCAAACAACCATGTTTTTTAGGGTAACTAAACTTACTAAATAACATGGTAAGTTACTACAAGTTTTTACAAAACTTCAAGTTCATGATGTAGTGAAATTTACTTGATTTTGCACTTGGTAAGACTTAATTGTGTTTTTGATTGTTGAGATGATTTTAAAAGAAAATAAACACATGTTTTGAAAATATGGGAAAACTCCATTTTTAGGGGAAACTCTGTCAAAATTTCTATAAATTTGAAATTTTGACACTTAGAAAAATATAAGTTTTTGAGAAACTTATTCCCTAAAAGTGTATCTAAAAACATTACCAAGGTTTCCCAAACTTTTGTGTTAAGAAATGAGGATTTCTTCAAGAGTCAAAATGGATATTAAGTATGTATATTTTTGAGAAAAATATATATATATTTATTGATCACCAAATTTTGTGCTAAGTGTATGTAGTATGTATTATACTTGATAGTGTATTAGGACTTGAAAATACACTAAATACTCCTAAGGAGTGAAGATACAAAAATACACATACAACCCGCTTAGACAAATACAAGAGAATATATTTATGAAAATATATTTCTTAATAGATTAAATGACTTGGTCAAGTTATGAACACGAAATGAAGTTTTGGACAAGATACATAACTCGGGTGAAAAATACAAGGTACTTATACTTATTTTTGAGAAAATAATATAAGTAAGACATATAGTTAAAAATATAAATTATGTTTAACACAAGAGCAAATACATAAAAGATGGTGACTTGTACTTGTGCGATACAAGTCTAGTGACTAACGTTAATAAAACACGTTTAGGTCACGACGCTAGATAAGCAAATCCGGTGAAGTTAACGACGCAGGAACGCAAAGTTGTGAGTTCATGCTCCCCCTTTTCTTTTAACTGTTTTCAGTTTTATAACTTCGGGGGTGAAATACATGTTACAAGTAGTACAATGTTTACAAATGGTATGATACAAAAACAAGAAGCACTCTTGGTGAGAACGAGTACCAAGTATGATGCATATTGAGGAATGATACGAGAAATCGTGTCACGAATAGGGTACCATACGCACCATTAATCAACAATATACCTAGACCGCAGAAAAAAAGGTTAGATCTAACGGGTTTCGGGCAGCCACACACTTGGTGAGAACGAGTACCAAGTAGTGCTTTTGTGTCTCAGAAAAACTTGATAAATGCCTATGGTTTCGTGACTTCCTATGTTATGTCACATGTTAATGGCCTTGCAACCCATTAATAACCTTAATACATACATGAACTACTTGATTTATACAAGAATACTTGAGTTGTACAAAATACAGATATACTTGACTTACATGAGATACAGAAATACTTGGTTTATACAAGATACAGAAATACTTGATTTATACGAAATACATACCGTGTTTTCATACAAAGTATACCAACATTCATTACAAAAATTGCATGAATTCACACCAACATTATGTTGACGTTTTTTCCAAAACTCACATGTATTTCAGGTAAATAGTGGATGTGCGCGCGGCCTTACTCATGCTTGTGGAGGTCATTTATGTTTGTCTTAAATAAGTTGTAAACTTTCTGACAATATGTTGTTTCGTGATGTAAACACCTAAAACTATGTTTTCCGTTATGTAATGGAAATGGTGTTTGAAGTTATTTTTGAGCATGTAGTATGTTTACCAATCGTATGCAATGAAAACCTTTCATGATCACACCTCGTGCTTCCGCCTAAGAAAGGGGTGTGACAATGGAAACTACCGATCACCAACTATAATTAAACAAATGATCGTTACAACTCGGGATGATAGCAAGCTTGTTACAAGGATCACTAGTGTGAAAAATGTATATACTCGCTAATGAGTTGCAGAGACCTTGCGAGAGTGTGTGTGTTTTCTAATTGTTCTAACTATCAAGCTTGTTATCCCCTTTAAAAATAGAAATAAACTAAGTAACAAACTATCTGCAAAATGTGCAAGCTACCCACGACTTCTAAAACAGTCATTCCAGCCATGCACGTGCAGAATATTAGAGACCAAGTCCCACTCGTTCCTTCCTGCAAAACAAGCTTAAATGTAATGGAAACAACCGTTAGTGTTAGGATAACAATGAGGATCCTGGATCCTTAAATCTGCAACGTCTTCTGAGGATCCTTAATTCAAACAGAATTGAGGATTCGTGATCCTGGCTACACTTGTGGATCCGTGATCCTTAGATATGGAAAATCTATCCCTAAGAATTGCCCCCAAAATATGAGGAATAAAATATAACTTAATGAGTCATATTTTTGATCTTATCTCCAACGAACTGACTAACGGAAATATAGCAGTTAAAATTGAACTAGTCGTTGCACATCATACGTCAGCGACGTGACAACCTGCAAAATCATCATTATAAATTTGAGATTAGAGATAAGGATCAATAGGCATTTAAATTCGTGTGTTACTTCCCTTTAAATCCTCATCCCAAGACCGATCAGGTATCTTTCTTTCTTCTTCTCTCTTCATTTGCTTATTTTGATCTTTATTTTTCTGAACACACATGACGAAGATGGTTCTTAGATCCTCACCGTCCAAGGATCCAAAGAAGGCTAGTCCCTTGAAAAGCCAAGGCATTATCCAAATTCCTTCAAAGGAACTTTGCCGCTTCACCGACCCATAGATTGACCGGATTCGCCATTGTTTCCCGGCGGACACCGTCTTTAAACCTTTTGACCCTACTGCCAAAAGTGATTCTGTCTCCGACACTTGGGTTGCTTTTCCGGCCACCCCATTCTTGATACGATTCTCCTATCCTTTCCCTGCCTTCACTCAATCTTTCTTTGCACTCACATGCATGTGCTATATCTAGGCCATGCCGATGATGTGGAGGGTCTTGTACACCTTAGAGAATATCATCGAGCAAGAGGGTATAGAGATAGGAATGTCTGAGTTGGCCAAGTTGTATAATCTTGTCAGCCATGGTTCACACCATTTCTTGTTCAAACACAAACCTGGTGATCCTCACCCAATCCTTAAGACCACAAAAAACGATACCCACTGCAAAAAATCGTTTCTTCTTTGTTAGGAGGGTTTCTATCCCAGACGGGAATGATCTCCCCAAGAAATGGGCCACCCATGGTAGGATATAGGATCCTTATAGAAGGATCATAGGATGACTCCGTTTTTGTTGAGGATAACTGATCTTCTGTTTCTATTGTGCAGCTATTTCAGTTTCTCATCTCATTGAGTCCCCTGCAACAAGGGAAAGAATCGCTGCCTTTTGGAACCTTGATCCTGTTGTTAGAACATTCCAGGCCAAAACAAAAGATTCACAAGAAGCATCCTCTGGTTCAGTCACCATGTCAAGTAAGTATTCACATTTATGTATAATTAAATATTTAAATAGATATTGGATAAGGATACATATCTGTTATTTGCCATTTGTAGGTGCTGGAAAATCTTCAAAATCAGCTACTCGGTTCAGCGTCAGTGACCTTGATGCATACGTTCCCCCAAGTCTGCCAAGAAACAAGCTGCTAGTCCTAGCATCCCAAATCCTAGGGGTGCCAGCACAAAGGGCAAGGGTGGAAAGAAAAGGAAAACTGCTGAAACCCTTGAAGGCCTGCCCCTCATCCAGCATCAGTTTGAGGAATACGTCTTTGAGGTAAGGATCCCTGATCCTTAAATCTGTTCTACCCTTATTGAGGATAACGGATCCTGATGTGTGTCATTCTTTTGCAGAAATTTGTTGAGATCCATATGCTTATGGATTCCTATACTGAAGAGGCTGATCAAAAGCAACTGGACTTCCAAAAGCTGTTCCTGGCTAAGGATCAAACCATCTCTTCCCTCGAGAAGGAGCTGGTCTTGGCCCACATCACCGCTGATCAGGAGAAGGCTGAAGGGATGCAGGGTGCTAAGCTTTCTGCCACAATCGCCATGCTCAAGATTAAACTGTAGATGACAAAGGAAGCTGAGGATCCTAACTTTGACAGGACTGCCTGGGACCAAGAGGGCTGGAAGAAGAGGCTTGAAGAGCTGGATGATGAGGAGGAGACTGAAGATGTCACACCCCCAAAATCCACACGCGGAGTACCACCGCTTGAAGGCGTGACATGACCAGGATCAAGCCACCAATCATATAGAACATTTAAGTAAATACCAAAAATCATTCATCAATACGAATGGTGTTTTCAAAACCAAACATCAACAAGTGTGTAGCGGAAGCATAAGTATGTAAACCCAATGTAAATAGTAAATTCAAATGTTTAGATAGATAACATGGCATCATCGACCCATGTCCCACAACGACCTGCTCCTCCCTGTGCAAGCTCCATATGTACCTAAGGTCCTGCAAGGCATGCAAGAGAGAGTCAACAACTAGTTGAGCGAGTTCACAGTTAATAGTTCAGTAATAGTATAGCGTGAGTAATAGTATGTTCGTTCGTTACAAAGTATTGTATTATTTCCCATCGCGGCCTTCCCGGCAGGTGTGCGAAGATGTTGGGGAATGTTTTTCCCCAAGTATTCTAGACTAGGTTTATTTGTATCGCGGCCTCTCCAGGCAGGTGTGCGAAGATTAGCAGATTACAGTTCGCGGCCATCGTATGGCAGGTGTGCGAAGATTAGCAGATTACAGTTCGCGGCCATCATATGGCAGGTGTGCGAAGTCAGTCATAATATCGCGGCCAATCCTTGGCAGGTGTGCGAAGATCGTTCAATAAGTGTTACTAGTCTAGCAGTAGGTTTTATCATCTATGTATGTACAGTAAATCATCAAATCCCCATTCTCACCCCGGGAACCCCATGCCTTGGCTTGTGTGAACTCACATTGGTTTGCTCGGTATGCTAAGTATATGCTCGCAAGTAATCAATCACGTCCTAAAGTATGCATGTATAGAATAATCAGTTTGTGTTCAAGTTGTTCACGTATAAGCAAGTAGTATGTATTCGCAAGCATTCAAGTCATGTTTATTATTTAACGGCTGTTAGTTAACTGGGTTAAGTTTTAACAGAATTAAAGTAAGTTGTTGCTGATTACATATTGGCGAAACACTTGCATTGACGAAACACATATCCTGTTTCGTCGAGTCTTGATTGGCGAAACAAGATTTGTATCTCGTCGACTGTCCTTGGCGAAACACATTCTGTTTCGCCAAGATGTCAGTTTCGTCAAACCTGATACGGGTTGAAGTCAGTTACGTATCTTAGGTATATGCAGAAACCCTAACAGCCGTCATCATCAAGTAGCAGTTACCCAGAAATCATTTAGCACAAAATCATCATAACATGATCATCACATCGATTATATCGAGCCAAACATTAATCTTAACAATCTGTTCATACAACGAGCCTAACACGAGCACTATCCATCATATCCATCAACCTTTAACATCGGATCATAACCCATAATCCATAACAATCACCAGACACATTTATTATATCATCGATTGACGAGAGTATTGACTGATTGCATTCAATCTATTACCCATGTATGAAATTTGTAAGTTGCCTACACAATGAAACATCACATCTTTCTGACAAACCCACATGCAATCGAGAACCACATGGCCGACCTCCTGATTACTTCTCTATTTTTTTTTTTTTTTTTTTTACCACATGCGGTTCACAAACAGAATTTTCCATATATATTAGATTCATTAACCCATCATGAGACCCCATACATGTAACAGATTCCACATGTCAATAAAATATTTATGTGGTTCGATTAATCAGGATTACACCTATACAACCAACCAATAATAATAACATATACGATTTCTAGACCATCAATTATTAATATTGAACTTCACTATCATGCAAATCCTAGGTATTAGCAATTCAATCACATGTTTCTGACAATCCATATGCAAGTATGATTACATCCTTATCCGATGACTACACATTCAAGGTATTACACATGCAACATTATAGGTCATTGATCAATCAAAAATAAAACAAGGAATGATAATACAGACCGAGTTCCTTGATGACAAGATGATATCTCACAAGGAGGATTCTGCTACAGCCGCACGTATGGAGTCTTTGGGAGAAGAGATATAGAGTTTGTTTAGGGTTTTGTGTTAATAAAGATATGATAATGATACGTACACAAGGGATAATAGTTTGGGGCGGTGGCTCATTAAGCCGATCATGGGCTCAAGCCCAATCGCATAAAAAAAAGTTAGTTAAGTTATAATTTGTGAAATATAAACAGGTAGCTACTGGGCCGAAGCCCATTACCTGTTTTCGTGGCCCACCTTCTGACGAAAACAGTAAGATGGAAATCTTGGAAATTCGAGTTGTCACAGAAGAGGTCCTGATGATTGAAGCCAGTGGCAGCGGGGTGAAGGATCAAGCTGAGGATGCAGCGGCTAGTGGTGATGGTGATGCAGCGAAGGTGTGAGCTGCAAAAATAGGCGATGATGGAAATTTCTAGACGTGGCCGAAGCCCATTTTTTATAGTTTGGTAGTTTTTTTTGTTGTTGATGTTTTGATGATAAACAATGCTGGTCTGTAATAACTCTAAACAATAGTTCTTAGGTTTAAGGATCATTGATCCTTCAGACAATAGGTAGGATAACAAATGGTGGAGGGATCCTCTGTTTGGGGGATGAAGCCATTGTGATCCTGCCGTCTTTCTATTTCTGCACTTATTTAGAACTCATTATCATGGACACCCTTTACCTACCCCAGCGGACTGGCCACGGATTGCTGGTAGATGCTTGGGGTAGGTAATTTTGACAACCTTTAGAGGGTTAACCTTTTGCTAAATAAATAAAAGTTTAATCTTTTGGCTTATCATGTGTTGTTATTTTTGCGAATACTTTATCTTTCAATTGTTATGATACACTTTGTTTGGATTCATAAGTTAAGAACAAAAGTTTAACAGATCTTGTCAAAAAGTTTAGGATATGATCAAGGATCACATATCCTATAATCGAGAAATTCAAAAAGGTGACGTAATTTAAGGATCATGTATCCCGTTGTCAAAGAATAAGGGTCACTAAAATAAATAAAGAATAAAATTAAGGTGATTAAGAATCATACCTGAGAATCCAAGTTAGGATCCTAAACCTTCAATACTCAATTAGGATAACCAAAAGACAAACCTTAATAAAAGGTTAGGATCAAGGATCCTTAGTTGTTTAGCCTCAAAAACCTGAAATGGAACATAACTTGGGACTAAGCCAATATAAGAGAAGAGTTAGAAACTGGGGACAAACCCAACAATCTAGGGACAAGCCCAATAAACTGGGGACAAGCCCAAAAAACTGGGGACAAGCCCAAAGGATCTTGTGTAAACTAGAGTATGGCCCTCACTGGCGACTATCCAAACTTAGTGACATGAAAATGCCAAAACCTTAGCTAACGTGAAAACGTTAGAAACCTTAGGAACGGATGTATGGTACGTCTACCATTATACGTAGGATCCTGAATACAGCCAGTACAATGAAATTGTCAGCCCCTAAAGCGAGTACTGGTCCCATTGCCTTGAACTGCACCAGGATCATCTTGCGCTACTAGCGAAACTGGGGACGGGCCCAAAAAACTGGGGACAAGCCCAAATACTGGGGACAAGCCCAAATAAACTGGGGACAAGCCCAAAAAAGTTAGGAGACTTCTGTGGATACTCGATCCTTCGTTAAGGATACATCAACCTTCTGCAAAACTCAGAACTAAGTAAAAGAAGGATAAAGGATCCATGATCCTTCTCCTTGTAAACAAGATAATTAAAGAATTAAATAGATTGAAATTAGATCATTACCAGAATGAGGATCATCTATCCTCTAAGGATCCTTCAAGGATATCGGTCATGAAAATAGCTAAGGATCCTGGATCCTTATTACATGAAGTATTTCTTCAAGCGGACAGCTTTCCAAGCTCTTGGTAGCAAATCACCTTCCATTGTTAGCAATCAATATGCCCCCTTTCCTGCTTCTGCTTCAATAAGATAGGGGCCTTCCCACTTTGGTGCCAACTTTCCATCAGCAGGATTTGTGGTATTCTGAAATGCTTTCCTTAATACCATATCACCAACTTGGAACTTTCTGATCCTGACATTCTTATGGTAAGCTCCAGCCATCCTTTGCTGATAACTGGCCATCCTTATCCTTGCCAAATCCCTGAGTTCTTCTATGGTATCCAAATCTTGAATCAAGTTTTCGGCATTTCCCTCAGGATCATGGATGCTTGTTCTTGCGGTAGGAACCACCATCTCTGTAGGGATTACTGATTCTGCTCCAAACACTAAAGAAAATGGAGTTTGACCAGTAGCATTCTTGGGAGTTGTTCTATCAGCCCATAGCACATAAGGTAACTCTTCTGCCCATTTTCCTTTCTTGGATCCAAGATTCTTCTTCAAATTGTTGATAATGATCTTGTTGGATGATTCTACTTGACCATTAGCTTGTGGGTGGACTGGTGTTGATGTTATCATCTTAATCCCCCAGCTGTCACAAAAGTTAGTAGTTCTATTCCCAATAAATTGGGATCCATTATCACAAACAATTTCAGAAGGGATACCAAATCTAGTAATAATATTTCTTTTAATAAAGGATATCACTTCTTTTTCTCTGACTTGAGCAAAGGCTTCAGCCTCTATCCACTTGGAGAAGTAATCAGTCATGGCAAGCATGAACACTTTTCCTCCTGGTGCTTTGGGAAGTTTACCAACTATATTACTATGTCTCTGACAAGAAGAGGATATAGGATGCAGGAGCTCTGCTGGCTGATGAAGGATATTACTATGTCTCTGACAAGCATCACATTTCTTGGCATAATCCACAGCATCCTTCTTCATAGTAGGCCAATAATATCCTGTCCTAAGGATCCTTGAGAACAATGCCCTGCCCCAAGTGTGGTTTCCACAATCTCCTTCATGAAAATCCTTTAGGACTTCTTGAATTTCAGGATCCTCTATGCACCTTAGATATGGACCTGCAAGAGATCGTTTATATAACATGTCATTTAATATTGTAAATTGAGATACCTTGATTTTGAAAGCCCTGGGGTTCTCTCCTGTAGGAATCTCTCCATGTTGTATATATCTCATAATTGGAATGATCCATGATCCTGAATGAGATTGTGCATTATCACTGGGAACGACTGCAGAATCCTCTTCTATTTCCATAGCTATATGATCCTCAATAGTATGAGCCAAAATATGGATGATAGGAATTTTGATATCCTCTGGGATCTTCAATGATGATCCAAGATTGGCTAATGCATCAGCTTCTGCATTTTCTTCCCTAGGTACCTGTGATAAACTAAAGGAAACAAAAGAGAGTGCCAATTCCTTGACTATCTCTAGGTATTTGATTAGTCGTTCACCTTTAACAGCATAAGATCCATTAAAGTGATTAGTAATTAGCAATGAATCTACATGTAACTCAAGATACCTGATCCTCATATGCTTGGCAATTTGCAAACCAGCTATTAAGGCTTCATATTCAGCTTCATTATTAGTAGTTTGAAACTCACAAGCTATTGAGTGGGGTATTATGTCCCCTGTGGCGATTTTAGTAGTATTCCAAGTCCTGTTCCTTTGACATTAGAGGCTCCATCAGAGAAGAGTATCCAAGGATCCTTAGTCTCTTCAAGCTGCTGAACTTCTAACTCAGCTTCTCTTTGTAAGTCACTACTAAAATCTGCCACAAAGTCAGCTAAGGCTTGGGATTTAATGGCAGTCCTTGGTTCATATCTTATATCATAAGCACTAAGCTTCACTGCCCATTTAGCCATCATCCCTGACATTTTAGGTTTCCTGAGAACATTCTTAATTGGGAAGTTAGTCTTAACGATAATGGCATGAGTTTCAAAATAATGTCTTAGTTTAGTAGATGCCATAATCAAAGCAAGGATAAGTTTTTCTAAATGTGAATACCTGGATTCAGCATCAAGCAAACTCTTACTTACATAATAGACAGGATGTTGTGTAGCTTCGTGATCCTTAACAAGGACTGCACTTACTGCTTTAGAGGATACCGCTAGATATAAGGATAATATATCCCTTTTTTCTAGTTTCATCAAGGCAGGAGCCGAGGATAGGTAATCCTTAAGGGCTTTGAGAGCATTCTCATGCTTTTTAGTCCACTCAAATTTCTTGTTCTTTCTCAAAATGTCATAGAATTCCTTGCATTTTTCTGATGACTTTGATATGAACCTGTTCAAGGCTGCGATCCTCCCTGTCAACCTTTGCAAATCCTTAGCATTGGCAGGAGATTTGATATTCACAATTGCCTTGATTTGCTCTGGACTTGCTTCTATGCCTCTTTTTGTTACCATGTAGCCTAGGAACTTGCCTGCTTTAACACCAAATTGACACTTTGAAGGATTCAATTTCATATTGAATTTGTCAAGGATATCAAATGCTTCCTCCAGGTCTCTAAGGTGATCCTTAGCTTTCTTGGACTTAACCACCATGTCATCTATATAGACTTCCATAGTGTGTCCTATTTGTTCCTTAAACATCATAATGACTAGCCTTTGATAAGTAGCACCTGCATTCCTTAGTCCAAATGGCATAGCAATATAACAATAGATACCAATTGGGGTCATAAAGGCTGTATCCTCTTGATCAGATGGTTCCATCTGAATTTGTTGAAATCCAGATGAAGCATCCATAAAAGTCAACAACTCATGACCCGCGGTAGCATCCACCATGGAGTCAATGTGGGGTAATGGGAAATGATCCTTGGGACATGCCTTGTTTAAATCAGTAAAATCGACACATACCCTCCACTTTCCATTTTTCTTTTAAACAACAACCACATTGGCTAACCATCTTGGATACTTAACCTCTCTAATCATACCTGCTCGGAGCAATTTATCTACCTCCTCCTGGATAATAGCATTCCTCTCAGGTGCAAACTTCCTCCTCTTCTGATGTATGGGTTTGAATGACCTGTCAATGCCAAGCTTATGAGTAATTATATCTTTAGAGATACATGTCATGTCTTCATGCTTCCAGGCAAAGGTAGTTTTTCTCCTCTTGAGGAAGGATACCAAATCCTGTTCGATGTTGCTGAGGATCCCTGATCCTATGAAGACTTTGGATTCAGGATCGTGAGGATCCATAAGGATATCTTTCACATCTTGTTCTCTTGCCTCCAGGACATCTCTTGGATGATGCTTTAATTGCTATTGCTCCCTTGGTCTTGAGGCTGGCTTCATTGATGAGGTATAGCAATTCTTTGCTTCTTGTTGGTCACTCTCAATCTTTATCACCCCCCATGGACTAGGAAGCTTTACACACTGATGATATGTAGATGCAACTGCCTTCATGTCATGTATCAATGGCCTGCCAAGGATAACATTGCAACAGAATAAGCAATCTATAACACAAAATTTTTGATAAGAATGAAGTCCTTCTATGTAGATGGGAAGTTTAATGTCCCCCAATGTATTCTTGGTTTCTCCACTGAATCCCACAAGAACTGAGGATCTTGGGATAATATCCGATTCAGGGATGTTCATTTTCTTGAGGACATCAAGCTGAATGATGTTTACTGAGCTGCCTCCATCTATCAAGATCCTGCGAACAAAATGGTTAGATATAAATAAGGTAATAACAAGACCATCATGATGAGGATCCAGAACATCAACATGATCATTCTCATCAAAAGTTATAACTTTTTCCTTTGTAACAGTAGAGGTTCGGATGGGTCTATCGCCATTATCCATCTTGGTTTCCTTTGCATGTCTCTTGGCTGCTGAAAAGGAAGTACCACAAATGTCTGATCCACCGGATATAAAGTTTATAACTTGTGCATCTGCCGGAGGAGCAGGAGCTCTTTCTGGAACCTTTTCAGGATCCTGGATCCTTGACTTTTTTCTTCCCAAAAGCTCCTTCAAGTGCCCTTTGCTTAACAATCTCTTTTCTCATTGCAATACATTCTTCAGTGAGATGACCAAAATCTTCATAATATGCACACCATTTGGATTTGTCTTTTGTTGCAGCTGGCGTATCACTTTTTCGGGGCCATCTTGTTTTTCACCTAGGTTCTGCATTGCAAGGATTAGTTCATTGTTATCAATAGAAAAGCAATATTCATAAATTGGAGGATAATCTTCATCATCCTCTTCCTGTTCGACTACATGCACGCTCTGATTATCAGATTTATTATAAGACTTGGACTTGTTGTTCCTGAAGTAGGATCCTTGCTTTTCCTGCTTCGAGGATCCTGCCAGTCTTTCTTGGATCCTTTTATCATCCTCTAGTCGGATGAATCTAAGTTCCCTGGTTCTTACTTCATCAAGATTCCTGCAAGGGGTCATGACAAGATCATCATAGAACACTGAATCCCTAAGTAAACCCATTTTAAAGGCTTCCACAGCCGTAGCAATATCTAAATTAGGAATATCCAAGGATTCTTTACTAAACTTAGTGATATAATCTCTAAGTGATTCATTTTGACCTTGTGTTACCCTATATAGATCATTAGTTAAACGTTCAAATTTTCTACTACATGAGAATTGGCTATTAAACAGATTAACTAGATTAGCAAATGAAGTAATAGAGTAAGGGGGAAGACTTAGCAGCCATTTAAGAGCTGATCCTGTTAATGTGGATCCAAAACCCTTGCACAAACATGCTTCTTTTAATATCTCCGGGATGGGATTGATCTCCATCCTTTCTCTATATTGAGCTACATGTTCTTCTGGATCTGTCGAACCATCATACAGCTTCATTGTTGGTATTTGGAACCTTTTTGGAATTTCTGCATCACAAATGGGTGGTGCAAAACGGGATATCCTGTGGCTTCCATCTGCAATTTCAGGAATGGGCTTAACCACTCCTGGAACGCTGGATATCATATCCTTCAGTTTCTGTAATTCCCTAGTCATAGCCTGATTGATACCTATATCCTGCAAAAAGCCATGGTTAGTGTTATAAGAATTATTCAAAGTGTTACCTCCTGAAGGATTCAAGTTTGGAATTCCAGATGTGAATCCATATTGACGGGATTCTGGTACAATTGAGGGACCAGATGAAGCATTAGTTTGCATAGGAATGAAGTCTCCTTGATGAATATCTATACTTCCGGGTTGCACATTCCTTAAGAATCCTTGATCCTGAAAGATGTTGGATCCTTGATGTGCTGTGACTGGGGGTCTTGGAGGATAATCCATGGATCCGTAAACCTGAGATGAGGATCCTTAAACCTGAAAGGAGGATCCTTGAACCTGGGAGGATCCTTGAACCTGGGAGGATCCTTGAACCTGGGAGGATCCTTGAACTGTGTGCGTCCCCATATATCCTCCTGAGCTAACGAAGGATCCCTGATGCTGGAAAGAGGATCCTAAAGGCTGAAAAGAGGATCCTGAAGGCTGGAAGTGGGACCCTAAAGCCTGACTCATAGTTGTTGATCCATAACGCCTTCCCAACGGTCCACTCTGGTACTGGATATCCGGAGCTGCAGATTGCATGGCGGTTATAGTTGGAGTGTCAAAATCCAGTGATCTAGGTAGCAGTGGAGAGTGATCCTCCGATGATCTCTATAATTTTTTGATGTCATCAATCTCTCGAAGGATCCTATCATTAGTTTTGTCCTGCTGCTGCATGTAATCCTTCATCTGCAAAATCAAAGAAAAAAGATCACTGTTAGAAGGGCTAGAAGAAACAACAGAAGTTGGTGGTTTTGGGAAGATGGGGCTTTGTTTATTCGCAGCATTTTCAGCATTCTTCTGGGATCTAAAAGGTGCTGGAGGCAAAGGTGGAATGCCCTATGAAGAAGTGACTGCCGGCATAGAGCTTGAAGTGTTCTTCGCTGAAGAAGCCATATGGTTGAAGATAATGAACCGAAATGAACACAATGAACAAAATTTTTCAGAAATGAAGCACCAATTGCCCCACGGTGGGCGCCAAACTGTTTTGGTCAAAAATCAGACTAGGATAATGTAACCAAATCTTCTTTTGTGAGGAATGATGCTTAGATCAATGAACAAATGTATGAACAACTTGTAGATGAAATGAACAAGTAACACAAGGATTTATACGAGGAAAAGCCCTTGATCAATGTATGATCTCCGGAATAAAAAACCTCGGGTGATGGAAACTACCGATCACCAACTATAATTAAACAAATGATCGTTACAACTCGGGATGATAGCAAGCTTGTTACAAGGATCACTAGTGTGAAAAATGTATATAATCGCTAATGAGTTGCAGAGAGCTTGCGAGAGTGTGTGTGTTTTCTAATTGTTCTAACTATCAAGCTTGTTATCCCCTTTAAAAATAGAAATAAACTAAGTAACAAACTATCCGCCAAATGTGCAAGCTACCCACGACTTCTAAAACGGTCATTCCAGCCATGCACGTGTAGAATATTAGAGCATATTCCCCAGGAATATCGGTAAGACCAAGTCCCACTTGTTCCTTCCTGCAAAACAAGCTTAAATGTAATGGAAACAACCGTTAGTGTTAGGATAACAATGAGGATCCTGGATCCTTAAATTTGCAACGTCTTCTGAGGATCCTTAATTCAAACAGAATTGAGAATCCGTGATCCTGGCTGCACTTGTGGATCCGTGATCCTTAGTTATGGAAAATCTATCCCTAACACTTCCCATTTTGGGGCGAGCTTCCCATCAGCAGGATTAGTAGTATTCTGAAAAGCCTTCCTTAACACCAAATCTCCAACTTGAAACCTTCTAGTCCTCAGATTCTTGTTATAGGCTCTGGATATCCTCTGTTGATACGCTGCCATTCTTAGCTTTGCCGCATCTCTTGTCTCGTCCACGGTATCTAATTCTTGGCACAAAGCTTCAGGATTCACCTCAGGATCCCGAAGGCTCGATCTTGCTGTAGGTATCAGCATTTCTGTCAGGATCACTGCTTCTGCCCCAAACACCAAGGAAAATGGGGTTTGTCCCGTTGCACTTTTTACTGTTGTCCTATCAGGCCATAAGACAAAGGGTAATTCTTCTGCCCATCTTCCTTTTGTAGCCCCTAGTCTCTTCTTCAAATTGTTGACAATTATCTTGTTTGTAGATTTTGCTTGTCCATTTGCTTGAGGATGTACTGGTGTGGATGTGATCATCTTGATTCCCCAATTCTTGCAAAAATCGGTGGTCCTCTTGCTGATGAACTGAGAGCCATTATCACATATTATCTCAGCTGGTACCCCAAACCTAGTCAGGATATTCCTTTTTATGAACGATACTACTTCTTGATCTCTGACTTGAACAAATGCCTCAGCTTCAACCCATTTGGAAAAATAGTCTGTCATTGCTAGCATAAAAACTTTTCCTCCCAGAGCCTTTGGCAACTTCCCCACTATGTCCATACCCCATTTCATGAATGGCTAAGGGGAAGCAATAGGATATAATGGCTTAGCAGGCTGATGCAGTATATTGCTGTGCCTTTGACATGCATCACATCTTCGAGCATATCATGCTGCATCTTTCCTCATCGTCGGCCAATAGTATCCTGTTCTTAGCACCTTTGAGAATAACGATCTGCCCCCAACATGGTTGCCACATTCTCCTTCATGGATATCCTGAAGTACCTCCTTGGTCTGAGGATCCTCCAAGCACCTTAAGTATAGTCCTGCAAGAGACTTTTTATACAAAACATCATTTATAATAGTAAAATGAGATACCTTCATACTGAAAGCATTAGGATTCTCATCTTTAGGGATGTCTCCTTCTTTAAGGTATTTTATGATCGGAGCTGTCCATGACTCAGGATTCTTCTCAGGATACTCATCGTCAGGATCCTGGATACTTGATACTTCCTTATCCTGAGGCTTGAAGTGTTCCATCGCAGGATACAGGATATGTAGTGTTGGTATTTGAGTTCCTTCCGGTATCCTGACTGTAGATCCCAAATTTGCCAAAGCATCTGCCTCAGCATTATTCTCTCTTGGTACCTGTTCAAGTGTAAAAATTTGGAAATATCCTGTTAATTTTTTGACAATTTCAAGATATTCGATTAATCTTTCTCCTTTGACTGCATAGGATCCATTGAAATGGTTAGTAATTAACAACGAATCAACATATACTTGCAAATTTTTAACATTCATGTTCTTAGCCAACTCTAATCTTGCAATCAAAGCTTCATATTCTGCTTCATTATTAGTGGCAGGAAATTCACATCTAATAGCCTGGGGTAATATGTCCCCCTGTGGCGATTTTAGTAGTATACCCAATCCTACACCTCTCACGTTAGATGCACCATCAGTATATAATGTCCATGATTCTAAAGTTTCTCCTAGTTGTTATACTTCTAGGTCTACTTCATTTTGAATGTCACTACTGCAATCAGCCACAAAGTCTGCTAAAGCCTGAGACTTTATAGCATTTCTAGGTTCATATATTAGATCATAGGTGTTTTGGTCAAAAATCAGACTAGGATAATGCAACCAAATCTTCTTTTGTGAGGTGTGATGCTTGAACTAAATAGTGAATGTACGAACAAACTTCAAATGAAATGAACATGTGACACAATGATTTATACGAGGAAAAATCCCTTGATCAAGAGATGATCTCCGGCATAAAAAACCTCGGGTGATGGAAACTACCGATCACCAACTATAATTAAACAAATAATCGTTACAACTCGGGATGATAACAAGCTTGTTACAAGGATCACTAGAGTGTAATGTGTATGTAACCGCCAATGAACTGTTGAGAGCTTGCGAGAGTTTGTGTGTTTGCTAACTTGTTCTAATTCAAGCTGTTATCCCCTTATAAAATTAGAAATAAACTAGCTAACTAACTATCCGCTAAATGTGCAAGCTACCCATGACTTCTAAAACGGTCACCAAGCTTTGCACATGCGGAATATTGAGAGCATATTCCCCAAGAATATCGGCAAAGACCAAGTCCATGCGCATACTCCTGCAAAACAAGCTCACATACAATGAAGACAACCTTTAGTGTTAGGATAACAATGAGGATCCTGGATCCTTAATTCTACAACGTCTTCTGAGGATCCTTAATTCAAACAGAATTGAGGATCCGTGATCCTGGCAGTATTTGAGGATCCGTGATCCTTAGGTTTAGAAAATCTATCCCTAACAAAGGTAGTTTTCTCCTCTTAAGGAAGGATACCAAATCCTGTTCAATGTTGCTGAGGATCCCTGATCCTATAAAGATTTTTGATTCAGGATCATGAGGATCCATAAGGATATCTTTCACATCCTGTTCTCTTGCTTCCAAGATGTCTCTTGGAGGATACTTTAGTTACTATTGCTCCCTTGGTCTTGAGGCTGGCTTCATTGATGAGGTATAGCAATTCTTTGCTTCTTGTTGGTCACTCTCAATCCTTATCACCCCCCATGGACTAGGAAGCTTCACACATTGATGATATGTGGATGCAACTGCCTTCATGTCATGTATCCATGGCCTGCCAAGGATAACATTGCAACAGGATAAGCAATCTATAACACAAAATTTTTTATAAGAATGAAGTCCTTCAATGTAGATGGGAAGTTTAATGTCCCCCAATGTATTCTTGGTTTCTCCGCTGAATCCCACAAGAACTGAGGATCTTGGGACAATTTCCGATTCAGGAATGTTCATTTTCTTGAGGACATCAAGCTGAATGATGTTTACTGAGCTTCCTCCATCTATCAAGATCCTGCGAACAAAATGGTTAGATATAAATAAGGTAATAACAAGACCATCAAGATGAGGATCCTGGACATCAACACGATCATCCTCATCAAAAGTTATAACTTTTTCCTGTGTAACTGTAGAGGTTCGGATGGGTCTATCCCCATTATCTATCTTGGTTTCCTTGGCATGTCTCTTGGCTTCTGAAAAGGAAGTACCACAATTTTATAACTTGTGCATCTGTCGGAGGAGCAGGAGCTCTTTCTGGAACCTTTTCAGGATCCTGGATCCTTGACTTTTTTCTTCCCAAAAGCTCCTTCAAGTGCAATCTCTTTTCTCAGTGTAATACATTCTTCAGTGAGATGCCCGAAATCCTTATAATATGCACACCATTTGGATTTGTCTTTTGTTGCAGCTGGCTTATCACTTTTCCTGGGCCGTCTTGATTTTTCACCTAAATTCTACATTGCAAGGATCAGTTCAATAGTTATCAACAGAAAAACAATATTCGGAAATGGGAGGATAATCCTCATCATCCTCTTCCTGTTCTACTGCATGCACGTTCTGGTTGTCAGACTTGTTGTAAGATTTGGACTTGTTGTTCCTGAAGTAGGATCTTTGCTTTTCCTGCTTCGAGGATCCTGCCAGTCTTTCCTGGATCCTTTTATCATCCTCTAATCGGATGAATCTAAGGGCCATAGTTCTTACTTCATCAAGATTCCTGCAAGGGGTCATGACAAGATCATCATAGAACAATGAATCCCTAAGTAAACCCATTTTGAAGGCTTCTACAGCCGTAGCAATATCCAAATTAGGAATATCTAAGGATTCTTTACTAAACTTAGTGATATAATCTCTAAGTGATTCATTTTGACCTTGTGTTACCCTATATAGGTCACTAGTTAAACGTTTAAATTTTCTACTACATGAGAATTGACTATTAAACAGGTTAACTAGATTAGCAAACGAAGTAATAGAGTAAGGGGGAAGACCTAGCAGCCATTTAAGAGCTGATCCTGTTAATGTGGATCCGAAACCCTTGCATAGACATGCTTCTTTTAACCTCTCCGGGATGGGATTGATCTCCATCATTTCTCTATATTGAGCTACATGTTCTTCTGGATCCGTCGAGCCATCATATAGCTTCATGGTTGGTATTTGAAACCTCTTTGGGATTTCTGCATCACAAATGGGTGGTGCAAAGCGAGTTATCCTATGGCTTCCATCTGCAATTTCAGGAATGGGCTTAACCACTCCTGGAACGCTGGATATCATATCCTTCAGTTTCTGTAATTCCCTAGCCATAGCTTGATTGATACCTGTATCCTGCATAAAGCCATGGTTAGTGTTATAAGAATTATTCAAAGTGTTACCTACCGGAGGATTCAAGTTTGGAATTCCAGATATGAATCCATATTGACGGGATTCTGGTATGACTGTAGGAGCAGAAGAAGCAATGGTCTGTATTGGAATGAAGACTCCTTGATAAACATCTGTACTTCTGGGTTGCACACTTCTTAAGAATCCTTGATCCTGGAAGATGTTGGATCCTTGATGTGATGTGAATGGGGGTCTTGGAGGATAATCCATGGATCCGTAAACTTGAGATGAGGATCCTTGAACCTGAAAGGAGGATCCTTGAACCTGCAAGGCTCCTTGAACCTGAGAGGATCCTTGAACCTGAGAGGATCCTTGAGCCTGAGAGGATCCCTGAACCTGAGAGGATCCCTGATGCTGGAAGAAGGATCCTGAAGGTTGAAAGTAGGATCCTAGAGCTTGAGTCATTGCCGATGATCCAGAGCGCATTCCTGTTGATCCACCCCGGTATTGGATATCTGGAGCTGCAGATTGCTAGGCAGTTATGACCGGAGTATCAAAATTCAACGACCTCGGCATCAGAGGAGAGTGATCCTCCACCGATTTCTTCTGTTTCTTGATGTCACCAATCTCCCGGATGATCCTTTCGTTGGTTTTATCCTGCTCTTGTATGTGATCCCTCATGGGGGTCGGATTCTTCGCAGGATTCTCAGCATTCTTCTGAGATCCAAAAGGTGGTGGAGGCAAAGGTGGAACGCCCTGTGAAGAAGTGATTGCCGGCATGGAACTTGAAGTGTTCTTTGCTAAAGAAGCCATCTGGTTGTACCGAAATGATCACAATGACTAAAATTTCTCAAAAATGAAGCACCAATTGCCCCACGGTGGGCGCCAAACTGTTTTGGTCAAAAATCAGACAAGGATAATGCAACCAAATCTTCTTTTGTGAGGTGTGATGCTTGAACTAAATAGTGAATCTACGAACAAACTTCAAATGAAATGAACAAGTGACACAATGATTTATACGAGGAAAAAGCCCTTGATCAAGAGATGATCTCCGGCATAAAAAACCTCGGGTGATGGAAACTACCGATCACCAACTATAATTAAACAAATAATCGTTACAACTCGGGATGATAACAAGCTTGTTACAAGGATCACTAGAGTGTAATGTGTATGTAATTGCCAATGAACTGTTGAGAGCTTACGAGAGTGTGTGTGTTTGCTAACTTGTTCTAATTCAAGTTGTTATCCCCTTATAAAATTAGAAATAAACTAGCTAACTAACTATCCGCTAAATGTGCAAGCTACCCACGAATTCTAAAACGGTCACCAAGCTTTGCACGTGCGGAATATTGAGAGCAAATTCCCCAAGAATATCGGCAAGACCAAGTCCATGCGCATACTCCTGCAAAACAAGCTAACATACAATGAAGACAACCGTTAGTGTTAGGATAACAATGAGGATCCTGGATCCTTAATTCTGCAACGTCTTCTGAGGATCCTTAATTCAAACAGAATTGAGGATCTGTGATCCTGGCAGTATTTGAGGATCCGTGATCCTTAGGTTTAGAAAATCTATCCCTAATAATAGGCACTTAACTTTACTGACCACTTAGCCATTCTACCCGACATCTCAGGTTTCCTAAGCACATTTTTAACATGATAATTGGTTTTAACATGAATCCTATGTGTCTCAAAATAATGTCTAAGCTTAGTTGATGCCATAACTAAGGCCAATATCAATTTTTCTAAGTGTGAATATCTAGTTTCAGCATCTAATAAACTTTTACTAACATAATAGACAGGATACTGCTGACCTTCATGATCTTTGACCAAAACATCACTTGCTGCATTCCCTGATACTGCAAGATACAGGGATAATGGTTCACCATCCTCGGGCTTCATCAATAAAGGTGCAGTTGAAAGATATTGCTTTAACTCCTGTAAGGCGGCTTCATGCTTTTCTCCCCACTCGAATTTCTTATTCTTCTTCAGGATATCGTAGAATTCTTTACATTTCTGTTAGGATCTGAGTTTCTTATGATTGTGTTTCTTTAACAAAAATGAGGTTGAAACAGAGATAGTTGCAGCGGAAATAGATGGAATAAACTTTCAACACACAATCAAAGAGAGAATAAGTTTAAGCAAACATGTTTGTCATAAAATTGAATGATTGTATTTATTACAATAGTCAATTACACAGCATGCATGCACATAATCTCCCCCTCAGCCTGAGCTCACAGTGATTGTTCGTACAGAATGACTTGGTGATGGAGGGAGCTAATAGAACAGTACAGGGTACTGTTCTATTTAAAGTACAGAACAACCACTGAGCATCTTTTGGCTGACGTCACCATGAAAGTGACATCTAACCTCCTAACAACCTCTAACAACTGTTCTATTACAACCACTGATACTAAACAACTGACTACAAATAAAGTACAAAGAACAAAGTAAACTATTGCTTCTTCATTCCACTGTTATAGCTCCAGCAGTACTTTGTGTCTTCAGCAGTACTTGAACCATATCAGTAGATTGAGCATCAGTGCTTTATCTTCAACAGTCTTTAGGGATCGGCAGTTGTTGTGAATGGCAGTACTTAGAGGTCATCAGATGTTAGGGACACATTCAAGGGGAAAGATCTGATGCAAACAACTGCTTATTGTGAATCCACTGATCTGATCCAGTTTTGGCTTTATCAACTGTTCTTTGTAGGGTTCAATCCCAACAATCTCCCCCTGGAACAGATGATGCCAAAACTCTTCATTATTCTGGATCTTTATTGCCTCGTCAGGAGTTCCCTAACTTGTCCTTTGAATTGTAATTCAAAGTTCATGGAATCCTCATCATCTTCATCCCTGCACAGTGTAAGCTCAAGGAGATCTTGCAGATCTTCTACACCCAGGCCAAGTGCTTCTTCCCATGATATGTGCTTCACCTCACCACTGGATTTGAGCAAAGTCAATACGTGGGTCTTTTGATCAGACTTCCACTTTAGTATTTTTGAATCCAGTGGGTTTCTTGGGAGAGTCTTTATTGTTGATGAGTTTGGTGATTGAGGCCTGGTGATGACAACTTTGGCAGGGTCTTGAGATTGTGCTGAGTCTTATTTTTCTGCCATCAGTGTCTGAAGAACCATTTTCATGATGTATTCTTCTTGAGCCTTGTCTTCTTTTGTTTCTGCATCCATCTGCTTTTGTTTTCTTCTTTGATAAAGGATGACAGCAGGTGGAGCAGTGGATCTTCTAATTGGCAATTTTTGTTTAACTGGAACCACTGCTTCTAGATAATCAGGCTTTTTGGGAGCAGTGGGATCCTTCTTCCTTAACTCTTCCAACCTTTTGTAGGTATCTAACACTTTTACCTCTGACCACCTAGTAACCTGATTCCTTGACCCATAATCAGCAGCTATAAGCTCTTCTTTCATTCTTTTTAGTTTCAAAGCCCTTTCTGGTACATTCTTTTTGTAATTAGCCCATATTGGAGGAGTTTACTTCACTTTGTCATTAATCATTTTTTGAATTCTGGCTAACTCCTCTTTTAGTTCACTAATGGTCCATTCCTTGTACTGATGCTTTCCTGCCCTGTATTTCTTGTATGCCATGATGTATTCAATATAATCTTGTCTCATACTTTCATCATCCTTTTCTGATAATTTCTGACAAAGATCTTTTGAGAACTGCTCTAAGGTTTTGACTTTGGTGAGCAGGTATTGCAAATTTCTTTAAATGTCTTTGTCAGACTTTCCCTTTGTGTCTCTTTGAGATATACCCTCTATTTGTTTGGCCTTTAATTTCAAATATTCTTCTATGTTTCTTGGCAATAGATATCCTTGAAGAGATGGTAGTTTCCTATTTTCAGAGTCATCTTCAGAGTAGAAAGATTTTATTTCCTCCCTGACTGCTGGAAGATCTAGTGGATATTGTACTCCCAAAGGCACAATGGCAGTGTTTGGATTGAAGGCTTGAACTGAAGAGATTGGAATAGGGTTTGGAATGGTGGCTAGGGTCAGAGTTTGTGAAGATGTTGGAGGTGGGGAAGTGTCGTCTTCCAGTACAATGTTTGTTACCCTTCTCCTTTTGTGCTTTGGAGAGGTTGGTGGTGTGTTTGTGGGTTTAGTGGTGGTGATTGAGATGGTGGGTGTCTGACTAACAGCTATTGAAACAACTGGTGTTTTAACCACTGTTGTCACTACAATAGTTGATGTGTCAACTGTTGTCTTCTGCTTTTTGGCAGGTGGTTTTTGTGATGGTGATGTTGTTTTTGGTATGGCAGTGGATTGAATATTGGTTGATGAAGTGGTATGGCAGTGGATGGGATAACATCTGTTGAAACTACTGAAGTACCAACAACTGTTGATACCACAGGTCTCTTAACATCTGTTGGTTTGGAGGTTTGATGAGAGGAACTTTTGGGGATTTGAGGAGTATGTTTGGTGGTTTTGGAAGGTGTAGTTTTGGGTTGACTAACCTTTCTGATAGTCTTTCTTCTTTTAGGTTTAGAAGTACCCTACTCTTCCTTTTTCATCATAACTTTCTTCTCTTGCTCAAATCTTTTTGACCCTTTTATTTCCATAGACTCTTTCATGTTTGCCTTTAGTTCAACAAATGCATTTTGAGTCTCATCAACCTTTTTGGAACCATCTGGCCTTGGGATTTCTACCATAAGTTTAGACATTGGATCTGGTTCAATATATAGGCCTTCTTTTCCCTTTTTACCTTTCTCCCCCTTTTTGGCATCATTAGGGTTGTCAACAAAGATGATTCAAAGAGGAGCAGTGCCAGTGGTTTGAAGTAAATGGGCCTTGCTTGCCTTTATATCAGCTTGTGTATCCTTGTACCTAGCTTCCATTGCATTTCTGATCATTTGAAACTGAATCTCATGTTGTTGATCAGCATATTGTCTCTGTTGATGAAGCATAGGTTGAAATAATTTCCAAAGCTCAGTGGAGGAAGGAGCAGATGTTGCAGCAGTGGGTGTAGCCTTTTGAGATTGTAACAACTGATGCATCATATTTTTTATATCTGCAACAGATGTTTCAATTTTATCAACCCTCTCCGTCAATTCTTTGTATTTTAAACCATCACCCAAATGAATGGGATCATCTGATTTCCCACTGGCAGTGGTTGTATCAGCAGTTGACTTAGGGAAAGTTTCCCAAAAGTCATCCACTGATGCCCCTTGTTCTTGGTACTGGGGACTTATTTCTGCAGCAGAGGTTACCATTGTAAGCACACCAGTGTATAATGGAAACACACCAGTGGATACTATGGTTCCCAAAGAAGAAATTGCCTTCAAGGGGGTCTTACTAATGAAACTACTGTCCAGGTGTAAATCAGTGGATTCAACACCTGTAGTAGCTACTCCACTTGAACTACTGACAGGAATTACTGGTAATTCCTGCAGTGTAACCTCCTCAGCTATTAGTGGGTTAGCAAGGATAGAGGGACCAGACTCAGTCACTTGTTGAGGTATATTCTCAGTGATAGGTGGTTGAGAAGAACTGATTTGTGTCTGGTCCATATCAAGTGCATCCAATAGAGGTATAATTTGTGGTGGAATTTGTGCAGTGAGGATGGGGGTTGAAAGAGAATTTGCCCAGGGAGCAGGGCTGTGGAAGATGGAATCAAGTAACTCCAGAGCTTCATATTGTGGTGTCCCTGTGGATAAAACCTGATCCTTTTGAGATGATGCAGGAGGAGTTTTAGGCTCAGGTTGAGATCTTTCTTCCATCTGCTGTGAGGAAGTAGCAGCAGTGGTTATTGGTGACTTTTGTGTTGTCACAGGTACAATCTCTGGGATCTCATCTTCCAGAGTTACCTTTTTGGTGGGTTTGGGGGGTTTTTGGTAATTTTCTTTTTGGCTTGTTTGGTGATTTTTGGTGTGGGTTTCACAGCAGTGCGCCTGCTACTGTGATCACCAGGAGCAGTGGGCTCAACAGCAGGGGCCTGAGGAGCAGTTGTTGCTGCTAAATTCTGCTCAGGTTCCTCTATTTGTGCTTTGGAAGGTTTTGACAGCCTGGTAAAAGTTTCAAAAGATAGGCTATTTATTTGAACAGGATTTCCTTGAATAAGCACATGTGCATTATCCTTTGAAAATTTCTTTCGTAAATAAAAACTTAAAAATCTTGGAAACAATAAAAATGTTTTTTTATTAACATTTTTGACCATATCATTGAAAAACTCTTGGGAGTAGTTAAAATCAATTTCAGCCATTATAGCATAGCCCAGGTATTGGATTTCAGTGGCATCTCATTAAAAGCTGATGTTTTATTTGATACACACATGAGGAGGGTGTGGAATAAAAACCTAATAGCAGGTGGAAAACTGCCCTTTTGCAAAGTATCTTTTTTCATTTCGTCTTCATACCCTCTCTCAATGAAATCAGTTTTTGGGAAAGAATTTTTACTTGTCAGATCATTGATTTCAAAAACCTCTAAAATGGTTGGAGGTGTGACAGTAATTGGAATTCCCCTTATAGATGAAGTAATAGCTAAGGGCTTTTTGTCCTTGACTTCAAGCTTTGCATTTTTCCAGAATTATCATCGGGTATCCAGGTAAATGGGTGCATTACAGGTCAATAAAGTTTTGTACTTTGAAGAAGAGAGAGCATCAATAACGGAGTGGAAGGTTGTGTTTTGACTTGTTTTATCAAGTGTTTTCCAGTGGGAGAGCCATGGTGAATCGAAGGTGGTTAAGAATGAATGAAGAAGATGAGTGATTTGAGAGAATTTGATGGAAACTGCTTTTGAAAGGAATTTTGAATTCGATTCGACAGTGAAAACCCTGTTTGGGGTTTTGATCAGGGTTTTATAGGGTGAAAAAGTGAATGCTGACATGGCAGCGGTTACAAAAGATCTGACCGCTAAGTATTGTCCACGTGCCAACCTCTGATGAATAATGGATGATAGTTGTTTAGGAAACCCCTGATGGAGCAATATCAGTGGTTTACAATGGTGAAAATGAAACAGTGACTGACTTTTAACTATCAGTGGATAGCTTATCAGTGGATTAAAACACTGATGTTTGACAATAGTTTTTAACAAGGGCAATGAGGGAACAGAGGTTGACTTTTAGCAGGGGATAGTATTAACAGAACAGATGTTTGAACCAAGACAGTGGTTGTGACAGACTTTTAAGGATTTAATGAAAATTTTCATTTTTAGCTATTTTTAAGGATGAATTTTTGATTTTCTGAAAACATTTTAATGCTTTTATTCATAGAAAAACAGGATTTTGCCTGTTTCCTTGAGATCAAGCTTTCAAAGGTAGATGTGTCTAAAGCCTTTGTTAGCACATCTGCCAGCTGATCTGTGGTATGCATATGATGCAGAGAAATCAAACCTTTTTCATAGCAATCCCTCACAAAGTGATGTCTGATATCAATGTGCTTGGTGGTTGAATGTGAAACTGGATTTTTAATGATATTTTCTGCTGCCTGACTGTCCAACATAAGAGGTGTCTTTAAGGCAGTGATACCAAAATCCAGTAGTTGATTCTGAAGCCATAACAGTTGGGCTTTACAGCTTGCAGCAGCTATATACTATGCTTCAGCAGTGAATATTGAAACAGCTGCTTGCTTTTTGCTTTGCCAAGATACTAAGCAATCACCTAGAAATTGGCACCCTCCTGATGTGGACTTCCTTGTTGCATTACACCCAGCAAAGTCACTGTCTGTGAAACCTGAAAGCTTAATATTCCCATTAGCAGGGTACCAGATACCAAGTGTGGGAGCACTTTTTATGTATTTAAGTATCCTTTTCACAGCTATTAGGTTAGACTTTCTAGGGGCTGATTGGGATCTTGCACAAAAACATGTTGCAAACATGATGTCTGGCCTAGATGTAATTAGGTACAATAAAGACCCAATCATGCTTCTATACTAAGTTTGATCCACCAAATCATCCTTCTCATCAGTCATGACTAGCTTGGTGGTTGCCATGGGTGTACTACATGGTTTACAATCATTCATCTCAAATTTGTTCAAAAGTTCTTTAGCTTATTTTATTTGATGAATGAATGTACCATTTTGCAGTTGTTTCACTTGGAGATCAAGGAAACACTGTAGTTCACCCATTGCACTCATCTTAAACTCAGCTGTCATGAGTTGTCTAAACTCTTCACACATTTTGGAACATGTGCTTCCAAAAATGATGTCATCCACATAATTCTAGACAATCATCAAGTCTTTCCCTCTTCATTTTAAAAACAGTGTTTTGTCAATTTTACCTCTTGTGAAACCAATAGAGAGAAGAAAGGTGGAAAGAGTTTCATACCAGGCTCTAGGTGCTTGTTTCAAGCCATACAAAGCTTTATTTAGCTTATAGACATGATCTGGACTAAATGGATCCTCAAAACCAGGAGGTTGACAAACATATACCTCTTCTTGAATCTTACCATAGAGGAATGCACATTTTATATCCATTTGAAACACCTTAATGTTGTGGTTGACAGCAAAGGCCAGGAACAGTCTGATAGCTTCCAATCTTGCTACAGGGGCAAAAGTTTCATCATAGTCAATGTCCTCTTCCTGTCTGAAACCTTGAACCACAAGCCTTGCTTTATTCTTGACAACAATGCCCCTTTCGTCAGTTTTATTTTTAAAGACCCACTTTGTGCCAATAGGACTCACACCCTCTGGTAGTGGTACAAGCTCGCATACTTGATGTCTTTTAAACTGTTGGAGCTCTTCTTGCATGGCTTCCACCCAACTGTTGTCTTTCAGTGCCTCTTGATACTTGACATGTTGATGAAGTGATAGAAAACCAGCAAAAAGACAGCTGTTTTGGGATTGACTTCTTGTGAGCACCCCTTCACTGATGTTGCCAATGATTTGGTCTGGTGGATGAGACTTCAAGAAGATTAGATCTCCTTTGTATGGAACAATGGCATTTAAGGGTGAGGGCTGCAGATGTGAATCATCTGAGCTAACAACTGTTGGTGACTTTGATGATCCAACAGTGTTTTGAAATGGAGGTGGAGGAATAGGAGGAATTGGTATGGAAACATGTTGACTTTTATCCACCGTTTAAGGAGTTTTATCAGCAGTGTTTGATGATGTGGAGGCAGGGGTTAAAGGGCTACTTTGGTCAACAACTGTTGATGTAGCAGTGGTTGAGCTTTGACAGCTGTTTTGAACATCTGCTGCGCTGGCAATGGATTTGAAATTTTGTTGTGGAATGATCACTTCATATCCATTGTCTGATGGAGGTGGTTGAGATGGACCTGCACTATTAGTCTTGACAGAAACATTTTCAAAGGTGAATTTATCAAGATCAAATAACTCAGCAGGGTTTGCAGGGATTTTCATTGAAGAAAGTTCATTGAACTTTACATTCAAAGTCTCTTCCATTGTCTTAGTCCTAGTGTTAAACACTTTGTAGGCCTTAGCAGTGGTTGAGTATCCCAAATGATATCCACTCTCTACTTTGGCTGCAAATTTTGAAATTGAATCTTTTAGGTTTAAAATGAAACATGGGTAGCCAAATACTTTGAAGTATGAGATTAGTGGTTTGATTTTATACAGAATTTCATAGGCAGTCTTTTGATGCCTGGGATTGATCAAAACTCTGTTCTGGACATAGCAGGCAGTGTTTACAGCCTCTGCCTAGAAAGTTAATGGCAAACCTGAATCAGCAAGCATGGTTCTGGCAACCTCAATCAGTGTCCTGTTCTTTCTTTCAACAACCCCATTTTGCTCTGGTGTCCTTGGAATGCTGTACTGCCTTACAATTCCTTTTGACACACAAAACTCATCCAACTCCCTATTTCTGAATTTTGTGCCATTGTCACTCCTAAAGATTTTTACTGGCAAGTCAAAATGCTTTTCAACCTGTTTGACAAAGTCTTGCAGAATGCCTGCAGTCTCATCTTTAGAATGTAATAAATAAGTCCATGTAAACCTAGAAAAAATCATCTACAATTACCAAACAATATCTTTTCTTTTTAAGACTCATGACTTTTACTGGGCCAAACAGATCCATCTGCAGAATTTGCAAGCACTTGGTTGTTTTAGACTCTTTAATGGACTTAAATGAGCTTTTATGTTGTTTTCCTTTTAAGCAAGAAACACAATGCTCAGGACAGGTGAACAGTTTTTGAGGAAGACCTCTTACAAGACCCTGTTTTGACAAAGCAGTGATTGTCTTGAGATTTGTGTGCCCCAATCTTTTGTGCCAAAGTTTTTTCTCTTTGTTAGAGCCAGCTGAGAACAGACAGGCATCAGTCCTAGGGCTCTCTTTTGACAAATCAACTGCATAAACATTGCCACTCCTTTGAGCAACAAGTTGAGTTTTTCCATTTTTTATTATTTCTTCAATCTTTTTGACCATTTCTGGCCCAACAATCCTACAACAATCCTTAGTAAAGAATGAGCCATAACCTTTATCACTTGTTTGTGAGACACTAAGGAGGTTGAATTTTAGATTGTCAATCAGATTGATATTTTCAAACCTAACATTACCAGACTGTACTGTACCAGAACCCATCACCTTCCCTTTACTATTATTACCAAAAGATATATCACCCCCTCCATGAGTTTTGAATTCTTTGAGTAGGGCTCTACATCCAGTCATGTGCCTGGAGTCTCCACTATCTACATACCAAAGACTATCTAAGCATGCAGAAGCTCCCTACACATCAAGTAAATAATTAGTTCAGGAGGATCTCCAAAGCCAATAAGGCTTTTGATGGGGTCTCAACAGTGTTTGTGTTAAGTTCAGGTGGATGGATAGTGGTTAGCTCAGGTGTTTGGACATTTTTGGAACTGTTTTTCTCTAACCATTGTTGGGGGTCCTGTTTCAACAACTGTTGATACCCAAAGGGATGCCTATTCACTCTTGGTTTAGAAGGCTTTTTGTAAGCCTCATAAACATGTGGGACCCTTGGGTATGGTGGTTGACCTTTACCTCTTTGGTATTGGTTAGCAGTGGGTGCATCAGTCACCTGAACCTCTCTTTTGACAGTGGTTTGGTTCAGCTGTTTTGTAACAGCTGTTTGGACTGGCACAAACAGTGGTTGTTTCTTGACTTGTGGTTTTGATGAACTCGTGAGTGTTTTTGATGTGTACTCTTCCTTTTTGACCTCAAAGGATTTTAAATACACATACTCCTGAGTAGAATTGTTTGATTTACCACAGATGGTGCAGCTCTTTGAAGGCACAATGGTACCTGTTTTGTTAAGATCATAAGCTTTTAAATGAAAACAATCTTTGGTCAAATGATTTTTCTTTTCACAAAAATCACAGAACAAGTTTTTAATCTTTTCTCTTCTTTTCTTCTTTTCAGACTCCTTTGCAATAGAGTTTTGAACTATTGTTGGGATGTCCTTAAGAGGAATGACCTTGGCCTTTGGAGCTTTGACACCATCCACAGTGGTGAAATCCATAGGTTTGAAATTTTCAAGGATGTTACACTCATCAGACCATGTGGGTTTAAATTGGTATTTCTCAATCTCCTCAAAAGTTGAGGAGCCCACGGATCTTTCCAGAGTGATTTTTTTGCCAAGTTTATCAGTTATTTTAACTTCTTGACCATCCTTGTTGGTGGGTATGAATTCAACAGAACCAGATTGATTTGCAGCAGTGTTTTCAACTTGATCATTTTTTCTAGACCCTATGCCAAATTTTACATTGCTTTCAATTTGTTTTTCAAGCATGATCTCATAACCTTTGCAGGATTGCACCCATTTTTCACAAGTGATTTGGGTGGATTCCAACTCCTTTTTACAGACTTGATATTTTTCTATCATGGTCTGGAGTTGGTCCTTGGTTATGCTATGCTCTTGTTTGAGGCTGCAAATCTCAATTTCTTTTTCTGACAATTTGTTTTCAATTTTTTAAGGATTTTTCAAATTGTACTTCATCATGTAACAATCTATCTCTAAGGTTTTCATTCACCTCTTTGATGTTTGCAAATGCTATGATGCATTTGTCTGAACAAAGCTTTTTAAGAACCTGAGGTGATACCTTAGATGCAGCCATCATGGCACAATCACAGATATGTTCACTTTCTTCTGGCACTTTCTCTTTTTTTTCACCTTGTTTCTTCTCCTCTTCTTCAGACCACGGGTCAGACAGTGGTTCCAATAGGGGTTCTGAATTTTCTCCCAACAGTATTTCACCAGCAACAGCAGTAACCACTGCTTCAGTAATTGTATCCACTGTTTCTTCACTTGACTATCCTTCTTCAGTTTCCAGCCCTTCTGGTATAGACTCTAATGCTACAAAATAGAAATCATCACTAGAAGTATCATTTTTAGCATAGAGTGCAAAATTTTCATCACCTAACTCATCAGGTAAGCTACTCCAGTCAACAAAGCCTTAAGTGAAAAAGCTTTGCTGCTCTGGTTGAACCACTGCTGGTGTAGCTTGTTGAGGTGCAACTTGTTGCACTTGAACCTGAGGAGCTAGGGCCTGGACATACTGTATCTGAGGAACAGCGGTTTGGACATAGTGAACAGGAACAGGGGTTGCAGGGTGTGCATAGTGAGCAGTGTTTACATGATCAGCAGGGGCATATTGGGAATAATGCACAGTGGTTTGGTTATTTTGTGGTCTAGGATTAGAGCTAGGATGTGTGATGATAGGTCCACTGGTTTGACTCCTGCATTCTCTAGCAAAATGACCTAACCTATAGCACTTGTAGCATTTTATCTTTGATTTATCCAACCCTACTTTCAGATTCCCATGTAACCCTGGAAATTTTATCCCTGTCCTTTTATAAAACTTGTTGGTTCTATCACTCAGCAGTGCAAGTTGGTGCAATATGTCCATTTCCTCTAAATCAGTTGGATCAAAATGCTGGAGATCATTGAGTTCAAAGCACGGATTGTCAGAATTCTGGTTTTCTCCATTAGCTGTAAAAGCATAATTGGATGAGTAAGAATCAGAGTTGTTAAAAGCTCCCCCAGCTGTTATGTCAATGTAATGATCATAACCCTGATCCTTACTACTACCAGATTCTTCCTGACCTAAAAGAGCTGTGTTGCCGAATGAATAGTCATCTGCAACCTTCCCAGACTCTTATAACTTCTTTTTCTGGTTCGACTCCCTTTCATATGTCAGGAGTCTACCATGAAGCTGGGTTAGGGTCAGATCTTTGAACCCAACTGAATTCCTAGTTACAAAAGCAATTGTGTCCCATTTTTCAGGAAGTGACCTGAGAAACCTACTATTTTGTATTGCATTAGCAAATTCAACCTTAACAAGTTTCAGTTCACTTATGAGACAGCTAAATCGCTCAAACTGTTGTGTTAATGATTCACCCTTAATGTGACAAAAGGTTTCATACTGTTGGTTCAAAATTTCCCTGTTATTTTCAATTACTTCTTCAGTCCCCCCAAACTGTTCCTTAAGTGCATCCCACAATTCCTTGGCACTGTTACAGTGTAACAGCCCAGCATAGATCTCATTGGGTAGTGCGGATGCAATGATGCTAAATGCCTTGGCATCCAGTTCAATTTTCTGAAAATCCTGGTCAGTATAGTTCTCAATTATCTTAGGAACCATGACTTTTAGATCCTCAGCACACAGCACCATTGGAACATGTGGTCCAAAGATAACCGACTTCCAACATCTGGTATTCTGTTGAGCTAGGATGTGACCCATCCTTCGCTCCCAGATGTTGTATTCAGATCTGACCAACATAGGTGGTTTGAAGAGTGAACCAATGTTATTATTATTGTTATTATGTGATTGTGAAGTCATTCTGCTTGTTTTTCAGGCACTGAATAATCAACTTCGTACGTGATTATACCTTACTCTGTTTTACAACTAAACCGAAGAATCTAGAGTATCAATGAAATTGAGCTGAACTTTTACGTCAAAATGATTGTTAGATCAAGTTTGAATGTCCTCGCTGTTGGTTCATACATCTGTCGACTTCGTCTTATATCGAGTCTTGGTTTCGTTGCAGATCTGATCAAGCATGATGTCATCATATTCAATGATGACATCATAAAGATGACATCATCATTGCAACTCTACACAAAATACAAGGCATACAAACGAAATATACACACAAAACAGATTCTAATTTCGCATGAAAATGTCATGTAATTTCGTTTGAAAGTCATGAGAGTAATTTCGTTTGAACTAGTCTTGTTATGGTTCAAACGAAATCAGAAGGCTATAAATAGGCTAGTGGTCTTGTCATTTGTAACGGAATTACATAGTGATACCGAGGTGCTGCCGGTTTGTCTACTGATTGTAAACAGTGTAATATCAATATACAAGACGTTTAAAGTGTGAATCAAGCTGTTTCTATGTCTATACGTCTGTTTCCGCCTTTCGTATAGATACGAACTCTTATGAACGAATCATTTGGGTCACGATTCGATCCTACAAGTGGTATCAGAGCTCAGGACGAGGAGTTCATACCAATTCAGCTTGATTTCATCGGATTCTCTCACTTCTACTCTTTCTTTTTTGATTTGAACGAGATTTAACGGTTGAAATGGCTTAAAACTGACATATATCACGTAAAACATAGTGTTAACTAATCCTTGAAAGATTTGGACCATAATTCGAACAAATTTTGATAAAATCAGATAATTCCGCTTGAAAACTGTTCGAAAAATGATAACATCATCTTAATTTTGTTTGAAATATCCTGGTAATCTCGTTTGAAAATGCACATTATGACTGATTTCGTTTGAAGGATCTAGTTTAATTCCGTTTGAAAAACACCTAATTTCGTTTGAAATTGATCTTTAATTCCGTTTGAAAGACAGGCCGATTAATAGGATTAACATTGAAATAAATGGATGTATGCATGTGAGTTCATCGGCTCAAGTGTCAAAGTTCACGGCCCAATCACAAAACTCAAGTTTGTTGAACAATTAAAGTTGTCATGTGCTTTAACTGGTAAAAAGAACGGCCCAATCAAGTTTAATTGTTGACTGTCCACCTTATATCTTCGGCCCAATTGCAATGTGTTATCAAAAGTGATGTCAGTGAACTGCATGTGATAGTATTAATATTTGCGTGTGAAGTATTAGCGGTTGTCGGCAATTTGAATTGAATAGGCGCTTGTGATAATTGTCCATTTGCATGTGTTTGTTAGCGGCCCAATCATCATATTAAATCAATTACAGGTGTCGGCCATTTTAATTGAGAATATCAATAGTTCGAGAGGTGTCAGGTCCATTTATTACATAATATACATCGGCCCAATCATATTTGTTTGTCCATTGATATTTGTCGGCCAGAATTAATCCAACCCATGTGATGCAAATAGCGGCCCAATCAGAATTAAGTAAACAATTAAAATTATGTTTTGATATAAGTGTTGCATGTGACTAGATAAGTTCAAGACAATACTCGGCCCAATAGGAGTATGATGTGTTTTAAAAGGGTCTGCCATTAAAAATTTGTCGATACATGTGATTTTTAAACCAACAATCATTAATTGTTTCAGTCCATGTGATCATTAAGATTTTGAGGCCCAATCAAATTTGTCGGCTCTTGACTAAAAAAACTGTGCATGTGATTATTAATTGTGTCAGCTCAAGATTTGTTTGTGTGAATTGCGTGTGATAAGGGAGGCCCAGTTCATTCTAAGCCCATATCTTGTGGCTCATTTGTTCTGGTCTATTCATTCAGAGATTATACCGGAATATATTGAAAGTGTTCCGCAAATCTTCGACACGAGTCTTAGATTGATTTCATCAACACACACGTTCACATATTCAGTTCGTTTAAACTGATCATTTGTTTTTGTATCTCCAGGTGATTCCAGGTGATTACAGATATTTCACGAGGAAAACCAGTTCGCATCAAATCAGTTTGTTTCAAACTCAGCTTGCTTGAAAAATCAGTTATTGTGAACAATTTTCCGAAACATGGAAGAGGCGTTGTTGAAGAAGTCATTTGACATGTTTGTAGCTTTTGACCATGAAACAACAAATATGACCATTGATAGATATTGTCATTTAGTCTTGGAAATGGGAAGATTGAACATTAAGAAAGATGATGATGAATGGGTTGATAAACTTGCTGATGCATTACCACAGCAAAAATGGGGAACTTATCTGTTGATTTTAAAACATATGAGAAAAACTGAAAATATGAATCTGGCACAGTTTATTCAGAAAATTGAAGAACATGAGTTGGAAGCAAAAGTAGAAACTGAGAAAGCAGAAGTTGAAAAAAGTTCAACAAAGGAAACTGAGGGACAGAAAGCTGAAATAGAATCTGAAGAACCAGTGGTTGAAAAGACAATTGAAAAAGTGGTTGAAGTAGAAAAACCATGTTTGAAGTGTTTAGAATCATGCAAAGTTTGTGAGGAGAAAGATAAGAAGATTGCTGATTTGGAGAAGATTAAAGAAGATTTACTATCTGATGTGAAGTATGTGAAGGAGTCGTATGATGTGCTGAACAAAACAGTTGACAGTCTGAAAAAAAGACGAATTCAGAAATTGAAAATGCAATGACAAAAATGAGCGCAACACTAATGACAAAGCAGAGCGTCATAAATGAGTATATCGAAGACTGTGCTAAGTTGAAACAGGAATTAGAACTTGAAAAGATTGAGAGTGAAAGGATTAAACGTTTGTTGCTGAGTTATACAACATGTGATTATTTGATTGATCGTGTTTATCCTACTGTTGCAGGTCTTGAAGCATTCATGGAGAAAAAGACTGAAGATACTGATACTGGTAAGAAACAAAGTCTCAAGTATAACAGATGTCCGCCCCCGATCCATGAAAGTTATTCTCCCAGGAATCCTAACGAGGAGCGTCTAAAAAAGGCAGTCAACATCAAGTTAAAGTCTGAAATCATTGATGAATTACCAGACAATATTGATGTCACATTCACAGCGTCTGACACTGATCATGAATCTGAGTTGTTAAATAAAGTGGTCGATCAGGTGTTGGATATGGATGAAGAGTCAAAACCGGAGTCTAAATCTGAAAGTCCGAGTTCGTCAGAAAAGAGTCCGAGTTCACCGGTTAAAATGGTCTACAATAAAGAATTCCTGTTATCAAAATCTAATTTGAATGACGGACCAATCAAAGTGGCATATACTTTGAATGATTCAGACAAATTATATTCTGATGAGGAATTTCCAATAAGAAGTGTCAAAACTGAAATGATCAAACAGGTTTTCAAATTAACAGAAATTAATATTTCTGAAATAAAAGATTTAAATTTTCATGAAAAACCTAAAAAGTACACTTCAAGAGTTCAACAAAGATTGAACAAGAAAAAGGGTTACAGTTCTGGTTCAGGTTATCAAAAGAAACCAAACCATAACAGTAACTTCAAAAAGAAAGGTTTAGGTTTCAGTTCTTCAGAAAATTATAAAAATGAGAAAAATTATAAACCAAAAACAAAATTTGTTTCAGGAGGAAGTTCTGAAGATGAGCAGAAAAAACCATTCTGGAAACAATCAAATCAAGAGTTTCTTGCTCAAGTAAAGAAGAATGTGAAGAAATTTGGTCCAAGAGTTGACAGAAGAACCTGTTTTAAATGCCAAAAAGTTGGACATATTGCTTGGAATTACCAACAGTCCAACAATACTAAACAGGGAGTTACTTCTGACTCAAAATCAGAGAAGAAACAATCAACTGAGAAATCGAAAGTGTTTGAAAATTCAACTTCCGAAGAAGGTGTAAGTTCAAAACGTTTTTACAAAAGAAGAGTTGATTTAAACAAACAAAAATGGGTTGTCAAATCTGAAAGTAGTTCTGACAATGAATCTGATTCCAAAAAATCAGAGGAGTCATCTGTTGAGAAAAAGGTTGTTAATTCCGTTCCAGAGTTGAACGAGGAAAACTTTCCGCCATTGACAAAAGATAATCTGAAATCAAAAGGTAGGGTTGAGATTTCAGATCAATTCTTCACTGGTAAAGGAGAATTTGATGCTGAAAAAGCTTTCAATGGGAAAGTTAAACATATTTTCCAGAAAATGGTTGATGGAAAAGTTAAAGGTGCAAAAGAGTTTTACAAATCAAAATGTTGGTGGGATAGGTGTGTACCAGAATCTCCCAAGGCTGGTCAGGCTTGGGGGAAAGTATTTCCTAACTGAAATCCTGACTTGCCGGAGCTTCCAGGTTGGTAAGAGTGGAGCAGGAATCGGCGTCATTCTTGAAAAGGTTTGGTTGGTAAATCTACAGGTGATATCTTTATATTGTTATATTTTGATTTACAAATGGGATGGTTGGTGAGTGAACCTGCAAGTGGTTGAAGAAGGTTTTCATCTTCAAATGGTTAATCAAGGTCATTAAGTTGAACTTGATTGGACCATACTTACAAGTGGTATTTTGGAGAACAAATGATGAGTTTATCCCCTAACCTACAAGTGGTTTGAAAATCAACAAAACTAATTTTCTGGAAAAACCATTTGATTAAAACAAACTTAAGTGTTTTGAAATCACAATGGGAAAATAGTTTGTTGTGAGGGAGAGTTCTGATTGTTTATGCCAAGTGGATGGCGAATTGAAGCGATTTGATATCGGTTGTCACTTTATTGTATAGTTTGTTTTCAAATTTCCTAAAATGTGTTTGCATTTTAGGGGGAGTAAAATTTTCAGAAAATCCAAAAACATTTGAAAATTTGAAAAAGACAAAAACATGATAAATTCAAAAATGAGTTTTGTTGCATTAAAGAGGAAATGATAGTACATCAGTGGACGATCACAGCATGCTAAAGAAATGGAAAGAAAAATGTGATAAACGGTCTCACTGATGATGTGCCAGTAGGTTTCTGCACATTTAGTAGATTGTGACGAGATATAAACCTAAATTCAAACTTGCTTATATCGTGGGTAACATCTCTCAGATATATGGGTAACCCCCGAAATCTTGTTTGAAGGACCCCTCTTTCTGAGATACTAGGTCTTTATGCTCAGTGATATCTGGGGTATTATCCCGGGACTTCTGATTTTGCGAAAGCAATGGCCTAGTCCCCGGAGAATACTTTACGCTTGCTTGAAATATAGCCTCCCCTCAGCATAAAAAATGATAAAACATTGCAAAATGCAAATCATGTGCTGTTGTAAAAAAGATCCTCTAAAGGGGACCCACCAAAAGTCAAAGCCGTCATCTCTCTGCTGAACGAAAGTTCTGACCTGAGCTCTCATGGTTTCGCAATTTAACCCCTTACAGATATCATCTAGGTATACTCACCTGTAAGACTGAATATTGGGATCTGGATACGGGAGTATATTCTGAGGTGGGACACACGAATAAGTTAAAGTGCTTAAGACATTAATCTCGTATCTCGAAGCAGTTGAACTTTGTGAGAAAATTTAAGTGGATCAGTATACTGACAATCTAAGTGAATCGTTTAGAACTTAAAATGTTTAAAGCTTAACGGTGTTGGTGATTTGTCTCAAAAACTGATATGATCCTCTTACGCAAACTCACAAAAATATTGTATGTAAATATTTCTTTACAGCATTTTTATATTCAAAAATCCAAAAAGATTTTCGGTGTGTTTTAGCAAAAATTTTTGAAAATTCAAAAAGATTTTAGACAACTGATGTTGGAAAGCTGATTTTCAAAATTCGAAGTGCTAAACATGACGAACAGGTTTGGGAAAGCTTGTTTGAAGAATGTTTGAAAAGAAAATTGATATACATTCAAGTGGTTCATCAGAAATTGTTTATGTTAAATCAATTTGTGATGGTGTTTTCAGGTGGTTAGCAGAAAGTAAATTTGTCAAAATGTTAAAATTGAGAAATTTATTGTGAGGTAGAGTTTGTGCAGGTAGGCCAGGTTACGATACTGGAATTGCTGCTGCTGAGGAACTTAAGGAATCCAAGAATTGACTCCGATACTTGAGCAAAGAGAGAGCCAGGATTTTGATCCTAACACAAGTTGAGGGGGAGTCTGCTAGAGAGAGAAGAATGTTAGAGTGAGGCAAGAATCAAATCGAGATTCTAAAAAGAGCCCAAAGACTGATAAAGGCTGAAGATTGTGAAGACTCGACACTTAAGACTCGTCAACATCTGAGGGGGAGTCTGTTGGTGCATACATCTGTCGACTTCGTCTTATATCGAGTCTTGGTTTCGTTGCGGATCTGATCAAGCATGATGTCATCATATTCAATGATGACATCATCATTGCAACTCTACACAAAATACAGGGCATACAAACGAAATATACACACAAAACAGATTCTAATTTCGCATGAAAATGTCATGTAATTTCGTTTGAAAGTCATGAGAGTAATTTCGTTTGAACTAGTCTTGTTATGGTTCAAACGAAATTAGAAGGCTATAAATAGGCTAGTGGTCTTGTCATTTGTAACGGAATTACATAGTGATACCGAGGTGCTGCCGGTTTGTCTACTGATTGTAAACAGTGTAATATCAATATACAAGACGTTTAAAGTGTGAATCAAGCTGTTTCTATGTCTATACGTCTGTTTCCGCCTTTTGTATAGATACGAACTCTTCTGAATGACTCATTTGGGTCACGATTCGATCCTACACTCGCTCTGATACAAATTGTTAGGATATGAGTTTCTTATGATCGTGTTTGTTTAACAAAAATGAGGATGAAACAGAGATAGTTGCAGTGGAAATAGATGGAATAAACTTTCAACACACAATCAAAAAGAGATTAAGTTTAAGCAAACATGTTTGTCATGAAATCGAATGATTGTATTTATTACAATAGTCAATTACACAGCATGCATGCACATAATCTCCCCCTTAGCTTGAGCTCACAGTGATTGTTCGTACAGAATGACTTGGTGATGGAGAGAGCTAATAGAACAGCACAGGGTACTGTTCTATTTATAGTACAGAACAACCACTAAGCATCTTTTGGATGACGTCATCATGAAAGTGACATCTAACCTCCTAACAACCTCTAACAACTGTTTTATTACAACCACTGATACTAAACAACTGATTACAAATAAAGTACACAGAACAAAGTAAACTACTGCTTCATTATTCCATTGTTATAGCTCCAGCAGTGCTTTGTGTCTTCAGCAGTACTTGAACCATATCAGTAGATTGAGCATCAGTGCTTTATCTTCAACAGTCTTTAGGGATCAGCAGTTGTTGTGAAGGGCAGTACTTAGAGGTCATCAGATGTTAGGGCCACATTCAAGGGGAAAGATTTGATGCAAACAACTACTTATTGTGAATCCACTGATCTGATCCAGTTTTGGCTTTATCAACTGTTCCTTTGTAGGGTTCAATCCCAACAATTTCTCTGAGGATCTTGATATAAATCTGTTCAACACTGCTACTCGTCCTGTTAATCTTTGTACATCGTTCATGTTGGAAGGTGACTTGATGCCCAGGATAGCTTTGATCTGTTCCGGGCTTGCTTCTATCCCCCTTTTAGTCACCATATATCCTAAAAACTTTCATGCCCCCACTCTAAAATGGCACTTGGCAGGATTTAACTTCATATTATACTGGTCCAGGATATCAAATGCTCCTTCAATATCCTGGAGATGATCCTCAGTTTTCTTGGACTTTACCACCATATCATCAATGTATACCTCCATGGTGTCCCCCGGTTTGTCTTTAAACATCATGTTCACCAATCTCTGGTACGTTGCACCTGCATTTTTTAAACCAAAAGGCATAGCAGATAACAGTAAATACCTGTTGGTGTCATGAAAGCAGTATCCTCCTAGTCTGAAGGTTCCATTTGGATCTGCTGGAATCCTGAGGATGCATCCATGAAGGTTAACATCTCATGACCGGTAGTGGCATCCACCATCGAGTCTATATGAAGCAGAAGGAATGGGTCTTTAGGACATGCTTTGTTCAAGTCTGTGTAATCTACACATACTTTCCATTTCCCATTCTTCTTTTGAACCACGACCACATTTGCTAGCCACTTGGGAAATTCGACTTCCCTGATCATCTTGGACTTCAATAATCTTTCAACCTCTTCTTGAATAATTTCATTTCATTCACGAGCAAACTTCCTCCTCTTTTGCTGAACAGGCTTGAAAGACCTATCAATTCCAAGCTTGTGAGTTATAATATCCTTTGAAATACCTGTCATATCCTCATGCTTCCATGCGAATATTGACATCCTACATTTCAAAAAGTTAGTTAACTAATTTTCAATATCCTGAGGGATATTGGTTCCTACGAGCACCGAGATATCTGGACTATCCTGGTCCAAGATAATTTTCTTAACATCCTGCTCCAAAGCCTCCACGATATCCTGGGTTCGCATCTTTAATTGCTATCCTGCCTTGGACTTTGTTGAGGATTTCATCAAGGAAGAATAACATTCTTTTGCCTCTTGTTGATCACTTTCCACCTTGATAACCCCCCAAGGGGTAGGGATCTTGATACACTGATGATAGGTTGATGGCACAGCTTTCATATCATGGATCCATGGCCTGCCCAATATGATATTGTAGCAGGATAAGGAGTCCATGACACAGAAACATTGCATTGAGTTGACTCCTTCAACATATACTGGTAGCTTTATTTCTCCCACAGTGTTCTTGGCCTCAGCACTGAACCCGACAAGTACAGTGGATTTCGAAGTGATCTCCATCGGGGAAATATTCATCCTTTTCAGCGTTTCTAGTTGAATAATGTTGACGGAGCTGCCATTAGCCACCAGTATCCTGCGCACAAAATGATTAGCAATATATAAAGTTATTACCAAATCATCATGATGGGGATCCTGGACAGTATCCCTGTCATCACTATCAAACGTGATCACGTTACCGGTTGTGAGGGCCGTCATCCTGGTCGGCTTGTCTCCCTGTTCTGCCTTAGCCTCCTTTGCATGTCTTTTTGCTGCAGAATAAGAGGTTCCACAGATGTCGGATCCTCCTAAAATTAAGTTAATTATCTTGGCGTCGGCGGGAGGTGATGCCGCTCATTGAGGATCCTTCTCAGTATCCTGACCCTTATTCTTCTTTCTTCCCATAAGATCCATCAGATATCCTTTGCTTAGCAGGTAGCTTATTTCCTTCCTCAGGGTTATGCAATCCTCCATAACATGTCCAAAATCCTCATGGAAGGCACACCACTTAGATTTATCCTTCCAATCAGGCTTTTGTTGGTTCTTTCTAGGCCATCTCGCTTTATCTCCCAAGCCCTGCATAGCATACATTAGTTCAGGTATATTAACAGAAAAACAATATTCTGACAATTCAGGATACTCCCCAGGATCCTCATCCTCAACAGCGTTCACTTTCTTGCTATCATTCCTGCCATATGGCTTAGAACGATATGGTTTATATGAGGATTCTGACTTCCTGTTAGTTGATTCATATGTTGAGGATGAATTCATCCTCTCTTGCATTTTTTTTGTCGTCTTCCAGTTTGATGTATCTTAAAGCCCTGTTTCGAGCTTCATCCAGGTTCCTGCAAGGATTCATCACAAGATCCTGATAAAATTGAGAATCCTTTTGCAATCCCATTTTGAAAGCCTGCACAGCTGTAGCAACATCAAGATGTGGGATATCTAAGGACTCCCTGCTAAACTTGTTCACATAATCCCTTAAGGATTCTTGTGGACCTTGAGTTATCCTATAGAAATCAATGGTTAGCTTCTTAAAACTTCTACTGTAAGAAAGTTGACTATTAAACAAATTAACTAAATGAGCAAACGATGTAATTGAATGAGGTGGAACATTTAAGAGCCATTTTAAGGCTGATCCTGTCAAAGTAGAGCCAAAACCCTTGCAGAGGCATACTTCCTTGAGGTCCGGAGGAATAGGGTTAATCTCCATCCTCTCCCTATACTGAGCAATATGCTCTTAAGGATCCGTGGTCCCGTCATAGAGCTTCATGTTGGGAGTTTGAAATCTTTTTGGAATTTCAGCATCACAAATAGGATGTGCAAACCAGGATATCATGTGGCTATCCTGTGATACTTCTGGAATCAGCTGGACTACCCCAGGTACACTAGATATCATATCTTTCAACTTCTGAAGCTCCCTAGAGAGTGCTGAGGTTACACCTGTATCCTGCAAAGATCTAAAACTATTAGTAGCAAAAGTATTGAGGGTGTTAGACATGTTACCAGCCTGAGGATTCTGGCTATATCCTAGAGCATATCCTGATCCTCTAACGGTTGATACCCTGATCGATGAGGGTATCTCAGGAGTATGACTCTGGGAATGACTAGGTACAATATTGCCCCTGTTATCCTCAGTATATACTGCCGAACTGAAGTTCAATGCTCTAGGCTGCAAGGGAGTGACAGTATCCTCAGCAGGCCTACTTGAGCTAGATTTCAAGAGTTGTATTTCTCTTATCAACATTTGATTGCCTACTATTGCTTCATCTGATCATATATACTACCAAACAAAGTTAGAATTTCATCATTAGAAGCCATAATAGGGGTTCTCCCTGAAGCAGTAGATCCTTGAACATTCTGAGTAGGAATAATATCCCGAGTTATGTGAGTTTCAGTCCTCCTTGGGGGAGCTTGAGCCTGTGAAGAAGCTTGTGTTCTTGAAGGTGGTAGAAGCACTGAGCCAATTGTTGCAGAGGTTGTAGCAGACATGGTAGAAGAGCTCATGTTTGATTTCGAGGCCATTGAAAATAGTGTAGCAAAAAGTTTTGAAAATAGAAAACCAAGTAGTGATTTTAAGAAAGCTTTTAGTAGAAATAGCACCACTTGCCCGACGGTGGGCGCCAAATTGTTTTGGTCAAAAATTACCTAAGCAATTTAGTGATCAAATTAGTTTTGTGAGGTAGTGTGCTAACAATGTGTATTGAAAATATCCTGGCTTGGTTATTTGCAAAAACAGTTTTCAGGATATAGCTCAGGATACCAAGCTATATCAACAATCAAACTATGAGCAAAAAAGTAAAGGGTGACACGAGATGTACGAGGAAAGCCCTTGATCAATCTAGATCGCCGGTACAAAACCTTGGGAGCTGACAATCACAGCTGCCTTGTTCTTCTTATTACTTCAAATGTCAGGATACAGTGCAGTATATTGACCAGATCGTTGCTAAGTGTTACAAAGCTTGTGTGAATTGCAAGAGAAAGTATGAGAGTTCGAGAGTAGTGAATGTGATGTCCTATGTGATATGGTTTATCCGTCTATTTATAGTTAACAAAAGAAAACAAAATCTCCTAAAATGGGGGGATGCCAGCGAATATTCCCATGTGAACGTTGAAGACCAAGTAATGCGGCTTCAACGTTCTTTTTGGAACAACTTGGACCGAGTCTTCAGGGGAAGAGGTCTTCATGAACGTTATGGACTTGTACTCGTACTCCTGAAAATAATCCATTAAAAATCCTCAGGATACAGCACCAGGATGTTACCAATATCCTGATTCAGCATCCTGGTTGTGAACATATATTATGTAATCAAGATATAATTCAAGATACTATCCAGGATATGGGCTCAGAATTTCACCCATAACAATAATGGTCGTTGATAATCGTATATGTTGTTTAATGAATTACAACATAGTTATGTGGCGGTTTAGCATTTTATTTGTATTGATTGGATTGCTTTAGTAACGGTTTACTTTGTGTAGCATCGGTTTTTGACTCCCGAACGATTGCGTATGACACGTGTGACGTGCGGAATCCGTACACGTGCGTAGACCGAACACACGAACCGTATATAATCTGTGATTCTATTGAATGATATGAAATCGTACAAAGAACCGTGAATCACCTTTTGCCTTTCTCTCTCTACTTTCTCTCTCTAGCTCTTATGCACCAAATAACACAAATGGCAAAAGTTCTAAACTAAAGCCCTAACTCCTATATTTATAGGCAGAGGATATAAGGAGAGTTTCCTTATTTACAATAATTCCACCTTGCCTTTTCTATCTAAATATTACAATATAAGGCTATGTATCATTCCATTTCAGCTACGAATCGTATTGGCGGAGGCGATAGACATAAATGCACCAACAGACTCCCCCTTGGATATTGCCGCAGTCAATCTCGTAGCGTCTTGTCTTTCTCTCTCTCTCTCTGAGTCTTCTTGAAGCTTTATAATCTTCAGCATTCACAGACTCCCTCTTTCTTGAACAGAATCCCCGTGGATCTGTCTTCAGCTTCAGCTCCCCCTTTCGGTAGACTCTTTCTTCAAGCTCCCCCTTTCATCAAGCTTCCGTACTTTTGGGATCGACACCTGGCTTTCCGGATACAAGCACCCCCTTGCGTTGAGCTCGTCTTCAGACTCCCCCTTAGTCTCGGCTATCGGGGTCATAATCTGGTACAACATCTGCAAATCTCAAACATTTATAAGTAAAAACATTTTGAACATCCATGAATGATTACCTGGCTCTTTAAAAACTTTTTAAATCAAGAACCTGGCTCTAAAATATAATAATATGAATATATCCAGGATTAACTTGACTCTACTCCCCCTAACAAAATACTTTATAGATTTGGCAGTATTAAGAATCCAAAACTGTAACCTGACTCTTTACAACAAATTTTTATCAATTTAAACATCCAAAACCTTCACGATTTATCATCCAAGTCCAACTTAATGACCTTTGAGATATCACAAACTGTTTTTTTATTTTTAGATTAAAAACTTCAAGTTTCAAATTAATGAACTTGTTTATTTTCAGAAATACAATCAGCATACTCAGATTTTGAAACTCAGCTCTCGGACATCGGTTGTCGAAAATAAAGTAGAATCAAAATATTTTTGTAGTTTTTTGTGAAACATAAAGCAGTAAAGAAATATTTACAGACATATTTTTGTTTGAGTCTGCGTCAGAGGATCATATCAATTTATGACAAATCACTAGTACCGTTGAGCTTTAAACACTTCAAGTTCTAAACGATTCACTTAGATTGTCAGTATAACTGATCCTCTTAAATTTTCACACAGAGTTCAATTGATTCGAGATACGAGAGTAGTGTTTTAAGCACTTAAACTTATTCGCGTGTCCCACCTCAGAATATACTCCTGTATCAAAATTCCCTTAATTCAGTCTTACAGGTGAGTATACCAATTTGATATCTGTATTCTGGGTTAGTGCGAGACCTTGAGAGCTCAGGTATGAACTTTCGTTCAGTCAAAGAGATGATGACTCGACTTTAGGTGTGTTCCTTTTAGAGAATCTTTTCTTCAACTGCAATTGATTCATATCTTTCGATATTTTTCAACTTTTGTGCAGAGGGTAAGCTTTTAAAGCGCGTAAAGTATTATACGAGGTCTAGGCCATTGCTTCCGCAATATCAGAAGACCAGGTATAATACCCCAGATATCAAATAGTATAAAGATCTAGTATCTCAGAATTAGGCAATCTCTCAAACAAGATTTCGGGGGTTACCCATATATCCGAGAGATGTTCCCCACGAGATAAGTAAGTATTTGATATTTAGGTTTATATCTCGAAAACAATCTACTAAGCGTGTAAAAACATACTGGCATATCATCAGTTAGACCGTTTATCACATTTTAACTTTCCAATTCTTTAGCGTACTGTGATTGTCTACTGATGTACTATCATTTCCTCTTTTTACACAAAAACTCATTTTTGAATTTTATCATGTTTTTGGCTTTTTCAAATTTTCTAATGTTTTTGGATTTTCTGGCAACGCTTTACTCCCCCTAAAATTCAAAACATTTAAAGAAAATTTGACAACCTAATACTGATAGCTTTGTCTCGCAATCCATTTTCTGCTTTACATGCTCTGTTTTGCAGAAAATACACCCCCATGATTTACAACACATTGATATTTTACGGTTTGAAGACCGTTTTTCAATCTTGTGAAATTAATCATGTTTGTTCCGACGTGAGGGTTCCGGCATATTCACTCAACATATTTTTGTAATTTTTGATTTTTGAAAAAATTTAAAAACAAACATATCAAGCATGAGCAGACAAGCAGTGAACATTTAAGCATGTGTATTCATGTGTGTGCAATGGATTGGATGGTCATCCGATCGGATGATCATTTGTTAGGAACAATTAAGCTCAATGAGAATGATTCAAATCATATGTATTTGGATCGGATGGCCAACCGATCGGATGGTCATCCGATCGAACAGTCATTCGATCATCATTCAAGAGCAGTTCATCAAGAATGATTATCAATATGAAGGTGCACTTGGATCGGATGGTCATCCAATTGGATGATCATCCGATCGAATGATCATTCATTCCAAATATGATAAACAGTTAAGCACAGACATATGAGAGTGTTTTGGATCGGATGGCCCTCCGATCAGATGGTCATCCGATCGGATTGCCCTTCGGTCAGCTTGTCTAGAACAGTTTGAATTTCAACATTATTATTTTTTTTAATTTTCAATTTTAGTTTTTTTTAAATGGATTATTTATGTACAGAAATCAAACAAACTCCCTGTTTTGGTCAAAAATCACATAAGGATAATGCAACCAAATCTGATTTTGTGAGGTATGATGCTTGGTTAATTGTATGAACGACAAGTATATGAAATCAACGATGAACACCGAGATTTATACGAGGAAAAAGCCCTTGATCTTTAGAAGATCTCCGACATAAAAAACCTCGGGTGATGGAAACAACCGATCCCCAACTATATTGCAAAAAACAATAATGATCCTTGTACAACTTCGGAAGAAAACAAGCTCAATACAATGAATTGCTAGTGTAAGTGTGTGTTTTTGCTAAGTGTTTGCAGAGAATTCGAGTGTTGTGTGTTTTTTCTGTGGTGTGTTCGACCTATGCCTCAAATGAGCTCGTTTTCCCCTTAAAAGATAAGAAAAAATCAACTAACTAACTTCCCGAAAAAGGTGGAAGTCACCCATGATCACCACTAACGGTTATTTCTTCATTAAGCATGTGCCTAAGAAGCATATTCCACGAGATTCCAGCAAAGAAGTAGTCCACTACGTCCATTATCTGCATTTAAACATTAAAAACGTGACAATTGTTAGAAATCATAAGTTCTGTTAAGGATCCTGTGATCTTCAGACTCTGGATCCTCAGACTCCCTGCATCATCCATTAAGGATCCGAGATCCATGTCCAGTCTCAGGATAGATAATCCTTAGCATAAAATTCATGCCCTAACAATTGCCCCCAATATGGCAGTTGTGATAAGGATTCACAGCTGTCATATTTCCGTTAGAAGTGGACTAGCCGTTGCTGCTGGTAACTAGTAGTTACACTGCCTGTCGTCACTGATAAAACCTGCTATAATCATCATTGCAAAATATAGAGTTAAAGATAACTCCTCAAGTGCCTTTAAAGATCAGAAGATCCTTCTGTTTGTGGAGAATGGATCCTTCTACACCGTTCGCTATTAACCTTCCTGCACTTTAATATCAGAGAATCCAAGTTAGGATTCTATATCCTTGTAAACTAATACTGAATAAAATGTGTGAAAAGTAAAGTTTCCAGGATCCAGGATCCTTATTGTCAGAACTTGTATAACTTTAGAGCTCCAAGATCCTGCAAGAAAAACAAACTTGGGACCATGCCAAATAATTGGGAATGAACCCATAATAACTGGGGACAAGCCCAAATAAACTGGGGACAAGCCCAAATTAACTGGGGACAAGCCCAAATAAACTGGGGACAAGCCCAACAAACTGGGGACAAGCCCAAATAAACTAGGGACAACCCCAACAAACTGGGGACAAGCCCAAATAAACTGGGGACAAGCCCAAATAAACGGATGTAAACTAGGGTCAAGCCCAAATAAACTTGTGTAAACTGGAGTATGGCCCTCACTGGCGACTATCCAAACTTGAGCGACATGAAAATGCCGAAACCTTAGATAACGTGAAAACGTTAGAAACCTTAGGAACGGATGTATGGTACGTCTACCATTATACGTAGGATCCCAGATACAGCCAGTACAATGAAATTGTCAGCCCCTAAAGCGAGTACTGGTCCCATTTCCATGAACTGTACCAGGATCATCGTGCGCTACTGGCGAAACTGGGGACAGGCCCAAACTGGGGACAAGCCCAAATAACTGGGGACAAGCCCAAATAAACTTTGGAGAGTTGGCCAACCACTTTGATCTTCTGTAAAATGATAACTCTGCAAAAGCTTAAACTTTATGAAAATAGATGTTAAATGTTTAACATATTTGTCTTATGATAAGTAATAAGTGTAAGATGAATGAAGATGAAAGTAATGTGTTACCAAATGTAGAATCATATATCCTTTGAGGATCCCGGATCCTTAATCAGAATACTGGCATCGCTGAGGATCCCTGATCCTTCTTACATAAAGTACTTTTTGAGATGAACAACATTCGAAGCTCTTGGTAAGAGGTCACCATCCATTGTCAACAAACGATATGCCCCCTTTCCTGCTTCAGCTTCAATTAAGTAGGGACCTGACATTCTTGTTGTATGCTCCATCCATTCTTTGTCGATGAAGGATATTGCTGTGTCTTTGACAAGGATCACATTTCTTGGCATAATCCACAGCATCGTTCTTCATAGCAGGCCAATAGTATCCTGTTCTAAGGATCCTTGAGAACAGTACTCTGCCCCCAGTGTGGTTTCCACAATCTCCTTCGTGAAAATCCTTTAAGACTTCTTGAATTTCTGGATCCTCAATGCACCTTAGATATGGACCTGCAAGAGATCGTTATATAACATGTTATTTAGTATTGTAAATTGAGATACCTTGACTTTGAAAGCTCTAGGATTTTCTCTGGTAGGAATCTCTCCATGTTGTATATATCTCATGACTGGAAGGGTCCATGATCCTGAATGAGATTGTGTATCATCACTAGGGATGATTGCAGAATCTTCCACTATCTTCATGGCTACGTGATCCTCAATTGCAGGAGTTAAAACATGGATGATGAGTATTTTCACATCCTCTGGAATCTTCAGTGATGATCCAAGATTAGCTAGAGCATCAGCTTCTGCATTTTCTTCCGTGGGTACCTGTGATAGACTGAAAAAAGCAAAAGAATCTGGCAGTTTCCTGACTACCTCTAGGTATTTGATTAGTTTTTCGCCTTTAACAGTATATGAACCATTATAATGATTAGTAATTAATAGAGAATCTACGAATATTTGAAGATACCTGATCCTCATATTCTTAGCTAATTGCAAACCTGCTATCAAGGCCTCATACTCTGCCTCATTATTAGTGGTTTGGAATTCATATGCAATGGATTGGGGTATAATGTCCCCCTGTGGCGATTTTAGTAGTGTGCTTTGTCCAGTTCCTTTAACATTTGAAGCTCCATCCATGAAGAGTGTCCAAGGATCCTTGGTCTTCTCAAGTTGTTGAACTTCTAATTTAGCTTCCCTTTGTAGATCACTACTGAAATCAGCCACAAAGTCAGCTAAAGCTTGGGACTTGATGGCAGTCCTGGGTTTATACTTAATGTCATATGCAATAAGCTTGATTGCCCACTTTGCCATTCTACCTGACATTTGAAGTTTCCTGAGAACATTCTTGATAGGAAGGTTAGTTTTCACAATAATGGTGTGAGTTTCTAAATAATGTCTATGTTTAGAAGAATCCATAATTAAATCAAGAATTAATTTCTCTAAATGAGAATACCTGGCCTCAGCATCAAGTAGAATTTTACTTACATAGTATACCGGATGTTGAGAGCCTTCATGATCCTTAACTAGGATCACACTTACTGCTTTAGCTGAAATAGCTAAGTATAAGGATAACGATTCTCCATTTTCTGGTTTCATCAGGGCTGGTGCTGAGGATAGATAATCCTTAAGAACCTTGAGTGCAGCTTCATGCTAATCAGTCCACTCAAACTTGCCTTGAGCAATTTGTCTACCTCTTCTTGGATAATGGCATTCCTTTCAAGTGCAAACTTTCTCCTTTTTTGGTGTATTGGCTTGAAAGACCTGTCAAAACCAAGTTTGTGAGTAATAACATTCTTAGATATACCTGTCATATCTTCATGTTTCCAAGCAAAGGTAGATTTTCTTCTTTCCAAGAAGGATACTAAATCCTGCTCAATACTGTCTAGGATCCTGGATCCTATAAAAATTTTAAATTCAGGATCCTCTGGGTTCAACAGAATATCCTTGACGTCTTGCTCTCTTGCCTCCATGACGTCTTGCTCCTTGGAGGCTGGCTTCATTGAAGAAGTGTAACAGTTCTTTGCCTCCTACTGATCACTTTCTATCTTCACCATATCTCATAGAGTTGGGAGCTTGACACATTGATGATATGTTGAGGGGGACTGCCTTCATATCGTGTATCCATGGCCTGCCAAAGATAACATTACAGCAAGATAAGCAATCAATAACATATAATTTTTTTTAACATAATTCACTCCCTCTATATAGATAGGAAGTTTGATGTCCCCCAATGTAATCTTTGTCTCTTCGCTGAATCCCACAAGGACAGATGATCTTTGGACAATATCAGATTCAAGGATGTCCATTCTATTGAGGACATCCAACTGGATTATGTTCACTGAGCTTTTCCCATCAATGAGAATCCTGCGAACAAAATGGTTAGATATAAATAATGTAATAACCAAACCGTCATGATGAGGATCATGTATGTCGACACGGTCATCCCCATAAAAGTATATGACTTTTTCCTGGGTAAGGATGGAAGTTCGAACAGGCCTGTCCCTATTCTCCATCTTTGTTTCCTTTGCATGTCTCTTAGCTGCTGAGAACCTCCGGAGATGAAATGGATGATTTGAGCATCAGCTGGTGGAGGAGGATCTTTTTCAGGAACTTTATCAGGATCCTTGATCCTTGACTTTTTCCTTCCAAGCAATTCCTTCAAGTATCCTTTGCTCAAAAGATAACCTATCTCCTTCCTTAATGCTATGCACTCATCTGTGAGATGACCAGAATCCCCATGGTAAGCACACCATTTCGATTCGTCTTTGGTGGTAGGCGGTTTGTCATTCTTCCTTGGTCACCTAACCTTGTCACCTAAACTCTACATAGAAAGGATTAGTTCATTATTATCAGCAGAAAAACAATATTCAGAAATAGGAGGATAATCCTCATCATCTTCCTCTTGTTCCACAGCATGCACATTCTGGTTGATTCCTGTATCCTGCACGAAGACATGCTTTGAGTTTCTGAATGGGATTGATCTCCATTCTTTCCCTTGTGTTTCCGCATTCTTTCTCTTGTTCCTTAGCCATAGCTTTGAGTTTCTGCAATTCCTTAGCCATAGCTTGGTTGATTCCTGTATCCTGCACGAAGCCATGGTTAGCATTATAAGAAGTATTCAAAGTGTTACCTCCTAATGGATTCAAGGTTGGAATTCCAGATGTGAATCCATATTGACGGGATTCTGGTATAACTGAGGGACCAGAAGAAGCAATAGTCTGCATCGGTATGAAGTCTCCTAGATGAACATCTGAACTTCCGGGTTGCACACTCCTTAGTATCCTTGATCCTGGAAGATGTTGGATCCTTGATGTGCTGTGAATGAAGGTCTTGGAGGATAATCCATGGATCCGGAAACCTGAGATGAGGATCCTTGAACCTGGAAGGAGGATCCTTGAACCTGAGAGGATCCTTGAACCTGAGAGGATCCTTGAGCCTGAGAAGATCCTTGAGCCTGAGAGGATCCTTGAGCCTGAGAGGATCCTTGAGCCTGAGAGGATCCTTAAACCTGAGAGGATCCTTGAACCTGAGAGGATCCTTGAACCTGAGAGGATCCTTGAACCTGAGAGGATCCTTGAACCTGAGAGGATCCTTGAATTGGCTGCGTCCCCATGCATTCTCCTAAACTGGTGAAGAATCCCTGATGCTGAAATGAGGATCCTGAAGGCTGGAAAGAGGATCCTTGAGCCTGAGACATTGCCGATGATCCAGAACGCATTCCTGTTGATCCACCCTGGTATTGGACATCTGGAGCTGCAAAGTGCTGGGAAGTTATGACCGGAGTGTCAAAATTCAGCGACCTCAGCATCAAAGGGGAGTGATCCTCTGCTGATTTTATCAATGTCGCGAAGGATCCTGCCATTAGTTTGGTCCTGTTGTTGCATGTATCCTCTCATCTGCAAAATCAAAGCATAAAGATCACTGTTAGTAAGTGTAGAGGAAGAAACAACAGTTGGTTTTGTGAAAACGGGGGTTGTCTTCTTCGGAGCATTCTCAGCATTCTTCTGGAATGCAGGGATAAGATGATGCAACGGTGGAATGCCCTGTGATGAGGTAACCGCCGACATGGAACTTGAAGAAGTTTTTCCTTGAGAAGCCATGTGGTTGAAGGTGATGAACCGAAATGAACAAAATTTCTCAGAAATGAAGCACCAATTGCCCCACGGTGGGCGCCAAACTGTTTTGGTCAAAAATCACATAAGGATAATGCAACCAAATCTGATTTTATGAGGTATGATGCTTGGTTAATTGTATGAAAGACAAGTATATGAAATCAACGATGAACACCGAGATTTATACGAGGAAAAAGCCCTTGATCTTTAGAAGATCTCCGGCATAAAAAACCTCAGGTGATGGAAACTACCGATCACCAACTATATTGCAAAAAACAATAATGATCCTTGTACAACTTCGGAAGAAAACAAGCTCAATACAATGAATTGCTAGTGTAAGTGTGTGTTTTTGCTAAGTGTTTGCAGAGAATTCGAGTGTTGTGTGTTTTTTCTGTGGTGTGTTCGACCTATGCCTCAAATGAGCTCGTTTTCCCCTTAAAAGATAAGAAAAAATCAACTAACTAACTTCCCGAAAAAGGTGGAAGTCACCCATGATCACCACTAACGGTTATTTCTTCATTAAGCACATGCCTAAGAAGCATATTCCACGAGATTCCAGCAAAGAAGTAGTCCACTACGTCCATTATCTGCATTTAAACATTAAAAACGTGACAATTGTTAGAAATCATAAGTTCTGTTAAGGATCCTGTGATCCTCAGACTCTGGATCCTCAGACTCCCTGCATCATCCATTAAGGATCTGTGATCCATGCCCAGTCTCAGGATAGATAATCCTTAGCATAAAATTCATGCCCTAACACTCCCTGTTTTAGTTGCAGGGTTCAACAGCCTCCTCTTCTCGTGCCAGGCTGCTCCGACACTCCTCTAGATGACATTCAGTTGTCTTTGGGAGCACCTGCACATTCAACTAATTCAATTACTTGAACAAGTTAGCCCAGGTCTGTTTGACCTTAGGCATTTCAACACAATATGATTCATTCAACTTCGGAAAATCTTTATCATTTTTCACAAATGTATTTTCATTCCGATTATCACTCACAGAAACCTTTTGTTTCTTTTCAACCCAAGTTTGTCCTTTTGAAGCACTTCTTTTGTAAAAATGTGAATCATTTTGAGTGTTTTGATTTTCAACAACTTTTTTTTTCCAAAACTGATTTGGTTTCGTTGCATCGACAGTTGTTTTCCAAATTTATGTTGTTCTAAATCTGGGTAAGTGAGAATTCCAGGTTTGTCTTGAATCGAACCTATTCGGGTTTGATTTCCAAGTTTGATTCGAAGCAAACTTGTTTGTATTGTACCTTCAACTTTGTTTTGAATCAAATCTGGTTGACCTTTGTTTCACATCCTCAGATTTCTGTTTTTCAACATCATCAAGCTTCTTTTTCGTCTCAACACCAACAGGTTTCAGATTTGGACACTTGCGTACAAGATGTCCAGTTTGATCACACTTAAAACATGTTCTCTTTGAAACATCTTTGACCTGTTGTTGTTGCTTTTTCTGAGCATAGAACTCTTCATTAGAATGTCGTCTAAATTAGAGTTCTTTTTCTTCCTCAGAACTTGTTCTGTGAACAAAGTTCATCTTTTGCTGTGGCGTTTCATTTCTTTTCCAATTATTTTTCCTTTTATAACCCAAACCAGCCTTCATGTTTTTCTTTTTGTAACCAGGTTTGTTATAAAAAGTTTTGTGACTCTTTCTAGCAAACTTTGAAATCTCAGATTTTTCAATCTCAACCATCTTGAAAACTTTGTCAATCTTTTCTGAAATCACATTCTGAATCGGGACTTCAAGATCTGAGAATAACTTGTCCGATCCAATCATGGTATACACCAATCCTTTTGAATCATCATTCACATTTTTCTCAGACTTTGAGTTTTTCAGATAACCTTCATGAAAACTACCTTCATTTTCGTCCTGTGATTCAGATTTACCTGTTTCAACCGACTCTTCTTTCAAAACACATTCAACGACCTTTCCTACCACCTCTGAATCACTAGAATCATCATATTTGGAATAGGTTATGTCAATGTTATCTGTAAATTGATCGACCATGTTGAAAGCTTTTTCCACCTTCTCGTCATCATAGAATGTGAATTTTTCCTCAAACGGTGGTGGAACCTGGTGATACTTCGAGCCAATTCCTTTCTTGTTTTGCTCAGAATATTTACCATCCGGTTTTAGATTGAAAATGCGTTCAAGAAGATACAATGAAGCGTGATAACTGTGTAACTTGTTGTTGTCTTGTTCTATATCAGCTATTTTACGCTTTTTCTTAGCAACATCTTCAATGTAAGAATTTACAACTTGTTGCTTAATTTCATATTGTCGCTTAAGCGTATCAGATGTTTCAGAACAATGTTTCAATCTCGATTGAACAAGTTTCATTTGACTCTTTACGTCTTCATATGATTCTTTTGTGATATGATATGCAAGTTTTATTGAATCATACTCCTTTTTCATTTCTTGAAACGAATTTTCTTTTTGCAAACATTCTTCAGCCATTTTTGAAACCTTTTCTTTCAAAATCTCATTTTCTTTTTCTAAACTCTTGCATTTTTGTGTTAGTTTTTCGTCATTTTCTTTCAAAATCTTTTCGTTTTCTAACATTTCTTTGCATTTTTCTTTGAAAACTTTTTCAATTTTAGTGAATTCTAAGTCTCTTGTTCTGAATTTTTCATCCTTTTCAGTACAAGCACCGCACGTTTCCATACATTTCTTGCACTGTTCAACAGTTTTATTATCATATTTTCATCGATTTTAGTATCATTATCTATCAATTCATTTTTGTTGAGTGACTTAGAAGATTCAGTTTGAATTTTTTCTGTTATCCCACCTTCTTCTGTCGTCTTATTTACTTTCTCATCACTTTGTTGTTTTTCAGCAACAACTTCGTTTGCTGGCCTCTCTAGTTTCATATCAGCCTTTTTCTAATCTTCATTACTAGCTTCTTCTTCTTTCTTCACCTCTTCATTTTTCTGTTGAACTTTACCATTATCTTTACCTGTTGTTTCTTTCAACTCTTCTACCATCTTCTCGACACTTTTCTGTAACCTCTCTTCATCTCTCTTTCTCAAACTGGCTGTCATAACATCCCTGATTATTTTATCCAGCTTTTTCTCATAATGTTTGTCTTTTGCAACATTTGAATAATATTCGCCAGACAAAGGGATTACAGCAAGAACATCATTATAGACCACTTGTTTTGGATGAACAACTGGTTCACCTTTGCTGTTGACATAACACTCTCGCTTCTTGTCCCATCTTTTATAATTCCTAGCCTCTTCTTATTCTCCCTCCATTTCTTCAATTCTGTAACCAACAATACATCTTTCCCTATATGTTTTCTCTTTTAGAATCTCTTCTTTCGTTCTCACTTTCATTTCAGCCATGATTTTTTTTATTCTTTGTTTTTCTCCTTCGTGTATCGTTCTTGAATTTTTTTCACCTCATTTATCACCTCAAATCACCTGCAAACGAACAATCAAACGATCAGTTATTTGAACCGGATGTGTATCCGATCGGACGGGGTAAACGAAAGTCAATCGGATGACTTTGGATCGGATCACTTGGATCGGATGTCAATCCGTATGAATCACCCTTCGATCGGATCATTTGCTCTTCGATCGAACGTGGTCAATGAAAGTCAATATGTCAAATTGTACTATCTCCTTCGATCGGATGTCAATCCGGTCGAAGTGTCGTTCGTTACTTGGACCTCAAATCAATTAACCAAGCTGTCGTGGATCTGATGTCAATCCGTTCAGATTACCGTTCGTTACTTGGTCCTCAAAGTGATATTTGACTTTAAAAGTATTAATGGCCACAATCTCTATAACTTCACATGCAGGTCTGATATATCCAAAAGATACTGACAACGAATATAATGAACCGACAAATTCAATACAATTCACATGGACTACAACTATATATCAAGAAATATATCTGACACAAATTCAATTAATCAAAGACTTATTGGACCATTCCACTTTATTGGGCCGATCAATTTGATTAATGTTTCACGTGAATCTGATATTGTAAACACTTGGGCTGTTCAAATTTTGAAAACCAATTAATATGTGGCCGACAATCAGTTCAAGTGTTGTAAAGTGATTGGGCCACCTCACTTTTTATTAAATGCTTACAACAACTTTCAATTTATTTAGAATATAAGTGGGCCGCTTTGTTTGACTGAAATGGAATTATATGCAGTGGATCGGATCAGTTTTAACTGTGATATAAATCGGACTAACTTAGGATCAGATGGTCATCCGATCAGATGGCCATCCGATCGGTGAACATCATCAAGATTCAAAAGCATATTGACTTTAAATGAAAGTGAATCCTTATTGGGCCGCCAAGTGTGAAGAACATGAAATAATTAATGGGCCGAGGAATGAATATCACGTGGGCTGTCAGACTTAAAATTGATATCAGTTAATTGATTGGGCCTGACACTATTGACTGTCACCGATCGGAAGAGTTTAAGAAGTAATATTGATCGAACTGGCTTTGGATTGGATGGTCATCCAATCGGATGGCCATCCGATCGGTGAACATCATCTTGAAGAGCAACTAACTTTAACATATTCGGACCAGAAAAATCTCGATTTCTCTCAAACTGTTTGGGATTTTGATCTAAAAAATTGTAGGATTATAAAATGATGATTTTCGCACACTATGTTAAAATTTCAGCCAGTTTTATCCGTAAAAACCTTGTTAATTTTGAGTTTTTCTATCAAAAACATGAAGAAGATAAGTAGAGTAAGAAATTTTCACAAATATGATGTGTTTTTTACTCTAAATCTGATGATTTCTTGTGCGATTTTGAGTGTTTGATCCGTGCAATCGAGCTCCTGCTCTGATACCACTTGTAGGATCGGTTTTTGACTCCCGAATGATTGCGTATGACACGTGTGACGTGCGAAATCCGTACACGTGCGTAGACCGAACACACGAACCGTATATAATATGTGATCCGATTGAATGATATGAAATCGTACAAAGAACCATGAATCACCTTTTGCCTTTCTCTCTCTAGCTCCTATGCTCCAAATATCACAAATGGCAAAAGTTCTAAACTAAAGACCTAACTCCTATATTTATAGGCAAAGGATATAAGGAGAGTTTCCTTATTTACAATAATTCCACCTTGCCTTTACTATCTAAATATAACAATATAAGGCTGTGTATCATTCCATTTCAGCTACGAATCGTATTGACGGAGGCGATAGACATAAATGCACCAACACTTTGAAGTGTCATTGACTCTATATTAGCAGGGATATACATGAGATGTGGAAAAAAGGGGCTCCCAGATTAGAACGGAAAAAGTCATAAATGCGTGACTCGAGATAATGAAGTAGTGGTCTGATGTTGTTTCATTGGGCGTCATGAGCATTGAAAACTCCGTTATGTTTGATAAAAAAAATATTATGAGTCATCACTTAGCAAAAGCTAATTTTTGTGGTATCTTGTCACACCCCTATTTTCCACGTGTCACCGGTGGGCCCGGTGGGGGAGTATCGTGACGTAGTTGATATCATCATAAGTCAAACAACACAATATATAAATGCACAGCGGAAGCAAAGATAGATTCATTTCAACTTTAATAAATTGTAATATTAAATATCACGAATGGTTGAAACGGATCCACAGGCGGATCAAAATAAAAGAAGATATTGTTCAACAGTTTTATTGACATCCAAGCTTGCGAGACTTATTGAGGACGCTAGAAGACAGCCAGCCTAGTATGAGTAGTACCTGCACTTAACCTTTTGGAAAATACGTCAGTTTACACTGGTAAATACAATTTAACTGACTCATTTTGAAAAGGTTTGAAAATTGATTTGAATGCACGTGGCACAAAACATTTTATAACTTGGGATAATTATGTGAATATAATCTTGTAAGGGAATTACATGTGACTTATGCGTTCAGTAGCCCGATCCGTACACCGGGTTAAAGATTAATAGACACACCACATTATTTGGTTCGGCACTGACGGGTGTACGCCTACACCCCGTGCTTAGGTCGTGGCCATCTCGTAAGATGATGCCAAGGATATCCGGGACATGGTCATTAACCCCCCAAAGGATTTAAGCAAACAAAACACATTCAAAACGTAGCATATCAAGGATTTAACCACTATTCGATTAAAGATTCAATGCCGGACCAAGCGGTATTTTATATACCGTACCCCAAGCCCGTATAGGGAAAATAAGTTAAAAGTATTTACCTTGTAAGTATAAATCACAATTAGCGAGTGAAGGTAGCTTTTACTGGTTCTTCTATTCTGGAACAAAGGTTTATAGTAACCTATTAGACTTCTAACGGGTCTTTATTTAAGCCTAAGCTTAGACCGGTTAGCTTTTAAGGACGATACAGTTTAAACGCACGATTAAGCGAAGACCGGATAGAATGTGATTTAGACCCGACAAGTTTGAATACTTGTATAATATGGGTATACTAAATACATTCTGGATTTTGAGACAAAGATGATAAGGTTTGACCCGTTTCGGTCAATTTATGCAAACTAGTTACATAAACCGAACCGAGCGCGAAAAGGGCGTCACGGGTAACCATAAGAGTCATATGCAAGTTCCCTGAGTTAATATGCCATAAACATGTTGTGATATCAGTAAGGTATCTTCTATTATGCCCAAAACGGATTTAAACACAATTTATGTCTCATAAGGGCATTTTGGTCATTTAAAAGATTATAAAGAGTTTAATTAGTAATCTGAGTTACAGGTCTGATTTATACAGAAATTACACTTATTTTAATAAGTTATAACAGTAGGGTATGACCTATATGTGAAATTTATCATTTAAAACTAAACTATGCACCTTAGGGGTATTTTGGTAATTTCACTTAGGCTTAAAAGGTCAAAACTGGAAACCTGAGTTTATAAACTTTTACTTACTGTTATTATATAAAAATATACTAAAAATATCAGTAGGTATTAACCTTATGTGTTTAATATAGTTTTAGTACATACTATGCGTTAAAAATGCTTAAAAGGCGATTTGGAGCCATTTCCGGGTTTTTAAAGGAAAGCTGATATTTTTATAATTCCAGAAGGCTCAAAATATTTTATTTAACAAATAAAATCAGTAGAAAAAGGTTTGGGTGTGACACCTGTGTCACTTCAACCATCAAACAAATACCAAGCCAATGAAATATTGTACTTTATACTTAGGATCTGTATAAATATGTGTATCTTTTGCACATATCGACCCTTGTTCGATTTCAAGCTCTAAATCGCTTTCTGGAAGGTTATACGCGCACTGATGCGTAAATATAACCAGTTTAATGCTACGAACACTCCGGAATAGTCAAATATACTTAACATACCTTAAATAACCTTTACATAACTTAGAAATAAGTTTTGAAGGCTTTGGTATGGCAAAAACAAGTTAATTCGCTTACAGGGACTAAACTTGACAAACTGCGAAAGTATGCCAATTTAAACTGTAACAGACATTCCGGAACATGACCATAAGTTAAACACACTTTAAATATCCTTTATATAGCTTAGAAATAGGCTTTGAGGGGTTCGGTGTGCTAAAATAAACTTTTGGCTCATTCAGGGACTAAAAGTGTCAAAAAGTGCATAAGTTTGCATTTTCGCGCATAACTTACGTTCTGAATACATCCGGACATCCAAAAATTTATGTAAGCACTAAAATATTTTATTTTAGTGTTCGGCATAAGAAAAATCCATTCGTCACGTCATTTGGATCGTTTTTCGCGCTTGTGCGCATTCCGTCGTAATTAAGCGAACATCGCGTTCGTACGACCAAACGAACCAACATCCGACATATTTCTGAGCATGTTTCATGTCCACAATGTTTAGGCAACATTTTAGGGCCTTAAAGTTGGCTTTACGGGCCTTAGAAGTGTCGGGAATGGCCTTAAACACATGCAGGGACTGAAACTGTAATTTCTGAAACTTATTTCTGATCTGCAACTCCCAGGCGGCCCGCCTGAGTTTATATACATCCTGAAGCGGGCCGTGTCCGACTTCCTGACCAGATTAACTGCATTTAACAGCAGATTCCAGCTGTTCTATCCACCACCACACATTCACACATACTTAGTCAGCTGATAAGGATCAATTTTAGCCACCATAAGGTTCCGACACTTGTACGGATGCGATTAAAGCACGGTTTCCATGAAACGATCTTAACGGTGGACCGAACACTATAAATACCCCATGCCCCCCATTGCTTAAACCACTAGAATTTTGATTTGAGAAACTCTAAGTTGAAACCATTGTTTCATACCTGAGATTCTTGAATCGAGATTAGCATTCGGGGACCCTTCGTAAGTATTCTTTCGTTCTTTTATTGCTTTTCGAGTCTGAAAGTCAAACTTTGTTTGACTTTCTGCATTGACCAGTTTATGGTCAATGCGAAGTTCGTTTGAACTTCGCAACGTGAGTGTAATCACGTTGGTTATAGTCCCTTGGGACTATGCCTACTGATTACCACGTTGTCTAGGGTCGTAGGGTAAGCGATCTAATAAATCGCTTATACCTTCGAACCCGACCCGTTTGGTCGATCATTAGGATCCGACCAAATACATTAGGTGACCATAGTAGGTAGGGAATAACCTTCCGAGGTTATACCCTATGGTCACATCGTTTGAGTAGTTGTATGATAGCTAGTTTATATGCCTTAGGTAAATTACCAGAATACCCTTTTCATGTATAATTGGTAATTAAGCATATGTAACCTAAAATTTTGTCACATAACTGATTATGTAACATGTTTAGGCATATAACACTTGTCATAGGACTAGTTAGACGGTCCGAACGCGTTTCACGCGAACGACGCGTTAAAGTAGCATAAGCTACCTAAACGGGTCGTAATGGGTCGTAAGCACTTTTGTTAGGTTTCATTTAGTATGTAGGCTTTGTTAAACCATATTACACGAGTCTCTACACTCGTTTGGTTTATGAACCCTCATTCTATCCAATCATCCGATCTAGGTCCGGTTTATTAACATAGTTACCTATATTAGGTGCCGTTTGATATCCGCGATCTCTAGCATTGTTTGGTTGTTACTCAAGGACTACTAAGCAATCTCAAGTGAGTACATAGACCCCTCTTTTACTGTTTTCCAAACGTTTTGGGGTGGAACACATGTGCCTACTTGTTACTTTCATGCTTTCCATGTTTTCACATCATATACCTCCTATGTTCGTTAGTACATTATAGTACATGATTTCATTGTGTTCATGCTATGTATGCCCATTGTGCGCGTACTTAGTACACCGTTTTACATTACACTTATGCTATGTATGTCCATTGTGTGCATGCTTAGTACATTGTTTTACATTGCATTTCTGTTGCATATGCTCATCCAGCATGTGAACACATTATACTACATTTTGAACCATTGTAACCTTTTGACTATATGAACCGTCGTAACTGTTTGATTATATGAACCGTTTGTATCTGTGAACCGTTTGTATCTGTGAACCGTGTGAACCGTATTTGACCTTACATAAACATTTCTACAACTATTAAACATTACTTTGGTGGTTTGGTTTGATTAAGTAACGATGCGTGTGTAATATGATACAAGCATGGTGGATACACCGCTGGTACGTCTTATATATAAGTGTTTGCATGGTATTATATATCGTAGTGTTATTTGAATCATTTCAGTTTGAGACATATAACGTTTTATACAAATAACATACTTTTCACAAGACATTGATTTACAAACAACTTATCTTATACAAACTTATTTTACAATGGTTATTCATTTAACCATACATTATTCTCTTATTTATACATATCATCTGGTCTTATCATTTTTCAAATGATTTACAAAACAAAGCAAATTACAATGTTCATGACTAAACATTTTCTCAAACATAAGTCATGAAACCTATTTTCACAAAACCTATGTATCTCACAGGCATTTTTATGCTGACGTACCTATTTTCACATGTGTTTTCAGGAGATGATGCATAGGACTTATCAATACATACTTAGGCGGACCTGTGCCTTAGTGACTAAAACGAGACAAGAACTAGTTAATTTTTGTTATGTACTCTTTGGTTCTTGTTTAAAACAATGTAATCTTTCATATTTGATTAATAAAACGAAACTTCAATTGCCATGGATTTGAAACAATTAATTCTGTTACAACACTCCCCGATGTTTCCGCCACGTTTTGTATGTTCTACGTGGTCGGGGTGTGACATTGGGGTCAAAAGGATTTGTAAAACTCATTTTATGGGTAAAAAGGGCAAAATCGGTATTAACCGAATTAAACTTAGAGACCTATTTATCTACATATGCTCGGAGCATGTCTTCCAGCGTTTGGATGGTACGCTCACTCTGTTCGTCCGTCTGTGGATGGTAAGCCGTACTAAAGTTTAAGCGTGTGCCCAAAGACTGTTGGAAACTCTTCCAAAAATGAGAGGTGTATCTCGTATCTCGGTCAGAGATAATCGACACTGGTACACCATGTAGAGCTACGATATTATCTACATATAATTGAGCTAACATGTCGGAGCTGTAAGTTTCCTTAATGGGTAGGAAATGTGCTGACTTAGTCAGCCTATCTACTATGACCCATATAGTATCGTTTCCCTTTCTCGTCTTTGGCAATTTGGTGATGAAATCCATTGTCACCATCTCCCACTTCCACGTGGGAATTTCAGGCTGTTGTAACAAACCTGACGGCTTCTGGTGCTCCGCTTTGACTTGCGCACAAGTCAAACATTTAGCTACATAAGCAGCTACAGACTTTTTCAAACCAATCCACCAGTAGTTTGCCTTTAGATCCTGGTACATCTTATCAGCTCCAGGATGAATGGAATATTTGGAACTATGGGCTTCCTGGAGGATAACATCCCGAAGTCCTCCATAAACTGGAACCCATATTCGTCCACTCAATCTCAGCATTCTATCCTTGTCATAGGATAACTACTCCTCAGTTACTCCTAGCTTTACTTCAGGATAGTTAGCTTCCAGCACAGCTTCCTTCTGTGCTGCTAACACCCTTTCGTTCAAACTATTCCTTATTTCAATGCGCTTGGCATTGATTCTTATCGGCTTCACTCTTTCTTTTCTGCTTAAGACGTCAGCAACTACATTTGCCTTACCTGGATGGTATCTTATCTCACAGTCGTAATCATTTAAAGTTTCCATCCATCGTCTTTGTCGCATGTTCAAGTCCTTCTGATTGAACAAATGTTGAAGGCTCTTGTGATCTGAATAGATCACACACTTGGTTCCATACAAGTAGTGTCTCCAAAGTTTTAATGCAAATACAACGGCACCCAGCTCCAAGTCGTGGGTGGTGTAGTTCTTCTCGTGCACCTTTAGCTGTCGTGAAGCGTAGGCAATAACTTTGCCCTTCTGCATGAGTACACAGCCCATACCAGTGTGTGATGCATCACAATATACTACGAATTCTTCTATACCATCGGGCAATGTTAACACTGGTGCATTGCTCAACTTTCTCTTAAGAACGTCAAAGGATTCCTGGTGCTTAGGGCCCCAATCAAACTTAACCTTCTTACGTGTCAACGAAGTTAGGGGCGCAACAATCCTTGAGAAGTTTTCGATAAAACGCCTATAATATCCTGCTAAACCCAGAAAACTACGAATCTCAGTAGGCGTCTTTGGCTCTTGCCAATTCATAACTGCTTCTACTTTAGCGGGATCCACTTGGATACCACGCTCACTTACCACATGTCCAAGGAATTGGACTTCTCGAAGCCAAAATTCGCACTTTGAAAATTTGGCGTAGAGTTTCTCATGATGTAGAAGTTTAAGAATACAACGAAGGTGTTTCTCGTGGTTAGCTTGGCTCTTCGAATAGATGAGAATGTCGTCAATGAAGACGATGACAAATTTATCTAAATAAGGCTTGCAGACGCGATTCATGAGATCCATGAATGCGGCCGGTGCATTAGTGAGCCCAAAAGGCATCACTAGGAACTCGTAATGACCATAACGAGTCCTAAATGCAGTCTTGTGCACATCTTCATCCTTGACCTTCAACTGATGATAGCCTGACCTCAAGTCGATCTTAGAGAAGTAGCTTGCCCCTTGCAATTGATCGAACAGATCGTCGATCCTGGGCAAAGGATACCTATTCTTGATAGTAATTTTATTAAGCTCACGGTAATCGATGCACAGACGCATCGATCCATCCTTCTTTTTAACAAACAAGATAGGCGCTCCCCAAGGAGACGAACTAGGTCTAATAAAACCTTTGGCTAGCAGATCATCTAATTGCGTCCTTAACTCTTTCATCTCTGTTGGTGCTAACCTATAAGGCGCTCTTACTACTGGTGCTGCACCAGGGATGATGTCAATTCGAAATTCTACTTGTCTATCCGGTGGTAAACCAGGTAGTTCTTCAGGAAAAACTTCAGGATATTCCGAAATGATAGGGATGTCTTCAATCTTGGGCTTTGGCTCATCAATAGTAACTTGTGCCATGTAAATGACACAACCCTTCTTCAAGCATCTAGATGCCTTGAGCATGGACACTTGCTCAGGCAATCCATGCTGGGTATCCCCTTGAATGGTAAGTGACTCACCAGATGGAGTTTTGACTACCACTTGCTTTCTACTGCACTTAATCTGGGCTTGGTTATGCGATAACCAATCCATAACTATAACTATATCCAAGCCGGCTAGCTTAAAGGGAAGTAAGGACAAAGGAAAAGAGTGATTCCTAATGGATATAACACATCCATCTAACACAGTTGAGGCGGTTTCTATGGTTCCATCAGCTAATTCCACCTCATATTTCACACTTAAGGGTTTTACAGGCAATTTCAACAACTCACAAAACTTATTATCCACAAAAGACTTATCTGCTCCCGAATCAAACAATACTCTAGCAAAAATATCATTTACGAGAAAAGTACCTGTAATCACGTTGTCATCTTGAACAGCTTCCTTAGCGTCCATCTTGAAGACCCTCGCACTGGTCTTTTTCCCATCCTCGGTTTTCTTGGTGTTCTTTGGGCAATTGGACTTAATGTGCCCTTTTTCATTGCAACCGTAACATGTTGCATCTTTCAGCTTTTTGCACTCCAGAGTCTTATGGTCCGAAGATCTACAAATCCCACAGGGCCTCGGCTGAGGCTAGGATTTCGACTCAAGTCGACACCTCCCAAAATGGTTTTTCTTACAAGTTTTACATTTGGGCTTATCTCCCGATTGTTGCCCGTCCTTCTTAGACCCTGACCCTTTCTTGTGGTCGTTATTTCCTCGGTGTTTCTTATCTGATCTTTGTGAGGTGTCGTCCTCACGCTTCCTCTTACCTTCTTCTGAATTCCTGAGTGATCTCAACTTGACTACGTCCAAGGTGAGAGATAGAGATAGATCAGCTGCTGATGTGAAGGTAGCAGGCCTTGATGCCTTAACACTAGCTTTAATTTCTGGGGCTAAACCCCCGATGAAGCGAGCGATCCTTTTAGGTTCTGGGGTTACCAAGTAAGGAACCAACCAAGATAGGGTATTGAAACTGGTGAGGTAAGCCTGGCAGTCTAAATTCTTCATCACCAAAGATAAGAAATCTGACTTGATTCTTTCTACTTCGTGTTGCGGGCAATAATTATCCTTAATGAGAGCAACGAACTGATCCCATGACAAGTTGTAGAGTGGGACCTTTCCGGCAGCTTGGATGAGAGACTTCCACCATGCCAGTGCCTCTCCCTTAAACGATTGGGATACATATTTTACTACGTCCCTTTCAGCACAACCGCTGATGTCTACAACCGTGTCCATTTCGTCTAACCAAGTCATACAATCTATTGCTCCTTTCTCCCTGGTGAAGTCCCGGGGTTTGCAAGAAACAAAGTACTTGTAAGTACAGGACTTGGTATGTGGTTTGGCATCATACACCATCCTTTTTGAGGAAACACTGTCGTGATTAGATGAATGTCGATCATCATCCTTCTTGAGCTCATCTTTCTTAGGTTTATCTTTCTTAGAGGGCGGTTTGCTGTGAGCCTCCGAGTGAACTTTTGGCTTGGAATGTGGTGCGGATCGGGTCCTACTTCGGGTCCCGCTTGATTCACTATATTGCCTTTCAATGGCTTTGGTAACAGCATTTTCTACTAATGCTTGAAGCTCCGCACCAGTTACAAGTATTTTAGTGTTATCAGGGTTTTCCACTGGACGACTGTTTATTTCTTCTGACTTGGCCATGTAGTTTTAATTTCTACATAAAGAAATAAGGACAAGGTCTATTTAGAAGCCTAAACAGTATTATCGTTCTTGACGATTTATTAACCATGGTTTTAATAGCCATTTTAGTTAATTTATTAAATATATGCTTATTCAGGATCTTTATCATAATCCAAAACCATAAATTAATAATAGCACATAGGCCTAGTCACGTAGACAAATTTCTAAATTATAAATTTAGATCTTATAGGATTAAAGTTTGAATAAAATAACAATCAATCCCTTTATTGGCAGGGAGTCTATAAACTACGGCTGCCTTTTGTTTTATATGACATTAGTTATAGCCCGTAGGCATTATGTCATAATCAGATATATATATAAAAATATAAATTTGGGTAATTTATTAAAAGGGTGACATGTGTGATTTTGCGGATCACACTAGCCAAGAATGTTAACATGTTTGCAGATGTTAACAGAGATTTGAATCTTTTTAAACAGATTCTACCATATTGGCCAGGTCTTTAATATGACATACAAGCTAGGTTTTACCTTTTAAGATTCTTATTATTTCATTAAAATGGTAAGTTAAAATAATAAATGTTATTTTTCATTTATTCATATATTATATTCATGCATATAATTTAAAAATGAAAAAAAACTTAAATTAACCATTCCAATTAAAATTAAACTAGTACGAGTTTGCCCTAAACGGGACTTTTACAAAAAAAATAACACACCCACGCAGGGGCCAAATTAACAAACAAACCCATGCAAGGGTCAAAAGAAAAACATGCCCACGCAGGGGCAGGACAGAAGGAAAAATGCCCACGCAGGGGCAGAGTACAGAAATAAATGTCCTCGCAGGGACATGATTACAATACTAAAATAAACAAACAAACAAAGGATTTAGTGATCCTTCTTGCTTTTTCCCTTGATCAAATCCACAATTTTCTTGAACATCCCACGGTTATGCCTACGTTCTTCCCTCAATTCATGTCGCACCTCATTTATCCCTTGAAGGATTTCTTGAAATTGTGGCGGTGACATCACCGGTGTCTGCGGTGGTTGCTGATAGTGCGGAGGTTGTGGAGGTGGCGGTTGCTGATACCTGATGTGCTAAAAGTGGTTAAAAAAACTACTAAAATTAACCTAATCTAGACACTCTAAGCTTTAAATTTATAAACTTAGACTCGATCTAAAACTAAACCACGCAACCGGCAAGTGTACCAATCAATGCAGTATAGCTACAGTAAGTCCGAGTATCGAACCCACGAGACTCTCTAATTACGCTAATTAGACTCTATCTAGACCTAGACTGACACGGACTCTAACTGTTGATTGGGGGGGTTACGGAAAATCTAAGAAATCTATATTAAACTACTAAGTAGACTAAATCTAGACTAAAAACGAATTAAGACTAAGGACTTTTCTTATGTGAGAACGGGACCACCTAGACAAGAATCCTGGATTGTTTTTAAGAGATTACCGATTAAGTTAAATGCACGAGTTATGGAACCGGGATCTTAAAATACTAAACCTATTAAGAACCAACGAGGCCCCTCGACCCTTCTCAAGGAGAAACTTGTGGCACTACCTAGGCCGTTAATTCTACCGGTTATTAGACGTCTTCCCAGTTATCTAATTATTGTGTAAGTACCCTAATATTGACCTATTCTTTCCCAATCCTAGATCTAGGGTAATTTGAAGTAATAGATTTGACTTGATAGACTAATAAGACCGACAGGTAAACCAAGACATAACCTTTCCCAAGGCCTATCTAAAGCAATTCGCCGGGTAAGACCTACCAATAGCCCCTCACTTCCCAGTTATTAGGACTAGTAGAACACTAAGACTTAGCAAATTATTACCAATTACTTCTAAGGATTATTGCGCAATTCTCCCTAAAGAGTGAAGGTTTTCTAACGTGATATAGACACTCACCGAAACCCTAAACCCTAATATGACTCTATGTTGTGATATAGACCGTCACTAAGAATCATATGAAGCAAGTAATAACAATAAACCAACTCAAAGCATGCATATACATCAAATCATTAAATCAAACCCTTTACAAATCACAATCAATCCATAATAATCATGCAAATAACGAAAACGGTAAAAACTTTATTCAATCCATTCATCAAGTCTAGGTGGCTTAAAAAATTAGCCAAGAAACATAGCCACTAAAAAGAAACAAGTCTTTAATAATAAACAATCCATAGTAATCAAGTTTAAAAACATAAAGTTATTAAAAATTGAACACTAATAAATTGCAAACCCAGACGTGAATCTTGATTGCGGCTTGAACCCTTGAACCAATAAAGCTTCAAATTCCGTCCCTGATATGGCTGCTTGTGCGTCTCCTTGCGGCTGCCCTTCTCAAAGAATATTAATTTTTTCCGTCTCCACTGATGATGTCAATTCGTAGCCGCCCCCTGTTGATATGCGTATGGTTCGTCTTTTCAATAATGGGTCCAACAAACAAATTATCAATTCTGTTTTGGGCTGGCCTCCTTTGCGTCAAATGTGTAGCCCACCAAAGTTTAGTTGAATTTCAAATCTTGGGCTAAAATTACAAATGATCAAATAATTTAATCAAATAAACACAAATTCTAATTATCATGAATCCATTACGTGTAACTTTTAAAATGTAATTCAACCAAATTTTATTTAGCTCTCATTTAATTTGTTTAAAAATAAATTCATAACAAATCAAAATAAGTTAAATTTATTTCATGTCTCTCGTAATCTCAAGTTTTGGAAAAATATTTCATTTTAAGTTCATTATCTCTTAACATCATTAAACACTAAATACGAAACAGACACGAGTAGAATTTAATTACAACAACCCATTAAACTACTCAAAAGTGTAGGGAATATTGATATAAAAATATGAATATTTTAGACCACATCAATACCCATATGATGAGTATCCATAGGTCGAGTGTCCCGTAGTCCAGGGACCTCCATAGTGACCTCCCGGCTGGAGAGAGTTCGCGGCTACCCAGTAGGGATCTTCTGTAAAGTTGTAATTGGTGTGGATCGGCTGCTCGAAGGGATTGTACGCCGCCGCACCAGTGTAAGAAGGGATTGGGTCTCCAAAACCCATTGGTGGTTGTGGTGCGACTGGCGCAGAGACTACTTCTGAGACGGGGTGTGAAGATTCTCCCATCTCTGGTTCTTCGTGGACTGGCGAGTATCGGCTGCCACTTGAAAGTGGAGGGGTGCTGATGCGCACTCCCCCTCGTGCGGACATTCGCACGGTCGTTCTCCTTCGCCTCGGGGGCGAGGGAGGCTGAAGCTGAGGTGGTGGTGGCGGCGGAGTGACCGCGACAAGTCAGGAATCCTCAGAAGGATTCTGCTGTTGCTGAAGCTGCTGCGTCTGATGTAGGGGAGAGTTGTGTTGTGGCTGGTGCAGGGGAGAGTTGTGGTAACTGGGGGTAAACACCCAGTCATACTGCCGGAATTTCTCCTCGAAGCTGTCGGGACCATTATACGGTGATCCCACAAAAAGGTGACCCATCCGATATTTCGATGGGGTGGTTCGGAGTTCCTGATGGTGGAGGTACAGGATCGGTATCTTCATCTATGTCCATCGCGTTGCCACCGGAAAAGTGGTCTTCGGTTCCAAGTGGGTTAAAACCCACTGGGGCTCCAAGGTAGTCGGCAGGGTTGAACTGGCCCTGGAAAACAGGTGATAGGTGGTCAAAGGGTGAATTGTGTCCTTGAAGAGGAATGTAGGACTAGTGGGAGTAGTGGGGCTCATTTTCAGAATGAGGCCCGAAAGAGTGTGGGATAGAAGGAGAGGTACTCAGTGATACTGAGCGCCTAGCTGGCTCAATGTAGGTCCTCCATGGCTCTTGAGGACCTGGGTTGTTGGGATCAGATGGTGTCCGCCGGTGTGACGGTCCGGCCTCGTGGTCATTTAGGGCGACAAGTGGCCCTCTTCCTCTGCCTCTTCCCCTTACCCTTGGCGACATTTTGTCAACCTGTCAAAAACAAACAAGTGATACAACAAGACAAATATATAAGACAAAGTTAGAAAATAAGACAAAAATTTGGATAATTCCTAAGTTCTTTGTCTAGACTCGAGAATCGAGAAATGTGCAATCGTGTAACTGAGATTAAACACAAAAGGCTAGTGTTTAATTCACTCAGTGTTGGCTCTGATACCAACCTGTCACACCCCTATTTTCCACGTGTCACCAGTGGGCCCGGTGGGGGAGTATCGTGACGTAGTTGATATCATCATAAGTCAAACAACACAATATATAAATGCACAGCGGAAGCAAAGATAGATTCATTTCAACTTTAATAAATTGTAATATTAAATATCACGAATGGTTGAAACGGATCCACAGGCGGATCAAAATAAAAGAAGATATTGTTCAACAGTTTTATTGACATCCAAGCTTGCGAGACTTATTGAGGACGCTAGAAGACAGCCAGCCTAGTACGAGTAGTACATGCACTTAACCTTTTGGAAAATACGTCAGTTTACACTGGTAAATACAATTTAACTGACTCATTTTGAAAAGGTTTGAAAATTGATTTGAATGCACGTGGCACAAAACATTTTATAACTTGGGATAATTATGTGAATATAATCTTGTAAGGGAATTACATGTTACTTATGCGTTCAGTAGCCCGATCCGTAGACCGGGTTAAAGATTAATAGACACACCACATTATTTGGTTCGGCACTGACGGGTGTACGCCTACACCCCGTGCTTAGGTCGTGGCCATCTCGTAAGATGATGCCAAGGATATCCGGGACATGGTCATTAACCCCCCAAAGGCTTTAAGCAAACAAAACACATTCAAAACGTAGCATATCAAGGATTTAACCACTATTCGATTAAAGATTCAATGCCGGACCAAGCGGTATTTTATATACCGTACCCCAAGCCCGTATAGGGAAAATAAGTTAAAAGTATTTACCTTGTAAGTATAAATCACAATTAGCGAGTGAAGGTAGCTTTTACTGGTTCTTCTATTCTGGAACAAAGGTTTATAGTAACCTATTAGACTTCTAACGGGTCTTTATTTAAGCCTAAGCTTAGACCGGTTAGCTTTTAAGGACGATACAGTTTAAACGCACGATTAAGCGAAGACCGGATAGAATGTGATTTAGACCTGACAAGTTTGAATACTTGTATAATATGGGTATACTAAATACATTCTGGATTTTGAGACAAAGATGATAAGGTTTGACCCGTTTCGGTCAATTTATGCAAACTAGTTACATAAACCGAACCGAGCACGAAAAGGGCGTCACAGGTAACCATAAGAGTCATACGCAAGTTCCCCGAGTTAATATGCCATAAACATGTTGTGATATCAGTAAGGTATCTTCTATTATGCCCAAAACGGATTTAAACACAATTTATGCCTCATAAGGGCATTTTGGTCATTTAAAAGATTGTAAAGAGTTTAATTAGTAATCTGAGTTACAGGTCTGATTTATACAGTAATTACACTTATTTTAATAAGTTATAACAGTAGGGTATGACCTATATGTGAAATTTATCATTTAAAACCAAACTATGCACCTTAGGGGTATTTTGGTAATTTCACTTAGGCTTAAAAGGTCAAAACTGGAAACCTGAGTTTATAAACTTTTACTTACTGTTATTATATAAAAATATACTAAAAATATCAGTAGGTATTAACCTTATGTGTTTAATATAGTTTTAGTACATACTATGCGTTAAAAACGCTTAAAAAGGCGATTTGGAGCCATTTCCGGGTTTTTAAAGGAAAGCTGATATTTTTATAATTCCAGAAGGCTCAAAATATTTTATTTAACAAATAAAATCAGTAGAAAAAGGTTTGGGGTCAAAAGGATTTGTAAAACTCATTTTAGGGGTAAAAAGGGCAAAATCGGTATTAACCGAATTAAACTTAGAGACCTATGTTATGCTCAGCCAAAAATTAAATAAAAATCTTCAAAAATCCCAAAATATTATATTACATCCGTGGGTAAAAATTTTGATATCAAAAAGTGGGTTTAAATAGGTTATACGCTAATTACGCCGTTTAAGTAACATAAAGCTTTCAAATTACGCTAATGAGCATAACTACTAATCTAGACCTCAAACTGATGTCAAATTTTAGGTGCAAGTTTATAAATCAGTAACTAAGGATTCTAATCTTTTGCTTTTTCAAAAATCACGTTTTATAGTCAAAAGGGCATAATAGTCAACATTTAAGCATTAATCGGAAACATGCATATGAATCGGATAAGTATTGAACCAAGTTGTATAATCTCAGAGAGTTATACTTATATGAAACTTGGTCCAAAATAAGCTCTAAGGCAGATCTCAAACATGCATCAACGGATCAGAACTGATAGTCAAAGCAGAAGTCAAATTATGCGACTTTCGGTTCCGATCCGGGTTTAAACTGAAAATTGTCGAGTTGAACATGTTGAGACATGTTCTTACATTAGTTACCAAGTTATTTTAATGATCAAACAGGTTGCATGTACCCTACATTGCTAATTATGCTTAAATTTGAAAATACACATTCTGTTGACTTTTTAAAGTAAGCTTTGACTTGACAATTAACATAGTTAGAGTGGGAATCTGAAAGTACCTTTTTAAGGGTTTGTTACCCACATAAATACCTACTTATAGGTACTTTCAATTCGAGAAATGACTGAGCGGATTTCATTTAATCGCAAAGTCAAATTTAAATTACGACGGTTTGACTAATAGCTAATTAACTAAGCTAAAACGAATTAGAAAGGGTTATGAACACTTACAAGAGTCCTAATTACGATTAGAGATCACTAGAAAGCCTGAGGTTGATCAGAGGAGCTCCAGAAGTGGACTTGTGAATGTTTATAAGTGAATGAACAATGTTGCTACACTTCAAGTCCCTTTTATATCAACTTTGATCTTTTAGGATGATGCCACAAGAGTCTACAGATGTTATAAGATCTGTCCAGGTGCCCCTCTATGCATGTAAAACCATTGGAGAGCCTCAGGTATCAGATAACAGCTGTAATCAATCGAAACAGACCTGAAAAACTGACATCAGCGCATTTTTGTTCGCTGGCGGGTTGTACGCGGGGCGCGTACAAGTTGGCAACCAGCCAAACAAGTTTCCAAGATTTACAATTCAGTCCTTGGTCCTTTGTTACGTGGTTTTGCTTATTTTTCTTGCTCATTAGACCCTCAAACCTGATTTTTAAGGGCCTTAGGACATCTACAAACTTGGTTAGGTCCTTGGTTAACTTTGTGCTTACCCGAAAAGTCACGAATTTCAACGTTAACGCATTTAACCCTTCGTGCACGGTTTTGATCATAACTTTCTCATATGATCACGAAACTTTATGAAATTTTTATCACATGTTCTAGTGAGTATATTTTATCATTACAAAGCTTCGGGTTTGCCAAAAGGTCACTCAGAGGTATACTTTCAACATGTTGACACATTTAGCCCCTGTAGTTTGTAATTCCTCACTTTCTTTCATTTTCTTCTTTGTATGATCCATGATTTATTCGTTTAAGATTATAAAAACCATGTAGGGTTATTGTAGAGCCTATTTATCCATTGTTGACACTTTGGACCCTTATATTCACATAGTTTCACTGTTTGTCAACTTTAGTCCCTCTGAAGTGCTTTTTCACATATTCAAAGCCTATGACACGTGTCAATACATTATTGGACGTAAATTTTCGAGGTGTTACATATCTTCCATGTAGGTGATATGTTTGAAAACAATGAACGGATAGATAAGTCGTGAGAAACAACGGGGTGGCTTGAACCGGTAACATGGAAGAAGAAAAGAACTCAAAAGTCGTTCACCAATAATCCGGTTCACTCAATATATTTGTCATTGTTATGTTTACCGTAGGAATATATATATGTATAGATTTCTCGGTCGAGGCTAATGATATGATAATACTATATGGTTGATTCGGATGGTAGAAAGGCGAAAGTGATCAAGTCTTGGAAGCGGGTCAACTATGGAAAGATTTAGTGATGATTTGTTCACAAAGTATATGGGTTTTCTTATCGGGTCAAATTGACCTAGTTATTTACATTTTGGAGTTTAACTTCAATGTTTGTTTTAGCTAAGCGCTAGTATGTCAATGTAGTAGTTGGTTATGTTTGTTTTATAAAAACTTTGGTTATTAAGCAGGTTTTGTCTTCGTAATGAATTGTTGTTTTGCAAACGGGTCATGGCAAATTTTTCTTAATGAGGATTTGTAAATGTTTTATTAATCCGAATATGTGGATTAATACATTTTTGAAATAATAAACTTTATTAATTAAGATAAAAAAAACTTCTGGACCTATTTCCGCAAAGTATTTTAATATTGTTCTTAACGAGACGGGCGTTTCATATATTATCTCCGTTCTAGACTCCTCGTTTGTAAATCTAATGGGCAAATTAGGACCCATGAAAACATATACAAACTTAGTGTCCAAACGAGTATCAAGACAATATATATTTTCGTGTACATATACTTTTTATAATTAATTCTGAATCCAAACTCTCCACAAAGTCCGAATACTCATACACCTTCGTATCCCCAACCTATAGTAACTTTGGTGCTTCGCTCTTAACAACTCATCAACTCGCAGTTAAACGGAAAGCTTAGCAAATCGTAAGTATACTCGATCCCATTTTCCGTTTATACACTTTGGGTGCAACATGTACACTTTATACAAATCACGAATCACGATTAAACTTGTTACATACACACTCTATCCGTTACAAACATGATATTTGTTATGGATTCTAGTTACCGCATGCTATGTAGTACTTGTGTTCTATATGCTCATTAACTTTGCAAGCATACCTTATCAATTATAGCGCTATAGGATTAACGCATCGCCCGTATTCTTGTGGTATTATTAAGTAAACTATTTTACGTCCTTGTCGTTTCGGTGACAATGGTATGCACGATTGCGGTACACTTTGGTTTGAATTTTAATTAAGACATGCTAGTATGATAATGAACAATGTGTGCAATTTATCATGTTGGATATGAGACAACTTTAATTCACAATTATGCTATATATATTCAAACTTATATACTCGCCAACTTTTGTTGATCTTTATTTTAATACATGTTGTAGGAAACTAGTTGATGATGAATGAAGAAATGTACTTAGGGTGATTAGTAACGCACCTAGATTTTAAACTTATGTATTGTTTCATGTTGTTACGGTCATTTGCAACTTGTTGTACTTTTCTTTCCAAAACAATGTATTTTACATTTTAGTATGAATGAAATTGAATTTCTTAAATATTGTCACAATTAGTCGCTATGAAATCTCTTGTAATCTCGTTTTCGTCTCACTACGATGTTTCCGCCATTGGTTGGGGTGTGACAAAAAAAACTCAGCTCACTTTCGTTCATTTATTAAACATAAACAAACTTTTCATCAGAGGGTTAACCAAACAGTTGAATAACATTAATTACACATTTCTAAAACCTTTCACTTTTAACACTATCCTCATTTAGACAGTAAAGCATAAACCACACACATATATTTTTTAATAACCAACAAAAGGCTGATTATTGGGGAAAACCAATGACAAAAGGTAGCTAGTTACATCTGTGAATACACACAAAGCTGATGACCTTACCTATCACCATTCTAAAAAAACCCACTATCCGAAAACCTACATATCATTTTTGCTTGAGTAAACTTTTGTTTTGCTTCCTGTGGTTTTGTCGTTTCATTAGTTTTGCCACAATCATTTAAAAACAAACATTTTCCTCCCCAATGTTTTAATTATGTCGCCAGTTTGCTCCCTGGCTCTTAACTCAGATAAATCATTCAATAAAGGTAGGAGTATTTCGATAACTTTACATATAATTATTTAATTATATATTATTATTTCCTAAAATTCTCTTTTTTTAGCTGAAAACAAAAATAAACAATTATTTGTTATTAATATATGTATATATTATATAAATAAAAAAACATTCAACCCTCACTGTCACACCCCAACCGATGGCGGAATCATCGGGGCGCGGAACTAGGCGAATCAGATTGCTCAAGAGAATCCATAGCAACTATATTGCGACAGTATTTATTACATTTGTTATCCCATACTAACAATCGGTACAATCACATAAGTTATCACAGATTTCTTGTCCTCTTGAACAATACAAATCCGACAACCTAGATTTTTAGGTGAGTTTCTAGACTTCCTAGCTTGATTTGATGTAGACTGTGACTAAACCTGCAACATACGTTAAAACAATGTCAATACAAAAGTATTGGCGAGTATACAAGTTTTGATAGTAGTGAAAAGTAGATAAAAAGTGCTGCGAATTACCAAATACATTAACGAGATACCTCAACATACATGCATACAAGACTGATACTACCAGCTAAGTCACTCGAGCTGCGATTGCGATTGCTATTCATCCTAACTAGACCCCGTCGGGTGCTATAGTACTATACTAGTTAAGGCGGGACCTCGCGAGTATAAGTCCTAACACATATGTAACTAGCATCACGTATAAATATGCATAACAGTTATTCGCAAGTGATAATAGTTTGATTGAATAATTCGTTTTGATAAATTTGATTTAATAGGAACGTATGTTACACCCAAAATGCGATAAAAATGGGTTCGAGTATACTCACAGTCGGTGTTCGGCAAGCAACCACAACTTGGTTGGATTGAAGGGAGCGCGTCTGAGATTACCCTGATTACAGATCGATAGCGTGAGTGTTGAATTGTGCGTTAAACGGAGCAAGGTGTCAATGGGTCGGACAATACTCCGAATTGTGGAAGTTGAAGTCAGGTGTGGGACCCAAGATGAAATCCGATCGGATGGCCCGTCCGCTCGGATGGCCCGTCCGTTTGGATGGCCTGTCCGTTCGGACGATAGCCTGTCCGATCGGATGACTGTCCGATCGGACGACAATCCGTCCAAGCAATCCAGTCGTCCTTGGCACTTGACTTATCTTTGAAGGTGTTTGGTGGCTTTGATCGAGACGGTGTCGTGACGTGCTAACCAAAAGAGACCCATCTCGAACCAAGGGACCCGATCGGACAGGAATCACCCAATTAGACCGGTTTACTGATTCGTGATGGTCGTTCTTGGTCAACACGAAATTGGTCGTCCCTTTGTTAGAAACCAGATCTTGAACCAACACGACACTAAGAATGAGTAGAAGGTCGGTACAAGCTCCGATTCTATCGGTCTTGTGTTCATTGAGTGCAAAAGAGTTAAAAGAAAGTTGGAAAACCATCTTTCAATCCTTTTATTCATGTTTATGTGTAGATTTGTGTGAGAATGTTGTTTATTCTTGTGGAAATCCTTCGGATCTGAGTTGTTCTTGGTGAGGCCAACACTTGAAGTTCATAAGAACTTTGTGACGACATCACCCTAGAACACCTCAAATCCATTGATTTCACGGTTAAAAGTTAAGATTTTGGAGAGAAAACGATGAAGAGGTGCGTGTAGATCATAAAAGTACAAGATTTGAGTTGGAAACTTACAAGAATCGCGAGAAATCGAGAGAAAATAGCCCAAAAGCGTGCTGGTCGAGTGGGAGCTGTCACATCAAGGCAATTGATGTGAGAGTGGGGGGTATTTATAGGCAAGAGAGGAGAGGAGGTGGTGCAGCCTGTCTGTTCGGGTGGCGTGTCCATTCGGATGGCCTGTCCGTTCGGATGGCCTGTCCGTTCGGATGGCTGTCGGGCTGAGTTTTAGGCGTTCCGTTTCGATCGTTAAGCGCTGCGATGGTTTGGTTACTCACTTTTCATCCTCATTTTCGTATATATATTTATTATAACTAGTCACATAAGGTCGTATACATATCCATATTTCAAAGTTGCGATACAATAACCGGGTTTCGTTTCGAATATGCGCCCTCTGCTATGCATCACGACTATCGAGGAGGGTAGAATAGGTCCTCACTCAACATCATCGTGAGCGTTTTCGTGTGTGATGCGATGTGTTATAGCTACATTATGATCCGAATCTCTGGTGCTAGGCGTAACGAGTATATTGAGTAGTAACAACGCACGAACGTGCGGGTTGTTACACTCACTCCTATCTCTCTTACTATAACCTCTGTAAAACCATCATTAGCACCGCCCTCAGACATCACTACCGCTATTAGACACCACACCACCCACCCATCCCACCAGCCTTGGAATCCGATGATGACAATGGTTTAAGGCTAAACTCGAGCATATCGAAGAAGTGTTGGTGGTATTCACCTGCCACCACCATAAACTCCGACATATCTTGCTGGTTCACCTTTCCTGCCACCAACATAAACTACCCGTCGAGCCATCGCCACCCACTACTAATATCACTGTCTCTTCGTCTCCGACAACAACATCTTTGAACATAGTAGAGCTAAACACCACCGCTCACCACCATCAACCACCATCCCCACCCACTTTGCACCGCTGCACAACTTTCTCTTCCTCTATCCCTTATCTGAAACCAACAGATCTGAACACGCCACCACCATCTTCATGTCTCTTCGTCTCCCAGATCCATAACCCTAATCGAACCCCTAATCGAATACCTAATCTTACTGATTTGGTAATTAGCATTCAGACAAGGACGATTCTTATGGTTTGATCCCTTCTAAACAACTGGTTTGGTAGCTAGGATTCATGCGAGGAAGTGGATGATTTTGGGGGTAATGGTTTCAGATGAAGATGAAAGGATGCGAGTGATAGTTTTCTTGGTGACAAGTTGGGTTAGATGATGGTGGTTCATGGTTGTGGTGGGTGGTTTTTGGTGGTTGGTGGTTGGGGCGATGTTGTAAGAGAGTGTGTGCAGGTAGATTTTGATCAAAGGTTAGGAGAGAGAAAGAGATGTTAGAGAGAGTATAAGATTTTTGATATTAAAACAATAAAATATAAAATTACCAAAATACCCCTACCTTTATTGAATGATTTAAATGAGTTAAGAGTCAGGGAGGGAACTGGCGGCAAAATCGAAACACCAGGGAGGAAAATGTCCGTTTTTAAAACGATTAGAGTAAAACCATTAAAACGACTAAACCACAGGGAGCAAAACGGAAGTTTACTCCTTTTGCTTTACACAAAGCTCATACATAACCTTCATTTTAGAAGATAATGGAGTTTGCCCATGGCTTTATAGCCTATTGACATATTAGAGGTGAGATAAGACTTTGGGAATAATAGGTTATGGGTTCGATTTTCACAAGGGGGTTTTCTCATATTTATTGGGTTTCCTTCTGAATTTGTGTGTAGACATGTATAGACATTATCGTCTAATAAAGATGGATATGATCAAGTGGTTCTGCTGGTGACACGATATGGTCCGTCCTGGTAACATTAAAGTTAACAATAACAATATATAAATCCAAAATAAGCAATATTTATAAATATAACAATTGATGAATCCTCTTAACAACAGTTCCGGCTTCCAAGTTGCGTCTAACCGGCATTTGCCGGTTTTTCCAACTCACGTCTAAAGCTTATCTAATTCCCTATGTTAGACAACTGTTTCTTTTTTACTCTGCAAACAGGCCAACACCACATCATCTACCGCACCACAACTGGGATTCTTTAGCTTATGTTCTTTACCGGAAAACCACAACCACCATAACTACACCCGCATCTACCGCACCGCCAACCAAAGTTCTTTGCTGCAACTGAGATTCTGTAGATTGTTTTATGGAGCAGCGGCAGCGATCCGGCGTGGGGAAGATGACGAAACAACCATGGTGTATATAGGAATAAATGAAGTCTGAGGATTTTCGGCCATAATAGAACGAGAGAGAAAGAGGCAATAATTTACATGGTTTGTTTGTAGTGGCGAGTTGATGGTTGTGCTGTGGTGGTGATCGCGGTACTTCTGCGGTGGCGGTTTAGTGCTGGAGGTGTTGATAGTCGGCTGGCGCTGGCGGCAAGGTGTTCCCGGGCGGCAATAGGTGGTGGTTGATGTGTTTGGTGACAGTGAGAACGGTGGTGGATAGCTTATCTTTTAAAATGAATTAGAACAAGGATGAGATTGAGAGCAGTGTTACAAAAAGGATTTGAAAATTATGAATTTGAAGAAAAACTAAATAAAAGAAAGTAAGGAAATTTTACAATGAAGAAGGTGATTTGAATGTTGTAGACTGGTCACACCTTCAATGAATACCTATACTTTCCCAAGACAACAATTAACTTTCTCATTATCATTAAAAATTATAGTATGAGTTTATAATATTTTGATATGGTAAGCCTTTTTTTTTGTTTGTTTGCAAAATGGTGTTTAAAATGGATAAATAAATAAGTATATCACCCCGTGTTTATAAATATTATTCAACTAGCACACTGCCATTTTTTTTAAGTTTTATCTTTTGATTATTATACCGAATGTTGATATCATATCGTAAATTTAAAGATGTGAGCCCAAAATTATGAAGATTTTTTTCTTTTGATTGAAATTTCTTGTGTTTCGCTTTGCGGATAGATGGCATACGGTCAAGTATAGGATTTGTGATGTTTCTTGATTATTACATGATTTAAAATTTTAGCTAATCTTTTTCCTATTTCTTTGTTTTCTGTTTGCATTTAGCATCAACAACATCCGCTGCAGGGGCGGATATACCATATATGAAGGGGTAACCCCCGCTACCCCTTGCACTCCGACGATAGTGTAAATTTAGTGTAAATTTTGGAAAAGTTTGACGTTTTTTCGATTTCATTACCCCTTTTTTTTAAACGTTGCCTCTATAGTGGTTTTCTAGATCCGCCACTGATCCGCTGTAAGCATATTGGTTGTCGACACAGATTCTGTGTGAACAACATAGAGAGGCAGCGAACATAGATGTGTTATAGCATTTAACAACGAGCATAGATCTGTTCTAGCATCCAATTGATGAAGAAAAGGGGATGTTTGTGAATATTGAAGCCACATATGACATCTAATATAGACTTCATGACCATTTAATTTCCTATGTGTTGATCAGTTCTGATTAAACATAATGGAAAACATGAATAACATACCTTTGATTGCATCAGTAGAGAATCCAGTCAGAGACGCAGCCACGGAGTTCGACATAGTTGTCAGTTTTTGCTAGAAAACAGTTTTATTCCATTCAGAAGATTGATTGACACTAATGGCTTAATTAGAAGAGATAGGATCAGTAAACTTTTCCAAAATCCATTTCAACTCCAAATTAGGGAGGTTATGTAATCATCAAAGTTAGTAGATTTTTAAACCTAGATGACCTCCTGAGTTGATTATTGGGTTTGTTAGAAGTTTCAGTTTTATGGATTAGCTCTTGCTTAGGTTGCTATTATTTTCAAGATTCTAAGTTTGTAAGAGTTGGTGTAGTATGGTGTACAAGAGGTGTAATCGGAGTTAAATTTGGAGTGAAATTTAATGACACTCTTCCCCCCGCCTCTTGTATTTCTTGCAAGTCATGATAAGGACTTTGACTGCTCCCACTGACCTTAGAAAACTTTAGGAACTCAGCATGCTTAGGGTCAACATTTAACGACCAAACAAATTCTAATAGAGAAAACATATTAATGAACATATTAATGACGTTAGTCATTGTAGTTTCTCTTGTTGAGGATTATGTTAGTTTAGATAAGAAATCTAAGTGTGCCCACAATTAAACAACAATGAGACTTTTGTAAAAGTAGCTTTAGATTTTAAGGAGACAAGTTATGATAGAACAGTGTCAAGATGGAGCAGTGTCTTGTACAAGAGGTGTAAATTGAAGTAATATAAAGTTTTCACTCCCCCACCTCTTGCAACTATTGCAAGTTATTACTAAGACACTTAATGCTCTTACTGATCTTTAATATCTCTAGAATGCTACAAGAGAAGTTTCAATGAGCTACGTGATGAGGGAACTTATCACATATACGTTAGACTTTATTTGATTTCTTTAATGTCCAAATATCATAAGAAACTTTAGGGACATATCTAATAGAAATCTTATTAAGTATATATATGAATAGATTTCTTATAAGACCGTGGGCCATATACGACAAAATTTAGTTACAAGTAGATAGTCTTTAAATAAATAAATTATGTCTGAATATTCCATTTTGGAATAAGTTCCACGAATGTCAATGAATGACTTATGATGGACCCATACTTATTCCTTAAGCCAAGTAATATTTAGGGCTATAACGTCATGATTTAAAATCACTTAGAATGAGATTAGATAAGAAATCATCCTCATTAACCATGTCATGATTTCTCATGAATTTTGGTTATAATGGATGAAATTTGTAAGTCTCATTTTCCTTTTGTCAAATGTTTCATTTGCATGATGACAAAAGTTGTGAAAGTGTAAGGTATCATCTAGTTTTATCTTAATAATGTTTCAATCCAGATATTTAGAACAAATAAAATGAGAGTTTAAGATAAGTGTGACTTTATGTTGACTATACAAACCTCACAACCTCCATAACATTGCTTAATTATGATACTATATTCTGATTAATACTCAGAATATATGTACGGTATCGAAAACGTTGTTAGAAGATTGCTTATTATTGTTCTTATAGCCTTAACATGTAATTTTGTCACTAACTCTTATGTTAATTATTTGTTGATTTCTGGTAAGGAAACGTTTAAAAAACTAGAGTCAACTAATCATGTGTTAATAGGAATATTATAATTAGTAGACTTAAATATCTTTAATAAGTGACTATCTAATTAATTCATCCAACTGTTCTTTAGAATAATAGATAGTCTCGTTGTTTATGTCTAGTCTAATGACATAATGATGCAGTGAGATTTTCCCTTGAAGAACCTTAGAGGTGGAATTAACAGTTGTAATATGTCTATGGACTTTAGAACAATCCTCTTTTAAGGTTTTAAGTGGTTGTAAGGTTAGTAACAACTTATTTTTCCAGCTTCAAACATTTATTTCTTTGTACATATGTTGCTTATCAACACACTCATTATACTTTGGTATTTTTGAGTGTTATAGTTGATTTATAAGGCATCAAATTGTACAAGTGAAAATCTTAGTATGTAATGTACTGGAAAAAATGTACTTATTTCCACGTGTAAGCCCTTAACTTTATGGGTCATGGTATTGTACATTATTATGTATTCACATATACCACTTAACTTTATAGTTTAGAATTATAAAAGAAGACATGCATCTTAGGAGTTCTAGTGATTATTCCATATATAAGAGATTAGCCTTAGGAAAGACTTAATCTGAAATAACTTTAGTGATAGCATTATGTTAGAGAGTTCTTGATTATCATAAGAGACATCATGTTCGATTTGTCCTAATCATCATGCTCTAATTTGCTTCTTTATAATCTTTATCAGAAGAGAGCAATAGGATTATCGTGTCTTAAGAAATAATCAAGGATTTAGTTTAAGAGCTAATTCTAATAGAAACTTTAAATAAAGCAAACATTTTAGGTTTAGGAATTAGAGTGGATGAGATATGTGTAGAAGTAAATGATAGTGAGTAAAATTATGGGTACTAAGAATAAGACAGACGAAATGATCATAAAATTAATTAAGGATCATTAATATAAGGATCATTATGTGAAGAAATTGTGATATGTCTATTACTAACATCAAAATAATAGACTTAGTAAAATTCTATTTAAACGAAGACAAATCAGCTTTGGCCAGAAGTGTAATCATTTAAATATGTGTGCAAAGTAATCGTGACAAATCAGCTTTGGCCAGAAATGAGACAATCACTTTAGTTATGCACTTGTCAAGCATGCTAAACATAAATGAATTAAATCAGCTTTGGCCAGAATTAAGACATTTCACGTTTGTAATTCATACTTAACATAGCTTTTTATAATACTTGAACAATAAATAGACGTATTAAATCAGCTTTGGCCATAATTAATACATCAGAAGCTTATTCAAGTTAAGCTAGTTTGGTTTTGTAAAACATTATTTGATCCTTATTAATTAATTAAGTATAAACAAAACCAAGTATTTAATAGCAAACCACCTGTTAGCGCGGATCGAACTTGTGCGATGTAAATAAAAAAAAATAATGAGGTTTCGAGTCTTGTGCGATCAGTAATGCCTTGTGCGATCGGTAATGCCTTGTGCGATCGATAAGGCCCAAAACTTGTGCGATGTAAATAAAGCCCAAGTCTTGTGCGATCAGTGAGGCCCAATAACTTGTGCGATCAGTAAGGCCCAATAACTTGTGCGATCAGTAAGGCCCAAAACTTGTGCGATGTATGTAAAGCCCAAGTCTTGTGCGATCAGCACTAGTCTTGTGCGATCCATAAGTTCTTGTGCGATTATGCATACTTGTGCGATTTCCCTTGTTTGTACAGTCTTGTGCGATCAGATCAGATATGATCTGATCTTGTGCGACTGGTGAAACTTATGCGACATGATGATGATTTCGAATACACTCTTTAAGGCTGCTTATTGTGATAATAACTAAAACTCGAAATTTAAGGGATTTTGGGATAGTATTTCCTAATTTATTTATGATCTAAACTTATCAATTATTTCGAAAATAATAACTAAAATCCATTAACAGTTTTTTCGAAAATTGTATAGATAAAATTAAGATCAAAATAATGAAAAACACCCACTAATCCAAATTACATTCCAAATCTTAGGGAATTTTTTCGAGTTTTCTTAAGAACAAGCAATGAACCCTAAAAAATAAAAAACATAATTCTGGGTTCCGAAACCTGAATTTTATGACTTTTGTTAACATATTTCGGATATTAGTTTGCTCTTTATGATTTCGGGTAACATGATTATGCACCCGTTTATTAAAAAACATTGATTTCGGCACAAGTAAAACTGAAACAGCCATGAACTTTTAAGGCTTTAAAATTTAGGTTTTAAAATTTCGTTTTCCAGATTTTTGATCCCAGAATAATGGATATAAAATCAGAACTGATTTATCAACATATGCTCTGATACCACATGTTAATTATATCATAAAGAACATGGGTAAAACATAAACCCTAATGATGTAAATTCAATCATGAGCAATAAAATAAGAGGTGTGTACCTGATTAGCCAGTCACCACACCAGAGAGGGAAGTAGACGTCATGTTCGTCAGATTGATTCGGTTCCCCTTTAGGATGTATCTTCTTGATGGTAGTACCGAGTTCTTTAGGGTTGAAGAACTCGTAGTAATGGAGAGAGAGGAGGGGCGATTTTAGTATTGATGTTATGAATGTCTAACCCTAATCCCTCTCTAGTAATCTCCTTATATACACCCAAGGGGAAACCCAATTAGTTAATTAGGGTAATCTGGCCCATCAACAATTACCAACTAATTTATTATAGGTTTTAATATATTTTGATCCGTATTATATAAATGATAATGATGGCTACTAGATTAAATATAAATAAATAAATATTTAATCTTACACTATGTTCATGACCTTTGTTTTAAATTGACATTTGTAGGGATAGATGAACTAATGAACTGGAACTTTCGAAAGCATGATAAGGATCCACAAATGGCTAAAGAATTTTGCAGGTTTCTTCAGTAACTTTTACTATTTCTAGGTTGGTGTTTTGATAATTAATAGATTTATGTTCATGCGATTGTGCTCTTTACGTGTTGGGTATTGTGGCGGCATCAAAACGCGAAAGTCTTTAACCGGGTAAACACTTTAATCATTAAAGTTGTGGAGGAGGTCAAGGAAGTTTCATACAAATGGATACAATAACGCTCAAAGTTCAATGGCACCACATGGAGTAGCTGCTGCACTTTTGACAGTTCATGTTGAAGTTATTTAGTTTGTTTGTTTGTTGTATGATGATGAATAATGACCTGCTAATGTTTTTAGTCTTCTAAGCATCTTTGCTTGGGGACTGGAAATTTGATAAAGAAATAATAATGTTTTTTTTGGCCGTTAAAAAAATTGATTATGTTTAACTCCATTTATTCAGTCAAGCATTCCCAAGCACATACAAATATGTCATTACATTATGATTATATGCTTTATTGGAAATTTATCGGTTAATGTTCTTCCTTTTTTTCCTTTCCTGATATATTCAGGCTTTCCCACCATCAGGTCTAGAGTTTAACCAAAACCAAGTTTTTTTTTTGGTATCGTATGTTATAGCGATTGATGTTACGGTTGCGGTACTGTGACGAATCCACTTGCTTATGAGATAACACCGTTGCCATTATTTTACCCCAATGAAAACGGCAACTATTTTACCCCAATGGAAACGGCGTCAATGCGCACTTTTATGTTTTCCGGCAAGCCAAACCCACTAATGACCAAATTCCTACAACGTTTGTGTGCTCCCGCCGCGAAGCGCGGGGTGAAACACTAGTTATTAAATAAAAGATGTCATGTCATTTAGGATTTGTAAAAAGTATCTTCCCATCTGTTCCTTGTTGTCTGTATTAGCTTCAACACCCTCCACATGGCCATGGATACCTGAGCCCCCTCTCCTCTGACCACTTTCCGCCATTGACGCTACCTCCATCAATCCAATGCCACTTTGAGATTCGATTCTTCTGAAACCTCCCATTCTCCAACAAATCTCTCTCTCTCTCTCTCTACACCCCAACCCCCACACTCAACACCCGTGCCATGGTGGCACACTCACCGTCCTCCGTCACACATTACGCATGGCCTCTCTCACCCCCGGCGTTCTCTCCAAGCTCCTCCAAACCCTAGACAACCCCACCGCCAAAGTCGCCGGCGACCACCGCTCTCCTCTCCTTCAAGTCATCGGAATCGTACCACGCGACGACGTTTTCGCCAACAACAAACGCTTCTATCTCAAACTATCCGACTCCCTTCACTCCGCTTACGTCACGGTCCCCGAGGCTGACGTGGACTTAATTTTGAACGATAAGATACAATTAGGTCAGTTCGTGCATGTCACGCGCTTTGATTCTGGGTCTCCGGTTCCCATTGTTCGCGGAATTAAACCGGTGCCGAGACGGAGAGCGTGTGTTGGTGAACCGGAGGATTTGATTTCGAGTGAGGTTTTGGTGATTAGGGGGACTGGTAGGGTTGAGTTTGGGAAGAAGAAGAAGAAGAAGGAGAGTGATTGCAGAAGGCTTTCGTTGTCGAATGTGAAGGTTCGAGATGAAGTGGAGGGTGGTAGGAGGTTGAGTTTGGACTTTCCGGCGAGGAAGGGGTGGGACCGGATTCCGGCACCGGCGGTGAAAAACCGGAGATCCGGTTTGGAACGAAATGGCGGGTCGGGTACGAAAGTTACAGAGCCTTCGTCTCCACTTTGTTCTACCCCGGTAAATTTTAATATTCTTTTGTTAATAATGTTCATCATTGTTGGAGTTTAATTAAATTGTGCATCAACTACTTGTACTCTGTTTTGGAACATGCTTTATGACTTGTACATTTTAACATGTTGAAGACCTTCGGTTGCATTGGAAGCTCCATGACCCTTCCAAAGTGGAGGTCAATACCTACATATACATGTAAAGATAAATTGCCAAAATGATCCTGAGATTTGATCACTTCTGCCACTTTAGTACAAAATTCAAACCTTTTAAATCTGAGAGTCCTGTGGTTTCAATTTTGTTGTCATTTTCGTCCAAAAGCACTACATATACATGTAAAGGGTAAACTGCCAAAATGATCCATGAGATTCGGTCATTTTTGCCACTTTAGTACAAAATTCAAACCTTTTGAATCTGAGTCATGTGGTTTCAATTTTGTTGTCATTTTCGTCAAAAAGCAAATCTGGTCATATTTTTCAGTTAAATTCTAGTTTTTTTTTGTCTTTTTTCCTCCCTTTTTTAATAAAGGCCAAAATGGTCAGATTTTTTAATTTGTTATAATAAAACATTAAAAAGACCATTTTACCCTTCATTAAAAGGGAGAAAAAAGACCAAAAAAAACTCTCCATGTTAACTGAAAAATCTGATTAGATTTTGATTTTGGATGAAAATGACAACAAAATTGAAACCATAGGGACCAGATTCAAAAGATTTGAGTTTTGGGCAAACGTGACCAAAGCTTAGGGACCATTTTGGCAGTTTACTTATCTGTAAATAACTCAAAATCTTGAAGCAACCATTGATGGTGATTATTGTGGTTTGTTAGCTTGCTTGATTATGATTGAAACTCATGTGAAAGTCTTGGCAATTTTCGTATATATATGTTTGGCATATTAGATTTTTTTACTAATTATATAGTCTGAATTTTAAGTACTTGTTGAGTTTCAGGTTCGTTCGGTTAGGAAGTCTTCATTAGTGAAATATCATGTTCTAAAACCTCCTAATTTGAATCTTGCTCCTCTTAAAACCAAGAATGTGATAGTTTCTGAAAAGTCAATCAACAGCAAACCTATCAAAAAGGACTTGAAAGCCTCATTTGAGAGCATTCCTGTACCAACCAACCTTACCAAATTGCCTATCAACTCAAGATCATCATCCCCTGATTCTAAAATCTCATGGGAATTAGTTTCGCCTACAATTCGTCAACTTGGGAAGGTATTTATACTGTAAATTATTTAAGATTTTTTGAATTAAAGGTGTTCACTATTTTCATTTACTTGTGGACGAGTCGGTTTGGGTTGAATGGGTGAAACGAGTCCGATATCTATTTTAGTCCATACAGTTAAGGGCGGCAATCGTGTTGAATTCCCATATGTTTATTTTTGTCAAAGACATTAACCCTAAACTGGACACATTTAAAATTATGTAACCCAAACTTGACCCATGTAACTCAGTAATCTAAAAAGTCAAAACGGGTTGGTGGGCTGTGAATAGGTTGTAATTAAGCTGTAGACAGGTTGACTTATTATTAATTATTTTAATTTTAATGCGTGGGTTAAACTGGTCGTAAAAGGATTGGCGGGTTGATCACTCGATCTTATAAAATTACTTTTTCATTCTGATAGTAACTTATAAGATTTTTTTTTTTTTTTTTGTTCTAATAGTAAATGAGTTTGATGGGTTCTTTATAAAATTACTGAATTCTAATTTTAAACATGTCAATATGTTTAATAATATGGGTCAACCCGAAATCCGTCTGTGCAGTGTCAAGAATTGTCACCCATGCATATTCGTACCTGACTCCTTTCATACCAAAATTTACGTTTTTATGTCAATAATATTATGTCTGTATTCATAATCAATGAATTAGTTTTTAATACTCTTCAAGGACAAAAAAAGTGTTTTTGAACCGGACCCTTTTTGACATCCCTACGTCTAACCTTATTCTTGTCTCTTTGAGATCTTGATTTGATTAGCTAATGATATTTGAAACATGCTACCTCTCAGGAAGCTATTTGCCACAGGAATCTGGGATTTTCAACTGCGGTACATGCTTTAAAAGAATCTTCAGCCATGGAGAACATCCTTCAATGCATGAGGTACTACTTCCCCTGCCGTGTTCTTGTTTCGAAATCGTCTGTTTATGCATTTTTTTAAATTTTTATGACGATTATTTTTCAATAATTTATGCAGTCGGTTTGCTGAGATATGTGAGCTTGCTGAGACCTCTGTAAAACCTCTTGTTGAGCAATTCTTGAACTTCTATCTCAACCTTCAAACGTCAGCTACAGCAGTCAAAACCTTAATTGACTCGAAGTCAACTGCCGATAAAACAAAAGGTCAACCTAGTAGAAATAGTGCATTATGGGTGCAAGCTGCTTTAGAAACAAATCTCGGAAAATTCACTTTGCTTACAATGGATGACAACAGAAAGATTCAAGATAGTGAGGGAAATTACCATATTGTCCTTGAAAACGCTTCAGATAAAATACAAGTGGAAAATCGGTCACCCGGAAACAAAAAAATCCCAAGAACGCAAGAACCGGCTGTTTCAAGAGTGAGGCGTGGGAGTCCCAGTCCCACTGCGAAAAACAAAAGTCCCGAAAGGGTAAAATGGTCCAAAGGAAGCGGTTTAACGCAAACTGCTAAATTGGCTGAAGAACTGCTTTTAGCATCGCGGAAATGGTTTTTGAATTACTTGGAGGAATCTTTGAACAACGGGTTTTGGTTAACAAAAGGAGAAGATTCGGGTGCTGGTGTTGGTCTTTTGGGTCAACTTAAACGGGTTAACCAGTGGCTCGATGATTCAGTTCAGGGAGATGAAAATGTGGAAAGTTTAAGGAAAAAGATATATGGGTTTTTGCTTGATCATGTTCAGAAAGCAGCAAGGTAGTTTAGGTCAAGATACAGACAGATGATTACTGACTAAAGATTTGAAACTGTAGATGTGCGGGCAGATATGTCATTTCAGATCATCAAGAAATTTGTTAGGGTTTTAAGAAGTGTGTTTTCTAACCAAAGCTAATGGAATGATAGGTAGGTGAGAGACTAATGATTGGTAGTTTTTGATTACAAGAGTAAAATGTATGATTGCTCATTTAACCAATAGAATTTGAAGAAAGTTGTTGCATTTATTTTGTTTTAATGATGATTAAAGCAGTTAATTGAAAAATTCTGTGTACATATGCTTTCTTTTGATTTTATACAAATGTAGATTTTGGTAACTAAATTGTTCAATTATTTGTCAAGAAAAAGGTATCCATAGGTACTGAAGAAGGTGAATGTGATCTTGTTGTCTTTGGTTTAAGTCTTGAATTGGTAGATTTGGCCATTGCCTTCATTCCTCTGCAGTATTTCATGTGGTTATGAAGCTTCTCTGGATTGAACTGTCTCCCGCACTGTCTGCATCAACCATACCGAAAGTTGAGTCGATTAGCTTAGATACTGATTTTGATGCATAGAGTACAAAACATAAGCTTATGAAAACACTAATATCTATTAAAACAAGGCCAAAAACAATACTATAACATTAAGAACAAATTGTTTGACCTTTTTAAGTCAAACCTATTGTTTTTCAAGTTACAAATAATTATAGTTTTGTAGCAGATTTAACTCCAAGGTCATATGCATCTACATAACCTAATCAAAACCTTCATGGGTTTGTCGAGCGTTTCAAAAATCCTAAAAGCTTTAATGTAAATTTCAAAATCAAAACATGCACATTTGACTTTAAAAGTCAAACTGTAATATAGAAACTAAGAATTGAACTTACGAGCAATTCGGACCACTGATAGGCTTATAACCAGCTCCAAATGATTTCAAGCTATTGGAATCCTCCTTCTTACTCTTCTTTGATCCATCATTCGCGTCAAATCTTTTCTCATAGTCCCTCGACTTCTGTTCTTTACATATTTGCCCCATGTTATATTCTTTACCATTCATCTCAGAAACCGAACTTACGATACCATTTCTTTTATTAATCCTCACAACCGCCTTCTCGTGGGTGTTAGCGTTCCCACAAGTGATCCAGTTTCGAAACATGCGTGACGTTCGACCCGATTTCCTAAACGAGTAAGTTTGTGGCCGAGGAGGCTTAAAACAACAAGTTTCACTTATATCACCACCTTTCTTGCTCTTATTATTATTATTGTTGTTATTATCATTCGTATTATCGTTCAATAACGTTTCGTGAAAGGATTTATTCTCGTTCTCGTCGTCTTGGATTTGTATAACTTGTTTGTCTTTGTTTCCATCTTGATTCTTTGTTGTGTCTTCGGTTGAAACATTGGAGCCAAATGAAGATTCTTCATTTTCAATGGATGTATTTGTTGAGAAATCTATAAAATATTCTTTTCTTGTTGAAGGATCTTTTGTATTGCCTTCAAATGGTGGTGATGTTTTTAACTCAAAGACTTCTTCCCCTTCGTATGAATCAATGTCTATTAATCAACCAAATAATAAATTAAGCCTTCATTTTGTGGACAAAAAGTAAAAAAAAAAAAAGTTTTATTTTGGGGTCATATATTTATCTAGAGTTAAATGTCATTTTAGTCCCTGTGGTTTGGGCTATTTTATCAGTTTAGTCCAAATGTTTCACTTTTCGTCTATGAGTCCAAAAATGTTTTACTATTGCCATTTTAGTCCACTGGGTTAACTTCATCCATTTTTTCTGTTAACGAGAAGGGCAATTCAGTCATTTTATATGGCTGAGTTGCCCTTCTAGTTAACAGAATTACATATAAAATGACCGAATTGCCCTTTTCATTAACATAAAAAATGGATGAAGTTAACCAGTGGACTATAATGGCAACGATGAAACATTTTTGAACACACAAGTGAAAAATAAAACTTTTGAACTAAACTGACAAAATAACCTGAACCACAGGGACTAAAATGGCATTTAACTCATTTATCTGTTTATTCTTGAATAAAATAAAGGAGTTCTAGATAGAATTTTATTATTATATTGTGCTCACATATTTAAAAAAATACATTATTATATATTTTTTTTGAAACAAATTGTACATGGTTTGGTTTATTAATTAGAAATACAAGTAAAGTAGTGTCATTTTTGCATTGAAAATAATGTAAAAATAAATAAATAAATGGAAGAAAGAAAGATGTACCATTGTTTAATGTTGTTGAGGAAATCTCTGATCCTTTGAGAACATATTCATTGTCACAAATTGGGGTAATGAGGTCGTCATTCAATAGGTCTTGCCAAACATACCCTTCTTTGTATCTTCTGTAGTTTATTTATTTATAATGAAAATAATTTAGCCATAATTCATATTTGAAGTTTTGTAATATTAAATGTGTTACTAACTACGAATTTATGATACACACACAATTATTACACGTGTTAGTGAGTCATATAACGGATATGAAAGTTTTACACAAATCATAGAACGACAAGACACCGAAAACGTTGCATAGCACATGAACCCGACTCGGGACATGACACATATTTTTACGAATACGATCTATCTAACTTGATAAAAATGATTTTCTTTCGCGTATGAATACTCAAAAGCTACAAAATTACGACAAAACCACAAATGTATGAAAAAAACACTTACGATAAAACGTGATGGCCGTTTTCTATTAATATTCAAATTTTAATAAAAAAACTCAACCCAAAGTATTATATTTGTCTAAAACCCACAAGTTTCATGTTAATTTCATGTCATGATTGTCCCTCTTTTTGTCCACACCACTATCAAAGCTCAACATGTGGTTATTTTAGTTTCTAATTTAATTTTGAATATAGAGAATAAAAATTAATTAATGTTCAAAGATAGAGTGCACTTTACATCAATATCGCAGGTAAGCGAGCAACAAGCTGCGCCGCTACCCCTTTCTGAATAGCAAACCCTAGCCTATTAAAGACAAACCCCTGCCCCCTTGTTGATGAGCAACTGTTATGGACAACCTTTTGGACCCTAGTCAACAAACGGATAGCTTCTGGAGCTAGGGAGCCAAAGGTGTCGAAGGCGAAGGGGACAAATGCATGTTGGTTATCAGCACATGCTTTAGCGTGTTTATCCACCTTTTTTGATTCTGCTCTCGTTATAGCTTGTCCTGCTACAAACCCGCTTTCCCTTAAACCAGCTAAGGGGGAGACTCCTGTGAGATCCACACAAGCATGTTTCCCTCCCGCCCAGCCAAAGACGAGCAGATCCGCTGGTCTCAGTGTAGATCTCCCTTCCATGGGGTCTGTAAGGAAATTCACAGGGGCCTCCTTCTTCGCAGAAATCCCCGCTCTCCTCAAGATGTCCCCCAAAACATCCCTCACCCAGTCATGCCGATATTTGAAACCAGGGAGCTCCTTACAATGAACAGCATGCTCCCCGTATTTATCCATGCAGGCTTTACGGCAGATTGGGCAGGTTTCGTCTTCTGGATACATAGGGATCATCAGCCGGTATTTAAGGATAGCCCTATACTCAACAGCCGACATGCATTGCCCCAACCCCTCGATCGGGATAACAGTCAAAAAGTCTTGCGCATGGGGGCCTTTCAAGCACTCAATCACCGCCTTCTGGCGGGGAGACAGATCAAATGTTTCTCCCAGACTCTGAGCGATTTTGTCAAATAGAGCATTCGCCAAAGTTTTTTGTGGCTTTGGGGGGGCGGTGTCCATATTAGAGAAACCGCCAATATCAAAGTTTTTTGTGGCTTTGTGGCTTTGAAATGATTTTAATATAAACTCACACCAAGCAAATGCGGATCCAAAATTTTATTCTAATGGGTTCTTTTTGATAAATTCTTTTTAATTCTCACTAATTTTTTCTACATTCTATAAGGTTCTCACTAAATTTTTCCATTTTTTCCAAACGCACTAGGTTCCTGGGAACCCACAAATGTGGGCTGGATCCGCCCCAGACACCAAGTGAGTATAAACAAAAAAACGAACCTCTTGTATGACCAAGCGAAACTCTCTGGCATGTCTTTTCCTCTTAGCTCCACAAGCCACCTCTTAACATCTACAAATTAATAACTCTTTATGAGAAGTATGACTGTTTTTCTTTTCTAGGACAAAAACGGTTGAACAAATTATAATCAAGCATGACAATCACATGATGATTAAACCTAATTGAAATCAAAATACATATTGGTGTGTTGTATATCAACCACAACTTTACATAACATGTATATGCATTTCGGGATCCACTATTTTGTTAAGAATTATTGACCTCTTAAGTGTACGCCATTACGAGAGTGATGATGGACACGAAAGAGATGTGGTTCTTCGATGCGCCCATTGCGGCATAGGAAATAGACAACATGGACTTTTCTCATTTGACCACCAACGTCGCAACCAACACTACCATTAACGACGGCGGTTTTTGCTTCCATTAATCTTCTGCGATGAGAAATGTCGAAACAAGGCATCAATATTAAAGGCACACTTGTATATATGTAAATGTAACGACCATTTGAACAATAACAAAAGGAAAACTATACAATGTAGAAACATAAATATTAGTGTATATGTCGTTTGCTGACATACAATATAAAAAAAACCAAAATTATGATATCATCGACCAGAGCATTCTCTAAAAAGATTGAAGATAAAATTTTCACACTAAAATACATATTAATGAGACAGAGGTTAAAACGAACTCATTTTCCAACTGTATTGTCGTTTTATATAAGAAACTTATGCATACAAGGCTATGTTGATGTAAGGACCCAAGTCAAAATAGTTGGCATGCATGGGCGGTCCTGGGTGGGCGGGGAGGACCACCGGTGAGGACCTGATATTTCGAAAGACATGTTATTTAAAAAAAACCAATGTTTATAAGGGGTAACCAAAAACATTAACCAATGTCTATACTATATAATAAAGAGTAAACTTCCGTTTTGCTCCATGTGGTTTGGTCACTTTAATGGTTTTGCCCCAATCCTTTAAAAATAGCTAGTTTACTCCCTGATCTATGAAGCTCATCACCATTTTACTCTCCGCTCCAAACGACATCCATTTCCACCGTTAAATCCTGGTCATGTGCCCCTCACATGAGGGGCATTTCAGTCTTTTCTCATTCTCTCAATTATTATTTAGTATTTATATATAAAAAATAAAAAACAACTATTTTTCATGATTAATACATATATCACAAGGTCTGCACCTGACAACCACCACCTCCCTCCATCTCCACCTGACAACCACCACCTTGCACCACCCCACCTAGGCACCACCCCACCCTGACCACTAACATAAACCACCGACATCGAAGATCTCTGAACACCACCCAACGACGCTTCCAATGGACTTCATCATCACCGTCATAATCCGAGTGTGTAAAGTCGCCGAAGCTAGAGCTCTTAGCTCGAAACCCTAGGAGGCTGTTACCTTCTAAACAGATCCACCGTCGTTTATCATCAAAATCCCCAAATTTTTATCATCAAAACTAACCCTAGAATCAAACCCCGATTTTTATCATCATAATCCCCAAATTTAAAAAGAAAACACAAGAACAGGGAGAGAGAGCTGAATTACAGTGTCTTTCTTGCTCAGAATCTAGGGTTCTGGCATGTGCCTTTCTCTTGCGTGTGTTCAAGGAGAGAGAGAAAGAGACGAATTACAGTCGTGAGTTACAAAATGTGCATATGCAGGGAGTTATGGCTTGTGATGTGAATGTTATAAAATCTGCAGATTATCATGGTCTCTTTCTTTGTAAGCTTTTGGAACAAGAAGGAACAGCCAGACAACATTGCCAAGGTGGCCTAGGCTGCAGTCGTTATCTTTGTTACTTGTAGCGATTAAGATAATTAATTGGTGACAATTTCAGTGACTGCAACAACTCAGAACATGTCATGGGGGTATAAGTGTGGGTGTGTTCAAGAAGAAAGAGGGAGAGAGAGAGAGAGAGAGATAGAGCATATGCCGGGAGAGGCAGAGAAGAGAGAGGAAAGAGACTGTGTGTGGGTGTTTTTTATATAAATATAATATATTTATATGTAGAATTACTAAATTATCCTTACTCTTATATATAAATTACCAAAATACCCTTCAATGTAACAAGCATTTCTAATGGAGTTAGGGTCATGGAGTAAATTAGAGAAAATGACGTAACATCAGGGAGTAAAATGACTATTTTTAAAGGATTGAGGCAAAACCGTTAAAACGATCAAACCACGGGGAGCAAAACGGAAGTTTACTCTATAATAAAAGAAACCAATGAGATTACACATGTCATTCATTGAAGCCATCTATTTTTTAGTTTTCTTGTCTCTCTCTTCTACTTAATTATAGATAATTAATATTAATTAAAATATAATTATAAAATTAAATTTAATATAAATTTAAACAATTCGTATAGGAGATAATATAATATTTGAAATATTTATTAGATTTCAAAATTATTTATCCTGAAATTAACAAAAGACGTACACTAAATAAAAAATTAATATAATGTAAATGATTTATCTATTTTATTAAACTAAAGTAGTTAACGGTAGAACCTATTTCAAAAATATTTATAAGGGGTAACCAAAAACAATAATCAATACTTTTAGAGTAAACTGCCATTTTGGTCCATGTGGTTTGGGCATTTTTGCTATTTTAGTCCAAATCTCAAACTTTTTAAATCTGGGTCCCTGTGGTTTTATCTTTATTGCCATTTTAGTCCAAAATTCAAAATCCCCCCTTTTTTTGACTGTTCCAAAAAGTTTGATATTTGGACTAAAATGACAATAAAAGTGAAACCACAGGGACCAAAATGGCAGTTTACTCTTAATTTTGGACTAAAATGGCAATAAAGTGAAACCACAGGAACCCAGATTTAAAAAGTTTGAGATTTGGACTAAAATGACAAAAGTGCCTAAACCACAGGGACCAAAATGGCAGTTTACTCATACTTTTATTTTCGTGTTCAACTCTCAACTCAAATACGGTATTCACTATGTTTACGTGACATTTATAAGAACCATCATCGTAATCACCCCATCCATCTTATATCGAATATATCTGTTAGTTTTTTTAAAGATATAATTTTTTACTAGATTCATTCAACCCATGTAATAATCGAGGTTTTATTAAAGATATAATATTTTTATTATTTACTATACAAAATTACATTTACGCAACTCGTGTAATACATCGGGTTTTTAAAAATATAACTTTTTTTATTATGTGGTATATAAAATTAGATTTATTCAATCCGTATAATACACATGGTTTATAACGATATAACAAGATATAACTTTTTATTGATTGATATATAAAATTACATATGTTCAACCTATACAATACATGATGTTCTTAAAAATGTAACTTTTTTCATTATTTAATATATTAAATTAAATTTAATCAACCCGTACAATACACGAGATATAATTTTTTTATTATTTAATATATAAAATTACATTTATTTAACCCATGTAATAAACGAGATTTTTAAATATATATTGTTTATTATTTGGTCTAAAAAATTATATTTGTTCAACCCATGTAACAAATGATGTTTTTAAAGATATATTTTTTTTATTATTTGATATATAAAATTACATTTATTCAAATCAAACCCGTATATTACACGAGGTTCTAACCTAGTTTGAATTATATTTTATCGATATAATATTTTATTTAGCATTTAATTTGAGTTTCCTGTGTACATTTAAATTATATTTTATGGATATGATATTTTATTTGAGTTTCCTCTCATATTCGTTAGCTTTTTATTTTTATATTTGTTATTTATAATAACTAAATTGCATTAGTTTTGTATGATTTTTTTCTCAACTACAATATAAATTTTAACGAAAATCGAGTTATTTTCAAAATAAAGTATTTTTTGGTTTTGTAAATGAATTCAACTTTCTTAATTCTTCTCTTAACATTTCGATATACGCTTATTTACTTATTCCCCCTTTTTGGTATTTTATGTTTACGTCTTGTTTTTCAATTTGAAGTGAGGTATCTTTTTTTGTGCAATGTTTTTAAAAATTATTAATTAGCGTTAACTGTTAAATTCATACTTATTAAGATTATTTATAATTTTATTCATTATATAGTTGTTTAAAATAATATATATTAGTTGTATATCAAAATAACATATTTTATTGAGTTAAATGCCATTTTAGTCCCTGTGGTTTGGGTCATTTTGTCAGTTTAGTCCAAAGGTTTCATTTTTAACATGTGGGTCCAAAAAGGTTTCACTGTTGCCATTTTAGTCCACTCGGTTAACTTCATCCATTATTTCTGTTAACGAGAAGGGCGATTCGGTCATTTTGTATGGCCGAATTGCCTTTCTAGTTAACAGAATTACATATAAAATGACCGAATTGACCTTCTGGTTAACAGAAAAAATGGATGAAGTTAACCCAGTAGACTAAAATGGCAACGGTTAAACCTTTTTGGATCCACAGGTTAAAAATAAAACATTTTGACTAAACTGGCAAAATGACTAAAACCATAGGGACTAAAATGGCATTTAACTCTATTTTATTTCTGGAGATATTTAGTAGTTGTAGGAGAACAATGGATAACCCACCGTATGTCAACGCGGATACCAAAATCCTGAACTTGTGTATCTAATCATTTTAATTAAAATACTTTCTCAAAGTATTATTTAGATCATATATTTAGTTGATAATAAAAAAAGTATTATTTTGAATGGTTAAAAAATATAACTTTATAAAATTTTTAAGTTTAAATGTATTATTTTGAATATTTATAGTTTCCGAAGTCTATAAGATTTTGACTTAACAAAACTTTTGATAATTTGTTAAAACTCAACTGTTATTTATTAAAAGATAATAAACTAATTTTCAGAAAATAGATTAATCGAGAAAAGTTCAGGGTTTTGTTATACGTACCGTTGTTCTATCTCAAGCCGGTTGTTGATGGTTGGCCACAATATTAAAGTAATATGGATGGTAAAAAAATAATAATTATTATATAAATAATGATAGATGGTTAGGTTGACATTGATGTGTTCTAGACTAATTCTCATGTTGTAAATAAATTAACCACCACGAGTTTAAAGACGACACTGATGTTAATATATAGTTTAAAACAAGTTATAATAATACTAATAGTAGCATTATTTAAAAACTATAATAATACTAATAGTAGCATTATTTTAAAAATAATTATAGTACATTTTCTAAGTAATTAAACTATTTACATAAAATTAAAGATAATAAAATGGACAGGTTAAACAGGGTGTGATAGATCGGTTTTGGCAACAAAATGAACCAAAAACAAAATTTGGTTTTTGGAAACGGGAAACCGATGGATTTTATGTATTGGTTTGACTCGATTATGGGTTTAGTCTTTTGTTTTATATATGTTTGGGATTGAAAAAAACCATAGGTAACTTTGGACATCACATTTTTGATACCATTTAATGAACTGGGTATATATTTGGTTCCCATGTTTGGTTGGTTCCCAAATATATAAAAACATGCTCTAAAATCTAACATCACACGGAGGTGGGGCGTGTAAAGACGAGGGCAAGCCTTTTCACGCCACCCACATCACCCCACCGCCTTTGCCTTTAGGTTTTACCCTTTCCAATGGCAAGGTCGTCACGGGCGTTGTCCCTCTTCCATCCTTGACCCACTTGACTTTTTAGCCCCTTTGCTATTGCCCCTTTTGCCTTTCACCACCCACTCACCCTGCCGCCCTTGCCCTTAGGCGTTACCCCTTTCCAATGGCAAGATCCTCAAGGGTGTTACCCCTCTTCCATCCTTGCCCCTTTGCTTTTCATCACTCGTTTCCTTTTGTGATGTGAAAGGCAAAGCCCTCAATGTCTAAGTGACTCCTACGTTGACTCCATGTACTCTTAAGTATCTAACGACTTTAGAGAGTAATTAACCTGGGTTTAGAATGTACAGAATTATAAAATACAATTCATATTTCTTTCAGAAAAAAATTGTACATCTTGACAAGTTACTTCCAAATACTAACATTATAAACATGAAAAATCATATGATCTGATTTTATTGTTTAAAATGATTCATATTTAAAAAGTTAACTCATAGTATATATATCACACAAGAATAAATAAATTAATCAAGCATACCTTTTAAAGCTACGTTCGATTGCAAAAACAGGTTCTTCCATGAGCTTAAACGATCACGCGACCGATCTTCTAGTTTTTCTGTTCATAACTTTAAGTTATTTCCAATCCAACAATTGCAAAAGAGTAAGGAAAAAAAAGAAATTAGGAAGATTGTTTTAGTAAGACTCAACTAATCGGAATAGATTAAAATCATACTCACAAGTAGGGTTTTGCTCAATACATGCATATATATTAAAATCTTTTGGATTTACTTTATTAAACACAATTAAACAAACATTTAGAATGAAAGTTAAAGGATACAAGATAATGAAAGTTCTTACATGATTTGAATATATAATTCAGAAGAACTTAGGTCTTGATTTAGGGTTTTGCATCTAAGAGTTGTCCCCAAACGTCGTCGTGTCAAAGAACTGATGAGAATAATCTCAGCTTTAATTTTCTGAACAAATAATAATAAACATAGAAACACAAAATTTGTATGTTTGGAAGAAGCATATATTTATATACAGAGAAAAACACAAAAGAAGATGGAATCAAAAAGGTCGTTGTTAAGATGGTGGTTGTTGATGGTGATATCCACGCAGCTTCTTAAAAAGTCTGCGTGCCGTTTCACCTCAGATGATATGATGATGCATGGTTTTGTTTCATTTATGAAAAAAACACACGCGTATGTACATATAAAATTCGGGATCAAGGTTTTTATCCTAAAACATCACAAGATTCGTTTCACAATATTTGTTGGCAAATATATATTTTAAGGGTCTACACATTTGCATACCTAATTGCCTATTTGTACATCCATTGGGACTTATTTATACGTCGTGTACAGGTAGAGATGTACAAAAAAAAAAAAAAAACGGTTTTTTAAGAAACCGGTTTTTTGTGACCGGTTCGGTTATTAACCGGTTTGACCGGTTACGGGTCGATTTATGTTTTGGTCAAAAAAATCGGTTGGAAAACCGGTTAATAAGTCGATTTATATTAAAAACCGGCTATACAACTGGTTAACAGATAACGTATATAAAAACCGGTGAAAAATCCCGGTAAAAATTGATTTTTAAAAACCGAAATTGCTGCAGCTATGTAACCCCAATGACCGACAAAGAAGCCGCATACGATGACTTCCTACGCACTAGTTCAAGTTCGGGTTCGGGCGAAGAAGATTAAACGAGGATACTCAAGATATATTAGTATTGTAGTTCCACTAAAAAAATATATATTAGTGGACATTCTTGCAGATTAATAGTTTAAAGGGCTGTTTGGAAACATCTGAATGGTTAAGTGCTGAACCAATAAGAGATCTGAACCATTAAGTGCTGAACCAGTAAGAGGTCTGAACCACTAAGAGCATGTATAATGCTTAACCGTTCAGAGGCAAATGTCTGACCAATTTAGATTAGAGGTCTTAACCATTCAGACTTTGTATTAATCTTAACCATTCAGAGGCAAATGTTTGAACCATTCAGACATCTGCTCTTGAAACAAACAGTCTGAACCATTAAGTACTGAACCAGTAAGAGGTCTGAACTATTAAGAGCCTCATTAAGAGGTAAACAAACAGCCCCTAAGTTTATGTATTCCCTTTGTTATGTTTAGCGTTTGTATTTTCTTTGTCATGTAAAAACGTTTTCTCCAAGACTCAATGATATTATATTCTAAGTTTTTATATTTTCATTGTTCAGTTTTTATATAAAAAACAACATTTACAGCCAAAAAAGATGAAATAACAACAAATGACAGCATCCTGTTCGTTTTCTGCAGAACCGGCTTTTTTTATTGGTTTTTTACCGGTTTTTTGACCGATTTTTCATTAACCGATTATAAAACCAGTGGTAACCAGTTAGGATCGGTTACAGGTTTTCAGTTTCAAAACCGGTTAATAACCGAAACTAGTTTTTTTAATAACCGGTTTTTATTTTTGTTGATATTAACCGGTTCGGTTAATAACCGGAACCGGTTTAAAAAAAAAACCGATTTGTACACCTCTATGTACAGGTATGCGCGCAGCGTATAGCCGCCTTTCTCAATTTCCAAGAGAATCTCTGATTCACGTCATGTGGGAATTTGTCACTTTAGGGTTTTTACAAACATTTTTATACAATATTTATCGTTTTAGGAAACTTTTATAATATGTAATTAAAAAACATTGTTAAGTATTCTATCGTATAGTATAATATAGGTATCATATATAGGCTTATGGATGTAGTATCGTATCATATAGTGTAGTATAAGTCTCGTATAGACCTATATGTGTAGTATAATATCATATCGTATCGGATCGGATCATATAGTGTAGTATAGTATAGATCCCGTATAGGCATATATGTGTAGTATTGTCTCGTATAGGTCTATAGGTGTAGTATAGGTCCCATATAGTCCTATACTACACCTATACGATACGATACGATACTACATCCATAGGCTTATACGAGACATATAAGCCTATACGAGACCTATACTACACCTATAGGCCTATACGGGACCTATACTACACCTATAGACCTATACGGGACCTATACTACACATGTACAATATGATGCAGTATACTATTCTATAACACACCTATAAGCATACACGAGACCTATACTATAGGTATACAATACAATACGATACGATACTACACTACACTATACGATACGATACTACATCTATATGCCTATACGAGACATATAAGCCTATACCGGACCTATACAAGACTTATAATACACCATATGATACGATACTATACGATACTACACCTATAGGCCTATACGAGACAATACTACACATAGGGCTGACAATTCTGACACGAACACGATAACACGACACGAACCTACACGAAGTTAACAGGTTTCGTGTTTGACCTTAACAGGTTTTGTGTCAGAACAGGTCGACACGACAAGACCTGTTTAAATTTCGTTTCTAAACAGGTTAAAACCCATTAACCTGTTAAGACCCATTGACCTGTTTATAATTTTAAATTAAAAAAATATATCAAATATGTGGGGTGGGGACATGTGGAGTCAGAAGGGTATACCCAAAATTTTGAAATCCATTCCTTTACATTCACACTCCAATAACCAAAGTACCAATACCATATCCTAAATTTCCTTCGGTCGCTCCTCACTTTCATCACTTCAGTATCAGCGACCATCATTCACCGGCCATCGTTCATCTATTCCTGCGCCGGAGGTTCAGAATTAAAGCCAAGTTGTTTTGTGTAAGGAGGATTGCTTGAAGATAAAATTTTAGAAGAGAGATCGAAACAACCGATACTTACTTTTACACAACTGTTTATTCATAGCCTTCGAGTATATGTCAAGCTTTTTTGAGTCTCAAGCTTTTCAATTGTTTATTCATAGCCTTAGAGCATCATCATTCAGCAAATATATGGATCTTTCTTTCAAGTAGTTCATATATCATTATTTATTGGTGTAATATATATGTTGTTTATTGGTGTAATATATTTAATTTGGGTTGGTTTTTAACTGTGTTTCTTAGATTGTGTTTTTTTATATAGTTGCTGATTCAACATTATTTATTCAGATTTGTGTGTTAAATTGTGTTTTTTTGGATATAGTTGCTGATTCAAGTCTTCAACATTATTTATACGTTTGTATCAAAGTCATGAGTGATTCACAAAATAAAGTCGGGAAGAAGAAGGGAAAAACACCGGTATATTGTTGGATTAACTTTGATAGCTTTTCGTTCAATTTCCTTATTAACTTTTTGAGTAACTTTATGTATTTTTTTTCTCTATTGTAGATGTATATGGATTCTGATTCTATTAACGTCGACGTAGAAAATGATAGCTCTATAAATTTGGATTTGGAAGATGATGAAGTTGGCTCTGTGGAGGTAGAGGATAAAAATGATAGCGGTGTTAAAAAAAAACCCAAGGCAAAGAGATCGCGAAAGGAAAGATCAATTGTTTGGCATTACTTTACCAAACAACAAAACAAAGCTTTTGGCAGAAAGGTTCCATCAAAGTGCAATAAATATGTTCATGTTCTCATGTTTGATAGTAAGCAAGGTACGAGAAATTTTACTTGACATATATCAAGCTGCTATGGTACTACTTATAAAGATGTTGGTCGAATGCTTTTAGATACTGGCGTGAAGTTAAAGACATCTAGTTGTTTGAGGGTATGAGTTCAAATGATGATTATATCAAGAAAATGGCAGAACTGATGATGACCAAGTTTCAAAAATATTGGTCAGATTTTAGTCTTACCTTAGCCATAGCCGTAGTGTTGGATCCTAGATGCAAGTTGCATTTTATCGACTGGAGTTATTCACAAATATATGGAGATGCGAGCCCCGAATATTCAAATGTTGATCAATTTTTGAATTCTACATTTAATGAATATGTCAACATGTTAAACGTGCTTCAAATGAAAGCAAAGAGGTTGAGGATAAAATGGAAGATTCTACACATACCTATGGAATGAGAGCAAGGCTTAAGGTAATTTATTTATATATTTATATATTGTGTTTAATTATTGACTAACTAATTTCCTAATATTTTTTTAGGATTTTGATCAATTTCAAAGTAAAGATTTTACAATTAACAAAAAATCAGAATTGCAAATGTATTTGGAGGAGTCAAGGGTTGACATAAGCTCCGAACTTGATGTGTTGGCTTTTTGGAAAGCCAGTGAGTTTAGATATCCTGCACTTGTGAGAATGGCAAGAGACTTTTTGATCATTCCGGTACCTACCGTCGTATCGAAGTCTACATTCAGTGCAAGTGGAAGAGTACTTAATGAACATCGAAGTTCACTTAACAAAGATACCGTTGAGGCTCTCATATGCACAAAAGATGGGTTATTTGGAGATTACTATAATGTATTTTCTCTTGAATTTTCTATGTTTTTTTGCATAGTATTCTATTATTGTTATTATGTATATTTGTTTGTACTTTGTAGGTTCGAATCAAGTTAGTGTAGATGAGCTCACGGAAGATATAATGTCGCTTGACATTAGACGTGAATCAGATGCTTCAAATTCTGTGAACAATCCTAAGGTATCCACTCCAAATGCTTCAAGTAGTGTTGCTTGTTAAAAATCAGAGAACATCCTAAGGTACCCACTTCAAATGTTTCTAGAAATGTTGCATGATAAAACTATATGAATGAGTTTATGTCAAATTGTCCATGCCTAATACGACTATAATTATTTGTGTGTAGGTTTGATTGTTTGGAATTGAAGATCTTGAGAAAGAAAGACACATGGGAACTTGAATGTTGAAACTATTTGGATGTTATGATTAGACTTTTATGGATTTCGTTTTAAGTTTGTTAAGACATTATGTGTTTATGCATGTTTTATGACTTTTGTGAACCTTTGGCAACTAAATTTTCACTAAACAGGTTCCTTAATCGCTAATTTCAAATATGGAATAACAGGTCATGTTCGTGTCTTAACAGGTCGTGTTCGTGTCTTAACAAGTCGTGTTTGTGTCTTAAACAGGTCATATGATATGTTGGTAACATTTTCGTGTCTTAACAGGTCATTTCGTGTAACCTGTTTATTAAAAGGTTCGTGTTTTGGAAAATCTGACACGATAAGATTTTGTGTCGTGTTCGTGTTTACAGGTTTCGTGTTCGTGTCTTATCGTGTTCGTGTCTTAACAGATCGGGTTGACCCAATATGCTAGCCCTAACTACACATATATGCCTATACGGGATCTATACTACACTATATGATCCGATACGATACGATATTATACTACGCATATAGGCCTATACGAGACTTTTACCACACTATATGATACGTATACTACATCCATAGGCCCATACGAAGCCTATATAAGACATATACTACATTATATGATACAATACTGCTGTCATAGGATTATACGAGACTTATATTATATGATAGAATACATAACAATGTTTTTATTTATTTAAAAATAATTATTATAGAACTTTACTAAAACGATAAATAATGTATAAAATTGTTTCTTAAAAAAACACCCTTTATATACGCCACATATAGGCCTATACACGGCATATAAAAAGAGGCAAAAAACCATTTTACCCTTGGTTTAGGCTGCGTGTAGCCTCTAAACCAGGGGTAAAATGGTCTTTTTACCAAACTTGCTCCATGTATACACCTCGTACAGGCTTATACGCGACGTATAGGAAAAAATCTTTTTACCCCTAGTTTGGGGGCTACACACAGCCCAAACCAGGGGTTAAATGGTTTCTTTGCCCCTTTATATACGTCGCGTACAAGCCTATACGCGACGTATATAAAGGGTGGGTTTTTTTAAGAAACATTTTTATACATTATTTATCGTTTTATCAAAGTTCCATAATAAGTACTTAAAAAAATAAAAAAAACATTGTTAAGTATCATATTGTATAGTATAAGTCACATAGAGGTCTCGTATAGCACTCGTATAGGCCTATGGATGTAGTATCGTATCATATAGTGTAGGATAAGTCTCATATAGGCCTATAGGTGTAGTATAGTATCATATCATATCTTATCTTATCGTGTCGTATAGTGTAGTATAAGTCTCATATAGGTCCCCTATAGGTCTTGTATATGCCTATACGCCCTAAACTACATCTATAGTCCTATAAGGGACCTATACTACACCTATATGCCTATACGGGTGTTGTATCGTATCCTATAGTATCATAGCGTATTGTATCATATCATAGTGTAGTACAAGTCTTGTATAGGTCCCTTATACGTCTTGTATAGGTCTATAGGCCTATATGAGACCTAAACCACACCTATAGTTCTATATCTACACCTATAGGCCTATACAAGTGTTGTATCGTATCCTATAGTATCGTATCGTATACTATTGCATTGTATCGTATTGCATCGTATATTGTAGTGTATAGTATAAGTCTCGTATAGGTCTGCTATAGGTCTTGTATATGCCTATAGGCCTATACGGGACCTTAACCACACCTATAGTCCTATACAGGAACTATACTACACCTATAGGCTTATACGAGTGTTGTATTGTATCCTATAGTATCGTATAGTATCGCATTTTTTACAATGTAGTATAAGTCTCGTATAGGTCCCCTATAGGTCTTGTATATGCCTGCTATACTATACTAAACTACACTACAGTGCACTACACTACAGTGCACTGCACTATACTATGTTTGTAAAAAGAAACCTTATATACGCCGCATATAGGCCTATACGCGACGTATAGGAGCAGCCATACCAGAATTCAACATTAGTTAGACACTGATTTTTATACAACCCTATACGCCATGTATAGACCTGTACACGGCGTACATAAACCCTAAGGTGTGCAAATAGTTTGAGCCATATTTTAATTGATCATAGTCACCTATTACACGAACCAGGGGTCTCATCGGAAGTAGCCTCTGTATTCCTACGGCTTAGGGGTAAGGCTGTCTACATCTTACTAGAGGTGCACAAACCAGGTTTTTTTATACCCAGGTTCGGGTATATACCCGGGTACGGGTATGATCGGGTTTTGACTTTTCGGGTATGGGCCATATCTGTGACAACTGTCAAAAATCCAGGTATCCGTACAATTAATTAACCATGATTGGTGCTTAATGGATGTGCTGAATTACACTTAACTGCTTTCTGATTACTGCATTATACTTACATGTTCATCAGATATTGCATAATGTCATATCATTACTGCATGCAAACTTATTGACATAAATGATGCACAAAGCACAGTTAGCGGATAACTCAGAAAAATGCTGACAGAACTCAGCACATAGACAGACAGTGCAATGAGACACAGAATAAGCCAGAAACCAAGTATTACACTAGTATAATGTGTAGGAAAGTGAGGATCACAAAACTTCCGTTCTAAGTAGTAGTTTAAGCGCCTGAAAGTGCCTAAAATTAACATAAAGTGCAGAATTCTGCAGAAATTCAGCATTTTAACAAGCTAGTATCATGCAAAAATATGACTAAATGGTCCTGAATGCTTTCCTAAGTGTCGGGAATTAAAACTGTCACAAAAGGGTACATAAAGCACATTAAATTGAAAGTTTAGCACTTTAACAAACCAGTACCAAATCGAACAACTGGACACTACCCGAAACATCAAATTTACACTAGAAGCATTGTTTTAAAGCTAGTTATAATTCCCAAACATCATAACACACTAAATAAACATATAACAACTAAACACCTTAACCATAACATTGGATTTCAACCTTATGATTTAACTATCCATTACATCCCAAACCTATACCCCCCCTCCAATCACGGTCACTAGAGGGTGACCCCACCTCTTGATTTTCCTTAATATTTTATATGATTTGCTTGGTACTAATGAAACACATTATCCTTCATGTATTGAGATGTTGGAGTGTTATAAAGATTAACCACAAGACACTTAACCATTCATCTTCATCACAACTCAACACACCATACTCTCCACCTCTCCCCCCCACTCTAGGCCGAAACCCACACAAGCACCACCACCACCTTCATCAATCAATTCTCATCCATTTTCAAGACATAACAAGGTGTAAGAAGGTATACAAGTAAGCTTGGAGCTCTTGGAGATTGAAGGACCTCTTTCATTTGCTTTTATCCACCACATTCATCATCTTCATCTTCTTGAGTTTCATCCCTAGCCTTGTGCTAGTAGTAAGGCTCTTATAATCTCTTGTTACTTCTTATAATGTTGGTTAATAGACAATATATGTTGCTAATCATGAAGAACACTAATGATCAAGAAGATAATCTGTAACATAAAGCTCACTAACATAAGAATATATGTTGTTTTAGTATATGTGTGATACTTGATGATTGATTCTTGTGTTTATGATGTTAAACATCAAATGGAACTTACTAGATTATGATTAAACACATGATCTAGCAAGTTGAAGTGATGATCTTGTGAAAGACCAAGATGATCATACTTTATGTTTCACATGAACTTGAAAATAAGGATGATTTTGGGTATGATAAAGTATGAAACATGTTAGAAGTCTTGTATAAAAGTGATTTCAAACATAGTTTTCTCAAGAAACCAAGTTCATTTGCAAGATTTACATAATCATGGATTTTAAAGAAACTAACCATGTTTTTAGTGGTATATCAAGTATAGAAATACATTGTTAACAAGAAAAATTCAAAAGAATGATTTCTAGAAAAATCATCTTGTAAGTTGTAAAAGACTAATCTTGCAAGAAAGGGATTTACAAATAAATAACCAAACTTTAAAGGATAACTAAGCTTACTAAACACACTAGTAAGTTACTATAAGTTTTTATAAAAGTTCAAGTTCATATTGTTGTGTAAATTGCATGATTTTGGCACTTGGTAAGTGTTGATTAAATTGTTAATTGTTTAGGATGATTTTAAAAGAAAATGACATGCTTTGAAAGCATAGAAACCTCCATTTTAAGGGGAAACTATGGCAAAATTTTTGTAAAAATTAAATACTTAGAAAAATATTTTAAACAAGTATTTACAAGTATATTTTAACCATGGTTTTTCATATAAGAGTTTGCCATGATTTTTGTTACAAAAAGTATAAATATTGGAGGTTGGTTTTTGTAAATAAAAATGACTAAATATGTATTTGAAAGATATATATTTAGAAGACACATGTGTGTGATTATTTGTATACTTTGTGTATTAGTCATATTATTTTAGGACTTGAAATAATATAACTTAACAAAATACCAAGAAATTACAATCCAAAATATTACCAAAAATCTCAAGAAATAAACATACAAGTTACACACATAATATTGTGATACCGAACGAAAAAATGTAACTTACAAAATATTCCGGAAAATGCATTTATAAGAATATTTTTGGTAAATGGTATTTTGGATACAAAGAAATGAAAATATGATTTTTACGATTGTCACAAAGTTATATCATATTTTGACAAAAAAGAAATATATAATTTTTGGTGAATAAAAATATATATATATGTTTCCTTGGAATTATTAGGAGATATATTATTTTTGGGAAAATATATATATTTTCTTGGATAAACTTGAAATACATTATTTATGGATAAAAATAAGTTTATATATATTTTCTAAAGTTAGACTTGAAAATATATTATTTTGGAACTACAAATATTTTTGCCAAAAGGAAAAATTATAAATAATTTTTCTAACTAATAATTCTTAAATATATATATATATATATATATATATATATATATATATATATATATATATATATATATAGGGGATGGATCATGAGAAAACTAGTTTAAATGAGAAAACCAAAAAACTAACCAAAAAAGCCTAAAAAAAAACTAAAAACATACCAATTTTTTTTTTTTTTTACAATTTTTAATAAAAAAATCGCTAGTTTTTATGCCTAGAAAAAAAATTTCAAAAAAAAAATAATTTTTTTTGTTGTACTGCACATGTGCACTAATATATAAAGCTTAAACCACTTAACCCACCCCCCAAAAACCTAAACCCCCCACCCCCCACCCTCCCGAAAACCTAAATCTAAACCCTAAACATAAACCCGAAAAAAACCTAACCCCCCCACCCCCACCCCCCAAAAACCTAAACCCCCCTCCCCCCCCCCCCCCCACACCCAAAAACCTAACCCTAATCCTAAACCTCCAAAAAAACTAACCCTATAAGCTAATCTAGACTCAAAAAGCTAATTTTAAGCATGTAATGCAATTGTAGTACATGTGCACTACTATAATAATAGTATTGAAAACAAGACGACACCATAAATCTTTTTTTATGTCATAAAAATATGCTCGAATATACTTGAATGAAAGCTACAAAAAATTGTGATCTTATGGTGCCATTTTTGTTTTAAAATGATAACGTATGCAGAAATGGAAAATGTTTGAAAAGTTATATATTTTTTTTTTCCAATTTTACCCCTCCTTCATTAAAAGTCCCCCCTCCTTCATTAAAAGTCTCCCCCCTCCTTTTTAGTGCTTTTTTGGTTAGTTTTTTGGTTTTCTCATTTATATCTAGTTTTCTCATGATCCTCTCCCTATATATATATATATATTGGGAAATATATATATTAGTGGACTTTTATTAGAAATAATATTCCGGAAAGTTTAACACAAAATTAAGTATAAGAATACTTAACAATTACAAGAAAATACGTATAAATCCACACCGGAATACGACACCGATACATGGCAAAAATATACAAATACTTACAAATATACCCATCCTTGGGAAGGAAGTACAAGTATAAATACATGGGAAGTATTAAAATAAGATATACTGCTTTAACGATTATTCCAAAAAGTAATGAATATAATTTGAGTTAAAATATTAATTATTTTAACAAATAGTTGCATAACTTGGGATGATACCGAAGACATAAAAGAAACGTAACTCAAAAACATTAATACTAAGACAAGGCACGACCCGTTCGTCTAATAGACATTAGTACATTGTAGGTAGTCGTGTTTGCTGAAGGAACTTGAGTTACGATTATTGAAGACGCAAGACAGTGAGTTCATGTCCCCCTTTTCTCTTAACTGTTTTCAGTTTTATATCTTCGGGGGTGAAGTACATATTTCAAATGATTACAAAATGCTTACAAACAAATACAATTGGTATGGTTAGCTATGGAGAGTACAGTAGATCATGTGAATGGGTAGGCGCACTCTTAAGACCATTAATCCTCGTGTTAGGACCGAGGGGCATGAGTGATAGATCTATTTGGGTGTAGCGAGCCCACACCCATGAGGACCAGGGTGGCCCATGAGGTGACTATGTCTTACAGCCGGAGGCCCAGTACAAATTTGCTAGGTTTGAGCCTTCCTACGCCGTTGCACGCATGTTAATGGCCTTGCAAACCATTAATCGATCCGTTTCCTTGTTTTGCTTTCATACCAGGATTTACAAACATACATACATACACTGATCGCAAAGGTTTTATACATTCATGTACACAAACACATGAACTCGCTCAACTTTTGTTGATGTTTTCAAACTACATGTATTTCAGGGAATTACGTGGATCTGGCGGGTGTTTGGATGTTCCAAGCTGCGTTATGAATAAAAATATGTCATCCGAAGTCAATAGGGTTTAGGAGATGTATCTTAATCCTGGACGAGATACATGGTTCTAAACTCGGTTTTATTTAAGGTCTTTTGTCGAGTATTCGTGAACTCTTTAAAACATGTTGTGGTTTGTAATTTAAATTTGGAGTCTACGTTTTAGACAATTATGTTGTGATATTTTCAAACTTAATTTATGGATGAACATCTAATGGTTTAATCATATAGTGTTGTTATGATTGAATGCAATGGTATTAAGAAAGTCACACCATAATCACTCTTCCGCAAAAGTCAGGGTGTGACAATATCCGGGTCGGGTTCGGGTCCGAGTATTGGCCAGAAAATCTATATCCTGTGTACCCGGGTTCGGGTTTTCAAAACCCGGGTATTTGAAAACCCAGGAAAAAATCAGTATCCACTACCGGTGCCCGAACTCTAGTCTCAGTCCTAACATACATATCCCTAATTAAGTTTATATACTTCCTAGAAACCCATCTACTCTCCAAACTATCACAAATCAGTCTATGTGGCACACTATCATAGACTTTTTCAAGATCAATGAACACCAAATATAGATCATGTAGATCATGCTTCTTCTCTCTATACTTCTCCATCAATCTCATTAGAATATGTATTGCTTCCATAGTTGATCGCCCTGGTGCCAATCTATTATATCTATTTTCGACCTTTTTTCTAGGGGTGAGCAGAAAACCGAAATAACCGAACCGTAACCGAAATACCGAAAAATCCGGACCGAAGAAACCGAACCGAAACAAAAACCGACGGTTCGGTTTTCGGATTTTTAATAACCGAAAATTTCGGTTCGGTTTTCGGATAATAATTTTCAATAACCGAAAATAACTGAACCGAACCGATAAGTTTTAATAGTTTACCAAATCTCTATATTTTTATGTTTAAGTTGTTAAGTGTTTACCCATGCTACTAAGAATTATTAATTTTATTCTTGTTTGTAAAGTATTTATAATAAGAACATTACCATGTTAATTTGTCATTAAAATTATCTATTGTTTACAAGAACTAACAAAGTATAATATAAAAATTAATGGTTTTCAAAGTATTATAAAAAAAATGTCTTAACAAAACTTTGGAGAAACATTAAAATAGATTAGAAGGTTATGTTTATGTGAATAATATTAATTTAAAAGACTAAATGTATTAACTTAAATGTAAACATTTAAGAAAGATCCTTAAACTTTGAATTATACTTTTTAGTTTTAAATCTTACATAATTTGTTTCAAAAACCGAAAAACCGAACCGAACCGTTGCTAAAACCGTAATAACCGAAACCGAAACCGAAAAAACCGAAACCGAACGGTTTTTAAAAACAAAAAACCGAACCGAACCGTGCACACCCCTACTATTTTCACCCATAAAAACCTATACATCTTAATTCATCCACCAGGTTAGCGGTGCTAACTTTCTTTGAGGAGAATATCACTTGGTTTCTCAGCTTCCAAATGATCCGGAAAGATATTAGGATTAATGCATGAATTGCCTGCTTCTCGATGACTGAGGGTATGGATTCGTGTATGTTGAGGAGATCTAACAAGTAGAACCTGAAAATATGAGGGGTCGCACACCAACTCGTGATATGTTGCCAAACAACCGTGGCAACATGGCACTTGGAGATTAGGTAATCAGAGGTTTCCTCCGTCGAAATACATAGGGGACAAACTATGTCGGCTACAAGTATACCCCTTCAATTTTATTCAAGGCGACATTTGTTGGACAGCTACAATATAAATTCTTTAGAAGCATAGAGTTTCTAAATTATTTACAGCCTATAGTTCCAAATTAGCATTTTAGAGAAAATTAACAAGTTTGAAGATTTTATGTCACCCGGTTCGAATCAATTTTTGCACTCTCTACTGCATGCTGGTTGAGTACTTGGAGTAAAATAAATTAAAGAGAGTGACCATCTATAGTTAGCTAGTTACTTATAAACCACTTTAAAGTTTGTTTATTCTCATACATGTGAGACTCACTCAATCTCTGACAACACTTTCATTCTTAGCACATCATTTTGGACACTTCTTAACCCGTTACGAAGTGCTCGTCAAAGAGGTAACAGACCTATAATTTATATTTATTAATCATATGATTAATAATTATATATAGTTATATAGTTAGTGAGAAACTATTTTTTTGCTACATAACCCATTCAAGGAACGGTTGGAGAGAACCTAAATATCAAAGATTGTACCCAAATATCAAAGATTGTATTTTAATCATTCCAACCAATCACCAAACTCCCAATCCAAACACACCCTTTGTTTGAGTTTTACAGAATCATTAATCAGATCTATGTTTTGAATGAATACTTAACTTTGTATCTTTTTTTCATATAATGAAATATAATATAGTTTTTTTTTTTGAACGGCTAATTTCTTTGATCATGTCATCTGTGGAACTTGAATCCAAGATCTTCCCCCTCTCAACCTAGGTGTTTTTAAAGGTTTTATCTTTGCCAATGGACCACCACCTCATTGATAAATATAATATAATTGGTTGGCTAAAGAGTTGTAATCTACATTAAATATTATTTATAAGTAAAAACCACATTCATAATAATCAAACGTTGTGTATCCATAGAGAGGGACATGCAACTGGTTAGATCCAAAATCATTTTAAAAAATATTCTAGGATAATATTTAATAGGATATCCATGATTCATGCGGATTAACATTAACACACGATAATATCTATACTATATTATAATGTATGAGAGGGTAACATTTTAATATACGAAAAAAATAAGAATTTTTTCTTTCTTAATTTATAAATACACCCTTAAAAAGATGGTAAATTGGTCTTTTAAACAATACTTATAGTTTAGCCCCCATCTTATTATACTTAAATCCCTGAGTTTTAACATAATTATAGGTAATTAGTTACACTTTTTCCCATCCACAACAAACTTATATTTCCTTTACGTATTCTTGATATATCTTATAAACTATAATGTTTAAAAAAAAATCCAAAAGTACAGTGACCACCTACTCATTTTTATCGACTTTTCGATAGTTGTCTTGGTCAGTATTGACATATGGATTAAAAGGTACAAGTAGATGATACCTTAGTGTATAAGTGATTAAAGCCCAACGTACTTGGTCATTATCCTAGAACGTTTAATAGCTACCGAATGTCAAGTGATTAAATACCATAAATTTAATCCTCTCATCTAGATTACACTTTAATCTCATGTCTTTAACAAAATTATAGATAATTAGTTAATAATTACATTTTATCTCCTTATAAAAAACTAACTCCCCCCCCTGATTTTTTAAACGTTCATAACTTTTTGGTACATTAATATATTTTTTTAAACTATACTATATAAACGAGTATTTTATTCTCTTTAATTTAAGTATAGTATTGCTATAGTTTTTTAATTAAAAAAATTGAATGCTACGTTTTTAAGAATGTCTAAGGGTGAGTAATACCTGAATCGTTAACTGAAACTGAACCGAAATCAACAAAAAAATTGTATTAACTGAAACCTAATTAACCGAAACCCGAATTAACAAAAAACGGTTATCGATTTTTTGTACCCTCATTTAACTAAAATAAACTGAACCGAACCATTTGTATTTTCATATATTTATCGCTTTTATATCTTCAGTTCATGTATTTCATATTTATACCCCGATTTTATGTATTTATACCAAAATTTCATGTATTTCTAATAAAAAAAATTTAGCCAAAGTTTGGTTTTGGCTATTAACCGAAAGTAAATGGATCAAACCAAAAACCATCAATATAACTAAATAAACCAAACCGATTAACTGAAAATAGATTGGTTAATAAAATAGACTAATCGATGACATCGATTTCGGTTGAGGATAATAATCTAAGCAACTGAACAATGCACACCATGGCAATATCTGTGTTTCCCACCATATCGTGCGAGCACCTATCGGTTATTAACCGAAACCAGTTATCAGTGAGCAATAACTAAATCGTTAACCTAAACCAAACCGAAAACAGATGAAACCGAACCGAAATCAACCAAAAAATGAATTAACTAAAAACTGAACACCGAATTACCAAAAAACGGTTGTCAAATTTTTTGTACTCTTGTTTAACCAAAATTAGCTGAACTGAACCGAATGGAATTACTCATATTTTCATATATTTCTAGCTTTTATACCTCACTTTATATATTTCATATTTTATATCTCCATTTCATATATTTATACTTTCATTTCGTGTATTTATACCTCAATCATATATTTCTAAGCAAAAGTTTTAGCCCAAGTTTGATTTTTACTATTAACTTAAATTAAATGAACTAAACCAAAAACCGTCAATCTAACCCAATATACCGAAGTGATTAATCGAAAACGAATTAGTTAATAAAATAGACTAACTGATGCTTTTAATTTTGGCTTCGGTTGAGGATAATATCAAACCGACCGAACCATGCACAACACAATGACATGGGTTATCTGATTACTTCGCTTGTGATGTATATCTATCATAATGGTGCTACAATAAATATTATATGAATAAGAAAACTACCAAAAACGAGTATTACAATATAACGTGTCGCTCCCGCCATATCGCGCGAACATCCTGCTAGCATATATATATAGGGGAGGGTTCAAGCGAAAACTTATTTTATTGTGAAAACTTGAAAACTAGCTAAAAAGCCTAAAAACATACCAGTTTTTTTACAATTTCTTTATAAATTTTCACTACTTTTTATATATAAAAAAATTTCAAAAAAAAAAAAAAATGTACTGCACATGTGCAATAATATGGAAAATCCTAAACCACCTAACCCACCCCCCACCGACACCCCCCCCCCCCAAAAAACCTAAACCCCCACCCCCATCCTCCAAAAACCTAAATTCACCCTCCCACCAAAAGCCTACCCCTACCCCCCCCCCCCCCCACACCCTCCAAAAAACCTAATCCTAATCCTAAACCTCCAAAAAACCTAACAATGAAAACTAAACTAAACTAAACTCAAAAGCTAACTTTAAGCTTATAATGCACATGTGCAGTACACATTTCACATGTGCAGTACATTTTTTTTTGAAAAAAAGTTTTTTTTATATTTAATAAGTAGCGAAAATTGTAAAAAATTGTAAAAAAAATTGACATGTTTTTTTATGCTTTTAGTTAGTTTAACTGAACCCTCCCATATATATATATATATATATATATATATATATATAGGGTCGGGATTTGGAGAAAACAGTGAAAGTGTGAGAACGGTGAGAACGATTATGGATCGTCCGATCAAAACAATCCATGGACTAGATTGCGCGGTGACGTTTTCGTAAATAACATCAATATTATTAGGTGGGATGCGCTTCATTAAGGGTAAAAGGGTTTTTTTACCCTTAATATACAAAACGCCAACATATGATAAAACGCCATACAAAAAATAAAACGTCATTAAAAACAAAACGCCAAAAATTAAAAATAAAACGCGTTGAATATTACAGGAAGATGAAACAACACAAATAACTGAATTACAGTTATTAACATTTATTAGAAGAAATTCCCTCCTAAATTACGCGCCAGAAACATAATTATATAAACAAACGTAAAAACAAAGCTTCAATAATCACTTCAATCTATCCATTTTCTGCAAAAAAACATCTTTAACCAAAAAACGCCAAACTAAACAAAACGCCAAAAATGGCAACAATCGTTTCGTGGAGATACACTCTGGGAATCAGGCGATACGTCATCCATTATGACAACAGAATGAGGGTGTATGTTAAGACGATCAGGGCTATTCTGAAGGTGGAAGAAGAGATACAGAGGCAAATCCTATCCATTGGTATCGCTCTAGACAACAAATGCCATGAAACGCATATGCTTATGAAAGCATTAACCAGCAAATTTGGACCAATCAAAACGAAATGTGAAGCCAGACCCTGTCATGACATCATGGCGTTTTGATGATGAAACAGACATGGTGACGATTACATACGACAACGGTGAGCAGCATGTCTACTGGCTAGAGAACATCATGACAAAGCAGCGACTGGGTTTCATGGAAGAATTGCATAACGCCACATGTACCAACCCAGAAATAGACTCAAAATTGGAGTTAATGCAAGACATGTTCAGGTGGAGCCTTCAAAATCTTCAGGAACAAGAAGCTGATGAAGGTGAATGTGATGACATGGATGAAGATCAAGATGAAGACTCCGAGGAGGAGGAAGATGACACAAGTGATGGATACTATTCAGATAAAGTACATTTTGACGAATGATTTTAATTTTTTTTTCCTCTTTTTTTTTCTTCTATGTAATCTTTTTTTTAAGATAATTAAATGATATATTACTATCTTTATTAGCAAAACGCCAAAATAATACTAAAAATGGTTAACCCTAACAAAACGCCATAAATAACAAAAATATTTTCCTCCTTACTATTTTATTTACTCGTTATTGTATTTTGTCATGATGGTCTGCATAAAGGCCATTTAAAAAAAACGCCAAACTTAGAAGATGGGACGTCTATAACATATAAAACTGATAAAAAGTTGATCACACAGTAAATACAAAATACAGTAACTGAAAAAGACTGTTACTTTATAACTATCATTTATTACAATAAAAAGTCCCGCCTAAACTACACGCCAAAAAACTCCTATAAGAAAGGGGTCTATACACAGTGAAATTAATCACACCAGAAAAAACAAAAACGTCATATCCTCTAGAAACCACTCCCTTTAAAACGCCACAGATGTCAAAGCTTTCACTGAAATGGATCATTTTCTAAGAGAGTTAACTCAATAATATTTTGCCGGATGAGATGGACAAATATTCAAGAAAAAGAGACTGATTACAGTGATATGCCATCATGTGAGCTTTCTTCTTGATGATTATAGGCATGGAAGAAAGGGTTCAACTAAAGTGTAAAATGCTATTTTGACTCCATTATTACAAATAGCATCAAACAAGAGTTGATCTTCAATGACATGCCGCCAAACAAGAATATCACACCCAAAAATCAGGATGCCACTAAGCAGCTTCTTCTGAAAAAGACGGGGTTTATGTAGGAAAGTTGGCAACTAGCAAAACTATTCAAAAAAGGTTAAAAATGCCAAAACAAATTCAAGAAGATAGAGGCTGATGACAGTGAAGATTCGGAAGAAAAATTAGATTACAATTTTTTATTATTTTAGTTTTCATTTTATATTGTTTTGATATCAAGTTATTATGTTGATTTGTTAACTAGTTCTCTATAAAAAAAAATAACATTATTATATAAAACGTCAAAAACTACAAACACCAACAAACTAGAAGTATGAAAACTGGGAGAACAGCTGCTGGCAAAACACCTTGTAAAGGGTATTAAACGCCAAATAATTCACTAAACGCAAAAAAAATTGGTCTTATTATAAATCTTATGCAAATATTAGAGACTCATAGTGAATTATTATACAAAACGCCATAACGCCAAAAAAATTAACCAGAAAACTCTATAACGCCAAAAAATTATATATGTGACACAAAAAAAATATTAATTCAACGCCAAAAAGTTTAAAAAATACGATTAACGTCAAAAAAACTTAGACGCCATAAAAAATTATACCGCGTTGGGAAATAAAAGAAGAATGAAAAGACAAAAAAGCCCCTCCGCCATTCTCTATGACGCGAGACACGTGCTAGGCCAGGAAGCGTTCTCACACTTTTGAGCGTTTTCTCCTGAACCC